>FR990120.1:6732500-9341402 GCA_905404275.2 Hedya salicella
TAGGCACCGTTGTATACCTAGTCTGACCGGCGGCGTAAGGGTAAACAGTGACAAAGATAAGCTGTAACACAGAAGAGACGTAGGACGAGGACGCGTCGCAGACGCGGCGCCCCTTTAACCCCTTTTACAAAATGTACAGAGGCGTCGTGCTGCAAAACAGGCAGAGGACTCGCGACGCGTCCTCGCCCCGTCTGCGCCCTTCTGCAAAACACACAGAAAAGACGCGACACGGGCGCAGCGGGGTAGCGGGACCAGGGTACGGGGTGCTATGCCTGCTGTCTCGCTCTAGCTTGCTTCATAATTACATATTTCTGCAAAGGGCGCGACGGCGAGGCGTCTTCGCCCCGTCTTTTCTATATAATTTAAAAAAGTCGCGCCCTCGCCCCGTCTGCGCCCCGTCCGCAACGCATCCTCGTCCTACATCTCTTATGTCTGGCCTGCGCCTAAGTTGTTTATAGTAAAAAAAGCGTGTGTGATTTCTTACATAGAAAAAAAAACTAAAGTAATTGTTTGTACTAAAGTTTAATGTCAAATGACATCACTAAAATTGCAAATGCAATAACTGAGATTTGGGGGTCGGATTGCAACTAAAAACATAAAAATCATTTTAACCTTCAATATAATTTATTTAGGTTGAAATTCACTCCTCCGTATAATGAGTGACTTATCAAAAAATCATTTTAATCTTCAATAGAATTTATTTAGGTTGAAATTCACTCCTCCGTATAATGAATGACTTATCAACTTTCGAAATAAAAATGCAATACAATTTTAAGGGAAGCACGAACGGTTGTCAAATCCTTATTTCAACAAATGCTTGCTTCGTCAATTGCTTATTTCGTTAAATGCTAGTTCTATCTTCTGTTCGTCAATCCCTTGTATTGTCTAGTCCTTGAATCGTTATAAATTTGTTCTGTCACATACTTGTTTTGTCTAATTTTAGTTACGTCCAATCTTTTTTTAGTCGCATCCTTGTTTTGTCAAATCATTGTCTCGTCTAATGCTTAGTGAGTCAAATAATTTTCTCGTCAAAACTTTATTTTGTAAATAACGCATTTTAGTCAGGCAACGGTACAATCTAATAGTAAAACATTACTACAAAAATACATCCATACTAATATTATAAATGCGAAAGTGTGTCTGTCTGTCTGTCTGTCTGTCTGTCTGTCTGTCTGACTGTCTCTCTGTCTGTCTGTCTGTTACCTCTTCACGCTTAAACCGCTGAACCGATTTGGATGAAATTTGGTATGGAGATAGTTTGAGTCCAGGGGAAGTACATAGGCTACTTTTCATCCCGGAAAAAGACCCTTATCCGCGATAAACGAATTTAAGGCGGACGAAGCCGCGGGCAGAAGCTAGTAAGTTATAAAAAAGTTATTAAAAAAAACAAAGTACCCGACTGCGTAAAAAACTAAAAAGAAAATAACAAGTCCAGTACCCCAGAAGTTTGTTAAGTTATACATGATCGTTACTCACAATATAACAAATAGTAAATTCTAATATGGAACATAGCGATTTTGAACAGTCGCGACCCATAAGAAATCTAGATCGACGCAAATCTTCTCAACAATGGGTCCCGACTGTTTAAAATCGCTATGTTCCATATTAGAATTATTATTTGTTATATTGTGAGTATCGATCATGTATAACTTGACAAATTACTGGGGTACTGGACTTGTTTTTTCTTTTTAGTTTTTTACGCAGTCGGGTTTTATGTTTTTTTTTATAACTTTTTATTTTATACTTTTTTAGTTAAAATTATAAAAGTCAGTTAATTTCGCAATCTTTATCGTGGGGGTTATTGAGAAGCTTGCACAGATTTATTACAGTACCATGAAATTTAGTGAGAACGGCTTGCTAGCCAACTTTAAATGGTTATAGTTCCTAACTGGTAAGTCCAAATTAAAAATGATAAAAGAAACCTAATAATGATTTTTAAATCCCTATTCATTGATACCCCACTCGATATAGTACGTCGATTTTCATTTTTTTCTTTTTCACAATATGGCGTCTCATTATCGCCATCGTCAGTGACAATCGGACAGTTAGGACAAATCGATTGACGTAAGAATCATCAAAATCGGTCCACGCGTTTGGTCTCTAGAGTGCCAGATAGGAACAAACATACATATATATATATACATACGTACATACATAGACTGATAAACACATTACCACTCCTTTGCGTCGCGCAGTCGGGTAAAAATTAAGAAGTAAGTATTCTAAAACAAGCTAAATAAATAAGTAAAATTAATTTCTGTGATGTGTATAAAATGAGCAACGAATATATACAACATACGTATACATTTAAGTATTTAATAATCTATGGAACACCAGATACAGCAACGCCCCCCCTGACTACCTCTACCGATGCGGTCCTCAGGGCTGTCATGTCCTTCCAGAGCGGCTCAGCCGGCGGGCTGGACGGGTTAACACCGCAACACCTAAAGGATCTCCTCGGGCATAGCTCAGGGGACACCGGCGAGCTGCTCCTCAAGGCACTGGCAGACCTGAGCAACCTCATGCTATCAGGTGAAGTAAATCCTGAAGTTACCAGCACACTATACGGCGCCAATCTGTGTGCGCTGGTGAAAAAAGACGGTGGTATCAGACCCATTGCTGTGGGTACAACTTACCGCCGTCTTGTTGCCAAAATCGGCTGCGCTGCTGTATCCGGTCCGCTCAACCAGTACTTTCAGCCTATTCAATTGGGATTTGGGTCAAAGGAGGGGTGTGAGGCCGCCGTGCATGCTTTAAGAACCCACATCACACAAAACTCAGGTGAGGTCCTTTTGAAGGTGGATGTCAAAAATGCCTTCAACAGTGTTGACCGAGCCGCCCTCCTAGCACAAACGCGTGAAAAAGCACCTCCGATTTATAACTTTATCTGGCAATGCTACAACAAGCCTTCTAAATTACTTTTTAAACAAAATCATCTATCCTCAGCTGTAGGGTGCCAACAAGGCGACCCGCTCGGACCCGCGCTTTTCAGCCTCGCAATTCACCCCATCATTACCAATTTTATTTCCAAATTCAATGTTTGGTACTTAGATGACGGCACTCTAGGAGGTGACGTCACCGAAGTTCTAGAGGACCTTCGCGTATTAATTGAACATTTCCGCGGTATCGGACTAGAATTGAACTTTTCTAAATGTGAACTTTTCTTTTCCGATACATGTTTAGACAAAGAACTCGTCCTTTCCAAATTTCGTCGTCTTGCCCCCAATATTAAAATCACGGAGAAAAGCTCACTTCACCTCCTAGGAGCACCTGTATTGGACGAATCATTTCCAGATTTTTTAGAAAGCAAAATTAAAAACCTCACTGAAGTTTCGGATCGCATGACAAAAATTAATGCTCATGTTGCATACACCATCATCCGATACTGCCTTTTCGTACCCAAATTCACATACGTCCTAAGGTGCAGCCATTTTTGGAAATTTCCCACCCTTTTAGAAAAAATAGACAAAATTATTTATAATATTTTGGTTTCAGTAATCAATGTCAATTTAGATGACCGCTCATGGTCCCAGGCATCTCTCCCGATAAGACACGGAGGCCTAGGTATCAGAAAAGTGTCCAGCGTTTCGCTCCCAGCATATTTGTCCTCTGTACATAGTTCACTGGAACTAACGTCCAAAATGTTAAAGTCTCCAATCGGCCATTTTAATATCCCGTTTATGTCAGAGGCCAGAATTGCGTGGAGCGATGCCTGCCCAAGTGCTGATCTGCCCACAAATCTTATTTCACAGCGTCTTTGGGACGAGCCGCTCTGTAGGCTGGTACGGGAAAACCTGTTTCAAACGGCAACCAGTCTTCCGGAGCGCGCTCGCCTCCGTGCCACTGTCGAATGGGAATCCGGGCAGTGGCTACAAGCTCTGCCTTCCACATCAATTGGCACCCTTTTAGATAACTGTACTTTCCGCTTATCCGTCGCTCTTCGCCTGGGAGTGACCTGTGTTGCCCCCCATCGCTGTCGATGTGGTGACCCAGTCGACCCGCTGGGCCATCACGGACTATCCTGCGGCCGAAGCGCAGGACGTGCACCTCGTCATGCCAGCCTTAACGACATCATCCGTCGGGCCTTAGCCAGCGCGGGAGCGCCGGCTGTTTTAGAACCGACCGGGCTCGCTCGCGCTGACGGTAAGAGACCCGACGGTATGACCCTCGTGCCATGGAAGATGGGACGGCCCCTAGTTTGGGACGCGACCTGTGCTGATACTCTGGCGCTGTCCCATCTTCGTGGCACCGCGGTTAAGGCTGGCTCGGCTGCCAATTCGGCTGAAGTCCTCAAGCGGCGCAAATATGCAAACATAAATAGTGGTTGCATGTTTGAGCCGTTTGGGGTTGAGACCCTGGGGCCCTGGGGGGAAAGCGCCCACAGGGTGTTTAAAGAGTGCAGCCGAAGATTGGTTGAGTTGACACGTGACCAGAGGGCTGGCTCATATCTCGCACAGCGGATCAGCATTGCCATACAACGTGGCAATGCTGCCAGCCTTCTGGGTACGTTGCCAATCGACGGCGATCTGGGGCAAATTTTTTATTTATAAGTATTTTTTACATCTAGTTTTTAATTTCTCATTTTAGTTTATTTTTAATTTTAGATGTAGTTTTATTTTAAGGTAGTTTAATTGTTTTATTTGTTTGTTCTATAAGTTAAAACCTGTTTTTACAAGAGTTGGTCCAATTGCATAGATTCTCTTTTCCCAAGAAATAAATTATGTTTCCCTTACCCCATCTATGGAAAATACTAAGCATAATTAACGAATGTAGCATTTATTTATACCTATTACAAATTATAACTATATTAATTATAGAAAACACGGCTTAAATTTACGTAATAATTGTTATTAATAATTATTACGTGAGTTAAAACCACGTTTTTAAAAATAGTAGAGATGTCTCACGATAGTTTTTATGAAATTGTAAGTATATTATTTATTTATTAATTTTAAAGACAAAGAATAACACTATTTATAAATACCTTACCTACTTAGTAAAATAAATTAATTTATAAATTAATTTATAAAAGAATTATAAAAGTTTTGTTTGTTTTGCATGTACACTTAAAATTGATAAAACACGATCGATACGAAACCTGACTTTGACTCACTAAGCATTAGACGAGACAATGATTGGACGAAACAAGGATCCGACTAAATAACGGTTGGACGTAACTAGAATTAGACAAAACAAGTATGTGACAGAACAAATTTATTACGATTCAAGGACTGGACAATACAAGGGATTGACGAACAGAAGATTAGACAAAACTAGAATTTAATGAAATAAGCAATTGACGAAGCAAGCATTTGTCGAAATAAGGATTTGACAACCGTTCGTGCTTCCGTTTAATTGCTCTACTCCAACGCCGCCGGTCAGACTATACCTACTATGAATTTGTTTTATTGTCCTTATAACTGCATTTTTGATGAAAATCGGGCATTCGTGTACTTTGTAAGTCAGGCGTAGATTTCTTCAGAGATGGTACTTAACCATGTCAACCATCAAGTTTGAGAATAACGTGAGCGTTATTCGCGATAGTTTGTGATGTTACGTGTGTTACATTATCAGACAGTAGTGGCGCGATGCCAAAATTGGCTGAAGGCTGCGCGACGATTTACTCAGGCGTCCAAATTGTACCCGCATCGTGACACGACAATTTTCATGTCTCACCACTTACATAGAAGATGTATCATTGAACCGTTCGTCCGACTCTCCCACACCACAAGTCGGGCATCTTAGAGTTGGGCTGGGACGCAGTGCCTCACTGCGGAGGTGGGTTTGAGTTGAACCGTGTCAATCCAACTGGGACGTGCGAGGGAGTGAGTAGATAGTACCTAAATGACCACTGTCTTTTTTTATTGGAGAAACAACAGTAGTAAATGTGAGACAGAAACAATACTAAACTTAATGTAAAAGGCATACACTTACTTCCTGAAACGCTCGCTCTCACTAAGTACATAATGTATAAAACATTTTAAACACCACACCAAACTAAATTACTACATAGAATCAAATACAATTTGCTTAAAAGTAATTAAAAGATATATTCAAGATAATGTTATAGTAAACAGTATACTTAGATTTTGTTAGCTGAAACGAAGTAGTAAAATTTCCATGACATGTTTCTGGAAATGTGGCCTATTTGTTTGGAAAATATCCGTGGAAGTGAGTAATTTGTTGTTCAAGTCACACATTCGACGTATGGGGAGCTCGTTTTGCGTTGGTCGAGCTGATAGGGACGGCGAATAAGGTGGTTGTGCGTATGGAGGAGCGCGAGGCACCTCAAACCGGGTTAGCTCAAGCAGCTCCGCGCTGTTGTAGTAGGCTATGCAAATTTTGATTCGTCTATGGACATTTCAACACTACTTCGAAAAAAAATACTACTTCTTTGAATCTGTTCAACTTACCTATGTGCCTTGGGTTCCGCTTCCCTCCTCGCTTTGGCCGTGGTCTAGCCAAACCTACACAGTAACAAGTAAGGTTCTAAAAATAAAGCATCATTGGAACACACAAATGAGCTTCATGCTATCTTTTATGCGTGAAGTATTTTATGTTTCCTTGCCTGTTGCATTACGATGAACTTCGTTTCTAACCTACCGTGAACGCTGCAGCCGGGACAGCGCCTTTACTTTTCGCCCATCGCCATGTAACCCAGCTTTCTCACACTGTATTAAAAGGAATGGGATAGACAATATTTGTCGCGCGCCAAAATGTTGCATGTCACAATTTGCTAGAAGTACAGTTGTCGAATTAGCTCTCTGCCAAGGTTTTCCTGGGAACAGTATGAAATTCAAGCGGAGAGTATACAGGTTCTTGAAAAGGCCGGGAACAAGCGCGGTGGTTGCTTACCATTAGGCAGACCATCCTACTGTTAATAAGTTTTTAGAACAAGTTTTTATTCTAATATTTTTATGACAAGTTTTTATTCCCGACTGTACTTTTCTTTGAAGATCCGTCAACTACTCGTTCAGACGATTTTTAAAAGCCTAAACTCGGTAGTGCTTTATTTTATTACATAGTTCCTATTACCATCTTCCGGGTTCATCATCATACCAGCTCCATGGTAGCATATTACATTGTCATTGAATACAGGTATACCAAATTTGAGCCTAATTGAATCAGTCAGGAAATGGTTCTAATTTAGCTTCCAAGAAGACACAAACATACCACGGCAAGTTAAGGCCAAAACACACCGGATGCGTGCGCACACGTCTACGTGCGCGTGTGCGTGGGGTGTGCGTTGTATCGTATGAAATGCCATAGTAGATGGCACACCGCTTTACAACGCGCACGCCACGCGCACGTCTACGTGCACGCCACGCACACGCATCCGGTGTGGCTTGGCCTTAAAACCTTGTAAAAAAAGAGTTAACAGGACCATCATACCAGTAAAGTTGGGCTGTTTTTTTAAACGTCTATAGGTGACAGTGCCTAGGTACGGTATCATGTGGCTCGTCTGCTAGTTTGCCTCTTATAAGAAAGTTACTTTTGCGTGTGTACGAGCTTTTAGTCCCAGCACGATCAAACGTCGCCATCTTTTGGCACCTTGCCAGCCTCTGGAGATTGGAAAAGTTCAACGTTTGTCTAAATTGTTATTGGTATAGGTGAATGCTTACATAGCATTTAGTAGTGTCCTTCTCGTTTGTCTTGCTTCCTGTAAAATACCTAGATTTTTGTTTCTAGATTTATTTTATCGGACTAATTTTCGTCATGTTGCTTCATTATCCTATACTATACAAAAGGGAAATATTATTCTAATCTTATTAATTTGGGTCAATGATTGAAATGAAATGAAATGAATGAAATATGCGTCTTTCCTGTGGACACCCGAAAGTTAAGGGCTTTAAATACTAATTTTTCTTAGTGCCCTATAGGCGATGTACAAAGTGATTAATACTCTAGATCTAAGCTATAAAAATATCAGTTATATGTACCCAAGCCCTTAACTATTGATTTGATTTGATTTGATTTCACCCACCATCACGATCTTCGTGATTTTTAAAGTGAATTTCTTCACCGAGGTACTTTATATTCTTAAAAATACTAAAGATCGCAATAATGAAAAAGTTACATGATTTTTTCCACTATTTTCAAGAATGATTGTTTTTAAGGGTAGTCCGACTCGTATTCCCAAATTTAAGATCGTTTTCCTTAACACATTCACTGCGGTATCGGGTTGTAGAACCCGATACTATTAACCCCTCGAACGCTTAGGTCCGGATCCGTCCAAAGCATTTATTTTAATATTTTAATGAGCTGTAATTTAATTGGAAAAATTTTGACTCTTGGCTTATGAAATGTATGAACTGTGGCGTGAACGGAGTTTTTCGCCGAGGTAGTCAGTTTTTCTATGCCTATATATAGCCATAGTCGTTCAGAGCTTCAGGGTAGGCAGTTTATCTGTGCCTATATGGAGCCATGGTCTATTAGGGTAGGCAGTGCCTTTGTGCCTATATGGACCGCACGCCACTGTGTATGAATGATGTTTGCCGCCATTTCTTCGGCAGCTCCATTCTTTAGCGAACGGAACGATGAAACTAACCTCTTTTGGATATCGATATTACAACGATGAAAATCTCTCCCCTCTCTAGTTCCGTAAGATCCGGTGGTAAAATTGCTCAGTTTTATCTATACCTACCATTTGGGGACGGAAGTAAAAAGAATGACGATAAAAAGTATGTAATTACAACAATCAGCTGTTCAAACAATGAACTACTTGAATTTGTACAAATTCTGTCGTCAAGGTGACAATTTACGGAATTGGTGACATATATAGTGCGTGCTATATCTTTATCTTTTTGAGTCTGTAGCCTCGCTACTATTCTTTGCCTTGCCTCCCCGAAGGAAAAAGAGGGGTCTTATGTTTGAAATTTAACGTGTATATCTGTGTGTCTATCTGTGGCATCGTAACACTTAAACGGATTAACCGAAGTTTAAGTTTTTGTGTTTGAAATGTGACTATGGTTATGGTTCGAAATTATGAGCTTTTTACAAGCTTTTATTTAACTTGCAATGTGACTATGTATGTTCGGGAGGAATATTGAAAGTTAAATTCGACCCACTTTCTGTTTTCCAATTGAGCTAAAGCTAAAGTTTGGCAAGTGCAATAGTATGATACCATTAAGCTGATCTGATGATGGAGCAGGAAGGCGGTCAGAGGAACTCGGAGATTGGACTCTTTAGAATCATCTCGGTGAGTAGTTGATGGATGTTCAAAGAAAAGTACCGTCGGCAATAAAAGCTTGTCACAAGAAAATATTTATTGACAGAAAGTTACTTCTATATGTTTTGTGGTTTTATATTGGCTCACACTGGCGCCGACTTGTAAACACACTATCTTCAAGTGTCAATAGAGGATCTATTATTTTGCTTGCGAATTATATTGCGTTCTAGGTTTTAGTGAGGTTCAAAATTCGTCAAAGTTTACTTTACATGTCACTAGACATAATTGCTTTGATCTTGCATAATTTTCACATGGCAGTCATTTGGTGATGTTAGTTCTCTATTTGACCGTCCGACTATAGAAGTTAGGAAGTAGGCAATGGCGGTCAGTCTTGTGACGCGTCTATTAAGACAATCGAATGTCACATGTCACATAATAAATAATAATAATAAATAAATATTACGGGACAATTTTACACACATCGCTCTGGTCCCATGGTAAGCTCAATAAGGCTTGTGTTATGGGTACTAGACGACGATATATTTAATAGATATATTACATATATACATAGAAAACATCCAAGACTCAGGAACAAATATTTATGCTCATCACACAAATATTTGCCCTTACCGGGATTTGAACCCATGACCTCAGCTTCGCAGGCAACGTTACTCCCACTGAGCCCAACCGGTCGTCAAAGGCTGTCAAATTTGCTAACAACGTGCAGTGACGTAACGTATGGCGTAATTCTATCTTTAATCGCCTGAGCAGGGGCGCAATGCAGATCTGCGTCCAGTTTGGCTCGGACCTGATATAATTTGACGCGTGAAGAGTGCATATTCGAGATCAGAGTTCAAAATATAATGGTGCGTCATGGGCATATTGTGAAACTTGAAGATTTAACGTCAACGGCGGGATCGTTACCCTCTTGTTTTCTTTACCGTTGTTGGTTAAAAAATCCTATAACCATCATTATTCGTGCAGTTTCATTATTATCTTCAAGTTGCCGGCTTCTGGCGGAACTTTTACAAATTAAAGAATTTACCTACGGCAAATAATTTTGACACTTGTCAAATATATAAATGCACAAGCTTCTGCCCGCGACTTCGTCCGCCTCAATTTCGTTTATCGCGAATAAGGGTATTTTTCCGGGATAAAAAGTAGCCTATGTCCTTCCTCGGGACTTAAACTATCTCCATACCAAATTTCATGCAAATCGGTTTAGCGGTTTAAGCGTGAAGAGGTAACAGACAGACAGACAGACACACTTTCGCATTTATAATATTAGTATGGATATGGATTACGCCGCAACGCCTCCAGCAGGTGATTTCTTGTCTTCACCGTAATTTATGCAAAGTGCGCTTAAAAAACAAGGGAAGTAAATAAGCAATTTCAACGATTTGTTGACAAACCGGGGTTTTAATTTTAAAACGAAATGAGAGAGTTTTTCTGGCGCCGAGCCAGAAACGGACGGACAAAAGGGGACATTTTGTTACAGTTTATTAATTTCAAAGCAGTGAGTTATTAGGATGACTCTAGTTCTACTGGCGATTTAACCGCTTTCCGCATTGAACCATTTCCCTTTGGGTTAAGATTATAATTTTCAGGTGTTTTTTTATGATGAAAAGGGGTCGGCTATTTTACGCATTTTGTTTGTCAAAATTCTATAGCACATAATCATAATAGGCATAATGATTTATAAGCATAATTTCATCACGCCGAATCCTATTTTCGCCGAATGGTCTTTACGCCTAACTTTTTAATGCCGAAAACCTACTTTACTGGCAGCAGTTTTTTATTGTTAGAGGTTGAATTTGCAGCTAACTAAAATTCGGCGATACTAAATTATGCATATTTAGATTCGGACTAATAATGATTCGGTAAGATGAACATTCGGCGAAATCGGTTTCGGACATTAAAAAATATGCGACATAGATAGCACCCGATGAAAAGTGGCCTTGGTCGTCCATGGATATGTGCAACACCGTAGAACTCGCCCTTACGTTACCATCCTTTTGAGTGTCCTGTTAACTCGCTTCTTGAAGAAGCTCATGTTATAGCGGTCCTGAAATACCTCACGGGAAAGATCATTCCACAACTTATAAGTTCGTGGCAAGTGAGCGATGATGCCCATTTATTTTTGGGATGCCGAGCATCCAGATAGTGGGGATGTACTTTGTTCCTGAGGCGGGAGGTGTTTTGTAGAATACTTGGACTTCTAGATAATAACGTAGAAGTTGCAGGTAGCTCGTATCGTTAACTAGTTCTAGAAATCTCATTTATCTTTTGGACGTCAGCGTCATGCAGTCTGCTGCTATGTCCCGTGGTTTTAACTGTTAGTTTTATTGTCGGATTACAGTGAAAAAGGTGGGGCAATGTCAAGGAAATTCCATGAAACATTATGCGTAGTTTGTAGGTTACCCAGAGCGTGGTAATTAAACCTGACAGTACATCCATCACAGTACACGCATCACATTTGTAGTTTAAATTGAGAACGAACTATGAACTTGTCTCCCCCACCGACAGTGTTGACTTTTTTGTCCTTTTTTCGATTCTCTTTCACTCTCCCACGCCATAATTCTGGTTGAACCAGTACTGTCAATCCATACTAATGTTATAAATGCGAAAGTGTGTCTGTCTGTCTGTCTGTTACCTCTTCACGCTTAAACCGCTGAACCGATTTGGATGAAATTTGGTATGGAGATAGTTTGAGTCCCGGGGAAGGACATAGGCTACTTTTTATCCCGGAAAAATATCCTTTTGATAAACGAATTTAAGGCGGACGAAGTCCCGGGCAGAAGCTAGTAATTAATAAATAGTAATACTTTGTCACGCTTGCAAAGTTGAATAATTTTAGATATTAATTCTTATATGGGAATTTTATCAGCAGTGGCGTGCGTTCCATACAGGCACAAAAGCACTGCCTACCCTGAACGACCATGGCTCCATATAGGCACAGAGAAACTGCTATCCTGAAAGACCATGGCTCGATATAGGTACCTACAGAAAAACTGCCTACCCTGACCAAAAAGTCTATGCGCCACTGATAGGAATAACGGATTAGCGTGATTTTTTGCACAGACATAGATTATGCTTCTGAGAGTAACTTGAGTTTTATTTCACCTCGGAAGACTTAAGAATAACGCTAAGCGTCCACAGGCCGGCAACGCACGCATCGGATTCATCGGACGTATCGGAATTTGGTATGCCTTGTATAGGAACTCATACAACAGCGTCCACGGCTAACGCTGCTGCCGGCCTGTGGGCGCTTAGCTTAAGCAGAATACGCTCGCGATGCGGGCCGCGCCGCGGATAAAAACTAGTTATAATATAACACCAACTTGATCGATGACTCCAAACGCGCCTTATCACTCCGTTATCAGTCCAAGGCTGAAATTAATCAGTTACGATTTACTTATTATATTTTCTTCAATTCTTCAAGGCGAAGTTCGACGATTGTGCCGATTCACATTGCCTGTGGATTGGCTTTTGTCTACGTCAAAAATTATGCGAATTCTTTAGGTCGAAGGGTTAATCCATCAGTGCGTATCGGACTATATAGCACCAGCATAAAGTCCAAATCCAAGTTTGATACAACTTCAGACGTTTATGACCTTTGTGTTTGATATATCTATACTATTATAAAGTTGTAAAAATGAAATGTAACATTGAAGATATAAAAAGAAAAAAACTATTGTACACTGAATGAAATAATATAATTTTTGTGAGTTTGTGGCTTCATCACGCCATATCGGCTAAACGGATTTCAACTAGTTTTGGTACACGGGTCGCTGGGTATCTCCAGTTGGTTATAGGTTTTTTTACCGGACTAATACGCTGAAGAAAAAATAGGAGTTATGACTTTTTCTCCTCAGCAAACGAAGTAGCGGGCTCCTTCTAGTCGTGGTAATATTTCTAGTCGGGAGTTTTTCCAGGGTACTAACGATATACTTGTTCACAATCCATATAATCATACAGATTAGTATATTCAATCTGTATAACCTAATAAAATATATACTTAGTTGCGAGCCTCCATTTCACAGTTGACCAGCCATCGCGTCTTCAGACTGGAGGGGGACGGATATTGTATAAATACAGCTGTCCCGTTTCATCCGAGGCGAAAAAACGCTATAAGAGTCATCGGTTTTTGTGCAAGTAATGTGGGGTCACGAGATCGGCGGGAAAGGTCGCGGACTGTTGCGTAACTAGTACCTAATTACGAAGATCACAAACACTCGAACACCAACAATATGAAATAAAATAAAACTAGGAAATGCGTTAGATTTTAACTTTATTCCCTTTTTGGTTGTTATTATTGGAATATTAATTTTGTGAATATTTCTAGTGACTACATTTTACGTTTTGAGAGTTACCCTGTGCCAGATAGGCAATAGATTCTGTTGGTACCTTTTAGATACGAAAATATTAAAAAATCTCCTAAAAATTACTTAACTCAAAATTCCCGTAGTGCGTTTGTAATGTTATTTCCTGGTGATTAAAATTGTAATCTCTTCAATGCAATATTTAATTTAGGTTGTTACTGAACCCCTCGTTGGTTAGGGCCTAATCATTTAGTGATACGAGGTCATTCTGATAAGGAATAACACTCAACACGTTCAGCTCCCGGACCGATCCATTAAGCCCTTACGCCATGCCGTTGTGTCACTGACACTCAAACATAAAATCACGCAAACGTGTCACCGGCATAGGAGTAAGAATTTTTGATCATAAACGTTGCATCACTGGCACTCAAACAATAAATTACACAAACGTGTCACAGGCATAGGGGTAAGAATTGATTGATCACAAACCTTGTGGCACTGACACTCAATCATAAAATCACGTAAGCATGGTACCGGCATAGGAGTAAGAACTTTTGATCAGAAACGTTCTGTCACTGGCACTCAACAATAAATCACGCAAACATGTCACTGACATAGGCGTAAGAATTTTTTTATCATAAACCTTGAGTCACTGACAGCGAACGTGTTAAAAAATATCATTTGCTTGAAAAAACGTGCTTACTTCTAAACCACAGATATTCCACATTTTTTTTATAATACACTTTTCTTGGTGCTGCAAAAATTCTTACTAGATTCTAGGGCCACGATTTTTTTAAAGAATTTTGAAGACATGAATGTTTATAAAATAACAAACTTCTGAATAAATTATGAATTTATTTGATAATACTTCTCGTATTATCAAATGAAGCCATAATTTATTTTTAAATTCGTCGGGTCTATGGCCCAACCGAGATAGTACAGTCAATTCAGTCTGCATTGGTAAAAAAACAAAATGGCCGCTTTTTGCCCGATATTAAATAGGTCGACGACTCGTCACGTGGGCGTTTGTTATAAAGGATTAAAATATACATCAGCAAGTTTATTAGGCGTGAAGGAGGCGAAATAGGTGGTCCACTTAGAACATCATGGTTAGACCATTGTACTTAAAGCCCGTCACACGTTAAAGGCAGAGCCACACCGGATGCGTGTACGTATGGCAAACGTCACGCAAGCGGTGTGTCATCCCTTATGAGGACTCGTACTTTACAAGGCGCACGTCTATGTAGACGTCACGCACACGCATTCGGTGTGGCTCCGCCTTAAGCTGTAATTATTGACCGCGCGAGGGTAGCGAGCGAAGCGTCTCCGTTACGGTTTAGACAAAAATGATTTCGCATGTCTGTCCAGCGGTTACTCGGCTATTCACTACAGGTCGCATTTTTCAACCGATTCCCGTGAAATTTTGTGAGCAGGTTCTAATTTTGTCAGGTGAAATAGGCAACGTGGCACTAAAAATATTAATTCCTGTTACTTTATTCACGAGCCAATGGGAGTTTATGACAAAAAAGGGGTACTTTTAAAATGTTTTTTACTATTTAGGACACGTAAGGATGAACATAGTATAGACAGAGCCATCGTGCGGGGGGCAAGGGGCCAGACGCGGGTGGGGCGAGCCCGAGCTGCATACTCCGTATTAGTTAGCAGCTCGGGACATGTCATTGTCATTTACGGAAACATTAAAGGCGTCGGCCCACTGTATGCTTTTTACACTGTGGTTATAGGATACTATATCCATACACGATAAAAATGCGCACCACCTTCCAGTTTCTCATAAGTGTCTTATGAGAGTAAAAAGTATTTTAGAAACGCGCCATCTTACTGCGTTGATATAATACCCTGATATTACTTATTCTCTAAACGTCCTCGTAATTCCCTATTTTAAAGAAATTGCTCAATATTTCCTTAGAAGCCGACAAATTAAAGCCTACTTTAGGTTTTACCTGCCAAGACTTAGTGTTCTGCGTGCGCTTATAGCAATGTAATGCCTATATGTCTGGGAACTGGTTGTTTTCACAAATTGATACATTGGTAGCAGTTGGGGTATGGTCTAAGTGAAAAATTCTAGCGATTTGTCGATGTTTCGAAACTCTGAACACAAAAAGAGGGGTTTATACATTACAAAATACAACAATTCTTTGCTGCACACTAACACCAAAAACCAGGGATCGGAACCCGTATTTTTTTATACAAAATATCCGAAATAACGATTTTTTTTTTCGTATATTATTACGAGATTTTCGTATATTTTATTAAAATTCTATAACTTGTACCAGGTGTTTGTGATTATTTTCTCTTCTACTAAATACAGTTTTAAAACATTTCGAAAATTGCGTGTATTTAAGAACATTTAAAAACTATAGGTTCCGATCCCTGTCAGAAACAGTACAATTGAGTTTTAAGATAAACTACGGTAAATAATAGGCGGTCTAATCGCTAAAGAGCGATCTCTTCCAAACAACCTTTGGGTAACTGGAATACCAAAAAAATATTGGTCCTGCCGTGATGGTCCTCCCGTGACCATGGAAAGCTGGAAAGCTTCCGAAACGTCGGGAACTAAAATGAGATGATATACGCGATATAATCCGTTAAATTGTTTTATTTCAATGAGTAATAATCGCGGAAACAGAAGAAAATATTATGTCCTTGGTTTTATTATGTTTCCTAAACAACTTTATTTCCAAAGTAATTAATTTTGTCAATAAAGCTTTCTTAAATAACTAAACTTAAACGAAAAGTTTGTAGAACTTTTATAAAGCAAACGTACCCTACTAGAAAAGAAGAGATATTTTTTTTATTTTTTTTTTTGTACTAGACTAATGTGCCCGAGACTTCGTTCGCGAAGGAGTAGATAAAGTTAAAACCCTCTTTTTTGCTTCGGCGTAGTCGGAAAGTATAAATTGATAGATTCATGCGTTACTTTGCGGAATTCCATACTAGATCAATGGATTATAGTTCCTTTGCTGTTCCGCGAACTAGTGTCTTTGTTAGATGTGACAATAAATTGTGCTCACATACGCATATTTTCATGCAGTTTCCATAAAAAAAAAATCTCGGGTGGACGCCGGACTGTCAACATCTCCTGCTTCTCCTGATGATGCCTCGTAGAGAGGCGAAACACGTGTCGAGGATTATACTGTTTGGTGTTGGTTTGTTGTGTTTGCATGCGTATTTTTTTTTTAATGGAAACTGCATGAAAATATGCGCATGTGAGCACAATTTATTTTCACATCTAACAAAGACACTAGTTCGCGGAACAGCAAAGGAACTATAATCCATTGATCAAGTATACTATATCCATAACCATCTTCGGATCCAATTATCTGAAGGTCTACTCGCTCACTGAAATACAGATTAACATGGGAGCGAGAGGGAGGGCACGTTACGAACTTCGAATTTCAGGTTTCGGAGTAACCCCCCTGCGTACCAAACATTGTTGAAACCCATGCAGCCGTTTTGACGTGATGAGAGCACTAAGGGTCAATTCACACGGATCACAACACAACGCAGCGGCAAAAAGTGGTGGTTCTTGTGAATAGTTGCGCTGCAGGTTCTTGTAGTTGCTTTGATGAGGTCGGACCGACCACACGGTTGCGTTTGACGGCGAAATGTGGTCCGTGTAAATAAAACTATTTATTTTTATAGAAACTATCGCCCGACCAGGTGGTTGTCGTTGTGGTACTTACACATACGTCTGAATAGACACTGAGACACATTAATATAAATATAAAATATATATATATATATATATTCAGTAATCTACAATAGCCCTGAACACTTCTTTTTAAATACGTGCAATGAGCAGATATTACATTTTTAAAATTTTATAAAAGATCCCAAATATATTTGGGAACCTGAAGTACGTTTTGGGTTAAACTACCGACTCCCAAATCCCTCCGTCCTGTTCATCTCCGCTCTAATCTCTCAACTTGGTCCGAACGCTAAACCACTTTTTTTGATACAGTAAAGCAAACAGGTTCCGCTAAAACTCGATTTCGGTGCGCCGATAGTAATTGTTCGAATGCAACTGCAGCAAGTGTGTTAGTTCTATGATTCGTACACAGATGGCGCTGTTATTAACTTTCCTGAAACGTATGCTCAGTATCATCATACTCTGTTATTACAGATAGCCTCTGTTAGTTGTTGATTAAAACTTTTGTTGCCAAAACCCCGTTATGCTTCCCATTAAACCCGCTATTAGGATGGGATTGTCGGGTTGAACTAGTTCAATCCACGTCCACAAACCTTGTGCCTTGCGCATTGCGTCCCATCCCAACTCTTAAGTGTCCGCGGTTGGCATTCCCGTTTGTGGGTTTCCGCTCTTCCCACTAAATTCGATTACTGGTAAGGAGCCAGAGGAGCTACTCTGAAATTGGTTATTCGAAGTTCGTATAGCGCCATCCCGCTCGCTCAAATACAGTTCAACATGAGAGCGAGAGGGATGGCACGTTACGAACTTCGAATTTCGAGATTCGGATTCGGAGTAACCCCTCAGACCTACCCAGTTCAAAGTCAAATTCATTTCGAACCTGTCATGGGAATTATTAACCTTGGCACTGAAAGTGTGGTTTATTACTGTCAAATGGCCGACATTGACTGGCGTAATTAGCCGATGTGAAAGAAAGAAAGATAATTTATTTCGCAGCGATATAATATACATGACATACAAGAGAGGAAAAAAAATGCGTTGTGCGAAAAAGGAGTCCACTCAGCAAAATGCCAAACCACCACGAGTGATTTGACGCTGGTATTACGTGGATTTAGAAAATTGAGCGAAACAGGACTGTACGTTATAGTCACATTTAACAAAATAAACTTAACAACTACAATTTACTCACTACGTACTCTGCTTGGTTGCTCTTATAATAATAACAAATTTAGATAGAAGCAAACTAATGGTAATCATAACTTATGGTTCACTAGCTTCTGCCCGCGACTTCGTCCGCCTTAAATTCGTTTATCGCAAATAAGAGTATTTTTCCGGGATATAAGGTAGCCTATGTGGGTCGGTATCAAAACGACTGGAATCTCAAAACGACCAGGACCGCATAAAGACTTGATCGCAAAACGACCACATCTGCAAAAAGTCTTTATCTCGTAATGACTTACTAGTAAAACGACCACAAAGCATAAAGTCCTAATATCAGAACGGCTTACTATCAAAATTACTTATTCGCAAAAAGACCACCTCGCAGAAGGTATACATCTTAAAAAGCCCAAATAGCAAAATTACTAGATCGCAAATAAACTTAATCTCAGAATGGCGTGGTAGCAATCTTTTTCTTTTGCTGTAAAAAAAAACCTAAAGTTTATAAAGTATTATGCTGGTCAGAACAAACACTTCTTCGGCGATGGAACATTTAAACGTGTACCTCAACCATTCTTCCAGTTATTCACTGTACACGTCGATGCAGGGAGCTCGGAAACCGCAACAAACATAGTTCCAGTTTTGTTTGCATTGTTGCCAAACAAATCCGCAAGAACATATGAAGCATTATTTATCATAATACGTGATGTGCTTGGTATAAAAATAAGAATTTACAAATGCGATTACGAGCTAGGACAAGTACATGCGTTTAGAAACATTTTTGAATAATCAAGGATTACAGGGTGCTATTTTCCCTTTAATAGAAACATCTGGAAGAATGCTGAAGACTGTGGTATGACAGTTACTTCAGAGCAAAAAGATATTGTGAGAATGTCAGCAAATCTGCCTCTCCTACCGGCTCCTTTGATTCCGACCGGCTGGCAAGAAATTATAACAAATGCCCAAAATTCTGCAGAATTTGAAAAATTCAAAAAATACTTTGAGAAGTACTGGATGAAAATGCCAGCCTTGGTATGTTGCTGCAATGAACGGCATAGAACAACCAATGCCTTAGAGTCATGGCACAGACGAGTCAATGTAAGGTTCCAGCATAAACTCACGCTTATCCTGTTTATGGAGACACTAAAAAAGGAAGCCGTGTACCAGTCCCTCAGGTTACGGAAATCTATACTAAATACGACAAACCGCAAAAAAAGATATTATATTTGACCGGAAATACAAAAATGAGCTCAACTCGCTTAATGAAGGAGACATAAATTGTTTCCAATTTCTCCAAAATATTTCTGAGATTAAGTTAAATCTCAAAATGAGTACTAGAACTAATACACAATAATAAGTGTAATAATATTTTAAGTTCAGGAAGTACTACAAGTTTATTTTAGTTAGTGTGCATATGCCCTATTATATGCAATTTAAGTTATAATAAACTTTTTTTTCTATCTGAAATAAATATGTGTTTTATTGTTAAAGCGTAGAAAAACCAGCAATTTAAAGAATAAAAAATCTTGTTTAGAGTGCCTTTTTCATTTATAGTTTACTTAATTATGTATAGTCTTAGTTCCCACAGCCTAGATCCAGAGGTAGTGTGACCCTGCTTACGAACCACGGTATTTATTTAATAGTAGGTACTCTATGAATGGATATTGTTGCTATTCTGAAGTCGTTTTGCTACCATAAATTGTAGTCGTTTCACTAGGAACTTGTTTTAAGATCTAGTAATTTTGTTATTTGGGCTTTTTAAGATGTATACCTTCTGCGAGGTGGTTTTTTTGCGAATAAGTAATTTTGATAGTAAGCCGTTCTGATATTAGGACTTTATGCTTTGTGGTCGTTTTACTAGTAAGTCATTACGAGATAAAGACTTTTTGCAGATGTGGTCGTTTTGCGATCAAGTCTTTATGCGGTCCTGGTCGTTTTGAGATTCCAGTCGTTTTGATACCGACCCGCCTATGTCCTTCCCCGGGACTCAAACTATCTCCATACCAAATTTCATCCAAATCGGTTCAGCGGTTTAAGCGTGAAGAGGTAACAGACAGACAGACAGACAGACACACTTTCGCATTTATAATATTAGTATGGATTCTGATCTACCCTGGGACACGGAAATGCTATGTTGGATTGATTTGTTGGTCTAACAAATAGTTTTTTAAACGTTTTTTAAATACAAAAACCGAGGAAGCATTTTGGATTGGGGGTGGGTTGTTGTTCCAACATTTCGTGGCAGAATAACTAAAACTGCCACGAAAAGACGCGCTTCCGTGTCGAAGACAGATCAGACGAGGGGCACGTCTGGCTCGAGGCTTGGAGAATCGAAGCTTCTGGAAAAGGTACGACGGCTGTTTAAAATTAATTATACCGAATAAGAGCGTGGCATGATGCATAGTTCGGCGAGCTCTTGAGAAGCTTACCTTTGTTAAAAAAGGGAGTAACGTGGGCTATATATATAGTGGGATTACTAACAGCACGCGGTGAAACTGTGCCTCATTGGGAACATTGAAAAACTCTACCCGTACATGACAACATCGAGGCATGCTCATATGGCGTTTTACTATATGACTTCAGAAACTCACTATTCCTGGGTAAAACGTAAGCTTTATCACTCGCCTGCCCATATTTATTTATTTACTTACTTGATTGACAAAAAATACAAAAAAAGCTTAAATGTGAGTGGGTTATACATGGTGGTAGGATTAGCCAGAATTTGGCATAAAATACTTTTGACTCTCATTATGCATGTCATTAAAAGCAATCAAAAATAATCAAAGTATAGCAATGTCGGACTAAGGGCCGATTTCACCAACATAACAACGTTGAACGAATAAATTTAATGAAAATGTCGTCTTCGTCTACTAGTCCACCATAAGAGCGAAGCACAAAAATTAAGGTCGGTGCAACTAACTTAAAAACCAAGTTATGAACCAATCATAACCAAACCACAGATAATGGTATTCAATCACTTTCCTCAGTTATTGCGTTATAGCAGAATATACAGATAAACCAACAAACACGTCCGCATTTGTATCATGATATGCGATAAGGAAAACGGCAACAAGGATAAGAGTTCTACTTGGAACTATTAAATATTATTTTCCGCTTAATTTGTAGTAAATGCTCAAAGCGAACTACGTGGTTAGGTTTGTGTAGGACTTGACAGACTCGTTATCCGCAAGCTAATCTTTAAATTAAAAAAAAGAATAGAAAATGTTCAACCGATTTCATATATACCACAGATAAGAAGCACTGTACAAACTGGCTGTCTCATAAAAAAGAAAAAAAAATTGACCATGATTTTTAAAGTGGTCGACGTTGCTATTGCTATAGAAAGACCCACAGACACATATTTACTTTAGCACCTCACTTTTTATGTCTCGAGTTAAACGTGGAATAAAACTGAAAATTTGCTATTAGAACAATTGTAAACAAGCCTATTGGCAAACCTTAGTTTGAAAATGTGCTATGATGACCTTAGCTAAAAATGTCTAAAAGTTTCGCTTACCAAAATTATTTTTCGTCGCGCCTTCGCTTATTGGGTGTCCATCCCAGAGAGTCTAGAAAATGTATGGTTGTTGTGTAACTAAGCAAATTGAATGAAAATCTAACCCGTGAATTTGTTGCCAGGTGCGAGGAGGCAGCACAGGAGTCCCCCCGCCGGCGCCTCCGGCGTTGGAGGAAAAGAGATCGCCGTTGCAGCCCCAACAGCAAGGGAGGGCGCAGCCTCCACCCCAGCCAGCGCCCGTCGTGCAGCCCGGTAAGACAGCTCTTTTTCTTGCTATAATGGGAATCTTTTTTCGACACTGATAGCGGTTACTTTTGTACCTGCGAACACAACCATTGTCTTCGTGTGTATCGTGGTCTTCCAGTGGATGCCACTGTATGCAAACACTTGTCACTTAAAGGGCAACTTCATATTGCAAGCTTGATTGCTGCATTCAGGCAAGAAGCTTTACATTAGAATAAAAAGGCCTCAAGAGGTGTTAACAACTTCTTTTACAAAGGAACAATTGGCCTTACAGTTCACAATTACAAATTAAGGTTTTGTTCATGGTCATTGCTTTCGGTATCAAAAAAGCATTCCCACTATACTTATGGTCCCCTAGGTTGGAGGCTCATGTTTGCATGGTAATGACTAATAACAAAACCAGAGGACACACCGTAGATATACAAAGTGGATCTTACTAGGATCCCAGAAAACCCTTCGATGAAGCTACAGACTCATCATCGTGGAGGATCTTAGGAGAGTCTTGGTCTAGCAGTGGATAAAGAGTTCTTCTGGGCCATGGGATGGGAAGCAGTAGTAGTCATTTGATGCCATGGACGTGCTCAACATCCGTGGTGTCACCGTTACCGACCTCGAGGGAGCTATTATAGAATTTACCGCTCCAGGAACACCTCATAGAAAGCTTCTTCCAGAATTTGTTGTGAAAAAAAATGTGTGATGTTCTTTTGTTTTTGAAAATCCGTTCAAAGAGTGGATATAATTTTTGGATTTAAATCACACTCGTGTAGGTACGTCTGTTAGCATTTCGGTGGATTGACATGGTTTTTAACTACGTATTTAGCGCAGTGTAAAAAACAATATATATATTACAAAACACTTGCTATACAATAATGATTATCTGTTAGTTTTCCGGTACAAGAAAGACGTAACTAACGTCAAGGACCTTGTAACATATCCGCTTCTGTGAGCAAGGGAGCCTGTAGATGTTTTAACAGCTGCATTCTTTTCAACAGAACCGGTGGTGGTGCCTCCCAAACCGGCCATCGTCAAGGCACCGAAGATACCGAAGGTCAATCAAAAGGTAAGTCAGAAAAATATACACATATATTGTAAATAAGTGAACCCTGGCTCTTTTAGAAAATGAAGAAATGCAGGAGTATGTACAAGTACACTGTGCGAAACTGAAGTCAATATTACATTTGTAACTTACGGTTAAGGTAACTTCAGCTCTATACCACTGGCCACTGGCAAAAATCCTTATCCGACAATTTTTCGATGGTCGAACAAAAAAATTACTAGGTCGAACAAAAAAATTACATGCATCATGCATTACGCTAAAGAACATATTTGTAGCGACCGAATTCACTAAAATATCATCTTTTTATTAAAAAAAAATATATATATCTTTTGTCAATTGTTCAAAAGTTGTATAAAAAATCGGCTGTATACGCTGGAAAAGCCCTCAGTACCGCACGAGCGTGTATCGTGATAGGGCTTTTAAATCCTCATTGCTCAGATTACACTGGGCTCGTGAATGCATGGTATGAAATAATGCGATGTACGAATTACCCGTGACCTTGCTCCGCTGACGTAGCATCCTCCCACGACGATTTACGTCTTCTAAACACACATTAGAAGTGAACCGTCTTTATATAATCGTCTAAACTATGAAATTCCCCACACACAGAAAACATACTGATGTGTTTGAAACGGCTAAAGAGATTGTCATGATCGTGATCATGAAGCATTAGCTAATACCTAACCTAACACTCGACAAGTCACCTATTAAACAAAATTATCTATCTTACTGAAGGTACATGCTTCATCATCATCATACGAAGAAGTAAATGACAAAGCAGAATGTAAAATAAGCTGGAAGGTACTCCACCGACAAGAGCCTAGCTCTTAAATAGATGATGATGAACTAAAGGTACAAGTTCGTAGCCGATGTGATATTACATGTAGCAGCAGCAGTCAGTATGTCACCGCGACAGCGACACCACTGGTTGCTATGTATTTTTATGGAATACCTTCCTAAGCTAGGGGCACATTGTTTCCATACATTGTCATAGAAACCAGAGGTGTCGCGACGACACATCGCCTGCTGCTACGGCATCCTTTTAGGAGCTATGGATGCCACAGACAGATACACAGTTGGAGTAAAACACCCCTTCTAAAACTTACGTAGTTTACGATGCACTTAGGATGTTTACGATGGTTAACGTCTCAACGCTTAGATTAATTCCAATAACGGACACCCTGATTGCTTCTATTGCTACGAATCAAGGCTAGGTGCCAAACGAATAAGACAACAGTGCTGGGCACTGAGACATTTACCCTATAAAACTTATTAGTTTCACGCGATTTATGTACATTATTTCTAACATTTATGTACATTTTATTATTCTAGTTACCTTCTCATTGATTTTGCATGCAGAATGCATGAAATTTAATGTTTGGTTTCTATACGTCTTTATCAGTAGTTCCCTCATGGCTAAGGGTTCCCCAACTTATTTACATGAGAAATAAAGTACATATATTAATTAATGACAGAGTGCTAAAAGGAACAGTATCTTTGAAAATTGAATTTTTTCAGTGTTTTGGAGTATATATATACTTCTTGGAGCTACATGTACAATTTAGTATCATTCTAAAGTTTGGATATTTCGTTTTTAGGTTTTATGGCTCCGAATATCAGCGGTCACAAAAACAGTATTTCGTATACTTTTTAATATAGAACAGTAAAAAGTATTACAGATCGAAAAAAAGTATATTACCGTTTTTAACAGAATGATTGGGAACCCTGCTCATGGCTGTCCTTGTCATGACCTTGTCGGGCTCCTGGTGCGTATGCTCTCGACTTGGACCAGTATGTTTCTTTCTTCGTTGTTCCCTCATGGGTGAGGATCGTAATCAACTATAATGTCCTTCCACGTGACGCGGTTAGGGCTAGGTGCCCTATGCAAGGTACCACAAAGACTTTTCATAGTGTCTGTCAGGATTCAGCCCACGATTTGGGCAAGTATGATGCTTCTTTTATGACCGAGTTCTTGAATGGTGACCAGTCATCTAAAGACGTACCGTGGGTAGGTTCCCTTCGCCGCCGAAGTCCGCAGATGTGGGCGGCGCAGGGTTGAGAGGTTAGTCCCAATCTCGAAATTCGAAGTTTGTAACGTGTCATCCATCACGCTTTCATGTTAAACTGTATGTCAGTGAACGAGATGGCGCCATACGAACTTCAAATTTCGAAATTCAGAGCAGCCCCTCTGATTGTGGTGGTATCCTTTGGGGAAGGCAGCAGTGGATATATTCTGGCTGATGATGACATGACCAAAAAACTTAATAATCGACTGTCATAAAATTGGCCGCTTGGTGATTTCCAGTTCTCTTACACTCAATTTCACCGTGCCCTGCTAGTCATTAACATATGATTACGCCCGTTAATGCCGACCATTTGACAGACGATCAGCGTTTTATCAGACGTTACGGATTAACAAAGCAAGGTGACATTGAATTGAGTCTCAAATTTCAATATAAATTCATTCGTTCTAAATGGAATACTTTTCATTGGTTACCTTGGCATTGATTTTGCATGCGGGATGCTTGAAATTTTACATGTTTGGTTGCTATGCGTAGGTAAGGTACGTAGCAACAAAGAGTCTGGCCACAGC
Organism: Hedya salicella; assembly: GCA_905404275.2. Classification (NCBI taxonomy): domain Eukaryota; kingdom Metazoa; phylum Arthropoda; class Insecta; order Lepidoptera; family Tortricidae; genus Hedya; species Hedya salicella. Next base: position 6,758,227 of record FR990120.1, read on the forward strand.
ACTATAAAAAAAAACGTTGCCACTTCGTCTATTTCCACGGCATCGTGTCCTGAAGAAGTATTGAAGGAACGCATGGTACTGTGCCGCGTCCATAAATTCACGGTTCCATGACGTCACAGTTTTATCCTCTTACGGGGCTCACAGCTCTGAATGACCTTCGATCCGTAGCTTCACTTTTCTTCAGGCAGGAGTCTTATATATATAGTGGCCCTTTGTGTGACAAAAGTTTTTGCATACAGTGGCATCCACTTTAAAATGAACAATCGTGGTCCACAATGTAGATAATTGCTTTGTTCGCAAGTACAGTAATCGCTTTCGGTCTCGAAAAAGGATTCCCACTATACCGCTGTTGTTAAAACAGTCGACGGTACAAGTGAGAAGTACACTCACCATCAAATAGTCAGTAACATCCAAAGCGCCAAAATATATCGTCACACATGTTTGGGGCCATCCACATATTACTTCACGTAAAATTTAGGCTCGATATGTGTAAGGTCTGATTTTTATTTAAAAAAAAAAGTGTTATCTTGGTGTCATTTTATTTTTCATTTCAGCGAGTACTTGTACCTGTATTTGAGTGTACATTCTACGATAAACGAATTTATGCGCTTGATAAGTTTAAAAAGAAAACTAGTTTTCGCACCTGTTTCAACAGAAGTGATAATGATTTTTGAAAGTTAATTAATACAATTAACGACCAGGCATGGGCAGGTTCGTTGCTGATGCGATTTGTCAGTGGAAAACATCATCATAATGAGACAAACGAAATGACTTCCGTCGTTAGTTGCTACCCAGTAACTGATTCGATTCCTGTTTGATATTTCTTAATGTATATGACGTCATTAGTACTTAAACGACCGTGCTGAAAATTCCTGTTTCTATATCTTATAAAGACGTAAAATTATCCTCACGAAGTGCGATAAAAAGAGCCACGGACCGCATATTTATTGTCGTCGCCTTCGGCTTGTGCGTCCAATGCTGGCTATTAGAAGCAGTTGCGTTCCTTTTTGAACTAAGTAATAAGGAAACTTGATTTGAGTATCATGGTATTGGTAATAAACTCGAGAAACATCCTTTTTGTATATAAGTAACTGTATATATGATGTAACGTTGCATATTAGAAAAAGGACATAAGTTCCGTGACACTTCTGTACACTACTGGAATACTGGATGCAAAAACGACATTTGTTATTTTTAGCTATAGAACTCTGTTACAATGACGCGACTTTTTAGTAGAATTTGATTACCGATGGTTTTTCACTGTGATAAGGTTTTACGGTGGTACGCAAATTCATATCTCTCTACATTCCTATTAGATTAGAGTATTTCAATGTACAGTGTGTGCACCCTACTGTCCAATTAAACGAGCGTGGTCACCTCAACTGGGACGGTCTCACAACCGCTGCAACAATGGTAACCATTCGATACGTGTCGATTGTTACCAAATAGTGATGGGGCTCGTGGACTTGCTCGATTTTTTGCTGTTTTTTATCGATGGTTTTCTTGAGAAATTGTGATCAACTTTTTTTAGGCATAGTGGAGAGATTGACGGTAAACTGGATGAAGTGTTACTGTAGTTTTTATAAAGCAAATCTAACGCTGTAATAATGTAAAATAAAATTGTACCGTTTCCAAGAAAAACCTTAATAGCAAGGCAAGTGAATAGCAATATCTTTCGGATGAGTACACGTTAATATATTTGCTATAAAGAAACCGGCCGTGTTTAGCGACATAAAGACTAGAATAATTAATAAATATGACGTCACGGGTGATACTTACGAAAAATAACCGATTTTTATAGGTACAATAAAACTAAGGACAACTCATCCTCGCGGGTAGCTATGAGTCAAGTGTGCTTGTTTCTGTAAGATTGTATATGAAGTTAGTGTATGATAAAGATATGAAGATAAGAGAAGAACCCCACTGCACTTTAAAGGTTTTCTTAATTTTTTTTGGAAGTTTTTATTTTTATATTTTGAGGTTAAAGACATGTATTGAGTCTCTAAAACACTTGTAACAATGAATACAAAAGACCGATATTGTTAAGATAAAAAAGAAAGCACAATAGGCGTCCTATCGTTGAGAGTAATCTCATGTAGATTGAACATAAATAGTTTTTAATTAAATAATGTAAAGTTGGCGAAGTGAAGTCGAGATATGTGATACAGTATAATGCACATGTGAAATAAACAGTTTGTTTATGACTGCTGTGTTCAGAGTGATTTTTTATTATTTATTTTGTATTACACTAGAAGATGCCCGCAACTTCGTTTGCGGAGTAGAAAAAGTCATAACCCGTCGTTTTTTCTTCAGCGTAGTCGGGTAAAAAGTATCCTATAACCATCTGGAGATACCCAGCTACCCGTGTACCAAAAATTGTAGAAATATGTTTAGCCGATTTTGCGTGATGAAGCCACAACGACACATACAAACATACATAAAATCCAAAAAATAATATTTTTCATTTTAGTAACCTCCAAGTAGTCCGTAACAATCAATTTTTTGAAAATTTCTCCAATGTACAGACATTTAATTTTTACTACTTTATAATAGTATAGATTTAGCGTTCAATTTTACATGTATCGAGGTGACGCTCAAAACTCATTCAGGTAGAATTATAATTTGTTGTTAGTGGAATATAGTTTACTTGCACAAGTAATAAACAGCAAGTGATTAGTATCCTATCCTTACTAAAGATTTTTTTCTTTTTTAAGCCAATTGGTACTAAAAAGGGGGTATATACATTTACGGAAGATAAGATTTTGCATGGGATACAAGTATAAATTGTATTGACAGATTACATCACAAGGCAAGTGTGAACTGATAGTGTATCAGTCAGTTTTATTATGTAACATCACACTTATGTAGGAGATAGAGGTTAAATTTACAATAAATCAATGTGTGGCACGATGAGATCCTCGAAGGGTTACTATTTAAACAAATACTTGGAAAGTAGTGTTTTCTACAGTATGAAGTATGGATGACATGGCAATCTATGACTTTTTCAAATGTCTGATTGTAACTTTCATTCTAATCACTTCATTTATATTTTTTCATCAATATCGCTCCTGAGTAATACATGCTTACCCGCCTTTATAACTGCCATCATTCTGCGTTTATTCAATGTCATGGAACAAGTCCCGGTGCCTCTATTACGACAAAACCGGTAATCCCCTTAGGTTTTTACGCTTAACCCGTCCTAGCGTCGTGTCACATCACTAATCCAGTCGAGCGCCCAGCGCCATAACAGACGGTCGCGCAGTCCGCGCCATTTTGAAATTTCGAATTTCGAACATTAAAAAACAAAGTGTTATATTTTCAAATTCGTCGCGTTCTATACTTCCAGTGTTACAGTGAAAAGAATTTGGAATCGGAGGACATTTTTGTGAATTTGACGTTGTGTTGTGAGTTTTATAGCGAGATTAGTTCTGGTGGCACAAATTGGATGGCTGTTTTCATGGTTTTTAATGCGCAGTTGTTTTTTTTTTCAACATAATATCAATATGCTTGCGAAATGCAATGCAATGTTTTGTGTTACGGTCTGTACTGTGTTCTCTAGCGTGAAGGAATAATATTGTATTTTTAATCTCGGAGACGGAGTGTCGCTGTTATTTTACTCTTTTGCTTTTTATTTTCGTAAGTAGGTACGTAAATTTGCGACAATGCTCGCAACAATCGCATCATCAAAAAAGAATAGCTACTATTATTTTCATAATGACTGTATCGATTATATATTTCCTTAATTATGAAAATTGATAAATAAGACATCAATCAAGAATCAATAATCGTTGAAAATATCGATAACAAAATAGGAAACAAAAACAATTAAGATTGATGTACAAACTTTTTTATAATTTTTTTACAGATTTGTGCACTAACGTGCTAATCACAACCATTTTATTTCAAAACTAGAAGGTGCCAGCAACTTCGTAAGCGGAGGAGAAAAAAAATATAATCCTCTTTTTAGAGTTCCGTAGCCAAAATGGCAAAAACGAAACCCTTATAGATTCGTCATGTCTGTCTGTCTGTCTGTCTGTCTGTCTGTCTGTCTGTCTGTCTGTCTGTCTGTCTGTCTGTCTGTCTGTCTGTCTGTCCGTCCGTCCGTATGTCACAGGCATTTTACTCACAAACTATAAGATGTACATTGATGAAATTTGGAGCATAGGTGTCGTGTGTTAACCGCTACTTAGTTTGATAGTTAAATCCATACTAATATTATAAATGCGAAAGTGTGTCTATCTGTCTGTCTGTCTGTCTGTCTGTCTGTCCGTCCGTCCGTCCGTCCGTCCGTCCGTCCGTCCGTCCGTCCGTCCGTCCGTCCGTCCGTCCGTCCGTCTGTCTGTCTGTCTGTCACCTCTTCACGCTTAAACCGCTGAACCGATATGGATGAAATTTGGCATGGAGATAGTTTGAGTCCCGAGGAAGGACATAGGCTACTTTTTATCCCGGACAAATACCCTTATCCGCGATAAACGAATTTAAGGCGGACGAAGTCGCAGGCAGAAGCTAGTAAAAAATATATATATTTCTAGGGGGGGCACTCCATACATGTAACCGAAAATGAAAAAAAAAATTCAGCAAATATCAAGGTGTGGCACATATTTCGACAGTACTTCTAAAAACACTTTGAGGTTTCTAAAAAAAAAATGATTTAGTGAATATTTTCCGAAATATTCGCTACGAAAGTAGCAAAAACTGTCTCCCCCCCCCCCCCATCTATTTTCTAAACGGTAAGTTCAAAAAATATAAAAAAAATTACAAATATAAAGCTTAATAAATACTTCCAACGAAAATTGTTTTCAACATGATCGGACATACCGTTTTGCGCTTCTAAGCAAAAGGACGTAAGTGCCGGGGAGATACGCTCTTTTGCTAGTATTTTTTTTTCATATCGTATTTTTTTCATCTGTAGTGTTTTTTGTATAAATGGCTCCGGAACCCTTCATGGGCGAGTCCGACTCGCACTTGGCCGCTTTTTTCTTCAGCGTAGTCGAGTAAAGAGTATCCTATAACCGTCTGTGAATACCCAGCTATCCGAGTACTAAAAACAGTTGAAAGCCGTTTAGCCGATTTGGAGTGATGGAGCCAGAACGACACATACAAACACACAAAACATACCAAAAATAAATGTTTCGATTCAGTGACCTCCAAATAATCCCTTACAACATCTTCAATACACAGAAATTTCATTTTTACGACTATAACAGTACCTACTAGAAGGCGGGCGCCTTCTAGTAGGTACTTAGTTCGCGGGGGAGAAAAAGTCATAACCCCTCTTTTTTCTTTAGCATAGTCGGTTAAAAAGTATCCTGTAACCATCTGGAGATACCCAGCTACCCGTGTACCAAAAGCAGTTAATCCGTTTAGCCGTTTTAGCGTGATTAAGCCATAACGACACATACTAACATTTCATTTTTACAATTTTATAATAGTATAGATGTTAGTACGATTGTGCTATTGGGTATCGATTACTGTTGTTCTGTGTATGTCACGTATTGACATACTAGACTTAACAACCAGGTTAATAGTGTAATTTGAAATCTGATTGAGCTACGCCGTTAGATATCGGTTTTAGGTACAATTAACAGCAGTTTTGCAGAAAGCTACCAGCTATGTTTTTTGGTTTACCTTTTTTGTCGAAAAACGTTTCATCGAATACTTTTTAGGGTTCCGTAGCCAAAATGGCAAAAACGGAATCCTTATAGTTTCGTCATGTTCGTCTCCGTCTGTATGTCGGAGGCATTTTACTTAATAACTACAAGATTATATTGATGAAATTTGGAGTATAGGAGAGAATGTTGGAGGGGCACTCCATATATCATGTAACCGAAAAAAAAAAAAATGTTTTTGCAAAATATTAAACTCCCCCCTCTATTTTCTAAACCTTATATCCAAAAAATATGAAAAAAAAGATAAAACTTAATAAATACTAATATTTTCTTCTGTTTCAGCGATTATCACTCATTTAAATAAAACAATCTCTCACTCAAATGAGATAATATACGCGATATAATCCGTTAAAATTGTTTTATTTAAATTAATAACTATTTTCAACACGATCGGATATAGGGTAAGTCCGGGGTAGATGGCCATAGTTTTTTTCAATAGACCGATTATGCGGAAACTATGAACATTAGAATTTTGATTTTAGTTGAAAATTAAACTTTGATTATTTATCCAACGTTAACAAAACCGCAATTATGGTTAAAACTAAGCGAACATGGTCAAACAATATTTTGAAATCAAATTAGGGTTGGCCATCTCTCCCAGATATGTCCGGGAGAGATGGCCATAACATTGAAAAGGAGTAGATTTCTAAATTTTTCTATTTTTGTGCACATTTCTCTCCATCTTTTCAATAAAATAAACATTTTTTTTTTAATTGGTATAATTTTAATGAACCCACAGTAGATATTTGTACATAATAGCCAATTCTTCATTATTCTGGATTTATAGTAATATATTTGTCATCTCTCGCATATTATTATTACTGTTATGATTTTAATTAATTACATCTATTTCTTTTTTTTAGTATCTGAGATCCCAGTTCATGGCTTTCCAGTACTAAATAACTGCGTATGGCCATCTCTTCCGATGTAGCCGGTTCATTATATCAACGAACAAAAAAATAAGTACCGAGCCCATTCAAGTTATTTTTAAATTTAATATGTACAAAAATCTCCGTACTTTCTAAAATAATCATTATTATTGGGCCAGTTAAAAAACAAATAGAGTTACGTTATATATCGGCAGTCTCTTTATAAATTTTCAAGTAGCGTAATTTATATAAAAGTTATTTTACATGAGATTTTTCTTTTGATCTACTTGTTTTTCCACTTATATCAAGTGTTATATTCTGAACGAATAAAGTTTACGTTAAACAAGCGACATTAACATCCTATAAGTTGGAACAATTTCAAATGGCCATCTTAAACTTATGGCCATCTACCCCGGAATTACCCTCTCGCGAACTTTAGGTATTTTAGCTCACCTAATACCGGTCACTGCATATTATATATGCATTCGTATTCGCGAATGATCTTAAATCAATGTTCGTTACAACCCTAGTCCAGGATAATGGCAATAAATTGAAGCTTGTCGGTGATCGGACATAATCCCATATTATATTCACTGTCATATTCGTATTCGTGAATGTTCTAAAATCAATGTTTGTTACAACTGTAGAACATATCAAGGTTAATAGCAATAAATTGAAGCTTCTCGGTTACCTTATATACGGTGGGCCATACATTTTTGCATATAGCAACACTGAATTTTTCGGACACTGTTAAGGGGCTACTTCGTCATTCGTAAATCACGCCCCAAACGCGGAGCTAGCCAATAAGCGTGATTTGTAATAAGGGACGCATTTATTGCTCGCGCGCATCAAAGAAAGAGAAAGCTGAAATATATTTTGAATACACTACATGCTTGGGGTTTTTTTAGCGTAAGCGCCAAATGTAAAAGTACCATGAAATCGAAGATATTATTATAGTTTGTTAACATTTAAGTTAATCACTTAAAAAATTAAGGAAAGAATGACATTTTAACATAATTTAGCCGTTTATTTATCCGTCGTTTGTACATACTAGACAAAAAACGGGATACGAAGACGCGTTTTCGAATAACTTTTCTATCGAGGAAATTTTCATTAAACATGTTTCCGAGTTAATCACTAAATAGGTTATATAGTCAAGAAACACATATCTGAAAAGCAGCCTGATTTATATGCTTGGGGTTTTTTTAGCGTAAGCGCCAAATGTAAAAGTACCATGAAATCGAAGATATTATTATAGTTTGTTAACATTTAAGTTAATCACTTAAAAAATTAAGGAAAGAATGACATTTTAACATAATTTAGCCGTTTATTTATCCGTCGTTTGTACATACTAGACAAAAAACGGGAAACGAAGACGCGTTTTCGAATAACTTTTCTATCGAGGAAATTTTCATTAAACATGTTTCCGAGTTAATCACTAAATAGGTTATATAGTCAAGAAACACATATCTGAAAAGCAGCCTGATTTATATACTAGATTTGACAAAAAATGTGCTACAAAATAGCTTAAATTTTCGATGCATCCTTTTAAAGTGAGCGGCGGGATATTGGCGGGAAACTATAGGTAACTTCGTGCAATTGTATTTGTAACGGAGCGTTACGTTTACGGAAAAACAACGGGCTTTTTGTGTTAAGCAGTTTTATTAAAAGATGATGTGATAGCTGCGATCCGTTGTTGTATGTGTCAGGGAGTTTTCCACGGTTTTCCTATATGATTGCAGGAGTGTCAACGACGAGACAGAGGACATCTGGATAAAGTAATTTAAAAAAAAATGCAATTATCTGTTACTAGGTTAAATAAATAAAATATAGAGAAACATATATAGTTAATTTTTTATCGATGTTTCATAAGTGCAAAAATTTTTGGCCCACGCTATATTATCCCATATTATATTCACATTCGTATTCGCGAATGTTCTAAAATTAATGGTCGTTACAACCCTACGTACATACATATCAAGGATAATGGAAGTAAATTGAAGCTTGTCGATCACCGGATATTATCTCTCACTGTCGGGCGGTTAAAATAATTGCCGTTTTCATGTAAAACCATTTAATTAAAAGTTAATGCTTCAGTAACCTACGTGTTCGTTGATAACAGTCCATTTTTTAAAAATGATTGTTCGTCCTGTTGCTTAAAATGTTTAACGTACGTATGCAATGGACATAGAGACAGGCAGAAAAGGACATAGGCGGGGTGATCAGGCCCCTATTTCACAATCGTGACAATTTTATGTTCACGGCGATCCCCGGAAGCTCGATGATCGAGCTAATAATTATATAATACATCGAGTCGATACATCTTTTTACTTTATACTGGGCACGCAATGTACGTGAATTGTCATTGTCACCCGACATTTGTCACGATTGTGAAATAGGGGCCTGGAATCTAAAAGGAAAAATCTACAGAGTTCCGTTCATTATGGTGTTGGATGATTTTCTAGTTAGTTTGATGTCATCAGTATCATATTTTTTTTCCTTTGTATTTATTGACTAGAAGGAGTGTAGTCGAGTAAAAAGTATCCTAAAACCATCGGCAAATGCCTATCTACCCGTGTAATAGTTGAAATTCGTTTTGACGTAATGAAGCCACAACGACACATACAAACATAAAAAACAATTTTTTCGTTCAAATAACCCGAATTTTTTTTATATCTTCAAAGAACAGACATTTAAGTTTACAGTAGTATAGATGTTTGTTTTTATTTGTCTTACTATTAATTACAAAAATATTCCACCACCTACTGATTTCCAGCTAATTTATGTCATCCCCGCTACCCAAATGTTGTCTGGACGAGATCGCTCTTTATAGCGATAAGACCGCATATTGTCTAACGTAGTTTATGTTAAGGCTCTATTGTACTGTTTCTGTTGTCGGTGTGCAATAAATAATTGTAGTATTGTATTGTACATTACCCAATATAACGGACCTTAATTACGTACAATATTTAGAGGCCCAATGCGTTTCGAAGAATTTTTAACGTTATTATCATTGTCTAGTATCTAGACAAACTTTAGATATCTATTAATAGTTTTGGCGCCCAACCAGAATGTCACAAATGTTTCTATATTATTGGATTCAACGTCTCGAGACTCAACGGGCTTTAATAATATTATAAATATTAGTATAATCTGTTTGTTTGTCCCATTTTAAGTCTGTTCAACTTATAAAAAAAACGTTTATTTTTTCGATAGATACGTTTTTATACTCTCTACTGCTCACCAGTATGAAACATTTTATTTTATACTAGAAGGCGCCCGTAACTTCGTTCACGGAGGAGAAAAAATCATAACCCTCCTTTTTATCAGCGTAGTTTGGTAAAAAAAAGTATCCTATAACCATCTGGAGATACCTAGCGTACCAAAAAAAAGTTGAAATCCGTTTAGCCGATTTGGCGTGATGAAGACACATACGAACATACAAAAAAAAACAAAAAACATATTTATTTCCATTCAGTGACCTCCAAATAGTCGGTTACAATATTTTTTTTTGAAAATACCTTCAATATACAGACATTTCATTTTTACTTTATAATAGTATATTAGATATCTATATACAAGTTTTTAGGGTTCCGTACCAAAAAGGTATTGTATTTTTATGTTAGAAGGTGCCCTCTAGTACTATTCATATTCATATTCATTTAATCAATGCATTTGTGTGTACAAAGGTCTTAAATTTCTAAGTAGTTCCAACACAAACCCTGTAAGGGCACTGCACAACGTATACTTAACTAATATTAGATTTTATTATAAATTTCGAATTGTTATGATCATCATGCATTAAAAATAACATTATTGGAACGAAGAAATAAATAAATTATGAAATCAGTAAAAATACATCATTAGATTATTTAAATTAATTAAAATGGGGGAGAGAGAGGCAGACATTTATTTGTGCTTAATTGTAGGTACCTAATAGAAGTATTTAATTATTCTAAATATTCGTTTACAGTGTAGTATGCTTGTTCCGCAAGAAATGTTTTTAAAGATTTGAGAAATTTGTTTCTATTGTATGAAGTTGTAAAAATGAAATGTTAATTTTTGTATATATGTATGTGTCGTTGTGGCTTAATCACGCCAATACGGCAAAACGGATTAGAACCATTTTTGGCACACGGATAGCTGGCCCATGGTCGTTCAGGGTAGGCACTGCCTTTGTGCGTATATGGACCGTACCCCACTGATTTACAGATAGTCATAAGATACATTTTACTCGACTACGAAGAAAAAGGAGAGTTATTTTCGCTCAGGGGGCGCGCTCCTTATGTCTACTCTAATGTCTACCTAATACTTTCTCTAGAAGCCGGCGCTGGTTCCTTATCGGTTAGGCAGTCGTTATCAAGGTTACCTTCATCCAGTTGTGCTAGCTGCTAATGTATGAGAGCAAAGATTAATGTTTTAAACAACATTAACATATCAAAGTATTTCGCAATGCGTTATGTTATGAAACTAGGCTAATAAATTTAATGCATTGCTTGTTGCGCAAGAGTATTGGTCGAGTATGAGCTTAGTATATACTTAGTAGGACAGTCAGCATCAAAAATAAGTGATAATTTTAGTACGCAATTTGACATATGCCGGTAGTAAAATTGTCAGCCACTTTTATAGCTGACACTCTTGGAAGTATATAGAGCAGGTAATTACCCGGTGATTATTTTACCGAGCTTCATAGCTATTAGGTATTTAATGTCTAGAGGGGGATTTGTTTTATCATAGATAAAACAAATAAATACCTTCATTAATTTGTTTTATCATAAACAATATTTATGATAAAACAAATTAATGAAGGTATTCGCTTCTGTGTGCTTATGTACAGACATTTTATTTTTACAACTTCATAATAGTAAGGTCATGAAATGAGTTTCGGTATTGCAATCAGTAAATTTGAAGTGCGATTTATTATTTCCTGATAGCTTTATTACTAACGAGAATAGGTAACTTGCATGGACACGCACGTAGTCTGAATGTAGAGTGGAGTTGCGGCTAACTTCTAGTACTATAACATCCCAACAGGGGTTAAATATTAACGATAGCATGCGCACACGCCATCGCCATAGCATTCTAGAACCGTACGCATTTAGCCAAACAGTTTGACATTTGCGACTCACTCGCAGTTACCGCCGCTCACTTCCAATGAGTCGTAAGTTTGTTCTAACTTTTATTGCTAAAAAAATCTAAGACTAGTTGTAATCCTTACTCATATTATCTATACTATTATAAAGTTGTAAAAATGAAATCTTGGTAAAATAAATATTTTCAAAAAATAAGTGAATTACTCTATTGAAAAATATTTTTTTTTAATTTATTTTTTTGTATCTTTGTATGTGTCGTTGTGGCTTCATCACGCCAAATCGGCTTAACAGATTTCAACTATTTTTGGAACACGTGTAGTGGGGTATACACAAATGGTTATGGAATACTTTTTACCCGACTAGGCAGAAGAAAAAAAGAGAGGTAAAGAGTTTTTCTCCTCCGCGAACTAAGTTGCGTTGCGGGCCACCCTCTTTAATTATTAGAAATGCTATAGTGTGTTGGTTTTTCCTTTTATATATAAACGCGATGACGAGGCAACGGATTGACATGATTTTTGATATCTATGACGGAGGTGGCCAAGGCTGCGCCGCATCAGATGAACCTTCGTCTATATCGATGACACTCAAAATATCACTTGGGCAGCGAAATAAACAACACACTAATATGATAGTTAATTGGCTTTAATCGATAATAACATTTTGCACAATAAAATCACACGCGCACAATAACTTCACGCATTATCAAGGACTATTAAAAAAGAGGACTCACCATCTCCATACAAAAAGCCGATATGTAACGTATACCCGGGTAAGACCGGCTCAAAGATAAGATTGGATGAAAGCAATTTCCAGCGAAACTGTAGATTTTTTTATCACTGGCAACATGAGTGCGTCGCCATTTTAACCCTTACGCACACTTTGTTCGCTGGAAATTGCTTTCATCCGATCTTACCTTTGATCCGAACTCACCCGAGTTATACCTTACAACGCCATCTATGTAAGAATTATTTTTTTACAATTATTCAACTTTGCGAGCGTGACATAGTATTTAAATGTTACGATTTATTTATTATTAGCTATTTGCGAACTGCTTAATTGTTACTGTACGAGTACTGTAGTTCTTTGTTCAATTCTAACATTAAATGTTTAGTTTTAAGGCGCCATCTAGTTTTTGCCAGAATATCTCCTTGCGATCGGAACACGATCCAAAGTATGGTAACTGTCAGTCCTCTTGTTTTAATGGTCCTTGCCCATAATATACCTTTTAAAATGCAGCGGCACTGCAACGGTTATGCAGGTGTGAGAGGGGTAGATTAAAATTGTTGTGTGTATGTCATAGGGTGGTGGATGACGGTTATTCGTTAAATATAGCTATATACACTTATTTGTACGTGCAAGTGTCCGAGTAATCGTTAAAACGATTAAAAGACAGTCCACTCGTCTTTCTGTCTGTTACCACTTCACGCTTAAACCGCTGAACCGAGTTAGATGAAAGGTTTATAAATAGTTTGATATCTTGGTGAAGTCATACGATAGTTTTTATCTCGGAAATCATCCCTTAAGGCAGGGGTCCGGCAACTTTTTGGGGCCGTAAGAGTCAAAAGTTACAGTACAAAATTTCAGTTTTTAAAGAGCCACAAAAAATATCTTCCCAACAATAAACTAGTAGGTACTTGCATAAATAAATATTTTATGGAAAAAAAAAATGTTGTTTGTAAAGGCGGTTTACGGACGATAAGTTTACGTGATAACGTTATTAGAAAACCGGCGTGATAATTTTATTACTGCACCTATTTTTTGTCTCTCCCTCCCTCCCTCCCTCCTCCCTCTTCCTCCCTCCCATCTGCCTCCATCTGTCCCGCCTTCCCACTCCTCTCATTCTCTCTCCCTCCATCCCTCCCTCCCTGTTCGTGTTTTACTTTAATAGTTTATTAATTATGTGTAATTTAATGTCCGTTTTGAGTTTCGTAGCTACACATAAAACAAGCCGAACGATCGGTTCGTGACACTTTCGTGCGTGCAGCCGGCTTTCATCGATTTATAGGACGTTATCACGTCAAAAAAAATCTATTTATAGAGCCACAGCTTCACGTACAAGGAGCCGTATGTGGCTCACCAGGCGCAGGTTGCCGACCGTTAAGGGGGTGTGGGGGAATACGTTTAAAGGTGCGTCCACACTTGTATTATTTGCTCGTATCCGATCACCGTGCTGTGGCATGACTGAGTATCGCGCTGCTTGGACGCTCACTGTTGGCGCGCCGATCATGCTACACTCTTCCGATATAAGTGTGTGATAGGCGTAGCAAATGGATTTCGAGCGATCGGATCGGCGCAACGTCCAAACGCGTGAGCGTGACACGCGATCATGCCACGCGACGATGATCTGATACGGGCAAATGATACAAATGTGGACGCACCTTTACACACCACATGTACAATGCTACACCGACCAAACATTTTCTAAATCGTATTTAAAAAACCACACAGAAAAACTGATGTATTACTTCAAATAAATCTCTCGTGACGCACAGCAGACACAGCATAGTTTATATTAATCTATATGAACAAATATTATGTTTTAGTTTTAGATAGTTAAGTATAACGAAAGAAACGGGCACATATCGTCTCATTTTATAGCTTACGCCATAGAAAAACACCCATTAAAATAGTTACACTTTGTATCCAATTACGACTTTTACTCAGTTTCTCGTAAATGCGTATAAAATAATAGTATTTTATCTACTCTTGAACTATAATCTGTGAATAAGAACTCCGCAAATCATACTAAAAGAGCAATCTTTTTCGATTGGACTTGCACTCTATACTCTATGGTTTATATTATATATCACTGAACTATAATACCTATATAATACAACTCCGCACAGAATTATTATGAATTTCAAAAAAAGAAAGCAGCTTTTGTAATTATTTTTTAGCTATGCTTCATTTACTGTAGTTTATAGGTTACTCGTAGAAAAAGTATTGTATACAATAGTTATATAATTAGCCTATTAAGTCTCGTACCTTAATTAGGCGTATAACGATTGCATAAAATACTATTATTTATTTATTTAATCTTTATTGCACAAAAGTTATTGTACAAAAGGCGAACTTAATGCCATAAGGCATTCTCTACCAGTCAAAGGGCAAAGCAGAAAAATTGTAGGCGGTGCTGAGGCTTGTGTAATTACAAAAATACATATTTATATACTTTAAATATATAATACATACACAAATATATATAAGGTTAATAAATATATATATATAGCGATGAAACGAATTAAGCAGATAAACTAAGAGTCTTCGGTTCTGCCAGCAAAGAAGTTGCTCACGGACTTTTTGAATGCAAACTTATTCGGGGCCAGTTTGATTTTAAGAGGAAGACCGTTCCAGAGGCGGGCAACCTGAATGGAGAAAGAATTGGATATGAAGCCAGTTCGGTGGAGTGGGATAGAAAGGGCGAGATTGCCGGATGAGCGAAAATGACGGTTACGAGTGGATTCAATGTAACTGAAGACAGTTTTGAGATATTCTGGAGATTGTGGATCGTTAAGAATTGAAAAGAGAGAGCAAAGCATTCGAATGTTACGTCGCTGACGAATTGGAAACCAACCAAGCTGAGCGTGGAAAGCAGATATATGATCATATTTACGGAGACAGAAAATGAAACGAATACAATTATTGAGAAGCCGATCCAACTTATCAAGAAGATCTTCGTTTAAGTCCGGATAACACACATCACCATAATCAATTATGGGTAGGATTAGGGTATTTACCAACAAGACCTTAGTTTTAATGGGCAAGAAATAATAATATTATGCCCCGGCCCAGCTACCAGGGCATCCACACATGGTTATAGGATACTATAACTCGACTACGCTGAAAAAAAGAGGTTTATGGTTTTTCTCTCCTCCGCTCACTAAGTTGCTGGCACCTTCTAGTTTAGAAATAAAATGTTTGTAATTAGTACGTTAGTGCACAAATATGTACAGTTTAAATTTCATAGGCAAAAATATTGTTATTAGCACAAGTGTGAACTAGAGTATCGGTATGTAGCTTTATAGTGCATTTCTAAAAAAGTTTGTACATCAATCTTAATTGTCCTATTTTGTTACCGATATTTAAATGATTATTGATTCTTTTTTGATGTTTTATTGATAAATTTCCATAATTAAGGAAATATTTAATCGATACAGTAATTTAGTAGGTTATAATACATTGGTGTCGGTATTGTTTCCGAGTTCTAACTATATTTGTTTATAACATTGCCCTTTTTTCAACCCAGCACATTGCAATCGGCTCAGAATCGACACAACATATGTACAGACATGCCAAACATGAAGGAAGGGAAAGTAGTATGCCAGGGCCGCCGGTGCGAAGGTCTTCCCGCGGGGAAAGGCTGGAGTTACATGTCACTAAGAAGGCGCCCGCAACTACGTCAGTGTAGGAGAAAAAAGTCATAACCCTCTTTTTAGTCTTCGGCGTAGTCGGGTAAAAAGTAACCTTTAACCTTCTGTGTATGACCAGGGCCCGTATCTCAAAATCTCTTTCCAACAATATGAATTAAAAAGAGACTTCCGCTTGGAATACAAGTTACAAGCGTTTATGAAACGATCCCCGGCTACCCGTGTACCAAAAATGGTGGAAATCTATTCAGCCGTTTTGACGGGATGAAACAGTGACTTCAAGTCCGTATCACTTATATTTTAAAAATTAATTCAATGTACAGACAGACATTTCATTTTTACAACTTTATAATATCACCGATAGATGACTAGAAGGTGCCCGCAACTACGTCAGAAGAAGATAAAATTGTCCGTGACAATTTTTTTTCTTTAATATCTTCGATGTACAAAAAAAATATTTTTGCAACTTTATAATGGTATAGAATAGAAGGCGCCCGGAACTTCGTTCTCGAATTATTTTGCTTAGCGTAATAGTCTGAACTTATCCTTTGACGTCTAACTATAGGCCTAACGCATAACTGTGTGCCTACCATGAGTTCGGCACGAGCGAGTATCGAGCGCTCGATGACGGTCTATCTCTTTCGCACTATAAGCGCGTGCGAGAGAGGTGCGCTGACTCTCGATACGAGATACACGCTAGCGCCGATTGTAAACTTAGCTCTCGGTAGGCACACTGAGTCTGTTCGTGAGGTATGCACGGTGATTCCGCTCCCGTACAAGGGCGGCCATAAATACCTCAACTCCAAAAAAAGCCATTTTTTCGATTTTAAACTATAAAGGGTTATTATACAAGCATGAAATATATCATTAATAACATTTTTAGACATTTATAATAAACTTGTGTGACTATTTTTATTAAAAAAATATCTGTAGTCAAAACCATTTTATAAAACGTTATTATTTTAAACATAAAGCCATTAGATAAAAAAAATTTGTAATTAATGAAAACATAAATGAAACAGCATACTACATAAATAATAAAAATATTTATTTCAAGACTATTTACATATATACAAATAAGGTTATATTAAAACAAAGCGATTACTTACTATTTATACATTCAATATTACCTACTTACTATTTACACACAACAAGTCCAATACAGATTTAGACAAAGAACTTTTTTTTTTAACAGGTAACCTTCTCAAACTTGATATTAGGGGATCTGAGTGAAGAAGAAGTCGATTAATCAAATCAGTATTAGTCAAAACGCGGTTCATTTTTCGTGTGTGATCTAGTCGAAATGCTTTATAGTATTTGTTACTCGCTTCAGCTGCTTCTTCAGACAGTTCTCCTATAGACAGTAGGCCGTGATTGATAATGTCAGCACCATGAATCAAAATTTTGTGGACAGAAGCAGGCAAATAGTACCATGGATATTCGGCAACTAATTGCCGTGCAGTTTCTAAAGCGAAATCTCTGAATTTTGTCGCATCAATGTTATATCCCGAATTGATACACTGAAGTACAGTCCAACAACGATCTAGGAGATCCTTCTTAATTTCCGTAATTTCAGCTGAAATATCTGAGCTTGAGAAGAACCGCCTAGCAGTGTTGCCATCGTTCGATGTCCCGCTTCCGCCACTTTTGGGTTTATCGATAATAAGACCTAACTTTTCCCTAAATTGCGATTGTATAAGTTTTTTTTTTTCAGCTACAAGTCGTTTATCGCTATCAGACCTAGCTTGCCATTTCTTAACCTCTAACTTGTAAGCGAGATGAATGAAATATTCAAAAAATCGGATCAATGCGTGAAGTGGAGACATGCCATATTCATATTTACTTTCGTCAGTTGCTTTGCACAAACATACATCAATTTGATTCATCTCACTTGGTAAAGCTTTACATATATAACATCTAGTTGAAGAAACATCACTAAGTGCATTACACACCTTACCATCGACCATAGTAAGTTGTAAGCTATGATTAATTGTGTATTCGCATGCATTTGTCTTGAAGATAGTCGGTTGCAAGTTACTTATTTTCTGTTTGAAATAAGTCTCCTCTTCAACTGATACTGCAGTTGTTTCCTTAAAAAACTGAAAGCGAATAGGTCTGCAGTATCGAGTTGAAGAAGGACGAGGATTTTTCCACAAAATGATTGAGTTTTCCTTATTATCCGGGTTTAAAATAAGTTGAAGCGGTACATATGAAGTAACAAACAAGCTACTATCCACAAGAGAAGAATCTGAGAAAGTTTGTTTGTATTCGCTATGTCCTGTACTACCATCAAATCCCCATTTCCCAACCAAAGATATTTTATTTAAAGACTGGTCAGGTATTTTATCTAAAATATCTTTTTGAGACTCAAGAATCCGAGTGGCAGTGTGATCTAACAAACTCTGAAGTTCGACTTCGGCTGATGATTCAGTAACGGCTACAGTTGTAGGGTAACATCTCTTTTTAGCCTTTACAATGCGTTGATAGGAAGGCATACAATCTTTCAGTATATTATTATGTATAAAATTCTTAATTAATAGATATTGCTTTCTAGAAATCTTACCTTCTGCAATAAGTGACAAAACTTTGTTTTCGTCGACTTTTGTAGAAGTTAAGCTGGAATCAGCAGAAGCATTGAGCAGTGTATTTACAGCAGACTCGTCAAAATTAGATAGTTCCGCCAGTCTCCTTCTTTTAGTGCGTTTACTACTTTCATTAAAGTTTTTCCTCGGACGGCCACGAGAAGTGGAAGGGGAGGGGTCGACGTTATCATTCTGCTGAGAAATACGCTGCTCGATACTTTGGATCACATCAATGTATTCTACATCATTAAGCCACTCTGCATATTTATGTAGAAATATAGACTTTGTACATCTTGTTTTTTTCCAATAACATGCAATTCGTTTACATAAATTCCTTATTTTAACCCTTAAATTCTCTATGCCAATATTTTCGATGTTATCCGAAATAATTGATGTTTCCGTCAGTGTAGTAAAAACATGTTGAAATTTTTCTGTATCAGTTCCTTGTCCAGAGTGCCAAATATCAAAAACACTACGTTTCGAAATAGAACACCTTAAAAATGTACCTAAAACAAAGATAAAAACATTTTTTAAAAATCGGATTTTTTTCGGCTACCCTACTCTTGTTCTTTGAAACCCCTTTTACCTAAGAAGAGGTCAAAAAAGGTCGATGAAAGTTACAGCCCTTATTAAGGACACTTCCATCTATAACATAATATATGTGTCAAGTGCGGCAAACCTCGGCATCAGAGTATAACTCTCAATGAAATCATACTTCTTAAAAATTAATCGTAAACGACAGACCTCTACTAGAAAATTATTTTAAAATATAAGCACGCATATTTATATATAAAACATAATTGAAAAATAAAGTACATACCCTCTTCTTGGATTTCCATAATAATACCACGTGGACACACGCAAATAATAATAATAGTACACAATAACAAAGTGATTAAGTTGCGGCGACAAAAACACACTACTAATTAGGGTCGAGATGCGTTCACTTTCGTTGCACAAAAGTAAATGATAATAGTACTTTATTGCTGTGCTATATATAGTATTTAGAAGATTGTCTATCGGTGAATCATTTTACTTACTTTTTAGTCCAGGATACGCTCATGACTTTTTTCGATTTATGGCCTACGGCGGAATCACTGTGGTATGGGAGCGGTACGGGAGGGGTGACAAGTGACGTAATATGTGTATAGCGAGACAGTTAGGACACGGCATTTCACGTTAATTGTCACCCCTCACGTACCGCTCCCATACCTTAGGAACAAATCAAATCAAAATATTCTTTATTCAAGTAGGCCTAGTTACAAGCCTTTCGAAATGTCAGTTACATGAGAGTGAATGTTTGCTGGGAAAAATACAATATGATCCAACATTTGCTGCAAGGATTAGGGAAACCCAGAAAAACCTAATCAGATCATTTAACTTAAGTGTAATATTATTGATAAAATCATCATTTTAAAAATTTAATTAATCAATAAGATAAATCCCAAAAGGATTGTCAATAAAAAATAAATAATCTAGAATGTGTCTAGAACAGACACACAAGACAGACAGACAAGAACAGACTCAGTTAAGCGTAAGACCGTTGTTGATTTGATTTGATTTGATTTGACCTGTAACTATCCTTTAACCAGAAATGTAACCATTTATACTAATGACGACACGTTTGGCTCAGTGGGTGTGACATCGGCCTACAAAGCTGGCGGTCCCGGGTTCGAATCCCGGTCAGGGAAAGTGTTTGTGTGATGAGCACGAATGCTTGTTCCTGGGTCTTGGATGTTTTCTATGTATTTTTATGTATTATAAAATATTTTTTTGTATCTATATATTATGTGTATCGTCGCCTAGTACCCATAGAACAAGCTCTGCTTAGTTTTGGGACTGGGTCGATTTGTATAAGCTTGTCCCTGTATTATTTATTCCAGACTGACGTGATGTAAATATTTAGTTATTCGTGCATAAATGAAAAAAAAAAACTGATCTCTTAAGGACCACGTCGTTCTACTTTCAGTTTATTAGCTATAGCCGTATGGATAGACGAATGCGAAAAAGGGAAAGTAGTCAGTCGGGGCAAGACTGAAGGCCACCCCCGCGGGGAAAGGAGCTTATCTGATCGACAGTATTATTGTTATTACCAGTCATAAGCTGGCCAAGAGCGAACCGGGCTCACGCACTGAGGGTTCCATAACAACACAACGATAAATATATAAATAAATAACACTGGGACAATCTTACACAAATTGACCTAGTTCGAAACTAAACAAAGCTTGTACAATGGGCATTAGGCGACGATATACATAATAAAATATAGATAAATTAAATATATAGGAAATATACCCAGGAACAAACATTCGTGTTCATCAGACAAACTTTGCCCTGGCCGGGATTCGGACCCGGGACCGCCAGCCAGCTTCATAGGCCGTTGTACAAACCACTGAGCCAAACGTGTCGTCAAACAATATGCATATCCCTGGAAATGGCAAACGGACGAATTCTCTCCTTGCCAAAGTAAGCCCCGTTTATTTTTCAAGTCAGTATAATAGCCCAAGTGATATTTCTCCACTTCACTATTACGACTCAAGGCGTAACAGATTAGATAATTAAGTATTTTAATAGAGGTACAGAAGTCTCTCTCTTTTTACCCGACTGCGCGACGCGAAGGATGTGTTTATCAGTCTATGTATGTATGTATGTATGTATGTATGTATGTATGTTTGTTCCTATCTGGCACTCTAGAGACCAAACGCGTGGCCCGATTTTGATGCTTCTTACGTCACTGAAGACATGAAAATGACGAAAACTCAAAATGGCGATAATGAGACGCCATATTGTGAAAAAAAAAAAAAACGATGTACATCCCATTGTTGGGAAGATTTGCGTCGATCTAGATTTCTTATGGGTCCCGACTGTTTAAAATCGCCATGTTCCACATTAGAATTTATTATTTGTTTTATGTGAGTATCGATCATGAATCATGAATCATGAAACATTTCCATTATAACTTAACCAATTTCTAGGGTAGTCGGGTTTTTGTTTTTTTAAATAATGATATTTGATCTTCTTCGCCAGCGGGGGCGACCATTTCGTAGTTTTTGTATGTCCCTGCCCGCAACTTCGTCAGCGGAGGAGAAACAATATTCTTGAACGTAGACGGATAAAAAGTAGGTATCCCATTAACCAACTGTGGATGACCAGTTACTCGAATACCAAAAAAATCGAAATCTGTTCCGCCGTTTTCAGATTCACTGACTTTCGAGTATTCTTACCACATTTTTTTCGACAATATCTGTAGTATTCTGAAAATTACAGATAATTTCTTTTTACACCTTTATAATAATATAACTTTGCGGCTGACACTGTTATGATTATTTATTTATTTACTTTGCATATGTTATATTTATTTGTACTAGCTGCTGCCCGCGACTTCGTCCGCCTTAAATTCGTTTATCGCGGATAAGGGTATTTTTCCGGGATAAAAAGTAGTCTATGTCCTTCCCCGGGACCGGGTTTAAGCGTGAAGAGGTAACAGACAGACAGACACACTTTCGCTTTTATAATATTAGTATGGATAAGTATTTATGTATGTTTATTTACGCAATCTTATGTGTGTATGTTTATTGCGTTTACATGTGTCTAAATGAGTTTTTTGTTTTGCTTCATAACTGTTTCTCGCCACCTACTCAACTAAAATTGTTGTCTTTTAAACACTCCGCCACCCAAAGGTTGTCTGGAGGAGATCGCTATTTAGCGATAATACCGCCTGTTGTTTACCTCTGCTAATTCGAATGTTACTGTCATGTTCTGTATTTCTGCGTATCTGAGGTGTGCAATAAAGAGTATTTGTATTTGTAATATAGATAGATGGGTCATACTTATTTTTAGTATGAGTTAGCGTTATGCGTCTTTCCTGTAGACACCCGAAAGTTAAGGGCTTTAAATACTAATTTTTCTTAGTGCCCTATTAGGCGATGTACAAATTGATTAATACTCTAGATCTAAGCGATAAAAATATCAGTTATATGTACCCCAGCCCTTAACTATTGCGTTGTCCACAGGAAAGACGGCTAAATTCTAGAATCAGTATGACTCAGATATACCGAAATGGATTTTCTAGCAACGGATCTTAAGATATATTTTGTAGATTATATAGTTTGCAGAATATACCGTAAGATATCTTGCTATATATTATAGCTGCGTCTGCGGGCTCTGCCAACTAGTATGGAAAAATATATATTTCGGTATTTTAAACTTCTTTTGCAATCGGTCGCCGGTAGGTACTTGCTACGCGGCGCTATATCGGAGTGCACCACGCCTGCCTTAAAACCTTACATCATACCCTACTAACACGCTGACATAGCAGTAGGTAGACCTTGAACTCCGTGAGCATGCCAGACTGCTATATATAGCCTTATCGCACGTGATAGTGACTTGTGATCGGAGGCTGGAAAAGTAAAATTAAGTACGTTTTTCTAATTTGATTTAGAAGCTGAAATGTAAAACGTACCTAATACAATATGTTCCTCAAAATGGGCATTATGACGGGGTATGGAAATCAAACTTTTTTGCTTGGTCAAAATAATAAAAAAAATGCTTCGATAAATCGCATTACAATTAAGGAGTGGGGGGCTCGTGACGTCACTCCAATAGGTACAATGTCAAACAAAAACAAAGGTGCCCGCAAACTTCGCCCGTGGAGGAGAAACAAATCATAGACCTCTTATTTTCTTCAGCGTAGTCGGGTAAAAAGGTGTACCAAAAATAGTTGAAATGGCGTGATGAGGTCACAACGACACATACAAAAAAATAAAAACTGTTTACAAGTGACCTCCAAATAGTCCGGTAAAAATATTACAGACATTTCATTTTTACAACTGTAATTTATAATAGTTTAGACTGTTAAGACGTATAGAGAATGCAAAAGACTCGATCTTTTGGAATGCACCTCGCAATTTGGACGGATGCCAATGCTTTAAACTGCCATTAGAAAGTTCGTAATATGGTTTCAGAACGACACTGACGTAACAAAATGAAATGTTTATTATGACGGTAGGGTGTCACAATGCTTGACATGTTAATTCCAGTTATGAACACCGTGTTTATCACCTCTATTACAATGTATTAATGTTGAAAGCCTGTTTACCTTATTATGTTCATTATGCATAATTTTTTGTCTATCAAACTACTCAAAGACGATTCTAAAGAGTCCAAACTCGGTAGGATCGCGTTATTTTATTATAGAGTTGCTATAACCACCATCCGAGTCCATCATCAGATCAGCCAGCTCCATATTATTGTTTCGTCATTCAAGTTACGCAGGTATACCAAATAGGGAATATGCATAATCTTTTCTTTTTGCTTTATTAAAAACTCATTCATGTAACAAACAGGGGAGAAAAATATTTTTTCCAATAACTATAAAAATAACCAAGATATAAGCTATCAAACATTTCGTTCTATCTCTTTTTGGCAAAACAGATTTTAATATGGAGTTTATATGACCGTCGTAGACTGTGACGTAACAGTCTATGTCGGACCTCTCTGTCAAATCGCTGTCTAATTCGTAGTTTAAAATGCCTATATCACGAGTATTTCTTATCCGATTTTAATTTTAATTTCACTTTTTGGAATAGTTTTTACGGTATTTTGATATTTTGTTAAAAAAAGCGATGAAAAGATTTCACGCATGTTCCCTATTTCAGTTCCTATCCCCCGGGAAGTGGTTCAAATCTTACTTGCAGGATTTGTAAACATACATACAAATGTGAAGTAAATGAAAGCTTGGAAAATAGTTCTGCCAAAGAATATGCTATACAATACAAATACTCTTTCTTGCATAACCTCAAATCAGGGGCGTATTTTGAAATTTGGCGCCACGGACCAATAAATTTCGCCGCCCCGGCAGTAACGGAAAAAACCGGCCAAGTGCGAGTTGGACTCCCGCACCTAGGGTTGCTATGCCACCCCCTCTGGCTGTTTACCGCCCCGGGCCATGCCCCCCTTGGCCCTAGGGTAAATAAGGCCCAAATACACACAGATCATGAAAATTACAATGAAATAACAATTAGTGTAATTAACAGCATGTCTTATCGCTAAAGAGCGCTTTCTCGCAGACTTTTGATTATTTATGAATGTGAAGATGATTTTTAACATCCAAAGAATCACCGAAAACAATTATGATTATTGATTAGTTTCCTTTTCTCTTCTCACTCTTATATTTATAGCGCTCTCCTTCGGCTTGTGCGCTGCGCTGAGGTTTTCTTTCCTTAATTTCCTCCCTAGGTGTGTAATGTCTAATTGCATACCTACCGTGTTTAAATTACGTTTTATAGCGGCGTAGCCAGTATCGGAACAAACAGAAATTAAAAACGAACGCTACGCAGTTAGCGGCCTTGGTCGAGAGACGGCGGGAGTAAGGCTGTGGTCACATCTTAACAAGTGCTATTTTATTTTTACACTAGTGAACGATAAATGACCTAAATCTCCCTTCGCCTCGAGCTCTTATGACAAATAAAGTATTCATTATTAAAGTAAGTACACATTTACGTTTGTACGCCATTTTGGCAAAACATAGAGTTCATAAGTTGATTGTAACAACATAAATTAACTAGAAGGTGACCGCATCTTCGTTCGCGGAGGAGGAAAAGTCATAACCCCTCTTTTTTTCTATAGCATAGTCGGGTAAAACGTATCCTATAACCACCTGGAGATACCGAGCTTCCCGTATGTCAAAAATAATTGAAATCCGTTCAGCCGATTTGGCGTGATGAAGCCATAACGACACATACAAACATTAGATTTTTACAACTTTATAATAGTATGGATTTACTCTATCTCTCCCTCAAAGACCTACATGACATATAAGACTATTTATTTTACCGCCCTAGGCGCATAATGTACTATTACCAGCCACCTAGGCTGTTGTCCTATTATCGCCCAACGCGTGTAATATAGAAAGTCATCGACTTATCATCATTGTGGACACGGCTTTATAGAAGAATACATCCGTCCTTGTCTCGCACGTATAACGCGGCGTAACTGTCGATTGTGATAGTGATGCATGTTGTAATGCTAATTTTACTTGACATAACGCAAACACGTTTAACATATCTATGTCGAGTGATGAATAGCTTCCAAAGAGGTATTTTCAGTTTCATGATAGCTGTAACATAGTTAAATGCTACGTCAGTTATACATTATATAATATGCCACTGTGTTTGTCGCGCGAGCCCTAGGATGTTTTGAAACTCCTGAAAAATTATATGAATAATTTTATAAGGCATAATACATAGTAAATTATTCTTGAAATTACTTTTATTAAATTCTAGACGTTTTATGTATGGACTGTACCAATGTATGTAAACACTTTATTGTACATAAATAAATGTACAAAATCGTTAAAAAACACATACATGTACAAAAGTACAAAGGTGAAGATCTCTTCCAGTTTATCATATAGACAAAACAGTGGGACTGCCCCTGCGCCTCGACTTTATTGAGCCAAAAATTTAATCAAATTAGATAATTTAAAACATTCACAAATAATAATTTTACCTATTTTGAGAGTCGACGTTTCTTAATAATCTCTAATCTAGTTTATTTTAATATACGTAATCTAAAGCATCTCAGAATCTAAATTTTCTAATCTAGTCAATTTTAAGCAATCTAAAGCTTCTCAGAATCTATTTATAGTCTCTTATATAACAGTTTCTAATCTAGTAAATTTTAAGCATTTCACAATAATTGCGTCTCCAACAAAATTAACTGGCGATAATATTTTCTTCTGTTTCCGCGATTATTACTCATTGAAATAAAACAACTGGCGATGTTTAAAAAGTAACAAAACGGCATATTTTGATATTACATATACAAACGCACTAAGTTAGAAAGGGATCGCATCAACACACCGTGTGTTAAAGCAGGACGGCTATACCGGCGCGCGCAACGTGTTTGCCACGAGGCGCGAAGCGCACCGCACCATGTTTTCCGCAGTCAGTTTTGAGGTTATAAGACACAGCGACGCAGAATACAATATTTACTTAGTGCAAGTGATTTTGTGGTTTTTAATCAGTGACGTTCGTTGTAGAGGCCTTGGTGTTTATCATTGTTTAATCTTTTGCTAGATTTTAATTTCGTTTCGTTTTGTGATCACTGTTCTTCTGTTCTTTTTTCGAGGCGAAAATTGGTTTGGAACGTAGGAGCTTAGTAAGTTGCTGAACGCAATTACACTTACCTAGATGATTTAGATAAAAAGCTAACTTGTAATTATATAAAGCTTTTCGAATGAGACGTAACTAATACTTTGAATGAGCAATTCTTGTTTAAATTAACAATCAATAAATGCATTAATATATTATGGTAACCCGGAAACGGCTGTAACGATTTGGAAGAGTTTTGCCTTCCAATTTTATCCACATTCATTTGAATCGAAATAAAAAACGCCTCAGCAAAATTCGGCGTTTTGGTTCAAGGTATTTTCTTTAAACATGATTTCTATGCCAGATACATTCGTGTGTGATGTTTACTATCAGCAATGCATTATGGTGTTTATAGTTAAAAATAGAGTATAGAAGTTCAAATGAGTGTTATTATACTACAGCAATTGTTGACGTGTTTTTATTACTTGGTTTACTGGAACATAACGATGTGATAAAGATAACATATATTACACGCAAGCTTTAACTGTAACAGTATGCGGAAAATCTTAACTAAAATAAAAGGGCTACAATACAATACATTAACCTTTATTTCACACCTCACAATACAGTACAAAAGATAATAATACATCCAAGGAGAGGTAAACAACAGGCGCTACGAACAGGAAAAAAAGTTTTGTCCGTGTTGACTGGTACTTGTACAAAATATTTTGTACAAAATACTTTCATGGCTTGAAAACCCACCTTTTGTACGGTACAATTTGTTTTGAGCAACAAAGATTGTTCAAATAAATGAATACTTATTCAATTAATATTCTGTTGCCCACAATATAAAAAAAAACATTTAATTACGTACCTATTGCCAAAATTATTGTACTACTATTGTCACATAAGAAACATTTAAGAATTTCTATGGCCCATGTCAATTATTTCAAGATAGACCGCCTATTGTTTATCGTAGTTATGTTAAGGCTCAATTGTACTATTTGTCTTGTTGGTGTGCAATAAATAATTTTTGTCTTGTATTGTATTTTCTAGTTCTATTGTATAGATACCGTCCTAAGTATTTTTAAGAACACGTGATTGCAATGGTATCCCAATGGAGATATATATTCGTGCGTCAGTCACAGTCACATCACACTGAACGCTTTGACACATATTTAAACTTCGAAAGGCGTGTTTAAAAAATATACGAAGTTTGTTTATGGAATGGAATAAGTAGGTATTTCTTAGCAGCAAATCGATTGTCATTTCTTTTTTATGACTTATTTAATTGGACCATTTGCAATAAAATGGATTTATCATGGAATGTGCATTTTTAACGTTCCTTGAGTATGCAAAAGTAATCGATTATGCTTACTTGTTTTCTATCGTAATTCTTTATTACTTTATCGCTATGGCGATATTTAACCGATAACACGAACCAATCAGTCAACAATTGATAAACAAGCATCCCGACTGGAAGCGTGATTGCTTATGCTTGTTGTAGGCTCGACGTTCGATTTGATATTTATGTGTACGTTTCGCAATACAATCAAAATTAAATATAAAGTTGCAAAAAAACGACAGGTATCTGTACATTGCAGATATTTTATGAAAATAAGTGAAATAGCGTGATTCGGATCGAAGTATTTTTTTTTATGTCTGTATGTGCCTTTGTGGGCTTATAACGCCAAAACGGTTAGACAGATTACAACTATTTATGGTACACGGGTTAAGATCTTTTTTACCCAACTACGCAGGAGCAAAAAAGAGAATTATGACATTTTCTGCTTCTAATACGAAATTGCGGGCACTTTCTTGTTTGATATAAATTACAAGTAATACATGGATCACTGGGAATGAACCTGATACATTATTTGGCAAGTTTACTGAATACGATAATTCAACATTCACCACTTAACCTAGTAGATCGGGTCAGATTCATTATTTCATTAACTACATTTATCGGACCAGCTAATGTTTAAAAATGGCGTTGACAGCTGACACTTCAGTTTCCATAGACAAACGTCAAATTCCCCGTACTACCCATAGTTTGATATTCAATTGAACAACATTTGCATAATTTGAGATAATTATAATTTCTGCATCTACAAGAAATTGGCTTTCTATAAAAAATAATAACAATAATATTATAGTAACAATAGAAATACACATTAACAAAATATTATTATAGCAACAATATCAAGTTTAATAGCAAAGCGTAATTCAAAGTTGTTTCACTGACATATTAAATAGGTCGACGGTTCCACAATAATAGATGTACAGTTAGCATCAAATACATCGGAACAGATCTTTATTGGCATGGCAGTGTGTTACGATATATTAGGCCACTTTGACTGCTAATAATTATATAATGCTGACTATACTCTAGTTATCATATTTTCCACGTATTCTCACTTTGATTATAATTATTGTCAGCGAATTCGGCTCTTTACAAATCGGTCGCCGCGATTGCGCGTAGGGTTGCCAGCAAGATCCCAATATCGGGAGAAGAGAACATTTTTTCTGGATTTTGTGCAAAACAAAAATAAAACCAATTTATAGTAAATTTAATAAAACCAACAACATTTATTATTATTCTAACATCGTCCGCTGCCGATAGAAATGTCTAGATAAAAATTAACACGATAAAACTCGAAAGGGTTTTCTCATTACCATATACTATATAATATACTATACATAACATGTGACAAGACAACAAAGATTTTTTACTTTGTCGGGAGTCGGGAGGACATACAAAAATTAGGGAGAATCCTTCTAATTCCCGACCATCTGGCAACCCTAATTGCGCGCGCCCTGTTAAAATACCCGTCTGTTATGTTTTATTTATAAATCTAAAACTACTGACTGTTTTATTGATACTAGAATTCTTATTTTCTAATGCTTCCTATAATGCCAAATAAGCTAACACTACATATATTGAATTATTTAAAAGCCTTGAATTTTGTCCAAATAAGACACTTGCTAATTTTGAATTTCTGCGCGCAGGAAACGCCCTCTATAGTACAGTGGGCCGGGCGTGTTCCTTTGTAATTCTCTTAAATAGCAACTTGTCAAAAATGTGTTAATTATTTCTTAACATATTAATGCATAGCTATTTTGCACAGCGGATACCAACTGGTTCTTTAAAACGCGTAGTTTGTTCGAAAACCCGAAAGTATGCAGCCGTCCTTGATATTTCGACAGGGTCGAAATGTAGGTTAACAGCTTGTGCAGGCTTCCTACCGATTGTCTATAGACAACTAGTTTTTACCCCCGGCTTTGCCTGCGTTATCGAGAACCGAGCCTATGTTTTAATTATTGATTCCCCGTACAAACTTTCACCCCCCATTTCATCCCCTTAAGGGACTTTCCGGGATACAAACTATCCTATGTCTTTGCCGGGTTCTCAAACTACCTCTGTACCAAATTTTATTGAAATCGGTTCCGCGATGTGTGAAATACAAGTAAGAGACAGACAGATTTACTCTTGCATTTAAATTATTACTACAAGGTGCCCGCACTTTGTTCGTGGAGGAGAAAAAGCCATGACCCTTTTTTTCTTCAGCGTAGTCGGGTAAAAAGTATCCTATAAGGGAGCGTTCAAGTATTACGTACCGCAATTTTTTGAGATTATTGACCCTCCCCCCCATGTAACGCGCCGTAACGTTTTTCTGTACCCGCCCGCCATTAGTGAAACGTTACGTAACAACCAAGTGACCTTTTTTACCCAAAAATGGTCATCGGATTTGAAAAAAAAAAAAATAACAATGTTACGTAAGGCGTAGTTCAAACCCCCCCTACCGCCCATGTAACGCATCGTAACGTTTAACAAGAGTCGCCCGTCCCCCCAAATTCGTTACGTAATACTTGAATGCTCCCTAACCATCTGGAAATACCCAGCGACCCGTGTACCAAAATAGTTGAAATCCGTTTAGCCGATTTGGCGCGATCTAGCCCGACACATACAAACATACAAAAAAAAAAACAAATATATTCGATTCAGTGACCTCTAAATAGTCGGTTTCGGTCGTTTTTTTGACAATAAATAAATATTAGGGACAATCTTACACAAATCGACCTAGTCCCAAACTAAGCAAAGCTTGTACTATGGGTACTAGGCGACGATATACATAATTAAAGATAAATTATAATACTTTAAATACAT
This sequence comes from Hedya salicella, assembly GCA_905404275.2. NCBI lineage: Eukaryota > Metazoa > Arthropoda > Insecta > Lepidoptera > Tortricidae > Hedya > Hedya salicella. The sequence continues at coordinate 6,789,068 of FR990120.1, forward strand.
AGAAAACATCCTAGACCCAGGAACAAACATCCGTGCTCATCACACAAACACTTGCCCTGGCCGGGATTCGAACCCAGGACCGCCAGCTTCGTAGGCCGTTGTGCAACCCACTGAGCCAAACGTGTCTTCAATGTACAGACATTTAATTTTTATAGCTTTATAAGTAGGTATAGACAATACAATAACTCATTATTGCACACCTCACAAAACAATACCAAAGAAAATACCTAATACATTCATATAGAGGTAAACAACTTAGTATCTATTTTACTGTTTTTTTTATAATGTTTCATCTGAAAAAGCGAAGTTCACATGCTGCCAGGCGCCACAGCGCGCATACACCCTTTTTTCACAAAGTTTTTTCTATCACACCCCATGTTCATGAACATGGTTCGTTTGAGGGCGCGCCCCACAGTTTGGAAACCTCTTTACTAGCGCTAGAGATTAATTAATACATGCAATCCCGGTCAAGCAAGATCTCTTCTCCGCCGATATCTACAGGAACTGGTCCCAGTCGCTTCCTAGAAACGAACAAAAAATATAGATCCTGTGTTAGTAAAAGAGACACATATATTAATAGTTCATCGCTGGCTGTTCACACTGCCGGCGAGAACTCTCTCATATATGTATCTCTTTTATTGACACGGAGTCTACATCTATTGTGCGTTTCTTGACCGAGTTGGGCGAGAAAAATAGTCGATAGTTGCTCGCTTTCTCGCCGGCGGTGGGACTAGTGCCTCAATCAGGATAGAGGAAATCTAGATGCACTTACTAGTGTTATCTAGTCACTTCACCGATAGGAAATTTTCAATATAGAAAATCGTCGTTAATTATTAGTCTATCTTTATATTCAATGCGGGATGTTCATATTTTTTATTCATCCTAAACTAAACATCACTAATAACCCGTGGCCAAAATTATCATTTTCGGCATACACACCTAATCGATGAATAAATAGGTTGACACAATTAAAAACCCAGTTGATATTTAAGAGCAGAGCAACGAAACCGGTTACCCCTCCTGCTTTCGGAATGAATGTCACACCTGACCGATCTATTAAGTTTAATATATGCCGATAATGCTGATTACTTACAAGTCATTAACTGATTTTTAATTAGGATCTACTATAAATGTGGACCGTCCCGGTTTTGTTATTAATTTCCAACTGTATTGAATTTACGTGTGTATTTTCAAAAAAATGTACATAACTATATACATCCAGGAAAAATATAACCCTCCTAACGCAGTTGGGTAAATTTAAATCTAATTTACTAAATTTTATTCCAAGCGTTAGTGATAATTAGTTCGTATATTTTGTTGAAAAGAAAACTACCAGGAGTCATTCCGTTGTTTAAAGTTTAACTTATTTATCTATTTGGAAATGTTTTTTTTTTTAAATATAGAACACGTTCATAAATATCTTGGCAAGGATTTATGGTCAAGTAATAAATGTATGCTAAGTAGCTAAACTTAATTCACCTATTATTGACACCAGAACTTAATTATTTCATTAGGAAACAGAATCTATTACGATATATCACATAACTAGTGCGTACAATTTTCGAACGAAAAACGGACTCGACAGCGTAAAGTGATGACGTCACAATACTAGTGCGAGCCACAGTGTTGCGTTAGCATGACCGCTGGCATCTCGGCCAGAAGGAAGAGCAGGAGTCGGAAGAGTTGGGCCAAAGTCGAACAATATGGACAGGTAACGTATATTACAGTAACCAAAGTCTCTTAACTTCTGTCTCCTAAATTCTGATTTCTGACATTCAATTCAATTCATTTATTCATAGCAGCCTGCTATTATAACATCTTAATCTTAACATTCATGTACATAATGGAGCCTGTCAGGGCATAGCATTCAACGTATTTATAAGAGAACACCATCTGTCTCTGTTTCGATCTACACTTTGACAGTCAGCGTTTTGCACGATGCTCTCATTCTAGTGATATCTATTGTGTGCCCTTTAAAAAAGGGTGCTTAACATATCCACTGCCAGGACCCGCCTAGCGTAGTCGCGTAGAGGCGTAGCCGATACCATGCGTTTTCCCGTATGTTGAGGAAAGTGCGTAGCGCTACGAAAAGCTTGGCAGCAAAAGTGTTTAAAGAAGGGAACGAAAAAACCACGTGACTCCGATCATTCAGCCAGTAGCGCCTTACCACAGATACAAAAGATTACCTGGATTGGCGGAAGTGCCTAAAAGCACAGACTATAGCTCGACCAACACAAGGAAATAAGGAAAAATTTACTTTGAAAATATATTAGAAAACACTTCAGATACATTTTAAATTACACTTATTATGTTTCACTCTTAGCTAAACGCCAGTCATAATACCGTCCGCCTCGGACGGTATTTTGACCAAAAACCGCATAATTCTGGCTTAAGGCTTTGGAACCGATTCCTAGAAAGAATGATCAGCATGCTATCTGGCAGAGTTGGCAAGCGTTGAACCATTTACTTGGGTATCACGAAAAAAAGGAGTACCTTTTGTTAGACATGACGGTTTTCAGAAATCGAAAAATTACCGCACTTGACAGACATGGCTTAACGTGGAAGACCATCTATGCAACTGTCTACAATGTTCTCTAACACGTCATCTCCGTTGTCCACAGGCGTCAGACTTCACAGACATCGGCGACTGGCCGACGCTAGGCGCGGCGGTGGCAGGCGCTGCACGGTGCCACTCGACCCCGCCGCCGTGCAACGAGGAGACCACGCACCACAACGGGAACGCGGTGAGAACATTATCTAATTAGATCACTGATTGGCCAAAGTTAGGCCGAGGGGCGAAGTTAGGACGCTGCGACGCTGGATAGATATCTGAGTGATCTACTGATCGCGCCGGTCGGAGCCGGTAAGTCCATGGCCTCTTGTCTGACATTTTTCTCAGAGAAACTGAACGCCGTGCAGTCCCATCTCGTTGCCCCAGGATTTTCCCATAGCCAAGTGATCTAGTGGCCTCAACTCGCTCCAGTCAGAGCCGGTAAGTCCATGCCTTCTTGACTGACATTTTCTACAGAAACTTGTGATACAGAAACACTGAACGCCGTGCTGTCCCATCTCGTTGCACTAGGATTGCCCTTCACAGGCAAAGCGTTATGTTGGAAAAACCTAGTCTGGATCGCGAGAGCTGCACATGATATTAGGAGGATCGATAAAGCCTTTTTCATAACTGTCATGTAAGACGCAAGCCACAGAGAAGAGATTAAGGATTTTTCATACAAAATGTATAGAAGCGTCGCGCTGCAAAACATACAGAAGAGACGGGGCGAGGACACGTCGTGGGCGCGACGCTTCTGTACCTATTGTAACAAAGGGGCGCCGCGTCTGCGACGCGTCCTCGTCCTACGTCTCTTCTGTGTGGCTTGCGCCTTAATCGCGATTGTAGCTCCGTGTTAATTTATAAATACCGTAGAATACTGTGAACCAATTTCATAACACACGTTTTTCCATAATTCCAGGATCAGGAACGTAAGCCGCTAGAGGAGCACCAGGCGAAGGTTGAGAAGGTGGAGCCCACACAGAACCACCAGCAGCATAATGATAAACACCACGACAAGCATAACGACAAGGCTAAAGCAGCAGGTATGTGGTGCTGATGGGTCGAAAACAAGCGAGTATACTCCAGATGACACTTCAAATTGCTGCGCCAAGTCAAGAGACATGTATAGGAAACGTATTAACAGAAGCAACATCTAGCTAGGACTGGTTTATTATATATCGATCTAGATCTATTCACATACACTCATCAAAATATTACTACAGTTCCTACTGTAGTTCCCTGGGGAAACCTCGGCAGGGTTCTCATGCCTCATCTGGAGCTTTCGCGATAGGAAATATCCCTGGAAGGCACTGTGTGTTACTAGTTAAGTTCCAATGTATGAGAATGAAGAGCCTGCCGACGGTGAGCGATATGGTGGGTCGTGGGCATAATATCTAACAATTCCTTGAACTTAATACCAAACACGACGACTGGCGACTTAATACCAAACATGATGACAGTCTATCGGACAATAAATGGAATTGTGCCCAGTTTTGCAGGTCTGTCACGTGACGGGGTCGGGGTATAATCCGTTAAATTGTGTACCCGCTTACTCCTGTATTGTAATCATTTGCAAAACTAGGAGGCAGAGAACATGGATTTTATAGTGTTACGGTGTCGTAACATTTTAAGGGAACGCGCCCCATGGTTCAGGGTGTCAGCTTCATGCTTCCTTGCAGACCTGACCCAAGTATTATACTTAGACAGCTCTTATAACGCTCAAAGTGGTCGTATAATAAATAGCCGTTTAAACACTTATACAGCTTATGTGCTACCTGGGTAGTCGCCTTAGTCCCGTCGAACTTAAAGCAGACGAGGACTCATTTAAGCAATCTACGCCGTGTTAGCTGAACAGCTAAATACCTCAGTGCAAAAGAAAACATGTCAGCTCAAAATTTGCTGACAAGAGCCATGGGCCTCGAAATAATGAAATAATGATCTTTATTCTGTAAGTAGGCCACAAGGGCACTTTTACAAGTCTGACTCTACGGCGTTTCCCAAGAGGAGACCACTGAAGAGAAGAAAGCCGAAACAAACTCAACAGTCAGTCATTTTTTCGAAATAACTCTTATATCTATTACAATATTTGTACTTAGCCTATCCTAAATATATATTTTGAGTATATAAACTCAATGCGTAGTTCCTCAAGAAAGCATATCAAAACTTATAAAAGTAAAAAAAAATATAGAATATAAAAAAGTAAAATAGTGATTTTTTATTTCAAACAACTTACATACGTTTGATATGTCACATGATAAGGACCGTGTCCCGGTAAAAGTAAATTATTTGGTTTCTGTTTTGGGCCATGCATTTTTGTTTGTTAAATAGACCTCTACCCTATAATAAGCCTTTGCCATTAGGTACTCTTTTAAGTACTTTTTGAGAGCTGGAAGCGATAATTTTAAAGCATCATCTGGTAGCTTATTATAAAAACGTATACATTGGCCTACGAATCATCTGGCTACGAAGAACTTGACATCAACTACTCCTACCTCATAATAGGCTTGTGTCCTAAAAAATACAATAAGTCCGTCAGTTAGATTATCAGAAAATATTGGACACATATTTTTTCTTTTGTCAATTAAACAAAAAATTATGAAGATAGAAGAGACTGTTTTTCGCACGTGCGCCCCCAATCCACTCCCAAATTTTGACGCGCTTTATCTTTGTCTTTTTTGTTTGATGGACAAAAGAAAAAATATTTGTCAAATTTTATTTTACATTAATATTTATAGGGTTCCGTACCCAAAGGGTAAAACGGGACCCTATTGCTAAGACTTCGCTGTCCGTCTGTCTGTCACTAGGCTGTACTCATGAACCGTGATAGCTAGACAGTTGAAATTTTCACAGATGATGTTTTTCTGTTGCCGCTATAACAACAAGTACTAAAAACAGTATAATTTTATGTCTGTCTGTCTATATCAGTAACCAATATAAAATTATCGAACACCGCGTACATTATGCTTAGGAGCAGGGATCTATCTGCTAGCACTGGATTTCCATTGATACGGCCGTTTGTATCGTGGTGCGCGAGTCCGACTCGCACGTGGCCGGTTGTTTTTTACCCAGGAAACTACCCTATTCCATACGTCTTTTAAAAATGGCGATTTCTTATAGTAAACTGTTGTCTTCCAGGTGGCGGCAAGTTTGGCAACAAGTCTGGCAAGCACAAATGGGTGCCGTTGGATATCGACGTGAAAGCGGCGCGGCCCGGAAAGCACGGCCCCCCGCACGCCACCAGGCCCGACAATGGTGAACCAACATTTTTGTGACGTGATAACGTCTTATAAATCGTTTTTTTTTTTATATCAGGAGGCAAACGAGCAGACGGGTCGCCTGATGGTAAGCGATCATCGTCGCCCATAGACACTTGCGTCACTAGAGGAGTCACAAGTGCGTTGCCGGTCTTTCAGGTGGGAGTACGCTCTTTTCTTGAAGGTTTGAAGGTCACATCGGTCCGGAAATACTGCGGGCGGCAATTTATTCCACAGTTCAGTCGTGCGAGGCAGGAAATTTCTAGCAAAACGCACAGTTGTCCCAACCATCTAAGTCATCTAAGACTAAATCACACAGTTGTGGACTGTCATCGATGAACGCCGGCTGCACACACGAAAAAGCATGACTCATTGTCATGTTCCGCCTGAGCCGAGCGCGCAAGCGAGAGCGCGGAACAAGCGATAGAGTTGCACGATCTTGCAGGGCAGTGTGCAATTTTTCATCAATGTTTTCTTATGACGTTATCACGTAAAGTTATCGTCCGTAATCCGACTTTACAGTCAACCAATTTTTAGGGGCCGTCCATATATTACGTCACGTCGACTCCTCCCCCCTCTTTGTCATGCTTTTTGTTCTATTATCACGTACTTTCACATTTGGCATGTGTCTCCCCCCTCCCTATCGCTGCGACGTAATATGTGGATGTCCCCAGTGGCATGCAGTCCATATAGGCACAAAGGCACTGCCTACCCTGAACGACCATGGCGCCATACAGGCACAGAGAAAATGGCTCCATATACGTACCGAAAAACTGCCTACCTTACCCAAAAAACCCTGTGTACGCCACTGGATGTCCCCTTACAAGCTTTTATTTGCCTTACGGTGTTAGTATATTTGTTTGGATCAAGTTTTACAAGTTAAATTCTTATGATTGAGCTAAAATTTGCCAGACTTATGTAAGTTCGGTGACAGTGCAGCATTCGTATTATGATACGGTGGTATTATTAGCTCTAAAGATATTGGTACCTGATTTGTTAGCATCTTCATTTATAACCAGGGTTCGGGTATTCGTTGAGATATGTACCTAAAGTTTGGCGGCGGCGTTTATGTTAAATTTTCCTAATAAACATCCCGGGATTTCTAAATTTAGTAACAAGACCTCCAAAACGCATGATTAAGTATATAAATAAACTTATTATTACTATAGATAACTCCGTCGGCAGTGTGCAAACTTAAATACATTATTACATTACCTACATTTGCATAACACGTACGGGTTTACCAAAATAGTCATATATAGCCATAAACTAATCTTGTTTGTGTATTTTAACCTCCTCATGTCGTTTTATACAATCCCAGAATCCTTTGGCTTATATTATGTCATTAAAATAAAACAATTTAACGGATTATATCGCGTATATTATCTCATTTGAGTTCCCGACGTTTTGGAAGCTTTTCAGCTTTCCATGGAAACTATACACAAAATTTAAATGAGTAATAATCACGGAAAAAGAAGGAAATATTATTATATCATTAAAATAATTTAATTAAGAAACAGATTCCATATAAATTCATCGTTTGCCGGGTTTTTGGCAACTTTAGGTAAATATCACACCGACTATCCGAGCCCTGTTTATAAGTGAGTCCCGTATTTTAGGCCTCTTTTCTCTTCTCTATAGAGATATTGGGTTACGCAATACGGGAATATTGAATCTTTAAATGTAGTATAATCGAGTATGTTATACCTACATACTTGTATGCTGTTTGAAGTACATTTTATTTAAGATACATATCAATGTGAAATTTTGACGAAAGTAATGTGAATCAATTCAATTAAATCTCAAGATTATGTTTCTTTAAGTTGGGCTAAGAAACTAGATTTGTATGCCATTTCTTTCTTTCAGTATAGTTTTCATAAGTATTTTTTTTACATTTCTAGCTTTCCAGCTTTCGTTTCTGCATAATTATCTTAATATCGATTAATTGCATCTAGGTCGCTGGCCTTGCTCATTGTCGCTGATGCAATTACGTCCTCTGTTCTCTGAATAAGTAGGGGCATTTCTTGAGAATGTGGGGTACGTTTGCCACTATTCTTTCGATACTTCTAGCAATACTAGCAGACGATTTTAGGTATTTAAAAGGTTAAAGGTATTTGACGACCGGTTTGGCCCAGTGGGAGTAACGTTGCCTGCGAAGCTGAGGTCCTGGGTTCAAATCCCGGTAAGGGCAAATATTTGTGTGATGAGCATAAATATTTGTTCCTGAGTCTTGGATGGTTTCTATGTATATAAGTAATATATTTATTAAATATATCGTCGTTTAGTGCCCATAACACAAGCCTTATTGAGCTTACCATGGGATTAGAGTGATTTGTGTAAAATTGTCGCGTAATATTTATTTATTTATTATTTATTTATTTATTTATCAGTGGCGTACGGTCCATACTGGCACAGAGAAACTGCCTACCCTGAAGCCCTGAAAGATTATTTCCCCATATAGGCACAAAAAACTGCCTACTTTGGCCAAACACCGTGTGCACGACAGTGGTATATTAATAACTAGCTTCTGCCCGCGAATTCGTCCGCCTTAAATTCGTTTATCGTGGACAAGGGTATTTTTCCGGGATAAAAAGCAGCCTATTCTTCCTTGGGACTCAAACTATCTCTGTAACAAATTTCATCCAAATCGGTTGAGCGGTCAGACAGACAGAGAGACATATTTTCGCATCAACACTATTATAAAGTTGTAAAAATGAAATGTTTGTAGGTGTCGTTATAGCTTCATCAGATGGTTATAGGATACTTTTTACCCGACTACGCTGAAGAAAAAAAGTGGTGTTTATGACTGACTGACTAAAGTCTTATAATATACTAGAAGGCGCCCGCAACTTTGTTCGCGGAGGAGAAAAAGTCATAACCCCTCTTTTTTTTTTCAGCGTACAAACATACATAAAATCCAAAAAAGTATTTTTCATTTTAGTGACCTCCAAATAGTCCATAACAATATTTTTTTTGAAAATATGTTCAATGTACAAACAGTTCATTTTCACAACTTTATAATAGTATAGATTAGTAAGGATAACTTGACTTCTGTATCCGGTTGTATCTTTAGGGCTTCTATATATTAGAGAACTACCTTAATAGCTGCCGTAGCAGTCACGCAAGCGACGGTCGTCGTTTCAGTGGATTACGCCAGTATCACCCGCTTACGTTGTCCCCCGTTCTCTCCCCAGACACGGTGTCGCTGAACGGCGAGGACCGGCGCGGCTCGGTACGCGGCCGCGGAGCTCTGCGCGGGCGCGGGGGGCGGAGGGCGGCGCCGCGCCCCGCCTCCGCGCTGCCCGCGCCGCCGCAGCCGCACCTGTTCCACCACCACGACTACCACCACGACCTAGCGCAGGTAACACACACTCTCAAGTGTGATTCTAAAGTCGTTGTATCTCGTGGAGTTTTTATGATATTGAAGTAGTTTTTGAACCAGTATTTCTGTTATTAATGGTCGTTCTATAACATACCACAGAAAAAAGTTGTCATCATCCCTATTGCAATGTCAAATACTAGGAAGTTAACCTTAATTCCAAATTCAGCAGACTCGTAGTACAATCAGCTACAAAAAGATTTAGTCCGTTCAAAAACATCTCTGAACTCTTTTGACGGGTAAATGATATGACGAAGTCTAGCGATGATATTTTTGAACAGACTTATCGTGTATATCTTCTCTTTTCAAATTATGTTCCCAATGAATTAAGTATGGTCAACAACCTTGCTTGATTTAATCATTTCACTTTAATTATAGAAAGAAAGTTATTGACCGTACTTCGGTAACGCTAATCTTTTTATTTTCGGGGCAAACCTAAAGGCTGAGCGGGTTTGTCCTAGGTATATGCATTTTTCTTTGAAAAAATGCACTTAAAGTTATCTGAACTAGTGAGAGATTTTGCAATGCTGGTTATTCGTCATCTTTGATTAAATCAGAAAAATCTATACACATTTAATTATTTCGGAAATAATGTTGGTGGGCATTATGAAAACTGTTAGAAATAATGTTGATTGGCATTATTAAAACTGTCAGAAATAATGTTGATTGGCATTATTAAAACTCAGAAATAATGTTGATTAGTATTGTTAAAAATGTCGGAAATAATGTTTATTGGCTTTATCAAAACTGACAGAAATAATGTTGGTCGGCATTATGAAAACTGTCGGAAATAATGTTGATTGGCATTATGAAAACTGTCGGAAATAATTTTGGTTGGCTTTATTAAAACTGTCGGAAATAATTTTGGTTGGCATTATTTAAACTTAAAGATAGAATGAGTAGTTTTTTCATACAAGACTTTTACTCTATTTTCTAATCATAATATCAAGCAAAAACTTGTTTCCTCTGCGGATAAAAAAATCAAGGCTTAGAAATATAATACATTCTAAGTTTTGTGTTGAATCTATGAATATTAGGAAAAAACCAATTTATTGATTCATCAGATTAAGTCCTCTAGTCCTCTGTATCTGGCTCAGCTGATTTTATGTGGTTAATATTTATGTTTAGTAGGAGAATGCATATACCTGAATGTGTCCCCGTCCTAACCATTTGGCATTTCATTTTCCCTCATTTTTGGGTGCCACGAATAGCATATTATTTGGGTTTATTGAGCTTTATATATATATTTTTATCCATATTTGGACTGGAATTTGTTTTTTGTATTTCATTTATGTAACACGTGCGTAACCTCTAAAACATAACCTAACTTTTGTCATGCTTTTTCGTTTTTTGTGTTGTATTATTAGCACTTTACAGTCTGATCTTCCATTTGTATGTAAAAATTACGGTTAGTATTAGATCTTTCAAAAACAAGATAATTATATTTTGATTTGCGATTGTAACTCACGTTATTATTTTTAAGGTCATGTTTGACTTTTCGGCATGGAATCGCATTTCGCCTCATTCAATATAGTGACTAACTTATGGAATATATTTAGTGTTGGATTTAACCGATGTAATATAATTTGATTGCATAACCAGTCGTAACAGTTTAGTAGTGGTACCGATTATGTGAGCATTGGTTTGGTAGACTTCGGGCTGCCATCTTGATTATAGCCGAACATGGACAAAAACTTCAAAAACCCTGAGTATTTGGAGGAAATTGCATTTTTCCCCGGACATATGCGATTTCATTCACTTCGATAAGGTTTTCCTTGATAAAAAAAGACACGTTTTAAAAGCCCGCCCGGACGGCCCCCGAACAGCCTCCAAACTAGGACAAATCTGGGGAAACCCGGACGGATGGCAACTTTAGATAGACCGTATGCGCATTTGGTTTATAATCCGTACTACTGGTAGGTATATACGAGGGTTGCTACTTATATATCCGGAAACAAAAAAACAAACAAACGTACACGGCTGAAAATAGTTTTATTGTTTTTCAAAGTATTCCCCTTGATGATCTATGCACTTTTGCATTCGCGTGAACCAATTTTTAAAGCACTTCTGCCACTCCGCCTGAGGTACCTCCATAACGTGTTGTTTGAATGCGTCGACAGCATCTTCAGCGGTCGAAAATCGTTGACCGCGTAATTTATTCTTTATATTTGGAAATAAATAAAAATCGTTGGGTGCCAAGTCAGGGCTGTACGGCGGATGACCCGTTAATTCCACATTTTGACCCTCCAAAAATAGAGTTGTTTCGCGTGACGTATGACAGCTGGCATTGTCATGATGAAGAATGATTCTTCGTCGCTGGTTAGTTTTACGAATTTGTTCAAATACTTCCGGTAAGCAAATGGTCGTGTACCACTCTGAATTAACCGTTCTACGGTTTTCTAGTGGCACTGTAGCTACATGGCCATTAATACCGAAGAAGCAGGCCACCATTTGTTTCAATGTACTTTTTGCACGAGTAACTTTCGTAGGGTTCGGCTCATTTTGAAACACCCATACCGTTGATTGTTGCTTCGTTTCGGGATCGTATGCATAGATCCAGGATTCGTCACCTGTATAGATGTTATAAACGGCTTTTGAGTCACCACGGTTATATTTTTTTAACATTTTATTGCACCATTCGACGCGAGCATGTTTTTGCTCATTTGTTAAGTTGTGGGGTATCCAACGCGAACAAATTTTTTTTACAGCCAAATAATTATGTAATATGCTATTAATGCTGGTCATAGAAATACCCAGAGTCGCCTCTATCTCGCGGTACGTAACATGTCGGTCGTCCATTATAAGTTTTCGCACAGCCTCGATATTTTGTTGTACAACGACCGATTTCGGGCGACCTGCCTTAACTTCGTCCGTAAGCATACTACGTCCACGATTGAACTCACTAAACCAGTGATACACAGTAGTTTTAGATGGGGCTTCATCACCAAAAGTTGAAGTTAGTTGATCTATGCACTGTTGTTGCGTTAAACCACGCCGAAAATCATAATAAATCATAGCACGAATATTTTCACGAGTGAGTTCCATTCTTGCTGCGAGATGACATTTAAAACCCGTCAAAAACAAAACACGAGCGTTAATAAGGAAGAAAAAATATACCTTATATACTTAAAAAAGTTCAAATTTTACCATGGCGGTCAAATATGCTATTTAAGAAGATTGTAATCCCGGTTTCCGGATATATAAATAGCAGCCCTCGTACTGAATTAATAAATATACAATATTATGAACGAGGAATTAACACTAAAACTAACCAGCATTTTCTTATTCAGTAGGGTGTAAAAAAGATACTTGATAGTAATGAATAAATTATTGAATTTATTCTGTAGACGTGCATACTTTTTATTTACTTACGTATGTATATACCTATATCTATATTTATTGTACATATATCACATTTTCATGAAATTGGTGCTCAAAATGGATTAATTTTTTTCCATGGGACTTTACTAATATTATATGATAATATGTCATTGAGAAATATGTTTTATCATAATATATGTTCGCATTGACGGTGTCATGTACTAATGGTGATCATTTCATTATTCACGTCTGTTGAGAATACGTGTTAGACAAAACAAAAATTTAAACTTAATTAAAATTCAGTTTAATTATTTCGAGACATCTCAATTTTTTTAAATTTATCTGATCGATTCGAGAGAAAAATGTACGATGGTATTTTGGTCTACTCCTTCACTTACCAAAAGATGCGCGAGTAGAAATAATATATTTTCCAAATAGGTAAATATGGTCATTGCAGAGAATCAGACATATATTTAAATGACATTAGGGAGCGGCAGCGTAGACCACTCCTCGTAAAGGACCGAAGCATCGAGCAGTACTCTGCTTTTACAGCGCGAATAACCGCAAATGTGATTTAATGAAACTCATAGAGTATCGCGGTTTAAGCTTCGATTGGTCGCGAGTTAGCCTCTCGCCGGTATTAAGCGCACGTATTGGCAACCTCACGAGCTCACGCCCCTCCCTCCCAGCTGCGCGTAGCTCAGCCGGGCGTGGCGCAGGGCCTGATGCTGCACTACGGCGGGCTGGGCGCGCTGCCGCCGCTCGCGCCGCCGCTGGCGCAGGCCTTCTACTACGGCGCCGCGCACGCCACCAGCGCCCCCTACGGCTTGGGGCTCGACCAGGCCACGCTGAAGGACCTCATCAAGAAGCAAATGTGAGTATTCGGATGACGCTTATTTTTAAGGTCGATTCTGTTTTTCTTAAAGATCGAATGTCTTTATATAGGACTGAACAATAGATCGCTCTAAAACTAAAATACAGAAATAATAGTTAAAATTCGGTATTCCTACTGAGCCCAAAAACGCTCCATTCTAATGGCTCTTGAAGTGTGACGTCATTCTTGAGTTAGCGTGCGGAAAACATGGTCTTGGAAAACTGTAACACTGTGTAACAACATGGTTGCCATACAATTATTGTTAAATGATTAGGAAAGGTTAATACGGATTCTGAAAAAACTTTTAATTTGATTTTGGATTGGAAAATTACAACTTCTGCGTATTTCACGCTCATTTTCCATGTATACGTTTTATTTTCTTTATTTCATGATGCATTGATATTTTTTTAATGATCTATTTATAGTAGTAAATTTGACGTGTAGTATTTCCCTATTCTGAGTGTTTACTTCGAAATTCGTATCGGGTCGTCTCACTCACGCAAATACAATTTAATACGAGAGCGCGAATGGCGCGACACGAACTTCCTTTGGTCTTTACGTTTTACCGTTAACTCAAACCAGGCGGCGATTGCATCGAAAAGCTAGGTGTAGAGTGTAGAGTACAGTAAGAAAATTTATAAGGGAAGCCGAAGCGTATTCATTTACTCATATTTAAAGAAAAAGGTGGTTATAAGCCTTTCCTTGGGCAAACCGGTTTGAATTGGCTTATTTGGACGCCACGCCACTGCTATGTTGTTAGGTCTATGCTCACTGCGCTTTGTGGTGGATAAATTTGATATAACCGTCTTTGGCGTTTAAATAAATATTGTATTCTGTTGGACAGTGAATACTACTTCAGCCCGGACAACCTAGCGCGCGACTTCTTCCTGCGCCGCAAGATGTCCGCCGACGGCTCCATCCCGGTGACGCTCATCGCGTCCTTCCACCGCGTGCGCGCGTTGTCGCCCGACGTGGCGCTCGTGCTGGACGCCATCCGCGACTCGGACAAGCTGCAGCTGGTCAACGGGTTCAAGGTGAGCGTGGAGCCTTCACCTCGTCGCCACACCCACTAGTTGTGCCCACGTAGCATCAAGATCTCCTTCCACCGCGTGCGCGCGCTGTCGCCCGACGTGGCGCTCGTGCTGGACGCCATCCGCGACTCGGACAAGCTGCAGCTGGTCAACGGGTTCAAGGTGAGCGTGGCGCCTTCACCTCGTCGCCACACCCACTAGTTGTGCCCACGTAGCATCAAGATCTCCTTCCACCGCGTGCGCGCGCTGTCGCCCGACGTGGCGCTCGTGCTGGACGCCATCCGCGACTCGGACAAGCTGCAGCTGGTCAACGGGTTCAAGGTGAGCGTGGAGCCTTCACCTCGTCGCCACACCCACTAGTTGTGCCCACGTAGCATCAAGATCTCCTTCCACCGCGTGCGCGCGCTGTCGCCCGACGTGGCGCTCGTGCTGGACGCCATCCGCGACTCGGACAAGCTGCAGCTGGTCAACGGGTTCAAGGTGAGCGTGGAGCCTTCACCTCGTCGCCACACCCACTAGTTGTGCCCACGTAGCATCAAGATCTCCTTCCACCGCGTGCGCGCGCTGTCGCCCGACGTGGCGCTCGTGCTGGACGCCATCCGCGACTCGGACAAGCTGCAGCTGGTCAACGGGTTCAAGGTAAGCGTGGAGCCTTCACCTCGTCGCCACACCCACTACTTGTGCCCACGTGGCAACAAGATGTTCTTCCATGTCGATGTGGCGAGTTGTGGTACTTGTGTTCCCAAACACAATCGAGAATATCTCTTCTACAGGGCTTATTTTTTTACTCAATGTAAGTCATTTGCTAGTTCCTCAACTGTTAGCGCCTTACCCGAATTCGTATGGCATACAGCTGCTATTTAAACTCGACAGCAAATAAACCGGGCTACCCACTATCGCTACCTTGGCACTCTAAGCCGATTTTCTCAAAAAATATAAAACTTATAACTATCAAAGTTTTACCTACAGAAAGTGCGTTTCATGACGATTTTAATTAATGAAAATACATTGGGATTTATGAATTTATTAAGTGTTTAGTATTGAGTTTACAAAATCGCATCGTTCCAAGGTGACCCGGTTTATTTGTTGTCGAGTGTATTTATCTAAAAGTAATCGTCCATCCTTTTCAGCACTAAGAAGTAGCCTATGTTACTCCAGCGGTTATTATACGCACTCCGATTGTTTGCTCCAATGTTACGTGAAACAAGTACAAACTTTATGGATGACAATATTAATTTAATTAAAAAACAAAATGTTATAAATTATAATAACAAATACATTTTTTTAACAAATGCACTTTTTTTACAGGTTCGAACAGCGTTTGAGCCTACGAAATGGCCGATACTAGACATAATGATGAACGAAGATGTGGAGAAGAAGTCTCCCGACACCGAAAAGGAGAAGGACGACGCAGGCGCCGACAAGGAGGCGCCGGCGAAACACGTAGAGGCCAAGGAGGCCGGGGCGAAACACGTCGAGGCGAAACAGGAGGAAAAGCCACCTAGTATAGCGAGTGAGCCTGTAGAGAAAGTTGAGGTATGTGAAGTTTTTCAAACTTATTTACTTTCACCTGTCTCGATATGTCTGTAATCAATCAAATCTTGCAAGTTAAATTTGACACACTGTCCGGTTTTCGATTGAGTTAAAATTTGGCATACTTCTGTAGTTCAGTGACAATTCAATATTATGATACCATCAAGCAGTTCTGATGATGGAGCTGGATGGCTGTCATAGGAGCTATGTAATAAAATAACACAATTCTACAGAGTTACTAGTACTTCTAATTTTAGAATCGTAGTTGACGGACGTTCGAAGGAAAGTACAGTCGGCAATTTATTTATTTTTTGACTGAAACGGGTAAAAATCTATTAAACTTCCACAGACTAAAAAACAAGAACCGGTCGAGGCCAAGCCGGAGCCGGTTCCAGAGAAGGCCGCCGAACAGCCGACAGAGACGGAGAACAACGCCGGCAGCGAAAAGAAAGATGCGGGAGATAAGGACGGGAAGAGCGAGAAGCAGGATAGCGATGATCCGCCGCTGCAGTCCGAGGGCGAGGATAAGCCTGGAGAGAAACGGTAAGAACTCTGAATATATGATCTAGTACATTCAAGGGCAAAATCCACAGTCCGGTTCGAAGGATCAAAAATTTATGGGATTATGCTTTTATATTATGTAAATCACTGTTGTGAAGCTATATTTAATTAACTAGAAGGTGCCCGCAACCTAGTTCGCGGAGGAGAAAAAATCATAACCCCTCTTTTTTCTTCTGCATAGTCGGGTAAACAGTATCCTATATTTATCTGGAGATATACCCAGCTACCGGTGTACCAAAAATAGTTTAAATCCGTTTAGCCGACTTGGCGTGATGAAGCCACAACTACACATACGAACATACAAAAAATCCCAAAAAATAAACAATTTCAATTCAGTGACCTCCTGTAGTCCGTTACAATATTTTTTTTGAAAATACCTTCAATGTAGAGACATTTCATTTTTACAACTTTATAATAGTATAGATTAAACAAGGGAATATGTAAATTGTAATCCATGCCATGGGTTTTTGAATTTTAGTAATATATGTACAGTAGTACCACGCGTATAAGTTACATCGGCAATCTTCGGCCACGCCGACGAGTACTAACAAGTACCGAATGAAACCGAACGTGTGAACATTTCAATAAAGACCTTGTTGCACTATACATACGGTACATATGCAATGACAAGTGAACTCGTGCTCTCGCTCATGGCAACTGACGCGGCGCCAGACAAAATGGCGGGCGCCAGAGCTGCCGGCGTGGCGCGCAAATTTTGGCCATTGGGCGTTAAAGATTTTACCCGCGCAAACGCCCTGCCTAAATTGGTTAAACTGTTTTCAAAAAATGCTTTCTGCACAGGTACAAAGTTGTAACTTATATTTGTGGTACTACTGTCGTTAGCGTGTAAAACGTAAGCAGCGCATGCATGCAACGTTTAGTAGCAGCCAAGTGTGAGGTGTTGTCGTGTGTCTTAGGCGCAAGAAGCAGATGGTGGGCATCTTCCCGCTGGCCACGATGGGTGGCCCGCTCGTGGCGCCCGTGTCCAGCCTGCTGCGCGCCGTGCCGCCGCCGCCGCTGCCCAGGTACGCCACGCCAGTTACACATTCACTCATTATATAAACTAGAAACCGCCCGCTACTTCGTTCGCGGAGGTGTAAAACTCATAACCCCTCTTTTTTTCTTCAGCGTAGCCGGGAAAAAAATATCCTATAACCATCAGGAGATACCCAGCTACCCGTGTACCAAAAATAGTTGAAATCCGTTTAGCCGATTTTGCGTGATGAAGCCGCAACGACACATTTGTATGTGTATACAAAAAAGCCAAAAAAAATATTCTTCTCTTCAGCGACCTCCAAATAATCCCTTACAATACTTTTTTTTTATATCTTCAATACACAGACATTTATTTTTTACAACTTTATAATAGTATAGATGATTTCACCCTCGACGAGTGGCGTGCAGTCCATATAGGAACAAAGGCACTGCCTACACTGACCGACCATAGCTCCATACAGGTACGGTCTACTTTGGCCAAAAACCCTGTACGCCACTGCCCTCGACCCGTCTCAATTTTAACCACTTACAACCAACTTTTCCGAATTTCTCTCTTTTTCCTTCGGAGACCGTAGATTCCAGCAGTTGTACCAACCGCAGATCCTTCAAAACAGCTCACCGACAGACGTAGACTAGCGCGTCCAGTAGCCAGCTATAAATATAATTAATAAAATTATAACCATGTCTCTAACTAGTAATTCGTTTTTTTTTCTAAAATACCTATTTGCTAAAACCCGGTTCCGTTAAGTATGCACCTGATTTGTATGCAACGCTATAGATATCAGGTGTAAAGTAACTTAACCGAAACTGGATAATAATGTTAGGGTAAGTGAAAGTTTGTACGGAATCCTCGGTGCGCGAGTCCGACACGCATTTGACCGGTTTTTTTTAATCGGCTCCGCCCGCCAGGCAAACGTATTTTCAATTCATCTTCCTTCAAGTAGCCATTTTCATCAAAATGGTCTTCAATGTATAGTCACCATCAAATAGTAGGCAATATGTAAACCGCGAATATATCATAATCCATATTTTTGACTTTAAGAAAACTATGTGGCGATATATTCACTCTGGCATACTATTTGAAGCTCAAAGAATAATTATCCTGTTTTTACAGCTTTATAGAAAGGTATAGTAACGTAGATTATTCAGAAGTCTAGTGTATTACTTCGTCATCCGCCAATGAATTAATAATAACATACTCTAGTTAGATAAGCATGCAAATATAAAATCTAAATTTTGTTACTGAAACAGTCAAACAAAATACAGATGCTTTAAACAAAATACAACCTTAGACTAGATAATTGTTTACTTATTACTATATTTCACATTTAAAAACTCATGTATACACATATACACGCACAATTCACATAGCCATAAATATGGTTTAATCTTGAATTGTGTCAAACGATTTTTTTATGTCCTTTGGAATTTAATTGAATACAAGAAGGTGCCCGTAACTTCGTCAGCGGAGAAAAACAAAATCACAATCCTCTTGTTTTCTTCAACGTAGTCGAGGAAAAGTATCCTATAACCATCTGCGGATGCCCAGCTATCCGTGTACCAAAAATAGTTGAAATCCGTTTAGCCGTTTTGGGATCAAGCCACAACAACACATACAAAAAGTCAAAAAAATAATGATTGGCATATAATCAGTTTAACCATACCTTTACGTGGATACAAAATGTTGACGGCTGTTGCAGGATGTTCCGTTCGCGAGGTGGCGCGTCGCCGCAGCCGGCGCCGCATCACGACCCACTCAACCCCGACGTCGCCGAATTTGTGCCGCAGCGGCGCACAGGTAACTATCCAAGTTCACACTTATTCACATAACTGTCACTCATTACGCACCGATTCAGCCGATGAGGCGCCCACACTTATCCACGCATATATCCCACACGGTCACTCAACATTGCACAACATTACACAACTACGCACACCCGCACTCAATCACGTATTCATTCACTCAACCACGCACACGCTGACCCAATTAATTATCCTCTCACTCAACCACGCACACCCGCACCCAATTACGCATTCACTCAACCACGCACACACCCAATTACGCATTCTCTCACTCAGCCACGTACACCCGCACCCAATTACGCATTCTCTCACTCAACCACGTACACCCGCACCCAATCACGCATTCCCTCACTCAACCACGCACACGGTCATCCAATCACGCAACCTCTAACTCAACCACGCATACGGTTACCCCATCACGCATCTACTCACTCACTCACTTAATAGCCCTCGCCATAACACACCCCCTCACACAGTAAGCATTTACCAAAAAGGCATTCACTCGCTCTATCATATAGCGACCCAACCAAACTCTTGACTACGCAACCATTCTCTCAATCACAACACGATCACTCAACCACGGACCCAGGCAAGCATTATTATTATTATTTAGTATCCACGAAATGTGAATCTTCTCTCAAATGAATATTATTCAACAGAAGAGCCAAATGAGAAGCCGGAAGATGCAGCGAGAAAGACCTCGGGGACTGGTAGCCCCAACTCGGAGAGGAGCGGTTCTGATGTCTGGACCGAGGTATGTACAAAGGTGCTGTTTACAGAGCAGGTAATGGGAGAGGAATATTTCGCCCACAGATACACAGGTTTTCCCTAAAATTAAAAGGTTGCTGTAGTCAGGGGACTCGAAAAAGTGAAGCACCAGAAAAAGACTATCCGGGATAGTAGTATGTGAGGAGACCTTGCCGAAATGTTTTTTCTAAGTCAACGGAACACGGATTTTATCGTGTTTAACGACCCACTGTTCAGTGGTTCATGACTCCCTATATATAATTCCTAAATTGTAGATTATGCTGGCAAAGAGTGTGAGAAGATAAAACCCCGAGCCAATGGGAACAAGGGGAAGCAAAGCGGGGAGTCATTCTTATCTCAGCGAGCGGTGGGCACAGGGGTTGTATAATGAAATAATGATCTTGATTCTGTAAGTAGGCCGCAAGGGCTCCTTTACAAGTCTGTGTCTACCGGCATTTCCCAAGAGGAGACCACTGTTGAGAAGAAAGCCGAAAGAAACTGAACAGTCAGTCATTTTTTCTAAATAATAATTAACTATTACAATATTAGTACTTAGCCTATTTTAACCTTTTGAACGCCCAGCGTGTTGCCGGGAAACCGTGCGCCACACGCCAGCCAATAAACCTGTTATATGATACCGTATGTGACGTCGTGGCGTCTGAGGCACAATTTTCCGATCATGTGATTTGCAGTCTTTGGCGCTCAAAGGGTTAAATATATATTTTTAAGTCTATGCGTAGTTCTGCTAGAAAACATATCAAAACTTATAAAAGTAATATTATAATAGCTTAAGACGTCCCACAGAACATGGTTCATGACCTCTGAACAGTTGCAAATAGAGGGTTTTTACCTGCTTAACTGGCAATGTCGCATGTTTTTGGTTTTTCTTGATTATTTTGAGAAATTTGAAACATGAACATCCTTTTCAATTCATCCATTACGTTTTCGGTAGTTAAGCTGGCACAATGCAAAATTTCATGTTATTGCCACACCAAAGGTCTAAAAATGAATATAAGTCAATATTTTGTTTTGTAAGAAAATAAAGGCAAACGCGATGAAAAATTAAACAATATAAATGCTAAAAATGTAGTGTATTTATTGAATATACCTTTAAGTTTCATTCAAATACTACAAAATAATGAAACAAGAAGACGCAATATGCGACGTGGCCAGTTAAGCAGGTTTGCAACTATTCGGGAGGTCATGCGACTTAAGAGCGTTTATACCCACGTTCTTAAGTCACTTGTAAACCATACCCCACTATAGCTTGACAAGTTCTTTCGTGACAGTCTCATGTTCTGCGGGCGACGGGGGGAGCTCGATGAAACTGCCGCGCGCACACTTCTTAGTCGCCCCCGCTGTCTTACCCCCCGTCGCCCGCAGACTATTCGAGTGTCACAGTAGTAGATTTTTGACAAGGGGCTAATATAAACCATTATGACACGAAGTGATTATTTGGACGAGCTCAAAAGTGAGCGAGGACAAATTTTGTTGAGTGTCATTATGCCTTTTAGCCACATGTTAAACACTCTGCTTTTCACTTCGACTGCGAGAAAATAAAAAGACTTAACATTAAAATTGTATATTTCATGAAAATTTAAAAGCAATTCAAAAATTAGAGCAATTTGATCAGAATTTTTGGCCAATCTGATCAGGTTGGTTTGTTTGTTTTTAATTATTCGTAAGTAGGATGTAGCTGGCCGCAAGTTTATTTTTCAGTTTCATAGAAATTTGTATGGGATTATATGGCTTTCTTTTAAACCCTAGGGGCTAGATGTACTATTTTAGTCTCACTTCGCGAAGCTAATAATGACGTACTTTTTAAGCAGGAGAAGTGAAAAAGAACTTGTCAAGCTATAGTAACCTCAAATTTAATTTAATTATTCGTCTCAGGTTAAACGGAGAACGAAAGCTGGCAGCCGCGAGCGCTCCGCCCCCGCGCCGGCGCCGCCCTCCGAGGAGGCGCCGCAGCGCGAGGAGCTGCACTTCCAGCTGGACGAGGAGCTGGACCTGCCGCCGCCGCGACACAACACCTTCACGGACAACTACAACGACGCCTTGTGAGTACACTCACCCAATCTACGAACACTCGCCAGTAGAGAAGCAACAGATATACGGTATCCGGCCTATCCGGCCACATTTTACTATCCGGCCGAATACCGGATAGTTGCGTAGTGTCCGGCCGGATACCGGATAATAATTTAGTATCTAATATAAGGAGACAATTTGAGTAACATAAATATCAATCCACAAAGTAATCAATATTAAGGTCAGTCAATCCCACAAATAATTTTAAACATTAGAAAGTAAAAAACAAATAGCAATAACGTGCCGCCGTTCGATGCGCACTGAGTGTGAATTAATTTCACTTTTCTATCAAAAATTGCCTACAACATGCCTACAACGAGAAACACGTTGCAACCTGCACCGCCCATCGCGCCCGCGCGCCGTCGAATTTACTCCATTAAGGTATTTAAGGTAAAAATATTTTGACCGGATATTCGGCGGCCGGATACAGGATATCCGGCGGTCGTGCCAGCCGGATATCCGGTATTCGCACGATCCGTTGCATCTCTAGTCACCAGCATCAAATTCAAATTGTTTATTCTGCAAGTAGGACACAAGGGCACTTTTACAAGTCTGACGCTACGGCGTTTCCCAAGAGGAGACCACTGTTGAGAAGAAAGCCGAAACAAACTACCGTCAGTCAATTTTTCAAAATAATTCTGAACTATTACAATATTGTCTTAATTATATTTAAATCTTTTACAATTGCGTTACAACTAATTTATAATTGGTACACGCAGAGGAGATGTACAAATCCTCCAGATCAATGTAAATTTAAATTATAAATTTAATTTCGTCGTGTCCATCCGTATGTCACAGGCGTTTTGCTCAAAAACTACAGTATGTACATTGATGAAATTTTGAATACAGGTGTGTTGTGTAAGCCGCTACTTAGTTTAATAGTTAAATAATAAAAATAAATATTTCTAGGGGAGCAATCCATACATGTAATGTAACCGAAACTGAAAAAGAAAACAGCAAATATGAATATGTACAGTAAAATTTCGACTTTCTTTTAAAAAGACTGATGTTTTTAATTAATTTATTTTTTTAATTAGTGCATATTTTCGGAAATAATCGCTGTGAAAGTAGCATAAATTCTGTGTCCCTTCTGTTTTCTAAACCTTTAGTCCAAAAAATATGTTTTTATTTTTAATAAATCCTTTCATTGTAAATTATTTTAAACATGATCGGATATACCAGTTTTGAGTTATTACCGAACGGCGCTTCTCAACCAAAGAATATAAGTGCCGGTGGAGATAACTTTTGCTAGTACACTTTTTCATATCGTATTTTTTTATCTATAGTACAATTCTTTGTTTGATCGGCTGCGGAACCGAGTATGGTTCGACATGCTCTTGGCCGGTTTTATTCATTTTCAGTCAAGTGCTATATAAGTTTTCCATGTTTATTTTACGATATTAATAATGTTTGACGACCGGTTTGGCTCAGTGGGAGTAACGTTGCCTGCGAAGCTGAGGTCCTGGGTTCAAATCCCGGTAAGGGCAAATATTTGTGTGATGAGCATAAATTTGTTCCTGAGTCTTTGATGTTTTCTATGTATATAAGTAATATGTCTGTTACATATATCGTCGTCTAGTATCCATAACACAAGCCTTATTGAGCTTACCATGGGACCAGTTCGATTTGTGTAATATTGTCCTGTAATATTTATTTATTTTAATGTTGATGTATCTCCTTCCAGGTCGGACTCGGAGTCGGACTTCGAGTTGTCGGACCGCGACGTGGGGCGGCTGCTGATCGTGACGCAGACCGGCGGCCGCGCGCCGCGCCACGACGGCCACGACCGCCAGGGCGACTGGAACACGCGCACCAAGATCTCGCAGGACCTGGAGCAGGTACCGTGCCGTACACTCACACTGTGGACACTCCCTGCCGCCCGCCGCCCGCCGCCCGCAAGCTTCGCCCACCCGCGCTCTTCCCGCTCACAGTTCAGTTACCTCAGCCGGTAACTGCGAGGTAACCAAGCGCGGGTAGGCGGCACTTTTAGGGAGTGTTATTATACTGTGGTACAGTAGTACCACGAACATAAGTTACATCGGCAATCTTCGGCCACGCCGACGAGTGCTAACAAGTACCGAATGAAACCGAACGTGTGACCATTTCAATAAAGACCTTGTTGCACTATACATACGGTACATATGCAATGACAGGTGAACTCGTGCTCTCGCTCATGGCGACTGACGGGGCGCCAGACGCAATGGCTTGCGCTGGCGTCGCGCGCAGAATGTTGGCCAATGGGCGTTGAAGATTTTACCCGCGCAAACGTGCTGCCTTATAATTGGTTAATCTGTTTTCAAAAAATGCTTTCTGCGCAGGTACATCGTTGTAACTTATATTTGTGGTACTACTGTACCCTAAGGCTATTGAAGGCGTACAGGCTGCCCTACAGTCCTCAGTCTGCACATTGGACGCAATGATAACCAAACTACCCTATTGACTGAATGGGAACATGATGAAAGAGTTATCGCGTTTTGAAAGCGACGATACTTTTTTAGGACACAAGCTTATTACGCACGCACGCACTCAACGCCGCACTAACTCACTCAATAGCATTTTCTGACGTATTGTTTTAATTTCAGGTCATAACTGACGGATTGAGACGTTACGAAGAAGACCTGTGGAACGATACGGAATATACTGGGGTAAGTTTACATTGAAAATGTTTCTGAAAGGCACAATCTGAATTAACTAGACGAATGTTGAAATGACGAAGCCACAAAGAAAGTGAAATTAGCAATGAGACGGCTAGTAAGTATAATATACTGCTGCCTCTACTAATGTGTTGCGGAAACTTTTTTTGTTATAATTGAGAATATTAAGTTTCCAGACGTATACATTAAAAAAAAAATCTTCACAGTATACGTTACTCGTACATGGGCACTGAATCTACAAATGGTTAATTTTGGTATCGTATCGTTTTTAGGGTTCCGTACCAAAAAGGTAAAAAAGGAACCCTTATGGTGCGACTTTGTCTGTCTGTCCGACTATTAGAGCGCCATATCTCAAAAACTACTTATGCTATGTATTTGAAATTAGCAATATTTATTAACATGGTCAGTCCACATGTATCGCAAATGAAACACCATAAAGTGTATCCGTTCGCAGTCGCACGCCGGCAGCCTGGGCTCGAACTACCGCACGGTGTCGCTGATCTCGCGCGAGCAGTTCGAGGCCACGCAGCCCGCCGAGCGCCACCACAACCCCGAGCAGCCGCCGCCGCCGCCGCCGCGCGCGCAGCCGGTACGCGCCCTACACCTCAACTACCCGCTCTTACACTCAACCGCGTTCCACTCACTCCATCGCGCCCTCACTCACTCTAATCACGCACCCACTCACTCAACCACGTATCCATTTATTTATCCACGCACCTATTCCGTCGACACATACCCACTCACTCGACCATGCACCCATTCACGCAACCACGCACCCATTCGCTTAACCACGAATCCACTTATTCTGCGCACTCACACACGCATCCTATTAATTCCACACATCTGCTCATCTAACCAAGTACTCACTCATTCAACATCACTTACCCAACGAGGTGCTGACTTCCTTAATAGTCACCATGCATTCCCTTACTTGTAATTTGTATGATATCAGGAAAATTTTCGTTTCAAATAATGATGACAGTTGTAATAAATTAATTTAAATGAGAGAATGAATAAACTGTAATTATTTATAACACTGGTGACTATTTTCACTGATTCGATTGGCGATTTGATTACCGACAGCTGATGTCAGAGGGTGGTAATAGATGTAGTTAGTGCTAAACGAAGTTAATGAACGATATTTTAGGTGGAACAGCAACACGAGCAGAGCAACAAGTCGAAGAGGCCGCGACGCACCGCGAGGTTCTACGCCGCCAACAAGGACCCGCACGCGACCGATGTCATGTATGTCTCACCCTTATATCACTAGACTGTTTTACATACAAACTAACGCCTAGATCAGTGTTCTTCAAACTTTTGGGGCGTGCTCGATTAGGGAGTTGCGAGGCCTCTAAAACGGGGTCGCGGTTACATTAATTCGGACGCAATATTTGTAAAAAAAATTAAAACACCTATTACACATGATCATGAAACAGATTAAATAACACTGATCTAGACAATGACATTGGGGCCTTAGCTGGATTTGAACTAGTGTTTTTGTCGGGGCAAAATTAGCGTTGTGGATAACGCTCATTTGGAGGCTTATAGGCTCGAACCTTAAAGACTCGATGCTATTTAAGAACCTTGTTGGTTTCCATATGTCTGCAAAATATTGTCTTTTCGTCACATGAGTCTTTAAGCATCGAGAGTCTTTAGGGTTCGAGTCTTTAAGCCTCAAAATGAGCGTTATTCACAACACTAGGCAAAATGTTCTGTCTCACCTAATAAAGGTCAAGCCAGCATATTGATTCATTATTGATCATTATTCAATTGACAAGTGGAAAGCCCAGATTGTTCGTTTTACTATTCCCAATTAAGAGTGATATTTGACACAATATTACTCTATAAAAAAGGGAGGTACGGGGATGGAATATAAAAACAAAATCTTGTTAGATAATAGGGGACAAAGGGCTAAAGCTTTGAGCGCGCTCATCATGTCGCTAATCATCTAACCAATAATTGTTTATTTTACAGTACAAGCCGCAAGCACAAGACCCGGCACAGCCTCAACCCGCCCGTGGAGCACCACGTGGGCTGGATCATGGACATCCGCGAGCACCGCGCGCGCACGCACAGCACTGGGTAACTACTCCACGATCTATCATTCACTGATGCCACGGCCAGACTTGCAGGCGAACATTCGTGTTCGCGTTGTCACGATAAAAGTTCGTGTTCGATCCATGACGAAGTGCTTGGCCACATAAAAAAAAAAGACTTCACTACGTCGCGATAATTTGGAACGCGAAGAGCGCGAAGTGTAGCCCACAGCACGGACTTTGTCGCGACAAAACGCTTTGATGTGTGGCAATCGATCGACAGCGGCGCGAAGGGCATTTGTGTTCGCGATGGACGAATTCTTTGGCCACACGGCAACGCAAATCTTTGCGATTGTGTGACCCCAGTATTAAACATCCCCGAGTCTTGTAGCTGCGATGGCATTCCCGTTTGTGGGATTGCGCTCCCCATATATCCGATTACTTGCTGGTACGCTTAAGATACACCAACCCAGTTCAGTCAGATTTTTAAAAAGACACCTACACGTGACCAATTCCATCGGCCAACTACTTTGCCTTGCAACCATCAACCTTGGACGTCGTGCGTTAACTCGGTCAAAAGGGATGGCCTACCTAATCAGATTCGCGGACATTTCCGACCGTCGTTCCTAGAGACATTTAGTATGAAGTAGTCAAATCTACCTATTCCTGTATTACCTCCTACATATTACTTATTTTGATGATATATATTTTGCTCGAATGACAATATTGAGTAAAGTCTGAAAGATACCTGACCCGACTGCGATAGGGTTTCGCCCTATAAGTGTATCGGTTCCCCTTAGACTATCCTGCCTAATTGCTTCTCCATAGCTTTACCAAATGTCTTTATGAATAACAAATTCGTACGTTCCAGTTCATCGCTGGGCACGTCTCCAACGCTGGGCTCCTCGTGCGGCTCAGTGCCGCAGTCGCTGCCGACCTTTCACCACCCGAGCCACGGGCTGCTGCGCGAGAACCACTTCACGCAGCAGGCCTACCACAAGTACTACTCGCGCTGTCTCAAAGGTCAGTACTGTAGCCAAGAGCCAGGGTAAGAGATGGGCTGTTAGTGGCTCCGTACTGCAACGCTGTCGACTTCACCTATTGACTGATTAAAAAAATGTCTTAATAATGCAATATATTTATGAAAAAATATACATTTACTGTGGATTGGTGACACTGACACGTTTTTCGCAGAGCGCAAGAAGCTGGGCATCGGGCAGTCACAGGAGATGAACACACTCTTCAGATTCTGGTCCTTCTTCCTGAGGGACCACTTCAACAGAACCATGTATAACGAATTCAGGTTAGTATTTGTGTAACTGTTGTGATGTAGGTTGTAAAGAATCGCCATTAGGAAAACTCACTCGACAAAACCCTAAGTGTATCGTATTGAATAATCGACGTTACCCTGCTGCTTAATTTACGCTGGTTGCGTCAGCGTAAATTAAGCAGCGTCGTGAACGTAAGTTAAGTTTCAAGATTTCTACATATGCTTTCCACACTGCATGCTTGAAAATGTATGCATAACTTTGAATAAAAGTGTAAAGCTAACTGCTCACTTGTTTGAATTATTTTTACGAAAGACGACTTATTCAGTAATGATAATTGAATAATGATGATTGAATATTGTTTATTAATTTCAAAGGAGTTATCAGCTTTTCACTCTTAGGTAACGAATATGTGACGTCGTGACGTGATTTGACTTTTTTTATATTTTTTTATTCTCATTTATTTTATAAGCCATACATCTTATGATTAAGTCGGCTTAAAAATAATAACAATGTTACTTAAACTTTAGGTGCAACTATAAACATTGGAATTGGAACTTAAGGATTATTTTTATAATACTCAAATCTTAGTTTCAGTGAGTGATTAATGAAACTTAAAAATGTACCACTGTATTTGGTAGTGAACCCTTAGCTTAAGATTTAATGGAAGAAGAAGGAGATCCCCCGCAAAGCACCCAGTTTCTTTTAAGAGATCCAACCTTGATTGTTCGTTGATTTTACATTCTAGAACTAAGTGGAGGAGGTCCTGTTCTTTCTTACATTTTGTACAGTTTGGATTGTATCTTTTTTTCATGATGTAGTTAAACTTGTTGAGTGGTATATGGTAAGTTCGTGTTCGGAAGCATATAACTAATTCTTTTCTATTGAGGGTTCGTGAGGCAAACCAAGGAAAGCGAAGTGGTTCGTCTACAATGGATCTGTACCAGATGCCCTTGTTTTAAGAGCGCTCATTGAAATAGGATTTGAATTTAGTCTAATTGTCCATTTTCACTTTTGAAAGATGAACAGTGTAATGCGGTACCGTGTCGAGAGGTATACCGGTCTGTAGAGCCTCGCATGCGAGTGAGTCTGCAACCTCGTTGCCCCTGACGCCCACATGTGAAGGGATCCATTGTAGATGAACTTCAACCCCATTCCGTATCAGTCTATGGATACATTTAATAATGAGGTAAGCTTCGTGTCTACCGACACTACCGCCCTTAGCACTTTCCAACAAATGTTGTAGACTGCTCTTTGAGTCTGTATTGATAACAATTTTCTGGTATGGAGTCGATTCTAAGTAATGTACTGCTTCATTAATTGCTGTCAGTTCGACTCCGATTATGGGTATACATGGATTATCAATAAGAAATTTCGCTCCAAAATTCGCAGCTTCATCGTAAAACGCGCAACTAGAACCGTGTCTTGTTTTGGATCCGTCAGTGTAAATGTGTATGTGATCTAAAAACTGTACTTTTATCATATCTTCGCAGCGTTGTTTTAGGTCTTCAGTGGGTAGATTAGCTTTAGGTCCATTACTAGCTTTCACTTTGAGTGTTATAATTTTATCCCAGGGAAGAGTTTTAATGTCATAGGGAAGTAAAAATAGGGGCGAGGTCTCAAATTGTGACATAGGTAGATTGGAATATTTTCTGTAACTCTCAAGCAAAAGTGGGAGTTGGTTATTGCGCCAATATCTTGCGCCCGAAATTAATGTGTTGTCTAATGCTTTTATTTGTTTACTCAGATAATCGAATGTTCTAGAAGAGAGTTTCAGGAAGTATTTGTCGCTTAAATAATATCTTCTAAAATTTAAGGGTGAGATACAAAACTAAGCTCGCTTTCCATTGTAAAAATTGAGGTGTCGCGAATAAAGCTTCCACAAAGGCGGAGACATTGGTTTTGGATTACGTCCAACCTCTGGAGTAGCTTAGAATTGGCGTTGCCGAAGATGATACATCCGTAATCAAGTCGAGATCGTACCAATGTTATATAGAGTCTCCTTAAGTGAATTGGATGGACACCCCACTGTGAACTACTTATGGCACTAAGGTTATTAACGTATGAAATACGTTTTTGGGCAGTTTCTAAAACATGTCGCGTCCAGTTCAGGCGGCTGTCCACCCAAACACCCAGAAACTTTGTACTATTTATAACCTCGATTTCAGTGATATTTATTCGTAGATCAGTAATAGGCACTTTGTATTTTCTAGTGAAAGTGCAGAGTTTAGTCTTTGAGAGAGAAATTTCCAGTCCAATTTCCTCAAGCATTGATATCAATATGTTAAGACTTGCTTGCATGACGTTGGCACAAAACTCAATACTTTGGTTAATACAATACAAAGCGAAGTCGTCGGCGTATTGTGAGACCTTGACTGTCTTAACGAGTGTGTTGCATAACTTAATTGTAATTATATTAAATAAGATAGGTGACATTGGGTCACCTTGAGCTAAACCCTGTCTGCATGTTCTTATTATCTCCCTACCATCCCGTCATCTATATATCAAAGATCTCTCTTTTAGGAATTATCTTATATATCTACATAGGAGCGGATCCACATAAAATTCAACTAAAGTAGATATAAGAGGTTCAATTGCCACATTGTTATAAGCGTTACTTATGTCAATGTACGCGCATACAACGTATTCTTTGTTTATAAACGCTGTTTCTGTATCTAATAAACCTACCAAGGTTGTCCTGACATGAGAGTCCACGACGGAAACCTAAATCATTAAATAATTTGTTGCATTCGAAATGGAACAAATTATTTAATGATTTAGGCTTGGAAAACCAGGCGACGAGTTATCATTAAATTAAAAATCTTACACAGGCAGTTGATAAGTGAGATAGGACGGTATTTAAGAGTGTCGGCAGTTCTTTTAGGGATGGCAATAAGCTTGATTCTACGCCATTGCTCTGGTATCTCACCTTTTTTGTAAATGATGTTAAATATATGTAAGAGGTATTCTTTTGCATTCTCCGGTAAATGTTTAATCATAGAATAAGTAATATTGTCTAAACCAGCCGAAGTGTCTACTCTTTTTAGAATCAGATTTAGTTCGGAAAGTGTAAATAAATGGAGGATGGACCCATTAGTTTGAAAATCTAGGGGCTGTAAGGAAACACTATCATCAGGAGTGAGTTCTGTTACAAAAGAAACTGCGGTACTTTCCGGTAAATAATCTTTGGGACTACGGTGACCTTAAAGCCATCTAAGTCTCCTCCAAACCTTACTGCTGGGTGTATTGCAGTCTAAGCTGTCACAAAACTGTTGCCAGGAATTAGTTTTTGCAAGTTTTATTAGTTTTCGAGCAACAACTACTTTTTCTCTGTAAATTAAGTAATTTTCAACCGTGCGTAGTTTCCTAAAGTGCTTTAATAATGTAATTTGACATGTTTGTTGATAAAATGACCTTTCGCCCTAATGGCGTCGGTCGGTGACAAAATCATTTTTAAAATTAAAATGTTCACGCTTCCACAGGACGTTGGCGAACGAGGACGCGAGCGCTGGCTTCCGATACGGACTGGAGTGCCTATTCCGGTTCTACTCGTACGGCCTCGAGCGCAAATTCCGCCCCGAGCTCTACCAGCACTTCCAGCAGGAGACCGCAGTCGACTACGAGCGAGGTAAGATAATTCTACCGACTGCGCCAATACAAGTACCGAGTCCGAAGCTAGACCTGTTCCGGGCTAGAGTGAGGAGATACACACTTAGGCGAGACAACTACCGTGTGACTTATATATATTTATACCCAATATCAGTATGCTCTGTTAGTCGCTAACGACTGATTAACTTTGCTTATTAGGCCTCCCAAATAGAAACACGTACGAGAATAATGGTTCCATTCGATAAAATATTGACAATGGATAACAATTTTTTCAGGTCAACTGTATGGTCTGGAGAAGTTCTGGGCGTTCCTCAAGTACTACAAGCACGCCGCGGCGCTGCAAGTGGAGCCTAAGCTCCAAGGCTACTTAGCTAAGTTCAAGAGCATCGAGGACTTCCGCGTGCTTGAGGTAAGCTTACCTAATCGTATGTGAATTGACATGTATAAGAAATAAACACTTATAGACTTAATGTTGTCCATCGGAGTTGTGTTAGGTAGCTGGAGAGGTGCGCAGTGCATTGAAAGATGTCATCATTAGGTTTGTTAAATTTTTCAAAGCTCGCTAATTGTAGCTCTGATAGAATTAGGCTTAGTGGAGTGAGGTTTTAGTAAATCGAAAACATCCAAGAAATACGCGCGAGGGATGTGAACGAGGGCATGTGCTATCTGAAAATAATTTGCTTAGATGCATCCTCGTACTGCTAATTTACTCAGCTTCACTAAGGGTCCTTACCCCGCTAAGTTTTCTCGCACATCTTAGGTGAAGACGGTCACCATTTAACAATTTCGCTACTCTTCTTCATACTGCTCCGCTACCCCGCACAGCCCATGTGCATGCGTAACCTTACCCGGGGTATATGATCCTACCGACTGTGCCAATTCAAGGTAGTTCGTTTGACTGCCTTCATTGAGTAATTTTATAAGTTTATAGAACAGATGTCATTTTTTTTTTTTTATTACAGCCGCAGCTGAACGAGCTGTTGGCGGCACAGGGTCCCGCAGCGCCGGGTCGCGGGCCTCACGCGCGGCCCTACGACCGCCATCGCTCCGTGTCCGAGAGTGAGCGTAACCACGCCAGGCACTTCAGGTAATGAATGAATTAAATCATTTATTACAGGCAACATGCCCATATAATGTCAGTTTAAAGACATTTATTTCTCATAAAAAACACATTTTTGCTTACATGAGAAACTTTAAAAGCTAGGTAAAATGTTAATTATAAAAATAACAAGTTAGTTCGCGCTTGGCGAGCATTGAGTTGTTGAAACAAAAAGTAAACGTGCCTGAGTCCAGTTGAGTCGCAATGACCAAACTTTAAGGTTTACGATATACGGCTTCGACATGTCACTTCACTGTCAACGCTTGTTTTATAAGTTCTAGGTTTCAGGTAGCCAGTCGCCACCCACACTCCAATAGGTATCCTGGTTCATGATCTAAGTCTTTTTGTAAATAAACCACCCGATCACATTCTAGTCTAAATCTACAGATGCTTTGGAAAACGTGATGTAGTGCGCGGCATTTGCCTTGAGCTGCGCAGAAAGTGCGCTTCCTACAAGCTACCTAAAAGCCCTGATATGGCGCATGTTCAAGTTATTTGCCGAGCACTATATTCAATGAAAAGAAATGTCACAAGAAACTCCAATCATAGTCAATTGTTTGGCACTGCAGTTGCCACAGAGGGAATCCTACTTGAGGCTGTATCTACCATAAATTGTTTTTAGTTTATTTATTGTTATCATTATAGTAAAATAAATTCCTTCCAACATTTTTTTTTTTATAGATTTCTGTCA
Source organism: Hedya salicella (assembly GCA_905404275.2). Classification (NCBI taxonomy): domain Eukaryota; kingdom Metazoa; phylum Arthropoda; class Insecta; order Lepidoptera; family Tortricidae; genus Hedya; species Hedya salicella. The sequence goes on from FR990120.1 coordinate 6,822,563, forward strand.
ATGAGCTGAGCCCTTGAATTTTGATGCTTTGATTAACGTAAAAAGAAATTCTGTTCCCCCACTATAAGGTTTTTTTGATTTCTAGCGTTTCTAGTACAGTCAGCATCATTTAGATAGTGGCAGTCAAAGTTGCCAAATATATCGTAACACACCCTTACCGCCATGCAAATAAAGATCTGTTCCGATGTATTTGGCTATTTTGGTCGCTACTAACTATTCGATGCTGACTGCACTCTAACCCTGATTGGTCTCAATAAGACTAGCTTTTTTAACGTATTGAAATAATCACACAGTAGCTGACAAAAAAAGAGTTCAATGACTGACGTTTACACTTTTCAAAAAATCTCTGATGGAAATAACTTCAAAAGTTTGCGAAAGGTCCCTTAAGATCGTTTTGCGGGGTCCTAGTAGCTGTCCTTACTTTGCCTTTTATATGTTCCAACTAGGGAACGTTCAATAATTACGTAACGAATTTTGGGGGCGGGGGGGTTTAAACTAAGTGTTACAGGGTCAAAACGTTACAGGTCGCGTACAGAAATTCTCTCACGCATTTTTTGTCTTCTTTTTTCTCAAAATTTCAAATGGAATAACCATTTTAGGTAAAAATAGTCATTTGGTGGTTACGTAACCTTTTAATAGGGGGATGGGTGGGTACAGAAAAACGTTACGGCGCGTTACATGGGGGGGAGGGAGGGTCAAAAATGTCCAAAAATTGCGTTACGTAATACTTGAACGCTCCCATAGTTGCACGGTCCCACAATGACCGTGTGTCTCGTTGCAGCCGGCCGCCGGCGCCCAGCAGCGCCGCCAACAACCGCGGCCGCGCCGGCTCGTGCGGCGCGCAGAGCGTCGTCGCCAGCGCGCGTGTCCGGCGTGAGTACCAATCACTTCCTTCTTGCCACCGGGGATCGGAGCCGGTATTCTTTAAATCTTCTGAAATACACACTATTTATGGGATGTTTTAAAACTGTATTTAGGAGAAGAGAAATTAATCACAAAACACCTGATTCAAGTTCTAGAATTTCAATAAAATATGCGAATATCTCGTAATTGAACGAGAAAAACGAATCGTTATTCTTATATTTTGTATGAAAAAAATACCGATTCCGATCCCTGCTTGTAACTCTTTCGATGTGCACCCTGTACCAGGGCTCCGAAACCGGTATTCTCTACATACAAAATAACCGGTATTTTATTCGTTCTTTTCTATATCTAGCATAGACTTCGTTTTCCATAGCTTGACCAACACCGCTGTACCGCGCCTTAGGTATGCGAGCGGTGAGACGGGGAGCAGACGACGGCGGAATGACGAATCAGCGGCTGCTCTGCCCCCCCTCTCGCCGCTCGCATACCTCAGTGGCGGTACAGCGGTGTTGGTCTATCACTTGACCAACGAAGTTAATGATATCTATAAACGAAATGAAGCCTGGTCTAATACTGAAAGATTTTTTAGCCAGATTTCATACAAAGTTACTTGCCTATAATCTGAGTGTCTAAACCTAAACATGTGATATTTTTCCACAGCCACGCCAAAAACAAAACCCGACCCCGTGCATCCAACCGAACTGAAGTCTACCGCGAAAACGCAGTGATAACCTGTACATACAACCAAGTGCGCCCGGACTGTACTGCATTTGTTCTAACATAGTGACGAGACACTGCGTCTAATATAGTGTTTTTTTTTCTCGTAATAAGCTGGAGTGTAGTGTTGCCAGTTCATTAATCGTTTGAATCGGTCTCTAGAGTTGCAGGCTGAATGGTGTATAGAGCCTAGGTGAGTTTTTTTTTATGTGTTTATTTGTAAATTTTTATAACTTAGTTACTTTTTTAATTAAACTTACACGATTTTCACTCATTACCACAACACAACAAAACGGGGCTTAATCGCGTAGTTCCTTCGAGTTCATTCGAGACAATGGACGTAATGCGACGTCCGAAACGTCAAATAGTTATCAACGGAAGGTAATTAAATGAATCATATTTATACGCGATTAAGCCCCGTTTTGTTGTGTTGTGATAATTAGTTACTCTTTTTCTACTCTAAGGCCCAATGTTTGTTAGTTATTAATGGCTCATAAAAGTCTAATGACCGACATTAACAATAGGGATGTTGACAACATTTTTCTGTTGTTAGTTATAGGACGATCTTTCAATAATATAAATATTGGTGAAAAAAACTACTTCAATCACATAACAACTCCTCGAGATTCAACAGTGTTAAATTCTAATTTTTTGCTCTCCCAAAAAACGCTCCATACTAAAGCCTAGGAACGTGTGACGTCATACGTTCCGATCTTGTATGGGGAAGTTAAGAACTGTTTTGCGGCTATGTTAAAACTTGCGTTTATCGAAACGGTTTCATAACAAAAGTTACCATACATTTTCATGCTTTAAAAATGGACTTTCCCACCCAACTTTAAAGGCTCGTGAAACAAGCTACACACAAGTTATCGAACTCAATTTATGTCATAGAAACTACCATTTCGTATCAAAATTTTATTTTTATTTGAATTCCGTCAACATCCCTATGGTAATCAGCTGTTAATAACGAATAGAGTTTAGTGAAATTAAGCCTGAAAATTAGCCAATGCTTAATCACAGCCAAGAACATACTCCATCACCTCACCAACGACATGTTTGGCTCGGTTGGTTGCTCAACAGCCTATGAAGCTGGAGATCCCGGGTTCGAATCCCACAAGGACAACCACTCCACCCACTCCCACATTTGTGTGTTGTGATGAGCACAAAGTTTTATTACTTATCTATTAAGTATTATGATTTATCTACATATTATGTATATCATTGCCTAGTACCCATAGTACAATCTTTACTTAGTTTGGAACTAGATCTATTTGTGTAAGATTGTCCCTGATATTTATAAATATAAATGTATTATTCTTATACAATGTGAAATTTTAGTGGTTGTTTTCCCACAGCGAGATCATTTTGAACATGATACTGAACAACTTTGCCCAAGGAACATAGGTCGAAATATGAAAAAAAAATCGGCTTCCCATAGAAAATATGCAATCGGCAAATCAAGTCTACTATGGGGGAGTCGACATTTTTTTTTTGCAAACCGTGGGAGAGCCAAGCTTCGGCACGGATGGGCCGGCTCGACCGGAGAGATACCACGGCCTCACAGAAAACTGGCGTGAAGCTAAACTTGTGTTTTGCCAAGTGAGTGAATGTACCGGAGGCCCAACCTCCACCCCTAATGATAGCGCAGTTGAAAAATAGAATACCCCAGGAGGGTACCAGCTGCGCTAGCGCTGGAGAATCCGTCTCTGGGCTTCCATACTCAGGAAAAATCATTCCTGAGCGTGGACGCCCAGACTGCCCCTCGTACTCTGGGGAGGGCAAAACCGCGCTCGATCACTCTACACCTGCTCGGGGCAAGAGCAAAATAGCCATGGCAACCCCTGCCTCGCTGGCCGTGGACTTTTGCAACATCAGAGGCTTATATTCGAACCTCAATGCTGTTCATCATCATCTCGAGACAGCAAAGCCGGCCTTGCTCTTTTTGACCGAGACGCAGATATCGTCTCCGGTGGACACCTCCTACCTCTCTCGTCCTGGGTACGGTCTGGAACACTCCTTTGTGCCTAGGGCTGGGGTTTGCGTGTATGTTAGAGATGATATAGCTCTCGCCGCCTCAGCAATCTTGAAGGTAGGGACCTCTCCACCTTATGGCTACGTGTCGACAGCGACGACCATCCTCGCGTCTATGCGTGCCTTTATAGGTCCCACAGCGGTGATGCTGAAACTGACCGACTCATTGAGCAGATTCAAATAGCTGCAGACATCGTGCAACAGCAGATCCCATCCGCAGAGATTGTGATACTTGGCGATTTTAACGCCCATCACGCCGAATGGCTCGGCTGTAGCAAGACCGATCATGCGGGGAGATCTGTTTACGGCTTTGCTCTGGCATATGGCTTATCACAATTGGTTACTGCGCCCACGCGAATCCCCGATGTGGAAAGCCAGGAATCTTCCCTGTTGGACCTTTTGCTGACTTCTCATCCGGCTGGCTACAGAACATCTGTCGAAGCCCCACTTGGCTCCTCGGATCATTGCCTGGTCGGGAGTTAGGTGCCACGAACATGCCCACCGCGTCGGCAAGCAACTTGTAGCCGCCGTGTGTGGCACTACAGGTCGGCAGATTGGGATGGGATGCGGTCTTTCTTTGCATCCTACCCTTGGAGGCGGGTTTGCTTCACGCTGGATGATCCCAACGTTGCTGCTGATTCTATTGCTGACGTGGTACTTCAGGGTATGGAACTTTTCATTCCATCCTCTGCAGTCCCCGTTGGTGGTAAATCCCATCCTTGGTTTGGTCAATCCTGCAAAAAGGCTTCGCGCCGAAAGCAGGAGTGTTACCAAGCCTGGGTAAATGCAGGGATGAAAAGACCAGCGCGATAAAAAAGGAGTTTAACTTTGCCTCCAGATCCTTCAAAAAGGATATTGCCAGAGCGAAGTCGTTGCACATTGGGAGAATTGGCGAGAAACTAGAGCGCCTCCCTTCGGGAACTCGTGCGTTCTGGTCTCTTGCCAAGGCTGTCCAGGGAAATTTCTGCACCCCGTCTTTTCCACCTTTAGATATGGGAAATGATTCGTTGGCCCACGACGCAAAGGAGAAAGCCGATCTCTTGGGCAAACTATTTGCGTCCAGCTCGACTTTGGATGATGGGGGACACGAGCCGCCGATAATACCGCGGCACGATAGCTATATGCTGGATGTCCGGTTCCACCATAGGTCAGTGCGTAAAGCACTTCTTTCCCTCGATGTCCATAAGTCGAGTGGGCCCGATGGAATTCCCCCTATTGTGTTGAAGACGTGCGCTCCAGAGTTGGCACCGGTTTTAACGCGTCTTTTTCGGCTCTCTTACTCTTCTGGCGTAGTCTCGATCTCATGGAAGTCAGCTTTGGTGCACCCGATCCCTAAAAAAGGTGACCGCTCAAACCCATCCAACTACAGGCCGATAGCTATAACCTTCCTGTTCTCGAAGATAATGGAGTCCATTATCATCAGCCAGCTCGTTCGGTACCTAGAGGACCACCAACTGCTTAGTGACCAACAATATGGTTTCCGTAGAGGTCGCTCAGCTGGTGACCTTCTGGTGTACCTGACACATCGTTGGGGACAGGCGATCGAGACTAACGGCGAAGCATTGGCGGTTAGCTTGGACATGGCGAAGGCTTTTGATCGGGTTTGGCACAAAGCACTTCTTTCGAAGCTTGCATCTTATGGGCTTCCCGAGAAATTATGTGAATGGCTTTCTAGCAGACAGATGCATAAAGGTCGTAGTTGAGGGTGCGTGCTCTGAATCCATGTCTGTAAATGCTGGTGTCCCTCAAGGCTGCCCACGCTGTTCCTTCTGCATATCAACGATATGCTGCAAATTTGTGGCATTCACTGTTATGCGGATGATAGCACAGGTGATGACTCCTACACTGGCCGCACCAATATTTCTCGGGATAACGTCATCGAGAGCCGTAACAAACTTGTGTCTGAAGTTGAAACTTCCCTAAAAGAAGTTTCAGAATGGGGTCGACTTATTTTAGTCCGTTTTAACCCTACAAAGACACAGGTCTGCGTATGTTGCATCACCTCGTTTTAAGAATACTCCCCTAACTGCAACAGCCACTATCGGAATCCTTGGCGTCGATATATCGAGTGAAGTCCAGTTCCGCGGCCATCTAGAGGGTAAGGCCAAATTAGCCTCTAAGAAGCTCGGCGTGCTCAACAGATCGAGACTGTATTTTACTCCGGCCCACCTCCTACAGCTTTACAAGGCACAGGTCCGCCCGCACATGGAATACTGTTCTCATCTGTGGGCTGGGGCTCCACAGTACCAGCTTCTCCCTCTAGACCGCATTCAACGGAGAGCGACTCGTATCGTCGGTTGTCAGCGTATTTCAGATCAGCTTGACTCCTTGGCACTGCGTAGAGATGTAGCCTCGCTCTGCATTTTCTATCGCTTGTATAACGGAGAGTGTTCCGAGGAATTGTTCGGGTTGATCCCAGCTGCATCTTTCCGCCATAATCCTACGCGACAATATTTCCATCCTCACCACTTAGATGGTTGGCAGTCCACAACTGTGCGTTTTTCTAGAAATTTCCTGCCTCACACGACTGAACTGTGGAATAAATTGCCGGACGGATGCGACCTTCAAACCTTCAAGAAAAGATCGTACTCCCACCTGAAAGGCCGGCTACGCACTTGTGACTCCTCTGGTGATGCAAGTGTCTATGGGCGACGGTGATCGCTTACCATCAGGCGACCCGTCTGCTCGTATGCCCCCTATGCCATAAAAAAAATACAGGTTAAAACACCCCTCATTTTTCGCCAGAGACAGCTATAATAAATGACGAAAAAAAAATTGGCATAGTATAAAACCCGGAAAAATTATTAGCTAAGTACGTTTTGCCACTTCGACTGATGATAGTTTTTGATTAGTTAGCATGCAATAAATATGATATTTTTTTAATTGTCTTTTTTATTTTGTTACAGCTTGTACGCATCGACAATAAACATCGCTACGCGACTATCGCGCGAGAATCGCGCTACTACGGCTTATAGTGTAAGCACCTAAGTAAGCTACATATTAACGAACATATATTATATTTTTGACATTGTACCATATTCGAGCCGAACTTCAAATTGCAGTCATCTTAGTTTATTATTTTTCCTAGTATGTAATTAATAATATATAAAATAGTTAAGTTTTTTTTTGTTCGCTTGTGTAGGTTAAGTCATGGCAACACTTTAGCTTGTCCGTTTTCGAAGATTCCGTCTCGACACGGACTTTTTTAGGTTTTTTAGGCAATATAAAATGTACAGTTGTTGATATTACGACGATAGTCTAATCGATACTAGATAAAAAATAGTCCTTTTTGAGAAACGAAATTGTAAAAATGTGCAAGACTGGGCTGCCTGTGTAAACGCGTAACGCTTTATGTAAGCTCTGGTTTTGAAAAAAAAAAGTGTGAATTTTTGGAATGTATATTTGACTATATTAGTTTCGCAGATCCCGAAAGAATTTGTTTTAGGAAACCAAACTTTTCTGAGCTGTACAATTGCCATTAACTTTATGTCTCAACTGTTCAATGTGTACAACCGGTTTATTTGTCATAATGAAACCGGATTTAACTAGTTATTATGGCAAAATAAACGGATTTGTATTCTGACAGTAGTCACTAGTGGTATGCCCGTTTCAAACTGCCCAAATAAAATTTGCTACTCAGTATTTCTAACCTCAAATTCACTTTAACGAAAACTGCTATTTTCTCATAAATTTATCAAGTTTAAACAGAATGGTAATTTAGGTAAAACATTTAATTTTGAGGTTAAAAACTGTTTAACAAGATAATTTTGTGAAATCTTTTGCGATAGTCCATGTTAGCTGATAAGTAAAAGGTTACAAAAGTAAATTGGTATTTTTTAGTACACATTTTAACATCAATAATTACACTTTTTGCTTAAAATATCAATTTTAATGAAAAACAGAACAATCCTGAACAGAAAACCGGCCAAATTATATAAAACGGCTGTCTCAGGTTGCTTTAGTTACGAGAAAACGGCAGTTTTAATATAAACTTTATTTTGGAAATATTAACAAAAAATTATATCATTTATTTTGGGCATATTTGAAGCGAAGGTGTGTGAGGGGTGTAATGGCAAATATAGCTTACAATTGTTTATTAGTTCGTAAATTGATTGTTTTTCCGGGTGTGCCCTATACTGCCACTTATATTTTATGACACAATTTCAGCACACATCTTTGTTTAGACCTAACCTCCAGTATAATATGAGATAGCATTGAGTTAAAATGCGTATGTACATAATAAAAGAAAACTGTTATATATTGTAATCGTGCTATTTTATATTATATATAAATATATATAAAATAATGCCAATTTAACGTTCAAAATTAAGCATTTTATGAAGTATATTGATTCTGTTGGATTGGTATTTTTCTAGCATTCAATTTCAACCACTGACAAGCAAAATGTTTTTAAATATTTTTGTTTTTGGTTTCGGAAACTGTTTAAAGCAGCGTTAGACGAGAAATGTCGAAAAATACATGGAGAATACGTGTTCTGCAGTTATTATTACTAGTGGATATCCGGAGTTCCAAGTAATAAATGGAAACCGTCGTACAGTCGGACACTTACAATGTTCTTAACTTTAATCATAGGAATAAAGCACTGCCTTCGAAAAAACTTGGAAACTACGACACCTAATAGTTAATAATTATGGTATTAAATTATTGATCTTATTACTCAATGTCAAATCTGAAAGTGAAGATAGATATTTGAGATTGACTAATAAAAATGTAATATTAATCAACATATTTAATACGATAATGGATTGACATTCCGGCAATTGTCAAGTTGCCGAAGTTTACCCGATTGCTGTTCTTATTGCACTTTTTCTATATACACCTCGTCGCTAGAACAACACATTATCTCTACTTAGCTATTTTTGTCATATAATATTTGTATGGTGTTATTTAGGTTCGTGAAACGTAAATGCTGCTTCCGGTCGGATATTTAGGTTTAGTTCTCAATATTTGTTTGTCAGTGGTGGTTGATGTTGCAATTAGGGAGTGCAAGACATTTTTTTCTTCATAATAATCACTAAACAGGTACTATTCGGTTATAAGAACTTAACTATGACGGAAAACCGGTTTATTTATTATGCCAACCGGTTAACCGGTTTTGCACGCCCTAGTGGCGTTGTCTAGTTTTTATTTTGGAATTTTGCATCGTAATAAATTAACTTGCTCAATAATATTGGACGGTGTAAAATGACGTGACGGAACGAGTGTGTCATCCGATATGAATAACTGAACTATGAAAACAAGTCACAATATGTCTTGTATTGTTAAATAATAATAAAAGTTACATGATAGTGCTTACGTAAAGTTTGATGTCTTAATCGTTTCGATTGGTGCCTTTTAAAAATAATTTTTAATTTTATTTGTAGTGATGAGATGTAGTCATAGGAACTATGCTAGCGGCACATTGAGCCCGTTGTCTATGTAGATCGTGAAATATTAAAAAATAATGTCAACGACTTTACGTAGATTCATAGTCTAATTGGCTATAATCAGACTACACTTAAATACTAATAATAGTCTAATTGATGGGGTTCTAGTGAACAGAAGTTCGAATATGTACCTATATGTAACAATAAAGCACTATATCAGAATGCTGGAGACCCGCCTTAATTTAACGTGGTCCGGCATAACTTCATGGGTGACTAGCTAAATTTAAAATTAATTAATACCACATTAAATACCACTGCCTTCGAGGGATTGCAGCTCCGGTTCATTTGTTATAAAAAAAATATCATAACCGGTTTAACGACGATTAAAAACCGGTATTGTCTTGATAGAAAAAAAACTTGATATAGAGTTACGTCCTGTTGTTTCTAGCATAGCATCTTAGCTAGATTCATCTTGGATAATGCACTCGAGTCCCAGATACTTAAAAAAACTGTAGAGAGCACTAAAATCCAGTGTGCGTTTTTTTCTTAGTTAATAAGTGTGCTTTTTTAAAAATAGTTTATTTTTCCACTGCCGCAATCGCGTTTGGTGCCTACGACCATTGGTTCCTATTCAATCTAACATAAAAATGGATTCATCGTGAAATAATGCGTTTTCATGGTAATTTGACGCGTAAATTTTAGGTTAGATTACAGATAGTAACCAAATATGTAAGGTTATTGGATTTTTCTCACACTTCAAAACACAAGTCGACATTAATTCGTCTATACACTCAAAAAAAGGAAGTGTATAGCAGTACGCATTTGACATGTGTCAAATTGATAGAAAAATCTCACTATCCTGGTCACGGCACCAATAAAAGTTTTCGGCCCCGCGTGGTGCGTTAAGTATTCAAGGGCAATACTAATTTACCCGTAAGACGGGTTGTACATTGTTTTAGGTTCGACTGGCAACTTTACGCACCATATTCCCGCGTAGTTTTTAGAAAATTCTTCAAGTCATTATATTAACTTTTTATTATTTACGGTTGTTGAAAATTCGCGATCCAATATCGAAATGTATTTAAGTAGTATTATTTTTATACCAGTCATGATTTTAACCATAGATTTACTAAGTACCATAAGCATGATCCGGGGTATTTTTTTCTTTAATCACTTATGCTATAGCCACAGTATCAATTAAAAGCATTTATTTTCTCTATGACATGTGTTCCTACGTTTGAAACGCTTTTTAGCTAAAATAATAGGGAATTGTCACAGATAAAATAGATTCTAAAACACGATCATCTTTAACAAGTATATAAGTTCGGAATTTTATTTTTCGGTTATTTTTCTTATGGCTTGCATTTTTTTCTAAAAACAATGCTGGAGCAAATACTTATTCTTATATAGTTGTACGTCGTCTAGACAGCTTCGATCGCTTCTTCATTACTTATAATAATAGTTCCTATATCGTAATTAGACACAGGAATCGTATCAATTTGAAGCATTGTTCCAAATTACCGCGTATTTTTTAGCAATAATAAAGTTAGCTGTATGCACTATAGTTTATTTTAGCGATTTCTGTGTCCGAGATGAGCTGTTGGCATGATTTTTGAGCTAATTTTGGTCAGTCGACTAATATACATCGCCAGTCGGCTATGCTCGATAGCGTAGCGTTCTGAAATTCACACATAATGAAGATATTATAGCCATAACAAATGGCCAAATAATTTCAAAAACACGAAATATTTTTAAATCTCTCTTACCTTATTAAATTGCAACGTTTGCGAACATCGTACTAAGGTAATATATGCGATTGCGATTGTGTTCAATCGGATTAATTGATTACGTTTGAATTTCTGCAGATTTAAGTCGAGTCTTTATACTTATATTGTTTCATGATCTCAGTTTCGCAAATATTGATGGTGCAATGATCAGTGCTCGTACCCGACTTACTCAATTTTTGAACGCTCTGTTAGTTATTAACGGTCGATTGCACTTAATGAAGCATTGTAAAATTTGGCTATCTAGTGTTCTGAGATTCAGTGCAGTGCATCGCAAAATTCTATGAAGAAAAATTTACAGGGATATGAAAGCTCAACAATTTTGCCGACAGTTCTACCCTTTGATTTACCGTCCCTTAGCAGATGGGGTTTAGCTTAGTTTTGACCAAGTAAAGTATGACTAAAACTTTGTTGGAAGCGGTCCAGCGTGGGAGACTTGACTTTGGACGAGATGATGTCTTATACTATTTCAAAATTGCAAGAAACACAACAAATAATTCTAAATGTATGCATGAATTTATGTACTATGAAATACAGTCAAGAATTGTACTTACGGCCCAGTTTCAAAATGTTTGTTAGCGCTAACGGTGGGTTAACAGCTGTCTATAGACATAGAAGGCGTTATCAAGTAAAACTAACAAAACATGGTGAAATGAGACCTAAAAAGTTAAAACCACTTTAGAATTGATTACTTTCAGAACTTAATATTCCTGAATATGTTTGAAATGAAATTATCTGGGTGTCAATATGGTTGTTTGAATAAGTGTTCCGGAAATCGCGCGATGTGTGAAATAATGATAAATAAATAGATAATTTAAATAAATTTGAGACGCATGCGATGAAACTTAGCAATATTAGGTATTGCAATTTTAATTCGAGTGGTATTTAAAATTGTATATTGGCTTATTATATTTCAATGAAAAGGAGTAAATATTCAAAATGAATTAGACGTTGTCTCGTCCAAAAGCGAAGTTGACACTTAAGTCTTATGACATTATTGTTAAGTTGTTCTAATTGTTGCTATTTTCTTTCGTAAGTACGCCAAAGGAGACGACGTAAAAAGCTGAAGTAAATCATAGAATTATTGTATAAATGGAAAATATACAAAAAAAAAATATCTTGCTGTAATTTTTAAGTGATATTGTACATTAAGGTCGGAGCTACGGTTTCGTTGTATTTTCGTTTTGATTCATTGAAAAAAAAATTGGTTGTAATATAGAGTAGTTGCTGAGGTACAGAGAGTACGCTCCATACAACGCCAGCTGGGTATTTCTCAACTTCATACTCTATAATTTAACCCCTTAGATGCATCAGTTATGATACTAACAGGAACTAAGTGTCAGTTAAATTCACATTAAAATAATAATTTATTGATATGACAGTAAAGTAATAATTTGAAATGAATTCGAGTGGCACTTGTTTCCCGTAGTATCGTTATTGATGAAATAAGTTTGCCATAATTTTAAAACGCTGAGGATAGTGTGTAAATATTTTCGTCATAATTATCGCTACAGCCATGACATGATATTAACGAAACGATATTTGATTTATGTCATGGTTAATGATTATTATGGATAAAAATAATTGCAAACAATATCTAAGTAGTTTTTAAATTAATTGATTAACTAAGAGGTTCTTGGCATACCCTAAGGTTTTACCTCCCATATATTTTGTCTTATCTCATCAGGACTCGGCTATGTGATATAATGAGATAGCAATATATACCTCATATATATCAGATACCTGCGTCCCGTTCTAGGTGGGGCCTTTGAGACGAGGCAATTGATCTTGAAAACTTGACGAACCGTCTCATGGTCCCATTCTAAAGCCAAGGTACAAATCGTGCTGTCCTCTACATGTAGTTTTATCAGAAACGTAAGAGGACATCTGAAAATGCAACCAACCATCATGCTACCTCTCTCACTCTTCTGTTAAACACCGTTTAGAGAATGACGATTTGGACAGCACGATTTGACCTTGTCGAATCTGACCAACAGAATTTGCGTCAAGTTTTTAGATATAAAATGTTTCAACCTGTGACTAGCTAGTTTTGTATGGGGGTCCTTTATACAGAAAGAACAGATATGTTTCGTTATGAAGACTCAGTCAGTTCTTCTTGTAGCCCTGTTGTTAGTTCCTTAGTCAGTACGGTACTCGATAAATTTAGATCAGTTTTGCAATTCGCAGGGGCGAGCATGGAAATTAATGATGTAAGTTTTATTTGTATTTTCAAAATGATTTGGTATTTAGTTTGATTTTGGTTTCCGCATCGTTTCGCCGACGCTCCATATGGCTGTAAGTTATACATTATATACATATTATTATTATATTGATAAAATAAATTAATAATAAAAGCATTGCGTATTTTTATTTCGATACCCGTATTAGGGTCATATAGATCTTTTAATATGAGTTACGGGTTTTTTTCTGCGGACATCCAAAGTTAGGGGCTTTAAATTCATTTTTTTCTTGCAGGACCATAATAGGAATGAACAAATTCTCTGCTACTCACATTGATTATATTATTATACTGGATACACAGACCTAAACAACCCTGTAAATAAAAATGGTCCGATTTGACATTGCCAGCCCTATTCAAACGCGCATTTCTCATCGGCATCAACATAATTACTTTATACCAAGGACCATTAAAACAAGAGGACTGACAATCTATACAAAAAGCCGTTCCCCGATATGTACAACGCCATCTATGTATAAGAATTATAATTTACAATTATTCAACTGCAAGCGTGACACATTATTTAAAACTAGAACTTCGTTCGCGGAGGAGAAAAGTCATAACCCCTCTTTTTTTCTTTAGCAGTCTGGTAAAAAGCATCCTATACCCATCGGGAGATACCCAGCTACCCGTGTACCAAAAATAGTTGAAATCCGTTTAGCCGATTTAGCTATATACAAACCAGAGTGTAGAGTGACGATCCAATCTAAAAAGTATGCCTTTTTAGTATGATTAACGAAGTCCTTATTCACAGATATAGTTCACGAGTAGTCTGGCTACTAAAATATTACCCAAATTTTTGACGCGAAATTCAAAAAATCTTGGGTTTGTCACACTTTGTGTAGTAGAAATTATAGTTTTGATACTAGAAAATATTTTTGATTGTCTGTGCACACTTAAGGTACCTAAACCTAAGGAAATAAGTTAAATATACGTTGACGAGCACTCAAAGTCAGCTCACATAATTTCTACTACTATATACAGTACAGTGAACGACAAACACATATATTTACACTTTCTCACCATATACTATTGTAACAAGGCGAAAAACGAAATGCGGTGTGTAAATAAGATCTAGCTCGATAATACCATAATATTAATCCATCACACAAGGTCTGTGGTTAGCTTCAGTAGGTATAGGTATAGACATGGGTAAGGTTAGAGTAATGTTGCAACGGCACGATGGGCCAAGTGCGGGATTCCATCGACACGCTCGTCGCTCATATATAGCCATTATTGGCCAAATATATTTTCTATTTTTATAACGAACAGCGGAGCCAGCCACACATACACCGAACATTCCAGAAACCAAGCGCGCTACGTCACGGCGCGCGTCATCGCAACGCGGCAGAGCGGCAGGCGGCGGCGCGTCATTTACTGTTACCCAGCCACTATAGAACTCGACGCGTCCGCCGTACAGGCTAGACACGTGCTCTCTGATCCGGACGACGAGATCACAGCAGGCATCGAGAGGATGGAGGCCCACTTTCTCTTGTCTCTCTCTACCCCGTCCCAACTGGGGTTGAACCTACCTCCGCAGTACCTGTGCCTTGTGCAGTGCCCCCCACCCCCCAATTCCCGTTTGTGGGTTTGCGCTCCCCCCCACTAAATCCGATTACTGGTCAGCCAAAAACGTACGGGCAGCTGTGTCTTGTCATCGCTCCAGTAGGAAGGTCGTGGCCTAACTACGAGCTATCACAAGATTCCGCTCTCCCGCAGCTCAGAGTGTTTACACGCTTTTCGAGACGCTTAGGTCCCCCCGCTCCTGGGTGTTTAGTTTCGGTCGCTATCCCGGTGATTCGGAGCTGAGTCCCGTATTATCCCCATCGCGGAGTGTTTTCACGCTTCTCGTCGCTGCCCAGGGGGAGATTCGGTACTTACGCTCCAGTCGGGCTTGTCTGTCGCGCGGCGTGTTTTCACACGTCTGGATCGCTGGGACCAATCCACCCCTCATGCTCTGTGTGTTTTCACGCATCTAGAGAATAGGGGTGGCTTGCTGCGAAGGGTACTGACCGAGGTTTCTCATCCCCGCGTACTAACAGTTCCCCGACGGGACGCTAACCTTCCGCGTAGCCGGGACTCCGAGTCCTCTAGGAATTAGACTTAAGGATAGGGTATTTATTATTAATAAACAGGCATAAAAGCCCTTCGATTATAATTAAGTATAATATCCGTGTTCACATTAAACCTGCATCCCCTGTCTCCCGACTTGAGCTAGTTCAGGAAACCCTCCAGATCCCGTCTGGATTGAGGGATATGTGCGAACGTCTGGACCGAGGCTAGCTTTCATCCAGACGCTACGTTACATTTTTATATCAAATTACTACTGACCAGTCCGCAGATTTCTTCTGAATATTGGTTTTCAGTAGGTAACTGCTTACGTTCCAATGTTTTGATTTTATTGATATTTTCCAGAACTTCTAGTTTATCCGTTTCTTTACACATTTTGTCCTGTTTATGAGATTATGGTATTAATAAATTCACGTACCTAATCATAGTTATAGGCAAATGTTAGAACTAATAATAAAGTATCAAAATATTTATAGAGCACCAACCTACTATAAATTGTTTACGACTTGTAAACATTGCAGTTTTTCGTCGTACAACGCTTCACGTCGGCTTCGCACATTGTCATAATTGCTTACGCGCTTAAATAATAATTTGCGGTCCTCACTCTCGGTATAGTCATTGTTAAAATTACTTATTAATATTCTCCTTTTGCATGTATTTATTTATTTATATAAAGAGAAATGGCACTTTTGCCAGCATCAGTTTTAAAGACATATTAATTACAACACACTTGGTAAATTACACTACAAAAGTCTTTGAGACAGTCCCCTTTTGCATGTAAATAAACCACGGACCATTTGAATGAATGACATAAATCGGCAACAGACTTTTAGTAGCTTTTTTAAATCATAGACGACAAGGAAATTTCTGTCAACAAAGTTTGGCTAGCCAGACTAGAAAAAAAAAAATTGAACACGAAGCATTGCATTTCGATAAAAATATTTTGTAACTGGTTGTTGACTTCATACCATCTTACTACACTAGCGCCATCCTGGACGGATTTGGAACTATTATTTACTGCTTTCCGCTGGACAGTTGTTAATCTGTTTTCTTATATAAGCTTGGCCTCCTTACCTTTTTATAGTCCAAGGTTCGCTTCTTTACCTTTTGAGCGCCAAGCAGCGAAGTAATACGACGTAACCCAGGCGCCACAATAAAATAAAATGATCCTTCAAAAATAAAATAACGATTGCAGAGCGAGGTATAAATTTCGACGGCATATGCCGACGCTGGCGTCAGTGGCACGAATTTTCTGACGTGTTTGCCGACTGTGGCGCTCAAAAGGTTAAAGGTTTGACCGATGGTGGGTACGTTTTGTTGATTACGCCAGTAATAATGTACGTAAATAATAACCGCAAAATATTCTGATATACATTTTAATTGCCTTGATTAGCTATAAATATTCCGAAGACAATCCATACTTACAGATAACATAATTGTAACAATGTCAGTATGAATCAAAGGTCGCTTTTATTGGTCGTTCAACGACACGATATGATCGTCACGGTAAAGCAAGAGGATTTAATGTGTAAAATGTAACAGTTGTTTTTATAATTCCGTCCACAATAATGCCGTTACCGTGGACAGAAACGAAAGCTACATCGTGACGACAATATCGTGCAATTGCACGACACCAATATATAAATAATCTGAATGAGATCGCTGTTCAGCGATAAGACCGCATTAATAGGCGCGCATTTTTTCGTATTTATTAAAATGTAAATTTGTTATGGTATTTTTTATAGAAATATTCACATTGCATTAAATAAGGTAAATATTTCTCATGATAATTATTCAAAACTAGAAGGGCGCCTTGTAGTTTTGAATAATTATTTTTTTTCAATGCAATTTCGTCCGCGAAAGAGAAAAGTCATATTTTTTTGCTTTAGTGTGGTTGGGTAAAAAGTATCCTATAAAAATCGGTGGATGCCCAGCTACCCGTGAACCAAAAATAGATGATATCCGATTTCCTGTTTGGGTGGCATGAAGCCGCAGACATATATACATGCAAACATAAAAAAAAAATTCATGTTACCGTCAAATAGTTCGTAACATTTTTTTAAAATTCCAATGTACAGATATTTCATTTATACAGCATTTAAACAATAAAAAAATGATGGTGGTTTCGCATCTCTGGTACATAAAATATTGTCGTAATTTTTTTTATTTCAATAAAAAATCACGCGGCCACATTTTAATTCAAATTTGTCGATTTCTTACGCAGCGTACTACGATTCTTCGAATAACGGTAAACAATATTACACAATAAAAATATGATGGTGGTTTCGCATTTCTGGTACATAAATAATGTTTTCGAATTTTGATTAAAATTAAAAATCACGCGGCACACCTTTTTAATCAGATTTATCGATATCATATGTAACGACTATTGCGACTATTGCTGGTGCATTCACGAAGCGTCAGCGTATTTCGAATAGCGGTGAAAAAAAAGTCACACTCTTCGATAAATTAATCCAACACAATCAAAGTCTCCGTATCGTTCTCGACGAGCTGGCAGTCGTCGTCGCTGTCGGGGCGCATGCGCCGCCGCTGCCCGTGCGCCGCCCACATGTGCCGCGTGCGCTGCCAGTACGTGGCGAACGTGGCCGGGCACAGCCCGCATCTGCCGAACAATACATACTAATATTATAAACTAGAAGGCGCCTGTAACTTCGTTCGCGGAGGAGAAAAAGTCATGACCCTTCGCTTTTCTTCAGCGTAGTCGGGTAAAAAGTATCCTATAACCATCTGAAGATACCCGTGTACCAAAAATAGTTGAAATCCGTTTAGCCGATTTTGAGTGATGAAGCCACGACGACACATACAAACATACAAAAAATCCAAATAAAATATTTTTCGTGTTAGTGACCTCCAAATAGTTCATAACGATCTTCTTTTTTTTTAATATCTTCAATGTACAGACATCTCATTTTTATAACTTTATAATAGTATAGATAAATAGGTCTGATACTGAACAAAGCATAGAGCAGCGTTTTTCAATTTATAGGTAGAAGGGGTTGCAAGCTATCGTGCGGTATCAAAGAAATGTTTCACCGCACACACTCCGAATGTGGAATGAGCTCCCGGCCTCGACCACAGTATTGGAGTGAGTGAATAGGTTTTTTCCTCAAACATCCAAGGAAATGTCGTTCTTATCATCGTGATAATCAAACGCGAAGTACATCTTTGTATAGCATTTGTTGAGGATTCGTACGAATTTCAAATTAGAGGACAATAAAAGATATTTCATACAACATCGTAGCCATAGCCAACAAAGAGATTGTCTTTTGTTTTAGTGGGTTTTATTTCTTCTATTGATTATCTATATACTCGTATATGTTAGTTCAGTTTATATTTATCATTTTCTCGTATTCGGACATTTTAATATATTTTTTTGTGTTTATTTATTATTTTTTACAGAGAGTTCTATTAAAATAATTTTGCGTATCTAGTATCTCAATAAACCGTTAATAGATTCAAAACCTATGCTTAACTGTTCATTATGAAAACAAGCCTTCACTTTAAAAAGCGCGTATTTTTTTAGAAAAGTAACAAAACTTGAGGCCCGTTTCATAAACGCTTGTAACTTGTATTCCAAGCGGAAGTCTCTTTTTAATTCATATTGTTGGAAAGAGACTTCCGCTTGAAATACAAGTTACAAGCTTTTGAGATACGGGCCCCTGGTCATACACAGAAGGTTAAAGGTTACTTTTTACCTGACTACGCCGAAGACTAAAAAAGAGGGTTATGACTTTTTTCTCCTCCACTGACTAAGTTGCGGGCGCCTTCTTAGTGACATGTAAACTCCAGCCTTTCCCCGCGGGAAGACCTTCGCACCGGCGGCCCTGGCATACTACTTTCCCTTCCTTCATGTTTGGCATGTCTGTACATATGTTGTATTTATTGTTAAAAATTACAAAAATTTACGGAGTTTATCTTGGCATCGATGAATCGTGAAAATAAACTGACACATATATCGGTAAAGGGTCTTTATCAACGCTATGAGATAATATACAATACGGAAAAGTGAACAGTTACGAACCGAAGGTCATTCTGAGCTGTAAGCCTCTAGGGTCAATTTCACCGACGTAGTATAAGCCTTATTCCAATAATAAATCATTAATTACACGTGAGTAAACTCATTTATGTTTCACCAATAATTAACCTAAAGATAAAATGTCTAAACTAGAGAATAATCTTACACCGCCAATGTCGGCTGAGTAAACTGTTAGATGAAAGTGAATTCAATACTTACTTCACAATTGATGTATTACTCGAATAAATTTAAAAAATACGCAGCACTTTTGCTCAAGCATGGGACAAATTGGCTGTCTTACTTGGGTGCATTACGATTTCATTCAATTCATTCGTTCAACGTTACTTAGTAACTATGCGAGAGATTGTTATCCGTAGACTAGCGTGGTGAAATGGAAATGAAGTTAACCATCGCGTAAATCTTTAGATTTAGTTTATACTGGGTTAGCCACTCTCGTGTAAATTGATTATTGGTGAAATCGGCCCTTAAGGTACTATAATCCATACTAATATTATAAATGCGAAAGTGTGTCTGTCTGTCTGTTAGTTACCTCTTCACACTTAAAGATAGTTTGAGTCCAGGGGAAGGACATAGGCTACTTTTTATCCCGGAAAAATACCATTATTATTATTATTATTATAAACAAAATATATATACAGCTTTACAGTACAGAACCAAAGCGCTGCATTATTGAGGTTTACATCAAATAAAAAACAAAGACAGGTATATACCTGCTATGATACTCTACTATCATCCATCGCCTCGCAGTACCACAGACATTCCCGACATACATCTGTCCATCGACTCGCAAATAGATCACTTTCAGGTGCCCACGACAGAAACGAGTTGAGAAGTGCGAGTGCTCGAACGGTAGGAGAGTTTCTGTGCGCTACAGTCCGTGCTACAGGAACGGCAAGCAAATTGTACTGTCGCGGTCTGAGGGCCATTTTCGACAAACGCGGAACAGCGAGCTTAACTATTTGCGCTACCAGTTCACGGCAGTCACTATCATTATCCGCGATAAACGAATTTAAGGCGGACGAAGTCGCGGGCAGAAGCTAGTCCTTTATATATTATGTTATAAATGCGACAGTGTGCCTGTCTGTCTGTCTGTTACCTCTTCACGCTTAAACCGCTAAACCGATTTGGATGAAATTTGGTATGGAGATAGTTTGAGTCCCGGGGAAGGACATAGGCTACTTTTTATCCCGGAAAAATACCCTTATCCGCGATAAACGAATTTAAGGTGGACGAAGTCGCGGGCAGAAGCTAGTTATGTTATAAATGCGAAAGTGTGTCTGTCTGTCTGTCTGTTACCTCTTCACGCTTAAACCGCTGAACCGATTTGGATGAAATTTGGTATGGAGATAGCTTGAGTCCCGAGGAAAGACATAGGTTACTTTTTAGTTTATTTTAAACGAAATCAAGCTATAACTTGAAATAGCGCCTAATTTTAAAAATATTGGCGCATCAAAATGCAATGGGTATATACATTATACATAGTAGCCGAAAAGGATATACATCTATGCTAGTACCTATACTATTATAAAGTTGTAAAAATGAAATGCCTGTACATTGATGATATTTTCAAAAAATAAGATTGATACGGACTATTTGGTGGTCACTAAAACGAAAAATATTTTTTTTGGATTTTATGTATGTTTGTATGTGTCGTTGTGGCTTCATCACGCAAAATCGGCTAAACAGTTTCCACAATTTTTGGTACACGGGTAGCTGGGTATCTCCAGATGGTTATAGGATACTTTTTACCCGACTACGCTGAACAAAAAACGACGGGTTATGACTTTTTCTCCTCCGCGAACGAAGTTGCGGGCATTTTCTAGTAAAGTTATAAAAATTAAATGTTTGTATGTGTCGTTGTGGCTTCATCACGCTAAATCGGCTAAACGGATTTCAACTATTTATGGTACACGGGTAGCTTGGTATCTCCTGATGGTATAGGATACTTTTTCAGAGGCCCGGAAAAATACCCTTATCCGCGATAAACGAGTTTAAGGCGGATGAAGTCGCGGGCAGAAGCTAGCATAATTATGACGCTGACTGTAAGTACATTAAGCATGGATATGGAAGGTAAGTTACCGGGTGGGGCGCGGCTGCGCGTGCGCGGCGCGCAGATGCTTCTTGTACAACGCCTTGAGCGGTAACACCTTGTCGCAGAGCGCGCAGGGGATGGGTCCCGAAGTCATGTGCATCTGTGGACGGAAATTGTTATAGGTTATGCAAGGCTGCAAATATACACCGTGTTTTTTTTTTATACACGTTGCTTATAGTTCGAGATTTCTACGAACTGTCTTTTGACACATGACAGCACTCATATAACGCAAATGTGCACGTTTTATCGAAGCTTTAATTAAAATATCCAATAGTTCTCAAGTTTCACAATTACTGAAAAATAATACATATATGCTCATTTTAGCCCCAACTAACTCAATATTTAACTTTTTTCTAGCACATTCGTATGTTAAAATCATTATACGCAAACGGTTACGTTCCATGACTTTTTATTTTTAATTTTAGAGTCGTGCCAATTCCATCTTTACGAATTGGAAGTAAATTGAGCAAATTATAATCGAATACTTCGAGGTACTGAATTACAAATATCTAATAAAAAATCAAACAAATCATGTATGTAATCCGATACGACTTGAAAATTAAACAAATTACGTGTAAACCTGGCCTCATTTATTAACGTGTAAACAACAGTATCGATATCTGAACCATGGAGAATGGAGATAAGGAGGCCAAACTCATATAGTCAAAAAGTGTCCAGCGGATGGAAATGAAAACCAGTGATTAATTCCAAATCTGTCCTCAATGGCGCTAGGGTTGCACGTGCGTATGAAATGAACTTACATAAATGTTGCTTTCCTTGTTTATCGTGTTTATTATCCCACTCTAGCATTTTGGGCACTTGCGACAGTGGCGCCACCAATTTATCGTCTTACCGGACACAGGTATTAGAATACGACAAAGCAAAGGGCACATAATAAATATATGTGATACTCTAAACTACGATACAAACAGAATCTTTTTAAGATATTTGTTATTCCCTTATGCTGACACTGTTTAATATGATTAAAGACTACGGTTGTTTAACGGTATTCTTGCATTAAACAGACTTAGGCTTATTTTTCATCCAAAAACAGTAAGTAATGGTTTTCTGATGCGTTATAGTGGGCAAGCCAGTGGAATGCGTCACATAATATCGCATATTGTATTGGTATAGTATCTACGGAATCAATTTTTTTTCATAACCATCCATACTCCCCTGTAATAAATATGTCATTCTGACATATGATTTTATTTACACACTGTTAATTTACAGCAGTTAAACATATAGAGATTGGATTATTAATATACAGAATAAGTAATCGCATAAATCGATTCAGACTACCTGTGGAAACCATTGATTATCGGTTATTATGACAATCGAAACGCTTTTGCCTCATCACTATTTACATCATCTGTCATGTGTCAAAAGACAGATGGTGGAACTCACGGCCTATAATACATTAACAGAAGCTGCCTGGTTATTGCTTTTTGTTAAATCCAAAAAAAAATTTTTTTCATACAATATTACAGTGTTAAAGGGTCCTTAGAGTTGCACAAAAGTTAGTGTCAAAGTATGACAAAGTTTAAATGTCATCCATGACAGCACATGCCAACACATAGCTTAGGAAGGACCTTTTACACTGGTGCAGCCATTAAACTTATTTATTGAATATCTCAAAAATAGTAAGAGTTCAGACCCTAGTCTCTTCGAGAAATTAACTTTATTTGACCTGCAGAATCTTCCCTTGAAGTTAACGGAAATAAAACTAAAAACACTGGGTAGATTCCTAAGCGTAACGAGGCTTTCAAAGCACGAGAAGCCATAGTTATTTTCACCTCAGTCGTTCCGTTTACAGCGCCAAATCTGCGTGGAAAAGTTCGTTTTATTAGTTACCACGGAAAAGTCATTTGAAGTTCGATGTTTATTTGTTTGTTTTATTGTGAGTGTTTTTCGCAGATTCATTATCAATAGTTTTAAATGAAAAAATAATCTGACTGTTATCAGTTCATAGTTTTTCTTACATCTTACATTTTCATAGCTTTAGTGAGGTGAAAAGTTGTGTGTTTCGCACGGCTGTAAAATAACTATCGTTATGCAAGGCTGCAAAGTTCTTATTTGGCGCGAGTGCTTTTAACTGAAAGCTGAGGAAGCGAAGGAATCTAAAATTGAATCACGAGGGGAGCGAGTGTTTCAAACATAGATTCCTGAGCGTAACGAGGCTTTCAAGGCACGAGAAGCCAAATAATTTTGCAGCCGTGCGAAACACAACTTTTCACCTCACTACAGCGAGGAAAATTTGTCATGTAATAAAAGCTATGAAACTATAACGAACCGATTATTTGTTCAATTAAAACTCGTGATAATGAACCTAGGAGACACACTCATAACTTCATAAACAAACAAACATATAAGAAATATAACTTCGAACTCCAAATGACTTTTCCACGCTGGCGGATAAAACGAACTTTTCCACGCAGATTTGGCGCTGTAAATTCTCTGAATAAAAGGTTGATGAAATCAGCCTTTACGCGAAAACGAAACACCAGTATACAATATAAGATCTAACCTTAATATGTTTCTCCAGCGAATCCTTCTTTTGGAACTTGCCACCACAAATATCACACACGAACACCTCCAGATTATGCACCTTCTTGTGCTTCGTGAAGTTGCTCGAGTCACTGAACGACTTGTCACAAATGCTGCACTGGTATATGGGCAATGAAGCATGGTCCCGCATATGCTTCTTATAATGATCCGGTGTCAGGAGAAGTTCGTTGCATATTTGGCATTTCAGCTTCTGATTGTCCACAATATTGGCGATTGCGTCCTCTTGGAGATGCTCGATGAGATGCCGCTTGATGTCATCGCACCGCCCAGTCGGGAAAGACCGATTGCAGATGAAACAGTTCGACATTTTGCACTTTTTTTCTTGAAGCTTGTCTGTAGAAGAGCCCATTAAGAGTCCCCGGTAAGCTCGTTTCTCCATACAAACGTAGTTACGCTCTCATTTTAAAACGACTAGCTAGCTTGCTCTGAAACTTTGTACTTGGAATAAGTTAACGTATATGCAGGCCTGTAATTAGGTTATGTAGCTTCAGATACAATTGTAAAATAAATAGGTACAGTGAATTTAAGTTTTTCATAGAGAACTTGTTTTTGCTGTATTTCGTTTGTTTTATAAACTGGAGGCATATAAACTAATTATAAGCCTAGATATACCTCATGTCATTGTATATGCAAAGTTTCGTTACAATCCAACACGCAATTTTAAAATGAGAACGAAACTCCGTTTGTATAGGAAGGTGAAATTCGGCCGAGCTTGCTGGGGACTCTTAAATAAATAAATAACACAGGGACACAATCTTACACAAATCGACCTAGTCCCAAACTAAGCAAAGTTTCTACTATGGGTACTAGGCGACGATATACATAATATATAGACAAATTATAATACTTACATACATAGAAAACATCCAAGACCCAGGAACAAACATTCGTGCTCATCACACAAACACTTGCCCTGGCCGGGATTCGAACCCGGGACCGACAGCTTCGTAGGCCGTTGTGCAACACACTGAGCCAAACGTTTCGTCGACTTATAAAGAAAAACGTTCGCATTTTTGGTTAAAAATTTGCAACAGAAATGGATTTATTAAGTTACTCGAAGGTGCAGCTTCGTTCGCGGAGGAAAAAAGCCACAACACCTCTTTTTTTGTTCACTGTAGTCGGGTAAAAAGTGTCCTATAACCATCTCGAGTTACCCGTGTACCAAAAATAGTTGGAATCCACTTAGCCAAGTTGGCGTGATGAAGCAACGACACATACAAACATACCAAAAATCAAAAAATATATATTTCGATCCAGTGACCGTTAAATAGTTCGTTTCAATCATTTTTTCAATATCTTTAATGTACAGACATTTCATTTTTACAACTTTATAATAGTAGGGGAGGGTGGGGGCAGTGGATCTTTGCCTATATTTTAGATAAAGAATAGATTTTTAACTTTGTCATGGGACGAATCGAAATAGCGCCTTATAGTACGTTTCAAGTCTTGTTTTAGATATTTAAATTTATTATTTCTCTAAAATATAAGCAACTAGAAGCCGCCCGCAACTTCGTTCGCGTAGGAGAAAAAATCATAACCCCTCGTTTTTTCTTCGGCGTAGTAGGATAAAAAGTATCCTATAACCATCTGGAGATACCCAGCTGCCCGTGTACCAAAATTTGTTGAAATCTGTTTAGCCGATGTGTGCGTCGCGTGATGAAGCCACGACACATATAAACATGCAAAGAATCAAAAAAAAAAATTTTTCGTATTAATGACCTCCAAATAGTACGTAACAATCATTTTTTTTAAATTATCTTCAATGTACAGACATTTCATCTTTACAACTTTATAATAGCATAGAGGATCCACTGTTCCCCACTTTCCCCTATACATATAAAAACCTTACCTATGGCTTCCTTCAATGAGTAGGGTTTCAGAGCATGCTGCCCCCTGCCACTGATTTTAAACGGCACAAGCTGAGATTCCTTCTTAATCTCGTTCAACTTTAAATGACTCTCCCAATGCGTAAAAGAATAATTCGTGTCTTCTAACTTCTTACATTGCCTACACTGATATGCCTTCTTGTTTTTACCTTCATTATCTGTTAAATAACGTATAGGTAGAAACAGGTTTTTAATGTGACTGTTGATGTGATGTACTAGTTTTGTAGCTGTTTCGAACATAGACAGACATTGAGGGCAGGTCAGGTCCTCGAAGCCATGTCTGTTAAAGTGTAAACTGTATCGTTTGAGGTTATGAAAGACAGAGCGACATCTAGTGCATTTATACTCCAAGCAGCTGATACCTTTGCTGATTGTCACTTTTTTGCAATGACTGTTCATGTGCTCCTTATATTCTTTGTGGTATGCGGAGAAATCACATTTTGTGCAGCGGTAGATTTTTCTTTTTCTATAACCGGCTTGAAATATCGCTTCCGGTTCTAAATTCAAAATAATCTGATTTGAGCTCCTGCTAGTACTGCTAACCTCTTGGTCAGAATCACTGGAATCCAAAACGATCAAGTCATGATCTTGTTCTTTTTTAATTGCTTTTTTTGCAACTACAGATTCAGATTCCATAATGTTTTTGGTAACTTGAAATAGTTTTGAATGTTCAGAATTTTCTGTCACTTCTTCAGCGAATGTGTTGGGAGCTAGAACTTTAGATAAAATAGATTCAGCATCCTCCGTCTCCACTATTTTTAGATTACCTTCATCATCACTTAGATTTTCTTCTTTGAGCCCAACAATATCAGGTTTGAGATCAAGAAATTCCTTTAATTCTTCTATTTGTATTGGGAGCACTTTGTTGCTTTCGTTTTCTTTTAGACACGGATTATCCTGTGTTACACGATCATTTTCGATTGTTTTATTACTATATTCTACATAATCACCCTCAGGTTCATTAATTTTCAATGTTTCATTTTCATTATCTTTTACCTTTTTTATATTGATATTTTTATCGTCATTGCTATTATCTTCTAGATGTTCTATGTCAATTACTTCACTAATTTCTATATTTTCTACTTTAACAACTACCCTATTACTATTTTCAAAATATTCTTCTTGATTACGTGTTGACGGTCCATTTTCATCATCCTTTTCTTCTTTTATTTCAATAGTGTTATTTTCTGAAGGCACTTCCGTATCATTCTTACTGACTACATCGTCACGAACAATAGTAATATTTGGTATTCGCGATTGCTTAACGCTGTGTTCTAAATAGTTATTTTTTTCACTTGAACTTCCTGGGAGGTTAACTCGATCTTCTGTAAAGGAAAAATATTTGAAAAAGCATTTATAAATACAAATAATCGATGTAGGGATGGTGACTGATGAATAAATTTTGATTATAAGTCCATGTAGATTAATATAACACACTAAGAAGGATCCCGCAACTTCATAAGTGGATGAGAAAAAACACATAAACCTTTTTTCTTCATCGTAGTCGGGTAAAAAGTATCCTATAACTATCAGTGGATACCCGTGTTCCAAAAATAGTTGAAATCTGTTTAGCCGGTTTGGCGTGATGAAGCCACGACACATACAAACATACAAAAAATATTTTTTTGTTCTATGACCTTTATAATCTTCATATATCAATATGATCATATATCAATATGATATATCATCATTATTTCATTATTATTTCATTATTTCATTTCATTACAAAAAATTTTTTTTTTTGATGACCTTCATATATCACATCACTTATTTTTTGAAAATATTTTCAATGTATACTTTGATTTTTAATTCAAGACCAAAATTTAACGTCAACGGGCGCACTTTCGCTGTGATCACTGCATACCGGTTTAAGTGTTAGTATTTTTATCAATAAAACTTACTCTAATATTACTGGTTGCACGATATCTCATCCATATTTTTATGAAGTAATGTTTATTTGATGAAACAATCAAGATGAGAACTGTCGGATTTTGGTCTTGAATTAAAAATCAGAGTTTAGAGACATTTATGACGACCGGTTTAGCTCAGTGGGAGTAACGTTGCCTGCGAAGCTGAGGTCCTGGGTTCAAATCCCGGAAAGGGCAAATGTTTGTGTGATGAGCATAAATATTTGTTCCTGAGTCTTGGATGTTTTCTATGTATGTAAGTAATGTATATATTAAATATATCGTCGTCTGGGTACCCATAACACAAGCCTTATTGAGCTTACCATGGGACTAGTTCGATCTGTGTAAAATAGTCCCGTATTATTTATTTATTTATTTATTTAATTTTTATAATAGTAAAGATAGATTATACTAGACAATGCCCGCAACTTCGTTCGCGGAGACAAAGTCAACCTCTATTTTTTCTTCAGCGTAGTCGAGTAAAAAGTATTCTGTAACCATCTGAGGATACCCAGCTACCCGTGTACCAAAAATAGTTGAAATCCGCTTAGCCATTAAAAAAACCCAAAAAAGTAATATTTTTTGATATCACAACAGCAAAACGGGGCTTAATCGCGTATAAATATGATTTATTTAATTACCTTCATGCAAGCGACGTCCGAAAAGTCCAAGAAATTACCAACGAAAGGTAATTAAATAAATCATATTTATACGAGATTAAGCCAAGCCCCGTTAAACGACACGAAGTTAAATCAATCTTTTTTTTTGTTTTGAGACATATCATTTTTACATATTTATAATACTATATATATACGTAGAAAACATCCAAGAGAGGAACAAATTCTTATGCTCGTCACACAAATATTTGCCCTTTTACCGGAATTAGAACACAGGACCTTCAGCTTTGCAGGCAGCGTCACGCCCGCTGAGCTACACCAGTCCTCAAATAGGGTACATGCATGATTTTTTTTATCGCTTTTCTCAACTAAATATCAAAACCATAAAAACTATTTCGAAATGTGAAATTAAAATTAAAATCGACCAAGAAATACGCATGATATAGGCATTTTAAACTGCTAATTAGACAGAGGTGCGATATGGACTGTTACGTCACAGTGCATTCCGGCCATATAAACTCCATATTAAATTTCGTTTTGCAAGAAAGAGATAGAATGCAATCTATAATAATAAATAAATATTACAGGACAATTTTACTCAAATCGAACCAGTCCCATGGTAAGCTCAATAAGGCTTGTGTTATGGGTACTAGACGACGATATATTTAATACATATATTACTTATATACATAGAAAACATCCAAGACTCAGGAACAAATATTTATGCTCATCACACAAATATTTGCTCTTACCGGGATTTGAACCCAGGACCTCAGCTTCGCAGGCAACGTTACTCCCACTGAGCCTAACCAGTCGTCTATATCTATGATGGATGATGGCGTTTATCTTGGTTATTTTTATAGTTATTCGAAAAAATATTTTTGTATACTGTTTGCTAGTTTTGCTACATGAATGAGCTTTTAATAAAGCAAAAATGAAAATTCATGCATATTCCCTATTGCGTTGTATTGTGCTACATATAGTTAATATTTCCGTCTGTTTGTCAATATTTTAGTAATACTTCAATGAACAGACTTCGTTTTACAATTTTATAATAGTATTGATTAGATATAAGATAAACTTACTTATTGCCGCGTTTTCACCAACAATGCATTGCTGGAGCATTATTTTCGGTAAGATAATCTGAAATTTGAGAACAATTTAATACTTCAAGAAACAAATTCCAATGATTCTAGTATTTAACATACATCCTCATATTGTGACCAAATTGCATTGTACAAACACCCTTTTATTTTTGAAGGTTATTTTCTTTTATTGCTGTGGAGTCTGGCTCAAGCCATATTACTGCGCTGCTTGGCGCTCGAAAGGTTAAAACGAGACGATGGATCAGTATAAAACTATATACCTGAAGGTATAAAGCGAACGAAGTCGCGAGCCATCTTCTAGTCTTTTATTATGTAGATAAATTTATCTTTGGGGAATAAATATCTGAATATCTGTATGTAGTTGAAAATATGATTAGAAAAAGATTAATCGCTAAAGATAAATTTATCTACATATAAGAGACTAGATGGTGGCCCGCAACTTCGTTCGCGGGAGAGAAAAGTCATAAGCCTCTTTTTACTTCAGCATAGTTGGGTAAAAAGTATCCTATAACCATCTGTGAATGCCCAGCTACCTGTGTACCAAAAATAGTTGAAATCTTGATGTTTTAACTAAAATTTCGTTGTTTTGTCATCACAATTTTCATGATTTTTAAAGTGAATTTCTTCACTAAGAACCTATATTCTTATAAATACAAAGATCTAAATAATTAAAAAATTCCAAGACTCCGACTGGATTTGAACCACTGAGGCACCACTGGTTCAAATCAAGTCAGTCTTGGAAAGTTTTAATTATCATAAAGTTAGAAAAATCTTTGTATTCATAAGAATATAGTTGGTACAAAAAAATTTTTTTTAAAAAGTTAAATTTTTTTGAAAATATCTTCAATGTACATTAAATTTTTACAACTTCATAATAATGCAGATATATGTAAAGAAAACAAAAAAATAAATAAATACAAACAACTTATTCCTGAAATCAATTAAGAATATATTTTTCTCATATATGTAAACAAGAGTTTAAGCAAACCTAGGTTTCATAACGGTTTCTCAAATATTTCAATCTCAATAGGGTACATGCATGAATTTTTATAATAGCTTTTCTTACCAGAATATCAAAATACCGTAAAAACGATTTCAAAAAGTGAAAATTAAAATCGGCCAAGAAATGCGCACAGTACAGGCATTTTAAACTACTAATTAGACAGCGATTTGACAGAGATCCGACTTTTACTACATTACGTCATAGAGTACTCCGGCCATATAAACTCCATATTAAATTCTGTTTTGCTAGAAAGGGATAGAATGAAATGTTCGATCGTTGTTTATATCTTGGTTATTTTTATGCTTATTTGAAAATTTATTTTCTCTACTGTTTGCTAGTTTTGCTACATGAATGAGCTTTTAATAAAGTAAAAATAAAAATTCATGCATATTTGCTATTTGGTAAGTCTTACCCTGTCATAAAAGGAATAGAAAGTCCTGTGATGAATCTCCCTGTGATCATTTAACTCCTCCTCCGTCTCAAATACTAAAATGTTATCACACTCCACACATTGCTGGACTACCTGAAAGTCCGCACTGTGCTCTACATAGTGTTCCCAGGCCATGCATTGCCGCTTGAAAAACTTGTTACAGATCTTACACCGCACTTCACTGTCCCAGACCTCCAGATGACAATTCAGCAATTGTCTCGTCCGAAACTTATTTTTGCAATATACACACACAAAGCCGACAATCTTCTTTAAACACACATGATATTCCTTATCAAAGTACACTTCGTTGCATATCCAGCATGTTTTAGAATATGTGACTATAGGCTCATCTGAACGGACACTGTGGCATATCAAAAGGTGCTCGGATAATTCTGTATCCGATAGCAACTCCATATCGCAAATTTGACATGGGAAGTCTGAAAATATGAGCTGTTTTCTGTTCTCCGATACAACACTGTTACTGTCACAAACTCCTTTATGTTCATTTAAAGCTCTGCATGTTTCGAACATTCTGTAGCAATAATCACAATAATAGAATTTATCTGATATTTTCTTCCTTGTCACATGATAATCATAAGTTTTCGCACATTTGAAGCATTTCCCATCTATAGGCAGATCTTTATGTTTTATTGAATTCCGTTCACAAACAACTATATTACATTCATGTTCGAAGGGTTCAAGTTTAAATTTACATGCCGTATGTATTTTAGTGTGTGTGCGCAGTTCTTCAAGTGACCACCAAGCTTTATTGCAGATGTAGCACTTGTAGCAGAACGGGCTCTCTCGTTCTGTCTTTCCTTTGACATTCCATCTCCGCCATTGCTGAATAACGTCATGCAACTGACGCCACTGACTGTCCTGTCCTTTCCTCTGCAGATCTAGAGGGTACTTCTCATAAAAGACCCTTCCCCACTGATTCCTTGCGAGGATAACTAATTCAATTTCATCTGGATACAATTCATGAAGAACTCCAAGCATTTTTTTTATTTTCTCAATATCCAAAACAATTTTCTTATCATCTTTCGGTGCCAGATTAATTTCAGGGGATAATGTATTCTTGTCAGGCTCTGAGCTAACCGTCTCTGTATCTGAGATCTCATCTGGCTCTTCATCTTGTGAAAGACTAAGGAGAAACTTCATGTAATTCGAAGGGTACTCATCAGTGCCGGATTCACCAATGTCCTGGTCACCCATGTTGACAGACACTTGACTAGTAGAAGGGCCCTGTGTGTCATTATCATGTGATTCTTTTGTATCTTTGTCAAGGAGAATTTTCTTTTGAGGTGGCTCCTGGTAAGAAAGTAGAACAGAGTAGAGTACAATATGCAAATATAATATAATATTCTAATGAATTAGGAAAAAGCCCAGCATGGCTTATATTAAAATAGACTGAAGACATAACATAATATACACTTCTATACATAAAGATTAGCGAACTGGGAATCAAACATGGAAGTAAAACAAAATTAGAAGTGATGTCTGTACTTTATTTCTGAGGCAAGAGGCGCTGAATGGTTAGTCAGTACAGGATTGTCATCAACACTAGCTGCCCTGTGTCGGATAGAGTCCAAAGGGAGAAGTTGGTATTGTTAATTTTGAGAGCATTACTTCTTATGAATCTGTTTTATTTGCATACGAGTTTACATAGCAACTCTAATTATAAACATTTTTCATACAACAAATAAACATATTTTTGTAAACTTAGTATTAAAGTTTGAGTATAAAATGAGTAATGGTATTATTCAGTTATAAAATAGAAAAATAAAAAAACAAGTGTAATATTCGTTAAATATTAAATGACATATTACTATGTCGCATACCCACAAATCAAAATTATTGTCTGACAAAATGGCCTACCTGCAAATCTAAATTAACTTCTGTGGAGTCAATACTGTCTCGTGGCGCTAATTTTGTCTTTATACACGATTTTCTAACGGTTTCAGACATATTGTAATTATTTTTATAATATATACAATAAAACGCAATATTCTGACGGTAGACCCAAAAAATTGTCACATCACACGAAATAATTGTTACTTTTTCGTGTTCTAATTCTCAAGGCATGTACATGTTTTGCTTTAGTCTTAGTTCTGTTTTCTCTTTCACATTTCAACTAATTCGCGTTGATACTAGTGCCATATGACAGTAAGCAAGTGCCATTCATTTAGTCGCATAATAGTCGAAGTCACTCGTACAGTAATGAACGTACTTTATTTATTGATAACAACTAATTTTGAAGAAAAAAAAACTTCAAAACTTAAAGAAGTCTAATTTTTGTACTGCTATTCCAAAATATATTTTAGTCGACGTTTTGAATATCTATGTTTAGTAACAATATGAAACATGCACTCATTTTTATTTTGTTTACGAACGTAGCTGTGAAAAGTGTTGCAACTATATTAAAAATGAGTAGCCTTCCATTGAATTAATTTAAATCTGTGGGTCTTGCCTTGCTATAATCATGTTTATGAGAAAATTGTGTTCATTAGCCCTCACGATACACGAGCTACTCCGAATTTCTAAATGCAAAGTTTATATCGTGTCGTCTCTTTCACTCTCGTGTTAATTTGTATTTGAGTGAGCGATACGGCGGCAGACAAACTTCGAATATCTAGTTTCGGAGTAGCGCCTCAACCTATGTTTTCGAAAATCTGTGCTGTTTTTATTATGTACACTCCGAGCGCAAGCAAAAGAAAAGGACGGCCATGTATATTGTCCAATTACGTCCAGCGTGTACATCCAGGATAATAGTATGAGTACAAATATAATATTATGTTGTGTTAGCACGGCAACATTAGCCAATGGTCGAATAATAACCTGAAAATGGCTCTATTATAATAACAATCAAATTTGTTCGAAATAAGCTAAAAATATGAGTGTTTTTATCAAGAATTACAGGCCTAACAGTCTAGTAGCAGCGTTCAACGTAAAAATATGGCGATTAAGTTCAACCGCTGCCGAAGTAACCTTAAAAAAAGATGATGAAGAAGAAGAGTTTAGAGTCCTTGATATTGCCCGGAAAAGTCAAAGACAACAAAGAAAAGTGGCTCGGAGGGCAGATGTGCAGCCTGACAGGGCTGATAGGATGGCTACGGACCAGGTATTTTATTTAAACATTTAAGTTCTTAACCTAACGTCACGACTGCATCTTCATTGTACTGCAAGTACTAAGCCTTTTTTCCTCTTCCTTAATTTCTTGTTTAGATTGAAATTGAAACCTTCATAATTTTCCACAATGTTCTAACCAAGAAATGTATACTATTATAAAGTTGTAAAAATGAAATGTCTTTACCTAGTTTCATCTGGATCCATTGACCATTGACGTGTTATTGTGTAACAAACATCTATACAGCTTCACAATCTCACTTTTATAATATTAGTAGGATGTTTGGCTTTGTACTTTGTTTAGAAAACTCTTCAGAACTTTATCATATCATATTTAAGCTATATATTTCTCATTCCAGAACTGGGGTAATGTCTGGCCAGGCCCAAAAACATTTCACCCATCTTCCGTACCACTGCCAATGCGGCAGGGTTATGTACCTAAAGGAATGGCCCCACCAGGCAAAAAAGCTAATGCCGAGCTGATGAAGGTACCGAACTTCCTCCACCTCACACCACCGGTAGTCCAAGCCCAGTGCGAAGCACTCAAGAGCTTTTGTACAGAATGGCCAAAGCAGTTGAACTCGGAGGAGGCCATCGAAAAACATTATCCACAGGAGATAATCACGTCTGATTACTGTCACGCCAGTCCATCCATACGTAACCCGCTGGCTAGAATTGTCACACTCAGAATAAAGTTGTCTTCATTAAAACTTGATAAACATGCTCGGGATAAGTTTCTCCGGTTAGTTGATGACCGTTACGATGATAAGACAGATTTAGTCACAATAACCGCTGACCGTTGTCCACTCAGAAAACAAAACGTTGATTATGTGAACTATCTTTTAACGGCATTGTATCACGAGTCGTGGAATTTAGAGGAATGGGAGAAGACGAAAACTGAATCGGATATGGAATACTATGATTTCAATTTGAACAAATCTAAGAAAAACCTGATTAACTGGTATTTAAGATCAAACAATGAAGAGGTTAATTTATCTGAAGATGATTATAACAATTTTGAGGTTTCTAAGATACCGGAAGCCAATGGTTATGTAGAAGCATTGTGCAACCTTATGAATGAAGGTGAAAGTGATGCCACATTGAAAAAATATGGCTCGTCAGTTAGGAAGCTTCTGGGATTGCCAGATAAAGTGTAGAGTTTTTATTAATAAATAGAAATATAGTGTTGTTGATATTTTATTGATTCTATTAGGGTTGATTTCATCTAAGTAGTATCAGTCTTATCTTGCAAGTAAACTCATTCTCGTTTCACCAATATTTAACATAAAGATAAAATATCTATACTAGAGTAAAATCTTATAAGATCAACTGGAATAAATGTGACTATGGGACAAAAGCGTCTTTTGACAATAACATAAAGACGTGTTTTTACAACTATACCTTCTTTGTTTTCTTATACTGCCAAATTTCAGGAAAGGTGGGTAGTTCCAAATAGTTCGGATTTAAAAAAACTTTAAATGATGTCCCATTGTTGCAAATGTCCCGGTTGACCTTACCGCCGATTTCGGCTGAGTAAACTGTTAGTCGTAGATTAATATTGTCATTGTGGCTGTCAAGTGAATTCCTTACTTATTTCCCAATTTAATGTATTACATGAACAAATTTAAAAAATACGTAGCACCGTTGCTCAAGGCGCAAGCCCAAGCCTCAGGCATGAGTAAACGGTGTATCTTACTTGGGTGCATTACGATTCCGTTCAAATCTAAGTTACACAGTAAGTTATCCGTAGACTATACTCAGATTTTTAATTCAAGACCAAAATATTACGTCAACGGGCGCACTTTCGCTGTGATCACTGCATACTGGTTGAAGTATCAGTATTTTAATCAATAAAACTTACCCTAATATTACTGGTTGCACGATTTCGCACTCATGTTTTTATGCATGTTTATTTGTTTAAATAATTAAGATGGAAGTGTCCGATTTTGGTTTTGAATTAAAAATCAGAGTTTAGCTTGGCGAAACGTAATTAAGGGGATGGATCGAAAAGTTATGCAATTTTTGGTGAGAGTTTTGCCAAATCTATTATATGAAACAGGGGTTTCAGATATGTTTCTTGACTATATAAACAGTGATTAATGCGGAAACGTGTTTGTTTAAAATTCCTGGATAGAAAAGAAATCCGAAAATGCGTCTTTTTTTTCCGTTTTTTGTCTAGTTTGTATAACCGACAGATTAATCAACGGCTAAATTATGTAAAAACGTCATTCATCCCTTTATCTTTTCCGTGATTAAAGTTAACCATCGAAAAAATCGTTAGAGTGAAGTTATTCTAAATTGAATGTTGGTGAATTCGACCCTTACCTACTAATTTTAGCGTCAATATTGACTTGTCTAAGATTATCACCTAACTAGAAGGCGCCCGCAACTTCGTTCGCTTTTTTCTTCAGCGTAGTCGGGTATAAAGTATCCTATAACCATCTGGAGATACCCAGCTACCCGTGTAGCAAAAATAGTTGAAATCCGTTTAGCCGATTTTGCGTGATGAAGCCACAACAACACATACACAAAATCCAAAAAAAATATTTTTCGCTTCAGTGACCTCCAAATAATTCCTTACAATAGTTTTTTTTTAATATCTTTAATGTACAGACATTTCATTTTTACAACTTTATAATAGTATAGATAATTTCTTATTTACACAGATTTTCAGTAACTATAGTTTATCATCTTCAGCGGGCCTATGATGGTCGCGTTTATCACGCGATAAATGATATGATAACGCGCCTGTCACTCTCGCACTTACATATGTGTCAGAAGGTGACGGCCGCTATGTCACTTATTTATCGCGTGACAAACGCAACCATCATAGGCCCGCTGGTTGCCGTAGAAATTTGGTGCGTGTGGTATATGTAAGTAGATCATAAAATAAATCGAAAGAGAAGTACTGATAGCAAAAGCGGTGTCCTATTATTTAAACGCAGATTTTTTTTAATCAAAATGTTGGTCAAATGATATTTGTAACAGTATAATTATTTGAAAGATTCATGATCATGATAACTATAACAATGTTGTGCAATATCATAAATAGTGTGATTGCTTTCAAGTACTCATAAACTATGCAAACAAAAATTTGTTAGTTCGTCCTTTTTAGGGTTCCGCACCAAAAAAGTAAAAAAGGAAACCCTATGGTGCAACTCTATTGGTTTATCCGACTATCCAGGAACTAACTTACTTATTGAAATAAAACAATTTAACGGATTATATCGCGTATATTATCTCATTTTAGTTCCCGACGTTTCGGAAGCTTTCCAGCTTTCCATGGTCACGGGAGGATGGAAAGCTGGAAAGCTTCCGAAACGTCGGGAACTAAAATGAGATATTATACGCGATATAATCCGTTAAATTGTTTTATTTCAATGAGTAATAATCGCGGAAACAGAAGAATTTGAATTTGAATAGGTCGAGCAGGGTATCATATGAAAAAGTGCTTGATCTGTACATTCCCAAACTTTCTTTTTAGGAAAATATTGAAGAAAATACCATTCTCCCCTTATCTCTGAAGTTTACCAAGCAAAAATTCTGAATTTTCCTTGAATTACATAATTGAATATGTATATTATGTGCCGTGTATGTACGGTGCGCGAGTCCGACTCGCAATTTGCCGTTTTTTTTATTTATAACACATAAGTATAATATAACAGTTATGTATCATGTCTCCACCGTAACGCCATCTCTTGGTCGATTCAGGCCAAACCAGCTAACAAGTACCCTTGTATAGTATAGTATCTCGGACATCTAAGGATGAAATAGTAGATTGTTTGACAAGGGGCTAAAATAAGCCATTATGACGCGAAGTGATTATTTGGACGAGCTCACGAAGTGAGCGAGGTGTCATAATGGGTTTTAGCTACGTGTTAAACACTCTGATTTTCACTTCGGCTGCGAGAAAATAAAAAAGACGTAACATTACAATTTTATATTTCATGAACAATAAAAAGTACAGTTTGAGCAATTCGATCAGAAATTTTGGCCAATCTGATCAGGTTGGTTTGTTTGTTTTTAATTATTCGTAAGTAGTATGTAGCTGGCCGGAAGCTTTTTTTTTCAGTTTCATAGATATTTGTATGGGATTATATGGCTTTCTTTTAAACCCTAGGGGCTAAATGTACTATTTTAGGCTCGCTTCGCGAAGCTAATATGACGTACTTTTGAGTAGAAGTGAAAATATATTCTTAACCCGACTATACTGAAGAGAAGATTTAAATTTTAGTGCACAAAACAGTAGTAAGTACAAAAGGCGGACTTAATGCCAAAAAGCATTCGCCAGTCATCCATAGGGCCAAACAGAGATGCAAGTAGGGCAGTGGGAAAAATCATTCAGTTCTGTGAGCGTTAGAACCAAATAATGCCTTTTTTATTCCGCTTAGTAAGTGGCGGGCACCTCCCAGGTCATAAACTTGGTTTATTCGTAAATTTCCCATTAAAAACCTAATAAAACATTGCCTCATAGTTGTTAAATGTAATATGCACTTAACAATAAAAATTTGAAAGATATTGTTTGCCAGCTATGGAGTTGCGGAGTATGAGGATATTTTTTTTATTTAATTTTATTACTTTTGTATATAGTGAGGATAGTAACGATGTTGAAAATGAATTGATGACTACTAAAGTAGAAAGTAAGTATTTAACATTATTTACATTAAATTTTTCATTAGGGTTCCCTAACAAAAACGTACAAAAGGAACCCTTCTGGTGCGACTCTGTCTGCCTGTCTGTCGTTACCTATTTGAAATTTGGAATACTTATAAACATGGTCAGCCCACATGTATTATATTCAGGGGCGTATTTTGAAATTTGGCGCCCTGGGCCAATAAGTTTTCGCGGCCACAGAAGTTAAGTAAAAACCGACCAAGTGCGTGTTGGACTCGCGCACCGAGGGTTGCTACGCCGCCCCTTGCTGTTTGCCGTTCCGGGCCAGGGCCCCCTTGGCCATAGGGTAAATACGCCCCTGCATTGCACACGAAATATTTAAAAATATATTTTTATTTTCTAAAAACGTCGAATGTGAGAGGGGCAAAAATTAAAAATCTAGCTACTGGGTCAAATAGGGTATCATATAAAAGGGCAAGCCCATAAAGTTAGGGTAAGTGAAAATTTGTACGGAACCCTCGGAGCGCGAGTCCGACTCGCACTTGGCCGGTTAGAAGGTAACTGTAATTTCGTTCGTGGAAGAAAAAAAGTCATCACTCCTCGTGTATTCCTCAGCGTAGTTAGATAAAAAGTATCCTATAACCATGTGTGGATACCCAGCTACCCGTGTACCAAAAATAGTTGAAATTAGCCGATTTGGCGTGATGAAGCCACAACGACACATAACTGCAAACATACATAACATCCAAAAAATATATTTCTCTGTTCAGTCCAAATAGTCCGCTACAATCTGTTTTTTCTAATATCTTCAATGTACAGATATTAGATTTATACAACTTTATAATAGAATAGATGTGACCGATGGTGAAACTCGCTGATTCAGTAATAGACTATTCACTCTAGATGCATAAGGGAAGACAGCAGTTTGTTTCCAGTGACGTGGCTATAAAAAAAAACCGGCCAAGTGCGAGTCGGACTCGCGCACCGAGGGTTCCGTACAAATTTTTACTGACCCTAACTTTATCACCAGGTACCGGTTGAGTTAAGTTTGCACCTGATATCTATAGCATTGCATACAAATCAGGTGCAAATTTAACGCAACCGAGTTGTTCAAATAGGCTTTTTGCTAATAAAAAAAAAATTAGCTAGTTCGAGACATAGCTATAATTTTCGTCATATTTTTCAAAATTTTCGATTGGTAAACTTCGGAGATAAAAAGGAGGGGGGGGGGGAATGGTGGTTTTTTTTAACATTTTCCTTAATAAAACAAAAACTAAACACAATAAAAAAAATCAAATAATGTTAGTAAGTGTGCAGGTTAAGCCCTTTCATATGATTCCCCATTTGACACATTAGCTAGATTTTTATCATATTGGTCGTTATAAAATAAACATATATTTTTGAGTATTTCCTCTGCAATACATGTGGGCTGACCATGTTTATAAATATTCCAAATTTCAAATAGTTAGCATAAGTAGTTTTTGAGATATGGCGCTTTAATAGTCGGACAGACAAACAGACGTACAGACAGACAGAGTCGCACCATAAGGGTTCCTTTTCTACCTTTTTGGTACGGAACCCTAAAAAGCATTTAATTCGGACAACGTAATCCATATGGTGTTAGTATTACAATTAAACTTAAATAACCACGTTAGTACCTAAACTCGGATGAGAGGTCCAGTGCCTGATTAGGGCGCTGTCCCATCTCACTGCCACGACGGTCAAGAGACTGTGGCGGCTGGCGCGCACTCTGCGGAGTATCGCGGCGTAACGCTTGCGCAGCGTGGCGTGGAATCCATCCACATGCCCGATGCGCTACAGTATAGGCCTACCGTTTAAATGTGACGCCGCCCGCGGTAAGTGTGAGGCGCAGGGATGTGCCGACAAGAGACCTACCGCGCGCTCGCCCTTGACCCCTTTGTAGCCACGCCCCGCACGCCTTACCGCTGGCGACGTCTGAGTTGAGGGGATGCATTGAAAATTTAAGCTATTTTTGAGATTTTTGTCAAATCTAGTATATGAAACAGGCTGAATTTTAGATATGTGTTGTTTGACTATATTAACGCAGAAACATGTTTGTTGAAAATTTCCTCGAAGTTATCCGAAAACGCGTCTTCATTTTCCGTTTTTTGTCTAGTTTGTACAATAAAATTAAGTAAATATGACATTCTTCCCTTTATCTTTTACTTCACCAACTTAACTGTTAACAGAACATAATTAATACCTTCGATTTCATTGTATTTTTACCCGACTGCGCGACGCAAAGGAGGGTAATTTATTTATTTATTTCAAACAGATTACACAGCTTAACAGTGAGATACCAAGGCGCTGTGAAATGCATACAATGTTAATCTTAAATACTAACATTAAATTGTTTTATACAATACAACAATAACAATATTAATAGGTAACAGAAGACATACGATCATCCATCGCCTCACATAACCTCTTACATTCATCACAAATCATCTTCCAACTGCTTGCAAAAACATCGCAGTCAGGTGCTGATCTGAGAAGCGCGTTCAGATACTGTAAAGCGCGAACTAACGGCGATTTCCGGTACGCTACAGTGCGCGTTTTGGGAACTGCCTATTGGTCGCGATCACGTGGTCTAAAATTAAATTTTGACTGCGACAGAGAAGGCACGAAGATGCGAACCAGTTGCGAGACCAGTTGAGGACAGTCTGAATCCCCACGCAATATTCGGCATGCCCCAGTCACGAGTGCATAATTACACCTTGTAATGTGTTTATCAGTCTATGTTTGTATGTATGTTTGTTCCTATCTGGACTCTACAGACCAAACGCGTGGACCGATTTTCGTTGAATCGATTCGTCTTAATTGGGCGAATGTCACTAGACATGAAAATGATGAAAACTCAAAATGGCGATAATAAGACGCCATATTGTGAAAAGGAAAAAAATAAAAAACCGACGTACTATGTCGAGTGGGGTATCATTGAATATGGATGTGAAAATCATTATTAGGTTTATTTTATCATTTTTAATTTTGAATGACCAGTTAGGATCTATAACGATTTAAAGTTGGTTAGCAACCCGTTTTCAGTAAATTTTCATTTAATTGTAATAAATCTGTGCAAGCTTCTCAATAACCCCCACGATAAAGATTGCGAAATTTACTGACTTCTAATTCTAACTAAAAAGTATAATATAAAAATAATAATTAAAAAAACAAAAAACCCGACTGCTTAAAAAAACTAAAAAGAAAAAACAAGTCCAGTACCCACCCTTGTCAAGTTATAATGGAAATGTTTCATGATTCATGATCGATACTCACATAAAACAAATAATAAATTCTAATGTGGAACATAGCGATTTTAATCAGTCGGGACCCATTGTTGGGAAGATTTGCGTCGATCTAGTTTTCTTATGGGTCCCGACGGTTTAAAATCGCTATGTTCCAGATTAGAATTTATTATTTGTTTTATGTGAGTATTGATCATGAATCATGAAACATTTCCATTATAACTTAACAAGGGTAGGTACTGGACTTGCTTTTTTCTTTTTAGTTTCTTTAAGCAGTCGGGTTTTTTGTTTTTTTAATGATTATTTCTTACATTTGGCGCTTATGCCAAAAAACTCCAAGCATGTAGGTAGTGTATTAGCTTTCTCTTTCTTTGATGCGCGCGAGCAATAAATGCGTCCCTTATTACAAATTCCGCTCATTGGCCGGCTTGGCGTTTGGGGCACGGGGGCCGGGGCGTGGGTTTTCCTTGGCGATGCCGGCCCTTACCGCCCGCGGTAAATGTAAAAGGCGCAGGGATGTGCCGACAAGGGACCTGCCGCGCACTCGCCCTTGACCCCTTTGTAGCCACGCCCCGCACGCCTTACCGCAGGCAGTTGTACTCTATTTAATATGTTTATATTATTTAATTAAACAGTGCTGGAGCCGCTGAATTTCGTGAACTGGCCAAATGGAACGGTCCCTTTCTTCATCAATAACGAGCATTTTGGTAAGTTTTGTATCTTAATTAAAACTAGGCTGATACAGGCATGGTACAGTAACAAACCAATTGGGAACTTGCGTCCTTTTTTATGGTTCCGTAGCCAAAATGGCAAAAACGGAACCCTTATAATTTCGTCATGTCCGTCCGTCCGTCCGTCTAAATTTGGCTGGTTAATTAACAAAAAGTGTATATATATTCGTTCGTAAAGCTACTATAATTGATACTCGTATATATAGCGAGTATAGATTCCATACGTCCTTGCGGTCTACGGTGCCAAGCAGCTTTGGTTTGTGCTAGTTCTAGTTTGCCAAGGAGAGAGGGGTCGAGGCGATTTCTTACATACTACATAGGACCCTTTAAGGGCTTTATATAGAACCGCTCATATAGCTCCATACTCTTCCATACGTCCTGTGGTCTGGTCGGTGGTTTGGTCTGTGCCAGTTCTAGTTTGCCAAAGAAGAGAGGCGTTAAGGCAATTTCTTAGATACTACATAGAACCCTTTAAGAGCCTTGTAGAACCGCTCGTATAGCTCCATACTCTTGCATACGTCCTTGAGGTTTGGTCTGTGGTTAGGTCTGCGCCAGTTCGAGTTTGCCAAGGAGAGAGGGGTTGAGGCGATTTCTTAAATACTACATTGGACCCTTTAAGGGCCTTATAGAACCGCTCATATAGCTCTACACTCTTCCATACGTCCTTGTGGTCTGGTCTGTGGTTTGGTCTGCGCCAGTTCTTGGCAAACCAAGAAGAGAGGGGTTGAGGCAATTTGTTACATACTACATCGGATAGGACTCTTTAAGAGGCTTGTCACCGCTCGCATAGCTCCATACCCTATGTCTTGGGGCCTACGGTGCTAAGCACCTGTGGCCTGCGCCAGTTCTTGTTTGCCAAGAAGAGAGGGGTTGAGGCGATTTCCTACATAGTTGTAGAACCGCTCATATTAGCTCCTTACTCTTCGATACGTCCTTGCGATCTACTGTGCTAAGCACCTGGTCTGTGCCAGTTCTGGTCTGGTCTGTGTCAGGCAAATTCTTGCATGTCGCACCCGCTCGCGGGACAATAGTGTCCCCGTAATTTCGATGAGAGGGTCAGGCGATTTCTTGATTATAATTGCTTGCTTCCCACAGACAACGAGCAGTCCGCGACCATTATGACGTCACTATCCCTAGTGGCGTTCAAGACGTGCCTGAAGTTCTCTCCAGTAATGGTGCCACCGAGGGAGAAACAGCACGTGCTGACGTTCGTCAATCCCACCGGAGTCAAGAAGTGTGATCTTCTGCAGCCTGGCCATCCGACCTCTGAGCCCCATGTGAGTACAAATCCCTGATCATTATATTAAAGAGATCCGGTGCCTACCTTCCGGCTCCATCATCAAATCAATTCGATGGTAACATTCTCATGACGATTTCAATTTGCGACTATGAAGAAGCTTAGATATTTTAATCGAGATGTATCTCGTCGCCACCCGTAAATCTCTCATCGTTCAAGAGTTCCCGTGACTCTCTGTGGTCTTCTTCATTAGTTCCACTTCACCAATTTACTCTTTCTGAATGCAAATGCTTATTTTGTTTCTTATAATACTAAAATCGCCATATGATGCCTACAATATTTGAGGAGTTCCTTCAATTCCGCATGGATCTCACTTCATCAGATCTTCACTAAAATTGAATGCGACCAATCAGGGTACACCTCTTTTCAAACAAAAAAAAAATAAGTCGGTTTATAAATGACGGAGTTCTGAGGTAACAAACATACAAAAAATACAACCGAATTGATAATCTCCTCCTTATTGGGGAGTCGGTTAAAAAAGATGGCATTCTGAACCCTAAAAGGAAGTTCATCCATTCGAAATTTGGAATAGTTATAATAATTTAAAAATCACTTTTGTATTCCTGTGCATATCAAAGTCTAGCTTCTAATTCAAGTGGGGTGTCATATAAAAGGGCTTGATTACCACTTTTTCGAACATTTTTTTTACTCTGGTTAAATTTCGATTCCGTAGTTTTTCCTGGGGCTGTTTTGGGATAAAAGCTTTTTTTAAATTAGTGACTATATGTGGTTTGTAATAGATTGTGAACCTCGGCTACGACTGCCTGCAAGCGCCCTGGATGGACCGCGTGGTGCTGCTAGCCCTAGGCCTCCCCTTCGAGCACAACCGCGGCAACCGCGACACACACATCGACGTGC
Source organism: Hedya salicella (assembly GCA_905404275.2). Classification (NCBI taxonomy): domain Eukaryota; kingdom Metazoa; phylum Arthropoda; class Insecta; order Lepidoptera; family Tortricidae; genus Hedya; species Hedya salicella. The sequence continues at coordinate 6,867,213 of FR990120.1, forward strand.
AGTACGAGAACATCGAGCAGAGTGAGTGCTCCAAGATTCCTTGTAGATACTTAATTAGGGCTAGAAGCATTCTAAATGCTGCGAAACAGGTCTTCTACTTCTACTAAAGCTAACATCGAGCGGAGTGAGTGCTTCTAGATGGTTCTTAGATGTAATAAAGCTAACATCGAGCAGAGTGAGTGTTCCTACGTGGTTCTTAGATATACAAGATAGGTATAAAAGGCAAACTTGACTCAATCGGCCAGTTAAGTCTGAATAATTGAAAGTTTATACGGAACTTTCGGAGCGCGAGTCAGACTTGCACTTGGCCGGTGTTTTGTATCACGTAACTACGATTGCCTTATTGTGTTTGTGGCTATTTCCAGTATTTAAGATAGTCGCGCCCATGTGACGTTCGATTTTGCCACCCTGTATACAAACATTTACGTGACAATAACAAAATGTATCTGTTTGAGATCCGGAACGCAATACAAAGTTATATTTGCACTATTTGTAGTCTACAGAGTTGCTTTGAGTTGTTAATACGTTAGAAATCACCTGTAAGCGATTGTAAATAAAGTTGTTTAACGATATCAAATTTATTTATCTTAATGATAAAATGATAGTGGAATCAAATTAACAGAAGATATCAGTTGCTGCGAAGCCGTTCAAAGGTGAAGATGTCGTTCACACCGTACAAATTCGACACCAACATCTTTGTAGAAACGACCGTATTATCAAACGAATACGATGCGGTCATCCTAATCTTGTATCCAGAAGAGAAGAACATACCCCTCCCAAGACATATCGGAAGCTTCGTCAAAGAGGTCACCAAGCTAGATAAGTGTGTTCACAAAGCTTGTACGTTATGGAACTGCGAATATGTCAGCGGTAAGAGACTTATCCTGGCTCCCACAGGAAATATAACTCCGTACCATGATGCGAGGGTTGTAAAGGATGCTGCCAAGAAAGGTGTCATCAGAGCGCTTGATGCTGGTATCAAGAGACCGCTTTTGATTATTCCCTATTGTGTTGACTACCCTGATGGACAATTAGTGTCAATCCTTGGTGCATTTGAAGCTCTGTACCAACCACTACACGTTGTAGAACGAGGAGAAACGTTTAACTTTTACAAAATCGGCTTCCACGCTGAAGAAAAGAACACGGACGCATTTAAGAAAGTTGTGAGAAACGCTATTGCTTTAGAAACATCCAGAATTATCGCTAGAGATATCTCCGGCGGCGATCCAGAAAGAATGTCCCCGATCAAGATAGTTGAATATGTGAAAAAGACTTTTGAGGGTTGCAGGAATATTGTGATAACAGCCTTTGATGATGAGAAATACATAGCAGAAGAATTTCCTCTTCTAGCAGCTGTCTCAAGAGCTTCAAGTCGTGTAGACAGACACAAGCCTTGCGTGTTACAGATTGTGTACACGCCTTCCGATGAAGCAAGAGTCACGGAAACTTTGATGCTGGTCGGCAAAGGCGTGACTTATGATACTGGTGGTGCAGATATCAAAATATCAGGCAAAATGGCGGGTATGTCACGAGACAAAAGTGGAGCTGGCGCCGTAGCCGGCTTCCTAAAGGCCTGCTCCATCCTCAAACCGCCACATCTTAAGGTTATCGGCGTGCTGTGCCTCTGCAGAAACTCTATTGGATCTGATTCCTACGTCGCTGATGAACTGCTAGTCTCAAGAAGCGGTAAAACAGTGAGAGTCACCAATACCGACGCAGAAGGCCGTTTTGCGATGGCTGATGCTCTTTTCAAGCTGTCAGAAATCGCTAATAAATATATCAATCCGCATTTGTATACTATAGCGACTTTAACAGGACATGCAAGAGCGTCGTATGGGAGTTATATAGCTGCAATGGATAACCATGCAGCGAGGGCTACCAACCACTCAAATAGATTACAGTTTAGTGGAGCAAGAGTTGCAGAGGGTATAGAAGTATCTGTGGTGAGAGCTGAAGATCTAGCAGTTAATGTTGGAAAATGCAAAGGCGATGATCTTTTGCAAGTTGACATGGACGCCAAGGCTCGTCATCACCAGTTAGCAGCAGGGTTCCTGATTAAGGTGGCGGGATTGGAGGATAGGAACGTGAAGTACACCCATCTGGACATCGCCGGAGCGGCTGGGTCACCCCCTGAAGAACCAACGGCCGTGCCTATTCTATCTTTGTGTCATTTGCATAAAGTTGTTGCATAGGTTTCAGCTAGTTTTTACCCCTCTGCTTCAGATGGAGGATCATGTTTTTCTAGTGTAATCTATATCTATATTCTATACATAGTTATATAAAAGAAGAAGTCCTGACTGACTGACTAACTGACTCATCAACGCCCAGCCGAAACTACTAACGATAGAGAATTGATTTTTGCAGGTAAGGGATTAGAAAGCATTTTTAGAAATTCATCCCCTAAGGGGGTAAAACAAAGGATGAAAGGGATTTGTGTGTGAAAGGTTAAATCTTTGAATTTTGAAACTTGAAATTTGTGGCCGGAAAAATCAGCGCAACTTTCAATCCTTCAAGAAAAGAGCGTACTCCCACCAGAAAGGCAACGCACTTGTGACTCCTCTGGTATTGCAGGTGTTTATTATAGACGACGGTATTCTCTTACCATTAGGCAATCCTGTCTGCTCGTTTGCCCCCTATAACATAAAAAAAAAGTATGTCAACATCAAAATATTTGTTTAGTATCAGTATTAGTATCTTTAGTGTATGCATTCAGTTTATCAGATTAAACCTTAGTTTGTTTCGTGATAAGGGTATTATAATTGACGTAATAAAGTGCTGTTTATAAACTACGTATTGTTGATTTATTTTGACCCTTTCCCCTTGCAATTGCAAAAGGTAATAAGGTAATGTTTAAGAAACTTTACAAATAGAGTATAGATAAAAAGTTACACAAATAGACCTACCTCCCTATTGCCTAACGCGTTTGACGCTCGGAATCAGAATCATGTGTCATGTATGGGCTATGATTCGGATACCAAGTGTCAAAATTTCTTTAGACAATAACCCCCCTAGGCCTAAAGTATACTCTGACTTTAAAAGTCAGAGTATACTTTAAGATCAAAATTTTACGTCAGCGGGCGCACTCTCGCTGTGATCACTGCATGGTTTAAGTGTTAGTATTTTTATCAATAAAACATGCCCTAAAATTACTGGCTGCACGATTTCTCATTCATATTTTTATGAAATAATGTTTATTTGATGAAATAATTAAGATGAGAGCTGTCAGATTTTGGTCTTCAATTAAAAATCAGAGTATACTAAGGTTTGTGCGAGTACACTTTTCAATAGATTAAATATCAATGCAGCATTGTACATTTAAAAAATAAATCTTGATTTTTTTGTCAAAAACTTTTTAAGAATATGACATTTCGTAGGCCATTTGTAATGAATTAAAAACTCAAATCGCATATTGCTCTAAACCTGTGCATTCTGACATTTGTTCTTTTGAATTAGGAAGGCATGCAGGTATTTAGGGTTCCTTTTGATGCAGAAGTGGCACTACCAAACCTGAAGGAATTTTCTCAGCTTATTTTCGAATAGAGACTTCGCCTATGGGTATTGTCGCTTATCCATACTAATATTATAAATGCGAAAGTGTGTCTGTCTGTCTGTCTGTCTGTCTGTCTGTTACCTCTTCACGCTTAAACCGCTGAACCGATTTGGATGAAATTTGGTATGGAGATAGTTTGAGTCCCGGGGAAGGACATAGGCTACTTTTTATCCCGGAAAACTACCCTTATCCGCGATAAACGAATTAAAGGCGGACGAAGTCGCGGGCAGAAGCTAGTAGCTTATAATTGTACATAACTGTCGCATATAGCATTATAATTTTATATAACGATATCTCATACACTTAGCTTAGCAATAAATACATTGTTCCTTTTGTTTTTACAAATATCATCATAATAATCACAATTTTTGCAATTTATTACTGGATCACTCCACTAGCGTTATTATTATAAACAAAGATCAGAGACAAATGAAATTTTTTTTCGACGATACTGGACTTGAACCAGTGCCTTGAGCCAGACCGAGGCAGCACGCTCTACCAACTGAGCAAGGCACTGGTTCAAGTCCAGTATCGTCGAAATTCTTTTTCATTTGTTTCTGATCTTTGTTTATAAAAATAAATTGTTGTTTTGTCATATATGTGTAATCTTTTTATGTTGATTAATTATAAAATTTGTATTGTGTTTAGAATAAGTTAGCATTCATAATGTTATTGTTTTGTCTCGCTCTAATATGTTTTACTCAATAAATTATACTCTCGACCATACCCCCCACTAAGTGTGCGATGGAACGATAAAATATAATGGCGGCCAAACCCCATACTATTCATTCCATCTCAGACTACTCACAGTTTGCACAGTTTTTTACAAATAAGAGTTATTATTTACATAATCCCTCTGGTATCCTGGTAACCTGGTTCCTGGTAATTCCTGGTAACGAAGCATTCCTGCCTGCTATAGACCGCACCAAACAGGTATCGAACCGCGTCCTCTATTTATTTTTTACTAGCTAACCATATGGCTACACAGAAACCTAAAGTAAGGGGAAAATATATTAGACTGAATTATTGTCAACCCTCATTTTGGTAATAAAAAAAAAATAGGCTAACCTTTGGTTATTGCCTTAAAAAAAATTGACAATTGGTATCCGAATCAACTGTCATAGCATATACAAAATCTTGACACTTGATTCTGATTCCGAGCGTCAAACGCGTTAGGCAATAGGGGGGCTGGTCTATAATTACTGAATATACAGGGTGGCACATTTAGATCGGTCAGTATGGAAAAGTCTGAAACTATAAGACATACGAAAATATCTTCTTAGAAACCAATGTCATCGATTTTAGTAATAAGAAAAGCTGCATTCGTTTTAAAAACTTAGCTCGGGAATTGAACCCGGACGTTTTGAAAAATAAAATGAACACTATTTCTATTTAGATATCGATTGTGTGTAGGTCTTAAGCAGTAAGTAAATGTTATTATAAAACATGATCATCATCATCATCATCATCATCATCATCATCATCATCAGAGTTAAGTAGTAAAATTAAGTATTAAACGATGATGACGATGACGATGACGATGGCGATGGCGAAGACGGTGATGATGATGATGGTGATGATGATGAGGTGATGATTGTTTTTATTCATTTTAGACATCATGTTTCATAGTAACATTTACTGCTTAAGACCTACACAATCGATATCTAAATAGAAATAGTGTTCGCTTTATTTTTCCAAACTTCCGGGTTCGATTCCCGAGCTGAGATTTTTTAAATCTATGAATGCAGTTAGTCTTATTACTAAAATCGATGACATGGTTCCTAAGAAGACATTATCGTTTGTCTTATAGTTTCAGACTTTCCCATACTGACCAATCTAAATGTGTCACCCTGTATATTTATTTATAATAAGAAAAAAACAAGTAAACACAATAATACACTAAATGTAAACTAACTAACTAAAAGGTTGTATATGTAATGTAAAGATTCTAAAAGTGATTCCGGTAGCCTGGCTCATGGGTGCATAGAATACTGGCGGAGTTGCCGCGTTGTATTTATTGCCGGGGAACTGCTTCGCGTGAGGTACTCGCCAGAGCGGGGGCCTGCACTACGATGGGCGCCAGGGCTACGATAGAATCCCAATCATCAGTGCACCATGGCCTGTCTCCACAGCCACCGGGACGAACTCGTTCACTGGCTCCAGGTTGCTGTACTTGGCGTGCTTGAGTTAGGCGGCGGTTTCGGCAGCACCGCCGGCGGCACGCGTCGTGTCATCTAAGTGAGAGGGACCAAAAGTACTGACGCAGGTTGCGTCCCATAGTAGGTTATACGACCCCTCAGAACCATTGCTAAACCGTCCGGTCATTTAGAATTTCAAATTGATAACATAAGTAAGGAGTTCCAGAGATATGTAGCGATGGTACCCTAACAAAGCAAACGTAATATTAGTCAATCTGCCAGTGGAATTATACCACACCACAGATTCAATAGATCCCTTGGATTGACTGAACGACCTACTGTCACGTGGTTTTGTCTACCTAAATGCCTTTACGGTCATAGTATAAGTACATAGTCTCATTACTAAGTCGTGTGAGACGTCGTCCCTACAGCATTCTACAGGAAATTGCTGTCAGGTTTGATTGTCCGATCCTAAAGCATTGGACCGAGCAAATTAAAAGTGTGGCACGATTTATAGTAATATAGATACCGAGCGTTACTGGCGTATGTATATATATAACAAATATAAGTACGAAACAAACATACATTAATTAAATTGTAAATACTAACACTAGATTAAGATTTCGCTTGTTAACTAACACTATGGATACATTGTTTGTCCGAAATAAATAAATTTGATTTGATTTGATAAACCATTTAGAAGTGGCTGATTCACGCAATTTTTTTTCAGACGCCATCCCCTTATTCACTAAAAACTTCAAGCTGCCGGCGGCGCTTCGGGCTCTGCCGTATGACGTCAACAGTGTTTTGCATTTTGGAGATCGTGACTACAGCAAAAACGGACATAGGACTATCATATTCAAGGTAACTCTAATGTTTTTAACCGACTCCCAAAAAAGGAGGTCGTAGTCGGTTGTATTTTCGTTTTTTTTAAATCTGATTATGTATGACACTAAGCGTGTCACGCGGAAGCTCGGCCTTCGGCCTCGCGATGGACACAACTCACAAGCTGCGGCGTAGCTACTGAAGAGTTAGACGGGCCCGTGCCTCGGGGCCCCCATGCTCAGGAGGCCTTCGGACCCGGACCAGTGGCGTAGCTACCGAAGGGCTTTGGGCTTCGTCTAACAGAACCTCGAACTGAAAAGATTCTTTTTTTAATCGACTTCCAAAAAAAGGAGGAGGTTCTCAATTCGACGGAATGTTTTTTTTTTTTTTTTATGGATGTTCAGCGATTACTCAAAGACTAAATTTTCGAAAGACCGATTTCAAACATTTTTTTTTGGTTTCATAGAAGGTACTTTCTAGTTGGTCCCATTTAATTTTGGTGAAGAACTGATGATGGAATCCATGAGGAATTGAAAGGAACTCCTCAAATATTGTAGGCATACATATAGCGATTTTGGTATCATAAGAAACATAATAAGCATTTGCATTCTGAAAGTGTAAATTGGTGAAGTGGAATTGATGCAGAAGACCACAGAATGCCATCGGAACTCCTCAATGATAAATGATTTTCGGGTGGCGACAAAATATCTTGATTAATTTAGCTAAGCAACTTCATAGTCACAAATTTAAATGTTCCTGATTAGAATGGTACCATCGAATTGATTTGATGATGGAGCCGGAAGGTAGGCACCAGATCTATGTAATAAAATAATGTATCCTAGCCGTGTTTGGGCTTGTTCGAATCGTCACGAGATACACTTTTAAGTAACGATTAACTAAAAAGTGTAAAATAAATAAACTTTTAAACAAAAAAATAAAACCGACTCCAAAAAAAACTAAAAAGTAAAAAATAACGCCATAATTCAGTTTCTTCAAATTACTTACAAGTAACCGTTTGTATACTCAATCTATACAGTATATACAATTAATATTATTTTGGAGTCGGTGCCATCGTGTCACAACTTACTAAAATCGTCAATTTTCAATATTTTACACATTCTTTATATGGCACCGACGCCAAAATAAGATTAATTGTATATACTGTATAGATTGAGTATACAAACGGTTACTTGTAAGTAATTTGAAGAAACTGAATTATGGCGTTATCTTTTACTTTTTAGGTTTTTTTGGAGTCGGTTTTATTTTTTTGTTTAAAAGTGTTTTCATCGTGCCCTTTGTAACGTAGCTACGCCCCTGATCACAAGTACAGATCCCGGCAAACTTCTTGAACAAAAATAGTGAATCGGCGAATGTACATTTGTACGTAAATCGGTTACTGCACAGGTTATGCTCAAGAAGTTTGCCGACAAGTATAATCGTTACACACAAAAAAAATCAATTCAAACATTTCCAACAGTTACAACGGCTGCTGAAAGGCTGAATAGAATTTTTGACCCAAGGCTAAGAACACTCTCAATTAAGTGTGTGTTCGAAAGGTACATAAAAACTAAATCAAAATAGATCCAAGCGCTGGTTCAGGAGCTACAATGCCACAGTAAGATGCATAGAATTCACACTCAAACAAAAATGCGCAATTTTTTTACGGGACGGTGACGGCAAGAAAGCCTATAAAAATATGAGCAGCTAAAATATCAAGTCCACGAGCAGTTAGCTGTAATTTCATTAAATTTACTTTTTTCTCTCAGCTTCTCGTCGTGTTTTCTGAACGGTCATACTCGGTGCTTCGTTGGCTAACATCAAAGAGAATATAACCACGGTGAATCGTTTGGTAGAAGCGTTTGGTTTTGCCTTTTTAAACAACTTCCAAAAAAAGGAGAGGTTCGCAATTCGTCGGAATCTTTTTACTTAGCTATGGAAACCTAGACAGCAATAAAATTACCATTATCGGAAACCGATCATACTACAGTGTATGTTGCGGTCACTTCACATTTTCGATTCTCTTCACACACTTTCGACATTGCTGATGCTTGCTTGCTCTAATCGGTGGGGTCATAGGTTCTTTATTGAGTCTAACCAACACATACGTGCCTTGAGCACGTCTGCCCTGCCATTTATTAACAGACTTCAAAAAAGAAGGAGGTTCTCAATCGTCCCAATTATTTGTTTACGTCCATACGTAAAAATAATCGAATATTACTACATAAATTCCTAAAGATTCTTTTTCTCCCGATCCTACGTTGAAGATGTATACTTGTGAACCTTATTTTCGCAAAACCTGTGTGTTTATGTACTATATTTAGTTTCGTGAATGGTCAAGATCCCAGATAAACGACATACCGCTTCGTCTCCAGTCCGTATCGCGATAAGTCCTGAATATTTTAGTTTGATCTTGACTATAACTTTCTTTAAAGGATCGTGATACGAAGCAAAAGTGGGAAGGGCTCAGCGAGTTAGACTTACGGAAGATAGAGATAATCTACGGACCTGAATGTAGGGAAAGAGACCGCCAAGAGAAAGTAGAGCTATGCCATCTATACCCTGGAATTCCCCCTGTAAATAGGAGAAAAAGATCCATAAATTTAGAGACCACAAGGAGTTTGAGGGTTAATCCCGATATCACACCCCCACCAGAAGTAAATAACAATCTCGACGTATCTGAGACAGTACGGGCAACTCTAAAGAGTTTGGACATTGAAGCCGAAGTGCAGAAGATAGTAGATGATGTCTTCAAGCTTTCTCATAAGGCTTTGACAAAAGCTAGAGTGGAACACTGTAACGAAACTGAAAATAACCTAAGACCTGCATCGATTAAGGGATCATCAGATGTTTTGGGTATTATAGAAGTGATTGCAGATTATGCGCAATCTGTTGTCAGTCAAGCAGCTTTCAATTTGACTTCATTTTGTGAAAAATCTGAATCTGTTCATAAATACCAAATAGCCCGTTGTCCGGATGGCTGTTACAAGCCGTACTATTCTACCAAAATGTATAAACCATACCATAGCACGAAAAATAGGCCCGCCATTCCTCAATCTACCTGGCACGTCGGTGGTATAAGTAAGCGTCCGTATGTACCGAATATGTTGAGATCAAATGACAATGATACTGAAGCTGGCACTGTAGGTCAACACAAGCTGCAAGTAGATGACACAAATGTTGATCTGGATGGTAATAGTGGAGAAAATGATAAGACCACAGCTATGAAGGCAGTTGATCGTGTGAAGCGCGAAAACTACGATCTGGAGCGTCGTACCAGGTGAGGTATATCAATAAATCGTTAATGTGAGATATTAGTTTTATTTCTTAGCTAGGCTGCCCAATTTTTAGTGTAAAATTGAAGGCCTGGCGTCGCCTGGAAGGTGAAATCTGTTTGTAGTCTGTAACATTTAGAGTTCTAAATATATTCTTCTTCATAAGGCTGTCCAAGTTATTACAAATTTCTATCAGGAAACGGACATTTGTAGACTTTGTGTGTATGCCGAGTTATAAAATCCCGCATGTCACGGATTGCGACATTTTAAACAGAAAATAGGCCTAAGAAAGGAACTTAAATAAATTGTACTTTGTTTGGCAATAATCAATGCTTAGCAATAGATATGGGCATTCTCACTGACCTAAATGTTTCAACTCGGGCCTCACTTATTCCAGCTTTATAGGAAACTCACTACACTGGACAATACGCAGCAACTTGTGTTGCTCATGATCGTGTAAACTGTAAAGGCAAAATCTTGGACAATCTATTTCCACCAATCGATTACCGGCATCAATTGGGATGAGCCAATTTTTTACAAGCTGCTCATCCAAAAACCATTTCGAGGAATATGTTCATAAACCACTTACGATGTTCTCGCCCAAGAAACGAACAAAAGATATAGATCCCGTGTTAGTAAAAGAAACATATATATTAAAAGTTCATCACTGGCTATTCACACTGCCAGAGAGTACTCGCTCATATATGTATCTCTTTTATTGACACAGAGCCTACGTCACTTCTTGGGCGAGTTGAGAAAATCGTCGATAGTTGCTCGCTTTCTCTCCGGCGGTGGGACTAGTGCCTAAAACACATGAAATCAGTGTCTTAGCCACTTTTAACGAAGAAACATAAAAACATGATATTTTTTTGGCTCATCCCAATTAAGCAACATTAAATAAGTGGAGCAGGTGTGGTACATAGCTTTGTTGTTGATATTTTGATAACACACATTGCCGTTAAAGGTGCGTCCACACTTGTATCATTTGCTCGTATCCGATCACCGTGCCGTGGCATGACTGCGTATCGCGCTGCTTGGACGCTCACTGCCGGCGCGGCGATCATGCCTTGCTTGTCCGCTCTAAGTGTGTGATACGCGTATCAACAACAATGTGGACGCACCTAAAATGGCTTTAACTGCTAATGCCATCCGCAAGAGCTGTGGAATGGACCAATCAGGGTGTGTCGCCACTGAAACCAACACGATCAAATTTGAATCTGCGGAATGTGATCGGTTAATTTCGCTTAGAGAGGTTACTCCGAAACTTAAAAATCAAAGTTCGTAAATTCCTTAGTCATAAAAATTAACTTCAGGGACGTTAGCTTACGTAGCGTGGATTGTAAGGGCGGTATTGATAACGTATGATCTCTGATGGAAGGCGGGGTAAGAGGAGAAGACGGCCGGTGAGTAAAACAGAAGATCGTCGTGACAGTGAAACCTCTACAGAGGAAGATCAGCCGACGAGTGGTGAAAGGTAAATATTACAGTTTAAGTACTTTTGTTGACATTTCACACATCAGTGACGGCTCAAAATGAAGAGCATTAAGAGGACACAAAAATATTGGAATAGGGAGCATAAAGTTTTACAGAGATGTGCAGTTTATATTTTTATTTAAGTATCTATTTAATCTTTATTACACAAAAGATAACTTATCATACAAAACGCGAACTTAATGCCATAAGGCTTTCTCTACCAGTCAACCTTATTTTTCCCAATAATATAAGTTATGTGAACTCAGAATCTACAAATACCTTATTTCAATATTGAATTGTTTTTTGGATATAATTATTTACTATTATTTATTAAACACCCGACGTGACATTTGTACAGTTTCCTCATATAAATACGTTTTAATTTTTTATATTTAAGAAAAATTAAATTTAGTTGTCACAGCGGCGATAAAAGTCGATGTAGCGGTGTCGAAAGATTATGAGAGCTATACCTCCCTCCTAGATATAGCTTTCGCGATCTTTCGACACCAGTAGATGGACTCATTCGTTCGTTCAGCTTTCTAATAAAAAAATATAAATATAAAAAAAACAGTTACCTCAATGATAAAAAAATAGTTATTAAGGCGCAGAGCAGAAAACATCATTAAAAAAATTTAGTAAATATATTCTAACCACGTACACTATTTTTTAATTTTTTGCCATCTACTTATTTTTAGAGGTAACAGCTTCGAAAATGTTTGCTTTGCTTTTTATCTATCCCTCCGGTCGACTTCGGCCATTTCCTAGTTTGTATCTTTCCAAACTTGTCCACTTCCCAACCTGTCTCTTTCTTAACTGGTCCACTTCCAAACTTGACTATTTCCTAACTGGTCCACTTCCAAACTTGGCAACTCTAGTCAGAAGGGATTTTATATAATTCTTTGATTCAGTTTCAAGTTTATGGACGTAAAAATGTTAAGTTATAAATGTGTTGATAGGAAAATCAGGAAGATCAAATGGCCTCAGAGTAAATCTACCGAAGGAGAACTTGATGAAGACTACGTGCTCCTGGATAATAAAGAAAGAGCTCCAGAGAGTGACGAGAGGTGAATACATGATTTTGTCTTACTCTCACGGCGAAACAACAGTCCAAAAACTGTAAAGGTAACGAAATAACGAACCTTAATCGGCTCAGGCTCGTTGAGAGGGGCTACTCCGAAATTCGATATTCGAAGTTCGTATGGCGCCATCACTCAAATACAATTTAAAATGAGAGCGAGAGGGATGGCACTACGAACTTCCAATATCGGAGTTCGGAGTAAGCCCTCAGTCCGTCTATTAAAATTTCTGTTTCGCAAAATGGCCTCCTTCCAACGAAACTTTCCTAAATGGTCTGCTATTTGTTTCCAATGATGGCACTTTCCTAAAATCGCTTCCTATTATGTCCACTTTCACAGATGGCCTGCTTCTTGTTATATTCGTTTATTATGATATCTATATCGTGTATCCTATCATTACAACTGTTTTTTTTTTAATTGCACCAATCCGAAGACCTTTACAATAAAATCGGTTCACACTTACTATTTGTTTATTTTCGGTGAACATATACAGATCCCGCTGAATAGAGAAACAGATACTTTGAGAATCATCATACATCATATTATCATCTCATCATCATCATAATGACCTTCTTCCCACTTTGTTAGTTTCCACAGTGTGGGCAGAAGGCCATTTTGAGACGCAGACAATTTAGGAAACAACAGTCCCTAAAATGGCAAAGGCACATTATAGGGTAGAGGACTATTTAACAGACAAAAATGCATGGCCCAAAACAGAAACCAAATAATTTACTTTTACCGGGACACGGTTCTTATAAGGTGGCATATCAAACGTATGTAAGTTGTTTTAAATAAAAAATCTTTAAGTATTTTGCTTTTTTATATTCTATTTTTTTTTTCTTTTATAAGTTTTGATATGTTTTCTTGAAGAACTACGCATTGAGTTTATACTCAAAACATATATTTAGGATAGGCTAAGTACAAATATTGTAATAGATATAAGAGTTATTTAGAAAAAATGACTGACTGTTGAGTTTGGTTCGGCTTTCTTCTCCTCCTATTGGGAAACGCCGCCGTAGAGTCAGACTTGTAAAAGTGCCCTTGCTGCCTACTATTATAAAGTTGTAAAAATGAAATGTCTGTACAATGAAGATATTTTCAAAAAATTTATTGTTACGGACTATTTGGAGGTCACTAAAACGAAAAATATTTTTTTCTGGATTTTATGTATGTTTTTGTATGTGTCGTTGTGGCTTCATCACGCAAAATCGGCTAAACTGATTTCAATATCTTTTGGTACACGGGTATCTCCAGATGGTTATAGGATACTTTTTACCCGACTACGCTGAAGAAAAAAAGAGGGGTTGTGACTTTTTCTCCTCCGCGAAAGAAGTTGCGATCGCCCTCTAGTACAGAATAAAGATCATTATTTCATATATTATTATACTGTATGTACTGTAGACATCATCATGAACTGTCAATTTAGGAAGAAGATAATTTTGAAAAACAGACATTTGAGGAAACAGACTACAGAACAAGCCTGAGTCCTTTATTCTGTAAGAAGGCTGAAGCTGAAAGGATACTTTTACAAGTCTGACTCTACGGCATTTCCCAAGAGGAGACCACTGTTGAGAAGAGCCGAAACAAATCAGCAGACAGTCGTATAATGTTTTTCTATCGTATATTGTCGGAACAGTTCGTATTTGTCTTGCCGTCTCGATCTAAACCCACCGTACCCTCCGTAAGCTAATTGTGACAGCTAAATAAATATGAACTTTACCCACAAAATACGATTGCAGAATAATATACACTATATCTATAGAAATAAGATGGCGATACCGATCACTGAGGAATTCTCCGAAGTTTGAAATGCGAAATTCGTGTCGCGGCGTCTCCCTCGCTCTCGTGTTAAATTGTATTTGCGCCAGGAGAAATACGAACTTCAAATTTTTGACTTCGGAGTAGCTCTGGTTGACTGCATGAGATCTTACCAGCTTTTTTTATTATGCCATAATATAATAGAGAAATGAATTTATTGCCTGATTGCGAAACTCGAGATGTGTAGTTCGTACTGTGCCCTCTCGCTCTTGTTTTAAATTGTATTTGAGTGAGCGAGATGGTGTCATACGAACTTCGACTTTCGAGCCTCGTAGTCTTAGGTCACTTTTTTTATTCCTGAACTGATCAGCTATACTTTTATTATGGCTTAGTATGATTTCCTGTTCGAGTGAATGGACGTTAAATATTGAAGTTATGTGTTGAAGGCAAATCAAGAGGATCAAATGGCCGCAGAGTAAATCTGCCGAAGGAGAACTTGGTGAAGACTCCGCGTCCGTGGATAATAAAGAAAATGGTCCAGAGAGTGATGAGAGGTGAACATATAAAAAATAAAAAAATAAAAATCGTTTATTTCAGACCACAGAGATCCATAATTGTGTTAGTTAGCGAAATCTTATTTACTATGTTAGTTGACATAAGCATTTAAAAAGCTATAAAAAATAAGTAGCTATTGAGATTGCGAAGAGTAGGTAGCGTGTCTACTTAGCTCTCCCAATGGCAACTTCATATAATGATGTTATCTTACTCCCACACCGAAACAACAGTGCTTGGTTGGTGGCAGGTTAGCAGATTTGTTAGAGTTCAGGATCTCGAAATGGACAGACGAGAAAAATGAGGGTTTTCTAAAATGGGAATATAACTAGCTGACGCCACCATGACGTAAGCTAACTGACAAGAAGTGTCAACATCCACCAATTTTTCACAAGATTTTGACACTTCTTGTCAATTAGACCTTACGTCACGGTGGCGCCGACTGGTGATATTGCCATTTTTAGAAAACCCTCAATTTACAAGCTTTAATTACTTGCAATGTAATGTATGTTTGTTTGTACGGGTCAAATCTTGCAAGTTAAAGCCCACTTCCCGGTTTCTGATGAAGGCGAAAAATTTGCATAGGTAGTACATGTTGTGTAAATTGGTGAAAGTGGTACCCGTAGTACCACCTAATTACACGTGCCAAACGGGCTACAAAATCGTCGACGTGTAACACGGACACGGGTATCCGGCGGATACACGAAATCCGGACACGACCGTGAGCCCTAGTAGTGATGTAGATTTTGAATAAGATATTGATTTTTTTTTTATATATATAATTTTATACAAAACTTACGACCTCTCACGTAAGATTTTCTATTAAAACATTTTTTATTTGGTAGTGTGTAAAAAAATGTATCCAACACTATACCTTATCAACGATAACGAGCTAGTATAGCGGTCTCTCTTTTGCACTTCTGTATGCAGATGAAAAGGACAAAAAAGGGCAGTGGGCGTAAACAATGGCACCTCACTGACCGGCTCGGTTTACATGCCGTCACTTCGATTATTCATTTTTATAAATTTGTTATGGTTATAATATTTATTTTATACTCTTTTTAAGTTTTTAAAAACAGGCCGAGATACAAATTACTTAAACGGGAAACAAAACAAAGGAGAGCAATTAGACGCGTCCGCACCGTACAAGAGACAGGGAGTGGACTGTCATGTAAACTCACCCGTTGCACTTGCATCGCCCTTATCGCTGACCAATCACGTGCAGTCTGAGTTTTCTAGTACTAGCTCGTTATCGTGGATAAGTTAGTTACATTGTAATAGTCATATGGTTTGCCGCGAAAATTCAGATCTCTGGGTATAATGTATAATCTGGGTATTAATTCCGTAAATCGGTTATGAAACTTTTGCAAAGCTTGTTTACTTTATAAGAAGTTCGTTGAATGTTGGTTATTTATTAGACAAAGTAAAGTTAGTTAACGTAAAATAGTATGACCCGGTTATCTTAATTGTTTTCAAGGTCAATGCCTAAGTCCATGACGTTGTCGAAGGCTAACAAGGAATTCTACGAGCAACGCCGCTGGCCGGACGGGGTTGTGAGATACGTGATTGACCAGAATTGTACTAAATGTGAGCAATATTATCATTATTTCACCTAGCTGAAGCACTTTGTACGTCCCCTGAGAGAGAGATATAATGTCAGACAATGTGAGTTAAAGTGTAAAAGCGCCGTGCGCTTTTTTTTTACCCTGAGTTTGAACTCGATAGGTGGCT
The DNA here is from genome assembly GCA_905404275.2 of Hedya salicella. NCBI lineage: Eukaryota > Metazoa > Arthropoda > Insecta > Lepidoptera > Tortricidae > Hedya > Hedya salicella. The sequence goes on from FR990120.1 coordinate 6,883,588, forward strand.
AGAGCTACTGATCAGTGTGCCTACCATGAGCTGAGTTTACGATCGGAGCTAGCGAGTACCTCGCATCGAGAATCAGTGCATCTCTCTCGCACGCGCTAATAGTGCGAAAGAAATAGACCGTTATCGAGCGCTCGATAAATCGGATTCGGAGACAAGAGAATTTGGGCGTGGGGGAGATTGCGGGCGCTCGGCCTATTAGATATTTTCAAAATATTTTCATTTCATTTCATTTTCAGAAAATGTCGCCCTATAACTATTAGTGCATTAGGCTTGTGTCCTAAAAAAATATAATTAGTCCTTCAGTTAGATTATCAGAAAATATTGAACACGTATTTTTTATTTTGTCAATTAAACAAAAAATTAGGAAGATATAGCCCGTTAAAGTGCCCGTGACGTCCCGCCGTGCGACCGTTTTTCGCACGGCGTGTGTCATGCGCCCCTACACCCAAACTTTGACGCTTTATCTTTGTCTTTTTTTATTTGATTGACAAAAGAAAAAATACGTGTCAAATATATTCGATAATGTAACTGGCGGACTAATTAGAATATTTTTTTATCCAGGAAACTACCCTATATTCTAATCCAAAAATAATCTTAACATCGCGACCAACAAATTAGTCAAATACGTAGTAACTATGAGCATTGATCATTGGTAATATTTCGATCAGAATATCTTTGCGGCTTTATCACATCAAAACGGCTGAACGAATCTCAGCCAAAATTTGAAACAAGGATAGCTGAACATCCGAGGATGGTTATAGGATACCTTTTACCCGACAATGCTGAGCAAAAAGAGGGTTATTACGTTTTCCTCCTTCGTGTACGAAATTAAGTACCTTCTAGTAGAATAGATAATAGTATACTTAGTTTGTTTTATTGTACCATTGCGTATTATGTTTTACAAATGGTTTCTAGTTGACGTGGGCGACCTGCGCAGACGACTGGCCGAAGTGAACGCGATTCTGCGCAGGCGCACGTGCGCGCGCATAGAGGAGCTCCGGCCGCGGGACGTAAACAAGCATGAAGACTACCTCGTGCTGGACCACAGCCCGGACTACGTCACGGGCCGCGTCGGTGGCCGGCAGGTTATACTACAATACAATATTTAAAACGCATTGGCTGTGATGGACAGACAGACAGGAATACAGTACAATGACCCTTCACTGGCGGCTTCAGCCGGACTTATCGCTAAACATGATCTCTTCAGCACTGGTCCCACCAAGGGCGAGCAATCGATTAGCTATCGGAGATTTTCTCGCCCAAGAAACGAACAAAAAATATAGATCCTGTGTTAGTAAAAAACTTAAACAAAAAATAAAACCGACTCGGTGCCATATAAAGAATGTGTAAAATATTGAAAATTGACGATTTTAGTAAGTTGTGACACGATGGCACCGACTCCAAAATAACATTAATTGTATATACTGTATAGATTGAGTATACAAACGGTTACTTGTAAGTAATTTGAAGAAACTGAATTATGGCGTTATTTTTTACTTTTTAGTTTTTTTTGGAGTCGGTTTTATTTTTTGTTTAAAAGTTTATTTATTTTACACTTTTTAGTTAATCGATACTTAAAAGTGTATCTAGTGAAGATTCGAACAAGCCGAAACACGGCTAGGTTACATTATTTTATTTCATAGATCTGGTGCCTACCTTTCGGCTCCATCATCAAATCAATTCGATGGTACCATTCTCATCAGGAACATTTAAATTTGTGACTATGAAGTTGCTTAGCTAAATTAATCAAGATATTTAGTCGCCACCCGTAAATAATTTATCATTGAGGAGTTCCGATGGCATTCTGTGGTCTTCTGCATCAGTTCCACTTCACCAATTTACACTTTCTGAATGCAAATGCTTATTATGTTTCTTATAATACCAAAATCGCTATATGTATGCATACAATATTTGAGGAGTTCCTTCAATTCCTCATGGATTCCATCATCAGATATTCACCAAAATTAAATGGGACCAACTAGAAAGTACCTTCTATAAAACCAAAAAATTTTTTTTGAAATCGGTCAAATAGTCTTTGAGTAATCGGTGAACATACATAAAAAAAAAACATTCCGTCGAATTGAGAACCTCCTCCTTTTTTTGGAAGTCGGTTGAAGAGACACATATATTAATAGTTCATCGCTGGCTGTTCACACAGCCGGCGAGAACTCTCTCATATATATGTCTTTTTTATTGACACGGAGTCTACATCTATTGTGCGTTTCTTGAGCGAGTTGGGCGAGAAAATAGTCGATAGTTGCTTGCTTTCTCGCCGGCGTTGGGACTAAGTACCTTGTATACTGCACCACATCAAGCTTTGGGTAGCAGCGGGTGCAATATAATGCAGATATTCTTTATCAACAACTATTTCCAGCGAACAGGATGTTGCGGATGCAAATTTTTTGACATCCTCGGGCTTAAAATGCGGATAGATTAATTGATATATAAAAAAATGCAAAAGTGATAGTTTTAAATAAAATTAATGAAATAGGATTTATACAGAAAAATTGTTGCTTATTTATTTAAAATTTATTGTTATTGCACACAACAAAAGTAAGCACAAATGGTCGACGGTACAAAAACTCGTGTTTTCAGTGAGCTTTTGTTGAAAAATATGGTACATAAGAACGATTTACATATTTCCTGCCAGCTACATACTCCTTAAGAATAAATATTAAATGCGAAGTGAAAAGCAGAGTGTTTAACATGTGGCTAAAAGCCAATGACACTCAGACATATTTGTCAATGTAATGTAATCACTTCGTGTTATACTGGCTTATTTTAGCCCATTGTCAAACAATCTACTAAGATTGCCACAAAAATAAGAGTGATCGAGTACAGCAATATTACAGTCAGTATGCCAGAATTAAACTAATTACACTAGGTATTATGGATTAAAACTAGGCAAGTGGCAACAGGCTCAGGCTCAGCGTACGCTGTGAGCCAGAAGGGCTACCTCGGACACTCGAAATTCCAAGTTCGTATGGTGCTATCCCGCTTACTCAAACACAGTTTAACATGAGAGCGGGAGGGATAGCACGTTACGCACTTCGAAAATCAAGATTCGGAGTAAGCCCTCAGGTTAGGCTGCACAGCGCTGTTTTTCAGCCTGCACCTTATGCATAGATAGCTACAGTAGCGGAGAAAAACTCCGCCATAATAATCAAAATCATAACGTATTTTGCTTTGCTGTGGTCCGTTAAGAAGTACCTTGCCTAACCTATTATATGAGTATGAAAAAAAGTATTAAGAAATAAGGACTGAATTGGTCCATACCCCAAGGAAGTGTTTTGGGATGTATATTATTTTTAATATATATTAATGATCTACCCACTGTAACTGAATCTCATTGCGTTCTGTATGCTGACAATGTATCCCTCCTATTCGAATGCAAAAAAAATGACGACAACTTAAACCAATACAGGAAACCTATATTAATGTAACAACATGTCTCTCCAACAATAACCTAGAAATAAATAATAAAAAAATAAATCTTATACAATTTAGACCACACCAGAGACAGCCTATTAACCTTTCTAATGTATCTAATGCACTAAACATAGAAGAAGTTAGTGAACACCTTAGGAATAACGTTAACTTTAACTTATAAGGAATAACGTTAGACACTCACTTAAACTGGCAATCACATATATATAAGATTAAAACAAAACTATCCCAATTCATTTACGCGTTAGGAGTACTAAAATCTAATACAAATACCGAGTGCGCAAAATCAGCCTACTATGCGTACGCCCATGCGTGGCTAAAATACGGAGTGATTCTATGGGGACACGTATCCAATGCGAAAGATTTATTTATCTTACAAAAAAAGTGTATCCGTATCATCGCAAACATACATCAAACAGAAAGTTGTAAACCCCAATTCATCAAACACAAGATACTGTCACTACCATCCTTGTACATTTTAGAGACTGCTACATTTGTAATGAAAAACATAAACCTTTACCAACACGTTGCAAGTAGCCGAAGAAAAAATAAATTAGTGTGACCTTCTGTTACCTTCCCATCCACGTTTAGAAATATTTAAAAACAGTCCATATTACAGGTCGATTCTAATATATAATAGGTTGCCCGAACACATAATTGACGAAACAAACCAAGAACTTTTTTGTAAAAAAATTAAATCACTGTAATCTAAAAAATGTTACTATACTATAAACGAATTCCTGACAGATGATAATATAGAGTAACTTATTGAAATGTACTTAAAGTCTTTTTTATTTTGTAAATTTTATTTTTATGTTGTATACTTTTTAACTCTTGAACCTGTATTATATGTGAAAATGTTGTAATAAAACTATAGTGTGTAAGTCTCATATTGTGTAAGTGTTGCAACACCCTACCAGGGTTCATGTTTGTGCTTAACTTATGTAATTAGTCATAGACATGTATGCAATGAATAAATAAATAAATAAATTTTACACTTAAAGGCTCAATTTCAGAGCGTTTCAACGGCACTCATCAGTGTCATCGCATTAATGGTGCCTTCTATTACAGATTCGAATGAGATACTATACCGCCTGTGTAGAGGTACTGTACCACTACACAATATCTTAAAAATGCTATTCGAATCGGTAATAGAAGGCACCATTAATGCGGTGACACTAATGAGTGCGATTGAAACGCTCTGAAATTGACCCTAAAATTGAATTTAGACCAATTTTGAAGAAATATTTTTCAAAATCGGCGCATTCCTGACGAAACTAATCGCTTCAGAAACATACAATAGATGTTAATAAAAAAATAAATCAAAACCAGGGATCGCTAACTGCGAGCAAAATCGATTGAAATCACGTAATAACAACCAGTGACGAACACCACTTCAGTTCACTCCTAGCACTTCAATGAATTCTGCTCGCATTTTACGAACCGTCATAACTATTAATTTATTTATTCTAGCTAATTTCAGTAACCACCCCGTGTTATAAATAAACGCATTCATCCATGCAATTTAAAAAAAAGATACACAAAAAAGAAATCTGCCGAGTGAAGTACCACCCTATAAAGTTTAAGGAGACCATAAAAACACCTCTGTTTTTCCATTCACAAACAAGTTGTTATTTATTCTTCGTTACAATCTTCTCGTATGTTCTTCATTCATTTCATTACTTCGAAATTAAACTTTAAATTTATAGTATTAAGAATGTAGCATTGCGTACGACCCTTTTGCAAAAGGAACCCTGGCATTGAATTCGTCGATACGGTTTAGAGCGAAACAGCAAGCAAACAGTGAACTTTATAAATGCAAGTGAGAGCAGGACAGAAGATACACGTGGTATTTGACGTAGTGGAGGAGGGTTCAATGAACAGGGTGGCCAGTATTTAAAATAAATATGAAATTCTGTGATTTTATTACATTTTAATATGCTCACAGTTTAGACCTGACATCTTTGTAAATTAAAAGTAATACGCCACCGATAAGAGCCTTTAAAATCTATGATGATATTATACATGTTTCATTTCATACTTTTCATAGTGAATTTTTAATTTTCAGTAAGTCTTTCATTTAAACATTGAATAAAAATTTTGAATGGCTCTGAACAGGACCTGAAAAATAAACGTTATACTTCTTAGAAATAAAATACATGTGATTTCATGCGGTTTCGTACATATACGTAGCTTATAAATGTTTTCCATAATGTATATGAAGATAATCGCGTAAAGTTTTGTTATTTTCTCACAAACACGTAACATTGTAATGATCTTATAACTTATAAAGAATACTAGGGAGGGAAATAAAAAAAAAAAAAACATTTTCGTAATGGCAAAAAAAGAGTCCAATGAAGAATTGGTATGGTTTTAATTATAGAGCGTAGAAAACTAATGACAACAATTAATTATCTTTAAATTAGTATAGAAATTACCAAACTTTAATGAGGGCTATGATGTTTTATTTTATTATGTCAAATTTGTGTCTATAACTGAATGTTTATTTGAACTGATATTTTGTGAACTGATCTGCTATAGTGTTTATTGTTTAAGAAACAAATATGATGAAAAAAGAAAATAAAAACACCTTTTCGTAGTTTATACTACATATTATAGTAACGAAAAGGCACTTTCGTTCTTCAATATTAAAAAAATCTTAAAAAAAATCAATGATACTAACCCTAACTACTTATTAACGTAACCGGTAATTAAAAAAAAAACATCTTATAAAATCACTTATTAATTAAATAAAAATAAAAATAAAAATAAAAAGCTTTTATTTCAGACCAAATTGATCCATAGAATATTAGTAACAAAAATTAAACTTAACACTATGTTAGTAGTACACAACTTACAAACTAAAAATACTAAATTAATGTTATTTTACGTTCCCGCTTACAGGAGCAGGCACAGCATGTGCTACACGTGCCTTACCTGCCCCTACCAATGGCAACGTCGACCCAGTACTTCGTCAGAGGACAATCTAGTCTCTCTGCCAACACCCTGAGGAGGCTGTTGCTGCTGCCTCGCATTCGCTTTAGCAGAGACGCAATCCTTTTCCGCCTAATGGCAAAAAAGTCATCAGTGTGCGCCTCTGCGAACATACCTGACGCACTGCAGTGCTTCGGCAGCCTCAGCAGCAACCTCAGGATGTTGTTGTACTGAACTCTGATTGCATCATAGGCTCTCTTCGTAAACTTTACCCACAGACTGCACGTGTAGAATGTCTGACAGTAGGCCTTGAAAAGCGTCAACTTAACTTGGTTACTACAACGTGCGAATCTGCGGGCAATCATGTTGCCTCTGACAGCCATCGCTCTCCTCTCTCTCTCGAGGTCCATGTCGTCATTCAAATCCTCAGTGACCACATGTCCTAGGTATTTGAAATTCACGACCCTATTGAGGGGCTCGCCGCACAGCATGATCTTAGGTACAGTAGTCGGGTTGTATTTCCGTGATTTGAAATACCTACTTAAAGCACGGATACATGTCATGGTTATACAGCTATTCGTAACGAAAGACTGTTCCGCTCATTATATTCGTACAAAATATTAAAACAGTTTTGAAATAACCATTTTAGATTTTCTCTCTATTTTAGAAATTCCGAAGTAAATAGTCGAAAACAAAAATACAGGATATTTTGTGTTAAAATACGTGTCACTAACCTGGCAACCCATTTCTAGAAGCTTCTATCAACGATGCCCTCTGATTGGCCGGAACATTCTCGAGCGCGAAACTTCTCGATACCCATTGGGCGAAAGTATATATACAAGAACCGCGCGCCGCGGCGTCAGTTTAAATTTCGAAGGACGTTCGAAAACTTTGTTTACAAATGCAAGTGTTTCAAACTTTTTCGTGTTTTTAAGTTCGCGGATTCAAAATGGTGGCTATAGGCATCGATTTGGGTACAACGTATTCTTGTGTGGCCATATGGAGGGAAGGATTAGTGGAAGTGATAGCAAATGACCAAGGAAACCGGACAACACCTTCTTATGTGTCTTTCACGAAGAACCAGCGTCTTATCGGAGAAGCAGCGAAAAATCAAGCCCCGTTCAACCATTGGAACACGATTTTTGGCGCGAAACGCCTTATAGGACGACGGTACAATGATATAGGAGTGCAAATGGATCTACATCACTGGCCCTATGTGGTTTTAAATAACAGTGGTAAGCCAAAGATCTTAGTAGAGCATAAGGGTCAGAAGAAACAGTTTGCACCAGAAGAAATAAGCAGTATGATTATTTGCAGGATGAAGGAGGTGGCGGAGGCTTATTTGGGTGAGAAAATAAAGGATGCAGTTGTTACTGTTCCGGCTTATTTCAACGATGCTCAGCGGCAAGCTACCAGGGCAGCAGGAGTCATAGCTGGCCTTAACGTCTTGAAGATTTTGAATGAACCCACAGCGGCGGCATTGGCGTATGGATTGGACCAGGATCTAAAGGGAGAAACGAATGTTCTCATTTACGACTTAGGAGGAGGCACGCTGGACGTATCCATTTTAAACATCAATGAAAAATCTGTGTACAAAGTCCGAGGAACCGCCGGAAACACGCGAATGGGAGGCGAAGATTTCGACAATAGATTAGTGGCATTTTTCGCCGAGGATTTTCGTAAAAGATTTCAAACGGATATCATAGCTAAAACGAAGGCTTTACGACGATTGAAAACCGCAGCGGAACGAGCTAAACGAGCGCTGACTTCGGCCACGGAAGCGTTCATTGAGATAGATTCTTTGTGCGACGAGATTGACTACCAGGGCAAGATTACTAGAGAACAGTTTGAGGAGCTATGCTCAGATTTGTTCAGAGATACGATAAAACCCGTGCAGCAAGCGCTAAACGACGCTAAACTGTGTAAAACGGATATAGACCATGTTATTTTGGTTGGAGGCAGTACAAGGATACCAAAAGTTAGGAGTATGCTGATCGAATTCTTTGATGGAAAAAGTTTGACAGCGGCGATCAATCCTGACGAAGCAATAGCTTGCGGAGCGGCTATACAAGCAGCCATACTGATTGGAGACGATCATGAAAAGATACAGGATTTTCTACTAGTCGATGTAGTACCATTAACATTAGGAGTTGAAGCGGCTAGAGGCATGATGTTCAAAGTTATCGATAGAAATACCCCAATACCCTGCAGGATTACCAAAGAGTTGACTACACTGGAAGACTACCAAACAGCCATGACGATAGAAATATTCGAAGGAGAGAGAACGCAAACCAAAGACAACAATCTGCTGGGATCTTTTGATCTAAACGGCATACCACCAGCTCCACGGGGCATAGCCAAGATAGACGTGACTTTTGATATAGATTTCAACGGAGTGCTCAGCGTTTCTGCCCAGGACAGAAGCACTGGCAACATAGAAAGTGTCGTCATAAGAAACAACAACAGATTAAAGCAACAGGAGATCGAGAAGATGGTGGTAGACGCTGAGATATTTAAAGAGGAAGATAAAGAGGACCGCAAAAGATTGGAAGTGAGAAACCAACTAGAAAGTTACATTTACAGTGTGAAGCAATCTGTGGTTGATAAAAGTGGAAACTTAACGGATTCAGAGAAGACTACAATGGAATCGGAATGTCAAAAGGCGTTGGTATGGTTGGAAGGAAACATGGACTGTTTAAGAGAAGAATTTGAGAGGAAAATGTCAGAACTGTTAAGGAGGTGGTCGGGAGTTATGAAGAAGATTTACGGTCAGAGATGGCAAGGCGCGAAGCGGCAGCGAGCGGAGTCAGAGGCATCAAACGGTGCTTCAACTGCTACTATAGAAGAGATATTTGAAAGTACCAACAGCAATCAGTAGAAGGGAACTCGTCTAAGAATATCGATGGACTCTCACGATAAATCTTGAACAAGTAGATAAACAAATCAAATTATCTTAATGCGAGGTATACATTTATTTCCCTAGTCTATTTTGATACGAGGTACAGATATTCACTTAACGATTGCTACGTGTATGACTACATTTACTAACTTTATCTACCTACATATAATAATGGAATTTTGGTGAATAATGTCCATCGGTGCTCTTCTGAAATTATTTTTAATTAATCTTTTCTTGTAAAAAGGGGTGCAAATCAGGGATTAGAACTGGTATTTTTTAAATCTTCTGAAATACACACTATTTCTGAATTGTTCTAAAACTGTATTTAGGGGAAGAGATATTAATCACAAAACACCTGATTCAAGTTCTAGAATTTTTATAAAATATACGAAATCTCGTAACATTGTTTACATAAACTAGAAGCATATTTTTACTTCAGATTTTGATTTAAGTTACCGATAATTATTTTTCTAGATATTTTTTTATTTGATGTAATTAACTTATAATAGCTACTGCCATATGGCACCGATAAATCTGGTGCCATACTATAGCAATCAATTATATTTACAATGTATGAAGAGAATGATGCCAAGTTTAAGGATAACTTATATAGTATTTTTACGAGTTGTTTTGCTCTCATTAATGTAGTTTCATAGGTTTGTGATTTATATTTATAGCTCAAAATACTTGGCTGTGAGCGTTGTGAAAGCGATGAATCCACTGTTTGGATTATTAGTTATAAAAATGTTAGGAGTACAAATTAGCTATCACTGAAACTTTAAAAACAAAGATTAGCTGCAAGAGGTTATTTGTAAGTATGGATAAGTCCACCTAGAAATAACTATCATATATCTTGAGGTATATTAACAAGCTAAATAAAACGTTTAGCATAAAGTTGACACTATTGGGTTATTTATTTTGTTAATACAAAGTTCTTTAATAAATAATTCCGAACTGTTGCTTGTTTTATTTATCACCTTAAATATCTCCTCAGTTATTTGAAATATCCTTTCTCCTCGATCCTTCCTCCGGGATTCAGGATTCTGTCATCGTGTCAAGGGAAAGGCGGCCAAATAGGCAAAAATGATCAGTCATTGATTTAAACTCAGCCTTGACCTGACCCATGAGTTCCCTTACCAAGACAATATTTCGCGGTATAGCAAAGGAACTAAAATCCATAAATCTCATCGCATGCCGCAAAGTACCGCCTGAATTCAATACAATTATTCCTCTTTAGGTTTTCGGGTCCGTGGAGCTTCTTATGGGTGGGCAGCACCGCCAGCACACCGCCATGATGGTGATGGCGATGTTGGGGTTCTACTTCGAGCTTGCGCGTCACGACCGAGACGAATACGTCAAAGTTCACATGCGGCATATCAGGCCTGGTTAGTAGTACTACTAGCGGACATCTATTGAAGAGTAGAAGGAGTTGACGTAATCGCATAATCTACTGACAGAACGCTCGTCTAGTTAGCTATCTCTTTTGCGTATTCGTCAATGAAGACGGAATCCATACAATATCTGGGGTTCTACTTCGTGCTGGCGCGTCACCACCGGGACGAATACGTCACATCTACGTACGTTCACACGCAGCATATACGGCCTGGTTAGTAGAACTACTAGCGATATCTAGTGAAGAGTAGAGAGAATTGACGTAATCGCGTAGTCCCCAAACAGAACGCTCGTCTAGCTAGCTATCTTTAATATCTCTATTGCCCACTCTTTAATGAAGTCTTCATACAATTGGTGGGGACGGTGGGGTTATACTGTTGATACTACTTGAGACATCTAGTGAGCAAGGCATCTAGTTAATCCTAGTGGGCAATTGATGGCGTACCTATCGTGTAGTGCCGAAGCATAACGCTTGCCAAGTTAGCTTTATCAAGCTCTATCTGTATTGACCACCTTCCGTCCAATTGCCGATTAATAAGAATGTACACGAGGATACGTGTGTTGATATATATCAAAATCAACTAAATTCTTAAGATAATGGAACGTCACGACCGAAACGAATAGCTTACTCGTAGCTCTTGGGTTTTAGTTTTATGTTCGGCTATTCGAATTTGTTAGTTGCTGAGGTTCTGCCTGGGATTAAGTTTGAGGGTCAGAGATGAGAGTGATACTGTATCTGAGTTTGGCAGTAAGGGATAATATTATTATTATTTCCTATTTCGTAATACTCTTTGGGTGACACGCCAATCGTATGGAGTCAACAAATATTAGACACCTAGTGTTAAATGTTTACTCACTTTTAGTGGGCTACCAGCGACATCTAGTGTCAAGTTTTCTACTACTTTGGCTCACTCCTAATGGCCAACAGATGGCGTACCGCATTGACCTTGTTTTACATCTGTATTTTTCTGTCTTCGGCCATAGCACCCACCTGATATTAAATAAATAATATGTGCATCACTAGTTAGCGTTACTATAACTAGTTAATATTCTCTTTAGTAATAGCTCTTCTACTGGACCATAGATGGCGCACCAACGCTACAATTTAGAGCAAATTTTAGAGTAATACACACGCATTTTTTACAGATAAGATGCACCACTTCGAGAAAATAGGCGCCGATGCTACGTTCCCCTTGTCTTATGATTATAAGAGTGCCACACAACCCGCCTGGATGTTTTGGAGGAAACTGGGCATAAAGGGCATATCCACCGTCGCTACTTATAAAGATACGGTATAGAATAGATATGCTATGGTGAAGGTATGGTATAGATTAGGCTTAACAAGGACCATTAAAACAAAAGGAATGTCAATTGCCACTCAAGAACTCGTCAGCACCAGCGATCGACGAGTAAAGATAGGGGATATATATACAATAATTACAGGATACTAGCAGCGCAGCGTGGGAAGGCCACCCGCAAGGTGGTCGGACCACCTGGTTAGGGTTGTGGGGACTCGCTGGATGCGGGTCGCCTCTATCCGGCTCATGTGGAAATCTATTGAGAAGGCCTGTGTCCAGCAGTGCACGTCCTATGGTGTTAGAAGAGCCCTACTCCTAAGCAAAATGTACGCGATGTTCGATCATTTTATATTGGTCACTGGCATAGATAGACAGAGATATAATTATACTGTTTTTAGTATTTGTTGTTATAGCGGCAACAGAAATACACCATCTGTGAAAATTTCAACTGTCTAGCTATCACGGTTCATGAGATACAGCCTGGCGACAGACGGACAGACCAGACAGACAAACGAACAGCGGAGTCTTAGTGATAGGGTCCCGTTTTACCCTTTGGGTACGGAACCCTAAAAAAGCCGCGAACGAAGTTGCAGGCATCTTCTACATAGTAATATTTATATATAACAACTTTTTTTCAGGACCCCGACGGCAGTATCATGAAGTCGTTCGGTCAACACAAAAAACTATTATCAGAGGGAGATATTATTAAAATAAACAGTGTATATGGCATTAAATGCATGAAAAAGGGATGAAAAGAATCCTAAAAGCGAATATAACCATAGTGTTACCGCTCGGTGGACTAATACTGTTGGGAACTCCAACATTAATTTAGTTTTTAAGTTGGTATAATGTTTATTTATATAGTTTATGGCATTTAGTTACGTATGTATGTTATCTGTGGATAATTTCTTCTTGTGCTAACCATCACGGTCGCAATACACGTTTCCCAAATTAATTAACTATTTTACTGTGCTGCCCTTCCCACAACTCCAAGAACCTGCTCATCAACCTCAGCAGTCTACGTTACAATACTGTATGGAAATTAAATCAATATAAACTAAAAAAAACTTTTTTTTTCATTTAATATTATGTATGTAGGTAAATGCTGGATGACACTGTTTGACTTTTCAATATGCATACCGACGTTAAAAAAGGGACACAGATACATAGTGACATACGAAAGAGCAGGATGCATTATCAACGTAATTTAATATCATATCATCATTCGTTCTGTTATTTTTATCCAGGCTTAAAATTAAAAACAAAATCTGAGTTCTTTATACGCAGTATTTTCCTAACTTGAGTTCAATTAAACAAGATATATCTTAATAAGTTGTTTTATTTACCTGATACGTACCTATAGGATTCAAATAACTTGAAGATAGTGAAGACGAAGCGATATACATTGCTGCATGGAGTAAAGAAAAGTAAGGAGACCAATCTCCTCTAGGAAAACAGATGAATAATAGTTCCAAAACTGTCCAGAATGGCGCTAGTGTAGCAATATCTATGAAGATGGTATGAAGTCAACAGCCAATTATTACAAAACATTTTTATCGAGATGCTACTCAATCTTTCGTCCTTCTCCTAATGTAAATATGAAATCGCGCTAATAATGTTTTTTCTTGCATCGTTGTGGATTTTTTTAGCATTATTAAGGTAATTTATTTTTCGCACTTGCACTGTGGCGCCACCAATTTAACGTCTTTTGACGACACTGAATACATTAGAGATTCTCCTTAGTTTTCTATACTCCATACATAGATGTTTTTAAATACTAGAAGGAACTTTCAAAAACGTCAATGTATCTCGGCCTCGCCTCGACTTGGCCCCTAGAGTTTCAAAACAATTTAGGCTATCTTTGCTTAAATTTGCAATGAAGCGAGTGGTTGAAGGATTTCTAAAAAAGTTTGTACATTAATCAACGCAATATTTTAATGACTGATTACTTGTTGATTCATTTTCATAATTAAGAAAATATACACTCTATAGAATATTAATCATGAATAAAAAATTAACAAAATGATGAGTATTGTTTATCATTTAAAAAAATCGTACCAAAATAGAAAAGGTACCGGCTGTTTTGAAGGTCAACGTGCCTATACGAATGTTTGTAGCTACATTTTTTTTAAGAAACGCTCTATAGAAATCAACCGCGAAATTTAAAAATGTAGCTGTGGTGTGCCTGTATGAGCCAGAGTTAAACAAATTCATTGCTTTTGTCACTAATTATTAAGTTATTACTTAATGAGAAAAGCATTTAAATTTGTTTATATCTAGCTCATACAGGCACACTGCAGCTACATTTTTAAATTTCGCGGTTGATTTCATTCTCATCTTTCATTTGCCAGACTCTGGAAGTCGTGGCTGTATGGCCAATGGTCTGAGCCTATTTAATCCGCTAGTTCGATAGGAATTCAAAGTTCGTATCGAGCAATCTTTCTCTTCTCACTTTTTTGTTACAGTATTTGAGTGAATGGATTCAGGAAATAAATGTCGAAGACGGCATTCATTTAATATAGCGGAGTGTGTGGCTTGAGAGGTTATTCTTAAGTTCGAAATTAGTATCGTGTCGTCCCCGTAGCTCTTCTTAGTTTATTTGAGTGAATGGGACGTGCCATCTTATATTATACTACTCCTTGCGTGCCCCACGAAGTTTGAACTTGGTAGTGGCTCATCCGCTTTGATCAAAGTATTTCATTAAAAAGGTCGTATTTCATCCTGGTCTCTTAGCCTTAACGCTTAATTAAGCCTGTCCTAATTGACAGGCTTAATTAAGCGTTAGTTGTGCAGTCATGGTGAAATTTGGTTCCTCTCTTAAATCTTTTAATCAAATAATCAGAGATATTGGTTCTTCAATCTCTACAATTGGTGATGCTTCTTGTGGTTCTTCTTCTTTAGCAATGCTCATTTCGCTTTTGCTTATGATGTCGAAAATGCTTAGGTTATCCGTAAATCTTCTGTGTCGTATTATGCACTTGTCGCACATTATTATAACACTAACCGCTGAAAAGAAAATACTTTTCAGACCAAAATAAGTACACTGTTAAAAACTATGCAATTTTCTATAATTCTCATTGATCTTAACATTGAATTAAGATTGTCCTTGATATTTATTTTTATTTAATTAAATTTTAATTACAAAATTTAATAATTATTCGTAAATTGCGTAATGCTTTTCTGTAATTTTATAGATTTGTGTTTTTCTGCATGTATAATTACATAATTGCTCGTACAATTACGTAATTTTTAACTGTGTATATCGTCAGAACTCGAAAAATACACGACTAGCAAAAATGCTGCCTATTACACTCCCACAACCAAGACGAATCCAACGATATCTTAATATCTATAACGCTGCTGTGCTTCACAATGGACAACATTCATTTTTTTTTTCGTCCCACCCCCTAATTTTATCAAACTATCTTATAATATTTGCAAAATTACAAGGAACGTATTTTGTATTTTTAAATTTAGCCTCTGATTTTGATAAAACAAAGCTACCTCATTCTATAAGTGCCTAAGCGCAATGCGAGGAGGAATAAATACATTTTACCACTTTGGAAGTGTCTTACGCGCTATTCAGTTTAGAAAAAAAAAATAGAAACCTCAATATCATTTTTGAAGAATCCATAGATAAACCACATGTATGGGTTTGATGAAAAAAAAATTTAGTTTAAGTTCTAAGTATGGGGAACCCCCAAAATGATTTTTTTTTTCTACTTTTTGTGTCGAAATCTTAATGCGGGTCACAGAATACATCTACTTGCCAAATTTCAACATTATAGTTCTTATAGTTTCCGATAAAAGTGGCTGTGACATACGGACGGACAGACAGACAGACAGGCATAACGAATCCATACGGGTTCCGTTTTTTGCCATTTGGCTACGAAACCCTAAAAAGCTGTCACATTGAAATAGCCTGGCATGTTTCTAGTCTGGCTAATGAAAGATGAGGCTGGAATCAACCGCGAAATTTAAAAATGTAGCTGCGGTGTGCCTGTCTGAGCTAGAGTTAAACAAATTTATTGCTATTGTCATTAAAGTTTTTAGTTACTAAGAAATCATTCAAATTTGTTTATGTCTCGCTCATATAGGCACACAGCAGCTACATTTTTAAATTTCGCAGTTGATTCCAGTCTCATCTTTCACTAGCCCGACTCTATGCATTCCTATTTTTTTTAAGGTATGCATTCCTTTTTTTTAAGGAATTTTATGGCCTAGGCATTCCTTGTTAGTGCCGCCAGATTGCCAGTTGTCGATTTTTCAAATTTGCCGCTATTTTCCATTGCCAGCTTACGTTGACCACTCTATTTCTTTCGGTCACAACCATGTCACAACATGTTACACCCAAGTTCGAAATTTGAAGTTCATACGGTCCCTCTCGCACTCACTTATGTGCTGTATTTGAGGGCGCTGGACGGGCACGATACCGAACTTCAAATTGTAAACTTCGGAGAGAACTCTTTGTACAAGCTTTGTACCAATTACCAACTAAACCAAGGTTTTCAAGCGTATATTATCTACTTGTGTAATAATAATAACGAAAAACATCATGAGTGTTTCTGTACATTGAGCTAACAGGATATATACCCATGGTCGGAAGAAGCATATTAAGTTATAAAAGATTTTAAGAACGAAAGAACGTCGAGACCAATAGAAGAGGGTATATATGGTACCCAACAATCATGATGGTACATAGTCTCGTCCCGTCTCGACGTCAGTGTACAGCTGGTCTAATGAACAAATACTAACTAGGATGCTCCACGTAATCAGGCACAATCATTCTTTCGATTTTGTGCTCTTCTTTCCAATGGAAGAACATTTTTTTGATGACGACCGACACTAGTGCTATTAAAAATATGCTCACTCCAAAAAGAATGGTGTAAAGTGCCATTTGTAACGAATATATTTGATATTACGGGTGTAAAATACATATTGAAATCCTAAAAATGCTTTGTACTAATTGGCATGGCCAATGTAAATAAACCAAGTGTTATGACATTTCTGTCAGATTTTGATGCATACTGCCTCATCTAAACTAAATAGTTTTCAGGTCATTAGAAACTAATTAAATATTTTTTCAAATAAAAAATTTTACCTCTATGAAATATAATTACGATTCTTGTCTAACTAGTACGGCCGATATGAATCGGTGTTGAACAACTCCTTGTTGTAATATATACGAATTATACGATTATGCCGATTGTATAATGAAACGGTGTCTGAACATCCTTCTTCGGACATTTTTAAAAACAGCTTACTCTCATTTAAAAACACTGTTAAAAAATATTTTAGGTCATTTAGTTTTACGCAAATGTATAATATGTAAAGTTTAATTAGTTAATACTGTAAACACAATGTTAAATTGTTGTTATCCCTAAATATTAAGAAATTTTATATAATTTGTCTCTAGCGATTAATTTGTACTAAATCTTATTAGTCTTTCTGTGCACACATTGTTTAGAGTTATAGTCCAGACCTTAACTTTAAGCTTTTTATGTTGATTTTTATGTGACTGTAACTTGTTATGTGGGCCTAATAAATAAATAAATATAAAACCGTACCTTCACTTAAAACGTTTTTGAAATTCCTTATGAACGTACCTAGATAAATAAATAAATATACTATAACAGAAGATTTTAATAATTATATATTTTGTTAAATTGGCACCAAACGTTTTCGATTTTTTTTTATTTTCATATCAGTATAAAATGTTTTGACTGTGGCTGTTTAATATGATTTCAAAGTCTCTTTAAAAACATCGTAAAAAATACTTACATGGCGCGAATCGTGATCGCGTAGAAGTTTGTTTTGCGATTAATTATTTTAGTTTAGTTAGTATCTCTATATAGTTTGTGATTATTTTGTTACTTATCTCCTTCTTTTATCATTATGTTTATGATTCTTATCGACGAAGTAGTAAAGCGGACCACGAACGAAAATGAGTTTTGATAAATATGGTAAGTTAATTAAGCTATTATGTTTATATAAGTTTCGATGCGAACAATAACAATTTTTTTGGATAGTTATAACTATAAATGGTCTTAATATTTAACATTTCTAGTTTATTATGTTACTTAATTGTATTTTTCGTTTTAGTGCACCACATTGCGCAAAAATACCGTCTAGCCGTTGCCATATCGGTAATAAAAACAAAACCAGATAATGTATCTATTGAAGAGTATTTATTACAACTACAAACAAAAATGATAGATTCGGAAATTGATCCAAACGAAACTGTGTGTAGCGACGACTTTAATTTCGACGATGCCACACCATACGAAAAAAATCAACCAAATATGCATACAGACGGAACTAAATGTGATATAACAAATGAAACTCGACTAGATTTTAGAAATGAAAATGATACTGAGTGCAGTGAAACGATCTTAAATGATTTTGTATATAACGATGAATGTGAACCTCAATTGCAAAGAAAAGGTGATTTGGAAGATACCATAATGTTACTGAAAGAAGTTACAGCGGATATCAAAGAAAAGGTTTGTTATGTATATTTTTATTTGCAAGTTTGCCTGAAAGAGACGTATTTAACAAGATTTTTGTACGTTTTTTAATTCATTTCCATGAATAACGGAACCCAATATCGAGACATTTTTGTTTACGATGACAGATTCGTGTGTTTCCGAGATAAAATGTTAGCCCCCAGCTCATGTTCCCTCTACAAAATAACAAAGGATTTTACTAACCTTTATTAATTTACTAGCTTCTGCCCGCGACTTCGTCCGCCTTAAATTCCTTTATCGCGGATAAGGGTGTTTTTCCAGGATAAAAAGTAACCTATGCCCTTCCCCTGGACTCAAACTATCTCCATACCAAATTTCATTCCAATCGGTTCAGCGGTTTAAGCGTGAAAAGGTAACAGAGAGACAGACACACTTTCACATTTATAATATTACTAGCGGCCGCCCACGACTTCGTCCTTAGATTCGTTTATCGCGGATAAAAGGTATTTTTCCGGGATAAAAAGTAGCTTATGTCTTTCCCCAAAACTCGATATTTTACTAATTTAAATGTGAAGCATATTACCAAGATTTCAAGTTCCTAGCGTAAAAAAATATTTAGTGTCCATACAAATTTTCACCCCCTTTTTCGTCCCTAAAAGAGATGAAATTTTATAGCCTATGTCCTATTCTGGTATATAAGGTACATAACTGGAAGTTTCATAAAAATTCGTCCAGTAGTTTCTGAGATTAAGTGTGTATACATACTTTCACGTTTATAATATAGTAAGGAGTGAGGATAAGGAAGTATGGATTTTATACCATTTGCACTAGTTTGGAAGGGTCAAGGTCAAGTCCATTTTAACCTACTTCCACCAGTTCCAATAACCGGATTGATTTGAAATTAAAGATGAGACTGAAGACACAGAGGTCGCTGGTTTTGTAACAGCTCTCCTGCGTCGATGATACCTAAATAGTCTTTAGCAAAGCCGAATTCAGGGGAGGGCAACCGGGGCTACAGCCCTAGGGCGTCCACAAGTGAGGGGCCCACAAACAAATAAAAAAAATTAAAAAAAATCAAGTACTCGGGGCCTCCATTCTGTCGTTGCCCCAGTGCCTCCAGAGCCCATTCAGCCCTGCTTGTGAGCAATGAAACGTTGTAAAAAAATATTTATTTAACCTTTATTGCACAATACAATAACGTACAAATGGCAGCCATAGGCATTCTCTACCAGTCAACAAGTAAGCTAAACAGACATTATTGGTGTTTATAGCTCGTAAGTGTTATCTTCGGGTTAGTGGGGTTTGGGCGAACTATGTTTCTCCCAAATGCTTCCCACCTACTTTCTGTTCACAAGTTTGATAAAAAAAATCTACTAAGGTAAAAATAAAATGAGGAAAAAGGTATTAAGAGCAGCGTGAGCTGGGAAATGAAACATTTCGGAAGTTAAGTAGTCTGGGAAATACATCGTTTGCCAAAATGAAAAGGTCCCGTATCATAAAAAAAAACGATATTAATACAATATAAACGATTAACGATATTATCGATAATGTTTCAATAACATCCCTACACGCGCCAAAAATATGTATAAGATTTTGAATCCCACTGCCTAAGTTCCAAAATGTAGGTATACACATTTTTGGGTTTGACTGTACGGTAGACGATGGACATTTACCAATACCAATCAAAGATACAATAATTTAAATATTATTAATTTATTCTAGCTTGATGCAGATCAAAATCTGAGTCAGTTAACCTTCTGTGAAAGCCAAGAAGACATTAAAAATACAAACAAAGATATCACATATTGCAGCAGCAATAATATTAATCGTAATAACGTAACAGAAATAAATGAGATGCATATTCAAAATTGCAACAATAATACGGACTCTCAAGAAACAGAATTATATACATTGCAAGGTTTTACACAAAATAATACCCATATTAGTCAAACACAAGGAGAATATTTTGAAATGCCTGCTAAATATATAAGAAATAAAGCTAATGGTAATATACAAGATCATTTCGAAGATATGGATCAACAGAATGATGATAACACGCCAATGATTTATAATGCTAATCAAAATGTGTTGACACAACATGAATTCCTAATTGCTAATAATGAAAAAGATGGAAATTCCATGTACGCAGTACAAGATAAAGTCAATGTAGATAATGCTTTTGGTAGTACACAATTACATCACAGTCAAGACGTTAGACTTACAAAAGAATTTACAGATAAAGATATCCTTACTGTCAAAGGCGATGAGAATATAAGGAAAGTAACTCAAAATATTGTCAAATATGTAGAAAATTCAAACCTTGCACAGACTTTTCAATTTAATATAAACAGTAACACAGGTGAACTCACAAATAACAGTAATACTATTACTACAAAAGATAAAGATATACTAGGTAAAATAATACTAACTGAAACTAACGTAAAAGATGCACAATATAAACACTTTGGGAATGAAGCTACAATTATTGCAATTGATAGTCAAAACGCACCTAAAGAATCTAAAAATGCTAATGCCATTGATATTAGTAAAGACATTCAGTATCGTAAATATATTCTAGAACCTGATAAATCAATAAATAATAATCAAAATATTGCCAATGATCAAGATTCAACACAAGTTAATAACATTGAAAAGGAGTTTGAAATGGATGTAGATGAGACTGATAGTGATGAGAATCTTCCAGAAAGAGTGCCTTTTAAAGTTCTAGAAGAATTAAACAGAGTGAAGAGCTTTTTAAATAGGAAAGATAGAAGAAACAACGACGGAGGGTACTCAACGGATTCTGGATACAGGAGCGATTCTAAATCCAGGAGTTTGAAAAGTTGTAAGTAACCGAAAATAATCACTGTTTTAAGAGATGATACTCCCGTAGAGGAAAAAACCGGCGAAGTGCGAGTCCGACTCACGCACCGAGGGTTCCGTGCAAACTTTCACTTATCCTTACATTATTATATTACCCGGTTCCGGTTGAGTTAAGTCTGCATCATCATCATCATCATCATCATCATCATCATCACGATCACGATCACCATCACCATCACCATCATCATCACCATCATCGTACCTCAATTATCTTCGACTCATTCATTCGACATATTCATAAGCCAACACTTCAATTCAAAGTGTTGGCTTATGAATATATCAGTTCAGTTGGAAGTGCCATAGAGTATCCGACATTGAAAAGTATGCTATTAAAGTTTACTCTATGAAGTTCTTATTGAGGGATTAAAGTCGACAAGTAGAAAAACGTGTACATTATATAACGATTGCATAAAAAACTATTTTTTGCGGCATAAATATCTATCGTATCTTTTTCTTACGTCAATGTAGAAGTTTGATTTTTATCACAGCTTCAAGGGACCGTAGACTTGACTATATGGTGTTAATTATGCGATACCTCGACACGTTCTCGAGATAAAGGGTCTTGACAGACAGACGGACGGACAGACGGACAATAAAGTGATCCTATAAGGGTTCCGTTTTTTTCTTGAGAGACGGAACCCTAAAAATACCTGTACTCGAATGTTACAGATGAAAACAGATAATGTTCTACCAGGGCCCTGTTTCTCAAAAGCTATTACAAGCGTAGTCTCTAATTAATTCATATTGTTAGAAAGAAATTTCCGCTTGTGATACAAGTTACAAGCGTTTATAAACGTTTCTCAGAAGCTTGTGGCTTGTATTACATACGGAAGTCTCTTTCTAACAATATGAATTAAATAGAAACCTCCGCTTGTAATACTTAGTTACAAGCGTTTATGAAACAGTTTCCAGTTCTACCTTCTACTACCCGTAGTCAGTGGCGTGCGGTCCATATAGGCAAAAAGGCACTGCCTACCCTGTACGACCATGGCTCCATATAGGTACAGAGAAACTGCCTACCCTGAAGCCCTGAACGAACATGGCTCCATACCGGCGCAGAGAACCTGCCTACCCTGACGCTCTAAACGACCATGGCTCCATATACGCACACGAAAACTGCCTACCTTGGCCAAAAAACCTGTGGACGCCACTGCCCGTAGTCATAGTTTTAACTTCTATACTATTATAAAGTTGTAAAATTAATATGTCTGTACATTGAAAATATTTTCAAAAAAAATAATTGAAATACACTATTTAAAGGCCACTGAATCGAATTTTTGTTCGATTCTGTGTCGTTGTGACGTCATTACGCCAAAACGGATTTCAACTATTTTTCGATCTTTCATACGCTCCCTTGAATGGATTAAGATTTCTTTTAACTCCGACGAAAAATGTGGCGCGTCATAAGTTATTAATCTGTGTTTCTGTGGCATCGTAGCCCCGTAATGGATGAACCGATTTTGATAATCAGTTTTTACAAGCTTTTATTTAACTGACCGAGTAGATCGAGCAATATGATAGTTTGTATCAAATTTTGAAAATTACATTTGACGTACTTCCTGGTTTCCGATTGAGCTATAATTTGGCATAAGTACTTATGTACAATATTGATCCAAAGATCTAAGTAGAAAAGAAGAATTAATTGCGATCCACTGCTATAACAACTTAACGACTTGCTAAGACAGTTTGTTGGCGAGATCGCGCTCATATCCATTATTTTTAGCTATATGCACCTAACACTATTTACCTTACAACTATATTAACCAGTTAATTTTACTACTAACAAACATGGGTAACAAGGATATATTCGGAAAGACTGTCCTAGGGCAATTTTTCCAAAAATATCCTTTTTAAGCTACTTTTTACGACATTTCTGCTGTATTGTTTATTATCGTCTCTTAACCACTCAATTTCGTTACACATCCTAGGAACCACATACTTATTCATTCTCCTACCATAATAGTTATTTGCATAATTTTGTACAAGTTTCCCGAGTCTTACATTTCTTGTATTATATTTATTCTGCTGACGCACTTTAAACTCTCTAATGTAATAATTTTCTAAGGCTATTAAGTACTGTGCCCTTAGATTTACAGGGAGTATTTTACAGATTTTATATAGCTGCTCGTTATTTCCTTTAAACTTATTTTTGTTTTTTTTATTCACTAGGTATTTAAAAAGTCTTGTTTGTAGTTTCTTAATTTCTTCTAAGTACGTATGGAAAGTTCTACCATATACACTAAGGCCGTAATTGATCACCGAATCCGCCAATGCATAATAAACAACAAGCATGGTTTTTTTACTAATAACTGTATTTAAGTGGTAAAATTTACTCAACATTGATCGAAGTTTAGTACACACGGCGATAACATTGAGCTTTCCAATTAAAATGACTGTCTATATATAGACCCAGATATTTATACCTATTTACATATTCGAGCCGTTCACAGGTACAGTTATTTTTATAGTTGTGTAAGCACTCATAATCATGCCCTATCACACCAAGTTCATCATATTTGATATTCTTTGCCTTTCGATTATATGGGGAGTATATATGCATGCATTTCGTTTTAGTCAAATTTATAATAATTCCGTTATCGTGAGCCCACTTAACTACGTTTTCAAAATCAGACTGAATACTGTCATGAGCTTCCGATATATCTGTAGCCGAATACAACAAACACATATCATCCGCATACATTTATACTTTGCACCTCTCAACGACATTGACAACACTATTGACCAGCATCACATAGCCGACAGGACCGTACACCGAGCCAGTCGGCACCCCGAGCGTGACGTCACACTCCGCTCCCACGGTACCGCCGACGGACGTGCGCACGGTCCTGCCGGATAAGTAACTGCGGAACCAGTCGTTGACCGGGCCGGCTATGCCACACTCTCTCATTGCCATGAGAAGGATGTCATGGTCTAGGGTATCAAACGCCTTTTTATAATCAAGATATTTTCAGGTTTTCTGGATAAATACCCTTGAGCACACACATGTTGACAAAGTTGGCTAAAACTGGGCACATCTGGTCCTTGACGTATTTTATATCCTGTACTCTTATTTGATCTAAAGCAGCAGCTTTAATCAAACTTAAACTATTTATTATTTTCTCAATATCATTTGCTGTCACTTTTTTATATCTGAAGGATAAATCTATTTTTTTAACGTATGAGTTTCGATCTAGGAATTTCACGATACAATTATGCTTAATACTCAAAATTTCCCTTATTAAGCTAGTACCCATAACACAAGCCTTATTGAGCTTACCATGGGGCTAGTTCGATTTGTGTAAAATATTTATTTATTTATTATTTATTAATTGAGATCACATGTAAATTTTGTCGGCAGGCTCTCAGCTCTCCGGGTTGACCGGAAATTGGTTGAACCAGTCTGCCCACTGTCTATTCAACCACATTATTCAGACCACAGGGACTGACGACATCGTTACGGAGATAGCACAGGTAAACACCGCAACCATATTCAGTCAAAAAGCTTCGAAACCGATATGATATTTTTAAAAAGCCTCGCCCTGTCGATCGGCTTTGCATAGTAACCTAATATCGGTAAATCGAATTAAAAAGAAACCCTTATGGTGCGACTCTGTCTGTCTGTCCGACTATTAAAGCGCCATATCTCAAAAACTACTGATAATATCTATTTGAAATTTGAAATATTTATAAACATGGTCAGCCCACATGTATTGCAAAGGAAGTATTAAAATATTTTTTTTTTAAATAAAAATAGAACCCACTTCAAAATAAACTAAAAAGTCAAAAATAATCTTTTATGTACGGTACGGATCACATTTGAATCACCTTTTGAAGTCGGTGCCATTCATTTATTACTACCGCGGCGGCGAGCCTTTAGTTATTACCTACCTATATATTTAGTTATAGTAATTCGTATTTTTGTTGAATACAGAACTTTACTTCAGGTTGGCACCGACTTCAAAAGGTGATTCAAATATGATCCGTACCGTACATAAAAAAATATTTTCGGCTTTTTAGTTCATTTTGAAGTCGGTTCTTTTTTTATTTTTTTATTTAGTGATGGGTTTTAGTGACAAAGTATTTTTTGGCGCCCAGAATAGGAAGATTGAGGAGGATTTGATTGTAAATAAAAATCTAAATTATAAGAATTGGCTAGGTCAAAATGTTTAAGTTAAGTAGCTTGCCGGTTAAAAAAGAATACGACTAACAGTCTCAACTTACCCATAATATTTAAAGAATTATCTCGCAACTATTGAACGCTAATAAATACTTGTACCTTCCATCATCAGCTCAGCATCATTAAATGATGAAAAGCAGACGAAAATAACTGAATAACGTTAGAAAAATATATACAAAACATTGTTATTGCCTATAATATTTGAGGGTTTCTCTCGATTTCCCTGGGATCCCATCGTGAGATCCTGACTTGGTGATAAGGAGACTACCTCAGAGACACACTATAAAGAATATGACTAACAGTCTTAACGTACGTACCTATAATACATGTATTTTTTAAGAATTATCATGTAACTCTTAACCGTTAAGGAGTTCTCTGTTTCTCCACTATCAGCTCCACTTTGCTACCCTGATCTAAACTAACTTCTGCCTTTAAGCAAAATAAGATAAAGAATTATATTGCGATTAGTGAATTAAATAACACTGGTTGAGCCCTTATTAGTGACTGGTGGCTTGTGTCTTCATCATCAGTTTATTTCACCAAATGATGATTTTCGAGTGTAAATGCTTTTTCTTCCTTAATAAATGTATGTATGTATGTATGTATGTATGTAAACACTTTATTGTACATAGTAACCAGTTACAAAAGCAATAAACTTAAAAGATATAAGTACAAAGGCGAACTTATCCCTATTAGGGATCTCTTCCAGTTAACCTTTGAGCAAGTGAGTGAAGATATAAGGAAGATAGACAAACTAACACCCTGTACAAATTATATGTATATGAATAAAAAATATAAATAAATAGATATATATCTACATAATATATAACAAAATAACAATAATATTTAATAAATATAAATATAAATAATATTCAACCATTTTACAAATCACTGGAAAGCCACAACTTATTCAATTTACTCTTGAGTGATGCCACAGACTGCGACTGTCTGAAAGATAACGGCAGCTCGTTCCACAACTTAACCGCGTGTACCGTGAAAGACCTGGAATATGTTCGCGTCTTGTTGGATGGTATAGCAAGTGTCAGGTTGGTGCTTGACCGCAAGCGATGTCCACTGCCAACAGCCATATATTTAAATCTCTCAGAGAGGTAAGGAGGAGAAGCCGGATAATAAAGTATTTTAAAGAGCAATGACAGGATATGTACGTCTCTGCGCCGGCGGATCGGCAACCATCCGAGCTATGCGCGATAAACACCTAAGTCGCCATAGGTGTGCCCATAATATTTGAGGAATTCCTTCGATTCCTCATCGATCTCACCATCAGATCATCACCAAAATTTTATGGGACCAACTTGGAGATTCCTACTATAAACCGAAAAAATAATTTTCCAAATCGACTCGCGATCCGCGAATTAAATAAGACTGGTAGAGTCGTCAGTGGTAACTGATGGCTGGTGTCTTCATCATTCTGGTTTCAATTTGAGAATCCTCTCCACTTCCAGGTGTTGGGTCAATTGATAGACAAGTTACACGAGGAAGAGAACTACCCTCAATTTCTGGAAGAAATTCTGGAGACAGTTGACAATATGCTGAGAGAGACGCGTGAAGCAGGAGGCTGGGCGGAAAACGTGGTATGACCATACATTATCACTAGTGTTTACCTGCGGTTTCACCCGCATTACCTAGTACTGAATAGTCTCTTTTTTGTATGATTGTATGCAAGAGGTCGTCCATTAATTACGTGAGGCGTTTTGACCAAGTTTACAGATTCTTGCAGAAAAAAAATACGTTATATTCGCCAAGACTCCCTCTCCCAAAAGATTAGATTCAGCTTGACCCCCCTAAAGTATTCACGTAATTAATAGATAACACTCAAAACCGGAAAACCTCGTTATTAAAAATTCGTGCCACTGACGCCAGCGTCGGCACTAAGGTGACAAACAAGCGTACGGCCTGTCTGAGGGGTTACTCCGAATTCCAATATTCGAATTTCGTATCGTGCCTCCCTCTCGCTCTCATGTTAAACTGTATCTGAGCGAGCGGGATGGCGCGATACGAACTTCGAATATCGGAATTCGGAGTAGCCCCTCTGATGTTAAGCAGTCACCGCAGTCAACACCATACTGTAACCTCCAGGGAAAACCGCGGCAGGGAGGTCATTCCACATTCGGAGTGTGCGCGGTAGATTTTTTTTGATACCGCATAGTGCGCGACCATTTTGGTTCCAAGGTGTGTGGATAAATACCCTGCCGATGATAAAATAATATTTCGAATATATAAAATAACCAAAATATACGCCATCATGCATTTGATTCCATCACTTTCTGGCAAAAAAAAACTAATAGGAGTTTATGGCCTTAGTGTCGTGTGACGTAACATTAAGGTGCGTCCACACTTGTATCATTTGCTCGTATCCGATCACCGTGGCGTGGCATAACTGCGTATCGCGCTGCTTGGACGCTCACTGTCGGCGCGGCGATCATGCCCTGCTTGTCCGATGTAAATGTGTGATACGCGTAGCAACATGGATTTCGAGCGATCGGATCGGCGCAACGTCCAAACGCGTTATCGTGATACGCGATCATGCCAAGGGACGAAGATCTGATCGGGAAAATGATACAAATGTGGACGCACCTTTACATGTCGGACCTCTCTGTCAAATCGCTGTCTAATTAGTAGTTTGAAATGCCTATATCATCTGTATTTCTTTGCTGATTTTGATTTTAATTTCACTTTTATTCGTCTTTCTCATGATTTTTTTTTTTATATTTTGTAAAGAAAAGCGATACATCATGTTATAGAATACTTTTTACCCAACTATGCTGGAGCAAAAAAGAGGGATATGCCCTTTTTCTTCTCTGCTTATGTTAAATTATGACAAACTATTTTTTCTTGCAGCTAATTACAAAAGATGAGAACGTACAGCGTCTGATTCTACTCAACAAATCAAAACACATACTGCAATATAGCATAGAAAAAATCACCACTATTCTAGAAGAATTACACACAAATGTAACCCAAGAAAATTTGTATGAACTCACGAGCATAGTAGAAATAGAAAATGTATGTTACATATTCCATTTATTAGAAATATTTTTAAAAAGGTATATGACAGTTAAAGATATATCCAGCCAGAGTACTCAAAATTCACAAGAAGACTCTTTCCCTAAAAGAAGTTCCTTAACAGAATTGTGGCGAAAAAAGTGGAATCCAAATTGTAAGGAAGTGATTAAAAACGAAAATAGGACTTGCATTTTGAAAAGGTGCACTGGAATATTGAATAAGATAATTGTAGGATGCATGGATGGGTATAGCTTGGTAGCATTTGCTGCATTGCAATGCTTTAATTTGATACAGGTTTAACTGTAATATGAGTATATCTAAATAAGTTTGTAAGTATTGTACAAAGGTTAGTATGTAGACGTTAATAGGGATGTTGACAACTTTTTTATGTGTTATTTATTATGGAACAACCTTTCAATAATAGAAATACTGGTGAAAAAACTAATTCAATGCACCTTCAATGCCATAAAACTCCCCGAGATACAACGACGTAAGAATCACACTTTTGGACTTTCCCAAAAAATGCTCCATACGTGACGTCACTCCTTCCTAGAGTTTAGGTACTCTAGGAAGGAGTGACGTCAAACCTTTCCTACCTTGTATCGGAAAAATAAGAACTTTGTTCTGCAGCTATGTTAAAACTTGCGTTTATCGAAACGGTTTAATAACAAAAGTTACCATAAATTTCATGGGTTATTCGATGGTAATATTATTTATTAATATTTTCATACTTTATAAATGGACTTTCCTACCTAACTTTGAAGTCTTAATAAAACATGTTACATGTATTATGGTATCAAACTCGTTTTTTTTTAGGATTTGCATCATAGAAGCTACCTTTTCGCATCAAAATTGTATTAATATTTGAGAACAGTCAGCATCCCTATGGTCACAAAAGCCGTTAAATTTCCTTTCTAAGCGACTCCCAGGATTTACTTGAAAAGCTCTAAAATTTTGATTTTTTTACTTGTATGCAGGCATTGATAGTCAATTAAGATGACAGAAGTGTTATTTTATTGATAACTAATGTAAGTAAAATGTGGAAAATTACTGGATTAATATTGACTTAACTTATCAGCCAAAGTTTCACTTAGTTTTTAAGTGCCTGCCGATGCCGTGAATAAAAAATCTAGTAACTAAATGAGATAATGGCTTCAAAAACTTGTGTATGCTATATGACAAATCAAAAATGGTATGATAGGTACATGTTATATTCATCAACTTTCTAATAACCATTAAACCAAATTAAAACGAGGGTACCCTGTTAACCCAATCTCACTTGCTACCTGGCTTTTTATTATTTGCCAAATGCACGAGAGTGAAAGAGATACATATAATAAGTTTATCTCCCTGTTGTAGGTTGGTTTATGATTGATAAAGGTTCTAAGACAATAAAAAAACAAGTTTAACTTTTATTTGTTTATTTTAAATTAAAAAAACATTATAGTTACAGTAAATGCCCCTGCGACTCTTATGCATAAAAAACACCGTCTAATGAAATTTCGGCTTAATTTCCTTAAACCAATTTCGAATATGTTTCAGGGTGCGTTGAATACCCGTCGCCGTAATTATGTTGATGGTGTAAAAAAACTATTTCCAGATATCTGTACATAAAATCTGTTTTTCTGTTTAATGCCTGAATAAAAACTGCATAATAGTAATTAAAATGTTTTATTTTACTTTTTTGTTTTACAAATATCATGATAATAATCACAATTTTTGCAATTTATTAGTGGATCACTCCACTAGCGTTATTATTATAAACAAAGATCAGAAACAAATGAAAAAATTGCTGCCCCGGTCTGGCTCAAGGCACTGGTTCATGTTTTATTTTGTTTAAATTATATAATTATTGTTAGATTTAGCCATTGGGCCCAAATAGGCACAACCTACCCTGAATGACCACAGCTCCTTATAGGCACAGAAAGACTGCCTACACTGAAGCCCTGTATGACCATAGCTCCATATACGCACAGAAAACTGCCAACTCTGAAGCCCTTAACGACCATGGCTCCATATAGGCAGAGAAAAACTGCCTACTTTGAAGCCCTGTATGACCATGGCTCCATATAGGCACTGAAAAACTGCCTACCTTGGCCTAAAAACTCTGTGCATGCCACTGCATTGCCCCCTAGTATCTACTAGTTACAATTATTGTTAATACTTGTTGGTATAGTGCCATGATAGAATAAATACATTATTCCTAATATAAGAACAGCAAAAATTGTTGGGTGTATAAAAATATCAGTTTTTCAATCAAGTATGTTTTAGCTGGTGGGCTAATAATAATATAATTTATTTAATCAGATAATTAAGATCCAAGTTGTTAGCTAAGTTGGTACATTTTAAGGTGTACAAATTCTTGGAAATAATTACTTCGTTCTGTAAGTACCTAGGCTGCAAAGGGTTTTCATGAGGGACCGTTGAGAATCCGAACAGACCAGCCAGATTAGCCGGACATTTGGGTAAAAAAGCCAGACACCCTTAATTTTTTGGTCTTAGTATATCATGACAATTCTTTTTAAAGTAAAACAAGGCTTTTTTCTTTCAAATCTTTTTAAATTCATATATATATATATATATATATATACATATCGGTAAAATTTAAAATGCCTAACAAGACCCAGACAGGTTGAACACCATCTGATTTAGCCGGACATGCAATTAATAAGCCTGACTGTGTCCGGCTTTATCTGTACACCTGGCAACCCTAAACATTATGTGAAGTTCTTCAAGAAAACATCAAAACTTATAAAAGTAATTTTACTATTATACAAGTAAATAAAGCTACATATGATTTAAAACTTACATATGTTTGATATGCCTTCTTATAAGGACCATGTCCCAGTAAAAGAAAGTTATTTAGTCTAAAATCCCTCATCTTATACCTTTTTGTGTCCGTAGTGTGTCCAACATAGTTTTTAAGACACCGCTTCGGAATTTATAGCAGCTGAAGCTTGTAATTTATTTTATGCTAGTTGCTTTCAGACTTGATGCCGCCAGATTTCCTCCTAGTCTTCTGTACACTCTTCCTCTGCCATTACAGTCAAGTACACCTGTAAAAATGTTTGTATTGTTATAACAAAAACTTATTTTTTAGCATAGCAGTTGCTTGGTTAGGTTAATCGCACAAAACTTATTGTCCCACCTACCTAGCCCATGGTCATCAGATCTGTCGCTATATATTTTCTATGAGCTAACGTTTTATATGTTGTCATAGTTTATCAAATAATATCGACTGTATTCTATTATTAATCATAATTTTAGAATGTTTATATTGGCAGTAGTTAAACTTAAACTCGATGTTATATGCGGTTATTAGCAGTCAAGACTAATAGTGATAGCAAAACAACCCTTGTGTTTATTATTTTAAACCTATTTGCTCGTTAAGTTGTTATAATCTATCGTTATTTTTTAGGTTATTCCACAGATTACTAATCTGTAGCTAGATTATTCGGCCATTTCAACTTTCGGTCAATGTTGCAAACCAAAAGATAAATGATATTTTTTCCGTAAATAACTTACATGAAATTTTTATACTAAATATTATTTCATACGATAAGAACAAGAATACATCTCGAAATACATCGCTATAACTTTTTTACTTAAAGTCAAAAAACTGACCTAACCGAACGAATAAGTGTGATTTTTAACTTTTTACTGCAAAAATGCAATTTCTTAATACCGTGAGCATTGGCCCTGTGGTAGTATAATGAATTCGAACAATTATAGCGGAAAACGATACGTCTGATTCAACATAGATTCAATGAACTTGTAGGTTTCAAAACGCATTTTACTTTCTCGCGAACTACCCGCGTGGAGTCACCTCAGTGACTATGCGACTTAAATGGGAGGCACTTTCCAACTGTCATATGGCGCTAGTATCAACGCAAATTATTAATACATGAAAGAGTAGACCGATTAGTTCTACGAAAGAATTAAGTTCATTGAATACGAGTTTGAATCGTAATAATAGTCATTCGCTTCCGAATAGCTCCTGTTGTGTGTACTTATTTGATGATTTCGTCGAGTTTACCGTCAAAATCTTCGTCTGTATTATTTATGTGATAAAAATGAACTCCTAAAATGTCTGAAAACAGCAGGAAACGGTGTAGAAAGTCCAAACTAGTGCCACGGGACTGTGCTGACTTCGTCGAAGAGGATTTGGTTTTGGAGGTAGGCCATTTTGATACACACTAGTTATGTGGGTACGCGAAATAATTACTATGACATGACACATGATGTTTTAGTTCACTCGATTGAATGAATTATTATTTAAGAATGGGCTATATTCGAATATTACCCACGTTTGTTACTATTTTAAATACTCAAATACTATTTAAAAAATACGCAATGCGATGAACAATGTGGGTAGGTAGGCTGTCGTTTTAATGTAAAATTGTTATCGAAATACACACATTATAAATTAATTATACATCGCATTGTGCAAACGTAATATCTATCAAACCCTAGTAAAAATGGGTAAAAGTTTATTTAGTTTGTAAAATTACCGATTTAACATTATTATTTATAAAACGGGCTCATTTAGCGCATGCGCAATAATGTCTTACGTTCATACTTTGGAATATTTCAATTGAATGTTTTCTTGTTTACTTGCTTTTACTGAAGTTTTACCCTTCACTGTTTATGTTTACAAGTCAGTGAATTCTATTTATAATATGCCTCAAAAAATTGTTGCTTTCAAATCGTTGGAGTAGAATAGAATATTTAGAATATACCTATACAATCTATTACTTCAGATTTGGCTAGTAATGCTTGTTTTAGAGTATAATGCATCTTTGTATAAAATAACGAACATTGTACCAATTAAACATCTCTAAGGTGTATTAGAAAAAAATAAGCAACTGGTAGAATAAATCTATACATAGGCTCGGGGCTTTGATGGACCGGTTGGTAGGTTGCTTATGGGTTCAAATCCCGCTGGAAGCTCAACTTTTTGCTGTAATATTTACAATCAAAGCGAAGTCGATATTTGACAAATTTAAATACCTGACTAGCGAATATATGAGTGTTTAATATCCCAAACATGTAATAATAAACTGAAATCAGTGGACAATTTCATACTAATCGATCCAACCTAACTTAAGTAGTGCTTGCATACATAGAAAACATTCAAAACCATTCATTGTATACATAGAAGACATTCAAACCCATTCATTGTATACATAGAAAACATTCAAAGCAATGATTCATTGTAACCAGTGATTGTAAATTTGGTAATATTTTTGGTGCAAGATCATGGTATTGCACTATGGATGTGGACAATACCAATTTAAACAATTAAACATAGTTAATACTAGATCTGCCTGCGACTTTGTCCGCCTTCAATTCGTTTATTGTGGATAAGGGTTTATTTCAGGATAAAAGTAGTTTTTGTCCTTCCTCGGGACTCAAACTATCACCATACTAAATTTCATCCAAATTGGTTCAGGGGTTTAAGTGTGAAGAAGTATTTATTATTATTATTGTTGATTTGTGGGCCTTCTGTATGCCGCTTCGACCAGATTTGATCTATTGTGGCAGCCCTTTATTAAAGTTCATTACTGAGACCCGTTGAGTCTAGGAATTCCCAGATTCTTTGGGCAGTGAAGTGATGTGCATTGCAATCTCCTCTGTGAAGAAGTAACAGATAGACAGACAGACAGACACACTTTCGAATTTATAATATTAGTATGGATTGTCGACAGTAACCCTAATTCATCATTTCGGTTGAAATTTTCCACGCCTATGGCACTCTACTGCGATTGCTGCATCAAAGATGCAACTAAATTTACAATCACTGATTATAACACAAATATTTGCAATTGCTGGAATGTTAACGTCTAGTTCTGCTTTGAGTTTGTTTTTAGGTTTCCATAGCCAAAATGGCAAAAACGGAACCCTTATAGTTTCGTCATGTCCGTCCGTCCGTCAGTCTGTATGTCACAGGCATTTTACTCAAAAACTACTAGATGTATGTTGATGAAATTTGGAGGATAGGTGCCTTGTATAACCCGCTACTTAGTGTGATAGTTAAATAATAATAAAATATATTTCTAGGGGGGCACTCCATACATGTAACCGAAACTGTTTTTTTTTTTAATAACATACATTTTTTAACATTTTTATACAGAACATATGAATAGTTTTTTTTTCAGTAAATATCAATGCGTGGCACATATTTCGAAAGGTCTTTTAAAAAGACTAAGGTTTCTAAAAAAATTTTTGATATCTATACTATTATAAAGTTATAAAAATGAAATGTCTGTACATTGAAGACTTTTTGCAGTTCACTAAAACGAAAAATATTTTTTTCGGTTTTTTTGTATGTTTGTACGTGTTGTTGTGGCTTCATTAATACTATTATAAAGTTGTAAAAATGAAATGTCTGTAGGTACATTGAAGATATTTAAAAAAAAATGATTGTTACGGACTATGGCTATGGTGGAGGTCACTAAAACGAAAAATATTGATTTTTGTGGCTTCATCACGCAAAATCCGCTAAACCGATTTCAACTATTATTGGCACACGGGTAGCCGGGTATCCCCAGATGGTTATAGGATACTTTTTACCCGACTACGCTGAAGAAAAAAAAGAGGGGTTATGACTTTTTCCCCACCGCGTACGAAGTTGCGGCATCTTCTAGTAGTGAATATTTTCGGAAATAATCGCTCCGAAAGTGGTTGTGCCCCTCCCTTCTATTTTCTAAACCGTAAGTCCAAAGATATGAAAAAGAATACCAAGATAAAGCCTAAAAAATACTTTCAACGAAAATTGTTTTCAACATGATCGGATATGCCGTTTTTGAGTTATGGCGGAAAAACTGCGCTTCTCAGCAAAAGGGTGCAAGTGCCTTGGTGATACGCTCTTTTACTAGTGCTCTGTTTCATATCGTATTTTTTTCATCTGTTGTGCATTTTTTTGTAGGAACGGCTGCGGAACCCTTCATTGAGCATGATCCGACATGCGCTTGGCCGGTTTTATTTATCAGTTTATACTTTATATTAACATTGATCTGGAGAATCTGTACATCTCCTCTGAGTGTACCAATTATAAATTAGTTATAACACACTTATAAAAATGTTTTAAGTATAATTAAGACAATATTGTAATAGTTAATTATTATTTAGAAAAAATGACTGACTGTTGAGTTTGTTTCGGCTTTCTTCTCAACAGTGGTCTCCTCTTGGAAAATGACGTAGAGTCAGACTTGTAAAAGTGCCCAATTTGAATTGAATTTGAATTTAATTGTGGGCCTTCGTTTGAAATGTTGATCTATCGCAGCCCTTTAAGAATCACTGCTGACACCCATTGAGTCTACAAATTCCTGTACTCTTTAGGTAGTGTTGAATCTCTTCAGAAGGTACCATACGGTTTCCTAACTCAGGGAACGGCAACCTGTGGCTCGCGAGACACATGCAGCTCTTTAGGTAAAATGTTGCTGCTACCTATACGAAAAATAAAATTCTTAATAATGTTCATTTAAAAGCCTAGTGTCCCACTGCTGGGCAAAGCCCCTCTCTCATTCTTCCACGTGTCCCGGTCTTGGGCAATCTCCCACCAGTTGTTCTGGAAAGAGTCAAGCTCGTCCCGCCATCTTCGTCGAGGCCTACCGCGACGCCGGACTCAATTTTGTGGGACCCACTTGGTGGCTACTGGCCCACAAGTCACCCGGCATGTCCAGCAATAAATGTTATGGTTATAAAAATAATTCAATCAAAAAATGTAATAATGAAATGAAAGTTCTTAGTGGCACTAAAATAGACAACGCTGGAAAATCTGGAAACTGAAACTTTTGGCTTATAGGTTGACAACCCCTGTCCTAGGTCAATACTATTGCGCATAAGTGGTCGCAGGAGTAAATGATATATTATATACTAGAAGGTATTGCAAACTTCGTCCACGGAGGAGGAAAAAATCATAACCCTCTTTTATTCTTCAGCGTAGTCGGATAAAATCGGATAAAAAATATCGTATAACCACTTGGACCTGGAGATACCCAGCTACCCGTGTACCAAAATAAGTTTAAATCCGTCTAGCCGATTTGGCGTGATGAAGCTACGACACATGGGTCATTAACTTTTCATGAACAACTTTAGTTTTTCAAATAAATAACGAATATTCAAGAAATTATTTATTAAATGAACATGCTAGGCATACGTTCCGTAACCGATTTATGGACTCTTATATACGAAAAGTCATACATAATATAAAGTAGTATATACCTTATTTTCATACTTAAGTGGGGACATGGATGACCACTGCGTTACCTGATTCATAATTATAAATGGTTACCAAAAATAATAATATTATAAATGACAGTTTAACAATGCTATATTTTAGATTAATAAGCCACAAAACAATCTAACTATCACTTTTTACCCGACTACGTGACGAAAAGGAGGGTAATGTGTTTATTGCACAATATGCTTTTTACGTAAAGATGCGAAAAATAGTTGCGCTAAAATAGTAGAATGACCCACATACAAACATACAAAAGATTAAAAAAAAATATCCATTCAGTCACCTCGGAATAGTCAGTTACAATTTTTTTTTTAATATCTTCAATATATAGAAATTTCATTTTTACAACTTTATAATAGTATACATATAGGTATACGCGGGCTTGTCTTCCGCAACTTAACGTCTTAGGGCTCGGCCCCATGTCCACGGCACGTCGCCGTCGCCGTGAAACGGCGCGGCGCGTTCCATATAAATCGTATGGCGCGCGCCGCGCCGTTTCACGGCGACGGCGACGTGCCGTGGACATGGGGCCGAGCCCTTATGATGCGCCTATTTTGCGTGATGGGTTGGTGGCACTACTCTTACCAACCCAACTCTACCAGGAAGCCTAGACCCTTGATGTTG
The DNA here is from genome assembly GCA_905404275.2 of Hedya salicella. Classification (NCBI taxonomy): domain Eukaryota; kingdom Metazoa; phylum Arthropoda; class Insecta; order Lepidoptera; family Tortricidae; genus Hedya; species Hedya salicella. Next base: position 6,920,978 of record FR990120.1, read on the forward strand.
TCGACGACTTCTAGGAGTGACCTTGGAGTTCCGAGGTGTTGTGCCCGGTACTTGGCCATCCCTGGGCATTCGAGAATGACGTGGGTGGCTGTCTCTTCTGCTTCCATGCAGGCCCTGCGAAGAGGACTTGATCCATGGTGATTTCCTCCATCTCCTGGCTAAACCTTCATATCAGTCAAAATTTTCTTTATTTAAGTAGGCCTGTACTTTTGAATCGTTAGTTACAACCACGGTACAACAGGATTTAGGGCAACTTATTGATAAAATATTAAACAATAAAAAATTAAAGCAATTTTTTTGTCAAATCTAGTATATGAAATAGGCTGGTTTTCAAATACGTGTTTTTTGATTATATAACCTATTCAGCGCCAAACGCGGAAACATGTTCGCTTAAAATTTCCTCGATGGAAAAGTTATCCCAAAAAGGAGTCTTTATTTTCCGTTTTTTGTCTAGTTTGTACAAACGACAGATGAATAAACGGCTAAATGATGTCACATGTCATTCTTCCCTTTATAATAACAAAAACATTATAATATCTTCGATTTCATTGTACTTTTACATCTGGCGCTTACGCTACTTATTAGCTTTCTCTTTCATTGATGCGCGCGAGCAATAAATGCGTCCCTTATTACAAACTAGAGGGCATCTTCTACTTCGTTCGCGGAGGAGAAAAAGTCATAACCCCTCGTTTTTCCTTCAGCGTAGTCGGATAAAAAGTATCCTATAACCATCTGGAGGTACCCAGCTACCCGTATACTAAAAATTGTTGAAATCTGTTTAGCTGATTTTGCGTGATGAAGCCACAACGACACATACAAACATACAAAAAATAAATATTTTTCGTTTTAGTGACCTCCATTATAGCCATAGTCCGTAACAATATTTCTTTTGAAAATATCTTCAATGTACCTACAGACATTTCATTTTTACAACTTTATATATTATAAATGTGAAAGTGTGTCTGTCTGTCTGTCTGTTACCTCTTCACGCTTAAACCGCTGAACAGATTGGAATGAAATATAGTATGGAGATTGTTTGAGTCCAGGGGAAGGAGATCGGCTACTTTTTATCCCGGAAAAATACCATTATCCGCGATAAACGAATATAAGGCGGACGAAGTCGCGGGCAGAAGCCAGTAGTAAATATTAGATAAGGATATGTGATAGATAACACACAACAACTGGTGGCAAAGCTTATATCCTTTAGCATTATTGCCAGATTTTACGGTACGTACCTTATTTGGGAGCTAGGACGCCACAGCCATATAAGCCGAATAGGCATCGGTTAGGCATCGATGGTTAAATATGATTAACTAATAAACTAGTATTAGATTATGAATATACAAATTTATTAAGATGATATTTTATAAAAAAAAACTAGAAGGCGCCCGCAACTTCCTTCGCGGAGGAGAAAAAGTCGTAACCCTTCCTTTTTTCATTAGCATAGTAGGGTAAACAGTATCCTATAACCATCTGGAGGTACCCAGCTACCCGTGTACCAAACATAGTTGAAGTCCGTTTAGCCGATTTGGCGTGATGAAGCCACAATATAAAAAAAAGTACCGTATGTCCTTCCCCTGGACTCAAACTATCTCCATACCAAATTTAATTCCAATCGGTTCAGCGGTTTAAGCGTGAAGAGGTAACAGACAGACAGACAGACACACTTTCGCATTTATAATGTTAGTAGGGATAGATTATAACGCAGTTTTGTTTTCGTATTCCAGCCCATCCCGGAGCCGCCACAAAAGAAACTGCTCCTCGAAAAAATTAAAAAAGAACCAGATGACTATGTCCCACAGGAACCTTCTGCCCACCAGTTCTCCGTCAATGTGGAAGTCGAGGACATGGACGGTTCCATCCCTGACGAGGACCCTTCCAATTACATGAAGTACTTGTTCAGCTTGTCCAAAGAATCCCAGGACGAAGAACCAATCAAAGATGGAGAGCCAATGGAGTTTGTCGACAATAGTTTACTGAAGCTGAAAAAAGTTGCGCTAGAAGATGAGAAAAAATCCACAATTGATGTGAGGAAACTGCAAAGGATGCTAGGGGTTCTGCATAAGAAGTTCCCGGATGAGATTGAAGCTGTTATGCACACAAGGAACCAGTGGGGGCGGGTTTTTGTTGAGAAAAACGCTACGGATGTAAGACAATCTCAAGATGATCAGCTGCAAGAAGTTATTCGACATTGGAGCGCATGGACCGTTGGTACCAATTGTAGAATCAGAGAAAGCCCTTTCTGCTACAAATGTTACATCTGTGATATTGCTTGGTGGTCTCTCACGGAATTCAGCGCGCATTTGACAATGCATGATAAATGCAACTTGCAACTGGAGATTCAACAACAGGAATGCAATATAGTCGCGTACCATGGCAACACATACCAGTGCAAAGATGTACATGTTCATGGGAAGTGCTTGAAATGTGCGAAAACTTACGACCACCATTTATCGAATAGGATTAAAAACGATGCGTACTACTATTGCAATTATTGCCAGGACAGATTTCAGACATGCAGCTCTTTGGCAAAACACGAAGGCACTTGTAATAGAAACCCTATTAGAGTCCTATCTATCTCGCAGGATGGTAAAGAGCTTAAATTCTCAGATTTCTCTTGCCAAGTCTGCGGTACAGTGTTCTTGTCTAACCCGGATTTGACTGAGCACATGGTGATATGTCACAAGGTCCGTTCAGACGAACCTATATTCGTCAAATACAAAACTTGTCGGTTATGCAAGTTGAATTATTATGTTTTCAACTTCCATATTTGCTTGAAGAAGAACTTTTTACATGAGTGCAAGTTTTGTCATAGCAAGTTTCAGAACAAATTTATGCTGCAGCATCATTTGCAGATGTGGGATAAGGTTATGCGGTGTAGGATCTGTGATAAGTACATCGAGCGGAGATGTATGGCTGGGGAGCACTATGCGTTACATAGTGACAATTTTGAGATAGTGCACCGATGTTTAGTTTGTAAGAAGATCAAGGTGTTTGTGAGTGAAGAGGCTATGAGGAATCACAGGTCGAAGTACCATAACAGGATTGACTCTCGACGGTCAGCGTCAGACAAGGTGAACATTTTTTTTTTAAATTTCCTACACATAAATTTAATTTTCTTGATGTCAGAGAGACTAAGCTGAGGAGGAAGCTATTAAACGTAGATACGATGGCCGTGACAAAAAATGTACCGCCAAGAAAACCTTTTTTAATATAGTCTGACTTTCGGCGTTAGAGTAAAGAGTAATAAAACTTATTACAATAGCATTTTTATTTCGAAAGGTGATAAGTCTTAATACGTAGGAGTGAATTTCAACCTAAATACAGTTTCTATTATAGCTTAGCTTTATTGTTTGTGTATTTTGACGTGATAACGTCTTATAAATCGATGAAAAAGCATGACTCATTGTCACGTTCCGCCTGAGCCGAGAGTGCAAGCGAGAGCGCGGAACAAGCGATGGAGAGGCATGATCGGCCTTTGCTTGTGAATTCATAAAAGTATGCAATTTTTCATCAATGTTTTCTTATGACGTTATCGCGTAAAATTATCGTCCGTAACCCGACTTAACAGGTAACCAATTTTTTTAAATGTAATTACCTACATTATAACTATTTCAGGCAAATAAACAATTGCACAAAATAAAACTACTTACATAAAAGCTGCTAAAAATTACATATTGATTGTTACATCATATTGATAAATCAATATTTATTATTTACGTTCCTTTTATTAAATGTGGACAATATACAATAATTACAATAATAACTCTTTATTTAGGATAATTATCCATAGATGATTAGTAACAAAGTAGCTTAAATGTAGGTTAGTAATTAACAACTTAAAATATATATATATATATATATATATATATATATATATACAATTACAACAATTACTACTCATATTCAGCGACATATATATCGTTGCGGAATTTTTTGTAGAACTTTTTAAGGTGTACAATGTGTACAATACTGTTGTACATTATTTTGATCTATCTCGTAAGATTCAGCCAGCGTTCGCAATGTAATCGCAAAAAATGTATTTAGTTACTAGTGACTTCCATAATATAATAATCGATACTGACATATTAATCAAGTAAAACTAATACATTATGTTATAAATTAATAAGTGGAATGGAATATTTAATTACAATTGAAAAATATGAACATTAGAATATTTTACAAAATATTAGTTTTGTGAATAGTTTAGCTTTTAAGATTTTTTTTCTCTATGCTAAATTATTTTTATTGAGTTTTCTAATTCTGTAAAACTTCTTTTTTTTTAAATTACAGATCATCATCGCAAAACTCATGCTGCGGCAATGTATGGTGGATATTAACGTGAGAAAGAGTAAGTTTTTTATTTAATTACAAAACCACACATAATTTTAGTAATATCCCGTCAAGCGCGTAAACTCCCACTTCGCTAACTTTTAGAATAACAACTTAACACAATATTTATGCAATCAACATGGTCTATATGTATAATATGTTTATTTTTAATCGACTTCGCTTGTTAGAGCATCACTAATCTATCTTAGGCTTGTTGAAAAAATATCGATATTTTTAGCCGATATATTTCGATTCGATACATCGATATATATTATTCAATAGCGAAAATCGTATTAAAAACGATATTTTTTTTCAAATATTGCCTAATAAAAAGGAATAATGATTAAATTAATATTAAACTAATATTATACCAATTATACTAATTTGCATTTTGTATAAAAATTACTATTATACCTATTATTGAGTCAGACTGAACTAAATACATTATTATATTAGAACCGCAAAATCTCTATTTAAAAAAATATGTTTATATAAATATTTTTCCCTCGAGGTATCGAGGTCGATATTGATATTTTAAAATATATCGGTTTTTTTTTTTCGTTTTCGACATCCCTAATCAAGTTTTTATAGTTTCCTCATGAAGGTGTCTTGTATAAGTAAAATAAGGACCTAAAGGTGCGTCCACACTTGTATCATTTGCTCGTATCCGATCACCGTGCCGTCGCATGACTGCGTATCGCGCTGCTTGGACGCTCACTGTCGGCGCGGCGATCATTGCCTTGTTTGTCTATACACACGTATCAACATGTTTCTATATACACACGTATCAACATGGATTTCGAGCGATCGGATCGGCGCAACGTCCAAACGCGTGATCTTGACACGCGATCATGCCACGGCACGAAGATCTGATCGGGCAAATGATACAAATGTGGACACACCTTAAGTTAAAAATCTAAGTATCTTACGTGTAGCTTGTTTTATGAGCCCTTAGTTGAGCGGGATGGTTCATTTTTAATTTATGAAAATATTAATAACTAATAATCATCATCATCATCATATCAGCCCTTTATCGCCCACTGCTGAGCATAGACCTCTCTTCGTGCCGGCCAGTTATCCCGGTCCTGAGCCAATCTCATCCAGAAGGTCACTTCTGGATGAGATTGGCTCAGGACCCCGCAATCTTACGAATGTCGTCCACCCAACGAGCCAGCGGACGCCAGGCACTTCTTTCGTCTGAAAGCGGCCACCATTCCGTTAACATTTTGGCCCACCTGCCATCACTCTGCCAAGCTATTTGTCCTGCCCAGCTCCATTTCAGTTTGGTGATGATGACGTATCCAATGTCTTGCACCTTGGTGCGACGTCGGACCACGTCATTCCTTCACCACTCCCCACGTCATGTACAGATGTTTCACAGTAGGTAAGAGTCCGGTGCATTCAGCCTGCATGTAGGCGTGCAAACATTCATGAGGAGCGGTTAAAAAAATAATATTTATAATAATAATAATATATAATATAAACATCTTTTTTTTAGTAGTTCATACATATTGTATTTTTTTAATCGAACTGCGGGGGCAATTAAATTAAAATTAAAATATCTACAGATTATTCAAACCAAAAGACAACTTTTTTCAACTATTACATTTCAAAAATCTCGAAAGAAGGCTAATTATCCACCCTAATGCACGACCCCAATGACAAAATGAATAAAGTCAGGAGTGGTTAGATCAGGATCTAAAATGGTTATTGCATGTTTTCAGCTTTACCGAAGATATTAAAAAAAGCGGCCTCTGGTTCTAAAAGCGATCACTTCAAGCCGACGAGGGGCGAGCCTATGCCACGTAATTCACTTTGAATAATTATGCATAAATCCTTTTTTTTAGCCATTTTGTGGTATACCATGTACTTGGCCCGGCTGTCTTGTTCATTTTATTTAAGAAATTATTTTATTCATTTAATAAATTAATGCTTTTCATCCTAATTTCTTGGTAATGCATGTTCGGTGTTAACACTTTAAATAGGCATGTGGGGTATGAAAATCAATATTGTAATTAGCCTGTCGGATAATAAAAATATATTGGACACGTATTTTTGCCCTTTTTGAAAACAATAAAAAAATACTCAGATACATCTCATTAAAGTGTAGGAGTGGGGGCTCGTAGGAGTGACGTCACGCAATATTTTGACTATTTATTTAATTACTAGTGCACAAAAGACGAACTTAATGCCATAAAGCATTATCTATGTATTAAGTAAAATATACAATTATTATTATAGGAGTGACGTCACGCAACATTTTGACTCAATGTATCGCCGTTACTTTTTGACGTAAAAAAAGAGAAAATATGTATCCAATATTTTGTATTAATGTACATGTTGGACTAATTATTAACATTAAGTCGTCATCTCTATTCCTGTGGTAGTGGTTTAAAACTAAATTTAAATTTAATTTAATTTAATTGGGTATTAACATGTATAAAATACATACATTTAATTGGGTATTAACCTAAAATCCTGTTAAATATAAATTTATAAATCGACAGGGGGGGGGGGGGGGGCAGACGGCGGAATGACCCCCCCGTCTCTAAAACATGCAATTTTTACGTTTTTGGCGACTTTAAAAGTATCAAAAACTAAATAAAAATATAATTTGATTATATGTATAGAGTTATGTTATGACGTCATGAAATTATTTTGCTTTGAATCTTCAGTATCTCTGAGCGTCCATAAAAAGGAGCTGATATGTCAGTCAAGTACAGTCAGCTGCAAATCATAGACGATTATTGCGTTAAAAATATCTTCTCAACTATTATTGCATGCCTCTGTGAGGCAGGATATGGAGGACACTAAAATTGTTTTTCTTTGTAAGATCTTTGAACACAGATAACCATGCAATAAATGTTTGACTTTGTTGAGAAGAAAGCCAAAAAAAAACTCAACAGTCAGTCATTTTTTCAAAACAATTTAAATTATTGCAATATTAGTACTTAGTGTGTCTTAATTATACTTAAAAAAAATACAATTGTGTTATAACTAATTTATAATTGGTACACGCAGAGGAGATGTACAGATTCTCCATATCTATGTTAGGTACAATAGTAATATAAAATATAAACAAATATTTTTCTCGAAGATGTATTTTTGCAGCTGACTGTACCCCATTATTTTGCGTAATGCGAATGAGACTGAATATGAAATTTAATTTATCTGTCTCTAACGATAAGACTGCCTTTTGTCTATCTTGTAATATTTGTTTTCTTGGAAAATGTATCTTGCTGTGTAAAAATAAGATTTTCAATATATGTGTACGTAAATACTCTAGTTTTTATATTGAAATTATAATATTATAGTTTTCCAAGCTTGGCATGTAATTGATTTATTTTCGAAGTATTTCGTCGTAGTTTTGATGAAGTTTTCCAATTCGATGTTTAATCTCTTGTTTTGATTGGACAAAACTTATTTACTTAGTAATGAAATCCGCTGGAAACATAATAACAAATATGGTATAATTCGATCCGTTTGTTACCTATAAATCATTAATGGTCATAATATAATGTTAGTCATAATTCTGAAACCGTAAAATTTTCAGGATCTTTGAAAAAGTCATCCTGTGGAACCCAGGTTAGGTTTGTTTTGAAAAAATGCTGAAAATTTAACTGTTTCATTGAGAAATATCGATTATGGCTAACTAAAATTAGGTCAAACATGAATTTCCATTTTATGACAGTGACAGTCAATGCAAAGCTTGTCACATTTTTTTTGTCATAAACTTATTTTATCAAACCTCAGGTGGATCAAGTCTCTTTAATCATGCTGTAGTAGACCCGTGTGATAGTACTTTTATAAAACAATAGAAGTCATTGATAAAATAATACCTGTTCATAACAATGACTCGTTTTTCTTTCTAGAAGTTCGAGTTTACGCTCCAGTTAAACCAAGCAGTAATGACAGAATTGTAGAAAGAAGCGTAGAACCTGAAATGTCTAATACCACTATTGCCCATGACAATATAGTCAGTATGCGTACTGAACAAATAGTCCCCGAAATAAACGTAATCCATGTCAAAGAAGAGAAAAACGACTACGCAATTAGTTATGATGAACACAATAATATAGAACGAGGAAAAGATCAAAATAAAGACGATAACATAGTAGCTGAGAGTGCACACCAGGAAGATAGTGATATAGTGATTAAAGATGGTAACATAGCAGCTGAGAATAGTATATTAATTAAAGATAGTAACATAGTAGCTGAGAAGGCACAGCCAGAAGATAGTAATATAACTAATATAGTGATTAAAACTGAAAAAATTGATGATAGTACAGTAAATGAAACGGAGAACCTAGAACAGGCTACAGTTGGCAAAGAACGTAGCAAAGACAGCTCTCAAATAATAGAGGAGTTAAACGAATTCCTCGATATCAAACCTGATATTGTGAGAGTTAAAGAAGAAAAGCTATCCGATGATGAATCTACCCAGAGAAACCTGTCTAGTTTGCTAAAAATATCTGAAAATGTTAATGTCACTGATACTGATATAAAAAAGATCTTCCAAGCTTCAAGCACATTCGCCGAAGAAATAACAAACAATCCTGACCATTCCAAAGTATTTCAGGTTTCCAAAAGTCTTTTGGAATCTGAAATTTCTGCGGTAAAGAAGGAAATTAAAAAAGAATCAGAAGACGATTTGGTTTTAAACTCAAGCACTGACTCTAAAAGAGCTGAAAGTGTTACTAGTGAGAGTTCAGATATAGGTTTGTTAAATTTAGAGCCAGAAGTGATCCTCAAAGCGGGTTACAGGAAGAGGAAGATCTATCGGTGCACAAAATGTGACTTTTCTGCATTTCACAAAGAATACAAAGAGCATTATAACACTTTTTGTAGAGCTTCTAAAACTGGAGAATTAACCATAGACATGGAATACAAGTGTACAAAATGCGACAAGAACTTTCCTAGCTTCAAAAAGTACTCGTTGCATTTCGAAAATCATGGCTATCAGTACCTGGCTTGCCCTCAGTGTAGAGCAGAGTTTGACACTGTTTCAAAATTATTATCTCATTTGAACACTCACGTAAAGAATCAGTTTGTGAGATTACAACTTTTGAATAGTAAAGATGATGGGAAGTGTAGAGGGTTTCAGTGTAAGACTTGTAAACAGTTTGAGACTACGAATAACTCTTTTGAGCATTGGGAGAAGCATCTGGAGTTGACGAATGAGGCTTATAAGGAGCCGGCGCCGGAGCCTTTCAATGATGGCCCAAATGGCGAGCACGCGTTGAAAGCTGACGTGTTGAAAGAAGTTTTAGGTAATATATATTTTTTTGAATCTAAGGTAACTAATTTAACCATCGTCCAAGGATCGTAGCGTCATGAAAATTGGCAGCTGTATGTAGTTCTGATGACAATACAATAATATGGTACTGTCGCACTGATGATGATGGAGCCGGAAGATATGAACTGGAACTTCATGATGGAACATCGTATCATAGCTGTGTTTGGATTTGTTAGAAAAGTCCTGTAAAGCGTCTGTTTCTAGTTTTAGTCCTGACGAATAATCTTTTAAATCTTAATAATGACGACCGGCTTAGCTCAGAGGTTCTCGGTTCAAATCCCGATAAGAGCAAATATTAGTGGGACGAGCATGAATATTTGTTCCTGAGTCTTGATGTTTGCTATGTATAAAAGTAACTAGAAGGAGCCCGCAACTTCGTTCGCGGAGGAGAAAGTCATAACCTCTCTTATTTTCTTCTGTGTAGTCGGGTAAAAAGTATCCTATAAACATTTGTGAATACCCAGCTACCCGTGTACCGAAAATAGTAGGAATCAGTTAAATCGTTTTAGCGTGATGAGGCCACAACGACACACACAAACACACAAACGTACAAAAAAAAATCGGTTCAGTGACCTTCAAATAGTCCGATCCACTTTTTTATTTAATATCTTCAATGTACAGACATTTCATTTTTGTAACTTAAGTATAGATATAGGATATAGTTTTTTTTTCCTCTTGATTTTTAACCCTGACAAAAAATCTTAATAATAACGAACTGTTTAGCTCAGCGGGAGTGACGCTGCCTGCGAAGCCGACGGGTCTGGGTTCAAATCCCGGTAAGGGCACAATATTTGTTCCTGAGTCTTGGATGTTTGCTATGCATATCTATACTATTACAAAGTTGTAAAAATATGTCTGTACATTGAAGATATTTTAAAAAAAGTGATAAGGAGTATTTGAAGAGATTACAGAATCGTTTTTCTTTTGTATGACTGACACACCTTCTTGTATATCTAATGTTATATAGTAATGTGGATGGATTAGTATTTAAAGCGTGGATAATAGTATGCAAGCGTAAAATATTTTTATATTTTTACTCAAAAATGATTCCAGAAATTAGAAAAGGAAAGAAATTAAAAGTCGGTCGAAAGATACTGGCAGTTTTGATTGTCCCTGATTTTTATTTATTTATTTGGCATTTTGAGAAAAACACTAAATATGGCGGGAGAGAGGATTGCCTGACTTGTATAATATAGCAAGGCCTCGCCATAGCTTGGCCTTGCAAACTCGTACGGGAAAACGAACACAACATTACTATTTATTGTGACAATAGATACAAGTCAAAGCGCAAAGTATTATACGATTTCTCTCGCAAGTGGTCACACCACATTAAAAACACAGAAACACAAAAAAATGTGTTTCATAGAAATACAGCTGTGTCCAAAATAATAGCAGTATGTATGCACCATGGTAAGTAGTTTTTAAAACAAGTCAGATGCAAAAAACTGCTCCTAAAGAGAATCTATGTACCCAAGGACTGTTTGTACTGGCCACCGAATCAATTCATATTTCTAAATTAGTATAAAAATTCACAAATTTCGAAAAGTACATTCCATATAAATAACAGGCTTTTAAAAGTGTCTTTATTTTCGAGCCACCCACCATATAAAGAAATGTGGCAGTGGAATTTGAATCAAGTGTAGGAAATTCGGTTGTATTGCCTTTATGTAAAATCCGAACTACTAAAAGCTAATAGAACTCTATTCTGATAGAAAATTACTCATAGTTTATTGAATAGGAGAAGGCCTTTTAAAAGGCCTTTGGGCGGCTAAAGGTTATTACATTGCTGTCTTCGAACCTGAATGCATTTTATTTTTAACTCAAGTCACATTTACATCTTGATTCTGCAAATCCGGCGTCAGTGCTATTATTTTGCTCACAACTGTACTTATAACAGCGCCCATCTCTTCGTTCGATTTGACACTGCTGTAAAGGAAGGACAGTCGGAATGAGAACAGGTGTAATACGTGTTCTCATAGATGGCGCTAAGGTTATTAGGTACATGGGTCAAAGCGGATGGATAAATTCGAGGCGATTGGCTCAGTGCTCGCTGGTGGAGGGGTTGACACGCTCGACGCGTAATCAGGAAGTACCGGGTTCGAGTCCTGGTGTGACCACGTGCGAGATCATTCGTTTCTTTGCGCTTTGACTTGTATCTATGTCCCAACATCAAATAATTAATAAATAATAAAATAATACATGTTAAGGGACAATTTTACACAAATCGAACTAGCCCCATGGTAAGCTCAATAAGGCTTGTGTTATGGATACTAGACGACGATATATTTAATAGATATATTACTTAAATACATAGAAAACATCCAAGACTCAGGAACAAATATTTATGCTCATCACACAAATATTTGCCCTTACCGGGATTTGAACCCAGGACCTCAGCTTCGCAGGCATGTTACTCCCACTGAGCCAAACCGGTCGTCAAATAATTACTTAAGAGAATGTCTAAATGTTTTACAATTTTCTTAACAAAGTACTGTTTCCATCTCCAGCCTCATTACTCACCGAAGAAAAATCCCACACTCCCGACGCGAAACGCGTGAAGGTGTGCGTCGTGTGCGCGCGCCGTTTCGAGCGTCGCAACGACTGCAAGAGACACCTCGTCGAACATCTTCTAGAAGACTCCTACGCCAAAATCGCGGACAACGACCACACGCTAAAATGCCAGATATGCTATGAGCCTCACCAGAAAGCGGAGCTGTACAAGAAGCATATGCGGGATCATGCTTCCCTGCCTATATACCAGTGCAGCATTTGTGACAAGACGTTCAGTGACTCGAGCAACTTCACGAAGCACAAGAAGATACATAATCTGAAGGCGTTCGTGTGTGATATTTGTAATAAGAAGTTCCAAGCGAAGTTTTCGCTGGAGAAGCATATAGAAGTAAGTGGTTACAATATCTATACTATTATAAAGTTGTTCATAGTCCCCAGCAAGCTCGGCCGACTATCACCACCATCCCCACCATCACCACCATCATCACCATCAACACCACCACTACCATACCACCACCATCACTACCATCATCACCACCATCAACACCACCACTACCACCACCATCACTACCATCATCACCACCATCATCACCACCATCACTACCATTACCACCACCGCCACCGTTTTTGTTCCCCAGTTTTAGGGACTCAAGAATCTCCAAGTAACTACGTCGCACGGAGCGACTCACGTCGCACAAAACACCGAGATCAATGTCAAATAACACAAACAATAACATACAAAACAACATAACAAATCCCCGAAATAAACAACGCCTCAAAGACTACCGGTTCGTAATAACAATAAACACAGAGCACCTCGATATAAAGGCGTGATGACGGGGTGTCAAAATCAAAATACTAATTAGTCCGTTAGTTAGAAAATGAATAATTATGGACACGTATTTTTTGCTTTAAAAAAAAATACTTTGATAAATCGCATTAAAGTTTCGGAGTGGGGGCTCGTGATGTCACTCCTAGTAAAATTTCTACTTAGGAGTGACGTCACGCGACGTTATGCCACAATTTATCGCTATTTTTTTTCGAGTAAGTAAAAGAAGAAAAAATACGTGTCCAATATTTTTTATTAATCTACAAGACGGGACTAAATATTAAAATTTAGTCATCATCCCTATTGCACCTTCCTATACAAACGGAGTTTCGTTCCCATTTTAAAACTACGTGTTGGATTGTAACGAAACTTTGCATATACAATGACATCACTTCAAGCATATGATACAAATCTTCATTGTTAATCGCACTCGCAGACGGCCAAGATACAGGCTCAGCCTAGTTTGGTCTCTGATGGATAACCCCGATCATGTATTTAAGATCTTTTGAAAAAAAAAAAAACAAACATTAGGTATATCTAGACCTGCCATTAGTTTATATGGCTCCAGTTTTTAAACAAACGAAATACAGCAAAAACAAGTTTTGTATGAAAAACTTAAATTCACTGTGTTTTTTTACTTTGGTATCTGAAGCTACATAAACTAATTACAGGCCTGCATATACCTTAACTTATTCTTAGTTAAAATTTTCAGTGCAAACTAGCTAGTCGTTTTTAAGAACTGAGCTTACCGGGGACTCTTTTAAAATGAAATGTCTGTACATAGAAGACGATTTCTAAAAAAGATTGCATCGGAGTATTTAGAGGTTACTGAAAATATATATATATATATATATTACTTTTCCTTGAACCCATCAACGACTCATCGAGACGATTCTAAAGAGCCCAAACTCGGTAGGATTGCGTTATTTTATTATAGAGTTCCTATGACCACCTTCCGGGTCCATCATCAAACCAGCTCCATGGTGCCATATTATTCTATTGTCACTGAACTTGCCAAATTGTAGCTCAATTGGAAACCGGGGAATGGGTCGAATTAGAAAAAAAATTACTTGCAAGATTTCTAAACATACATACAAATGTAAGTTAATAATTTGTTAACAGATGCACATGCAGACGGATCCGATAACCTGCAACCGCTGCGACAAGGTGTTCTACTGCCAGTCGTTCTACAAACGGCACGTCCGACAGCTTCACGACAAAATCCCCAATCGCTTCAAGTATGTTTCTCCTTCTGTACTTTTATCAATAGAGGCAATTTTGTCAATAGGAGCACATATGCCAAATATGCGCTTTTGAAAAACGATAACCTGCGATAACTGCAACAAGATGTTCTACTGCCAGTCGTTCTACAAACGTCACGTCCGACAGCTTCACGACAAAATCGCTTCAAGTATGTTTCTACCTATATTAACACTTTCGCTGCCGAGCTTTTCGTAGCGCTACGCACTTTTCTCTGCATACGGGGAAACGCATAGTATCGGCTACGCGTCTACAAGCAGAGCGCCCGCTAGGCGGGTTCCTGGCAGTGAATGTGTTAAAGGGGTACTTTTATCAATAGAGGCACTTTTGTCAATAGGGGCACATATGCCAAATATGGGCTCTTGAAACAAAGGCAGTTCGTAGCAGTAACGGGCCCGTTCCTCAAAAGCTTGTAACTTGTATTACAAGCGGAAATCTTTTTCCAACAATATGTATTAAAAAGAGACTTACACTTGTAAAACAAAGTTACAAGCTTTTGAGAAACGGGCTCCAAGTAAGAGGGACCCGATATTTTGCGACCGCCGCGACAAGGTGATCTACTGCGAGTCGTTCTACAAACGTCACGTCCGGCAACTTCGTGACAAAATCCCTAATCTCTTCAAGTATGTTTCTCCTTCTTATATTAAGGGGGTACTTTTATCAATAGGGGCACATATGCCTAATATGCGCTTTTGAAATCCGATACACTGCGACAAGTTGTTCTAGTGCCCGTCGTCTATAAAAGTCATGTCCGACAACTTGACGACAAAATCGCGAATGGCTTCAAGTACGTTTCTCCTTCTTATATTCAATTTTTATAAAAAGAGGCATTTTTTTTTCAATAGGGGCACATATGCCAACTGCGCCAGGCACAGGAACTGCGGAGGTAGGTTGAACCGGAACCGTTCAACCCCAGTTGGGACGGGGTAGAGAGAGACACGAGAAAATGGGACAGTTAGGACATTATGTCACGTCACTTGTCACCCCTCCCGTACCGCTCCCATACCTCACGAACAGACCTAGTTATGCGTTACACCTGTAGTTCAATTTGTGTTAAAATAGGGAATATTCATGAATTTTAATTTTTGCTTTATTTAAAGCTCATTCATGTAACAAACAGTAGACAAAAATATTTTTTCGAATAGCTATAACAATAACCAAGATATAAGCCATCAAACATTTCATTCTATCTCTTTCTTGCAAAACAGAATTTAATATGGACTTTATATGGCTGGAGTGCACTGTGACGTAACAGTGCATGTCTAATTACTAGTTTAAAATGCCTATATTATGCGTATTTCTTGGCCAATTTTAATTTCACATTATGAAATAGTTTTACGGTATTCTGATATTTCGTTAAAAAAAGCGATAAAAAAAATTCATGCATGTTCGTTCCCTCTTGTCCTGTAATATTTTCTTTTTTATTATATATTTATCAAAATATCTCCTTTGCAGATGCCCGCTATGCCGCGAGAGATACCCCGCCCTGAAAGATAAATGGGACCACATGTGGCTGGTCCACAAGTTGCGCAAGGAGACCGCGGACTGCCCCGTCTGCGGGAGCTCCTACCGCAAGTTCTCCGACGTGAAGAAACACGCCATGGCCGAACACGGCATGAATATCACGCTGGCCAATGTGTGGACACTCCTGAACCAGCTCGGTAAGGGGGGTGGAGGGGGGCAGAAGGGGGTAGGGGGGGACGTCGGTGCTGTAAAAGTAGAGCCGAAGGAAGACAGCGATGATGATTGCTTGCTCATTGAGGAGGAGAGGGAGACTTTGGTCGTGTACGATTGAGTTCTACAACCCCTCTTTTTTTCTTGAGCATGTTCGGGTAAAAAGTATCCTATAACCATCTGGAGTGCCCAGCTACCCGTGTACCAAAAATAGTTGAAATCCGTTTAGCCGATTTAGCGCGATGAAGCCACAACGACACATACAAACATTTTATTTTTACAACTTTATAATAGTACTAGCTTCTGCCCGCGACTTCGTCCGACTTAAATTCGTTTATCGCGGATAAGGTTATTTTTCCGGAATAAAAAGTAGCCTATGTCCTTTCCCGGGACTCAAACTGTCTCCATGCCAAATTTCATCCAAATCGGTTCAGCGGTTTAAGCGTCTTCACGCCAAATTTCATCCAAATCGGTTCAGCGGTTTAAGCGTGAAGAGGTAACAGACAGACACACTTTCGCATTTATAATATTAGTATGGATAAAAGATAATGAGACAAATTAGATGCTTTGGGGGGTAAGGGTTTGAGCTTCTTAGTCCCCCCTCCCACCCTAAATTTTCTACTGTAGAGGCCAAGGGGCACAAAGTAAAATCATAAGTAACTAAGGGGGGAGAGAGATATCTCTAGATGGTTATAGGATACTTTTTACCCGACTACGCTGAAGACCAAAAAAAAGGGGGTTACTTTTTCTCCTCCGTGAACGAAGTTGCAGGGGCACCTTCTAGTTTCATAATATTTTTCTGTTTTTGCGATTAACGATTAGCAGGTTTAAGTTAAATTTATAGATATTGCTTTTGGGTGTAAAAATTGTGATCAAAATTATCAATCATGTGGGAAATATAGTTTACCTGAAATACATGTCTTGTATTATTAGAACTGAATGGAATTATGTTTTGTTTTACATATAAACTTTTAGGATATAAAAATGACAGAGTGGAAAAGATGAACTTACAAATTGTATTGCTTTAAAATGGTATGTTTTCTTATTGTTTGAGAAAGTTATATATATGTTAAGATATATGAAATAGGTGACTTCTGATGTTTTGTGCTATTCTAAATCTTGAATATTCATTATTTTAGTTAGTATGAAGAAATTATCATGTTTCTTTCCGGTTTTTCTTTTTGCTATATGGAATACTTCGTTATCATGTTACTCTTATATGTATAATAATGTCCAGACTTTGATTATATGTTGGGGGGAGGGGGGATAAGTTGTACAGGCGTTTGAACCCATATCAGTTTCCATGCCACATTCAGCGTTAAACATTGTTAAAACGATATACGATGCATGCGGTACAATTTTAAATTAGAAAAAATCTTACAATTTGGTACTTTCCTGTAGTGATAAATGATGTCACGCTTGCAGTTAAATGTTATTTCTGAAAATGCGTAGAAATTATTTATGACTACTTATTCTTAAGCTTTTGGATTTTAAAGTGATCAAAAACTAAAATTAAGGAGGCAATTTGACCGTATAGAATTATGACGTCATAAACCTTTTTTTCTTTCAAACTTCATACTTTCTGACGGTTTAGACAGTTCATAAAAAGGAACTGATTTGATCTGTCAGTCAAGTACCCTATTGTTGTGTCTCACTTATTTAATACGCGTTAGGAAACTGGTCGCTGTTAAAACACTTGTACTACGACTGGATTTTTTTTTTTTCACCTTACTTGCTCGGAGAAGTTCCGTGCAACAGCGCCAAATCTGCGTGGAAAAGTTATTTGAAGATCGATTTTCTTTTGTATGTTTATTTCTTTGGTTTACTAGGAGTGTGTTTCGTAGGTTCATTAACACTTGTTATTTAAAAAAAATAATTGATTTGTTATAATTGCATAGATTTTAAAACATCTCACATTTTCCTCAGTGAGGTGAAAAGTTGTGTGTTTCACATGACTGCAAATTATTTGGCTTCTTGTGCCTTAAAAGCGTTACGCTCAGGAATCTATATTTCAAATTTGAAGTTCAATTTTAGATTCCTTCGCTTTCTCGGCTTTCAATTCAAGCACTCGCGCCAAATAACAAATTTGCAGCCTTGCATAAAAAATAACTATTTTCTAAATTTGCGTAAATAACCAACAAAAGCATCAATGTTTGAAGAAATGTTAAATATATTTTTCGTCACACCTGGCCATAATGCGAGTTTTACCGCACGCCACACGTACGGTAAAACTCGCATTATAGCCAGGTGAAGGCGTAAAATTATGTACTCACCACGGGCAGTATACAACCCTCGCCTGCGGCTCGGATCACAAATACCTGCGATTTCGGGCTTTCTTTCTTTTACAGCCCTTGGTAAGTAATGTACTATTAAGGTTCCGTACAATGGTTGGCTATTTGTCTCAAAGCGTTGTTTTTTGCGATACGAAACCCTTAGTGCGCAAGGCTGACTCGCGCTTGGCCGTTTTTTTTTCTATTTCGACAATATTATGACAAACGTAATCATTAATCGACGTAATTAGTGCTTTAAGTTAAACGGGTCGTTCAGATTTTTTTATCTGAGTTAGCGTTTTGCGTGTTTCCTGAGAACATACTAAAGTAAGGAGCTTCAGATTATATTTTACAAGTTTCTGTTTAATTTGCAATATATACTACATTACATATTAAATATATGTCTGTTCGGTCCAAATTTTGCAAGTTAAATGACCCACTTCCCGGTTTCTGATTGAGCTAATATTTGGTATACTTATGTAAGTTTGGTGACAATACAATACAACCCAGATGGTGGTCAATGGTCATACAAAGTAATAATATAACGTAATCCTTTAACGGATGTTCAAAGAAAAGTACAGTCGGCGATAAATCATCTTGTCACAAAAATGCTATCTTGACAATTTTTTTCTTGTATGTACAAATTCTCAACTCCTCAAGATCTTACTATAATAAAAACATAAATTACATATAACGAAGTCATTAATTATTATATTGTCCCCAAGAAACACTGCAATATTCTAAAGTCTGCATGACCCATAAATATTGCTTATTTTTATACAATTAGGATAGAAAATATTGATAGTGCATTCAATAATTATAAAGCCATATGAAGAACTAAGAAGTGATCTTATCCACAGCCTATTTTAGTATTTTAGTGACCGTCAATGATTTTATCGACATACACTTGTACAATTATGTAATTGTTATATGTTAATAAAATGTATACTTTTTTCAATTTTTGGTTGTTATTTGTGTAGCAAAGAAAACTAATTGGCACCCAATATACCAGAAATGGCACCTCGTTTGAGGCACTGTTTAGGCAGTGCCGTGCGGTCCATATAGGCACAAAGGGCTCATTCACGAATCACCCAAGGTTGTTGGGCCACATTTAGACCCCCCCCCCCCCCCTCTTTGGTGATTTTTGGTGAGGTTCTTTGCGATCCCCTCCCCCTCACGAGTATTTGTTTTTGACCTCTTAAAGTTCTAAGTAAATGATATTGTATTTAGTTGACCTTGGGTTTATTTTCGGTTTTCGTACATAAATGCGTTATGTGTTTCATTCATTCATTATGCAAACGTACCTCTGAAAAATTAGACTCTTCTTTGAAGGTACATAGGTACAGTAAAAAATACACGCGAGCTTGTACCCCCCTCCCCCCAACGTGATCAGTTGTGAGGTTTTCGTAAGCCGCGTGTGGGAACACAGGTCCGAAGCAATACCCACAAAGTCGGCAAAATTGTAAACACCGCGTGCGTGAGGACGTGCGGGGAGGGTTGTGGGACGCGACAGTTAGTCGTTTCTCATACTTTGTACATAACAGTAATCTCTCAAATATATAGCGAAAATACTTTATTGTGTATCCTTGAAACAACACCCAAGTAGCAAACCGCACACCGCGCCTTCGGAGCCTCGCGTGATTTCTGGATGAGCCCGGAGGCACTGCCTGTCCTGAAAACAATGGCTCCATACAGCTATGAACTGCCTTCCTGATCCCATGAGATCAAACCAATTTAAGTGCCTAACTTGACCAAAAACCTGTGGACGACACTGGTTGCAGGATATTATTTCTGCCTTGAAATAAGATGGTGTTTTCCAGAGAGCAAAAGGTGATTGTTCCTAATTCGTCGGATTCCCGTTTCGTCGAATTCCTGATTCGTCGAATTCTTGTTTCGTCGAAATTATCTATACTAATATCATAAATGCGAAAGTGTGTCAGTCTGTCTGTCTATCTGTTACCTCTTCACGCTTAAACCGCTGAACTGATTTGGATGAAATTTGGTATGGAAATAGTTTGAGTCCCGGGGAAGGACATAGGCTACTTTTTATCCCGGAACAATACCCTTATCCGCGATAAACGAATTTAAGGCGGACGAAACGTTACAAAATAAGCATGGAATTAGACATCCACTTTACTCCAGTGGTTAGAAGCTATTTACATCAATATTTAGCTTTTAATATTAAATACACAAGTGGAGTCACAGTAATTACATAGTTTCATTTGAAACAGGAATTCGACGAAACAGGAATATGACGAACCAGGAACAATTCAAAATTTACTGCAGCGGTATTTTTTGTAATATAAAAAAAAAACATATCTTTCATATAGATATAGAGACTACCCAGACTATAATATCATAATTTGCGAAAAGCAAATAGACCATTTACCCTATAGAGATAATACATACCTATTAGGTACTCAATAAACTTGTCAAAATCAAATTAGCAAAATCATGTCCAACCGTTACTATCAATGTATGACACTAGACGAAATAATTATTCCTCAAAAATAACATGGTCACCAGAACAAGTTAGTTTTAGGAGCAGTAAGCCATCTATTACGCACTAAGAGAAACTTCAGCTTTTCACTACTCATCACTAGATGTCGCTAGCCGCAATAATGATAATAGGAATTACTACAGAGTTCTAGGAAATATATATAAAAAACAAACATATGTTTTTAGTTCTTTTTATTGAACTTTACTTTTTGCGAGTAGAATATACATCATTCTTGGTCGTAGAAGGCCGACAGCTCCTCTTCCAACTTATTCTTCTCACACACCGACCGCAGATGTCTGTTCAGTTTGTTGTTACCCTGACATAGAAAACAAGCTAAATTAGAATATTAAAACGAATAAATCTGTTTTGCATAACTGGTTCAAATCTTTGAACCGGGTCAGGTCTGTGGTGTAAACAGTCAGGTCTGTCTTGTAACTAGTCAGGTCTGTCTGGTGCCTTGTTAGATCTATCACAAAATATAATCTCCCAGTTGGTTAAATCTGATTTTGTATAGAACTAAATATGTCTAATTAAGTCAGTTTAACTAATTAAGAAGTAGGTAGCGACACTAGCATGCCTAATCGAGTATGTAAGTTTGATATTATAGTTCTGTGTATTGCCAAGACGAGTAAAAAAGCAGACTACCTGATGGAATAGTCTGGCTAATGAAAAATAAGACTGGAATCAACCGCGAAATTTAATGTAGTGCGTTTAAAAAGTAGCTGCGGTGTGCCTTTATGAGCAAGAGTTAAACAAATTTATTGCTTTTGTCATTAATTATTAAGTCAATAGTTAATGAGAAAAACATTCAAATTTGTTTATATCTAGCTCATACAGGTACACCGCAGCTACATTTTTAATTTTCGCGGTTGATTCCAGTCTCATCTTTCATTAGCCAGACCCTATACGAGTACTGGCCTAATAAGAAATATGTGAACCAGTGGGCGGTGCGGCACAGTTTGTATGTAGGAGGCGGTACAGCGACACAAAGACGACAGTTACAACATTCTAAAGCCGCAGGCTCATAGCATTGTTACCAGCTAAGTTTGTTTCGTAACTAAGCTCTGTTTGTAGCTATCCCGCCTGTCTTGTAGCTAAACTTATTTAGTTTTTAAGTAGGTTAATCTAGTAAATAATAAGGTCTGTTTGATATTTGGCTATTATCTTGTTTCTAACAAGATTTATGTTGTAACTAACAAGATCTACGTTGTAACTAAGTCTATTTTTTTGATAAGGTCTATTTTGTATGTTGTTAGGTCTGTCTTATATCGAACTAGCTCCGTCTCGTATATAAATAGGTATGTTTTTAACCGGCGAGGTCTACTAGATCTATCGGGTGAGGTCTGTATCGTATCCAGATAGGCTTAGTATTGTAACAGTCGAGGTCTATCTTGTATCTAAGTAGTTCTGTCTTGTAATTTGTTTATTTATTTAAACTTTATTGCACAATAGGTGGACGATTACATCCGGTAGATATGCAATGGGTGTATTCATTTGGTGTGTCTAGTATGTAGATGTGCGGACGCTAGGTGTGAGCTTGAAGCAGCCCCCGCAGAGGTGGTATACGGCGCGGCTGGGCTGCTGCGGGCGGTGGAGGCGCGCATGCGCGGCGAGCGACTCGCTGCTGCTGTAGCGCGCCGCGTGTGTGACTGTGTGTGTGTATGTAGATGTGCGGACGCTAGGTGTGACCTTGAAGCAGCCCCCGCAGAGGTGGCACACGGCGCGGCTGGGCTGCTGCGGGCGGTGGCGGCGCGCATGCGCGGCGAGAGACTCGCTGCTGCTGTAGCGCGCCGCGTGTGTGACTGTGTGTGTGTATGTAGATGTGCGGACGCTAGGTGTGACCTTGAAGCAGCCCCCGCAGAGGTGGCACACGGCGCGGCTGGGCTGCTGCGGGCGGTGGCGGCGCGCATGCGCGGCGAGCGACTCGCTGCTGCTGTAGCGCGCCGCGTGTGTGACTGTGTGTGTGTATGTAGATGTGCGGACGCTAGGTGTGACCTTGAAGCAGCCCCCGCAGAGGTGGCACACGGCGCGGCTGGGCTGCTGCGGGCGGTGGCGGCGCGCATGCGCGGCGAGCGACTTGCTGCTGCTGTAGCGCGCCGCGTGTGTGACTGTGTGTGTGTATGTAGATGTGCGGACGCTAGGTGTGACCTTGAAGCAGCCCCCGCAGAGGTGGCACACGGCGCGGCTGGGCTGCTGCGGGCGGTGGCGGCGCGCATGCGCGGCGAGAGACTCGCTGCTGCTGTAGCGCGCCGCGTGTGTGACTGTGTGTGTGTATGTAGATGTGCGGACGCTAGGTGTGACCTTGAAGCAGCCCCCGCAGAGGTGGCACACGGCGCGGCTGGGCTGCTGCGGGCGGTGGAGGCGCGCATGCGCGGCGAGCGACTCGCTGCTGCTGTAGCGCGCCGCGTGTGTGACTGTGTGTGTGTATGTAGATGTGCGGACGCTAGGTGTGACCTTGAAGCAGCCCCCGCAGAGGTGGCACACGGCGCGGCTGGGCTGCTGCGGGCGGTGGCGGCGCGCATGCGCGGCGAGAGACTCGCTGCTGCTGTAGCGCGCCGCGTGTGTGACTGTGTGTGTGTATGTAGATGTGCGGACGCTAGGTGTGACCTTGAAGCAGCCCCCGCAGAGGTGGCACACGGCGCGGCTGGGCTGCTGCGGGCGGTGGCGGCGCGCATGCGCGGCGAGCGACTTGCTGCTGCTGTAGCGCGCCGCGTGTGTGACTGTGTGTGTGTATGTAGATGTGCGGACGCTAGGTGTGACCTTGAAGCAGCCCCCGCAGAGGTGGCACACGGCGCGGCTGGGCTGCTGCGGGCGGTGGCGGCGCGCATGCGCGGCGAGCGACTCGCTGCTGCTGTAGCGCGCCGCGTGTGTGACTGTGTGTGTGTATGTAGATGTGCGGACGCTAGGTGTGACCTTGAAGCAGCCCCCGCAGAGGTGGCACACGGCGCGGCTGGGCTGCTGCGGGCGGTGGCGGCGCGCATGCGCGGCGAGAGACTCGCTGCTGCTGTAGCGCGCCGCGTGTGTGACTGTGTGTGTGTATGTAGATGTGCGGACGCTAGGTGTGACCTTGAAGCAGCCCCCGCAGAGGTGGCACACGGCGCGGCTGGGCTGCTGCGGGCGGTGGAGGCGCGCATGCGCGGCGAGCGACTCGCTGCTGCTGTAGCGCGCCGCGTGTGTGACTGTGTGTGTGTATGTAGATGTGCGGACGCTAGGTGTGACCTTGAAGCAGCCCCCGCAGAGGTGGCACACGGCGCGGCTGGGCTGCTGCGGGCGGTGGCGGCGCGCATGCGCGGCGAGAGACTCGCTGCTGCTGTAGCGCGCCGCGTGTGTGACTGTGTGTGTGTATGTAGATGTGCGGACGCTAGGTGTGACCTTGAAGCAGCCCCCGCAGAGGTGGCACACGGCGCGGCTGGGCTGCTGCGGGCGGTGGCGGCGCGCATGCGCGGCGAGCGACTCGCTGCTGCTGTAGCGCGCCGCGTGTGTGACTGTGTGTGTGTATGTAGATGTGCGGACGCTAGGTGTGACCTTGAAGCAGCCCCCGCAGAGGTGGCACACGGCGCGGCTGGGCTGCTGCGGGCGGTGGCGGCGCGCATGCGCGGCGAGAGACTCGCTGCTGCTGTAGCGCGCCGCGTGTGTGACTGTGTGTGTGTATGTAGATGTGCGGACGCTAGGTGTGACCTTGAAGCAGCCCCCGCAGAGGTGGCACACGGCGCGGCTGGGCTGCTGCGGGCGGTGGCGGCGCGCATGCGCGGCGAGCGACTTGCTGCTGCTGTAGCGCGCCGCGTGTGTGACTGTGTGTGTGTATGTAGATGTGCGGACGCTAGGTGTGACCTTGAAGCAGCCCCCGCAGAGGTGGCACACGGCGCGGCTGGGCTGCTGCGGGCGGTGGCGGCGCGCATGCGCGGCGAGCGACTTGCTGCTGCTGTAGCGCGCCGCGTGTGTGACTGTGTGTGTGTATGTAGATGTGCGGACGCTAGGTGTGACCTTGAAGCAGCCCCCGCAGAGGTGGCACACGGCGCGGCTGGGCTGCTGCGGGCGGTGGCGGCGCGCATGCGCGGCGAGCGACTTGCTGCTGCTGTAGCGCGCCGCGTGTGTGACTGTGTGTGTGTATGTAGATGTGCGGACGCTAGGTGTGACCTTGAAGCAGCCCCCGCAGAGGTGGCACACGGCGCGGCTGGGCTGCTGCGGGCGGTGGCGGCGCGCATGCGCGGCGAGCGACTTGCTGCTGCTGTAGCGCGCCGCGTGTGTGACTGTGTGTGTGTATGTAGATGTGCGGACGCTAGGTGTGACCTTGAAGCAGCCCCCGCAGAGGTGGCACACGGCGCGGCTGGGCTGCTGCGGGCGGTGGCGGCGCGCATGCGCGGCGAGCGACTTGCTGCTGCTGTAGCGCGCCGCGTGTGTGACTGTGTGTGTGTATGTAGATGTGCGGACGCTAGGTGTGACCTTGAAGCAGCCCCCGCAGAGGTGGCACACGGCGCGGCTGGGCTGCTGCGGGCGGTGGCGGCGCGCATGCGCGGCGAGCGACTTGCTGCTGCTGTAGCGCGCCGCGTGTGTGACTGTGTGTGTGTATGTAGATGTGCGGACGCTAGGTGTGACCTTGAAGCAGCCCCCGCAGAGGTGGCACACGGCGCGGCTGGGCTGCTGCGGGCGGTGGCGGCGCGCATGCGCGGCGAGCGACTTGCTGCTGCTGTAGCGCGCCGCGTGTGTGACTGTGTGTGTGTATGTAGATGTGCGGACGCTAGGTGTGACCTTGAAGCAGCCCCCGCAGAGGTGGCACACGGCGCGGCTGGGCTGCTGCGGGCGGTGGCGGCGCGCATGCGCGGCGAGCGACTTGCTGCTGCTGTAGCGCGCCGCGTGTGTGACTGTGTGTGTGTATGTAGATGTGCGGACGCTAGGTGTGACCTTGAAGCAGCCCCCGCAGAGGTGGCACACGGCGCGGCTGGGCTGCTGCGGGCGGTGGCGGCGCGCATGCGCGGCGAGCGACTTGCTGCTGCTGTAGCGCGCCGCGTGTGTGACTGTGTGTGTGTATGTAGATGTGCGGACGCTAGGTGTGACCTTGAAGCAGCCCCCGCAGAGGTGGCACACGGCGCGGCTGGGCTGCTGCGGGCGGTGGCGGCGCGCATGCGCGGCGAGCGACTTGCTGCTGCTGTAGCGCGCCGCGTGTGTGACTGTGTGTGTGTATGTAGATGTGCGGACGCTAGGTGTGACCTTGAAGCAGCCCCCGCAGAGGTGGCACACGGCGCGGCTGGGCTGCTGCGGGCGGTGGCGGCGCGCATGCGCGGCGAGCGACTTGCTGCTGCTGTAGCGCGCCGCGTGTGTGACTGTGTGTGTGTATGTAGATGTGCGGACGCTAGGTGTGACCTTGAAGCAGCCCCCGCAGAGGTGGCACACGGCGCGGCTGGGCTGCTGCGGGCGGTGGCGGCGCGCATGCGCGGCGAGCGACTTGCTGCTGCTGTAGCGCGCCGCGTGTGTGACTGTGTGTGTGTATGTAGATGTGCGGACGCTAGGTGTGACCTTGAAGCAGCCCCCGCAGAGGTGGCACACGGCGCGGCTGGGCTGCTGCGGGCGGTGGCGGCGCGCATGCGCGGCGAGCGACTTGCTGCTGCTGTAGCGCGCCGCGTGTGTGACTGTGTGTGTGTATGTAGATGTGCGGACGCTAGGTGTGACCTTGAAGCAGCCCCCGCAGAGGTGGCACACGGCGCGGCTGGGCTGCTGCGGGCGGTGGCGGCGCGCATGCGCGGCGAGCGACTTGCTGCTGCTGTAGCGCGCCGCGTGTGTGACTGTGTGTGTGTATGTAGATGTGCGGACGCTAGGTGTGACCTTGAAGCAGCCCCCGCAGAGGTGGCACACGGCGCGGCTGGGCTGCTGCGGGCGGTGGCGGCGCGCATGCGCGGCGAGCGACTTGCTGCTGCTGTAGCGCGCCGCGTGTGTGACTGTGTGTGTGTATGTAGATGTGCGGACGCTAGGTGTGACCTTGAAGCAGCCCCCGCAGAGGTGGCACACGGCGCGGCTGGGCTGCTGCGGGCGGTGGCGGCGCGCATGCGCGGCGAGCGACTTGCTGCTGCTGTAGCGCGCCGCGTGTGTGACTGTGTGTGTGTATGTAGATGTGCGGACGCTAGGTGTGACCTTGAAGCAGCCCCCGCAGAGGTGGCACACGGCGCGGCTGGGCTGCTGCGGGCGGTGGCGGCGCGCATGCGCGGCGAGCGACTTGCTGCTGCTGTAGCGCGCCGCGTGTGTGACTGTGTGTGTGTATGTAGATGTGCGGACGCTAGGTGTGACCTTGAAGCAGCCCCCGCAGAGGTGGCACACGGCGCGGCTGGGCTGCTGCGGGCGGTGGCGGCGCGCATGCGCGGCGAGCGACTCGCTGCTGCTGTAGCGCGCCGCGTGTGTGACTGTGTGTGTGTATGTAGATGTGCGGACGCTAGGTGTGACCTTGAAGCAGCCCCCGCAGAGGTGGCACACGGCGCGGCTGGGCTGCTGCGGGCGGTGGCGGCGCGCATGCGCGGCGAGCGACTTGCTGCTGCTGTAGCGCGCCGCGCACTGCGCGCATGCGTGCGGCTTGCGCGTGGTGTGCACCGTGTCCATGTGCGACGCCAGCGAGCGCTGGTTCGCGCAGGTCCGGGAGCATATCGGGCACACGAAACTGAAACGAACAATATATTAAAAGCTAGAAGATAGCCGAAAGCAAAACTTCCATCTCCCCTTTACACCTGAACAGGAGTCGGCAACCTTTTGGGTCGGGAGAGTCAAAAGAAATGATAGTCCGTTACAATCATTTCTTAGAAAATATCCTCAATGTACAGACATTTTATTTAATAAATTTTTGTATGTTTTTATGTGTCGTTATGGCTTCATCGCGCCAAAACGGTGACACGGATTTCAACTATTTTTGGTTCACGGGTAACTTGGTATCCACAGATGGTGATACGAAACCTTTTTCCCAACTACACTGACGAGAAACTGGGGTTATGACTTTTATTCTCCGCAAGCGAAGTTGCGGGGCACCTTCTGGTACCAACTAAAATACTTTTCTTTTCAGTGACCATTAAATAGTTCGTATAACTTTTTTTTAGGAAAATATCTGCAGTCTGTACATTGACATTTCATTTTTACAACTTTTTTTTTATGACATAGGAGGCAAACGAGCAGACGGGTCGCCTGATGGTAAGCGATCACCGTCGCCCATAGACACTTGCATCACCGGAGGAGTCACAAGTGCAAGTGCATAATAATATCATAGAAAATACTAAATATAAAAAGAGAACACAACAAAACGGGACTCGCGTATAAATATGATTTATTTAATTACCTTTCGTTAGTAATTCTTCGAAGAAGCGATAATACGTAATAAGGTACCGTCTAGCGACGCAGAGGTGCTTAGACAGGATGTTGCGGTTATCCTAAGGAAGGCGAAGCTACCCGTGAGTAATGTCACTGCAGAAGAGCGATCAGCCCTTAAGGACTTGAGGGAGAATGAGAATATCCTAGTTCTTAAGGCTGACAAAGGTAATGCCGCTGTAGTGATGGACTCTGCTGATTACGATGGTAAAATACGGGGCTTACTGGAAGATAACCTCGTATATAAGCCCGTCTCCTACGACCCTACTGCTCGAGTTACACGTCGCATACGGGCAGTCATCAGAGACTATGAAAAGTTATTCGGAGAAGACGACTTTCACCGGTTATACAGGCCTAAAATTGTGCAACCACCGAAACTGTACGGGCTACCGAAAGTACACAAACCCAACGTGCCGCTGCGGCCTATCGTAAGTCAGATTGCGTCCCCCACTTACAATCTTGCGAAGCATGTTGCATCGGTGTTACAGCCGTTTGTAGGTAACACGTCATCTTTTGTGAAGGATTCCCGCCACTTTGTAGACATACTGAAGGACATCAGACTGGGACTGGATGAGATAATGGTGAGTTTTGATGTTGAGTCACTTTTCACCAATGATCCCGTAATGGAGTGTCTTGAAGTAATCAGAAAAAGGCTGAGTGACAATGGGACGCCGGAGTCTATAACTTTTTATATCGTGGAAAGAGTTACCTCCAGATCGACGGTGTTGCCATGGGTAGCCCTGTGGCACCGGTTATGGCAACCATCTGGATGGAACATTTTGAAGCCAATTTAGATCTGCGACCATGGGCAGGGAAGTTGTGCAAGCGATATGTTGACGATGTTTTCGGCGTTATGAAGGGTGGCAAACAGGAGGTTGAGCAATTACTGCAGTATCTCAATTCTTTTCATCCCGAAATTAAGTTCACGTATGAATTGGAACTGGAACGTAGCTTGCCTTTTCTGGACGTAAAAGTGACAGGTCGGGTAGATGGCTCCATGACGCACACTGTTTACAGGAAACCGACACACACCGACAGGTATTTGAATGCGTTGTCTCATCACCATCCTCGTCACCTCCAAGCTGTTGTGAGTTCCCTCTATAACAGGGCACGTGACCTTTGCGACCCGGAATTCTTAGATAGTGAGGTCTCACACATTCAAAAGGTCCTTAGATGGAATGGGTATGAGGTGAACAGACAGCAGCACAGACGAAAACCAAAACGTAAACATCCAGACGTTTGGAGGCAACCAGCATTCATGCCATACGTAAGAGGAATAAGGGACAAAATTGGCACAGTACTACAAAAGTACTCGATAAAAACCGTGTACAAGCCGTTATCTAGGGTCATAGGGCATGTAAGATCACCTAAGGATGTTATTCGGTTCCAATCACCTGGCGTTTACAAGATCGATTGCAGTTGCGGGAGTTCTTATATTGGACAGACGAAGCGCACTATTGCTGAAAGAGTCAAGGAACATATCGCAGCTGTTAAGAAGCGCCAGGTGAATAAGTCCGCTATTGCCGAACATTTATTAGAAGCGGGACCAAACCACTGGATTGAGCTTCATAATCCCGAGATCCTTTCTATGGAACGTAATTACTATTGTAGAATCGTGCGTGAAGCAATTGAAATCAAGAAACACCGAAATTTCAACCGGGAAGATGGTTTCAAGCTTTCA
Organism: Hedya salicella; assembly: GCA_905404275.2. Taxonomy (NCBI): domain Eukaryota; kingdom Metazoa; phylum Arthropoda; class Insecta; order Lepidoptera; family Tortricidae; genus Hedya; species Hedya salicella. The sequence goes on from FR990120.1 coordinate 6,950,669, forward strand.
TCTTCGTGGAATCCAGTAATTAGTAAATTTAAGCAACATCATATAACATCTGATGAATCGCCTGACGTCGTGAGTGTAGTGTGTCGGTCTAGTCACGACCGTAGTGTTCAACCTAATAATAAACATCAAGCGCGGGTAGATCGAAAAACACGCGCGGCTAGAAGACGTTGATTTCGCCACTCCAGTTTCCTTCGAGACCAAGGACGTAACGCGACGTCCGAAACGTCGAAGAATTACCAACGAAAGGTAATTAAATAAGTCATATTTATACGCGATTAAGCCCCGTTTTGTTGTGTTAAAAAGAGAAGATTTCACATTAAACATACACGGTGAGCTGGTGGCACAGTGCGTTCCTCAAGTGCTGTTTTAGACTCTTACGAGAGCTGTACGAGATACGGCAGGCCTCGCACTGGAACTGCTCCCCACCTATGTGCTTCTTCTTATGCTGCGCCAAGGTGTAAGGGCTACTGAAGGTCGAGGGGCACTGGTCGCATGTGAATCGCTTATTTATGTGCTTACTGGAAAGATATAGAAGATATTTAACGACCAGTTCGGCTCAGCGGGAGTAACGTTGCCTGCGAAGCTGGAGGTCCTGGGTTCAAATCCCGGTAAGGGAAAATAATTATGTGATGAGCCTACATATTTGTTCCTGAGTCTTGGATGTTTTCTATGTATATAAATAAATATATCTATTAAATACATCGTCGTCTAGTACTGATAACACAAGCCTTATTGAGCTTAACATGGGTCTAGTTCGATTTGTGTAAAATTGACATGTAATATTTATTTATTTATTTATTTGGACTAGGTTGAGGGAAAATTGTGGGTTGATATATAATTACTGGATACTCAGACATAAATAAAACTGCCAATTAAAATGGTCCGATTTGACGTTGCCAGCCGTATTCAAATAGACGCTATAGGTAAAAAACTCAAGTAAACCCCCTCTTGTATGTAGTAGTGTACAAAATTGATATGAAGAAGAAGAAGAAGAAGAAGAAGAAGAAGAAGAAGAAGATTCATTTATTTTGTAAACAACAACAAAAATTGCAGTACATTGAAAAAGTGACATGTATAGACCTAACCTAGACTTAAAGCTAAACCTAGGAGCCATAATCAATCATATTTGTGTTTACAAAAATGGAGTCCACTCAGCATATGTCAGAGCACTCATGATATGGAACTTATGTCATTTTTCTAATATGGAACGTCAAATTGCCTAAACGGATACGTCACTACTACATACAAAAGGTGACTTACTTAAGTTTTTCACATATAATAACGCGTATTTCTCATCGGAATCAACATACTAAAATATCATGTGTAAAGTCTCTTATGACTCACGTTTAGTGATATGATAAAGATTTTATTATATAACTGAACGTGTCTAGTGAAATGATAAAACGAGTTGACTTTGCGAGTTCGTTTCGTCAAAGCACTGGCGTGTTTCAGGGACTTTATCAAATCACTAAACAAATCTGGTGTAATGACAAAACGAGCCTTTTTTGGCTGATTTCATCATTTCACTAAACTGATTCAGGGATTTAATCAAATGACTGACTTTCTCTAGACAAATGATAAAATTGATTCGTCATTTTAACATCCTGCGTGATTTGACCATTTCCCTTAGAGATTTCATAAAATCTCTGTTTTGGCTATTTCCCTGCGACATATAAATTATAAAGCTTAAAAAGTACCTTCAACGAGAATTGTTTTCAACATGATCGAGTATAACGTTTTTGAGTTATTGCCAAAAAACTGCGTTTCACAGTATAAGGACGATTGCTCTTTTTCATAGTTTTTTTTCATCTGTAGTGATTTTTAGGGTTCCGTACCAAAAATGGAAAAAAAAGGAACCCTTATGGTGCGACTTCGTCTGTCTGTCTGTCCAACTATTTGATCGCCATATCTCAAAAACTACTTATGCTTTCTATTTGAAATTTAGAATATTTATAAAGATGGTTAGTCCACATGTTTAATTATTTTATTTTAAATTTACACAGCAGCATTTCGTCCAAACGTCGGGAACTCAAATAAGATAATATACGCGGTTTAATCCGTTAAATAGTTTTATTTTAAATAGTAAAAATCGCGGAAACACAACATATTTTGTTTTATTAAGGAAAATGTGAAAAAAAAAACACCACCCCACCCTTTATCTCCGAAGTTTACCGAACAAAAATTTTGAAATGTTCACAATTTGTATAAAGAAACAAAAATATTATACAAGAGTTATAACCATGTCTCTAACTAGCTTTTTTTTTAATTTTCAAAAAACCTATTTGATCAACCCGGTTGCGTTAAGTTTTCACCTCATTTGTATGCAAATAGATATCAGGTGCAAACCTAATTCAACCGGAACCGGGTAGTATAATAATGATAGGCTAAGTGAAACTTTGTACGGAACCCTCGGTGCGCGAATCCGACTCGCACTTGGCCGGGTTTTACTAGCTTTATATCGGATCAAACTCACATCATATGTGTCCGAACAGCGGCCTGGTTGTTGTAAGTCTTGCCGCAGACATGACAGGAGTATGTCTTGTTGCTGGTCTTGGAGAGGTGGAAGCGTTTGATGTGTTGCTGTAGACCGTTGGCGTCACTGGAACAAAATTAGAGCGTTCATACAGACCGAATATTCTGCTTTAAAAATAATATACAAAACCGGTCAAGCGAGACGGTCAAGGGTTCCGAACCATCACACGCGATAAAACATGCTTTTAGGGTTTCGTAACCAAAGGGTAAAACAGGTATTACTAAGACTTCGCTGTCCGTCTGTCTGTCTGTCTGTCTATCACCAGGCTGTATCTCATGAACCGTGATATGTAGACGGTTGAAATTTTCACAAATGATGTATTTTTGTTGCCGCTATAACAATAAATACTAAAAACAGTATAATTTTATGTCTGTCTATCTATATCAATAATCAATATAAAATGATCGAACACCGCGTACATTTTGCTTAGGAATAGAGATCTGCTAACACTGGACTGTCATAGATACGGCTGTTGATAGCGTATATTTTGTACGGAACCCTCGGTGCGAGAAGAGGACTAATATACCTCTTCATACTCTCTTACACGCGTGGCATTAGAGTTTTATGTGTACGTGTAGGAGGGCTTTGGTTTTTCTTTAAGTAATAGGATATATGCATGTATTTTATCGCTTTTCTTAACAAAATATCAAGCTACTGTAAAAAATATTTCAAAAAGTGAAAATCAGCTATAAAATACGCATTTAAAAACTACTTTTTAGACATCGATTTGACAGAGGTCCGAAATGTACATTTAAGTGGACACTACGGCCATATAAAATCTATATTAAATTCTGTTTTGCTAGAAAGGGATAGAATTAAATGGTTGATGGCTTAAATCTTGGTTATTTTTATGATCGTTATGAGATGCTCTTCCTCAAGGAAAAGGCTTACTGCAAAAAGGTAATCTTGGCGACTTACCGTTTCAAAAGGAGGCTTAGTAATAGTAGTAGCTTAACAAGGCAAGCTATTAGTATTAATTAGAAAATAAGCTAAATTAGCCTCCGGCTTACGCGTAAGTATGTAGATACAAGACCTATGTTTCAGTCTAACAAAATACAAGAAATACCTAGTTGTATACAGAATATACCGCATTCGATAGAAGGAAAGCCTAGTTAGATACAGTAGTAGTATAAATAACTCATTAGATACAAGAAAGGTTTAGTTGGATACAGAATGTACCTCATTAATTACAAGAAAGACTTAGTTGAATACGGTATAGACCTCATTACATACCAGAAATACCTAGTTGAATATAGAATAGACCTCATTAGATACCAGAGTGACCTAGTTGGATGCAGAATATACCTAATTAGATACATGAGAGATCTGGTCGGATACAGAATAGACCTCATACGATACAAGAAAGACCCAGTTAAATCGGAAAAGAAAGTTCAAGTTCAGATAGCTTTCAACACTCACTTGAAAGTTTTGGAGCACAGATGGCAGATAGCCTCCGTGCCGCTGTGGCAGCGCGCCTGGTGCGCCCGGCGGCGGCGCGGACGCACGCGGCGCCCGCAGCGCGCGCAGGCGTGGCGCTCGCGGTGCGCGACCACGTGCGCGCGCAGCACGCCCGCCGTCGCGAACCGCAGCAGGCAGACGGGGCACAGGTGCTCGCCGTTCGACTGGAGTATGGAAGATCATTTCCATCACACTTGTTCGTATAGGGTGTTATACGCGCAGGCGTATAGAGCAGCTGTGGCCGATTTACCTCCCGCGGAAGTTATGGATTTTAATGACTCCCGAGGGAGTTGTGAGAATAGTTCTCTCGTTGCATCCCCTTCTTACCGCCCTTGGTGCACAATGTACTATTTCACCTCAATAGCTCGGAAACGCTTCCTTTACGGCGACCAATCGTTGGACCCTGGGTGCAAAGGACACTTGCAGACCCTAGTGCATGGCTTAGTCTAGCTCATCGATTACCACGCCACCGAACGATCTTCAAACAGTTTAACAAATTAGCTTATCATAGCCAGACCCCGTTGTCAGTGGAACGAATTCATTGAATCAACGAACTAGGGTTGACACAAACAGCAATGTAATTATTTTGTTTGTTTGCATGTAAAGTAATATATATATAACATATTATGCACAGTGCCCGCGAGATATCCGGAAGATTTTAACCATGATTTCCTTAAATGACCTAAGACGGGGGTCGGCAAACTTTTTAGAAGTAGAGCCAGATGCCGGAAACATATCGATTTTTCGGTAGCTCAAAGAGCCTCAGTTTTCTGTTTCAGGTTTATCACTGTATACCAAAATTTTAATAGGACTTTTTTTAAGGGGAACTTGAAGAGCCGCAAGTGACCCTTTAAAGAGCCGCATGCGGCTTGTGAGCCGCGGTGTGTTGACCCGTGACCGAAGGAGCAAAAAATGTTATAAGAACCACAGTCAAATCTAAAATCACAGCCAAATAGGGCGGTAAAGAAAGCGTAACATTGGACACTCTGTATGTCGTCGAGCAGTCGGCCAACCGAGATACCGATGGAGAGATGAAATGGCTAAAGAACATATCTGAATGCAGAAAACTGGAAGGAGATCGCTCAAAACAGGACGCGCTGGCGCCATCTCGTATCGGAAGCCGGTCCGAGAAGATATGACGTCTATTTTAACTTAATCCATACCCAAAAAAATACACGTGACCTTGAATGGGAGGGGGTAGCGTTACAATCACCAAGAAGCGGGGGGGGGGGGTGAGGCCGCGGGGTCAAAAGTAGGCCAAATATAATCACATGATTTCTGGCGGAGTCCTCAAGGCAACAATTAATAGGCTGTTTTTAGACGGGCACGATACATTCTCGACTGCATCGTCACTTAAGGTCAAGCCACACCGACTGCGTGCGCAGCACGTGCACGTGCGCGTGCACCGGATGCGTGCGCGTTGTAAAGTACGAATACCCATAAGAGATGACACACCGCTGCGCACGTGCACGCCCCGCAAGCGGTGTGCCATCTACTATGACATTTCATACGATACAACGCGCACGCCACGCACACGTGCACATGCTGCGCACGCAGCCGGTGTGTTTCGGCCTTTAACAACAGGTGAAATTGTGGCCAAATGCCCGGCTATCATGAATAAAAAACTAATAATAACACAGGGACCCGTCCCAAACTAAGCAAAGCTTGTACTATACGATATCCATACTAATATTATAAATGCGAAAGTGTCTATCTGTCTGTCTGTCTGTCTGTCTGTTACCTCTTCACGCTTAAACCGCTAACCGATTTGGATGAAATTTGGTATAGAGATAGTTTGAGTCCCGGGGAAGGACATAGGCTACATTTTATCCCGGAAAATACCCTTATCCGCGATAAACGAATTTAAGGCGGACGAAGTCGCGGGCAGGAGCTAGTACATAATATATAGATAAATTATAATACTTAAATACATAGAAAACATCCATGACCCAGGAACAAACATTCGGGCTCATCATAAAAACACTTGCCCTGGCCGGGATTCGAACCCGGGACTGCCAGCTTCGAAGGCCGTTGTGCAACCCACTGAGCCAAACGTGTCGTCACATTTATACTCACTTCTTCATGCCTCATCATATGTGCCTGATAGGTATCTTTAAACAGGAACCCCATCGCACAATTATAGCACTTAAACTCCGCTTCCAGATACTTATCTTCTCTTCTCTTCTGTTCTAACTCCGCTCTCTGCTCTTCCACACTTAGAATCTCTTTGTGAAAGTCATTCTTGTTTAATTCTTCCTTTGGTTTTGATTCATCATACACATCATCATTGTCTGTATTTTTCATTTCATCTTGTTCTTCAATATCTTCAGTTTCAGGAATATCACTGTCGTGGTCATCATCTGATGCGTTATCATTGTTTTTTTCGTTTTCTACTTCTATATTATCTGATGGCATGTCATTTTTATCTTCCAAGGAAACATACTGGTTACTGTCTATATTTTCATTTTCAGATGTGAAATGGTAGGTTTTGCTAGGATGCTGTTCACACTCATCTGCCTCCGGGCATAAGACGATGTTTTCAATGTTACTGTTTTGTAGCGTTATGGTGCCTTTGTCACTGAAAATGTTATAATAATATGCCAATGATATAATTTTTAACTTTACTAGTATAAAGTTATTCGGTTCATGGAATAAGGGCTGTTGCTGGCAACACTTGGACAACGGCGGCTCAGGAAAAAGAGGAATGAGCACAATTGGAAGAGGCCTTTGTCAGAAGAGGCAAATGAAAAGGTTATTTTAAAATAAAACCTAACCTTTTATAAAATGTCAAAATAAAGGCTTAACAAAAAAATATAGAGTTGTAAAAATAATAAGTGAGGCAGGTTAATTGATGGCCATTGAATCATTTTTTTTTAATATTTGTATCCATGTGGCTGCGCTGTCTCATCACATCAAAATCGGCTGGATGGATTTCTACTTCACCACTAATGTCAAGTAAAAGAAAACGAAAACATGTGTTGTGCTGGTTATGGAAATTATGGAAGTCCAACTTGGACACTTGCAAGCAACAACCTTAATTAACGACAAGTAAATGTAGAGAAGCGTGATTGGCTTGGAGTGAAAGTGAGAATGAAATATAATAAGAAGCAAAAAAGGGGTAGATGATGAAGCAGTCAAAGTAAAAAATAAAAATGGAAATGGACAGGAGACTTGATTAGGAATAAAGCGAAATGGACCAAACGCATTATGAGGTTACCACCTAGGGACAACATAAGGAAAAGAGGCAGACAAAAATTGACAGAGGGACAGCAAGGGACGAGGCTAGCAAGAAACAGAAAACTATGGAGACAGTTTGAAGAAAAAACAGATTGAAGAAAGGGAGTACACAACCTAAACTGTACAAAAAACTATACGGCAGTTACCCGCTTCTCTATCCGACACTTTTCGTACTGGGCATGGTAAGTTACACATCCCTTGAAACCAGGAGAAATATTCATCTAGTTAAATACTTTCATGCATTAATACGTGGGCGAACAATCAATCCCCAACTATTAGCTCAAATACCCATACGGATCCCCAATGTCACCGCTAAACAGCTACGCACTCGCCGCCGCGCCCTATTCGCCATTCCGTCGGCTAGGACTCGCGCGCTCGCATCTTCTCCCTTACACCAAGCCCTAACGCTACTCAATAACATCCTAGACAGCGACAGCGAACTGGACATAATTTTCAACTCTGAGTCAAAATTTTTGACAGCATCAATTCGATACTTGGAAACAATAGTGACAGCTAGCAGTATCTAATCCTTAAATTAGTGTGTCTATTTTTTGTAAAGAATCAATGTATGGATATAATTGAATTGGATCTAATGTACTCTGAAATAATCATAATTATAATCATAACACATGTATCATGTATTAACTAACAATTAGCACGTAAGGTATATCTGTTAGTGCTAATTATGTAACTTCTATAAATAAATAAAATAAATAAAAAAACTTAATAAAGGGCTTATATTATTATATTTATAATACTAATGTCAAAAATTAGGTTTGTTGATTGAATATTTATCACTAGGTATATATACAATGTAATAAATATTTTTGACCAAGGTGTGAGCACCATAAATTAAAAGCACTGGTTTTTGATGGAAAACAAAAATGTACTTCAATAACGTCAGTCAACAACGAATGCACAAAAAAGGTATTAAAACATAGATAAAACATAAACGTATATAAAAAGGATGTGCTATCTTGCACACAAGGTAGGCTGTTTTTCTGTGCCTATTCGGAGCTACGGTCATTCAGGGTAGACAGTGCCTAGGTGCCTATATGGGCCCCACGCCACTGATCAGGTGCATACTGCATTAAAACAAAAAATATGCATAGTTGATGAAGTCTCTTCTATTGCTTACCTAAATAGAATAGGGTATTCCATGCTTCTCCTCAGACATATTGACTTGAATAACCACAGCTTCCGGAGTAAGTGGCAGCATATGTGGCACAGGTGCGACTCTGGGGAAAGCTAAAACAAACACAAGAAAGCACTTGCAGTCTTTGGGGTAAAAAATATAACTCTCAGACCACATTCAAAGATAAATATGATTTTAACAGGATTGATAAAAATCATGATTACAAAAAATAACAAAATAATCAGATTAATAATATGATTATTGTTTTCTTTCTTTTCTTTTTTATTAATGTAATAGTCAGTTATTTATTAAAAGCAAAACAATGTATTTTGTTGAAATAAAACAATTTAACGGATTATATCGCGTATATTATCTCATTTTAGTTCCCGACGTTTCGGAAACTTTTCAGCTTTCCATGGTCACGGGTGGATATAATCCGTTAAATTGTTTTATTTCAATGAGTAATAATCGCGGAAACAGAAGAAAATACAATGTATTTTGGTTTAATTTAATGATTAATACAATCTACAAAGATCAACATAAGTATTGAAAAATAGTAATAGTAAGTATTTATAAACTTATGTTCCTAATATAAACTTTATTTAATTAGATTAAGAACTTCATACTAACATGACTGCAATAAAGGATTTTGATTGATTAATTTTTTTGAATTTAGGATGCACATGTGTGGGTGATGGCTAATTTGGTTTAAATCAAGTGATTTAAATCATATCAGCCCTGACCTGGGTACCATAGCAAAATTAACAGCATCAACCCTGCTTTTTAGTAAAGATCAATAGACTGAGAAAGAAACTTAAGACTGGTAGAGAATGCCTTAATGGCATTAAGTCCACCATTTGTAATTTCTTGTATTGTGCAATAAAGTTTAAATAAATAAATAAAGAAACTTAAACTAAAATAAGGTTTATTATATAATATATTAATAAGATTTATATCAGCATTCAAAGAAATGACAGACTGTGTTGCATAAGGGCTTTTATTTGTCTAGTGGTTAGAGTATTGCTATTATTTTAAGTCATCAGAGAAACCAAGCCAGAACAGCATCTTGGCATATTCGAAACAGAATAACAATAGGAATAACTTATCCTAATAATATTATAAACGTTTCGAGTTTGTAACATTATTAGCATGTACATTCATCGTAACTTTAAAAACTAGAGAACAAAACTTTCCAGTAATATTGTTTAGACATCGGAATTGTAATAGATATAGGAGTTATTTCAAAAAATGACTGACTGTTGAGTTTGTTTCGGCTTTCTTCTCTTCAGTGGTCTCCTCTTGGGAAACGCCGTAGAGTCAGACTTGTAAAAGTGCCCTTGTGGCCTACTTACAGAATAAAGATCACTATTTCATTATTATTATTATTTCGAATAACAAATAGGCTACAAATTACATATCTTTGCGCACGAAGTCGCGGGCAATAGCTAATGAAAAAAAAACAGGGCAAGTGCGAGTCTGACTCAAGCACCGAGGGTTCCGTACAAACTTTCACTTATTCCGACTTAACTTGCCGCTTGAGTTAAGTTTGCCAGTGGTATCTATGGCGTCAAATACAAATGAGGGGCAAACTTAACCAAACTGAGTTATTCAAAAATGATTTATGATGAATAAAAAAAAGTAAGACAGATAAATGTATGGTTATAATTTTCGTGTAATATTCATATTAAATTACATAATTCCAGAAAATTCCAGATTTTTCGTTTGGTAAACTTCGGATATAAAGGGGAGGGGGAGGGGGGAATGGTATTTTTTTCCACATTTTCCTAAATAAAACTAAATTTAAGCACAATAAAAAAAAAAAAACGAAAATGTACAGATCAAGCCCTTTCATACGATACCCTACTCGACCTGAGATATGGCGCTCTAATAGTTAGACAGACAGACAGAGTCGCACAATAAGGGTTCCTTTTTTACCTTTTTGGTACGGAACCCTAATAAGTTTTTCACGTACTTTCATTCCAACCAAATCCTTGTACTTTTCTCGTAATTCTGCATCTGTGTCACTGTTCACCGTGTTGTGGCAAATGAAACATAGAAAAGATGACATTTCTAGTTATGATTTAATTCATTCTTTAATGAATTTTGGTTTATATTTGGAAATAAACACAAAAATCACTACAACAAAAACAATACGTCAAAGTAATGACAGCTGTCAAGGGGTTATTTCTGAATTTTAAAACGACCACGTTATCTTTTCAGTTGGAGGCATCGCTACTATTCATCAAAGAGAATATAAACTCTATTCATGTGTACTAATGTATTATCGCTAGAGCTTCGTTAGTTCCTTATTTATCCGCTTAAACAAATAAGTTGGTGGCGCTGGGCTAGACCATTTGAGTTAATACTAAAACCGCTTATTAAAATGAACCCATGTCGTTGAGATTATTGTGCACTGGAATATTTCTTATCTATACAATGTAAATACCATGAGAATTGAGAATCCATGACATGAACTAAATACAAGAGCGGCTACTACGAAACCCGAAAAACGAAGTTCGTAACGTGCTGTCCCTCTCGCTCTCATGTCATGCTGTATTTGAGTGAGCAAGATAGCGTCATACGAACTTCGTTTTTCGGGTGTCAGAGTAGCCCCTCAGGTACCGAAGTACGATGGTTTTCGTACTTCGGTACCGACATAGTACCAACATAAGCATCGAGGTAAACACAAAACTGACTTAAGATCGTGCTAGGTACGTTAAGAAAAAAAATCGTTAAGTTGGTTATATCAAACTCTACAGCCTAACTCGAAATGTCTGTGGTGTAGAATTAGCACGTCAGTCGGGAAAAGACAAATTTTGTGCCTTGAAGCATAAATTTCTGTTAAATAATTAGTTACGAGGCTGTAAAATAATCGGGAGTGATATTATCATCTAGGGCATTTAATTACGTGCCGTTATAAATTGATTTGGAAAAGTGCTTGTGTAATATTCCGAGAATCCGAACGTCTCGAAGTTGTGCTAAACGGTCGGTGGAACTGTTTAATTTGCTTTGAAGGACTAATAATTAGCTGTTAGCATCGTCTTATACGTTTACCGCGTAATTATTCTCCTGTAACAATCAATTCACAATTTTTCAGTCCAGTTCTTGCTGTGTGTGGTGACCTTTGCTGCGTTGCTTAATTTAGTTTAACATCGCCGGGATACTTTTCCGACGAATAATATGATTGGAAAACGATTACTTTGATGAACGTAACCGAAGAAGACCCAAACATCGACGGTGAGTAATTTTTTAATTTGTTTTTTATTTGCTGTGAATATATAACTTAATCCAATTAGACTACGGACAGTCTGTTAGGTCACAGCTGCGTGTTATGTCAATATAATATTACATACATTGTAACATAATAAGATTCTTATTGGATAACCTGTGGCAGTAAAAATAGGTTTTTCACACATCTGCAGCTATTATATTATTTATACAGTGAGGTAGTGTTTAGTTTTCAACTTTACAGTATTATACAAACATTCTTGTTCAAATGTAAGAAAGTGTGCTCGGATCGGAGCCGACCGCAGGGCATTTGAAGCACAGGCCAATCTGAGCTTAAATGATGTTGGTACTTGTAACGTTATACTATCTGAGCCGACGTCTAAAATAGCAATAAGTTTGTACCATTTAATGATAAAATTACTAAATTCTAGATAATTACACAATAGTTGTTTGTCGAATGGATGTGTTACCTATGAGGCTGACGTGGTCGCTCAGCGATCAAAGCCTGTCTTTTTATTTCAATAAAGAAAAAAAAAAAAAAAATGAATGGTATGAAAAATGTATGAGTTTTTCTATGTTGTTTGAGACTTATATATATTATACTCAAAAAAGTTTGTATAACTGTATGAAAACCTGAATCCCACATAAGTAGTTGCGATTTTGTATCCTTAATTGGGGAGGTATATGTTTTTCAGAAGAAGAAGAAGTTCTTCTTCTTATTCTTCTTATTTGTTTTTCAATTCCCCAGTGCTAAAAGTGTGGGTATCTCCAAGGCTGTCTTTATACATGCGGTTGCCCTTGGGCACACAGAATTAGGGGGCTGTCAAGCACTCAAAAATGGGGGGGCCCTGGGGCACTCAATAATTAAATTAGAGACCTCTTTGGAATGCAAAGAAAACATTGTTTAAGATCTTTTGGGGCCGACTGAGGTGGGGGCCATGGGCACAAGCCCAGAGTGCCCAGTGGGAAAAACGAGACTAGTCCCGCATCCAAAATGCGGGACTAATCTCGTTCGTAAATTGAGCGGGATCCCGCGGGTTTTGCGGGATTGAGGAGCAACGTAGTTCATATGTGTTACTCTTTGAGTTGGCACGCGTCAACTAGCCTGATTTCTTTCCGTTGGTAGATGAGTAGTGTGGTGCGATACGGGTCAACGCGGTGAGGGCGCGGGAAATAATTCCAGTTTGAACCTGTAATTAATATGTAAAAAGTAAATATCTCCAGTTTGCCTATGACTCGTTAATATAAATTGTTCCGACCAGCGTTGAAACCGAAAGAGCTTTTTCTGCTACTGGCTATTCAATTTACAAATTGGGCGTCCTCTGAAAATAACACACTGGGCAGGTGCCCTGGTTTGCCCACTCTAGATCCGGGTATGACATACATACATCTATACTATTATAAAGTTGTAAAAATGAAATGTCTGTACATTGAAGATATTTTCAAAAAGATGATTTTAACAAACTATTTGGAGGTCACTAATCGAAAAAAAAAAAAGTTTTTTTTTTTATGTTTGTATATGTCGTTGCGGCTTCATCACGCCAAATCTGCTAAACGGATTTCAATGATTTTTACATGGGTACTTTTTACCTGACTATGTTGAAGAAAAAAGAGGGGTTATGACTTTTTCTCCTCCGCGTACGTAATTGCGGGCACCTTCTAGTCTATCATAAAAGAAACAAAAGGTTTTGAAATGTCCAATTACTGTGTTAGTTAAATATATTTTACTTAACTGACGGGTTATTTCGAAAAAATTACTGGTAGTTCAGTTTGTTTCGGCTTTCTTCTTGGGAAACGCCGTAGAGTTAGACTTGTAAAAGTGTCCTTGCGGCCTAGTTACAGAATAAAGATCATTATTTCATTAAAAGCTTTTAAGTTTTAAAACCTTTTAGTAAAATATATTCAACTAGCTTTTGCCTGTGACTTTGTTCACAGGCAGTAGTGTGATTAGAATTGTATAATTCTAATCACAAAAAAAGCATTTCTAGGTGCACCTATTTCTAAAGAAAGTGTTTCAACTTTCATGTTTCTACCTTCAGGGAGCTAAGCGCTGTTTCTTGTAGTCACATTCATTCTTGTATTGAAGATGTACTGAAAGCTGCAATATGATATATTTATTTATTTATTAGGTATGCCAACAGGTACAATACTATACAATAGGTAAACATTTATAATTACCTGATAAGTTAGTTCAAAAATATCTTCTCAACTCTATTGACAGGTAAGGGTCTAGCTATGATAGTTTGGAAGAGACTTATAATGTACTAGCTTCTGCCCGCGACTTCGTCCGCTTTAAATTCGTTTATCGCGGATACGGGTATTTTCCCGGGATAAAAAGTAGCCTATATCCCTGCAACTCAAACTATCTCCATACCAAAATTTCATCCAAATTGGTTTAGCGGTTTAAGTTTGAAGAGGTAACAGACAAACAGACAGACAGACAGACAGACAGACAGACAGCCAGCCAGACAGACGGACAGACAAACAGCCACACTTTAGAATTTATAATATTAGTATGGATATCTGTTTGCAGCTGACTATACAGATTTTTTTTTATTTTACGATTTTGTAATACCACAAATTCGGCCCTGAATACAATTTTGTAGCATTTGGGGTCGAGATCTTAGTCCCATGGGGTCCCCGCACCCACAGACTTCAAAAAGAAATATCCAAAAGATTGATTGACACCACCGGGGACCGAATAGCTGGCAGCTGCTGCCAGCGTCTTCGGGACCATGCCAAAGGGTAGCACTTTTTTACGTTTATTCTAGTTTTAGTTTAATTTAGTATTTGTTTAAATGTACTGTTTCAGTTAGTTTAAACTTCAATTTTATAGTATCTTGTCACTGAAATGAAAGTAAGTTTTCGACAGTCCTATTAAATATATCAGTAAGAATTGTAACAGCATCTCGAGTTGTAAATTTATCTCTCATTGTGATAGTATGGCCCTAGTTTCCTGCTCAGCCGAGATAATGTAAATCCCACTGTTATCTCATTTGATGTTACACTTGATTGATCACATCTAGATATTGCTAGATGAGGCCTTGATAAGTATGAAGCTGTTGTCATTTATAAATGTATACAGTCAAGGTCAAAAATATCCAAGTAAAGTTTAAAATAGGGTAGTAATAAAACTTCCGAAAACTAAATAAAATATTCACTCTAACACTGCATAGTTAGCATTACAATCGGCCACAGATCCTTAAAAAAATGTCATCATATATATCTTTGCAACCCTGGTAATAAAGGCTGTATACGGATCTATATCGGAATCCCTAACGTCATTAGTCCTAATGTATCGGTTGTCCTAATGTATCGTTTGTCATAACTATAACGCATATTTTTTCGAAACTGTAAACTTTTCAGAATTGTTATAAAACAAACCTAACCTAATCTATACGTTGATCTTCTAAAAAAATCTGAAAAAATTTACAGTTTCTGAAAAAATACGTTATGAAAATGATACATTAGGACAAACAACATTAGTGTTTCGAAGGAGACCCCTGTATACGTATCTTTATAATTCTGGTAATAAAAGCTGTATACGGATGTGATTTTTTTATGTGTTTATAATTTCTCATTTACTAGAGGGAGCCAGCCCGCATTTAGTTTGCGAAGGAGAAATAAGCTATAACCCTTTATTTCTTGAAGCTTCCAGAAGACATATTAAACAAAAAATAATAATAAAAAAAAACAAAAACCCAACTGCGTAAAAAATTAAAAAAACAAGTCCAGTGCCCTATAATAATATAACAAATAATAAATTCTAATATCGAACATAGCGATTTTAAACAGTCGGGACCCATAAGAAATCTAGATCGACGCAAATCTTCCCAACAATGGGTCCCGACTGTTTAAAAGCGCGAATGTTCCATATTAGAATTTATTATTTGTTATATTGTGAGTATCGATCATGAATCATGAGAGATTTCCATTATAACTTAACAAATTTCAAGGGCACTGACTTATTTTTTTCTTTTTAGTTTTTTACGCAGTTGGGTTTTTTGCTTTTTTTATTATATTTTTTTATTTTATACTTTTTAGTTAAAACGATAAAAGTCAGACAATTTCTCAATCTTTATCGTGGGTGTTATTGAGAAGCTTGCACAGATTTATTACAATGCAATTAAATTAAAATTTAACGGCTTGCTAACCAACTTTAAATCGTTATAGTTCCTAACTGGTAATTCAAAATTAAAAATGATAAAAGTAACCTAATAATGATTTGACATTCCTATTGAACGATACCCCATTCAATATAATACGTCGATTTTCATTTTTTGATTTTTCACAATATGGCGTCTCATTATCGCCATTTTGAGTTTTCATAATTTTCATGTCTTCAGTGACATTCGGTCAGTTAAGACGAATCGATTGATGTAAGAATCATACATACAATCAAAATCGGTCCACGCGTTTGGTCTCTAGAGTGCCAGATAGGAACAAACATACATACATACATACATACATAGACTGATAAACACATTACCCTCCTTTGTGTCGCGCAGTCGGGTAAAAAGAAGATAACATACAAAAAATATAGTTTTCGATTCAGCAACCATTTAACTTTTATTGTAAAAAAAAATCAATGTACAGCACTGGAAACTGAGGTTCACCTCAGTTTCTTTACTTTCTTTCCATTTTTATGAAAATCGAAAACTGCCTACCTTCAAACCTGAATATTTTTTAAATTAACAACTATAAGATAAATTGGTTATAGTTCCTTTGCTGTTCCGCGAACTAGTGTCTTTGTTAGATGTGACAATAAATTGTGCTCACATGCGCATATTTTCATGCAGTTTCCATAAAAAAAATACGCATGCAAATACAACAAACCAACACTAAACAGTATAATCCTCGACACGTGTTTCGCCTCTCTACGAGGCATCATCAGGAGTTGCAGGAGATGTTGACGGTCCGGCGTCCACCCGAGAAATGAGTTGTCCAAAACGGTCGGCCCTTTTTATACACTGAATAGGATTTCTAGAAAGAGATGGAAAAACACGTAACAAAGGTGATGACGTAACATTAAGTTGTTCATTAATGATCAAACCTCTATTGCTGTACCTGACTATCTCCAACTGTTCAAGCACACTAAGACGTAATCCTTTTCCGCAAACATGTAAGGTGTTAAAATAATGATTGTCTGACAAAGAATGGCTGTTTACTAATAAAAGTTTTGCGAAATTGGATTTTTCCGGGTGGTTATGTCTATAAGAAGAGACATGTTCTTTATACCTAGTGTTAAAACTACGACCCGTTTGTCCCACATACACCTTGTCACAACTATCACATGTAAGTTTATAAACGCCTGACTACTTACCACCTTCTACTTTATCCTTTCCATTGCAAAGTATAGAGTAACTATATATACACCCACCCACCGTATAGTAAGTCTCTCGTGGATGGCATCATCAGAAAGAAAGAAATACGGACGGTTAACAATTTACTGTATGCTGCACGTTCTTTTGACCGGATTAAGAAATATAAAGCAAGCATAACTTACGTTGGTCCTTTATCAGACAAAATTTATAAAATATTACGATCTTATGATATTAACGTGGCCTTTAAAACAAATAACACTTTGCACTCTATAAGTTGAACAAAAAAAAAGAGGGTTATGACTTTTACCCCTCCGCGTACGAAGTTGCGGGCAACTTCTAGTACTCACTATTCTTATAGGCATAAAGATATCTGATATACACTGTACGTACATTTTACAATGCTAGTATTTAAAACCTGTGTACATCAACATTTTCGCTGCCAATCTTTGTAGCGCTACGCACTTTCCTGTACGTACGGGGAAACCCATGGTATCCGCTACGCGTATACGAGCAGAGCGCCCGGTATAAAACACTCGTTCACTCATGCGTGGTCTTAACAGGTGTGAAAGAGATAGCAGTACATGATCTCGGTCGCCACAGGGGCTACTCGGAAATCCGATTTCCGAAGTTCGTATGGCGCCATCCCGCTCACTCAAATACAGATTAACATGAGAGCGAGAGGGATGCCACGTTACGAACTTCGAATTTCCAGATTCGGAGTAACCCCTGAGCTTGTTTTGCGTTCAGTATAGGCGGGTTCGTGGCAGTGAAGGTGTTCAGGGATAACCTTGTGATATTATAGATGAGATTTTTTTTTGTGGTTTTTCAGCTGTTTTCAAAGTAGGCTTGTAGAATGACGTCAACCTTACAAAGCATGTCAATAGGGTAGTTTCCTGGGTAAACAAATATTATTCTAATTAGTCCGTAAGTTTCATTATCAAAAAATATTGGACACGTATTTTTTCTTTTGTCAGTCAAACAAAAAAAGACAAATAAAGCGCGACACAGCTTGGGAGTGGGGGCACATGAGCATGACGTCACGCCGTGCGAAAAACGTTCGCACGGCGTGACGTCATGGGGAACTTTAACGGGCTATATCTTCATCATTTTTTGTTTAATAAAAGAAAAAATACGGGTCAATGTTTTCTGATAATGTAACTGGCGGATTAATTGAATATTTTTTTGGGAAACAAGCCTATTTAAAGGAAATTATTATCTTAGGTGGTATTGCCATAAAATTAGGTTAATGACATAACCTTGTATGTATGTAAACACCTTAATAAATAAATATTACGGGACAATTTTACACAAATCGAACTAGCCCCATGGTAAGCTCAATAAGGCTTGTGTTATGGGTACTAGACGACGATATATTTAATAGATATATTACTTATATACATAGAAGACATCCAAGACTCAGGAAGAAATATTTATGCTCATCACACAAATTTTTGCCCTTACCGGGATTTGAACCCAGGACCTCAGCTTCGCAGGCAACGTTACTCCCACTGAGCCAAACCGGTCGTCAAAATAATCAGTTACAAGTGCAATCAACTTAAAATATATAAGCATAAAGGCGAACGTATTTCTATTAGGGATCTCTTCCAGTTAACCTATAAGCAAGTGAGTGAACATATGAAGAAGAAGATAGTCAAAGTAACACCATGTACATATATAAAACTCTAAACTGAACACGTAATAAAAACAAAGTTTTGTATGGATGAGAATATCTTTATTGGTTTTTCATCTGTTTTCAAAGTACGCTTATAGAATGACGTCAACCTCACAAGGCATGTTAATTTGACAAGAATTGATTATATTAGTAACATACATTAAGTCAATAACATACTGTAGTTATGACGCCGTAATAATATGATAAATAATAAGCGATAAAAATTATAAACAACATGAAATAGCAAATTTTGCACTAGTTACGACTGTACTTTGATAATTGAGTTGATAAATGGTTTTTAATTGTATTCTTGTTTGAAAAAAAAATTATCCGTTGCTAACGACCGGTTTAGCTCAGCGGGAGTAACGTTGCCTGCGAAGCTGGAGGTCCTGGGCTCAAATCTCGACAAGGGCAAATATTTCTGCGATGAGCATGATATTTGTTCCTGAGTCTTTGATGTTCTATGTATTATAATTAAATATATCTGTTAAGATCCCCCAGCAAGCTCGGTTCTCCATTCAAACGTAGTTATGCTCTCATTTTAAATAGACAAGCTAGTTTGCTCTGAAACTTTGTACTTAGAATAACTTAAGGTATGCAGGCCTGTAATTTGTTTATACATATAGCTTCAGATACCATAGTAAAAAAAATACAGTGAATTTAAGTTTATCATACAAAACTTGTTTTTGCCCTATTTTGTTTGTTTTATAAACTGGAGCCATATAGACTAACTAGCCTCTGCCCGCGACTTTGTCCGCCTTAAATTCGTTTATCGCAAATAAGGGTATTTTTCCGGGATAAAAAGTAGCCTATGTCCTTCCCCGGGATTCAAACTATCTCTATACCAAATTTCATCCAAATCGGTTCAGCGGTTTAAGCGTGAAGAGGTAACAGACAGACAGACACACTTTCGCATTTATAATATTAGTATGGATTGCAGGCCTCATATACCTCATGTCATTGTATATGCAAAGTTTCGTTAAAATCCAACACGTAGTTTTAAAATGAGAACGAAACACCGTTTGGATGGGAAGGTGAAATTCGGCCGAGCTTGCCGGGGACTCTTAACACATTTACTGCTAGGAGCCCGCCTGGCGGGCGTTCTGTTCCGAAGCCGATATCATGCGTTTCCCCGTATGTAGAGGAAAGTGCGAAGTCTACGAAAAGCTTTGCAGCGAAAGTGTCAAATATATCGTCGTCTAGTACTCATAACACAAGCTTTATTGAGCTTACCATGGGACTAGTTCGATTTGTGAAAAATTTACCCGTAATATTTGTTTTAAAAAAAGTACGTGGACATATTTGAGTTTGTTATGTATCAATTCAATTACCTATGTGGTTTGAAGGTATTCTATTGTTAGGTATTTCTGATAAGATCAGTATTTTGTGTAACTAAGCTATTTAATTAATCTTCATTAGATAAAATGTTTTATAGGCTTGTTATTATTTTACGACAAAGAAATAAACAAAGTATTAAAGTTGATTGACCCATATAACCTATATTATACCTGTTTAGCTCAGCGGGAGAAACGTTGCCTGGGAAACGGAAGGTCCTGGGTTCAAATCCCAGTAAGGGCAGATATTTATGTGATAATCAAATATATTTCACAGTCTAGAAATCAATACAGTCATCCGACGAAGCCGTCTAGACAGAGCAATCGTGTGGGGTGCAAGGGGCGAGACGCGGGAGGGGCGAGCCCGAGCTGCATACTCCGTGTTAGTTAGTAGCTCGGGACATGTCATTGTCGGCGGCCCACGATATGATTTTGTACACTGTACTTAAAGTGTGTATTGGGACAGGCAGTTTAATTAAACTATCGAGTAAGATTTCTATTAAACTGTAGTTTATTGTTACACGACTCGTTGTACATGTACAGAAAAGAGCGTACTCCCACCTGAAAGGCCGGCAAAGCACTTGTGACTCCTCTGGTGATGCAAGTGTCTATGGGCGACGGTGATCGCTTACCATCAGGTGATCCGTCTGCTCGCTTGCCTTCTATGTCATAAAAAAAGAAAAAATATATACATATACATGACATTTGACGGGAAGGAATAAGGCGCCCCCTCGCGGAGACAAGAATAAAGTTAACAACGAATTCATAGAGAACACTATAAATTATGTTTATAAAGATGGCTGACATATCCATACTAATATCCATACTAATATAATATAATATATATAATATTATAAATGCGAAAGTGTGTCTGTCTGTCTGTCTGGCTGTCTGTCTGTCTGTCTGTTATCTCTTCACGCTTTACCCGCTGAACCGATTTGGACGAAATTAGGTATGGAGATAGTTTGAGTCCCGGGGAAGGACATAGGCTACTTTTTATCCCGGAAAAATACCCTCATCCGTGATAATTTAAGGCGGACAAAATCGCGGGCAGAAGCTATTACCTTATATATTTACAATGTAACAGTATGCGATTCGCTGTAGACACAGTTTTTGGTTGTTTTCACAATCAGTAAACAATGATGGAGCCGTTAACGGTACGTTCGCTAATATTGAGCAATGCCAGGTCATGGATCCCAGTAAACAACTTTTGACGTTCAATTCTTTTATGATTCTGATAAACAATATTATCACAAAAGTGTGAAATAAACCTGTTTGTCAAGAATTTAATTTTCGAGTAAAGCTTTTATTGCCGACTGTACTTTTCTTTTTCATCAAACATCAACGTGTGGCACGTATTAACACAGTCTTTTTTTAAACACTAATGTTTCTGAACAATTCTTTAGATTACGTGAATATTAGGTATAGGAACTTCGTTCGTGGAGGAAAAAAAGTCATAACTCCTCTTGTTTTCTCTTTTTGTCGGGTAAAAAGTATCCTATTACTATCTGGAGATATCCAGCTACCCGTGTACCAAAAATAGTTGAAATCTGTTTAGCCGATTTAGCGGGATGAAGCCACAACGACACATAAAACTTTATAATAGTACTAGCTGTTGTCCGCTACTTTGTCCGCGTAGCGATGCAATTTATAGCTTACAAAGTTTCACCTCCTTTTACGTCCCTAAAAGGGATGAAATTTGATATAAACTATATGTGTCCTATTCTCATTTAAAAGGTACATAACTGGAAAGTTTCATAAAAAATCGTCCAGTAGTTTTTGAGATTAAGTGGAACGTACATACATACTTTCACGCTTATATTATAGAAAATAGGAAGTATGGATGTAATTATAGAAATTTGAGATTTTTATACTAATTTAGAAATACAAATTAATTCGGTGGCCAGTACAAGCAGTCCTTGGGTACATAGATTCTTTTTAGGGTCAGTTTTTTGCGTCTGACTTGTTTTAGAAACTGCTTACCATGACACATAAATACTGCTATTATTTTGCACACAGCTGTACAAAATGATTTGAAGCTAAATAAAATTCTGTAAACGGTACACATTATTTATTGTTCAAAGTATGAAATTAGCTATAGACACAGTTTGGGTTGTTTTCGCAATCAGTAAACAATGATCGAAGCGCTAACAGCATAAGAAGCGCTAATCTCAGGTCACGGCTCCCAGTAAACAACTTTTGATGTTCAATCCTATTATGATTTAGGTAAATACGAGTACCTTATCATAAAAAATAAATGTCTAAAAACATTGACGTTAAGATCAAACGAGAAACATAACATTATTGGCCATTAAAACAAGAGAACTGCCAATCGGCATACAAAAAGCCGTTATATTTGCGTCGCTATCTATGTATAAGAATTGGTTCTCTTATTTTTCGCAGAAAATTGTTACGCCGATTATCACTTCCCAACTCCCGTTTCGCGGAAATTTATTTCGCCGACCTTTCATTTCCCAACTTATCAATTGCCAACTTATTATTTGCCAACCTCACCGTTACCAACTTAACTTTCGGTCTGTGTTTTATTACGTAATTTTTTAAAATGCCACCTTTCATGTAGCAGAATGTTTTAGTTGGCATAATATACACTTAGTTGTTTATTGTTTACCAAATGTTTTATTGAGTACCTTTTCGTTTAGCAACTCCGTTTTATTAATACATCGTGGGTAAGCGCTACCGCTCACTTATTTTTATGACAATAATGTAGGTAAGTATAAAGTAAATTATAAATATATGTATAGTATGATTTTTTTTTGTAATACTTGCAAGCATTTTAATATTACCTTCATGCAAGCAAGCAATCTGACGCTCCGCTCGCTTCGCTCGCTCCGCTATCCATGGTCATAAAACAAACCTAACCTAACCTACAGTTTTTGGGTTTTGACCCATATTCCATTTTGTCGCAGTTACTCTTCCTTGCCAGAGTTTCGGCCAACCAAAAAATATGTAAGCATTGGTATGTATCTTTTTCTTATTTGTAACTTGCCTAATGTATGAAAAGGGAACTGTTCCATCAACGAAACGGTAATCGTCCAAAAGTTGGTCGACCAAGTGAAAGATTTGACTAATGATTAGTCTGCCAAAAGTTTAGAGGCATAATAATAATCTGCTTTACAATAATTCTGCCAAGTAAAAAGTTGTCATACAAAAATTTGGTAATCGTTAGTTGTCAAAGTGAAAAGTCGGCGAAACGTTAGTTGGCAAATGAAATTCGGCCAAAAATAGTTCTGCAAAAAGGCAGAACACCATAAGAATTATTATATACAAATTATTCAACTTTGCAAGCGTGACACAGTATTTAAATGTCCAACATCATCATCATCATCATATCAGTCCAAGGTCGTCCACTGCTGGGTGATCATAAGGCCTCTCCAAGGATTTCCATATAAATAGAACTGATGGCTGCTGGGGCAGAAAGCCCCTACCTAGATGGACAGATCATCTGGCGAAGATCGCGGAAACCGTTGGTCGTTTTATTTGACGACACGTTTGGCTCAGATGGTAGCATAACAGCCTAAGAAGCTAGAGATCTCGGGTTCGAATCCCGGCCAGGGCAAGTGTTATGTGATGAGCACGAATGTGTGTTCCTGGGTCTTGGATGTTATCTATGTATTTAAGTAACTTATTATAATTCATCTTGTATATTATGTACAAGAAGGTGCCCGCAACTTCGTTCGCGGAGGGGAAAAAGTCATGACCCCTCGTTTTTTAGCATAGTCGGGTAAAAAGTATCCTATAACCGTCTAGAGATACCCAGCAACCCGTGTACCAGAAATAGTTGAAATCGGTTCAGCCGATTTTGCGTGATGAAGCCACATACGACACATACAAACATACATAAAATCCAAAAAAGATTTTTTCGTTTTAGTGACCTCCAAATAGACCGTAGCAATCATTTTTTTGAAAATATCTTCAATGTACCGACATTTCATTTTTACAACTTTATAATAGTATAGACTAGATTCTGCCCGCGACTTCGTCCGCCTTAAATTCGTTTATCGCGGACAAGGGTATTTTTCCGGGATAAAAAGTAGCGTATGTCCGTCCCCGGGACTCAAACTATCTCCATACCAAATTTCATCTAAATCGGTTCAGCGGTTTAAGCGAGAAGAGGTAACAGACAGACCGACAGACAGACAGACAGACACACTTTCGCATTTATAATATTAGTATGGACTAGCTTCTGCCCGCGACTTCGTCCGCCTTAAATTCGTTTATCGCGGTTAAGGGTTTTTTCCGGGATAAAAAGTAGCCTATGTCCTTCCCCGGGACTCAAACTATCTCCATACCAAATTTCATCTAAATCGCTTCAGCGGTTTAAGCGTGAAGAGGTAACAGACAGACAGACACACACACTTTCGCATTTATAATAATTGTATGGATAGATGTAGGTACAGACATTTAATTTGTACATAATTATTATTATAATAGTATAGATGTTTCATAGTTTAAAATAGTATTTTCCACATCTACCAATATACCATGATCGCTGCGTCAAATATGCTACCTTTACGATTTCTGGCAATTTGTATTGAATAGGAAATATGCATAAATTTATGTTTTTGCTTTATTAAAAGCTCGTTCATGTAACAAACAGTAGACAAAAATAATTTGTCGAATAGCTATAAGAATAACCAGATATAAGCCATCAAACATTTAATTCTATCTCTTTCTTGCAAAACAGAATTTAATGCGGAGTTCATATGGCAGTGCACTGTGACGTAACAGTGCATATCGGACCTCTCTGTCTAATCACAAGTTTAAAATGGCTATATTATGCGTATTTCTTGGCTGATTTTAATTTCACATTTTGAAATAGTTTTACGGTATTTTGATATTTAGTTAAGGAAAACGATAAAAAAATTTACCCTATTCACCGATTTTGAAAACTAACTTCAACGCCATAAATAAGCTGAATCAAGTAAATCAGGTTATTGTGAACTTTGATAGTTGACGTCACCCGCCGAGTTGTTTTTAGGAAAATGCATAATATTTACATTTTATGGTACACACATCTATACTGTTATAAAGTGGTAAAAATTAAATGTCTGTACATTGGAGATATTTGAAAAAAAAAAGTGATATGGAACTATTTGTCGGTCACTGAATCGACTTTATTTTTTTGTAAGTATGTGTCGTTATGGCTTTATCACGCCAAAGCGACTGAACGGATTTGAACTATTTTTGGTATAGTCAAAAGCGAAGATGAATACGCACCAAAAGTCTCAAAAATATGTACACACTAGCTTCTGCCCGCGACTTCGTCCGCCTTAAATTCGTTTAACGCGGATAAGGGTAATTTTCCGGGATAAAAAGTGGCCTATGTCCTTCCCCGGGACTCAAACTATCTCCATAGCAAATTTCATCCAAATCGGTTCAGACGGACAGACACACTTTCGCATTTATACTATTAGTATGGATTAACTCTACTGTCATAGTAATAAGGTTAATATATATATACTAGAAGGCAAACTTCGTCCGCGGAGGAGAAAATCATAACTCTCTTTATTTCTTCAGCGTAGTCGGGTAAAAAGTATCCTATAATCATCTGGAGATACATAGCTAGCCGTGTACCAAAGATAGCTGAAATCCGTTTAGCCGATTTTGCGTGATGAAGCCACACCGACACATACAAACGTACAAAAAATTCAAACCAAATATATTTCCATTCAGTGACCTCCTCTTAAATACCGTCTTGTGGGATCTGAGGTGCCATACTATAAGTACGCACCGATGCCAGTTCTCGAAAATGGTCGTGCCACGCTGTATTGGGATCGATCTATCATCACGGACAGGCCTATTGTAGCCAATAAAAGCCTGATATCGTGCTGGTAGATCGATCTAAGCGCCGGGCAATGCTCGTCGAAATTACCATCCCACATGACAAGAACCTCGTGAAGGCCGAGAAGGACAAACTCAGCAAGTACCTTGACTTGGCTCACGAGGTGACCGCCATGTGGGATGTTGATTCGACGATCATTGTGCCGATAATCGTTTCGGTAAACGGTCTTATAGCGAAGAGTCTCGACGAACATCTTAAGAGACTCTCGCTATATGGCTGGAACAAGGGTCAGATACAGAAGGCAGTAATCCTGGACACGGTCCGCATTGTCAGGAGGTTCCTCTCTGTGCAGCCCTAACCACCGGTAGCTTGAGCCCTGCCCCGCTGCCGGCGGCACCCTAGGTTAGATTTTTTATAATGTGTTTATATTTTGTATTTGCTTTTTGTATTTTACTTTTTATATATATATACTATACTTAGGTTTTTTACAATATACTTTTTATATATTATAAAAAACCTATCCTAAGATTCAAAATAAATAAGTGTATAATAATAATAAATATCAGGGACAATCTTACACAAATCAAACTAGTCCCAAACTAAGCAAAGCTTGTACTATGGGTACTAGGCGACGATATACATAATATATAGATAAATTATAATACTTAAATACATAGAAAACATCCAAGACCCAGGAATAAACATTCGTGCTCATCACACAAACACTTGCCCTGGCGGGGATTCGAACCCGGGACCGAGCTTCGTAGGCCGTTGTACAACCCACTGAGCCAAACGTGTCGTCGTTAATGACGTTAGGGTTTCCGATATAAGGATTGTACACGATAGAATTTCATGCCTGATCTGGTATATTTTTCTATCAAATGCTTCTTTAGAAACAGCACTTCTTTTTTATTAATCCATGGATGCAACACTATACAATAGAAGTACAATCATATTAAAATGTATGATTATGTGTGAGATTTTGCTTTATATATCCCATCTTACTTATTATTCTTTGTACTAGCATTTTCTTTCAGTCTTTGGTATGTTTCTGCCTCTAAATTATTAATATATAAATAAGCTACTCGCTTAAATCCGCCTTAAATTCGTTTATCGCGGATAAGGGAATTTTTCCGGGATAAAAAGTAGCCTATGTCCTTCCCCGGGACTCAAACTATCTCCATGCCTAATTTCATCCAAATCGGTGCAGCGGTTTACGCGTGAAGAGGTAACAGACAGACAGACACACTTTCGCATTTATAATATTAGTATGGATGTAAGGGTTCGAAGAGTTTTTTTTATTCTTTATTAAATTGTCTTTTCACAATAACCAAATTTTTTTTATGGTCTTCTGTTTGGCGCTGTTGAGAGATATTTATTACTTATATTCGTCGACCGGTTTGGCTCAGCGGGAGTAACGTTGCCTGCGAAGGTGAGGTCCTGGGTTCAAATCCCGGTAAGGGCAAATATTTGTGTGATGAGCATAAATATTTGTTCCCGAGTCTTGGATGTTTTCTATGTATATAAGTAATATATCTATTAAATATATCGTCGTCTAGTACCCATAACACAAGCCTTATTGAGCTTACCATGGGCCTAGTCCGATTTGTGTAAAATAATCACGTAGTATTTATTTATTATTTATTTTATTATTCTGATTTTGACTGATATTTGTCACTTAACGGCCTTCCATACAAAAACTACTTTCAGTGCTTGAAATGGACAGCCTTGCTGGCTACCCTGAGTAGAAATCAGTCATTTAATGTAAGTTAGTGGTCATATGTTATTCTAAAGAGCGTAAAACACCTTGTTAAAATATAAATACAATTATGGTATTGTAGTAGAAAGTGAATGACCATTGTCAATTAATGTTGTACAAACAATATGAAGTATGTGGGAATGTATAACGCGAAACCCCCCACATGCTCATATATTTTAAAATGCTTGTAGTTTTATTTTACAGTATTGTACCTATAGATTATTTAAAAAAAAATGCTATTTCTAAATAAGCAGTTGATAGAAAAATATTCCAGATCAGGCGTGATCACATTTTATAGTGTACAGTTTTTAGATCCCTCGCTCACTCAAATACAGTTTAACATGAGAGCGAGAGGGATGGCATGTAAAGGTGCGTCCACACTTGTATCATTTGCTCGTATCCGATCACTGTGGCGTTGCATGACTGCGTATCGCGCTGCTTGGACGCTCACTGTCGGCGCGGCGATAATGCCATGCTTGTCCGATCTAAGTGTGTGATACGCGTAGCAACATGGATTTCGAGCGATCGGATCGGCGCAACGTCCAAACGCGTGATCGTGATACGCGATCATGCCACGGAACGAAGATCTGATCGGGCAAATGATATAAATGAGGACGTACCTTAAAGTTCCCCGTGACCTCACGCCGTGCGACCGTTTAACGCACGGTGTGACGATATGCGCCCCTTTTCCCAAACTTTGACGTGCTTTATCTTTGTCTTGTTCTAGTTTGATCGAAAAAAGAAAAAATACGTGTCCAATATTTTTTGATTATATAACTGGCGGAGTAATTAAAATATATATATATTTACCCAGGAAACTACCTTATTAATACGGATAATTTCACTTTGTTACCTCTCGCTCTAGTAACAATAATCTCCTTAAGATACATAGCTACGATGATATTGAAGTACAATATAGTAGATTTTTTGACAAGGGGCTAAAATAAGCCATTATGACACGAAGTGATTATTTGGACGAGCTCACGAAGTGAGCGAGGACAAATATGTCTGAGTGTCATAATGGCTTTTAGCCACGTGTTAAACACTCTGCTTTTACTTCGACTGCGAGAAAATAAAAAAGACTTGACATTAAAATTGTATATCCCATGAAAAACTATAAGTACAGTTTGAGCAATTCTTTCAGAAAGATTGGCCAATCTGATTAGGTTGGTTTGTTTATTTTTAATTATTCGTAAGGAGTATGTAACTGGCCGCAAGTTTTTTTTTTCAGTGTCATAGAAATTTGTATGGGATTATTTGACTTTCTTTTAAACCCTAGGGGCTAAATGTACTATTTTAGTCTCGCTTCGCGAAGCTAATATGACGTACTTTTTGAGCAGGAGAAGTGAAAACAATGTTTGTTATGCAGCTATGTACACATGGCTTTATGCCAACATTCAAAATGTAAACAAACATCTTTATTATCGCAGATTATAGTTTTACTAGGTTAGTCTCTGGCTTCGCCCGCCTGTTTTGCCTATCTTTTGGTATTTACTCGTATTAAACGATTAGGTACATTATGAACAGTAACAGGAAAAACGTCTTAAAACGGTAAAGAACATATGTATGTATGTATGTAAACACTTTATTGTACATAGTACCAGTTACAAAAGCAATAAACTTAAAATATATAAGTACAAAGCTTCAAATGAACAGATTAGAAAAAAATTGGTAAGCAATAGGGTTCTTGACTGACAGATCAAATCAGTTTCTTTTTATGAACTGTCAAAACGGTCAGAGAGTATGAAGTTTGAAAGGTTTATGACGTCGTAATTATATACGGTCAAATTGCCTCCTTATTTTTTCTTTTTGATAATTTTATAATCGCCAAAAGCTTAAAAATAAATAAACATTAATGTTTTCTACGTATTTTCATAAATACCATTTAACTGCTAGCGTGACATCATTTATGTTGACTACAGGAAAGTACCCAATTCGAAATTAAAACTTACCTTATATATATAACGTTCCAGTAGTATTTAAAAAAACTAAAGTATTCGTGAGAACACGAATAGTTTTAAAGTTCGTTGCCTTGCTTCTAGCACGCGAGTTAGACCAATCAACAAGGTAATGTAAGCCAATAAATGACAAAAGTAAATGAGTCTTTGGAACATGTAAGATACAGGTAGAGCCTAGATTAAACTAAATAAAACTAAATAATTAATACTAATCAAAAAACAGAAAAATAACTATAAATAATGCACGGGCTCCAGGTCAGAGCCGAGCGGTAGGGTGCCCAACAGGCTGGCAGCATTACCCCGCTGAATAGCTAAAGCTATTCTTTGGGATAGGTAAGAGCCAGCCCGCTGGTCACCCGTCGCTTCGACGAGTCGCGTCCCCAATTCCTTAAAAATGTTTAAGGCACTTTCTCCCCAAGGCAAACAAGCAGGCACTGTCGATGGCTGCATATTTGCGCCGCTTGAGGTGTTCGGCTGCATCCGCAGCAGCACCGGACTTGGTGGAGGTCACTGGAAGGTGGGACGGCGCCAGTGTATCCACGCATGTGGCATCCCAAACCAGCGGCCGTCCCAACTTCCAGGGGACTAGTGTCATGCCGTCCGGCCTCTTACCGTCGTCCCTCGCCAGACCTGTCGGCTCCAGGACGGCCGGTGTTCCCGCACTGACGAATGCTCGGCGCAAGATGTCGTTCAGGGTGGCGTGCCGCGCAATGCGCCCAGCACTCCTGGTGCAGGACAGGCCATGGACGCCGGTTCGGACGACATTGGTGCCGCATTTGCACCGATGCGGGGCAACACACGCCGCTCCCAGTCGCAGCGATACTGCGAGCCTAAAAGTCTCATTACTGAGAAGTGTGCCCAAATTTTTGGAGGGTAGAGCCTGTAGCCACGCGCCCGATTCCCATCTACAACTAGCAAGGAGGCGAGCTCGCTCTGCGGGGCTTTTGGACGTTTCGAACAGGTTATCCCGTACCAGCGCGCAGAGCGGCTCGTCCCATTGCCGCTGCGAATGGGGAATCGAAGGCAGGTTAGTGGGGCAGTAAGACCTCCAAGAATTTACGGCGTCATTCAAAAAGGGGATTTCCACATTAGCAGGGGTTTCTTTTAGAATTTTGAGTACTAAATTTTGAGTTCCATTAACAGAAGAAAGGAATGCGGGTAAGGCGACATTAGAAATTTTGCGGATCCCAATGCCTCCGTGCCTGGCGGGCAAGGCGGCTTGGGTCCATTGGGCCTCTTGTAGATGGATGTTAATGACGGATGAAATTGTGGATTTGATCAAATCGTCGAGTTTTTCCAAGAGGGCGGGATGTTTCCAGAGGTGACTGGATCTAAGTGTGTACGTAAATTTAGGCACGAAGAGACAATATTTTATTATTGTGTAGGCCATGTGAGCATTAATTTGGAGCTATCGATCCGAAAAAGAACTGAAAATCTTGTGTTTTTCTTCAATGAAGCCGGGAAAGGATTCATCAAGAATTGGTGACCCTAGGAGGTAGAGAGAAGTATTATCTACCTCTTTAATATTTGGTGCTATTGTCCGGAACTTAGATAATGCTAGGTTTTTTTGGGTGCAGTTTTCCGAAAAGTATATTTCACATTTGGAGAAATTTAAATCAAGTCCAATTTCTGCGAATTTTTCTGTTAGGATCTGTAGATCTTCGAATACCATGTCAACATCACCCCCTAGAGTACCGTCGTCTAGATACCATACGTTGAATGTGGAATTTAGATTTTTTACTATAGGGTGAATAGCTAAGATAAAGAGAGCCGGTCCAAGAGGATCGCCTTGTTGACAGCCTACCGCGGATAGTAGAGGGTTATTTTTGAAGACTAATTTCGATGGGGTGCTGCCACAACGACATATACAAACATGCATAAAATAAAATAAAAAATATTTGTCGTTTTAGTAGTAGACCTCCAAATAGTCCATAACAATCTTTTTTTTTATATCTTTAATGTACAGACATTTTATTTTTACAACTTTATAATAGTATAGATATCTTCAATGTACAGACATTTCATTTTTACAACTTTATAATAGTATAGATTAGCTGTTTACAATCGAATTGTTTGTTGCTATACTATGTATCTTTGTTCAACCATAACATCGTTACATGTTTATTTTTAAAGCGCCATCTAGGTTTTACCTGAATCTTTCCTTGCGAACGGGCACGATTCAAAAAAGGCCGACAAACAAACGACACACAGACTGACGCAACAACAAAATAGTGTGTAGACTAGGAACACTGTTGCTGCTCGTAGCGCCTGCGCGCGGCAGCCCCACACGCTAGGTGCCGAGGATGTCGTGGCATCCTCCCGCCTAGCACAAATGAAGACGGTAACAGCAAACATGCTGCCGTACAAATTAAATAAACATGACATGCACAATTCAAATTATGGCAATTGATAGTCCTCTTGTTTTAATGGTCTTTGGTTTAACATAAAGATGAGATATCTCTACAGAATAAGTTCTTAAACGTAAAAATGTCAGCCGACATTATCATTTCAACTTTGGTTTATACATTCTTATCTATTCCATTCTCTAAAATAAGTTCGGCTATTTTAGATGTTTGTGATGTTTAAATCATGTAGTCACGTTTTATTTTTCATTTAATTCCGCGTCACGCTTGTAAAGTTGTAAATAGATAGATGGCGTTGTACGTATCGGGGAAAGTTTTTTTTGTATGGAGATTGACAGTTCTCTTGCTTAATTCACCTATCACCCGCTTATGCCTTTATTTAATTACAAAACAAGATATAGACATGAATTCATTTTTAGAGCCTTTAATTGTCCCAATAACATGAAATTTTGAATTGAACTACCGAAAACGTAATGAATGTATTGAAAACATGTTCAAGTTACATTCATTAATTATTATTATTATATTTCTCAAAATAAACGAGAAAAATAAAAAAAATATGCGACATTGCCAGTGAAGCGGTTATAAACACTCTGCACGAGGTTAAACCATATAATGGATACCGTATACATAGTGATCATAAGATGTTAATCAAATCACTAGCTCATAATACCGTAAGAACCAAGCACGAACTGGAAATACAAACGAACGCAACGTAAAGGTGCGTCCACACTTGTATCACTTGCTCGTATCCGATCACCGTGGCGTGGCATGACTGCGTATCGCGCTGCTTGGACGCTCACTGTCGGCGCGGCGATCGCGCCCCACTTGTTCGATCTAAGTGTGTGATACGCGTAGCAACATGGATTTCGAGCGATTGGATCGGTGCAACGTCCAAACGCGTGATTGTGACACGCGATCATGCCACGGGACGAAGATCTGATCGGGCAAATGATACAAATGTGGACGCACCTTAACGTGTTTTACGTAATTCCACAGAAGTATAGGACCTTCGTAAAGTTAGTATTATTTACTTGAGGTGTGTTTGTCGATTTTTCTCGTCCCCTCTTTCTGGTGGGATGTCGTGAGATTTGGCTCAACCGCTCCCCCCGTTCCCTAATCTCACGGCAGATGTTTCAAAATGTATGTTTCTAGTGTAAATGCGTTGGATTTATTCTAAACTAGCTTTTGCCCATGACTTCGTCCGCCTTAAATTCGTTAATCGCGGATAAGGGTATTTTTCCGGGATAAAAAGTAGCCTATGTCCTTCTCCTGGACTCAAACTATCTCCATACCAAATTTCATTCCAATCGGTTCCGCGGTTTAAGCTTGAAGAGGTAACAGACAGACCAACAGAGAGACAGACACTCTTACACATTTATAATATTAGTATGGATAGAAGGTGCCCGGAATCTTCGTCCGCGGGGGACAAAAAATCATAACACTCTTATTTTATTAAGCATAGTCGTGTAAAAAGTATCCTATAACCAACTGGAGATACCTTTACCCGTGTACCAAAAATAGTTGAAATCTGCTCAGCCGATTTGGCGTAATGAAGCCGCAACGACACATACAAACATTCACGATAGAGATACTTATAAAACAAGGAACCCTTGACAGCGTAGTCTCCATGTGAGTAAAAGAGAAAGTCATATAAAACACAAGTTAGAGTAGGACGGATTTGTTTTTGTTAATTCCTACACGCCCCTTCAAAACTAAATCCACTTTCTGTGGAGTTATAAATACTTATAATCTATTTACAATAATAGATCACACGCTCGCCTTTATCTGGGGTAAAATTTTGTCATAGTCCAACATTTGTTGTTCAGGATTAGGAACAAACCAAAAACCTAACCAGACCAATATAGAAAATTAGCTAAAGTGACTTATCTTGCTTATCAGACCCATTATCAATTAGATCCATGTAGTATAAACAATAACTCATTCAATAAATATGTTATCAGAGGAAATACGATATTACTATCATCGAAACTTATGACAAAGCGTGGTATTTATGTCTGTCAAGTAGGTAGCCTACAACAAATGATATCATGAAAATAGAGTACGACTACTGATTCTTGTCGGCCATCTTGCATGGGAGACATGAATCGGTGTTGATTAACTCATTGTTTTTCACTTCTCCTGCTCAAAAACTATGTCATATTAGCTACGCGAAGCGAAAGTAAAATAGTACATCTAGCCCATAGCGTTTAAAAGAAAGCCATGTAATCCCATACAAATTTCTATGAAACTGAAAAAAAAACTTGCGGCCAGCTACATACTACTTCCGAATAATTAAAAACAAACAAACCAACCTGATCAGATTGGCCAAAATTTCTGATCGTATTGCTCAAACTGTACTTTTAATTTTTCATGAAATATACAGTTTTAATTGAAATAAAACAATTTAACGGATTATATCGCGTATATTATCTCATTTTAGTTCCTAAAAAAAAAATCCTAAAAAAGGTGTAAAATATCTTATCTGTTTAAAAGTAGTTTAATAGTCCCTGTTTTTAAATATTATAATTAGTAATGAGGTAGCCTGGGAGTTTTTCTTTGCAGCGTTTCTTTTCTCCTCAGTACGCCTCATTTGTGAAATGCTTTTTGGTAAATTATTAGAATAAAATAATTAAGCCCTTCTGGCACATGTGTAACTGTCTTTACAGCTTAGGCCCATCTGGCATGTATGTACACCTTTATTTGTGTTTTTTCAAAAAATGGGTAGTTTTGCACAAATTGTAACTTTGACAGAGGAAAATACATCTTTTCTCAGTCCTCCCGTGACCATGGAAAGCTGGAAAGCTTCCGAAACGTCGGGAACTAAAATGAGATAATATACGCGATATAATCCGTTAAATTGTTTTATTTCAATGAGTAATAATCGCGGAAACAGAAGAAAATATTATATACAGTTTTAATTTTAAGTCGTTTTTATTTTCTCGCAGTCGAAGTGAAAAGCAGAGTGTTTAACACGTGGGTAAAAGCCATTACGACGCTCAGACCTCGCTTCGCTTCACTTCGTGAGCTCGACCAAATATTCACTTCGTGTCATAATATCTATACTAGGTATCAGAGGCGTGGCTTCAGGAAAATTACAAGGAAAGCCAAAGCGTATTCATTGACTCATATTTAAAGAAAGGCTTTTATATAACCATATATAAGCCTTTCTTTGGGTAACCCGGTGGGACTCGGCTTATATCAACGCCACGCCACTGCCAGGTATTTATAAAGTTGTAAAAATAAAATGTCTGTACATTGAAGAAGTTTTCAAATAAATTAATAGTTTAAAAAACTCTATAAAAACACGCTTTACACGACTTTCCTAACAAATCCAAACACAGCTATGATACTATGTTCCATCATGAAGTTCCAGTTCATATCTTCCGGCTCCATCATCAGATCAGTTCGAGAGTACCATATTATTGTATTGTCATCAGAACTACATACAGCTGCCAATTTTCATAACGCCACGATACTTGGAAGATGGTTAAATTAGTTACCTTAGATTCCATTACATAGTTACATACACGTCGACCTAATAAAAGCGTGTTAAAAAATAAGTGCTACTTGTCGGACCATGCTCGTTCTAGGGTTCAGTAGCCGTTACTACAAAGAAACGCACTACTGGTGAAAAAAATAATTTGTGAATATCGTATCTACGTGACACTTAAGTCATTTTGCTGAGAAGCGCAGTTTTTCGCCAATAACACAAAAACGGTATGTCCGATCTTGTTGAAAATAATTTTCGTTGAAAGTATTTATTACGCTTTTTTTTTGTACATACGGTCTAAAAGGTAGAAGGGAGGACGGACACACACACACACACAATATTTTCAAGTTTCAGATCGATTATTCCCGAAAGTATTCATTAAATCCAAAATTTTTTTAGAAACCTTAGTGTTTTTCGAAGAAGTGTCGAAATATGTGCCAAACATTGAGCTTTAGCTGAAAAAATAAATCCAGCTACGGTCTCGTAGCCGACAATATGGTAAGATGCGTATGTAGACTATTGGAAGGTCGCTGAATCGTTTTTTTTGACGTTTTTATGTGTCGTTTTGGCTTCATAACGGGATTTCAACTAGTTTTGGTACACGGGTACCTGAACATTCGCAGGTGGTTATAGAACAGTTACTCGGGTAGTAACCGACTACGTTGATGTAAAAAGCAGTCAAGTGCGAGTCGGACTCGCCCATGAAGGGTTCCGCAGCCATTTATACAAAAAAATGCACTACAGATGACAAAAAATACGATATAAAAAAAAAACTAACAAAAGAGCGTATCTCCCCGGCGCTTAAGTCCTTTTGCTGAGAAGCGCAGTTTTTTGGCAATAACTTAAAAATGGTATGTCCGATCATGTTGAAAACAATTTTCGTTGGAAGTATTTATTGAGTTTTCTATTTGTAAATTTTTTCATATGATTTGAACATACCGTTTAGAAAATAGAGGGGGGGGACACAATTTTTGCTGTATTTGGAGCGATATTTCGGTGAATATTCACTAAATCAAAAATTGATTTTAGAAACCTCAAAGTGTTTTTAGAAGAACTATCGAATGATGTGCCACACGTTGATATTTGCTGAATTTTTTTTTATTCAGTTTTGGTTACATGTATGGAGTGCCCCCCCTAGAAATATATATATATATTTTATTTAACTATCAAACTAAGCAGCGGTTTACATACTACACCTATGATCCAAATTTCATCAATGTACATCTTATAGTTTTTGAGTATAATGCCTGTGACATACGGACGGACAGACAGACAGATAGACAGACAGACATGACGAATCTATAAGGGTTCCGTTTTTGCCAATTTGGCTACGGAACCCTAAAAACGGTGGTCAAGAGTTTTCTCTTCCGCGAACGAAGTTTATTATATCTATAAGTAATTTATATTTATTTGTGAAATATTTTCTTTTTAACTTGTACCTACTGCCCTTTTTCATTGTCCGTGTTTAGTTTGTAAGGCTTATCAAGCATGCGCCATATAGTGGTATCCGCGACTAACAGGATAATTGTATAAAAATGTTTATAATTGGAGGATAATGCTCAAAATAAGCGTTTTAATGTAACGTAATAGGTAGTTAGTGTTTCTACAGTTGTTATTTGTCAGAAGTTGTTCGTTGCTTTAGATATTAATAATCATAATTATAGTATTATTTAACGTTATTATTTTACAGAAAAAT
Organism: Hedya salicella; assembly: GCA_905404275.2. Lineage (NCBI taxonomy): Eukaryota > Metazoa > Arthropoda > Insecta > Lepidoptera > Tortricidae > Hedya > Hedya salicella. The sequence continues at coordinate 6,987,662 of FR990120.1, forward strand.
ATCAAAATATCACGATGTTCGAGAAGACATCACGTGTAATTTTTTAGGGTTCCGTAGCCAAAATGGCAAAAACGGAACCCTTATAGATTCGTCATGTCTGTCTGTCTGTCTGTCTGTCTCTCTGACCGTCCGTATGTCACAGGCATTTTACTCAAAAAAAAACAAAAAAAAAAACAAGTCCAGTGCCCTAGAAATTTATTAAGTTATAATGGAAATCTTTCATGATTCATGATTGATACTCACAATATAACAAATAAGAAATTCTAATATGTAACATAGCGATTTTAAACAGTCGGGACCCATTGTTGGGAAGAATTGCGTCGATTTAGATTTCTTATGGGTCCCGACTTGTTTTTTTCTTTTTAGTTTTTTACGCAGTCGGGTTTTTTGTTTTTTTAATTATTTTTTTAATTTTATACTTTTTAGTTAAAACTATAAAAGTCAGACAATTTCTCAATCTTTATCGTGGGGGTTATTGAGAAGCTTGCACAGATTTATTACAATGCAATTAAATGAAAATTTAGTGCGAACGGCTTGCTAACCAACTTTGAATCGTTATAGTTCCTAACTGGTAATTCCAAATTAAAAATGATAAAAGAAACCTAATAATGATTTTTAAATCCCTATTCTTTGATACCCCACTCGATATAGTACGTCGATTTTCATTTTTTTCTTTTTCACAATATATATATTTTTTGCCATTTTGAGTTTTCATCATTTTCATGTCTTCAGTGACATTCGGACAGTTAAGACAAATCGATTGACGTAAGAATCATTAAAATCGGTCCACGCGTTTGGTCTCTAGAGTGCTAGATAGGAACAAACATACATACATACATACAAAAATCACTATTTTGCTTTTTTATATTCTATATTTTTTTTTTACTTTTATAAGTTTTGATATGTTGTCTTGAAGAACTACGCATTGAGTTTATATACTAAAAACATATATTTAGGATAGGCTAAGTACAAATATTGTAAGAGATATAAGTTATTTCGAAAAAATGACTGACTGTTGAGTTTGTTTCGGCTTTCTTCTCTTCAGTGGTCTCCTCTTGGGAAACGCCGTAGAGTCAGACTTGTAAAAGTGCCCTGTGGCCTACTTACAGAATAAAGATCCTTATTTCATTATTTCATACATACATACATACATACATACATACATACATACATACATACATAGACTGATAAACACATTACCACTCCATTGCGTCGCGCAGTCGGGTAAAAACTATAAGCTGTACATTAATGAAATTTAGAGCATAGGTGTCGTGTGTAAACCGCTACTTAGTTTGATAGTTAAAAAAAAATATATATTTCTAGGGGGGGCACTCCATACATGTAATCAAAACTGAAAAAAAAAAAAATGATTTTTACCAAATATGAAATGTGTGGTACATATTTCGATAGTTCTTCTAAAAACACAGGTTCCTAAAAAAATTTTTTCATTCATTGAATATTTTCCGAAATATTCGGTCCGAAAGTAGTAAATATTGTACCCCCCCTCTACTTTCCAAACGGTATGTTAAAAAAATATGAAAAAATTTACAAATATAAAGCTTAATAAATACTTCCAACGAAAATTGTTTTTAACACGATCGGAACATACCGTTTGTAAGTTATGGCCAAAAAACTGCGCTTCTCAGCAAAAGGACGTAGAAGCCGGGGACATACGCTCTTTTGTTAGTGTTTTTTTTTCATACCGTATTTTTTTTATCTGTTGCGCATTTTTTTGTATAATTAGGGGGGGGGGGGGGGGGTAGAATACCCCAGCCTTTTCTCAGGGTTCCGTACTTAAAGGGTGAACCGGGACGTCCGTCTGCCACCAGGCTGTAATCTCATGAGCCGTGATAGATAGACATTTTCACAAATGATGCATTTCCGTCGCCGCCATAACAACAAACACTAGAAACAATAAAATAAAGGTGTATTTTTTTAATTTTCCGAAATCATTTTTGTACAATCCGGTTGCGTTAAGTTTGCACCTCATTTGTATGCAACGCTATAGATACCAGGTGCAAAGTTAACTAAGGGCCAATATCACCAATCTTTTATTCCGAGAATTACGTTGCGCTTCATCTCAAATAGTTATGTCAAATTAATATGGGGTTTTGACATTTCTATCCAAGAATAAGCGTTATTCTCGGAATAAAAGTTTGGTGAAATGCAGCCTTAAACGGCTAGTTAGGTTAGGTTAAGAGAAATTTTGTACGGAACCCTCGAAGCGCGAGTCCTACTCGCACTTGGCCAGTTTTTACTATACATTTATAACAAGTAAAATCATCATCTGATCAACCCATCTCCGTCCACACCTGAGACATAGGCACCACGGCATGCCACTGAGCTCGGTCCTGAGTTTTTTGTTTCCAACCGCTGCCAGTGACTTTTCTTATGTCGTCGGTCCAACTAGCTAGAGGGCGCCCTACACTACGTTTGCCAAGACGCGATCTCCACTCCAGAACACGTTTGACCCAACAGTTGTCAGTTCAACGACAGATGTGACCGGCCCACTGCCACTTCAGTCTGCTAATCCTTTGGGTTAATAAAGTACACATATTAAAATGTTAACATAAGTTATTGACATATTATTATCTTAGGATAAAAACGAAACAATATTGTAAGGAAGTTTCAGTTTTATGTAATAGGGTATATTTAGAAATAACACGAAAATGATGTTATCGTTGTTTTATATGCGCAGCACGTTCATTTATTTTTCCATGTCTTATTATAATATTAATATAAAACTTTTTGATCAATATTGCATTTGTTTGTTACAGGAAAATGAACCTTATCCTTTACATCCTGTGATCACAATCTTCCCTACCATTCCATTATAATGTAAATATCACGCCATTAGCGTAGTCAAAATAATTACCATACATAAAAATATAATAACCATTCCACAAGAAAAGGCAAATAAAATATATTTATGTATAAATTTCTTATGATTATTGCAATAGTAAATTATAAGTAGATAAATATTATATATATTTTCTATTTTTTATAGAATGTTAAGAATTCCATTGGTTTGTTCCAAAAGTGCCAGTGACAACTTATAGTCTATATATGCTATAGTTTCCAATACGTTTTTAATTAAAATTTTGAGGTAATTTCTATTCCCAGTGTTAAATGTTTGTGTAACCATCGAAACACGTTTAAATCAGTGAAAGTCGTTTTCCAAATATAAAGTTTAAACTATTTTCTAGTCCTTACAAATTCTCCGGGTGTCACTTATCAATAAAAGTGTGTAAAATTATAATTGTTGCGATAATTATCATCGATTTGTCATTACCTCAATTTAATATAAAAATATATAATTACCATCCCAACGTATAATTACCGTCGCCAATAATTACCATTTGCAGTTTTTTATAATTCCCATCCTACCACGATGTGCTGACAGTTCCTCACGATGAGTTCCTCCCCAGCCCTCGAACCCTCGTCCCCGTCTACCACCACCCCCTCTTCCCCTGCGCTACGGCCACCAGAATACCCCCCCTTCCAGACTTCGACGCCGAACTACATTTCAAAGGTGAGTTTTTCAAATATGCTTCATCATAGTATTTTCTTCTATTTCCGCGATTATCACTCATTGAAATAAAACAATTTAACGGATTATATTTTTCTCCTCAGTACGCCTCATTTGTGAAATGCTGCTTGGTAAATTATTAAAATAAAATAATTAAGCCCTTCTGGCACATGTGTAACTGTCTTTACAGCTTAGGCCCATCTGGCATGTATGTACGTACACCTTTATTTATTTTTTCGAAAATGGGTAGTTTGCACAAGTTGTAATTTTGACAAAGGAAAATATATCTTTTCTCAGTCCACCTGTGACCATGGAAAGCTGAAAAGCTTCCAAAACGTCGGGAACTAAAATGAGATAATATACGCGATATAATCCGTTAAATTGTTTTATTTCAATGCTTCATCATTTTTACTCAAAGTTCTGGAGCATTTCACCAGAACAACTTTGTTGCACACGTGTCAGCTATGGCAGGTAACTTATCAAAATATATGAAGCCTTAGTAAACACTGACAATACAGAAGTCAATTTGTGAAATATTATCATACCAAAAATTGGCTCCCTAGCATTGTTAGAAGTATCAAAAGAATGGCATCACGTACCCGACATTCTGGTGAAATGCCCCCTCTGTGCCCGACAGAGCACACAATAGTTATGAGTGCAAAAGTCAAGCGCTCCCCACATTCGAACTAAGCAAGTCATGTACATAACTTAACCGCAGAAAATATAAATATAGTCCGTTTAATATACTTTATGTTAGGGGTTTTATTCATATCAAACACAAAAGTGGTCCTTCGAACCGGATCACTTTGATCACTCAATGTCTCTTCCAATAGGGATGATGACAAAATTGTAATAATTAGTCCGTCGTGTAGATTAATAAAAAACATTTGACACTTTTTTTTTCTTTTTTTATATAATCAAAAAATAAAGGCGCTACATAAAGTCAAAATGTCGCGTGATGTCGCTCCTATGTACAAATTTACCTAGGAGTGACGTCACGAGCCCCCACTCAAAAACTTTAATGAGATTTATCTGAGTATTTTTTTTAAATTTTGATAAAGCAAAAAATACGTGTCCAATATTTTTTTATCATCTAACAGACGGACTAATTAGAATTTTGATTTTGATTTCCAGTCATCATGTCTATTGTCTGCACGATTAACGGCCTTGAGCTATCCGCATCCAACGGCTTTTCGCGATCCTCATAGATCTCCGACCTATTAGATACAACGACGTTAAAAGCACATTTTTGGACTTTCCCAAAAAACGCTTCATACCAAAGCCAACAAGCATGTGACGTCACACGCTAGTATCCTGTAGGGAAAATAAAAACTTTGTTCTGTAGCTATGTTAAATTCAAATTCAAATTTAAATCATTTATTTCGGACTTTGAATCCATAGTGTTAGAGGCAACAAACTTAGAGCTATCGTTAGTATTTTATAATTTGGCTAACTTAAATTAAATTAAAGGCGCCTCGGCACCGGCATTACAGGCGCGTGCAGTTGCACATAGCGGTGGGCTAGCATGCTCAGGCTGCTGTTCGAGCTGCCACGACTGCGATTGAGGAGGAGAGACGCACACCTTTTCCTCATGTTAAAGCTTGCGTTTATCGAAACGGTTTATAACAAAAATTACAAAATATTTTATGGGTTATTTAATGGTATTTTTAGTTATTATTATTTTAATACTTTAAAAATGGACTTTCCCACCCAACTTTAAGACTCATAAAACAAGCTACACGGAAGGTTTCGAACTCAAAATTTTAACGTTGTTTTTTATTTCGCTTTTTTTATCAGGATCTTATATAATTTTTACAGTTTTTTTCTACTATCAAATACCCTATTATAACGATTACATAATAGTAGATTCATTGAAATAAAACAATTTAACGGATTATATCGCGTATATTATCTCATTTTAGTTCCCGACGTTTCGGAAGCTTTCCAGCTTTCCATGGTCACGGGAGGACATGGTCATGGTCCTCCCGTGACCATGGAAAGCTGGAAAGCTTCCGAAACGTCGGGAACTAAAATGAGATAATATACGCGATATAATCCGTTAAATTGTTTTATTTCAATGAGTAATAATCGCGGAAACAGAAGAAAATAATAGTAGATTGTTTGACAAGGGGCTAAAATAAGCCATTATGACACGAAGTGATTATTGGGACGAGCTCAAGAAGTGAGCGAGGACAAATATGTCCGAGTGTCATAATGGCCTTTAGCCACGTGTTAAACACTCTGCTTTTGAGTTCGACTGCGAGAAAATAAAAAAGACTTGACATTAAAATTGTATATCCCATGAAAAACTATAAGTACAGTTTAAGCAATTCTTTCAGAAAGATTGGCCAATCTGATTAGGTTGGTTTGTTTATTTTTAATTATTCGTAAGGAGTATGTAACTGGCCGCAAGTTTTTTTTTGGTGTCATAGAAATTTGTATGGGATTCTTTTAAGTTATGGCTCTCTTTTAAGACTAAAATAGTAGCTTTCTTTTAAGCCCCTAGGCTAAAAAGAAAGCTACTATTTTAGTCTCGCTTCGCGAAGCTTATGACGTACTTTTTGAGCTGGGGAAGTGAAAAATACTAATGTGATACTACGACCAGGAGAACAGAATTAAATCAGAGTTATTTTGTGTTGCAGAAGCCGAGTCATCCAGCGCTGAACGTAGTGCTGCCAGCCCCTGTGCCCATCACTCCCACCACTTACGGTCAGTTCTGATTCTGCTTTATTAAAGTTACTGTAAACACCCGTATTAAAGTTTATCTGAGTGTCTTCAACCCTCAGATATGGAGTTATTTTCGACAGATAGATCTAGAATAAATGAATAGTTTAAAAAACACTAGAAAAACACGCTTTACAAGACTTTACTAACAAATCCAAACACAGCTATGATACGATGTTCCATCGTAAAGTTCCAGTTCATAGCTTCCGGCTCCATCATCAGATCAGTTCGACAGTACGATATTATTGTATTGTCATCAGAACTACATACAGCTGCCAATTTTCATGACGCTACGATCCTTGGAAGATGGTTAAATTAGTTACCTTAGATTCCATTACATAGTTAATTACATACAGGTCCACCTAATAAAAGCGTGTTAAAAATGCAGGTAATTTCCAAAAATCTGAACCGATTCGACCAGCGTGGTACAGCGGTGTTCATCATCTTATAGATAATTTAAATTTCTAACCCTGGTTGGTTATCTCTGTTCAATTTGCGTGCAACGTTTTTCAAGCAATTATATGCATAAAAGACTATGATTTTCAGGCGAACCGACCTTAACTCCACCCCCGCGCTCCCCCGGCGCCGCGGTCACCCCTGCGACCCCCGCCTCCGGTGACGTCCGTCACCACCCACCCGACGGGACCTCGTCTGATAAGGTACGTATCACACAGTCTTCAGCCAATACTATCCTCGCCCTTGCTGCAGCGGTCTCCTTGACCTACCATCAGCAGACAGTCACTGCCAGCCCGACGGAACCTCGTCCGACAAAGTGAAGAATCCTCACAATAAATCACTAATCTCTTTAGCCCAAAGAGGGTAAATGACTTCGATGTACGAAGAACATATTGCGAGGCGTCTGGTCTGGTGTACAGTTTTCCACTACCCGATTGGACGCTCAAAGAGCAAGACTGTCTTGACCCCAAAGACCAAAGACCGAATGCAGATCAGCCAGCGTAATAAACTTTAATTTATTATTATTATTATTTATTATTCAAAAAGTAACAGCATTACAGTAAAAATCAAGGCACTGTGAACTAAAAAAAAAACAAAATCAAATAGAAAAACTTAGAACTAGTTCGATTTAGGCGAAGTAACTCCGTGGCTCAGTTGCGTCGTCTGATCTGGTGTAGGATTCGGCAGATTGCCCCGGAACTGCCGAAACATTACACCCTTCGGCCAGAATTCTGCACTTGCGATGGTGTCTGCAGCGGCCGCGGCACGCGCACCACCAGCGACCTAAAGTGCACGTAGTGGTGGGACTACTATACTTTAAACTATCGTGACTTTATATTGAAGCGTTCTGTTGAAAGATTAAGCTTTTTATTTTATTTTACAGTCGTCTGAAACTGCAGTAGGCGGCATATCGCGAACGCCGAGCACAGCTCTATCCCGCAAAGAGAGTTATAAGGCGCAAAGGCAGCACTATAGAAGAGAGAAGAAGCGCGCCGCCACAGCGTTGCTTCACTCTATAGAAGATCCGTCGGTCGTAGTACTTGCTGATTGGTTGAAGGTAATATACAGTTTTAGTAGCAATAGGCATATTTCGAATGCTGAGCATAGCGCTCATAGAACTGGCAAGAATTTTGACATCATATCACTACTATTGGTTGTTTATTTAGAAAACCAAAATTTTTTATAATGTTTCCTTTGCAATACAGTGGGCTGACCATGTTTATAAATATGTCAAATTTCATAAGTAGTTTTTGAGATATGGCGCTCTAATAATCGGACATATAGATAGACAGGTAGACAGACAGATAGACAGACTCGCACCATAAGGATTATTTTTTACTCTTTCGTTTCCAGGTTCGCGGCTCCCTAAAGTCATGGACGAAGCTCTGGTGCGTGCTGAAGCCTGGTCTTTTGTTGCTCTACAAGAGTTCTAAGGCAAAGGTAACTATTGCTAAGGTAAATCCGTTCACATTTCATCTAGCTAGCCTTATAATACTTGCATTTCATTACCATTGTCATATCTGATAAAGTCCGATTTCACATTGCTCTCTCGACCGTTTGACAGGCAGGCGTAATCAGCTCATAATTGCTAACAGGGACATTGTGAAATAGGGCTTAATGTAGGATTCCCACCGAACGACGTGGTCGAAAGCTCGGGCACCCGTCCGAGCGTTAAAATCCACTAGAGAACGGCGACAAAACTGCGCGGCGGTGGTGGTAGGAGCTGGTCGGACGCGGTCGGATGCTCGAGCCCTCGGCGGCAGCCGTCCACATCCGTCGGAGCGTTAAAATCCACTAGAGAACGGCGACAACACTGCGCGGCGGCGGTGGTAGGAGCTGGTCGGACGCGGTCGGATGCTCGAGCCCTCGGCGGCAGCCGTCCACATCCGTCCGAGCGTTAAAATCCACTAGAGAACGGCGACAAAACTGCGCGGCGGCGGCGGTAGCAGCTGGTCGGACACGGATCCGCGCGGACGCGACGACATCCGAGCGCCGCCGTCCCAGTCCGCTAGGATAAGATGTTAATTCCATTCAAATATAAGATGTCACCGCAGTGCAAACGCTCTACGAAAAACATTCTGAAAAACATTTCCTTTGGCAACTAGTAAAATGCGCTTAGCCGCGATACCACTCCGCCCGTTCGGTGGGAATCGTACATAGGGCCGCTACGTCACAGGGACGCCATGGCGGCCACACCAGCTACGTATTCCTTACAAAATGATAGTACCCAAGTATCGCCAAGTTAGTTAGCTTAACATTTCAATATGATTTGTTTGGGCGCGGTAACTGGCGACGTTTGCTCTGGGGTCCCGGTGAAGCACGGGCCTTAGATTGTAATGGGGGCATTCCATCAGAAGGTCGGGTACGTGATACCGTTCTTTTGATACCTCTAATAATGATAGGGAGCCTATTTTCTGTACCAAAATCCAATCATTCGTAGGCCAATGTTTTCATTATTACAAGTTACCAGATAGTGTTTTAGAATTACCATTTCCGGCTCTCAAAAACTATTTTTAAAAGTCCCTAATGATAAAGGTATTTTATTGGGTGGATTATTTTTAACAGATAAAAATGCATATACTTTCCTTCCGGGGCATTATTACCCAAGCTAAAACGGAGACGGCTAATGCTCAAAGTAGCCAGCCGTGAAGCAGCCGTAGTAGCTTATCATGGGCTCGTTGCTTCAAAAATCAGACACGGCATTATCTTTTGGGGTAACTCGGTAAAAAAAGAGGCAGCTTTCGAAACTCAAAGAAGATGTATAAGAGCGGTATGTGGCCTTAATATAAGTTGTGTTCATCTATTTAAATCACTGAAAATTTTGAATTTGCCATCGTTATATATATTTGAAGTAGCTGTTTTGTCAAATGTCACCCTGAATTGTTCTCTAAAGTATCACAAAGTCGGGCATTCTCAACACGCTCCCAGTATAAGCACAAATTGCAGAGCAAACAAATGAAATCGGCATTAATGCGAAAAAGTTTTTATGGAATGGTGCCTACAATATTTAATAAGGTACCGAACTATATTAAATCTCTTAATATAAGCCTATTTAAATTTCAACTAGTTAAATGCTTAATGTTTTAGTTAGAATACTGAATTGTAAATTAAAACTGATTATTTAATGTGTAAAGTATCTGGCAAAACAGAACTCTATGTTTTGCCCGATTGGCATACAAATACTTTACACAAGCTGACTTTAACACCTGTTTATACTCACCTATGTTTAAACAAATAAATGTTCTCTCTCTCTCTCTCTCTCTCTCTCTCTCTCTCTCTCTCTCTCTCTCTCTCTCTCTCTCTCTCTCAAAAATATCCTTGAAAGTTTTCGGTTCATTCTGATGAAATACCCCTCTAATAGTACGAAAGACATTTTAGATAACAAAGAAGCTGATAAAGGAAAATCACATCAGAGTAGACAATCTCGTCATCTCTCATTTCATGAATGAATATAATGTCAAAGTATCTATTTTTTTTTAAACGTGTTTCAGCAATATTTACGTATTTGTCGACAGAGCAGTCACTGGGTCGGTACAGTTCTCCTTACCTCGTGCCAAGTAATAGAGAGGCCGAGCAAAAAGGACGGCTTCTGTTTCAAGCTGTACCACCCGCTAGAGCAGAGCATCTGGGCGCCGCGCGGGCCCCACAACGAGACCATAGGTGAGTCAGAGGGAGGCTACATAGAGTTAGATGTTTCAAGCTGTACCACCCGCTAGAGCAGAGCATCTGGGCGCCGCGCGGGCCCCACAACGAGACAATAGGTGAGTCAGAGTGAGGCTACCCAGAGTTAAATAGATGTCTCAAGCTGTACCACCCGCTAGAGCAGAGCATCTGGGCGCCGCGGGGGCCCCACAACGAGACCATAGGTGAGTCAGTGAGGCTACCTAGAGTTAGATGTTGCAAGCTGTACCACCCGCTATAGCAGAGCATCTGGGCGCCGCGCGGGCCCCACAACGAGACCATAGGTGAGTCAGAGTGAGACTACCTAGAGTTAGATGTTTCAAGCTGTACCACCCGCTAGAGCAGAGCATCTGGGCGCCGCGTGGGCCCCACAACGAGACCATAAGTGAGTCAGAGTGAGACTACCTAGAGTTATATTTTTCAAGCTGTACCACCCGCTATAGCAGAGCATCTGGGCACCGCGCGGGCCCCACAACGAGACCATAGATGAGTCAGAGTGAGGCTACCCAGAGTTAAATAGATGTCTCAAGCTATACCACCCGCTAGAGCAGAGCATCTGGGCGCCGCGCGGGTCCCACAACGAGACCATAGGTGAGTCAGAGTGAGGCTACCTAGCCTAATCTGTACCACCCCCTAGAGCAGAGCATCTGGGCGCCGCGCAGGCCCCATAACGAGACCATAGGCGTCAGAGGGGAACCATAATAATCCGAACCGGTCATTTAGGCCGTGGGGATCTTCGATCGACGGTTGACAAACTGAGCGACCTCCCGTCGGTCGTCCCAAGTGTTTTGAGAATAAGAAATAGTAATGGAAGCGGCGCCTACTTGAGCTTCTGATGCAATAAATACTCAGGTTGCGAAATCTCAGGCTCTTGCCAGCTAAGACTCATTTTGGATCTCTTGAAATTTATACAATCTTTTTGTTGCATACAGGTGCAGTAGTCCAGCCTCTACCCACAGCACACCTGATCTTCCGCGCGCCGTCCCAGGCCGCGGGCCATTGCTGGCTCGACGGGCTCGAGCTCGCTCTCCGCTGCAGCAATGCTATGCTCAGGTACGATGCAGCAGCCTCCAGCCCTCAGCTGACCTGGTCTCCTCGTCCCAGGCCGCGGGCCATTGCTGGCTCGACGGGCTCGAGCTCGCTCTCCGCTGCAGCAATGCTATGCTCAGGTACGATGCAGCAGCCTCCAGCCCTCAGCTGACCTGGTCTCCTCGTCCCAGGCCGCGGGCCATTGCTGGCTCGACGGGCTCGAGCTCGCTCTCCGCTGCAGCAATGCTATGCTCAGGTACGATGCAGCAGCCTCCAGCCCTCAGCTGACCTGGTCTCCTCGTCCCAGGCCGCGGGCCATTGCTGGCTCGACGGGCTCGAGCTCGCTCTCCGCTGCAGCAATGCTATGCTCAGGTACGATGCAGCAGCCTCCAGCCCTCAGCTGACCTGGTCTCCTCGTCCCAGGCCGCGGGCCATTGCTGGCTCGACGGGCTCGAGCTCGCTCTCCGCTGCAGCAATGCTATGCTCAGGTACGATGCAGCAGCCTCCAGCCCTCAGCTGACCTGGTCTCCTCGTCCCAGGCCGCGGGCCATTGCTGGCTCGACGGGCTCGAGCTCGCTCTCCGCTGCAGCAATGCTATGCTCAGGTACGATGCAGCAGCCTCCAGCCCTCAGCTGACCTGGTCTCCTCGTCCCAGGCCGCGGGCCATTGCTGGCTCGACGGGCTCGAGCTCGCTCTCCGCTGCAGCAATGCTATGCTCAGGTACGATGCAGCAGCCTCCAGCCCTCAGCTGACCTGGTCTCCTCGTCCCAGGCCGCGGGCCATTGCTGGCTCGACGGGCTCGAGCTCGCTCTCCGCTGCAGCAATGCTATGCTCAGGTACGATGCAGCAGCCTCCAGCCCTCAGCTGACCTGGTCTCCTCGTCCCAGGCCGCGGGCCATTGCTGGCTCGACGGGCTCGAGCTCGCTCTCCGCTGCAGCAATGCTATGCTCAGGTACGATGCAGCAGCCTCCAGCCCTCAGCTGACCTGGTCTCCTCGTCCCAGGCCGCGGGCCATTGCTGGCTCGACGGGCTCGAGCTCGCTCTCCGCTGCAGCAATGCTATGCTCAGGTACGATGCAGCAGCCTCCAGCCCTCAGCTGACCTGGTCTCCTCGTCCCAGGCCGCGGGCCATTGCTGGCTCGACGGGCTCGAGCTCGCTCTCCGCTGCAGCAATGCTATGCTCAGGTACGATGCAGCAGCCTCCAGCCCTCAGCTGACCTGGTCTCCTCGTCCCAGGCCGCGGGCCATTGCTGGCTCGACGGGCTCGAGCTCGCTCTCCGCTGCAGCAATGCTATGCTCAGGTACGATGCAGCAGCCTCCAGCCCTCAGCTGACCTGGTCTCCTCGTCCCAGGCCGCGGGCCATTGCTGGCTCGACGGGCTCGAGCTCGCTCTCCGCTGCAGCAATGCTATGCTCAGGTACGATGCAGCAGCCTCCAGCCCTCAGCTGACCTGGTCTCCTCGTCCCAGGCCGCGGGCCATTGCTGGCTCGACGGGCTCGAGCTCGCTCTCCGCTGCAGCAATGCTATGCTCAGGTACGATGCAGCAGCCTCCAGCCCTCAGCTGACCTGGTCTCCTCGTCCCAGGCCGCGGGCCATTGCTGGCTCGACGGGCTCGAGCTCGCTCTCCGCTGCAGCAATGCTATGCTCAGGTACGATGCAGCAGCCTCCAGCCCTCAGCTGACCTGGTCTCCTCGTCCCAGGCCGCGGGCCATTGCTGGCTCGACGGGCTCGAGCTCGCTCTCCGCTGCAGCAATGCTATGCTCAGGTACGATGCAGCAGCCTCCAGCCCTCAGCTGACCTGGTCTCCTCGTCCCAGGCCGCGGGCCATTGCTGGCTCGACGGGCTCGAGCTCGCTCTCCGCTGCAGCAATGCTATGCTCAGGTACGATGCAGCAGCCTCCAGCCCTCAGCTGACCTGGTCTCCTCGTCCCAGGCCGCGGGCCATTGCTGGCTCGACGGGCTCGAGCTCGCTCTCCGCTGCAGCAATGCTATGCTCAGGTACGATGCAGCAGCCTCCAGCCCTCAGCTGACCTGGTCTCCTCGTCCCAGGCCGCGGCCATTGCTGGCTCGACGGGCTCGAGCTCGCTCTCCGCTGCAGCAATGCTATGCTCAGGTACGATGCAGCAGCCTCCAGCCCCAGCTGACGTGGTCTCTTTAAATCATTTTTAATTAAAGTCGGACCAAAAAGTGAAGGCAGTTTGTGTACTGAATTTTGTGACGCCAGATAAAAGGAAGGAAGATTCTACTAAATGTATACTAAAGAACGTTTTTCTATATCAAAATGCTGTAAAAAAAAATTATAAGTATATTGGAATGTATGACGCAAAAACTCACACATCACACATAGTCTTATATTTTGATATGATTGTATTTTTCATATTATATATTTAAGGATTATTTAAGAAAAGTGCTGTTTCTAAATAAGCATTTGGCAGAAAAATATACCAGACCAGTCATCGCCTGATTTTATCATCTACTGTCAAAATACCGAATTAAACTATACCATCCTAATTTGAAGCTTTTTTATTAGGTGTTCCCGATCGCGGCCCGAACAGACTGTCACTGACGCGCCGACCACAGACACGAATATATCCCACGAAGAACTCGAGAAGCATTTCAACGAGCACGGTAAGTGGAAAACAGAAAAACAGGCAAGACTTATTTTCCCGTTAAAGAATGATTAAACAATAACACAGTAGTGGATCCAGGATTTGAATTTGGTCTACCACTTTTCGACCCTGTTTCATGTGTATTAAGGTTCGTAAAGTGCTACATCTATTTCCTGCCTGACCGTATGTACAATTTTGATCCCGTGTCAGTAAAAGAAATGCATATATAATAATAACTAGCCGCCGCCCGCGACTTCGTCCGCCTTAGATTCGTTTATCGCGGATAAAAGTTATTTTTTCCGGATAAAAAGTAGCTTATTTCTTTCCCCAAAACTCGATGTCTTACTAATTTAAATGTGAAGCATATTACCAAGATGTCCTTACAAATTTTCATCCCCTTTTTCTTCCCTAAAAGGGGGGAAATTTGACATACATTATAGCCTATGTCCTATTCCGATATATAAGGTACATAACTGGAAAGTTTCATAAAAAATCGTCCAGTAGTTTTTGAGATCAAGTGCATTTTTGAGATTAAGTGGAACGTACATACATACTTTCACGTTTATAATATAATATAATATAGTAAGGATTAAGGATAGGAAGATATAGCTGAGCGCTGACTGTGTACACTGCTTGCTGTCAACTATTAATATATGTATTTATTTTATTGACACAGGATCTATTTATATTGAACGTCTGTTGAAAGAGGAAATAGTTAGCTTGTCTCTTTTCGTCGGCTTTGCGACAGCTGACATTAATTATTACTATAGTGTGACCAATACCGCTGTACCGCGCCTTAGGTATGCGAGCGGCGAGACGGGGGGGCAGACGACGGCGGAATGACGAATCAGCGGCTGCTCTGCCCCCCTACTCGCCGCTATAACTGACATTAATATAACATCCACAAAAAATTGGCTTTACAGATGTCTAAATTTGTTTCTTGTTATCAACAATAACAGGTATTTTAAATTTTAACTAATGTACTTTTTTCACGTTTCGCTAAATCGCACTTAACGCTAATTTACGCTCGTAAAATTATGCTGTTTACGCTAAATTATCAATCGTTATCAATTAATGCTATGTGTGGTATTGGTATCTGTACTGTACATTGAATAACATAAAATTACTTTAACTGATTATAACCGGGGTCATCAACTCTAAATTCATGACTAATCAATGCTCAATTACGCCAATTAATACGTTAATAATTACTCTAAAAATATTAAAACTTACGACTATTTACTCGTCTCGAACGGCCGTACAATTGCTCTAAAATATTTATAAACAGTTCTAAAACTGTCAGAAGCCTTCCCAGCTACTTCTCCCACTCCTCTAATGTCAGTTTCCGACTACTCTTCAAAAAGATGCGACAGAAAAAAGGACAGAAAGATATCAAAGTGGGCTCAATTCATGGAATCAATAGAAATGATGTCTCATCACGAGACCACGGATTCCCAGACACCAGACAAGGACAGCCTGTTCCCTTTCATGAAAAAAGAATTAGGAAGGAGCAGCCCGTCCGCTTCCTCAGCTAAGATGCTCGTTGAACCAAAACCATACAACAGATTGACGAAAAGTCTAGCTTCGAGCCCTCTAAAAATAGAGCTCTCGAAACGACCTTTACTAAAATGCTTCGAAATGCCTAAACTCTCTATAATGGATAGAAAGGAGAAGTGCATATCGCCAACAGCAATTGAAGAGAGTTTAGTAAAGTTAATGATGGCTTTTCCTAAACGAAGAAGCTCTACACCATCTACGAAAGTAACGCAAAAAAGGATCAGTGATTTAAGGAAATCTGGCGCCAAAACTGACAGTGAGAATGATGAAGTTTTAAAAATCAAGGGGAATTCGGAGATTATCTGTGACACGCCTGATAATATTATTATAAGGACAGCGCCATCTATCGAGAGGGTGAGGCGGTATAGCTCGTCGAGTACTGATGAGATTTGTGAGAAATATGGCAGGTGAGGTGTTTTATAGTTTTTTTTTTTATATATAACATTAAAGGAAACCGAACACTAATGGACGCAGAGAGACTTGTCTATACTTTCTGTGCCCAAAAATGATGTTGGTGTCTGACTACTTGTACCTAATGGTGATAAATAACTTCTACCGACTCTAAACAATCAAAAGAAGTAACATCCGTTTTCAAGCGGCAAAAATATGCTCCAAAATTGAAATATTGATTTTCTTTCCTCTCTTTTCTATTATCTTACCGAAGGATTATTTACTTTATGCTTTATAATTTAGTTTATCCGTTAAAATATTCAATGTCTATTTTCTGAAAAAAAAAATCATTTATGTTGATTTTGATGTTTGATTACATTTTTCGACGTCCGAGTTTTACAAATTTAGTTTTATTCCAATAATTGGTAAAGTACATGAGATAAATTAAAGAAAGAAAATTTGGCGATTAATCGCTTAACAAAGCACTAATAAAAATGCAGTTAATTTTTTTGAAGTCGGTTATAAGGGTTAAAAAATTGCTCCTAGGAAATCTCCGTATCCAGAAGCCTATACACCTCAGAAGTACTCTCTGATCGACTACCGAAAGTTGCCTTCGGCGAGCTACCTGACTTGTCAAACTGAGAGACGGGACGACAGGTTCTCGTCGCAAAACGTGTATGTTGCGGGGAAGATCGTTTGCAATGAGGGTAAGGTCTCGGGTATGGGTTCATCCAGAAATCACGCGAGGCTCGGGGGGGGATGTTTGCAAGGTGACCTCACGTGTAATTATTTACTGTCACTGCGAATCCGAGAACAACTATACATATATACCTTAAAATAAGAGTATTATTTTTCAGAGGTACGTTTGCATAACGCATTTATGTACGAGAATACGAAAAAACCCAAGGTCAACTAAATACAATAACAATGACTTTAAAGGATTAAGCCTATGCGTACAAAGTCAAGGGTATCTCAAAAAGCTTTTGTCATCATCATCAGAGCTCGAGACAGATCATTGCAAAACAATTACAACTCTATAATAATTGATTGAGTCAGTTGTTACTTTGCGGAATTCCATATTAGATGAATGGATTATAGTTCATTTGCTTTTTCGAGAAATAGTGTTTCGGTTAGACGTGACAGTAAATTGTGCTCACATTCGCATATTTTCATGCAGTTTCCACATAAAAATACGCATGCAAATACAAGAAACCACCACCAGACAGTATAATCCTCGATACGTGTTTCACTTCTCTACGAGGCATCATCAGGAGATGCAGGAGATTTTGACAGACCGGTGTCTACCCGAGAAGTGAGAAGTCGACCGTTTTGGACATCTCACTTCTCGGATAGATAGATAAAAAGTTCTTTATTATTTTTCATTTTTGTTACAATTATTGTGTCCGAAGAAAGGGTGAGTGTTAATGTAATATGTCTTAATGAGATCTATACATTTAATTTACGTTGTGTAGCGTGGACGCCGGACCGTCAACATCTCCTGCATTTCCTATGCACATGTGAGCACAATTTATTGTCCATCTAACCAAGACACTATTTCGTGGACAAGAAAAGGAATTAGTCTGTGTGGAATGAGAAGAATCGTGATCGTGGCAGAAACGGGAACGAAGAAAGCGATTAGCTATCGGCGATTTTCTCGCCCGAGAAACGAACAAAAGATATAGATCCTGTGTTAAAAGAGACAAATATGTTAATAGTTCATCGCTGGCTCTTTACACCGCTTGCGAGAACTCTCACATATGCATGTCTTATTGACACGGAGTCGACATTTATTGTGCGTTTCTTGAGCGAGTTGGGCGAGACAATAGTCGATAGTTGCTCGCTTTCTCGCCGGCGGTCGGACCAGTGCCTTACATTATGAATTTTACATAGCAATCCAATCTTACACACCTGTCGTATAAAAAATAAACAAACTTCTGTCTCTAATATGTCATTGTGTATTTTTATATACAAAAACAGCAAGGTTGATGTATACAATAATGTCGAAACGTGATAAAACCGTGCATAGTTCAACAAGGGAAATTGTATTGAATATTATTTTTACGTCACACCTGGCCATAATGCGAGTCTTACCGCACGCTACGCGTACGCATGATGGTCAGGTGAAGACGTAAAATTGTGTACTTACCACGAGCAGTAAAAAAGAAAGCCCGAAATCGCAGGTATTTGTGACCCGAGCCGCAGGCGAGGGTTGTAAATATGCGATAGAGGACTTTCTTTTACAGCCCTTGGTAAGCAATATACTATTGTAAGCTGGAAAAAGCGGCTTCAAAGGCCCACTATCGACTTAGAAAAAGTCCCATAACGTGTGTCCGCTATAACGGGTTTTATGTTGTATTTAATATTAAATTATTACCTATTTCATAGTACCCCTAAGTCATTAGTCTCCGACACAAATCGGTGAGTACATTCATTCAAAATATATTTATTTACATAAATCATTATAACTGACAAACTATAAATACGTGACAGTCTTGTCAGCATAGCAAAAAATATAAAATAGCACTAGCACGCCCTCAAATCCTACGACTTATCTCTTTCCGCACAGACTCTATAGGTAGGTAAGGATGACACGTCTACAGATAATAACTACATTAGTACCTATTTTTATACATTAAAAGCGTATACCCTTGACTTTGACCAGACGTACCTACTAAACTGTCGTTGCCAATTTATTCGGTAATTCAATACATTTCATAATCAGCAAATGTCTGTTTCGCGTTTCCTAGTAGAAAGTGCTTGTATAGCAAAGTTAACCATGTGTACAGTTTTTACGCTACTGATATTACACAAATTGTTTTGCTCGATCGATTGTAGATATTTTGGTAGGTATTATGTGTGTGTGTCAATCAACTCATCTGTACCTCCTTGCCATGGTTACTCCTAGACTCTATAAAACTACGATATTCAACGATAATATTTTTCTAGCTAATATAGGTAAATTTTTATTATTAGCATTTTTCTATGTAACTCTGTCACTATTGTCCGAAACAGAATACCTAACAACAGCAAAAAGGTGATTCACTCATAAATAAATAAATATTAGGGACAATCTTACACAAATCGACCTAGACCCAAACTAAGCAAAGCTTGTACAGTCAGTAATTTAATCGTATTAACATTTCAAAGCCAACAACGGTACTTTCGGCAGTAACCAATAAAATAGGAAATTCGATAAAAAATTAAAATGTACGTATAAATAAACTTGTATATTCTAATCTTGAGCCATACACATGCACACGGTTGTTTAAATAAATTAAAAGTCGATATTTTATCTGTATATCACGTGACCTAACACGAATCGCCATCCTGTCAGTCTTTATTATGAGCCACACACAGTGGCGTAGCTGCAAAGGGCTGATGTCTCGGACCCTGACCAGCAACGTAACTACCGAAGGGCTAGATGGTGTTCTGCACCCCTCTATTTTGGGTGCCCCCTCGGTCCGTGACTTACAGAAAAAGTCATACAAAAAACATAACATCAACATTATTCGAAAATTTTCTCGCGTTGAATTCTTCTTGACGGGAAACAATTTTCAATTTGCTGCGAAATGACAAAAATAAATGACAGATAAATAAATAAATAAAATGTTGATATATGTCTTGTTTAAATATGCATGTGTATCTGTAGCGTGTAAAATAATTAAAAGTGCCCTCTGAAACTGATATTGCTGTGCCCTTGCAGGGTGTCACATGTCTCTACCTACTTATATTTCCATCTGTATTTCATAATGTGATATGCAATAAATGATTATGATTATAAATATTAGGGACAATCTCACACAAATCGACCTAGTCCCAAACTAAGCAAAAAAATGTACGGTGGGTTCTAGGCGACGATATACATAAATTATAATACTTAAATGCAAGACCCATGAACAAACTTTCGTGCTATATCACACAAACGCTTGCCCTGGCCGGGATTCAACCCCGGGACCGATAGCTTCGTAAGCCGTTGTGCAACCAACTGAGCCAAACGTAACGTCAAGATGAATAAAATATACTCGTTAATGGTGGCAGAGAGTTCCATTTTCAAATCACATTGAAGCTTCTTTTTAGTTTCTAAGTGTCCAGTTCTGAAAATAGTCAGTGATGCCTTCTTCGTAATACCGGCCGTTTAACGGCTGATTATGCCTGTCGAATTAGGATGTTGACAGTTTTTGACAACTTTTTGCCGTGGTATGTTACATCCTCTCAATAATAGAAATATTTTGGACTTTCCCAAAAACGCTCCATACTAAAGCCTAGTTTTCATAACAAAAGTTAAAATAAATTTCATGGGTTATTTATTCAGATTATTAGTTAATCATATTTTCATACTTTAAAAATGGACTTCCCACATAACTTTAAAGGCTCATAAAACAAGCTACACGTAAGGTGTCGAACTCAATTTTTTTTTTAGGATTTATTTTATAGAAATTACTATTTCGCATCAACATTTTATTGTTTATTTACAGTCATCATCCCAATTGTTGGCTTTGACAAGTGTAATCACTAATTTATTTATTATACAGAATGAGCACTAACAGCTGAACCTTACGTGCTAATTGTTAGTTGTTGGAAGAATACACCATTAATTTAAACTAGGTAATTTAAATTATTGCATTTGATTGCTTATTAATATTATTAATGTACGTAACTAACAAAGTATAGTAAGAATAGGCCTAAAAACTAATATGTGTTAGTATGAGCTGTATTTTTAGACCATTGTTATTGCATTAAGTAAAAGAACTATTATGAAAATATATCCCGCGGTACGAAACCTCACGTAATGTTGACTTAAATGTCCATTGTTTCAAAGGTCGCGGTTTTGTGCTATTGTATATTTTATTACTTTGGTGTCCTTCGTTGTATGTAAACTACAACTAGCGTATACTGCTAATACAATACGTGCCCTATGAAATAACTTTTTCAAGGTCAGAGGACAGTTGAAGTGTCAGGGATGATGAAAATCCGTCAGTTAGATAATAAAAATATTGTACACGTATTTTTTGCTTTTTCGAAATAATAAAAAAATACTCAGATAAATCGCATTAAAGTTTAGGAGTGGGCGCTCGTGACTCCTAGGTAAAATTTGTACCTAGGAGTGACGTCACGCGATATTTTGACTCAATGTATCGCCTTTATTTTTCGATTATGTGAAAAAAAATACATGTACAGTATTTTTTATTAATATACACGTCGGACTAATTAGTAAAATTTAGTCATCATCCCTAATAGTATCCGCAAATTTGTCCGCATGTGGCATAAAAGATCGACATTACTTAATATATACTTCATTATTTTACATGTTTAATACTAATTATCATTCATCATTTTATAGAAAATAAATAATAAAAAAATAAAAAAAATGTAGTATTCAATCATTATTAATTAATCAGTATCATAAATTTTGACGACCGATTTGGCTCAGTGGGAGTAACGTTGCCTGCGAAGCTGAGGTCCTGGGTTCAATCCCGGTAAGGGCAAATATATGTGTGATGAGCATAAATATTTGTTCCTGAGTCTTGGATGTTTTCTATGTATATAAGTAATATATCTATTAAATATATCGTCGTCTAGTACCCATAACACAAGCCTTATTGAGCTTACCATGGGATTAGAGCGATTTGTGTAAAAATTGTCTCGTAATATTTATTTATTTATTTATAAATAGAATAATAAATTTTAAAATATGTAGTCGTTAAAATATTCGTCAATATTATAGTACGCTTTTCCGATCAAGTAGTTCATTAATTATTGATACCCTTCAATAATTAATGGATCGAAACACACAGGATTGAGTTAAACAAATAAGATTTATTGTATACGAACAAAAACGTATGACAGCAGTTGGATTACAGAGATCGTGAATATTAACCGATCAAATTAGTGACGTACGCAGTGGCGCCATCAGATGTTTTTTTTTACACTAAAGTGACATACTTCAATTGTTTGGTTTATATAACCAACTCTAACATTTATTTTTTAAAGTGCACAATGGTGGTAGCGTCACTAACAGCTTTTGGCAGTTTATTACAAACTTTTGGGGGCAAATTGTAAAAATGAAATGTCTGTAGAATACATAGAGAATAAGTGAAACGAACTATTTGAAGGCCACTGAATCGAAAGATATATTTTATTTTGTATGTATGTGTACGTAATCTTTGCAGCTTCATCGCGTCAAAACGGCTGCACGGTTTTCAAACATTTTTGGTACAAGGATAGCTGGACATCCGAGGATCGTTATACGCTGAAGTGAAAACAGGGTTAAGCCTTTTTAAATTCAAAACTTATTCACCAATTACGCCTCAGAAACACTTACATGTCTGTCTTCTTGTGGATGGACCGGGGGTTTTTGGTTGGGGCAATGAAGAGACACCGTGTACTCGCTATGCTGTATATTCGGAAAGTGGTCAATACTTAAATCTATATATTCTAGACAATTTATTACAGCGCCCCCTATGAGGTACGCCGTGAATTAGTAACTTAACTATCTTATAATCTATATATCTTACTATACTAATCAATAGAATATCAATAGAGTTATATTGAAGGTAGATAGATGGCGCTGTTCTTAACAATGTCTGATTTTACAAAACAAAAAAATATTCACAATCTAGATAATGACATTTATGGGTAATAGCAATATCTATCTATACTATTATAAAGTTGTAAAAATGAAATGTCTGTACATTGAAGATATTTTCAAAAAAATGGTTGTTACGAACTATTTGGAGTTTACCAAAACGAAAAATATTTTTTTATTTTTTGTATGTTTTTACCTGTGTCGTTGTGGCTTCATCACGCAAAATCGGCTAAACCGATTTCAACTATTTTTGGCACACGGGTAGCCGGGTATCTCCAGATGGTTATAGGATACTTTTTACCCGACTACGCTGAAGAAAAAAAGAGGGTTATGACTTTTCCCTCTCCGCGTACGAAGTTGCGGGCGCCTCCTAGTAATGCAATAAAAATTAAGAAAATCCTCCGTGAATTTCTCATTACTAATTCAAATTATACTTATTGGTATAAAAGTTATTACCATGCGATGCGCACGCGTCCTCACTGAACCAACAATGCACAAATGTCCTTAATAGTAAAACGACCTAACTGCCGCCATTTTCCTGCCTATATACGCCATTTTTGTTTGAATAACATATCAGGTTTGATAACGTGTTAAATGAGGATAATACAAGCGAGTGCAGATGGGTTTGTGTTTATTTATTGTTTTTGTTATTAATTGAAAAAAAAGTCGAGCTTAAAGTGTTAAGTGGTCGCATTATATCGTTTTTAGGGTTCCGTACACAAAGCATAAAAACGGGACCCTATTACTAAGACTCCGCTGTCCGTCTGTCTGTCGCCAGGCTGTATCTCATGAACCGTGATAGTTAGACAGTTGAAACTTTCACAGATGATGTGTTTCTGTTACCGCTTTAACAACAAATACTAAATACAGAATAATTTTATGTCCGTCTATGTCAGTAACCAATATAAAATTACCGAACACCGCGTACATTTTGCTTAGGAGTAGGGCTCTGCTAACACTGGATTTTCATAGATACGGCCGTTTGTAGCGTATATTTTGTACGGATCCCTTGGTGCGCCGGTTTTCTTCTACATTAAATCAGAAATGAAATTAAATAAACTCTTAAATGATCTTTTATTTATATAATCATAATTATTTATTGCATATCACATTATAAAATACAGATGGAAATATAAGTAGGTAGAGAATACTTTTCTAACTACCTGAAAGTCCGCAGCATGGGAAGGTCCAGATGGACTAACGATCTGGTTAGGATCGCGCTAAACCGTTGGATGAGGGCGGCGCACGACCGGTCATTATGGAGATCCTTGGGGTGGCCTTTGTCTAACAGTGGACGTCCTTGGTCTGATATGATGATGAAAATCCAAAACGCTTTTCGTGTAGCCTATGAAATGCTAAGCAAACCTACTTAGAACCTTTTCGTTTTGAGATTATATTCAAAGAAAAAAATATGTAGACCAAAGCTGCTTAACGCTGCGTTCACAAAAATGTTTTCGTGCGTACAGTTCTCCGTGGCGCCACCTATGGTCTCACCGGAAGATCAGCGCTGGCTTTAGAGCCAGCATTATGCTGAGGTGGGAGCTGGTGGGGCTTTCGGGGCATACTTAGTTTAGTAATTAATTTTTTGTATTGCTGTATAAATATGCCCTCGAATAAATGTATTTAATTTCTTTCTTTCTTCAAAGTAAAAATGTATTCATACAAGGAAACTGTACAAATGTCAAGTTGGCGGTTTAAAAATATATATTTTATAACAATAAGAATATACAAAAAAAATGTTCTTTATTTACCCATTCATGTGACAAACAGTAGAGAAAAAAATAATCGAATAACTTTAAAATTAAGCAAGATGGCATGTGCCATCAAACATTTCATTCTATTTGTTTCCAGCAAAATTGAATTTAATATAGAATTTATTTGGTTGTAGTGTACTATGACGTAAAAGTACATGTCGGACCTCTGTCAAATCGCTGTCTAATTAGTAGTTTAAAATATAGGCAATATTATGCGTATCTCTTGGGTGATTTTAATATTAATTTCACTGTTTGAAATCGTTTTTACGGTATTTTGTTAAGAAAAGCGATAAAATAAATCATGCATACCCTATTCGATCAAAAAATATGATATTTGAAGATTCTGAGTTCACATTACGTATACTATCGGGAAAAAATATAAAAAAAACACACGTCTGTTAAACTTAATGCTCTCAATTTCTCGAAAACAAAATCATAAAAAATGTCTTAATTCTCGGCGTCGCTGCCTAAACATCTATCACAAGACAAGAGAGGTTATCGCGCCAAAACACTTCATTTAACCAAAGGTCAAACACCACGTATGAAAATAAGTTTATATTACTCATACAAACAAACTCACAAGGCTTACCTCATGTGTATACAACTAATAAAGACTCTGACCAACCAATTATCAACCTAATACAAACAGTTTAAAGTCCCATTTGAATTAAGAAGTGTGAACATAGCGTACACTGTTTACTTTTTTAAATTCAGTATTTTATCGTCCACTCTTTGAGTCGGTCGCGTATAGATAACGGTCGCCGCAGAGTGTAATTCGTACGTGAGAATATCCAAATTAGTACAGATATATATCCTTAACCTTTGTCCGCGACTTCGTCGGCGACCAATTCGAATTTCAAAAAATTGTTAGTGCACTAGTGTAGAGGAATATGTGTTTAATTTAGAATTGCATGTTTCTTCGGCGCTTTAGACTATTCGTTGTCTGTCGATATTTAAGTTACGTTACTGTTTTATATGACGACACGTTTGGAATATTTTTAGAACTGGCCACTTATTTCTAAGTGAAAAAGAAATCTTAAATGTTATTTGAAAATGGAACTCTCTGCCAACAACGAGTATATTTTATTCATCGTGACGACACGTTCGGCTCAGACTGTTGCACAACGGCCTACGAAGCTGGCGGTCCCGGGTTCGAATCCCGGCCAGGGCAAGTGTGTGTGATGAACACGAATGTGTGTTCCTGGGCCTTGGATATTTTCTATGTATTTAAGAATTATAAATTATCTATATATTATTCTTATTTCTTATTTTATCTGCCCAAAAAATCAATATTCTGCAAAAAAGTACGGTTTTTTTTTTTCTATTTTCGCCAAGGGGCCATTTTCTCAAAAGCTTGTAACTTGTATTACAAGTGGAAGTCTTCTTTTCGTTTCGTTCTTTGTAATACAAGTTATAACCGTTTATGAAACGGGCCCCTGATATAGGTTAGGTTAGGCCTGCGAAATAAACTTATTTTTATTATACTACGGAGGCAGTGATATTACATTTAAAAGTAGCTTATATCATACTTCAGCCTATTCTATTTCTCAATCAGTCCGGTGCGTAGCTTCGATGTAGCGTGAAAGAAGGACAAACGCATGAGAGAGAGAGAGCGATAGTGTTGTTATTTCTCCTAAAGTAGCATCAATGGATATACACCATTATTTTGCGTGTATATTATGTACTGAAGAGTTATTTTTACTACTACTAGCTTCTGCCTCTTCATCCGCCTTAAATTCATTTATCGCGGATAAGGGTATTTTTCCGGGATAGTAAGTCCCCGGGACTCGAACTATCTCCATATCAAATTTCATCCAAATCGGTTCAGCGGTTTAAACGTGAAGAGGTAACAGACAGACAGACACATTTTCGCATTTATAATATTAGTATGGATATGGGTGAATATATCTGTGCTTTTTGGATATTCATATAAGTTGCCGTTATGTTCGTGTTCTAGTGTTAAGGCGTACTAATTTTGTGATAGTCTGTGCGTGATAGTGTTTTGTTATATTTTACTTATGTGTCAAAAGTGTCTTGATCGTGTGTGGTAATATCTAGCCTTTAAATGTAGGTATGAGGCTCCTATCTCGGTTCTAGGATAGCGCGCGTACCCATATAATAGAGCAAGAAATGGTTAATATCTTTTGGATTTTGATTGTATTTGGTGCCGACTGTACACAAAGTATTTACATACAGGGTATTTGATATGTATAAATAATAGTGGATAATCCCTTTACTGGTGCTTGACGAGCGTCTTTACTCACAAAATAATAAAGTTGTGTTGATATTAGCCCTTTTGACGCCTGTTTGGTGACTGTACATAATAATATTATTCAGGTTTTTTTTGCCTCATATATAGTTGTAGGTATATATTTCTGGTAAACATAAGTAAGTACATAAACAGTAACATTGTCATGTAGGATTTCACAGTGTAATGCATTATTATCCTCGTTAGTAGGGTTACCAAACGTTCCGCGAAAGGCGGGACGTCCCGTTTCTAGGGCTTAATATCGTGCTAGTTTAAAAGGCCGTCTTAAGATAGGTGCTTCTATATATTCTACGTATGTTTTCATTAACACAGCAGTATAGAGGATGCGCCCCGTGAAAAACAAGTGTTGGGAGACATTTTAACAGTTTTACGGAAATGCTAAATTTTTATAGGTGATTGAAGGTACGGTAAAAGGAGAAAAACTAATTATCCCTCTTTTTTAGGACAAGTTCCGGAGTTCAAATACAAATATTCCGTAAATCTGCGCACAAAGGTTGGCAACACTACTCGTAAGGCCCAACGACGTTAAAATAGGACATTTGTCAAAGTAATTTTAAACATTGTTTAAATGACGGTGGGCTTCTAATTTCAAAAACAGCAAAACTGCTTTGGGCCTTACGAGGCTATGTAATTCCTGCAATAATGCACAAACGATAACCTCGTTTCTTTACTCTGTTAAATGTTTTATTTCTGAATTAATTATTTACGATAAACATGTCAAGATTTTTACATATTATGCTAAAATCTTATCTGCGAAAACAATGAATATATCAAAAGTTAGATAAATGGGTGTTATCACTTCCTATCATATTATGCAGTCTTGATTATACAAATAATATACCTGAATGTTATGATACATATAGTTACATCCATGCTATCATAAAATTGTAAAAATTAAATGTGTGTACATTAAAGATATAATAATGTGAAAGTGAAGTTCACTGATTCGATTTTTTATACAAGCTTTAAATATGTATGTTCGGGTAGAAGTTAAATTTGACCTACTTCCCGGTTTCCGATTGAACTAAAATTTGGTATACTTATGTAAGTTCGGTAACAATGCAATAGTATGATACCATCGAGCTGATCTGATGATGGAGCAGGAAGGTGGTCATAGGAACTCTGTAATACAATAATTCAATCCTACCAAGTTTGGGCTCTTTAGAATCGTCTCGGTGAGTAGTTGATGGATGTTCAAAGAAAAGTACAGTCGACAATAAAAGCTTGTTACAAAAATTATTTTTTTGACAGAAACTTATTTGGATTTTTATTATTTATTTAATTTAATTTTGCGCAAAACAAAAGTAAAACAAATGGCTGAAATATGCCAAATGGCATTTTCTACCAGTCAACCATAGGGCCAAACAGAGATGCATGAATATTTTTGTATGTAATCCATACAGATTGGCTAAAACGGCAAAACGGATTGCAACTATTTTTGCTAAGTACACGGGTAGCACTTTTAGAAAATCGACGAAGTATATAAGCAATTTTTAGAAAATATTTTTTCATTCAGCAAAACTTATTAATATTTACGATACTTTCCCTTTATCTTGCATAGCCGTGGGACACCCTGTATCTAGGTAGCCATCGTCTGTGTTAGGAAGAAGTAATTCGTTTTATGATGTTCTTCGCGGCCCTTAAGTAAGAAGTTTGGTCTGGGTTTACTATAAATAAACTCAATTAGGCAATCTTATCTATGTGGTAGTGATAAACTGAATTGATGTGTAGTACCGGTCACGTCTGTACATATGTGTACCCCTGGCTCTCTTCGTTAGGACCTGTTAATTTATTACGTAAAACGAATTTAAACACTTTGTGACGACTTTTGCATTTTGAGTCTTGTGTTGATTTTGGGTACAGAACACTCCGTGCGCGAAACTGACTTTTATTACTGGTTTCTAAATTCTATGCGTAAGCGCACTTAAAACGGCTTCGAAATTGGTGTATTCTCTGTTGATGAAAATTTATGGATTGAAGTCATGTATTATTTCCCCACCTATAATTTCGATTAGATTAAATACTTTCGAGGAAACAAATTTTCTATGAAAAACTCTACCATTAAAATCACTCTAGCACCTCCTTGGTAACCGAGTGTTAATCATACTTAGTCACCTTCAAACAAGCCAGTCTAGATTTATAATTGTTTGCCTAAACACCTAACGTTAGAACCGTTGTTATACTAATGAGAACCTCTGCCGTTTTAAGTGCGCTTGCGTATATCATTTGGAACTAGTAATAAATGTCAGTCTCGCGCACGGACTGTTCTGTACCCAAAATCGAAACACGACTAAAAATCCAAAAGAAATATGATCTATAATCAATTATGAATGCGCCCAGTCAATAGTTTTTGTATTATGAGACTATGTCATTTTGGTCTTTGGGTCTGTCAACCAAAGGTATTTTTGAATTTTGTTAATTATGAAAATAATGCATTTTCATCTTCAGTTTTAATGATAATTCGGTATTTGAAAGAATTGATCTTTTTACCAACTGTACATTTTGGATTTCGGATGTAATATGTAAAAGTCATTATGAAATTTAATTTTACAATACAATACAACAATTCTTTATTGCACACCAACAACAGAAACAGTACAATAGAGCCATAACATAAAATACGTAGACAATAGGCGTTCTTATCGCTAAAGAGCGATCTCTTCCAGACAACCTTTGGAAAAACATTTTTGGCATTTTGGAAATAAGATAATGCGAGATTGAGTCACAATATGTAATAGGGTATTATGATATTTGGTTGTAGCGAACCGGTACCGAAAAACCTTTGCCGATGCAGCCTCGGAAAAAACTAAGTCCTTTCTAGGTTTTCACACATCACACACTACTGAAGTCAAGGCAATCTTCCTACTATATCAAAGCGCAATCACGAATCGCAGTCATTGATAATGATAATGACAAACGCCTTCCAAGGCGACATTGTCGGCCTTGTCGAATAATGAGTAGGTACGCGTTTGGCTCAGTGAGTCAGTGACTGATGGAGTGTAGATCCTTTTTGATGTTTATATATATGTATACGGCGTGTCTTAGATAGGGCTGCCATCTTGATGATAGCTGAACCCGGACGAAAACTTCAAAAGCCCTGAATATTTGAGTTACAGGTCTTAAATTATATTATTCCACCTTTTCCAGCTGTTTCTAAACAGCATGCAAATGTGTCTTAACAAAAGTTTATACAGCAAAATTAATTATATAGGTGAAGTGAAGTTGTACAATTTAGTATTATCGTGATTAAATATTGACAGTATTAATTGGATATTATATAGGTTCCTGTATCATAATAGGCACTTAAAAGAAAAACCAGTCATACTTTTACTAACTATTGATACAATATATAGTACAATACAATAGTTGGTAATTTAATTCATGTCACAGCATCTTGCTTATAGTTTAAAAAATCCTTTATGTCATAAAAATTACGTTCAGAAAGCCACACTCTTAAAGTTCGATTGAATTGTTTGCCTTCAAGTGACTTTATGTGGATTGGCAAGTTATTGAAAATTATTATTATTAATTATTATAATATAGTAAGGAAGTAAGGATTATGAAAAATAAATGAATTGCATATATCTTGCCTATAAGTGGTGTTGTTTCGCAACTTAACACCGCTCATAAAGAATTTTGCAGCAGCAACATCGATTTGATAAAGATATCTCGACAAGATTCAACTAACCTTCACTATTACCTGTCTCATATAATATGTGCGGACATACATGTCTCTATGACCCACTTCTGTAACCTTTGTATCAAGCCACGGCCGGACCACAATGAGATCAATGTTGTTTGACTAATTTGATAAGTTCTGCACACGAAAAATAATAATTCTTAAGGTGCGTCCACACTTGTATCATTTGCTCGTATCCGATCACCGTGCTGTAGCATGACTGCGTATCGCGCTGCTTGGACGCTTACTGTCGGCGCGCCGATAATGCCGCACTCTTCCGCTACAAGTGTGTGATACGGGTAGCAAATGGATTTCGAGTGATCGGATCGGCGCAACGTCCAAACGCGTGATCGTGACACGCGATCATGCTACGCGACGATGATCTGATACGGGCAAATGATACAAATGTGGACGCACCTTTACTGGATTTTTGCAAGGTTATTTATTCTATGATTTGAGGTTATTTTTAAAATTTTGGCAATCAAGTTTTTTCTGTACCTCGTTGTTATTTCTACTGAGTTACTCTTTAAAACTACGTTTTTAAACGACATCTATACTTCGACATCTATTTCTATACATCGACATATATAAATTCGCAAAAATGATTGAAACGGACTATTTGGAGGTTAACTGAATTGAACATATATATGTTTTGTATCGTTGTGGCTTCATCAGGCTAAATCGGCTATCCGGATTTGAACTATTTTTGGTACACGGCTAACTGGGTATCTCCAGATGGTTTTAGGGTAATTTCTAACCGACTACACTGAAGAAAGAAAGAGGGTTTGTGACTTTTTCTCCTCCGCGAACGGAGTTGCGCCCACCATGTAAAGGCGTAAACATTATTTTTTCTAGCCAATACGTATATGTTCATTTTTAACCAACTCAAAAAAAGGAGGTAGTTCTCAATTCGTTTGTGTCGTCGCATCGTGTTACAACTCACTAAAATCATCAATTTTCAACATTTTAATCATTCTTTAGACGACCCGACGCCAAAATAACAATAATCTTACACAAATCGAACTAGTCCCATGGTAAGCTCAATAAGGCTTGTGTTATGTGTACTAGACGACGATATATTTAATAGATATATTACTTGTATACATAGAAAACATCCAAGATATAGAAACAAATATGTATGCTCATCACACAAATATTTGCCCTTACCGGGATTAGAACCCAGGACCTTCAGCATCGCAGGCAACGTTACTCCCGCTAAGCTAAACCGGTTGTCTTTTATTTTTTAATTAACGCACACATTCTTCTATGATTGTCAAAAAAAAAAATAATAATCTGTTTATTTCACTAAACGTCTACATTCTTCTGCTTAGATTCTAATGTTAAGTTTAAAAGATTTTCTTGAATCTAATTGAGTTTTTTATTGTCTTAATACAATGTTATCTTCTTTGGACTATTCATCGCATATGTAGTCAAATACTTCTACAGGAATTAGGGTTGTCATCCGTTCGGGTTTCTCCAGATTTGTTCTAGTTTGGAAGCCGTCCGGGGAACGTTCGGGCGGGTTTTTAAAGCGTGTCCGGTTAAGGGGCTACATGAAAAATTTCGGTAAAATTCGCTGTTTTAAAAGTGATATTAAATAATTCCTCTTGCTGCAAACCAAGTAAAAAATATATATATTGTAGCTTGGTATTTGGCCTATATTTTTGTCAACTGAAATTATAAAAAATATAATTATCATACTTAATAAATCAAGAGAATAAAAAGATTCGTAAAGTCCTTTTTCTATCTTAAATTGGTATAGGCTCTCTCGTCAAGCGACGCTTAGACATGGGACTAAAACGAATAAGTGAGTAATGATGTTCACATTAAAATTGTCAACTGGTTTTTCAATAGGTTCTATAGTTTTTAAGAGAAGTAGTAAAAACTGGTTTTTTGTCGTAAAAACAACAAATCTTGATGGTGTTTATCTTGGTTTCGGTGTCTCGTGAAGATAAACTGAAACAGTATGTAGTATATTGGTAACAACGGTGGTTGTCAACACGACCAGACATATTTAACACAACACAGAAAAGTGAAGATCTACGGATCGAAGGTCATTCGCGTGTGGAAGCCCCTTAAAACCAGGACACTTTGTATCAAGAAAATTCTTATTGAACTGAATAAAGGCTTATCATGTCCGGGGAAAATGCGATTTACTCCAAATATTCAAGATTTTTGAAGTTTTTGTCCGGGTTCGGCTTTAATCAAGGTGGCAGCCGTAATAGGAATTCATGTACTCGTTATTAAACTTTGCCCTGGCGCCCTCTCGCAAACAGATCAAAGAGTGTTTGTCATTACAGTAGTTACAGCAAATTGGTGTGAGTCGGGTCAGGCTCGAGTCGCTTGAGTTTAATTGTGCGCGTGACGCGCATGCCACCACGCATTAACTTAGCGATGTAATGTAATAATACATACATACACACATAAAATCACGCCTTTTTCCCATTACGGGGTTGGCAGAGACTACCTCCTTCCACTTGCTACGGTCCGGGCATACAACTGCAGCTTCATCAACATTCATTAATCTCTCTATTTTTCGCACCCATCATCATCATCATCCATTCATTCCTCCCCTTACATTTAACGTAGCAAAGTGGCTCTCCATAGCCCACTCTTCGCTCTCGCTGGGACCGAGACGTGATGGGTAGCGAACCACATCGCCGCCATTATGATTTTTGAAATTATTGAAACTCATTGCGTTCCCACGAGCTGCTAGGGATAAAATACACGAACCCAGCAGAGCCTCGCATACCAGGTAAGGGTTTAGCCTTATTCTGGGGTCACCAGTCCCAGGGCGATTCGGCACGCTAAACGACTAGACTCGCCTCTAGCCACGCATCCATCGGCACGGCATACCTTGGATTGGCGGAATAGAAGGAAGGATAACAGGGTAAAGAAAGGAATTGTACGAATTTAGACAGGAGAAAGGGTTAAAGGATACTACTGTCCCGGAAGACTATGTCCTCTTCCCCTCGGACCGCCTTCGGGTGTAAACGTGACCCTAAATCCGTAACAATATTTATTCTAAAATTAATTTAAATTAATATTCAAGAAAATCAGTGTAAAATAATAGGAGTGCATAAGCTTAAGGAGATAATACGGACAAAACCGCTACACGGCGCTGCGACCCTAGTACCTGCACACAGTGAGTCAGGCCTTATCACTAACCTGCGTGCGCGCAGCTAATTGGGCCGCTGGCTCCGCCCACTGCGTCTAGCCACGCCTACCGATACACGAACTCCTACTAGCGCATGCATGCCTAGTAACATGGACGGCAATATTTTGGAGAAGTCACTCTCTGAGTCCAACTTACAATCTATGGACTTAGAAACTACGGCGGAAAATCAGTTTGTCACGCATCGCCAAAAAAATCAAAAGCGGCAACGTGAAAGTGAGCTTGCAACGTTCAAGGATGACATGGCGAAAATGATGTCGGATATGATGGCCTCCCAACTACATGAAATCAAAAAGAACACGATAGTATTAAATGAAATTAAAGAAACAAACCGCGGTATTGAGGACGCCATGTCCTTTCTGTCAGCCCAGTACGAGGAGTCAAGAGCAAAGATTGCAAAACTAGAAGCGGAAGCCGCGGAGGACCGAAAATACATTGTTACTCTTGAAGCAAAAGTCGCGGACCTACTCAGAGATGGGCGTAAAGCAAATATCGAAATTAAAAACGTCCCAATACAAAAAAAAGAAAACAAAGAACACTTGCTTAGCTCTGTCACCAATCTTGGAAATACCATTTCCCGCCCTATAAACAAGTCTGAAATAAAAGATGTCTACAGAATAAAAAGCAAAAAAGATAACGCAACCACCTCTACCATTATATTAGAAACTACGTCGACTTTAGTAAAGAACGAGGTTCTTAAAGGATGCAAGGATTTCAATTTGAAGAGAGCGGGAAATCTTTGTGCGAAACACCTCGGCCTGCAAGATAGCCCGGACACGCCAATCTACGTAGCTGAACAGCTAACCCCCCAAGCTTCCAGGCTCTTTTTCCTGGCCCGTGAACTAAAAAGAGCCAAGTTATTTAAATACTGCTGGACGAGCTACGGCAGAGTCTATCTTAGTAAAACAGACAACTCTCCGGCCATACCAGTAACGAGTGAAGCCCAGATTCAGCGCCTTCGGAACGAAAGCTCCCCCAGAAGTACTGAATACTCAAATGTCACCCGAGCCTCCAGCGGATCCCAGTCGACGCAACCGGAATACATGTGACTATTATACAGTTACTTACTTATATATAGACTCTATACAACCCCGTTATATGCCCTTATTACAAATGATCTCATCATTTTTTATATAAAGCTTAGATTAAAAATTAAGTTAAGTGTACACAGATTAGTAAACAACCTATATGATTTATGCTATCCTGGTAGATTGTTCTTACAATGCCTCTGTAATGTCTAT
Organism: Hedya salicella; assembly: GCA_905404275.2. Lineage (NCBI taxonomy): Eukaryota > Metazoa > Arthropoda > Insecta > Lepidoptera > Tortricidae > Hedya > Hedya salicella. The sequence continues at coordinate 7,022,339 of FR990120.1, forward strand.
TTTTCGCTCTCACCAAATAACAAGTACACTCAAACTCCTCATACGCACACTAACATGTATTGCGTTTATCCCCACACTAACATAACTGTAGGACTACTCCTAAACTCATATGTTCCTAGTAAACTTAAGCAACATCCATCGTTATACCAAACGCCACATTCTGTCTCTAATTTAAAACTGCGTCTCATGACATATGTGTTCCTAGTATACTCTCTATACCCTTATAAATCTACTTTATTTAACCCCGAGCTTGTAACGAAAAGCTTGTATCATACCTCTAATCCCCATGGCTGATACACTGCAAACAATTAACGAAATTGACAGATTAGAGATTGCCCACTCTTTTGAATGTGACCCTCTGAACTTAAATAGTCATTTAAATATTAGAGGGAATGATTTTACGTTAGTTACCCAAAACATAAGGAGTATCTATTGCAACCTTGATAACTTTATTTTATCTTTATCATGTCTTAACTTTGAACCAGATGTACTTGCTCTAACTGAATGTAGGCTTGACTCTAACAAACCTATCCCCCAGTTGCCAAATTACAACGCGTACCCTACCACATACCAACTTAATCAGAATGACGGGGTAGTTGTTTATGTAAAGTCCTCTCTGCGACACAAAGTAACTGAGGTAAAATTAGTACATGCAACTTGTTTGCAGATAGAGGTATTGGATAATTCAATTCTATGTATATACAGATCTCCCGCTAACACCAATGCTGATCCTTTTATACTTTCACTAAATAGACACTTAAACACCATCAAATCCATTGGCAGGAGCGTGACAATTACTGGGGACATTAATATAAACATAAAACTTAGGAGTGATGAACGCGCTCAAGAACGCAATAATAGACTTCAGTATCTTGAGATGCTCTCACTACATGGAATATTAGCTGCTCATACCTTGCCCACTAGGGAAGGAAACTGTCTCGATCACATAATGTTAAAGATAAAAAGGTCCAAACTACAAGCCTCAGTAGCTATATTGCACACTACAACTACGGATCACTTTACTGTGATGCTGTGTATATCTAATATCAAAAATAAAGTTAATATAAACAAGACTAAAACTGTAATAGATTTTGATGCAGCTCTAGAGGACTTAAAAAATAAAAATATAGAAATTCTATTGCACAGTAGTGACCCAAATAAAATTGTTGATGGTTTAATATATGAGTTAACGTCAGTGTTAAACAAACATAAAACAATTAAAATGATACCGAAACAATATAGAAATATAAAACCATGGATTACACCTGGAATTTTACGTTGCATACGTAATCGAAATAATATGCAAAAGCAGTTAAAAAATGATCCGTTCAACGAAGTACTAAAGATAACGTATAAAAGATATAGAAATTATTGCAACAAATTAATAAAAAAACTTAAACGAAAATATGAAAGAGAACTATTAATTAAATCATCTAAAAATAATAAACAACTTTGGAAAAACATCAAAAACATTACATATACCAATAAAAATAATAATACAAATTGTGAACTCCTACATCTAAAAACATCCCCTACAGCTTCTGCAAACTACATTAATCACTACTTTTCCAATATAGGCGAGCAGCTAGCGATGAATATTAAACCGGATACAAGCGAACAATATACATACCTACATAATATTCCATCTCAATCAAACTCTTATATATTGTCCCATACCGATCATGATGAAATTCACACTATAATATCGAACCTTAAGAGTAGCAGTGCTCCGGGCTGGGATAATATCTCTACCAAATTCCTCAAACTTGTAAAGCCAGTAGTTATTCCTATAATTACGCATTTAGCAAACACCTGTTTTGACAAAGGAATTTTTCCAGCTCCACTTAAAAAATCAATCATCATACCGGTATACAAAAATGGGGACAGAGACGATATAAGTAACTATAGACCGATATCTTTACTACCGGCTATCTCAAAAATATTAGAGAAGCTACTAAATAACAGATTGCGCAACTACTTAAATAAATACAACTTACTAGCTCCATCACAATTTGGCTTCAGATCCGGAAAATCTACCGAAGATGCTGTGTCTGCTCTAACCGCGCGCATAGTTGAACATCTTGACAATGGGTCTAAATGCATGTCAGTGTTTCTAGATATCAAAAAAGCTTTCGATACTGTCTCTGCCCCCATACTGTTACACAAGCTGGAAAGAATGGGGATACGGGATATTCCGCTTCGTCTTTTCAAGGATTATTTAACGAACAGGACACAGAGGGTGAAATTAGGCGACTGCGATTGTATTAGTGAAGATGTGGACGTGACGTACGGAATTCCTCAAGGCTCTGTGCTTGGCCCGACGCTATTTTTGATTTACATCAATGACCTATGCGACTTGAAGATTCCTGACGCAGATGTATTTTCGTATGCCGACGACACCGCCATCGTCTTCACTGGTACGTCGTGGGAGGATGTTCAGAGTGCAGCGGAGACTGGACTAGAAAAAATTAGCAAATGGCTTAAGAATAATATACTTACGTTAAATACTTCCAAAACAAATTACATATGTCACAGCATATACAGCAATACACAACCTGATAATAGCTTTACCATCAAAATACACAGCTGCTGTCAGAACGTATTAAATTGTTCACAGCTCACCTGTCCCACTATATTGAAGGTGGACAGCACCAAATATTTGGGTGTCTTTGTGGACCGGGGACTCTCTTGGTACCAGCATGTTGAATATGTGATATTAAGATTGCGGAAACTTAAATGGATTTTTAAAAATTTGAGACATGTTGTGCCCAGAGTAGTCCCAAGTTCACAAGGCTATAGCAGAGACCTCTTAAAAGAGATATACACATCTTTGGTACAGTCCATATTAACCTACTGTTTGCCGGTTTGGGGAGGCGCTGCAAAGACTCGTTTTATAGACGTAGAGAGAGCGCAGCGAAGTCTCCTAAAAATTATGTACTTTAAGAACATTTGGTTCTCAACTGATAAATTATACGATACATGTAAGTTGCTTACCGTACGCAAATTATATATATTAACTTCTGTACTCAGGAAACATAAAAACACAACCTTTAACCGCAACCGTTTGTCAAAACGAAGGAGAGACATTGTTATGCATCTACCAAAAACCAACACCAAGTTTGCTAGTAGACAATATAACAAACGATCATCGCATTTATATAATATTGTAAATAAACATCTAGATATATACTCAAAGCTACAATATGATGTGAAAAATAAAATAACAGAATGGTTGAAAGACAAAGACTACGACCAGATAGAGGAACTGCTAGGGTATATAGCCTAGACATACATACACAAACATAAATAATAGTTAAGTAAAATAGAAATAGTTTTAGATTTAATTTAAGTATACATTTAGTACAGTACTAAACAATTTGTAGATATGGAAGAGCGGTGGACTCCTGGCACAAGTTATTTACATATAACTTACAAGGAGACGCCAAACACCTTAAGATGTACTGCTTGTTAAAATAATAAAGAATTTGAATTTGAATTTTGAATTTGTATGTATGAGCCAGTAGCAGCTCGGAGAGCTGGGGTCGCATACCCGTATAACATAACAAAAATGCCGGAAAGGCAACTTCGTATGAGTAATCCCTGGCAATGATAATGTAATAATAGCATGCACAATAGGTATGATGACTTGACTGTATAGATGAATTACCCAATATTTTGTTTCCCCAGTCGTTTTATTACCATTCGCGTTTTTCCCCAAATTGCTTATTTTCCATTCGTCATTATGGCCGGCATTTAATTTCTTACACGTTTTTTTTTCTTATCGTATTTTTCGCTAAATGCATTCTTTTACCAGTCCGTATTGTTCACATAAGCATAATTACGCATAATGGTTATTGGTTATACATTTTTGCGCATAACATTTCAAAGCATATTATACAATCGCCATAATAGTATTACAAGTTCGTTGTCATAAATTTGAGTAAACGTAAAACGAGGATTTAACTCCGCGGCTCGCTCGTTTCGCTCGCTCGTTAGTGTCGCAGTTCAACCTAACACTCCTCCTCGCTTCGCTCGTCGTCGTACCTAATCTAAGCCAAGTCGGACCTGCCTTAGAACTAGATTAATGGGTTAGGTTGGACTGTATAGATGAATTACCCAATATTTTGTTTCCCCAGTCGTTTTATTACCATTCGCGTTTTTCTCCAAATTGCTTATTTTCGTCCGACTTGGCTTAGATTAGGTACGACGACGAGCGAAGCGAGGAGGAGTGTTAGGTTGAACTGCGACACTAACGAGCGAGCGAAGCGAGCGAGCCGCGGAGTTAAATCCTCGTTATACGTTTACTCAAATTTATGTCAACTAACTTGTAATACTATTATGGCGATTGTATAATATGCTTTGAAATGTTATGCGCAAAACCATTATGCCCATCCGTATTTATGCTTAAAGTTTTTATGCGCAAAAATTTTATGACCATTACAATGTATGCTCTTAACCGTTATGGGTAAAAACATTATGCGCAAAAATGTATGACCAATAACCATTATGCGTAATTATGCTTATGTGAACAATACGGACTGGTAAAAGAATGCATTTAGCGAAAAATACGATTAGAAAAAAAAACGGGTAAGAAATTAAATGCCGGCCATAATGACGAATGGAAAATAAGCAATTTGGGGAAAAACGCGAATGGTAATAAAACGACTGGGGAAACAAAATATTGGGTAATTCATCTATACAGTCCCGAAGGCTTTTTGATTATCGTCATCATCATAATTTCAGCAATAGGACGTCCACTGCAAGACCAGGCCTCTTCAATAGATTTCCATATGGGCCGGATAAAGGCGACCTGCATCCAGCGAGTCCCCGCAACCCTAATCAGGTCGCCCGACCACCTTGCGGGTGGCCTTCCCACGCTATGCTTGCAGGTACAGTGACCAGCATCAATATCTGCCATAACAAAACGGGCGAAAATATCTGACACGTCCTAACGCCACTAGAAATAGAGTCGTGTCAGATAATTATGCGCGCTTTATTTTGGCAGATATCAATGCTGGTGACTGTACGCGGTCTTCACTCGAGAACCTTTCTGCCCCAACCGGTCATCGGTTCTTCGAAGTGGCAACGGGCAGAGCACACTGCCCGTTGCCACTTCAGTTTGCTTACCCTGTTTGCCAATATCGTTTCCTAATATCAGGTCTTGTAACCGCTAAAAAATAAACCGGTATTTATATAGGTTATACCGGTTAATTATTTAGGTTACGTTCGGACGTATTGATTTGGGAACTTTATTTCGAAGCGCTCTCTAATCGGTTACTCCGTGTTCGGTTACGGAATCAATTGTTATTTACCCTAGACTCCGCTCGCACGGAGGAACCGCTCTCTAACCGGTAAATGGATTTCGCTCCCTGTTTTGCGCTCCGAGATATTAACCGGTTACGGCGATGTTCTTGCGAGCGTAACCTTTATTATGGGTTAGGCTCTCAAAGTGTGGCTTTAACAGATACGGAAAATAAACCGGGATACAAGCCCTGCCTAATATAGGTAATAGGTATTTGTGCAGCTGAGTGTACTAATAACAACAGAACCTTATTCTGCAATATTTGGAGCCGAGATTACGACATTTGCATAATGACTGTACTTGATCTACAACAGTATCTTAAAAGTTAACGTTGTCAGACGATAAGATAAGATAGGACGAAACAGGCTCGGAGTTGTGCGTTTCACTTTTAGGAAGGTATATTACGTCAGTATCTGGCAGTGGTGTGCAGTCTATATAGGCACAAAGGCACTGCCTACCCTGAATGACCATGGCTCCATATAGGCACAGAGGAACTGCCTAAACATTCTAATTGCCGACCTTGGTCTAAAACCAACTTTTACGTTACCGAAAATGTCCCTGGAGTTACCAAGAAATCGGACTTCTAATTTTATTTTCCTGTTTATTAATTAGTTATAACAGACGTACCATCAGCCACACATTTAAGTGACCAACTGTAGATCTTATTGTCATTGTCCGTATAGTCGTTTCAGTTAACGGTCTTATAGCGCAGAGTTTCGACCAACACCTAAAGAGACTCGCTAGGTGGCTGCTTGATTCAGCCACCGAGCGAGTCTCTTGAGCCGAGAGGCCCATCTGGCATGTATTTACACCATTATTTGTTTTTCAAAATTTGCACAAATTGTAACTTTGACAGAGGAAAATATATCTTTTCTCAGTCCACCCGTGACCATGGAAAGCTGAAAAGCTTCCGAAACGTCGAAAGAAAGAAAGAAAGAAAATAAATTTATTCGGTAGCATAGCAAGTGAAGAATAAATAAAAATAAGCAAATTACATACAAAATAAAACTAACACTGCCCGAAATGGTTGGGGGGCCATTCAGACCTCAGCTTAATGCCGGCTCGGGAGCCAGCGCTGATCTTCCGGTGAGACCATATGTGGCGCCACGGAGAGCTGCATGCACGTCGGGAACTCAAATGCGATAATATACGCGATATAATCCGTTAAATTGTTTTATTTAAATGAGTAATAATCGCGGAAACAGAAGAAAATATTACATGAAATTTATGGTAACTTTTGTCATGAAACCGGTTCGATAAACACAAGTTTAAACATAGCTGCAGAATAAGGTTCTTAAATTTCCCAATATTAGGTAGAAGTAGATACTTTTTACCGGAATTCGCTGAAGAAAAAAGGGATTATGACGTTATCTCCTACGCGAACAAAGTTGCGGGCAGTTAGTGTTATAGATAAAATCGCTTGCAAACTTTGCGCAACTTCAAGTTTTATATAAATATTGTATATAGTCACGTTGCGGTCTGCATTATCTAAGGGAAACATGTTCTATTTGTAGGTGAACTTCATTACGAGACGTAACGTAATAAGGTAACAGGACTAGTAATCTTAGTTCGTTTAAACTTGACACGTTTTACCTATTCGCCACAGCGGTTAGCGGTCATAAACTTTGTGAGGTAAAATAGTCAATCGTTTGCTATCACAGTGCCAACTACATGCGTGTAAACACCCTGTATATACATACAGGGTGTTACAAAAATACCCCTAAAGTCGAAAGGCGGTTAACCTTTTGAGCGCCCAGGCAGCGTGTTGAGGCAGACCGTGCGCCACACGGCAGCCAATAAACCAATTGTATGATTCCGTATAGCGGCAAATGACGTGGCGTCTGAGGCACAATTTCCCGTTGACGTGATTTGCCGTCTTCGGCGCTCAATGGGTTGAAAGGTCTCTTGTAAACAGTCTATAGGTAATATTTAAAAACCGTAGTATGACCCAAAAAAAAATTAGCCATAGAAACGCAACCCTGAAAACATGAAACTAAAGAGTAAACTGCCCAGTAAGTTATTTACATCATCATTATTAAGAGGGCCGGGCCCTCTGTCGTTGCCTGTCCTGGGCATCTGTCTTCACTTCTTGGTACGAGTGGCTACAGCACTCCTTCATTTGCGTCATGTATGGTACTCTAGGCCTTCCTCTTCCACGGCTTCTTTCTATCTTGCCTTCGAGGATGGTAATATTTAGTCCTTCGTGCCTTAGTACGAGTATGTAGCCTATACACTTAGCTCTACGTTTTTCAATGGCGGTGATTAGTTGCCTCTCGTCTCTTGCCTTTAGCAGAACTTCCTCGTTGGTACGTCTTTCCGTCCAGCTGATTTTAAGCATTCTACGCCAGTTATTTACATTCGTACCTAATTTCCTCTGAGAAGTAAATGATTGACAACAGCATAATATCAAATGCTCCTCGTTTTATGACGAATTGCAACAAAAACGCGGAATAGTTGTGAAATCTATACTATTATAAAGTTGTAAAAATGAAATGTCTGTACATTGAAGATAATTTCAAATAAATAAGCTGCCGTAAACTCGGGTTACTTTGACCCAGTGGAGGGTAACATTGATCCACATGAAGACCTTATTTAAAAGGGTCAAATAAAATACACAAAAACGTTAAAGGCTAGCTAAAACCAACCCCATGGCATATGCCCATAATTATTCAAATTCAAATTCAAATAATTTATTTCAGACAAAAGTCCATATATTGTTAGTAACATTAATAAAACTTAAGAGCTATGTTAGTAGTTACAAAAAAAAATTATAGTGCAATAATATAACCTGGACCGATTAAATTTCAATGGCCAAAGTTACCCTCCAGGACTAAAGTAACCCGACTTTTACGGTATACGGACTATTTGCAGGTTACTGAGTAGAAAAATGTTTTGTTTTGGATTGTTTTGTATGTTTGTATGTGTCGTGGCTTCATCACGCCAAAACGGCTAAACTGATTTCAATTATTTATGATACACGGCTAGGTGGGCATTCACAGATGGTTATAGGAGAGTTTTTACCCAAATACGCTTAAGTAAAAAAGAGGGTTATGACTTTCCCTTCCACGAATGAAGTTGCGGGCATCTTCTAGTGTAATATATACTATTCAAAACAAAATAGGGGCCACTTTTGTGCGGAGAATTTCTGTTTAAATTTTGTGGTTTCAGTAACCTAGTTTTATCTCAATTAAATCGAATAAAACAATTGACTAATTAATTAATCGATTTCGTCGAACTTTCGTCTGTACATTAAATTTTACTAACTAACTTCGTTCGCGGAGGAGAAAAAGTCATAACCCTTCTTTTTATCGTCAGCGTAGTCGGGTAAAAAGTATCCTATAACCATCTGGAGATACCCAGCTACCCGTGTACCAAAAATTGTTGAAATCTGTTTAGCCGATTTTGCGTGATGAAGCCACAACGACACATACAAACATACAAAAAATTAAAAATCATCGTTTTAGTGACCTCCAAATAGTCCGTTACAATATTTTTTCAATCTTCAATGTACAGACATTTCATTTTTACTACTTTATAATAGTATAGATGTTACGATCAAAATTCTTAGTGGGCCCTATATTAATATTTTCTTCTGTTTCCGCGATTATTACTCATTGAAATAAAACAATTTAACGGATTATATCACCAGTGTGAGTCCTCCCGTGACCATGGAAAGCTGGAAAGCTTCCGAAACGTCGGGAACTAAAATGAGATAATATACGCGATATAATCCGTTAAATTGTGTATTTCAATGGGCCCTATATTGTTTTGAGCAGTATATGACGATGAAGATTTGAAAACTTCAGTCTTGTGTGCATATCTCGAAAACTACTATAATCGCAGAAGATAAATGGGATTTAAATCGATAGCTTTTGAGCTGCTCTATCAGTCATGGGACATCCTGTTTACATACATATCCTAAGATGATCCGAATTTTACCGGGACACGGTTCTTATAAGGTGGCATATCAAACGTATGTAAGTTGTTTTAAATAAAAAAATCATTATTTTGCTTTTTTTATATTCTATATATTTATTTAAATAAAACAATTTAACGGATTATATCGCGTATATTATCTCATTTTAGTTCCCGACGTTTCGGAAGCTTTCCAGCTTTCCATGGTCACGGGAGGACCATGACCATGGAAAGCTGGAAAGCTTCCGGAACGTCGGGAACTAAAATGAGATAATATACGCGATATAATCCGTTAAATTGTTTTATTTCAATGAGTAATAATCGCGGAAACAGAAGAAAATATTCTATATATTTTTTTCTTTTATAAGTTTTGATATGTTTTCTTGAAGAACTACGCATTGAGTTTATACTCAAAACATATATTTAGGATAGGCTAAGTACAAATATTGTAATAGATATAAGAGTTATTTCGAAAAAATGACTGACTGTTGAGTTTGTTTCGGCTTTCTTCTCAGTGGTCTCCTCTTGGGAAACGCCGTAGAGTCAGACTTGTAAAAGTGCCCTTGCGGCCTACTTACAGAATAAAGATCATTATTTCATTTAATTATCTTACACAGACTTAGACGATAATCTACCAACATGTCGGACACTCGGACCTTTTGGGCCGGGGACTGTCGGGCGTTCGTGATTGCTATAGTATTCGCTCCAATAGTTGTCTTTCCAGTGTGAGTAGTTAACAAACAAATGTTGTTTCGACCTAAATTTAGACCAAAGCAAACAGGCATCGCACATTGCAAGTGCGATGTAAAGATCAAATTACCATCAACAATAACTCTGTACCCTAATGTAAAAATGCATTAAGTGTATATAAAGTTCACGACCCATTATGGCATTTTCCGTAGGGTCGGCTATATCAGCAGTCTAATGAGCGTGACAACCTAATTTGCCATCATTAGAGATCATATGATGTTATAGCGCAGTTTCAATGGCAATTTATGGTGATCATAAGGGCTGGCTCTTGTTTGTGTGACTATTGTTTGTGTTGCAATGGGAATAAATTGCCGCCTGCAGTATTTGCGGACCGATGCGACCTTCAAGCCTTGAAGAAAAGAGCGTATAACCTGAAAGGCCGGCAACGCACTTGTAACTCTGGTGATGCAAGTGTCTATGGGCGACGGTGATCGCTTACCATCAAGCGACCCGTCTGCTCGTTTGCCTCCTATGTCATAATAAAAACTGACCGCGTGGTTGAAAAATAGTACTACTGCTGACGCTGAGAATGAAAGGCTTGCCGGGTGAGTACGTATAGCCGGCCGACTGTGGGGAGGCCGGATAGTGATACGAAGCCGGCAAGCCCTTTTCATGACCAGGCATGTATAGTGTTTTTCTTAAACATATGTAATGAAATAAAAAACTATACTATTCAAAAAAATATTTTAATTTTCCCTCCAATCCATATATGGTTTTTTTTTACGGAAGTCGTCTGTATTTCGCGTGTGTAGTGTTCGAAAAGACCCTATTAGGCCCATTATATAGAATCTGATAGTAAGAATCTTAATTTCTATAATAAATAAAATAAATGCAGAAGATTTTAAGTATTGCCTGTGATCTCTGGTGACCTACGTATAGACAATATTTTAAATTTATTCATTAACACAATGGATCATATAGATTTGTATTCTTAATATCAGTTCGTGTCTAATAGGCAGTTACGCGGATATTTTTGGTCCGATACGCAGCTACCCGTGTACTTAAAATAGTTGAAATCAGTTTAGCCGATTTAGCGTGATGAAGCCACAACGACACATACAAACACACAAAAATTAAAAAATAATTACTTTGATGCATTGACCTCCAAATAGTCCGTTACCTACTATATTTTTTTTTTGAAAATATCTTCAATGTACAGATAACTTAATTTTACAACTTTATATTAGTATACATGTTCAAACACAGTAGAAACACTTTATTTGACAAAGCACCAATTTTCAACGAAATATTCATGTCTACTTCTACATACATACAAGCGGAGTATGTTTGCAATCTACGTAATAAAACAATTTTGTCTAACAAACATTGCACAGCCAAAACTGGTGATTCTAGAATCGTTTAATATTTTTAAAATTCGTTTCATAGACCAGCGGTTCTCAAACTTTTTGGCGGCGGAAGCCTTATGGAAAGCAACATAATTGACGGAGCCCTAAAATAATCAAAAAGTAGTTTATGGGCATTATTTATAAATAGGGGAGGCAGTATTGTTTAATCTATCTAATCACAATATTCAGAAACATTTTACTTTGCTCTCATTTTTTTTTTCATTATAACCTAGTATCGCGGAGCCCGAACAAAAGCTTAGCAGAGCCCTGGGGCTCCGCAGCCCACACTATGAGTATCGCTGCCCTAGGGTGATGTACAAACTTACCACACGTCTAATAATCTGATCAACAACATTAAGTTTTAATTTAAGGATAAGGATCGACGAATCTAAATAATGAAAAAAATTCAAGACTCCGACTAGATTTGAATATAAAAATGTAGTTTCTTGGTGAAGAAGTTCACTTCAAAAAACACAAAGATCGTTATGGTAAAACATCAAGATTTTTGTAAAAATAGACCATTAATCTTCGTTTTAATGAATTGGAAATCACTAGCATTTCTCACCTTTACTTTCGCTCGCATACCCAGGGGTTATGTAGCGTAATCTTAATTCATGATCTGACCTATCTGTTTGCCTAGTTTCATCTAAACTAAACCGTTAGACGGTTAACGCGTATGCGGATAGTATGTTATTATTACAAGATACCATATCTAATAGGCTATTTGTCATTTATTTATGGTATGTTATAAAACGACGTCTTAATAATAAAAATATTGGTGAAAAAGAGATACAACGACGTTAAAAGCACATTTTTGGACTTTCCCAGAAAACGCTTCATAATAAAGCCTACAAGCATGTGACGTCACACGCTTGTATCTTGTATAGGGAAAATATAAACTTTGGTCTGCAGCTATGTTAAAACTTGCGTTTATCAAAATGGTCTTATAACAAAAATTACAAAACATTTTATGGGTTATTTTATGGTATTATTAGTTATTAATATTTTCATACTTTAAAAATGGACTTTCCCCACCCAACTTTAAAGACTCATAAAATAAGCTACACGTAAGGTATCGAACTCAAAATTCTAACGTAGTTTTTTTTTGCTTGGTTTATCAGTATCTTATATAATTTTCACATTTTTCTTCTACTGACAAATACCCTATTGTGAACACTAGTTTCCCAGAGGTGTAGATAGTACACGTTACTCGTATGTGAACTGAATCTACGGATGGTTTCTTTTTATGTCATATTGTTTTTTGGTGACATTTTTTAAATCCGGGAAGTGACTGTTCACCACTATCGACTGTATACATTTTTATGTCAATGTCATGACTTTTTTCTAATTTTCTTACTAAACCATATAGACCAAATATATATATACAGTTGTAGAGAACAAATGTAACATCCAGGTTTTAAACAAATATATGTAAAAAACGATACGATATAAAAAATAACGTATGCTATGACGTAAAAATATAAAATATACATTGCTGGGAAACTTAATGCTCTAAATTGATACTTTCCTTTATCGGCTACGAGATGCCGTCCTAGGAATCCGCTTACAGTTAATAAAATCTTATTACTCTACACGATCAAGATAGTTTTTTAGCAAAAAACACAATTAGTCGTTAAAATTGATGATGGTGCATTTCAACAGCGCTCGGACGTACTTATAATTATGTAAACATAAAAAGTGCCAAACTATTTCATTCACAATAAACTTATGGTAATTTTGTCACGTATACGTCACAATAAATCGTGATAGCAAGTGCCTTGTGAGTGTGCTTAAATAAACAATGAACAGATGTGAAGAAATAACTCTAGATTCTAAGCAAAGGTATTGAAAATTATAAGATTGTTTTTCTAATAATCTAATGTTATGAGACCGTGGAAACATAATAAGGCCAACATGTATATGAATATATTTTCATTGAAAGCTATATAACAAGAAAATATGTCTAAAGTAGTCTTCAGTGAACCATACGGAACAGTAGACATTTTGTACTGGGTACTAGCATAAAGCTGAATAACGAATTACATATCGTTATCCTAAATAATTATTGAAGAAACTCATTAGTGTCATTTGAGTTTAACCGAATGCTTTTCGGACTAACAAACGCAGCAACCATAAGGAAACGATTTGATATTTAGAGCTTTGTAACGGAAGAAGGTCTTTGAAGAAGCATTGAAGTTTCGTCCAATGAAGTAAACCATCAAATCGAAGCAATGGAACACGATTCAGACATACTATTTTCGGCAAGAATGAAAGAGAAGACTCGGAGACGGTCCAGTATATTCTCCCTTCTTAAACGTCAAAAGAAATTGTCAAGACAGGTATCAGAGCCTGGGGCTTTTCCGAGAAAGTACTCCGTGGATTCGGCTATATTATCCGACTTTAGAAAAGATGGTGCTAATGTTTTTTTGGAGAGTAGCAGGGATCTGACGGATTGCAATGGGAACGGAGGTGAGTATGTCACTTGCACCCAGTTTTATACAGGATGGCTTATATAATTTTTTTTGGCTTCTGTCTTACTGGTTTTTTTTAATCAGTTTTTCTTAAAAAAATACAGTCAACACAAACTAGAACGTATTGTTTCTCAGCACAGTCGATAAGAGACATCGCTTAAAGTAATGGATATATTTATTCAACATATTTTTTCTAACAAACATGCCAACTTTGTCCGCTTTGTTGCGGGCAAAATGGCCATAAAACTTCAAGTAAACAGTGACCTTATTTAATAATGCGCACAAAATTAATGATACTCGAAATAAACGCAACTGGTTGTACTTTTGGTTGTTTTATGGTAACAAGGAGACTCATTTACTCACACACAAGAAATCTTCCACTGTTTTTTTTTTATGGGCATAATCATATCATAAATCATATTTAAATATGCAGTGAATAATCTAATATCTCTATATTGATCTTGCTGTATCAACCTACCCCCCCGTACTCTCTGTAAATTAATTGAGAAAGCAAGATAAACACAAAGTTTTTCCGATAAACTACGATCTCGGTTGCTATAATAACACTAGTATTTACTCGTGGCATTCTCCGCGTTAGTGGAAATTAATCTTGAACTTTAAATGCGCTCGACTGTTTCTACTTTATCGAATAACAACGGTTTTCACAAACTATAGCATCTGAAAAATAAGTCAGATAAAACAAACTTTGTTCCCTCAATAATACAAACATATACATATGCGCGAAAATAGCAAATCAACATAAAAAGACTTACAACCATGACAACGATTTATTCATCACTCGTTATTATGTGGATTGCTTAATGAATTGAATTCTAAAAAGATATAGAACCCCAAGACAAGAGATACAGTTTTATCACAGATACCTAATAGCAGTAAAATAAAATAGAAATGGCTTGTGTCTACTTATGCTCTAAACACAACTTAGTAGAAGCACAACTTAGTTCAGGGGCTCCAAGCGTAAAAGTACGATTTTTCATGGTTTTTGTTTTGTATCTAGTCCCTGGAATGGCCAAACTAACTTTCAAAATATGATTTATATGATAGTTCAAATTCTATTTAACACTTTCTTGCATTCGAAAATTATAATATATTTCTATGTAATTAATTAGGGATTATTACAGAGAGGTCTATAAAAATAAAGATTGCGTATCTAGTCTCTCAATAAACCTTTGATAGTCTCCAAACTTATGCCTAATTGTTCATTGTGGGAAGATCTAACTTGCTAAGCAAGCATTTTCTTTAAAAAGCGTGTATTTTTTGAGAAAAGTGGCAAAAACTGGGTTTTTGTCGTAAAAATAACAAAGTTTGATGGCATTTATCTTGGTTTCGGTGACTCTTGATGATTAACTGAAACAGTATATTGGTAACGACGGTCGCAGTCAACATGATGAGACATATACAACACGGAAAAGCGAAGAGCTTCAGATCGAAGGTCATTCAGAGCTGTAATAAGTAAGTCATTTTTCTATGCTTGTGCGTTTCACGTTTATTTTCTTATCGCGAACGCATTATTATGGGAATCCAGCGTGATTATAGACTGTTATGTTTTGGTAGAAGTCAATGCCCTCTACATAACTGAAAGTAAAATGCATCTGGCATCACTAATCCTATCATCTTATGGACCATTTGACATTTGGGTTATTTTCAAATTTAGCGCAGACCACACCGTTACTTTTTATATGGAGCTGCAACTCTGTTACCATGCATTATTACGTAAATTTCATAGGTTACTCATGTAAATGATCCATCGATATACACAGAAACACCAAACAGCAACTTATAATTTTAGTTTCTTGTGTAATTTGTGCGGAGAACTACTTATTTAGGCTGGGACAAAGTTAGCTCCCCAAAATTTGTTAACGACCCATTTACATGTGGGATGACAGTTGTCAGCGCCATTTTAAACGTTAGCCGACACGTTAAATGTAGTTGTTATAATGCGTCCTATGATCTATTTTAAAATGGGTATGATTGGCGGCAGGCATCAAGGTAGAGTCCCATAGGACGATAGAAAAAAAAACATCCACGACAATAAAAACAAAATTTTCAATTTTTTTAGCTATACACTTGTAATATATGTACTACCTGTATGTGGAAGAGCGGTGCCCCTTAACGCAGGTATTACATTTACTTAAAAAGGGGACCCCCAGCACACTGTAAAATTAGTACTTAGAAAAAAGAACATTTTTAATTTTTCAATATAAAAAAAGCAATAACGTTAAAATGTAGGCAACATGTGTATGATCGATTATTTTGTTATTTTGATGAGAGGTAAGATTTGTATAGCTATTGGGTGATCTCATGTTGTTTTATAGTGCAACCGACTTGTCTGTCTAGTAGGCCACGTCGCTAGTTATATTTAACTAGTATGCTATAGTTAGTCTCCGTTTGTTCGCCTAAATCTTAGACCATTAAACCACTGGAAATGACAAGCCATGTCATTACCTAACTACATTTTCAGGCACTAGGTAAACACGTACAGTCAAGGAATTTCATTTACATACCATTTCGTACCTTGTCACAGTCAAAATCAATATGAAAGCCAATATAGATTCCATATCAATGTCACTATGACAAGGTACGAAATGGTACACAAATTAAATTCCTTGACCGTACAGCACACTAATCATATTAAAAAAAATCTTATATTATATTTTTACTTTTAAAAGTTATGATATGTTTTCTTGGAGAACTACGCTTTGAGTTTATACTTAAAAACATATATTTAGGATAGGCTAAGTATAAATATTGTAATAGATGAGAGTTTTTCGGAAAAATTACTGATTTTTGAGTTTGTTTCGGCTTTCTCAACAGTGGCCTCCTCTTGGGAAATGCCGTAGAGTCAGACTTGTAAAAGTGTCCTTGCGGCTTACTTACAAAATAAAGATTATTATTTCATTACGAAAATATTCCTATTTCACCAAACTTACACTATAAAAAAAACACCTACAAAGAAAAGACTCACACACTGAAAATTTTATCGTAAACATTGACATGTATAGCACTGTTGCATAGGGGAATGCGGCCGTACGTCATCTCCACTGGTTAAATGTCTAAGGTCTGAACAGATAAATAAACTGTATGACGCAACGCCTATGAATTACCAAACAACTTATTAAATCTCCTATTATCATCTATGTATGCTAGTACAAGTAGTTCCAAGTATCGCTACCAGCACTTATTCTCTCCCCAGAGCTAGCCGGCGCGGCCTCCGACACGGACAGCGAGGCGTCGCGGCTGGGCATGCCCGACAGCAGCGTGACTCTGCGTGATGCCGCGCAACGCATCGACAACTTGTACGTCGAGGATCCTGACCGGGAGACAGGCGCGGTAAGTATCTTTTAACAGTCCACATCTCTAACAGATGATACTCCTAAAAGATGTGCGACAATCCTAATTTATAGATAGGTGACAACCCTAACAAACTGGTGATAACCCTAATTTATAGACAGCAGACAACCCTAAGAGATCGGTGGTAACCCCAAGAGACAGGTGCCAACCCTAACAAACCGGTGCTATCCCTAACAAACTGGTGACAACCCTAAGAGACAGATGACAACCCTAACAAATCAGTGACACCCCTCATTGACAGGTGACAACCCTAACAAATCGGTGGCAAACCTAAGAGACAGGTGACAACCCTAACAGATTGGTGATAACCCTAACATATCGGTGACAACCCTAAGAGACAGGTGACAATCCTAACAGATCGGTGATAACCCTAACATATCGGTGACTACCCTAAGAGACAGGTGACAACCCTGACATTCCGGCATCAGCCCTAAAAAATTGATAAAAACCATACTATGTGAGCCTTAGGATTGACAAATAAAACAGTATACATAACTTAAGTACCTATTGTAATTCTTATAGCTGACGCAAATCACCGATGAGACTAATAGGCTGTAACCCTAACAAACTACATTCGTTACACTCGATAATCTTGGCATGCAGGTAACAGCCCTAAAAATAGACCGGTGACAACCCTAACAGGCGATAGTCAAAAAGATCGGTGGCAACTCTATGTCACGGATAACAATTGCCAACCCTATTAGACCGGTGATACCCCTAACAGAGTGGTGTTAACCCTAATTACCAGATGACAACCGTAGCACACTCTTGCCAACCCAACCAGGGGTCCGAAACGCTTGTAACTTGTATTTCAAGCGGAGGTCTCTTTTAACAATATTAATTAAAAAGAGACTTCTTCTTGTAATACCTTACAAGTTACAAGCTTCTGTGAAACGGGCGCCAGGAAGGTGATTAGGCATTAGCAAACAATAAGATTTAACAAATTCGAAATTTTATTAAGGTTTAGGTTTTGTGGTAGGTGGTGCAATCAAAAGAAACTCAAAAATCTTCGTGCATTTTACAGGCGGGAGAGCTAGTAGAAGAAGTAGCAGAGGAGAACAAATCCCTCCTATGGTTCCTGTTAAAGCAAGTCCGGCCAGGGATGGACCTCAGCAAGGTCGTGCTACCTACCTTCATCCTGGAGCCTCGGTCGTTCCTGGACAAGTTGTCTGACAACTACTACCATGCGGACATACTGGCACAGTAAGTGTACCCTTAAAGGTCACCGCGGTCAGTCGCTGCTATGGTTCCTGGTGACTAGAGCAGGTGCTGATACCTGCAGGACTACAGTAGTACCACAAATATAAGTTAATATATGTACCTGCGCAGAAAGCATTTTCTTAAAACATATTAACCACTTATAGGGCAGCGCGTTTGCGCGGTTAAAATCTTCAACGCCCATTGGCCAAAATTTTACGCGCGACGTCGGCAGCTGCGGCGCCCGCCATTTTGTCTAGCGCCGCGTCAGTCGCCATGAGCGAGAGAGCACGAGTTCACCTGTCATTGCATATGTACCGTATGTATAGTGCAACAAGGTCTTTATTGAAATGGTCACACGTTCGGTTTCATTCGGTATTTGTTAGCACTCTTCGGCGTGGCCGAACATTGCCGAAGAAACTTATATTCATGGTACTACTGTACTACCGCGTACATACTGACGCAGTAAGTAATAAGATTAATAAATATTAGTGACAATCTTATACATATCGACCTAGTCCCAAACTAAGCAACGCTTGTACCATTGGTACTAGGCGACGATTTACATGTGTTGCATTCTACATCCATATGTCTTGTGTCGAACCATCGTGTCAATTACTATCCATTGGTAAACAGATGTAGACTTTACTTTAGCAAAGTAGGTAATAAAATAACGCGGGATGGTGACTGACTCCTCGTTTGTACATTTTTATATCTTTAGTTATGTATGTAGTTAGTAATAGTAAGCATCACGTTGCACAAGAATTTTACTGTCAGAAAGCGACGCCAACAAGCTGTTTTACAGTTAGGTGTACTGTAAATATATTGTTAAATATTTGCGAATATTAATAAATAAATTTAAAAAAAAAAACATAATATATAGATAAACTAGAAGATGCCCGCAAACTTCGTCCGCGGAGGAGAAAAAAATCATAACCCTCTTTTTTTCTACAGCTGCGTCTTAGTAATAGGGTCCCGTTTTACTCTTTGGGTACGGAACCCTGAAGAGGAGGAAATTTGACCTTGGTCTCATACAATATTTTTCTTTTTAACTTCACTCTTTCTTCTCCTTCATTGTAAAAAAAATGCTATTATGACATTCTATTTTTCTTATCTCTGAATGTTCTGTCAATTCATATGATATAAGTTTCTTCAAAAATCTCACTTTTATTGCCTACTGTACTTTTCTTTGAACATTCATCAATTACTCACCGAGACGATTCTAAAGAGCCCAAACTCGGTATTTTATTACAGAGTTCCTATGACCATCTTCCTGCTCCATCATCAGATCAGCTCAATGGTATCATATTATTGCATTGTCACCAAACTTACATAAGTATGCCAAATTTTAGCTCAATTGGAATCCGGGATACTTCCCGTTCGGTCAAATTTAACTTGCAAGATTCCACCCGAACAAACATATTACATACATACATTGCAGGTTAAATAAAAGCTTGTAAAAAGGGAGCTGAATATATCTGTAAATCAAGTACCTATAGCTTGACAAGTTCTTTCGTGACACCCCCATGGTCTGCGGGCGACGGGGGGAAAGACACCGGGGCGGAGCACGGTGACCCTGCCGCGCGCACACTTCATACCCACCCCCGCTGTCTTTCCCTCCCCTCCTCGCCCGTAGACCATCAAAGAAAGAAAGAAAGATTTTTTATTGCAGAAATGTAGTGGTATGTGGAGTTGAAATGGTGTATTGAGCGCGTACATTTGACTTAAAGAAGCATGCAGTTATTTATGGACTACTTAGGAGCTAAACATTATTAATCAATTATACAAATGTCATATTTATTTATTTATTTATTTTATTTGACACACCAATAAAGTACAAGGTTAATATTTTCTTCTGTTTCCGCGATTATTACTCATTGAAATAAAACAATTTAACGGATTATATCGCGTATATTATCTCATTTTAGTTCCCGACGTTTCGGAAGCTTTCCAGCTTTCCATGGTCACGGGAGGACCATGACCATGGAAAGCTGGAAAGCTTCCGAAACGTCGGGAACTAAAATGAGATAATATACGCGATATAATCCGTTAAATTGTTTTATTTCAAAAGTACAAGGTTATACATTTTATAAATTATAATTAAAAACAGGGCTCACATCTAACCTGTACCTCAATAACAGACGTGCAACAGCTTTCACAGCTTAAATTACTGGACAGTAGACAGCAGAGGAAGACAATTAAGATATAGGTAGCTACCTATTTAAAAATAATACACAATAAAATTTATGATTTTTCTAACTTAACACAATATCAGATATAGTGCATATAGATATGCACCATTGAGCCTAGTACTTTTAATGATTATTAATATTTAAATATTTGTTGAAAGCATTTTACGCTTCCAGCTGGTAAGACTATCAACGTAGATATCCAGGTCGTGAGTTTTATATTTATTTACATATATTATATTATATTATATTATAATTTCATCAGTAGGTACAATAATATTTAATAGAGTAAGATATTCATACTTACTAGTTATTTGTTGGTTCTAAATAATCCTTAATAGTATAGGATGGGAGTGGAGTAGGAGGGCATGGGAGTGTCACTAAAGAACTTGTCAAGCTTAAGTACCCATCTCTTCCAGAGCTCAACACATCGAGGACCCCTACGCTCGCTTCAAGCTGGTCCTCCGCTGGTACCTCTCCGGACTGTACCGCAAGCCCAAAGGCCTCAAGAAGCCGTACAACCCGGTGCTGGGGGAGACCTTCCGTTGCTGCTGGAAGCATCCGGACTCCAGAAACAACACCTATTACGTAGCAGAGCAGGTCTGTATCTATACTTTGTCCTTATTAAACTTCTAGAAGGTGCCCGCAACTTCGTTCGCCGAGGAGAAAAGTCATTATCCCTATTGTCGTCTTCAGCGCAGTCGGGTACTAAGTATCCTATAACCATCTGTGGATACCCAGCTACCCGTGTACCAAAAATAATTGAAATCCGAAATACGAACTATGACGTCACTGTGTTTTTACTCGAGAGAGCGTCATCTATGCCTACGACACTAATTTTTAGTATTGAGACATCGTCGCTACAAAATAAGAACTACCTAATCCACTCTTTTCCAGGGGTATGTGAAATGGTGCAGTGGGAAAGATCATTCAGTACTGAGAGCGTTAGAACACACAAGCAAATAATGCATTTTTCAAACATGCAATGAAATAAACAACAAAAAAAACAAAATTTTATTTTTTAAAACACATAGTCATGATGCCTGTGCCACAAATTTATGTCAAATGGAAATTAACAAAGAGGACTTTGCCATTCCTTGCATCATTGCCTTTGAAATTCCATTAACGACGAGATCTTGTCTTAGCCGCACCTGAAACGTCATACTTCGCAGCCTATTTATTATAAGGAACATACATAACATCAATATTTCATTGCATGTTTGAAAAAATAATAAATACAAAATATATACTAGCTACTTCATGGGAGACGGACGCTACTCGAGTTCTTGTTTCAAAAGATGCCCTTCGTAGTATCCGCTTGAAAACTACCTTGCTTGAGGCTTGCTAGTCTCATAGAAAGAGGGAGCGAATTCCAGAGGCGGCTTGCCTGAACGGCGAAAGAGTTTGACATGAAACCGGTATGGTGCGAAGGAATTGAAAGGTTGAGAATTCGGCAGGAACATAATTTGCTTTTGAGATATCCTGGAGCAGAAGGCACGAACAGGATGAGAGTATGGAACTAAGTATTTTAAGAGACCTGCGACCACGTATGGGAAATCAATTGGTTTGCTGACGGCGAAAGAATGAAACGTCATATTTACGATTCTTAAGGAGACGATCTAGCTTGTTAAGGGACTCTTGTATAGGGTGGGCCATAATTTTTTGCACTTTTAAGAATAAGAATATATTTATTGGTCAAACATAGGTAGAACAACGATAAAATTTTTGTAACATCGATAAAAATTTAGCTATACATGTTTTTCTGTATTTTATTTATTTAACCTAGTAACAGGTATTTGCAGTTATTTTTTTAAAATTACATCATCCGGATTTCCTCCGTCTCGTCGTTGGCACTCCTGCAATCGACTACGCAAAGTTTGGAAAACTCGTTGTCACATACTGCGAGAATCTTTTTTTAAAACTGTTTACCACAAAAAGCCCGTTCCCGTGAAACGCTCCATAATAAATAAAATTGCACGAAGTAGCCCGTTTGTTATAGTTTCCCGCCAATTTCCTGCCGCTCACTCTGACGATTTCCGAAATATTCAGTGTTGCTATTTGCAAATATTTATGGCCCACCCTATATAAAGCTTCGTAAATCTACTTTGCTTTTTGAAATAAAACAATTTAACGGATGGACCCGTGACCATGTCCACCCGTGACCATGGAAAGCTGGAAAGCTTCCGAAACGTCGGGAACTAAAACGAGATAATATACGCGATATAATACGTTAAATTGTTTTATTTCAATGAGTAATAATCGCAGAAACAGAAGAAAATATTATCTACTTTGCTTTTTTTACATTTAACCAATATTTTGTTACCAGGTCTCCCATCATCCTCCCGTTTCGGCGTTCTACGTATCAAACAGAAAAGAAGGCTTCGTCATAGAGGGCAGTCTACTCGCTAGGTCCAAGTTCTATGGTAAGTTTGGAGCAAGATAGTGTGCATAGGATAAGTATTATCTACAGAGGTCGGAATAGGTATAGCTTGACCAACACCGCCGTACCGCCCCTGAGGTATGCGAGCGGCGAGACGGGGGGGCAGAGCAGCCGCTGATTCGTCATTCCGCGGTCGTCTGCCCCCCGTCTCGCCGCTCGCATACCTATGGCGTGGTACAGCGGCATTGTTCAAGCTATAGTGCCTATTTATTCACCTAAACTTCGCAAAATGACTTAATTAAGAGTGTTCATATCTACCAAAAATAATGATTGATTTTAATGCGGGACTTCCCGGCTTAGTTAATTGTTACTAATAAATCACAAAGTCACCGACATAGCAAACAGGGTAAGCAAACTGAAGTGGCAATGGGCTGGGTACATAGTTCGAAGAACCGATGGCCGTTGGGGCAGAAAGGCTCTCGAATGGAGATAGCGTACCGGCAAGCACAGCGTGGGGGCCACACGCAAGGTGGTCGGACGACCTGATTTGGGTTGCGGGGACTCGCTGGATGGGTAGCCTCTATCCGGCCCATGTGGAAATGTATTGATGAGGCCTGTGTCCAGCAGTGGACGTCGTATGGCTCAAATGATGATGATGATTAATAAATCACTCTCAGATTCATGAATAACAATTGCCTAATGCAGAAAATTCAATAGGGTACATGCATGAATTTTTTATGGCTTTTCTTAACTAAATATCAAAATACCGTAAAAACTATTTAAAAATGTGAAATTAAAATTTAAATCGGCCAAGAAATACGCAAGATATGGGCATTCTAAACTACTAATTAGACAGAGAGGTCCGACATGCACTGTTACGTCATAGTGCACTCCGGCCATATAAACTCCATATTAAATTCTGTTTTGCTAGAAAGAGATAGAATGAAATATTTGATGGCTTATGTCTTGGTTATTTTTATAGTTATTCGAAAAATAATTTTTGTCTACTGTTTGTTACATAGTGGGCTTTTAATTAACCAAAAATGAAAGTTCATGAATTTTCCCTATTACGTACACAACCCAAAAGTTGACATACAAATAGGTCCGTCGGACATACTCGTAGGACTGACACCGAGACGGAATTTATGTGAACTAAGTATTATAACTCATCCGGGAAATCCCGCATTCAATAATAATAATTCATTATTATTGGTGGTTGTATCCACTCTCAATTACGTTCTCCCGAGAGGTTTAGGTAAATTGGTACATACTAATCCGACCTCTAATTATCTTGTCCATTTTAATTTCAGTTATTACGGTTTTAACTGTAAATAGGGTATTATACTCTGTTAGAGAAAGTCAGTGGCGTAGCTAGGTAGCCAAGGGCCCCAGGACAACATAAACCATTGGGGCCCCATGTCAGTTCGAGGTTCCGTAAGTCAGGAAACAAGGGCCCGGAAAACATTGGGGGCCCCGTTGCAGGGCACCGTCCAACTTTTCGATAGCTACGTTACTGGTCAGGGTCCGGGTGCCCCCTGAGCTTGAGGGCCCCGGAGCACGGCCCCGTCTAGCCCTTCGGTAGCTACACCACTGGATAAAGTACTATAAAATGTTAATTTTCTAGTAAAAAGGTACAGAAAAAAAATTAGCAGAATAAATACGCTTTCCGGGCATCAAATCACATTAAACTTGAAACTATTTTTATGCCTGCGAAAACGCTGTCAGCCATTTTCAATTACATCATAACGTCATGATACTCATGACGTAAACAAACTTAGGGGAAAAAACATAGCCTAAAGGTGATATCAGACGGTTCACTTGAATGAATGTTCACCCGAATGAATTCTTTAGTGAGCAAATCATTTAGATAGGATTTTTGTTTCACTTTTCGTTCAGACGTGTCACTTTGAGTGAAAGATGCAAAATGAAACAAGAAAACTAATGAAAAGTGAACCGTCTAACACTTTCAAATATGATTGTTGTTTATAACTGGACCGACAGATGACAGCGTATCGTTTTGCCATTATGACGTCAAGGTATGGCGGCTCGTGGTTCTGGTCACGTAACATAGGTACAGATTAATAATATCGCAACTTAATTTCAATTTATAAAAAAAATATATGTGTATTTATGACTATTATAACTCAGCTAGAAGAACTTCGTTTGCGGAGGAGAAAAAGTCATAACCCGTCGCTTTTTCTTCAGCGTATTCGGGTAAAAAGTATTCTATAACCATCTGGAGGTACCCAGCCAGCCGTGTACCAAAAATTATGGAAATCTGTTTAGCCGATTTTGCGTGATGAAGCCACAACGACACATACATAAAATCCAGAAAAAATATTTTTCGTTTTAGTGACCTCCAAATAGTCCGTAATAATCGATTTTTTGAAAATATCTTCAATGTACAAACATTTCATTTTTACAACTGTATAATAGTATAGATATCATGTCTACATATTTTATTTATTTTTATCCAATTTCATATGTTTTTTGTTCACAACCGAAAGAACTGTATTGTAATTAAATTGTTGCAGGTAACTCAACGTCGGCCATCTTGGAGGGCTGCGCGCGAGTGCACCTGCTGACGTGGGGGGAGAGCTACGTGACCACCGCGCCCTACGCGCACTGCAAGGGCATCGTCATCGGCACCCTCAGCATGGAGCTAGGAGGGAAGGTGAGACAGACATACGCGACTTTAAGTTACCGTTTAAATCATACGTTACCGGTAAACGAGAGGGACTGGTCGTGGCAAGCAACCCTTCCAACCCCGTCGTCGCCGGGCCTCGTGTCCCTTAACCTTTTGACCGCCAAGCAGCGAAGTAATACGACGTGACCCAGACGTACAGCAATAAAAAAACAAAACCTTTAAAAATAAAATACTGATTGCAGAACGAGGTACTGGTATCATATTCAGTCTTTGAACAATCAAATTTGGTCGGGATAGGCGGACGCTGGCGTCAATGGCACGAATTTTCAATTACGTGATTTGCCGAATGTGGCGTTCAAAAGGTCAAGAGCACTTTCGAGAAACACGCGAATATTTATACAAATCCATACTAATATATAATATAATACTTAATACTAATATTATAAATGCGAAAGTGTGTCTGTCTGTCTGTTACCTCTTCACGCTTAAACCGCTGAACCGATTTGGATGAAATTTGGTATGGAGATAGTTTGAGTCCCGGGGAAGGATATACGCTACTTTTTATCCCGGAAAAATACCCGTATCCGCGATAAACGAATTTAAGGCGGACGAAGTCGCGGGCAGAAGCTAGTTTTAAATAATTGAAAAAAAAAAACGTCCGTTTTGTAAAATAAGTTTTGTTTTTGTTTTATTTAATTGTTTTGCTACAAATATACACTTAAGACTACATTCGCACGAGAGTTTAAAAAGCGTCGCGTCAAACCCGGCGTTTGCCCGGAGTTCTGTGCGCCTACCATGAGTTCGACACGAGCGAGTAATGAGCGCTCGATGACGGTCTATCTCTTTCGCACTATTAGCGCGTGCGAGAGAGGTGCACTGACTCTCGATACGAGATACTCGCTAGCGCCGATCGTAATCTCAGCTTATAGTAGGCACACTGCACGCTCAGTTCGATTTAACGTTCAACGCTCAACATCGAAAATCCAACAGTGCTCGATAAAAAAGCGACCTTATGAACCGCCGTCGTGTGAATAAATAAATGGGTTTCAGTTTGTATTATTTAAACATTTTTTTTAACGCTACTTGAAAAAGCGCTCGTGCGAATAAGGCCTAAATGTAATGTACGATGCATAATATTAATAATTCATTTTGTACATAATATTTACACATGTATAAAATAACGAACATTTGAGGCCACCGTAAAAAGTTATATCACGGTTGTAAAGAAACATTTAAACAACTGCCTTTTCATATATCATATACTCTCTCTCTCTCTGACTCTTTTCCCCTACTAAATAAATAATAAATAAATAAATAAATATTACAGGACAATTTTTACACAAATCGAACTAGTCCCATGGTAAGCTCAATAAGGCTTGTGTTACCTACTCTTCCGAGTACTTCATTTGTGACTTTTTCCGTCCATCTATTTTCAATTGCTTTATGATAATTCATTTGTATTATATTTCAGGTGCATGTGATGTGTGAAAGTACGGGTTATAGTGCAGACATCGAATTTAAACTCAGGGTGAGTTTCAATATTTATAATTGCACAAATTAAATCCGTTTCATACAACCTGTTATAAATACTCTTTGGCGATATCTTGGTCGGCATATTAGTATTTTTTAACTCTTTGTATGTTTTATTCTTATAAATACAATAAACTAAATAATTAAAAAAAAACAGACTGGATTATTATTTATTACTTAGAGTGATGATCAAGGCAAAGAGATGACATAATCTTTTTGCGGTAAAAAATATATTTCCTTGTCATTTCATTATAACTCATGGTCACCCTACATTTTTTACGCATTTGACACATGAATGACAAGTCACTACAAACTAAGTAGGGTGACCAAATGAAAATGTGTGCGAGACCGGAAAGGCTCTTAACGGTTGAAAATAATTAAATGTTATTTAATTGCCATTAGAACCATATACAAAAGCACAACGAAATATAACCCTGTATATGTTTAATATTGTGTACAACTCGCGAGAGATGAACTTTGTTTTCTTCTGTTGTTTCCAGTCGTTCCTCGGTAGTTCCGAGCAGACGAACGCGATATCAGGACGTATTAAGAAGGGCAAAGACACGGTGGCTACGGTAGACGGCTATTGGGACGGTCGGATAGACATCAAAGACAAGAAGACTGGGGTGAGTAGTAAGCTCTCATAATACCAAAGATTATAGAGGTAATACTTACTATCTCAGAAAAATACATACGTACTAAGAGCGGTATCATGAAATCATCATCATCGTCATTATTCGGCTTAGCTTTTCGTCACGTAGTCAATATCCTCCAGCGAAATCTCGCGCTCTTTTGAGCTATTCAAATATGGCGCGCACCGTTTATCAATCACAGGTGGCAACATTGCCGCACATATACCGGGACGTCAGCTGATTGTGGACATTTCACTTGTAATTATAGGTATGCACGCATTCTTGGCGTGACGCGACAAACGCCGTATTAATAAACACAAATATGAGCCACGACATTTTTTTAACTTTCTGTTTGCAAAAAAAGGGTGGGGGGGGGGGGGGGGGGGTGTTGGCATAAACTACGGGTGGTCACCGAAAATTTTATTGAAATTGATGTCCGTAATTAATTATTGATAATGCCATGAAATATATTTTATACATAAGGAGCTATTAGGCTGTTTATCATTGAACTTCTCGCCTTTCAGGACGAATCGACATTGCTCGACGTGGCAGTACTCAAAGAGCAGAGGTTGCCCAGGTTCCTGATGAAACTTGAGCACCAACAGGAGTTCGAGTCGCAGCGGTTATGGATCAAGGTCTCGGAGGCGATACACAACGATGACCAGGTAAACAATGACACTATTTGAGACCGGTTTAGCTCAGCGGTAATGACCCTGCCTTCGAGATGACTTATCGTCATTGCTCGACGTGGCGGTACGCAGAGCAGAGGTTGCCCAGGTTCCTGATGAAACTTGAGCACCAACAGGAGTTCGAGTCGCAGCGGTTATGGATCAAGGTCTCGGAGGCGATACACAACGATGACCAGGTAAACAATGACACTATTTGAGACCGGTTTAGCTCAGCGGTAATGACCCTGCCTTCGAGATGACTTATCGTCATTGCTCGACGTGGCGGTACGCAGAGCAGAGGTTGCCCAGGTTCCTGATGAAACTTGAGCACCAACAGGAGTTCGAGTCGCGGCGATTATGGATCAAGGTCTCGGAGGCGATACACAACGATGACCAGGTAAACAATGACACTATTTGACAACTGACTTAGCCCAGCGGTCATGACCCTGCCTTCAAAGCTGGCTAATCGACATTGCTCGACGTGGCGGTACGCAGAGCAGAGGTTGCCCAGGTTCCTGATGAAACTTGAGCACCAACAAGAGTTCGAGTCGCAGCGGTTATGGATCAAGGTCTCGAAGGCGATACACAACGATGACCAGGTAAACAATCACACTATTTGACAACCGGTTTAGTGACCTTGCCTTCAAACCGGACAAATCGACATTGCTTGACGTGGCGGTACTGAAAGAGTAGAGGTTGCCCAGGTTCCTGATGAAACTTGAGCCCTCAACTCGGGAGGCGATACACAACGATGACCAGGTAAACAATTACACTATTTGACAACCGGCTTAGCCTAGCGGTAATGACTTGATAACTGTCATCTAAATCTGTAAAACAGTCAATTGATGCATTATTGAGTAACAAACATCCAAAAATAATTCAAAACATGTGAATTATTACACAGTGGACTATTTGAAGGTCACAGAATCAACATTTTTATTTGCATTTTTTGTTTGTATGTTTTTGTGGCTTCATCATCATCACACTAAAACGGCTAAAAGAGAACTGAAGAATACCTAAACATCCGAGGATCGTTATAGGGTACTTTTTATCTGACAACGCTGAGCAAAAAACGAGGATTATGAAATTTTCGTGCTCCGCGTACGAAGTTTATAATATTTAGTTTAAAAGCAGCCACGTCACGCTTGTTCACGTGTTTCAAATATGTATTTATTTTCAGATCGCAGCAACGGAGCAAAAAACGGTGATAGAGGAGGCCCAAAGAGCACGAGCCAAGGGTACGCTGTCGCCGTGGGTGCCGCGCTTCTTCCACAAGGACTTCAGCGCCGGCGCGCCCGAGGGCGTCGTGGACCAGGGCTGGAAGTACAACCACGCCAACGTCCGGTGGGTGCCAAGAGGCTCACTCCATGTTCCAAAACTTAGCGGCACGATTGGCGTCTGCTGCGACCTCGCTAAAGCATCTGATAGCGTAGATCACAGCATTTTTACTGGGATGCTTAATGTATACGATATTAAAGGTCATGCGTTCGAGCTCATCAAATCATACATTTAGCAGATGGAAATCAGAATGTAGTGATAAATGGAATTATTTCTACGCCGGTGTTCAAGATCGGAGTACCGCAAGGATCGATTTTAGGCCCATTCCTATTTATGTCTTCTGCGACAAAGCTAAAGTTTTGATAGCGTAGATCACATCACTTTAATCGGGAAATTTATTTCTATGATACCGTAGGGGTATGCGTTAGAGGTAATTTAATAATATTTAGCAGACAGAAGTTAAAATGTAGCGATAAGTGAAATAACTTCTTCGGAGACGGCAATCGAGATGGGAGTACCTCAAGGATCTATTTTAGGTCCATTCTTATTCCTTGGCGGTGTAGCAACTCCATGCTCCTAAACTTAGCTCCAGAGAACCCGCGCTTCCACCACAAAGACTTCAACACGAGCGCACCGGAGGACGTCGTCGACCAGAGGTGTAAGTACAACCAAGCCAACATCAGCAGGGTGCCGAGAGGCTTACTCCATAAAGGCTCGACAAGTCTATATCACTAGAAGCCGAAAAGGGGCTTCTTAAGTCATGTAACCCAATCTTACTGATCAAATTGACAAACTCTTAAAACCTTGAAAATATTACTCGCAGTAATATAAAAAGATGGCGTGCTCGGGTGTTCACCAATGAAAATAAATAACACTACGTTTTTGCACACGGTGACACGTGCTATTTAAATATTTCGTTTTGATAGTATTTTGTATCGAAGTAGAGATTTAGTAGAGAGTAAGTACCATCAGACCCATGACAATTTACATTAAGGGGCTACCCGGATAATTTCGGTAAATTTCACTGTTTTTAAAGTGATATTAAATTATTCCTCTTGCTGCAAACCGCGTAAAATAAATATATATTGTAGCTTGGTGTTTTGCCTATATTTCTGTCAAGCGGAATGATATAATCTATACTATTTTAAAGTTGTAAAAATGAAATGTCTGTACATTGAAGATATTTTCAAAAAAATCATTGTTACGGACTATTTGGAGGTCACTAAAACGAAAAATACATAAAATCCAAAAAAATAGGATTTTATGTATGTTTGTATGTGTCGTTGTGGCTTCATCACGCCAAATCGGCTAAACAGATTTTTGCTATTTTTGGTACACGGGTAGCTGGGTATCTCCAGATGGTTATAGGATACTTTTTACCCGACTACGCCGAAGAAAAAAAGAGGGGTTGTGACTTTTTCTCCTCCGCGGACGAAGTTGCGGGCGCCTTCTAGTACTTAATAAATCAAGAGAAAAAAAAAATTCGTAAAGTCCTTTTTCTATCTTAAATTGGTACAGGCTCCCTCGTCAAGCGACGCTTCGACACGGGACTAAAACCAATAAGTGAGTAATGATGTTCACTTTAAAATTGTCAACTGGTTTTTCAATAGGTTCTATAGTTTTAAAAAAAGTAGCTTAAACTGGTTTTTGTCGTAAAAATAACAAAATTTGATGGTGTTTATCTTGGTTTCGGTACTGATGAAGATAAACTGAAACAGTATATTGGTAACAACGGTGGTTGTCAACACGATGAAGAGCTACGGATCGAAGGTCATTCGCGTATGACTCCTTAAGAGTCCCCAGCAAGCTCGGCCGAATTTCACCTTCCCATACAAACGGAGTTTCGTTCTCATTTTAAAACTACGTGTTGGATTGTAATGAAACTGTGCATATACAATGAAATGAGGTATATCTAGGCCTGTAATTAGTTTAAATGGCTCCAGTTTAAAACGAACGAAATACAGCAAAAACAAGTTTTGTATGAAAAACTTAAATTCGCTTACTTTTTTTTACTATAGTATCTGAAGCTACATAAACTAATTACGGGCCTGCATATACCTTAATTTATTCTAAGTACAAAATTTCAGAGCAAACTAGCTATTCGTTTTAAAATGAGACCGTAACTACGTTTCTATGGAGAACTGAGCTTACCGGGGACTCTTAAGTCGAAGCTTGTATGTGGATTATACACAGAAAACACATTTTGACTGATCGCAAATTATCACTTCTGTTTTATGTCCCCAGCCCCTGGCAGCTAGCAGAAATATTCGAATACGAGGAGGACTTCGTGATCACGTCAGCCACGGGCAGCGCGCCTGCCATACGAGCACTAGCGGGGTCTTCGTCCCGCGCCGAGCCCCGGCGAGACCGCGACCGCTCCGACTCGGACAGCAGAGAGGAGCTGGCCACGCGCTC
This sequence comes from Hedya salicella, assembly GCA_905404275.2. Lineage (NCBI taxonomy): Eukaryota > Metazoa > Arthropoda > Insecta > Lepidoptera > Tortricidae > Hedya > Hedya salicella. Next base: position 7,054,431 of record FR990120.1, read on the forward strand.
CAAGACCTACACGTGAGTACACCTCGCACCTGTCACACCTCGCTCCTGTCACGCCTCACACCTGTCACACCTGGCTCCTGTCACACCTCGCACCTGTCACACCTCGCTCCTGTCACACCTCGCTCCTGTCACACCTCGCACCTGTCACACCTCGCTCCTGTCCCACCTCGCTCCTGTCACACCTCGCACCTGTCACACCTCGCTCCTGTCACACCTCGCTTCTGTCACACCTCGCTCCTGTCACACCTCGCTCCTGTCACACCTCGCACTTGTCACACCTCGCTCCTGTCACACTAGCCGCGCCTACTGCCGAGCCCCGGCGAGACCGCGACCGCTCTGACTGACAGCAGAGAGGAGTTGGCTTGCCTTAGGCCTCTTGGTACGAGTACTAGATATTCCGGTTAAAGTCATAAGTTAACTTAGGTTAGGGACTTAGAAGCAGTAGGCTCGCTTGTCATAATTGACCCTTTATTGTACGCAGTCTGTGCAGAGTCATTCTGGTTAACTTGACTTACCAATTTGCCCAATTTACTTCATTTACCTAATACAACACTAATACGCCTACTTGTATACCAACCACATCCATGGGTCTCTTAGGCACTTGTCCCACCGCCGGCGAGTAAGCGATGAGCTATCGGCGATTTTCTCGCCCAAGAAACGAATAAAAGATAATCGCTCCCGTGTAAATAAAAGAGAGAGATATATTTATAGTTCATCGCTGGCTGTTAACACTGACGGCGATCTATCTCTCTCTTTTATTTACACGGGAGCGATTATCTTTTATTCGTTCCTTGGGCGAGAAAATCGTCGATAGCTCATCGCTTATCGCCGGCGGTGGGACAAGTGCCTTAGCCAGTTTGTGCCTGTACATGAAGTGTCGTTTGATTATTTTCTCGTGAGTTACGACTGTTTATCTCGTTGTTTCGTCGATATTTAGCTCGTTTTTACCATGGAAATACACAAAACCTTTAAATTTCCAGGCGGTCCCTGAAACAGACCCTATACTCCCTCGACTCCTCCCTGAGAGAACAGGGTCTGACCCTCGATCGGCTCACGAGGGCCGTGGAGAGCCTCTCCGACCGCCGGCAAAACGTGCGCGCCCCCTCCGCCCCCTACAATTGGGATATCTTCTGCGGTTTCGTAATGGCCATGGTGCTGCAGGCGTTGCTGAACTGGATATTCTACAATAAAGACTGATAATGCCGAGGTTTGTGGACACAGATTTGCATTCACTAGTTACCTAGGAGGTTTCCTTTCCTAATCCTCTCCATCCTAGGGGCACGATTATGAAGACTCGTTTGGCTCGGTTGGTTTCACAAAGGTCCAAAGAGCTCGCGGTCCCGGGCTGGAATCCCGGCCAGGGCAAGTGTTTGTGTGATGAGCACGAAAGTTTGTTCCTGTGTCTTGGATGTTCTCTATATTTAAGTATTATAATTTATCTGTACACCATAATCTTAGTACCCATACAAGTATACAGTAAAAGCTTTGCTCAGTTTGGGACTAGGTCGAGTTTTGTTAGATTGTCCCTGATATCCATACTAATATTATAAATGCGAAAGTGTGTCTGTCTGTTACCTCTTCACGCTTAAACCGCTGAACCGATTTGGATGAAATTTAGTATGGAGATAGTTTGAGTCGCGGGGAAGGACATAGGCTACTTTTTATCTCGGAAAAATACCCTTATCCGCGATAAACGAATTTAACGCGGACGACGTCGCGGGCAGAAGCTAGTTATATATATTGGTCATAAAATGATCTTCAAACTTTGAGACGCCAAAGTACCGCGCACGTACTCCTGAGTGAGATGCATACGCAGGTTTGAATTCAGTACCTTTTGAGTTGATTTTGATTCGTGTCTATTATAAACGTTTATGAAAATGGGTCTAATTTTACCGACAGTAAATACTGAACGGATTCAATGCGTATGGACAATTTCACAGAAACAAACGCAATCGAAAAAAAAATGAAGCGTCACGTTTCTTTATCAAGGCTGTTTTGCGATGAGCTCAAATAGAGGATAAAAAGATAATTATAACGTTATAAAATATTCAAATATAAAGAAAAAACAATTTCAAAATTTCCTCGTTCTGAAAGAGCGTAGGTGACAGTCATGGCGTAGAAAATCATACAGAACCACTCTTACCAAGGCGACAAACATCACGACAAAACGGGGCTTGATCGCGTATAAATATGATTTATCGAATTACCTTTCGTTGGTAATGCTTCGACGTTCGGACGTCGCGTTATGTCCATAGTCTCGAAAGTATCAACATCTTCTTGCCGCGCGAGTTTTTTTGATAATTTTTTTTTTTGTGTTGTGATTATAAGTCAAAATCGTGTCAGTTTAAATGAATGAATTAATAAGAAAATATTTTTTTAATACTTTTAAAGTCATTTGCTAATAGGATACTGAGCGACGTCGGTAAAATACCCAAGAACTAGTTTATTAATTTCGCAATTTCACACATTGTTTTCATATAATCTAGAGAAAATTGTAATATGATGTGAATCACCATTTTGGTTCTGGTGCGTATACCTCTGATTTGTATTTTGCGTAAGAATACTTTATGTATTATAACTGATGTTTATTATTATTTAAACGGTGCCTTTTTCAAGGCTGCAAAGCTGTTATTTGGTGCCAGTGTTTGAATTAAAAGCCGAATAAGCAAAGAAATGTAAAATTTAATATAGATTCGTGAGCGAAACGAGGCTTTCAAGGCACTAAAAGCCAAATAATTTTGCAGCCAGCAAAATATAATGAAACCAGATATTTTTCATTTAAAACTAGTCTTAATAACTTACATAGAGAAAACTTGTCCAAGCCAGTGATAGGTGAACAACATATTGTGCTGTAAGTGGGTTAATCAACATTTAGACCCACACTTTTGACGTATGTCTCTGAGGTTAATAAAAAATCGGGCTTCTAATTTGATATTTTCGGTTTTTTAAATACCATAATTTTAAACAAAGAGAAATCATTATTTAATGGCGTTATATTACAACGAAGTTGTGGACAGATTTGTGTGAGTGTAAAAGTTGATTCACCCAAAGACCTGTTGAAAAACTATACAATAAATATAAGTATGATTGTTAATTATATTATGTAGGGTAAATCGTCATTAACTGGCCTCGTTATACTAAAAATGAATTCTATTTATAGGTAAACAGAATTAATTTTACTATGAGGTACAATTACTGGCCACCGTTCAATAACTGGCCAAACGAATTCTCTATACCTATAAATAGAATTCATTTTTAGTATAAGGTGGCCAGTTAATGACGATTTACCGTATTTTTTTTAAATTTGTGATTTATGACAGTGAAACTTTAATAGTACTTTTGTTTGAAAAAGTTTATATTTATTGAAGTTTGCACATAGCATTCAAATGTTATTTTGTTATTCTTTGATGAGTTCCTAATTATTTTACAGAAATTATAACTTTATAATGTTGATATAATCAATGTATAATTGGAAGAAAATATGAATATTTGTTTTCTTATACGTATTTATTGTACAATTATATAATTGTATGGTCATTTTTTTATAATTTTCAGGGCTGTATGGAGACATTCCAGAAATATTTACGATTTCCTAATTCAAAATCTGTGTCCACGTATATTCTAAGATTGTGTCATGTCGTCACTTGATATTGTCACTGTTGTGTGGCAAGAAGTGACATTAGTCGAATTCCTTGCCTTAGCGCTTTTCCCGTATGTTGTTGTCATTAATATCAGAAATTATCTAGAATTATTTTACCTCGCTGAAAAATGCCCTGTTAATATTCGGGGTGACATTTTATTCACCGTACAAAATTTGTGTACGCGATGTACTCATTCACATTAACAACTTTTTGTATGGGAGCAACCATGAAATCGCGAAAAAAACAGCTGTTTCATTTCGTTTCACTGTCGAAACGTTCAAAATGTATGTAACAGCTGTAATTTTTTTCGTGATTTCAAGGTTGCTCCCATGGAAATTTTGAACGGTGAATAAAATGTCACCCCGTATGGTATGAATATAACCATGCGAAAACTTTCAAAATGGCAAGTCCATGTATGAGAGCCGTATTAGCTTCTCGAAACATTTTGTATTAAACTTCTACAATAGTATGTACCTGTTTTTTTTTTTGCGTCCTCCATGTTCATTGTAAGTATACATTTTTATAAACAATAGAAACTATGAAAATGTGTAAAAGTGGTATTTTCTGATATCAATGTTGTTATTGAATAATTGTTAAGTGATTTCTTTGTAAATATTGCTCTAAGTGTTTGGCACACGATTATATACTCTAAAGCTACAGCTCAGTTGGTATGTTTGTATGTTCCCTCACCGACTAGATTTCTCTTTCGACCCCGTGGTCGCCATTTATTGACGGAACCGGCAGTGCCTACTCTGTCCCGCCGAAAGTCTACTCTTGTTCGAGCTTTGAACTTGATAAACTTGCTTCTCGAATCGGCCCCAAGCTGTGATGTGTTATATAGGAGACAATATTGACAGAGTTACTTAGAAAAGTGTTAATAACCTAGGCTATTAACATACTGACTAGATTGGGTCTTGAAAAATGGACCTATACTGGTTAGAAAAAAATATTCTTGCTGCCATTATATCGTTTAAAAACGTGGTTTTAAAGAGTCACTCAGGAGTTAACTGTGGCAACACGAGGTAGAAAAAAAAGTTGATTGACAAAAGAAAGATGGCTCTGTTCGCTTCGAGATTTCCCAGCGAGGAAATAAGTACTATTTCTGAAATTACGCAGAAAATATCAATGAACACTTACTAATTTTTACGCTTTTAGTGATTTTAGAGGGTCAAAAATTAAAGATAAGAAGACAATTTGACCATCGTAAACTCAGGTTACATTAAAAATGTACGTGTCATAAAAAAAGCTCTGGGGGTAACATTACCTATCCACAAAAACCCATGTTATTGTATATGAACAATTAAAAAAATACGTTTTAAAACCAAACTGAAATCTGTCACCATTTGGTAACATTTAAATATATATATAAATATTCAGTAACATCTATTTTGATGGCCGGGCAATTTTACCCCTCAGGGCTAATATAACCCAAGTTTACGTCATGTATAATTTTATTACGACGTCATTAAATATTTTTTCTTTGAAACTCTAACCCTCTTGAGTATTGTAACAGTTCATAAAAGGAACTGACTTTAATCTGTCAATCCAGTGTCCAATTATTGCGATAATAAAATATCATTAATTTGTAATCGTGTGCCGTACACATCGTTGTTGACTGTACTCTATTTAACTTGGTAAAACGCGATTCGGATCTTTCAGCTATCCAAAGTAATATTTTGTATCTGTGGTTCAATGCCAATGGCTGAAAGCCCTAAGTCACGTTGATTTCTTGTTCGTAAATAACAAAATGAATAAAGTATGGTCTAAATTGATCTTCTAACGTGAATATGTGTAGATTTTTCATGCCATTTCAATATAATTATTATTTCGCTAAATTCTAATGTAAAACTTAATTATGTTAAAATTAAAACTAAAGCATATAAAGACAAATGTATAGGGAATTGTATATACTATTATAATTGAATTGGTTTCTATGCTCCAGCCAGTGAAATTAATATCTTTGTGATTAAACTGTAAAGTATAGTAAGGGGTCATCCACATATTACGACTCAGCGATAAAATTACAAAATTTTGCATGACATAATATGTGGACGGCCTCAAATGCGGGTGCCGAAACCAGGATTGTACAACTATGAGATATTAGAAATGTGTGTGAAGTGATAAAAAGAGATATATTTTTAGTTTTTAAACCATCGTCTGATGTTCACGTCAATGTGTACAGTCAAGGGCAAAAATAAATACACCAACAGTTTCAAAAATATGCACACACCAACTCTTTTGTCATAGTAATAAGGGTTGGAGATATATTTATGAGATTTATGATGTTTATTTATCGTTGCCTTTGACTGTACCTACAGTTTAGAGAAAAACCGCAAAAGTAAAACATTGCAAGTGAAGTGATTTTTGATGATTAAAAGGTTCTGGCCAGGGTGATGGTTTTTTCACTATTACATTTTTGAAATACAAGTATAATATTTTGTATTACCAAATTTCAGTCTGCTCTATAATATTTTCTTCTGTTTCCGCGATTATTACTCATTGAAATAAAACAATTTCAATTTCAACATGGTCCTCCCGTGACCATGGAAAGCTGGAAAGCTTCCGAAACGTCGGGAACTAAAATGAGATAATATACGCGATATAATCCGTTAAATTGTTTTATTTCAATTCAGTCTGCTCTGTTAATTATATGGACAATTCATCACGCCTGTCAACGTCCGATTGTGCGTACTCAATGGTTAATAATAGAGATTCCACGAATATTCGGCTACTATTTTACTATTCGGTATTCGCCCGAATATTGCAAACCATTTATTTGGCCGAAATACCAATTCGTGAAAAATCCCTTTATAGGTATTACGCGAATAAACTGATATTTTTTAAGATATTCAGTAACACAATTTAATGTGACAATAAAGAAAAATGCGTATGACATGATTTGACGAAATCAAAATAAACACGCCTATCCACGGCGTAGTTACTGCATGTCAATGAACCCGTCACCAGAGCTTAGCCGAATATACAGTATTCGGCAAAAACTTCGTGACATCTCTAGTTAATAATTAACAGGGCGTGGTGAAATGCGGCACAAATTGCACATCACATAATTATTATCGGGTAATATTATTTAGGTTCCGATTGCCACCAATAGATGTCGCAATCAGAAGCAGTCGAATGAGGAATTTCAAAAATGGAAATATCACCACTTTGCGCCACAGTACCTTAAGGTCCATGTAACAAGAATTCTCAATATCTTGTGCTGTGGTTGGGGGATTTTGACACGTGTCAAATGCACCTTACCTCCCGGTGGCGCAAACTCCCCGTTATATAATTTTTCATTGTGTCTCATCTTTATCCAATCAAATATAATTTTATATATAAAAAATAAATGAATAAACTATTGAAGCCTGAGTTTTATCGTTTTTAAATACCACATCAAAAACCGTTATATCGCACAAAACATCATGTTAACCCTAGGACGTCCACTGACAAAGACCTCCCTAAGGATTTCTATAATGACCAGCCGTGTGCCGCCCCTATCCAACGGTTTTCCTTGATCATCGGCAGATCATCGGCCCTCGTTGGGGGCCTTCCCACGGTGTGTCGTCACGTACGCGGTCGCCACTCGAGAACCTTCCTGCCCCAGCGGCCGTCGGTTCTATCACGCCATTATCACTTGACGTCATTCTGTCTGATGACCAACCAACCTTAGAAAATATCAGTCGTCAAAAAAGGGAGAAACCGGTTTTTCACATATGAGACTGCTTTAAAAAAAGGGGGAAGGAAGTTGGTCACATATGCGACTGCTAAAAGATAGAAGAAGGTTGGTCTTATATGAGACGGCTTTAAAAAAAGGGAAGGAGATTGGTCACATATGAGACTGCTTTAAAAAAAGGGGAAGGAGGTTGATCACATATGAGACGGCTTTAAAAAGAGGAAGGAGGTTGGTCACATATCGAGACGGCTTTGAAAGGGGGAAATAGGTTGGTCAGAGGTCACATATGAGACGGCTTTAAAAAATGGGCGAAGGATGTCGGTCACATATGAGACGTCTTTAAAAAAAAGGGGGAATGAGGTTGCTTACATATGAAATGGCTTTAAAAAAGGATGAAGGAGGTTGCTCACAAATGAGACAGCTTGTAAAGAAGGGGAAGGAGGTTGGGCATACATGAAATCGCTTTAAAAACATGGGGAAAGAGGTTTGTCACATATGAGACGGCTTTAGAGTCAGAGGTATCATGGCTGAACAAATATTTGGTCTAAACATTCCCAAGGCTTCAAAAACAAGTGTACATAGAAGGGTAGTTACCTACACATCTACTCTGATTTAACAATGAAAAATGTATAAACTACTATAATTTTTATTCGAAATAATGAAACAAAAATGGAGAATAATAAAAACAAACTAATATGTAAGTGTGGTGTGCATGTTCCCTAAGATCCCTCTACCCACCAGTCATGACCCCAAAGATCCCCTGAATAACTTATTCCAAGTTAAATTTTCCCAAAACCTATCACTAATCCACAATCTCTGTTAGATGCTAACAGCTGATTAACGGATGATCGACATCGAGAGAAGATCCACAATCAAAGAATGAAAAAAGAAAAACTAAAAATTATGAGACAATCTAAAACACCGACCTAGTCCCAAACTAAGAAAAAAATTGTGCTATGGGTACCAGAAGATAAATATAATACTTAAATAAGTTTCGGTCAAATATTTCATTTTTGTGACAAGCTTTTATCGCCGACTGTACTTTTCTTTGAACATCCATCAACTACTCACCGAGACGATTCTAAAGAGCCCAAATTCGGTAGGATTGCGTTTATAAGAGTTCTTACGACCAAAATCTGGCTCCATAGGTACCATATTATTGCATTGTCACTGGATATACTCAAGCATACCAAAATTTGAGTCCAATGGAATGCCGCGAAGTGGTTCTAATTTAGTTTCTATGAAAGCTAACACGGCGTTAACACTTTCGCTGGCAAGCGTTTCGTAGCGCTCGCACTTTCCTCTACATACGGGGATACAACGCATCGGCTGCGCTTCTACGAGCTGTGCGCCCGCTAGGCGGGTTACAGGCAGTGATAGTGTTAAATAATAGCTTGTAATAAATAAAAAACATCAAAGACCAAGGAACAAACTGTCTTTGGGCGACGGTGATCGCTAACCATCAGATCGCTTGCCTCCTGTCATAAAAAAAAAAGAAAATAAAAAAACAAACATTCCTGATTATCACACAAACACCTTGCCCTAGCCAGGATTCGAACCCGGGACCGCTAGCTTCCTAATCCGGCAGGCATTATCAGGCGTAAGGCTGCCAATGCATTGAAGCGGAACGGAGCGGAGCTGTGCGAAATTAATTAATCACATTACGTACATTCAAATTTGCTCGGGTCGGTTTCAACAGCGACGCACCCTGATTGGCCTATTTCGCACAGCTCCGCTCCGCGCCGCTTCAACAGATTAGCAGCCTAACCAGCCTTTAAAAGTAGGCATGGACCTAAGTCTATATTTTTGTATGGATTTCTGTACCCATTCGTGTAGATATTTTTTTAAATTATATAATTTAGATATTTTAATAAGGTTTGTTAACTTAAATGTTGCTAGTGTGATATTTGTAAATGAATAAATAAGATTTTATCGGAATAATGTTTTTCTCATAGTAAAACCAATCTTAACCCCTTCCGTGCGGGCAGTGGGGTAGCTAGGTAACCAAAGGGCCCCGGTGCAAAAGAAAAGATTGGGGCCCCATGTCACTTTGAGGTTCTGATAATCTACCAAGGGCCCCCAAAATATAGGGGGACCCAGTCAGGGTCCGGGGGGCTCCTGAGCTTGGGGGGGGACGGGACACGGCTCCGTCTAGTCCTTCGGTAGCTATGTCACTAGTCAGGGTCCGGGGGCCCCCTGAGCTTGGGGGCTCCGGGGCACCGCCCTGTCCAGCCCTTCAGTAGCTATGCCACCAGTCAGGGTCCGTGGGCCCCCTGAGCTTGGGGGCTCCGGGCACCGCCCTGTCCAGCCCTTCAGTAGCTATGCCACTAGTCAGGGTCCGGGGGCCCCCTGAGCTTGGGGCTCCGGGGCACCGCCCTGTCCAGCCCTTCAGTAGCTATGCCACCAGTCAGGGTCCGTGGGCCCCCTGAGCTTGGGGGCTCCGGGGCACCGCCCTGTCCAGCCCTTCAGTAGCTATGCTATTAGTCAGGGTCCGGGGGCCCCCTGAGCTTTGGGCTCCGGGGCACCGCCGTGTCCAGCCCTTCAGTAGCTATGCCACTAGTCAGGGTCCGGGGGCCCCCTGAGCTTGAGGCTCCGGGGCACCGCCCTGTCCAGGCCTTCAGTTGCTATGCCACTAGTCAGGGTCCGATGGCCCCCTGAGCTTGAGGCTCCAGGGAACCGCCCTGTCCAGCCCTTCAGTAGTTATGCCACTAGTCAGGGTCCAGGGGCCCACTGAGCTTGGGGCTCCGGGGCACCGCCCTGTCCAGCCCTTCAGTAGCTATGCCACTAGTTAGAGTCCAGAGGCCCCCTGAGCTTGAGGCTCCGGGGCACCGCCCTGTCCAGCCCTTCAGTAGCTATGCCACTAGTCAGGGTCCAGGGGCTCACTGAGCTTGGGGGCCCGACAATGTAACAAAAATGAGAAGGGAATTTGGTACAAAGTAGTGTCCCAAAATTTTGTTTGGAAAATATTTCTTAGATGCGTTACATTCATAGAAAAAAAAAACATACGAAAATGTAAACTGCGATGGAAATTTGCGACATATTTTTTAATGTATGAGGTTCGAATAAACGATTCTGAATAGGTAAGATAAGCCAAAAATATATTTAAAAAAAAAACGCTAAAGGTTATTATTTTTCTGCATTCACCCGTCAAAAGGTCTCGGGGATTTTTTCTAGTTTCAACAATCACGTGTAATTGTCGTGTTGATGTTTATTTTGATATTTCGCTTCGCTTACCGGCGTTAATTTGTTCATCAGACGCGTAAACTGCGATTGTTTCGGCTTATTACAAGATCATAAAATTATTGATTAAAAAATATTTACTAATAAGCAATTTAAAGTCGTTTTGTGTGCACGTCTATTTATCAAAATATGTTTCTGTCTGAAAAGTATTGCCGACTGTACCTACTCTTCTTTGAAGACCCGTCAACTAGGTACAGTCCCCAGCATTCATATCTGCCACAACAAAGCGCGCATAAATATCTGACACAACTCTATTTCCAGAGCTGTTAGGACGCGTCAGATATTTTCGCCCGCTTCGTGCTTCCTCATTGAGACGATTTTAAAGAGCCCATACTCGGTAGGATTGATTTTGTTACAGAGTTCTTGGTTTAAGACATTTATTTCTCATAAAGAATCATATTCACTTAACATGAGAAATGTAACATTGAAAAATAACCGCATGCATATTAATAATATTACATTGCTACCGAACCTATACAGAGGCATACTCTAAGCCAAATTTTAGTACTGTCGGAAACCGGAATGTGAGTCAAATTCAATTTGCACAATTTGACACAAACTATACTCTGATTTTTAATTCAAGACCAAAATTTTAAGTTTGGTGTCGGCAAGATTTAGTCCGTATAGTAGTGATAAAAATTGCTGCTGTACGTCCTTAAGGGAGCGTTCAAGTATTACGTAACGCAATTTTTGGAGATTTTTGACCCTCCCTTCCCCCCCGTGTAACGCGCCGTAACGTTTTTCAGTACCCCCTCTCCCCCCTAGTAAAACGTTACGTAATCACCAAGTGACCATTTTTACCTAAAATGGTCATTCCATTTGAAATTTCGAGAAAAATTAAGGTAAAAAATGCTTGAGAGAATCTCTGTACGCGACCATTCTGAAGGGTACAAAAAAGCAATGTTACGTAACATGTAGTTCAAACCCCCCGCCTGCCTCTGTAACGCATCGTAATGTTTTACAAGACTCTCCCCTCCCCCAAATTCGTTACGTAATACTTGAATGCTCCCTACCTTTAAACTCACCCTGTTAACGCCCGTATAATTCTGTAGTATAGCTCTACGTGAACTATTTTACTTATGTACAGTTACAGCATCAATATCTGCCAGAACAAAGCGCGTGTCAGATATTTTCGCCCGCTTTGTAATGGCAGATATTGATGCTGGTGATTGTACGCTCTTTTGTAGTCAAAGGTTATAAGTACTGCTGCTGTAGCGCCTTTATATCTCGTTAAGTTTTTAATAAGCTCCAATTGACGCCTAAATGTTCGTTGGTCGGGTCGCGGTCCCGCTTAACTCTTCGGTAGCTGCGCAACTATTCGAAACTGCAGAATCTATTGAGACCATTTTTGGAACAGGGATCCCTAAAGCCTGTTTCACAAAAGCTTGCAACTTGTATTACAAGCGAAAAACTCTTTCCAATAATATGTACTAAAAAGAGATTTCCATTCATACAAAGAGAAGGATACAGAACATCCACATCTATACTATTATAAAGTTGTAAAAAGGAAATGTCTGTACATTGAAGATATTTTTTAAAACATGTTAAAGTAACGAACTATTTGAAGTTCACTGAATATGATCTTTTTTTGGATTTCTTTGTATGTGTCATTGTAGCTTCATCACGCCAAATCGGCTAAACGGATTTTGACTATTTTTGGTACACGGGTAGCTGGGTATCTCCAGATATTTATAGGATACTTTTTACCAAACTACGCGGAAGAACAAAAGAGGTTATGATTGTTTTCTCTTCCGCTCACGAAGTTACGGGCGTCTTCTAGTCTGGTTATATAAGATACTTTTTATCCGACTGCGCTGACATAAAAAACGGCTATGAATTCTTCCTCCGCAGACAAAGTTGCGGGCGTCTTGTAGTATTTCAATTAAAAATGACTGCAAATGCGTGAAAAAGTGTGTAATGTAGATTTATAGCTTCGAACGATATTTAAAAGGCTCGATACGGTTTTTATTATAAATACAAACTGCAAGATGAGACTACGAGTCGTGCTTCGTGAGTAAACTAATATTTAGTTTTTTAAACCCTCAAGTAAAAAGTTGCTAATATACCGCATTTCCAAAATACCAGATTTTGCAAAATACCACATTCCTGATTTATCACATTACCAATATACCAAATTTTCAGTATAGGACATTCTTTAAACGATTTAGTTCCATGAGTACCATTCAATTTTATAACCTGCGGCCTGTGATGGTCGCGTTTATCACGCGTTAAATGATATGATAACGCGCCCGTCACGCTCGCACTCACATACGTGTTAGAAGGTGACGGCAGCTATGTCACTTATTTATCGCGTGACAAACGCAATCATCATAGGCCCGCTGGTCAACCTGGTGTAACGGGAATGTGGTAAGCTAGGAAAGAGTACCTATGTTGATAATCCGATATATTGCAAAATCTGGTGTTTCGGGAATGCGGTATATTAGCAACGAGCGGCAAAAGAGGGTTTGGGCGCTTAAGGTCCCATGGCAAGTTGTCCCTTTCGCAAAAGGTCCCTTTTATTAAAAGGTAAAATGCGCAGCATGTGAAGAAGTCGATTTTAGACTCTCATCTGAGATGAGGGCGGGGCGGGGGCAGACGCACTGCACGTATCCATAGCAACGAGGTGGCGAGGGGTTGGGTACCTATGCAGTATCGGCCATGTTGGTTTTACTTACGTGCCGCGGATAATAGAAATGCGAATGGGTTATTTTGCACAAGGGGCCGTTTGCAAAAAAAAATTTCTTTTTTGCAATGCATGACTGAACTATGCAATAAATTGCCGCCAGCAGTATTTCCGGACAGATGCGACCTTCAAGGCTTCAAGAAAAGAGCGTACTCCCACCTGAAAGGAGGGCAACGCCCTTGTGACTCCTCTGGTGATGTAAGTGTCTATGGGCGACGGTGATCGCTTACCATCAGGCGACCAGTCTGCTCGTTTGCCTCCTATGTCATAAAAAAGGCGTTTTGCGAATAGGACGTATAATCTTCCCCCCCTCCCCCAGGGCAGTGTCCTAGGACCCACACTCTTCTTGATTTACATTAACGACCTAACTAACCTCAACATCACCAAAGGACAAGTATTTTCGTATGCAGACGATACAGCTGTAGTCTTTAAAGCAAATACTTGGCAGAATCTCTTTGACTGTGCTGAAAAGGGTCTACAACAGATTTCATCCTGGCTCAAGTCCAATCTCCTTACGCTAAACTTGGAGAAAACCAATTATATATGCTTTACGAAAAACATCAAAACCCAACCGGATCCGATACTAAGACTGAAATTACACTGTTGTGACCTTACTGACCTTATTTCCTGTAGCTGTACAGAACTTACAAAATTACCATCCGGGTCATACTTGTTCTAGAATTCAGCCGTCTTTCCTGTGGACAACGCAATAGGGCTTGGGTACATATAACTGATATTTTTATCGCTCAGATATAGAGTATTAATCAATTTGTACATCGCCTATAGGGCACTAAGAAAAATTAGTATATAAAGCCCTTAACTTTCGGGTGTCCACACGAAAGACGCATAACGCTAACTCATACTAAAAATCAGTATGACCCATCCACTAAGTACCTTGGAGTCATTATTGACCAACGGCTAAGCTGGCATCCACACATTGAATTTATTAACAACCGCATAAGAAAACTTACCTGGATTTTTAAAATACTACGAGATGTTTCCAATAAATCATTACTGGACCAGTTATATAAAACTCTTGCGCAATCTGTGATGTCTTACTGTATTGTAGTATGGGGTGGTGCTACCAAAACTCAATTTCTGCAGGTAGAGAGAGGGCAAAGATGCCTTCTCAAAGTAATGTATAAACTACCCTTCAGACATCCAACATATGAACTATATACACATAATAATATACTAACCATGAGAAAACTGTACATCTTACTAACAATCCTAAAAATACATAAAACTTTAAAATTTAATCCTTCCTTGCTAACCCGTAGGTTAAACCATATTGTAGCTCCTAGATGTTACACTAAGTCATTGTTTGCAAAAAGACAATACTCTGCAATGTCATCGTCAATGTACAATAAAATAAACAAAGTGTTAAATATATATCCAATGAATCAATTGAACTGTAACAAGAAAGTAACAGAATGGCTAAACACACTTACTTACGAAGACACTGAATTGCTTCTTAATTGACAAACATTATTTGTAACCCTATTAAAACAAACGTAAAGTGATAAACACAACCATACTATATGCATACACACACACGCACACATACATACAAACACACACACACACACACACACACTTATTTTCCTTTGTTTAGATCTAGATATAAGTAAATAAAAGGCTTAGGAACAATTAATGTTCCTTTTATGTTAAAGTTGTACTCGTATACCAACTCATTAACATTTTTTATACCTACTTGTGATTGTAACTTATTATATAACAACTCCGGGGAGGAGCGGAACCTCCTAACACAAGTATTGTCATACTTACCAGGAGGGGCCGGTCACTTTACTATGTACCAACTAAGTATAGTTTACCAAATAAACATTTTTGATTTTTGATTTTTTTTTTGAATCTTGTTGGAGGGGCGTTTTGCGAGTGGGATATTATGCGCCCAAACCAAAAAGAGGGGGAGTGTTATATATAAGTTTGAGTCTTAAACGGGTGAACCGATTCGGATACAAATGACTTTACAGAATAATCCAATGCGTCATGAAACTTAATGATAGTAAGCTTCTAGTACATTTTTTTACACAAAGTATTGCAACTTGAACGCATGTTTCTGCGCAGTGTTCCTGCTGGCATTGGCGGCGCAGGCGCACGCGCAGATATCGATGCGGCGCTCAATGACGTGCGTGAATGGCAAGTGCAAGTGCGTGGGCGACGGCTGCTGACGTCATTCCGCGTCGAGATACTACCGGCTTAGTTATTTGTATTTAAAATATTAATAGGAACTACGCTTGATTGTATTTGTTTTATTTTTTATACTTCTGTTCTTATTTATTTATTGAAGAAACAACATAAGTAAATGTGTGATAGAAACAATAGATACTAAAACTTACTGACACAGTATTTAAATGTTACGATTTATTTATTATTAGCAATTTGCGAACTAATTATTACTATACTATGTTTATTTATTCAATTATAAAATCGTTAAATATTTAGTTTTACAGTGCCATCTACTTTTTGCCAGAATTTCTCCTTGCGATGGGAACACGATCCAAAGTATGGCAACTATCAGTCCTCTTGTTTTAATGGTCCTTGCTATAACTACATTTTTTTGTTACTTACTCCACCTTACTTAAATAATAACTTTAGCTAAACTTAAGTTAACTGATGAAGTTGAAGTAGGCAGTAAAAGTAAATGAAACAATAATATAAATATTTATTATTCAAAACGCCCAAAACATGTGTTTTTTCGCTTTAATCCCATTGACCCAGAAACTTGCGAGATCATATATCATACTTGGATCCCACTCGTATCGTTTGGGCATGAAAATAGGCAGCCTAGTATCGCCATCTCTTCTAGCTCTGAACTTTGGTCTATGTAGTCGAGTTCCTTGTAAGTACAGGTATTTCCTTTCATTTGCGTTATCGCTTGAGTCGCTGTTGAGTATCTTTTCATCTGATTCTTCATCAGTTCCGTCGGAGTACACATCAGGTTCCCGTTTGTATTCTGCCGAAGAGCTATCTGCATCAGAGTCTTTTTCATCGGTATAATCATCAGAATTTGCAGTTTCTCTCGATTCAAATTCTTCGGATTCGGATTCTGAAGTTTCTTCATGTTTTTTACTTTCTTTTTTATATGCATTATTAATGATTTTGAATCGTGATTTTTTTCCACTTCCCTTATATCCTTCGTCAGTGTCTGAATCTGATTCGGAACTGGTGTGTGCTCGTTCCACAAGCATGTGTTGATGGTATTGTCTTCTTGAATCTTCTGTGCTCACCGGAATGCCAACAACCAGAGATTTAGGCCATCCAAACCTAGATCGCACGCTCTCTTTTCTGCATTTCCAGCTTCGAGGACTCCCGAAGCCAAAACCGCAGGTTTCTCGTTTTCCATAAATGTTTTTCTTTGTATGACGATTAATGAAGGAATTCAATTTATGCAAAAAACTGTTTATGGAGTCACCTCTACGGACAGCGCGTTTGTTGTATTTTTCACTATTAGTCATATTTCTCCTCGCTAACAATTTGGCGATTAGCTCGTGTATTTCAGCTTTTTCTTCACTTTGTTTTAGATTTTCTTCAAAGTTTTTCAACCATTTGATGATTTCTCGACTTTTTTTTTGTTTATTGTCACTTGTTCCTTGGGCAGAATATGAAGCATCTTGTATGATCGTACTCCGACCTTCGATTGCTATGAAAAAATCTGCAACAATTGCACATCGTATTAAGTAATCCCTCCTATTAAAGGTCCCATATATGTGACAAAAAATCCTAGATGCACTGGGATAATCTCGAATAATTTTACGACGCAGTGTAATTTAGAAGTTGCCTTTTATATCAAACAAGAAGGCTCTCCCTTAGCACCAAGGACCATTAAAACAAGAGGACTGTCAATATCCATACTTTGTATAATGCCCCGACCGCAAGGAGATATATTCATTTCATTTCATTTTCATTTCATATCAAACATAGTAGGTACTGTAACAATTAGTCCGTAATCAGCTAATAATAAATACTAGTATCATTTAAATACTGTGTCACGCTTGCAAAGTTGAATCATTGTAAACAATTATTTTTACACATAGATGGCGTATCGGGGAACGGCTTTTTGTATGGATATTGACAGTCCTCTTGTTTTAATGGTGCTTGATGTCCAGTAAGTGTCTCACATCTAGGTAGAGGATTGCTATAAGCTGGTGAGTGCTGAAATGGCCTCTGTATAATGCAAGTAAGAGCAATGTTTCAGAATTAACCAAAACTCGAAGTTGTCTCAATGCACATTTAAGTGCACTTAACAGATGACATTCTTGCGTGTTTGTGTGTGAATTGGATAATATGGAAATTTGAATTCGAATGTATTAAAACAATTATGTGTGTTCATGACTCAAAATCAGAACATAGTTACCAGTTAATGTTTATTTCGTACCTCGTGATAAACAATAATTAACAATATGGAACTTATGTGTTCTAATATAGAACATCAAATTGTCTATAAGGAAAGGACCTATTATTAACAACGAATAAATGAAGTAGTGAATGTAAATTACGGCTTACAGTTTATTGCTATTCAAAAATAAAACTATTCAAAAATATTCTAGCGATTTTAAAATGGTAATAGTATTTCTTTTTTGTAAGCATGATAATATTTTTATGTATAATCAGTAAATAGTGAAATCTCACAAAACATATTCACGAAAAGCCACTAAATTAACAAAATGTCGCTTTGATGTGTGTCCTAAGTTGACAGAAACGATTAGTAATAAGTACCTAAGCAAAAATATTAATGAAGCATTTAACGATTCCTCTTCCATATGTTATAGAGAACATATTAGTTTATCAAAGCTAGACCCAATCCCAATCACACATATTAATAAAATGATCAAGAACTAAATTTAAGGATGAAAATTTACCATATCAATATAATTATTATGGGAAATTTTTTACACAAATCGAACTAGTCCCATGGTAAGCTTAATAATGATTGTTTTATGAGTACTAAAAAACGATATACCTAATAGATATATATACTTATATACATAGAAAACATCCACGACTCAGGAACTTAAAAATGTATGCTCGTCACACAAATATTTGCTCTTACCGGGATTTGAACCCAGCACCATCAGCTTCGCAGGCAACGTTACTCCCACTGAGCCAAACCGGTCGTCAAATAATAATATGGACAATTATGAAACTTCATACTCTCTCAGCGTTTTAACAATTCATGAAAGGGTGAATATTTGAGCGTTTTAAACGCCTCCTTACCATCGCCATATAATTGGCCATTTCATAAGAGTAAACAGCATTACTTTAATAAGAATTTCAGAAACAATAACTACAAGATTTTATACGAAGGTCGTCAATAATGTGGCGATAGTAAGAAGGCGAATGAAACGCTTAAATATTCACCTAATAATGAACTGATCTGATCTGTTGGTCAAGTACTCCGTGTGATGAAGGATTGACTTACCAAGACCTATACATAGTAATAAGACTACATATACCCGTAGGTACTTCATTGTAGTGGAAACAAAATAAAACTTCTATAGATACGGCTGGAGTATAAAATCAACTCATTCATTGTTATTGTATAGCTAAGTTACTACTATAATATACGTTACGAAAGGTTTATATGTATGTGCATCTCTAGTTAGTGTTATGGATTATAAGATGATGAATTTTATTTAGATCTATGAATCCTAAATTTTGGGTCAATGTAACACATTTGTAAAATCAAGCATCCGAGATTATTCAGTTTATTTTTCTTTTGTACCGCGTACCTTCCTTTGTATGATCAACAGTATTGTTATGCCGGTGGCTTAGGTGCAAAACTTTGATAGTGTTTTTCTCTGACTTGGAGGCGTTTTCAGCAGGCTGAAATACCGTTTCAGGCCGTTTCAGAGGGTGCTCTATCACATACCAGTTTATCAAATTTTCACTCCAGTTACCGTTGTTTTCAGGCGCTTGAAACATGTTTTCAGTCCGTTTCAGGCCACCCTCTATCAGATGACAACATTACCTGAAAACTTGTTTTCAGGCGTTTTAAGGACCATGGGCCTTTGAAGTCCATTTCAGAATAAGACGAAATTGTCAATAGAAGTGAAAGAGATAGCATGATTAAAAAGAGATCCTATAAGGGTTCCGTTTTTTCCGATTGAGCTACGGAACCCTAAAAAGGGAAGGGAAGGGTTTGCTCCCTAACAGCCCCGATTCATGCCCTGATCCTGGAATTATGTCAAGCACTGTTTAAAAATAAGAAAAAATATAAGTCAGTTCGAAGCATAAACTACGTTCAAAACTTAAATTTCATGGCGAATAGAAAACGTCAATGCAGCGTGTAATTGTTTTCTTGTATTATGTAATTATTTTGACGTAGAAATTGGTATATAACAAACTGGTCAAGAATTGGGTTATTTTTTGACAATTTGAACCGTCTGATTCCCCTGGCCGCAATATCGGCGAACTCCATAGAAACTTTAAATTGATGCTATTTTCAGTTGACTTATAAAAGTAGAAACTTTTTGAAATTCTTATAAAAAAACATGCTGTTTACTTTTATGAAATGGCCAATATATTACAGGTAGAGGAGTCAGACAATTCAAACGCTCATATTATTATGATAACGACCTGACTTGCTTACATGCAGTACCTGCTTACATGTTTACATTTACAACAAAATGACTTTGTTCAATCTCAGAGCATAACCATTGCCCTGTCATTACCGAACAAATTTTTCATGCACTTTTTTTAATGTTAGATAGTCGTAGGCGGGAGTGGAGGTACCTAGACATTCATCAATGGAATATACATATTTCTAACAAACGCACAAACTACAAATCACATCTTAAAATATTCGTGTATATTCCGATTTCATATAAAAATAATTTCAAGTTTACTTTTTGTTTTTACAAATATCATGATAATAATCACAATATTTGCAATTTATTAGTGGATCGCTCCACTAGCGTTATTATTATAAACAAAGATCAGAAACAAATGAATTTTTTTTTCGACGATACTGGACTTGAACCAGTGCCTTGAGCCAGACCGGGGCAGCACGCTCTAACCAACTGAGCTAATCGTCCATACCAGTAGTCGACAAATTTTGTCATCTGTTCTTGCTTATGGATCTCTGTATGGTGCATCCGACTCTTTAATCGTTTAGCGCCGCCTAGTGCAGAACTGTGAAGTTACTTTGAAAGTAACTTCACAGTTCTGCGCATATTAGCTCTAGATTTTTTTTTCATTTGTTTCTGATCTTTGTTTATAATAATAATTTCAAGTTCTTCATTTTAAAAGAGCGTAGACAATCAATAGGGCGTAAGTGACAGTCACAGCGTAGAAAATCATACAGAAGCACTATTACTATGGCTAATTAATTATACAAAATTGAGCACTTCTGCTTCTGTCTTCTCTCCTAATATATATGTGTCTAGACACGTAAAGTAGTGGTACGTGTTTTAGATCACAGTTCAAAATATACTGGTCCGTCAAGCTGGCTGTCAATGAAAACAAAGAAAAACGCGGCACCTATGAAAACAACTAGTATTTTTTTAAATTTTATAACCTGTGCCGTATTAGCTCCAGCACATAATCGAAAATCGCTAATACTGTAACAAAAAACAAAGTAGTTTACAAAATGACTTTATTCAATATACTTATCATATTAATTGGTCGTGACGTAACCTTGATTCGTCGCCGGGAAGAGCATACCTTATTTTATTGTGCCACACTATGCACCCCTTCTGCTTGCAGTATGGGGCTAGAATAGCAAGCGGCTACGGTTAGGTCTCTAAGCGAGTTATGGTCGCCTGGTACTTTAGAATCATAATTATGTAAAACGTGCGATATTAGTGCCAGCATATAATGTGAAAATCGCTAATATTGTAACAAAAAACAAAACGCGTTTACAAAATGACTTTATTCAGCATACTTATTATTTTAATTGGTAAATCTATACGAAAAATCTAGCAACACTGAACAACATGAGCAGTGGGGTGGCAGAAATCAAGATGGCGGCGCTACGGCCGATGGGGGCGCATTCCTTTTCCAACCAAGCGTAGTCCTCGTTTAACCCTCGTGCTTGCAGAACAGGGCCGAGTGTGGCCAGCACGCGGGCGTGGTAGTCGTTTATGTATTTAATCTGAAAAGAACATTCTTAAAGTAAGCTATTCTGCTCACTTTCAGCTAGAGAGGCCATTACACAGTAAAGATACTGACATCTATTACTGTTAATATTAACACAAATTGATTTTTTACGAAAATCTTGATGTTTGACCATCACGATCTTCGTGACTGACTTTCACACTTAAGTGACTTTCTCACTAAGATCTTCATCAACATTTTCTTAAAAAAAATCAATGTTTACACTACAGCGACCTCTCTAGCTAACATGTGGCAACTGTAAAGTTCGCTCTGTTAGGGGGAAAATTAGTTTCATAAATGCTCACCATGGCGCTGACGACAGAAAAGTCGGTTAAAATGCAAAATTCAAAGATCTTGTAACAAATAGTGACAAAATTTTAAGACAAGCTGACTAGACTATGTAGCTCAATTAGCAGACCGTGCGTCCTAGCAAGGCACAAGGCACTGGTTCAAATTCAGTCGGAATCTAGAATAATTGATAGATTCTGGCGTTACTTTGCGGAATAGATTAATGGATTACAGTTTCTTTGCTTTACCGCGAACTTGTGTCTTGGTTAGATGTGACAATAAATTGTGCTCTCATGCGCATATTTTCATGCAGTTTCCACAAAAAAATACGCAAGCAAATGCGTGAAATTTTAGCATCCATGACTGACAAAATGAGATTAGCGTGGTATGGGCATGTAATGAGGAGATTAAGTAATGGATGGATTGTGTGAGAGAGGACATGAGAAATAATAATGAAATAATGATCGTTATTCTGTAAGTAGGCCACAAGGGCACTTTTACAAGTCTGACTCTACGGCGTTTCCCAAGAGGAGACCACTGAAGAGAAGAAAGCCGAAACAAACTCAACAGTCAGCCATTTTTTCGAAATAACTCTTATATCTATTACAATATTTGTACTTAGCCTATCCTAAATATATGTTTTGAGTATATAAACTCAATGCGTAGTTCTTCAAGAAAGCATATCAAAACTTATAAAAGTAAAAAAAATATATAGAATATAAAAAAGCAAAATAGTGATTTTTTATTTCAAACAACGTTTGATATGCCACCTTATAAGAACAGTGTCCCGGTAAAAGTAAATTATTTGGTTTCTGTTTTGGGCCATGCATTTTTGTCTGTTAAATAGTCCTCTACCCCATAATAAGCCTTTGCCATTAGGGACTCTTTTAAGTAGTGCGCTCTCGTTTGTAGTGCGCGTGCCGCGGCCGCTCCAGGAGACCATCGCGTGTGCTGATTTCTGGCCGAAAGGTGTCGTGTTTCGTCGGTTCCGGGGCAACCTACCGAATCCAACACCCGAGATGTCGATACAACGGGGCCACGCCGTTTTGCCCTCTAAATAAACATTGTTCGGTTCATGACGCATTGATGTAAACACTGTAATGTTATGTAACTTGTTTTTAATAAATAAAATAAAATACAAAAGTACTTTTTGAGAGCTGGGAACGATAATTTTAAAGCATCATCTGGTAGCTTATTATAAAAATGTATACAGAAAGAAAGGAGTAAGCGCTGAAATGACGAATAATAGAGATGAATGGCTGAAGAACATTTAAATAAAACAATTTAACGGATTATATCGCGTATTCCGTTAAATTGTTTTATTTAAATGAGTAATAATCGCGGAAACAGAAGAAAATGTTACCCTACATAAGTGTCGCTTTTCTTAACAAAATATCAAAATACCGTAAAAACGATTACAAAATGTGAAATTATAATTTAAATCGGCCAAGAAATATAGGCATTTTAAACTACTAATTAGACCGAGAGGTCCGACGAGCACTGTTACGTCATAGTGCACTCCGGCCATATAAACTCCATATTAAATTCTGTTTTGCTAGAATGAGATAGAATGTTGGTTATTTTTATAGTTATTCGATTTTTTTTTGTCTACTGTTTGTGTCATGAATGACCTTTTAATAAAGCAAAAATTAAAATTCATGCATATTCCCTATTGAACTTATGGCACAAGTCACTGACGAAAGTTACCCGAATTTCATAGAATCACCCATTTACCGTTGGCTCTCAAACGGTCAACAGTACAAGTTCCTTACCTCATTATCGTCAAGTATGCTGACGTCGAGGCAGGCGGTCTGGTGCGGTGCCAGAGAGATCGTGTAGAACCCCAACGCGCCGCGGCCCCCGAAGTCTCCAACCAGCCCGTCAGCCTGGAAAAAAGTCGGTGTAAGACGCGAAATCACGGAAGTCTTACTAACTACACTTCAAATTTTGTATCTACAACGAAACATAGAGGTAGGAGACAGTTACTTCAGTTACGTATACTTCAATGACCATTGAAACAAGAGGATTCGATAATCTATATCCATACAAAAAGCCGTTCCCCGATATGTACAACGCCGTCTATGTAGGTATAAGAATTATTTTCTACAATTATTCAACTTTGCAAACGAGACACAGTATTTGAATGTTACGATTTATTTATTATTAGCTATTTGCGAACTAATTGTTACTATAATATGCTTTTTTATTAAATTATAACATCGTTAAATGTTTAGTTTTAAAGCGCCTTTTAGTTTTTGCCAGAATATCTCCTTGCGATCAAAACACGATCCGAAGTATGGCAACTACCAGTACTGTTGTTATAATGGTCTTTGGTATGAGTACGTTAAATGACACGGAGCACGTCGCTCCGCGCTCCGTGCTTGTCTGTTTCTTTTCGACGCAGACGTCAATCATTCTACAACCTTCCCCCTGACGTGTTTCCGGAGCGCTATAACATGGGATTGGAGAACATGGGAGAAGCGAGTTCACAGGGCACTTAAAGGTTAGCAAAGTATGAGCGATTCCTCCGGTGTTGCACATATCTATGAGCGACGATGACTACTTTGCGGCTCGTCTGCCCGTTAGCCACTCATTACAAAAAAAACATCCTATACCTATGGAGTTGACCGCCCTGCTTTCGCTTGCCGTTCTCCAATTCCTAGTAATTACTTAGCCACTCGACTCGTGGGCATCCTTGAGACGTGACCGCTTGCTCCCGCGAAATACCGTAGCGCAATGTAGACCTCAATGAGGGTTTTCTAAAATGGTAATATCACCAGTTGGCGCCATCGTGTCGTAAGGTCTAATTGTCAAGAAGTGTCAAAATCATGTGCTGTGATTGGTGGATGTTGATGAATGATATTTCCATTTTTGAAAACTCTCATTCCACCCACTAGTTCCCCTTAGGCGTTCGTATTTTGTTCGTATTAATTCGTATTAAATCAGTTCAGGTTTAGGCCCCTTGGACTTACGAAGATGTGGTCAGCGTCCTTGCTCATCTCGATGACCTCCACC
The DNA here is from genome assembly GCA_905404275.2 of Hedya salicella. Classification (NCBI taxonomy): domain Eukaryota; kingdom Metazoa; phylum Arthropoda; class Insecta; order Lepidoptera; family Tortricidae; genus Hedya; species Hedya salicella. Next base: position 7,079,092 of record FR990120.1, read on the forward strand.
AGGTCCTCGTGACGTATTCCGTATTCCCCTACTTCGTAGTATCCAGGCTCTGAAACGGAAGGAATTTTTGTAAAAAAAACATTTAAATTCAAACTTTTATCGTTACAGTAATTCTTTTTAATCCTTGCCGAAAAAAGAGGTGTTACGTATAAGCTTAAAAATTAACCAGCGTGCCGATTTTGATCTAGTTTTTTGTAATTAATAAGTAAGACTTGAGTTGAGTGTTTTTTGGTGTGCCTTTCTAAGCTCATCAACTATATTATAAGTTGTTTTTTTTTATGTTGGCGTATCAGCTGGTCCTTCGAGCCGGATCGAAGCGGATTCTAAAGAATGTATTTAGCGCGAGCTGTACTTCATAATTATGGAAGAGACACCGGCTTCAGTATGTAGTGTTATTGGCTTGTTGGCAGTGTTGTGTCGAACTGACCGTCACTAAAAATCATGCCAGGCACGATTCCAGGGTCGGTGGAACTGAGCGCGCTGCCGATGCCCGAGGGGCCCTCGTGCACGTTCAGGAAGTGCCCCACACCGTGCCCCGTGCCGTGGTTGTAGTTGAGACCAACGTCCCATAACGCCTTGCGGGCGAGTGTCTCCAGAATGTTGCCCTAGGGAGGAAAATCGAAGTTTCAGACATTTTTAGATGAATTCGTTTCAAATACGAGTAATTAGAAAATATTGATAATATCATCAATTGACTGATATACACTTAAATATAAGCTTAAGCCCATGCATGGGGCTGGGGTGCACACGGGCTTCACAAGGCCCTGAGCAAGCGCCTGCGGGAGGCGACAGGCGACCCCCGCGCAGGCAGCTTTCTCGCGCAAAAGGTAGCAATTGCTATCCAGCGCGGGAAAGTTGCCTATGTCATGGGCACTCTGCCAGAGGATCCTGATTTTTGGCAGTAAATTTAAAAACAGTTTTTATTTTATTTAAGGTGTTTTTTCTATTATTATTGTTATTATACAATTATAAACTAATTAATTTTATTAAATTTAGTTCTTTGCCGTAAATACTTTATAGTAAATTAAGTTGATTTTATTTATGTCTTGTAGTGGTGGGTTAGATGTTGTTTTTTGGATTTTACTGGACATAATATTTCACTACGACAAAATCCAAAAAAAAACTATCGTCGTTGTGTCTCTTACTTTCTTCTTCTCTATATTGTCTTATTCAGATCCATATCCATCCATATACATATCCATATTTTAAGGCATTATCCAGTAGTATAGATTCGGTTAATGCATTATGCCAAATTATGAATTCGACCAAATCATGATTTGGACAAAAAAATATATGCGTAAACAAGGGGAAGGCTAAATTGGGTTCCCCTTATGTGGCATAATCTCGATTGTCCGAATCATGATTTGGCCGAATTCATATTTTGGCATAATGCAGTTTTTTTCAGAAACTGTACAATTTTCAGGAGTTTTTAAAGCATTATCCAGTTGTATACATTAGGTTAGGTTAGGTTTGTTTTATAAAAATCTTGAAAAGTTTACGTGTTCAAAAATAATGCGTAAACAAGGGGAACCATCTAAATTATGAAAAAAATAGACTAAATAGATAATTTTTTCACACGTCTTAGGTCCTAATTATAAACTCACAGTGATTCCTTTGGAGAAAATGGCAGAGCCCCTTAAGATCGGGGCCTTCAGCTCTCCCTACCCTCGTGAAGGTGAGCGGCATGTTGACGAGGTTGGAGTTCATGGTAAGGTCTGTATATCTGTTGAAACGTTACTCACAGTGATGCCTCTGGGGAAGACGGCGGTGCCCATCAAGATCTGGTCTTCCAGAACCCTCGTGAAGGTCAGGAGCATATTGATAGGCAAGTAACTGCAGCTCATGGTGTTGCCTTGTCTCTGTATAAACGTTACTCACAGTGATGCCCCTGGGGAAGACGGCGGTGTTCATTAAGATCTGGCCCTTTAACTCTTCAGCATCTTCGTGAAGGTGAGCGGCATGTTGGTGAGGTTGGAGCTTATGATAATGTATGTTTGTCTGTAGAAACGTTACTCACAGTGATGTCCCTGGGGAAGACGGCGGTGCCCATCAAGATTTGACCTTTCAGTACTCTCATGAAGTTCAGGAGCATGTTGATAGGGTTGCAGCTGTAGCTTATTATGGTGCTGTCATGTCTCTGCACAAACGTTACTCACAGTGATGTCTCTGGGGAGGACAGCGGTGCCCAGTAAGATCTGGCCTTTCAGCACCCTTGTGAAGGTCAGAAGCATGTTGATAGGGTTTCAGCTGCAGCTCATGGTGTTGTCATGTCTCTGTAAAAACGTTACTCACAGTGATGCCCCTGGGGAAGACGGCGGTGCCCATCAAGATCTGACCCTTCAAGACCCTCGTGAAGGTGAGCCGCTGCATGTCGGTAGGGTTGGAGCTCATGTGGCGAGTGCGGGTGATGTCTGTCGTGCCGTCTCTGCAAATATAATGTATGTGACCTAATGGTAATGCTAATGCGATGCAAGAACGAAGGGCGATGATTTCCCTGGATCCACCACGGTCCGATACCTCTGCAGCTCTGATACCCGCCAAAAAATGGGAAGTGGACCAATTTATCACTCATTTTAACCTAGTGAGCGCAGATGAGAATAACATCCACAGTAATTTTAGGTTTAAAATTACTGTGACATCGATACAAGTCAAAGCGCAAAGAAAAATATGATTGCTTTCGCACGTGGCCACACCAGGACTCGAACCCGGTTACGCGTCGAGCGTGTTAACTCCTCAGCCAGCGAGCACCGTGCCAATCGCCTCGAATTTATCCATCCGCTTTGACCTATGTACCTATTTTGTTTTTTGAAAGGTATTAAAATTACTTTTACCGCGAGGACTGAGAAAGATTTTAACCACGCATTCCTCAGGTCATTAGGAGCAAAAAATGTTATACGAACCCCAGGCCAATCCGGTTTAGTTTTGATGATGTTATCAATTTTCATGTAAACAATTTATTGTGGTTACTAAAGTACACATTACTAAAGCTCTTTTGATCGCGACGTACCACAAATGTGGACAAGTTTCGCGTGGCTGTTGACGGAAATCAAAGTGACAGCTACTACTCACTAAAATCATCCTTTATTGGAAAAATAACAGTTACCATTTTATTACTAGGGATATTTTTCATAGAGAACAGAATTTTATTCAATTTTTATCTAAAAAAATCGACTAAACTACATTTTGTTTTGTTTGCTGAATTGGACTTGGTTCACATAACATTTTTTAAATCTTTCCCATTTCTCGCGGGCTCCGTGTATTGTCATCTGGAGTCATAAATTTCAGCTAGCTAGCCCAGCTCCGGTGAATGACGCCGCCTTATCAATAACGTTATACATACATACATACAATCACGCCTGTTTCCCAACGGGGTAGGCAGAGACTACTTCTTTCCACTTGCTACGGTCGTGGCATACAACTGCCGCTTCATTAACATTCATTAATCTCTCACGCATGCTCGCTGGCTTAGAGTATTTTTCACTTGGCTTTTTTCAGAATGTCTCCAATCTGATCGCGAAACATTCGTCTAGGCCTTCCTCTTCACACATTTCCACTTACATTCGCCTTGTAGATTTTTCCAGTCAATCTTCTTTCATGCATCCTCTTTACATGCTCAAACCACCTTAGCATCCCTTTCTCGATTCGAGTTACTACATCTTTACATAACGTTATATTTACTTGTATTGCCCCCCAGAGTCAACCAGCAGCATGTCGTCCTTCGTGATGACGCGATGCTGCGCGTCAGGATCCGCCTTGTAGTGTATGATAGCGCCGTTCTCGCCGGCGCCGGCGATCGTCGCGAACGACGCTCCCATGAAGTCCTCTTCCTCGCTGGAAAGATAAACTTGCTTAAATATACGAGTATTATTTAAATATAACAATTTAACGGATTATATCGCGTATATTATCTCATTTGAGTTCCCGACGTTTCGGAAGCTTTTCAGCTTTCCATGGTCACGGGTTGACTGAGAAAATATATATTTTCCTCTGTCAAAGTTACAATTTGTGCAAACTACCCACTTTGAGAAAACAAATAAAGGTGTAGGTACACACATGTGCCAGAAGGGCATTTTAATAATTTACAAATGAGGCGTGCTGAGGAGAAAAGAAATGCTGCAAAGAAAAACTCCCAGGCTACCGCATTACTAATTATAATATTTTAAAAACGGTGTCCATGGAAAGCTGAAAAGCTTCCGAAACGTAGGGAACTCAAATCCATACTTAATATTATAAATGCGAAAGTGTGTCTGTCTGTCTGTCTGTCTGTCTGTTACCTCTTCACGCTTAAACCGCTGAACCGATTTTTTTGAATTTGAAATTTGGTATGGAGATACTTTGAGTCCCGGGGAAGGACATAGGCTACTTTTTATCCCGGAAGAATACCCTTATCCGCGATAAACGAATTGAAAGCGGACGAAGTCGTGGGCAGAAGCTAGTGAGATAATATACGCGATATAATCCGTTAAATTGTTTTATTTAAATGACGAATAATCGCGAAAACAGAAGAAAATATACGAGTATTACACAATATGCCCTTCACGAAAATATTGATTGACATAAATGCGTGGAAAATTTTTATTTTATTGTGTAGTTAAGTTAGTTCCGTACCTCAAAGGAAAAAGTGGAACTCCTATAGATACTTATTAGATAAGGTGCAGCTATCTACTGCAGAACAAAGTTCTTAATTGCCCCATAAGTGGTATTATAGTGTGACGTCACAATGTATTTAGGCTGTCCGTTGAATACCACATTCGGAGCGTATACGGAGACCTGAGCCAGGTGACGAGACGTGAGAACTCTTCGGTTTGTGAGAGAGCCGTTAATGCGCGGATATTGGCGGAAATGGAAGGTGAACAGGCAGTATATAATCCCATTAATACTGTCTTGGATGAACGCTTTGTCACAACATACTTGATGGAGTTCCGATCATGCTTCTTCGGAATTTGTCACCTCCAAAGTTATGCACCGGAACCAGGCTAAAAATAGTGCAGTTGCAGCGAAACCTCATCGAGGTGCAAATCCCGACGGGGTGCGGCGCTGGAGAAGCCGTGTTCATCCCCTGCACCCCCCTCATTCCGAGCAGCTTCCCGCTCCGCTTCAAGCACCTATAGTTCCCCGTGAGCGTCTGCTTCGCCATGACCATCAGCAAGTCGCAGGGGCAGACGCTGCGCGCCGCCGGCGTGGACCTGCGCACGGGCTGCTTCTCGCACGGGCAGCTCTACGAGGCGTGCTCGCGCGTCACCAGCTGCACGGAGCTGTTCGTGCTGATGCCCACCGGGAAGACTCACAATGTGGTGTACAAAAAAATATTGTAAAATGTCAATGTTATGTAAATATACTTTACATACCTACTTTTGGAGTATATAACTGTAGATATAATTATATGTACATATTGAGTGGTTCATACATAAACATACCTGTAAAAAAAATGTAAGTACTTGGCCTCAATATCAATATTCACCTTTCCTCTAATCTTACTTCTAAATAATATTAGACCTAAATTCGAAAGGTTGTTAGGAATAATGGATTTCTATGTGTATATTTCTTACCTTTTCATGCTTAGACTGATTTGACTGGAGAACCGATTTGGGTAATATTTGCCATGGACTTGATTTAGATAGTACTACAGTCAAGGACGTAAAAATAGACAAGTGGTACTGTATCGTCCGATATACACCTCTAAGTATATACTCTGTGTCTTTTAAATCACGTCAAAAATTTAAATAAGTGCGAAAAACGATTGATTTTTGAGTGTAATTTTATTTAGTGGTATTCGTTTAACATTTTATCTGGACTTAACTTCTAGTTTCGGCTCCAGAGGAGAGGGGTGAATTAGCCGCTTACTGACACAGACTGAATTCCACGCGGGCGGAGCCACGGGCACAGCTAGTTTATTATAAACCTATGTAGTTAATGCATGCTAGTTCTAAGTCGCATGCACTTTACAATAACTCTCAAATGTTGTGCGTGGTTGTAATCGAGTAGCAAACACATATATGTCTTGAACGTTATGTACTTTCATTAATGACTAAGTTTGTGACCTGTAACCATGCCTTTTCAAAATAAATAAATAAATTTGTACTTAGCCTATCTTAAATATATATTTTAAGTAAGTCTCAATGGGTATTGTATTGTAATGTGAAAAATGTCTTCCTGATTGAGGTATTACTCACCCTCGCAGCTCGTCCAGTTTGTTCCCGACGTCTATTTCAGTGACGTTGACGCCCGCGTCGACCTGCGCGTGTACCCAGCGCAGGAACCGCACCACCGCGATGCCATCCTTCACGTGAGCTGATCGGAAGCCCTGCAGACATTATGGTTTAAGATATTTATTCCTCACTAAAAGTCTGGTCACTGTCTTGGTTAGATGTGACGATAAATTACTCACATTTTCATGCAGTTTCAAAATAGTTATTTATTATGCAAGGCTGCAAAAATTGTTATTTGGCGCGAGTGCTTGAATTGAAAGCCGAGTAGGCGAAGAAATCTAAAATTTAACCACAAGCAGAGCGAGTTCAAATATACATTCTTGAGCGTAAGGAAGCTTTTACGGCACGAAAAGTCAATTAATTTAGCAGCCGTGCGAAACACAACTTTTCACCTCACTACAGCGAGGAAAATGTGAGATGTAAGAAAAGTTATGAAATTATGACAAACGGATTAATTTTTGGTTTTAGACTAGTGATATTAAAAATACGAAACGCAGTCATAATAAAACAAAAAAATAAACATATAAAAATACTAGACGGCGCCCGCAACTTCGTTCGCGGAGGAGGAAAAGTCATAACCCCTCTTTTTTTCTTCAGCGTAGTCGGGTAAAAAGTATCCTATAACCATCTGGAGATACCCAGCTACCCGTGTACCAAAAATAGTGGAAATCCGTTAAGCCGATTTAGCGTGATGAAGCCGCAACGACACATCCAAACATACAAAAAATCAAAAATGTTTTTTTTTGGATTCATTGTCAAATACTACTCTACGAGTAGAATATATATTTTTTAATATCTTCAATGTACATACATTTCATTTTTACAACTTTATTATAGTATAGATGTATAAAAGGTGCCCGCAACTTCGTTCGTGGAGGAGAAAGAAGTCATAACCCTCTGTTTTACTTCAGCTTAGTCGGGTAAAAAGTATCCTATAACAAAGTGAATGCCCAGCTACCCGTGTATAAAATAATATTTGAAATACGTTAACCATTCTAGCGTAACGAAGCGATAACGGCACATAAAAAAAAACGATTCAGTTACCTTCGAATAGTCTGTTTCTCTTATTTTTTTTTAATAATTTCAATGCACAGACATTTAATTTTTACAACTTTATAATAGTACTAGCGGTCGCCTGCGACTTCGTCCGCCTTAGATTCGTTTATCGCGGATAAAAGGTATTTTTCTAGGTAGCTTATGTCTTTCCCCTAAACTCGATATTTTATTAATTTAAATGTGAAGCATATTACCAAGATTTCAAGTTCCTAGCGTGAAAAAATATTTAATGTACATACAAATTTTCAACCCATTTTTCATCCCTAAAAGGGGTGAAATTTGACATACATTATACCCTATGTCCTATTTTGGTATATAAGGTACATAACAGGAAAGTTTCATAAAAAATCGTTCAGTAGTTTTTGAGATTAAGTGGAACGCATATACATACTTTCACGTTCATAATATAGTAAGGATAAAGATAGTCAATTGAAAAACATAACCCCGTCTGTCGCAGTCGGGTAAAAATAGGAGGCGAACCAACATTAAAGCACTCAGCAGAACGATATAATACGAGTATTTTAGTAATTTCAAGAATAACAATTTAATAACTACAAATTTTACCTTCAGTTCCACTTCATTCTTAACGCATTTCATGAGGGCCACGGGAGATACAGTCGATACTGTCGTCACTTTTCCGTCCTGAGAAAATAAGAGTAATTCAATTGCTGTGCCCTAACAGGGTTTATGTTGGAACATATCTTCAAATATAACATCTTGTAAAACACATAAATAAACCACAGCCAAAAGGAACCCAGTTTATTCTAGGTCACCATGTACATCTCAATTTGTGGGCTGTTTATAGTATCGATACTAATGATTCCACGATAACTCACAGCTTCAGCAGCCAAATGTATGGCATGGCTGCCATCCTGCGAGAGCCAGATGGTGCTGCCCGCTGTTAACGCGTTCTGAAACATCATAATTAGATAATAAGTTTCTGTGAAAAGTTACAATTTTAAGACAACCGTTTACAATACAATACAATAACTCTTTATTGCAAACCTCAAAACAGAACACAGAAAAAATCCCAAGAGGAGACCACTTTGGAGAAGAAAGCCGTAAGAAACTCAACAGTCGTTCATTTGTTTCTGTCTAGAATATGAGCGCGCGACAGGACAGCTTCCATCTAATCAAATCCCCTCTTGTCATGCCTTTACGCCTCTTTCTTGCCTGCGACGGCTCAATTAAACAGTCACCCTAAAGATAGTTGCAACATACCGCCATGCTCCCCAAATAGTCGAAGATCTCGGAGTACGGGCGAGTGGACACAGTGGTGCCCTCTGCCGCCAGAAACGATGACACATTCTGAGGTAGCACACCGTCGCCCCAGAAGAGAACTATGTTGTCTGTGCTCTGATGAAAAAAAATATTAAAATTCGTATTTTATTTTTATCGATTTGAAAGTTTTTACTACTAAAAAATCTACCAACGCGAGAAATATGATGGCGGGAAAGAAGGATCGCCGCAAGAAACACTCCAGCCCATGTCTTGGACTGTTTACATCTCCTGGTTATTATTGCATTAAAAGACCGGTCAAGTGCAAGTCTGACTCGCGCACCGAGGGTTCCGTACAAACTTTCACTTATTCCGACTTAACTTGCCGCTTGAGTTAAGTTTGCCTCTGGTATCTATGACGTCACATACAAATGAGGGGCAAACTTAACCAAACCAGGTTATTCAAAAACGATTCTTGGTGATTAAAAAAAAGTAGTATAGGTATAATTTTCGTGTAATATTCACATTAAATTACATAATTCCATAATATTCCAGAATTTTCGTTCGGTAAACTTCGGAGATAAAGGAGGAGAATGGTATTTTTTTCCACATTTTCCTTAATAAAACAAATATAGATACCCTACTTGTCCTAGTGACTAGACTTTTAAGTCCGCCCCCCCGCACTCATATTGGTAGTTTTTTTTTTAATAAAAATATTTTTTGTAATGTTTCCTTCGCAATACATGTTTCAAATAGATACGATAAGTAGTTTTTGAGATATGGCGCTCTAATAGTCGGACAGACAGACAGACGAAGTCGCACCATAAGGGTCCCTTAATTACCTTTTTGAAATGAAATGAAATCAAAATGAAATGAAATTTATTTGCCTGAGATATGGTTAACAATAAGGTGGAACAACATTTTGTTATGATCAGCACATCTCGCCAACATTTGGACATGCAAACTTTACAAATTTATGACTAATTATTGTTATTACTTATTTAATTACAATTGCTATCTAATTTAAATTTCATTGATTTATTCTATTACTATTCATTAAAAATTCTTGTATCGTGTAAAAACATTTGTCGACTAGCCATTTGTGTAATGCAGATGTGAATTGTTTTAAGGGAAGCCGTCTTATTTCAATTGGTAAATTATTGTACAATTTGATTGCCATGGCGTAACTATTTTTACTGCAGAGCTTAGTTTTATAAGTAACTGGCAATACAAGTTTTTCTGAGTCTCTGACATTAAACTTACAAACACTGCTTACTTTAATAAATAGGTTAGGATGTAATCTAGTCAATTTGCAGGCCTCAAAAATATAGAGGGAAGGTAGGGTCAGTATTTCAAGATCTTTGAATAGAGGTCTGCATGAGGTTCGTGGTGGTAACCTGCAGATAGCTCGGACGCATTTTTTTTGACTGACGAACACTCTATTTATGTCGCATTAGTTACCCCAAAGTAACAGACCATACCTTAGGACTGAGGCTACGTAACCGTGTTAGGCAGTAAGAGCTGTTTTTTTATTTACCAATGTCGCCAGTCTTCTGAGAACATAGACAAAACGATTAATTTTTGTACATATTCTGTCTATTTGTGGTTTCCAGCTACAGTTTTTGTCTAACAACATACCTATAAATGAGATATTATTATCTGTTTCTGCTATGCGTTCGTCGTTGTATTTTTAATTAGTATCAATGCTACTTTTACCTTTCCCTTTAAATATGAGTAAATGAATACGCTTCTGCTTCCCATGTTATTTTTCTGACGCCACGCCTCTGATACGAAAGCTCTATCATATGATACCCCACTTGACCGTATCGAATCGTATTTTATAGAAAATAATAATGTTTTTATTTATTTTTTATTTGCAATATACTTGGGCTAGCCATTTTTATAACTATTCAAAATTTGAAATAGTAAGCATAAATAGCTTCTGAGATATATTATGGCGATTTAACAGTCGGACAGAGAGACAGCCAGAGTCACACCATAAGGGTTCCTTTTTTACCTTTTTGGTACGGAACCCTAAAAAATGACAATGATCACAAACAAAATGTAAATTGAACTTACCACGTCAACTCTAAGGATGAGGTAGGCGAAGAACACGGGGTTGAAGGGGATGTCCGAACCGCGCAGATTTAGTGTGTCTGTAACAAATATTTCGTAATTCCTTAAATGATATTTTTTTTATTGTTTAATTGTCAAACTAAGTACGGCTGATACAAGACACCTATACTCCAAATTTCATCAATATACATCTTATAGATTTTGAGTAAAATGCCTGTGTCATACGGACGGACGGACGAACGTGACGAAACTATAATGGTTCCGTTTTTGCCATTTTGCCTACGGAACCCTAAAAATTAGTCGATTTACTAAGAAATAAATACAAAATAAACGAATTCTAAAACACTTTCGTCAATTTCGCACTTATAATATGGCTAAATATTACACAACTATTGACTGTTTGCATGTCTGTAAACTTTACTGTGTAAAGTCATTCAAAGTTAAAAGACGCGTTGGACTCACACGCAATGTCGTCTAAGGCGGTGAGCACGAGTGCAGAAGCGCCGCGCGCGGAGATCTGCGGCAACAGCTCCGCGATCTTCTCGTTTGACGGCTTGCCTGAAAAAAAAAACATTTTTACAATCAACGCCATTTACACAACCGTTAACTCCAGCTAGGCTCGACACAGCTGCCTCACTTACGATACAAATCATCCTCATTTAAATATTATGTAATACAATTATGCTGCTAAGAGCGCTCGTGTGCAGCAGCAGCCCACACGATTGGTGTTGAGGACGCTGCGGTATCCCACCGCCTCGCTCAACAATAACGGTAACAGCAAGCATGCTGCCGTACAAATTAAATATACGAGTACGATTAGTGGTCGGCTTGCCTGAAAAACAAAACAATTTCCACAAATTTATCGCTATTTTCACAAGACCGTGCGCATGAGGAATGCATTTTCACGATGTCAATATTAGTTCGAGATGAAGACACTACGTATATACTTGAGTCCAGAAACCGCTTTCAATTTATTTCTATAGCCTAGTTCATAGTGACCCGCAGAATTCGCCCACGATAACCCTCGCCTTGTCACGAGTGTACTAGTCTACTACGGTACTATAGGACGCAAAAGCTCACCAAAGAACTCCACCAGATTACGCGAAGTTAAGTTCATTCATGAAGGCCCTTTGTGCCAACTAGTGTACTAAGTGTACATTGCAGCAAGCACCAATAATAACTTACCAAAGAACTCCACAGGCTGTGCTAGGTTCGTTCGGAGGGGCGGTTGCTAGCTCACCCATATTCACCCACGCTTCGTTCACAACGCTTTTCCAATGGTCCACTGGATACAGCAACTTACCAGAGAACTCCACAGGCTGTGTGAAGACAGGTTCGTTCGGGTTCACCCGTCTTTAGTCCACGAGGCTGATCCCCTCGATGGTTCACTGGTTACAACAACTTACCAGAGAACTTCCAGGTTGTGAGAAGACAAGTTTGTTCGGGCGCACGGGGGCCGGAGCACACACATTCAGCCGTATCTTGTTCAGATGGTTGATCCCCTCAATAGTTCACTGGTTACAACAACTTATCTGAGAACTCCACAAGCTGTGCGAAGACAGGTTCGTTCAAGCGCTCAATGGCCGACTCGGCCACGTTTACCAGTGCCTTGTCTACTAGGCCGATCCCCTCGATGGTCCACTGGATGAAACAGTATACCAGAGAACTCCACAGGCTGTGCAAAGACAGGTTCGTTCGGGCGCTTGAGGGTGGACTCACCCGCATTCACCCGTGTTTAGTCCACGAGGCTGTTCCTCTCGATGGTCCACTGGACGCAGCAACAACTTACCAGAGAACTCCACAGGCTGTGCGAAGACAGGTTCGTTCGGGCGCGCAGGCGCCGGCTCACCCACGTTAACTCGCGCCTTGTCCACGAGGTTGTCAGAAATCGCGCGCAAAACGATGCCCGATGGTATCAGGGCATTCTGGATACAGGAAGATATAGGTGAGGAATAGCAAACAATAAAATAACTCTTTAATTACAATATTGATACAAAGATCTAAGTATAAAAACTATTTCAGAGAGTTTAAATCATAAAATCCTATCATGACAATTTTATTGACATACGTAAGGCTTTTAACGTTGTTGACAACGCAATTCTACTAAAAGGCTAGAATCATAGGTATAAGAGATAGAGCTTATGACTGAGTCAGGTATTTGAAAGATAGAAAGCACAGAAATTCACAAACACATTAAAATTTATAGTAAAAGCCTTAGTAAAGAAAACTGTGTTCCTCAAGGCAGTATCCTTGGACCATTGCTATTTTTAATTGCTATAAATGATTTGCCATAAATAAAGATTGTATCATCTTTGCCGATGACATTACTCTTAAAGGTACAAATACCTGCCTGTTTGAACTATATGCAAGTAAAACTCTATCTAAGCTTATCCAAAAGCTCCTTTACGCTACGCCATATAAGTGGTATGTGAGAAACAAGTGAGCGTCTTACGGCTCGATAGTATGAGCTGTACTTTATTAACAAAAAACCGGCGTGCGAGTCGGGTTAGCTCACCGAGGGTTCTAGTGTTAGCAGAGCCTTACTTCTAAGCAAAATGTAAGCGATGTTCGATCACTTTATATTGGTTACCGGCATAGACAGACAGACATAAAGTTATAATGTTTTTAGTATTTATTGATACCGGCAATAGAAATACATCATCTGTGAAAATTTAAATTGTCTAGCTATCACGGTTCATGAGATAGAGCCTGGTAACAGACGGACAGACAGACAGACGGACGGACAGTGGAGTCTTACAATACAATACTCTTTATTCCACACCAAAAGAGAATAAAATCAGACTCTTAAATCTAAAACAGTATAAGAAATGGTAACCAACAGGTGGTCTTACCGCTAAGAAGCGATCTCTAGAGTCTTAGTAATCCCGTTTTACCCTTTGGGTACGGAACGCTAAAAAGTAGGTTCATACCTGTAAAGTCACCCAAGAGGTCCTCGTGTAGGTGGTTGGGTCCACCCCTACCACCGCGTTGGCTGTCAGGTTGCTGGCCAACCACGCCTGGACCGTCAGGTCCTCGCCTGGAACCAAAAAGTATATATAAATAGTGGCTATGAAACTATGTTCTTTATAAAACTTTTTGTTTTATTTCATTAACTGATTTCAAAAAAGGAGGAGGTTATATGTTCCACTGTATGTTTTCTTTTTTTGTGTGTTAACCGATATCTCCGTCAATAGTGGACCAAAGTGATGTTTACCTACATGGTTTATTATAGATGCATACACATTTAGACTTTAGCTAGCCATGAAAATTATTCTAAAATATATTATACTAGAAGGCGCCCGCAACTTCGTTCGCGGAGGAGAAAAAGTCATAACACCTCTTTTTTTATTTAGCATACTCAGTTAAAAGGTATCCTATAACCATCTGGAGATACCCAGCTACCAGTGTACCAAATATAGTTGAAATCCGTTTAGCCGATTTAGCGTGATGAAGCCGCAACGACACATACAAACATTTTATATTTACAACTTTATAAAAGTATAGATTATACATTAATAAGATCGATTTGAATATATATTCAATTGCCAGATTAACAAGCATTAACACAAATAAGTGATGAATTAACAATTTAAAAAGTCAGTTACAGTGTAGTAACAATATAACCGCAAAGACAGAAGAGACTGACTGACTGACGTTTTCATTAACAGCGCAATCGCGAGTAAGTAGCGTAGAAAACGTGAGCAGTGAGTGGCTGACTGTTATTTTATTTGCATTGAGTCTAGACTAGATGTGAGCGCCGTCGTCAAGCCACGCCGCCTGCACCGTAATTTGAGCTCGGCGCGCTGACGGTTTTCTTTATAGACTTCGGGAATCAGGTGGGCTAGAAGCCCCAAAAGCCCAATACTCTTTATAGAGCACGTGAGCTCCTGGGGATTGCAATGATGGGTTCCGGGGGTTCCTCTGGCCAAAATGGGTGTAATTTTTACCTTGGCGCATGAGACCCCACTGCGTCGTGTCGACCTGTTGATAGAATTGCGTGAAGTAGCGGCCATCGGTCCACACCAGTGCATACTCAGCGGTGACCACCGCCGTTCCTGACGACCCGGATAGTCCCGACAGCCACTCGCGACGCGCGTCCGCCGGCGCTATGTACTGCGACTGAAAACAACGAGTCAATTTATTGTCAGGCGATAGAGGTCAAGAGATAATACCTTAAGCGCTAATTTCAGCACTTACAATACACACATATACTTAAAGCCTGTATCCCACTGGGGCAGGGCAGGCAGATCGAGACTACCCACTCCAGACTCTACGGTCCTTACACACTTCTTTCTTTTCACTTACATTATTTTGACGACACGTTTGGCTCAGTGGGTTGCATAACGGCCTACGAAGCTAGCGGTCCCGAGTTCGAATCCCGGCCAGGGCAAGTGTTTGTGTAAAGAGCACGAATGTTTGTTCCTGGGTCTTGGATATTTGCTATATATTTAAGTATTATAATTTATCTATATATTATATATCGTCGCCTGGTACCCATAGTACAAACTTTGCTTAGTTTGGGACTAGGTTGATTTGTGTAAGATTGTCCCGAATAATAGTCCCTATTCATTGCATCTCTTCATACATCAAGAAGAGATTATTCAATACGAGTCCTCGAGTTCTTCGGACCCATTACCCGTAACGAGGACTACATGGAGCGATTGGTAGTGCAAGAGGAAGTAGAGGGCAAAAGATCTCGTGGGCGCTCTCCTACACGGTTGACAGACCTCATCAAATATGTGGCACACTCTAGTGTCAACGACAATTCTTGCTTCGCCAAACATAGCTACATGGCGTCGCATCACGAGAGCCGCGGCAGCACAAAACTCGACCGAGACATGACCACGCCCACTCTGCCAAGAGTGCTCGACTTAGAAGAAAGAGATCTCTTCATACACGCTCATCAGTTGTAGGTACCTCACCTGGCCTTTAGATACTGAGAAAATGTCCAGTTAATTATTAATGGCTGATTAATTATAGACTTACGTTGTGCACATGCGTAAGCATAAACTATGTATTCAACCATCATAATCATAACTCGCAACACTGCTAGGGCGCTCGCTCACCGACCGCTACGCTATGACGTCACACTTAGATAGTGCGCATCGGCGGTGGGTACCACGTAGGCGTCGACGGAGTATTTAACTATCACTGCTCGCGACGCTGTCATACGCTCAGCGACCGCTACGCTATGACGTCACACTTAGATAGTGCGCATCGGCGGTAGGTACGACATAGGTGTCGAAGCGGTGTTCATCTATCACAGCTCACAACGCTGTTATATGGTCAGTGGCGCTCAGAGCGCTCACTGCCCGCTACACAATGACGTCACACTTACGTTGTGCGCATCGGCGGTGGGCACGACGCAGGCGTCGACGGCGTATTCATCTATTACAGATCGCAATGCTTTTATACGGTCAGTGGCGCTCAGAGCGCTCACTGCCCGCTGCGCTATGACGTCACACTTACATTGTGTGTATCGGCGGTGGGCACCACGTAGGCGTCGACGGTGTGTTCATCTATCACAGCTCGCAACGCTGTTATTCGGTCAGCGGCGCTCAGAGCGCTCACTACCCGCTACACTATGACGTCACACTTACGTTGTGCGCATCGGCAGTGGGCACCACGTAGGCGTCGACGGCGTGTTCATCTATCACAGCTCGCAATGCTTTTATACGGTCAGTGGCGCTCAGAACGCTCACTGCCCGCTACACTATGACGTACACTTACGACTACATTGAGCGCATAGGTGGTGGGTACGACATAGGTGTCGACGGCGTGTTCATCTATCACGGCTCACAACGCTGTTATATGGTGAGTGGTGCTCAAAGCACTCACTGCCCGCTACACTATGACGGCACACTTACGAGTATATTGAGCGCATCGGCGGTGGGTGTGACATAGCACTTCGACGAAATATTTAACTATCACAGCTCGAGCGCTGTTATTCGGTCGGCGCTCAGAGCGCTCATTGACGTCACACTTACGTTGTGCGCATCGGCGGTGGGCACCACGTAGGCGTCGACGGCGTGTTCGGCCATAACAGCGCGCAACGCCGCTATGCGGTCGGCGGCGCTTAGAGCGCTCACAGACCGCCCGGTACCGTCTTCAACTGCAAGATTATTATAATGGTTAATACTCAGCGCAAAATGAACCGGCGACCAAGATCATAATGCTATGTCTTTCACACTCGCTAAGACCACACAAGTGTGAACGAGGTAGCATTATGAATTCTCGTTCGCCACTTCGTTTTGCGTTGCATTTAGTGTGGAAGTTGAAGAGAACACTTTGCATTGTGCCAGTGCCAGCGCCGCCCTCCACAAGGTTAGTGTCCAAGATTCTAAGTCATTATAAGTTTCTAAGTAGAAAAGAATCGTTAATAAGTTTCTGTCCAACAGTACATTTTTGTGACAAACGTTTATCGCCGACTGTACTTTTCTTTGAACAACTGCTCACCGAGACGATTCTAAAGAGCCTAAACTCGGTAGGGTTTTTTTGTTACAGAGCTTCTATGAACACCTTCCGGCTGCAACATAATATTAAATTGGTATCATAATTTTAAATTGTCGCTGAACTTACATAAGTATACCAAATTTTAGCTCAATCAGAAACCGGGAAGTGGGCCAAATTAAACTTGCTATAGGTTTGTTCTCCATTCCATACAAAAAGCCGTTCCCCGATATGTATAACGCCATATATGTATAAGAATTTTTAATTACAATTATTCAACTTTGCAAGCGTGACACAGTATTTAAATGTCACGATTTATTTATTATTAGCTGTTTACGAACGAATTGTTACTACACTATGTTTCTTTGTACAATTATAACACCGTTAAATGTTTAAATTTAAAGCGCCATCTAGTTTTTGCCAGAATATCTCCTTGCAATCTGAGCACGAACCAATGTATGGCAAATTACGGTCCTCTTGGTTTAATAGTCCTTGCTAGAACTTAAAAACTAAGGACTTAGTGGGTCAAACACATACATTTAAAACAGAACAACGCTGGACAGGGGAGTGCAATCCCTCACAGTGCAACATGTAGGAACAGTCAATCCTGTCCGCTATCATCAACTATCATGCGCAGAATGCTGTTGGGACTGCGACGCAACCTGGGGACCAGGGATGCGGTGCGCCCACGCATGCTCATATAAAAACAATCCACCCGCGCATCCGCTAACATCCCTGATGCGCTACAGAAAGAAGGCAGTCCCATCAATATCCGGAACCCATCATTTTTACAACAAATGGGATCGAATACCGATATTCTTTCCATATAAAATAACTTGTATTCAATTTCGGTAAGTATCTCGCGTTTACCTATTATTAGAGATTTTTGTATTGTAATGAGCTAAATTCAAGTAATGATTACCTAAATACTATTTAACAAAATAATTAAAATATCAAAAGTTTGGTAAGACATTTCCTTATGATCCACTAATAAATTGCAAAAAGTGTGATTAATATCATGATATTTGTAAAACAAAAAGTAAGATATTTCATGTTAAAGTAAAGCTTGGCTTAGGCCTTACGAGGTTAAAACGTAAAAAAAAAATACAAACTATCCAAGATATAACCTCCTCCTTTTTTGGAAGTCGGTTAAAAAGAGCGTACCTAGGCTGCCAAAACGGCGGATGTCCCAGGTACCTATCACTGGCCTAATGTAGTGGAGGCAGATCTAGGCGAGCTCCAAAGTATTGACGAGAACTTGCACAGATCCGCGAAAAGTTGCGTGAAATCGTGGCAAAGGCCAAAATTCGTTTTATGTCGGTGAGCTAACGAAGTAAGTGTGGATGTCACAGAACTTAACAGTAATGCCACTTACTGTAAACTGCTCCATCGGGCTCCGCCCACTCGTAGTTGACGGTGCGGGGAATGTGCCCCGAAACCGCGGTTGCGGCTAAGCTGAAATATAATAGTTATTTATTATGCAAGGCTGCAAAGTTGTTATTTGGCGCGAGTGCTTGAATTGAAAACCAAGTAAGTAAAGGAATTTAAAATTGAACCACGAAATTCAAAAATAGATTCCTGAGCGTAACGAGGCTTTCAAGGCACGAGAAGACAAATAAATATGCAGCCGTGCGCAACACACAACTTTTCACCTCTCTATACAGCGAGAAAAATGTGAGATAAAGAAAAACTTTGAAATTATAACAAACCAATTTTTTTTTCATTTAAAACTAGTAACAATTAATCTACGAAACTCATTTATAACAAAATAATCATATAAAAAAATAATAGAAAACAAAATACCTTAAATAAAATCTTATTCTAAATGTACTGCCAGAAATTGGGACCCTTTGGCAGAGTGCCCATGACACAGGCAGCATTCCCGCGCTGGATAGCAATTGCTACCCTTTGCGCGAGAAAGCTGCCTGCGCGAGGGTCGCCTGTCGCCTCCCGCAGGCGCTTGCTAAGGGCCTTGTGGAGCCCGTGTGCACCCCGGCCCTTGTGTCCCAGGCCCTTTGAAATTTGGGTTTGGATGGAATTATATTTGTACTCGGTCCTGCTAACCAGGCGTTCGTGGCTTCAACCAAGCACGCGATCTCGCAGTTTGTACCCGTTGGGGCTTTGAGGATTTTCCCTGCGAGATCGGAGGTGCTGTGGATTGAAGACAGGAACGCCGGTAGAGCGACACTCGAAATTTTTCGAGTTCCCAGACCACCATGCCGTATCGGTAAGGAGGCTTGAGTCCATACCTGCTCGCTGATTTTAATGTTAACTATAAAAAAATATAAATTCGAACTTCAAATGACTTTTCCACGCTAAAGGATAAAACGAACTTTTCTACGCAGATTTGGCGCTGTAAATATTGTTTTCACTTCTCATACTCAAAAAATCTCTCAAAGTAGCTTTGCCAAGCAGGGCTAAAGTGATCGTTTTAACCCCTAGAGCTTAAATGGAAACTATATAATAATTTACTAAGAAACCGCAAAGGTACTTCAGATATTTAAAAACAAACTTACTTAATTAAAAAAAAATAGGTTCTTCCTTTTGTGAGCAAATAATGATATATTTACCGTTGATTACTACTGTTATAATACTCTTAATTCCTTGTACGAAAACATTTCACACTATCAAACTTAAAATCTAGGGAGACCACTTTTATGAATAGAAGAAAATATTTGTTTTTGTTTTTGTAACTATTTCCGTTACGAATTCAACAGGCGTAGAAAGGACCATTACTAAGGAAAGCGACATGGCATAGCTTACTGACAGTTTTGCTTCGAGCCCATGAGTCAAGAAGTGCAGTTGGACACAACAATTTGACTTGGACAATAGTTTTTAAAAGCCTTTCGTACAAATGGTACACAAAGTATTGCATATTACTTGACACTCTAATTACATTTTACAGTTATAAGCCTAGCATTCATCATTTCACAGAGTCTCAGGCATTCACTTCTCACAGCCGTCAATCGCCACGCAAACAGATCACACTCCGGTGCCGATGCCAAGAGCGCATTCATCAGTGCGAGAGCAAGAGGAAGCGGAGAGTTCTTGTGCGACGCGGTGCGCGACACTGGCACCGCCAACAGGTCGCGTCGACGCGGTCGGAGGGCCATCCTGGGGACGTCTAGTACATGCAGATGCTCAAGCCGACTCACCAGCTCCGGACAGTCCGAGTCACCACAGGGTCCGACACGTAAACTTCAGTTAGCCAAGATATACATATACATACCCACTTCTAATATAAAATCTTATGTGCAAGTCCAGATGAGACGTTTCACGCGCGTTTAGAAAAGGATAACATTATACACTAGAATGAGAAGAGCTTGAGTTTCAGCTCCTGTACCTAGACTTAGATCTACATAAACTTCACTCACTAGGAGAGTAAGTTTAGTCTTAACCCCGGGAGATGTTATATCCTAGCTACATAGGCAAGTCTGCTGACACTGCTGCAGCATCAGCGGGAGTCCCTCCTTCACCATACAACCTGAGAACCCGTCCTCATCCAGCCAGTCAGTCGAGTCCCGACCTCTGACCGCGTTGACGCTTTCCACTCAAGGTTTCTATGCCTCGCCAAGGCCAGAACTTATAAAGTGTATTTTAATTTAAGTTATAAATACTAAACCTTTTTTTAAAAAAGGCCTTGGCTTTTCCTTCATAACAGTTCGTTTTCACACCCTAGCATATAGTGTTTTCCTTTTCTATAATCCTCAAGTCCACTTGCACTATTTCCAAAAAAGTTTAACGCGCGATCTACGAGTTTAAAATATTTGGAAACTGCTAACGGTGCCGTCACAACAACAATCTTTACATTAACGCCATCTAACGCTCGAAATATCGTTATGTCCTCATCACCTCAAAACAGCTGGACAAATTTTATAAATTTTTGATACATGGACAGCTTGACATGCAAGGAAGGTAATAGTATATGTAGGCCTTTGACACTGTTTGTTTCCCTGATTCACGTCAGAAGGTTGTTCTGATAAGAACAGTTTGTTGTCCAGAAGAACAGTTATGCAGCAGTTATCATCACTTCTTAGCAAAGTAGATCAGCAGCATCTTCGGATTTTCAGCGAAACGACTAGCAGCGACGTCAATCAGTCACCGTTTCTTGGCAAACAAATAGCGTCAATCACTTACAAATACTTTCTGTTATGGGCACTAGTCCCACCAAGGGCGAGGAAGCGATTAGCTATCAGCGATTTTCTCGACCAAGAAACAAACAAAAGAATAGATCCTGTGTTCGTAAAAGAGACACATATATTCATAGGTCATCGCTGGCTGTTCACACTGCCGGCGAGAACTCTCTCATATATGTATCTCTTTTATTGACACGGAGTCTAAATCTATTGTGCGTTTCTTGAGTGAGTTGGGAGAGAAATTGGTCCATAGTTGCTCGTTTTCTCGCCGGCGGTGGGACTAATGCCATAGGATGCTTGATTACTCTAAAATCAAAAAATAATTATGACTATTTCACCTCCGCGGATTTTTCAAAATAAAATATACCTTGTTTTATTACAATAATGTTATAAATAATAATGTAATTTAGGAGACTTACCAAACAGCTAGCACTGCCCAACGCGCCATGGCTCAGACTAAGTGTATATCAATTAGCCGATATCTCTGTATTGCACGATATACCGGATTAAGATAAGAGATTAGCATATTGATTTATGGGACACACGCCAAACGTACCAACATGCAAAATACTCGTTTATTTAATCTTCAGTGCTTACATTTTGTACTAAACATTCATCATCCGCTCCGTTGCTACCACTCGCGAAATGTGTCAGCGGCGCAGCGCTGACAAATCGCTGCTATAATTGGCGACTTTTATGCACTTAAACGCAAAAAGTAGCGTCCATTATCATTATCCGACGAATAAGGGGGAGCGGTAATAGGATCATGCAGATGATGGCAGATAGGCTGGACTTGGCGTTCCCCGGCCGCTTCATGGATCTGCACGTGTTGAAACGCGATCGATGAGGTGGATTGGGGGGGGGGGGGGGGGGTTCATTACATCCACCGCTAGAAGCCCGATGATTTAATTTATTTACCAACCTATTTTTAAGTCAATTGTTAGTAACATAAATATGGAACACGATTTCTGAAATATTATATACGTTTATACGTATATAATACTAGCTTTTGCCCGCGGCTTCGCACGCGTACTAAACGTAATTTTTAACCGTCTACAAAAAAGGAGGTTCTCAGTTTGACCCTTACGTAGGAATGTATGTTTTTCCGCGATTATCTCGCGTTTGGCTGAACCGATTTAGATGCGGTTTTCGAAAGAGTATTTGTTACTTTCTGGAAGTCTCGGTATACGACGTTTTGGTGAAGGCAGTTCCCTTATTTTTTTTAAAGAAATGATTGCAATAATTGTTGAATTGTTACGCCGGCAACGACTTACTACTTCTAAGAGATTATGATTAAAGCAGATTTCTACTCTTGAACAGAAAATTCGGGGTAATTTTGAATTTAAAAACCAGCTAAGAGCATGTCGGACCATGCTTAGTGTACGGTTCCGCAGCCGTTACTACAAAAATAAGCACTACATACCAGCAAAAGAGCGTATCTTCATGCGGCTTACGTCCTTTTGTTGAGGAGCGGAGTTTTTCGGCAATATCTCAAAAACCGTATGTCCGATCGCATTGCACACAATTTTCGTTGAAAGTATTTATTAACTTTAACGTTTTTAATTGTTTTACGACTTACGGTTTAGAAAATAGAGGGAAGGGGAGGACACAAAATATTCCCTAACTCATTTTTTTTTTCTTAGAAACCTCAAAGTGTTTTCACTACCCTAAGGTTGTCTGTCTGTCTGTCACTAAATATGATTTTAAAATTGATGCCATTTTCGTAATTAACGTAAGTCGGATTTTAAAATCGTTGTTGTTTTCGTAATCAGCGGCCGGATATACCAAAGAAACAATACCCATGTCGACGTTTAGACTTTGTATTGTTGAATTTTCAAAATCCTTGAAACACGTATTTACTCAGTTATTGTTAAAAAAATTCGTGTGAAGCTTAGAATTAAATAGTCGTAACTGATCTGATTTCCCCATACAATCTTTGGACACTCATTTCATCCTTTTAGAGGTTGAACTTTCAAAAAACCTGAAACAAGTATTTACCCATTTATTGTTAGAAATACTCATGTCAAGTTTAAAATTAAATATTCGTAACTGATCTGATTTACCCATACAAACTTTGGACCCTCATTTCATCCCCTAAGAAGTTGAATTCTCAAAAAACCTGAAACACGTGTTTACTCATTTATTGTTAGAAAAACTCCTGTAAAGTTTCGAATAAAATAGTGTAACTAATCTTGTTTCCCCATACAAACTTTGGACCTCCATTTCAACCCTTTAGGGACTGAATTTTGAAAAACCCTTTCTTAGTGGATACTAACGTTATAACAACTACCGATTGTCATAAATTCAGGTCTCTATGTCCAACAGTTTTGGCTGGGCGTTGATTTAAGTGAGTCAGTCAGTCAGTCAGTCAGGACTTTGCCTTTAAATACATAGATTTCAGAAATATAATATTATACGTTTTATTAATTATTTTTATTTCATTTTATACATTTATAATGTGACCCCTGGATATACACGAATCAACTATTCGTATACATAGGTCTGAACCCTTGGCTTCGTTATCTTAAGTTAGTTTTGAGAACTTACCAGGATGGAGGTCCCGGGTTCGAATGCCGGCCAAAGCAAGTGTTTGTTTGGTGAGCACGAATGTGTGTTCCTGGGTCTTATATTTATCTATACAAGTAGATATGTATATCATCGCATAGTACCCATTGACGTATTGATTTTCTCTTCAACTGAGTGCTTTGCACGAAATCTGAGTGCTTGTTGTGAAACCAAGAATGAGATAAGCTAAGTGCCGTAGCATATTTTACATTAATTGAATGAATATTCATTCAAGGCTATATGCTGGTTCAAAAAACTTTCATATCAGGACATAGAAACAATGAGAGAGTAGTTTAGTAGCTATGCATACAGTCATACCCACACACAAACACGTAGCGTTTTACTTTATTCCATAACTAGAAGGTGCAAGCAACTTCGTTCGCGGAGGAGAAAGCTTTAACCCCTCTTTTATTCTTCAGCGTAGTCGAGTAAAAAATATCCTATAACTATCAGTGAATACCCAGCTACCTGTGTACCAAAAATAGTTGAAATCCGTTTAGCCGATTTGGCGTGATGTAGCCACGGCGACACATACCAACATAACAAAAAAAACGATTCAGTGACCTCCAAAGATTCCGTATTACAAACATGTTTTTGTAAATATTTATCTTCAATGTACAGACATTTCATTTTTACAACTTTACAATAATATAGATGTAGGTCATAAGAACATTAAATATGTATGATATCATCAAATAGTAATCATGTACATTTTAGATAGTACGCGATAAGGATTTGAATAATAATCAATATTATTATGATTATGACCTTTCTCTGCAACGCAAATCATTGTGTCAACGTCATCTTGTAAGTAATCTTAAAGAGCATCGGGATAATTTCGAAGACTATACTCGTTATATTATAAATGCGAAACTAACTCTGTCTGTCTGTCCGTTTACGCGATTTAGATGCAATTTGGTATAGAGATGCTTTTTTTTATGGATGTGACCAGTGATGGACGTTTTGTACGGGAAATTATGAAAACACAGGTTAACTTTGCTTGCGTTAGAGAGAAAGTCATTACTCTCTTTTTACTTCAGCATAGTTGAGTAAAAAGTACCCTATTACCGTCTATGGTATAGGGTACCCAGCTACCTGTGTACCAAAAAATAGTTGAAACCCGATTAGCCATTTTGGCGCGATGAAGCCTCGACGACACATAATACGCGACACATACGAAAATACATACAAAAAATCCAAAAAAATATATTATCTTTCGATTCAGTATGCCCTTCTGCTGGCCGACTCCGCGGTTCCCCAGGGATCAACAATGGGTAATTACCTATTTTTAATACTTCTAAACGACATAACCGTGGCATGTTCAGATTCAGAATATGTAGTATATGCCGACGACACTTGTATAATAGCAAATGCAGATAACTTACAGGATCTAAAAATTAATTTAAATCGGGCCATTGAAAATATATCTTCCTGGTTTTTAGCGAACGGCATGCAACTCAATATAGAAAAAACCAACTTAATCCATTTTCAATTACGTAAATCCAACAACGAGAAACTCAACATAATGTCAAATAACATACCGGTACCGCAAGTCGAGCAAGTAAGCTATCTAGGATTCAAAATTGACCCCGGCCTCACGTGGTCGCCTCACATTGACGCGACTTGCGACAAGCTGAGCTCGGCGTCCTACGCACTATCGAGACTCGCCCCAACTTTATCTAGTGAAAATCTGAAAAAAGCGTACTATGTCTATTTTCATTCCATTCCAACTTACGGTGTGGATCTCTGGGCCACCGCGGCAGATAGAGATAGGGTCTTTAAGATTCAACAACGAGCAATACGTATAATCGCTAACAAACCATACGACCGCCCTGCGCAAAACCTGTTCAAGGAATACAAAATACTTACTTTACCAAGTGTGTACGTCCTCGAAGCATGCACATACGTGAGACACAATCCTGACTTGTACACGACCCGCGCGCAACAGTCAGAAACACCCGCGGGAAAAACCTGTTACTCATCCCGCAGAGGAGATTAGCCAAGGTTCGAAAGTCACTCGGCACTATGGGACCCAAACTGTATAACGCCCTCCCACCAAACATTAAAAACTCCACGAGCGAAAGAAAATTCTAGTAGAAATTGCATGTTACTACAACATTGACGAGTTCCTAGAGAAAATAACATTGACCAACACATAGTGCCTATATCTCACTATTTTAAGATAATTTTATAATTAATATATGTGAATGCTATATGACGTGTAAAATGTATATTTTATCAATAAAGCTCTGATTCTGATTCTGATTCTTCAAATAGTCCGTTTCACTTTTTTATATCTTCAATGTACAGATATTTCATTTTTACAACTATATAATAGTATAGATATGTACTTCCAAGAAGGTGCCCGCAACTTCGTTCGCGGAGGAGAAAATATCATAACAGATTTTATAGTTGCTTTGCTTTTCTGCAAAATAGTGTCTTGGTTAGATGTGACGATAAATTACTCACATTTTCATGCAGTTTCAAAATAGTTATTTATTATGCAAGGCTGCAAAAATTGTTATTTGGCGCGAGTGCTTGAATTGAAAGCCGAGTAGGCGAAGAAATCTAAAATTTAACCACAAGCAGAGCGAGTTCAAATATACATTCTTGAGCGTAAGGAAGCTTTTACGGCACGAAAAGTCAATTAATTTAGCAGCCGTGCGAAACACAACTTTTCACCTCACTACAGCGAGGAAAATGTGAGATGTAAGAAAAGTTATGAAATTATGACAAACGGATTAATTTTTGGTTTTAAACTAGTGATATTAAAAATACGAAACGCAGTCATAATAAAACAAAAAAATAAACATATAAAAATACTAGACGGCGCCCGCAACTTCGTCCGCGGAGGAGAAAAAGTCATAACCTCTCTTTTTTCTTCAGCGTATTTGGGTAAAAAGTACCCTATAACCATCTGGAGACACCCAGCTACCCGTGTACCAAAAATAGTTGGAATCTGTCGAGCCGATTTGGCGTGATGAAGCCAAAACGACATATGTGTCGTTTTGGCTTCATCACGACAAAAATATTTTTCGATTCATTGACCGCCAATAGTCCGTAACAATCATTTTTTGAAAATATCTTTCATGTACAGACATTTCATTTGTACAACTTCAAATTACTTTTCCACGCTAGCGGATAAAACGAACTTTTCCACGCAGATTTCGCGCTGTAAACGCAGCTTTTCTGAGCTAGTGAGGTAATTTTTTTTCACAGCTTCAAGGAGTTGCAAACTTGAGTATTTGATATTAATTTCAGCTAGATACGTCCACGCGCTCCTAGTGCAACAAGTGAACCTATAAGTTCTTTTTATTTTTCCGAGGTACGGAACCTTAAAAAATTGTGTGCATATATAATACATTTTTAATCAATTGTATGTAGGTACCCCAATCAAAATTTTCTATACTGGTATTAAACAACACTTTTCTTTTTTAATAAACAAAACATGTTTCGGTAATAAACGTTTTATTGCAACATTTCATGTTAGTATACAAGTTACAAAAAACCTTTTTAAAGTAGGTTATAAATATATCCATGATTTAACAATTCCAGAATGCAGCCCTTTGCACCGCACTCCAGCATATCTGTAATGATATAATATAATTTATTTGTAAACAATATGAGTTCATAAAAAATAAAATCCTCTAATTGTATGGAAGGCGCAAAATTAGGAGAGGGTCTCCGACTATTAAGTACAATTTACATAGCACATTTTCTAAAATAATAACACCTACTTATGTGCACCAAATGAAATAAACTTCTTTGACCTTAATATTTTCTTCTGTTTCCGCGATTATTACTCATTGAAATAAAACAATTTAACGGATTATATCGCGTATATTATCTCATTTTAGTTCCCGACGTTTCGGAAGCTTTCCAGCTTTCCATGGTTCTTTGACCTTGTTTGAGACCTTTTTATAAAGTAGTTTAAGATATGTAATCCAACCCAACAGTTTCATAAACTTATTTACAGTATATATGTGCTGAGGTCTTCTTCATCAATTCTACTTTTTTATGTTATAGGGGGTTAGGGGGCAAACGAGCAGACGGATCGCCTAATGGTAAGCGATCACCGTCGCCAATAGACACTTGCATCACCGGAGGAGTCGCAAGTGCGTTGCCGGCCTTTCAGGTTGAAGTACGCTATTTTCTTGAAGGCTTGGAGGTCGCATCGATCCGGAAATATTGCGGGCGACAATTTATTCCACGGTTCTGTCGTGCGAGGCAGGAAATTTCTAGCAAAACGCTCATTTTAAATGATGCTGCCTGCATTATTTTACTAAATAGTAAAAGGATCAGATCTTTACCGAATTTAATTTTTTGTAATTTATGAAATAACAACTGAAGTATTATTATTACCTTTCCAACAAAAAAAAAACTATGTATGGAAATCGGGATTTCATTGGTAAAGATTTACCGCTGTATCGCCCCCTGCTTTTTTGAAGCCGCGTAAAAAATGTCTCCCGGACCGTAATAATAATTCTATTGACACCTCTTTTATCAAAAACAATAAGTAGTTTAAGCACTACCGTGGAACGTACGTAAATACAATCATACATAGACTGCTAAAATCATAACCTTTCCTTTTGGCTTTGCCATAGTCGGGTAATAAAAGATTTGGAGGTGAATTACCGATTGAACCCAGTTTCACCTGCTGGTAAGGGTAGGTAGTTCGTGGGTAGTCTTAATTTTATTTGGAATATACCAGGGTACGGGATGGGGCCTCCAGAATGGGGCCCGAAGTGTCTACTTGTCTAGGCCTCGCTTGTGGCATCGACAAACTCACCTATGGTCTAGTGATGGGCGCTCACTCGGTCCGCAGCTTAGTGGCGTCAGCCTCCGGGGGCCGAGAGTGCCTGGACCTCTCTAGTGCCCTCGAAGGACTCAACGATGCTCTAGTGATGGGCATGAACTCGGCCCGCAGCCAGGCGGCACCATCGACCTCCGGCGGCTGACAGTACGTAGGCCTAGGTAATGGCATCGAAAGAGTCACCTATACTCTAGCGATGGGTGCGCACTCGGCCCGCAGCCAGGCGTCGTAGTTGGCCTCCGGGGGCCGCGAGTGCCTAGGCCTCGGTAGTGGCATCGATAAACTCACCTATTTTCTAGCGATGGGCGCGCACTCGGCCCGCAGCCAAGCGGCGTCGTCGGCGAGGCCACGCGCCTCGAGGATGGGGCCGAGAGTGTTTAGGACTCGAGCGTGGTACGCGTTGATGTATGCCAGCTACAATCATAAAAATGTAATTATTTTTGTTTTAGACTCCAGTCCATATAATTGCACAATAAATAAATATTAGGATTTTTTTATACAATACGAACTGGTCTTAAGCTCAATAAGGCTTGTGTTATGAGACTTATGATATACATCGAGGGCTCGTGGCATTAAGGTAGCACTAATGATGAGACATGTTTTTCAATTGCCGTTTCAGATAAGATAAAATAACTAATGAATATCTATTGGATTTCAACCTACTTGTAACATATCTGTGAAGAAGGAGGTTTGATCGCTATTTAAAAAACATCAATTGTCAATTTTATGTATGTCATTGTCATTAATTCAATAATTATGAAAAGTTGTGTCGCGTTAGATTTTGTTTCTAATAATGGACGTAATCATGAAAAAACATCCAGAACTCCTGCTACAAGCTGGTAAGACAAAATGTAACCGTTGCGATGTTTTTGTTGTTAGCAAAACACAATAATATTATTTTCTAATTGGTGTTCTTTCCTCGACTTGTACCTCACTCGTACCTACTCGTAAAAATACAGGTACCATCATAGTCTGTCAGAAACGTCAAATGCTACCTAAATGCCACGAGGCCTCGATGTGTACTTATGAGTACTAGACAAAGATATATTTAATAGGGAACTATGTCCCTGCTGGGGTCTCTCACTATCTCCATACCAAAATTCATCTAAATCGGAGCAAAGGTTTAAGCGTGAACAGGTAACAGGACCGGCAGAATTACTTTCACATATATATTTCTTTGTAACCTCATCACGCCAAATCGGCTAAACGCATTTCAACAGTTTTTGGTACACGGGTAGTCTGGCAAATGAAAGATGAGAATGAAATCAACCGCGAAATTTAAAAATGTAGCTGCAGTGTGTCTGTATGAGCTGGGTATCGACAGATGGTTATAGAATACTTCTTATTCGACCCCGCTGCAGAAAAAAAGAGGGCTAATGACTTTCTCCTCCGCGAGCGAAGTTGCAGGCAAATTCTAGTACATATATAAATTGTTCTTATTTATATCATATTTAAAAAAAAAAACTCACTGAAATACAAGGATTATCCTTGAACTATTAATATTATGCAAAGTATATTACATTAAAGCTCATGTTTATAGCAACATAATTCAATGAAAAATCAAAATTTATGCAACAAATATGTTTCCGCGTTAATCACTGAATAGATTATATAATCAAAAAACACATATCTAAAACCCAGCCTGTTTCATATACTAGATTTGACAAAAATCTCACTAAAAAATAGCTTTAACTTTTGATGCACCCCTTTTAATTTATGAATGAATTCTGTATAAATACTTAACACCTGCTTAACCTTTTGAACGC
This sequence comes from Hedya salicella, assembly GCA_905404275.2. Taxonomy (NCBI): domain Eukaryota; kingdom Metazoa; phylum Arthropoda; class Insecta; order Lepidoptera; family Tortricidae; genus Hedya; species Hedya salicella. The sequence continues at coordinate 7,109,381 of FR990120.1, forward strand.
CAAGCGGTGGAGCAATTGACCGTGCCACTGACGCCAGAGCAAAAAAATAAGAATAGATCACCAGGGATTGAAAAATACTTGTAATTCAAAGTTTTTGATCATTGAAATTTGGACGGCTGTGATCGACGTGGCGTCAGTGGCACGACTTTTAGTTGTCGGCCACAGCCGTCTTTGGCGGTCGACGGGGCAGCCTGTGGACTCACCTCGAAGTCGTCCAGAAGCGACACGTCGATGCACTCTCGCTGGTTGGGCACCAGAGTCAGGGTGTGGAAGCCCAGCACACCGCGACCGTCGTAGTCGCCGACCAAATGGATCGCCTATCAACACAAACAATCAATACATGTCTAATCTATACTATTACTATTATAAAGTTATAAAAATGAAATGTCTGTAACGGACTATTTGGAGGTCATAAAGTTGTAAAAATGAAATGTCTGTAACGGACAATTTGGAGGTCATAAAGTTGTAATAATGAAATGTCTGTAACGGAATACTTGTAGGTCATAAAGTTGTAAAAATAAAATGTCTGTAACGGACTATTTGGAGGTAATAAAGTTGTAAATATGAAATGTCTGTAAAAGACTATTTGGAGGAAATAAAGTTGTAAAAATGAAACGTCTGTAACGGACTATTTGGAGGTCATACAGTTGTAAAAATTAAATGGCTGTAAAAGACTATTTGGAGGACATAAAGTTGTAAAAATGAAACGTCTGTAACGGACTATTTGGAGGTCATAAAGTTGTAAAAATGAAACGTCTGTGACGGACTAGTTGGTGGTCATAAAGTTGTAAAAATTAAATGTCTGTAACGGACTACTTGGAGGTCATAAAGTTATAAAAATTTAATGTCTGTAAAAGACTATTTGGAGGTCATAAAGTTGTAAAAATTAAATTATCTGTAACGAACTATTTGGAGGTCAAGAAATCATAAAATATTTCTTCAGGATTTTTGTATATGTCGTTGTGGCTTCATCACGCCAAATCGGCTAAACAGATTTCAACTATTTTTGATACACGGGTTCTGTTCTCACAATTTTGCGTGACATTATACGGGGTGGGCGCCAATTATGTGTTACTAGATTAAATAGATAAAATATAGAAAAACATGTATAGTTACATTTTTATCGATGTTTCGAAAGTGCAAACATTTTTGGCCCAGCCTGTATATAGTTTAATTTTTATCGATGTTTCGATAGTGCAAACATTTTTGGCGCACCTTGTATGTGCAATTGTGCACGGCCCCTGACACTCCTCTCCAATCTTTTCCTTAAGGGCTGCTAAAAGGTAATATCGATAAACGTACCCTGGGATGCTCGGAGTCTTTGGTGACGTTGATTGTCTCGACCAGATCCTCGTGTCGTATCCCGAATTCGCCCACCTTGTAATAACCAGGCTCTGTCGACAAAATAACCGGATAGTAAATTAATAAAAATAACACACCTGAATTTAAACAATTATATTGAAGGCACAGTATATAAATCAATATAGAAGCCAGAACAATCGTGCCGGGTTTAAGGGGCGAGACGCAGGTGGGGCGAGCCCAAGCTGCATAGTCCGTATTAGTTTAGTAGCTCGGGACATGTCATTTACGAGACCATTAAAGGCGTCGGCCCACTGTATGTTTTTTACACTGTATGCTTCGGTGGTTTGGGCATGGCCATAGGATGAGTGAAGGTAGACTGACATAGAGTACTTATATTGACACTAAAAATATCCAATCCCTATTTTCTCCTTATAAAGATATTTTTTCCTGTAATGCAAAAAAGAGATAGCCATCTCTGACCCACCTAGTCTGTAAGAAAATGCAAAGCCGAGCGATAATTAAAAAAACTATCGACAACCGTCTCATTCGTGGTACATTTATACAATTAAAAATTTATTCATGATCACCCGTATTTTAAATATTTAGAATTTCACCAGGAAACAAAAATCTTTTACTTTAAAGTTTTGTACGTTTGTTAGCATAGATTTTACGTGTTTGCATGAGTGTGTGAGTGACCCACCGTTGCTAAGTATCTGCCCCGTCTGGAGTCCAGGGTCGTGCGGGTAGGGCCTCCAGGACACGCCGGAGGGGCCCTCGTGCACGTTCAGGAAATGACCCACGCCGTGGCCTGTCCCATGGGCGTAATCTAAGCCCACATCCCATAGGGCCTTGCGGGCGAAACTATCCAAAACATTGCCCTAAACAAAAAAATCTTATTAGTCCTTCTTCATAGACAAGTACCTCAAACTGTCAGTACAAATTTAAGGGTATGCATTTTGGCCCAGCTAATGCCGCAGCAGTTTTTTGTTCTTTATGTATATGATCGATAGATAATGTGCCCAGTGTACACAGTATGTGCATCGCTGAGTCACACACACAATACTTTAGTGTATAGTGTAATACACACATACATGGGTCATTATCAAATGTACTTGCTTGGTATGTATATGGATCTCGGGGCGGTAGACAATGTGTAAAGACTAGTATACAGTATGTAATCCACTCCTGAGCTGTACATTGTTCTTTGAGTGAAGGCATCTCTGTCACAAAACTTAACATACCTCGTTACACGAAGGGCCACTACGAATTTATGCGTACGCTTGTTGGTCTAGCTAATGCCGCAGCAGTCTCTTATTCTGTATGTATATGGTCATTAGATAATGTGCCGCGTCTACACAGTATGTGCATCGCTATGTCACACACACACAGTGCTTTGGTGTGTAGTGTAACACATACATGGGTCATTATCAAATTTTGCGCAGGTAACTTTGTGCCAGCCTAAATATGTCGTTTTCTGCACAAATTATACAAAAAACAACACAAGAAACAAAAATTGTAAGTTGTTGATGTATTTTGATCATTTATGGTCAGCAATATACCATGGTAAAGAGTTGTAGCTTCATACAAAAAGTAACAGAGTGGTCTGCCCTAATTTTGATAATTACCCCCACGGCCATATCTCTTCTTCATTATGTACTCGTATACTTTGACGTAAGGCTTTCAGAAATCTATACCTATGAAACCGAACTTCCCATAGTGACCAATTTGGATTGCTCACCCTGTATACATACACGCCATCCTTACAGTACCTTGACTCCCTGCGGGAACAGCGCTGCGCCGACGCTGATCTGCCCCTTGAGCACCCTGGTGAAGGCGTCCTTCTGCGCGGCGGTAGGGTTGCCGCTCATGTGCCGCGTGCGCGTGATGTCTGTTGTGCCATCCCTGGAAATTTTAGTTGTTGGTATAGGCCTGCCATTTCATTGTAACGATGCCTGCGGTGAAAGTGATGCGGGACGTGGCGGCAAAGAGGTTGGAAGGAGAACAAGGAAGGCCTTTTATCAGAAAAGATTATAAATGGGGTCTATAGATTTTCCTTAACAGTAGAAACCTGCGAAGTGTTGGTTGACCTCGCGCACGCGAGGGTTACGTATAAAAACGCCCTTTCATTCCTAAGTGTATTTTATTATTTGTTCTGATAGCGGCCACAGTACTACACCTTTCAAGTGTCTTCCTGTAATAGTTCCAGGGTTAGAGTCTTGTGACAGACAGACAGCGGAGGTAATAGTTGGCACCTTTTGGGTACGGGACCCTAAAAGCTTTAAGTCTAGGTTAAATACGCACGGATCGGTTGTCACAGCGGCCATAATGGAGAACTTATAATATACCGGTTGATGAACTATTCGTTCGTTCAGTTTTCTGTTATGGCCGTCGTGTGACAACCAACACGTGAAACAACCTTATCCGGTCTCCCCTTTCTTATACACTGAAGAGCAAAAAATATATTTTTAACGTGATAACGTCTTATAAATCGATGAACGCTGGCTGCACGCACGAACAAGCATAACTCATTGTCACGTTCCGCCTGAGGCGAGCGTGCAAGCGAGAGCGCGGAACAAGCGATAGAGACACAATCGGCCTAAGCGTTCGGATTGCGAATTGGGTACTTTCCTGTAGTCAACATAAATGATGTCACGCTTGCAGTTAAATGGTATTTCTGAAAATACGCAGAAAACATTCATGAATACTTATTTTTACGCTTTTGACGATTTTAAAATGATCAAAAACTAAAAATAAGGATAAAATTTTACCATATAGAATTATGACGTCATAAACCTTTTTTCGTTTGAAACTTCATACTTTCTGACCGTTTTGACATTTCATAGAAAAGAACTGATTTGATCTGTCAGTCAAGTACCCTATTCATAAAAGTACCTTTGCAATTTTTCATGAATGTTTTCTTATGATTATGACTTTATGCCGTTATCACGTAAAATTATCGTCCGTAAACCGACTTTACAGGCAACCAATTTTTTAAAACAATAAATAATAATTACTGTTTGAAAGACGGATAATACCTCAGACCAAGAAAAAAAGATAGACATGACATTACGAACAATCTAGTGAGGCCACAAAAAACCATGCCAAAGCCAACTTCACGCGATACAAATACAAACAAACCATGTGTGTGAAGTTGTCTGATTTGTCAAAACCATCACAAAAAACCGGCTTCACAAGATTGTTCGTAACGTCATGTCTATCTTTTTTTCTTGGTCTGAGGATAATACTTACATGTACTGTCCCCCAGAGTCAAACAGAAACATGTCATCCTTCTTGATGACAGTGGGCGTGTCTGTGGAAGGCGTGTAGTGTATGATGGCCCCGTTGGGGCCCGCGCCGGCTATGGTCTCGAACGAGGGGCCCATGAAGTCCGCCTCTTCTCTGAAAGGAGATTGAAATCTTTTATTTATTCAAATCACAACAAAAGACAAAAAATGGTGACACAGTAGTTACAGTAGTACCACGAATACAAGTTACGTCGGCAATCATCGGCCGCGCCGACGAGTGCTAACAAGTACCGAATGAAACCGAACGTGTGAACATTTCAATAAAGACCTTGTTGCACTATACGTACGGTACATATGCAATGACAGGTGAACTCGTGCCCTCTCGGCGACTGACGCAGCGCCAGACATAATGGCGGGCGCCGGCGTTGCACGCAAAATTTTGACCAATGGGCGTTGAAGATTTTACCCGCGCAAACGCGCTGCCCTATAATTGGTTAATCTGTTTTCAAAAAATGCTTTCTGCGCAGGTACATCGTTGTAACTTAAATTTGTGGTACTACGATACGTGTGAATAGTTGCGCTGAAGCTTCTTGCTGTTACTTTGATGTGGTCGAACCGACCGCACGGTAGCGTTTGACGGCGAAATGTGGTCCGTGTGATTGAAACTATTCATTTTCATATAAATTATCGCGCTACCATGTCGTTGTCGTGTGGTTTTGGTAAGTCTGAATAGACCCTTAGGCTAACACAATACTGCGCCGTATTAGCCAAATATTTGTGCAGCATCCCTTTCGTTTGACATCTATACTATTATGAAGTTGTAAAAATAAAATGTTTGTGTGTGTCGTTGTGGCTTCATCACGCTAAATTGGCTAAACGGATTTCAACTATTTTTGGTACACGGGTAGCTGGGTATCTCCAGATGGTTACAGGATACTTTTTACCCAACTATGGTAAAGAAAAAAAGGGGGGTTACGACTTTTCTCCTTCGCGAGTGAAGTTGCGGATGCCTTCTAGAGAAAATAAAAGAGATGTAAATGATAAAAGTTTAACTGGGGTACAATACAATACAACAATTATTTATTGCACACCAACAACAGAAACAGTACAATACAGCCTTAACATAAAACCTGTACCTGTATGTCTTTTCATTCCTTTTTTACGAAATGCGTTATCGTAGTGTTATTAGCTATGGGTATATCGGTTCAGCCGTTTAAAAGTTAATCTTTTTTTATGTTTCGGGAAATTTTATTGATTCACCATTTCCTTGTTAAAACATTGATTTAAACAAACACGATTTGCACTTATTATCACAACAAAAGAAAACGAAAGGTAATTAAATAAATCATATTCATTTCCTTGTTGACACGGGTTCTAAATAAATTGTACGCTTTTTAAAGCGAGAAATAAAGAGTGTGTCAGTAGTGGGACAACTGCCTTGGGCCAAACCACACAGACAGCTTACCCCACAATATAATTCTATATCGCATCTTCGAGTGAATGTACGCATAGAAATCGTATTATTTTGCTAATAAAGCTTGTTTTTCTTTGAGATACTTCAACCCAATTGCGTCAAAGGAGGGTTATGTTCTTAGAATGTTTGTATATTTCTTTGACACGCTCTGCAACCTGATCGGCTTGATGGATTTTAGCATATCGACGGTGAAAAGCGGAAATGGATTCAGTAGGCGGTTACTACGTTTACGCTTTTTGCCATCGATATGAGGTGTCGTTAGACTCATCTGGGTTGTGGGAGTGACAGTCTATTACTACATCTAGCAATGGGCTTGGCTCTGACCATTTACCACACAGACACGTTACCCCACCTTATCATTCCATATTGCAACTATAAGAGATCCTAAGCGTAATCTATATTAAAACGAGTTGTTTAGGGGTAAAATGTATGCATGTTCTTTACTTTGCTGGCGGCAGATATCTAAAGTAGCCAAACGATTAACCTCATAGACAGCTTACCCCACAGTATAATCCCAAAGCGCATTTTCGTGTGAATAGACGCATAGTAGCCTGAGTAAATCTTTTTTTTTCGGCAAATGCTTGCTTTTCTTTATATTTCTACCCGACTCCGTCAAAAGAAGGATTATGTTCTTCGAATAAATGTTTGTCTATGTCTTTAGCACGTCCTACCGCCTGAACGGCTTTGGCTGTGGAAGAGACAGTTTATAATAAGATCCAACAAGGGTTACTGACTTTCGGAACGCCAGCAGCTTCTCGGCGGCTTGGGGCTCCGTGACTGGAGCACCGGAAGCCAGCTGCACGTGCAGCCAGCGGAGGAACCTGGTCACCGCTATGCCATCACGGATGTGGCAGTTGCGGAAACCCTGGGAACAGACAGTATGGTATTACTGCAGTCAAAATAAATCTTTCATGCATTTTTAGCGGGAGGGTGAGGTAAACACGTACAGCACACTATGGAAATATTCCTTTTTTTACAAACGCACACAATGAAAAGAAATCACCTTCAAACAAAAAAACACCCACACACTGACAATTTACCGTATAAACTAACCGGATTTCGCGATTACTTTGGCAGAAGGGTATGTATTCGTATGGCATCTCCAGTAAATTAATGCTCTAAGTGTGTCATAGTTGCTTATAAATACTCTTCATTTCGCATAAAAATAGGCATATGTTTAACAGATCACCAGATATAGTAAAATATAGCGCCAAAAACACTTTTTACTGCCGAAAATAGTAAATGATCACAAAATTAAAACTCCATTTTAATGTGAAATAATTACCAAAATTATAACATCTTACTATCCTATTAAAAAAACTGTCTCCAAACTAATTATTGCTAACCGAAAAATAGTTAATCAGCGCCAAAATTTAATCTACAATTTTATGTAAAATTATAACCCAAAGTATAACATCTTGCTATCTTATAAAACACATGACTCCAAACGAATCATTGTTAACCCAGAAATATTTTATGACGACCAAAAATGTTAAGCAAATATTTAATATCTCGTTATTCTAGTAAAGTAAATTAAGCTATAAAAACATCATTATATCTCCCAAACACAGTACATAATGGCATTTTCATTTCGTTTTTAAGCAACCCTCGCACAAGCATACTAGCACTTTGACGATTTGATGGTCACAATACAAACCTAACCTAACCGACAGTTTTCGGTTTTCGACCCAATTTGACGCTCCGCTATACATGGTCACAATACAAACCTAACCTAACCGACAGTTTTCGGTTTTCGACCCAATTTGACGCTCCGCTATACATGGTCACAATACAAACCTAACCTAACCGACAGTTTTCGGTTTTCGACCCAATTTGACGCTCCGCTATACATGGTCACAATACAAACCTAACCTAACCTACAGTTTTCGGTTTTTGACCCATATTGACCCAGTACATAATGGCAACATTACGCTTTATTTGGTAATATGCATACATTTTATAGCAATCATGGTGGTTTATTTAGGTAGAAATAGCGTATTATTTCGCTCGCTAAGATTTGGTGATCATTTACTAAATTTGGTCGTGGAATACAATTTAATATGCGGTCTTTACTAAAACAGTACTATTGTAATGGTAGATTTTTTTTGTGTTCGGTATATTTTTTTGGAAAGAGAGCTTAGGGTATCAAAGTATTTTTTGGTGGTCAGTATATTTAACCGCATAAAAATACTTACCAATAACTCAACATCGTTTTTGATCAGCTTCTCAAGAGCCACCGGCGATACTTCCGATATTAAACAAAGAGGTTTCTTGACGTTGTCGCCCTGAAACAATTAATAAATCAATATGTCTTCGAATCGTTATATTATAGCACTTGACCTTTTCTCTTCTTTTCATCAGTAGTGTCAAAAATGAACTCAAATCTAAATTGGGTTCAGATTCGTCGCTACTGACGACGGTCTATGCAAAGGTCGGGGCGGATCTTTTGGTGGCAGATAAACCGCGCTCGGTTTTCGTTCTCCAAATAATAGGCTAAGTATTTGACAATATTTTTTATGGTATGTTATAAAACGACGTCTTTATAATAGAAATATTGGTGAAAAAACTAATCCAATATAATAGAAACTCCCCGAGATACAACGACGTTAAAAGAACATTTTTGTACTTTCCCATAAAACGCTTCATACTAAAGCCTAGAACCGTGTGACGTCACATGTTCTTATCTTGTATCGGGAAAAATAACTTTGTTCTGCAGCTATGTTAAAACTTGCGTTTATCGAAACGGTTTCATAACAAAAGTTATACATTTCATGGGTTATTCAATACTATTATTAGTTATTAATGTTTTCATATTTTAAAAATGGATTTTCCCACCCAACTTTAAAGGCTCGTCATAAAACAAGCTACATGTAAGGTATCATTTTTTTTTATTTCTATCGGAGAAACTACCATAAATTTTGTTATTACTGGACTTCAATCAACATCCAAATTTTGAGATGTATGACTTACCCCAGCCGCGGCTCGGTGTATAGCTTCGCTCGCGTCGCTAGAAAGCCATACGGACCTAGAACCGTCGCCGCTCTCCGACAACTCGTGCTGTAACAATCAAATATTTTTATTAGACTCGTGACAAATAAAAAAAAACGGGCGACAAACAAAATATACGCTACAAATGGCCGTACCTATGAAAATCCAGTGTTAGCAGAGCCCTACTCCCAAGCAAAATGTACGCGATACTCGATCATTTTATATTGGTTACTGACATAGACAGACAGATATAAAAAAATAGTTTTTCAGATTTATTTTCTTGATAGTGCTATAAGAGCTTCATACCAAATTTCAAGTTTCTAGAACAACTGAAATTACCGTAACAATTTCAAAAAGTGTCGAAATATACGTTGTCTCAAACATGCAATGAAATGTCATCATTACGTGCGTTAAAACAGACTTCAAAGTATCCCGTTTCAGGCGGAACAACCTGAGAGAACTGTAAAGGAATTTCATACAAAATTGAAGGCCTAGGCCGGGAAGTAATTTTTTTTAATTTTAATGTAAACATGGCGTCTTGTGTCATGAACAGACTAAACAGCTGAATTATATCTTTTAATTTTTTTCTAGTGGCTGAATGGTTATCAGACCAAAAATATCCGCTTTAATGCCTATTGCACACGAACTGCTATTGAGAAAACAAATCTGAATGGTTCATATATTGATGAATAAATTTAAAATATTGTCTATACATAAGTCACCAGAGACCATAGACAATATTTAAAATCCTCTGCATTTATTTTATTTATTATAGGAATTAAGATTCTTATTATAAAGGTTGTGTATAACGGGCCTAATAGAGTGTACTCGAACACTACACACGCGAATTGAAGTGAAAACTTTATACATGCCACTGGCCGTGAAAAGTGCTTGGCGGCTTCGTATCACTATCCGGCCTCCCTAAGGTCGGCCGTCTAGACCTACTCACCCGGCAAGCCCTTCTTTCCCGGCGTCTGCAGTAATGTACTATTTTTGCGGCATAAACGGCCGTATCTTTTTTTACGTAAACTTAGAAGTTTGATTAGTTTGATTTTTTTACAGCTTCAAGGGACCGTAGACCCGAGTATATAGTTTTAATTTCAACTCGTTACCTCCCCTCCACGCGTTCCCGAGATAAAGGGTCTTGACAGACAGACGGACAGACGGACGGACAACAAAGTAATCCTATAAGGGTTCTGTTTTATCCTTTTGAAGTACGGAATCCTAAAAACAACTTTTTAAGGAGTTACAAACGGCATTTCGCCGCTCATTTCAACCGTTTTGAAAACAATCATGAAAGCAATTCACACTATCATGAAATATGGTCATTATTGCCATTTGTAAGCTGTTTGTAGTGTAACTTGTCTGGCTATAATTCACAGCTTGGCCGTTAGAGGTCGCTCGCATTTTGTTATTACTTAATTATAACTAGTCTGTGGTTCACTCTCGTTACATAGAGTTCTACGGGCGACATAATTGCTGTACCTATATAAAACTGTGAAATTTCTAAACTTTTCTCTCATTCATATTTAAAACTCTATCAGTCTTAATACCAGGAGCCCTGAAAGTGTAAGGAAGTTACCAGTAACTATTGCTGTCGTTCAAGTTCCCATCGGTCTCTCTCTCTAAACGACCAGGACACCGGACACTGTGACACTGAGAGGCATGTTCAAATTACAGATTTTTCTGTGGCTTAGAAAAAAATAAAAAGATGAAAAGGTGTTGGTGGGCCTATATGAAAGTGTAAGGATGTTACCAATATCTATTGCTTTCGTTCAAGCTCCCATCGGTCTTTCTCTAAACGACCAGGAGACCAGACAGTGTGAGGCGTGTCTCTTTACGATTCTGCAGTCAGTTTCCATTTCAATGACCAGATCAGAAAGCGTGAAGCGTCCTTCATTCTTTTTTTTTTATTAAAAGTAAAATTAATAGTTACAGCACTTTTTGGTATATAATAAGAGCCACTATTGAAAACCCGGAGGGTTTATGTAGTAGTGGCGAGATGGCGAGATTACGAGTCGCGAATTACATCGTCACTTTTCAAGTGAATAGTAATAACATAGATTATCGACAAGATGTCCTACAACTATTCTAAATACCGAAGGACTACACGTGACATCTAGCAGTTAATTTGCAAACTATCTGGCCAATATTTACTGACTAAGTAATTCATGGCTTGGCCGTTAGAGTTCACTCGTATTTTGATATTACTTAATTATAACTAGTCTGTGGTCCACTCCTTCCATAGAGACGTATATAGACGTTCGACGTAATTGCTGTTCTTAAATAAAACTGTGGAATTTCTTAACTTTTCACTCATTAATATTTAAAACTCTATCAGTCTTAATACCAGGAGCCCTGAAAGTGTAAGGAAGTTACCAGTAACTATTGCTTTCGTTCAAGCTCCCATCGGTCTCTCTCTCTAAACGACCAGGACACCAGACACTGTGAGGCATGTTCCTTTACCATTTTGCCGTCATTTTCCATTCCAATGACCAGGAGATCAGAAAGCGTGAAGAGTCCTTCATTCTTTAAGTATCGCTAATGGGAAATGGATGAAATTTTCAAAAATCTTGAAATTTTGTTTATAGGTAGGAATAAGCCTCTTTATCGTCAGAAAAAAATTACAGATTTTTCTGTGTCTTAGAAAAAAATAAAAAGATGAAAAGGTGTTGGTGGGCCTATATGACAGCTTATACGGTACGGCAAGAATAACAGTACATTTACAGCCATTTTAATCAAAAACATCAACGGTGCATTTGCCGTACCGTTCAAGCTGTCATATAGGCCCACCAACACCTTTTCAACTTTTCATTTTTTTCTAAGCCACAGAAAAATCTGTATTTTTTTTCTGACAATAAGGAGGCTTATTCCTACCTATAAACAAAATTTCAAGATTTTTGAAAATAATCATCCATTTCCCATTATACTGTCACTTTTAGAGTAATAAAATAGATTACCGCCATAGCGACAAGATGTGCTACGACGTCCCCATACGGTTTTCCACTGAGCTCCACACCTTCCCACATGAGGTGACTCTGAACATCTTCAAGGAGTCTCCCGTCGCCCCAGAACAGGTCTGCCGTGCTGGCGGTGAGGACCAGGTACGAGAAGAACACTGGGTTGTAGTCTATGTCAGAGCCGCGGAGGTTCAAAGTATCTGAAAATATTGAATAAATAGAGTCGGACCATTTTATCTCTTCCAAGCAAATGAACTGTCAAATATATAAAAACTGAATATGGCAATGTTTTGTATCTGTCACAGACGTCAAGTTGTTTTTGTGTATTAAGAAACAATTTATATTTACGTGCGTTGGTTTAAAAAAAATAAAGGTTTAACTGTGGGATAACCTTATAAAAGTGGCTGAACTGCTTTTCCGCATGATCATTAACTTCGATGCTGTAAAGCAACAGCAAGAAGCGATTATCGCTGAAAAGCGGCAATGTTTACATCGCATTAAGTCTTTGGCGGGTAAGCTTAACCAATGTTAGTACTTTTCAATAACACCAATATGGTTTTTGTTAAAATAATGTTCAAGTGAAGCTATTTAGCTTTTAGCAGCCTCTTGCACTCACTGAGAATATATTAAGTGGTGTTAGTGACTTATTTATTATTCCTAAGACTATTTAGTGCCCTATATTCAGTGTTGCCATATACCAAAGCACAGATAAAACAATGAAAATTGGTGGGGTAAAGACATTATAGCCAGACTATAGGTCTTTAAACAATTGATAGATCAGGCGTTGCGGTTGTTGCGAAATAAGGATAATGACTAAATTTTAATAATTAGTCCGCCATGTAGATGAAAAAAAATAAAGAACACGTATTTTTTCATTTTTTACATAATCGAAAAATAAAGCCGATACATTGAGTTAAAATGTCGCGTGACGTCACTCCTAAGTACAAATTTTACTTAGGAGTGACGTCACGAGCCCCCACTCCAAAACTTTAAACTTGCGATTTGCTTCCTCGCGCGGTACAGCGATGTTGATCAAGCTATAGTAGTAGATTTGTTTTTTAGGATTTCTTTCAAAATTGCAGAGATTATTTATTATTTATTATTTATTTATTTACAATAATATTTACACGGCATTACAGTAGAACCAATGCACCGAGAAACTTATTTAACTTAATATAATATGTATAAAACAGGTAAATTAATTACTTATTACATATTTATAATCTAGTTAGCCTACCGATCATCCATCATCTCGCAGAATTTTAGACATTCACGGCAAACAGCTGCCCAACTCCATGCAAACAAATCACAGTCAGGTGCTGATGCCAGAAGAGCATTAAGCATCGCCAGCGCACGGAGTAGCGGGGAGTTTCTGCGCGACACCGTCCTAGCCGCCGGCACGGCCAGCAGAGGGCGCACCCGCGGTCTCAGGTTTATTTTCGGAACGTCCGCAACAAACAGTCTTACGACCTGCTGCACAAGTTCAGGGCAGTCAGAATCACCTCGTAAAATACGACACGCAGTGATCAGCAAAAAGTTATTCCGTCTCACCTCTAGTGAATTGAACCCTAAACAGCCAAGCAAGAACTTAGTTGGGTATAGAAAAGGATAGTAGCCATATCTTTTTTTATATAAAAACCTAAGAAAAGCCTTCTGGATTTTTTCTAAAAGCAATGTGTATGTCGACTCGTGAGGGTTCCATATGATCGCTGAAGATTCCAGTTTACTTCTCACAAACGCACAGAAGACCAACTTAATGGCCCCGAGATCATAGAAGTTCCTCATGTTGCGAATGACAAAGCCCAGCCTACGGAAGCAACTGGCAGCGAGGCTTCGAATATGCTCATGAAATGTGAGATGTGAATCGAAGACCACACCAAGATCTTTCACGGAGGAAACACGCCTAATGAGGTCTACTCCAAGTGTGTATTGCACGTGTAAAGGGGCAGAAACACGACTGAAGGTGCATACACAACACTTGGACACATTGAATAGGAGTTTGTTATCTATGCTCCATTGGGTAACCGACGCTATATCATCCTGAAGCAAATCACCATCTGTCACGCTCTTCACTCCAAGAACCAGCTTAAGATCGTCAGCGTATAAAAGGCACTTCGCATGATTAACAGCAGTGACGAGATCATTGACCATAAGCCCAAAGAGGAGCGGGCCCAAAATAGAACCCTGACTGACACCAGATCTCGTAGGATACGGCGCTGAGACGAAAAAACCATGCCGAACATACTGCATTCGATCACGCAGATAACTCGCAAAAAGAGTAAGCAACTTTGGAGAAAACCCTACTTTATCAAGCTTCTCCAATAGCACGTCATTATCGACGCGATCGAATGCTTTTTTGTAGTCAAAATATATGACATCTACCTGGATTCCTTTGTCTAGGAACTCCGAGATGGTGTCAGTCAGGATTAAAAGATTAGTATCAACGGAGCGTTTAGCACGAAAGCCATGTTGCGAGTCACACAAAAAGGGTTTAGTCTGGATGGCTATCGATTTATGCAATATGGACTCAAACACTTTCGCTAGCGTTGACAGAATTGCGATAGGTCTATAGTTTTCGACATTGGCAGTGTCGCTACCCTTAGGGATAGGTTTTACCCTTGTAATCTTCCACAAATGCGGATATGATCCAGTAGAGAGCGCTAAATTAAATAAAAAGTGTATAGGCACCTTTAAGTGTTCCATACAACCTTTGACAACATAGGCAGGCAAATTATCGGGCCCTAAGGAGCTATTCGGTTTGAGTTTCTTAATGCCGGCCTCAACATCTTTCATCGATATATGTTCTATGTCTACACACTGGGCAGAGTCTCTCTGACTACAGCCGACACCTTTAAACGAGTTTGCATCTAGCCGAGAGAGATACGGGGGGTTGCAAGTCTCGCGAGGTCCACAGCTCACAGAGGTACTAAAGTAGTTTAATAATGCTCACACAGTACTTACAAGCAACCTCGTCGAGCGCAGTTATGACCAGGGCAGCTGCCTTCTCCTCCACCATCTTACTTCTTAACTCTTCTATCTTCTGACCCGCGGTTTTACCTGTTGAAATTCTTAATTTAATAAGATTGACGGAGAAATACACTCGAGAGGAAAATTTGCGGGTCACCCTAATATAAATAATAGATTTTTATTATTATTAAAAACTAGTTTTATTTACATAATATACTATGCTTTGCAATACCCAACTGTATTAGCAATTTCCGCGATCTCATCATAGAAATAACTATATAAAAAAATTACGATTTTTGCAGTAACTCGCTCCGTTAACGACTTTTTAACCCCCGACAAAAAAGAGGGGTGTTATAAGTTTAACGTGTCTGTGACTCTGTCTATCTGTGTATCTGTCTGTGGCATCGTAGCGCCCATACGAATGGACCGTTTTGAGTGCGGTTTTTTTTGTGTCATAGATAATTTTATCCCGAGTGTTCTTAGCTTTGTTTGATGATAATCGCAGCACGGGTCTCCAAGATATTAAGCTTTTAGTGGAACAAGTCGGGGGTTAATATATTTTTTAATTTTCTATAGTTATTTTTCATGGGTTTTTACGAGTCCTATTTATACCTTATACTCGTAACTATATTTTTTTAACGGATCTATATCGGAACCCCTAACGTCCTTTGTCCTAATGTATCGTTTGTTCTAATGTATCTTTGTCATAACGCATTTTTTTATGAAACTGTAATTTTTTTAGGATCGTTATAAAACAAACCTACCCTAACATTGATTTAAACTTACACGATCTTCACTCATTATCACAACACAAAAAAACGGAGCTTAATCGCGTATGAATATGATTTATTTAATTACCTTTCGTTGGTAATTTTTCGGCGGGAAGATGGTTTCAAGCTTTCATCTTCGTGGAATCCAGTAATTAGTAAATGTAAGCAACATCATATAACATCTGATAAATCGCCTGACGTCGTGAGTGTAGTGTGTCGGTCTAGTGACGACCGTAGTGTTCAACCTAATAATAAACATCAAGCGCGGGTAGATCGAAAAACACGCGCGGCTAGAAGACGTTGATTCGCCGCTCCAGTTTCCTTGGAGACCAAGGACGTAACGCGACGTCCGAAACGTCGAAGAATTACCAGAAAGTTAATTAAATAAATCATATTTATACGCGATTCAGCCCCGTTTTGTTGTCTTGTGATAAACCTACCCTAACCTTATATATACGATGATATTTTAAAAAATCCTGTAGAATTTACAGTTTCTGAAAAAAATGCGATAGGTCAAACGACAATAGGGATTCCGAAGACCCTTTTTTAACTGGTATTTTCCAGTTTAGATGTAACATTTAATAATGATTATGACAGAATGAAGAACCATTACAACCCTGTACTATTTTAGGATATATGACAGTATTTTAGCGACCCGAAATTTTTGTTCTCGAGTGTATGTTTCATGCAACTTTCGGAGCGATTATTTCCTAAAATATTCACTATATCAAAATTTCTTTTTCATCACACTTGTTCGTAAACGGTGTCATTACACGCAAGCAAAGCGAGCGACAAGGTCTTAATTAAAACCGTGGGCTTTTTATTAATTCCATCAACGCCATGGGCGTAATGACTTTTTTTTATTATTTTTTGACTGCATCACTACTCTAATATGCCAGTTTTAGAACGGAACCGAACGGAATTAGTCAAAATCAACAAATTTGAATAATACATATTGTAATATCAATAAATACACGTCCACGCTATAGTTAAATACGTTAAAATAGCTTGTCTATACTATTTTACAATTGTGTATAATTAATTTGCGTAAAAGATTGTATGCAACAAAATTAAAAAATAGTTTCGGAACGAAACCTTTGTTGGACGAACGAAAAAAAAACAAAACCTTTGTTTTTGTTATCTATGGAATGAGATTCTACCAATCACGCAATAACACTTTATGACACAATGTTGCGACTTGTGACACTTGAATGTAACAATCTTTTTCTGACTTAATAATTTATTAGTTTCCTCACAAGTGTGATGAAATATTGTGTGTTACTCGGGCGGTACCGGAATTACAAACTCGAGTCATTAAAGCCCTCAGCCTGCGGCTTCGGGCTTCAATGTGCTCTCATTTGTAATTTCTTCTATACCGCCCACGGTGCACAATGTACTATTAGAAACGTCAAAATGTTTTTAAAAGTGCCAGACATTGATATTTGCTGATTTTTTTTTTCAGATTCTGAATTCTCTATCTTTTTATTATTTAAATATGAAACTAAGTAGCAGCTTACAAGACACCTTTACTGCAAATTTCATCAATATACATCATGTAGTTTTTGAGTAAAATGCCTGTGACATACGGACGGATGGACATGACGAAATTATAATGGTTCCGTTTTTGCCATTTTGGCTACAGAACCCTAATTACAAATGTTGCTTTACATCCTTCTGAAGGGATGATGACTAAATATTAATAATTAGTCCGTCTTGTAGATTAATAAAAAATATTGGAGACGTATTTTTTCTTTTTTTGTTTGCATTGAGTGAAATTGGCACGTGACGACACTCCTAGGTACAAATACCTACGAGTGACGTCACGAGCACACACTCCTGAACTTTAATGCGATTTATCTGAGTATTTTTTATTATTTTGAAATTTTTTTTTTTGTTATCTTACTGATGTACTAATTACAATTTTGTTTTTCATATCCCGTCACATGCCTACCAGGCGAGCAGAAAGTATGAGGAGTATTACCCGTGTACTTGACGGAGAGCGGTATGATACGGTTGTGCGGACGGGGCGGCGGAGGGTCGTTCAGTTTGCTGCGAGCTTCGTCCACCAGATTGGAAGAGATCGCCACTAACTGCATGTTCGCCTTCGATAGGGCCATCTGAAATTATGTTTATTTACATACAAAAACTTTATGCTTCAACAGTTTTAAAATCTGAAACCCGACTAGGGAGTTTTAGTTGAGTCGCCCCCTTCTTTTTTGAAGTTAATTAAAAATATAGCCAATGATACTTAGACTATTGAAATTGACTAGTATGGCGCTACAGCTAGGTAGGTTTTAGCTAGACATTCGCATATCCGGAAAATCCCGTATTCAATAAAAATAATTAATTCTTTTTGGTGATTACCACTCTTAATTAGGTCCTTCCGCTAAGTTTAGGTAAATATATACTAGCTATTCCGACCTCTCATCATAGTGGGCGAGGTGGTCAAATATGGCTGTTTGGCGTTCGATGGTCAAATACTTTTGGCGCTCCGTGTGTGCAGATATCTTCAGCTCGTGTGTGAAGCAATAATTATGACAACAAATAAGTATGTTCAAATATTAATGACAATATTTCGTGTAAGAAATTTATTGAAATTTAACACTGCTCTGAAATATTTGGCCACACGCTACGATATTCCTGATGGCAACTGTACTATGGTAATGATTTGTAAAATGATTGAATACGATTTTTATTTATTAAATATTATGGTTATACTTTATTTAGTTATATATTATGTAGATTTATATGTATTTATTTATTCATATACATGTGTTTAGTTTTGTGTTTGATATATTTTGTATATGGCGTTAGTTTGTCTATCTCCCTCATATCTTCACTCACTTCCTCACTCACTCCCTTATATCTTCACGATCCGTAATAGGCATAAGTTCGCCTTTGTACTTATATCTTTTAAGTTTATTACACTTGTAACTGGTTACTACGTACAATCAAGTGTTTACATACATACATACTAATATTACATATTTAAATAAAAAAAAATAACGGATTATATCGCGTTTAGTATCTCATTTGAATTCCCAACGTTTCGGAAGCTTTTCAGCTCTCCATGATCACGGGTTGACTGAGAAAAGATATATTTTCCTCTGTCAAAGTTACAATATTTAAATGAGTAATAAATAATCGCGAAAACAGAAGAAAGTATTAATATTACATAGTCAATTTACCTGAAGCGGGGTCCACTCGTCCCTGGTCATGGTGTGAGGGTCAGCGCCCACCACGGAGCCTTCCACCAGGTTCTTCACCAGCCACTTCTCCATGGATAAAGTGTCGGGAAGAGCTGAAATGGGCATTTACATTAGCCAATTAAACATTTCTAGTCTATTCTTCATCTTTTATCCAATTGAGTTTGCTAAGAGATTGGTAGTGACTCATTTTGCTTCACGAAAGTCTAGAAAATAATACAGCCCGTAACAAACGGAGCTATCATGTCATTAAATTAACTTAAACAGCAGCATGTTTACTGTTACCGTTTTGCTAGGCGATAGGACGCCACATCCTCGGCAACTAGCGTGTAGGGGCTGCTGCCCGCGGGCGCTACGAACAGCTATAGTGTCCCTAGTTTAACACTATCTTAAAGGCGTGTTTGTCAATATGTCAGTATTTTGTCGAGCTAAGACGGAGCTATAATATAATATATTGCTTAGTCCGGCCAGTAACTTCACTTTTGAAGTTGTGGGGTAGACTGGCAACAGTTACGAGCTCATTGCGGCGGCGCAATCTTATTTGATAACATCGCGAATACATTGCTAAAAGTATTAAATAAATCGGAGTTGGTGTTAAATAATAAAACAAACGTTAAAAAGTGAAGTGACATGTCGAAAAAATGGATCTAAACCCAAAAGTTTGGTGATTACGACTAAATTAGACTAAGGTACGTTTACTTTTTATTTCAACTTAACTCAATGCTCGCCAAGCGCGAATTAACTTGTTATTTTTGAATGAATTAATGAATGTAGTTTATTTACTAGAATAGATGGTACATATACAGCTGTTACAATTATTATGATTAGCATTCCCATAGTATATTCAGCCACTATGTAGTGGCATGTGAAAATTACAATGGCAACATAATTTTATGATTAATATTGACCTAGCTTTTACAGTTCTCAAACTGTGTTTCTTAAGGCGCGTCCGCTGCCTCGAAAATCTAACAAAACATTGTTTGTCTAACATGTTACCAAAACATCTTAGCAAAACTTCCCGTCTGTTGCAACAACGTTTTTGTGAGCCAAAACATTGTTGACGCACAAAAGTCAAAATGAATTCTGACAAAGAAGACGTGTTATCCCAACGACGGTCAAACACGAAATGAACGCTGCACCCCCCTCCGCAGGCGAACGCGGGGAATGTTTTCCATCCGTCGCGGCAAACGTGTTTGAGTGTTTTTGCTAACCAAAACATTTAGGCCACGCCCCTTTTATGTTAGAATAACAATTTAGGTGTTAGAAAAACACAAAAACACGCAGCGAACCCGGCTTTATGAGGAATAAATGTCTTTAAACTGATATATTAATACACCAAAGTACATATATACTTTAACAACGTATCATAAGATATATTTTTCCATACTAGTTGACAGAGCTTACATTGCTTCATGAGGGTCCAGAGTGTGAGGTCGGTACTCTGTAACTGCGGGTAGTGGCGGTCGTCCGTCTACACGAGGCGGAGACCACGGCGCCTGCTAGACTGACTCACATTGCTTCATGAAGGTCCAGACCGCGAGGTCGGCCTCGTATTGGAACTGCGTGTAGTAGCGGCCGTCCGTCCACTTGACGGCGTGCGAGGCGGAGACCACGGCGCCTGCTAGACTGACTCACATTGCTCTATGAGGGTTCAGAGCGCGAGGCCGGCCTCCTATTGGAACTGCGTGTAGTAGCGGTCGTCCGTCTACACGAGGCGGTGACCACGGCGCCTGCTAGACTGACTCACATTGCTTCATGAGAGTCCAGAGCGTGAGGTCGGACCTCTGTAACTGCGTGTAGTGGCGGCCGTCCATCCACTTGACGGCGTGCGAGGCGGAGACCACGGCGCCTGCTAGACTGACTCACATTGCTCTATGAGGGTTCAGAGCGCGAGGCCGGCCTCCTATTGGAACTGCGTGTAGTAGCGGTCGTCCGTCTACACGCGGCGGTGACCACGGCACCTGCTAGACTGACTCACATTGCTTCATGAGAGTCCAGAGCGTGAGGTCGGACCTCTGTAACTGCGTGTAGTGGCGGCCGTCCATCCACTTGACGGCGTGCGAGGCGGAGACCACGGCGCCTGCTAGCCTGACTCACATTGCTTCATGAGGATCCAGAGCGCGAGGTCGGCCTCCTTTTGGAACTGCGTGTAGTAGCGGCCGTACGTCCCCACGAGGGCGTGCGAAGCGGAGACCACGGCGCCTGCTAGACTGACTCACATTGCTTCATGAGGGTCCAGAGGGCGAGGTCGGCCTCCTTTTGGAACTGCGTGTAGTAGCGGCCGTCCGTCCACACGAGGGCGTGCGAGGCGGTCACTACCGCTGTGCCGGCGGAGCCAGTGAAGCCTGAGAGCCATTCGCGGCGCGCGTCTACTGGGGCTATGTACTCCGACTGAAACAAAAAAGAAACACTGTTGGGATTCTATCGACGTTTCTTCGCAACAGCAGTTTTATTTTGGACAACACCGGTAGACGCGAACTTCTTACAGGATGAAATTCATTATTTCAATTTGTAACTAAACCTCAACAGGTAGGACATGGGATCAAAACCGGTATTTTTTAAATCTTCTAATATCGTAGGTTCTAATTTTGTATTTTAACAACACAGTTACTCAATAAACGTATTCTATTCTATTCTATACATGCTATTTCTGGAATATCTTAAAATTTTATTTAGGAGAAGAAGAATTAATTACAAAACACCTGATTCAAGTTCTAGAATTTTATTAAAATATACGAAAAGCTTGTAATTGAACGAAAAAACTAATCGTTATTTCGGATATTTTGTATGAAAAAAATACCGGTTCCGATCCCTGGCTAGGACTTACCCATTAACATAACCCTTTAACGTATGTCTGTCAATAGATTATACGAGTGCACTATTTTACAATATGGTCATTTTGGTGTTTTGAGGATAAACACACTATGGCATTGTTTCCTTTAAGTAGAAAGGGCAATAATAAGCATACTATAAAAGAAGAGAACTTACATTATGTGCCACCGCGGCCGGCACTATGTAGGCGAGCAGCACGGTGGATCAACCAAATAAAGGACACAATGGCATAGTGTGTTTGACTGCAAAACACCAAAATACAGTCACCTAGTACCCGGGACCGCCAGCTTTGTAGGCCGTTGTGCAATCAACTGAGTCCAACGTGTCATCAACGAATAGTAGATTGTTTGACAAGGGGCTAAAATAAGCACTTATGACACGAAGTGAGCGAGGACAAATATGTCTAAGTGTCATATAATGGCTTTTAGCCGCGTGTTAAGCACTCTGCTTAACATTTCGATTGCGAGAAAATAAAAAAGACGTCATTAAAATTGTATATTTCATGAAAAATTAAAAGATCACTGAGCAATTCGATCAGAAATGTTGGCCAATCTGATCAGGTTGGTTTGTTTGTTTTTAATTATTCTTAAGTAGCATGTAGCTGGCCGCAAGTTTTTTTTTTCAGTGTCATTCAGGATTATATGGCTTTCTTTTAAACCCTAGGGGCTAATTGTACTATTTTAGTCTCGCTTCGCGAAGCTAATATGACGTACTTTTTGAGCAGGAGAAATGAAAAAGAACTTACATTATGTGCATCAGCGGTGGGCACGATGTAGGCAGCCAGCGCGGTCGGCTGCGCCGCCATCAGCGACCGCAGCGCCGAGAGCCGCTGCAGCGACATGCTCGCTGAAACAACAATAAGGCCCTCCGCTATACACAACGCAAAACACACTGGCGACCTAGATCATGTGGCAATATATGTTTTGTTCATTTGTATGTTAGTTTTAAGATATAATAATTTGTTCGAGTTCGCGCCGCTTCTTGGCGCCGCGCGGTGCCGCACGTTATCGCCTAACGGCATAGGGCTCGGGCACCTTCGCGCTCGCCTCGCTTTTACTGGCCCCACCAGTCGATCTAGCAATCCGACGCAGAGAGGCTGCGCGCGCTCCCCCGTACCGCTCTCTGTTACGCTTACGCGGAATGTATGTTCTCTATTTCTCCCTCTTGCGTGCACTGTGTTACTTTCTTTCTTCTGTAATCTATTGTCATAATTTTGTGAACTGTGTCGAAGTTAGAATAAACTTTATATATGTTTATATGTGGTTATTATTTGCATATCAACGTTAGCTACAATCATAATAGGCTTGTGTTTAAAAAAAATATAATTCGACCGTCAGTTATATTATCAGAAAATATTGGAAACTTTTCTTTTGCCAATTACAAAAAATGTTAAAGATACAGCCCGTTAAAGTTCAGAAAAATGTTAAACATATAGTCCGTTGAAGTTGTCAAAAAACGGTCGCTTTTCGCACGGCGTGACGTCATACTCACAAACTTTACGCGCTTTATCTTTGTCTTTTTTTGTTTGATTTACAACCCATAGTACAAGCTTTGCTTAGTTTGGGACTAGGTCGATTTGTGTAGGCTTGTCCCTGTGTTATTTATTTCTTTATTTTATTTAAAAGTAAAACTCGCGCACTTAGGAGTAAAGTTGAGAAAGAATCAACTTTTGTCGTTCAATAAAAGTTGATCAACTTTTATTTAAAACATGATCTTATTAGCGATTGTCATTCAATTCGTAACCGATTTAAGTTGATCAAATAAAATCACCTCGCGAGCAACCAGGTTTAAAGGTTTCGTCAATATAGACCTATGGTCAACTATAAGCTTTAATTGGTGTATTACTGGTCTCACTAATTCAGCCTGGTTTAGTAAGAAAGGAAAATATTGTATTGATATAAAAGCGTACTCCCACCTGAAAGGCCGACAACGCACTTGTGACTCCTCTGGTGTTGCAGGCGTCTATGGGCGACGGTGATCGGTTACGATCGGCGATCCGACTGCTAGTTAGCCCCCTAATAACATTAAAACAAACTTACAGCTGTTTATGAAATGGTGGTGATCAGCTCTGGCGATGGTTTGTATTGTGAGTCTGCAAGAAAGGAAGGATACAAATAATTATCTGTAATTTCTATGCTTGGTACAGTCTCCAGCATCAATATCAGCCATAAAAAAGCGGGCGAAAATATCTGACACGTCCTAACAGCCCTAGAAATCGAGTCGTGTCAGATATTTATGCGCGCGTTGTTGTGGCAGATATTAATGCTGCTGACTTTACGGATAAAGTTAGTGATATAAGAATTACTCGTAGCTTCGAATAATGAACCGAATCGTAGACGTGCGAGCCACTTCATTCCTTTAAGATCCTCTTTAGAACGTTAAAAAACGTTAGTAAACTTCTATCCCAAACGGACCAAAATGATATAAAATTATACCATAGTCCCACAGGATTACTACCTATTTGGATATACCCCCAAATTCAAGGCCCAGTCCGATTTTGTACTAATCTAGAATGGATGATCTGGAATAAATTGTCGCCGCCAGTACTTCCGGACCGATGCGATTCAAACCTTCAAGAGTCCCTCCGTTTGCCCCCGAATTACATAAAAAAAAATATTCTCCTTCTTTTTCATTTAACCACATTTTACAATTTTTGAAAATATACCGATTTCATATGAAAAATCAATTTCAAAAGTTCCTCATTTGAAAAAGTAAGTGACATGTAGAAGCACCATTACTAAGGCAGATTTGTATAAGAGTGTACTGCTGTTCCTCTTATGCGCTATGACTGACAAATATCCAGAGACCTCATTCAGAGAATAGTATGTTTCTTTCAAGCACTTCTAAAACCTAGTTATTAAAAAAAGGGTTCCTTGAAAATAGATTAACAAAATTAGTCTTTATTTAATGTACTTGGAAATTTCAAATGCTCTCATTTAAGGGTCCTTCAACTTTTTTTTGTACCTCGTTGCCAAAGGTACGTCTCCTGAGTCACTCTTTAAAACGTCGATTTTAAGCTTTTGGGCGCCACAGTCGGCTAATCACGTCATCGAAAATTCGTCTCACTGACGCTACTCTAAAACCCGAAAAACGAGGTTCGTATGGCGCCACCTCGCTCCCTCAAATACAGCTTAACATGAGAGCGAGAGGGACACCACGTTACGAACTTCGTGTTTTGGAGTAACCCCCCTGTGTCGGCATATGCCGACCTTTCATTGTTCAAAGACGTCGAATATAATATCAGTTGATACCTCGATCTGCAATCACTATTTTATTTTTGATGGTTCATTTTATTTCATTGCCGTGTCGTCTGGGTCCCGTCGTATTACTTCGCTGCTTGGTGGTCAAAAGTTTGAACGATATAAAGGCAACAAACAAACAATTATTACCAACTAGCTTCTGCCCGCGACTTCGTCCGCCTTAAATTCGTTTATTGCAGATAAGGGTATTTTCCGGCATAAAAAGTAGCCTATATCCTTTCCCGGGACTCAAACTATCTCCATACCAAATTTCATACAAATCAGTTCAACTCTTTAAGCGTGAAGAGGTAACAGACAGACAGACAAACACTTTCGCATTTATAACATTAGTACGGATTTGGCAAAAAGGTATTCATTTTAGCGCCACCTGTTAGTTTAGCAAGGTACTCGTTACTCGTGGGCTCGTAGCACATGTTTGAAAAAGTTTGCACCTCCTTCCTAAGTAGCGCGATAAGATTCAGGTGCAAACTTAACTCAATCAAATTTAGTGGCTACACCCCCTTTTAAGGGTTGAATTTTTATAGATTCAAGATTCAAAGATTTATTTGCGACGAATACAGTTACACAGTTGTTACATGTAATTCAAAAGTACCATGTATTCAGCCTACAAACAGGCATGCAAATGTTTAGGATAATTAAAACTAATGAGTAAAAACAATTAATTATGGAAAATAAAATATAGAATGTCAATAATATAATTCTACCTAATTCTACATGACTCGAGAAAAACATTTACCTACATCATAGAAACAACCGTCGAGCAGCCAGCTATTTAATTTATTGTTAAAACTATTTCCTTCTTGAATTCTAATGTCATTCATTAGGTATACGATTAAAAATGTCAATGCACATGTTAAAGACATTTTTCTCGTTTAGCATAGTATGGCAGCGAGGTCTTTTTAGCAGATGCCTATCCTTCAATCTCGTCTGCCTTTGCGTAGTTTCTCCACGTAATTCAAAGTAATGTGAATTAGATTTTACAAAAGTGCACACTTCTCTGATATATAAACACGGCAAAGGCAGAATTTGTAACTTTCAGAGCAGAATTTGTAACAACTTATAGCCTATAACCTGGGCGGGGAATTTCTCGACAGATTAGTAAAAAAAATCTGTTCAGCCGTTTTCACGTGATGCACGTACAAATAAACAGACAAAAAGACAAAAATTCTAAAAACTGTTGGAACGTGTTCTGTTACCGTTTTTAAGTATCCCCGGCCAATTTTTTTTCGGATATCTTCCATGTACAGACTTTTGACCCTCTTCAGCTTTATTATATGTATAGATGTATAAATACTAGTCCTATTTCAAAGGCCCTCTTCAGTATGTAAATAGCGTAGATTATTTCCAATTCCTTAAGTAATACCATCACTAATAGGGATGTTGACAACTTTGTTCTATGGTATGTTATAGAATGAATGACCTTTCAATAATATAAGTACTGGTGAAAAAACTACTTGTATCACATTATTCGACTTTCCCATAAACGCTCCATACTAAATCCTAGGAAGGCGTGACGTCACACCTTCCTACCTTAAATGGGGAAATTAAGAACAGTGCTGCAGCTATGTTAAAACTTCCGTTTATCGAAACGGTTTCATAACAAAAGTTCCCATACGTTTCATGGGCTATTCAATGGCATTATTATTTATAAATATTTTCATACTTTAAAAATGGAGATTCCCACCTATTTTTAAAGGCTCATAAAACAAGATACACGTAAAGTATCGAACTCAAATTTTTTTTTAGGATTTTCTTCATAAATACTACAGTTTCGTATCAAAGTTTAATTATTGTTTGAGTACGTTCAACAGCCCTATTGTATCCCGAGTTTCGGACAGAATATTGAAAATACAAACTGATCCACTCTCAAATACCCTAAATACTCACCTATTGTAAACGTAATATCACCACAAAAGAGAACCAACGCAAACTAACTGCGAGGTTTTGCGCATCGCGAACAAAATGCTAAAAATAGTCGCCATTAGAATTTCATGAATGCAGTCATTTCAGATGCATCGGCGCTGAATAAGAAAATCGGCGGATCGGCCACGCGTGTGTAGGGTTCCTGGTAAATTGTCATGCATGTATATTTATATATGTAGCTAATTAATTAAAATCAGTCTATTACCAGCTTTTGTGTGTGTCATTGACTCCTCCGCCTATATAGTTATTTGACATGGCGCAGTCGGTAGGATAACCGCTGGGTAAACACTTTAATTTTTATAAGCTTTTATTTTATTTAGAGTAGAGACAAGTCCGTCAGCGCTGCGTTCGGCGCTGACACACATTTTGTGAATGCTATAGCAGCGCTTGGACGAGATTTAAAACATTTTTTGCAATCATTGCGCCGCTCAAAATTATGTCCGACCTAAACATGTTTTTTTGACTGCGTTGACTTTGAAGTCGCAGATTAACACTTTCGCAACCGGGTAAAATTTTGAACAATACCCCAGAAACCGACTGAACTCGCCAGGTGGGCTAAGGGGAGCAACGCAACGCCTCACGCCGCGTGTCCGCTAGGCGGACACTAGGCGGTTGCTCAGGGCTGTGACAAGTAACTGTTGTATACGTGAATAAAATCAAAGGTTTTTTATTTTTGAATCGCATTAGGTGAAGTAAAAACACACTGCCTGTATATTTAAAATCAACCGTACCTACATTTCGACCACATAATAATCAGAAGTATTAAAACCTTTCTGTTAGTGTCAGCCCTGTGGTGGCGAAGATGCCATGTGTGCCCGCCAGGCGAGTTCTTTGGCATGGCGTGTAGGTTTATAGCTACTGCCCGCCTGGCGGGCTTAGCCGGCATCTGAGCAAACATTACGAGTGCCTACCAGGCGGGTTCTTGGTTGCGAAAGTGTTAAAGCTTAAAGGGATTGCAGAATTGTGTATTTGATATTAAATTCAGCTTGATACCTCCACGCATTCCTGAGAAAAAGGGTCTTAACAGACGGACGGACAGCAAAATGATCCTATACGTGTCCCGTTTTTCCTATTGAGGTACTGAACCCTAAAAATAAGATAAGTATAAGTGTTGTTACATGGCTTTACTCTCAAATGAAATCAACTAGAGACGTGAGTGAGTGATTCAAATGAACTATAATCATTTGGTTTAGCTCATTCGCGCTTTCGCTCACTGAAGATTCTAGTCGCTCAGTATTTCATCTATCTCAGTATAACTTGCTGGCTCTCGCTCATGATCCAAATTAATATGCCGAACCCAACGAAGGCAGAGTATGTTATAATTTCTTTTTTATAAAACGTATTATATTACTTTATAAAACATCAAAAAAAAATACTTACTTTTCATTAAATACTGTTTGCTTGTAATTTTAATTTGGAAAACATAGTTATTAGGAAAACAGTCGACGCATATATTTGAAAGGTACGATGGCACAGACACACCGATATAAACGTTAATAATATAAAACAGGGATACATATATAATCGTATCTCTGAAGGAATTGTTACTCTTCAGGGAAATAGGTTTAAAACTACTCTAAATAGCTGGCTTATGGAAAATTGTTTTAAAAGCGTAAAATAATTTTTCGACACTTGTAGAATTTGGTAATTAATTATACTATTATTATTAATTATTGACATTATATCATTATTATTGATTATTGAGATTGGAAATTATATTGGATATTATTTTCTTCTGTTTTCGCGATTATTACTCATTGAAATGAAACAATTTAACGGATTATATCGCGTATATTATCTCATTTTAGTTCCCGACGTTTCGGAAGCTTTCCAGCTTTCCATGGTCACGGGTCCACCCGTTAAATTGTTTTATATTGGATATTAATATAATTTAGTGTGTTAAATAATTGCATGCCTACGTGTAGGCTGAATACATGAAACTAAAAATATTGTAAAACCTATATGTATAACCCTGTATTCCTAGCAAATAAGTCTTTAGAAAAAAAACTTACGCATGGAAAGAAAATGAAAGAGGTTACTCGCTTATACACGGTGGCATCGAGAAACTCGGCAGACTTTAACCATAGAGTTTAGTGGCCCATTAGAGTACATTGGTATACCGTAAAGTAAAAAAAACTATTTTGAGATTTTTTATAAATTCACGTGTAAAGAAGTGACTTAATACTGAGAGTTACGAGTACTATTCGACACGAATTACCCAAACTTCTTGTGAAACTTAATACAAACTGGCAAAAAAGCATGCAGATACTGCTTCTGTGAATAAATGTATAGTAGTAAGCTGCTACATTACATCATTAAAGCGTGATAGTCATGAGGGTTTGAGAATTGTCTATACTATTATAAAGTTCTAAAAATGAAATGTCTGCACATTGAAGATATTAAAAAAAAAACTATTGTAAGGGACTTTTTGGAGGTTACCGACGCGAAAAATATTTTTTTGGATTTTTTGTATGTTTGTATGTGTCGTTGCGGCTTCATAACGGATTTCAACTATTTTTGGTACACGGGTAGCTGGGTATCTCCAGATGGTTATAGGATACTTTTTACCCGACTACGTTGAAAAAAGAGGGGTTATGACTTTTTCTCCTCCGTGAACGGAATTGCGGGCGCCTTCTAGTGAATTTATAAAAATAATATCTCAAAAATTACGCGTTTTCGGACTACATGTTATACAACTTTATATGACCAATTAGGCTGTACATTCGATGGTTAAAATCTGTCTTGTTACACATTCCCACCGTGTATTTGATGTCGATTAAAAATAAACTTGTTGTTAACTTACATTATAAACAAAACCGCACATTTTAACATCCTATTGACTAGCACACTGGTTTCACTACTAATATATAACAGTATTCAAAGTTGTTTGTGTCGGCCTCTTGCATAACGCGACTTTACAAACAAAAGAGCTTATATTCATTAAAGATTATCTTCAACTAGACCTTATCGTATAACGTCGAAAGCTTATTTTAGCAAGCAGTTTTTGAAAGAATTGAATGACACAATGAACGTTTTAGACGTGTCGTTGTATTGAGGAGTGTACAATATCCAATCTGTAATGAAAGTGGCACGCGGACAGCGTACAGAGATGACCACGAAACTAATCTACCTTGAATTGACGATACGAAATTTATTAATATTACATTTCTGACCGGTGGGTCACAGATCTGGTTTGATAAGGTCCAGAGACCGGATCGCTCTGATATGCTTTGATTTTGGTGTTATTAATCTATACTTTTTTTATGTTATGGGGGCAAACGAGCAGACGGATCGCCTGATGGTAAGCGATCACCGTCGCCCACAAACACCTGAAATACCTACCAGAGAAGTCACAAGTGCGTTGCCGGCCTTTCAGGTGGGAGTGCCCTCTTTTCTCAGGCTTTTCGCGAAAAATAAAGTAGTAAAAATTTAATGTCTGTACATTGAAGATATATTCAAAAGAAATTTTGTAGCGAACTCGATGAAGAAAAAAGAGGGTTATGATGTGATTTTCCTCCGCTGACGAAGTTGCGACGAAGTTATAAAAAACATAGTAAATTCGTAATCAGTTTTAATTATAATACACTAATTTAGTTCATACATACTACACAGACTGTTCAGTTACATTATTTTATTAGTTTCATACAATCACAGCATAACAATATCTAGGTTTTCAGATTCCATATTATTTTCCCAAAATGAACAAAAAGTATATAATATATTCCAAAAAATAGCGAGGCTATGATGTCATCATCCAAATTAGTCATATATCAATCATAGCTCCAAATTTTTCAAGAAAGAAAAGGTATTTTTCAAAATGTATTCGTTTTATTAAATGAAGTATTACGTTATTCCTAAAAGATACATTTTCTTATAATAAAACCACTCAAAACAAAATATCATCATTTAGCTCGTTATTTTCTAGCTTTGTTTTATTTGTAAGCTAAATACTATATTAGGTACAAAATACGCGTTTTGAAGTAATATTTGGATGTAATTTTGGGAAACATTCACGTACATAATTCGATTTCGTCTATAAAAAAATATGAACTGTCATTTGCGTTTCCTTTAATCTCACATCAGCAATGCGAGGATATAAAATTGCGTGTCAACTTAAATACTAATAATAAGTGTCTAAAATCACCGGTCGCTACTTTGAAAAAAAAAATACAATTACCTCATAGACTATAGACCGGCCATTTGCATTTTTTATTTAGCTGACTTATCGTGCTCCAAAATGGTATCCAGGATATCCTTGTAAATATTATATTTGCCATTTTTCTATAAAATTAGCAATGTGTTGGCAAATACTTAAGGTTCATCTAGAAATCACGCAAGGTTTATTAGGCCACATTACGACCCGCTCTCCCTTGGTGATCATTGGTGAGGTTCTAGGAGACAATTTTATTTAGGTATATAACAGGGCAACGTCAAAATGGCGACGGTTACAATGATATAACATAAAAAAAGGTCGATAGGTTATACGGGCTCCGAAAATGGCACACCAAAACTACGCCAATTGGCAAACCTTAACTCAGTCTCGCGCACAGAGCGTACTTTGTTATTGGATTATGCGTCAAATAAACAGAACAGCCTTCATGCATAATGAGATTTTGCACTAATTACTCAATAAATTCTGATAAAAACGTCTATAAATGCGTCTAAAAGCATTTATGATTAGTGTGTTATTGCAATATTATCAGATTTATGTGTGCATAAGCCTGGCCATTTTTACACGTGGATTATCGTGTAGGTAACCTATCTACCTCTTTTATGATATCATTGGTTTCAAAAGTAAGATTTTTACGTAACAAAAAGACATGATTCAAAAAGAAACCAAACAGTAACATTAAAAAAAATCGGCTTTTGCTAAAAATGAACAACACGCAAAATGCTAGCTCGACAAGGTCTTTCGTAACATACCCATTGTCTGCGGGCGACGGGGGGAAAGACAGAGGGGGCGAGCGAGAAGCATGCGCGCGGCAGGGTCATCGTTGCCCGGCCCGTCGCCCGCAGACCATAGGGGTGTCACAAAAGAACTTGTCAACATAACTGCATGCAAAGTTTTGCAAACAATAAAAATATACATCATGGCAAATGTACAGCACGCAGAATGTACTTACGTTAAATCCATATAAAGCAAAACGTGTACAAATAAATATGTACATTTCGCGAATTGTTTAATTGTATAATTCATAACTCAAAATGTAATAAGTAACACTGCACAATTTCCGTATGCACATTTTAATGGCTTGTACATTCTGCGTACTGTACATTTGTCATGATATTTTACGTGATGTACATTTTGCGTATGTACATTTTGCGTTGTAGATTTTTCCAGCTGTTTTTGTTAAATAATACTACATAATTACAAACGAACATAAAAGCAATTTTGATATTGGCAGTAAAGTTTCAAATTTATCCCCAGTCCAGTGGGAATAAAAAAATACTGGGAACAATGGCATTCTAAGATTGCCCGAGTTTATCTGTCTTTTATCGTTTTATTTAGTTAACAAACTTTATAAACCTTAGGGCGTCCGCTCCGGGTGCCGTTTCCTGTATATTCATAGACCAGCTAAAGCATTCACAAAATGCGGAAAATGAGGTCCAAAAAGCTCACATTGTTTTATTTACGAAATGGCTGTTTTTGACAAAAACGGCGTAAGATAAATGCCCCAGTGCTTGTCGTCGTTCCAATAGTTGGCATAGTCAACCTTAATTAATTGCAATACAGCTGGCGGATGGGATGTCAATTATTGGAATAGTCATGATAACTGGGTATGAAAATCAAAATTCTAATTGGTCCGTCATAAATAATAAAAAAACACTCAAATAAATCGTATTAAAGTTTAGGAGTGGGGGCTCGTGACGTCACTCCTAGGTAAAAATTGTACTTAGGAGTGACGTCACGCGACATTTTGGCTCAATGTATTGCCTGTATTTGTTGATTACGTAAAAAAAGAAAAAATACGTGTCCAACATTTTTTATTTACCTACATGACGGACCAATTATTAAAATTTAGACATAATCACTATTGCGGTGAGATTGTTGTTTTACTAAATAAAACAAGTACAGTAAAACCAAGTATACTGCTCAAAACAATATAGGGGACACTAAGAATTTCGATCGTAACGTAAAAATATATATTCGTTATTATAAACAAAGATCAGAAACAAATGAAAAAAATTTTCGACGATACTGGACTTGAACCAGTGCCTTGAACCAGTGACTTGGTTCAAGTCCAGTATCGTCGAAAAATTTTTTCATTTGTTTCTGATCTTTGTTTATAATAATAACGCTAGTGGAGTGATCCACTAATAAATTGCAAAAATTGTGATTATTATCATGATATTTGTAAAAACAAAAAGTATATATTCGTTAGTTAAAAAATATTTTACAAAGCCTCCAGTTAAGACGCTTTTGTTTTTGATTAGGCTAATAATCGCATAATTAAATAGTTAATTGTTTTTATTGAGATAAAATTAGTTCATTGCAACTACATAAACAGAACAGAAATTCTCCGGTCTATAGTGGCCTCTATCATGTTTTGAGTAGTATACCTACATATTAATAGTACTCGGCTCCGTATGTCCATCTCTTTCGCACCTGACAAAATATTTGTCACACGTGTTGAAGTCACGAAGATTGACAAAGTACCATTAGTATTCCGGTTTCACTGTACAAAAAATGACAGATGATTTCTCACTTGCTCCCAGTAAGCTAACTGAAAATACGCCCCAACCAGTAACCAGAACACGAGATCCTAGTCTTGTCGATACGTAAAACGAACTGGCGACCGAGATCATAATACTATCCCGTTCACACTTGCGTGGTCTTAACAGGTGTGAAAGAAATAGCAGTATGATGTCGGTCGGCAGTTCGTTTTGCGTTTTATACAATTGGGTCCTCGTCCGCGGTGACGGCTTCGGAAGGGTTCCGCTCGGCAGGAAGCCTCCCACCTGTCAACCCCGTATAAAGGGCTACATAATCAGTGAATAAGTATTTTAGATGAATACTGATGGACCACAATATTAACTGTATGATGTACAGCCCCT
The DNA here is from genome assembly GCA_905404275.2 of Hedya salicella. NCBI lineage: Eukaryota > Metazoa > Arthropoda > Insecta > Lepidoptera > Tortricidae > Hedya > Hedya salicella. The sequence goes on from FR990120.1 coordinate 7,143,364, forward strand.
TAGAATTATAGTGACATAACTGAAAATTCAAATGTTTTGGAAAACATTGAATAGTGACGGTATTGATAAAAAATCCAAGCAGAAATAAAAATTAATAGCGATCCACTGCTGTCTAAGCCGGAATTAATTATCTTTCTTTCTACTTAGATCTTTGTATCAATATTGGAATAAATAATAATAATTATTATTATTTTGTCAATTAAACAAAAAATGATGAAGATATAACCTGTTAAAGTTCCCCGTGACGTCATGCGCTCCCACTCCCAAACTTTGACAGGCTTTAGGTTTGTTTTTTTTGTTTGATTGACAAAAGAAAAAATACTTTTCCAATATTTGTTGATAATTTAACTGACGGATTAATCAGAATAATAGTTTTTTTACCCTGGAAACTACCCTATTGTCTAGCCTTTTTAGCGAATATCACAAGGCAATATATATTCAGTTTTTAGTGGTTGGGAAGTACTTTCTGCCAATATCAATTAAAATACAGTTATAATACAAATTAATGCTAGTTTCATGGCCCCTCTACACGATCGCCGATCGTCGGCGAGCAAGCGGGACACAGCAATACGTTAGATTGAGATGGAAATATATGGTTTTTCTAATGTATAACCGACTGCTCGCCAATAATCGGCGATCGTATAGAGGGGCCATCACAAATTGAGACATCCACTGCCATCTTAAAAACACAGACACTGTTGTATCTGATTCACTTCTTTATTAATATGTCAAAAGTTATAATTTTGCTATATTTAATCATGCTTGCGGAACATTGATAATTTGATATTACACATTTAATGGCGTCTTTCTTTAGAACAGCAGTGGGAAATGAAAAACAGTGTTTTTTTACCGCCTGTGTCACTAAGGAGTGTTATGTTTAAGTTAGTGTCCATAAACGCAGTTTTACATTGCCAAAGTAACAGATCAAATTTCATAAAGTTTTGTATACATTATTTTTATATTACAGTGAGTTCAACCCTTTAATAACATGCAAATAAGTTAAAACAGATCTGAAATGAAACCAAAAAGGAAAGATGTTCCGTCATACATTCAGACTAGTTAGTTGAAATAGGATGCAATGATTTTAGATAGGTAGGCCCATATATTAAAACATTTTTTTTGTACATGAATATATCGTTTTTTTTCTGAGGAGTAAATACGGGTGCTTCAAGGGGTCACACCCTAGCCTAGTCACTAATGGGTAAATCAACTCTTAAACCCACACTTTTGAGGTCTCTAGCGTTACCGAAAATGTCTGAGTTACCGAGACATTGGGCTTCGAATATATCCTGTTCATTAGGTTTAACAGAAGAAACATTCAACGTTTTAACATACCCCATAAAGGAGGGTGGGCTAATTGGCCATTATGATCAATAAGGACAAGCGATGTCACCAGATAGGTTATTCTAAGTTGTAAAATTTTGCTATGGTAGGTAGCAATGGCGTGGCGTCAAATATGTTGTTGGTAAAGCCGGAGTATATTTTCTCTTATGTTTTGTTTAACAGCAGTAGAATTAAGTACTCAAACGTCTTAAAGTAGGCAAGCTGGCTACACCACTGGTAGGTAGTCCCAAATCTTTGTGTAAAAAAATTTATAGCCGCAATTAAAAAAATTAGTGTGAGTTGAAACGTGACTTTACAGGTTTTTTCGATACTAAAAGTTCCTATGTCGCAGTTTATGAAGGTTTTGTAACTGTCTATGATTTTGTCATGATATTTTAGATTCTTATGCATTTTCTTATGTTTTTTTGTGTCATTCTGGTTCAGCTATTCACATGTGTTGTTGGAAGGCATGAAGCATATAATCCTCCAGCTGGGCACTGTTCTTTTTTGATTATTATATTTGTTGTTTCTGTAATGCCATTATATCCAACCTTCAATTTAAGTCTTTGTATAATACTAACACATTATGGATACTGTCCGAATAAAACATTTTGAATTTGAATTTAACACAGCTCATAATTAACAAACCTTATGTTTGAAAAATGTAGATATTTGGTTGTTTTATTATGCGTATTTATATATAATGAAATGTTTAAAAACCGTTGTAGACAACTAAAACACACTAAGAATAAAAATAGTCTTCTTTATGAAATGTCTATTTATCTTGCCATAACTTTTTTTACACAGAGATTTGACAATTCTTGCTGTACTAAAAAATAGAGTAAAAAAAATCCTTTCGCATAATGCTTATTCTCATTGATTCCAGGGCTGCGGTCCAAACAATTCTGCCCATCCTCCTTTAAACAAAGAGAAACCATTATTTAAAGGCATTATTTTACTATCAAATTTAAAATTTGTGGACAGATTTCTCTGGGTTTGATTGTTGAATCACCGTAATCTCCTTTTTGTTTTCAAAGATCTTAGATTATTGTACACTGCAGGCAGCATCATCCTCTTGGCACAGCCAGGAGTTTGTCAAGGGTTGCTTAGTCATAACATTGCAAAATCATATTTCTCAGTCATTTTCTTCAACTTATCGTTGATTTGTCTCACTTCCAACCATTTATACTAGAATTTGGTAATCTGAAAAAGAAATAAAATGTGATATTTTAGTGGAAAAAGGAAATTCTGCTTTTGTATGTCTGAAGTCTATCTGATCTATTGGGAGTTACAGGTTAGGTCAGGTTTAGACATTGGACTAGGGTTACCAGACATGAGGAATTTTGGCCATTCATCGGAAATGTAGCCGGAATATAAAAGTGTCACGATTTTTTTTATGAATATCTCATTCCTTTTTTTATTAACATGAATACAAAACTAATCAAAAGCCCTGTTATGTACATCATATTAACACTTGCCGCACGGCAAAATGTTATTTGGTTCAAGCACATTTGGTCACTGGACATTCAAGTCGCTCAGTATCTCAGTATTACTTGCTTGCTCTCACTTATGACAATTGGAGATGGGCCAAGTATGGACTATGCCGAATACGAATATTCGGTTCAGCTCTTATCAAACTCAATAATCTGTTCAGCTTATTTGATTAAAACAACTCTGGTTTCTCTTACTGCAGTTTCTAGCTAAAGTTTTTTGCAAAATAATTATATTTATATTTTAACGCATATTTATGAATCACAAAAAACCTACGCTTTTTATTTATTCTACCCATCTCTAATTCAAAGAGAAGAGATTCAAATAATATATCTTATACTTTTTTTTGATATAAGACATTTTCTATTACCTCATAGGATTACTATAAAAACAACTACTCAATCATCAACTATGTCTACAGATCCACTGAGCTAAATGAGCTAAATGAGTGTTACATATCTCAGTGTGCAGCAACAGATACAAATCTATCCTTTTAATTCAGTCAGTGATCTCGCATTTCTACACTAATCCTTAGTTAGTGCCATAAAAACAAGTATATGACTCAGAAACCAAACATGAACCAACAAGTCAAATCTAAGGTTGTTGACCTCACAACACATTAAAGCTTTAGTCTGCACAAATATGATATTTTCTTCTGTTTCCGCGATTATTACTAATTGAAATAAAACAATTTAACGGATTATATCGCGTATTTTATCTCATTTTCGCGATATAATCCGTTAAATTGTTTTATTTCAATGCACAAATATGGCTTAAATGATTTAAAATGTCATAGTTAATTGGGCCATACCATTTACTTGGAACCATTTGATAAAGTCAATTACAGTGATGAATTATCGATCATGATAAAGTATTTAGTTAAAGATAATTGAGTAATTAACACTAGTATAATGCTTTACTCTCTTATCTTCTATTAAGTTTTGTGCCATACAAGTTCTATTTAAGAAAAAAAAAATATTTTGGAGCCTGTATGGGTAGCCTTTCATAGATAAATAAGTTTCTGTCAATAAATTTCATTTTAGTGACTTGCTTTTATTGCAGACTGCACTTTTTCTTGAACATCCATCAACCAGGAAGTGGATCAAATTTAACTTGCAAGATTTGATTACAGACCAACAGACAACGGGACAGGTGAAAGTAAATAAAGGCTTGTAAAAAACAGCCAATCCTAGAATAATTTTCCACTCACCTCAGCATTCCATTGGTGCTATAGAATTTGAATTATCACCATAACCGCTCAGGCTGCCTTGTCCGAACTCGATTCCGCTAATCTGACTGTCTGCATTGAATGATGCTCCGTAAGAATCAGTGTTTGGCCCATGTACTGTTTCCATGTTACCATCACCGGAGTCCGTAGCCGCTGCAGCATCTGGTTCGGCCCAGTTTATCTTAAATCTGGTCACTCTGGGCTCAGAAGCCAGAATATTCCTCACTACTTTGTCAAACTGAGGCTTCGCCGGCGGATTTTCCCTAAGTTCTGGCTCGCTTTCCGTATATTCGTTGTTTATGAAGTAACCGACTCTGACAAACTCTTGTCCTCTGTATGAACACGTTAGAAGCACCACCGTTACGCCTAAAGCGTCGTTTTCGGGTATGCGGGTGACGTCCGGCGGGGGCGCTTGGAAAACAAACATGTGTCGCCCTTCAGGTATCGGCCCGACGTAAATTGTGTCCAAAACTTGATCGTGTTCCTCTGTTTCCGCTGACCCAACGTATATCATCTTCCATTCTAGGTCCTCCTTCAGTTCTTCTATGCATTCGAAGGTTAATTCGAATTGAAAAGGATTGAGAAACGGACTCGGGTTGTCGAGTACAACGACATTGGTTATGTGAACCTTAGCCATTGTTTAATGCGCACTGATAAGACCTTTATGTTATTCAAGTTTTATTAGTTTTAGATTGCTCAAATAGATCACTCGAATACGACAAAGCAACTTTATTACGACTAAATACCTCGGAAACCAACGGAAAATTGTGGCAAAGGTGGAAATATGACAATTATTTTGGCGGTTCGAAAGGTCACGTGACCAAAATAAGTTGCGATAACAGCACTGTCGGTGGCGAAATGGGGAACTAAAATAAAAAAATAAAATATTTGACAACCATGACGACTTACAAAACAACATCATGGTTTCGAGTGAAATCCAAAATCAATAACTTATTTAGGAGGCGGCAATAACAACGCTTGATAAAGAATAACATTTCAAGTGATATTACTTACGATTTTCTAGATTTTTTTATTTGTTTTCACCAGCTTATCACAACCTTGAACTGTCAGATGAACCACAAATAAGGAGTTAGTAATGTTGCCATTGTTGCCAGCTATTATTAACAGCTCTATAATTTATTACGTTGTTTTTAAGTAAATCTATGTATGCATTATCCAACAATCACACGTGTAAAAAGTGAGGAATTAAAGGAATATTAATAGCCAAAACGGTGCAACTATTTAAATTTAAAATGTTGTTATCCCTTGCGGATCTTAGGTATGCCTGAAAGATATAAATTATTTTTATTATCCGCATATGACAGAAAAAAACTCTTAGAGCTTTTAACCACTGTACTGTGTCATTATAGTTTTGTGGTGTTATAAATTCATTACAAGGATCATTCATGGATTAAACCTTAGAATAATAACGCCTAGAATGATAGTTTCATACGGCCGACGCGCCAAGCGTGAGGCATAAAATTGATTCATGTAGTTGTGATCAAGTCGTACTTACACGCGCCAATACGCAGAGAAACGCACTGTAAATGTTGCTAGCGCAATCACATTCCCTGAAAATGTGTGATATTTCGCGTACCGGCAATGTTTTATTTTTTAGTTTTTTTTACATATGAATGTTCTCATATTGTACTATTTGGTACCTAGCATAAAATAACTTTACTTCTTCATAGTTAACTAATAAACGAAGTTGACCTGTACGCAACGTACTCGTCACGTACGGGCCAGCGGCTGAAAATTAAAATTTAAGTAATAGACCCCGATAAAAAAATGTAATCATTATGTACCAAGAAGTCTTAATAACAAAATTAAAAAAATATAATCCCCCCACAGTTGATTGTCATTATAAGTTAGCCGGTATGTATCGAGTACCTACGTTCCATAGGTAAGGAAAATAAATAGACTTAAAATGTATATTTAAAAAAATATATATATTAGAAAATTGTACCCAAATGTACTTCACCTACTATACCTACTAACTTATTACAAAATTATGATAAATCTCTGTAAGTAAGTATTGTTTATCTCACAAGGTTGAGGTAGGGGTTACCGTAATCCGGAGACCTAGAAGTAACTAAATTGGCCAAAAACAAACCCAAACAATAAAGTAATTTTAACTTAAAAATATAGTTCACTTGTTATTATTAAAAATTTACAGCTTTTTATTCCAGCGGGTTCACTTTAAACTGCCAATAAAAAAGTACTGCTTTCAAAGTTAAGTACCACTTTCTCAATTTAACTTTGACTATGTTGTTTGTAATTTTATCAAGCAAAAACCTCACAAACTCAAAAATTAGATAGATATTGGAGAAAATGTTGCACTGTACAGTATACATATAAGTAAGGAAGAAAATGTATTAATGGTAGTGCAGTACATTTTAGGTACAATTTTTTCACATCAACATTTTTGAGTACATTCATACGTAAAAAAATCTAAAAAAAATAAAACATGGCCGGTACACAACCTGTCACACCTGAAAATGGGGGTATACTCTTGGTGACTGGTAAAATAAAAAAAAATAATCAAACTATTCTTGACATCAAAACTTACTGAATACATTAAACGTGGGAATATTTTACTAAATTATTAATTCAGGTAATAATCCATTATTACCGTACCATCAAGTTCATTATTAATTTAGTTTATCATCAGGACAGAAATATGAGTAACTAAATCCGTTACATTGGCAACACTAGGTTGTCATGCCGCTTATAGAAAATATGCTATTTACATTACTGTTTTACGTAAAAATACGAGTTAAAAAATATATTTATGAGTGAAATGTTATCTTAAAATGTTTATCCGTCTTATCCGATGCATTGTGACACCCTTTCACTGCACAAACCGTCATATTAATTGAAAATGTGGGAGCTGTTTACACCTGACACCCGTCCTTGCAACTGACACGCCGATCGGCGTACTTAGCCATTTATGGCCAAGTTTTGGTGGCCTCACCGTTGCGCGTGGACTGCGTTTCTAGGCGTTATTATTCTAAGGATTAAACCATAGTCAATGAATGATCCTGACAGATATAATTAATTGTTCAATTAATATATATATCTATCCGCCTAAAGGTTGTTCAATTGGTGCGTAAAATAAATTAACCTATTGAAAATGAAAATGAAAAAGAACGAAGGACTGAGTAGCATTTCGAAAACAATGTCCTGTAATTGATTTCATAGTATCTTGCTACTCTAGTGGCATATTATTTACTGCTTTCCGTGGATCCGTTTTTCATCTATGTTTCCATATGATTTTGGGATTCCATAGAATCATTTTTGCAAGCGTGCCAAAGTAATCAAATGTTACGATTTATTTATTATTAGCTGTTTACGAACTAATTGTTACTGTACTATGTTTCTTTAGTTTAGTATTAAAGTGCAATTTATTTTTTGCTTGGATATTCCCTTGCAGTCTTCATACCAACCAAATGTTTCATGCATTTTATGCATACATAAATTATATCGTACACTACGGAAATGTTCCTGTTTCTACAAACGCACACGATAGTTATATTTTTTTGCATATATATATATACATATATACTTTGGCAGGAGTAATGTATGCCATCTCGAGCTGTAAAATGCTGTAAGGAAAATGTTTTATATACTAGAAAAAATGTTTCTTCTATTTCTATCTGTATCAGAAAGGTATCAGACACTTACGACGACTGATTGATAATGCATATCTATACTGACATTTTTATATACTGGCAATAGAGAACCGAATGTCATTAATAATAAATATGGCGTCGCTGCTTTGTGTACTGCTTGCTGTCAAACTTCCGTGCAATAAATGGAAAGACTGGAAATAATTTCGTAATAATAGTAAAATTTATATGACTGTTATGGTGAGAGTGCAATATGAAGGCCGAGCATCGATAGTGCAACATATGTTCATACAAGAAAGGCTGTTTTATTAAAAGTACCGAAGGTAATGCTTCCGCAACTTAATTTCACTTTTCCGGTGAATAATTGCTATTGTTATGCAAACAGCTGTTGTTGAATCGTCAATTTAGCGTGAACCTTTTACACAATATCCAGTTGGTTACGAAAAAAAGCAGCGTATTCCTGAATAATAGCATACTTTCATGCTACCTAATATGTATTACATTTTTGCTTATAAGGATGTCTGTCGCATAGTTTCACTATTGAGTCACCCTTTTAATGTCCCCGACGAAGTCTTAATTAATTCAAACGTTACTTGGAACTCGTATCAAATGTCGCAAGTACGATAAGTCACGAACATTACACATTTACTGACCACAAATGTATGCTTGAATTTAGTTTGTTATAGTTTTAGATACCATGTCCAATTAGAGATAAATACTAAAGATATTTATTGTTATCTCCAGTTTATCTGTTTAAAACTATTAAAACTTTCATATAAGTTGTGAAAACAAAATTTAATTACACACTTGTATATTTGGAGGCAACAAGCCATGTCTACCAGTTATTACGTTATAAAAACGAAGTGGAATTTAAAAATTGAAAAGAGATATAATTTTGTGTTCCTCAAGTGTTTCATAGACGGTTAGTAGTAGACGGTTATCCACTCAAGTGCTTTCCGCAACTGTATGCCATCACTCTTATTTCAAGTATAAATCGAGTTCACATCAAAATCACGAGTACTTAAGTGGTTATCCTAAATGTTACAGAAATTAGTAGAAACTGAATAGCCTCTATCTAGAGGATTCTCCATTATATACCACTATTGGACCTTAATAATCATGAAATAGAGTTGTAAGCAGTATACCAATTCTGGGCCGACCATACCATTAGATTATAAAATAAAATAAAACTAAAATAGCCTTTATTTCTACTGTACATAACTTATAGTAATTTAACATATTTCAAGCATTCTAACTCACTCAAACTCAAAATTCATTTATTCAAGTAGGTTTAAAATAGCACTTTTGCAAGTCAATATTAACATTACAGGTGGTGGGCATGCAGAAGCTTTCAGGCATCTTTGTCTTCTATGTATTGGCTAATTGTATAATAAGCCTTCTTTATTATAGTAGACTTGACCTTACTCTTGAATTTACCTTCTGTGAGCCCCGTGATTTCTTTAGGGATTTTATTGTAAAACCGTACAGAGTTCCCTAAGCAAGATTTTTTATTTGTTTTAGATAGCCTAAACCTGGGTACCACTATTTTATCTTTATTCCTAGTATTAAAATTATGATTGTCACTATTTAATTTAAAATTATGTAAGTTTTTACGCGCATACATGATGTTTTCATAGATGTACAAAGAAGGTAGGGTCAGTATGTTGATCTGTTTGAAGAATTCCCTTAAGGAGTCGCAAGGATGCATTCTTAATCAATATTCATCCTAATATATTTTTTTTCATTTTAATATTGATTAATCCATTCATTTGTTATTGCATTCATTATACCATACTATTTGTTATACCATGAGGTTATTAAAACAATAATGCAGATTTTGCATTTAAGCCTTGTATGAAAAAGAAATGAAATGCCTCGATGCAGATTTTAAATTTGTATTGATAGACTAGTTGGTATGTCACCCATGTTGGCTCAAAGAGCCAAGGAGAAATGGGTTGGTAACTTTTTGCGTTGTTAAAAACCTATTTAACACCTGTTTTCCCATGAAACTTGACACTTTCACTGCCAAGCTTTTCGTAACGCTACACAATTTCCTCTTCAAAAAACTCATGATATTGTTTACGAGCAGAGCACCCGCTGGGCGGGTTCTAGGCAGTGAATGTGTTAATACAGTTGTGCTGATAATAAAGTGTATTCTAGAAACCCTTTTTTGCTCTTGTGTCTAACATATTGCTTATAAAATTCCAGAACACCAATGAATAACGATGATGTCCGTCCGTGATGAGGGCCCGGTTTACTACAGGGAAATACAGAAGAATGCGTACCTGAAGCGCATACCCACGGAGCCAAGTGGGAAGCTCAGGCCGCTTGGGCATAAGGTAAACTATTGTAACGGTTGTTTTTTTGCCCCCCATTAAAAAAGAGGGTTTCTGTGTGTCTGATTATTATTTTGATTTTGTGAATATCTTCAGAAGTAATAGCTCCGAAAGTAGCATAAATTGTCTCCCCCCCCACTATTTCCTAAAAAAAATTACAAATTTCTTTGTAATTTAATAAATACTTCCAACTCAATATGATCGGATATACTATTTTTGGGGTCTATATCAGTTGGTCTAAAATGTTTTACCCGATATTTTTTTCGGCACAAATTTTTTGGCCTAAAAACTTTTGGTCAATAGTTTTTTACGTCGAAAATTGTTTGGCCTAATTATATTTTGCATATATTTATTGGCCGAAAATTGTTTAGTCTAACAGTTGTGTGGAATAACATTGTTTAGTCGAATATATTTAAACGTAATAATGGTACTTACACTTAATTTTTCTATTACTTACCTACCTACCTACCCAACCTACTATTCTGGTAGCAGTTCCTTTTTGTTAGGGGTCACAGTTCTAACCTAACCTAACCTACTATTCTGGTAGCAGTTCGTTTTTGTTAGGGGTCACAGTTCTAACCTAGCCTACTATTCTGGTAGCAGTTCGTTTTTGTTAGGGGTCACAGTTCTAACCTAACCTACTATTCTGGTAGCAGTTCGTTCTTGTTAGGGGTCACAGTTCTAACCTAACCTACTATTCTGGTAGCAGTTCGTTCTTGTTAGGGGTCACAGTTCTAACCTAACATACTATTCTGGTAGCAGTTCGTTTTGTTAGGGGTCACAGTTCTAACCTAACGTAACCTATTATTCTGTCTAAAGAAACTTAGGCTTAAAAATAATTATGCCTAACAATATTATACTTTTAGTCATAAAAAATATACTAAACAATTTTAGGTCAAATATGTTTTATGCCAACAAATATGTATGCAAAAAATGTTTATGCTAAAGAATAAGTATACCATTAAGTTTTATACCAAACATTTTCGACCAAACAAGTTTTTTCGAGTTATTGCCGAAAAACGGCGCTTATCTACAAAAGGACGCAAGTGCCGTGGAGATACACTTTTTTGCTAGTGCACTTTTTCACATCGTTATTTTTTTATCTGTAGTATTTTTTTTGTATAAACGGCTGCGGAACCCTACACTGAGCATGGTCCGACATGCTCTTGGCCAGTTTTTTTTCTTGTCTTGTGACAGTATTGTGATTGTGAGTTTCAGATTCAACCTGCCAAGCAACTGACATGTTCATTATCGCATATTATTTCAGAAACCCCCTCTGAAACCGATGTGGACCCTCTTCTGCGTCCACAACGGCCGCACACCCTTCCTGGAGCAGTATCTTAGTCCTGAGGCACCAGCGACGCTAGCCCACAAGCCCGCGTGGCGCGCCTGTCTGAAGACTGCTCGCCATGTGACTGCCAGTGTAAAGCCACACACAGGAGACGAGTATGACTTCCTGGTTGACACCGATCAAGGACCCGTCAGGATGCTGGCTCCGGACTGGTGAGATTATTACTATTCACTTTCAAAATACATTCATCGTGCCCCTTAAATTAATCTGCCCCTTTTATACAAACCTATCATATTTGTAAAACTTATCTATCCTTACTATATTATAAACATGAAAGTATGTATGTACGTTCCACTTAATCTCAAAAACAACTGGACAAATAACTAACTAACTAAAAACTTTCCAGTTATGTACCTTATATACCAGAATACGACATAGGCTATAATATTTGTCAAATTTCATCCCTTTTACGGACGAAAAAGGGGATGAAAATTTGTATGGACAGTAAATATATTTTTTTTTATTAACTTGAAATCTTGGTAATATGCTTCACATTTAAATTAGTAAAATATCGAGTTTTGGGGAAAGACATAAGCTACTTTTTATCCTGGAAAAATACCTTCTATCCGCGATAAGCGAATCTATGGCGGACGAACTCGCGGGCGGCCGCTAGTACTATTTATAAAGTTGTAAAAATAAAATGTTTGTATGTGTCGTTGTGGCTGCATCACGCTAAATGGGCTTAAAGGATTTCAACTATTTTTGGTACATGGGTAGCTGGGTATCTCCAGATGGTTATAGGATACTTTTTACCCGATTATGCTAAAGAAAAAAGAGGGGTTATGACTTTCTCCTCCGCGAACGAAGTTGCGGGCGCCTTCTAGTAGTCTTATACAATTTAACTTTCCTTCCTGTCTACAATTGATGTTCTTCAGACCCTTGTTTAACAACCCCTAATTTTATTTGTACACTACTTTCTTTTTAAATGTTACTCTTTGCTACAAATTGCTCCTGTCCCATAATTCCACTATAACCCCTTTCTGCTTCTATCTGCTCCCATTAACGAGCATTACCCTAGCCCTGAAGCTCTTGCTACGTTAGATTACAAGTCCGCGTGAGGCGCCTGTCTGAAGACTGCTCGCCATGTGACTACCAGTCTGAAGGCACATAAAGGAGACGGATTTCACTGTCTCCAGACTGGTGGGCTTTTTATATACTATGGATTCTCATATAGTTACTGCCCCTTCTTACATTTAGTGTGCCCCTTTCTACATTCATCGTGCCCCATTACCCTTACCTACTAACACTACTTCCTTTACCTCTTTCACAATATGTTCTTAGTATACAGCTTTCGTATAACCTGCCTGGTCCTGCAATTTTGCCCCTATAAATATCAGGGACCAGGGACAATCTGAATGAAAAGTCAGAGTCTACCGGTATGTCTAACCTGTCGCCTTTCTACAGTTCAATCCTTCCTAATTAACCTGTCGAGTTCTACAATTTCTCTATACAATGTATGTCCTATGTTTATGTAATATATTGAACCTGCCTCTTATAATGGACATTATTTAACTTTATTTTTCGTTGGCCCCCTGTTTTCTATTGTCTCTTTTTTACATGTTTTCTGAATTTAACTTCTGGCTACAAATTGAGATAAACCTCGAGACTTCGCTGCTTTCCATAATATCCAATACAACTACAACTGTGCCCCTACTACAATGGTGCCCCTTTTCTACATCCATTCTGAATTTTCGGCATCTTTCTGAATTGCCTCCAACCCTATTCAACGTGCCCCTTCCTACATTCAACGTGCCCCTTACACTCACCTTGCCCCTTCATTCCAGGGACTCGATGCAGGACTGGGTTTCGACGCTCCGCGGCAAACTGCACGAGCTGAAGATCCTGTCGAAGGGGGAGAACGTGTACACGGCGCCCGCGGCCCCGCCCGCGCCGCGCGCCGGCACGCGCGACCCCACGTCGCCGCTGCCGCCCACGCCGCCCGTGCCGCCCGACAGGTACAGTGGGAATGAGATAAAATATAAGGGGCACGTTGAATGCAAGGGGCACTTTGAATAAAATAAATTAAAAATTAATTTGTCTTTTTGCCTACTCTCAAGCGCGGATAGGTTGACACACAACGCCCTTCCCTTACAGTCCTGATTCACGACCAAAAGAATTGATTTTAGCCAATTTATAAACGCTGAACACGTAATTTAATAAAACAAATATTGACTTTCCGCAACCGCTTACTGCTTCTAAAGATTACTTCACATGAAAACTATCATTTACAGAGTACCAGGCATAGAGCTGACCACACCGTCCAGAGCTATCGAACAACCGACAGAACCCCAACCACAACTACAACCAATCATCGACTCACCACCAGAACCAATCGACATCTCCAACTGGGACGAACCAGAACCGTTCACATCCTTACCTAGCACTAGTCAAGATATACCAAAGACTACGAAGATATGTGGACAGAACATCTGCCTCGATGACTCTGTATTGAGACGGAGCAATACCGACAGTGATGAAGAGTTCTTTGCGGAAATTGACCGGATAAGTGAAGAAGTTGAAGGTGCAGAGGTGCAGGAGTATAAGCAGACTGTGGTTGTTGAGGCAACTGCTGACGAGAGTCAAAGGTAATGTCATTTATATCTTACCCAGCTTTTCTGGTAGCAGTTCGAACCTAACCTACTTTTCTGGTAGTATTTAGTTTCTTTGAACGTCACATTTCTAACCGAACCTGCTTTTCTGCCAGCAGTTTGTTTCTGTGAGGGGACGCAGTTCGAAGCTGACCGACTTTTCTGGTAGCATGTTTCTGTGAGGGGTCGCAATTTGAACCTAACCTACTTTTCACGTAGCATTTAGTTTCTTTGAAGGTCGGATTTCTAACCGACCGTACTTTTCTGGCAGCAGTTCATTTTTGTGATGGATTAAGGTTCGAACCTAACCTATTTCCTGGTAGCATTTAGTTTCTATTGATGGTCGCATTTCTAACCGAACCTACTTTCTGGTAGCATTTAGTACCGGCGCGCCGATCCTAATCTTTTACGTGAAACACGATTACGGTGCACTTTTTCGCCCAAGTCACCCAACTTAATGCAGGGAGACTAACTTTCTTACTTGATGCATTAGTACCTACACAAACTAAATTTTCGCGAATGAGTCCTTGAGGTCGATCCTCTGATGCAAAAGGGCTAAATAGATTTTAACTAATTAATAAGGATTATGTTGTACAACTTTGCATATGAATTAATAATTAATTGTTTGACCTTTTTTTTTGCCTGAAACACAGGATAATCCTAGTTCAGGCGCGTAACATTGTTATCTAATTATAAGTATGTTTAGCCCGTAGTCAGTACTGCTGTAATATGTTTTTAATAAATTTTATTATTATTATTGTTATCGTGAATTAGTGATTGTGAATAGTAATTTACACGTGGTTGTTAATTTAAAAGGTTTCATATCTTAACTAAACTTAACTATTAAAAAAAAAAATAACAAAAATAACTATTTTTGGTACACGGGTAGCTGAGCATCCACAGATGGTTATAGGATACTTTTATCCGGTTACGCTGAAGCAAAAAAGAGGCTTATGATTTTTTCCTCCTAGTCGAACGAAGTTGCGGGCGCCCTCTAGTTTTTAATACAAACCTTATTTTTTTCCAGTGACTACCAAGGTACGAACATAACTGTCATACAAGTATCAAACAAGGAGCCTCCGCACACAGCCATCCCAGTCCTCGGGCCAGAGACGGACGTGTTCAACTTTGATTTTCAACAACTTAGCGTGGAACCTAAAGAAAACTACATCAACATAGTAAACACCGAGACCAACACACATAACGGCTATGGAACAGTTTATAAAGAATCCGACTACGGACATATCAGCTTGACAACAACTGTCAATTTGACAGGCGAGAAGAGTCTGTATGAACGGCTATGTCAAGCTTCGACATCAACCGAAAGGTCTCCGCTGCCCGTTCGAAGAGTGAAAGCTTTAGAGAAGGTTAGGAAGTCATCGCTACCGAACATGGAAACTTATGAATATTTGTATCCATGTAACTCGATTAGTTCAGGTCAGACGGTGGAAGTGAATAGTGTAAATGTGCATAGTGCTAGTAATGGAACGAGTGCAGTGCAGGACTCTGTGACGGTGAATGCGGACTCTAGTGTGAGGCCTGTGAGGCCTGTAGAGCGGTCGCATAGCAACGCGTGCGAGAGCAGGACGCATAGTCCGAAGAGGGAGAGGAGTGGTGAGTTACTTAAGTGGTGGATGATACTCATAATATCGAAATAATCTGTACCAAACAGGATTATTGGAAGCAAAAGATAGGGAGCTTTTATATTGATAAACTCACTTCACTTTTTGATGCATTGCATTTCCCCAATACTAGTGATTGCTCCCAGCTTTGTTTGTGTGTATTTTTTTGTAAGTATTATTTAGGAAATGTTTGGGTTAGGCCTTTGCCCAGCCGTGGATGTTTTCAGGCTTATATGATGATGATGATTTTGGAAACCACTACAAAGTAGGTTACACAAAGGTAAGATGAGATAATAATTTGTTTGCAATAAACATTACCTTTATATACAGGTCTTATTCAATAGGCATGATTGAAATTGTAACTGTATGTAAAGTACACCTGGAAAGGTAGGGTTTGGTGAAACTATACTTTGTACAACTTTTAAAACATCTGTACTTGACCCGAATTCCTCACACAATAAATGATTATTATTATTATGATGATGGGGTATGAAAATCAAAATTCTAATTAGGCCATCAGTAAGATAATAAAAAAATATTTGTTTTAGTATTTTTTGCTTCTTCAAAATAATATAAAAATAGTCAGATAAGTCGCATTAAAGTTTAGGAGTGGGGGCTCGTGACGTCACTCCTAGGTAAAATTTGTACTTAGGAGTGACGTCACGCGACATTGTGACTCAATGTATCGCCTTTATTTTTTGATTAAGTAAAGAAAGATAAAATACGTGCCAAATATATTTTATTATTCTACACTAGAAGATACCTGCAACATCGTCCGCGGAGGAGAAAGTCATAACCCTTGATTTTTTCTTCAGCGTAGTCGGGTGAAAAGTATCCTATAACCATCTGGAGATACCCAGCTACTCGTGTACCAAAATTAGTTGAAATCCGTTTAGCCGATTTTGCGTGATGAAGCCACAACGACACATACAAACATACATAAAGTCCAAAAAAAATATTTTTCATTTTAATGACCTGTGACCTGTCCATAACCATATTTTTTTTGAAAATATCTTCAATGTACCAATTATTAAAATTTAGTCATCCCTATTTTTGGTGGGTTTACTTGTTTAACCGTGGATTGTATGCAAATTAAATTAAAAAGAAGCTAAGAACTAGGAGAAAATATAGTGTTACATGTAAGGAGAAGCTACTTAAAGCCTAAGCAAAAATACATGACTACTGCAAAATGCTTAAAAAAGGAGTTAGTCTAGCGCTAACTTACATGTTTATATGACCTTTTTAAAGCATTTTTTAGTATATAAAAGGTCTTAAGTCTAATGTAAGCTTATCTGTTTAAAAGACCTTTTTTAAGCATTTTGGAAAGTTTCCGCAATTTGCACGTCAGTATATAAGACCATGCGCCATGTTGGGAAATTTCATTTGAACTAATTTCATTCACTGGCAATAATTTTAATGATAAGTTGTCATTGTCACTGTGGCGTTTATTCAAATAAGAGTGAAGTGTTATATTAAATGATAAATGACTAAATATGCCCAAAACAATTCACAGTCAAGAGCGGAACATTATTAATAATGTATATAATCAATTTCTGAAAAAAAAAACGTACAGGAAATGAAACTATTTTGCTAGAAAACATCATTAAAACTGTTGCCATGTAAATCACAGTAATAACGCCCTCTTGACAATGGTCATATATTTCTGGTTTACCTTTACATGTAACATAATATTTCTTACAATACATCAAAGAATACGGATAATGAACAAAATATACTCTTACACAAATGAAATTTTTAACGTAAACTTATTTACTTGCAAAACTTGGAGCGATCACTAGTATAGTGGAAAGTATCTAAGTGACTTTTATCAATACAGAAACTCCTTATCTTCGCTCCCAATATTTCCGTGTCTGATAATCATACAAATACATATTACGCCTTTGCCGTAAAATATTATACTTTGTCGGATTTGTCTATTATGTTATGACAATGTTCTGTTTTTTGGGTGGATCAACTTTTTTATGTTGTTACTCTGTACCGTAACCCAGGAAACAATAGTCACAGAGTTACTTAAGCTAGGCTATTAACAAACTCATCAATAATTATATTGATTCAGTTTCTTCATTGAAGAACAGCGCCATCTCTCTCACTGTCCTTATACTAGCTGGAGAAGCAATGGGACCGAGACGTAGCGTGATACGCATGTCTTGGAGTATGGCTAATGCGCTTAGCATTTCAAAATAAAAAAGACAGAGGGCGCTACTAGTAGTAACTAGGTTATGTTCGAAAATTTCAAGCCATATACGTAAAGTTGCGCTAGCTCTGTCGGTCAGAGCACTTCTAAAGAAAAAGTCGCAGTTTCAAATCCTGCTTGCAATTTAATAGGTCATATTGATTTTTTCCTTTACAATCGAACTCTGTGTTATTATATTAATTTTTATAAACATACTGATTACCTAACTTAATCATAAAAACTAATATTAAGTATACCTCATTGACATGTAAAACTGTATATTATTAATAAATAAATTGAATTGATGAGATGGGCCGTTGAAAAATATTGGCAGAAATATTTTTTGGTGCCTTTATACTTATCGTTTGAAATCGTAGTTTTAAAAAGTGACTCAAGTAATGTAGCCATGCCATGGAGGTACAGAAGAAAGTTGATTAACCTATTTACCATTAATACTTATCAAATTTCACAATATGTATTTTGTATGTTTACCTATGCATGAGAATATTGGGAGCGTTAAGTTTTCCAGACATCAAGGACCATTAAAACAAGAGGACTGACAGTTGCCATACTTTGGATCGTGTTCCGATCGCAAATAGTCTGGCAAAAACTAGATGGCGCTTGATAACTAAACATTTAACGATGTTATAATTGAATAAAGAAACATAGTATAGTAACAATTAGTTCTCAAAAAGCTAATAATAAATAAATCGTAACATTTAAATACTGTGTCACGCCTGCAAAGTTGAATAATTGTAAAAAATAATTCTTATACATAGATGGCGTTGTACATATCGGGGAACGGCTTTTTGTATGGAGATGGTCAGTCCTCTTGTTTTAATAGTTCTTGGCATGAGATGATAATTAACGTGTCTAAAAATACTAAATATAAGCTTAAAATCTATAACATTTTATGCTTCAAATAGCTATAACGTGGAATTTCTGCTGCACTTTCTTTAATTCCACTTTCGCTTTGCATTTGTGTTGTGCGGGTTATGTGGCAGTCATAAAATTTAGTAACTTGTCGTTTTCGACTAGAATCTGGAGGGTAGCTTACTACTACCTTACCTGGAATATTTGGGATATATATGATTTGTTGGATCTCTGGGATTTATTATGAGATTTAAGTAGTTATTACCAATATTTCTATCATTAAGAGGTAACATTATACCACAAAAAAAGTTATCAAAAATTGTCAACATCCCAATGGCTATTTTGGGCATTTCTCTAAGTCTCATCCACCTGAACTTCAATGGCATTCTATAAATTCTGATAGGATTTTCAGTCATTTATGAATATTGGATACCCTTGTCTTGGGTACTACGGGAAAATTCAACACATTAACATAGTGGATTTTTTTACTGTTAAAAAATCTTGGAGAAGTCTTTTTTTTTCACTTTTTTTTGTCTGCCTTGTTTTAGAACTTACCATAGCACATAGATACTGCTAGTATTTTGCACAAAGCTGTATGTACGTCTTTTTCATAAAGGGACACTAAAACAAAGTCTAATTAACAACTCTCTCTTCAACTTTGTCATGCAATGTGGTACCCCATGCTTAGAAACTGAGAAACGTTATAAAATTTTGATGTTTTTGTCCACCCCGAGTTACCACAGGGTCCTTTAAGGTCGAAAACCTAAGATAGTCTTCCTAGTGTATCCCCAAACGACCTAGGGCCCGTTTCATAAACGCTTGTAACTAGTATTACAAGCGGAAGTCTCTATTTAAGGGGATGCGTCGAAAATTTAAGCTATTTTGTAGCGCATTTTTCGTCAAATCTAGTATATAAAACAGGCTGGTTTTCAGATATGTGTTTCTTGACTATATAACCTATTCAGTGATTAACGCGGAAACATGTTTAATGGAAAATTTCCTCGATAGGAAAGTTATATAAGGGCTATTCATAAATTACGTCATTTCAAATTGGGAGGGGGGGTCTGGACATCGGATGATGGTAGCATGACGATGGAGTGATGGGGGGTCATTATATATTTTTAATTAAGTAAAATAATATGTCTCTAATATTTTTCCTAATCTACATGACGGATTAATTATTGTTTAGTCATCATCCTTATTGTCGTTTGAAATGCTTTAAAAATGCCCTGCCTTCATATAATAGCCAAAAACGCTTCTGCACAGCTTCTAAAGAAAGTTAATTTCAGTACACCAGGAGCGAACCTCGAGTTATTCATTAAAATATAATTACATGGATTTTTTATAAGAAAGTTCGGGCGATGGGGCGCGCGGCAGCCTGTACTAACTCGAGGTAACGCTTACTTTATTACAGGGCTCGGAACCGGTATTTTTTAAATCTTCTAAAATACACGCTATTTCTGAAATGTTTTAAAACTGTATTTAGGAGAAGAGAAATAAATCACAAAACACCTGATTCAAGTTCTAGAATTTTAAGAAAATATACGAAAATCTCGTAGTTCAACGTAAAAACGAAGCGTTATTTCGCTTATTTTGTATGAAAAAAATACCGTTTCGAAGCCCTGATTTTTGCTCAAATTTTAAAATCAGTTTTTAATTTTAACATCTGTACCAGCGGTCGGCAACAGGCGGGCCGCGAGCCTCCCTGGCTACTGGCTGACAATGTGGTACCTTTTGCCTGATAAAGTCACGAATCTTAACAATTTGGAAGCTACTAAAGGTTGCCGACCACTGATCTATACTATTATAAAATTGTAAAGATGAGATGTCTGTGCAATGAACATATTTAAGAGGTTGTATACCTGCTTAACTGGCAACGTCGCAATTTTTTTGGATTTTCTTGATTATTGAAATAAAACAATTTAACGGATTATATCGCGTATATTATCTCATTTTAGCTTCCGACATGGTGACATGGTGTTTCAGTTTTATTTCAATGAGTAATAATCGCGAAAACAGAAGAAAATATTTTCTTGATTATGTTAAGAAATGTGTATGTAACTTGAACATGTTTTCAATTCATTCATTACGTTTTCGGTAGTTAAGCTGGCACACTGCAAAATTTCATGATATTGCTAAAACCAAAGCTCTAAAATGATTTTATGTCTATATCTTGTTTTGTAAGAAAATAAAAGCAACGGCGATGAGTACATAAATTAAACGCAATATAAATGCTAAAAATGTAGGGTATGTATTGAACATATCTTCAAGTTTCATTCAAATACCACAAAATAATGAAGTAAGAAGAAAAAATATGCGACGTTGCCAGTTAAGCGTTTATAAACGTTCTTAAAAAAAATATTTTTTTGGTGTGTCGTCGTGGCTTCACGCCAAAACAAACCTAACGACCTGTTCCACTAAAAGCTGAATATCTTGGAGACGAGTGCCCCGATTTTCACCAAACAAAGCTAAGAACATTCGGGATAAAATTATCTATGACACAAAAAAAACCGTACTGAAATCGGTCCATCCGTATGGGCGCTACGATGCAGACTGATACACACATACACAGAGTCACAGACACGTTAAACTTATAATACCCCTCTTTTTTTGTCGGGGGTTAAAAATGAGCCCGGATTTAGTGCACTTTAAGGCATTTGATTGTAAATATAATATTGTTTCTAGATAAAAACCATGAGCAACATCAAGGCAAGCCAATATGGAAACGAGGGCTCACAGAGTTGTCTCTGCTGAGTCGGCTGCGGGGGTTCGGGCAGGGGCGGCGGCAGGACAGCCCCACGAGACACGACGAAGACAGGTCAGTTTGAAGCATCATCATCATAATTGTCGCCACCATTATTCTCATCACCACCATCATCATCATCTCCGTCACCATTATTATCATCGTCCAATATCATATAATCGTCACTGCCCCCTCATTATCATCACCATCATATCATCATCTCCGTCACCATCATTATCATCACCACATTCAACACCAACATATCATCATCTCTGTCACCGTCATTATCATCACCACCATCATCATAACCACGTTCATCACCTTCATATCATCATCTCCGTCACCATCATTATAATCTCCACCATCATCATCACCACATTCATCACCTTCATATCATCATCTTCGTCACTATCATTATCATCACCACTATCATCATCACCATCATATCAACATCTCCGACACTACCATTATCATCACCACCAATATCATATCATCGTCACCGACCCCCTCATTATCATCACCAAATTCATCACCATTATATCACCATTTCCGTCACCACCATCATCATCATCAAAATCAAAATGGTTGATATCCATTCTGCGTTTTTATTGATGAAGATGCAAGGACACAAAGAATCCATCCTAATATTATAAATGCGAAAGTGCGTCTGTCTGTCTGTCTGTCTGTTACCTCTTCACGCTTAAACCGCTGAACCGATTTGGATGAAATTTGGTATGGAGATAGTTTGAGTCCCGGGGAAGGACATAGGCTACATTTTATCCCGGAAAAATACCCTTATCCGCGATAAACGAATTTAAGGCGGACAAAGTCGCGGGCAGAAGCTAGTCCAAAAATATTTTCGAAAAATTCAGTGACCATTTTTTTTATATCAAGGGATGAGTCTGGATGCGGGAAGCGCCATACTTTTAAATATAGTACCATTTGCAAAGTTAAAATCAGTTAAAAAGTCTGTATCAGTTATTTTTTGAAAATGACGGCCGGCCCTGAAAGGCCGGCAACGCACTTGTGACTCCTCTGGTGATGCAAGTGTCTATGGGCGACGGTGATCGCTTACCATCAGGCGACCCGTCTGCTCGTTTGCCTCCTATGTCATAAATAGGTTCAATGTACAGACAGTTAATTTTTACAA
This sequence comes from Hedya salicella, assembly GCA_905404275.2. NCBI lineage: Eukaryota > Metazoa > Arthropoda > Insecta > Lepidoptera > Tortricidae > Hedya > Hedya salicella. The sequence continues at coordinate 7,165,892 of FR990120.1, forward strand.
CTTTTTAGTATAGATAAGTATTTTTACAAATTTTGTTTCAGGAGCGCGACGGTAGCTGTTAAAGTGGTGCGGAGGTCGCGACCAGAGGGAAGGATTGACGGCACGAGACGAAGAAGCAGCTCGCTTAGCAACGGTACGTGTTATATTGGCGAAAAATGTATGTCTGCAAGGACCATTAAAACAAGAGGACTGACCATCACCATACATAAAGCCCTTCCCCGATATGTAAAGCCCGACTAGGAAAATAAAAACTTCGCCATATTGCAGAAAACTATCAATTGCTGTCAAAGTTATTTGTACGTTAAAATGCCGAAAACCATTAAAAGTCTCTTAAGAAAAGTGATTTACAATATGACGAAGTATATGTCTGATAAAAGGCCTGAAGGATTAGACTATTCCTCTAAATAACATCTCCGACCTTGTTGTCAACGTGACTGGTCGGTACATCATACTTAGTGTTGGTATAATTCGATATATATATATATATATATATATACACGACCTGTTTAGCTCAGTGGGAGTAACGTTGCCTGCGAAGCTGAGGTCCTGGGTTTAAAACCCGGTAAGGGCAAATATTTGTGTGATGAACATAAATATTTGTTCCTGAGGATGTTTTCTATGTATATAAGTAATATGTCTATTAAATATATCGTCGTCTAGTACCCATAACACAAGCCTTATTGAGCTTACCATGGGACTAGAGCGATTTGTGTAAAATTGTCCCGTTATATTTATTTATTTTATTTATAATTATAGCTAATTTCACGCCCCCAGAGCAGGTATTTTGATTTTCCTGGTCGGGCTTTACAACGCCATCTTTTTTTTTTACAGTTATTCAACTTTGCAAGCGTGACACAGTATTTAAAATAATTTAAATGTTACGACTTATTTATTAGCTATTTGTGAACTAATCGTTACTATAATATGTTTTTTTATTCAATTATAACATTGTTAAATGTTTAGTTTTAAAACGCCACCTAATTTTTGCCAGAATATCTCCTTGCGATTGGAACACGATCCAAAGTATGCCAAGTGTCAGTCCTCTTGTTTTAATGGTCCTTGATGTCTGGAAAACTTAATGCTCCCAATATTCTGATGTCTGGCTTTTGAAGACTTTTCTCTCGTCCGAAAACGAAGTTGCACCTTATAGTCTGTAATATTTGTAGGGAAGCAGGGGTTAAATATTCATTGTTGCGCATTAATAAGTTATTAAATACCATTAAGAATAGAACACGTGTGTATTGGTATAAATGGTTGTTAACGACTCAATCCATTTATAAATCGTTATCAAATTAGTTAATAATGTGAACTCATTACATTCTAAATACCTAAGTTTTGTGTAGAAACCCAGCCACAGAAAAACATTGAAAGTGATAATGGTGAATGTTTACTTGTTAGGAATAACCTACTAGTTAAAGGTTGTTGAACTCTTCAAATAAGTTCCTATCAACCCAGAATGGACAACATTTCATTTTTTGAAAGTGAGTACAATTGAAATTTCACGGATAGATTTGAGCTATCAGAACACGTTAACATTATTTTTGGAATTTTCGGATCACTAATTATTGAATAATGGATATGATTAGCAAATCTGTTAGGCGGTACAAAGTTAATTCCTTTGCTTTCTTTTTTTTGGCTATTATAAAAAAGTGTTCACGGTGTCATATTGACAGTTTACATTTGTGTCATAACTAGTGGCTGGTTATAATAACGACACGATAAAAAAACCCGAAAAAACAAATTACGTTACTATACAAAATTGGGGGGCAAAAAAAATTGAATGTTGTCCATTGTGATATACATAATATCAAAACTAGAAATAAGCATAAGCTCGCAGTGCCGTCACTCGGCTTCATAAAATAAAAAACACATTCATGGGTTTTATAATAAACTTCCTAGCAGCATAACTCAATGTCAATGTCGTGAGATGGGCAGACTCGTGCTCGGAACCATACGGATTGGAATGTGGAGTGAGGCAGTGTGTATTGACCTCACCCAGCCTTTTTAATCTGTATGTGAACTCCTTAATAGAGGAGCTTAGCAGCACTCATGTCAGATGCCATATTGACGGCGTATGTGTTAATAATATAAGTTATGCCGACGACATGGTGCTGCTGAGCGCTTCTGTTTGTGGGCTCAATAAACTTATTGGTATTTGCGAGAAGTACGCGGCGAGCCACGGTCTTAAGTATAATGTAAAGAAAACTGAGTGTATGGTCTTTGCAGCTAAAGGCAAGTGCCCACTGGATGTACCCCCAATAAAATGTGTACCACTCCGAATAGTGGAACAATTTAAATACTTAGGGCACTTGGTAAAATCTGACTTAAAAGACGATGCCGATATCGAACGTGAGCGCAGAGCGTTGTCTGTTCGAGCTAATATGATAGCCCGTAGCCCGTAGGTTTGCTCACTGTTCTAATGAAGTAAAGGTCACTCTTTTAAAGCCTATTGTACTAACTTCTATACGAGCAGCCTGTGGGTGAGTTATACGCAGAAACAGTACAGCGCTCTGCGTGTGCAATACAATAACGCGTTCAGGATGCTGATGGGGCTGCCTTGTTTCTGCAGTGCGTCGGGGATGTTCTCGGAGGCTCGAGTAGACTGTTTTACACAATTTTTGCTTCTTTCGGAGCAAATATCATCAACAAAATTTTTGGAAACATAAAAGTGTTTTTAAAAGATCTGTCGAATGATGTGCCACACACTGGTATTTGCTGAATACGAAGACATCTATGTTCCAAATTTTATTAGTATAGGTACGTCTTATAGTTTTTTAATAAAATGCCTGTGACATACGGACGGACGGACATGACAAAACTATAAGGGTTCCGTTTTTGCCATTTTGGCTACGGAACCCTGAAAAGTACTAGAAGGTACCCGCAACTTTGTCAGCGGATGAGAAAAAAAACGTAACCCTCCTTTTTACCCGACTGCGCGACGCAAAGGAGGGTAATGTGTTTATCAGTCCATGTATGTATGTTTGTTCCTATCTGGCACTATTTTTCTTCTTACGTCAATCGATTTGTCTTAATTGTACGAATGTCACTTAATACATGAAAATTATGAAAACTCAAAATGGCGATAATTAGACGCCATATGGTCAAAAAGAAAAAATGAAAATCGACGTACTATGACGAGTGGGGTATCATTGAAAAGGGATTTGAAAATCATTATTAGGTTTCTTTTATCATTTTTCATTCTGAATTACCAGTTAGTAACTATAATAATTTAAAGTTAGTTAGCAAGCCGTCCTCACTAAATTTTCATTTAATTGTTATAAATCTGTACAAACTTCTCAATAACCCCCACGATAAAGATTAGGAAAAAAAATAGAAAAACCCGACTCGTAAAAAAACTAAAAAGAAAAAAACAAGTCCAGTACCCTAGAATTTTGTTATGTTGAAATGGAAATGTTTCATGATTGAGTACTTGACGCATCTGGATTATTGTGCTACTTACTTCTCTGTACATAATAGATGAGATAGGTTAATTTGTTTTGTTTTGTTAAAACTGAGCGCGTCTCGCCATCAAACGTCACAGTTTGGCAAGTAAATATTTAAATGATTTTGTAATGTCTTTTTGGTATATAAAAAAAGTAACTTAATTGATTAAAAAGATTAACGCAAACAAGGAATCCCATAAGTTTGTCTTGAGTTCGTGATCTAATTTGCAAAATTACGAGGAACGTATTTTGTATTTTTAAATTATTTTTAATTTTAGCCCCTGATTTGAATAAAAACAAAACTACCTCGTTCTATAAGGGCCTAAATAAAAAAAAAAATAAAATAAAATAAAAATCATTTATTTCAGACTACAGTCCATACATACATGGTTGGTAAACAATGAAATCTTATTACTAGTGTTAGTACAAAATAAAAAGAAAGACTAAGCAATGACTGCATGTAGTCTCTGCCAGCGGGTGAACATGGGGCCATTTTCACGTTCTACTAATACGCTCAGAATGCTGTTGGGGCTGCCGTGCAGACGACGCATCAGTGAGGCGCACCTTTTGCGCATTATCGCTGCAAAGCTGTCAGTTTGTGCCTCCGCAAACATACCAGAGGCACTACAAAATCGCGGCAACCCCATCAACACCCGGCACGAATATAATAACGTATTGAAAATACAGTAGAAAGTAAAGAAAATACAGAAGAATACAGTAACGTATTGAAAAAACTAAAACTGAAAAATAATCTGCATCTGTAGGCTCATTGTGACAAGTGTCATAACTAGAGATGTTGAAAAGCGTTACAATTCAATGTCAATCACCGTGACTCTCGTACCAGTTGTAAAAAAATCACCGTGTTTTTGTTACCCACGACTAACCCTGGCTTACGACGTTAAAGTTATTTACTGTAATGTATTCAGATCATTATAACAATTTTACAGTGATTTTATCATACTTGTGTTGCTCACATAACCTACTTGATTTTGTAACGTTCCGTCGTGACCAGTCACAGTTATAGTTTTCTTGACGGCCGATCACTGTGATTTTTTATCGTGTCGTTATTATTACCCGCCACTAGTTATGACACAAATGAAAACTGCCAATATGACACGCTAACACTTTTTTTATAATTGCCTTTGAATTTAATTTGTACCGCCTACACATCACCATTTGCTAATAATATCAATTTTTAGGGTTCCGTAGCCAAAATGGCAAAAACGGAACCCTTATAGTTTGGTCATGTCCGTCCGTCCCTCCTTTCTGCCGTCCGTCCTTCCGTCCGTATGTCAGAGGCATTTTACTCAAAAACTACAAGATGTACGTTAATGAAATTTGGAGTATAGGTGTCTTGTGTAAGCCGCTAGTTAGTTTGAAGGTTAAATAATAAAATAAAATAAATCTAGGGGGCACTCCATACAAGTAACCAAAAGTGATAAAAAAAAAATCCGGCGAATATCAATGTGTGGCACATATTTCGACAGACCCTGTAAAACCATTTTGAGGTTTCTAAAAAAAAATGTTATTTAGTGGATATTTTCGGAAATAATCACTCCGAAAGTGGCGTAAATTGTGCCCCCCCCCCCCTCTATTTTCTAAACGGTATGTCTAAAAAATATGAAAAAAATTACAAAGATAAAGCCTAATAAATACTTTCAACGAAAATTGTTTTCAACATGATCGGATATGCCGTTTTTGAGTTATTGCTGAAAAACGGCGCTTCTCAACAAAAGGACGTAAGTGCCGTGGAGATACGCTCTTTTGCTAGTGCACTTTTTCATATCATGTTTTTCATCTGTAGTGTGCATTTTTTAGTATAGTTTAGGTCCGACATGCTCTTGGCCGGTTTTTTTATTAGTGATCCAATAATAATGTTAATGTGTTCAGTGAGCCCAAATCAACCCGCTACATTTGAACTGTAGTTACTTTCCAAAAATAAAATGTCGTCCATTATAAGGAAAATGTGCGCCCAAATTAATAATAAATCCCATTAAATAATCATCAATAATACTATCAGCACTCTTTAATTACTTAACACATTAGAAATTGTCACATGAATTTGAAGTATTTTATTATTAATAGTCGTTAATTTCCCACAATTCGATTTCATTTAAACACTATAAATATCTAAGAAGAAGCCTTCCAAATATCAGTTGGCTTCTGTCTTTCGAGTTGAAAACAACTGCAAAGTATCACAAAAATGGTCTCCAAAACCGGTATTGTCATGCTAGTGTGTGTGGCGTTTTTGGTGGTAATATCAGCTCCGAAGAACGAAGTACAGGCGGACAAGTTGATCGGTAGCTGCGTGTGGGGTGGTGTGGACTACACATCGAACTGCAATGGGGAGTGCAAGAGGAGAGGTTTCAGGGGAGGCCATTGCGGGAGCTTCGCCAACGTCAACTGTTGGTGCGAGACGTAGACAGAAGATTTTTTGCGATATGATAATGGTATTGAATACTACTAATAAAATATATTTTGCACTTTATACAGTTTTTTCTTTAAATTCATGTTCTAAACGGGCATTTTTATTTAAAACTAGCGGCCGCCCGCGACTTCGTCCGCCTTAGATTCGTTTATCGTGGATAAAAGGTATTTTTCCGGGATAATAAGTATATGTCTTTCCCCAAAACTCGATTTCATATTTAAATGTGAAGCATATTGCCAAGATTTCCTAGCGTAAAAAAAATATACACTGTCCATACAAATTTTCATCCCCTTTTTCGTCCCTAAAAGGGATGACATTTGACATATGTCCTATTCTGATATATAAGGTACATAACTGGAAAGATTCATAAAAATACGTCCTGTAGTTTTTGAGATTAAGTGGAACGTATTATATTATAAACGTGAAAGTATGTATGTACGTTCCACTTAATCTCAAAAACTACTGGACGAATTTTTATGAAACTTTCCAGTTATGTACCTTATATATCAGAATAGGACCATAGGCTACAATTTACGTCAAATTTCATCCCTTTTAGGGACGATAAAGGGGGTGAAACTTTGCAAGCTATAAATTGCATCTCCATGTGGACGAAGTCGCGGGCAACAGCTAGTATATTCATACTTTTAGAAATGTATATTTTTTTATAATAATCTAGAAATATGGTGGCCAGTACAAGCAGTCCTTAGGTACACGGATTCTTTTTAGGGGCAGTTTTTGGTGTCTGCTTTGTTATTATAGTATGCGCAGCGTGGGGGTGGTAGGTGGAACGGAAACTCGGTACTACTTTACATAGTTTATGTAAATATCACAACACTCTATAATATCGACTCCTGTCTAACCTCATCTCTCTATTGTATTTCTATTGTATTTCTCCCCATAATCTTACAATACGTAAACTATATATATTATTAGTCTACGTGCTTTACGTGTTAAGAGAGGAAATCCCTTATCGGATAGATAGGCACTTTATCTTGTTTTACACATTTATCTACATACGTGTAGATGAGACTGTTTGCCTATCACATTATAGAAACTGCTTACCGTGACACATACTTAGTACTATTACTGAACACAGCTGTATAGACAGACTTCATATGAATGGGTTTCATAAGATAATGGAGTTATTATGCTTATTGTGCAACTATAATATCGTGTTTCCAATAAAATATATAGATACGGAATGGTTTACTAAAGTGTTGCAGGAACTTGTGTGTCACAATTCGTCATTTGGCATAATGCATTTTTTCCGAACACGTTAATCTTTCAGTATTCTTATAAAACAAACCAACAAACCTAAGGCGCAGGCCACACAGACGTAGGGCGAGGACGCGTCGCCCCTTTAATGAATTTTCATATAATATGTATACAAGCGTCGCGCTGCAAAACAGGCAGAAGAGACGCGAAACGGGGGTAGCGGGAGCAGGGTGCTTGGTGCTAAGCCTGCTGTCTCGTCGCGTGTTCCTCTTTTAGTTCGCTTAATATCGTAGGATCCTCTTCACTTACCTCAGTATCGTATGCCCCTCTTTGCTTCGCTGGTCGTCGCATGCTGCTCTTCGTACTTTGTACGCTCTAGCGACATCATAGCGACAAAAAATGTGTAGTAAATACATGTCTCTCTCGCGCTTGCTTCATAACAACATGTTTCTGAAAAGGGCGCGACGGCGACACTTCCTGGCCCCGTCTTTTCTGCATAATTAAAAAAAGTCGCGCCCACGCCCCGTCCGCGACGCGTCCTCTTATTACGTCTCTTCTGTGTGGCCTGCGTCTTACCCAATGTATTTCCACAGAACACTCTCCACCCTCGTCCCGCCTGCCGCCAGGGCTGCGGCCGCTGCGGCAGCGACAGGCCGCCGCGCTGCGCGCCGAGCAGCGGCGCGGCGCGGCCGTCGCCAGCAGCGTGCCCGCCGCGCACCCGCCCACCTTCGTGGACTACAACAGGAGCGTGTGGTGAGTGGACACGGCGAACAGATACTCTAGGAAGCGGTTAAAAACTATGGAAAAAATATCGTAGTCGCCCATTCCTCTTCGCTTCGCTCAGTATCGTACGCTCCTCTTCGCTTCGCTCTCCGCCGCACATTCCAGTAGTGCTGCGGTTAACTAGATAACGAAAGGGAATAGTGAAAGTATCTTTCGAATTACAACAAAAGCGTGTGGTAAGCAAACAAGAGATATCCTCAGTGTAAAACCGAGAAAGGCAATAGGATTTGATACTATTTATATTAGTACTAAATGTATCTATATAAGTATGTATATCGTCGCCTGGTACCCATAGCACAAACTTTGCCTTGTTCGTTTACGTCGATTTGTGTAAGAGTGTCCCTAATATATTTTAGTTCGAATATGCGGGTAATGTGAGTTCCCTGTCCGGCAGGATCGCGCGCTGGGGCGGCGGCGGCGCGTGGTGCGGGGGGCGCGCGGGGGACCGCGTGGCGGCGCTGCGGGGGGCCGCGCCGCGGGACGCGCAGCACGCGCGCGCGCTGTGCAAGGAGACGCGCGCTAGGACGGTCAGTACATGGCTAGTGTTGCCCAGCATCGCGCTGTAGCGGGGGACCGCGTGGCGGCGCTGCGGGGGGCCGCGCCGCGGGACGCGCAGCACGCGCGCGCGCTGTGCAAGGAGGCGCGCGCTAGGACGGTCAGTACATGGCTAGTGTTGCCCAGCATCGCGCTGTAGCGGGGGACCGCGTGGCGGCGCTGCGGGGGGCCGCGCCGCGGGACGCGCAGCACGCGCGCGCGCTGTGCAAGGAGGCGCGCGCTAGGACGGTCAGTACATGGCTAGTGTTGCCCAGCATCGCGCTGTAGCGGGGGACCGCGTGGCGGCGCTGCGGGGGGCCGCGCCGCGGGACGCGCAGCACGCGCGCGCGCTGTGCAAGGAGGCGCGCGCTAGGACGGTCAGTACATGGCTAGTGTTGCCCAGCATCGCGCTGTAGCGGGGGACCGCGTGGCGGCGCTGCGGGGGGCCGCGCCGCGGGACGCGCAGCACGCGCGCGCGCTGTGCAAGGAGGCGCGCGCTAGGACGGTCAGTACATGGCTAGTGTTGCCCAGCATCGCGCTGTAGCGGGGGACCGCGTGGCGGCGCTGCGGGGGGCCGCGCCGCGGGACGCGCAGCACGCGCGCGCGCTGTGCAAGGAGGCGCGCGCTAGGACGGTCAGTACATGGCTAGTGTTGCCCAGCATCGCGCTGTAGCGGGGGACCGCGGGGCGGCGCTGCGGGGGGGCCGCGCCGCGGGACGCGCAGCACGCGCGCGCGCTGTGCAAGGAGGCGCGCGCTAGGACGGTCAGTACATGGCTAGTGTTGCCCAGCATCGCGCTGTAGCGGGGGACCGCGGGGCGGCGCTGCGGGGGGCCGCGCCGCGGGACGCGCAGCACGCGCGCGCGCTGTGCAAGGAGGCGCGCGCTAGGACGGTCAGTACATGGCTAGTGTTGCCCAGCATCGCGCTGTAGCGGGGGACCGCGTGGTTGCTTGAAATAATGGCGGTTGTAAGTGTCTGGGTGGGCTCACCCTTGGGCGTGCCTAGGTGCGAGCCGAATCGTGACACTTCGCACTTTCGGTGCTACGCGGAAGCTCGATCTTCGGCCTCGCGTCGTTTGATGGTCGCCTACGAGCCTGCGGTCCTCAGGCGAGCTGAAATCCCAAGTAACTATATTGTAGTAAGTGTCTGGGTGGGCTTGCACTGTGGGCCCTTCGGCTCTTGTAGGTGAGAGCAGAATAGTGATGCTCCGATCCTTCGGTGCTACGCGGAAGCTCGGCCTTCGGTTAATGCTCGCCTACCTCAGGCCTCCGACCCTCAGTCGAACCAAAATTTCTTAGGGTATAGTAAGTGTCTGAGTTAGCTGTTGCCCCGCGGATTAATCATTTAAAAAAAAGAGCTTTTTGAACATCAGTGAATCGAATATGTGTCTTTGCGGCATCACCACGTCTTAATGGCTAAATGGATTTCAACCAGGAACTGGCCATCCACAGACGATCATAGGATTTTTCTTACCCGACTACTCTGACTTCATCACCTTCAAATATATATAAAATTATAAAAATAAGAACTGCCGAACGGATTTTTGTTTTAAGAATAACCTCTCCTCGAAACCTAATATTCAAATAATTAAATGTTTTCAGGTGGACATACTATTTCATCGTGTACCGCTCGGCAAGATATACGTGCTAAATAAAAGGGACCACGAGAAATTAGGTAAAACTTTATTTTAATTTTATTTATTAGGTCTGCCAGCAGCGGTCACAATCTTATACTGCTACCAATGCATGCATGTTATGGTTAAAAACGTATTGGCACAGCTATTTATAGACAAAAATTACATGCATAAACAATTTTAATTAAGTTAAATTAGAGAAAAAAGCAGTTTTTATAGTTGAGGAATAAAAAGGTTCGTCACTTTTCGACTCTATGTGATGGTGTTAAGGTCGAAAAGTGATATTAATCACAACAAGAGACAATAATTAGGCCTTTTAGCAATTTTGGACAAGTTCAATAGGCTTGTGTCCTAAAAAAAATATAATTAATCCGTCAGTTAGAGTATCAGAAAATATTGGACACGTATTTTTTCTTTTGACAATTGAACAATAGTAGATTAAAAAAGAAAAAACAAGCTTTTAGCCACGTAAACACTCTGCTTTTCACTTCGACTGCGAGAAAATAAAAAAGACTTAACACTAAAATTGTACATTTCATGAAAAAAAAAAGTTCAGCTTGAGCAATTCTTTATAGTTAAATTGACAGCTTATATATTTTTTTAAACTAATAATGGCCATAGACATTTTTTTCTTTTTAATGTGAAGGGCTGCAATACGATCAGAAATTTTGGTCAATTTGATGAGGTTGGTTTGTTTGTTTTTAATTATTCGTAAGTAGTATGTAGCTGGCCGCAAGTTTTTTTTTTCAGTTCTATAGAAATTTGTATGGGATTATATGGCTTTCTTTTAAACCCTAGGGGCTAAATGTACTATTTTAGTCTCGCTTCGCGAAGTTAATATGACCTACTTTTTGAGCAGGAGAAGTGAAAAAAATGATGAAGTTATAGCCCGTTAAAGTTCCCCGTGATGTCACGCTGTGGGACCATTTATCGCACGGCGTGCCGTCATGCGCCCCCACTCCCAAACTGACGCGCTTTATCCTTGTCTTTTTTTGTTTGATTGACAAAAGAAAAAATACGTGTCCTATATTTTTTGATAAGCTAATTGGCGGACTAATTAGTATAATATTTTACCAAGGAAACACGCCTATTAGATTAATATTTTACCAAGGAAACACGCCTATTAGAATAATATTTTACCAAGGAAACACGCCTATTAGAATAATATTTTACCAAGGAAACACGCCTATTAGACTAATATTTTACCAAGGAAACACGCCTATTAGATTAATATTTTACCAAGGAAACACGCCTATTAGACTAATATTTTACCAAGGAAACACGCCTATTAGATTAATATTTTACCAAGGAAACACGCCTATTAGAATAATATTTTACCAAGGAAACACGCCTATTAGACTAATATTTGACCAAGGAAACACGCCTATTAGAATAATATTTTACCAAGGAAACACGCCTATTAGACTAATATTTTACCAAGGAAACACGCCTATTACAATAATATTTTACCAAGGAAACACGCCTATTAGAATAATATTTTACCAAGGAAACACGCCTATTAGAGTAATATTTTACCAAGGAACACGCCTATTAGACTAATATTTTACCAAGGAAACACGCCTATTAGAATAATATTTTACCAAGGAAACACGCCTATTAGACTAATATTTTACCAAGGAAACACGCCTATTACAATAATATTTTACCAAGGAAACACGCCTATTAGAATAATATTTTACCAAGGAAACACGCCTATTAGACTAATATTTTACCAAGGAAACACGCCTATTAGAATAATATTTTACCAAGGAAACACGCCTATTAGACTAATATTTTACCAAGGAAACACGCCTATTACAATAATATTTTACCAAGGAAACACGCCTATTAGAATAATATTTTACCAAGGAAACACGCCTATTAGAGTAATATTTTACCAAGGAACACGCCTATTAGACTAATATTTTACCAAGGAAACACGCCTATTAGAATAATATTTTACCAAGGAAACACGCCTATTAGACTAATATTTTACCAAGGAACACGCCTATTAGACTAATATTTTACCAAGGAAACACGCCTATTAGACTTATATTTTACCAAGGAAACACGCCTATTATATGCAGTTGTACGAGTAACTAAAGCCCACAATTTATCTGCTTTGTCCTAAGTTTGACTGGTAGAAAATGCCTTAAAAATCAAAATATTCTTTATTCAAGTAGGCTTAGGTACAAGCACTTTCGAATTGTCAGTTACATTGAGAGAAGTGTTTGCTTGGAGACATACAATATGATCCAACATTTGTTGCAAGGATTAGGGTAAACCCAGAAAAACCTAATCAGATCATTTAACTTAAGTATAATATTATTGATAAAATCATCATTTTAAAAATTATTAACAAGATAAATCCCAAAAGGATTGACAATAAAAAAGAAAAAAAAATCTAGAATGTGTCTTCCTTATGGAATTAAGTCCGCCTTCTGTACGATAAGTTTTCCTTTTGTGCTATAAAGATTAAACAAGTGAAATGAGTATGAAATTGCGGCAGGTATAAAGTTGGACAGCGAGTGCAACATCACGCACGTGGAGGCGCCGTCGCCGTGCGCGCGCGCCGGCGTGCCGCCGCCCGGCCGCTGGGCGCTCACCGAGGTCAACAACCAGCCGCTCACGCTGCTCAAGGTGGGCGACAGAACATTACATAAACTTTCATTATAAACAAACATCGGAAACAAATGAAAAAAAAAATTGACGATACTGGACTTGAACCGGTGCCTTGAGCCAGACCGGGGCAGCACGCTCTACCAGCTGAGCTAATCGTCCATACCAGTTAGTCGACGAATTTCGTCATCGGTTATGCTTATGGATCTCTGTATGGTGCATCCGCAGTGCAGAACTATGAAGTTACTTTCACCCCGAGCGGATACCTTTACAGCTACCATGGCTCGGCGAGAGGTGGCGCTATTATCAAGACTGTACTTTATGTTTTACAAATGTCATGGCAATAATCACAACTTTTGCAATTTATTAGTGGATCACTCCACTAGCGTTATTATTATAAACAAAGATCAGAAACAAATGAATATTTTTTTCGACGATACTGGACTTGAACCGGTGCCTTGAGCCAGACCGGGGCAGCACGCTCTACCAACTGAGCTCATCGTCCATACCAGTAGTCGACGAATTTCGTCATCTGTTCTTGCATATGGATCTCTGTATGGTACATTATAGTACATATTTTTTTGTCGGGTGAAAGTAACTTCACAGTTCTGCACTAGGCACTATCTCTGTAGACGACGCATTAAACTACATCTTAAAAATACCTGAAATCAAGCTTAAAATCTAATATTTTATGTAACGATGTTTTCTATGTGTATAATAAACGTACGCGAGCACATGCATATGTGTGTGTGTGCATGGCCTAACCAATCAAAAGTTAGTTACCCTTTTCAGCTACCGAAAGACACACGCATGTCCATGTACTCAAGTACTTCATTTGTTGAATCCAGCTGTTTATTTTCGTTCCTCTGGACCTATAGCTACCCCGTCGTTTACAATCAGCATGTAAATAAATAAACACGACACCCTTCGGCCAGAAGTCTGCCGCTCTAGCACGATGACGCTTGTCGCGCGTCATAGGGTCACCCGTCTTTCTCGCATTGTGTAGAAAGGAAAGAGACCGATAATCTTTGTCGCGTGACAAAGAGTCGAGTATCACAGTTCTGCTAGAGGAACAGCACTTCTGATGGTATCCTGCAGCGGCCGCGGCACGCGCATATATGATACTTTTTATCCGACGACGCTTAAGACAAAATGAGGGTTATTCTTTTTTCTCCGCTGACGAAGTTGCGGGCACTTTCTATACTCCATCCACGGAAACTAGTTAATATAGCGTTCTCTCTATTGCACTTTTGTAAACAAATGAAAGGGACAAAAAAAGACAGTGGGCGTAAACATTTGTGCCTCAATGGCTGGACAGGCTTACATGCCGCCGTCCGGAGTATTAATATTTAAATTTCATAACGATTTATGTTGGTGGTCAGATTCTCAAATTAGACAAATAAATTACAGAGATATTATAGTTATAAACTAATAAGTTATTAGTAATAACCATATTTAAAATTACTCGAGTATTTTTACAAGTCTATAATAATAAAAACAACTTATGTTCACTGTTTCTAGTAAACAGTCCAGTAGGTACAAAAGAGAGAGAGAGAGAGTGAAGAGAGATAACGCGTCCGCACCGTACAAGAGACAGATGTTGACTGAATTTCGACCATCATGTAAACCCATCCCTTGTGCATTTGTTAGCTTTATCTCTAACCAATAGCATGGTTTCTCAAATTTCTAGTACTAACTCGTTTCCGTGGATTGAGTATAGTCGTTGGTATAAATATCTAATCATACATTTTTCTTTTCAGGGCAGCGAAGATGAAATGAACCGCATCGCCGCTCACGGCACCGAAGTCTCGATCCTCATACAACCGTCAGCTCTCGTGAAGAAGATTCGAGCAGCACTGAAGACTAATAAGACTCTATTGGGTTTAAGATGAGGCCCCTGAAGTAGGTACAGAAAACATCTACGTTTTTTGCCAATTTTTAAATTAACAAAACGAATAATATGGAGGCAATCCAAAGGAGGTGTTCTCATAGATCGCACTGAGGTTATAATACCTTTCAAAACTAAATAGGTACAGGGGTTAAAGCGGATGGCTCAGTGGTCGCTGGTGGAGGGGTGACACACTCAACGCGTAATCGAGAGGTACCGGGTTCGAGTCCTGGTGTGACCACGTGCGAGAGCAATCGTATTTTTCTTTTCGCTTTGACTTGTATCTATATCACAATAAATAAGAAGGAGGAATTTGACCAATAGCATAATGACATTATGAAACTATTTATTCTTTAGAAAATATTTGTTTCAATATGAGACACAAATTTTGTATTTAGAATAAGTTAAGGTACATGCAGGCCTGTAATTAGTTTATGTAGCTTCAGATACCATAGTAAAAAAAATACAGTGAATTTAAGTTTTTCACACACAACTTGTTTTTGCTGTATTTCTTTTGTTTTGTAAAATGGAGCCATATAAACTAATTGCAGGCCTGGATATAACTCATGACATTGTATATGCAAAGTTTCATTATAATCCAACACGTAGTTTGAAAATGAGAACGAAACTCCGTTTGTATGGGAAGGTGAAATTCGGCCGAGCTGGGCCGGGGACTGTTAAGGTGTGAAAAGTTACACCTCATTATTATCTAGTTAACTGTCATCGGGCATAAACTTTTTTGGCATAATATTTTTTTTTTCTGAAACGGTAGAATTAGGGGTGACAAGTGACGTATATGTATATTGCGACACAGGACACGTCATATCACGTCAATTGCCAGCCCTCCGTGCCGCTCCCATACCTCAGGAACAGACTTAGTTAAGCGGTAGACCTGTAGCCCTCTAGAGATGTGTAACACATGAGTACTGATGTGAGAATTGCGGAAAGTTTCCAAAATGCTTAAAAAAGGACTTAAGTCTAGTGGTAACTTACATGTTTATAAGACCTTTTTTAAGCTCTTTTTAGCATATAAAAGGTCTTAAGTCTAGGGTTGTATTATTTTTATGGCTCAATAAAAATATTTGTATTTGTTAACTTATAGGTCTATAAGACCTTTTTTAAGCACTTTTTAGTATATAAAAGGTCTTAAGTCTAGTGTTAACTTACCTGTTTAAAATACCTTTTTTAAGCATTTTGGAAAGTTTCCGCAATGTGCACATCAGTACTCCTGAGTGAGTGATTCAAATGATCTATATCATTTGGTTTAGCTCATTCGCTCACTGAAGATTCAAGTCGCTCAGTATCTCATGTATCTCTTTTTAAATGTAAGTTAGGCAAGCATTCGACTACAATCTCACCTGTTAGTGAGCGACGATGAAGCCGACGATGGCGCATGCGTACCTAGATGGTGTCTATTAACTCTCTTGAAGAGATCCAAGTTATATTGTTCCGGGAAAAGATATGCTGGAAGAGAGTTCCACTCTTTAGCCGTCCTAACGAGGAATGTAGAAGCAAATCGCTGTGTTAGAGTCGTTGTTATATCAACAACATAAGGGTGGAACCCAAATCCACGTCCATAGTGAGCGCCAGTTGAAAACGAAAAAAAATGTAAACAAACCTACAGACCTGCATTATTTCGTAATCACGCACTTTCAGAACACAATCTTGGTCTTATCACCAACTTAAACCCTTAAACCTTGAGTTTACATACATTTTTAGTTAAAATATCTGATATTTATTACAAGTGTCAAACATTTTTTCCTCGTGGAAATGTATATTGTCTATGAAAAAACTTCAATTGAAAGTGATGGGAAATGACCAGTGTTATTTTGTTATCGAATCGATTCAGACACGGGATTTTTATAATTTAATAATTTGAAATTGTATGTATGAAAATACAGATTTGGTTGCAAAGTTCGACAAAGAAAAGTATAAGACCAAATTTGTTGACGAATTAGCTAAGTCGAAGGGTATAATTGTGCTCAGCCTTCGACCTTACCACTGCGAACTTAATCTCATAGAGCTAATTTGGGCATGGACACTAGTGAAGTCGTATGTGGGCAGGAATAATAAAACTTTCAAAATGGCGGAGATCAAAAGTTTGTTTCGAGAAGGTTTAGCCAAAGTCGGTGCTGAACAATAGGCAAACTGTGTGAGGCACGTCATAAAAGACGAGGAAAAAATGAAAAAAATAGACGGGATTTCCGACACCGTCATAGATAATGCGGCTATCACATAGCCTTTCACTATCACAGTCACTGATGATGACAGAGGGGGATAGTGCATCCAGTGACAGTGGAAGTATTTGAAAATAAATATCTCTTCGATAATTTCAAATAGAATGTATTTTATTCAAATAATTTTAAATTTAATCGCCCATTGACTTTTCTTCTCTATTGACTACTACTTTTGGCAAGCCAAGAGGCTATTTAGCACAAACTTCGATAGCTAAATAAACCTCAAATTCTTGAACAAAATGCTGTCTATGATTGGTTAAAAACTGATAGAAGAAACGCTAAATACCTACATATTTATTTAGTATTCCTTCCAGTTCATTTTTAGTCGATGAATGTTAATATTATTCCCATCACTATTTTCATAGACAACAAATGCAATTGATAGTCAGCCATATTTGTTTTCATTTTTTTCGTTTTATACTGGCGCTCACTATAGTTACATAGTGACGAAATGTAGAAGGTCGAATCAGTTCATGCATCTTAGTATTAGTTTCTCGCTCTTGCTCATGATTCAAATGTATGTGACAAACGGGAATCAAGTGAATTAATGTTATTGATTGACATCTCTATCTCTACTCGAGCAGTAAACTATTCTGAGCGAAACTACAGATCTACTAAGCGAAATGAGCTAAAATAACGATACACATCTCAGTGAGCGAAATATATGAATCAATCTTTTCAACTCGCACCATCTAATTATTCCTTCCAGTTCATTTTTAGTCGATGAATGTTAATATTATTCCCATCACTATTTTCATAGACAACAAATGCAATTGATAGTCAGCCATATTTGTTTTCATTTTTTTCGTTTTATACTGGCGCTCACTATAGTTACATAGTGACGAAATGTAGAAGGTCGAATCAGTTCATGCATCTTAGTATTAGTTTCTCGCTCTTGCTCATGATTCAAATGTATGTGACAAACGGGAATCAAGTGAATTAATGTTATTGATTGACATCTCTATCTCTACTCGAGCAGTAAACTATTCTGAGCGAAACTACAGATCTACTAAGCGAAATGAGCTAAAATAACGATACACATCTCAGTGAGCGAAATATATGAATCAATCTTTTCAACTCGCACCATCTAAATGGGCCTTAACTCCCGCGACTCGATCATTCTACGGCGTGACCAATAGGACCACCCCGTCCACTCGCTGTAAATTACTTTTATACACGAATTATATTTTTAGAGACGAGGTTAGTGAATTTTAGACGAATATTCTACTCCTTACGTAATAAGTGATACATTTTTGAGTACATTTTATTGTATTTGTATATTGTAATATAAGTATTGTAAAGAATGACCAAATTTTTCGATTATTGTACCGCTGTGGGTTTCGAAATGCACTTTAAGATAAGTTTTTGTAAATACTATTGTCTAGCGATACTAAGTGTGCTCCGCGGAGCCGTGGGTCTTCGTGCGTTTTATATTTGGATGAGCTTAATTTCTTGATTGCCTGTGAGATATTTCGAATGACGTCACTACTGACTGACGTCTGTACTAGGGTTCGGCAAGGGCAAATGAAAGTCAAAATTTAAAACACAATTAACTTATCCCAGAAATCATATATTTGAAATCTGATAGATGCAAGCGGTTTAATAAACCTATTCCTCGAAATGGTTTTTGAATGAACATATTGTGGGGTTGTAGCTCTTGGTGGCATAAATAAAAGTGGATTTCAAATTTATACTACTTTTACATACGGCCTGTCTTTTATTAATGGTGAAGGGTTAAGACCTTCACAATATCTTGTAATAAATAGTTGTAATTTTTGACATCCACATATATAAATTATGCTCTTAATTCTTTATCACGTCTAAATATTTTTGATCGCATATCAGATTTCACACTGTATTATATGGATACATTACATCTTATTGTGGTCTTGCACATGTTTAACAATTATGAATAGTTGGCCAAATGTGGCCAACTTTTCATATCAATATTATTATTTTGTACTTTTCTTCACGGTTTAGCTATAAAATATTTATATATTTTTAAAATTTACAAGACACAGTACTTCATTATTTACGGATAAAGAATAATACTCCATAATAAGATTTAGTCAATTAATTATTAAGTTTTCAATTAAATTTACGTCAAAACTAAATCAATAGGTTACCCTTCTAATACAGTTTCTTTGTTTTGCCTAAATGGCTTCAAAGGGCTCATCCATTAATCACGTGATTAAAATATACATAATAATAATAAAAAAAATAGCAATATTTTAACCCCTCCCTCCCTTGGTGATTCGCGGTGAGGTTTTAAGCTAACCGCCATCCACTACCCAAAATTACGTTTATTTTTGGTACAAACTTAGTTTGAAAAAAAAAAATGTGCTTATTGTCACATCTAATCAAGATACTATTTCACGTAAAAGCAAAAGAACTATCCATACTAATATTATAAATGCGAAAGTGTGTCCGTCTGTCTGTTACCTCTTCACGCTTAAACTGCTGAACCGATTTGGATGAAATTTGGTATGAAGATAGATTGAGTCCCTGGGAAGGACATAGGCTACTTTTTATTCCGGAAAAATACCCTCATTCGCGATAACCGAATTTAAGGCGGACGACGTCGCGGGCAGAAGCTAGTAATCCATAAATCGAATATAGAATCCCGCAAAGTAACGTCTGAATCTATCAATTTTTGTTTTCTTTAGCATAGGGTTTGTCCTTAATGTCCTAATTCATCTATAAACTGAGTCCAATTTGTATGTACTGTAATTTTTAAACAATTCGCAATTAAGTCTAATAAGGACTAGCAGAGTAAAACTAGGTAAGTGCTGAAGCCATTTTGAACTTTTGATAAGAACGATAATAAGATTATACAACCTTAAAACCAAGGATCATTAAAACAAGAGGACTGACAATGTCCATACAAAAAGCCGTTCCCCGATATGTACAACGTCATCTATGTATAAGGATTTTTTTTACAATTGTTCAACTTTGCAAGCGTGACACAGTTATTAAATGTTACTATTTCTTTATTATTAGCTATTTGCGAACTAATTGTTACTATACTTATGTTTCTTTATTCAATTATAACATAGTTACATATTTATTTTTAAAGCGCCATCTAGTTTTGCCAGATTATCTCCTTGCGATCGGAACACGATCCAACGTATGACAACTGTCAGTCCTCTTGTTTTAACCTTGCCTAAAACGTTAACTCTTAGATGCATGAAGTATCAATAACGATACGGAAAATATCAAGTGTCAAATAAATTCACTTCTAAACTATTATAAAGTTGTAAAAATAAAATGTTTCTATGTGTCGTGGGTTCATCGCGCCAAATCGGCTAAACGGATTTCAACTATTTTTGGTGCACGGGTAGCTGGGTATCTCCAGAGGGGTTATGAGTTTTTCTGCTCCGCGAACGAAGTTGCGGTCGCCTTCTAGTATACAATAAGATTCTATTGATTGGCACTTGTTTCGCTTTAGTATCAGGTCAAATTTCACTATTCTCTGTTAGTTATCAATCGCCTGATCAAGCCTGCTTGGCTGATTAACAACTAACGTGTTAGTTGCGCGTTGTGAAATCGAGATTAACACTTCTTAGTCTTTCGATATTAAAATGTATTTTCTTTAAGATTACTTTAGGGGCATTCCATTAAAATGTTGGGTATGTGACATCACTCTTCTGATACTTCTAACAATGCCAGGGAGATTTTTGGTATGACTATAGTAAAATAAATAAATATTATGGGACAATTTATACATAGATCGAACTAGTCCCATGGTAAGCTCAATAAGGCTTCTTTTATGTGTACTAGACGAGAGACACTTTGTTATCAGAAGAGGAAAAGTCATAACCCTCTTTTTTGCATCCGCGTAGTCGGGTAAAGTATGGAATGTGCAGTGAGACAGGGGGGATTAACGTCTCCCACGTTATTCAACGTGTATGTCAATGGTCTGATTGAGGAGCTCAGCAGCGCGGGTGTCGGCTGCTCGGTGGACGGCTGTTTTGTTAACAACATAAGCTACGCAGACGACATGGTGCTGCTGAGCCCCTCAGTCAATGGCCTTAGGAATTTGCTTTCTATTTGTGAAAGTTATGCTGTGACCCACGGACTAAAATATAATGTAAAGAAGAGTGAGGTACTACTGTTCAAGTCTGCCACGAAAACATATCCCATTCCGCCAATAATTCTCAGTGGTTCTCCTCTTCCCATAGTTACAAAATTTAAATACTTGGGTCACTGGGTCACAGATACTCTTAAAGATGATGTTGATATGGAAAGGGAGCGCAGAGCACTGTCGGTAAGGTGTAACATGTTGTCCCGCAGGTTTGCGCGTTGTTCTACTGAGGTAAAAAAACAACCCTGTTTAAATCATACTGTCAAACCCTATACACGTGCAACCTGTGGAGCGACTACACCAAAAGAGCCTACAGTGCTCTGCGCGTCCAGTATAACAACGCCTTCAGGGGGGTGTTGGGGCTGCCCTGGCGCTGCAGTGCGTCGGGGATGTTTGCAGCGCGGAGAACTGACGGTGTCCAAGCCGTGATGCGCAAGCGGGTGGCGTCCCTGAGTGAGCGCGTACGGGGCAGCACCAACGCGCTTCTGAGGGTGGTAGCTGAGAGGATGGACAGCCCTATCCTAGCTCACTGGATGTCTGTGCACGTTAGGTCTAATTATAATTACACTTTCCACTAACAAACTTAGAATAAATTTTACTAACACAATATGGATCAATATTTCCGAAATAAATGCTTTCATTTCATTTCATTTCATTTCAAAAAGTATCCTTTAACAATCTGTGGATGCCCAGCTACCCGTGTACCAAAAATAGTTGAAATCTGTTTAGCCGATTTGGCGTGATGAAGCCACAACGACACATACAAACAATAAAAAAAAATATTTTTTTCGATTCAGTACCTCCAAATAGTCCGTATCACTTATTTTTTTGTAAATATCTTCAATGTACAGGCATTTCATTTTTACAACTTTATAATAGTATAGATATCATCGACTAGTACCCATGGTAGAGGCTTTGCTTAGTTTGGGACTAGAACGATTTGTTTAAGATTGTCCCTGATATTTATTTATTATCTATTAACAATTACACCCGGTATATTTCTATAAGGTAGCTGGCATAACCAATACTTGATCGACAAAGTTGTTATTCTGGTGAAATACCCCTGTATTTTATTTCAACAATACCACATGTACTGCATCCCATTGTTATGTGATCATAGGCTAGACAAAAATATCGTAACTAAAAATTTGGATACCAATTTAAAATTACCCTGTATGTTTGAAAGCAATTCGTCATTGTGATATAGTATATATATTTATAAGCCTAGTTATAATTATGTATAGATATTTTTAAATAATTTATCTCATATATAAATTACAATAGCGGTTAGGGCAAAAGCAGAGTATTGCTTCACATTTTCGATCCATTACGACTTAAGTCATGAGACGCGAGGGGCTCGTTTCTCAATAGCTTGTAACTTGTATTAAAAGCGGAAGTCCCTTTTAAATTCATATTTTTGGAAAGAGATTTCCGCTTGTGACACAAGTTACAAGCGTTTATGAAACGGGCCCCAGGGGGCTATTCATAAATTACGTCATTTGAAATTTGAGGACAAAAAACATCGGATGATGGTAGCATGACGAAGGAGGGGGGGTCAGTACCAAGATGACATCATCTTTAGCCATAAAAAGTGCTTGCTGAGTAAAAAAGGCAGCCCCGGATCTATGGGGGGGCAAACCGGGCCACTTGCCCCGGGCGGCACTTTCATGGGGGCGCAAAATCTTCGAGGCAAGAATTCGAAATATCGAACTAATGAAGCCTCATAGCCTACAATCTCATAGGTTTTGGTCACAAAAAATGCTACTCATTGGCTGTTTTAACAGGTTTTGTCAAACAATGAAGGGAGGGGGCGCCACCATCAAGGTTTTGCACCGGTTCGAAAAAATCGTAGATCCGGTGCTGAAAAAAGGGAAAGAAATTGGTGTCTCTATAAACTGTTGATAAAAACGCACTTTTTGGAAATTACATCATTTCATTTGGTAGGGCAGGGGTGGGGGGGGGGGGGGGGGTCATTCGAATTATGATGGTTGGATGATTTTAGGGGGAATCAAAAATAGATGACGTAATTTATGAACAGCCCCCAGGCAGTGCTCTGCTTTTAATGTGTGAGTAACTGTTTTTGTAATCTGAATATGTCTGAGTCTCACAGTGGGTTTCTAGTTAAAATGTATCTCATTTGAATTTTTTCTTTTCGGAGTCGATCAAAATCTTATAAGGGATTACTGCACTGAGAGTGACGTGTTTTTTGGTCACGATTTTGGGTCAATAAACTTTTTCCGGTACCTCGTTGCGGTTTCGTCTCCTGAGACGTTCTTTATAACTACTATTTTAAACGATATAAAGGCAAGAAAAAAAAAATCCAGCCAATATAACTTACATTTTTCAAGGCAAATCTCGTTAATAGTCTAGATTGTTAGCATGTTTCTAAGTAACTCTCACTATAGTCTCGTGAGTTACGGGACAGAGTCACAACAAGAAAAAGTTGATCCACCCTTTAACGTATGCCTTCCACACCGAAGTTTAACGTTGCGTATTCGCGAAGACGTGGTTATACGTCACGTTTTTATTGTGTATTTAACGTTAATACGGTATTTGACTGTTATATATAATCAAAAACGCTAGGAGGATGATGATGATGATGATAAACTGAAAAAAGAAGGCAGGATATCGCCTTGACTGTTGAATTTTGCTATAAAAAACTTCATAATGACGATTCGTACTCACATTTCGAAAATTTGCTAATTCGACCAGTCAGTCAAATACAGTATTATTCTAGAATGTGACTTTAAACTTACTATATAAGCATCTTGGGGAAAAGTATGGTGCGTTACATTATAGGTGCCGTGACCAGGATGTTAATTCTTTAGCTCAAAGACGGCCTTCACGTATGTCACAGACGGCACGACGACATTTTCCGCTATGCAGTTTATTTATATTTGCGCTATTTGGTTTATTTCTTGGACTCTGGGGCACAGCGGTTGCTTTCTAAGCTGGAGATTGAAAAAGTTGTACCCTTGCTGTGTTTTATAGTATTTTGTAGCACAAATTTAATATAAAAGAAAGTCAAACAAAATGTCAAATAGCATGTAGCTAATATATCTTATTTGTTTAGGTATTTAACGAAAGTTAAACAAAAAACCCACGTGACTCCGGACAAGCGAGGCGAGGTAGACACGTTACAGCACACTATGGAAATATTCTTATTTATATAAACGCACATGATATTGAAACTTACAAAGATACACATCATGTCATGACATGCGTGCATATGCCATTTTCTGTGAATTAATTTTCTAAGGGCTGAATGAACGAAGTCACATGGATTTTTGTTTATCGTTAAACACAAATATTTAGAAAAAATCCAAAATTATAGACTAAAAAAGATAAGATCTGATATATTGGTAACTATTTATTTTATTGGTAAAATTAATTAATTATCACACAGCAAAACGGGGCTTCATCACGTATTTAAATAGGATGTATTTATCTTTCGTCGTACCCCCTTCTCGTTGGTAGATTCTTTCGAGACGTCTGAAACGTCGATGAAGATGAAACCCCGTTACGTTGTGTTGTGATAATGAGTGAAGCTCGTGTAAGTTTCAATCATAATTAGATTTTTTATTTACCTTTAATTGTTAAGTGTATGTGATCTATTTCCACGATATTTTATACATATCTTACCTATGTGATTAGTTTACCGTACTGATAAATATATGTTAAATTATATGTGGTTGTTTGTTTTTCGGTGAAAACCTTAACTCACAATGTTTGCTCCAAAAATGTGTTGGTGATATAATATGCTCCCTTGACGACCCGATCTTCACCAATAGGGATGTTGACTGGACTCAAATAATAATTAAATTTTGATGCGAAATAATAGTTTCTATGATGCAAATCCTAAAAAAAATAGAGTTACTTGTAGATTGTTTTATGAGCCTTTAAAGTTAGGTGCTAAAGTCCATGTTTAAAGCATGAAAATA
This sequence comes from Hedya salicella, assembly GCA_905404275.2. NCBI lineage: Eukaryota > Metazoa > Arthropoda > Insecta > Lepidoptera > Tortricidae > Hedya > Hedya salicella. The sequence continues at coordinate 7,190,695 of FR990120.1, forward strand.
TTAATACATTATAATATCATGGAATAACCCATGAAATGTTTGGTAGCTTTTTTTATCAAACCGTTTCGATAAACGCAAGTTGTAAGTTTTAACATAGCTGCAGAACAAAGATCTTGATTTTCCAATGCAATTTAGGAATTTAGTATAGAGCGTTTCTTGGGAAACTCCAAAAGTGCGATTTAAACGTTGTATCTCGTGGAGTTTTTTGAAATTGAAGTAGTTTTTTCACCAGTATTCTATTATTGAAAGGTCGTTCTACATATATCATACCACAAAAAATAATTGTCAACATCCCTATTATATGGATTCACGAGGCTTCTATCTCTGGTAAACTTACTAAAAATAAAATGAAAGACAATTCTAACTGATAAACTTTACTATCACGACAAACTCCCTAAAGATGGTGCTGTAACAAGGCGGCTATTCAAGATGGCGGTATTGTCTCATGTGGAGCAGCACCCAGGCGGGGACGAAAGACCAGCCCAAGACCATGCAGCCAGCGAGGATAAACATCTCCTGAAACATTGACAAAAATAATGTTACAAGCAGATATTGGCTCTCTTAATCGGCGGCTCGTGGCATTTAGGTACCATTTGACGTTACTCACAGACTAGTGATGTAACTGTGTTTTTACGAGTAGGTACGAGTAAGGTACAAGTCGAGCCAATGACACCAATAAAAAAAATGCGGCCAAGTGTGAATCGGATTCGCCCATGAAGGGTTCCGCAGCCGTTTATACAAAAAAAATGCAAAACAGATGAAAAAAAACACTAACAAAAGAGCGTATGTCCCCGGCACCTACGTCCTTTTGCTGAGAAGCGCAGTTTTTTGGCAATAACTTAAAAACGGTATGTCCGATCATGTTGCAAACAATTTTCGTTGGAAGTATTTATTAAGCTGTATATTTGTACATTTTTTCATATTTTTTGAACTTGTCGTTTAGAAAATAAGGGGGGGGGGGGGACACAATTTTTGCTACTTTCGGAGCGAATATTTCCGAAAATATTCACTAAATCATTTTTTTTTAAGGAACCTCAAAGTGTTTTTAGTAGAACTATCGAAATATGTACCACACATTCATATTTGGTTAAAAACATTTTTTTCAGTTTCGGTTACATGCATGGAGTGCCCTCCCTAGAAATATATATATTTTTATTTAACTATCAAACTAAGAAGCGGTTTACCCACGACACCTTTGCCCCAAATTTCATTGATGTACGGCTTATAGTTTTTGAATAAAATGCCTGTGACATACGGACGTACAGACAGACAGACATGACGAATCTATAAGGGTTCCGTTTTTGCCAATTTGGCTACGGAACCCTAAAAACAACCGTTTAATACGTTTAACATTCGTGATATACAATTAATATTTGTTCTCAATTGCAAGAACTTATTCAATTCAATTGATTTTACTAACAATATACTTCGTTTATTGATTTATTGAGAAATGTGAATGTAACTTGAACATGTTTTCAATTTATTCATTACGTTTTCGGTAGTTAAGCAGGCACAGTGCAAAATTTCATGATATTGCCACAACCAACGCTCTAAAAATGAGTTTATGCCTACATCTTGTTTTGTAAGAAAATGAAGGCAAAAGTGATGAGGACATGAATTAAACGCAATACAAATGCTAAAAATGTAGGGCATGTATATACTCAATACTTAATATATGTTAGCAAAACGAAGAAATATGCGACGTTGCCAGTTAAGTGGGTATAAACGCTCTTTGGCCACGAGTGTTCACCACAGACGCCAACTTACTGTGCTTGAACACATCGCAAGCACAGTAAAATGCTTAAAAATTCAATTCCATTTATTCAGCAGATATGCATTTTGGAAAGTTTCCGCAATTTGCAAATAAGTAGATCCAAGTAAGTGTGACAGCGCCATACAAATGGCATATTTTCTTTCGTTCTTACTTAGCATATGACATTTTGGTTGTCACATAAACACGACAATGTTTTGTGGCCGCGTTCATTCTTTTTACCCATATGGGGTGTGAGGGTCTTATGCTGTTCCACTCGCACTTTTTCGAAAAAGTGTTTGGCATTCTGCTGTCAGAGTAAAAAATTGACACGGTGTTCAATATACTAACACAGCTTTGATTTGCAAAACTTTTATTTACTTTAGCTCTACCAAACTGCATTAGAGACACCAACCAGATGATTCAATACATAATAACATTTATTATATAGGATAGATCGTAATGTTTACTCGTAAATTGCTTTTAGAATTATGTTGACTATGCCTGTAAGTACAGCTTTCACAGAAATAAGTTTTTCAAAGCTAAAAATAATCGAAAGTAGGAAGCTGCAGCAATTGTCTGGGTTAGCAATGCTCTCCATTGAAGCAGATTTAGCTGCAAAATTTGATTACAAATCTTTACTAGAGGACTTCAGTAACGCAAAATGCTGAAGAACATTTGTAAAAAATAAAACCCTTTTTCAAATCTAGATGCTCTTCAATATTCTCCGATCGCGCATATATGTTTTTATTTATTATCATGTTGCGTCAAAGCATGTTTGGTAAGCAAAGATGGATTTATTGGATAGATCTTGGGAACGAAAGAAAAGGGACCTCGCTGATACGACTTCGCCCACGTCTACATTAGTCCACGCTACGCCACTGATCTCACTGGATTTCGGCACTAATGCGACCACCGTAGTCAGAGCGGTCGAAACGCTAGCAAAATGCCCTTAACTGCCTACCTTGGCCAAAAACTCTCTGCACAATCGAAAAGAAAACTGAGAAATTAAAAAGAAACGTAATTTTCAATCGGCTGAACAGATTTTCTTGAGTCCTTAGGTACGGGATTCTCAATCATGAACGAGTAAAACAGACTGTCAATCGCTATAATTAAATAATAAACTTTATTCTGTAAGTAGGCCGCTAGGGCACTTTTACAAGTCAACAGTTTACCGACATTTCCCAAGAGGAGACCTCTTTTGAGAAGAAAGTCGAGGAAAACTATGTCTTGTTTAAATATGCATGTGTATCTGTAGCGTGTGAAATAATTATAAGTGCCCCCTGGAACTGCTATTGCTGTGCCCTTGCAGGGTGTCACATGTCTCACTACCTATTTATATTTCCATCTGTATTTTATAATGTGATATGCAATAAATGATTATGATTATGAATGCGCCACGAAACGATAAAAAAGGCTTAGACACCGACTACTAGAGACATCTATTGGGAAAGCTTGAATGATAAGCTCTTTCTACTGACCAATAGATTGCGCACCAGTTGTTAAATAAGAAAAAGGTAGTGATAGTCACAATATTATTGAAAAGTACAAACGTTTTTTTATTACGATTTTGTCCCGTGTTTTTTTTTTCACAATTTTGTCTAGCGACTGCTGATAACATCTATTGTGCGACATTGGGTGACAGCTGTTTCTACTCGCAGATAGATGGCGCACCATTACTATCACCATTTGCTAGATTAAAGAGGTGGACAGAGTGGTTTGTAGTAATAAACGAAATAATAGTCACAATTCTAATCGATAAATTACTTTACTTATACATTTAACATTGCTACAGGTTTATTCCAGGCTGTGGAAGTCCTTGATGTTGTGCACCCAGGCTGGGACAGCGCACCAGCCTACCACCATAGCAGTTGATAAAAATACAGATATCTTTTGAATATTTCATAACACACCTCATTCATTAATTTGATAAGCTCAGCTCATCTCTAGAATCGTAATGGTTATTAATTTTCTTTGAAAATCATGGGTACACACTTGCCAAAAATGCGGTCATACATACATTGTCCTTTTTTTTACATCGTGATGCGACCATACATGGCACGATTTTATCTTGAATCAAAAAGGACTACTACTAACGACATCTATTGGGAAAGTTTCAACAGTAATCTCTTTCTAGTGACCAATAGATGGCGCACCAGTGGTTTAACAACGAAAAAGGTAAGTAGTAGTCACGAATCTATTGAAGTCAAATTGATTTTCTTTAAATAATTTTGGCCCGTGCGTCTGTTTAGCGACTGCTAATAACATCTATTGTACGACGTTCGATGGCAGCTCTCTCTACTCGCCCACAGATGGCGCTTCAATACTGTCCTAAGTTGCTAGGTAAGAGGTGTGCAGTGGTTGGTCGGTTATTAATAGACGAAATAATAGTCACATTTCTAATCGATAAATTATTTTACTTATACATTATACATTGCTACAGGTTTATTCCAGGCTGCGGTAGTTCTTGATGTTGTACAGCACCCAGGCTGGGATAGCACACCAACCGATCACCATAGCGGATGACAGGACAAATAGTTCCTGAAACACAAACTTGTATTTTAGAATAAGGATTGGAGGCATATTTTTATTTTGTTTTGATTTTTCAGATTTGAAATTTAAGCCAAATAGCTCTCATCAGTGAACAGTGCAAGATTTTCAAAAAATAAATTAGACAGACATTTTGGCCTCATCACGCCAAAACGCCTGAACGGATTGCAACTATTTATGGTACACGGGTAGCTGGGCATCCACAAATGGTTATAGGATACTTTTTACCCGACTACGCTGAAGTAAAACAGTGGGTTATGATTTCTTTCTCTTCCGTGAATGAAGATGCTCTTTTATTAACTTTTGTTACTACATAAATAAAAACAACAAATCATGCTATGCAGTATTTTTTAAACTTACTAAAATTGACTCCATTCGAGTGATGCTAAACGAATGGCTTTAAGCAAAGATTAATCATCATTTTGTTTTCTTTACATAGGAAAACAACCATTTTCAGAAAAAAAAAATTACGACTTTTTTTAATAAAGTGGCACCTTGCAAACTCACTATTGAGAGATAAAGTTTTCTTGAGCACTGAATGTGAAAAAAATCTGAATAAAACTTAAACAAAACAAAAATATGAAACATTTTGAGGGGAAAACAGGTCATATTATATACATATCACAGGTGTCACACACATATTTCATCATATTGCTGGAAAGGATTAATGGTATAAGTTATCTTTTTGGTGAGAAAGGTGGCAGAAAGCAGACACGCTGTAATCACCAAAAATATCCGTGCATGACGTGAAGAACTTATAAGTCATCAGTAAAGTCGGACCAAAATTAAACTATAAGACCTATGTCCTAAATTCGAATTCCTTTATAGCTTGGCAAGTTTGTTCGTGATACTCCGCCAGCGGTGTCTTTGCCCCAGTCTCCCGCAGACCATGGGAGTGTCATTAACGGAGTTTCTGGGCTATAAATGCATATTTCGACTAATCAAGTTCTCCACGCTATGCACTGATATCCAATGGTGATTACCATATTTCCACTTCTTACTGGCAATATCTTGTGGTGGCAAACAAGCGTGCGATCAGCAGCCTATGAACGCTTGCAATGCCAGGGGCATTACGTGCGTGTTGCCGAACCTTTAAAAACCTATTCACTCCCCTCTTGGGGACCCCGTACTAATCTCCACTGAAAATCTAGGTACATTCCATATTTGGAGCGTGCGCGGTAGATAATAGGGAATATGCATGTTTTTTTTTTTGCTTTATTAAAAGCTCATTCATGTAACAAACAGTAGACAATTTTTTTTTAATAACTATAAAAATAACCAAGATATAAGCCATCAAACACTTCATTCACGGAATTTAATATGGAGTTTATATGGCTGGAGTGTGACGTAACAGTACATGTCGGACCTCTATGTCAAATCGCCGTCTAATTAGCAGTTTAAAATTCCTATATCATGCGTATTTCTTGGCCGATTTTACATAATTTTCATATTTTGTTAAGAAAAAATTCATGCATGTACCCTATTCCTAATCAGCAGTCTTTATTGCATCCAATGAGCTATCACTTAATATCAGGGTTGATAAAAAGCATGATTTAAAAATAAGAAAAAATTATCAGATTAATTTGATTTAAACCGGATTTATTTCATTAAAATTAGTTTGAACTGGGTGTGTGTTCAAGCCTCCTTACCAGTAATCCCGTTCAGTGGGGAGAGTGCTACCCCACTTAGAGACACACAAGGAATGAGAAGGTGGGTTGAACTGGTTTAACCCGAACTTGGGGCATGGGAGTGTAAAAGTTCAGACATAGTGCGCACTGGCATGCAGTTCCCGTAAGTTGCAATGCTGTTTGTCTGTTTAAAGTCCTCGTAATCATCATCACATAAATAAATAAATACGGGACATTTATCCACAAATCGAACTAGTCCCATGGTAAGCTCAATAAGGCTTGTTTTATGGGTACTAGACAACAATATATTTCATAGATATATTTATAAAGTTGTAAAAATGAAATGTTTGTATGTGTTGTTGTGGCTTCATCACGCTAAATCAGCTAAACAGCTTTCAACTATTTTTGTTACACGGGTAGCTGGGTATCGCCAGATGGTTATAGGATACTCTTTACCCGACTATGCTAAAGCAAAAAAAGGGGTTATGACTTTTTCTCCTCCACGAACGAGGTTCATGTTTTCTATGTATATAAGTATTTACTTATATACATAGAAAACATTCAAGACTCAAGAACAAATATTTATGCTCATCATACAAATATTAGCCCTTACCGGGATTTGAACCCAGGACCTTCAGCTTTGCAGGGAACATTACTCTTGCTGAGCTAAAACGGTTATCATGTCAGCCCAAGGATGTCCACTGTTGTACAAAGGCCGTCCTCAATGATTTCCATAACAACTAGTTGTGCACCCTCTCATCCAACTCAAACATTTACCTAAAGGTGCGTCCACACTTGTATCATTTCCTCGTATCCGATCACCGTGCCGTGGTATGACTGCGTATCGCGCTACTTGGACGCTCACTGTCGGCGCGCCGATCATGCCGCACTCTTCCGATATAAGTGTGTGATATGCGTAGCAAATGGATTTCGAGCGATCGGATCGGCGCAACGTCCAAACGCGTGATCGTGATACGCGATCATGCCACGCGACGATGATCTGATACGGGCAAATGATACAAATGTGGACGCACCTTAAAACGTTTAAGATCAATTGACAAGATTTTATATTTGGCTCTTGCCTTAAATTGATATCCAATGTATAGAAAAATGCATATACAATCCAAAAAAAATATTTTAAGATTTTTTTTGCTCCTATTTTTCGAAAAAATTAGCTGAAAGTGCTAAACCGGACGATGACGTCATTTAGAGGATGGAAGGTCTGTGCTTTCCATAGATTAAAAAAAATCTCTTTTCCGGTTGTCAGGTTGTAAGTCACGTTTGACAGTTAAATCCAAATATGCAATTATGTCATTGCTTTGTCTTGCTCAAATTTCGTTCGTGCACTATTTTCCCGTTTACGGTTGTTCTATTGAGACTACTTTTTCACGGACACTAATTCACACCTTTTTTACGACTCGGCTTTTCCACGGATTCTTATTGTATCTGAAATAAATTACTAAACAATGTGAAATTTTAGTGGTTGTTTTCCCGCAGCGAGATGATTTAGAACATGATACTGAACAACTTTCGCCAAGGAACATAGGTCGAAATATTTAAAAAAAACCGGCTTATTTTAGGCTTTATAGTAGACTTGATCAGCTGATTGCATATTTTCTATGGGAAGTCGAAATTACATTGTATAATGTTAACAATAAAACATATATTTAGTAAGATAAATCGTTTCTTTTAAAGCTAACAGTAACAGTAGTAGCTTTGAGCATAACACCATCACACAATCCCATCCGCCCGCAAGACACCATTAAGCTTTATTTCCTAGAGGAAGTGCAAATAACTTTCTCCAGTTAATTGCAATTCCTCTAGGAAATAATGCTAAATGAATACGTTCACTAAATTTACGAAATCCGATCTAAGTAGGTTTACCGACATGATATAGTTATTAAAATCGTTTGCGTGTATGGCAGTCTTTTGATAAACGTAACATTTTTACATTTTTCTTCGTTGGCAACACATCATCCACTAAATGAGGTCATTATGGCGGTTATGCTTTTATAGAATGAGTAACTCTACAACTTGATTTTTTACTTCGAAATGGATGGAGGCTTTCGAGGAAAATAAAAATTATGTATAACTAAATACCTTATTTCGAACTGCATAATAAAAAAGATTGGTCTGAAAAATGAAACATTGTCAGTTGTGATTAATGGGTCTTGTGTGGGGCATGCATATTTATCTGGGCAGCATAATCCCATGCGGGTATATGACATTGCATGACAGGGTGGGTGTATCAACTTTTTCTTGTTATTGTCCGTAACTCAAGAGACACTAGTGACAGATATACTGACAAGATGGGCCTCTGAAAATAGAGTTATAGGGCCAAGAAAAAAATATTTTTCTTGCCTTTATATTATTCAATATTTTGATTGCCGCAGTCGGCAAATCACGGCATCGAAAGTTCGTGCTCTTGAACGCCAGCGCATTTGCCGACCAAAAATCATTGTTCAGACTCTGAATAAAATATCAATACCTCACTCTGCAATCATTATTTTAATTTTCAATGCTCATTTTATTTTTATTGCTGTGGTGTTTGGGTCACGTCATATTACTACGCTGCTTGGCGCTCAAAAGGTTAAAATCGTAATTTTAAAGTGACACAGGGGGCATAACCATGGCTACAAAATCCAGAAAAAAGTTGATTAACCCGGGAATAGAATCAAACATTGGGGTATTGTAAAAGAAACTTGCCTTTGGCTTTCTTCCACAAAAGCCAATAACCAAACTGCTTCAGGATGGAGAGACGTCAATAAGATAATGTCATAAGCAACAGGCAAAATTAGCCTTTAGAATTGACTGAAATTACAGTATTTTTTTATTACCTAAGCTTAATTAATCATATACAGGGTGTATGGCAGAGCGTCTGCCAAAAGACTAGGGTGGGTAGGTAGGGTCACTTGCAACATATTTTGGACCAATTAACACTCATACTGCCCACGGTGTTTATTTAATTTTTAATTTTTTTTTCGGCATCTGCAAAAAAATCATGATAATCTCTTTCTTTACTAAAATTAATGTTTTCCTGCGCAGTAATTATTATTATTATTTTTTATTACTTGTAAGAATACTTTGAATTGGGTAAATTATCATGCAAAAATATCAGAAAAAAATAAATTAGGTTTGTTTTGGTCGTAACTTGCATATTGGATATGGATAAGGGATTATAAAAATAAATTATTGCTAATTTTAGTTAGATGACTTTTTTTATGATTTCTTTATGATTAGTCAAATAGATTTGATTTATTTAGTGCATTTAGTGTTCATTTATTTATTTTATCAAATCTTATTTTTAAGTAGTTTCGAAGAAGTACTAGGTGATTTACGACACCATTTTAGACAAAAACCTTTTTTCGCCGGAAAATTTAAAAAGTGATTCTAGTCATGTGGTATACCGTTAGAATAGTCATGAACTGAAAAAGTTTTAATGATATTGGAAGATCTAAGGAATTTCAACAATTTTTAAAATTGTGCCATAAAGTTGAGCTCGATGATTTTTATTTTCTGTCCTTCGCACTTTGTCAGCTGATAACTTTTTTTTATTCCCTTTCTAAATGAAAATAAATTTTCAATAGGATACGCATACATTACAGATTTGAAAAATACAAACACTTTTGTGCTGCTGCGTTTAAAAAAAAGATAAGTAAGCGAAAATGAGAATTTTTGATAATGCCAAAATAAAATAAAAAAAATAGTTAAAAAACACCGTGGGGAAGTGTTAATTGCCCCAAAATATGTTGCATGTTGCAAGTGACCGTACCTACCTACCATAGTCTTTTGGCAGACGATCGGCCATACATCCTGTATATATGTATTTTTAACATAGGTAATGACAAGTTGAAGCTGCAACTGGGTTTATCTGAACTGTATAGGGAAAAACATAAGTATAAAATAAAGAATAATACTACACTAAGAGACCTCTAAAACGATATTAATTCCCTACATCTAATGATACATTATTTACTAATTACTTTGCAAAATGATATTGTAATTAAGCCTCCCACTTCTTAACCATCTTGATAATTATCAACTTATTATCTATAGTATTATTAAGTTCTAAAAATGAAGTATGTACATGGAAGATATAACAAAAAAATACTGAGAACTATTTGCAGGCCAATGATTGTCAAGTCCGCTGAACGGATTTGAATAATTTTTGGTAAATGCGTTGCTGGGCATCCACTTACTTTTTACTCAACTATGCTGAAGAAAAATGAGGGTTATGATATTTTCTCTTCGGCTGACAGTTAGCAGCTAGTTCTTAATAAACCTTATGCATGCTCTTTGAAATTTCTTTATCTTTAAATGGACTAACATTCTAACCTAAGTTTCCTTATAAATTACGTAATGTATAAAAATTTCACAATTTTCATATAATTGCACATATTGATCACTTATTAAGAGCCAATAACATAAATCATAATTAGGATAGATTTATGAAGGCTTTAAGAAGAATAGCAACTAGAATTTGATAAAAATTTCGAGACCCGATACTCACAGCGTTGGTAACTTTCTCCCTGGCGGGTGTGACGATCACTGTCCTCTTCTGGATGTTCTTGGCGATCTGGGCATTGGTCCTGACTAGGTTCCTTACGGCGAACATTTTGATTTATTACTTTATTTCACTTCACAAAGGAAAGTACTCTGCAGCAAGTCTTGCAGCAAGTGCGCAAGATATATTTATATTGACTTCTGGGGATACCATATAAAATGTTTAATTTAACCTACCCGTGTTGTTGCCAGAAATCAGGCGGTTTTGTCTATTTCTTGAATAGTCTGTTGCTGCGCTTCAAATTTTTGTTTATTCGAATAGAATTTGAACGCATTTCATTACTGTCAATTTATTTGTTTGGAATTGCGGGCGCTTTGCCGAATTTCTCCAAATTACTCAAATTTTACTTCATATTTGACGCTATAAATAAGCGCTGACAATGGCTGTAAGTAATTCTATTATAATAATCCCAAGCGTGAATTACTCCTGTGTTCTTTTATACGTTTCATTACCATAACATGGTAAAGCAATATTTTAGGTTATAATTTTGAGAATCGAAATAATTTATCCTAAACAGCTATAATAATTACAATTGGAATTCATCGAAATTTATATTTTCCAGTCCCTAGCAGCAGCGCAAGTGCAGGAAGTGCGCTCTATAACGCGTATCGAACGCATAGGAGCGCATTCTCACATCCGCGGACTTGGTCTAGATGATTCGCTGGAGCCCCGCGCCGTGTCCCAAGGCATGGTTGGACAGAAGAATGCGAGGAAGGCCGCCGGCGTTATTTTGCAGATGATTCGAGAAGGTATTGTTGGTTGCTATGGCAACCGGATACATTGTTGAGTAAACTGCAATATGCATATTGATTTTGTATTTAACTTGCATATTAGAAATGCAGCGTAGTATAATGATTGAGAATCCATATAGAAGTCAAGCTGTTGAAATATGAAAGCCACTTATTGTTATACATTTGGAGGCCCTCAGGCATGCAGGAATAGGGGGCCCACCAGCACTGAAAAACAAATGTTGACGGCCCCGGGTCACATGCTCAGAGTGGGAAAAAGGAGCCTGAAAGCCATCTATACCCAGTGCTAAATAAACTGGTGACCGATATCATAATGCTATCTCTTTCACGCTTGGTAAGACCACATAAGTGGGAACGAGGTAGCATTATGATCTCAGTTGTCAGTTTGCTTTACATTGAGTATAGTCAATAGTCCTTCCCTATATGTCATGACATATTCTCTTTGTTTTATGAAGCTTTTCCTTTGCCTTACATGGGTTATTCAATGGTATTATTAGTTATTATTATTTATATAATTTAAAAATGGACTTTCCAACCCAACTTTAAAAGCTCATAAAACAAGCTACACATAAGGTATGACACTCAAAATTGTTTTTCAGGATTTCTATCATAGAAACTACCATTTTGTATCAAAATTTTAATTTTATTTCAGACAGTCGACATCCCTATTATTAAGAGTTCATAGGATACAGACATCAGTTATCCTAACTGATTACTTGTAACTTTCTGATGTCATCAGGTAAAATAGCTGGCCGAGCTGTACTGCTGGCAGGTCAGCCAGGTACCGGCAAGACAGCCATTGCTATGGGTCTAGCACAGGCACTGGGACCTGACACACCCTTCACCAGCATGGCAGGTATGGTATTCGAATATATATTTTAGTATGGATACAAATTAATCCGCTGAACGGATTTATACTATTTATTTATGGGGACATACGTTGCCATTATCACAATACAACAGAATGGGGCTTAAATCGTGTATAAATATGATTTATTTAATTACCTTTCTTTGGTAATTCTCATCCAGTTCCTTCGAGACCATGGACGTAATGCGATGTCCGAAACATCAAAGAATTACCAACGAAAGGTGATTAAATAAATCATATTTATATACCATTAAGCCTCGTTCTGCTGTGTTGTGATAATGAGTGAAGATTATGTAAGTTTAAATCAATACATTGCCATATTTTAAAATAATAATATTATTTCCCAATTGATGTATTACCCGATTAAATTAAAAAAATACGCATCACCATTGCTGAAGCATGGGGCAAACTGTCTTTAATACTTGGGTGCCTAACAATGTCATTCAATTCATTCGTTCAATGTTACCTAGTAACTATGCGAGTGTAAGTTATCCATAGACTAGCGTGGTAAAACGAAATTGAAGTTAACCATTGAGTAAATTGTTAGTGTTAAGTTATACTGGGGTAGCCACTTTCATGTAAATTAATGTAGGTTAAATCGGCCCTAAGCTATTTTGAAATTCGGGCAAATTAAGATTCCATTGTCTTAAGAAAAAAAATTAGACTTTCTGCAATTTAGGTATTTTGAGATCTGGGAATATTGATAGGGTAACATGGAATTTAGTAGTTATAAGCTCAAAGCCTTTTGTAGTTAACATTGTTCATAGATCATTAAATTTTTTTTTCGTTTCAGGGTCTGAAATCTATTCCCTAGAAATGAGCAAGACAGAAGCATTGACCCAGGCTATCAGGAAATCTATAGGCATCAGAATTAAGTAAGTATTTTCTACTATTTGCACATTTCTTGCCATAACCTTAATTTTCGGAAAAAAATGTTAATTTACCGAAATTGAATTCTAATATGACGCATTCTTATGTAAAAAATGTCTGGCCATGCTCAGTGTAGGGTTCCGTAGCCGGTACTAGAAATAAATGCACTATAGACGAGAAAAATACGATGTGAAAATATGCACTAGCACAGTGGTCGGGAACCTGCGGCTCGCGAGCCACATGTAGCTCTTTGGATGTGAAGCGCCTCTTTAGATTAGTTTTTAGGGTTCCGTAGGTAAAAAAGGAACCCTTATGGTGTGACTTTGTCTGTCTGTCCGACTGTTAGAGCGCAAAAACTACTAAAATGCTATCTATTTGAAATTTGGAATATTTATAAACATGGTCAGCCCACATGTATGGCGAAGGAAACATTATAAAATATATTTTGATTGTCTAAACAACCAATATGAGGCAAAAATTAAGTCTAGTCACTAGGTCAAAAAATATCATATGAAAGGGTAGGGAGGATTGTATTTTGAATAACTCAGTTTGGTTAAGTTTGCCCCTTATTTGTATGTGACGCCATAGATACCAGAGGCAAAGTTAACTCAAGCGGCAAGTTAAATCGGAATAAGTAAAGGTTTGTACGGAACCCTCGGTGCGCGAGTCATACTGAAGTATCCTATAAGCGTCATCGGATACTTAAGAAAAAAGGGGGTTATAATTTTTTTCTCCACCGCTAATGACGTCTCTCTCCTCTTTTCCTCCGGAAAAATGTAAAATTGTCGTATCCCAGGGAGGAGTCGGAGATCATCGAGGGCGAGGTGGTGGAGGTGGTGGTGGAGCGCGCGGCGGGGGGGGCGGCGCGCGCGGGGCGCCTCACGCTCAAGACCACCGACATGGAGACCAACTACGACATGGGCGCCAAGATGATCGACTCCATGCTCAAGGAGAAGGTGGGTGTGGGGATGTAGCTCAGAGGTGAGAATGGGGAACTTGCTTAAAGAAAAAATAGGCATTACTGTATCTCTTTTTCTTCAATTCAAGAGCTACGCTCTTGTCGGTGTAGCAATCGCCAGCCGCTTCTTTCTTTGGCTTTCTCCTTCACTTCTTGGTAAGACATTACTTTCTTCTTCTTCTGCTGCGCCTTTACCCAGTTCATTTGGGGTCGGCCCTCCTCGTTCTAAGGCGCCAAGACCGTCGGTCTTGGATGGTCTGTTCGTTGATCTGAGCTCGCTCCAACTCACGTGGCTTGCGGGCGTCCTCTACCCTTCTTCTTATCGGGGATAGCTAAGGCTTTCTTTACAACGTGATCTTCGTCTCGCCTCGTCACATGTCCATACCAGCGCATACGGCTTTCGACCATCTTGTTCACAGTGGGCGCTACCTTAAAGGAGCCTCTGATGTACTCGTTCCGTACTTTATCGAGCCTTGTAACTCCTGCAGCCCATCGCAGCATTTTCATTTCATTTGTGTGCATCTTCTGTTCATGTTGTTTTTTGGTGGCCCAGCACTCTGCGCCGTATATCATGGCCGGTCTTACTGCGGTTCTGTAGACCTTACCCTTGAGTCTTATCGGCATGTTGGAGTCGCGCAGCACACCTGAGAGATTCCCCATTTGAGCCATGCTGCATTTACGCTATGGGTTTCGCATTTGCTGACAACATTGTTCCCAGGTACTTTATTGCATTTACTTTGGGTAGTGGCTGGCGATCTATGGTTATATCTGCGTCGGATGTTGGATTGTTGGTTCACAAAAGCTGCATTTCAAGTATTTAATCTTAGTTCTACTTATACGAAAGCCGATGCTTTCAAGTACTTTTCTCCATTTGTGGAGGGTGTACTGCATGTCCTTTGGGTTTTTCTCTATGAGTTCGATGTCGTCCGTATAAAGCAAGCACCATGGGAGGCGAGACTGGATATCTTTAGTGAGATAGTCCGTAGATAAGTTAAAAAGAAGTGGGCTAAGTGCAGACCCCTGCTGTACTCCGACTTTTACTTCAAATGATTTGGAAAATCCTGCTAGGGTTCTCACTTGCGTACTGATGCGGTCATACATGTCTTGCACTAGCATGACGTATTGCTCCGGTACTCTTTGTGCTTGCAAGACATGACTTTAACCTTTTCTTTTATTTGCTCAAAGCAATTTCGTCTTGGCCTTCCTCTACCTCGATTTCCTTCGATCTTTCCTTCTATGATATTTTGGAGGAAAAAGTCATGTCTTAACAGATGGCCTATCATATTTCCTCTTGTATTAGTGTTAGTATTGCCCTTTTCTCTCGTATCCTATACAAGACCTCTTCATTTACATGTTAGAAAACACCACATGTTTACAATAAAATTGAAATCCACAAAAAATTTACATATCTATACTGTTACTAGAAGCCGCCCGCAACTTCGTT
The DNA here is from genome assembly GCA_905404275.2 of Hedya salicella. NCBI lineage: Eukaryota > Metazoa > Arthropoda > Insecta > Lepidoptera > Tortricidae > Hedya > Hedya salicella. The sequence continues at coordinate 7,206,076 of FR990120.1, forward strand.
CGCGGAGGAGAAAAAGTCATAACCCGTCTTTTTTTCTTCAGCGTAGTCGAGTAAAAAGTATCCTATAACCATCTGGAGATACCCAGCTACCCGTGTACCCAAAATAGTTGAAATCCGTTTAGCTGATTTTGCGTGATGAAGCCACAACGACACATACAAACATACATAGTCCAAAAAAAATATTTTTCATTTTAGTGTCAAAATATCTTCAATGTACAGACATTTTATTTTTACAACTTTACAATAGTATAGATAATGTTGTAAAAATAAAATGTTTGTATGTGTTGTTGTGGCTTCATCACGCTAAATCGGCTAAACGGATTTCAACTAGTAGCTGGGTTTCTCCAGATGGTTATAGGATACTTTTTACCCAACTATGCTAAAGAAAAAAAAGGGGTTATGACTTTTCTCCTCCGCGAACGAAGTTGCGGGCGCCCTCTAGTTTTTCATATAGATATTGCATTCTCAATACATCATTTTTAGGGTTCCGTACCCAAAGGGTAAAAAGGGGCCCTATTACCAAGGACCATTAAAACAAGAGAACTGACCGTTTCCACACAAAAAGCCGTTCCCCAATATATACAACGCCATCTATATATAAGAAGATTTTTTTACAATCATTCAACTTTGCAAGCGTGACGCAGTTATTAAATGTTACGATTTATTTATTATTAGCTATTTGCGAACCAATAGGGTACTTGCATGAATTTTCTTTAACGCTTTTCGTAACTAAATATCAAAATACCGTAAAAACTATTTCAAAATGTGAAATTAAAATTTAAATCGGCCATGAAACACGCAAGATTAGAAGAAGCCAAAGCGTATTCATTTACTCATATTAAAAAAAAGGTTGTTATGAGCCTCGGTGGGCAAACCGGTGGGAATCGGCTTATATGGACGAAGGACGATAAGTAAGCTATTTGCTTTGGCAGGTGCAAGCTGGTGACGTCATCACCATCGACAAGGCGACCGGCAAGATCAACAAGCTGGGGCGGAGCTTCGCTCGGGCCCGGGACTACGATGCCACTGGTACATACATCTATCTATAGCTACAGTACATTACTACAGAGCCCGGGACTAAAGGGGTTGCCGGCCGAAGACATATAGATATGACGGATAGGTCTGAGGCGGGCAACCCCATATTTACCGCCGAGGTATGTATAGTGATGTTTACCAACATGCAATGAAATAAATAACAAAAAAATAAAAGTTTTATTTTTTAATACGCATAGTGGCAGAATGTCATGAAGCCTGTGCCACAAATTTATGTGGAATGGAAATTAAAAAAGAGGACTTTGCCGGCCTAGGTCTGCATGATTTGTATGAAATTCCATTAACGACCTCTTGTCTTAGCCGCACCTGAAACGTCATACTTCGCAGCCTATTTATTATAAGAAACATAACATCAATATTTCATTGCATGTTTGAGAAATATTACATTACTGCAGACGCCGGGAAAGAAGGGCTTGCCGGATGAGTAGGTATAGACTGCCAACCGTAGGGAGGCCGGATAGTGATACGAAGCCGGCAAGTCCTTTTCACGGCTAGAGGCATGTATAGTGCTTTTCTCAAACATATGCAATGGAATAAAAAAATACACCACTCGAAAAACTACACGACACAAGTTTTTCTAATTTTCCCTCCAATCCCTCCATAATGTTTTTTTTTTAAGAAGGGTGTATGTATTTCGCGTGTGTAGTTTTCGAATAGATCCTATTGGGGCCGTTATACACAGTCTGGTTATAAGACGTTTAATTTCTATCATAAATAAAATAAATTCAGAGGATTTTAAATATTGTCTATGGTCGCTGCTGACTTACGTATAGACAATATTTTAAATTTATTCATCACCATAATGAATCATACAGATTTGTGTGTAATAGGCATTAACGCGGATATTTTTGGTCCGACAACCATTCAGCCACTAGAAAAAAAAGATGTTTAGCCTGTTCATGAACGCAGACGACATTTTTACATAAAAATAAAAAAAAATATTACTTTCCGGCCTAGGCCTTCAATTTTGTATGAAATTCCTTTGCAGTTCTTTTGAGTTGTTCCGCCCGAAACATGATACTTTGAAGCCTGTTATACCGCACGTAATGACGACATTTCATTGCATGTTTGAGAAAAAATAATTAAGCATGAATGCTTGCTTTGTCGACACGTTTGGCTCAGTGGGTTGCACAACGGCCTACGAAGCTGGTGGTCCCGGGTTCGAATCCTGGCCGGGGCAAGTGTTTGTGTGATAAGCACGAATGTTTATTCCTGGGTCTTCGATGTTTTCTATGTATTTAAGTATTATAATTTATCTATATATTATGTATATCGTCGCCTAGTACCCATAGTACAAGCTTTGCTTATTTTGGGACTAGGTCCGATTTGTGTAAGCTTGTTCTGTTATTTATTTATTCTTGTACTTAAACCCTCGTATGCATGAACACAGATCTGTGCTGGGCATTTTAAACTATGTTAAAATTTCTAGCGTGCGTCTTCGCTAGCGTGTTCCGAGATAGGGCTCTTAAGAGTCCCCAGTAAGCTCGGCCGAATTTTACCTTCCCATACAAACGGAGTTTCGTTCTAACTCTAAAACTACCTGTTGGACTGTAACGAAACTTTGCATAAACAATGACATGAAGTATATCTATGTCTGAAACTAGTTTATATGCCTCCAGTTTATAAAACAAACGAAATACAGTAAAAACAAGTTTTGTGTGAAAAACTTAAATCGCTGTATTTTTTTTGCTATGGTATCTGAAGCTACATAAACTAATTACAGGCCTGCATATAAAGCCCGACCAGGAAAATAAAAAACTTCGTCATATTGCGGGAAAGTATTGGAACTAATTTCTTCAACTGGCAATAGTAACTTTATAGAAGTCATGAAAGCCTTCTGTCAATTGCTGTCAAAGTGAGGTGTTGATCGTGCGTGGTCTATTTCTGAGATGTTGTGAGTTATTTGTGCGTTAAAATGCCGAAAACTATTAAAACCCACTTAAGAAATGTGATTTACAATATGACAAAGTATTTGTAGGATATAAAATCTGAAGACTCTTTTCCTCTAAATAACATCATACTTAGTGTTGTTATAATTATTGCTAATTTAACGCCCCCAGCACAGGTATTTTATATTCCCGGTCGGGCTTTACCTAAACTTATTCTAAGTACAAAGTTTCAGAGAAAACTAGCTAGTCGTTTGAAAATGAGAGCGTAAACGTTTTTATGGAGAACTGAGCTTACTGGGGACTCTTAAGAGTGTGACTGATGGTACAGACGGTTTTTTACCAGCTTCTGAAATGATGACGTGTTGTCTCCAGGCCAACAGGCTCGGTTCGTGCAGTGTCCGGAAGGCGAGCTGCAGAAACGTAAAGAGGTGGTCCATACGGTGACCTTGCACGAGGTTGACGTCATCAACTCCCGCACGCACGGCTTCCTGGCACTCTTCTCTGGTAAGCTGAATAGATAAGACTTTCAATGATACTGTACCGCGCCGTAAAGTTTTTGGGTCCCACACTTTTGACGTATAAGGCTTGGGTTAAGAGTACAGTCACCAGCACAGACACGACTCTATTTCAAGGGCTGTATAGGTGCGTCCACACTTGTATCATTTGCTCGTATCCGATCGCCGTGCCGTAGCATGACTGCGTATCGCGCTGCTTGGACGCTTACTGTCGGCGCGCCGATAATGCCGCACTCTTCCGATACAAGTGTGTGATACGCGTAGCAAATGGATTTCGAGTGATCGGATCGGCGCAACGTCCAAACGCGTGATCGTGACACGTGATCATGCTACGCGACGATGATCTGATATGGGCAAATGATACAAATGTGGACGCACCTTTAGGAAGTGTCAGATATTTTCGCCCACTTTATTATGGCAGATATTGATGCCGGTGACTACTACACGAGGATATATTTATTAAATACTAGAAGGCGCCCAAAACTTCGTTCGCGGAGGAGAAAAAGTAATTTTAAACTGCAATTGCAACATTATTGAGGGTGCAATAGCTTGAGTTCATAATACTGAATGAATATTGAACAACAGTAATGCCTATTTCTACAAGCTTTTATTTAACTTGCAATGTAGGTATGTATGTATATAATACTAGAAGATGCCCGCTACTTCGTTCGCGGAGAAAAAGTCATAACCCCTCTTTTTTTATCATAGTCGGGTAAAAAGTATCCTATAACCATCTGGAGATGCCCAGCTGCCCGTGTACAAAAAATAGTTGAAATCCGTTTAGCCGATTTTGCGTGATGAAGCCACAACGACACATACAAACATTTTATTTTTACAACTTTATAATATTCTAGATATTACTTATATACATAGAAAATAGCCAAGATTCGGGAACTAATATGTGGGTGAATCAACTTTTAGACACACTTTTGACGTGTCTGGCGTTACCAAAAATGTCTCTGGAGCTACCGAGAAATCAGGCTTCTAATATGATATTTTCCTGTTTATTAAGTTTAACAGACAGGGACGTTCAACGTTTTAACGTACACCATAACAGGGAAGTTTAAAAGTTGTGGACAGATTTGTCTAAGTCTAAAAGTAGATTCACCCTTTTCTGTGTAAACCCCCCCCCCCCATCTATTAAAACGTCACGTACCAAGTGACCATTTATACGTTACATTTTCAAGGTGTCATTCCATTTGAAATTTTGAGAAAAAAAAACGTTTAAAAAATGCGTTAAAGATTCTCTACACGACCGTTCTGAACGGTTAAAAAAAGCGTGTGAAAATGTTACGTAACGTGTAGTTTTGTTTTATATCTTCAATGTACAGACAGTTCATTTTTACAACTTTATAATAGTACAGGATGTAAACACATGTTTGTATGTTCGTATGGGTCGTTGTGGCTTCATCACGCCAAATCGGTTAAACGGACTTCAACTATTTTTGGTACACGGGTAGCTGTGTATCCGAAGATGTTTATAGGATTATTTTTATCCGATTACGCTGAAGAAAAAAACAAGGGGTAACAACTTTTTCTCCTCGTCGAACGAAGCACCTTCTAGTACTTGTTATACATTTGCTTCATGTATTTTCCTTAGGCGACACCGGTGAGATCAAGTCTGAGATCCGGGAGCAGATCAACAGCAAAGTGGCGGAGTGGCGCGAGGAGGGCAAGGCCGAGATGATCCCCGGAGTGCTGTTCATTGATGAGGTACCACTTAAACATACTTGCATGTTATCACAGACCGGAGATATAATAAAAAAATAACATACAACCGAATCGAGAACCCCCTCCTTTTTTGAAGTCGGTTAAAAAAATATATACACGATGATTCTTAATCTGTGATCAGCTAAAATTAAACATAATAGACGAGGTCTCACACAATGAGGGTTTTCTCAAATGGAAGTATCACCAGTAGGCGCCACCGTGACGTAAGGTCTAACTGACAAGAAGTGTCAACATCCACCAATCATAGCACAAGATTTTGACACTTCTTGCTAATTAAATCTCCCACTAGCTCCAGATGTATAGCTTTCATTGTCAGATATACAAGCTATGTATCCTTTATCTTTTTCTCATATTGGTTCAAATGGCTCATGGCTTCATGGTACAGTTCCATAATTTTGCCAAAATGGTTTGTTGTAATGTACGTATGCGTAACTTCTCCACCTTTTCTAATTTCCCATGGTTACTCTGAACTGCTTCAAACACTTCTTCTAATACGGATCGTTTTTCCGCTATGTATACCAACGTCTTCCTGCTCGCTGAATCTTTCTTCAGGTTCGTCAACAACGTTTGTAGTTTATTCCCTTATTGCTCTCGGCTTTCAATGAGGCTGTTAACCTGAGCAATGTCCATAAAGTCGGTCTGTCAGTTATTCCCTAAATAACGTATAAACCTAACTTTGGGAGGGCACGTTAACTATTTGTGGTAGGACCCACGTTACAAATAACCTATTATTGGGGGGTGTCTCTAAATGTCAACAAATATTGACTGGTTTTTTGTCAATATTCACTGACTCACAAGTTCCGGGTCTAGAATACAGGATCCCGCTCTGATTCCAGATCCGGCTCGAAGGACCATATGTACAAGCACACTGTTACCTTAGGTCTCCTGGTAACAGATACCCTGTTTAGTGTAGTAAGTTAAGGTTAGGTTAGGGACTTATGGCAGTAGGCTCCCTTGGCATAATCAACCCTTAATCTACGCAGTCTGTGCAGACGCATGCTGAACAATTTACTTACTAACTTACCTAATTTACCAATACCAATCTACATAACCTAATTTACCTATACCAGTACAAATCACCAGATTTGTATTTTTGTCCCCATCACGGACCCTTATTCAGCGTGTGCTTGTAAAATGACAAGATTGACAAATTATTACTCATAAATTATCAGAGGCAGTATGGCCTATGATCTGTATTTGGTGTAACTAATATTTGGGTGAATCAACTTTTAGACTCACACTTTTGACGTCAACGCCAGACCAAAAATGTCCCTGGAGTTACCAAGAAATCCGGCTTCTAATTTTAACATACACCATAAATCAAAAAAAGAGTAACCATTATTTAAAGGCGTTATTTTACAGCGAAGTTTAAAATTTGCGGACAGATTTGTGTGGGTCTAAAAGTTGATTCACCCATTTATGTTCATCATCATCACACAAATATTTGCCCTTACCGGGATTCGAACCCAGAACGTTCAGCTTCGCAGGCAACGCTGAGCTAAATCGGTCATCGGAGATTCAGTCTGCGAACATTTCATTTTATCAACAGCAAAGTGAAGAGGTTGATTGATTATTTCAATTTTCCTTTGCTATTACGCGAAATAGAGTTTTGGTTCAATGTGACAATAAATTGTGCTCGCATACGCATATTATATTAACAGCTGCTTTGTCCACAGGCTCACATGCTCGACATCGAATGTTTCTCGTTCCTAAACCGTGCCCTGGAATCTGAAACCGCTCCCATCGTCATTATGGCTACGAACCGCGGCATCACCCGCATCCGCGGCACCACGTACAAAAGCCCCCACGGGATCCCACTGGACCTGCTGGATCGTACCATAATCGTGCCAACAGTACCCTACGACCATAAGGACCTTAAGGAGATACTTAACATCAGGTAAGACGACAGAAAACTGGTCATATCTCCATAACGGCTGGACCAATTTTGATGAATCATAACTCAAAAGCTACGCTATTAAACTAGCTTTCTAACACAACAAGTCGCTTCAAAATCTGTCCATCCGTTTGAAAGTTATAGACCGATATACCTAGCATTACTGATTCTCACCCCCAACTATGTTAATACTGGTTATATCTCAAAAATGGCTTTCCGAATTTTGATGAATCATAGCTCCAAAGTTGAGCTTTTAAACTAGCCTTCTTAAAAAAAAAGTTGCTTCAAAATCTATCCATCCGTTTGGGAGTTATAGACAGATATACCTAGCATTACTGGTTCTGCCCCTAATCCCCAACTATGTTAAAACTGGTTATATCTTAAAATCGGCTTGACCGAATTTGATGAATCATAGTTCAAAAGATGCGCCAGTAAACTAGCCTTCTAATACAAAAAGTCACTTCAAATTTTGTCCATTCATTTGTGAGTTAGACAGATTTACGTAGCATTTCGGATACTAACCTGTAACTAGGCTACAACAGGTTATATTTCAAAAACCGCATTACCGATTTTGATGAAACAAGGCTCAAAAATTGTGCTATTAAACCAGCTTTCTAATAGAAAAAATGATTCAAAATGTGTCAATCCGTTTGGGAGTTATAGACAGATATACATACTGGTACTGGTCTCCAACTAGGCTAAAACGGGTTACATCTTGAAAACGGCTGGACCGATTTAGATGGAACATGGCTAAAAAGTGGCATTATTAAACCAGCCTTCTAATAGAAAAAATCGTATCAAAATTGGCAAGTTTATTTGAGAAATACAGACAGCAGGTACTCAAAAACTGAGCTCGTAGTTTTATAATTTTTTGACGACACGTTTGGCTCAGTGGGTTGTACAACGGCCTACGAAGCTGACGGTCCTGGGTTCGAATCCCGGCCAGGGCAAGTGTTTGTGTGATGAGCACGAATATTTGTTCCTGGGTCTTGGATGTTTTCTATGTATTTAAGTATTATAATTTATCTATTTATTATGTATATCGTCGCCTAGTACCCATAGTACAAGCTTTGCTTAGTTTGGGACTAGGTCGATTTGTGTAAGATTGTCCCTGATATTTATTATTATTTATTATTTATTAATGTACTATGATAAAACGGGCTGTAACTCAAAAACGATTTGATTGATTACCTATACCGATTATTATTTACTTGGCTTTTTATTAATATAAAATACTGTGTAAAAATCTGTCCATTTGTTTAGGAAAATCAGATACCTACAGACTAGCATTGAAAATGACGGAAAAAATCAAATTATTTTTCGGGAATTTATGTTTTTTTTTTTTTCGGATTTTTAACTAAATAATAAGATATTAATCCGACTGATAAGCGTAATGACACAACTGTGACAACTGACCTGACTAGTATTAAGAAATTAATGAGATTGTTTAAATGGTTTTTTTTTTCGGAAAAATTGAAGCGGAAAATCTCATGGTTTGTTTCCGTAAAAATCCGAAAAAAAACGAGCCGTTTGGAAAGAAACGGGTTTTTTTTCCGGAAATTTTCAACGCTACTACAGACTTTCAACACTATTCTAAGTTGCTACGCAAAATTGAACCATGTTAACTTTGTGGCCTAGATGTGAAGAGGAGGACTGTCAAATGTCAAGCGATGCTTTGACGGTGCTGGCGCGGCTGGCGACAGAAACATCTCTCCGGTATGCCATCCAGCTCATCACCACGGCGTCCCTCGTGGCCAAGAGGAGGAAGGCTACCGAGGTAGTATTGTACTCAATACCAAGGACCATTAAAACAAGAGGGCTGACAGTCGCCAAACTTTGGATCGTGTTCCGATCTCAAGGATATATTCTGGCAAAAACTAGATGGCGCTTTAAAAATAAACATTTAACGATGTTATCTATACTATACAGCTGTACGCAAAATAATAGCAGTTTGTATGTACCATAGTAAGTAGTTTTTAAAACAAGGCAGATGCAAAAAACTGCTTCTAAATAGAATCTATGTACCCAAGGTCTGTTTGTACTGGCCACTAAGTCAATTCATATTTCTGAATTAGTATAAAAAATCACAAATTTCGAAAAGTACATTCCATATAAATAACAGTGTTTTAAAAGTGTCTTTATTTTCGAGCCACCCAACGTCAGTGCAACGAGCCACTCAATTCCACACAGTGGAATTTGAATCAAAAGCGTAGGAAATTCGGTTATATTGCCTTTTGTGTTAAATTCGAACGACTAAAAGCTAATGCAACTCTATTCTAATACAAAATTATTAAAAACCCTTTGGGCGGCTAAAGGTTATTACATTGCTGTCTTCGAACCTGAGTGCACATTATTTATTTATTTATTGGTTCAAAAAAATTACACAGCATTACAGAAATAACTAATGCACTGCGAAATTTAGGACAGAACAGTGTACCATCAGGAAGTAGGTATGTCAATATTATTATTATTTTTAAGTTATATAATTACACAAATTCAAATAAACGAGGTATTGAACATTATACCTGCACAATACAATGTTGATAGTTAGGTTGTGTTTATAATCACATGAAAATGTGTTACACATAAGATCAAAACAATATACAAAAAGAAACCTTAATGACTAACTGAGGACGGACGGTCATTTATTGTTAACTCAAGTCACATTTACATCTTGATTCTGCAAATCCGGCGTCAGTGCTATTATTTTGCACATAACTGTATTATAAAGTTGTAAAAATGAAATGTTTGTATGTGTCGTTGTGGCTTCATCACGCTAAATCGGCTAAACGGATTTCAAGTATTTTTGGTACACGGGTAGCTGGGTAGCTCCAGATGGTTATAGGATACTTTTTACCCGACTATGCTAAAGAAAAAAGAGGGGTTATGACTTTTTCTCCTCCGCGAACGAAGTTGCGGGCGCCTTCTAGTATGTTATACAATATGTATACACCGTGTTTTTTTTCCGTTAACTTTAAGGGAAGATTCTGCAGGTCAAATAGAGTTAATTTCTCGAAGAAACTGTTGTCTTAACTCTTACTAATTTTGAGATATTGAATGAATACTAGCGATCATTGCTAGCGAGCATTCATATAACGTGACTATGGCAACGTCCTCGATTGGAATTCAATTGGTCGTTTCACGATAAATAATAGTATGACGTAATGAAATCCTTACACTGGTTCAGCCATTAAATTGATTTAAATCAAATCAAATCAAAATATTCTTTATACAAGTAGGCCTAGTTACAAGCACTTTCGAAATGTCAGTTACATGAGAGTGAATGTTTGCTGGGAGAAATACAATATGATCCAACATTTGCTGCAAGGATTAGGGAAACCCAGAAAAACCTAATCAGATCATTTAACTTAAGTGTAATATTATTAATAAAATCATCCTTTATTGAATATCTCAAAAATAGTAAGAGTTGAGACACTAGTTTCTTCGAGAAATTAACTCTATTTGACCTGCAGAATCTTCCCTTAAAGTTAACGAAAAAAAACCACGGTGTATATATAAATAGTATTATATATAATGACTTGTTTGGTGTATACAGGTGAGCATGGAAGACGTGATGAAAGTGTACTCGCTGTTCTTGGACGAGCACCGCTCGGAGCAGTTCCTCAAGGAGTACCAGGACGAGTTCATGTTCGACGACGGCTCCGGCGGTGAGTCTACTTACAGTAGTAACGAATATGAGTTATCGGCAATCTTCGGCCACGCCGACGAGTGCTAACAAGTACCGAATGAAACCGAACGTGTGAACATTTCAATAAATACCTCAAAATCAAAATCTTCTTTATTCAAGTAGGCCTAGGTACAAGCACTTTTGAATTGTCAGTTGAGAGAAGTCTTTGCTGGGAGACATACAATATGATCCAACATTTGTTGCAAGGATTAGGGAAAACCCAGAAAAACCTAATCAGATCATTTAACTTAAGTATAATATTATTGATAAAATCATAATTTTAAAAATTAACATAATTAATAAAATTAATCCTAAAAGGATTGTCGGTAAAAAAGAAAAAAAATCTAGAATAAAATTCCAAATGACAACAATAAATATGCGTGTACCAATTAACTATTACAATATTGTCTTAATTATAATTAAAACTTTTACAATTGTGTTATAACTAATTTATAATTGGTACACGCAGAGGAGATGTACAGATTCTCCAGATCAATGTTAATATAAACTAAAAAAAATATTCAGAGATGTATAAGGTCTCTAGGCGTCACGACATGCAATAAAATTTACCTTGTTGCTCTATACGTACGGAACCTATGCAATGACAGGTGAACTCGTGCTCTCGCTCATGGCGGCTGACGCGGCGCCAGACAAAATGGCGGGCGCCGGCGTCGCGCGCAAAATGTTGGCCAATGGGCGTCGAAGATTTAACCCGCGCAAACGCGCTGCCTTATAATTGGTTAAACTGTTTTCAAAAAATGCTTTCTGCGCAGGTACATCGTTGTAACTTATATTTTTGGTACTACTTTACCTAACTTAGCGTTCGTCGATGAGTCACGCGAGACTCGAGAGGGGTAAGGGGGTTTGGAAAAAATCACGAAATATCACTACGGCCTTTATGCGTGCCAGGGATCGGAACGAGGATTTTTTTTAAATCACCTAAAATACATGCTATGGAATGTTCTATAACTGTATTTAAGAGAGGAGCAGTTAATCACAAAACACCTGATTCAAGAACTAGAATCTTAATAAAATATACGAAAATCTCGTAATTGCCCTCGTCTCGTTTCTAGACGGACATAATACATCCTCGGCCGCATTCTCACTTAACAACAGGTGAGATTGTGGTCAAATGCCCGTCTATCATCGTATAAAAAAAAATAACAAAAAAACGAATCGTTAGTTTGGATATTTTGCATTAAAAAAATACCGTTTCCGATCCCTGATGCGTGCAGTTAGCATGTTGCGTATTGTACATTATCAGCCGAAGCGCAGTGAGGATTATTTATGTTGAATTCCAACATCAACATGCTAAATTATCACAACACAAATATGATTTATTTAATTAACTTTCTGATAATTCTTCGACGTTTCGGACGTCGCGTTACGTCCATGGTCTCGAAGGAAACTGGAGCGGCGAATCAACGTCTTCTAGCCGCGCGAGTTTTTCGATCTACTCGCGCTTGATGTTTATTATTAGGTTGAACACTACGGTCGTGACTAGACACACTACACTCACGACGTCAGGCGATTAAAAAAAATCAACATATTAATAGGAAAAATGCATGAATTTTAATTTTTGCTTTATTAAATTCTTATTCATGTAACAGTATATAAATTATTTTTTTTCGAATTACTAAAAATAACCAAGATATAAGCCGTCAAACATTTCATTCTATCTCTTTCTAGAAAAACAGAATTTAATATGGAGTTTATATGGCCAGAGTGCACGATGACGTAACGGTGCATATCGGATCTCTCCGTCTAATTAGTAGTTTAAAATGCCTATATCTTACTTATTTCTTGGTAGATTTAAATTTAAATTACACATTTTGAAATAGTTTGTACGGTATTTTGATATTTAGTTAAGAAAAGCGACAATTCTTTTTTATGCATGTACCCTATTGTGACTGTTTTTGGTTTATGAATTTTTCAAAACACAATTTTTGTTTCAGATGGACCACAGCAAGCCATGGAGGTCTCTCAGTGAATTTACTACAATATTTAATAGGGCAGAAACGAACTAAGCGTGAATATTGCCGCACTCACACTCCATAAACAATATAAAATTGCTCGCTAGTAGAATAGTGATAGGGAATATGCATTATTATTTTCAATGATACCAATCAAGGACTCAGTCCGTGAGTCCAGCAGTGGAAGATGACGATAATGATGATGATATTCCCTATTGCTGCAAAAAAAGGAAATCCAAACAGTCCTAGACAAAGATCACTGTGACGAAGATATTCAATTGTTATTTCGTTACAATTTTGAAAAACTTGAAGCCCTTGTTAGGTCAGTACTGGCCGTTTTGCTTCCCAAGAAGTTTGGTTTGAGTTAATTTTAAGTATTAGTCAAGTTGATTTATAATAAACGATAAAAAATAACGTCTTTTTCATTTCACCTATATTACTCAAAACGATATAGGGGCCACTGTTGCGCGGAGAACTTCTGTTCAGTTTTTGTGGTCACAATAGACTAGTCTTGTCTCAATTAAAACTAATAAAACAATTGACTATTTAATAATAGATTATTAGTTAAACAAAAACAAATGCGTTTTTAGCTGCAGAGTATGTAAAATAATTTTTACCAACGTATACATTTACACGTTACGATCAAAATTTTTAGTGGTCCCTATATCAAATCAAATCAAATCAAAATATTCTTTATTCAAGTAGGCCTAGTTACAAGCACTTTCGAAATGTCAGTTACATGAGAGTGAATGTTTGCTGGGAGAAATACAATATGATCCAACATTTGCTGCAAGGATTAGGGAAACCCAGAAAAACCTAATCAGATCATTTAACTAAGTTATACTGTTTTGAGCAGTATATTTTCATTAGGTTACAGTAGTAGCACGAATATTTACTACTCAAAGCAATACAGGGGCCACTAAGAATTTTGATCGTAATGTGAAAATATATATTAGTCAGTAAAAAGTTTTTTAAAAGTCTCCAGCTACGGAGGCTTTTGCTTAGGCTAATAATCGATTAATTAAATAGCCAGTTATTTTATTTGTTTTAATTGAGATGAAATAAATTTATTAATAACCACAAAAACTGAACAGAAATTCTACGCGCAAAAGTGGCCTCTATTTTGTTTTGAGTAGTATAAAGGTGCGTCCACATTTGTATCATTTGCCCGATCAGATCTTCGTCCCGTGGCATGATCGCGTGTCACGATCACGCGTTTGGACGTTGCGCCGATCCGATCGCTCGAAATCCATGTTGCTACGCGTATCACACACTTACATCGGACAAGTGGGGCGTGATCGCCGCGCCGACAGTGAGCGTCCAAGCAGCGCGATACGCAGTCATGCCACGCCACGGTGATCGGATACGAGCAAATGATACATGTGTGGACGCTCCTTAAGTTACATCGGCAACCTTCGGCCGCGCCGACGAGTGCTAAAAAGTACCGAATGAAACCGAACGTGTGAACAGTTCAATAAAGACCTTGTTGCACTATACGTACGGTACATATGCAATGACAGGTGAACTCGTGCTCTCGCTCATGGCGTTTGACGCGGCGCCAGACAGTGGAGGGCGCCGGCGTCGCGGGGAAATTTTTTACCAATGGGCGTTGAAGATTTTACCCGCGCAAAAGCGCTGCCTTATAGTTAATCTGTTTTCAAAAAATGCTTTCTGCGCAGGTACATCGTTGGAACTTATATTTGTGGTACTACTGTACACCGGCTCGACCGTACTAGACGTAGGCCCTGAGACGCTTGAATGCTAAGAAAAAAGTAACTAACAGAACTGTTTGAAAAAAGAAAGTGCGCATATCTTCTACAAAAATAATCGTTTTTTTTTCTTGAAGTTAACATTTATTGAGTAACAAATATCTAAAGATCTAAAGTTCTTTCGCAAACTTTTACATCTATACAAGGTGCCCGCAAATATTTTTATGTAAAACTAGAGGGCGTCTTCAAATAAATGTTAGGCTACATTTGGTCACAGTAGCATCGATTAGATACCATGCTTTTCTTCTAGTTAAAAGTCATAACCCGTCGTTTCTTCTTCAGCGTAGTCGGGTAAAAAGTATCCTATAACCATCTGGAGATACCCAGCTACTTGGTACCAAAAATTATAGAAATCTGTTTAGCCGATTTTGCGTGATGAAGCCACAACGACACATACAAACATACATAAAATTTAAAAAAAAAAAAAATCGTTTTAGTGACCTCCAAATAGTCCATAACATTATTTTTTTTGAAAATATCTTCAATGTACAGACATTTCATTTTTACAACTTTATAAAAGTATAGATTAAAGAATGTCCTTAATTGTTTTAATTAAGGCCAGTCAGGGTTAGAGAAACACCGGGGTAAGAGAAACGTTGAAATGTGATACTGAAAACTGACATATGTGTCAATGGAAATAGAGTTGGGCCAATTGTAAGGATTCCTTTCCCCACGAAATAAATGTTTCCCTTACCCCACCTGCGGGCCTATGATGGTAGCGTTTATCACGCGATAAATGATATGATAACGCGCCTGTCACTATCGCACTCACATACGTGTCAGAAGGTGACGGCAGCTATGTCATTTATTTATCGCGTGACAAACGCAACCATCATAGGCCCGTTGACCTTAAATCGGTGTTTTAGTGATAGTTTAGAGTCCGATTAATCAATGTAACAGGAATTAAAAAGTCCAAATAGACCCATCACTTGGACGAAGCGGGAATGCGATTCCATGATAAGATAAGATAATTTTATTTCACGATAAAAATTACAATACAAATGTCCAAATTTTATCCATGCAGTCTGATTAGTCGAACCAACAGGAAAAAAAACCACGCCGTCCGATTAGTCGGACAAAGCAGTTGGACCACGTAGCCAGAGGGGTTGCCTAACGGGTCGGTTGTCACAGCAGCCATAATGGACTATGAACCGGTGTCGAAATATCGCAAGAGCTATATCTTCCTCCTAGACAAAGCTCTCGCGGTTTTTCGACACCGGTCGATGTACTTATTGATTCGTTCAGTTTTATGTTATGGCCGTCTTGAGACAACCTTACCCGGGTACCTATTGATATCCAATGCCGCTACCATACCGTTTATACCGTAACGAAAACAGACACTGGCTGATTTCAGAAAGAAAAAAATAAATATATACAGGTGTGAAATTATCTTAATTATTGTAGATAGACAATTTTACTGAAAACCCGGGAATCAAACCCGCTAATGGTAAAAAAATACACCCGTAATTTTACGACACCGACCAAAGGGCGCAATCGGAAGGATTATTTTTTCCAAGTAACAGCATCTTAAATAAAATTCAAATATTTTTATTGCTTGGTATGTGTGTACAGAGGTCTTACAATAATAGTTACTATCTTCCATATTCTGCCTCACGGAGGTGTGCAATATATACTTATATCTAAACATGTCAACATTGTCAATTTAAATTGTTACTAAAAATACATGTATATCACAAACATTATCATATCATCATTTCATTATCTAAAACAACTACATTATATTAGTTAAACTAACTACCTGAGCGCAGCGACCCAAAGTGGATCTTGGCTTCCGACGTCAGTTTACGCCACGCTTCGCGATCTTGAGCCAGCTCGCGCCCGTTACGGATGTCTAGGTCCCTGAGGTCTTTATGGACTTCATCACTCCAGCGATATCTAGGCCGTCCTACGGGTCTGCGACCACTCGGACGTCCAAGATAAGCGGCCTTGGCAGCACGATTCTCTCCCATCCTCTCAACGTGCCAGAGCCGGCGGAGTCTGGACGCCTTGGTCTCCTCTATAATATTAGGCTCGCGCACTAGGACTTCGATCTCTTGGTTTTTCTTAATTCTCCAACTTCCATCCTCTCTTTGGGTCGGTCCCAGAATTTTCCGCAATATCCTTCTTTCCGCCACTAATAGCTTACTCTCTTCCTTCAAGGTCAGAGTCCAAGCTTCGCACCCGTAAGTTAAGATTGGTCTAATAACGGTTTTGTAGACTCGAATCTTAGTAATTCTGCGTATGTTATTTAAAACATTACTTACATTATTACATATTATTGCATTATTTAAGTAGGTCTAGGACTAGTACTTTAAAAAAACATTTAGACTGTAAAAGAGGAATCCTTAATAAGCAAATTATACAGCTACGCTTAAATGTTTTGGATGCAATTTTTTGATATATTATAAAGTTTCACACTCTTATTCGGTAAGGAGTGCAGTTTTCGAGTTTTGTATTTTAAGTTATATCTATACTTTGATTGCAAGCGTTAGGTGGGGTTCCTTAAACAGGAAATAAAAAGGAAGACCAAGAAATTTTGCATTCTTATATATGTATACAGTTAAATATACCTAGTATAGTCCAAAACCAGAGCAACAACCAGATCCCTTAACCACTGCCCCTGCACTAGTCCTTATGCTACCGTCAAACACAAACCGCAACATATCCATACAAACAAACTGTCGCTTGTGCTGTTCTTGTGTGAAACTGTAGGATTCTCCCCTACTGCTCCAGTTTCTGATGCAGGAAAAACACTCATTGAACGCGTTACTACTGGTCGATTAGGGTGAAAAAAAGATCGAGTACTATACAATAACTCCTCAAAACATCTCACAAAACTAGTTATCGCTTCTTTTAGCAGAGCTGTCGATGTTATACGACATAGGAGGTAAACGAACAGACGGGTCGCCTGTTGGTAAGCGATCATCGTCGCCCATAGACACTTGCATCACCGGTGGAGTCACAAGTGCATTGCCGGCCTTGTGGGAGTACGCTCTTTTCTTGAAGGCTTGTAGTTTGTGTAGTTTAGTCAATTTTCGGTTAATATTTATGTATTTGTGTATATATGTTTATATTTTTGTATTTTATATATTTCCTAATATTGAAACACAAATTTATTGTGTTTCTGTGTTTTTAATGCGGGAAAATTAACACCACATTATTATCTATTGTGATATAGATACACGTGATATTGACACTGCTTTACTACAGTCGGAATGTGAACAGGTGTAATACGTGTTGTCATTGATGGCGATAAGGTTAAATATTTTTAAAAATAAAAATAGGAATTTACCTATCCGCTTTGACCCCTGTGTGTGCTAGGGAGGGGATAAATCAATACTAAGAATTAAGGTTAAATGTGCTAACTAATGGGACAACAACGAAAACTGCGCCATTTACTTTAGAATTATCACTAAAAGTTAGAATAACTAGTCCGATATGTAGATTAATAAAAAATATTGTAGATATATTGAGTCATAATGTCGCATGACGGCACTCCTAGGTACAAATTATACCTAGGAGTGACGTCACGAGCCCCCACTCGCAAACCTTAATGCGATTTATCTGAGTACTTCTTTTTATTATTTTGAAAAAGCTTAATAAAGGCGTTGAATATTTTCTTATTATCTAACTGTCCGACTAATTCGA
Organism: Hedya salicella; assembly: GCA_905404275.2. Lineage (NCBI taxonomy): Eukaryota > Metazoa > Arthropoda > Insecta > Lepidoptera > Tortricidae > Hedya > Hedya salicella. Next base: position 7,224,236 of record FR990120.1, read on the forward strand.
ATTTTGATTTACATAGCCCTTCATCATGCCTTTTAAATTTAAATTACATTTCATTTTACACCCACATTACACCCACACAACGCTGCACCCACGACTATCATACACGATAGCACAACTCAATGTCACCACTAACATTATTTTATTAGATGGTATGCTTAGAATAGTAACAATATTTGCAACTTTTATTGTTATTTATCGGTAGACTTATTTATAGGCAGAAAATTGTAAACTGAGTAAAATGACTTGTTTCTCCGGGGTGAGAGCCTGGTGATCTGTAACACAGGTACCCACCTAGTTCAGACTCCAGTCTCTCACAAAGGATATCCACCATAAGTTACTAGAATATAATCAATATCATTACAATTTAAGTTTGTCCTTTGTGAGCTGATAAATAAATACATTTATTATTTATTCTTAATATTTTGCAATGGAAATCCTGAATTAAAAAAATAAAATAATAAGTTATGCTACTCACAAGAAACTCACTCTACACCGCCTTCCAAAAGAATCACAACCATTAGTAGCCCTTCATCAATCAACCCTACCTAGGGCTACCACCCCTCGCATCCTATCCCCGGTCTCATTCCAACCCCTCATCTTGCCATATAGCGTTCTCTGTCTTAAACCCGACGCGCTCAGCCCACAAGGTCGGGAAATCGATTTTCCCAGCATTTTCCTACTGTTGTTCCCGCGTGCGATGCACTCACATGTTTTTTAAATAAAAACAAGTGTTTTGCGAGCAATTCCGGTACTAAAAACTGTTGTTTTTAATTGGTGTATAGTGGTGTGTGCTTTTGGATTCATAACGTGCGACATTAGTGGCATCGGTGTAGTGGTAAGTTAAATATAAATAAAGCAAATAAAAAACATCAAATTTTATGATACGAGGGCTGCTATTTATATATCCGGAAACCGGGATTACAATCTTCTTAAATAGCATATTTGACCGCCATGGTAAAATTTGAACTTTTTTAAGTATATAAGGTATATTTTTTCTTCCTTATTAACGCTCGTGTTTTGTTTTTGACGGGTTTTAAATGTCATCTCGCAGCAAGAATGGAACTCACTCGTGAAAATATTCGTGCTATGATTTATTATGATTTTCGGCGTGGTTTAACGCAACAACAGTGCATAGATCAACTAACTTCAACTTTTGGTGATGAAGCCCCATCTAAAACTACTGTGTATCACTGGTTTAGTGAGTTCAATCGTGGACGTAGTATGCTTACGGACGAAGTTAAGGCAGGTCGCCCGAAATCGGTCGTTGTACAACAAAATATCGAGGCTGTGCGAAAACTTATAATGGACGACCGACATGTTACGTACCGCGAGATAGAGGCGACTCTGGGTATTTCTATGACCAGCATTAATAGCATATTACATAATTATTTGGCTGTAAAAAAAATTTGTTCGCGTTGGATACCCCACAACTTAACAAATGAGCAAAAACATGCTCGCGTCGAATGGTGCAATAAAATGTTAAAAAAATATAACCGTGGTGACTCAAAAGCCGTTTATAACATCTATACAGGTGACGAATCCTGGATCTATGCATACGATCCCGAAACGAAGCAACAATCAACGGTATGGGTGTTTCAAAATGAGCCGAACCCTACGAAAGTTACTCGTGCAAAAAGTACATTGAAACAAATGGTGGCCTGCTTCTTCGGTATTAATGGCCATGTAGCTACAGTGCCACTAGAAAACCGTAGAACGGTTAATTCAGAGTGGTACACGACCATTTGCTTACCGGAAGTATTTGAACAAATTCGTAAAACTAACCAGCGACGAAGAATCATTCTTCATCATGACAATGCCAGCTGTCATACGTCACGCGAAACAACTCTATTTTTGGAGGGTCAAAATGTGGAATTAACGGGTCATCCGCCGTACAGCCCTGACTTGGCACCCAACGATTTTTATTTATTTCCAAATATAAAGAATAAATTACGCGGTCAACGATTTTCGACCGCTGAAGATGCTGTCGACGCATTCAAACAACACGTTATGGAGGTACCTCAGGCGGAGTGGCAGAAGTGCTTTAAAAATTGGTTCACGCGAATGCAAAAGTGCATAGATCATCAAGGGGAATACTTTGAAAAACAATAAAACTATTTTCAGCCGTGTACGTTTGTTTGTTTTTTTGTTTCCGGATATATAAGTAGCAACCCTCGTATTAACGTCTCGTGATTTTCCGGGTAATTTATACATTTTAAGTACAATAAACTCAAAATAAGAAACATCCCGACACATGCCTCTAGTGTTGCAAAATGTCGAAAATATTAGGGTCAAACGAGAGTAGAATGAGTTTGCTTAGATTTAAACTAAGATTTAGAAAAAAAAATCTCACAGCAGAACATACCTTTCTGCTTTCACACTTTTAATATGAAATAATTTTATAGATTAGAAAATGAATTTACATTTTAAGTAAGTTATATATTGAACACGAAAGAATTCTGATCTTTTATACTATTATAAAGTTGTAAAAATGAAATGTCTGTATATTATAGAAATTAAAAAAAAGATTGAAACGGACTATTTGGAGGTCAGTGAATGAGAAAAATATATTTTTTTGGATTTTTTGTTTTCTTATATGCGTCGTTGTGGCTTCATCGCGCCAAATCGGCTTAACGGATTTCAACTATTTTTGGTACACGGGTAGCTGGGTATCTCCAGATGGTTATAGGATACCTACTTTTTACACGACAACGCTGAATAAAAAAGACAGGTTATGACTTTTTCTCCGCCTCGAACGAAGTGCGCAACTTCTAGTATTATTTAAATATCTATTTTTATCATTATATTCGACCATTACATGGACAAGCCATTGTATCTATACTAGCATAGTATATAAAATTAATAGTATACAGGACAGAAGCAACAGAATTTTTAGAGATTTATGAAAATATTCGGAACAGACTAAGGTGATATCGACGAGTAATGACGGCAACAAAATTATTCAGCTATTATTGGTACATAGATATCTGGACACGCAAGGATTGTTATATTTGTTATATATAGGATAGGTACTTAATTGACAACGTTGAAAATAACGACTCTCTAAATATTATCACATCAAAATAGAACTTAATTTAAAGCTATAAAACAGTAAATTAATGAACATCAAATATGAACCATTTGACATTGCTTGTAACTGTATAGATTATTTGAATGATGAGAATTTTATAAGATTATTTTACGTTTAATAAGTTAAAATAATAATTAAGTAACTATGTATAATGTTTGCTATGCCCTACGGGTTTATGTACATTATATTGCATGCTTGCTATGTTTTATATGTACACGACTGCAAATAAAATGAATTGAATTAAAAAGATTTAACTATTGGCAGACAACGCACGGCATAAGCCACTGAAGGTGTGAATAAACTTCTCTAGGTGCCTATTAGGTACAGTCCAGGTCAAATATATATTTACAATTGAGAGTTCCGAAAATATCTTTACATTTCAATAAGATTACACACAACATGACAAATACATGCTTACAATGTACATGACAGTTTTATCTTTTCACTCAATGCACCAAAGTCAATGATATAATATATAAAGAGGTATCCGTTACCTACACGATAATTCACGTGTAAAAATGGCCACGCACACATAAATCTGATAATATTGCAATAACACTAATCACACGCTTTTATTGAGTCATTAGTGCAAACTGTCAATGTGCATGTCGGCATTTTTGTTTATTTGACGCATAATCCATCCATACTAATATTATAAATGCAAAAGTATGTCTGTCTGTTTGTTTGTCTGTCTGTCTGTCTGTTACCTCTTCACGCATAAACCGCTGAACCGATTTGGATGAAATTTGGTATGATGATAGTTTGAGTCCCGGGAAGGGACATAGGCTACTTTTTATCCCGAAAAAATACCCTTATCCGCGATAAACGAGTTTAAGGCGGACGAAGTCGTGGGCAGAAGCTAGTATATAATAAAGAACTCTGTGCGCGAGACTGAGTTAAGGTTTGCCAATAGGCGTAGTTTTGGTGTGCCATTTTCGGAGCCCGTATAACCATCTACCTCTTTTTATGTTATATCATTGACCAAAGGGTCATTCCATATGATTTCAACAAATTTGAATTAAAAAGTGTGCCGCATGATTTTCAATTTAAATAAAAAAAATTGAGGATATACTTCATGGTGGCAGAAGTGCTGAACTACTACCAGTTTTTTTTTTGTCTTTTATTTTCCAAGTTTTGCCCATTTCCAGTTCACAGTGGAGTCAAATTCCTGCTTGTACAAAATCAGACCTAATTTTTTTTCTATAAAAGGTAACGAAATAATTATTACTTCTTTTGATTAGGTAAGAAATGTGGATAATATACTGTATGACAAAATGTATCTGAATCAACTACAAAAAAAATGGTGACCACCCGAAATGTACACCTGATTAGTCAATTATTGCAATTTTAAATTGATTCTTGTGCCAACCCTGGTGCATATCAAATATTACTTTTTGCTGAAATATGAAGTACTTGCCATGGTTATCTTGTAAAAAAATATAATTATGTTAGAGCAACTACTTCTAAGAGAAAAATGTAAGTGAAAATTGAGAAATTCGAAAAATGCTCATGTTTGAGTCAAAAAAAATCCATGTGGAAGACAAAATAAAAATTTGATTTTAGTCAAAAAATATAGCTAATATCTTCGTTAATTAGATTTAGAAAAAAAAGTTTTGTTATTTTGCCTATTTTTTGAAATATGATTTTATGAACATGCTACTTTTTACAAATATCGATACAAAATGTTTTATGTTGTAAATTAATAAAAATGGGACGGTAATTGGTCATACGGATATTATTTACTCTTTTCATGTTTAAATAAATCTTTTGACATGGCAATAATTTCATTTGTAAATTTAATGAGGGTAGAAATTCGACAATGCACTGTTACCTGACAGGGATTGTGAATCACTTGCGAATGTTTCTTAATTTAGCTGTGTAGTGAATAACAGATGCCTCCTGACTTGTTAACAAGCTTTATTTGCATGTTACATGGCTAAAATATGAACATAAGTAAACGGTCCATTAATCCTTATCGAAGTTCTATAATAGGAGACAGTATTTATCTAGGAGATAATTAAGTGGTTCAAACTCTTTGTAGTAAGTACTTGTGTTATTAATAGTTGACTGTTCGTTATATATCACTGACAAGACGAAGTATTCATTTCATTGACATATTTGACAATTCAATTATTTCGACAATGGAGCCTTGTTCAATTGGATTATTTGGAGGCGAAGATTGTCATCAAACGACTTTTTCGAGGTCATCATGGCTCAAAACAATAAATGAAATAAGTGAAACCGACAGAAGTCTTCTTATTAAACGTACAGGTTTTACAATTATAAACACCATATGTCAGTTCCACTACAAAAAGTACATAGATAAATTTTACCCGCGATTTGGCGTTAAATGTTGCGATCCATTGAAAATTCATAAAAAGACTATAACAAAAGCGTTACGGGAAATAAGCTTATCTTTCTGCCAAGCACATGAAGAAATTAACCTTATACCAGGCTTTGCTATGTGTACCCGATGTTTTGATTTGATAAGTAAGTCAACCGCTGCTAAAAATAATTGCATGTCTGTTGAGGAGACAATGCCTGATAGTCTTGATCAACAACCACAATTTGAACTGGAATGTAATGGAATCCAATTAGTAAATGAAGTATGTGGCATTTTAAAGGAACCTCCCGTTACTTCTTTAACCAAAATTCCACTATCACGAAGAAAAAGGAAAATTGATGAAAAAACTACTGAAATAGCAAAGTCAGTACGTCGCAACTTAATGGATGCTTTTGGTGTTGACGAAACTGATCCCGAAAAGACAGAAGAGATAGTAGAGGACGATGATTTTAAATTAGGATCAGAATACCTTAAGCTGATCGAAGAACTTAAGGCGAAATATTTAATTTCCACGAGTTTGGAGGAAAAATACCAAATTTTAACCTTATTACCAACGAATTGGAGTGTTGCTAAAATTCAATCTGAATTTAACTGTAGTCAGTATATCATTAGAAAGGCAAAAAAAATGCGTGAACTGCACGGAGTGCTGCCAAAACATGAAAATAAAACAAGTGGAAATAAAATGTCTGATGAAACTATAAAAGCTGTGACGGACTTTTATGAGGATGATGATGTTAGCAGAATAATGCCAGGTCAAAAAGATTGTTTAACTATCCGAGATAAAGAAGGAAATAAATCCAAACAGCAAAAACGTTTGGTTTTATTGAACTTAAAAGAAATTTTCATAAAATTCAAGGAATCCCATCCAGGAGTAAAGATTGGTTTTTCATCCTTTTGTTCACTACGGCCTAAAAACTGCATACTAGCAGGTGCTACCGGGACACACTCAGTGTGCGTTTGTCTAATGCATCAGAACATAAAATTAATGTTATCGGCTATTAAGACGAAATTAACTTACCAAGACTTATTAAAATGTATTGTGTGAGATATATATAACGAAAATTGCATGCTTTCAAAATGTAAAGATTGTCCAGGGGTTGAAAACGTGGATTCTAAAATAAGTGAAGATATTGAGCTTTTATCTTCCATAACATACTCACAATGGTCATCGACTGATCGATGCCATTTACTTACAGTTATTAAAGCAGTAGAAGAATTTGATGAAGATTTAAAGAACCAATTATTAAAAATGAAACATCATCATTATATAACAAAGAAGCAATCTGGATATTTAAAGAATTTAAAAAAAAACTTGCAAAATGACACTGAGTGCATTGTTTTAGGAGATTTCTCGGAAAATTTCACTTTTTTGGTACAAGACGAAGTGCAATCATTTCACTGGACAAATGATCAAGCCACGCTGCATCCATTCGTTATTTACATTAAAAAAGATAACGTTATCCAGTGTAGAACATTTTGTATTATCAGCGATTGTTTAACTCACAACACCGTATCATTTTTCGCTTTCCAAAAGATTTTGCTTGAATGCCTAAAACAAGAATATGACAAATTAGAAATGATACATTATTTTAGTGATGGTGCAGCTGCACAATATAAGAACAAGAAGAATTTTGTAAACTTGTGTCATCATTACGATGATTTCGGACTAAAAGCAGGGTGGAACTTTTTTGCCACCTCTCACGGCAAATCCCCGTGTGATGGTGCTGGAGGCACGATTAAGCGGTTGGTTAGAAAAGCTAGCCTGCAACGCATCACAGGTAGTGATAACATTTTATCACCTGAAGCTATGTACGAGTTTTGTGTCACTAAAATTCATGGGATCAAGTTCTTTTTCGTCTCAAAATCAGATGTCGAAGTAGCTGAGGTATATCTATCAGAGCGATTTAAAAATACAAGGACCATAAAAAATACACGTTCTTATCATAGCTTCGTTCCCATTTCTCAAAATGAATTAAAAGTGCGACGTTATTCAACTTCAGAAAATTTTGAAGTAGTAAGGGTTTGCAAATAATGTTTTTTTGTATAAATATGCATATAAAGTAAATTTCAATCACCTGGATTTTATTTAATATTTTTCCATTGAATTCATACATATTTAGAAGTTTAAGGTCGTAATGTATTTTAATCTGCTTAAATACAACAAGAGCGAAAATGTATGAGATAAGCATGTTAAAAAAATAATATTTTTAAAATTAGGCAAAATAACAAAACTTTTTTTTCTAAATCTAATTAACGAAGATATTAGCTATATTTTTTGACTAAAATCAAATTTTTATTTTGTCTTCCACATGGATTTTTTTTGACTCAAACATGAGCATTTTTCGAATTTCTCAATTTTCACTCACATTTTTCTATTAGAAGTAGTTGCTCTAACATAATTATATTTTTTTTACAAGATGAACATGGCAAGTACTTTATATTTCAGCAAAAAGTAATATTTGATATTCACCAGGGTTGGCACAAGAATCAATTTAAAATTGCAATAATTGACTAATCAGGTGTACATTTCGGGTGGTCACCATTTTTTTTGTAGTTGATTCAGATACATTTTGTCATACAGTATATTATCCACATTTCTTACCTAATCAAAAGAAGTAATAATTATTTCGTTACCTTTTATAGAAAAAAAATTAGGTCTGATTTTGTACAAGCAGGAATTTGACTCCATTGTGAACTGGAAATGGACAAAACTTGGAAAATAAAAGATAAAAAAAAAACTGGTAGTAGTTCAGCACTTCTGCCACCATGAAGTATATCCTCAATTTTTTTTATTCAAATTAAAAATCATGCGGCACACGCGATTTGTTGAAATCCCATGGAATGACTCCAAAGTTATGCTAGCAATCTTTCTTCCATAGAGAAATTATCACACATTGTGACAAACATTTACACTGCACTTTACAGAATAATTATATAAATAATAAATAAAATAAATATTAAGGGACAATTTTACACAAATCGAACTAGTCCCATGGTAAGCTCAATAAGGCTTGTGTTATGTGTACTAGACAACGATATATTTAATAGATATATTACTTTTATTCATAGAAAACATCCAAGACTCAGGAACAAATATTTATGCTCACCACACAAATATTTGCCCTTACCGGGATTTGAACCCAGGACCTCAGCTTCGCAGGCAACGTTACTCCTACTGAGCCAAACAGGTCGTCAAAATATCCTGTCAATGTGTGCTGTATGTTTACATTAGGAGTAACACTTGAAACTTTACATTCACATACATTTTTAGATTTACGCCTATTGCTACATAAATATATACAGGTTGATTGAACCGTTTAATTTGAATATTGATATTGAATGTTCAACTATTTTGGTACCTACGCGGGGTAGCTGGGGTATCCACATTTGGTTTAAGGATACGTTTGACTAGACTACACTGACGGAAAAAGAGAGGCTGACTTTTTCTCCTCTGCGAACGAACTTCATGATTTACCAGAAGGTGCCCCGTCTAGTAAATCATAAAACAAAACACGTATACATTTTGAAATTAGAATTGTACGTAAAAGCTATTGATTTTTCCTTCCGTTGCCAATTCTTCGAAGTTTCGGACATCTATCTACGTACATGGTCGGGTCTGTTTGCAGTGTAAATCAAGGCTTTCTATAATATTTTACATCATTGGATCAGTCAAACGAGGGGGGTTGCCCAATTTAGAAATAAATAAATAATTTGTAAGTTTGCTGTACGTCACTAACATATGTTAAGTACTACTAACACTCTATGGATGTAAAAAAAAAAAGTCCTAAATAAAGAATTATTATTATTATTATTATCATGTGAAAAAAACCGGCCAAGTGCGAGTCGGACTCGCGCACCGAGGGTTCCATACGAAATATACGCTACAAACGGCCGTATCTATGAAAATCCAGTGTTAGCACTGTGAGCAGAGCCCTACTCCTAAGAAAAACGTACGCGGTGTGCGATCATTTTATATTGGTTACTGACATAGTCCGACAGACAAAAAATTATACTGTTTTTAGTATTTGTTGTTATAGCGGCAACATAAATACATCTGTGAAAATTTGAACTGTCTATCTATCACGGTTCATGAGATACGGCCTTTTGACAGACGGACAGCGGAGTCTTAGTAATAGGGGCCTGTTTTACCATTAGGGTACGGAACCCTAAAAAGTCAAGCGCTAGTCAGTTTATGAATTAAAAAAGAAGTTGATTTTCGATTCGGCTAGCTTAATCGAGTTTCGTACCCAAAGGAACCCTACTTTAATATTCCGCTGTCACTCTGACTGTCATTTAATCTAACTCGCACGTTTTCGGGTTTGTGATTCCTTTACAATACCCGCAAACGTGCGAGTTAGAGTTTGGCCAGAGAAACATGATATTAACCTTGAAAGAGAATTCTTTATACGGCAACAATTTTACATATTGAAAAATCTGTCAAATTATAAAACCTACTTCGTTTTTTTTTTTTATTTATTTAAGGAATTTCATGGCCCGGATCCTACTTCGTTTCTATGCATTCCGTATTGCCAGGTCATGATTTTCTCAAATTTGCCGCATATTTCTAATGTCATGTTTCGCTTGCCAAACTCTAGATAAAATATTTTTATTTTCTAAAAAAAACTACCAATATGAGGGGGGACAAAAATTAAAAGTCTAGCTACTAAGTCAAGTAGGGTATCATATGAAACCATTTCGAACAATTTTTTTATATTTTTTTATTGTGCTTGAATTTTGTTTTATTAAGGAACATCTAAAAAATACCTTTCCCCCATTTTATCTCCGAAGTTTACCAAGCGAAAAATCTGTTTTTTTTTTTAAATTATAAAATTTAATATGAATATTACAGGAAAATTATAAGCCAACGCTTCGGCTCCACGCCGCCTTGTCACGTGAGCGGGTGCGACATACATTAAATACAATTATTTTTTTTATTTTTATTTCAGGCTTGTTTGCCCATAGTTTGTTAATTATAGTTACAGACTTATACATTACCTACTAGAATTAGTACAAATCAACCTAGGCCTCGCAATTTCGTTTTGGTTAAATTGTTTTGTATACATACAAATATGTAGTAAAATAAAATCTAGTAAAAAACTAAAGCCTCGACCGACAAAGTATTTAAATGATGGCCTTGACCAGACCTAATGCGCTAACAAACTGAATCATGGCACTATGCCACATTCTCTTGAAGCCTCTAGCTCAAAGAGTTCAAGTGGATAAAAGTGGTCCAAAGTGGACATAGGACGGGCAAAGTAGACTAGAGTGGCCTTTAGTGGCCTTGAGGCTATCTGGACTCATGTATAAGACTGTAGACTCTTGTATTTGTGGACTGTAGGCTTGCTCAAATAGATAAAAGTGGCCCGAAGTGGACCAGAATAGGTTAATCGACCTTGGGGTTATCTGACTTGTACTAAGACTGCAGACCTTAAGGCTTGTTTAAGTGGAATAACATTTACTCATTCGTTCATATTCATTCATTCAATTAATCTTTAAGCTTTTTAAGGTATCATCAGAGACCGTATGTGGGCCACACGGTCACTGATGTGGGCTGACCATGTTTATAAATATTACAAATTTCAAATAGATATCTGCGTAGTTTTTAACATATGTCGCTCTAATAGCTCAGACAGACAGTCGCACCATAAGGGTTTCTTTTTTACCATTTTTGGTACGGAACCCTTATGATGTGACAATTTCCAGGTAATCCATTTATGTTGCTGAAGACTTCAGACTTGTCAATTTCCTGAATCCCAGACGTCGCTAGGCAACGGATATTACCAATCTGCAGTTGTCCTACATAGTACATTCTAGCATTAAAGTATACCTTTTTTGTCTTAAACTCTCATTTTCTCGTAGATAAAGTAACAAGAATTAATATTTTTAGTGCCACGTTGCAAATTTCATACATTAGATTTATTTTCTTGCGAGAAAACAGCTGATTTTACTAACCCTACTTGGTTTCAAAAGTATGGCTTGGCCGTTTCATACATCAGTAAGCATATGTTTTCAATATTGTGATAATATTATTAATTTGAATTCCTCTGTGAAAATGAAACGGACAGGCTATACATTTGAAACCAAGGTGTAGGGTTAGTAAAATCAGGGCTTAGGGGTTTCAAGCCACTTGAAGCCATACTTTTTAAGATAAGGTGTAGGGTCAGTAAAGTCAAAGCTTGAGAGCATGGCTTTTTCTGGGATCTGATAACATTTTTACAGCGAAAGTGTTATGAACTTATTGAAATAAAACAATTTAACGGATTATATCGCGTATATTATCTCATTTTAGTTCCCGACGTTTCGGAAGTTTTCCAGCTTTCCATGGTCACGGAAGGACCATTGGGTGTTTCAATGAGTAATAATCGCGGAAACAGAAGAAAATATTATGTTATGAACTTGTGAGTTTTGGCTGCCAATTTTACATGAAATGTTTTTGGTGGGATGTTGATTAGTAAACAACATAATGTTCTTTACTATTTAGGACAAGTAAGGATGAATAGAGTATAAGTTTATCTACTAACTGGATAAAAAAAAAACTATTCAGTATTTTTTTTGATGTTTTTTATTTTTAGTTCTTCTTAAAAAAAATATAATTTATAATTAATTAAATTCAAAGATCACAAACATATCCTAAATGGGTCAATTCAGTTTTTCTGTAGCTCGTTGCTATTTTTACGTCTTTACTGAGTCACTCTTTGAAGCAAGTTTGAAGCATACAAAGGGAACAATTATATTTTTTGCTTGCTAATGTATCTTGCGGTATCCTGCCTTTTCGCTGAATGTCTCAATTTCCTCCGAAACCCAAATTTTTTCTCAGTGTAATTTCTTATGGTTTTGAATATGGTAGGTTAGGTTAGTTGTTTTATGAAAGTTCCGAAAAAAATATGTTTTCAAAGAAAATCGTGAGTTGGAAAATGAAACAGGTGGCAAATGAAACTTTCGGTAAAAAGTCAGAGAACCCTATTTTTCATGGGTACTTTGAAAAATAGCCTCTCTCTCGTCTGCTTAGTTACGGGACAGGATAACAAAACATTATCTTATCTTATCTTATCTTACAAGAAAAGTTCATCCACCCAAAAACCATTTAAGAAAATGTATATCGGTAACAGGCCCTGGTTACAACCGACTTGTGAAGTTGAGTCGTAACATCGCTAGTGCGGTTTATAACACCGACTGTACTCGCCGGAGGCTGACTGTACACAAGAGGGTTCTATCAAAACACTATTAACGCTCCCCTCCGGCATCGCCCCTCATCGAGATTAGAAGCGAGGAGGGAAAACATTTAAGACAAAAAAACTGAAATAAGTAGACATAAGACACAGCTACCAGAGGAGTAGTATCAGGAAAATTAAAGGGAAGACGAAGAGTATTCATTACTCATATTAAAAAAAAGCCAAAACGGTGGTTATAAGCGTTTTCTTGGGCAACCCGGTGGGAATCGGCATTCATGGATGCCACGCCACTGATAGCTACACATACATGCACCCAAATAATAGGTACCTATATTTAACCTGGTGTACATTTAAATGTACAAATTAAATCGAATTTTGATTTTTCATAAAATTCCAGAAGATTCCAAATTCAATTATGCAAATATCACTCTGGCGTGAGGTAAATAAATATAATAAGCTTCTGTAAAAAAAAATATTTTTGTGACAAGCTTTTATTGCCAACTGTAGGTACTTTTCTTTGAACATCCATCAACTACTCACCGAGACGATTCTAAAGAGCCCAAACTCGGTAGGATTGCATTATTTTATTACAGAGTTCCTATGACCACCTCCCTGCTCCATCAAAAGATCAGCTCGATGATATCATACTATTGCATTGTCACCGAACTTACACATATAAACGTAACGCATATAACGTACGTATGCCAAATTTTAGTTCAATTGGAAACCGCGAAGTAGATCAAATCTAATTTGCAATATTCCACCCGAGCATACGAGTACATAGTTACATTGCAAGTTAAATAAAAGCTTATAAACAATATGGTAACCGAGCTGTGTGTCACTGAATTTTTTGTATGGTTGCATGTCGTGTGTGTTTGCGTGGAATTTGTGGCTTCATCACGCCAAAAATATACAACTGTTTTTGATACACGGGTAACTGGCCATCCACAGATGGTTATAGGATACTTTTTACCCGACTACGCTGAACAAAAAAAATGGAGTTATGACGTTTTCTCCGCGAACGAAGTTGCGGGCTACTACTAGTAAAAATAAAATTTAAAATAGTCACTTGTTTCACAAACGGACAGCGAAGAAAAGAAAACGATGCAAAAAGGGGAACTCCAAGGATCTCAGTGAATTCAAGCACTTAGGCCATGAAAGATCTACCCCTTTTACGCCCTCAGCCACACCCTTTACGCATAAAAGCACAGTCTTAACTGTTAAAAACACAAAGACAACAGAACATTCACGATGAAACCATTGTAGCAGTATCTTGACTTCAAATAAATGTTAGGCTAAGTTTGGCCACAGTAGCATCGATTAGATACCATGCTTCTCTTCTATTTATTATAGATCTTTCTTCGTTTCTCTCGTATCCGATGGAAATATGTCGGTCTATTTTATTATTGAAAACTATACGACTTGGTTAGACAGCATAGGGATTATTTTGTGCCAGTAAATTTGGCTAGATTTCTTTGGCTTCTTCTCTGTGTATAGTTTCTAAAAGTCTTTGCAAGTTCTCTTACTCGCGTTTGTTGGATGGTGCTTCGGGAGCGGATTTGGCGCGTCTTAAGGCGATTGCAAAGCCTGAGTCAGGAGCTAGGCTCCATGCTTTACCGTCTCCTCAATTGAGTACACTGCTTGATAACGACTCGTTAAGAATAGCAGTAGCCCTCAAACTGGGGGGCAAGGTGTGTGAGGCACATCGCTGCATTTGTGGGAAGATGGTGGAGGAGAATGGACATCATGGATTAAGCTGCCAGAGAAGTGCGGGACGTTTTCCGCGGCACCATTCCTTCAATGAGATTGTACGTCGGGCCATAGTGTCAGTGAATATCCCATGTGTTTTGGAACCGCCAGGTTTATCTAGGACGGATGGCAAGCGACCAGACGGACTTACATTGGTTCCGTGGCGGAGAGGGCGTTTGTCTTTTATGGGATGCAACATGTGTCAGTACTTTTGCTGCTTCCCATTTAAGGCAAAGCGTAAGATCGGCGGGTTCAGCGGCGGAAACGGCCGCTAAGTTGAAACACGCCAAGTATTCTGCTTTGGAATCAATGTACGATTTCGTGCCGGTCGCTGTGGAAACGGCTGGACCTTGGGGTGATGAAGCTCGCGAGCTTTTCAAGCAGTTAGGGCGGCGATTGTGAGAAAGGGGCAACGATCCTCGCTCAGGGTCATGGTTGGTTCAGCAGGTCTCCATTGCCATTCAGCGGGGCAATGCTGCTAGCATAATGGGGACCTTTGGACCGGGCATGGCGCTGAGGGAGAATTGGATAGCGTAATATTTTCATGACGAAGCATGTTGCAGATTTTCTTTTTGTGTATTTTTATATTTGACGATGCTTGTTGCAGATAAACTTTGTTGCATGCTAATTAGAGTAAATCAACATTTTATGACATTACTTAAATAAATGAGTTCTTTGGTTTCTAAAATATCTTCAATGAAGGGATATTAAATTTTTATAACATTATAATAGTATCGATAGTTTTTACCTAATGCCGCCCAGTGATTTCCTTTTTTAAATTTCGAATCTTCTTGAATTTTATGAAAGTTTATAAACTTGATTTTAATTTGTACATTTAAATGGACACGTGGCGGCAAAGTTTTTAAAATTCAGCCAATCAAAGTATAACTACTATGAGTTAAACGCGAATCATCATTTTCTGTACCACTTTTTATCCAAGCTAGCTTTTTGACGATGATCCCGGATTTGGCTGCTCAGGTTACGTTATAAAATAAATTCATTGAGTCAAAATTTCGCGTGATGTCACTCCTCGGTACAAATTCTAAATTTTGATACCAATTTATCATTTTTTTTTTTATAATTTTGATAAAGCTCAAAGTACGTGTCCACTGTTTTTTATTATTATTTAACTTGCGGCCTTATTATAATTTTGATTTTCATACCCCGTCATCAAGCCTATTATACCAAATTCTTCCATGTTTCATTCGGCCACAGGGTTCCCTCATTTTGCTGAATTTTTGACCGCTTTTGACGTACTGTATTTCAAAATACTTTCGGAGCGAAGCATAGATATAGTATGTCATATTTATCTTTATAGAGCGATTCTCCGAGTGGAGCCATTTTACTTGACTTCGGTGGTAATTTTGTTTTCACTTTTTGGTGTCCGGCTTTCATTTATGAACAGTCTAAAAAAAAATTTGGTGGTTCATAAGATATTTGAAATTTTACAATGACTCCCACCAAAATCAATATTCATAAAAATGGTGCCACCGAATTCAAATAATGTGCCACTGAAATCAAATTTGGAACAAAACAACATACATATAATGACTAGTTTGTTGTGTACAGGTGAGCATGGAAGTCATGAAGATATACTCGCTAATTTTTATTTTCATACTCCGTCATCTTGCATATTGTTTTTAGGTGTCAAAGATTCGACGGGTATAGCGAAAGGGTCTTGAGATAATCCCAGAAACTTACATGGCGCGAATTGTATCTTGCGATCCCCAGTCCCCCCTAGGCACTAGGATATATAAATATATATTGTTGGCAACATTAACCATCGACTAAAAAAAAAAAGATAGAAAAACACCTTCTATCCGCCCGCCATTGTAACGACACATTTTGCCATCGGCCGCCGTCGAGTTCACGTGAGCCATTCTTTCATATCGTTCCATATATCTTCTTTTTATTTAATTGCGGGGATTTCATAAAATCGATATGTGTCCTGGTGTGTGATACGTTCCTTAAATTGATTCATTTGTAATAAATATTTCGATTAGCAAATAAAACAGGTGTAAATTGTTGCAACTAGTTGTTTTTTCTTGAATCTCCTTCTGAATCTCCAAAAATATATTTTTAAATATATATATATATATATATATATATATTCTTTTTTTAATATATATATTTAAAAGCCCCAGAAGCGCCAGCCGTCTATATCGCCACGGTGCCATAAATGACCTGGTCCGCCGTGCGCTTGCCACCGCCTCTGTGCCTGCTATATTGGAACCCTTGGGTATGGCTCTATATATATATTATAGGACATATATATATTTTAGGGTTCCGTACCTAAAGGATAAAACGGGACCCTATTACTAAGATTACGCTGTCCGTCTGTCTGTCTGTTTGTCCGTCTGTCACTAGGTATTATCTCTTTCACCGCGATAGCTAGACAAAAAATTGAAATTTTCACAGATAATGTATTTCCGTTGCCGCTATAATGCCGCCACGCGTTCTGAGCGCATTGGCATGCCGTTGGGACAGCTCTATGCTGGCCTGCTGGATAAGTGTGCATGCGCACTAAGCACCGAGGGCCAAACTGCTGTTTTTATTAATTAATTATTGTCACTACTAACACTTAGTTTGATAAGCACACAATTGTATTACTAACACTACATGGGTTCTGTGCCTGAAATAAATAATTGCAGTGAATTGAATTGAAAAAATAACAATCTATGCACAGTATAATTTTATGTCTGTCTATGTCGATAACCAATATAAAATGATCGAACACCGCACCGTACATTTTGCTAAGGAGTAGGGCTCTGTTAACACTGGCTTTTCATAGATACGGCCGTTTGTAGCGTATATTTTGTATGGAACCCTCGGTGCGCGAGTCCGACTCTCACTTGGCCGGTTTTTTTATAAAGCGTGTTCACGCAGTTATTGTCCCGCGTAAACCCTACATTGTGGCCACCCCAGTCATTAAAAAAATTCAAAAGCGTAGGTACACATTTCTGCCGCATCTTTGACACGCATGCCTGCCAGGCAAGAGATGAGGAAAACGGTAATATTTAAATCGCCGTGAATTTTCCAGTAAAAGAATCACAGTGACTTTGTGAAGCCTGTTACTCAAAAAGGTTGCCAGTGACTATAATAGTAGCGATATGTACATTCAGTGATGATGTAAATAATCACTTACCTGGCGAAATACGTACATCTATAAACATTTAATAGTTTAAAAACATATCTGCCTAATATATGCCACGTAATGTCTAGAAACATTGCATATGGTAAGCATCAGACGAGTATTAGTGAGACCGACCAAGGATAAAGGAGCAGGGATACACATTGCATTGTACACCCATATTTAATGTAATATGGGTGTACAAATCTATTTCTTCCAACTGATACAAGTGATGCATTTGAACATTAAAATGTTACTTTGGTACTAATATTGTTATATCTAGTGGCGTGCAGTCTATATAGGCACAAAGGCGCTGCCTACTGTACCTACCCTGAACGACCATGGCTTCATATAGGCACTGAGAAACTGACCACAGTGCATGCCACTGTGGTCATATCCATAATATTCAAATGATTTTAAGGGTTCAGTAGCCAAGTGGCAAAAACGGAACCCTTAGTTTCGTTATGGCCGTGTCCGCCCGTCCGTATGTCACAGGTATTTTGCTCAAAAACTACGAGCTGTATTTCGATGATGATGAAATTTGACGTATAGTTAGTTCTCTTGTATAAGCCTTTAATTAGTTTGGTAGTTAAATAACAAAAAATAATATTATTAAACAATGAAAATAAAAAAAATCGACGATACTGGACTTGAACCAGTGACTTGAGCTAGACCTGGGCAGCACGCTCGACCAACTGAGCTGATCGTCCATACCAGAAGACGACAAATTTCGTCATCTATTCTTGCTTATGGATCTCTGTATGGTGCATCCGACTCTTTAGCCGTTAGCGCCGCCTAGTGCAGAACTGTGAAGTTACTTTCACCCCGAGTCATGGTAGCTGCTCAAATGAAGAAATATATAGAACATACATTAAATAATTAAATAAACGTTTACAATTTTAAACTGAGGACATACGGACATCGCAGCAGTGGCGTAGCGTAGACTAATCTAGATGTGGGCTCAGTCGCATCAGCAAAGCCCTTTTTCTTTCAAGATAATGTTTATCATCCACAACAGGGCTTCGATAGAGGTCCCATTAAGTGCGAGGCTGTGGGCGAGGGCCCGCTTCGCCTACGCTTAGCTACGCCACTGCATCGCAGAACCTCAGATATTCATCACTCAGTACTACCCATCCGTTCGCAAATACGTCACACTCCGGCGCTGATGCAAGGAGCGTGTTCAAGAGGCGCAAAGCACGGACCAGCGGTACCTCCAACAGATGACGGTCACGAGGTCGAAAATTAAATTTAGCGACGATTACATTGGATTGTCACCGAACTTACATATATAAGCCAAATTTTGTCTCAATCGGAAATCAGGAAGAGGGTCAAATTTTGCGAGATTGACCCAAACAAACAGAGAAACAGAGTGAGCTTAAAAGCTTGTAAAAACACACTAAAGTTGATTTTTTCTTGCAACGACTTTTTGACAGCCTTTAGTTAGATCCCAGTACAGTCGGAATGGCGCGAACGCGTAAATGTACTGGGAGGTAGCTGTCAAAAAGTCGGTGCTATGGGTGCTACAAAAATTCAACGGTAGTGACTATTACTAGAAGTGGAGGAACGACCTACCTGGGGGGTTACTGCCTAACGAAATTTTGACAGTTGGTATCTGAATCAACTGTCATACATAGCCCATACAAAATCATGACACTTGGTTTTGATTCTGAGCGTCAAATGCTTTAGGCAAGAGGGGGGCTGATGTTGTAACACATGGTGACACTATTTCTTCGTGACAAGTCGCAGTGATAATTTTAAACGCCTGATCACTGTGAGTTTTTCACCGTGACAATATTTATATCTACCTTGATTGGCAGTGGAGGGTTTCCGCGTCAACGAGTGGAGGGTTAACTGATGAGTAGAGACTTAACATGTGCGATGAAATGCTTTTGAAAGGTGAACGTTTGAATTGCAATACTTCTTGTGGGTTCCAATTTTGTTGCTACACAATTCTCAAAAGTTAGAAAGGTAAAGTGTGAGATCCAATTTTAATAGCATGATTACAGACTGATTACGTTGATCATATGATTTATTAGGGTTTCGTACCAAAAATGGTAAAAAAGGAGCCCTCATGGTGCGACTGTATCTGCCTGTCTGTCCGACTATTAGAGCGCTATATCTCAAAAACTGCTTATGATATCTATCAATTTGTATAAATAAACATAAATATTACACAAAAATTATAACCATTTCTCTGACTAGCAATTTTTTTAAATTATCCAGAAATATATTTGAACAACCCGGTTGCGTTATGTTTGCACCTCATTTGTATACAATGCTATAGATATCGGATGCAAACTTATCTTTACCGGAACCGGGTAGTAATTATCACAACACAACAAAACGGGGCTTAATCGCGTATAAATTTGATTTATAAATTTGTTTTGTTGTGTTGTGAGAATGAGTGAAGATCGTGTAAGTTCAAATCAATGGTCCGGGTAATAATGTTAGGGTAAGTGAAAGTTTGTACGGAACCCTCGGTGCGCGAGTCCGACTCGCACTTGGCCGGTTTTTTTATGCAAGATAGGTTTAAGGCCGGCAACGCACTTGGGACTCCTCTGGTGCTGCAGATGTCTATGAGCGACGGTGATCGCTCCGTCTTCCCGTTTTCTCCCTATGCTGGTAACATAAAAAAGGGTACATTTGCAACTTAATATTATAACCAAATTATTAATAACTAGAAGTTAGAGAAGAAAAAGTCATAACCCCTCTTTTTTTCGTCAGCGTAGTTGGGTAAAAAGTATCCTATACCCATCTGGAGATGCCTAGCTACCCGTGTACCAAAAATAATTGAAATATGTTTAGCCGCTTTGGCGTGATGAAGCCACAACAACACATCATTCATCATCAACAATTCAGTGTCCTTCAAATAGTCTTTATCCCTTTTTTTTTTTTTAATTCTTTATACAGACATTTAATTTTTACAACTTTATAATAGTATAGATTATTCCAGCCTCATGCACCCTTCTTATACATAGTCTCTTATCTCTTTTTAAAGTACGGACGGTATTGAAATAAAAATATTTTTTTCACTTCTCCTGCTCAAAAAGTACGTCATATTAGCTTCGCGAAGCGAGACTAAAATAGTACATTTAGCCCCTAGGGTCTAAAAGAAAGCCATATAATCCCGTACAAATTTCTACGACACTGAAAAAAAAAACTTGCAGCCAGCTACATACTCCTTACGAATAATTAAAAACAATCAAACCAACCTGCGGGGTTATTGCCTAACGAAATTTTGACACTTGGTATCGGAATCAACTGTCATAGCCCATACAAAATTATGACACTTGATTCCGATTGCGAGCGTCAAACGCGTTAGGCAATACGGGGGCGGATCAGATTGGCCAAACTTTCTAATAGATTGCTCAAACTGTACTTTTAGTTTTTCATGAAATAAACAATTTTAATGTAGTCTTTTTTATTTTCTCGCAGTCGAGTGAAAAGCAGAGTGTTTAACACTCGGCTAAAAGCCATTATGACACTCAGACATTATGGTTACTTCGTGTTATTATGGCTTCTTTTAGCCCCTTGTTAAACAATCTACTATTGTTGTCGCCAGGTGTTAGTCGGCATGCCGGTCCCGGCGTGAGATGGACGGCATTCAGATGGAGCCCGTCGGCAAGTACAAACCCGACCGCAACGGCTCGGCTAAGGGTAAGTAGCAACAACAACAACACAATAGCACGCCGGTCCCGGTGTGAATGACGGCATGGGCAAATTTAGTGACTATCATATTGGATTGTCACGGAACTTACATATGTATGCCAAATTTTAGCTCAATGGGAAATCAGGAAGAGGCTCAAATTTTGCAAGATTTGACCCAAACAAACAAACAGAGCGAGTTAAGTAAAAGCTTGTAAAAACACACTAAAGTTGAATTTTTCTAGCAACGACTTTTTGACAGCCGTGATCCCAGTAAAATCGCAATGGCGCGAACGCGTAAATGTACTAGGATGACAGCTGTCAAGAAGTCGGTGCTACAAAAATTCAACTGTAGTGACTATAACTAGAAGCGGAGGAACGACCTACCGGGGGGGTTATTGCCTAACCCCCCGAAATTTTGACAGTTAGTATCTGAATCAACTGTCATAGCCGATACACAATCATGACACTTGATTCTGATTCCGAGCGTCAAACGCGGTAGGCAATAGAGGGGTTGTTGTTGTTGGCATGGGGGAAATCCCCCATTTATTAGAACACTTTCAGTGCAAAGCTTCCCCATTTCCAGACGATACACCTCTTACACGGGCAACGAAAATGAAAGACTGACTGATCCAGTTAAATACTTAAACCTTGAATTTAAAATACATAACTGTAATAAATTATTGGTTCCAGCAGCTGCCTGGCGAAACATGGTGGATCAAGATTTGGACGATGTCGCTTTTCTGGCCGGTAAGTACATACAGCCATCATCAGCATAAAGACTGCTGGACCGGAGCTACTACGAAGTTCGTATGGCGCCATCCCATTCTCTCATTTACAGTTTAATATTAGAACGAGAGGGACGACAGGATTCTTCGAAATTCGGAACTCCGGCGTGGCTCACTCCGCAGCAGTATCCACCTCAGTCCTGTGGATGTTGGTATACATTGACGCGCATGGTGCGTAGGAAGCGAACGTTCTCTTCTTGAGCGGCCAGTGGTTGCATGTACTTTGAATATTCCATGTGACACGATTGTGTATTAGTTTATAAATACTGTCATTACTTACGAATTTCGCACTGTGCTTTTAGATACCGACAAGGCTCGCGAGGCACGCGAGCTCCGCGAGGCACCTGTGGCGGTGTGCTCGCAGCGCCGAGCGCTGTGCCTCGCGGCTGTCGTACTGAGCGCTATGTTCGCCAGCGCGCTGATCGTTGTGTACGCGAGCCCACAGCCAGGTGAATATGCTAGATACTACATAACACTTGCGAGGCATCGCCTATGTGCTTTTCTCTTTCGGCGTCCTTGTCAAGCAGAGCGGCCGTAGTGCTCGGCGCCATGATTGCCAGTACGTTGATCGTGTATGGAAACTCACAGTTAGGTGATTAGTTTACGCGACGCTCGCGAGGCGTCTCCGATCTGTTTGTGAGGAAGAGCTTGCGTGCTTGACGTAATGTTCGCCAGTGCGCTGACCGTCGTGTACGCGTTGGAACCTATAAAATCATTAATTTCTTAATCAATATAAATAACCTTACAAGCTAACATGCAAGGTATTTGTTTGTGGGTCATAGTTGCCTGATAATACAATATTTTATATAATCTCTGTCTACAGACTGCCCCTGCCTGGGCGAGAACCCGCTGATCCCTGGCCAACCAACAGCCGGCTCCGACGCCAGCGCTGCTGCCGCTAACAAGTAAGTTTTCGCTGGTATCTAACACATGAATGACAACTGCAACAGTTCACTCGGTTAGTCTCCTGAGGCGGAAACTGATTTCTGCATATTGAATTTCGAAGCTTCTTGAATTTTATGAGAGATCGAAACTCGATTTTAATTTGTACTTTTAAAAGTACACGAGGTCTTAGGAGGTTAGGGTTGAGTATTTAGTTTGATAAATGCTCACCAGTGGCGCTAGCGACATAAAGCTGGTAAAATGCAAAGATCCGTAACAAAATAGTGTCAAAATTCGAAGACTTGCTGACTGGATCCTGTAGATTAGACATCCATGTTACGACATTATTTACGATGGGTGCTCTGCTTAATTTGCATTGTTTAATTGAATATACATAGTGCAGTGATTACGTAGATTTAAACAATACTGCTTCGGGTATTAATAAAAATACCCATAAATTACAGATACCTACAGATAACTTTGCAAATCACATTGTAAATAACATATTACAAGAACATGGTTTACAATATGACACCCTGTAGGGCACAGCAAAACTGTAATTAGTTTTTGATTATTTTAGGGCTCCGTCAAATATTTCGCTTACCAAAAGGGTCAAAAATTTTTGAGAACCGCGGCTCTAAGGCAAGGCGTATTAGAAAAATTATGCAACTGGTAGGTCGCCCGTGTTGGCCCGGAAAGCCGTTGGAGACATAGGTTAGAATCCCGCTCGATGCATACATTATTTTAATTTTTCGCATCAATATTGTGCCAGGTGTGATTAAAGATGTCTATCATTTATTAATGGAATGTGTCCGCAACGAATCGGTACGTAGATAAATTATCGATGGGACTTTCGTCGAGGTTGGTGGGTGCAACCTTGTACTAGCCCACCCACTGTCGGACACAGCTAAATTAATTTATAAATTTCTCAGAGTATGTATAAGTAGACGATAAGGTACTTATAGGGAATATGCAATAATTTTTATTTTTGCTTTATTAAAAGCTCATCAACAACACAAACCGTTGACAAAAATATTTTTTCGAATAGCTATATAAATAACCAAAATATAAGTCATCAAACATTTCATGACATTTCATATTTTGTCTTTCTAGCAAAACAGAATTCAATACGGAGTTTATACGGTCGGAGTGCACTATGACGTAACAGTTCATGTCGGATTAAAATGCCTATATTATGCGTATTTACGAGGGTTGCTACTTATATATCCGGAAACAAAAAAACAAACAAACGTACACGGCTGAAAATAGTTTTATTGTTTTTCAAAGTATTCCCCTTGATGATCTATGCACTTTTGCATTCGCGTGAACCAATTTTTAAAGCACTTCTGCCACTCCGCCTGAGGTACCTCCATAACGTGTTGTTTGAATGCGTCGACAGCATCTTCAGCGGTCGAAAATCGTTGACCGCGTAATTTATTCTTTATATTTGGAAATAAATAAAAATCGTTGGGTGCCAAGTCAGGGCTGTACGGCGGATGACCCGTTAATTCCACATTTTGACCCTCCAAAAATAGAGTTGTTTCGCGTGACGTATGACAGCTGGCATTGTCATGATGAAGAATGATTCTTCGTCGCTGGTTAGTTTTACGAATTTGTTCAAATACTTCCGGTAAGCAAATGGTCGTGTACCACTCTGAATTAACCGTTCTACGGTTTTCTAGTGGCACTGTAGCTACATGGCCATTAATACCGAAGAAGCAGGCCACCATTTGTTTCAATGTACTTTTTGCACGAGTAACTTTCGTAGGGTTCGGCTCATTTTGAAACACCCATACCGTTGATTGTTGCTTCGTTTCGGGATCGTATGCATAGATCCAGGATTCGTCACCTGTATAGATGTTATAAACGGCTTTTGAGTCACCACGGTTATATTTTTTTAACATTTTATTGCACCATTCGACGCGAGCATGTTTTTGCTCATTTGTTAAGTTGTGGGGTATCCAACGCGAACAAATTTTTTTTACAGCCAAATAATTATGTAATATGCTATTAATGCTGGTCATAGAAATACCCAGAGTCGCCTCTATCTCGCGGTACGTAACATGTCGGTCGTCCATTATAAGTTTTCGCACAGCCTCGATATTTTGTTGTACAACGACCGATTTCGGGCGACCTGCCTTAACTTCGTCCGTAAGCATACTACGTCCACGATTGAACTCACTAAACCAGTGATACACAGTAGTTTTAGATGGGGCTTCATCACCAAAAGTTGAAGTTAGTTGATCTATGCACTGTTGTTGCGTTAAACCACGCCGAAAATCATAATAAATCATAGCACGAATATTTTCACGAGTGAGTTCCATTCTTGCTGCGAGATGACATTTAAAACCCGTCAAAAACAAAACACGAGCGTTAATAAGGAAGAAAAAATATACCTTATATACTTAAAAAAGTTCAAATTTTACCATGGCGGTCAAATATGCTATTTAAGAAGATTGTAATCCCGGTTTCCGGATATATAAATAGCAGCCCTCGTATTGGCCGATTTTAATTTTAACTTCACTGTTTGAAATCTTTTAAGAACAGGGATAACAAAATTTCAAGCATGTGCCCTATTAGCTGTAGAAGTTTTAAGATTTATGTAGCTTCTAGAGAAGAGAGCGACATCGTCACCGGACCGGAGTGACTCTTTAATAAAGATAAAAAAAATATAATTTAAATTTTCGTTAGCTGACGTTTAGTTCTGCTTTGATAATAATTCCATATTCTCACGTCTTCCAGGGACCGTATAGCCAGCAACGGAGCCGTATTCCCGTGGCGCGGCGCGCGGCTGCCGACCTTCCTGATACCGAAGCACTACAGCCTCTGGCTCCACCCCAACCTTACGACGGGTGAGCTGCGAGGTGCGTACATTCCAACATATATTTATTATTAAAACCAAGAAGTTACACAGCATTACAGTAAAAAACATGGCACTGTGAACTACTAAAAAGAAAAACATACAGAAGAACTTAAAACTAGGTCGATTTAGGCGACGTAACTCCGCGGCTCCGTTACGTCGTCTAATCTGGTGTAGGATTCGGCAGATTGCTCCAGAACTGCCGAAATATTACACCCTTCGGCCAGAAGTCTGCACTTGCGATAGTGTCCTGCAGCGGCGCGGCAAATGATTTTTCTCCAAAAACGTAACGTTAGCCATCTTCAAATCCAAAGGAGATCCCCATTTTTTAAGAATCTTAGCCTCTAAAAACCTAGAACAAGTTAACAATGCAGATTTTTGTGTGAAATATTGTCTGTTGATTTCAGGAAAGTCTAATTCATTTATCTGTTTTTATTTTACAGGCGAAGTATCGATCGATTTCAAAGTAGACCGGGACACGACATTCGTCGTTCTCAACGTCCGCGATATGAACGTGACTGAACGCGCGCTGTTCAAGACTGGTGGCGTGATGGGACCTAAAGTGGCTAAAGTGCTGGACTATCCGCCCGCTGAACAGACGTATATCGAGTTCAAGGTGAGTAGTTCAAGGTTAAATGTCGATTTTTCAAGGTCAAGTGACCTCTGTTCAAGGATAAGTCACTACAGTCCAAGGTCGTTCTCTCCGGGATCTAAAGTGGCTAAAGCATTGGACTATACGCCCGTAGAACCGATTTTTGTTGATTCCAAGGTGAGTTGTACAAGGTTAACTGACAGTTGTACAAGGAAGTTCCTGTGGGGACCTAAAGTAGCTTTTAAAACTTTAAAGTAAACTGGGACACGTTATCTGTCGTCCTGAACGTGACCGATCACGCACTGTTCAAGACTGGTGGCGTGATGAAGTGGCCAAAGTATTGGGCTAACCGCCCATTGGATAAACGTATATCGAGTTCAATGTGAGTTTCTCACGGTTAAGTGTCGAGAGTAAGTGACGCGTTTTCAAGGTTAATCTCGTTGGAACCTAAAGTGTCTAAAGGAGCAGCTGCAGTGGCTGCTGCACCAGTGGCTCGATGATATAGAAGAGTGAACTTCTGCTGCTCACTGATATGATGATAGTCTGTGATAACGGCACACTTCGATAGCAGTAGTAGGTATACTGCTTACCCGAACGCGCACTGGATTTAAAATGTTCGAACGACCAAGAGCTGTAGAGGTAACCTACGCTATTAATGATTTGTGAATTTATAAATGATAAAGGGGTTATTGAAATGACCTAGTTGAGTGCTACTTATAAACTGAATTTAATGTTCGTGATCTAACGCTAAAGTAAACTGCCGAACGTGTACAATTTGGTGCGTGTGCAAGGTGTTAATTAATGTTAATGCTCTATAATATCCTCTTAAGCATATACTTGTACCTTGCCCGCACACTGTAGCAGTGGACTACCCGCTGACCAGAAGTTTATCGAGTTCAAAGACAAGGGACGAGTTTTCAAGGTTAGGATCTCACTAGGGTACATAGTAGCTATATATTGTATGACTTAAAGACGCGCCGGGGGACTAAAGATGGACTAAAGCTACCTATCAGCTGCACAGACGTATTGTTTAAACTTGAAATTAAACTCGTCGAACTTAAAGAACTCGGCTTAAACTTACTAGCCGCTTTAATTACCTCTTCCATATACATTGGACTAGGGTCGTGATTCAATCAGGAATTTTTTTAACACCGCGATTCAGAAATTAACCCGGACTGAACAACGAAATCTACCGGAAAATGTTATTACTAATCATACTACTAATTACATGAAATACTTATTAGACACGTATATTGCGTTCAAGGTTAGGTGACGAGTATTCAAGGTTATTGTAAAATGGCTATACATAGTATTAGATTAGGGTGCGTATTTTCTCACATAACTTTTTAAGTCCTATTATCTGAAGTCCGAAAATATTTCTCATACTATTTTATATCATAATGATCACACTTCATATTTTTTTTTAATACTAACGATCGAAACTCAAAATCATCAGAACTCATAAGATCACTAATCATACAACTTGTTTATACTATTTTTTTTTTTAATATATTTTCTTACACTACTAATCTAACTCATAATCATCAGAATTCATAATCATCCGAATTCATAATCATCAAAACTCATAAAATCAACACTCATACACCTTGTTCATACTAATATTTGAACCACTACCAGGAAAATAGATTGGATTACAAAATTTGAACGAGCGAGCGAGTGAAGCGAGCGAGCAAAATCTTTCAGAGCAGATCCGACGTGGCCGGGTTAGGTTAGAAGGTCAGGCGGGAGCGAAGCGTAGCGAGCTCCCACCTGGCCTTCGAGGTTATTTTTTTTTTGCGTCCCGAAAAAAGACTTGCTTGTATTATGAATGCCATTATGAATAGGAAAATTATGATAATTGTCTGTTATGAATAAAACAGTTATGAAAAAAAAAATTATGAGTTAACATTTCTTAGTAATGACATTATTAAGAAAAAAAGTATGATAACTGACTGTTATGAGTTCCGATGGTAGTAAAATAAAAGTATGAAGAAAAAAAGTATGAGGAAAAAAATTATGCAGAGTGATTGTTAGGAAGAAAAATCGGTAGTGAAATAAAAAATAGGAATAAAATTTTTATGAGAGCCAATATGGACCCATTAGATTATCTACCAGCTCAACAGATGTGTTGACTTCACGGTTTAGTGGCGATTATCAAGATCAGGGTTTTCTGGAATCCTATGCCGCAGAACAGATTTATTGAGTTCAAGATGAAGTGGGGTCT
This sequence comes from Hedya salicella, assembly GCA_905404275.2. NCBI lineage: Eukaryota > Metazoa > Arthropoda > Insecta > Lepidoptera > Tortricidae > Hedya > Hedya salicella. The sequence continues at coordinate 7,252,710 of FR990120.1, forward strand.
GAAGGGCTGTTAGAATTAAATATAAATATCTCGTTTCTAAGCGTAATATTTAGCTATACTTAACTTAATATACCTATAATGAATGCCATGTAATTTTAATTTTAATTTAATGAATTGACTTGTAAAATCTAGACATATTTTATCAATAAATGAGTATGAGTATGTATATGTATTTGTATGTTTTTTATATTTTCAGGAGAAATTGAGACGCAAGTTCAACTACACTCTTAGCCTTCGATTCATCACCAAACTTGAGAGGAATGACAAGCAGCGCGGATTCTTCCTAGCTGGTAACCACAGGCAGTGAGTTTTTTTAATTAAATTATTCTTGTCACCGTCCGGAACTTCATCAATAATTTAGTCTCTTAGTCTTATAGCATTTAACTAATGGAGATTACAAGCTGTGGCATTAGAGAACAAATTTTTCATGCATTTTTAGCGGGGGTGAGGGGGTGAGGTAAACACGTACAGCACACTACGAAAGTATTCCTTTCCCTACAAATGACAAAGAAATCACCTACAAACATTTTTTTCATTCATTTCCGTATAAGGCCGAGTCACACCGAATGCGTGTGCGTGACGTGCTCGTAGACGTATGCGTATACGTGACGCTAGCGATGTGTCATCTCCTATGAGGATTCGTAGTTTACAACGCGCACGCCACGCGCACGTCTACGTGCACGTCACGCACACGCATTCGGTGTGGCTCGGCATGTAAACTTGGAGATTTCGCGATTACTTTGGCAGAGGGGAAAGTATTCGTATGGCATCTTCAGTGGTGGTTAAATGCTCTAAGGTCATAAGTTGGTATAATGATATTTTATTTTCTAGCTTATGGCCGGCAATGTTTTTTGCGTTTGCGTTATCATAAATGGGCGGCACTGAGGGTAAATCCGACCCTGATAATGATGAAATGTGACACTAAGTTACAATGATCTGTTTATTTTCAGCCGCTGCGCAGTATCACGGTTCTGGCTGACGCATGCGCGCTCCGCTTTCCCCTGTCTCGACGAGCCGCACTTCCGAGCCAGCTTTCGGCTGACCGTCGTGCGCGACAGGTGACAAACACACACACACACACACAAACACACACACACACACACACACACACACACACACACACACACACACACACACACACACACACACAGACACCAAGAGAGAGAGCGAGAGAGAGAGAGCAAGAAAGAGAGACACACTTAAAGATAGACAAGGTGACAGAGACGCGCGGGGAAAGAACAGAGAGGAAAACACACACTCACATACACACACACTTAGAGATGCACATAAAGAGGAAGACACACGCTCTGAGTGGGAGACAAAGCGCGAATGAAATACAACAAAGAGTCACAGAGCGAGAAATTAAACACACAAATATACATAATAAGAAATCACTGAAACGATAAAATGATGATCTTAAGAGGTTACTATACAATAATATTCTCATCTGTTTCTCTATCATGATCATGAAATTCTAGTCACGAAAAATATTTTCCTAAAAATATATTTCCTTAAGACTCCCCGGCAAGCTCGCCGAAATTTCATCTTCCCATACAAACGGAGTTTCATTCTCATTTTAAAACTACGTGTTGGATTGTAACGAACCCTTGCATACACAATGACATGAGGTATATAATTATTTTATATGGCTCTAGTTTATAAAACAAACGAAATACAGCAAAAACAAGTTTTGTATGAAAAACTTAAATTCTCTGTATTTTTTTAACTATGGTATCTGAAGCTACATAAACTAATTACAGGCCTGTATATACCTTAACTTATTCTAAGTACAAAGTTTCAGAGCAAACTAGCTAGTCGTTTTAAAATGAGAGCGTAACTACGTTTGTATGGAGAACCGAGCTTACCGGGGACTCTTAATGTCTAAATAGCTATAACCTTTATTTTTTCTAGGTTCCACGTATCTCTGACGAACATGCCTATTGTGGCCACAGAAGAAGCAGGATTCTATTTAGGACACCGATTGGTATGTACATAATGCTCCTCAATTCTGTGAATATCGCACCTTGACTGCAATAAGGGCACAATTGGGTACTTTCCTGTAGTCAACATGAATGATGTCAACATGAAAAATAGAGAAAACATTCATGAATACAATTTTTTAAGCTTTTGGCGATTTTAAAATGATCAAAGACTGAAAAATAAGGAGGCAATTTGACCGTATAGAGTTATGACGTCATAAACCTTTTTTCCTTTCAAACTTCATACTTTCTGACCGTTTTGACAGTTCATTAACTTATCGATAAAAAGTTGCGGCATCATAATAAGTCTATCTTTCATTTTCAGAATCTTTTTTTTTTGATTACCTACTGTACCACGATTTTGATACTTCTCCTTAAAAGGAACTGATTTGATCTGTCAGTCAAGTACCCTATTAAAAATCGTATTTTTATTTTATTTAGCCCTTATTGCAGTCAAGGGGTGATATAAGCAAGAAGCTCTATATATCATGGATCAGGGCATTTTCACAAAAAACGTGTACTCACTGTCTCAGATTATCGACTTTTTCGGTTAGTTTTGCGCAGAATCAAGGAGAGTACTCACATTTTGATTATAAAGAAAATATGTCCGATAGAATGCAAATGTAACGTAAATAAAATCTAATCGTTTTTTTATAACGCTGTGACAACAGGTTTAGGCCTTTCCCCAGCAGTGGGACATAATGGGCTCAGAATAATTGTGATGACCGGTTTAGCTCAGTGGGAGTAACGTGGACTGCGAAGCTGATGGTACTGCGTTCAAATCCCGGTGAGGGCAAATATTTGTGTGAGAGCATAAATATCTGTTCCTCAGTCTTGGATGTTTTCTATGTATAGGTATAAGTAAATATAAAGTTACTATTATAAAGTTGTAAAAATTAAATGTCAGTACTTGAAGACATTTAAAAATAATCTTTGTAACGGACTTAGAGGTCACTGAAACGATTTTTTTTTGGATCTTTTTGTATGTTTTTATATGTCGTCAATTTCGGCTTCACACACTTAATCGGCTAAACGGATTTCAACTATTTTTGGTACTCGGGTAGCTGGGTATCTCCAGGTGGTTATAGGATACTTTTTACTCGACTACGCTGAAGAAAAAAAGAGGGGTTCTCTCTTCCGCGAACAAAGTTGCGGGCGCCCTCTAGTAAGTAAATATATGTATTAAAATTAAATATAACCCATAAAGCAAAAAAGACATGTGTCTAATATTCTAGATTTTCGTACCCCTGCATCATACCTATTCTATCTGGTATCTTCCCAGCTGCAAGACGAATTCGCTACCTCCCCCCCAATGCCGCCCCACATGATGTCCGTGGCGGTGTGCCGGCTACAGCGCCGCGCGGCGCCTGCGCTGCCCACCGAAACTGCTGAACTGCCACCGACACCAGAGACCACCACCGAAGTCAGCACCGAAACGCCTGAGGAGGACTTCGTGTTGCCTCCACCGGAGATCAGCCTCTATAGCGACCAGCAAGTCATTTTGGACGAGTCGGGGTAAGGTTTAAATGTCATTATTACGTCTACAGAGTTCCCATCGATGGGCATCAACAACTAAAGAACTAAAATTGGTTACAGTCTTGGATGAGTTTGAGTAAGCCATTACTCTAGTTTTTGGCATAAGTCGCTTTATTTTGTGACAGCAGAATCAAGAACTGAAACTGGTAACAGGGTTAGTGAAAACTACAAATCCGCAAACGAACTTTAGATTTAATTCTATCTTCTTCTATCGTCGCTCTAGCAGTCATCATCAGTGGACGATGCGATGGAAAATTTACGTGCCGTGACAGTTTTGTTGGATTTTGTTTTTCGCATTAAAAAAGAGGTCTCGGTATATTCCATCCATCCCTCCTAGATCCCTGTCAAATGAAACCTTTATTTAATGTAAAAAAAACCGCCCTCCAACCATTTTTATTACTTCTTTTTGACAGGCCACTCCTCGAATGGATTCAGAAGACCATCCAGCAGTTCTCCTACGAGCTGAATACGTCGTACCCCCTCCCCAAGTTGGACGTGGTGGTGGTGGAGGGCGGCGGGCAATACGCTGAGGGCTGGGGGCTCGTCACGCTGTCACCCAGCACGCTGACGGACACCAAAACCATAGCGCGGCTGTTGGCTCAGCAGGTAATCCTCAATCCTCATCACAGGAACTCGTATAGGCCTACAGTTTCATTGTAGAAGGGGTCCTGCCGCGCGCTCCTCATTCACTCCTTTGTCACCACGCCCTGCACCTACATCTTAACTCGGGTGACGTCTCAGTAAAACGGTAAATTGATGAAATTATTGATGGAGAAAAGAGGACAGTAGAGAAATCTGCTCAGTCGCGAGGAAATACGGAATACTACAAGGGATGTTTGTGTGTCAGCTGGAGAAAGGTTTTTTTTTCTCTGTACAGTGTGTTGTTTTTTTATTCTCCTACATGACAGGAAAGCTGGCTCAGCAGGTAGGGGATCATTGGGACCTTTCGTACACGGGGCACGATCGTACAATAGTCATTAATAGACAAAATAAAGTGGAAAACGGACAGATTCGTATTTCTATTTCATAAAATGATATCTGCGGAAAAAGTGCATACAAAGATGTGTCCGTACTCTACTTAATTTATCTTTTAATGAATATTGGACCAACGTACCCTGTGTACGAAGGATCCCAATTTTCCTCTACTACCTTATATAGGGACTTCTAACGTAATGAAAAAATCTGACCAAAAGAGATTGTGCTTTCCTATTTTGAAGACCTAGCCAACCAGATAATGGGATATAAAAAGGAGAGGAGAAAAGGTGGTAAATGGTATGTAATATGATGGAGCAAGCAGAGCAAACCGTATTTAAATTGTCCCACAATGGGCTGGGTATAGAAGTTTTTTTCTCTCACGCAAATCTTTATTTCTTTCTCAGTGGTTCGGCGGGCTGGTGTCGCCACGCTGGTGGAGCTCCCAGTGGCTGATGGAAGCCCTGACGTCGGTGCTGGGCCAGAAGGCCCCGCCGCTGGGCGAGGGAGGGGCGGAGCGCCAGCAAGATGCTCTGCTGTTGGACCACGTGCTGCCGGCCTTACGGTGAGTGTGGCTCCAGTGGAGCCGCTGTGAGCCCTGTCGGTTTAGTGTCTCGCCCCTTCGGAGCAAGGCACCTATTTCAGGATCTCTAAAATGGTCAAATGTGACCAAAACAGAGCACAGGAACCAATTAAAAAAAAAGTGAGCCCTGTCGGTGCTGGGGCAGGCACGGCTGGGCGAGGAGGGGTGGAGTGCAAGTCTGATGAGTATAACTCTGATAGATGCTTTAAAAATATTGTGTACCTATGAGAACGATGCTGGACACATCATCGAACCAATGTCTTCCCTACTAATTTCGCATCAAGCAGGGTCTATCCGCCTTGGTAGAGGTAATCTATGGATTAGTTGGCCGTGTGTATTGGAAACTTTTTCAAGGTTCTACATGTCTTTTTTTTTTGCAGATTGGACTCGAGTACTTCAGTTCGCGCGGTGGCATCTCCGCGGCTGGAGCGCGCTGACATTGAATCTGCTGCCGACGAGTTATCCCTGCACAAGGTTAGTGTGGACCTTCAAAGACATCGAAACAGGTATCATATAAAGAAATCTGTATTCTATTGAGCCAGACTAATAAGTGATGTGTTTCAGGGTGCAGCGATAGTGAGCATGGCGATCGAGGCGGCGGGCGAGGCGGCGGGGCGCGCCGCGCTCGCGAGGCTGCTGAGGGACCATCGAAGCGCCAGCGCTGACGCCAGGTTTTTAGCCGATCATTTTTTCTTTCTTACAAATATAAATATTATGATAAATAGTATCCTATAACCATCTGTCGATACCTAGCTACCTGGGTACCAAAAATAGTTGAAATCCGTTTAGCCGATTTGACGTGATGGAGCCACAACGACACATACAAACATACAAAAAATGAGAATAAAATATTTTTCGACTTAGTGACCTCGAAATTATGTATTACAATCAGTTTTTTGAAAATATCTCCAATGTACAGACATTTCATTTTTATAACTGTATAATAGTTTTGATGATTCTTGTATATGTTTCAGAGATCTCTGGCGCGCGCTGCAACGCCCGGGGTCGGGGGGTGCGCCGGCGCACGCGTGGGACGGCTGGTGCGAGCGCGCTGGCTATCCATTGCTCGCTGCCGTGAACAGCGGCGGGGATGTGATCCTGCGACAGGAACGGTGAGTCTCACCTTATCAGCAGTCCAGAGACGTCCAGTGCTGGACATAAAAGGCCAGCTTGTTTGGTCTTACATCGAGCCGACAATAGCAGCCTTTCACCACCGGAGCTATTCAAATTCAAAATATTTAATTTCTGACAGTATCCATTATGTGTTAGTACTTGAAAAAAAAAATACTAAAACTTAAATCTAAGGTTAGATATAATAGTAAGAACATCATAAAGACAACAATAAACAAAATATAGCACAGTGTGATAGTGAGGCAGCCCTGAGATACAAGGGCGCGTGGCTCCAGCCGCTACGTGTATTTGGTTCAGTTCTCAAACTAGGATGACATTTTTAAATATAGATAAATATCAGGGATAATCTTATACACATTGACCTAGTCACAAACTAATAAGCAAAGCCAGTATCTAATGAAAACGTTTTTTTTTAGTTTTGTAATGTCAGCTGAACCACCGGATCCAGAGCCACCCATGCTGAACTACCTTTTGACCCTGGACCTGCGGGCTGATCTCGAGGAGCTGTTCTATGAACCAGGTAATGACTACGACATTTCAACAAACATTATCCAATCTTTATAAGCATAGAAACCACCTCGAGCATTATAATACACATTTTTTCTCTCTCCTTTCAGAAAACTTCACAGACACGATCGAAGACGAGAATGCAACAACCACGACCCCTGCTCCTACCACGCGGCGCCCTGTCGTCAAGACTACCAAGCCGCCACCAGCACCTAAGTGGATCATCCCGGTGACGTTCGCTGTGGGTCCGGTGGAGCCCGAGTTTGATAACGACACGAAAGTCTACAGGAACATCAGCGACAGCGTGCTGCAGAACGGGACGTGGTGAGTTACAATTGACCTCTGCAGACCAGAGGCCATCAGTGAAGAGTTCGACGATGTTACAAAGATCTACAGGAATATCAGTGACGGCATGCTGGAAAATGGGAGGTGGTGAGTTACAATTTAGTGTCCACAGACCAGGATATCTACCATTAGACCAATGAAATAATGAAATAATGATCTTTATTCTGTAAGTAGGCCACAAGGGCACTTTTACAAGTCTGACTCTACGGCGTTTCCCAAGAGGAGACCACTGAAGAGAAGAAAGCCGAAACAAACTCAACAGTCAGTCATTTTTTCGAAATAACTCTTATATCTATTACAATATTTGTACTTAGCCTATCCTAAATATATGTTTTGAGTATATAAACTCAATGCGTAGTTCTTCAAGAAAACATATCAAAACTTATAAAAGTAAAAAAATAAATATATAGAATATAAAAAGCAAAATAGTGATTTTTTATTTAAAACAACTTACATACGTTTGATATGCCACCTTATAAGAACCGTGTCCCGGTAAAAGTAAGTTATTTGGTTTCTGTTTTGGGCCATGCATTTTTGTCTGTTAAATAGTCCTCTACCCTATAATAAGCCTTTGCCATTGGGGACTCTTTTAAGTACTTTTTAACCGACTTCCAAAAAAAGGAAGAGGTTCTCAATTCGACGGAATGTTTTTTTTTTTTTTTTTTATGGATGTTCACCGATTACTCGAAGACTATTTGACCGATTTCAAATTTTTTGTTTTGGTTTTATAGAAGGTACTTTCAAGTTGGTCCCATTTAATTTTGGTGAAGATCTGATGATGGAATCCATGAGGAATTGAAGGAACTCCTCAAATATTGTAGGCGTACATATAGCGATTTTGGTATTATAAGAAACATAATAAGCATTTGCATTCAGAAAGTGTAAATTGGTGAAGTGGAACTGACGCAGAAGACCACAGAATGCCATCGGAACTCCTCAATGATAAATGATTTACGGGTGGCGACAAAATATCTTGATTAATTTAGCTAAGCAACTTCATAGTCACAAACTTAAATGTTCCTGATGAAAATGGTACCATCGAATTGATTTGATGATGGAGCCGGAAGGTAGGCACCAGATCTATGTAATAAAATAATGTATCCTAGCCGTGTTTGGGCTTGTTCGAATCGTCACGAGATACACTTTTAAGTAACGATTAACTTAAAAGTGTAATATAAATAAACTGATTAACAAAAAAATAAAACCGACTCCAAAAAAAACTAAAAAGTAAAAAATAACGCCATAATTCAGTTTCTTCTAATTACTTACAAGTAACCGTTTGTATACTCAATCTATACAGTATATACAATTAATGTTATTTTGGAGTCGGTGCCATCGTGTCACAACTTACTAAAATCGTCAATTTTCTATATTTTACACATTCTTTATATGGCACCGACGCCAAAATAAGATTAATTGTATGTACTGTATAGATTGAGTTTACAAACGGTTACTTGTAAGTAATTTGAAGAAACTGAATTATGGCGTTATTTTTTACTTTTTAGTTTTTTTTGGAGTCGGTTTTATTTTTTTGTTAAAAAGTTTTTTTTTTAGAGCTGGAAACGATAATTTTAAAGCATCATCTGGTAGCTTATTATAAAAATGTATACATTGGCCTACGAATGATTTGGCTACTTTACGAACGCGGAACTTTCTAATAGCGATTTTGTTTTTATTTTTTGATGAGTCCAGCAGTAAACTCATGACCGTATGTCAGACTGTAGACAGCCAAAAGGCTTGCTTGGGCTTTATAATCAGAGTGGTCGTTTCCGATCATTCAAAATCATTATGATGCTACACCGTCTTGAAGCAGAGGTTAAGTAGTGTCCCGGATTTTCGGAAAATTGTACGTAATTTAATTAGAAGGTGTTATCATGATATAAAATCTTAAGTATATAAATATTTTTCAAAGGGTCCATTTCCCTGCCTTATTTATTATTAAAAATGTATGTCACTTACTTGAGAATGTGATGACTAGAAATATTTCACTTTGTCACCAGGTACGACGTGGGGAATGATACGAAGCCAGGGAAAGGCTCGCGGTGGACGGAGAACGTCACGCATTTAATATGGATGAACGACACTGAAAGTAATTATACATTTTACACTCTTTATGCCGTATTCAACACGTTTTTTAACGTTAAGGTAGATGTCCCAGTGCTCAACACTGTCCCATTAGTTGGCATCCTACATTTTATTTCATTGCAAGAGGTGAAATATCAGAATTGGGCCGTTTACGTTATACGCTGTGTATCTGTTTACTTATACATGTTTTTATGTCAGTAATATTGTATACCCTTCTTGCGTTATTCTTTAATATACTACCGCTGTTGAGATGTACAATCGCCGTTGAGATTCAATATAAAAATTGTTAGTCTCATCAAGTCTCTCCAAGGGTCGAGCAAGTGAGCACAATCCCACTCTGTCTACTCGCTATCTGCCACGCAGCGAATATCATCGCTCCGTTTAGCCTGAGGACATCCTCAACACATTGTTTACCAAGACGCAGTCTCACTACTAACGCCAATGGTTCTGATACCATAGACAGTTGTTAAAGTCGAGCACTACATTGGACCAAAATATTATATAAGCACAATTTATTGTCACATCTACCCAAGACAAAATATAATATTGTCTTGGGTAGATGTGACAATAAATTGTGCTCCCATGCGCATATTATCATGCAGGTTCCACATAAAAATACGAATGCAAATACAACAAACCACCACCAGACAGTATAATCCTCGACACGTGTTTCGCCTCTACGAGGCATCAACAGGTGATACAGGAGATGTTGACGGTCCGGCGTCCACGCGAGAAACTACAATCCATTAATCTTATATGGAATCCCGCAAAGTAACGCATGAATCTATCAATTATCCAAAATATTATATCGATGAGTTCCTACTCGACTTTAGTGATGTGAGTAACCGTTCTGTATTGTATTTAAGTACTAATATTGTTTATGCAGTGGTGGTACCTGACTTGGGCAAACACAAGTGGGTCCGGTACAACGTGGGAGCTCGAGGGCTGTACCGGGTGGCACCGCAGAGTCCTACCGTTGGAGAGGTAAGTTTTGAAAGTCAGCACTCGACGGCTCGAACAGAACATCGGTAGCATCTTTAGTTCAAGCCATTTTGGGCCTGAGACACCCGAGAACTGGGCAATGTCAGCTAAATAGTCATAGTACTCAGAGAGACGCTACTGTACGGTTTCCGCACGAGAGGCTTCATCACGTCCCCGACGACCCCGACATTTACTGACCGACCCGGACGTCATAAAGGCTACCATAAAACAATGGTACCCGGATGACTCCTCCGACACCGACAGCGACATCGTACGAGTATACGACCAAAGAGCCGACTTCTACATTAACCGCGAACAGAGACGACGCGACAGACGAGAGCGCAACATAGCAAAACGACAAAACCGACCTCACACTGCACTTGCACACCGACCTCCCCGCCGGCGAGGACGCCCACCGCGGAAACGACAATAACATACACGATAGAATCAAGCTTAGGTCGACAAATAACTTACGTACAGACACGCCCTTAAAATAGTATTAAACTGGGTACACTATAGGTGTTCGCAGCGCCCGTCGCTAGCGCCGTACGTACGTTGGTACCGTACCGATGGCGGTTACAGTATGCTTACGCCGTTCGAATTATAGTTATGACGTGACATCACGTCAGAACGACTGGATGGATATTAACCATTTTTGGTACACGGGTACCTAGTTGGTCATCCATGTATGGTTTTTAGGGTTCCGTACCTAAAGGGTAAAACGGGACCTTATTACTAAGACTTCGCTGTCTGTCGTCATCCGGCTGTACCTCATGAACCGTGATAGCTAGACAGTTGAAATTTTCACAGATGATGTATTTCTATTGCCGCTATAACAAATACTAGAAACAGCATAATTTTATGTCTGTCTGTCTATATCAGTGACCAATACAAAATGATCGAGCACCGCGTACATTTTGCTTAGGAGTATAGGGCTCTGCTAACACTAGATATTCATAGATACGGCTATTTGTAGCGTATATTTTGTATTGTAGCATATATTTGACGACATGTTTGGCTCAGTGGGTTGTACAACGGCCTACGAAGCTGGCGGTCCCGGGTTCGAATCCCAGCCAGGGCAAGTGTTTGTGTGATGAGCACGAATGTTTGTTCCTGGGTCTTGGATGTTTTCTATGTATTTAAGTATTATAATTTATCTATATATTATGTATGTCGTCGCCTAGTATCCATAGTACAGGCTTTGCTTAGTTTGGGACTAGGTCGGTTTGCGTAAGATTGTCAAATCAAATCAAATCAAATCAAATCAAACATTTATTGATAAAACATAATTTTACATGTCAATTTGTACTATTATATTATTTGTCCCTGATATTTATTTATTGTACGGAACCCTCGGTGCGCGAGTCCGACTCGCACTTAACCGGTTTTTTTACCTAACTATGCTGTAGTCAAATAGAGGGTTATAGCTTTTCCTCCTCCGCAGACGAAGTTGAACATAGATGTGATTGTTTGGCAGCCAGCGGAGGCGGCGGCTTTGCGCGCCGCAGCCCTGTACGACGGCGGCGCGCCGGCGGAGCGCGCGCTGCTGCTGGACGACGCCTTCGTGCTGAGCCGCGCGGGCCGCCTGCCCGCCAGCCGCGCCGTCGCCGCCGCAGGTGACTTCTCGCACAGTCGGAGCCCAGCCAGTCCAGCACAACTCTCCGCGAATACGATTGTCGCGCGACGTAGCTTCACCAGTCTTTTTCATTTCATTTATTCAAGTTAAAATAAGCTAACAGTTTACACCAAATCGCTTATTTGTAATTTTTTTAACATTTTAATGACAAATCATAAAAAGGAAAAACATTTAAATATTAAAAAGTAAAAATAAACAGGTAAAAATAAGAGCATTAATAGTAGTTGTAGGTACATTTTCCTAGTAAAAAAAAGGTAGTCAATTCATACAAATAAAGACATTCATAGTAAAAATAAAACATTAAAAGTGACATAATTAATAATTCATTAAAAATTATAAAAAGAATAAAAATTAATAATTCATTAATAAAAAGAATAACAAACATTCAAGACAAAGAGTAAATAAATAAATAAAAGTCTGTTAATAATTTAAAATAACATTTAAAACTTTCATACAATTTCTACAAAATCCAACAATACTATCTGCAAATACATCAATCTCATGCCCTTCAGTTGCCATCTCATTGAAAAGAGCTAAGGCCCTGGCCGTGGGTGCGTTGTTGGCCTGGCGGGTGCGCGCGCGCGGGGCCGCGAACAAGCGGCAGCGGCGCCGTGGGGGCAGTCTTTCTCGCATTGCATCGAAAGGAAAGAGACAGACAGTATTTCTCGCGTGATAAAGAGTCACGTATCAAAGTTATGCTAGGGGTACAGGTAGCACATAAGCTGCATAAGAGCTTATACGGACATTTATACAACCAGTTTGAGCGTTTTAAGGGCTTAATAACTGTGTGTTACTTTGGAGGCGGCGGAGCGCGCTACCAGTACCGGGTGGCAGACAAACATTTTGGGAGCGGACCATCAGGGCCGGATATAACCTTAGTGCCGCCCATTTTTGACAGGAAAAAAACACCGCCCCGGGGACTAGGCACTAAAGCCTGTAAATCCTGGCTGCGGCTGATACTAAAAGTAAAATTACCTGTGTAGAAGATTTGTTAAAGTGTAGCACTTGGGGTGAGCTTATGATCCCTTTCCCCCCTCGGACCGCCACTGAGCCAAGTCGATGCTAGTTCTGCTAGTCCAGCTAGCCTATAATTTAGTAACTGAAACAGTTTTCCAAACGTCCATATAACCTATAGTAGAAAAGGACAGCCGCAGATATTATTCATGACGATCTTTTGTAAACAGTGTACTATTTAATTATACACAGCTTAGATTCATGTACATGTACATACGATAATAAATGACGTTTATCAAGACGAGAAAAACAATTTTATGAGAGAGAAAACGAAGGAATATACAACAATAATGAATCAGACAAGATCAAATTTTTATCTCGTCTCGATGGCCTTGGTATAAACTTCGGTATTTATATATATTATTCGACATAACTATATACATGTGTACTTCTGATCGAACTTTCTATCCAAATAAAACTACATTACCTGAATATATTATTGAAAACTTCTCCAAAACGTCGTCCCTATTTCACCGTACGAAGTGAAATACCCATAATACTAATTGTTCCTATTATTTTCCATGGCTTCGGAAACAAGGTTCTACAGGTAACAAAGGCACTGAAATCACACATTTGAGGGTCACTGACTGTTTCAAAACGTGCCTTGTGTCGCAAGCAATCATCACTGATCACAATGCCTACAGGCACTCACTGTGGCTTTTTTACTGTATTATTGCACTCTTAAACACTTTACAATAATTATAGGGTGGATCATAATTTTTTTGCAAATAGCAACACTGAAATTTTCGGAAACTCGCAGATCGGCGGGAAATGGCGGGAAACTTTAGGTCACTTCGTGCAATTTTATGTATAATGGAACGTTTCACGGGAAAACAACGGGCTTTTTGTGTTAAACAGTTTTATAAAAAGATGATGAGATAGCCGCGATCCCTCGCAGTATGTGTCAGCGAATTTCCCAAAGTTTGCGTAGTTGATTGCAGCAGTGCCAACGAGAAGACGGAGGACATCTGGATGATGTATTTTTTTTAAAATAAATAACAAATATCTGTTGCTAGGTTCAATAAACAAAATATATAAAAACATGTATAGTTTGATTTTTATCAATGTCTCAAAAGTGCAAAAAATTTTGGACCTCCCTATATAATTAGCAGGGCATGTCTGTACACTTACCCAAACATAGCATATGATCACCCAATTAAGTATTTTTGGATCATCGCTGCCATATAAGATCTGCTTTTTTTCAGCTCGTCTTAGCACGGAGACCCACTGGGCCCCCTGGCGCGTGGTACTGAACCATCTGTCCTGGTGGCGCGAGCTGCTGCGGCTGTCGTCGTCGGGTCCGCCGCTGGCGCGGCTGCTGGGCACGCTGCACCCTGCCGCCGTACCCTTGCACACCGCCCGGGAGATGGAGACGCTGGATGAGGACCAGCTGTGAGTGCTACTTCTAGATACATAGGTTTTCAGATATCGCTGCTGAGATCGGTCAGTGAGCCGCTGAATTTACTTAAGAGTATGAGTCCTACACAATGAAAACCACACTTATAGTTCCACAAGAAAGCTTCCGCCATTTTGAAATACCACCTGCCACCCTAAAAACCTAGAAAACTACACACATGATGTTTCTTCTAATCATGCCCGCCAATAATAATGACATCATTTATCCTTCTGTTACAGTTGGCTGAGCGGTGCGTTACTAACAGCTGGAGTGGAGTGGGAGAACGAGCGAGTAACCAAACAGGCGGTACAATTATTCGATGACTGGAGAGACACCAACCAGACCATCCCCGAGATCTACCAGGAGGTAAGACTTCGGTAGGTCGCAGCTGGGGAGGGAGAACGTGCGGGCTACGCCTGGAGAGACGCCATCCCGACCATCCCGAGATCTACCGGGAGGTAAGACTCCTGAAGAGTCTTACAGCTTGCAGCTAGGTTGGGAGAAGGATCGGGTGACCAGGAAAACTTTCTATTTTCGAACTCCTGTAACCGTTTTTAAAACTATCGGTACAGACCAGCGCATGGATGCACTGACAGTCTCCATGTCATAATTCCATTCCATTAGGGCTTCAGGCTGGCACAAGATCGAACGCCCTAGGTCGGGTACGAGAAACTACTAGATGAGGTCACGTTCCTATGTTTGAAGGACCCAGTGACGTGCATAGGGTTTTTAGTTGGGGTAGGCAGAATTCGACATGCCTGTCTGTGTCATTCCAAACATTTGAAGACTTCCCGAATAAAATGCACGGACAGCAAAGTGTGTATTCAACCAGCTAAAACTTTCGTAATACTTTACGTGAAATTGACGAGTAATAGGTATTGCTCTGAGTTTGAGTTAATTGCAACATACCTACCTTTATTAACTAGTTACCTTTACCTTATCGTCGAACGCTAATTTGCTAAATTCGACGAAAGTTAACTTCCGCAAACACACTATCAAAACGCCGATCACAGCTAAAACACATATTTAAGCATTAGCTACTACAATAAACACTATTTCACGGCAAATTAAATTGATAATGAGAGAAAAACGCTTCAAAGTGAACGATGTAGTACAACTATACAAGAAATTTACATTTTATCATATCTCGGTCGCAAGTGTCGCAACAAATAATCCATTATGGCACCAGAATAGCAAAATCAAAACAAATTTTTGTAAATAAAAACCCTTGACAAATTAAAACGCCCCACATTACGCGTACAACTTACAGCAAAAGGGGGACTTCTTTAATCCGCCGCATGAAATCAATGCGTCTGATTGGTCGCAAACTTTTGCCAGTGCTGCCAACGAGGCCAATATAAAATCTGCTAAACTGCAGCTCGTTTTTTGATAAAATGATGCTAAATACTATTATAATATTTACTAATGCCGAAAATTATACTAACAGTTTAGTAAAATGTCACTTAAATTTTACATTTACCTATTTTTTTGTATCAAGCAAATTTGAAGTGTAATCGTTTTATTCGATTGAATTTTTAAGAATAAGAATAAGAAATAGTATGTCTATATTTTTGTCACCCGTTACCTGTAAATATTATAAATTAGGGGTATTATAAAATCAAATAACTTCGCGACACCAAAAACGAAAAATGAAAGGAAAAGAAAAATGGAATTTTCATGATTGCTCTCATCGTTTTCATGGTCAATTATTTATTAACGTCCCGGATACGTTTCAAATTACTAATATTTTTTTTAATATCATGATTTTACTTTAATTGAATATTTTTTAATGTATGCTAAAAAATATACTAAACGACAAACAAATGTGCTAGACAAGATAAAATTTAGCATATAGTATGCTAAATTGGCAACACTGACAGGTCCGGCGGCGGGATTTGTAACAATGTATGCGTGTGACTTGAGTATAAGTGTGTGTGCTGAGCAAATTCGTACATAGTTCACGGACGATATTACACAAGCGCATTGTGAGCGTGTGTGCTGTGGGTTAGGCGCTGCAGTCCTACTACGAAACCCGAAAAACGAAGTTCGTAACGTGCTGTTTCTCTCGCTCTCATGTTATACTGTATTTGACTGAGCGGGAGGGCGCCATACGAACTTCGTTTTCGAATTTCGGAGTAGCCCCTCTGGACTGTCTTGCCTGACTTGCGGTTCAGGCTCGCTTAGCTGCGTTCGCGCGCATTTTTAAAACGCAGTGCGTTCCGTAATGGAAGTTGGCAAGTAGGTTTTGTTTTAAGAAACGTTATAGAATTATTACAGAGAAATATATATGTGTTTGAGTCATTTTTGCTAGGGTAGGCAGTGCCTATATGGAATACACGCCACTGGAAGGACCTACTAAAGAGATGAATTATTGTGAAAATAAGATGAATCAGGGATCTTATTTGTGCATAAATTTGAACCTTATGGGATCCGCTTTGTACTTATATACATAAAAAATATATTTTTAGGCGGCGTTCACAGCTGGTGTGCGCACACACGGTCTCAAAGGCTGGAAGTTATGCTGGAAGGCCTTGACGGCGTCCTACGCGGCGCCACGTCCTCTGTACAGCCACCGCGCGCTGCTCGCCGCGCTGGGCTCTCCGAGGGATGACTGGCTTTTTTACAGGTTAGAACAAAGAACCCACTGTTTCAGACGCGGTCCTAGCTAAAGATTTTTTAGGGGTGAGGTTCATAATAACAACGAAATTTTCATAAATTTGTCTATGAATTTAAATAATCTGCTTCAGTTGTTTTGTTTGGAAATGTTGATTATAATTTTTTCTCTAGGTTTGTTGGGGAGTTCTTGTCGTTTCATAGAGTTTTCTTGTGTAGGAGGTTTAATTATTGTTGATTAGTGGGCCCTCTGTATGTCGCTTTGACAATAAGATTTGATCCATTGTGGCTGCCCTTTATTAGAGCTCACTATTGAAGCCCATTGAGTTTAGAAATTCCCAGATTGGTAGGAGGTTAGTAAAGTTAATATCTTTATTATAGCAATGTGTTTGATGTTGATTTGTTGGCAGATTCGCATTTACTGCGCTGTCGACTGAGGCGCAGCGGAGCCGGGAGTGGAAGCAGTGGGTCACCGCGCTCTGCGCAGCCGCGTGCAGGTAGCATAAAAAAAAACATTTATACTCAGACAGTTCAGTCCATAACTTGTTAGTAAACATGGTACATAGCTAAGTTGAAAAGTCGAAAATCTGATCAGATTCGCAAAAACATCTGACCGTGAGGAAGTTTGATAAAATGTAAGGTCTATCAATTAACGCGCAGAACTTGATCGCCGATTCTGTTGAGACGGAAAGTTTTTTTTCCAATCTGAACGGATTGTATCTAGGTCCCAGGGCGGTAAATTTTTAGACGGCAAATTCGGGCCGTGATTTTATCACGGTTTCATGGCATTGTGGGTGAAGCCGGCCTCGGTATGACTGAACTAATAGTACTGCGTACGAATAAATAAATGTTCCCTTATTCCCGCTAGATGGCGCGGCGCGGCGGGCACGTGGCGCGTGCTGCGCGCGGCGCCCGCGCTGCCGCCGGCGGCGCTGCAGGCCGCCGCGCGCTGTCTGCACCAGCCGCTCGACTACTACCGGGTAACTATCGCGACCCGAGGGCAGCATACGGGCTGCTGGGGCTACACAAAATTAAAATATATAAATAAGGCGACAAGTCCACCCACACATGGAATACTCTTCTCATCTGTGAGCTGGGGCTCCCCAGTACCAGCTTCTCCCTCTAGACCGCATTCAACGGAGAGCGACTCGTATCGTTGGTTGCCAGCATATTTCAGATCAGCTTGACTCCTTGGCAGTGCGTAGAGATGTAGCCTCGCTCTGCTATCTCGCTCTTTTCTATCGCTTGTATAATGGGGAGTGTTCCGAGGAATTGTTCAGGTTGATCCCAGCTGCATCTTTCCGCCATCGTCCTACGGGACAGTATTTCCACCCTCACCACTTAGATGGTTGGCAGTCCAGAACTGTGCGTTTTTCTAAAAAGTTCCTGCTTCGCACGACTGAACTGTGAAATAAATTGCCGCCTGCAGATTGTCCGGACCGATGCAACCATCAAGCCTTCAAGAAAAGAGCGTAGCACCCGAAAGGCCGGCAACGCACTTGTGACTCCTCCGGTGATGCAAGTGTCTATGGGCGACGGTGATCGCTTACCATCAGGCGACCCGTCTGCTCGTTTGCCCCCTATGTAATAAAAAAAAATTTTTCACTTCTCCTGCTCAAAAAGTACGTCATATTAGCTTCGCGAAGCGAGACTAAAATAGTACATTTAGCCCCTAGTGTTTAAAAGAAAGACATCTAATCCCATAAATTTTTTTATGACACTGAAAAAAAAACTTGCGGTCAGCTACATACTCCTTACGAATAATTAAAAACAAACAAACCAACCTGATCAAATTGGCTAAACTTTCTGATAGAATAGCTCAAACGGGACTTCTAGTTTTTCATGAAATATATAATTTTCATGTTGTCTTTTTTATTTTCTCGCAGTCGAAGTGAAAAGCAAAGTGTTTAACACGTGGCTGAAAGCCATTATGACACTCAGACATATCTGTCCTCGCTCACTTCGTGAGCTTGTCCAAATAATCACTTCGTGTCATAATGGCTTATTTCAGCCCCTTGTCAAACAATCTACTATTACGCGTTTATTTATTATTTTCAGTTCAAAGAGCTGTTCGGGACGCTGCGCGGCGCAGTGGCAGCGCTGGACACCATCGCGCTCAACGCGGCGTGGGTCACGCGCGCCGACACCGACCTGCTCAGGTACTTCACGGCCGTCAACAAACCTTAGACACGTACCCACGCATTATTATTGGAGGGGGGGGTGGGGGTGGGGGGGGGGGGGGTTACTTTAGACGATACGATTTCGAACTCGATGAGCGATCGCAGATTTCGACATTCTTGTCAGTCTCAGACCAAGAATCCTATAGACTTGACACCAGCGTACACCCGTAAGGGACGGACATAATTGTTATGTAGCTAAATTAAGAACACGTACAAATAATGTTTTCTTTATTTGTTTGCTACCAACTCGGTAGTGGCAGCGGTGGAAAAGTGAAACTATGACAAAGACAAAATAGTATATTTCTCTCTGTCACTCTTATTATAATTTATATACGACCATGTCATTCGGTAGTGATATTATTATTTCGTAGGATTCTCGGTCTGAGTTTACAATAAAATAGTAAAAATGACATGACGCTCTTTGTAAATGATAAAATCCAATATTACGTACGATACACCACTAAAGTTTACAATTATAATCTGAAATTGTAAAATGTCTGTAAGTACAGTGCGACCAAAAAGAATAGTAATTAATTGAGGGCGCCACTTTCTACGTAACTGTCACATTTTTGACGCAAAATGCTTAAACATGGCTACAATTTAGTATGGATTTATTTAGTTCCAATTTATTTAGTTTCTACTCTTTTAAGTCGCACTGTAATATGAGTGACAATCAAAACTCACTACATTAATTGAGACTTTTTTGGTACTAGTGATTTTGATTGTCACTCGACAAAATGGACTTTATTTTATAAAGTGACATTCGACAACTGTTAATAAATACAACAATTGTCACGATAAGTCACAAACTGTCCGTCACTTGTCATGCCTTTATGAAATAAAGACTGTTTCTGTAGGTTTTTATTCCGCTCCATACTCATATGATTCCTGCCTTTCATGCTCATTCGAAATTTTAAGTGAACATTATATCATTATTTTTTTATATCTAGGTGATTCGTATTTTGAAACGAAATTGTAACCTGTAGATAATTGTTTAGTATAACTGAAAAAGAAACGAACTTTTTGTCTGAATTCACTAAGCTAAATTATCTGTCAAATGTAAATCAAAAATGAGAATTGTATTCTCTTTTATTTCAGCTGTCAGTTTATTTGATTTACGCTCAAATCCTGAACTTATACTCTATATGTATTCCCTATACCTATCTCATATCTTATTCTTCTTACACATTAGCTTCAACCCGTAGCTTCACTCGTGAGGTTAATCATAAATTATGCTTAACTGGGAGATTTTATCACAAACGCGACAAGTGACAATGACAATTGAATTATATAAAATAGAAGCAAAATCAGCAACATCTACTTTTTTTTTACTGTGAATGTTGCTTACTTTGCTTTTGTATGACTCAATTTATTAAAATAGCGAACTTCGTTCCTCTCCGGGTTTTATATTAACCACTATACTAATGAAATTATCATTGTCAACAGTCATCTTTTGCGTTGTAGGCTAACTGGCAAGATGTTATATCACAATTCCTATTTGTCACATCACGAAAAATGACGTTTAGCCAAGTCACTTGTCAACTATACAAAAAAGGAAATCAAATTTGACTTTTTATTCATCAGCATGTTTATATCCACACGAGTGAAACTATTGAAAATGCTAAAATATACGCCAGAACTTAAACAATCTATTCCATATTTCAACAACAATATTGTCATACCACACGACAATCTTAAAAGTTTCTCATGATGGATTTTCTGGGCCATCTACCGCAATATATATTACCAGGTGCACATGAAACATTTCAGGTGACAACGACAGTTTCTCGTACACTACGTAGCCAAAATAAAAATAAGCATCATATTGCGTTGTCACCTGAAAATTGACACAATCGTGAAATAGCCCAGCCGTATAAGAAGCAAAAGCGAGAGATAGAGATATTGCTGTTTCGCTCTCCCAAATGGCGTGTATTGTAGCAAAATATATAATTAAGTCACGTAAGTTCCAGTATCAATACCTGAATACAAGAAATATATAGAAATAGTTCTAAGTTTCTCTCCAGTATTAAAATATATAGAGAATTGTAATCAAATGTTTATAAAATTTACTCACAGTTATTTATGCACAGAACTGTTTTATAAATAAAACTTTTTTGATTCAGAAATATAATTTTATCATGTGTTTCTTTAGGTACTTGGTTAATTATATTAGTACTATTTTAAACATAGAAATTTGCTGTTTTCTTAAGACCGTTCATAAGGAAAACGAATTGAAGGTCATATTTCTGAATGAAAATTATTAAAATATTTAAAATTGAGTAGATTAGAATTTATTTTAGCGCAACTTGGCCTGCCTCGTGAACTTTTAGATGATATTTTTACAATAAAAAAATGGAAAATCTTAGATCGACGTTTAAGAGTTTTTTCTAAAATTTACAAAATAAATTCTAGTCATCTTTTTTATAACAGCCTCTAGACGTATAGTGCAATATCGATAAGAATCTGCCCCCTTATAGTTAAGATTATTTTTAGGTCTAAAATATTGCTTCTTTATGTATTCAAATATGAACGTAACTAAATATTTGTTATAATTTCTATTTGAGGAGTTATGCGGAAAGGTTAATAGATGGCGCCACCAGCGTATATCTCGATGTGATTGAAAAAAAGCAGCCATTTTGGAAATGATGTTCTGTGATTGGTTATTCAATTTGATCGCCCACTATTTCTAAAGTGAAAATAACGGTTTCACTGTTATAATTTTTACTAACTGAAGAAAATCAAAACTAAATTCTGTTTTTATTTTGTGTAAGATGTCTCGAAGCGATGTTTAGACTGTTCAAAACCATTGCCAATTTATTTTTATATTTTGCTTTAAGTTGGCTCACGATCATTATTACTAATATAAATGGCAAAGTATTTGTTAAAATACTTAGTACCAGTGCGAGTAAAAACACGGAATAATATTGTATACTTTTGTAAGTCCATAGTCCATATCAGATTTAAATGTTGCCATTTTTGTAAAAAATCTCCATGCTTGTATATTGCAAAATCGCAAAAAAAAAAATAAGTATAGAAGAAACACGAACTAAAAACGATACCGGTATTACTGCTTATGTTACCGGTACTTACCTTCGAAAAGTAAACGTTACCGGTATATTCATCAGCAGTGAATTCGTGCTTCTTCTATTCTGTTGATGTCTGTGCGATGAAGTTTCGCAAACAAGCACACTATTCTTATCATTTTAAATGGCGGCACAGGCCTGACATGTTCGTTTTCCTAAAAAAGTCCTAGGTATTCCGAAAAAAAAACGATTTTCCTAATGTCAGCATGTCTGTTATTTGAAAACTAAAAAATACTGACGTGCCTCGCCTAAAAAAGGTAGTGTGCTAGATATACTTCATTTAGCGTTTGACTCAATATTGACTTATAGTATCGTTCATTAGATGTATGTTCCAATTGTAATACAGTGTTGTAGTTTACATAACGCACTGTGTGGATCAATGTCCCTAATGAAAGTTCTGAAATTAAAAACCTTCATTGTAATCGTATTTCAGAGTAAAGATATGTGGCTAGGTCGACGAAATAGGTTTCCGGTACATTTTCTTGTTTTTATTCCAAATACCGTTTTTTGAATACCGGTAAATTTAATTAGGGTATTTAACTAGGGTAAGGGGTAGTAAATGTCGCAAGATACTAAAAGTATTCATCTAAATTTAACATAAACTATGTACTTATTATGAATTTATATTTGTCACAATTGGAATTTAAAATTCGATTGATTTAAGATTGTGGTATAAATAAAATACTTAAGTATTTCGAAATATGATATCGACAATTGGTACCGGTGACCTGTTTCTCAACATGCACTAAATATACTTAGTGAATGTACTGGACACATCGCAACCAGTGATTTAGTAAACTGGTGACCAAAAAACACTATATTTTTGTAGTATTAACAACTTTTTACATGGAATTTTTCTAATGTTAGAGTTTGCATCCGACCAGAACAGCACCTACTCATCTGCAGAACTTGATCACAGTTGCTATTTATTAAATAATTTCGTTCTAGAAGAAAAAGACAAATTGAATCCATTTTTTTTGTTTTTTTTTTTTATTTGATGGAAGCATTTTTATAGTTAAATTATGACGTATTTTAAAATTGAATACTGGTAATTTTCCGAGTCGCTATCATCAAGATGAGTTGGTGCTGCTCAAATAAATTTGAAAACTAAAAAAGCTAGTATCAAAATTGGTTGTGTCCTTCGGTGTTGCCGTCTGTAGAAAGTTTTCTGAGATTATATAAAAAAAGAAAATGTAAAAATATGTTTAGTACAGAGCCGTTAATGTTTAATTTTTAAAATGTGCACGAATATGTACTTAATAAAAATCTGGTTTGATAGGTTTACTTATTTTTAACATAGTTTTATTTGAAATAACGAATTGAAATAAATAAAATACATATTCGTACACTCTTTTGTCCCGTGGCTTAACAACTATGTTTTACCTCAAGACTAGCCGTGTCATAGCCATGGTGCAGTGACTACTAAAAACTATTGCAGTTTTCATATTTTGCAATAGCAAATTTAGAAAAAGGAAACTAGCTATTATTACGGGGCGATTTGATTTTGCTATAAGCCGACCGTTCAACGATTCGTCACTAGCGGTAAGAGAAGCAAGGGGCGTAGTAAATAAGGCCCTAGGTCCTAAGCCGTGCAGTAACAGGCGCCCCGTTCTCAGCTCTCCTCATATAGCGGTAGTACAGACGAAATTGATTCAACCGCCTCTAATATCTGGCCGCCCTAGGGCCTATTTGGGCCTTAGGGCAAATCCGGCACTCTGTGTACGATACGGCTTCTGCAGCCCACTACCTATCAAACCTAGTCACCGTGCCCTCATGCCTCTCGCATCTGCGGGTGGCGGTATACTAACTTATAACATAAAAAGAGGTAGATAGGTTATACGGGCTCCGAAAATGGCACACCAAAATTACGCAAATTGGCATACCTTAACTCAAGTCTCGCGCATAGAGTACTTTGTAATATATTGGATTATAAGT
The DNA here is from genome assembly GCA_905404275.2 of Hedya salicella. Taxonomy (NCBI): domain Eukaryota; kingdom Metazoa; phylum Arthropoda; class Insecta; order Lepidoptera; family Tortricidae; genus Hedya; species Hedya salicella. The sequence goes on from FR990120.1 coordinate 7,276,686, forward strand.
CAAAAGAACAAAAATGCCGTCATGCATACTGAGATTTTGCACTAATTACTCAATAAAATAGTCTAAAAGCATTTACAATTAGTGTGTTATTGCAATATTATCAGATTTATGTGTGCATAAGCCTGACCATTTTTACACGTGGATTATCGTGTAGGTAACCTATCTACCTCTTTTTATATTATATCATTGCTAATGATAGTATATATATTATCAAGGACTGTACCATGAGTATTAAACTGCTGTGTTTCAACCGGTTAATAGTGATTGAACCACGGGTCGGTAGCTAATCGTATGTTGTCTAGGCAAGCGATTCTGTCCCTTCTCCAGCACCACGATGCCATCTTATCTGTACATAGGAGGCTGTTCTGTCTACAGTGGATATGTCATTTTGTAAAAGCTTTTGTAATAAACTTTCCTAATGTGAATGTGTTTTTATTGAATGTCAAACAACTTATACCTACAATCAAGGACCGGAAAACCCGCTTTTCGGCTTAATTCGTTAGAATGGCTTAAGCCGTTCGAGGATTAACCGTTTGTTCGGGTTAAGATCGGACTGACTTAAAATATATATGAGGTTAGCCTATTGACTGAGTTAAGCGTAAGAAGTTTTGGGTTAGGGTTTTTGTAGGGGTTTTAAGTGATTTTTATTTGCTTAATTTAACCGGTTACACTTATCGGAATGAGGCTCTCTTCAGTAAGTAATGGCTTGCGATTAATGCGGAGTCTTACCTATAATGCCCTGTAAAGGGTTTCTATTGGGTTTCGATTTAACCTGAATTAATTCAAAGAAACGGCTTAGCAAAAAAGAATCTAATATCTATGAAGGTTCAGATCAATTTAGTATGCTCTCAGCATTGAACCGTTTACTACTAAAAACCCTAACAGGGGTTTGATTGGGTTATGAGTTAACTGAATTAATTCAAACGATCGGCTTAACCCTTTAGGTGTTAATAATAAGCTTAATCCGATCAGAAGGTTTTCTTAAACCCAACGTTTTGAAAACCTGCTTAAAAACCCTATGTAAAGGTAACCGGTTCAGTCCCTGCCTATTACACTAAGGGTCGTCAAGCAAATATCTGATGACAGGATAAAAAGAAGAACCAAACCCCCATATATATAAAACTTAAATGATGTCACTCATATTTAGCGTTTATTCGTTCCTGTTCTTTTATGTTTCATTAAAAAAAACCCGAGAAGGGTGGTGTTTTCAACAGATAAAACATTATTCACCATAAAAATAATTTATTTTACATAATAATGTATTAATCTAATACACTTCAGAGGTAAATGAGTTATATTATAAATTAAAAATATTTATACGATAATGTATTACAAAAATTTATAGAAATTCATTGCAGTACAAATGTATTACCTATATACAATACTTCATTATAATTATTGTGGTAAATGATTTAATCACGCCATTATCTAAATATAGTTACAAATTAAGTTAATGGTATGAAGAGAAAAATCATATTATTAATTTACTATTAAATCTATTCTAATCGTATTTTTATAAATCATTATTCACAGGTGGCACCACTAGGGCAAGATATTTATTAACAACAGGTCCTAAAATACTGCCATGAAATTGACATTAGAAAATGTGGACACCTCTTGCAAAAACAGAGACTGAATATTGGTAATATTTCCACACAAAATAACCGGTATTCAATTTCGGTGATTGAGTGATCATTATTTTAATAAAATTATCAAAAAAGATAAATATTGCTATGCAATGTTATTTCAAATTAAATGAATACCAAAACAATGGTGCCAACTAGTGATAAAGATTTCTAAATACTCTTTTAGTATACAAAAAAAAGCTGCTGATTTAATAAGTCTCATTAAAAGCAGACTGAAAGTAATCTTTCGCTAAAAATAACCACTTATAACATTTTTTTATTTTATTTAGATCAACTAATTTAAAATTCAATGTCATTAGGTACTCTTACAATTTGAAAAAGCTAGAGAATTTAGAAATACCGGTAACTATCCGTGGTAAAAACCTAAATCTGAATAAAATTAAAAATGTAATTTTCTCCTTCAAGGTTGGTTTTAATAAATGTTAATAAATGTCTCTAGAATGTATTTGTGTAATGAGCACCTAAATTAATAAATTGCTAAAACTAAATGCAAGCTACAAAGCCTTCATCAAACATTAAAAATACGTTGTCATTTTCATCAAACTTAATAAATTTTAATAATGATTTGAATAAAGAGGCACTTATACCTTTACGGTGTAATAAAAAAAAACACGATAAATATTTTAAATAAACTTAAATAAAAAAAGGAAAATACACATACAAGTATCGTGAATATTTTTTGAAAATTGGAATATAATGTAAAACGTAACGAATTTTCTATTTTCCATTTTTTAAGACTATCGCTATAACAAATTGATGACATATTAAAACAAAACATACTTATAAGATATTGCTTAGATTTAGGAACTTGGGTAACCATAAGTTATCTATTTCTTACAGGCACTGAAATTTGTAAAAGAGATGAGAAGTCGAAATTAAAATTGAAACGAAATTCTTAACCTAGTGTTATAAAATAATACTATATTATGGAATCACTATTTACCTATAATAGGTATAGTAAGGCATGAACTTTTAATGAAAATCTTTTGACAGTCTAAACGCGTTAGGTCCCAGTGAAATTCTAAATTTTTTCATCTATCATATATTTCGATATTCAAAGTTCGTATCGTGCCGTCCCTTTCGCTCTCGTGTACGTGTGTAATGTACTTGAGTGAGACGGCGCCATAAGAATTTCGAATTTCTGAGTAGCTCTAGATATTACGTTTTGGTAGTGTAGGACGATAGACCGCCCCGAAGCAATACGGCACTCATATTATTTTACCTTTTACACCTTAATACTATGACAATACCGTTTGTTTTTCAATATTAACGTTGTAGTGGCACGTGCTAACTCGGTAGCTAGCGATACTACACAATGGCCTTTGTTTGAAAGATTAGGGCTCGAAGCGAAAAATTCACCTACGAAGAGGCGAACTATACTTACTTGTTTAGACTTTCAAAGATCTTGAAGCTTCAACCACACAGGCGTTACGATTATCGCAAAGCGATTCTACTGTGTGGAAGTCATATTACATTTATGTCTTTCTTTCACATGGCACTGGTCTCCAATTGACGTAATAAGCGTTTCGTATAACATGATTATAATAATAACATTAATATTTTAATAATGCGCCTTAATTCTAGAAATACACAATAAAGGGAAGAATCCAGTAAGTATACTTGGGTGTATAAAAAATGTATTATAATGTATAAACTATATTTGTTCAGGAATGGCTTCAAATGTGATGTTACAAGAACACCATAACTGACTCAGCTGGTTTCTTTCAAACAATGTTCTAATAAATATTTTCTTCTGTTTCTGCGATTATTACTCATTTAAATAAAGGGGGCAGAGCACGCGCGCTGATTCGTCATCCCGCCGTCGTCAGCCCCCCCTCGCCGCTCGCATACCTAAGGTGCGGTACAGCGGTGTTGGTCAAGCGATATTAAAAACGATACAGAATAGGAGAGGGGAAATGTATGATCACCATATTTGACATGACGCTTTTAGTACTATCATCGTAGAAGGAAAAGTGATGGCTATCGAGGAAGGGGAAGACCGAGGATAAGTTACATGTCTGCTATTATAAAGTTTTAAAACTTTAATGTACATTGAAGATATTTGAAGGTCACTAAATCAAGCAATATTTATTTTTTGAATGTTTGTATGTCTCACTGTGGGTTCATCACGAAAAAATGGCTAAACGGATTTCATCTGAACCTGGGGATCAGTGGCGTGGCGTCTAAATAAACCGATTCCCACCGGTTTGCCAAAGGAAAGGCTTATAACTACCTTTTTCTTTTAATATGAGTAAATGACGCTTCGGCTTCCCGTGTGATTTTCCTGACGCCACGCCTCTGCTGGGGATCCACAGATTACTATCTATGTAGAGGATACTGTTTACTCGACTACGCAGAAGAAAAAAAAAGGGTTTGTTATTTTCTTCCCTGGTGACGTTGGTGCCCACCTTCTAGTAAAACAAATATATGGGTGATAAGAGAAGGTTGACGTCACGTCGTATAGGGAGATGAAGGGAGTGGCCCTGGATAGGGTGAGATGGAATCAGCTACAGTAGTACTACGAATATAACTTACATCGGCCATCTTCGGCCACCCCGACGAGTGCTAACAAGTACCGAATGAAACCGAACGTGTGACCATTATTGCAGTATACGTACGGTACATATGCAATGACAGGTGAATCGTGGTCTCGCTCGTGGCGACTGACGCGGCGCCAGACAAAATGGCGGGCGCCGGAGCTACCAACGTCGCGCGCAAAATTTTGGCCAATAGGCGTTGAAGATTTTACCCGCGCAAACACGCTGCCTTATAATTGGTTAATCTGTTTCCAAAAAATACTTTCTGCGCAGGTACATCGTTGTAACTTATATTTGTGGTACTACTGTACACCGGCTAGAGTTTGACTCTTAAATTTATGAATGAAATATGTTTATCGTCGTTGAATGCCCATAGTACTAGTTTTGCTAAGTTTGGGACTAGATTAATTCGTGTTATAATAACCCAGATTATAATTTATGCTCGTAAGTTGTATCATTTACATATAAACGATTCTTCTATTGTTTTAGTACTTTAAATATTTTGTACATATTCGGCCATTCCTAAGCAAATCCAGTTTAAGATTTAGATACCGAAATACCTTAGCTAAATAAATTCGATTTGTCCATTCGTGGACGAATTAAATTCAATTCAAGTGAGGCAATTAAGTACATCGCGAAGACTTACGGGCATTAAAAAAAGTGTACCCCGACTCAATGTTTTCTTATGACGTTATCACGTAAAACTATCGTCCGTAATCCGACTTTACAGACAATCTTTTTTTTGTTTCGATAGAGCTCTTGATTTTGAGTAAAACGAACCCACATTATCCATAATTTGAGACAACAAGGCAGAGCATATACTTTTTTATAAAAATGCCCTTATTAGCCACTGGTTCGATTTGCCGGAATCATACTTACACCATACACAACGGTCGTAAAAAGAATAGGGATGATGACTAAATTTTAATAATTAGTCCGCCATGTAGATTAATAAAAAATATAGGACACGTATTTTTTATTTTCTTACATAATAGAAAAATAAAGGCGTTACATTGTTTCAAAATATCGCGTGACGTCACTCCTAAGTACAAATTTTACTTAGGAGTGACGTCACGAGCCCCCAGTCCTACTTTAATGCGATCTATTTTGAAAAAACAAAAATACGTGTCCAATATTTTTTTATTATCTAGCTGACAAACTAATTAGAATTTTGATTTTCATAGCCAGTCATCATGCCTATTACATAGTACAATACACTACACACATTTGTGGTATACGGGAAATCCAGCATACAATAAAAATAATTCATTAATTTTGGTGGTTACCACTCTTAATTAAGCCCACCCGCTCAGTTTATGTAAATAGGCACTACCTATCCAAACCTCGGCTCAGATCTCAGGTATTTGTTACGCGAGCCGGAGGCGAGGGCCGTGAACGTGCGATCTGAGACATTCTTTATCACCGCCCGTGGTGTACACTCGTCATTAAATAGTCTGTAGCATACAAATAGTATCTTTATGTCTATAAGAATAAATATGTGTTGATATATATTTGGCCCTTTGGCTGTTTCAGGCAATTTGATGTTGTACACAATGCTACGTCTGCCTCGGGCCAGGTAAAAGAATCTGACTGTCATGCGGGCGGTAAAGGCTATTTACGGCCCAGGTTGACGTAAATAATGCGGTTTCGGCACTACACGTTAGCGCGAGTGCGCGAAGGCAAGATACATTACTATTTTTAATACAAGAAGGTCACCAATATTATACAGGGCTTCCCTTTATGTCGCATCAACGTAGGACAGCTGTATGTATCTGGGCCTTGCCTCGACTAGCGTCGAAATGTAGTGTCGGCATTTTAACAGTTATTTTTTTTAATTCTTAGTGTTTAAGTGCCACATTTGTTCGTATATTACTAGGAAAAGTGACGAAGCTCTTTATCTGTCGCAGTACAAGTTGGACTATGAAAGCCAGTTGATGACAGTTCAAATCGGCTTCATTTTTCCAAGCCGCTCAAAACGCTCCCTTAATAGAACGTTTCCCGTTTTCTCTTGTTGAACAATAAAAAATAATTAAAAGGGTGATAATTAGTGACGCTATTTTTATTACCTGCATTTCCAAATGTTTCATTTGGTGTTTAGTAAAAAATATATATTTTACTACTAACAAATACCGTATTAACTGGTTAAATAAACCACATAGATAAAAATACTTTGAGTACAGTAAGTTACAAACAGTCTGTAGCATTCATAGTGAAAAAGATGTCGCAACACACCTTTATTCTTATCTTAAGAGCATTGAACTAATAGTTGCCATACGAATACAATTCCCATCTGCCAAAGTAATAGCGAAATCTCTGATTAGTTTATACGGTAAAATGCCAGTGTGTGTATGTTTTTAGTTTGCAGGAGACCTCTTTTAATCCTTTGCGTTTGTAGAAATAGGAATATTTCCGTAGTGTGCTGTACGTGTTTACCTCGCGCCCCGATAAAATGCACGAAAAATTTGTTCGACAATGACACGATTTGTCATCTTCATTAGTTAAATGCTCTAAGATTCCTATGGACATAAAGATACGCGACGATATATTTGGCTCTTTGGATGCTAGAGACCGGGGCTAACCCGGTTAATTTTCCGTACCGGTTAGAGCCACGCTCGGAGAGCCTAAACTATTATAAAGGTTACGTTCTCAAGAACATCGCTCTAACCGGTTAATATCTAGAAGTGCAAAACAGGGAACAAAATCTATTTAACGGTTGGAGAGCGGTTCCTCCGTGTGAGCGGAGTCTAGGGTGAATAACCGCTCGCTTAGACAGGATTAGTTTGCTTGCTATGGTATTAGATTACATTTTTCATGTAGTTGACTATCGTTGCGCCACTATCGGTGCGACAGCGGTCATTGACCCCGTATTCGAACACGGTGTAACCGGTTGGAGAGCGCTTCGAAATAAAGCTCCCAAATCAATTCGTCCGATCGTAACCTAAATAATTTACCGGTATAACCTAAATAAATACCGGTTTATTTGTAACCGGTTTCAAGCCCTGCTAGAGACTATTTGGTGCTGATTGTACACAAAAACCGCCAGTTTCAATGGAAGATGATAATGCAAATAACATAATTTGCTATCTTATTATTGTCTTAGTTCGCCTACGAATTATCTTGTGACGTATGTCGGTTCTCAGTAAAAATAAAAGATCTTCAAAATTATAGTACTACGATACGACAACTTAGTAGATTATGTTTTATTGTAATGATTCCCTATACAAACTTTCACCCCCATTTTCATCCCCTTAAGTCATGATTTCCGGGATAAAAACTATCATATATCCTAAAGTCTCAAACACAAATCGGTTCAACGGTTTAAGCGTGAAAAGGTTACAGAGTTACTCTCGCATTTAAATATAATATTAGTATTTAAGAATGGATGGATTAATTTATCCTCATGCATTGGCTACACAGAAAAGTAACAGAACACAAAATACTTAACGAAATATATAAAAGTCGTACAAAATCCTACGCTTTCACCCCCTCTTTTTCCAGCCGCCGTTCCTGCATTCTTCTCCTTTTGTTTATAAGCGGCACAAATCCCCACAGGCCGCCTCCACCCACTAGGATAAACCCAAGAGTGACAAACAAAGACTTATAGGACTGCGTATATTCGAACCAAAAACCGCAGATCGGGGGTCCAATCAACTGGAGTATCCCATTCATGAACAAACTTATCCCGTATGAAGACATCAAACGCTCCGTCCCCAACATTTCCGTCATCACCAAAGCAGTGACCCCTGTATTTATCCCTGAAGCCAACCCAAAGATAGAACAGAACACACTTATAGCCATATAACTGGTAAACAGCGGCAGCGCTGCCAAACTCATCCCCGATAATAATAGCCCAAATATAAAGAAGTATCGTTTCGGAGTTGAGACGACGTCAGAAATAGCTGATCCGCCTATACGACCCACCAAGTCCAAAGCGGATATTATAGAGAGGAGATATGCTCCTAAAGATTTATCAAAACCGCATTCTTTAGCGTAAGACGGCACGAGAATTATAAAGTTCGTATACGATATCGCTGATGTACAATTGGAAAACAAAATAACCAAGTATATGGGGTCTTTTAACAGTTGTATATCGAAGTATTTGCTGGGTTCCTTCTTAGCTGTGTCATCTTTCTTTCTACAACCGCAGCAGTAAGTTATGGGCGCTAAGCTTTCGGTTACGGATTTCAAACTGAACTGGCTGGCGAACTCGCTTGGTTTCTCAAAAGCAGACAACGTAGAACCGTGGAAATGTGTGGACATGTACTGGAAACTGGATGTCGAAGGACTCCTTTTGGGAGTCTTGGGGACTGTTAGCTTTTTACTAAAAGCCTCTGTGGAATTGACTCTGCTCGATTTACCTTCACGCACCGACTCAAGCAGCGACGGGTTGCTAGGCATGGTGGAGACTTTACTGGATATGTGTTGGAGTCCGTGCTTAGAGTTTGCTGGCGTGGATATCTTTCTGAATCTTTCGTATTCTTGGTTCTTAATACCGACCAAAGCAGCGCTGGCGGATCTGTAGAAGTTGTCGTTGTTTCTTTCTTCTAAAGTGACGTGAGAGGGGTTCTTGAAGATGGGGGGTGATCCGTTGATGATCCGGTCTCCTGCGGTGACGTCAGCCGTGAGGAGCACTTTCGGATGTTCAGCGTCTTCGATATCCGGGAGTTCTTCTTCGATGAATGGCTCCAACTGAAAAGGTGGGAAAGTGAATTTTAGATTTAGACCCACCGTGAGGCTCAAACATATTTATAATGCATTAGCGGTTTTAAGGGTTCCGTAGCCAAAACGGCAAAAACGAACCCTTATAGTTTTGTCATGTCCGTCCGTCCGTATGTCACAGGCATTTTACTCAAAAACTACAAGATTTATGTATATTAATGAATTTTGTAGTATAGATGTCTTGTATTAGCCGCTACTTAGTTTGATAGTTAAATAACAAAAAATAATATTCCTAGGGGGCGTAACTCCATACATGCAACTGAAACTGATTTTTTTCAGCAAATATCAATGAGTTGCACATATTTCGACAGTTTAAAAAAAAAGACTGACGTTTCTAAAAGATTTTTTTTAATTCCGTGAGTATTTTGGGAAATGATCACTCCGAAAGTGGCATAAATTGTGTCCCTCCGCTCCTCTATTTTCTAAACGGTATGTCCAAGCATATGAAAAAAATCAATACTTTAAAGTATTTACCTACTAAGCTTTATCTTAACGTAAATTGTTTTCAACATGATCGGTTATAGCGTTTATGAGTTATTGCCAGAATACTGCGCTTTAGCAAAAGGATGTAAGTGCCGTGGAGATCTGTGAATGGTCCGAAATCCTCTTGGCCGGTTTTCACTTCGTAAAAGCCGACTGCGAGAAGGACAACGGACGCTGTCCTTATCCCTCCGTTCTCTTCAAGACTAAGGTCTTCGGAATCGCCCGAAACATGTCGAGCAACAGCTTTCACGACGTGATTAACCGCTAATGTAATCTTAGTATGAATTTTAGATACTCGCTAGAAAACTTTCGAAGCCGTGAGTTTTTGATAGGAGGAATATTTAACGAAGTAGCACTGAAATTTTAATGCTGCTGGTAAAATAAATAATAATAAAAAATAAATAAATTAAGCCCTTCTGGCACGTGTGTAACTGTCTTTACAGATTAGGCCCACCTGACATGTATGTAAATTTTTAATAGTTTTTTCAAAATGGGTAATTTGCACAAATTGTAACTTTAACAGAGAAAAATTATATCTTTTCTCAGTCAACCCGTGGACACGGAAAGCTGAAAAGCTTCCGAAACGTCGGGAACTCAACTGAGATAATATACGCGATATAATCCGTTAAAACTGTTTTATTTAAATAGTTAAATATTAAATAGCATATTCTTCGTTCAAGGATGAATCATCTTTTAGACCCGCACAAATCTGTTCCCAGCTTTTTTTTATGTTATAGGAGGCAAACGAGCAGACGGATCGCCTGATGGTAAGCGATCACCGTCGCGCATAAACACCTGCAACACCAGAGGAGTCAAATGTGCGTTGCCGGCCTTTCAGGTGGGAATCCGCTCCTTTTTAAAGGTTTAAAGGGCGCATCGATCCGGAAATACCGCCAGCGACAATTTATTCCACAGTTCAGTCGGGCGAGGCAACTTTTAAACTGCGTCGTAAAATAAACCCTTTAACCCTTAATATGCATATCTTATCATATTATACGTTTTATTTCTAACATGGCTTTATTAAAAAATGATGTCAATTTGAGACTTATGTGACTGTTTAAAAAGTCTCAAAATGACGTTGATTTTTACTTGTGTCATTTCAGTAGTATCATTATTGATAGTGTATGCATTAAAGGGTTAAATAATGGTTTTTCTATGTTTAAATTTATATGTCCTTATAAACAAAACATATCATATTAGAAGCCCGATTTTCTGGTAACTCAGGAGACATTTTCGGTAACGCCAGGGACGTCAAGTGTGGGTTTAAAATTGGATTCACCCTCAATTAACTACCTCCATGTAAAATGGGTATTGCTCAGAAGCGTTCCAGCCACCCGTTCCCGTGTTTAATGAAATTTTGACAGATAAAACCTGACAGCCATGTTTGTGATCAAAACATTCTTACTCCCATGCCGATGACACGCTTGCGTGATTATATTTTTGAATGCCATAAACACAAGGTTTGTGATCAAAAAATTCTTACTCCTATGGCGATGACACGCTTGCTCGATTATATTTTTGAATGCCAGTGACACAACGTCTGTGATCAAAACCTTCTTACTCCTATGCCGATGACACCCTTGCGTGATTTTATGTTCGAGTGCCAGTGACACAACGTCTGTGATCAAAACCTTCTTACTCCTATGCCGATGACACGCTTGCGTGATTTTATGTTTGAGTGCCAGTGACACAACGTTATGAACGTTTGTGACCCAAATTTAAGTTCGGCCGACATAGCGTAAGGGCTTAGTGGATCGATGCCTGCGCCGAACGTGTTAACCCTTTGAACGCTTTACGTCAAATGCTAAAGTGTCACTAGCACGCCAAACTCTTTGAAACAAGTGATGGAAATTAGAGCTTACTGTAAATAGGTTGATTCTGCACTGTAAGTGGTAACACTTATAAGTGTCGGCGGCGTCATGTTCACGACAACTCTTACCAGCTTTAGCGTGCACCATTGGCGTTCAAAGGGTTAAACGAAGTTTTTTACAGTCCTCTAATTTTATTATTGAGTGCCACGGGTTCAAGGCCCCCATATTTGTGTGCTCGAGGGCTGCTGAGGAATAGAGATGGACGGCTTTGCTTATGATCCTTTATTATTGGATTTAACCCTTAGATGCATACGGTGCTAAAAAATTTGCTACTGAAATTATACAACTAAAAATTAACGTCAGTTAAGTTAAGTTTTTAAGTGGCTTCTGTCGAGGTTTTAAAGCCAAGGTGTGGTTTTATATTAAAGATATTAAAATAATGAGTCGATCAACACCGGTATGTCGCCCGTTCAAGATGGCCGACAGGGATCAAAATTAACATCAATTTGAGACTGTCGAACTTGTCACAAACTCTAAAATTGGCGTGGATTTCTAATTACGTCATTTCAGAAATAAAACGCCTGATACGATATGCATCTAAGGGTTACTATATTTTTTTTGTAGTTTACAAATATTGATATTTAAAAGAAAAAAAAACAACAACTTTAAAAATACATTTATTTTATGTACAAAATACAATTTAAGTTTTCTAAAGGGTTTTATAACGGCCAAAAGTAAAGTACCGATTCCACGATACAGTCAACATCAATTTATTTTTGTACTATTATAAATCCCTTTGTAATAATATAAGTAATAACATCGCAATTTTTAACATGAAACATTAAACACAGAGGGTAATAAATAGCGCACGGAGACGCAGTGGCAATCTGAACAGAGATATTATGATTGAATGAATAACGATTAAATAATTGCTTTCTCTAAAACATACACTTCTTATTCAAGTAGTGCCAAAATTTTAGAATGAAAATATTGAATTATTTTTCATATTATTTCCTGATATATGTAAGTATATCGATTAAGTGTGAGAATTATAGAATAGAAAAAATGGAAAAGCATATGTAATATAGCGTTTCCGCCATAATATATGATTCATGAACCATTTGAATTAATTCATTCAATCATAAAAAGTTTATAAATAATAACGACTCCATTTTCCTCTCTGTTCAGATTGCGACCGCATGTCCTTACGCTAGTAATAAACATTATAACATTTCAAAGTACATGGAACATCGTTGATTCACATTAGTCATTTTTATTTCCTATACACATTCGATATTTTTAAGCAACGCGTCAATTATCAATAATAATAAAACAAGTCAATAGACCAATTTAACTAGTGTACCGCATTAGATTAAAATTATACGCAGTACGAACACGCATCTAAAATGCAACAAAATAATTGGTTTGATAGACGAAGCTATGGTTAGAATTAATTTCCTTATTCAAAGACAATTACTGTACATGGGAACAAATCCATTATTATTCATTGTGAAGTGGAACCGCCAATTGTTCCTTTGTAAAAAAGGTATTGACACCTCTAGATGCCTTTTTTTAATGTGAACCTTTTTGTCTTAAACATACAGTTGCCCTTTGTGTGACAAAAGTATTTGCAGTTAGTAGCATCCACTTTAAACAATTGTGGTTATAGTCCAGGATTGAAACAATGGCTTTGTACGCAGACACAATACCGAGTACAGTTTACACCCGGTAATCCGACAAACAGGTTATAAAGTACTGCTACAGACCCCCTTATAGACCGGATTTTTTTGAAATGGAGAACTTTGTAGTCCGACAAATTGGGAAACTTAATATTTATTTATTTTGCATTTTTTTCTGGATAATTCACGTTATTTGCACTCCAATATAAGTATAAATACCTTGTTTATTTTTAAGTTGTGTTGTTTTTTAGATATATATTTTTAACCTGGATATGACATATGACAGTATACATTTTTACTTTGGTCTATAAGGATTTGCAAAATAAAAAATACATAAAAAATTGTGATGACATTGACATTAACTTTTTTATTTTTCTTATATCTGTATAGGCCAAAGTAAAAATGTATACAGTCGAGCCAACTGCACAAATGTCATGTTGAGGTTAAAATAATAGATATCTAAAAAAACAGACAACTTAAAAATAATCCGAATAACGTGCATTATACAGAAAAAGCACAATATAAACACCTCTTGGAAACTCAATGTTCACAATTACAAATCATAATAGTAAGAATCTTTCTGTATTATAAATTATAGTATGTATATCTATCGAATGTATACGAGACAATATAATATGCGTATAGCAAAATTAGTGGTGGCGCGTCAAATTTACAAGCTGTTCAATGATGCATTTAACACAGAATTGTCGAAATAAATTATGTACTTTTAAGTCGTGTTATAAGTTATAGAGATGTCTGATAACAAGGGGCACCGGGGGGGTTATCCGAATCAACTGTCATAGCCCATACAAAATCATGACACTTGATTCTGATTGCGAGCGTCAAACGCGATACGCAATAGGGGAGCTGGCCCCTATTTCATAAACGTGATAGATGACAATTGACAACGACAATTCGGCATACATTACTTCCCCATCATGATGCCAGGCGTATACTTACTCGGCGACCCAGCAATGTACGTCGAATTGTCATTGTCAATTGTCACTTGTCACGTTTATGAAATAGGGGCCTGGTTAGTCTCTTTCTAACAATTTCAATTAAAAAGAGATTTCCTCTTGTAACACAAGTCACAAGCGTTTATGAAACGGGCCCTAGGTGTCCACTTTAATTGTTTTCGGTCAAGCAAAAATTCTAACTATACATAAATTATACTACATTTTTTAACTATGAAGTATAGTCAGCTGCAAGACTATATAAGTTATGAATGCATTCATAAATATCTAAACTTTATTCCTATAGCAATCTATAATAGTCGACATATTTATGAATCAGTCCATCACTTAGAAAGAAAAAACATTTTTTCGAAACATTTATCAGATAGATATCTGTGAAGATTTTTTAGACCTACAATTTGGAATAATTTTGGAATGAGGATTTTAGAAATTATTAAGAACACGCCTTGTGCTGAGTCTAAATATCAGAGGAATGATACTTAAAATTATAAAAAGGATACAAAAATATAAATCACATTTTTTATTTAAATATACTAAAACATAGGCTGCCGCACATTACACAAAAACATCGCAATAAGAATTCAATAAAGTATCAAGTCTGTGCGGATTTCATGAAATGTGCACCAAACTACATTTAACATGATTCCAATTATTAAAAAAAGTTTAATATCAAAGGATATTGGCAAGAAATATAAAAGTTAAAAAAATACTACTTAAATTAAAATACAAAGATATAAATTCATAGAATTGTAATAATAATTAAAATTAATACTAACCTAATATTTTTGAACGATGTTATTCAGTAAAATAAGTCAACTTGTAAAACGGTCTAAACTAAACTCGTGAGCAGACATCCAACCTTCTCATTTTTGGTACAGAGGGGCAGTAGACCGAAACCCGAAAAACAAAGTTCGTATGGCACCATCTCGCTCACAGCTTAACATGAGAGCGGGGGAGCGGGACGGCACGTTACGAACTTTTTCGAGTTTCGGAGTAACCTCTCGGGCATCACGGTATTATTTTGAATGTAGCCGAAACCGCTACGGGTACGCGACCCCGGACTGCTCTAGCTACTAGTGTCACACACCCTCCCCTCCCTGTACTACGTGACACTTGTGTCCCTAACCCCAGATCCGTACATCCATCTCCCCTATAATCCTTTCCACCTATCCTTCTTCTCAGCCAAGAATTCCCAAGGAGGGCTGATGTCAGGCGGGCGGCCGGTCGTAAAATAAACCATGCCAAATCCTTTACAACATGAGTTTGAGAATGTTGAGATGGATGTGTGGAGTGACGAGGAAAGTTCGGATTAGAAATGAGTATATAAGGGGAAGTTTGAAAGTAGCACAAGTGACGGACAAAATGAGGAGCAGTAGGTTAGCGTGGTTTGGGCATGTAAATGTAAAATCGGTAGGTCAAAAAAGCGATGGATTGATTGTGTGAGGGAGGACATGAGAAAGAAAGGAGTAAGCGCTGAAATGACAAATAATAGGGATGAATGGAAGAAAAAAACATGTTGTGCCGACCCTACATAAGTGGCATAAGGGCAGGGAGATGATGATGATAAATAAGTGGCAAACGGGCAGACGAGCCACCTGACGGAGAGTGGTCATCGTCGCCCATGGATATGTGCAACAGCTGAGGAGTCGCCCATACTTTGCCAACCTTTGAGAGCCCTGTTAACTCGCTTCTCGAAGAATCCCATGTTATAGCGCTCCGGAAACACCTCAGGGGGGAGCTCAATCCACAACTTACAAGTTCGAGGTAAAAATGAGCGTGATGCTCGTTTATTTTTGGGATGCCAAGCATCCAGATAGTGGGGATGTACTTCGTTCCTGAGGTGGTACGCTATAGATGGTGAAATGTCAAATTAAAACTATCAATCATAGTTAATATTGTCGACATTAAACCCAATCGGCCATTTCAGTTGAAAAATGTTACTTAAGAGTTCCCGGCAAGCTCGGTCGAATTTCACCTTCCCATACAAACGGAGTTTCGTTCTCATTTTAAAACTACGTGTTGGGATTGTAATGAAACTATGCATATACAATGACATGAGGTAAATTAGGGCTCCAGTTTATAAAACAAACTAAATACAGCAAAAATAAGTTTTGTATAAAAAAGAAAATTTGCTGCATTGTTTTTACGATGATATCTGAAGCTACATAAACTAATTATACCTTAACTTACTAAGGCCTAAGGCTGCATATTCCTTAACTTATTCTAAGTACAAAGTTCCAGAGCAAACTAGCTAGTCGTTTTAAAATAAGAGCGTAACTACATGTATGGAGAGTGTATGGACAGTTGTATTGAGAACCGAGCTTAACGGGGACGCTTAATCGACGATGTCTGCTCATGAGCAATGGAAACTGGCACACCTTTCATACAAACAAGTGCCTTTCTTCATCGGATAAATACCCTAGTGCCCCACACTCTCCCAATAGTTGGCATCTTAAAGATTCATATCAATAGTGATAACAATATTCATCATATCACGACTTTCCACACCACACCCACTACCATTAGAGCATTTAACTACTGAAGATGGCATACAGACGATTCATCTCAGCCAAAGTATATAAGAAAAATCAGGTCAGTATATACGATAAATTGTCAATCATTTAGGGTGCCAGTTATTGGAATAAGGATGCCAACATTAAGACAATTACCTTATATATTATTTATTTATATAATCTACATATTTGTATAATCGTTGTTTGCAATAAGAAAACCAGTGCATGTACGAGTACACTACCGTTCGTAAGACACTCATTTTTTTGCATACAATAGTATACAAAAGTGAGATTCAAAATCATATCAATCTGAACCAATGGACGGATTGGTGGCATTTTCTATTTATTTAGGTAATATACAGTCTGAAATCGGAATTGAGACATCATTTTTAAATAACATTTGTATTGCAGCCATTTAAAAAACCATTATCTATTATTTCACACAAAAATAAACAATTTTGTGCTATATAGGTTTATGCATTTTTCCACGCTTAGAAAATTTACAAAGATATCCTGGATACCATTTTATTTTATTTTTATTTTTATTAAATAATTATGGAAACTGCACGCAAAACTGTCAACTGACAACTGACTCCGACTTGGCAGTATAATTCAGACTTAGGCAGGTATTTATTGTATACAGTTGTATGGCAAAAATATGAGTGCAGAAAGACTTTTTGAAGGGGGTTTGAATAAATGTACTAAATTCAATCTGCATTTTGTATGACTGCAAGGCAACTGCTCGCCGACTGCGCAGTACGCATTTACGGAGGTAACAAAAAACTGACTAAGAATGACAATAGAAGAAAATTTTGATTCCTTTTCTACTGAGTCAAAATAAGTAGTTAAACTTAAAAATTCACTATAATTAATAAATTAACCATCTTGTACAATGTAAAAATCGAAAGTATAATTAAAAAGCTTTGTTACCGGAAGCCTCGTTTAAGGTAACTCTTTATATTTATTAAAAAACTTAAATCTACCTTTATAGAGAGTAAAAATAAATTCTATACGTTTAAAAATATGGGAGACAAATTTATGCGAATTCACTAACTAACCAAACCACCAGAAACGACAATACTCTGTCAATTTTTTACTGATCACGCCGGTTAAAGTAGGAATATTATTCCGAGATCAAAATCAATAACTTGTACTCTTGAACAAAACTATTATCTTTCATTGTGAAGTGTTAGGCCGATCGTTCCTTGGTAAAAGAAGTTGTTCAATTCGAAGCGTTTAGGAAACTGCGAAGTGTCTTCTCGTCCAGGATACCTCAGAGCTTGAAGACAAAAGTCTTCAACCAGTGCGTCTTACCGGTGATGACCTACGGAGCCGAGACGTGGTCTCTAATTATGGGACTCTCTCTATGAGTTCTCGAGTGGAAACCGCGCACCGGAAAGCACAGCGTGGCTAGGTGGTCAGACGACCTGGTTAGGGTTGCGGGGACTTGTTGGATGCGGATCGCCTCTATCCGGCGCATGTGGAAATTTATTAAGGAGGCTCGTGTCAAGCAGTGGACGTCCTATGGCTGAAATGATGAAAAGAAGTTTTTAACACCTCTAGAGGCCTTTCTTTTGATGTGAGCTTTCTTGCCTTAAATACAAAGTTTCTCTTTGTGTGACAAAAGTATTTGCATACAATGGCCTCCACTTTAAAGTAAACAATCGTGGTTTTAATCCACAATGAAGACAATTTGGTCGCAGGTACAATAGTAATCGCTTTTGGTCTCGAAAAAAGGATTCCCACTATACGCAAATCTTTCACGATTTAATAATCATATAAAGTCCGAACCAAGATTTTGGTATAAAATGTGATTTTTCTAGTTCCTTAATAAGTAGGTTATGTTATGATTTCAAAGTAAATATTAACGTCCACTATTCATAACTAAGCAAATTCAAAATACAGTAACCCTGTGTGTGTAAGTGCTTCGGTTGTAAAGTAAGTGGGTTCACTTAACACAAAACTATTTGTACGAAAAAACCGTACTCACTTTTTCGATTTTGGTGTATTTTTTTCTACTAGAATCGTAAGCTGTCATCAAACTTAATTTGAGAAAAAGAGCGTCTAATTTTTTTGCAATGTATTTACCGTTCCTTTTTAAATATATTTTTAGGTTATGTCACTGTATGACGGTAACAGATTCTAAATACGAAATAAAATGGTAGGGACTGCAGGCGTTTCAAGTGATATCAGTTTCCTGTATGTATATTATAATATAAAAAGTTATATAGAGAGATACAGTGCTTGTGGTACAATGTACTCTCCTAAGATTTCTATCTACTAAGATGGTACCACTAATACTGTAATAATATAATTACTATTATAAAAATTAAATATTTAAATATTTGTACATTGAAGATATTGTCAAAAAAAATAAGCGAAACTATTTTAAGGTCACCAGCACGATTTTACCTTCTAGTAATTTTATAAAAAATTACCATTACTGTGTTTCACTTCTTGAATATACGCGACACGAAACTGATAACAGTTGACGGCAGTAAAATTACCCACGAATATTTTAAGATATTTTTTTTCGTTCGTATTAGCATCAAAAATGCTCGTGATTCTGAATAAAAAATGCATTAAATCTAATAAAAGGAAGTGGTACGGTTTTTTACAACGTTCCACAATCAACATCAATTAGCCTGTAACATTTAAAAAGAAGATGAGCATTAAATAATGCATTAAGTTCACGCCCAGGTAGCACACAAGCTGTATAAGAGCTTATACAGCCATTATACAGCCAGTTTTAGCGTTATAAGGGCTGCATAAGCCCTTATACAGCTTCTGTGCTACTTGGGCGGGGCTACGCCGTATTGCCGTCTAAATAAACATTGTTCGGTTGTATACACTGTAATGTTATGTAACTTGTTTTTTTAATAAATAAATAAATCTCAATTTCCAAATATACTATCAACATCTTTTTTTTCTGCAGATTTCGGCTTCATCGTCGCTTACAAACAGGTGAGATTGAAGTAATTGCTTGGCTATCTAACGTATAAAAAAATACAGGTATAAATTTAACCACAACCTTAGTAAATAGTACTATAAGGATTGAATTGTGCCACTTTACTGACATAAAGACTTTGTGATACGTTAAGTGAATCCGCTGAATTTGAAAACCAAAGATTTCTTTCATATACATATCTTAAATTGAACTCTACAATTGGGATGTACCAGTTTTTTCAAAGGTATGGCAATTCAAAAACCATTTAGAGGAATAGGTTTAATAAACCGCTTGCAATTGTCCGTTTTCCATTCGGATGAGTATATTTGTTACAATTCCTGACCAAAGTTTTCGGTGACGTAGTTATATAGGCGTTTTGTAATCGTCAAAACCGCGTATCTCGGTACTATCCTTAACCGAGATACGAGGTCAAATTACAAAACGACTATATAACTACGTCACAGCAAACTTTGGTTAGGAATTGTAAAAAATATACTCATCCGAATGGAAAACGGACGAAATTTGTATCTTAAATTAACCTATACTTTACGATTTTGATGTAAAATCGAGATCAATTTTTTTTGGGACATCCCAATTTGGCACGGCGACAATAGGGTACATGCATGATTTTTTTTTTATCGCTTTTCTTAACAAAATATGAAAATACCGTAAAAACGACTTCAAAAAGTGAAATCAAAATTAAATTCGGCCAAGAAATACGCATGATATAGGCATTTTAAACTGCTAATTAGACGGCGATTTGACAGAGAGGTCCGACATGTACTGTTACGTCATAGTCTACGCCGGCCATATAAACTCCATATTAAATTCCGTTTTGCTAGAAAGGGATAGAATGAAATGTTTGATGGCTTATATCTTAGTTTATTTTTATAGTTATTCGAAAAATTATTTTTGTCTACTGTTTGTTACATGAATGAGCTTTTAATAAAGCAAAAATTAAAAATCATGCATATTCCCTATTTAACCAGAAATATACCAACCTTTCATATCGAATAGTGATATTCAGGACCATTAAAGAATTCCTTAATTTACCTAATTAATTCCGAAAATGATTTCAGAAAACAATCCTTATTTGGCGAGAATTAAAACATATTTAAACCTGCACTTTCTGCTCCGCCAATCGCTTCTTCCTTCTATTCACAAGTGGCATCAATAGCCATAATGCAGCCCCACCTATGTATATAAAACCGAATGTCACAAACATATGCATATAATTCCCATCCGCTTCGAACCACAGACCACAAATCGGTGGTCCAACTAACTGCAATAATCCGTTTACAAAAAGACTAATGCCATATGTCGACATGAGTCGATCTACACCTAGGATTTCGGCCATTACTAAAGTGGTTGTAGCGTTATTCACACCAGACGCTAAGCCAAACAGTGCGCACACTATACTTATAGTGACATACGATTCCAAGAACGGGACAGTAGCTAAGGTTATACCGGAGAAAAATAATCCTCCGACAAAGTAAAAGGTTTTTGGCATGAAGTCTAAGTCACATAAAGCGGAGCCGCCAATACGACCGACTAAGTCTAAAGCTGAGACAGTACTGAGGAGATACGCTCCCCTTGCTTTTGAGAAACCTATGTTTTGAGCATGCGACGGGAGGAGAATGATAAAATTTGTGCACGATATAGCCACGGTGCTACTTGATAGTAATATAATCAAGTATGTGGGATCACTCAGTAAGGTAATATCGAAAAATTTGTTAGGTTCGCTTTTCTCTTTCTTCTTGCAACAGAAGCAGCAATATGCCACTTCCGCTACGCTGTCTGTTACTGATTTTAAAGAAAACTGGGAAGCGAATTCGTTAGGCTGATCGAAGGCCGACAAAGTCGATCCGTGGAACGGTGTATGCACGTACGCGAAGCTGGAAGTGGACATGTTTCTTTTTGGTCCAACAGTGCTGAGTCGACGCCCGAAAGTCTCTTGTGAGCCTAGTTTTTTTACGTCAGCGCCATCTAGCGCCATTGAGGCGGAGCTGTATGTCGTTTTAGGTATAGGTCTGGTGTAGGATAATTTTCTTTTAGATAAGTGTCTTAGATTTTGGGAGGATGGTGACGTGACACAGTTCTGGCTGTTATGTATGCCGGTGTTGGAGAGGGTTTTCTCTGAGTTTTCCTTAGTTAGTTTCCCTTCCGTGTGTCCGTTTTCGAGTTTCTCGTTGGTGGCTATCCTTGGGATGGTCGGGAGATGGAAGGTCTCCACTGGTTCCTCTTCCTCGAAGAGTATGTCGTCCTGAAAAGAGGGTATACACTTGACATTTGAAATGTTAGGCCCACAATTCAAGATGGCGGCAAACGTGTCTATATTACTAAAACACCTGTTTCTTTTCTATAACATATTCTACATACAAGTTGCTAATAGATACATCAGTTATAAGGAATGTGGGCGTACCCTCTCGGTACCTAAAACTACTGACTGCATACCGTTTAACTGAGTCTTCGCTTGCGGTAAGAGACGCGGGCTGAAGCGACGGCGGGGTTGTAAAGGTCGACTCACGGCAACCCCATTTTCGCATTCGCATACAAACCAGTCGTATTTTCGATTGTGATAACATACTAGTCTTATCTCATTAATCTATGCGCATAATAAGTGGAATGTCTTAATTATAATAATGATTTATTATATTATTATTATTTAAATTGTCACTTGTCTAATTTTTTTTTGTCTTGTATAAGCATAATTTGAATATAGTAATGGTAGTAGTTACATGTCATAAAAGTTTAAATTATTATTTTTTGTTATAGAGTTAAAAATGCACCACAGAACCGAATATGTCGTATCTGACTCCACGTGATCTTGTCTGCTCTAACCCTAGAGCCCGAGGCATACAAAGCTATTCATAGAAAGAGTAGAATCACGTTGGACCAAGAAACTGTGGAAATACAGCAAAAGACAACTGAGAATCATAACGGATGTTCACAGGTCACTTCGGAGTCAAAGGCCTCTTAGCAAAGCTGGGACTTTCTGACAACACGGATTGTAGAATGTGTGGCGAGGAGCAGGGCTTGTAACCCAGTTAATTTTCCGTACCGGTTAGAGTCACACTCTGAGAGCCTAACCCATAATAAAGGTTGCGCTCGCAAGAACATCGCTCTAACCGGTTAATATCTCGGAGCGCAAAAAAGGGAGCGAAATCCATTTACCGGTTAGAGAGCGGTTCCTCCGTGTGAGCGGAGTCTAGGGTGAATAACCGCACGCTCAGACAGGATTGGTTTGCTCGCTATGGTATTAAATTAAAATTTTCATGTAGTTGACTGTCGTTGCGCCACTATCGGCGCGACAGCGGTCACTGATCCCGTATTCGGTATTTAAGTATTATAATAACGTTTGATTATGCTTTCAAACACTATGACTAAAGTAACTATGCATAAAATGTATGACATTCGACATTTGCCAAATGATGAATATGACTCAAGGTCGCTATGCGCTCCAAAAATAAGACTTAAATGTTTATGCGAGCCAATATGGACCCGTCGCCCGACATACCCCTGTGCCTCTCCGTCACCGCGGGACACGTCTCAGTTAAACGTGCTATTTAAATATGCATTAGGCTAGGCTTGTTTCCCTAACGGCGTCGGTACAACCGCGAGGAGTTAGCGCGGAAAACGTAAGCAGCGTCGTGCGCATGCAACCTACTATCAATTTGTATAGATAACTTGGAAATAGCTAACTATTCTGCGACCGCTATGGACTGGTAAGGCTATGATCATACTAAAGGTTTATGAGAGACGCACAGACTGACGAATTTCGGTTTACTGTCACATGGAAACCTAAATTGGCAATATTAACTGATTAATTACAATCCTATCAATACCGCACCTTAATAATCACTTTCCTATCATTTTAATAGTTATTATTACATCTAATACCATTTTATAAAGTTGTAAAAATTAAAGTAAATAAATGTTACTTTATTAAGAGGAACTTAATGCTGACAGTAACAATAACGTCTTCTAAAAGTCTGTACATTGAAGATATTTTCAAAAAGATGATTGTAACGGACTATTTGGAGGTTAGTAAATCGAAATTAATTAATTATTTTAATTTTTAAAATGATGATTTTATCAATAATATTATACTTAAGTTAAATGATCTGATTAGGTTTTTCTGGGTTTTCCCTAATCCTTGCAACAAATGTTGGATCATATTGTATGTCTTTGTCTCCCAGCAAAAAATTCTTTCAATGTAACTGACAATTCGAAAGTGCTTGTACCTAGGCCTACTTGAATAAAGAATATTTTGATTTTGATTTGATTTGAAAAATAACTTTCCGCTTTCCAGTCTATACTATTATAAATTTGTAATAATGAAATGTCTGTACATTGAAGATAACAGATTTCAACTATATAAAAACTATGGTTCACAGGTAGCTGGGCATCCACAGATGGTAATAGGATACTTTTTACCCAACTACCCTGACGAAAAAAGGAGGGTTATGACTTTTTCTCCTCCCTGAACGAAGTTGCGGGCACCTTCTAGTTATTAATAAGAAAACCCAGCAACCCATGTACCAAAAATAGTTGAAATCGGTTTAGCCGATTTGGCGTGGTGAAGCCACAACGACACGTACAAGCATATTAAAAAAAACCATTCAGTGACCTCCAAATGGTCCGTTACAATCATTTTTTTGAAAATATCTATAATGTACAGACATGTTATTTTTACAACTGCGACCGCGCCTGAGAAGGTCCACCTTAAAATAATAGGCATTAAGAGTCCCCGGTAAGCTCGGTTCTCCATACGAACGTAGTTACGCTCTCATTTTAAAACGACTAGCAAGTTTGCTCTGAAATTTTGTACTTAGAATAACTTAAGGTATATGCAGGCCTTTTATTAGTTACTAAAAAAAATACAGCGAATTTAAGTTTATAATACAAAACTTGTTTTTGCTGTATTTCGTTTATTTTATAAACTGGAGTCATATAAACTAATTACAGGCCTAGATATACCTCATGTCATAGTATATGAAAAGTTTCGTTAAAATCCAACACGTTGTTTTAAAATGAGAACGAAACTCCGTTTGTATGGGTAGGTGAAATTCGGCCGAGCTAGCCGGGGACTCTTAAGGCCAAGCCACTCAGGATGCGTGTGCGTGGCGTGCACGTAGACATGCACGTGGCGTGCGCGTTGTAAAGTACGACTACACATAAGAGATGACACACCGCTGCGCACGTGCACGCAACGCAAGCAGTGTGCCATCTACTATGACATTTCATACGATACAACGCGCACGCCACGCACACGCGCACGTGCACGTGCTGCGCACGCATTCGGTGTGTTTCGGACTTTAAAGGTCTCTGCCCACTACACAGTGTCATACCATGACCGTACTATGAACGTATCTGGCACGGGATGTAACGCGATACGAACTATAACATGTCCACGGCGTGTCATAGAGCGTACAATACAAGCGTATCGGCACCGTTTTTGACGCTCCGTGCATGAAACGCGACGGCGACGAAACGCGCTAGTGGGCATAGTCTCACACTTATCAATACAAAGAATATTTATTTTGTCTGACACTTTCATAGTCCGGCCATGGTATGATACGGTGTAGTGGACAGAGACCTTTAGAGGTGGTAATAGTTGTAGCTTCTTTGCAGTGAAAGATAATGGCTTTCTTCGCAGGTACAATGGTAATTGCTTTCGGTCGAGGAAATGAATTCCAACTAAAAAAATCCGCGGATGACATTCCCGTTTGTTGGATTACGTTCCCCCCACTGATAAAGTTTACCGAGCTTCCAGTTAGAAACAGGTTTAAAAATAAATACAATTCACGTCACGCAAGTTTGCGTCACGTAATTTTGCGTCTCTGAAGTTAGCCACTAATAGCGTCGCAGTAATCGTTTTAGATGTCAAAAGGTCTCGTCGAACGCAGAGGGAGGATAAACTTCAGAGACGCAAACTTACGTGGCGCGAAATATACAGGGTGCCCGCGAGCTATCCGAAAGATTTTAACCAGGCATTTCTGAGGCATTTTACTATTACATGATCAGTCGATTCAGCAAAAAAAAATAGTTTTGTCAGTTTTTGTACATAAAACCTGAATAACTTTCGCTTCTATACGAAACATTTCCTTTTTAATAAAATGGTGGCGATTATTTTTCCAAAACAGGACGACTTTAGTGACCGGTAGCTGTCAGTTTGATGTCTGTCAAAAGCGACGAGAACTTGGCAACACACGTGGCAACGTCACGATTAAAAGAGGTTTTTGCACTTTAGTAATCACAATAAATAGTTTACTTGAAAATTGATAACATCTTCAAAACTAAGCCGGATTGGCCTGGGGTTCATATAACATTTTTTGCTCCTAATGACCTGAGGAATAAAAATATTTCACATTCCTCGCGGGCACCTTGTAAGTTCTGATTTAAAATTAGAAGGTGCGCCACATTTGTTCGCGGAGGAGAAAAAGTCATAACCCCTTTCTTTTCTTTAGTCTAGCCGGGTAAAAAATATAACCACCTGCGGATGCCCTGTTACCCATGTACCAAAAATAATAGAAATCTGTTAAGCCGTTTTGTTTGCACAAACACATACGAACATACATACAAAAAATATAATGAAAATATTTTTCGATTCAGCGATTGTCAAATAGTCCGATTCAATTATTCATTTGAAAATATCTTCGATGTACACATATTAATTTTTTACAACTTTAATAGTACAGATTGGTGATGTGGTATATTTTGCCTGCAAACGTCAGTTTAGTGATTTTGAAAATGAAACTATCGCCTTTTGATTAGTGTTAGCTAGGAAAGTGATTATAGAAAGGTTAGGATGGAGGTGCGAATGAGTTAAGCCGGTTGCACACACTGCGCAGACAACATACATAGAAAAATGTGTGATTGAGGTGTACATGAAATCACTGACACGCAAATTTTGAGAAAACTAAAAAAATATAAATGCTAAAGTCACTATAACGCTATAGTATTGAATATTGTAATGTTAATTTAATATTTAAAATAAATTAATAGCAGTGCAATTTGTACGGTAAGATATATGTCAATATTATTCACTATACAAAAAAAACTCTTATCTCATTTTGTTCCAATTAAAAACATAGTAACTCGATATATGACGCTTGTATGCACATAGTATTACGGTATTTTTATCAAATTATTATAAGTCTAGTTTAACTTGAATAAGATATGTACAATGTCATAATATGTATACAAATTTATCTTGTGGGCAATTTGGCTTGACTGTAAGCCTACAAGACGTTTAATATAAATAAATAAATAGTAAGCTAACTTTTTCTCGAGTTTGGTTTTAGATATAAGATTTTTTGTATGTATCGTATCATCGCGTATTAAAGAAACATGTTTATAAATAAAATCTTCAATGTTTCATAACTAACTAATTACCTTTATCTTCAATCATACATTAAATAAAAATAAAAATGAAATTTCGCTAAAACAGTTGTAAATGATGTTTTCATAATGAACGATCCGACTTTTTTTCAGACTTTGAACATATGTGAAATAGCAACAACAGTGTTATTGTTCTACAGATAACGGTTTCTGCTTCTGACGACATTGATTATCGTGGAACACAAAATAAAACTTGAAAAATTTTG
The DNA here is from genome assembly GCA_905404275.2 of Hedya salicella. Taxonomy (NCBI): domain Eukaryota; kingdom Metazoa; phylum Arthropoda; class Insecta; order Lepidoptera; family Tortricidae; genus Hedya; species Hedya salicella. The sequence continues at coordinate 7,303,605 of FR990120.1, forward strand.
TAAAAAAAAAAACATCAAATAAAAGACATCAAAAATATTTTTACCCATGCCTAAGAACGACCAGCTACCAAATTGCACCTCCGATAACCGGGTATATATATGACTATAGTTTATGACCTGCAGGCCGCTCTTTTGTAGAACCGTAGCCCATACCAAGCATTTTCCCGCATGTAAAGGAAAGTGCGTAGCACTACGAAAAGCTTGATAGCGAAAGTGTCAAGTGAATATTTATGGAAATAATCGCTCCGAAAGTAGCATAAATTGTGCCCCCTTCCCCCTACCCTTGACTATTAAACCGTATGTTAAAAAGATATGAAGATGAAAATACAAAGGTAACGCTTAGTAATCCACATGATCGGAATACCGTTTTTGAGCTAATTTTTTTTTATGGCATAGGGGGCAAACGAGCAGACGGGTCGCCTGATGGTAAGCGATCACCGTCGCCCATAGACACTTGCATCACTAGAGGAGTCACAAGTGCGTTTTCGGCCTTTCAGGTGGGAGTACGCTCTTTTCTTATTGCCGAAAAACTGCGCTTCTAAAAGAACGAAAGTGCCGTGAATACGCTCTTTTGCTGGTGCCCTTTTTCACATCGTATTTTATTCATCTGTAGTGCATTTCTTTGTATTAACTGCTACGGAACCCTACCCTGAACATGTTCCAACATGCTCTTGGCCGGTTTTTAGATTAAATATCATTAAGTAACTATTTTTTTTCGTAAAATTAAGAGATATCTAAATTGAGCTGAATACAGGTAATGGCCCCTGGTTTAATTTGTCATATAATTATTATAATCTCATCAAGATGAGTATAAGTTGTCCATAAAGAAGCATGCTCTTTATTCTGGAATGTCAAATGCCAGATTTAAATAGCATAAAATGTAAATTGGATGTGAAGCTTCCAATGATTATGATAGCAATACAGAGGCAATTGACTTCTATAAAATTGACATGATCATTTCTTATTATTTAACCCCCTCCGAAAGTGGGGTTTGGATATCATGCGCAGAGCCCGGAATTCACGTAGCTCTTTTATCTGTCATTAGTGAGTTCTCACTTATCGACTTTCGATATACACAATATATCGATAGAATGCTATACAAAACATTTTATTTTAAAATGATTAATAGTTAAGTTTACCGCTGAATAGTCAATACCCTTCTTATTTCGGAACATATATAATATTTAGTCGAAGCAAAATGGCACCAAAAATGGCTATAGCTTGAAAAGTCCTTTCGTGATACTCCCATGGTCTGCGGGCGACGGGGGGAAAGACAGCGGGGGCGAGTAAGAAGTGTACGCGCGGCAGGGTCATCGTGCTCCGCCGCGCGCAAACTTCATACCCACCTCCGCTGTTTTCCCTCCGTCGCCCGCAGACCATAGTAGTGTCACGAAAGAACTTGTCAAGTAATAATAATTGACATGGTAACATAATGTTTACAAAACTACTAATAGAAAGATCATCAGATTAATTGCCAGTGTCTATAAGATTGTTAATTGTGTACAGATGTATAAGTACCCTTCTATGTTCATTTATCTTTTAAGCCTTGGGAATACTCAAATATTTATGAACTCAACTTTACAAGTGTACATTAAAGTCGATAAGGAAGAAGGACAGGTGAAAACGCTACGATAATTCCGGGTTCTGATCATAGGTTTGTCTTGATCGGTATCACAAATACGGTAAAAAAAAACACCAAATTTTAAGAAAAAATATCACCTTTAAGTGTGCCAATTCGAGTATCTTCGCCGCTTATGAAACGATTTTTATTTTTCAATTTATTAGGTTCTTTAAAGCCGAATTTTATATAGGAATGAAAATACCGGTAATTTACCGCTAGTTACAAAGTACTGCTACACTACTTTTACGCAAATGCCAATTGAATTAAACTCATAGTTTTCTGAAAGAAAGTCCATGTCAATGTCTTTATACCGTCAATATACAACAGTAAATCATGCAACATACACACGACCACAGACTGTCAAAAACGAACACACACACACACACATAGAAATATATAAATGGATAGCTTACTGTTTAAATGTCGGTGATCCCAAAAAGGCAGGATTTCATTTTCAAAAACACTTCAAATAAAGATCACGAAGAATACCTTTAAAATTGCTTTAAAAGCGTTACCCGCTGAAGCGTCGGTAAGAAACTACCGAAAAAATACCGGTAAAACGATAAACAGCGGTAAAAATTAATACAGTCCCGCAGAACCCTTATAAAAAAGCATTTCTTTTTCTTTAGACACGTAGAATGTGGAAATAATAATCATAAGCCTTTAAAAAGCAAAGAAAATCCACACTTCAAACTTAAGAGAATAATGATAATTAAATAAGTGTAATAAAAATTGTTTAAAAAAGAGAAGATTGAAGCATAATTTATAACAATGCCATCAATGTCCTAACCCTCAAATTAATCTCAAAGTACTTATAAATTACACATCCGGATAACACTGATCTCTATTATACACTGTATAATGTAAACTACAGCTTATTCCAGTAGCAATCTGGAATACAATTCACTTAATTATTTATTGTGCATGATACCACAGTTGGCCCCCTATCAACCTTTGGTAATACTAAATATTTGAACAAATTTATTTGTCAAAGATTCGATAAAATGCAAGCTCATCAAGCACATTTGATAGTCTCCTACCTGTCATCCATTTTTTAATAAATGATGTCCGCTCTTCTAATTTACTGAGCTGCGTTTTTTTAGTGACGCCAACAAACTGTTTTACAGTTTGGCGTACTGTAAAAATATTGTTAAGTATGTGCGAATATTATAAAAAAAAAACGTTTTATACTCCCTACGCTATGAACATTAATTCAAACACGTTAAATATTTGAAAATCAACCGTCGTCAGGTATACATAGAAATCGGTGTCCGGTTCCGCACACAAATATATAGTCAGTAAAGCTATTGATAACAGCGCCATCTACCAACTTACCTGCGGATTATCTTCTTCCTCCTCGGGTTCCTTGTATTTCCTGACCATGTGTTCTTCAACAGGCTGGAAAAGCAACGCCGCCGCCCAGACGTTAAGCATGATGCCGCCTAGGATAAGTACCGCACCCCTGGAAATATACAAAAGGTTCATATAAGTAAGGTAAATGGAAAACTTTTCTTCCGTTTGTAACTTTTCTAGTACCATATACCACCATACTAGTACTTAGTTTGTTTCGAAGAGCCTTTTGACCGTTATTGTTAATGCGATCATCAGGTGGTAAAAATACTGGCAACTATCACGATTACCGATTGCAATATATTTTAAAATAAATCTGTTAATGTCGATAAAAATCAATCTATAAAATATTGAAGGTTTCTTAAGATCATTTTTGAATTTACTGATGCATTTAAAATTCTCACCTTATGTAAATACAAAATCGTTTAAGTAACTAACTAGTTGGTCCCGTTATGGCGCAGCAACGCAGCTATGAATTGATTGAGCGATTTAGTAAATAAGATAAGCAAAATAGACTTTTCAAAAGGGCATGTTACATTTTAGTGCTGTGACAAGGATAATCAGTCAGTTACTTTTATAGGTTGCTCTAAGGCTAATAGATGTGTAGACTCACTTATATCCATAAGTCTCCAACAGATACCGCAGCACGGGCGGCAATATGATAGAGCCGAAGGCGGAGCCCGACATGCATATGCCGTTGGCAAGCCCCCGCAAACGCACGAAGTATGACGTCACGATGTACACCGTCGGCGGGAACGCAAGACCAGCGCCTGCGCCAACTAGCGCGCCGAAGCTTTAAAAAAAGGAAAAAAAAAGTGAAAAAAAAATATCCTGCGTGAAAAACAAAAACGTGCATTACATCAATCACATAAATATGAAAAAAAATAGGCTCATTAAATTAGTTTAACAAGCCCAAAATTGCTATTCACAAATTACGTATTACACAAAAAATATCAAACACGTGGCCGTGTTTGATATTTTTTAACCCCTCCCCAGTCGTGCGTGACGACCTGATGTGACGTCACAAATTTAGGTGTTTCATCACATTCAGGACTTCAATCACAAAAATATATAATATTTTTATAATTTTAAACTTTGTATTACTTACTGCGACCGCTAGGTATCTAAGTACTAAGTTAGCAGATCGGGATTCTAATATCTGGAATGGCAAAGATTTGGATTTTCCCTACGAGTCGTGGAGTTTGGGAGCTTGACGACATCGAAGGCGCAATCCACCCCTCTTATAATCGCCCTTTGTAATAAAATATGAAGGATATCGCATCACTTACCTAAAATAAAGGTAGCTGATGGAGAAGGCCCAACTACTGAAGATCATACCGAAAGCCGCAAAGCTCCCGCCTATTAGTGTCACCGTCCGATACGACCACTTCACCGATAGGATGGAGGATAAAGGACCTGGAATACGACAGAAATAGCATTTTAATAAAGCAGAATCTTTTCTAACGAAGTCTGAATATCGTAACCGAAACTATACCCGAGCTGAATTTTTCAATCTATCGTTTCGGTGGCCTAAACGGTAAGGGTTCAAATCCCGCCTGAAGAATATATCTTTTAATTTTCAGACATTACTCTTACATAAAATTTCATACATGTCAGCCACAGAATACTTCTAATAGTAACTGCAGATTAGCTATATTACATTTCGTACTGACTTTGGTTTACCTTACTTAACTCTGGTTGTTGTTGAATGTCGAATAAATGACACCATTCTTTTGATACTTCTAACAATTCTAGGAAGGCGATTTATTTGGTTTCTGTACTGGCCGTGTTTTCTAGGGTTTTACATGTTTTGATAAAGTAGCTGCCATAGCCGTCACGTGTGCGATATAAGTTTATATTCTGGTGAAATGCCCTAGTTGGAGGCACAAACATATTGGACATGGTACAGAATAAAATACGGAGTAGATTACGGTTTGTACTATAGTACTGTACCTAAACTGCTGTACAGGAAGTAACACAGGGCGACGATGCCGCTAGAAGCGGACGCGCTGGACTGGAACACATCATTGAACTCCACTAGTAATACGCCGAACGACTTGATCGTACCAGGGATCAGGATGTTCACTAGCGTTGCACCTGAAAAATCGAGGTTGGAATTTAAATATACATACACTTTACTGACACAAAGGTTCTTTACAATTGGCGCTGTGACCAGGATTTTAATATTCAATTGTGTTGATATTGAGTACTAAAATCAAAATAACAAGGAGGTTCGAGGATCTTTGCTTCTTGATGCTATCACCGAAAATTGAACGTCGGCTCTGGCAAAGGACAACTGAGCTTAATGAAAGCATCAGCCTACGCAATACCTGCTACCAGTTTCCTCACATAATTAAGAGAAAACTAAGCCGTTTTACCTACGATAACGCATCAGACCCTTCGGCCATCAGGTGGCATTATCTCGCAGTCCCATACCGGCGCCGTGACGATGGTGAACTGCCCGTCACTAAACATAGCAGCTAAGCTAACTTTTGTTAGTTTTACTACTTTATTCTTGGCTGCTTTATGGTCATTTACAGTTTGGTGCCGTGACCAGGGTACTTCAGTTGGTTGTAATTAGTAAATATGATAGAAATTGCAATTGCAATGTAAAATATTTTTTCCTTGTAATCTGTAAAAGAACATGAAGGTTCGAGGACGGTGTGTGCCCACACTGAGGAACGGTTAAGGAGAATTGAGCCGAATGAACGCATGAACCAGCCTTCTACCGGCCGGGCGCCCCACACATCTAGGGTATTGTAAACTGAGCTGGTTTACCTACGAGAACGCACCAGCCCCATCGTCCATCAGGAGGCACCATCTCCCAGTCCCGCTCCGGCGCCGGGCCGATGGTAAACCGCCCGCCGCCCACCGCTGTAGCAGGGGGCTCATCTTCTGGTAGTTTTACTGTGGAAAAAACAAACACTTTAAAAACTCCATTAAAATTTAAGTTGACACGGGGCACTTTTACAAATATGAATCTACTTCTGAAAATATGGCATTAGAATGATTTCTCAATTTTTATATATAAGCAAAGTGAACCCCAACTTGATAACAAAACTGTCAAAGGAATTTGGGGGGAGTCTTGTAAAACGTTACGATGCGTTACAGGGGGGGGGGGGGTCAAAAATCTCCAAAAACTACATTACGTAATACTTGAAGGCCCCCTAAGAATAATATGGTAATTCGTAGTGCAGGGGACCAAACGATTCCTATCGCTTCGCTTTCGTGGCAAACATTTTTGATAATACTTTCCAGCTTCCAGCTGAGGTAATTTTTTCCTAGACAAAAGGTCCTATGTCACTATCCGGTTCATAGAACCCGATTCTCACCAACTTGCCTATTATAAGACATTCGAGTACCGTAAAACCGTCCAACTGTAGTCCAATAACAACCCAACTATATAGTCCAAAGTTAATCGAACTAATATGAGTACTTGCACAATCTAATTCTAACTATTTTTTGTCAATTTTTTTAATAATGATTATTTATATATTTCTTTTAAATTTCGAGTTGAATGCCTAGGCTATAAATTAGGAGGTTGAACCGAATTTCGATTTTTTGACGTCACGGTACGGTACTAGTCGGACTCACGCAAGAAGAGTTTTTTTTTACTTTATTTGATTTTTATTATTTCTCGTTATTGCGACTATAGTATTTCATACTTTGTGGAAATTTCAAGGGTCCTACTGTTGCGATTCAAAATATTACGCAAAAACTAACTAAAAAAAACACAGTTCTATACTATGTTGAGTGGATTTTTATTATTTGGTGTTATACATTCTGTGAAAATTACAAACACATAACACGTAGACGCCCTTGATAGTCTTTGGGTGCAGAACCCTAAAAACTCACGTTACTCCATTGCTGTGGTTTAGAAGGACAGATCAACACCAACGATATTGCATTATAATATTAAGGATTCGTTTCGGTAGCGTTGACCTCTAAGATCCAGGGTAATGATCTGCCAGACGTAGAACAAATTTAAAATTCAAAACGCTTTACAGCTAGCCAAAAATATTATTCTTTTGGCATATGATTCAAAACCACTGTTAGGAATTCTAAAGCCGGTGCCGTGATAGGTTGAAATCAGGATTCTATCCATTCCTATTTGCCTTATAATATCACATTACATTACATGCTAGCATGGGCAAAATTAATTATATACCTAGTAACTGCTTACCAGTGTTTAATGAACTGACGTGAGAGACTTCATCCTGTACTCGATTGAAATTATTAATTTTTTATGACTTTAGAGACTTAGAGAATGTATACATCTCTAAGAAACTTGTTTTTTTTTAGTAAAACGTATAGAGTTATATCCTTAAACATTTCTGAGGATTTAATTTAATTAATTTTATCTTATTGCATGTTATGACACCTAGAGCCCATATACATATCTAAGAAATTTAGTTTTAATTATAATTATTTTTAATGAATTATTCACTTTGACCCCTAAGAGACCTTATACATCTCAGTATAATTCAATCAAATTATTATATTTAATTATATTGTATGTCGTGACGGACCTTACACATCTCTGAGAAAATTATTAGTTTATATTTTATATTGCTACTCTACCTAACATTGATCTGGAGAATCTGTAAATCTCTGCGTGTACTAATTATAAATTAGTTACAACAGAATTGTAAAAGTTTTAAGTATAATAAAGAAGATAGGCTATATAATATTGTTATAGTTAAGAATTACTTTGAAAAAATTACTGACTGTTAAGTTTGTTTCGGCTTTCTTCTTAACAGTTGCGTAGAGTCAAACTTGTAAAAGTGCCCTTGTGGCCTACTTACAGAATAAACTATTTGAATTTGAAGTTATATACTGCTGCAGGGCAGCTTGTGGCGAGCTGTTTGGGAATGAAGAGATTTCCAGAGAGTCGGGCAGTGCCCTCGCTCCGGGTGACTTCATCGACCGGAATGGAGCACCCAGAAGGAGTAAGTTTGCACCTCATTTGTATCCAACGCTGTAGATACCAGGCGCAAACTTAACTTAACTGGGCAGTTAGGTTTGGTTAAGAGAAAGTTTGTACGGAACCCTCTGTGCGCGAGTCCGACTCGCACTTGGCCGGTTTTTTAAATCACGTATTGCTTTCGCTTTTCATCGCTGTATACCTACAGCTTATGGAAAAGGTACACACAGCGATCGCTCAACGCAATGCGCGGCCAGTATAACGACGCGTTCAGGGTCCTGTTGCGGCTGCCGCGATACTGCAGCGCACCCGGAATGTTCGCTGATGCGCACGTGGATGGTTTTCACGCGACGCTGCGCAAGCACTGCGCCGCGACGCTCCACAGAGTGCGTGCCAGCCGCTACACGCTCCTGGCCGCGGTGACCGACAGGGGGATAGTGGCCTGGTGAGGCACTGGACCTCCTTACATTTAAGTCTCCTTACTAACATAGTTATGTAAGCCTCTGTATTACTAACAATGTAGTCCGAAATAAATGCATTTTATTTTATATTTTTTGCCCGGAAAGGTGACCTGTTTCCACAGCCCGCTCCAGCTAGGATTACCAGGCGTCCGGATAATGCCGGACACAGTCAGGATTTTTATTGGCGTGTCCTGCCCAATCAGACGGTGTCCGGCCTGTCCGGCTTTAGTTAGGCTTTTTAAATTTGACCTATATATCGACAACAAAAAGCGGAAACGTAGTAACCGCCAATGGATTTAGTTGGCGTTTACTACGTTTCCGCTTTTTGCCGTCGATATATGTATATAAGATTAGATTTTGATAAAAAAACCTCGTTTTACTTTTAAAAATAGATTTCGTTTATTATACTAAAGTCGATTGTGCACTACAACGAATTTTACTATCCGGCAGCCCGATTCTTCACAAACTAGTATAAATTTATATAGGACCTTAAAAAATGGGACTGTCGGACAGTAAAATTCCCTGTAGGGTACAATCGCCCTCTGACTGTCAATTAAGGGTGTCTGGCTTTTTTACCCAAATGTCCGGCTAAACTGGCTGGTTTGTCCAGCTTTTCGGTTTTAAGACCTGGCAACCCTAGCTCCAGCGGACTTGGCTGTGCGCCTAGACAATTAGCCGTTTCACGGACAGTGGACACGTCACAATGCTATTTGGCGGAGGTGGAGGTTATTCTAAATGAGGACAATCAAAAGGGACACTCCCACCTATTCAAATCACGTCACTACCGATATCGGTGAAACGAGACCATGGATATCGATATTACGCGCATCGCACGATAGTTCACGGTGTCAGATTAGAAGGTGCATTCCACCAGAACGTCTACTTTGTCGGGTACGTGACGGCTATATAACAGCTACCTTAAAAACGTATAAAAAGTCCATGAATTCACTACCAATACAAAAGCCAAGTTATAAAATATTTACAAAGCAACAATTTGCTTCTTAACTTTCTTAGTAGTATGAAAAGAATGGCGTCACTTCGGCACTTAGTCGCCTAGATGACGTCTTTGTTTCTAGACTGCAACGGTAAAATCTAAGCATTTCCTTATTTCCAGAGGACTGTGACAGGACTCTGTCTTGGCTTCTACTGTGTTTGGCATACTATTCGCTTATATTACGTACTGCTTTCAGCTATAAGCGAAAACCAACAGCATAGATACTAGTATTGTGGTAATTATTTCAATAGTACCTACAACATAATATTTCATTGTAGTACGACCGTGAAGCTACCAACAATGATTCATACATCATTATATTAGTAACTAAACTACGCATTGTTCGTGGCTATCAGTCCTTAGTAGTTACATTAATATAGGTTAGTGTCACACGTTATATAATTTTACTAGAAAATGCCCGCAACTTCGTTCGCGGAAGAGAAAAAGTCATAACCCGTCGTTTTTTTTTCAGCGTAGTCGGGTAAAAAGTATCCCACAACCATCTGGAGATATCCAGCTACCCGTGTACCGATAATTTTGGAAATCTGTTTAGCCGATTTTGCGTGACGAAGCCACAACGACACATAAAAACATACATAAAATAAAAATAAAAAAAATTCTTTTTAGTAACCTAAATAGTCCGTAACAGTCAATTTTTTTGAAAATATCTTCAATGTACAGACATCATTTTTACAACTTTATAATAGTATAGATGAGAAACCTAGAAGGCGACCGCAAATTTGTTCGCAGAGGAGAAAATAGTCATAACCCTCTTTTTTGCTTCAGTCGGGTAAATACTATAGCTACATTCTATAGAAACTCGAAGAGAGAAAATTGATACGACACGACGAGCTAATACAAAAGATAATAGAAGGAAAAGTTAAGGGAAGAAGAGAAATAGGAAGGCCAAGAAGGAGTTATATACCCGAAGATAAAGGGCAACAGTAGGCGTCGTGGGTACCAAGAAGTTACAGAACTTACACTAAGAAGACAGGACTGGAAGGAACGCACATAATTTTATTTCACAAGTTCGTATAAGTATTTTGGACGACTTTTGCAAAATAAAAAGTACGACGATAAAAACACTCGGAAAAAAGTGCGAGAGGAGCACTGCGGACGTGCACGAGATTATAAAGAAATTTAGCAGCTCCTGTACCTACTCTCAAAAATCTGCCTAATTCTGAAAGAAAACCTGGGACCACTGACTCAGCACCACAACGGGAAGTCGTAGGATTATTTCAACAAAATCCGTCGCTTTCCATACGAGATGCTGCCAAAAAAAACAAAAAATTCTTCAGCTATCATACGAAAAATCAAACTAAGGTGCAACCTATGAAAAACAGAAACAACCTAAAGGTGCGTCCACACTTGTATCATTTGCTCGTATCCGATCACCGTGCCGTGGCATCATTGTCGGCGCGGCGATCATGCCTTGCTTGTCCTATCTACGTGTGTGATACGCGTAGCAACATGGATTTCGAGCGATCGCGATTCGTCCAAACGCGTGATCATGACACGCGATCATGCCACGGGACGAAGATCTGATCGGGCAAATGATACAAATGTGGACGCACCTTTAAAGAGACGGAAAGTAAACAATAGCTATTAGAAAATGGACAATGAAGTTATACGACCATAATCTGACCAAGAAAAAGCGGTGTATTATTATGGACGATGAGATGTACTGCAAACTAGATTTAAAGCCTTACCTGACCCTATTTTTTTTACAGTACCGGCTAATCAGAAGGTTACTCGAAAAGATAAGGCCATCAAAATCTAAACATTGGGCAAAAAAATATTATTATAAACAAAGATCAGAAACAAATGAAAAAAAAATTCGACGATACTGGACTTGAACCAGTGCCTTGCTGTGCCAAATTTTTTCATTTGTTTCTGATCTTTGTTTATAATAATAACGCAAGTGCAGTGATCCACTAATAAATTGCAAAAATTGTGATTATTATCATGATATTTGTAACACAAAAAGTACAAAACTATAAGTTTGGCAAGCGATTTGACAATACGGTGTGCGATCGTAGGGCGTTTACACTACAGGGAATTTGAACGCTACAGTATACCGCGATCAGTGCTTACAGAAAAGATTACTACCGCTCATGAAGAAGCACAGAATAAGAAGTTTATTTCGGCTGGAAGAAGCCTACTTCATATTATTACACGAAAGGAACGAAACGGTGGTGTAAAGCCAATAAGGTAGACCGGTTTAACGATATTGGGCTATTATGAAAAGGTAGAGGTACCTCTAAAAAATTTCTAACACGCCACCTCAGTCAATAAATTTAAAAAAAAGTGAAAACAACAGAGAAAGTTGCATTTTAAGCAAAATATGATATGTACGACGAATTAATTAAAAACAATTATTGGAAAGGACCTCGAGTTTCAATTTGATTTGTTTTATTTTCAGTTTTTACATAGAATTAAAATTATACGATTTTGAAGTTGTCTACTTTCTTTCCGATACGGTCCTTAGCCATTGACGCGAGCAATTAGCGACTTATGGAATATTCCAGACGTTTCCAGCACGCGTAACTCCCAAATGGGCTGCAGTTATATTATTAATAGCGGAACGCTGGCAGCGCGCCAGGAGACTTATTCCGTAAAACAACGGCGACGTTCTGTCCGACGACATAGTGGCGACTAAAACTAACACAAGTCCCACTCGGCATCAAAATTTATATGCCTATTGGTATAAATGGATCACACGAATAATTGTTTTGGACATTTGGGATTCAAATAGCCTGTTGAATGCCCTGGGTGATCCTGCTGTATAAGTTTGTCCACTAGAATCAGTTGTGGAATTGTATTATTTTCTGGGGGACCCTACTTGATATAATACGCGACAGCCGCCAGTCTCCTGACTGTATGTCGTAGCCGACAGATGAATCACTGACCTGATAAGACACTGGTCCTGTCTGCATTTAAGTTTAGCTCCTAAGATAGTTATTTAAGTTAACCTTAGTATCTCTCTCTCTCTTTCTAGCTATAGTATCCCATACGGTGCCGGGGTCAGCTTTCCGCACTCGTCTCCTTCGCGTCGGTCTGTCCTCAGCTCTGTCACGTCCTAGCGCTACATCTATCCACCTGGTTTTGGGTCTGCCCCTGGATTTTCGACCAGAGATGGAGAGTTGCAGTGCCAAATTTCCTGCGTAGTCGGAAATTCTTCGCTTTACGTAGCCATACCATCCACCAAGTTAAGTATAAGTTTCTTTTACTTACAACACATTGACAAAGTTGGTCTGAAATAAATGCATATTACTTTATTTTATTTTTATATTATTTATTTATTTAATTCTGTCCACTATAATAATAATAACAATAATCGATTCATTTAAAGACAACAGAGTGGTCCAAACAATATTAGTATTTACTTATTCTAATGTTAGTTCCTTAATAATTAATACACAAAACTGATTTAGTCCTCTGGCCCATTCTCCACAACAGAGGACAGTCTAGCTTGTTAGCTATCATGCTTAGGATGCTGTTGCTACTCCCGCGCACCCTGTCTAGCAACGAGGCTGTTTTATATAATCACCCACGGAATCGTGATAGACATATGGTCCAATGAAATGACCTGGATGATCTTGCTGGCTAAGTTCATCCACTAGAATCACTTGCAGAGTAAAATTACTACTCTGGGGTATCCTACTGGATATAATTCTGTCCACTAGAATCACCGGGGGGATTCTGATAGACATATGGTCCAATGGGATCACTTAGAGGATCTCAGAAGACAAAGTCGTCTAATAAGATTACCTGGGGTTCGGGTGATATTAAGTGACTAGATGACTTTTTTGCCATCAGGCGACAGAGAGTCGCCTCCACGCTAAGGCGAGGGCGCGGCAGCAGCAACGAGCTTCTTAGGGCGCTGGCCGAAAGACTCGACTGCCCGATTATAAAGGTTGAAGTTGCTATTAGGAGAGCTAAGTAGACAGGCTACCTACTCTTTGCACTCAATAGCTACTTATTTTTATTTTTTATAGCTTTCTAGATGCTGATGTCAACTAATATAGTAAATAAGATTTCGCTAACTAATACAAATATGGATCTCTGAGGTCTGAAATAAACGATTTTAATTTTTTTTTAATTTCTTTTATTAGTGGATACCGCGGGACGGTATGACGCCGCACGCCGAGTGAGAGCGAGACAAAACATTGCTAACAGAGCTGTGATCGATCGCCGCGCCAGCGATAGAGTAATATCCAATCGAGTGATGTTTCGTGTGATGCTTGTTTCTTCCGAGCGATGCGAGATAATGGCATCGAATAATATTACGTTTGTAAGCGCACTCACTTACACATGTCTAGTTTGAATGCATCGTTCTCACTGATATTACTATCGAGATCAGATACTAATTCACGCCAAGTAAGTTAGCGTCTCTGAAGTTAGCTACAAGTAGCGTAGCAGCAATCGTTTTTAGGTGTCAAAGGGGTTCGGCGGGAACAGCGGGAGGGTGTTGTGCCTAACTTCAGAGACGCAATCTTAAGGATCCCGAATTGTAAAAGTGTATCGTTCACACGGCCTTTGGGTATGGTACGAGTGTCAGAACTCAAGAAATTATGTATTTACAAGACGCGTAACTCCCAAATGGGCTACAGTTAAATTATTAATAGCGGAACGCTGGCAGCGCGCCAGGAGTCTTATTCCGTGAGATACAAGCAACGGGTCGCTCTATGCGGTGACACATCGTCGACATAGGCACTTGTCTCGCCGCCGACGTGAAAGCGAGTATGTATCAACTATTTTTTCGCTCAAGAAACGTACAGTAGATGTTAATTTCATGTCAGTAAGACAGATGCATATATTAAAAAGTAAAGGCGATACATTGAGTAAAAATGTAGCTACACGTCAGTGACGTCACGAGCCCCCACTCCTAAAATTTCATGCGATTTATCCGAGTATTTTTTTATTAGGGGCTGTTCATAAATTACGTCATCTATTTTTGGCGATTTTTGATTTTTAGCCATCATAATTCGAAAGACGCCATTTAACCTTACTAGCGATCCGTAAAATGGCCGGAGTAGTTTACCTACACCGTTCTGGAATTCTTCGAAATTTAAACTTTCATCCTGAATCCGTCCGTTTCGCTTGTCGACATTAACAATAATTTTGTAAAATGTTGTGGTACTAAACTAATAGTCGTAACAAGACGATAGTGCATATTACCGGTGACGTGATGTCCTACGGGAGCCGAGACATGGTCTCTATGGGCCTCTTAAAGGTGCGTCCACATTTGTATCATTTGCCCGATCAGATCTTCGTCCCGTGGCATGATCGCGTGTCACGATCACACGTTTGGACGTTGCGCCGATCCGATCACTCGAAATCCATGTTGATACGCGTATCACTCACTCAGATCGGAGAAGCGCGGCGTTACGCCGCGCCGACAGTAAGCGTCCAAGCAGTGCGATACGCAGTCATGCCACGCCACGGTGATCGGATACAAGCAAATAATACAAGTGTGGGCGCACCTTAAGGAAGCTCAGAGTCACTCAGCGAGCTACAAATAGGGCTATACTCGGGATATCTCTACGAGATCGAATCAGAAATGAGGAGATTCGTAGACAAATCAAGGTCACCGGCAAAATGAAGTGGCAATGGGCAGGGTACATAGTTCGAAGAACCGATGTTGGGGCAGAACGGTTTTCGAGTGGAGACCGCGTACCGGCAAACGCAGCGTGAGAAGTCCACGCGCAAGATGGTCGGATGACCTGGTTAGGGTTGCAGGGACTCGCTGGCTGCGGGTCGCCTCTATCCGGCCATATATGAATTGATATTATGAATGTGAAAGTTTGTGAAGTTGTTTCGATATTTGGATGTGTGTTACTCAATAACGCGTAAACATTTAGATGAAACTTGGTACCCAGATAGGATTATAATATTTAATTCACCGTAACACGGACGAGGCCACGGGCAAATACCAGTGAAAATTTACAAAATAGCTCCATGGAACGTGCTAAGCCCACGTGGATTGACACACTTGTGTTGCTTCTATAGCGTTACGGAATTTCTGGAGCACATATTTTGAAAACATAGCCGTTTTACACTTAAGGCCGTAACACACTGGATGCGTGCGCAGCACGTGCACGTGCACGTGTGCGTGGCGTGCGCGTTGTATCGTATGAAACGTCATAGTAGATGGCACACGCTTGCGTGGCGTGCACGTGCGCAGCGGTGTGTCATCTCTTATGGGTATTCGTACTTTACAACGCACACGCCACGCTCACGCGCACGTGCTGCACACGCAGCCGGTGTGGCTTGGCCTTTAGCGCCAATAGAAATGAATCTGAAAAACCATGTTTCTTTTTTATTCTTTGGCGCTAGTCATGTCCGAGTGGTCGATGGCACTGGTAGACGGTGACTTGCCCGTCGCTAGATGGCCCCCCGTAAATATCGACTCGTGTATAGCCTGAGGGCAACATCGGTGCTGAGGGCTAAGGGTGGAGATGGAGTTGTCACTGGAGTGCCGCTCTTGTGCTTTCGTGCATGGAGCCCTCTACAGCGTGTGTACTTGGTTATTCATGCTTGAGAAGATATTACATCTCTTTTTAGGGTTCCGTAGCCAAAATGGTAAAAACGGAACCCTTATAGATTCGTCATGTCTGTCTGTCTGTCTGTCTGTCTATCCGTCCATATGTCACAGGCATTTTACTCACAAACTATAAGATGTACATTGATGAAATTTGGAGCATAGGTGTCGTGTGTTAACCGCTACTTAGTTTGATAGTTAAATAATAATATATATTTCAGGGGGGGGGGGGCACTCCATACATGTAACCGAAACTGAAAAAAAAATCAGCAAATATCAAGGTGGGCACATATTTCGACAGCACTTCTAAAAACACTTTAAGATTTAAATTAAAATTGGTTTAGTGAATATTTTCCGAAATATTCCCTACGAAAGTACCAAAAATTGTCCCCGTCCCCCCCCCATCTATGTCCTAAACGGTAAGTTCAAGAAATATGAAAAAAATTACAAATATGAAGCTTAATAAATACTTCCAACGAAAATTGTTTTCAACATGATCGGACATACCGTTTTTAAGTTATTGCCAAAAAACTGCGCTTCTCAGCAAAAGGACGTAAGTGCGAGGAGAAACGCTCTTTTGTTAGTTTTTTTTTTCATTTCGTTTTTTTTTTCATCTGTAGTGCATTTTTTGTATAAACGGCTGCGGAACCCTTCATGGGCGAGTCCGACTCGCACTTGGCCGGTTTTTATAATATATTCTTTTACTATCGAACTGATGGACTAATTCGAAAAATGATTTAAAAAAAAAAAGTTCTTTAGTGCACCCTCACCTCTAAGGAAACACGTGTTTCAAATCTCACGTTCCTACTTTCAACTGTTTAAGCTTGGCGTTGTCTATCAATACTTAATATGTAGTTAAATCACGTTATAGTTATATAAGATGTACTTACTTACTACTCCTACAATTGTATATCGCCATTTTAAATCGATCGCTATCCGATCGATAAGTATGAATAATTTAGTCACAGTGCATAATGATAAAGGCATTAGATACTACGCAGTATCATATACTGGTAATAATCTGTATAACAAATAAAAAAAAGGATATCAAATCAGCTGATCACATTTTTTCATACAGCTGAAAAACGCTACAAAGCCAGCTATAAAAAATACCGGCCAAGTGCGAGTCGGACTCTTGCACCGAGGGTTCCGTACAAAATATACACTATAAATAGCCGTATGTATGAAAATCCAGTGATAGCAGAGCCCTACTCCTCAGCAAAATGTATGCGGTGCTTGATCATTTTATTTTGGTCACTGACATAGACAGACAGACATAAAATTATACTGTTTTAAGTATTTATTGTTATAGCGGCAACAGAAATACATCATCTGTGAAAATTACCAGTCTAGCTATCACTGTTCATGAGCCTGGTGACAGACATACAGACAGACGGACGGTGAAGTCTCAATAATAGGGTCCCTGTTACCGTTCGGGTACGGAACCCTAACAACGCATTTAAAATGGTTCACGCAGAAAACATTTTTTTACCTCCATTGCTATCATTTGTATCGGGCCTTTCGGGCCTGTTGCTTAGGCAAATCAAGATACATGACATAAGAACTCATTATTTTACCTTTTTTGCTATCAGTAGTATCGGGTCCTGCAAGACTGCTATTTCTGAACAGGCCTACGATCTTCGGCAACTCAAGAAACATAGTAACACGCTACACATTTTTAAAGTAGATCAATTGATACCGTATCCTTATTAATTGTCAAATCAATTTAATGCATATCAAATTTAATGTTTTGGGTACAATTTTACGTACAAAACCCCAACATAGGCAGGCAAAATGCTTATGGTTTAAACAATAATTAAAGTCGAATAATATCGAGCAATATTCGACTTCACTAAATAGCTTGCGTGTCCAGTATAACAATGCTTTCAGGATGCTGTTGGGGCTGCCTCGCTGGTGTAGTGAGTCAGGGATGTTTCTAGAGGCCAACACGGATTGTTCTAAAACAATAGTGCGAAAACGCGTGGCCTCCCTGATAAACAGATTAAGCGGCAGTAACAACAGCCTCCTGAGTGTTGTGCTGGATAAATTCGATTGCCCAGTGGTGCGGCACTGGAATTTTGTGCACTGTGGTGACAGACCAGTAATGTTTGATGTTAAGTAGCCAAAAAAACTAGTCAAATTAATTTCATTTTTAAAGATTTTTATTTATTATAATACACTTTTTAATTACCTATTGTTTTTTTTTATATTATTATACACTAAAATATATATTTTTTTATTATTATAATTTTATTTTGATTATTTAATGCTATTATGACAACTTTTATTATGATTAATTTATTGGAATTTTTTTGACTGTTTTATTAGTTTTATTAATTTTATTGATTGTCATATTGAAATGTTTGAATTTTTATGTTACCAATCCCTAGAAAATAAGATCTATTGTATTAGGTACTAACAATCTACGGGCCCTGGTCTGCAATAAAATATTTGAATTTGAATTAAGTTTAACACCAGCACCTCCATCCAGTACAACAGTAATATGCGACTCTTTGTCGCGCGACAAAGATTGTCGGTCTCTTTCCTACGCCACGCTATGTCGCGGGACAAGCGTAGTCGCGCTGAGTTGTATTAGACCGGCTGGAGTACAAATTTGCAAATTTACATGTACTCTCGTATCCACTCAAAATTGCATCAGTTCTGTTATTTGTTTAATTAAAGTAATGATTATCCCGAAATCCAGTAATTATATTTAGCCACAAATCCATGGAGTATAGAACTAAGGAGAACAATCTCTATACATACAAGGTGTCCGTCAAAAGGGTTTAATTGGTGGCGCCACTTTAGCAAGTTCGAAACATAAAATACCATAATAATGGAAAAAATCTACAATGATGCAAGAAAAAATATTTGGAACACAATGGGGAATGGATGAAAATTTTCAAAAATCTTGACATTTTGTTTATAGGTAGGAATAAGCTTCCTTATTGCCAGAAAAAAATACAGATGTTACCGTGACTTAGTAAAAATAAAAAGATGAAAAGGGGTTGGTGGGCCTATATGCCCGCCTTACACAGTGGTACAGCAAGAGCAGCATTGATATTTTCGATTAAAATGGCTGTAAATGTACCGTATATCGTTACCGTATAAGGCTGGTATATAGGCCCACCAACACCTTTTCATCTTTTTGTTTTTTTCTATGCCACAGACAAAAATCTGATTTTTTTTTTCTGACAATAAGGAGGCTTATTCCTACCTATAAACAAAATTTCAAGATTTTTGAAAATTTTCATCCATTCCTCATTGTATAATTATATCAGAAGGAGGACGAAATAATGAGTAGCATTTAGATAAAAATGTTTTGTAATTGGTTGTCGACTTATCTTGCTACTCTACCGACATTCTGGACGGATTTGGAACTATCATTTACTGCTTTCCGCTGGACACTTTTTCATCTGTTTTCCTATATGAGTTTGTCTCCTTACCTATATACTCCATGCACAAGACTCCTTGAAATTGGGTCCCAATTTCACACGCGCCGATTCCTTACGTTCAAAATTGTCTGATTTCGAAATGCTAAATCGATTTCAGATCAATATAACCGACTATAGGCACACAAGTCTTGGCAAGGCACAGATTATAATACTGTTAGCACAACTCGATCGGGAAATGTATCGCGTGATACTGAATAATTTCGCACATCCTTCCCAGTTTCTTTTTTAAAATGGCTTTATACTTTGGGTCTTATTCTTAGTTGAATAAAGGACACGCTAGGCTTCTTTGAGTATATGTGGCAAACGAAACGTCACAAAGAATAACCGAACAGTCCACGTCACAACCTATTATAGCGTGACCAACACCGCAGTACCGCGCCTTAGGTATGTCACACCCCCCCCCCCCCCCCCCCCCCCGTCACGCCGCTCGCATATATAAGGCGCGGTAAAACGGTATTGGTCAAGCTATAGGAAGGCAGTCGACTACCTTCCGACCATTCCCGATCCCTCAGAGGATCCACTCCCCAGAAGCCGTCATGCCGTCCGAAAGAGGCCGGCATACCCGGCGTCCTAGACATGTGCTCTCTGATCCGGACGACTAGATCTCAGCACCAGCAGCCATCTAGAGTATTCTAGAGGATTGCAGCTGCGAACTATCTCTTCGGACTATGAAGTTCGCAATCTCCCTCACGCCCTATTCGTCTTCTAAAAACGTATTTCTTAAAAACTAGTCTAAATAGCTGGCTTGTTGAAAATTGATTTTATAGCGTAAAATATTTTCTCGACACGGGAATAATTCGGTAATTACTTTAATTATACTATTATTATTGATTATTGACATTAAACTTTTATTATTGAGATTGAAAATGTTATTGAATATTAATATAATTTAGTGTGTTCAATATGTGCATGCCTACGTGTTGGCTGAATACATGAAACAAAACAAATTGTAAGACCTATGTGTATAACACTGTATTCCTAGCAAATAAATCTTTTGAATTTGAATTTCTCTACCCCGCCCCAACTCGGGCTGAACCGGTTCAACCCACATCTGCAGTTATTGTGCCTTGCGCACTGCGTCCCATCCCAACTCTAGGTGGCATTCCCGTTTGTGGGTTTGCGCTCCCCACACTGAATCCGATTACTGGTAACGCTAACTGGAGGCCTTGCCCGACTCATACCGTTTCAAGACGTCACAACCAACCTGCACATTTTTGTACTAATTTCTAGGTTGCCTGCCATGATGATCACTTTGTTTTCCGTTTGTCTGCCGGTCGAGACCATTGAACGGGTACAGGTGTTTAAATGAAGCAAGATATTTTAACACAAGTGAAGAAAAAATCTGAAATCTGCTGTTTTGTATGTTCATATGATACATAATGGTGTTTACATTGAAAGTGTAGGAAATTATAATTATAAAATAGGGTTTCAAACGTGGTCAGGATTCTTATCATAGACACAGACGAAGGGTTAATAAGACTTCATTAATTAAGTTTATGGAAACATCGACCGTTCATTTAAATCAATCAAATCAAATCAAATCAAAATATACTTTATTCAAGTAGGCTTAGATACAAGCACTTTCGAATTGTCAGTTACAATGAGAGAAGTCTTTGCTGGGAAACATACAATATGATCCAACATTTGTTGCAAGGATTAGGGAAACCCAGAAAAACCTAATCAGATCATTTAACTTAAGTATAATACTTACTTATTATTAATAAAATCATCATTTTAAAAATTAAAATAATTAATAACATAAATCCCAACAGGATTGTCAATAAAAAAGAAAAAGAATCTACAATGTGTCTAGAATAAAATTCTAAATGTCAGAGTATATAAAACAATTAATATGCGTGTACCAATTAACGATTACAATATTGTCTTAATTATACTTAAAACTTTTACAATTGTGTTATAACTAATTTATAATTGATACACGCAAAGGAGATGTACAAATTCTCCAGATCAATGTTCATATAAAATATAAACTATTTTTTTTTCAGAGATGTATAAGGTCTCTAGGCGTCACGACATGCGATAAAATTAAATATATTAATTTGACTGAATTCTACTGAGATGTTTAAGGTCTCTTAGGGGTCAAAGTGAACATTAAACATGGTACATTAAACAATTATTATTCAATCAAAATTTCTTAGAGATGTATATGGTCTCTAGGCGTCATAACATGCAAAAAGATAAAATTTGTTAATTAAAATCCTCAGAAATGTTTAAGGATATACCTCTATAAATAAAACAAAACTCTTAGAGATGTATACAGTCTCTAAATCAAATAAAAAATGAATAACTTCAATCGAGTACAGGATGAAGTCTCTCACGTCATCAGTTCATTAAACACTGGTAGGCAGTTACTAGGTATACAATTAATTTGGTCCTTGCTAGCATGAACAGACCGGACCCCACAAACTGCACCCGTTCACGAGCATGACGCATATCTCAGCCATCGCCTCCCTCAACCATATTTTAGGGAAGGTTGCGACCCGATCAACGACACCACACTCGCAGTCCAGCTTATAAATGCCTGCACTCTGCAAAGGGGTGCTACTCTTCACGGGTCTAAGGTATTGAGACACCTTCTCCAACGAGCTCCAGATACCACGTTCCAAGCAGAATCCCAGTATGAAGAAACCAACAGTCGAGCGTAAACCTGCCGTATTACCATATGTGAAAGGGGTCACAGACAAGATCGGAAACATCTTGAAGCGTGTTTCTAAAAAAACATATTTCAAGCCGTTGAAGAAGGTGTCTCAATACCTTAGACCCGTGAAGAGTAACACCCCTTTGCAGAGTGCAGGCATTAATAAGCTGGACTGCGAGTGTGGTCTTTCATACATTGGTCAAACGAAACGCAGTGATCAACCCGGGTGAAGGAGCACATAGCAGATGTCAAGCACCGTCGGTGTAATAGGTCTGCTGTCTGTGAACATGTCATTGACAAACCAAACCACTCAATTAAGTTTGATAAACCTTCTATCCTTGCCAAAGAAAAAAGATATTTTCCCAGGATGCTACGCGAGGCTATTGAGATTAAAAAGCATCCTAATTTTAATAGAGAAGATGGATTGTCACTACCACCAGCTTGGGATCCTGTAATACATCGCATCAAGGAACAAGCGAAACACAGGACTGCAAAACCTTAATTTCCGAACGGTGTAAAATATCTTATCTGTTTAAAAGTAATTTAATAGTCTCTGTTTTTTAAATATTATAATTAGTAATGAGGTAGCCTGGGAGTTTTTCTTTGCAGCGTTTCTTTTCTCCTCAGTACGCCTCATTTGTGAAATGCTGCTTGGTAAATTATTAGAATAAAATAATTAAGACCCTTCTGGCACATGTGTAACTGTCTTTACAACTTAGGCCCATCTGGCATGTATGTACACCTTTATTTGTGTTTTTTCAAAAAAATGGGTAGTTTGCACAAATTGTAACTTTGACAGAGAAAAATACATCTTTTCTCAGTCCACCCGTGACCATGGAAAGCTGGAAAGCTTTCGAAACGTCGGGAACTAAAATGAGATAATATACGCGATATAATCCGTTAAATTGTTTTATTTCAATATACTAGATGGTGTTTTTTTCAAAACTGATTCCGAAACCGAAAAAGTGTTATCATGACCTGTGTAAAGTGATCACCTAAAATTGTTAAAGTAAAAGGACTTCCAAATTCAACATCGAATTACATTAGTCACTTGAAAAGAAAACACGACGAAGTAAAAAACAGGTAAATAGTTAGCAATCATTCGAATATTTTATTCGCGAATAATTTATTCGTGGAACATTTTATTCGCGAATGATTTATTCATCGAATAAATTATTCGCGAATAATTTTTAGACGAATAATCATTCGAAGATTTTATTCATTATTCGCGAATGTTTTTGTTGTTTTTATTCGTTATTCGTCATTCGAATAAATTTTGCCCATCTCTGCTTTTAGCCACGTGTTAAACACTGTATAAACATTATAATTGTATATTTACATGTACAATTCTATCAGATAGTTTGGCCAATCTGATCAGGTTGGTTTGTTTGTTTTTTATTATTCGTAAGGAGTATGGTAGCTGGCCGCAAGTTTTATTTTCAGTGTCATAGAAATGTGTATGGGATTATAAAGATTTCTTTTAAAGCCTAGGGGCTAAATGTACTATTTTAGTCTCGTTTCGCGAAGCTAATATGACGTACTTTTTGAGCAGGAGAAGTGAAAAAGAACATAGAGTATAGCTGTTATGAAAATCTATACTAATATAAAGTTGTAATAATGAAATCTCTTTATATTGAAAATATTTTAAAAAATATATTGAGTCTGCGTATTCGGAGGCTGTCAAAAAAAAAAAAATTTCGCATGTTTGTATGTGTCGTTGTGACTCCATCATGCCAAAACGGCTATACAGATTTCAACTATTTTTGCTACAATTGTATGCTGGACATCTACATATGGTTATTTATTAAAATAATTTATTTAAAATAAAACACACGTAATTGAATAGGCCGCATGGAAATTTAGAACACACTTCAACAATACAATACGTTTGTACAGATAAATGTACTCGGTACTTACTCTTCAATTTCTTATATCTCTGCTTCTTTGTATTAATCATAATTTTAACACTACACTTAACTCAAATCAAAACTCACGAAATATAACATGGGGACGCGCGCACGCAATGTCTTTCAGTTCACTACAGGCTGGCGAAACTTATAGAAAAATCTGTTGATGATTTGTTTGATGTCGTGATTTTAATGGCGTCCGCTGTCCATCACATACAAGCACTGCCAACTTGCCCACTTTGTCACACGTAAGTCAAAACTACCCCACAATTAGAAAAAGTATAACGAGGGCTGATGATACGTTAGTTCCTGACGTTGACGTTTAGAATATGAAATCTGGTCTAATCGTTGATTATACAATGGATATTTTTTTATATAAGATTAAGATTTATCATATATAGCAATAATAACGGTTTTTCAAGCAACCTCTGCAGACATAGGTGTCGTCGGGCTGTAGTAGAAAAATATATAAATTAAAATATGCAACAATACTCGAAAACACGAAGCATGTATTTATAATCAGTATTTTTTTTAATTAATTCGCCATACAAGTTCTATGAACTGAACAAATAAGCGCGCCGAACATTTTACTAAGACCGATTTTTGCAACCAATGCATCGAAATTCTGCCTTCTTCTAGCGGTTACGACAAATTTACTTATGAAGTTTGACTGACGATGGTAACGCCATCTATTTGGGCACATATTTTACAGATACATATTTTTTTCGAGTGACAATAATGTGACTATATTCACTACCATAGTCTCCGCTAGTACGAGTATGTCCTTTTCCACCTATGTCATAAAAGTCAAACACATCTACTCACCTTTCTTCGAGCTCTTCACCGACAAAATCCCTCCATCATCACGCGAAGGCACCACCAACACCTGGTTTCCTTCTAGCAACTTCTCCTCGGCCTCATCAGTCTCCACCACAGTCTTCACTGGCGTCGCCATCTTGATCTATTTCACAAAATGGCGGGCGTTCATGCCGCGCCGTTCGGTTCAGTTCTGGAATGTTCCGTTGTATAAATTTCTACATAGCATGTAGTGTATAATGTATATCAGTCTTCTGTTTGGCTGGCGTTGGTAATTCTGAAACAATAGAGAACAGTGTTAGATATTATGTTATATTTGTATCTTTAGTTTTTATTACTATTGTCTGATGATGAGACCGGTCGCGTAGGGAGATTATCTCACGAATTTTTTAAAACGTTTTTCAAAATTTCAAATGGCCACTTGAAAATTTTAGGTAAAATGGTCACTTGGTGGTTACGGAACATTACACTACGGAGAGGAGGTACAGAAAAACGTGACGCGCCGTCACGTTTTTTCTTCTGTACTAAAAAACGTGACGGCGCGTTACATGGGGGGAAAGGGGGTTAAGAATCTCCAAAAATTGCGTTACGTAATACTTGAACGCTCCCTACGAGGATTAGGATGTCGACTAGTTGGAAGTGTCGTTGAATTAACCATGTGAACGATTTGAGAATGTGGACGGGATAAAATTTGGGAATGAAACGTGAACTGAGTGGTAATGTCAACGAGGTAAGAAGTTAATACCTAATCGGACCGACGGTGCCCTTAACGGCTAGCTATCAATACCTCCAAGTGCGAGTATACATAGCAGACGCGTGGGGTTAATATAACCTAATTCTCATCGGCTTACCCATTTTAAGGCATTTCAATACTTTATTCTACTGTTGTTAAAGAAAATATACTCCGGCTTTACCAACAAACTGTTGGACGTCACGCCACTGATACATACACAACAATGAAACACATTAAACAGATTAGACTGGCACTTCAGCTCTGCCAGTAAAGAAGTTGCACACAGCCTTTATGAATGCAAACTTATTCGGGGGTTGTTTGACTTTGAGAGGAAGACCATTCCAAAGGTGGTTCTCTTGTCATTCGAAGCACAAAGTGCGCGACCTAGGTTTCAAACTGGACAGTCAGCTGAACTATCATGAACATACAACAACCATGTGCAAGAAGGCAAGCATAACCATCGCGTGTCGGTAGCCCCCTCCTAACAGAGTACCACGATAATACCCACCCCGCGTGAAAGAGAACTGAAAGTATGTTAATAAATGGGCAATGTCAGTTTTTGTACAGCAGTGTTTAAAAAATAATTACAGGCTAAACCATAGCAGACCGAGAGCATTTTCAATAAAGTACAGTTGGCATAGACAGCGGTATAAGCATCCTACTTTCAGGTCAAAGGACCAGGGTTCGAACCCCGGCTAAGGTGGAATGACATTTTCAATAGGTTAGGAAACATCACAGTAATATAAAATAGAACAAGGTGCCTGCAACTTCGTACGCGGAGGAGAAAAAATCATAATTCATCTTTTCGTCTTCAGTGTAATCGGGTCAAAAGTATCTTTTAACCATCTGTGAATACCTACTTAGCAACCCGTGTGCTAAAAATGGTTGGAATCCGTTTAGCCGATCTCGCGTGATGAAGCCACAACGACACATACAACACACACAAATATACAAAAAATCGATTTTTTTTTTTGTTTCTGTGTACTTGAAATGGTTCTTTACAATATATATATATAAATATCTTCAATGTACAACCATTTCGATTCCGCAATTTTATAATATTATAGATAACTATCATTAATATTAAACATTATCATTCTCCTGCCCTTATCTCATTTATTTGGGGTCAGAGCTGCATGTCTTTTCCTTCCATACTTTCCTATCACCCGTCATCTCCTGGCTTCATCAAATTTTATTAATCCATCCATCTTTTCTTTGTTCTTACTTTTCTTCTACTTTTGTTTATTATTAACATTAATATTAAACATCAATGCAAAAATTCTTACACAACACCACATGACTCACCGTTTTGGTTTATCACAATTTCAATTAAACGATCTAATTTCACACTTACTCGCAACACAACACAAGAACAACTCCACAGACGTCCACATGTTCAATCATATTCCCAACAGTTAAGGATGAAATTTTATCAATTATACATTTGAGTTTGGACTTTTAATCTCGGAACTTGTGATATGTTGACAGTAATTGACGCCTATAGACCTAATCGTTTCTGAGAATGTGGGCGGAGTGTTTAACCAGTCTGTTTACTAACTTTAATTGTCACGACATCCCTAACTGCTCAGATGTTTGATAGGTCAAGTCGACTTATACAAGGTGCACGCGAGGAAACCCGAAAGAATTTAACCTTTTGAGCGCCAAGCAGCGAAGTAATACGACGTGACCTAGACGCAACAAAATAATATGAACCTTCAAAAATAAAATACAAATCAAATCAAAATCAAAATAATTTGTCAGAATAGGTACAGTTGCAAGCATGCGTACAAATACTTGAATAATTAAGCTTTATTTAATACTAGCTTCTGCCCGCGACTTCTTCCGCCTTAAATTCGTTTATCGCGGATAACGGATTTTTCCGGGATAAAAAGTAGCCTATGTCCTTCCCCGGGACTCAAACTATCTCCATACCAAATTTCATCCAAATCGATTCAGCGGTTTAAGCGTGAAGAGGTAACAGACAGACAGACATACAGACAGACACTCTTTTGCATTTTTAATATTAGTATGGATTCTAGTATTAAAAACATGTCATTAAATAGGGAATATGCATGAATTTTTATTTTTGCTTTGTTAAATGTTTATTTATGTAACAAATAGTAGACAAAAATACATTTTCGATAACTTTAAAACTAGCCAAGATATAAGCCATCAAACATTTCTTTCTATCTCTTTCTAGCAAAACAGAATTTAATATGGAGTTTATATGGCCGGAGTGCACTATGACGTAACAGTTCATGTCGGACCTCTCTGTCAAACCGTCGTCTAATTAGTAGTTTAAAATGCCTATATAAGAATTTAATTTTAATTTCACTTTTTGAAATCGTTTTTACAGTATTTTGATATTTTGTTAAGAAAAGCGATAAAAAATATCATGCAGAGAGGAAGAAAAAGTATACATAATTATGTAAGTTATTATTGAGAATTTTTTAACTATAAATTAAATCATTGTTATCATGTCACTTGATTTTTAAAATTCAAATATCCCTTCACACTGTAGAAACATTTATCCATCAGCCATTTCGCCAATTTACGTTTAAATATATTTCTGGATAAAATCTGCAAATCATTTCGTAAATAATTAAAAATTGTCATACACATATTAAAAATATTTTTTTTTTGTGTCTGTGACTAGGACCAAGGACCATTAAAGCAAGAGGACTGACCATCTCCATACAAAAAGCCGTTCCCCGATATGTACAGCGCCATCTATGTCATAAGAATTATTTTTTACAATTATTCAACTTTGCAAGCGTGACACAGTTATTATATGTTACGATTTATTTATTATTAGCTATTTACGAACGAATTGTTACTATACTATGTCTATTTAATTAATTTTAACATAATTAAATGTTTATTTATAAAGCGCCATCTAGATTTTGCCAGAATATCTCTTTGCGATCGGAACACGATCCAAAGTATGGCAACTGTCAGTCCTCTTGTTTCAATAGTCCTTGCTAGGACGTTTGTACAGAAGGGACATAAGTTGTGGTCTTGTCCTTTACTCTATTCTACTCATTGGTTGATACTTTGCCCTACTACCTTAAGGTTGTCTGGGAGAGATCGCTTCTTAGCGATAAGACCGCCAGAGGGGCTATTCCGAAACCCGAAAAATGAAATTCGTATGCCGCTATTCCGCTCACTCAAATACAGCTTAACATGAGAGCGAGAGGGACGGCACGTTACGAACTTCGAATTTTGAGTTTCGGAGTAACCACTCTGTTGTTTACCATTTCTCATGCTGTTTTAGATTTAAGTGTCTGATGTTTTCTTTTGGTGTGCAATAAAGCGTATTGTATTGTAAAATAGTGATTGCAGAACGAGGTATTGATATTATATTCGAAGTTTTTGAATCATGAAATTTGGTCTGTATATGCAAGTCAGTGGCAAGAATTTTCGATGCCGTGATTTGCCGACTGTGGCGGTCAAAAGTTAACCACGAATTATAGGTCATTCGCAAAAAATGTTATGAACCCCAGTCAAATCCGGTTTAGTTTTGAAGATATTAGCAATTTTCATGAAACTATTTATTGTTATTACTAAAGTGCTTAACTTCTTTTGATCGCGACGGTGCCATTGCCACGTGTGTTGCCAAGTTTCGCGTCGCTTTTCACAGACATCAAAGCGATAGCTACCAATCAACAAAGTCATCCTTTCGAAAGAAAACACATTTATTGCAGCGAAATGATAACACCATGAAGAAAGCTTAAAGAAATAATTAAATTAAAATTATCTCAAATCTAGATTGACAATAAACAATTGACTTAATATAAGTATACAACACGGTGCTACCATGTCCGCAACAAAAGGCCACCACTCAGCATGATGCTGCGACATCGCGTTAATATCGCAGCGCTGGTCTTCCGTGGGACCCGAGGTAGGTAGGTAAAAACAGCAATAGGAAGTCCTGACGTAATGTTTACATGTAAACCTATTAAGATAATGTATGTATGTGGTGTAGGGCTAGACAAATCCAAGTGAAGGATTTTTATGTATATAATCTTTATTATTATAAAGTTGTAAAGATGAAATGTTTGTATGTGTCGTTGTGGCTTCATAACGTTAAAACGGCTGAACGAATTTCAACTATTTTTGATACACGGGCAGCTGGGTGTCTCCAGATGGTTATATTAAAAGAGATCATTTTCATAGAGAAGCGATGTTCCAAGGTTTATGTACACAAAAATCGACAAAACAAGTTATTTTTTTGGTGATTTTAACTGAGGGTCTTTTATTTCTTCTATAGTCTTCTGAAATGCTTGATTAAAATCTTTCGGATTACCTTGTATTCGCTAGTAGTATTGAAAGATACGTCGTAGTATTTAGTAGTAGTTTCCTCCCCAGGAAATACTAGTAGGTACTATTCCGTGATCATTCACTTGGTGGTTCGAGGAATAAATAATCAGTGAACCGATAACAGAACCGGTAGAACATCTAGAAAAAACCGGCCATGAGCATGTCGGACCATGGTCAGTGTAGGGTTCCGTAGCCGAAAAAAAAGCACTATGTAATGCTGTACAGAAGAAAAAATACGATATGAAAATGTGCACTAGCAAAAGAGCATATCTCCACGGCACTTACGTCCTTTTGCTGTAAGCGCAGTTTTTCGGCGATATCTCAAAAACGGTTTATTGCTGCAAATAATTTTCGTTGAAAGTATTTATTAAGATTTATCTTTTTAACTAGTTTCATATTTTTGGACACAAAGCATAGAAAATAGGGGACACGACAAAATGTATGCTACTTTCCGAGCGATTTGTTCCGTAATATATGTACATATTGTAGTTTTTGAGTAAAATGCCTGTGACATACGGACCGATGGACGGACATGACGAAACTATAGGGGTTTGATTTTGCCATTTTGGCTACGGGACCCTAAAAAAAAGCTGAAAATTCTTAAACGACTGCACCGTCTTTATTGAAAACTGCATCCTAATCTCTTTTAAAATGCGCGCATTCTAGAAAAATAATTTCTCGTGTTTCCATGTGAATAAGATGAAGTATAGTCAGCGTCAAATTGTTTGTAACATCCAAAGCGCCAAATATGTCGCAACACGTTTTTATTACCATAGGCACTAAGTGTGCCGATATACGGTATACCCGGATAAGACCGCATCAAAGGTAAGATCGGATTAAAGCAATTCCCAGCGAAACGGTAGATATTTTTTTAACACTGGCAAAATGCGTGCGTCGCCA
This sequence comes from Hedya salicella, assembly GCA_905404275.2. Taxonomy (NCBI): domain Eukaryota; kingdom Metazoa; phylum Arthropoda; class Insecta; order Lepidoptera; family Tortricidae; genus Hedya; species Hedya salicella. The sequence goes on from FR990120.1 coordinate 7,334,289, forward strand.
TGTTATCCCTTACGCACACTATGTTGCCAGTAGTAAAAAAATATCTACCGTTTCGCTGGAAATTGCTTTCACCCGATCTTACCTTTGATGCGATTCTATACCTTATTTGTCGCTTTGGATGTTACAAACTATTTGAGGCTGACTGTACTTGTCCGACGGCAATCCACTTGAGCGTAAACCGCGAAATCGATTAACAACGGCGTTGATTACCCGCCAACCTTGCGGCTATTTCCTTTGGTTTAATGTTACCAGCTCACTGGTTCTAAGAGCCATAAACACCATTGGCCCTTTTATATCTATGTCTATACTATCATTCATTGAATAAATATATTTAATAAAATGATTGTTACGGACTATTTGGAGGTCACTGAATCGAAAAAAAATTGTCTTGGATTTTTTGTATGTTCGTATGTGTCGTTGTGGCTTCATCACGCTAAATCGGCTAAACGGATTTCAACTATTTTTAGTACACGGGTAGCTGGGTATCTCCAAATGGTTATAGAATACTTGTTACCCAACTATTACGCTGTCGAAAAAACAGAGGTTATGACTTTGTCTCCTCCACGAATGAAGTTGCGGGTGCCTTCTAGTTCATCATAAATGTAAGTCTGTAACGTTGTATTAAGCAATAATTTACGATAAAAGACATCGGAGATGATGTAACCGACTAATAGACTTCATACGCGGTGCCACGCGGCTATTACAATAGAATTTAATGACAGACAGGCCTGGGACATCGTAAAGATGGCGGGGAACGCCGATCATTCATGATAAATCTAAATGAGATATTGTATGATAATATACAGTGTCGTGTGGTCCATATAGGCACAAAGGGAATGCCAATCCTAAACGACCATGGCTTCATACAGGCACAGAGAAACTGCTTACCCTGAACGACCAATGGCTCCATTTAGACTAGGGAGTGCAATAACCGACAAAATTTCATAATCGATTATTATATCGGCTATGTAGAACAATAACCGGTTAATCGGTTATAACCGATTATTTCAAAACTTCTAAATTATTATAGATATAGGAGACTAAATACGGCGAAATATACTGCAATTGCCTGACAAATGAAATGTGAACCTTTCTCAATAACTTTGTTAATCATTCCGTCAAAAAAAATCGAAATCAATTAACATTCAACAATTATAACATGCATTTGTATTTGGACATATTAAAGTATATAATATAATTATGCATGTACTCATAATCAAGCTAAATATATATTAACTTAAGTTAATGATAAAAAGTTTATAAAACAAAATTTACTTGAGGCTCAATCAAAGAGATCAATCAAATTACCTCTATTTGATTGATCTCTTTGATTGAGGCTGAAGTAATTTTTGTTTTTTAATTGTTTTATCATTGTTAACAATTTAGTATACATGAGCAATGAACTTCATATAAAAGATATTATTTAAACAATGGGCAAATAAAATTTTAAAGTTCTTACAAAAAAATTAAATAACCGGTTATAAAAAAATCTATAAACAATTATGTAATTCGGCCGAAATAACCGATCTCATCGCTGAGATAAACCTCGTTAAAGTTCTGGGGTGTCGGGGCTCCGCTGACGTGAGGATTTTGGTTTAAATGTCGCATTTTCCAGTCATGCGGGGGAATTACATGATTTAATTCCACCAGCCCTTTTCCACCATCGGGACACACGTCACAGGCGTTCGGTACATCCACATGTGGTCGATACTCGTATTCCGCATATCCGCACGAAGCGCTTCGGTGCCACTTTCATCATGCGTACCGCAAAGGAGTGGAACTCGTTGCCTGCGAGTGTGTTCCCCGACCATTATAATTTGGGCGTGTTCAAGACGAGAGTGAATACGCTGTTTCTAGACGGACATGATACATCCTCGGCCGCATCGTCACCTAACAACAGTGTGGGATTGCGGTCAAATGCCCGTCTATAGTCAATAAAAAAAAAAGAGTTATTTGCTTCTATCTCGAACACGAACACCGGAATCAAATTATGAATTTGTCATTTGACATTGTTTAGTACAGTTACCAGCATCAATATCTGCTATAACAAAGCGGGTGGATATATCTGACACGTCCTAACAGCCCCAGAAATAGAGTCGTGTCAGATATTTATGCGCGCGTTGTTGATGCAGATATTAATGCTGTTGACTGTACCAACACCTATGCTCGGAGTCTCCTTGCGTGATCGAAATCAGAAATTAGGAGATCCGCCGAAGAACCAAGGTCGTCGATATAGCTTGGAGTTGCTAGACTTAGGCGGCGGTGGGCATTGCTCGTATAACCGACGGCCGCTGGGGCAGAAAGTTTCTCGAGTGGCGACCGCGTACAGGACGACGCAGCGTGGCTTTCGAGCCAGCGTTATACTAAGGTGGGACCATTTCGGGGCATAGTTTAGTTGTAGTAATTTATTTTTTGTATTTCTCTAATTATGTATGCCGTAATAAATGTATTTGCTTTCATTCTTCTTTCAGCGTAGGAAGGCCCCAAACAAGGTGGACCGATGATCTTGTGAAAATCGCGGGAAACCGTTGTATGGGGACGGCGCGGCGCACGACCATTTGTTCTGGAAATCCTTGGGGTAGGCCTTTGTCCAGCAGTGGACGTCCTTGGGCTGATATGATGATGATGAGTACCTACAGACGTTTGCGAATCGGAAAACACGAATCGTTAGGAATTTTTAAGAATTGTGTTAGCCGGCCCTTTGTCTGGAATTCAAATTATTGTTAATACTGAGTGAGTGCGGCCAACATTAACACGGTTGCCCCTAATGGTGCGTCACGCAATTGCTTATCAGAAGTCCATGCCTCCACTGTGGAAGTGTGGAGTCACTCCTCCATACTGAATGCGCATTTGGACATAAAACATTATCGTTTTGTAGGGCAACAGTGAACATGTTAGAATGGTTTTGAAAGTGATAGAAAAAAATAAAAAAAAATACCACTTTTTCTGATCTGGAACAACTGGACAAAGACAATAAAATGATTTAATGTGTACATATAAACTATATTAATCTGAACTATTGATTTATATCTACAACAACTAGCACACAACACGCCTCCGCCGCTTAGACTGAGCCACGTAAGCTAGGCCGAGCGACAACCGCGAATCCCTTACGTCATAAAGCTAATGTGGATGTAAATAAATAGAGAAGAGTATTATAGACGTATAAGTCTGGGCACGTGTTCAGGGCCCCCAACCTCACGGGTCCTCTAAAAATCTTTAACGCCGTTTTTTTACAGTCAAGTCTAATTTTATTATTGAGTTCCCCAGGGCCCCTTATTTTTGTGTCTACGAGGGTCCCCTATTCCTCTGTGCGCAAGGGCCGCCCCGGGTATAAAGACGGCCTTGGATGTATCGTTTCAAGCGAATGACTCTCTGATACTAATTATAACAACAAAGACCTGGGATTCGCATATGACAAAAACGATCTTGTACAAAGACTTTTTTAATATATAGATAGACTTATAAAGGCCGAAATACACCGGATGCGTGCGCAGCACGTGCACGTACGCATGTGCGTAGCGTGCGTGTTGTATCGTATGAAATGTCAACGTACGTTATATGGGTATTCGTACTTTACAACGCGCATGCCACGCGCACGTCTACGTACACGCCACGCACACGCATCCGGTGTGGCTTGGCCCTTAAGCCCTTACTCGCCATTATAAACGTGCTTGTTTCTTAAGTAGTATACTTAAAAAAATGCTTGTATAAATGCAATAATATGTTGCCTACTTAACAATGAGACGACGAACTACCGCAATTTTTGGCTAGTGATGGCTGGTTGGATATAAGAACGGAGAATGGTCTAGTATTTAAAACTGGCTCGGTTTAAATCGCAGTGTTTTTTTCTTCGACAAGATTAAGATCTTGCAGTTATCTCCTGGACTATGTAATAGCAATGCTTTTACATAACCAAACGACATGTTATCTGACCACGCCACTACGCGAACAAATAACACTATATTCATAACAACACGAGGGAAACACGACGTTTTGACATGTTTACACAGGTGTCAGTCTGCAAAACTTGAATTTGACAGGCCATGAGTTCAACCACCATTTTGGTTTTGCTTAGTTAAAATATAATAATTACATTAGCATTCACATATTACGTCACAGCGATAAGGGGGGAGGGATCATGCCAGAGCTAGACGTGACAGGCCGTGTAACAGAGATAGCAAAAACAGTGAAGGGGGAGGATCCAAAAAGTCAAAATTTTGCGTTTGCTTCACTTTGCACAAGTACAGTGGCGGTTACTCCACAAACAAGAGCATAGGTCTCAAGTTAAAAAAGTAATGACGATATTACTAATCGTAGGTCAAACGCAAATAATTGATAAAGCGTCTTTCCGATGAAATCAATCAAAAATCGAGGATCAAAAATGCGGTTTTTAAAGTTTCAGTATCGGCACTCTACATGGACATGACAAAGGCGTTTGACTTTGTCAGTCATGAAATGCTATTGGATAAGCTATTAGGTGCAGGATAAGGGGAAATGTCCACAATTTGATTGGATCGTATCTTTGCAACAGAAAACAGATACCACAAATTTCATATTTAAACCCCAAATCCAAGGAAGAAGTTACTTACTCATCAGATTTGAGAGAAATTAGGTATGGTGTCCTTCAGGGGAGTATTTTGGGACCTTTACTATTTATCATATATATTAATGACCTCCCAAAAGCCACTAGACATCCTATGGTCTTGTTCGCGGATGATAGTACAATTGTATTTACTGATCCACCATCTGAAACACTAGAATCCGAAATAAACGCAACATTACTATCTATTATTGAATGGCTTTGCAGAAATAACCTTAAAGTTACCTTGACCAAGACACATATAATGAATTTTAATATGAGACGGAAAGAGCTTCAAAATCCCAAACCACATTATAAAGATTTCACTATTTCAGAAGCTAAAAATACAAAGTTCTTAGGTTTAGTAATAGATAACACCCTGCCATGGAAACATCAAATTGAGAATGTATGTAAAAAGCTGAGTAGTTTTTCCTATGCGTTACACATGTTGCGAAAAATAGTGGGCCAATCAGCCGTGCTGACATCATATCATGCATATATGTCTTCAACCCTCAGATATAGAGTTATTTTCTGGGGTAATGCCACTGAGTGTGAACTAGTCTTTCAAGCACAAAAGAAATGTGTCAGAGCAGTATGTGGGCTACGACCATCTGAAACATGTAAACCCCACTTCATTGAACTACAAATTCTTACTTTTCCATGGCTCTATATACTTGAAGTGTGTTTATTTGTAAAATGTAACTCTGACCATTTCAAATACTTTTCGAGTCATAGACTGCAAAATATTTTTTTTGCTACGCCCTCTAAAACTGGTCTCATGACTAAAAGTATAATTGGTATGGCCCCAAAACTATATAACCGACTACCAAGTGCCATAAGAGACAAGGAGGATATCTTAGAATTTCAGCTAGCTTTAAGAAAATTATTGATAGAATAGGCCTATTATTCTGTAGCTGAATATCTAAACGATAAACAAGATACCTATTAGTATTAAATAAGAATTATAATTGTTGTTAATTTAAGTTTAATTGTAAATATTCAATTCCATTAATTCAAAATAATTTATTTCAGACAAAGTCCATAATGTGTTAGTGACATAGAAGTACCTAAAACTAGGGTTAGTATTTATTATATTGCATACCCTAACAGGGTCTATGTTTGAAACTTTGCCATTTATAACAACTATATCTACAACATGCAGCAATAAATAACTTCTTTGACTTTAAATTCATATATGACGAGCGATTGAGCCCTGTATAGCTAAGAAGTGGCCACGGGCAGCCAACGGGTCGGAGGAGATATGGGTACGCTGGTTAAGTAACAACAAAGATTACATTACACAAACAATTACATTTATTGATTACAAGACAACAAAGAAAACACGAGCAAGCAAGCGTTATGGTTAAAGGTGAGGAACTGGAACTAGTTAATAGTACAGTCTTTCTCGGTATAACATTAGATTCTAAGCTCCAATGGGGTCCCCATATTGCTAATCTCTCGAATAGACTGAGTTCTGCAGCTTTTGCAGTAAGTAAGATTCGTCAATTAACAGACGTGATAACGGCTCGATTAGTGTATTTCAGTTATTTCCACAGTATTATGTCGTATGGCATCTTACTATGGGGCAGTGCTTCCGACATTAATACTATATTTGTTCTGCAGAAGCGGGCTGTTCGTGCGATATATAAAATGAACTATAGAGAGTCGCTTAGAGATAAGTTTAAGGACATTAATATAATGACAGTGCATTGTCAATACATTTATGAGAATATTATGTATGTACATAAAAATATTACCGACTTTAAGAAGAACTGTGATATACATAATATTAATACTAGAAATAAGCATAAGCTCGCAGTGCCTGCTACTAGGCTCCATAAAATAAGGAGATCATTCATGGGTAACTGTGTGAGATTTTATAATAAACTTCCTAGCAGCATAACTGAGTTGTCTATTGGTAAATTCAAAAATATTGTGAAACGAAAATTATTTTCTAAAGCTTATTATAGCACACAAGACTACATGAATGATGAAGCCGCGTGGGATTAATGTAAATTATAGCGTCATGTAGGTATATGAATAATTATTTTAACGAATACCTAAGGTATTATTATTATTTTAATCTTAATTGTTTTATATACTCTGATATTTAGAATTTTATTCTAGACACATTCTAGATTATTTATTTTTTATTGACAATCCTTTTGGGATTTATCTTATTGATTATTTTAATTTTAAAAATGTTGATTTTATCAATAATTTTACACTTACGTTAAATGATCTGATTAGGTTTTTCTGGGTTTCCCTAATCCTTGCAGCAAATGTTGGATCATATTGTATTTCTCCCAGCAAACATTCACTCTCATGTAACTGACATTTCGAAAGTGCTTGTAACTAGGCCTACTTAAATAAAGAATATTTTGATTTGATTGATTTGATTTGACATAGATGAAGTAGCAAGACACGTGGTCTGCTGGAATCCGATGTTGGATGTGGAGTAATGATGGTGAATGTAAGATGTAATGATGGTGGATGTAGATGTATTAATGGTGGATGTAGATGATGCTGAACAAGTACTCGTATTATGATTCGTTTGAAAGGTGACTCCATCGAGATATCACTAAGTTTTCACAGCGATCGATACAGTTTGTGTTTATCATATCATTTAAAAGTTAAAAACGATTCGTCTAATACCAATAAATCTACATATTCATTACCAAAAAAACGCTCATACGCTACGCACATAAAACTCTAACGGTACGCCAAAATTATAGCGTCCATTGACCACACAGCCCTATGGGAGCGATCAAATTGTAAATCACCAACCGTGATGATACTTATACACATTTATTCGATCAGACCAAATCGACTGACCCAAAGGGTTACCACAAGGATATGAAATAAAAATAGGTAGATAGGGTGCCTACACGATAATCCACGTGTAAAACTGGCCAGCCAGGCTTTCGCACACAGAAGTCTGATAATATTGCAATAACACACTAATCATAAACGATTTTAGACGCTTTTATTGAGTAATTAGTGCAATATCTCATTATGCATGACGGCCTTTTTGTTTATTTGACGCATAATCCATACTAATATTATAAATGCGAAAGTGTGTCTGTCTGTCTGTCTGTCTGTTACCTCTTCACGCTTAAACCGCTGAACCGATTTGGATGAAATTTGCTATAGAGATAGTTTGAGTCCCGGGGAAGGACATAGGCTATTTTATATCCTGGAAAAATACCCTTATTCACGATAAACGAATTTAAGGCAGACGAAGTCGCGGGCAGAAGCTAGTCCCATATATAACAAAGTACTCTGTGCGCGAGACTGAGTTAAAGTTTGCCAATTGGCGTAGTTTTGGTGTGCCATTTTCGCAGCCCGTATAACCTATCTACCTCTTTTTATATTATATCATTGGGTTACCAAATGAGAAAGGACCACGAACCGAAAGTAAAGACGGGACAAATGCGGCTACGGGGCAATGGCAATTACTATTATAAAGTTGTAAAATGCAATAGTACTAGAAGAGGCCCGCAACTTCGTTCCCTAAGGAGATAAAGTAATAATAACTACTTTTTTTCGACAGCGTACTCGGGTAAAAAGTATCCTATAACCATCCGTGGACACCCAGCTACCCGTGTACCAAAATAGTTTAACTCCGTTAAGCCGTTTTTGCGCGATTAAGTCACAACGGCGAATACAAACATACAAAAAAAACCATTTAAATAAATCGGTTCAGTGACCTTCAAGTAGTCCTTATTACTTTTTTTGATATCTTCAATGTACAGACATTTAATTTTTAAAACTTTACAATAGTAACTAGCTTCTGCCCGCGACTTCGTCCGCCTTAAATTCGTTTATCGCGGATAAGCCAATAAATCACCTATGTCCTTCCCCGGGACTCAACCTATCTCCATACCAAATTTCATCCAAATCGGTTCAGCGGTTTAAGCGTGAAGAGGTAACAGACAGACAGACAGACACACTTTCGCATTTATAATATTAGTATGGATAGTACGGATAGAAGGAACCCGCAACTTCTTTCGCGGTCGAAAAAAAGTCATAACCCTTCGACAGCGTAGTCGGGTAAAAAGTATCCGATAACCATCTGTGGATAGTAAGATAGACAATTTGTCCCATGCTTGAGCAATGGTGCTGCGTATTTTTTAAATTTATTCGAGTAATACATCAATTGTGACGTAAGTATTGAATTCACTTGACAGTGACAATGACAATACTAATTTACATCTAACAGTTTACTCAGCCAAAATTGGCGGTGTAAGATTATTCTCTAGTTTAGACATTTTATCTTTAGGTTAATTATTGGTGAAACGTAAAATGAATTTACTCACGTGTAATTAATGATTTATTATTGGAATAAGGCTTATACTACGTCGGTGAAATTGACCCTCAGTGACCGAATAGTCCGTATATTACGTGAAAAACTGAAGTAAGTCACTTGTTGTACGTAGAAGTAGCGTATCCGTTTAGGTAATTTGACGTTCCATATTAGAAAAATAACATAAGTTCCTATCAATTTCGTACACTACTACATACAAAAGGTAACTTAAGTTTTCACCTATATCACTTTTTAGGGTTCCGTACCAAAAATTTAAAAAAAAACCCTTATAGTGCGACTCTGGCCGTCTGTCCGACTATTGGAGCGCCTTATACTATCTAATTGAAATTTGGAATACTTATAAACATGGTCAGCCCACATGTATTACAAAAGAAACAGTATAAAATAAATTTATAATTTTCTTAAAAAAACGACTAATATGAAGGGTGGCAAAAATTAAAAGTCTAGTCACTAGGTCACGTAGGGTATCATATTCATATGAAAGGGCTTGATCTGTACATTTTCGAAATATTAATTTTAATTTTTTTAATGTGCTTAAATTTCGTTTTATTAAGGAAAATTGTAGAAATATTTTTTGAATAACCCGGTTTGGTTAAGTTTGCCCCTCATTTGTATGTGACGCCATAGATACCAGAGCCAAACTTAACTCACGCGGCAAGTTAAGTCGGAACAACTGAAAGTTTTTACGGAACCCTCGTTTTTAAATGTCCTCAATGTACAGACATTTTCATTTTACAACTTTATAATCATAATAATCATCATAATCATCATTTATTTGCAATAAACATTACCATGGGTTACATTAACTTAGATCTAAATAAAGTGTTGGTAGGTTTACATGTTTAACCATATTTAATTGGTATGCAAAATAATATAGGTCGCAACATAATCTTAATCGGCTAGCAGTTTAATTGTATTTCAATATTAATTTTAACTTTATTATCACTTACTATGCTACTTATATTATTTAATAACCATAATAATACTAAAATATTTTTATATCATGTCAAAGAATTCATCAATACTATAATAATTATTGCTATTAATCCATTTATATAATTGTTTTTTAAATATTTGAATATTCATACATTTGAATTCACAAGGTATTTTGTTATATATTTTGATACACATACTTAGTCAGGCAGCTCTTCTTGTGTTTTGCTGATCTAGAACGGTCATCAGGCAACAATCTATCGGGGTGTCGGCAAGAACGTGGAAAACTGTCACAAGCCTTTTTAAATAAATATTTATGTTGGTGGACAAACATGCATACTTCATAAATATATAGGGCTGGAAGTGGTAACAAGCCAAGCTCTTTGAATAGTGGTCTACAAGATTCGGTAGGCCGCATTCCAAACATTGCTCTAATGCATTTTTTTTGCGCAATAAATGCTCGATCGCTCTTAGTACTATTACCCCACATTATAAGCCCATAGCGTAACACTGACTCTACATAGGCATGATAGCAGGAAATGGCTGTATCAAGGTTAGTTACTCTACTGATTTGCCTAAGGGCATAAACGTATTTATTAATTTTGTTGGTCACATTATCCAATTGCGATTTCCAATCTAAATTTTCATCAATAGTTAATCCTAGGAATTTCGTTTGTGTCACATTTTCAATTTTTGGAATATTAAGATTTAAATTATTTTTAAAATTTAATGATTTATTAAACTGAATAAATTTCGATTTATCTAAATTAATAATCAAGTTATTGGAATAGACCCAATCTATTACTTTCTTAACAGCATTATTGATATCTTCTTCGTGATCTACCTATATAGTACCTATAGATGCGTATGCGTAGCAATAGCAACTATATACCTACCTATAGCAAGCGACAAGCCCACTCGTTATGTTTCGATTAGAGATAAAACCACACGCGCAGGCCAACGACCTTGGTTTTTTTTTGATAAGACAATTGTAAGCGTTTTTTCTCCGTACTTGTTTGGTTTAATTACTGACACGTGGCTGTTTAGAATTGTTAGTTATCTTGTGATGAAGAAATAAAACATATTTTTTTTCCAGGCCGTGCCCGCAACTTTGTTCGCGGAGAAAAAGTCATAACCCCTCGTTTTTTTCTCAGATCAGATTAGATATACATCCATACTATCCATACTAATATTATAAATGCGAAAGTATGTCTGTCTGTCTGTCTGTCTGTTACCTCTTCACGCTTAAACCGCTGCACCGATTTGGATGAAATTTAGTATGGAGATAGTTTGAGGCCCGGGGAAGGACATAGGCTACTTTTTATCCCGGAAAAATGCCCTTATCCGCGATAAACGAATTTAAGGCGGACAAAGTCGCGGGCAGAAGCTAGTACTAAAATAAAAATAAAATCTGGCAGTGACTTCCAAATGGATTAATCTTTTTTTGAAGATATCTTCAACTAGAAGGTGCAAACTTCGTCCGAGGAGGAGAAAAAAACATAACCCTATTTTTTTCTTCAGCGTAGTCGGGTAAAAAGTATCCTGTAACCATCTGTGGATACCCAGCTACCTGTGTACCAAAAATAGTCGAAATCCGTTTAGCCGACGTGATGAAGCCACGACACACACAGACATACAGAAGGTGGTTCTGGTATAAAATAAAGTTTATCTAATAAAAGCCCCTTTTTGAACTCTTAATGTACATTAACCTACTTCTGCTTCAATTATCCCGGCCGTCAGATTTGTCAGATAACAATGATCCATACAATTAGATAGTAGGTAATATTAACTTAGGCTACGGTGTTAGTAAAAATTTGTCTAGGTTAGCAAGATGCATATTTTTCTAATTAAATAATGTCGTATAAAAACTATTATTTTCTCAAACATGCAATGAAATATTGATGTTATGTTCCTTATAATAGGCTGCGAAGTATGACGTTTCAGGTGCGGCTAGGACAAGAGGTCGTTAATGGAATTTCATACAAATCATGCAGGCCTAGGCCGGCAGTCCTTTTTTTTTTAATTTCCATTCCACATAAATTTGTGGCACAGGCATCATGACCATGCGTATTAAAAAATAAAAACTTTGATATTTTGTTGTTTATTTCATTGCATGTTTGAAAAAAGGATACCTCAGCGGGAAATACGGGGTTGCCCGCCTCAGACCTATCCGGCCTCGCTTTGCTCGGCCGTCTATGTCTTCAGCCGGCAACCCCTTTCGTCCCGGCGTCTGTAGTAATGCACTATTATGGCAACCCTAATCTACTTTCTATAGCCCGGCAACTACGTTCGTGACACTACCATGGTCTGCGGGCGACGGAGGGAAAGACAGCGGGGGCGGGTATGAAGAATGCGCGCGGCGGAGCATGATGATCCTGTCTCCCCTCCCCCTTCCCCCCGCAGACCATGGTAGTGACGAACGAAGTTGTTGGGTAGATGGGTAGATTAGTACTTGCATTATCTTAATGCTAACCAAACCCAGACTGATGGAAGTTACCGATATGTATACATTAATCTGATATGATTGTGTAAGTACTTAGGTAGGTCGTTCACATTTAATGTGTACAATTATTGAGATAATTACATAATCGTACGATCAAGCGGGACAGACATACAATCGGTTAAATATTAGCAAATCATGGAATAGAAATCGGACCATTTTTAGGGTTCAGTAGCCAAATGGCAAAAACGGAACCCTTATAGTTTGTCCGTCCGTCCATCCGTACGGTAAGGTAACCGCAACTCCATACGCGGAAGAGAAAAAGTCATAACCCTCTTTTCTACTTCAGTGTAGTCGGATAATAAGTATCCTATAGCAATCTGTGGATGCCGACTTGACCGTGGACCAAACATTGTTGAATTCTGTTTAGCCGCTTTGAGGGATGAATGGGGAATGATAAAAAATTTCAAAAATCTTGAAATTTTGTTTATAGGTAGGAATAAGTCTCCTTATCGTCAGAAAAACGGCAAATGCACCATTGATGTTTTCGATTAAAATGGCTGTAAATGAACTGTTATTCTTGTTATTTATTATTATTATTATTTATTCTTGCCGTACCGTATAAGCTGTCATATAGGCCCACCAATACTTTTTTATCCTTTTTTTCCTAAGCTACAGAAAAATCTGTATTTTTTTTCTGATGATAAGGAGACTTATTCCTACCTATAAACAAAATTTCAAGACTTGAAAATTTTCGTCCATTCCCCATTCATAACGACGCAAACAAACATAAATAGTTTCACTTATTTTGTTGAAAATAGCTTTAATGTAACAAGAATACTCGTGCGACAAATATGTGTATTAATGCGTAACGTACATTTTGCCGCCCCGCCCTAGGCGCATAATGTATTATTTACGACAAGTAAGAGAGACTTACCGATGCTTTTAACTGCTCGTGCTTTCATCTATTTTAGTTCGAATTATGAGTATACACTAATTAACTGTATGAGCGTCCTTGGCGTCTAATAATATTTATTACGAAATGTCTGTACTTCACTCCAGTCTTGAACGCATTTCCATGCGAGCTTCCAAAATTCTGTTCGAAAATTCGAGGTCTGACTTTCTCCTCCAACATTATTAGACTTAAGGTACATCGGTTTTTGTAAATAACTACTAAGTAAGGTTATAATACCTTTCGAAAATAAAAATAGGCACAGGGGTCAAAGCGGATGGGTAAATTCGAGGCGGATGGCGCAGTGCTCGCTGGTGGAGGGGTGACAAGCTCTACGCGTACCGGGATCGAGATGTACCGGGTTCGAGTCCTGGTGTGACCACGTGCGAGAGCAATCGTATTTTTCTTTGCGCTTTTAATTGTATATATATCACAATGAATAACTATTAAGTTAAAATATTTTTTTCAACATATCTTCAATGAATCTGTTCATTGAAGATAATTTTTACATTTTAATGTTACAACTTTACAATAGTAGAAGATATATGAGGATATATATGGCAATTTAGATGCTACAGATTATTTGATGCAGACTGTACAAACAGGGAAAGTGTACATAATGCACATTCACACAGGCACGCACATAAATGAGTAGGTACACAGTGCATATACACAGCACGCTGTCTTACACATGTCCTGTTCTGGATCCACGGAAGATCAGCGTCATGGCACTCGTGAGTGCTCTGATATATGCTGAGTGGACTCCATTTTTGTAAACAAAAATATGATTTTTTATAGCTCCTACGCTAGCTAAAGCTTTGAGTCTATACATGTCAGTTTTAAAATGTACTATCATTATTGTTAAAAAATGTATCTTCTTCTCCTTCTAAAGATTGGATATCTCAAACTGCACTCTGGAGTATCTGGGGCGCGTTGCATCACTCAAGTAGGTCATCAGTGTGCTAAGGAATGCAGCTAAACGCTTTTTCCTTTATATTTACCTTGTTCACACGTTTTATTAATTAAGGATGGTGTTACACACTTACTTGTACTGCTGCCCCATATCAAAACCAAGCAAGGAATTTTCGAAATAAGATTTTTTTATTTATTATTACCCACGTAGTAAGTTCTCATCCAATGACAAAAATACCAGTTTTAAAATCGTCATAATTACCAGGAATTATAAGCATCGTTTGCCAATTTTTTTAAGAGGCTGACTCAATTTCTGTTTTAACGATGTGCTGTAAAATTTGATCTAAAGTCCACACAAGGTTTTGAAATAGCCGTATAGTTGTCAACGAAGTCAGACAAAAAAAATAGGTAATAATTGGTACGATAAGCAAAAACCTGAAGTTTACTCTTAAGAGTCTTAAGTTCGTATCGTGCTGTCCCTGTCGCTCTCTTGTTATACTGTATTTAAGGGAGTGGGACGGGGTAATACGAACTTAGAATTTCGAGCTTCAGAGTAGTTTCTCTGATGATCATCAAACGGCCAAACAGATTTATAAAAATCATGACGTCAATAAATCTGTTCGGCCACTTTTCTTAAATACTTTTGCTTGATTGGAACACTTTTTATAAGTTCGCAATTTTTTGTTTTTATTTTTTAAAAATCGCGTAATTTACTGAAGATGTGACTTAAAGCTGAGATGTATGATTACTATTTGACACGAAATAGCCTCATAAGGAAAAAACCGGCCAAGGGCGAGTCGGACTCGCGCACCGAGGGTTCCATACAAAATATACGCTACAAACAGCCGTATCTATGAAAATCCAGTGTTAGCAGAGCCCTACTCCTAAGCAAAGTGTACGCGGTGTTCGATCATTCTATATTGGTTACTGACACAGACATAGACATAAAATTATACTGTTTTTAGTATTTGTTGGGGAACAAACAATATAATACAGTACCTAACTAACAAGGATAGCTTTAGGATATTTTTCGAGAGCTCTTTTAAATCATGCTGTGCATACTTATTTTGTACAACATGTTTGTCAAAATGCCTGTATCTTGCTATTGTTATATGTATATACATTAATATTGTCTGGTTAGAGTGCCTACTAAATAAATAAATAAAATACAAACACGTCATCAAAACGGTTGAAAAACACTGCCATTGACACACAGTGGCGTGGCGTCAAACATTATCCATAGAAAAGCCGGAGCTAATAGGGAATCTGCATGAATTTTTATTTTTGCTTTATTGAAAGCTCATTTTTGTAACAAACAGTAGACAAAAAGAATTTTTCAAATAACTTTAAAAATACCCAAGATATAAGCCATAAAACATTTCATTCTATCTCTTTCTAGCAAAACAGAATTTAATATGGAGTTTATATGACCGTAGTAGACTGTGACGTAACAGTCTATGTCGGACCTCTCTGTGTAATTAGTAGTTTAAAATGCTTATATCAAATCGCTGTGTAATTAGTAGTTTAAAATGCTTATATCATACGTATTTCTTGACCGATTTTAATTTTAATTTCTCTTCTTGGAATAGTTTTTACGGTATTTTGATATTTCGTTAAGAAAAGCGATGAAAAAATTTCATGCATGTTCCCTATTTTATCTCTTTCTTGCAATGCAAAACAGAATTTAATATGGAGTTTATATGGCCGGAGTGCACTATGACGTAACAGTGCAGTGCATATCGGACCTCTCTGTCTAATTAGTACTTTAAAATGCCTATATTATGCGTATTTCTTGGCCGATTTTAATTTTAATTTCACATTTTGAAATAGTTTTTACGGTATTTTGATATTTAGTTAAGAAAAGCAATAAAACAATTTCATACATGTATTGGGTTTTTCTAGAAATACTGTAGTCTGTTGTCGGAAAATGGGTAACTCGGTTAGAATCGTGTTATATAGACGCCATACGCCACTGTAAGACAGACACAGATCATCAGCTTTTTCTGGGTTTGTCGGGCGGGGGTCTTAGCGATTGATTGAGCCAACAATTTATTACTGCTGGGGACGTCATGCTGTGAAGGCAGTTTAGTGGGCTGTCAAAGCAGCTTTATGGGCCATCTACGCCCACTTGCTAAGCCAGGGTCGGTGCTAGTAAGGGGCTGTTCATAAATTACGTCATCTATTTTTGACACCCCCCCCCCCCCCCTCCCTTAAATCATCTAACCATCATAATTCGAATGACCCCCCCCTACTAAATAAAATTATATAATTTCCAAAAAAGAGCGTTTTGCACAAAAATGCACTACAGAAAAAAAAACGATATGAAAAAGTGCACCAGCAAAAGAGCGTACTTCCACGGCACTTACGTCCTTTTGCTAAGAAGCGCATTTTTTCGGCAATAACTCAAAAACGTTACATCTGATCATGTTAAAAACAATTTTCGTTGAAAGTATTTATTATGCTTTATCTTTATCAATTTTTGAGTAAAAAAAACTGTCGAAATATGTGCCACATTGATATTTGGTGAAAAAAAGTTTCTTCAATTTCGGATACCTGTATGGAGTATTTTCAATATTTATTTTTATTATTTAACTATCAAACTAAGTAGCCACTTTACAAGACACCTATACTCCAAATTTCGTCAATATACATAGCTTTTCAGTAAAATGCCTGTGATATACGGACGGACGGACGGCCGGACGTGACGAAACTTTAAGGGTTCCGTTCCGTTCTTGCCGTTTTGGCTACGGAACCCTAAAACTACTACTTTGCTCCGCGCCACAAAGCTCATAGAATGCTTTTCGAAGGTTTTTAATTGCATTACAAGAGGAAATTGAATCCATACTAATATTATTCAGTGAGAAACCCTCGTTACATCAACGATATTCCACGGGCAATAAATCTGCCCTGCTAACGATAAGTGCAGTAACTCCGCTCAAAGGCGAAATGTAAAGTACACCTGGCTCGATTGAAATAAGGTGCATTTTTTTCTACTTTTTGACTAGAGTAACTGCACTTATAGTTAGGAGGGCAGAAATTAGTAATAATCTTTATGAGTGATGTTTAATTGTTTACTGTTCTTTGTACCAGTCTTATGTACGGAGCATATCGTATATAGGAATGTATATTACTGCATCTGCCTTGTAAGGCCTCTTGATAAGAAGACGAGCTTCAATATTATTACTAATATAAAACTAGAAGATGCCCGCAACTTCGTTCGCGGAGGAGAAAGTCTATACCCCTCTTTTTTAACGTAGTAGTGTTAAAAGTATCCTATAACCGTCTGTGGATACCCAGCTAGCCGTGTACCAAAAATGGGTGAAATCCGTCTTGGCACAGTGAAGCCACAACGCCACATACAAAAAAATCCAAAAACAATAATGACCTAAGAATATTTATTTTCAATTTTTTTAGTATCTTCAATGTACAGACATTTATTTTTTACAACTTTATAATAGAACTAGCTTCTGCCGGCGATTTCATCCACCGTAAATTCGTTTATCGCGTATAAGGGTATTTTTCCGGGATAAAAAGTAGCCTATGTTCTTCCCCGGGACTCAAACTATCTCCATCCAGCTCGAAGAGGTAACAGGCAGACAGACAGACACACTTTCGCATTAATAATATTAGTATGGAAGTATGGATAGATGATAGAAAAATGTTGACACAACTGTTATACAATGTCATATTTGTACAGATGGTATAAGAACTATGTATAACTATATATTTATACCTAACCTACAGTGCAGACAATCATAGAGAGACAAGTTGTTTCTATGTACACCTACCACAGATAACACGTCATGTCATACAAAATATATTGCCTCGACAAAATGAATCTGTTTACATAATGGTGCAAGGATTATCTGGATTGTAATTAAAGTGCCTATTAAAAAACCACACGACATAGTCGTGCACTGAGCACGTTATTTACACATGAATTAATTAAATCTTAATACTGTACAGTCGAGAGCAAAAGTAGATGATCGCTTTAGTTCCTTGTTACTCTCACGGCTTTAACAGATCCCTATAGTCGCAATATTGTTTCGTTAATGCGACAAAGTACTAAAATAATATGGTCTCCTTCAGAATCCTTAAAGGCCAAAACACACCAGATGCGTGCGCAGCACGTGCGAGTGCACGTGGCGTGCGCGTTCTATCGTATGAAATGTCATAGTAGATGGCACACCGCTTACATGGCGTGCACGTGCGCAGTGGTGTGTCATCTCTTATGGGTGTTCGTACTTTACAACGCGCGCGTCTACGTGCACGCCATGCACACGCATCAGGTGTGGCTTGACCATAATGTCGTTTGTCCTAATGTACCGATACATTAAGACAAACGAGGTTAGGGATTCCGATTTAAATCCAAAATAATCATCTACTTCTGCTGTTGACTATACAATGAAGTGCAAAAAGATTCAGACTTTCTTGGTCGTCGTTCTTCTTGGTGGTATCCATCATAACGTGGTTCGTGGTTGTCATTCAGGCACGAATGCACGCCCGCGCCATCGATTCCTGTCCAGCGCATTCCTCACCATATCATAAAAGTGTTGGGACGGTTCCTCGCCTTTAAGCTGGTCCATCCATCGTGCTGGATCAGCGACGTGATTTCTTGCCTTCAGTACTACCAACAACGATTTACCTCTCTTACTTTCGTCTCCCTTCTTTATTATAAGGCCGAGATAGCTTAAGAAGCGTTGCTCGCAAATTGTGGACAGTCGTGTCTTTACCCTGAGCTCCCAAAGTATTGACTGATTGGTGCGCCTGTCCATGGTATTCTCAGCATACGCTCGACTAGACGCTATTACTCGTCAATGTAATTTAATGGCAATAAAGCGTATTTCTTTTGCCGAAATATTTTTTTCTGTGGCTTTTTATTAGGAAATCAACATTATACTAGCCCCCAGTACTAATCGGTTCTCTGGCACCGGATTCTGTTCCATCCAAGCGAAGCAGGACACGTATGTAAGTTTCATCTATATCTGGACGGGCCACGGTATCTTTCTTTGAGAGAACCATGGCCGAAAGGGAACGGGGCAGGACAGTTCCCTCCCAGAGGAGACCGTTGAGGTACCAGCAGTAGACATGTGTAATTGATGCGACTGACATCCGAAACGTAATATTGATCCACTCCGTGATACCATATCACGCATCACTCGGAAGAAACAAGCATCACACTAAACATCACTCTAGCGCTGGCGCGGCGCTATTATCGATCGTGACGGGATTTCATTCCTTATAGTTCTTAGTTCCTGACCAACTCAAGCCACCAGAGCTACCACGTCGTTACATGCACTTAGACGGTTGGCAGTCCACAACTGTGCGTTTTGTTGGAAATTTCCTGCCTCGCACGACTGAACTGTGGAATAAATTGTCGCGGGCGGTATTTTCGGACCGATGTGACCTTCAAGCCTTCAAGAAAAGAGCGTACTCCCACCTGAAAGGCCGGCAACGCACTTGTGACTCCTCTTTTGTTGCAGGTGTCTATGGCAGGCGACGGTGATCGCTTACCATCAGGCAATCCGTCTGCTGTTTGCTCCCCAATACAGTGCCGTACACAGGGTTTTGGCCAAGGTAGGCAGTGCTTCTGTGTCTATATGGAGCCAAGCCACCAATGAGGAAGTATTGGAAAGGGTAGAGGAGAAGAGACAAATACTTCATACAATAGAAAGTCGAGGAGGGAAAATGATAGGTCATTTGATACGACACGACGATTTAATACAAAAGATCATGGAAGGGAAAATTGAGGGAATGAGAGGAAGAGGAAGGCCGAGGATTAGTTATTTGGACCAGATAAAGAAAAAGGTAGACGTCGTGTCGTATCGAGAAGTCAAAGAACTGGCATTAAATAGAACGGACTGGAGAGAACTGCACCGACAATAGTGAAACTCTTAAACAATAATAATATAATGGAGCCATGGTCGTTTAGGGCTTCGGGGTAGGCAGTTCCTCTGTGCCTATATGGAGCGATGGTCGTTCAGGGTAGGCAGTGCCTTTGTGCCTATATGGACCGCACCGTCACTGCTCCAATAATATTTTAAAAAATCTAGTCGAGTCTCGCCTACATTTTAGTAGACCACATCCTTTATTTTTTGTTCCGTTTTAATTAATCTTTATACCTATATTTGTATAACCAATACTATATTTACATTTCCGCCCGGCATCAAGATAATGCGTTATCAGTTTGTCTGTCTTACTTACTCGATAATGCTGTTGTTTCAGAGCCGTTGAGGAAAATGGGACTATTTGCGTAAATATGGTGAAATATGAATTCGAGACAGAAAGAAAAAAAAGAGGATGATGCCGTCTCCACTCGAAATATGAGAAAGAGACATCAAAGGTCGTTTCAATAAGGATGTTGACAACTTTTGTCTATGGTATGGTATGCATAGGACGACCTTAATAATATAAATATTGGTGAAAAAACTACTTCAATCTCATAAAAACTACCGAGGCAACAATATTAAAGTCACATATTTGGACTTTCCCTAATAACGCTACATACTAAAGCCTCGGAACCTGTGACGTCACACATTTTCTACCTTGTATGGGGAAATTAAGATCTTTGTTCTGCAGCTATGTTAAAACTTGCGTTTATCGAGACGGTTCTATAACGACAAATACCATACATTTTATGTGTTACACAATGGTATTTTTAGTTATTAATATTTTCAAACTTCAAAAATGGACTTTCCCACCCAACTTTGAAGGCTCATAAAACAAGCTACACACAAAATATCAAACTCGTTTTTTTTAGGCTTTTTATCATAGAAACTACCAATTCTCATCAAAATTTTATTTTTATTTGAATACCTACAGTCAACATCCCTATTGGACGATGGCATGGGCTAATAAAACAAGATTGGCCATTCATAACTATACATCGAATCGTGCACCCACCGCAAGGGGATATCCAGGGCTAAAACTAGATGGCGCTATAAAACTAAACATTGCCGATGTTACAATTGAACAAACAAACGTATTTACTGATGTGCCAATTGCGGAAACTTTCCAAAACGCTTAAAAAAGGTCTTTTAAACAGGTACGCTAACACTAGACTTAAGACCTTTTTTATACAAAAAAATGCTTAAAAAGGTCTTATGAACATTTGAGTTAACACTAGACTTACGACTTTTTTTAAGCATTTTGGAATTTTACCGCAATTTGCACATCAGTAAACGTATTGCAGTAACAATTAGTTCGTAAACAGCTACAATAAGCGCTCATGTTAGAATAGAAGCACTGACACGCTTAAAAAGTAAAATGGTTGCAATTTCTTACACATAGATGGCGTTGTAAATATGGGGGAACAGTTTTTTGTATGGCGATTGACAGTCCTCTTGTTGTATTCGTACATGGATGATGGTAACATGGTACAGAGGTACTTTGGAATAGAACTAGGAGAGGACGATATTAAAAACTGAGAACGAAATAATCACATAAGATTTTGCCTATTTCAAAATGAGCAAAAACCAAATAATAGGAAGTTATTCAACCTTGCCACACACTGACGTCACAGTTTGCTTTTTTTACAATTTCGTACACAATAGCCGCTTTCATCTGATGCAATTCAGCAAATGAGGCACCCACAAATAGTATTCCAGAAAGTAGGCTATTTCTTTCTCCGTTCCACTGAACTCGCTCTGTCTCGGCTTCGTCACGTTTTGATGTCAGATTCCGCGGAATTAGGTCAAGACTTGAGTGTACTCGTGACTAGAGTGTGGAATGGGTTTAGAGCTCTTTCTGTTAGACCGTGTGCGAGTGCTATAAACAAAGCCATCTGATAGTGCTAGTTTAGTTTGTATACACAGGCGCGGTTAGGGTTACCAGACGTCAAAAATTTTGGCCATTGCGGCCGGAATATGTAAATGTCAGAAATTTCGAATGATTTTATTTTTAACACGCTTTTATTAGGTCGACCTGTATATGTAGTGGAATCTAAGGTAACTAATTTAACCATCTTCCAAGGATCGTAGTTCTGATGACAATACAATAATATGGTACTGTCGAACTGATCTGATGATGGAGCCTGAAGATATGAACTGGAACTTCATGATGGAACATCGTATCATAGCTGTGTTTAAACTATAAATTTATTTCTAGTGTACCTTTTTGTTTTATTTACATTAATACAAAACAAATCAAAAACCTGTTCTGTGCACCATTTACGCAACGCACGTGATAAACTGCGCACCTCCCTGGAACACGTAGCAATAGTGTTTGCATCAAAGACTAGGGTGATCTGTGATTTGCATACAGTGGCATCCACTTTAAAGTAAACAATCGTGGTTTTAGTCCTCAATGAAGACAATGACTTTGTTCCCAGGTACAGTAGTGATAGTAATCGTTTTCGGTTTCAAAAAATGATTCCGGCTACAATCGTTTGCTTAGATAAAAGGTTTCAGTCACTTGATCCTAAGGATAAATAAAAAGTGTCCTATTATTAACCATCGACGAAAAAAGAGCAAATATCTGTATGTCTGGCTGCGTCATTGTAGCTCTTAATCAGATATCGACTCATTTCGTCGGTTGCCAGCGTATTTCAGATCAGCTTGACTCCTTGGCACTGCGTAGAGATGTAGCCTCGCTCTGCATTTTTTATCGCTTGTATAACGGGGAGTGTTCCGAGGAATTGTTCGGGTTGATCCCAGCTGCATCTTTCCGCCATCGTCCTACGCGACAATATTTCCATCTTCACCACTTAGATGGTTGGCAGTCCACAACTGTGCGTTTTTCTACAAATTTCCTGCCTCGCACGACTGAACTGTGGAATAAATTGCCGCATGCAGTATTTCCGGACCGATGCGATCTTCTAACCTTCAAGAAAAGAGCGTACTCCCACCTGAAAGGCCGGCAACGCACTTGTGACTCCTCTAGTGATGCAAGTGTCTATGGGCGACGGTGATCGCTTACCATCAGGCGACCCGTCTGCTCGTTTGCCCCCTATGCCATAAAAAAAATTAGATATAAACTGATTTTGATCGAGACTGAACTTCTTGATCAAATTGTTCTTAGATATGATTCAAAATTATAGCGGTTTGAAGACCATCCGCTTTTTTTCTAGACGTAATTTTTTATTGAGTCCTATTTCGTCACCTTCTTAAATTTCTCCTTGCCATGTGGTCCCATGTCCTGTTTCGTCGACATTACTATATTGTCGCCTACTTAACTCGCCCACATTCTTATATCGTCAATTTCCTATCTTGTCCAGGATCCTATATATATGGTCCACAGTGCGATCTCGTTCACATTCTTTAAGTAACCCGCCTTTGGAACTGACTTCCTCTCAAGATGAAGAAAGCCCCAAACAAGTGCGCTTTCAAAAAATCTTTGCTCGAACTCTTTGTTAGCAGAACTGCAAACTCGGCTTTTTCTGATTAGCTTGTATCATCTGAATTAATTTATGTCACATACAAGAAGGTGCCCGCCCGCAACTTCATCAGCGGGAGAGAAAAAAAAATGATCCTTTTTTTCTTCAGCGTAGTCGGATAAAAAGTTTCCTGACTAGGTAGAGAATGCCCTATGGCAGTGGTCGGCAATCTTTTATTTTCGGACGTCAAAAATTACAATTTACAAAATTTCAAACTTTTTACAAAGAGATTTTTTTCTTGCCATCAATGAATAGTACTTTTTGATAAAAAAACTAATCATTCAAAGAATGAACATTAACAATTCACATCCATAGAGCCGCATGTGGCCCGCAATTTGCCCTATGGCATTAAGTCCGCCTTTTTTACGATAAGTTTTTCTTTTATGCCATATAGGTTAAATAAATAAAATAAATTCTTTCGTCTTCGTTTGTAGCTAGTCAATTTAATTAAGGAAATAGGATAGTTTTTTTCCAAGAAAAATGCACGGTTCCCAAGGGGTAAATAAAATAGATCAATCAAAGTTTAAATATAACTTAATTTCCGCTTAAAAGTACGTATTTTAATGAGAATGCACAGTTAATTTTTTAGTAATTGCTCGCTATGCGGCACTTATAAGTAACCACAACAGGCGCCTTAAAATTGTTTGTAATCGCGCGGTCAACGTCTGACGTCAATTCAACCAATTCCAGCAATTGAGGTGCGCCGGCGAATACAATTGGCCGCTGTCCGCTCATTGAGGATGTTTGGACTTTTCTTGTCCGGCACCGGAATGTCCAATGTCCAATGACAAGTAATGATTACTTTCCGGGATTGTGATTAGAATCGAAATTAATTTAAATGGTTAAAAATAATATAAGCGGAGGGATGAGAGCCATATGACAAGAAGGGTATTAGATATGCATGTGGAAGGATGTAAGAGGAGGGGTAGGCCGAGGAAACGGTGGATGGATTGCGTGAGAGATGACATGAAGAGGAAGGATGTAAGTGACGAGATGACGAGTGATAGAGGTATGGAAGAAAAAAATATGCTGCGCCGACCCCAAGTAAATGGTATAAGGACAAGCGAATGATGACGATGATGATGGTTAAAAATAATATAAGCCTCAAGGGATGTCTTTAGACAACAACAATGCACTTTCGATGATTGATAACTTTTGTCTGGAACATCAAAGTTATAAGTTGCCAAAAAGAAACTTGATGGAAGGAGGTGATGCGCACTAAAAAATAAGTAAGAATTCAACTACGTGGAGATGGAAATCTTCGTCTTCTACATTATAAAGTTGTAAAAATGAAATTTCTACGGACATTGAAGATGTTTCACAAAAAAAACTGGACTACCTTTTTGGAGGTCCCTAAATAGTGTTTACTTTTCTTTTTTATTTGTATGTCTGAGTGTATGTATGTGTCATTATAACCACATCATCATTCTCCTGCCTTTATCCCATTTATTTAGGGTCGGCGCATGTTTTATCCTGCCATACTTTCTAATCAGCCGGCCGTCATCTCCTGGGTTAATTCCATTTTACTCATGTCATCTTTCACACAATCCGTCCATCTTTTGTTTGGTCTTCCTTTTCTTCTACAGCCTTCCAGATTCATACTCAACTTTTGTCTTGTCACGTGGCTCTCGTCTCTTAGCATGACGTGCCTACCACATCACGTCAAATACCTGGGCATACGGGGATACTAACAGTGTAGATTAAAAATAAAAGTGGTTTTGACTAAAAATAAGTGTTGAACCCTCTAATGAGATCATAGCTCTTAAACGCGTAGACCGATTGCAAAATTTATTTTGATGAATCTTCTATGATTTCATTCAAACTAAGAAAAAAGATGAACAATCTAGTGAGGCCACAAAAAACCATGCCAAAGCCAACTTCACGCGTTACTAATACAAACAAACCATGTGTGTGAAGTTGTCTGATTTGTCAAAACCATGCCAAAAAAACGGCTTCACTAGTCTATCTTTTTTTCTTGGTCTGGGTGATTTTTAAATGTGTTTCTCAACCACGCACCTGGGTTGGGTGGATCAACTTTTAGACCCATATAAATCGGTGCACAACTACCTATATATAAGTAGTTTGCATTACAATTACAGTGGAAACTGGATAAGTGGAATCGCTAGGGACCGGCTGTTTAGTTCCGCTTATCCAGGTTTTCCATTTATCCAGTTTGCCACTTAACCAGGTTCAAATAAAACGTTTTCTCACTTACAGAGGCTCATGCTAAGAAAGGTTGTGGATGCAAGTAATGTCGCTTATAGAGGTCACGTATATGGTCAAATAAAAGGTCAAGACATAAATAATCATCTTTTCTTAAATATGTATGTAGATAAATTTCTTAAATATGTAAATAACAAAAAATAGGTATGTAATCCTGACTTTAAAAAAAGCAATACTGTAAATAATCCACAGTACTCATATACGAAAAAAATATCTCTCCTTTGTTATGAAGTAACTTATATTTAAACAAAATCACTCCTAACATTTATTTATGCAAGAGTATTGTTAAATAAATCAATCTACCGATTGTACTTTAATGAAAAAAATCCGAACCAAACTGAACGATCTGTGATCTCATACAAAATGCGTAGTTAAAACAAAAACCATAATGTTAACGAAATAAACTACCCTTCTTGTAACGGTTTATTAAAAATACAAATTTTATAACGCTGAACTATTCCAGTGCATAGAGGTTTCGGAGACGGCTGCTTCCAGTTACAGAGGTGAAAATAAGAATTTTTCGAAAAAATGTATTCCGCTCATAGTGGTCCCAAATTTCTACTTATAGAGGTAATTCGTCGCTAAGGGACTGGAACCGAGAACTTAGGTCCACTTAAAGAGGTTTTGCACTAACCCAGGTTCCACTTATCCAGTTTCCACTGTTCAGTATTTCAAGTGGCCAGGTATCTATTACCCTTCGTCCGCATCATAGTTATTGTAAAGGGTGTTTGTTAGTGCTAGCGATTGACGCTCAAGACTAACATGTTCTTTTTGTTTAAGAGTAAACCTTATTTCGTTTGACTTAAAGACTAATTTAGTGTAAAAGTCATTGGCACTTACAACGCCTTACATTTCGAAGTGGCAGTTGTGGCCACAGTTAACAATGCAGATAATGAGTATTGTTCATCAGGTACAAAGCTAAGTAGATTCGGTCAAGAAAAATAATTTAATTTTCTTTCGATAAGCCAAATACGTCAAAAGTGTGGGTCTTAGATTGACCCGGGTATCATTTGACCGATCGTTATCAACACGCAAAATTGTGGCTTACACAAAATGCCTGACATTACTTGATTGATAAGTTTCATGGCCTAGTTTCTTTTGTAATGTAATTCTACTTGGTATATTATCAGTTGATATTAATCAAGCATAGCGTGTCAAGGTCTGTCTTATTTACTTTACTATCTAGGTATATTGAGAAACCTAGTTTTAGCTCAAGGAGCATTAAAACAAGAGAACTGTCAATAATCATACTTTGGATTGTGCCCCGACCACAAACATAATAAATAACAAATAAATATTACAGGACAATTTTTACACAAATCTAACTAGTCCCACGGTAAGCTTGTACCTAGGAGTGACGTCACTCGAAATTTTGACTAAATGTATCACCTTTGTTTTTTGATCACGTAAAACAAAATTAAACAGTATTTTCATTAATCTACATGGCGGACTAATTATTAAAATTTAGTCATCATCCCTATTTCGAACCTTTTCGATTTTGATAATAATTCAATCCTCGATTTTCATTTGTAGTAGTACTATGAGGATATCAGGCAGGACTCAGCGAATGAGGAAGAGTGTGGTACGGTAGAAGACGTGCATCATTTTTTAGTGGAATGTGTCCGAACACGCGCTAAAAGAGACAGGTTAATAATACACTGGGGGTATAATTGTAACCATATTGGTATTTTCCAATCTATATTGGCAGAACCCATGTCGGGAGCGGCGAAATTTGTATACAGTTCTTTTTGTAAATAAGTGTATACAAATTTTGTTGTTTTTCCTTAGTAGTACTTTTTTTTCAAAGCGCCTTAAATAAAGATTTAAAAAAAAAGGCAGGACTCAAGAGGTTAAAACTAAACATTTAACGATGTTTTAATTGAACAAAGAAACATAGTACAATAACAATAAGTTCGTAAACAGCTTTTTATTTATTTATAAACTGACCAGCGATTGAATTGACACTTATCACCTATATTAGTATCACCTAATGGTAACTGACTACGGGCACGAGGATGTAGTTTGCTGGTTCAATAATAAATAAATAACACAGGGACAAGCTTACAGAAATCGACCTAGTCCCAAACTAAGCAAAGCTTGTACTATGGGTTCTAGGCGACGATATACATAATATATAGATAAATGATAATACTTAAATTAAATGCATAGAAAACATCCAAGACCC
The DNA here is from genome assembly GCA_905404275.2 of Hedya salicella. NCBI lineage: Eukaryota > Metazoa > Arthropoda > Insecta > Lepidoptera > Tortricidae > Hedya > Hedya salicella. The sequence continues at coordinate 7,362,216 of FR990120.1, forward strand.
AGGAACAATGAAATAATGATCTTTATTCTGTAAGTAGGCCACAAGGGCACTTTTACAAGTCTGACTCTACGGCGTTTCCCCAGAGGAGACCACTGACAAACATTCGTGATCATCACACAAACACTTGCCCTGGCCGGGATTCGAACCCGGGACCACCAACTTCGTAAGCCGTTGTACAACCCACTGAACAAACGTGTCGCCTAGGCACATAGGCGACACGTTGAAGCTGGCGGTCCCGGGTTCCATTCCAATCCCAGCCAGGGCCAGTGTTTGTGTGATGAGCACGAATTTTTGTTCCTGGGTCTTGGATGTTTTCTATGTATTTAAGTATTATAATTTATCTGTATATTTATTTATTTAAACTTTATTGCACAATTGACAAATGTACAAATATTATGTATATCGTCGCCTAGTACCCTTAATACAAGCTTTTCTTAGTTTGGGACTAGGTCGATTGAGTAAGATTGTCCCTAATATTTATTTATTTTTATTATTTATTTACATAATGTAGGTACTTATGTGGCACGAAGTTAAATTTTTCCATCCTGAGTATAGGTACATATATGAGACGTGTATGTTTTTTCTATACTTAATACGCATGCGTGAGTACGTTAAGTTAGGTAGGTATGTGTAATTTAATCTAATGAAGAATAACAAACCTGGTAAACAAGTTAGTCACCGGCCTCGAGATAAACTTTCAGGAAAATGACATAAAAATAGGCTGAAGTATGCCTACGCCATACACGGGTCGATTAAAAAAACTGTACATTCTTCATAGTGAATGCTTAATTAAAACAAATTTCGAATCGATTACTTAGCGTTACAATAGTTAGTCATACAACAGGTACTTATATTAGTAATTGACAAGGTTTCATTTTTACTGTTCCGTACCCAAAGGTCTGTCTGTCGGTCCGTCTGTCACCAGGCTATATCTCATGAACCGTGATAGCGAGGCAGTTGAAATTTTCACAGATAATGTATTTCTGTTGCCGCTTTTACACGTCTGTATCGGTAATGTCTGTCTATGTCAGTAACCAATATAAAATAATCGTGCACCGCGTACATTTCGCTTAGTAGAGCTCTGCTAACACTGGATTTTCATAGATACGGGCGTTTGTAGCGTATATTTTGCACGGAACCCACGGCGCGCGAGTCCGTCGCACTTGACCGGATTTTTTAACACGTTCGCTACCAAAGACACGACGTTTGTGATCAAAACATTGTTACTCCTATGCGGGTGACACGCTTGCGTATGTCCTTCTCAGGGTCTTGGACTATATCCATCCCAAAGTTTATTGGGCATTTTTGACCCGCTTTCCGAAATTTCGCGTACAGTGACCAAACTAGTTATAAAATAGAGAATTTAATCTCACTTTTCTAAATATGTATTTTTTTTATGTATCGACCGGCAGAAAAGTTATTTTTACAGTATGTGAACGATGTAGTGATACTATTAATTAATGTTTTTACTTTCACCATTGTGCAAAGGTGTGGTTCAAGCACAATTCTCTGCAATGCAAAAGTCAAAAGTCTAAGAACTGGATTTTATTTTTGTTCCTCTTTATATTAAACAATATAACAACAGCAACGCAATATAACAGCAGCTATACAAAGTGTTTTTGAAATATTTCCAATAGTTCTGACTTAATTCTTTTGCAAAAATGCTATAATGATAAGAATTTTTCTTTTTATTTTTTTTCTCAATTCTCCCATTTTTTATAAGAATGCGACTCATACCAGGAGTAGCAGATACATTTACCTACATACCTAGCCCTATTTCGTTTGTGTACGCCGTGGGTCATATGTCCGAATAAAATGCCCCATGACCATAATCTCCCGCGAGAATGAATAGGCACTGTCTACCAGATTAATTAGTCCCTGATATAAGTGTAATATGTCTCTTAGTTATATAGTTCTAAGTATGTGTTAAAACACGATGTATATTGTTATTGAAATAAATTGAATTGAATTGAGGCGTAGCGTCAGGAAAATTACAAGGGAATCCGAAGCGTGTTCATTTAGGCATATTTAAAGAAAAAGGTGGTTATAAGCCTTCCCTTGGGCAACCCAGTGGGAATCGGCTTATATGGACGCCACGCCACTGGTATCTTGGTAAGCATGCTCCATCGTCGGTTTCATCGTCGCTTACTAACATTTTTAGGGTTCTTTATCAAAAAGGAACCCTTATGGTGTGACTCTGTCTGTCTCAAGAACTACTTATGCTATCTCTTTGAAGGTATATTTATAAACATGGTCAGCCCACATGTATTGCAATAATAATATATTTTAAAATATATTTTTATTCTCTAAAAAAACGACGAATATGAGGGGGGCGGGGGGCAAAACTTTAAAGTCTAGCTACTAGAAGAAAAAAGGTTTTTATAATTCAAGAAAGTGCAAAAAAAAAAGCATGTTTCGTCACTAAAATGGTGGTTTCGTCATATTTCGTCACTAAAAACTAACCTAATAATATCTTTTTAATTAAATTATTAAGCAAACTATGTTTTTTTTTATAAATCCAACGCTTTTAGTGGGATTGGCGGGAGGGGTTGAGCCAAATCTCACCATGGGGGGGTCGGAAAATCGCCAAACCGCCTCACATAATTTACGGACGACCCCTTCAATGTTAAGGCCATTTATGAATGTCACGTTATCCGGTTTGCTACATTTTGCAAGGTTCAGAGCGTCGCCAAGGAAAACAGGTCTTGGAGCCAGTCTGTTGACAGTATGTGTTAACTCCTTATTAGACATACTAGTTGCTAACGTTGAAGACGCAGCTTATGAAGACAAGATAGTGCACTGTCAGAGGAGTATTTTTAACTCCCGACTAAATAGGTAAATGATTGGTGGACCGATAAAAACGCCCAACGCATCTAGCCCGGTGACTCTGTGAGCTGTAGACCTCATGAGTATTTCAATCCCTATAACTCCGCCATTTTGGAAAAAATGAACAAAAATAACCATATACTTCTCAAACTTGCTCACAAAACTTTACGAGAATCGGCTGAGATATGCGACCGGACATACTAAAGCATTTTGGGCCAAGTTGAAGCGGAGGCCTTCCTTCGCTGCGCTCGCTTAGTCAAGAAAACTAGCCAAGTGCGAGTCGGACTCGCGCACCGAGGGTTCCGTACAAAAAAATTAAATTAATTTTATGCAAATGATGTCCTGTCTGTGTGTGCTTTCTATGGAATAAATATATTTTTCTTTCTTCTTTCAAAATATACGCTACAAACGGCCGTATCCATGAAATCCAGTGTTAGCCCAGCCCTACGCCTAAGCAAAATGTACGCGGTGTTCGGTCATTTCATATTGGTTACGACATAGACAGACAGAGATAAAATTATTCTGTTTTTAGTATTTGTTATTATAGCGGCAACAGACATACATCATCTGTGTAAATTTTCAACTGTCTAACTATCACGGTTCTTGAGATACAGCTCATACAGCCTGGTGACAGACGGACAGAGCGGAGTCTTAGTAATAGGGTCCAGGCTTGTATGTTCCTACATGCATATTGTTCTCATGTATATATATACCCAAAGGGCAATGGTGAACAGTTATGAAATGAGCGATGGCTAGCAAATGGTGCCAGAGAAAAGGTGTCATGTGTCATAAACATTATTTCCACAACTTAACAAAGAATTTTCAAAAGTGAACCATCTTTACTTTACACAGCTACACTCTTTGTTTACAACTACCACTGAAAATATCCTCCGTACAAGAAAATGTGAGATCTATTAGCAAGTCATAAGAGCTAAATCTAATGCATATTTTCATACCTATAGGTATACAGTTGACATTGCATGATTATAGTTGAATTATGGAGAAGATGGAATTGCATTTGTAGTGGTTGTACCGTTTGCAACAAAAGGAGAATAATTTTCTCTTAACTTAATAAAATGACATACCCAAGAAGTGGAATAAGTAGTAGTCCTCTGTTTTTTTTCTTTTATTCGCTATCATGTTCTTCATCTGAGCTGTCACAAGTATTGATAATAAAATTGTCTGTTATTTGATCCATTTCTCCTTCCTGACATCGATATTTATTTTCTTCACTTTCGACGTGGTGACAAATATTTTCCCAGTCCTCAGCAGTGATGGTATTCATTCGTTCAGTTGCTAAACTCATAATGCCTTGCATGTTTAATGAAACGTTTCTTTTTGCTACATATCCTTTTACCATGGACCAAATATTTTCGATCGGATTGAATGTCGGGTGATACGGTGGCAATCGTAATACGGAGTGGCCATGTTCTTTTAAAATTGCATCTTTGTGGTACTCGCGAAACCGCTCTTTATTTTGTTTAATTAATTCATACAAACTGGTTTTGTACATAAACCGGTTATACGAAATGTTGTGTTCTGTCAACCAATCCATCATTTCTTGTTTATTAGAATTTGACGTTGGAGCACGATTCAAAAGTTTGTTGTGATAGGACGCATTATCCACGATAAGTACGCTATTCGGTTTGAGGTTCGGTATTAATTTTTCTTTTAACCATTTTTCGTAGTTGACAAAGTTCATCTGGTCATGGTAATCTCCCGTTTTTTGATTTGCCTTAAACATTAACAAAGCGTTGGGAATAAAACCATCTTTTCCTCCTGCGTGCACTATTATTAACCGCTGGCCTGTACTGATTTGTTTCTTTACACCAAATTCTGTTCCATCGGTCCAAGCTTCTCCGGACACATGTGAAGTGTGGATGTAGGTTTCATCAGTATAAACTAGTGGTCTATCTTGAGATCGATATTCCGCAAATTTTGATAAGGTAATTTATTCTTAGCAGTCGTATGTTGTGTTTTTCCATTAATATTTTTCGGTTGTCCTCGGTCTTTTTCCATTTAAATCTTAATTTTTGTATTGATTTTCGTAAGGTGGAAATGCCAAATTTGTAATCTATATCGGATTTTAACACAGAGTGGAGTCCCTTTAAGGTTTCAAATTGCTTATGGGACAGATGAAAATTGTATATAGTTCTCCGGATGACTTCCTGATCAAAATCGTCTACTGCTGATGACGAACAAGGACGGAACTTTTTATTCTTCGGGGAGGTGAATTTCTTTGTTGTTGCGAATTTCTCGCTGTTGCTCTCAGTCACAATGTTATAAACAGTAGAGAGACAAACACCTGTAGCTTTTTCAACTAACTGGGCAGCGGTGTAAGGCAACTTTAAATTTTTCGTCAGTTCATTTTCAAAATATTTATAACAGTTGAAAATTATTTGCTTACTTTGACTCTCAATAGGACCAAAATTACTTACAGCCATATTTTTTTTAAATATAGAAATTATTCGTAGTCGTACGGGCGGACACAATAATTAATTGAGAATACAATCAAATCAGATGTAAAAATATACGCACAACGTAAATAATATTGACAATTTCACACTGACATTATTTTTGTTTTTAGTTCTTCGATATATATATATATAACAACCTCTTTGTATGCTGATAGTACAAGAAAATAGAAAATTCAAATATAGAATGCCTGTAAACAAACAATACTACTACATATGCAATTCCACGCTCTCGATGATTCAACTATACTTAGCTATACTTGTTAGTATGTTTTTAGTGTGTGATGAATGATAAAAAGTATTAACGGCCAGTGGATTCTCATAGTAATTACAGCATTATCACTTTCCTTGATGACATTAATGATGTATCATTAGTATGCTATGTATGGGTTAAAATCTGTTTTCTTCTTTGTTTGTAAGATTACAGGATATGACACATTAATTATTGGTATAGGTCGTTTCACAAGAGCTGGCACGGATTTTGTATGCAACAAGTACTTATTTCATATTAAATCCGCGCCAACTCTAGTGAAACGACCTGTACATTGGACAAATGTAAATTTTGAAAAAAAAATTGAATATACCGAACCTGCCCTGCACCAATTACTATATGTATGTATGTGAAAATATATAAATTATATGCTAAAATTATTCAGAAGTACATCCATACAGTTATCAAACAGGGTTTTTTTTACCTACAAACCTGGATAATCTATACTATTATATTGTTGTTAAAAGGAAATGTCTGTACAATGAAGATATTTTTCAAAAATAAGTGAAACGGGCTATTTGTTTTTGTATATTTGTGTCTTCTTCAAAACTGCTGGATAACTTTCAACCTTTTCTAGTACAGTCGGCCAAGAAATTGGTCTACTACTTTTGAACCTTTGCATTGTTGCATGCTTCCTGTAAATAGTACACATAGGATATTTTGTTAGCACTTAAATGTTTCTTACATTACTTGAAATAAGATCAGGTAGGGCTGTCATACATCCGGGTGTCCCCGGATTTATCCTAGTTTGGCGGCTGTCCGGGGGCCGTCAGGGCGGGTTTTTAAAATGTGGACTCTTTTTGTTACAAGGAAAACCTTATTTAAATAAAATCTAATATGTCCGGGGAAAAATGCGATTTCCTCCAAATATTCAGGGTTTTTGAAGTTTTTGTCCGGTTTCTGGTATAATCAAGATGGCAGCCCTATATACTGTGGTGTGTCATATCATATGGCTACAAAGAGTTACACGCACAAACATACATCTATGCTATTATAAAGTTGTAAAACTTAAATGTCTGTACATTGAAGATATTTAATAAAAATAAGTGATACAGACTATTTAACGGTCACAGATTTGGACTTTTTTGGTATACCGGGAGCTGGGCATCCACAGATGGTTATAGGATAGTTTTTACTTGACTATGCTGAAGAAAATAAAAAGGAAGGAATGAATGAATGTCTTTATTTACTTAAAATATGGTACACGATAAATGGTCTTAAATATTCCTAATAGTATCTCATATTTGGCCGCTGACGCGACATGTAAATATAGAAGCTTACATGTCTAGTATGAGATAATAATTTAATGTTAAAGTTAATGTGAAAGAAAATAAAAATAATGTTGAATTAAATTACAATGTCAAGTATAAAATCTGTGTCAGAATGAATCTGACAAGTACTCTTGAACTGAGTAATAACTATTATTCATTAAAAAATGATTGATTTTCCACTTAAATTCCCGTATGACACACTGCTTTAGATATTCTGGTAGTTTATTATAAATTTTAATCGCCAAGTGGAAAGCATTTCTTTTTACTAGTGAGAGGTGGGCTATAGGAAGGTACAGATTTCCCAGATAGGATTATATATTTTATTCTCTTCTTCTGATGAATTTAAGTTACTTTAAATAAAATATTTAAATTCAAATAACCTATTTCACTCATGTTTAGTTGAATTTCTTCAATGTACTTCCAGTTAAATTTTACATACAAAAGATGACTTAGACAAAAATTATGTGCTGATAGGTAAAAAATGTGATTTAAATACCTTCTACCACTTGCCAGTTAAATGCACGATTTTGGTAAGAGACAGCAGATGTAACAAAATTTATCATGGGAGAACTTGGAACCTTTTGGCCCTTATCCTTTCTAAATTCACTGGATGTAGCCTAAATATCCATCAGCAAGATTAGCAAAAATCAAATAAACACATATTCTTAGTGAAGAAATTCACTTTAAAAATCACAAAGAGTATGATGGTCAAACATCAAGAAGACATTGGGAACTCAAATGAGATAATATATGCGATATACTCCGTTAAATTGTTTTATTTTCATTATAAATCAAATAAACACAGTTTAGTGTTGAGCCAAATGATAAGTTAAACCGTTTATGATCTACCGGCTTATGGAATCATAGTACTCTAATATATTTGTTGAATGATAGCTTAACAAAATGATTACCACATTATTACAGTGCGTGTCAGATCAACTGTCAGTTAGAGAACTACTGTGCTGAGGAAATTAATTGTAAAAACCAGTTAAAAGTGTGTGTTTCATCACAAAACTATAATACGCTTGTGCACTGAGTACTAGTGAATCACATATATTATTATCTTTGTGGATAAACCAGTGTGTAATGTGATATCTTGAAGAAATACGTCTGACTATCTCGACCGTGATAAAAGCATACCCTCAAATTTCAACATTTTATGTAGCTGTCAAATACAACATGACTGACACATAATTGAGTGTTGCCAGTTATGGGAAACGAATCCCCCAATAAAACCCCAAAAATTGTGGGTAATCATGAGACCCCAAAAAGTAAAAACCTTGTGCAGCAAGTATTTCATAAGAGTATGTTTTTGAACGAATCAACACCCCAAATGGGAGATGCACCGAAGGAAATGCAGCCAGGATCGGATCCAACTATGCAGGCCGAGGGGTCGCAAGATTTTATTCAACCACCACCATGGCAAAAAGTGCCTGTATCCAATCGCCATAAACGCAAGAGGACTTCTGATTCACCTCCTCAATCCTCACAAGTAGAGAATAGGTTTGTAGCTCTGCCCTTGGACCACGAAGAAGACAATACATCGGATACTGTGTCGAGACCTCTAAATAAAACCAGTAAACCACCACCAATCATATATTACGGAATTGAAGATGTGAATAAACTGATTTTACTATTGGGAACGACAGTCGACAAAAACACATTCACTTTCAAAACCACTGGAAACAAGACTATTTTGAACTGTGGGAACTTAGAGGTATATCGCAAAATCATGACTAAATCTCGTGAATCTGGCCTAATAGGCCACACATTCAACATAAAAAGCGAAAGAAACTACAGAGTAGTCATTAAAAATCTTCATCCATCCACCCCTTTAAACATAATTAAAGATGAAATTGAATCTACAGGCAACACCGTTACTGGAGAAATTATTAATGCAAAATATGGACCGGAAAAAAAAGCTACCTCAACGTTTTTCGTTAATGTACTGCCAGGAGCAAACAACAAAAAGATTTTTGATATGAGATATATTTATCACCAGTCAGTGGTTATAGAAGAACCCAAAAAGAAAAAGACTATCATACAGTGTCATAGGTGCCAAGAATATGGCCACTCTAAAAACTATTGCATGCGGCCTCCCCGTTGTGTCAAATGTGGACAGCCTCACTTAACCTCAGCATGTAAGAAGAAAGACCGAAATACCCCTGCCGAATGTGCATTATGCGGTGGGCCTCACCCTGCCAACCACAAAGGCTGCGAAATCTACAAGGAATTGCTGGCTAGAAGAACAAACAATCAAAAACGCAAAGAAATAATAAGTAACATTAATCCGGAATCAAATAAGGAAATAAACACTAACATAAATCTAAACTCTGTTAATGAAACTGTAAAAAAGTCATATGCACAAATTGTTCAATCCACCAGAGAAGAACACAACTCAGCACCGTCTACCCACACTACTCTAGGATCTACCCTCGAGGAAATGCTCCTGAAACAAAATGAGAAATTCGACCTCATACTACAACAAATGAGTGCCTTCATGACCCTCATAACAAAACTGGTAGATAAGATTTCGAAATGACTGCCTTCAGACTAGCTGCCTGGAACATAAATGGTCTAACCCCACACAAACATGAAATAGAACTATTAATGACGGAGCATAACCTGGATATCATGTTAATATCTGAAGCCCACTGTACCTCGGCTTCAAATATAAAATTCAAAGAGTTTGACTGCTATTTGACTAATCACCCAGATGGTACAGGTCATGCAGGTGCGGCAGTGATTGTGAGAAAATCTATCAAGCACCATGCTCTGCCCGAGTACAGAACGGAACATCTACAAGCTACAACCATAGCAATAGAAGATATAGCAGGTTACTTAAACGTGTCCGCGGTATACTGTCCACCTAAGCACAAAATAACTCACAGCATGTATACAGAGTTTTTCGGAACACTTGGCAATAAATTTATTGCTGGCGGGGACTGGAACGCTAAACACAAGCATTGGGGTTCCAGACTAATAAACACCAGGGGCAGACAATTAAAGAAAAGCATAGAGGACGCAAAACTCCTTACTATCTCCACTGGCGAACCAACGTACTGGCCGACAGATCCTAGAAAAATTCCTGACGTACTAGACTTCTTCATCACAAATGGGTTGTCTAGACATTATCTCAAACAAGAAGCATGCCATGATAGTTGTTCAGACCACACCCCCGTGTTACTCACAGTGAGCTCTATGATAATTGAAAAGGAAAGCCCAGAAGTCCTTTACAATAAAAACACAGATTGGACAGCTTTTAAGGAATATTTAGACGAAAAAGTTAATTTAAAAGTTGCCCTCAAAACTGCAGATGATATTGAAGACGCAGCTAAATATATTACGGCTCTAATCCAGGAAGCTTGTTGGTTAAACACACCAGAAATCGATCGCACAAAAAGAACTGTTAACTATCCTCTAGACATCAAAAGAACACTACTTGAGAAAAGGCGGCTAAGGAGAGTTTGGCATCAAACGAGACTAAACAGTGATAAAATCGAATTTGACAATGAAGCCAGAAAGCTTAGAGAAAAACTACAAAACTGGCACAATAACACTCTAGAGACACAGTTAGAATCCCTAACTGCAACTAAAGCAACCAACTACTCTTTATGGAAATTCACGAAAAACATAGAACGACCTCAGTTAGCTAAACCGCCAATTCGAGATGATAATGGCTGGGCACGCACTCCACAACAAAAGGCAGATGCTTTTGCCAAACACTTGCAAAACGTGTTTTGCCCGAATGCCGCTTGTGACCTAGAATTTGATGAAGAAGTAGAAGCCATATTGGGCCAGGCTCTTCAAATGTCTCCCCCGCCATTCCCTGTAACTGTTCGAGAAACGTGGAGAATAATCAAGGATCTGAAAGATAAAAAAGCACCTGGCTTCGATCTCATAACAAAGGAAGTACTGAAAAACCTACCAAGAAAAGCTGTCGTGTTCCTGACAACTCTATTTAATGGAATCCTAAGAGTACAATACTATCCGTACTTATGGAAAGTCTCACGCATCCTAATGATCCACAAACCAGGGAAACCCGCACACGACGTTACTTCATACAGGCCGATTAGTTTACTACCGATCTTGTCAAAAGTCTTCGAAAAATTACTTTTGCGAAGAATTCGTCCCATCCTGGAGGAAGAAAACGTTATACCTGCCCACCAGTTCGGTTTCAGACAACAACACTCTACGGTTGAGCAAGTCCACAGGGTTGTGGAAAGAATAAGAAAATCACTGGAAGAGAAAGAGTACTGCTCGGCAGCATTCCTGGATATTCAACAGGCATTTGATAAAGTATGGCACAAAGGACTGCTCTGCAAGATACGCAATTATTTGCCTCACAGCTATTTTATCTTATTCGAGTCATACCTGTCAGGGCGCCTGTTCCAAGTTATGGAAAGCGAAAATACCTCGAATCTCCTAGATATAAAGGCTGGCGTACCCCAAGGCTCGGTATTGGGACCTGTGCTCTATACAATATATACAGCTGACCTACCCCAATTAGACAGTATTACGACTGCAACTTTCGCGGATGATACTGCCATACTAGCAAGCAACAAGGACCCACAAAACGCAACCACAATGCTGCAAAATGGACTAGACAAAGTAACGAAGTGGCTACAGAGATGGAGGATAAAAGCAAGTGCATCCAAATCAGCGCACATTACATTCACACTGCGGAAAGGAAACTGTCCACCTGTTAGACTGGAAAATGCAGTACTTCCCCATGTCGATAATGTACGATATCTTGGATTACATCTAGACCGACGACTCACGTGGAATCATCACATTAAGACAAAAAGAGAAGAACTGCGGTTCCGGTTCAAGGACCTTTACTGGTTATTGGGAAGAAACAGCAAACTATCCATAGACAATAAACTGTTGATCTATAAAGCCATCCTGAAACCGGTATGGATGTACGGAATACAATTGTGGGGAACTGCCTGTAACTCCAACATCTCTATGTTACAGAGAATTCAAAACAACATGTTGAGATCCATATCCAACGCCCCGTGGTTTACAACCAACACGGAAATCCACGAACACCTTAAAATAAGTACAGTGAAGGAGGAAATTAGCATTGTGACTACAAAATATCAGGAAAGATTGAAACAACACCCTAATGAACTAGCAGTAAAGTTAACATTTAGAGACTATGTGAAAAGACTAAAAAGAAAAGATGTCTTCTCAGATTGAACCCGACTCCAACATAATGGAACTTAAATGAGTAGATGCCCTCATTGGAGGACACACTCGAAATGTCAAGTAACACTTAACCAATCTGCTTATAGTTTTACTGATTGCAGATGAAAAAAACAAAAAAAAAAAAAAAAAAAAAAAAAAAAAAACATTATTACAGATATTTATAGTGCACAAAGAATTGCTTAGTAAAAGATATTTTATTATACAATACTCCTTCCTTATTGCATTCATTAAAAACACAGAAATAAAACTTTATAAAAAAAAATTATGAGTAATTTTGCAAACGCTTAATTCCTATAGAATTGCATTAAATGTTTGATACAATTATGTATTTTAAGGGTGTAAATTGTGGACAGTCTTTGTTCCTTATGGAAGATAATAATAATGTGAAGTGTACAGTAATATATTCATATCATATATCACTTTTTCATGTAGAAATGCAATGAATATAACTTGATAACATGGTTACCTAAACTCAAATAATCTGTTTCTATTTAAAGTCACAGAAACATAGTGTAGCCATTAGTTTTAATATGTTAACAGTTATTTTAATGCACAAATTGATGAGCATTCATTCAAGTTAATTATGTATTTAGATGAAAGACAACTGAGTTGTCATTTCCACGCTGCACACCTAACAAAGAACGTTCAGCCCAAAACAAACAACATTCATAAAATAACTTGCTGCTTGAGAAATTATTAAGTGTTTCGCTAAAAAATAATAAAAATAATTAACTTAAAACACTCACCGATATGTATTGAGCTTGAGAAGATAACTGAAAAAGCACGGACGATCAAAGTGCAAATAAAATCATGACACCACAACACAACGATAAATATTTCTTGTGAATCACTGGCACATATCACACACAATTCGTTTCAATGGAGTTTTCCACCCCTCCAGCGAGCGCTCAGAACACGACAGGCCCGTATCATCCTTTGACAATGAATGAAACGAAAGGAAAGCAACCAAGCTGTCTGAAAATTGTCATTCATGTAGTACTAAAGGACATCGACCCCTCGCTAATGTCCATAACAAACTGTAATGTGCCATCATTCGTGTAAAGGCAAAAAATATAATCAGTTCCACATGATATATAACGGGTTCATAATCATAATTTTTCCAACATATCGTGAAACTCAGTCAGCTGTTTTTGAAATTCATTAAAATCGGCGCAAATCTGCCATTTTGAATTGATTCATAACTTTTTTAATGTTACCAGAAGTAAATATTGTTGCATATTCAGTTCAAGGAGGCTTTTTCTAAAGATACAGACATATTTTAAGAATTATCTTTTATAGATATGAGTATTCGTCATTTGTTCGTATTTTAAACAATACCAGCACTACAAATTAGCACGAGGGAATACAAGGCGAGATAATTTGTCGTTTTTAAATACGTGAGCACTGCAACACTTTTGGAATATAATCATCATGTCCTGGTCTTGAATTGCTCCAATTGTGTAGTGCTGACTAGCAGCAGTAGCAGCGTGACATATTTTTTTATAAATTTATTCCAATTCCACCTAAAGACTTCGCACGATAAATATATCCGTGTGTATGGCAGGAGCCTAATTTATGGATCTCCTTAAACGCATCCCTAGTGATGCAAAATATCGAAAACAATCATTTTATTCATTTATTTTTAAAATCCTCAAGGCAACATGTCACGTTAGATGGTAATTGCTTGAACCTACTCTGAAGCTGAAAAAACAACCACCTCCTTTAACTGTTTACAAAACAATGAAAATCAGTTCGAGATTAGGCAGTTTAACGACCGTAGCGCAGACGCTAACCCGAAACGACAGCCGAGATTAAAATAATCATGCTATTTTTGTACTTAACAATTTTATACCTCAATTATTTAGAGACGTATTTTGTACAATCGGTAGCAATTAATGGAGAATACCATTTCCCAGAGAAATTAAATCTCGAAAAGCAAATAAAGAATAAGTTTGCTCAAAAAATTAAAAGTGAAGAACGATTGCGCCAGTTAAATGAACGATTAGCAGAAGACACAGAATATTTCGAGGACATACCGCATTTTGCTGCTAACAGTTCTAAAAAAATAAAAAGTATGCAAGAAAACATTGCAAATGAGTTTAGAAAAATTATTGGAATGGTTGGAGTCAAATACACTTACAAAAGAGACTCATATTGGAGAACTTGGCGAGAAGTTGCTTATTCCAATAAGACAGAAGTAATTTGTTACAGGTGCCACAATAACATAAAGGGTGATAAAGTTAATTGCACCAACTGCAACCATGGAGGATATTGGGTAAGTTAGTAATTTTATAACATAATAACAATATTATATTTCTGGGCTTACGATAAAATATTTCCTTATCGGACATTCTATCAATGCCTTATAAAACCTAAGTGTTTATTATTTCTTTTATTTAGTATTTTAATTTATAGTTAGTACGTCACTAAGGTCCGTTCAAATACTCCACAGATAATAGAAAACAGTCGGCCACCCTGCTCCTACGAAATATTTTCTTTCAAAAATGAGAATGAATTATGTGTAGCTGATTTCTGGCAGTTGAATAAGGCAAACACAAGTTCTTGCCCGTATGTAATACCACGCCAAGAACTATCGCAGTGTGGTATTCCTATAGTAACCAATTTTGTGATCACAAAGGATTACTCGAAGGATATTTCTGAACATACTTTGCCCGCCATTTGCCAGGGGCGGGAACGTTGTGATATTTCAACTGTTTACATTGTAAGTAAAATTTGGTTAAATCTTAATTCAATTATGACTTAATTTATACACTCGTAATATGAAAAAAGTAAGAAGGATGTTTTTTTTTCTAAGACTATAATAGATACAATACAATGACTCTTTATTACACACCTCACAAAACAGAGAACAGAAACCAATACATTCAACGAGAGATAGACAGGCGATCTAATCGCTAAAGAGCGATCACTTCCAGACATCAATATTTGGGTAGTGGGAGACGTTGCGAATTTTTTTTTACGTATAAGCAGGTGGCGAAAGCAGTTTGGAATTTAAGTATTGTAACATATGTACTAAACAAACACAATATGTATTATAAATACAAATGAATACATACTAATAGTAGTTGCCTTTCCGGCATTTTTGTTATACGGGTATGCGACCCCGGCTCCCCGAGCTTCTACTGGCTCATACATAGTCTTCCGGTACAGTAGTATCCTTTAACCCTTTCTCTTCTGTTATCCTTCCGCCTATTCCGCCAATCCAAGGTATGCCGTGCCGATGGATGCGTGGCTAGAGGCGAGTCTAGTCGTTAGCGTGCCGAATTGCCCTGGGACTGGTGACCCCAGAATAAGGCCCTTACCTGGTATGCGGGGCTCTGCTGGGTTCGAATATTTTTTCCCTAGCAGCTCGTGGGAACGCAAATGGCGGTGATGTGATTCGCAAACCATCACGTCTTGGTCCCAGCGAGAGCGAAGAGTGGGCTATAGAGAGCCGCTTTGCTACGTTAAATGTAAGGGGAGGAATTCATGATAAAATAGATGAAGTATGGCAGATGATGGATGCGAGAAATATTGATATTCTGGGTTTGAATGAGACAAAGCGAAAGAGATTAATGAATGTTGATGAAGCGGGAGTTGTATGCCAGGACCGTAGCAAGTGGAAGGAGGTAGTCTCTGCCTACCCCGTAATGGGAAAAAAGCCTTGATTGTATGTATATATGTATGAATACATACATACACACACATATATATATACATAAGTTGAATAACTACACCGCACATCCAACTAGTCCTGTTAAACAGGACCACCAATTGACAGAACTAATGGGACAAAAAATCCCAGTTGTTCTGTTGACAGAACTGATCAACAGAACTAGTGGCAGTAAAGGCGAAAAATGAACGGTGTACTAGTTTCATGTGTATCTGTCTGTGGCATCATAGCTCTTAAACTGATGGACAGATTTCGATTTAGTTATTTCGGTTTGAAAGTTAACGTGATTGAGATTGTTTTTCTATGATTAAACAAAACTGTTCTGCCGTTTTGAAAATGGACAGTTTTGTTCGAGGTATCTACTGGGTTTTTTATCGTTTTAGAAAGAAAGCATTTACATTAGTTTTAATGTTTACTTGTGTGTATTAAAATAATCATCCATCTGTCTCATTTCAGATCAAACCCAAAAGAATAGTTTTCAGAATAATAAACTCAAAAAACAACATTATTTATTCAATAATAATGTACAACAATGGAAAAAACTATGTCTGCGTTCAAGATTGCGGTGTTTATGACTTCAACAATATGACTGCCAGAAGAAATGAAGACCATCTAGTTTTAGATCTTTTAAACCCAAGTAAAAAAAAACGCGACAACCCTAAGCCTGACCATAAACAAAATAAAAAACCTAAGAAACTGTTCAAAGAACAAGGAAAATTAAAGGGTGCGTTCAGACAAAAAAATAATTTTATTGTAAAAAAAAAGTAAATATATTTTAGAACAACCATTGTACAGAAATCAGGTTACAACTGGCAAGCCACCGTCAATGTGTAAACAAATACTTTTGAAAGAACTTATTAATGATATGGGCGACGAACATTTTCAGTTTTAATCTGACTTTCTATAATAACTATAAGTATGGGTGATTCCATGAAATTCGCTAAATTTTCTTCAGTCCCTAGTCAAATAAAAGATCTTAAGATAGTATAATTAATTATATTGTTTTTGTATATTTCTACGTCAATGATTATAACGTTATTAAATCCATACTAATATTATAAATGCGAATGTGTGTCTGTCTGTCTGTCTGCTACCTCTTCACGCTTAAACCGCTGAACCGATTTGGATGAAATTTGGTATGGAGATCGTTTGAGTCCCGGGGAAGGACATAGGTTACTTTTTATCCCGGAAAAATACCCTTGTCCGCGATAAACGAATTTAAGGCGGACGAAGTCGCGGGCGGAAGCTAGTATTTTCATCTTTCTATTTATTTTGAAACATGTTGAAAAATATTAGTTCTAACATAATGAACTACAGAAAGTGAAGATAAATTTTGAAAGTAGAAAATCAACTAGGGACTGACAGTTGCCTGTATTGAACAATAACTTTACTGGAATAATTTCAATATTTTTAATATTTGTCTTTAAGGCCATGCACATTCAAGGGCACCAATATGTATACACCACAGAGTTTCAAAAATATGTATACAGGTCTTATTATTATGGCAATAAGGTTTATGGACACATATTTTGGAACTTTGTGTGGATATTTATCTTTGCCCTTGACTGAATTATTTAGAAATACGGAATAAGATTCAGAATAACTGAATAGATATACCTACTTGATAGTTAATTAAATTAGAGATGAGAACATAGTTACCCGAATTTCATGGAATCACCCATACATAATAATTTCTTTTGAAATACTACATATACACTACGAAGTATTATTTAGTAATTAAAATATGTACCTACTTCAAAGCAGAAATCGTAACCGGTATTTTTTATATAAAAAATGCGAAATAACGTTTCGTTTTTTTCGTTCAATTACGAGATCTTCGTATATTTTATTAAAATTCTAGAACTTGCATCAGGTGTTTTGTGATTAATTTCTCTTCTCCTAAATACAGTTTTAAATCATTTCAGAAACAGCGTGTATTGCGTGGATTTAAAAAATACTGATTCCGATCCCTGCTTCAAAGAGCAGCTGTTAAACTAAATCAGTAGCTTCTTCATAAATTAAACATCCCATTATAACAAACATAGCTTAATACAGTTTTACTTAAAACAAATCTTTTAGAATAAGTCAGCTTTTCTATGTAAAGAAGTATACTAGATATACAAGTAAGGATGGATATACCGTATTCGCCACAGACCATTATCCATACTTAATATTATAAATGCGAAAGTGTGTCTGTCTGTCGGTCTGTCTGTCTATTACCTCTTCACGCTTAAACCGCTGAACCGATTTGGATGAAATTTAGTATGGAGATAGTTTGAGTCCCGGGGAAGGACATAGGCTACTTTTTATCCCGAAAAATACCCTTATCCGCGATAAACGAATTTAAGGCGGACGAAGTCGCGGGCAGAAACTTGTAATATTATAAATGCGAAAGTGTGTCTGTCTGTCGGTCTGTCTGTCTGTCTGTCTGTCTGTCTGTTACCTCTTCACGCTTAAACCGCTGAACCGATTTGGATGAAATTTAGTATGGAGATAGTTTGAGTCCCGGGGAAGGACATCGGCTACTTTTTATCCCGAAAAATACCCTTATCCGCGATAAACGAATTTAAGGCGGACGAAGTCGCGGGCAGAAACTTGTAATATTATAAATGCGAAAGTGTGTCTGTCTGTCTGTTACCTCTTCACGCTTAAACCGCTGAACCGATTGGATGAAATTTGGTATGGAGATAGTTTGAGTCCCGGGGAAGGACATAGGCTACTTTTATAGCCTTATCCGCGATAAACGAATTTAAGGCGGAGTCGCGGGCAGAAGCTAGTTTAAATGTATATATGGTTTGCGCGTTTATCACTTAGCATGCACATCTGTATAGACATAAACATAATTCTAACTTTTTATAAATAACTTAGAATTGTATACATAGTATTTCTTATTGAAATAAAACAATTTAACGGATTATATCGCGTCTATCATCATTTTTGAAAAAACACAAATAAAGTGCACTTCTGGCACATGTGTAACTGTCTTTACAGCTTAGGCCCATCTGGCATGTATGTATACCTTAATTTGTGTTTTTTCACAAAATGGGTAGTTTGCACAAATTGTAACTTTGACAGAGGAAAATACATATTTTCTCAGTCCACCCGTGACCATGGAGAGCTGGAAAGCTTCCAAAACGTCGGGAACTAAAATGAGATAATATACGCGATATAATCCGTTAAATTGTTTTATTTCAATGAGTAATCATCGCGGAAAAGTAAGAAAATATTAGTATTTCTTTTTAACACGTTCCCTGCCAGTGACATAAAGTTTGTGATCTAAAAATTCTTAGTCCTATGCTTGCGTGATTTTATGTCTGAGTGCCAGTGACACGTTTGTGATCAAAATTTCATTTCGGCCAGCATAGCGTATCGTTCATAGCGTTTGCGACCCAATAAGGGGTCGCGGTTACTAACTTGATTCAGACTCAATATTTGTAACATTTTAAAACACATGTGTGAATCAGAGCAGAAAACTGGGTGCGAAATATTTTTCCATTAACGGCGGTCGCGCCATGAAAAAAAAGCGGCTAAGTGCGAGTCGGACTCGCCCATGAAGGGTTCCGCAGCCGTTTATAAAAAAAGGACTACAGATGAAAAAATACGAAGTAAAAAAAAAACACTGACAAAAGAGCTTATCTCCCCGGCACTTACGTCGTTTTGCTGAGAAGCGCAATTTTTTGGCAATAACTTAAAATCGGTATGTCCGATCATGTTGAAAACAATTTTCGTTGAAAGTATTTATTAAGCTTTATATTTATACATTTTTTCATATTTTTTTAACTTATCGTTTAGAAAATAGAGTAGGGAATCTAGGAATCTCAAAGTGTTTTTAGAAGTACTGTCGAAATATTTGCCACACATTGATATTCGCTGAAAAATATATTTTTCAGTTTCGGTTATATGTATCGAGTGAAGAAGAAATATATATTTTTTATTTAACTATCAAATTAAGTAGCGGTTCACACACGACACGTATGCTCCAAATATCATCAATGTACATCTTATAGTTTATGAGTTAAATGCCTGTGACATACGGACGGACAGACAGACAGACAGACATGACGAATCTATAAGGTTTCCGTTTGACATTTTGGCTACGGAACCCCAAAAAGTACTAACAGACAGGGCCGGGGGTCAGAAAAGTTGGCTCTATGCTGTCTAGGGGCTAGGGCGCCTTCAACGCTCAATTAACCTTTTCGAAACTTTGACAAATAAAAGAGGTGTCACTCATACCATGACATCATTAAGTTTCAGGTTATCATGACACGTATGTCAATGAGTGTCGGTCTATATCGGTCTAAATGCCTTGACGCATATATCTGTCGTAGAGGAAACACTGCACTTTCTCACGGACTGCCCCTCCCTAATACGCAACCGGAGCTCTATACTGGGAAAACATTTACTGTGCCCAGGACAGATAAAAACTCTCGGAATCCAAGAAGTTCTGAAGTTCTTTGCATCAACAGAACTTGACCGAGAACTATAGGAGGTGGCGATCACAATAGATCGTCTATGTTCGCAGTGATACGGAGGCTGTATAGCCTGGAATAACCACTGCAACAGCCAATACCATTAGAATAATATCTATCGTTGGCATTGAACTTGCGGTGCGGATATATGCGTCGTGGGCGTCCAAACGTTTAATGACTCGCCCAGGGCACCTAGATGGTGTCATTCAATATCGGAAAAAAGACTGATATTTCTCAAGCTGATCACCCAAATGATTTTATAAATTTAATTTACCTAAAAATAAACTTACTTTACAATTTGACATAAATATTAAATACAAAGATCAAAGCGGAAAGAAAAAGTATATTGCATTTATATCCCGTACGAATTAACTTGAGACCTGGGCCGATACATTAAAATATGTAGCGGTGTCTCAAGTTAATTCGTACGGGTTGTACTTCAGGAATTGAAGCTATTACATATGGATTACCAGTCTAATGTCTCCACTACTCCACCAGAGAGCCCCAATATTACTTTTGCAATTTCCTTATCCTTTCTTTGATGTTTGTCTCTTTATAATAATAAAAAAAAAGTGGCTATAATATACCTACATTAAAACATAATTATGTGTTTTCTAAACACGGTTTACAATGTTTATAATGAACAGAAGCGATTAACATTAATTTTAAGGCACTGAAAGTTACTATATAAAATATTACTAACAATTTTTTATACCAATACACATTTTATTGTCACACTTTTCCATTAACTTAGTTTATCTAGGCCGAAATTGGCAAGAGTTGTCCAAAAATATACTTATAGTTAAAATTAGAGCAATGGTATAAAACTAACTTTTTTTTAAGTATAAATATTTTTTGCTCTTATGACTGTGCCAAGCCAATATAGTGGCATAGAACAGCAGTAACTTTTGATATAAACCGTAAAGACCTGTATACCGCAAGAATATCATTAACTAATAATAGGTATGTCTATATATGTCGCAGGGAAATAGCCAAAACAGAGATTTGATCAAATCTCTAAGGGATATGACCAAATCACGCAGGATGTTAAAATGGCGAATCAATTTTATCATTTGTCTAGAAAAAGTCAGTCATTTGATTAAATCCCTGAATCAGTTCTATCATTTCACCATATTGTTTAGAGATTTGATAAAATTCCTGAAACACGTCAGTGAGTTGACGAAACGAACTTGCAAAGTCAATTCGTTTTATCATTTCACTAGACTAGTTCAGTGATATCATAAAGTCTCTTATGACTCACGTTTAGTGATATGACAAAGATTTTGCAAAACGAGTTGCCTTTTTTGGCTATTTCATCATTTCACTAAACTGATGTGATCAGCCAAAAAAGCAATGACGCTGACACATCGCGGAAATCTCAGCGATGACACTTACACGCTACATAGCATCACCCGTCTTTCTCACATTGTATTGAAAGGAAAGAGGCAAACAATCTTTGTCGCGTGACACAGAATCACGTATCACTGTTGTGCTATAGGTGCTGCTGGTCTGCTCACAGCTAGGGCTGCCATTTTAATTATAGCTGAACCCGGACAAACTCTTCAAAAACCCAGAATTTTTGGAGGATATCACAGATTTCCCGCCCGGACGGCTTCCGGACAGCCTCTAAACTAGGACAAATCCGGGGAAACCCGGACGGATGGCGACCCTACTCACAGCTAGTTTTCCGCTATGATTATTGCTATGTCAGGGGTCGGCAAACTTTTTAAATGTAGAGCCAGATACCGGAAAAATATAGATTTTGAAGCTTAAAGAGCCGCACTTTTCCGTTTCAGGTTTATCATTGTATACAGTGTATACCAAATTATAATAGGCCTTTTTTAAGGGGAACTCGAAGAACCGTTTGAGAGTCCCCGGCAATCTCGGCCGAATTTCACCTTCCCATACAAACGGAGTTTCGTTGTCATTTTAAAACTCATGTCATTGTATATGCAAAGTTTCGTTACAATCGACACGTAGGATTGTAACGAAACTTTGCATATACAATGACATGAGGTATATCTAGGCTTGTAATTAGTTTATATGGCTCCAGTTTATAAAACAAACGAAATACAGCAAAAACAAGTTTTGTATGAAAAATTTAGATTCACTATATTTTTTTTACTATGGTATCTGAAGCTACATAAACTAATTACAGGCTTGCATATACCTTAACTTATTCAAAGTATAAACTTTCAGAGCAAAACTAGTTGTTCTAAAATGAGAGTGTAAATGTTTGTATGGAGAACCAAGCTTACCCGGGACTCTTAAAGAACAGCGGTTTGCAGACCCCTGGTCTATGTAATCTGCTACACACATAGCACTACAGCATCTTTGTCCTAAAAGTGTTAGCATATAATTGGTCCGTTACGAAAACTAAAGCCTATATCCTAAAATATTTACACTTCCCTAAGATTGGCTCCAATTTAAACTTAATTAAATAAAAGCGTCAATTAACGTCAAATACATATCTTTCTTTTTCTATCAATGTCACCAACTTCAAAACAAAGCACAAACTCACAAGTTAATTTTCATAATGATAAAAATATAACTTAAATATAATATTCTTATAAATACAAAGATTTAGTGAAGAAATTCACTTGAAAATTTACGAAAACAGTGATGGTATAACATCAAGATTGTCGTATGAAATCAATACAACTTAAATAATTAACATGCTAAATATGTCAAAGGAAATTGAGAATATAAGATATCAATAGTTGTGATATTTGGAAGACTTAATGTTGTGCTTGCATGATTTTGTTTTAATAAGAAAATAGAAAAAGTCTGGGTACAGATTTTTAGAATATCTCCCAAAATAATTGACAGATGAAAGTGAAATATTGTAGAGTGTAAAATATTAAGTTTAACCCTTTGAGTGCCAAAGACAGCAAACCACATAGAGAACTGTGCCTCAGATACCACATAGTCATTTGTTGCTATATGGTATCATACAATTAGTTTTATGGTTGGCATATGGTGCATGGTTTCCCGTCAATATGCTGGGTGCTCAGGTTAAGGTGAGGGGAATCTACAAATACCATTGAGTTTTAGCCCTCCTTTGATCATTTTCTTCATGCTTTTATTGTCTGGCTGTTTTCTCTTTCGTTGCTTTTTTATTTTCCCGCAAACATGGTCAACCAACTGGTAATGTCTCTTGAAAGTCCTCTTGCATTCTTCACAGCTAAACTTACGGATGTTCAAATGCTTCTCCCGTATATGAGGCCGCAGACTCTTCTTTAGCATCTCTTTATCACAGTAATCACAAACCACTTTAGCATACTGATCCATCGTATAAACAGGAGTCAGATCTCGGGTTTTAACTTTGTTAAGCGGATATTCTTGTTTGACACACTTCCTGATGGTAATAACATTGTTGTTTACTTTAGTAATTTCAACATAATCTTTAGAATCGTTTACAGACTCTACCCACGTTTCGTTTAACGTTTTTTTAAGGTGTAACTCTTCTTTAACTTGTAAATTGTAATGCTCTTTTCTGATGTGATTTTTGAGTAATCTATTCTCGCAGTAAAATATCCCGCAGGCTTCGCATTTAAATTGGATGTCTGGCCGGCCGTTGAACGAGTCATCGTGTACTTTCAGATGATACACTAAGTTTCTTTTATCGACGAAGCTGCGGCCACAGTAATCACAAGTATATTTCGTTTGCATGCCATTGTTGATGTGGGAATTCATGTGACGCTTATACTCGTCAATTCTGAAGTACTTCTTGGGGCAGTATGCACATTCGAATCGCGCTTTAATAGCTTTATGCTGATATAAATGTGACTTGAATTTATACGAACTTCCTATTATAGTTTGACCGCATATTTTGCAGTGATTCTTTGTTTTATTAGTCACGCTTGAGAGAGTTTTGCTGTTTATCTTGATCATTGTTGTCAAAATAAATGTGAATCTACAAATAGAACTTAAAATTAAAAAACAAAAAGAAAGTCTGCGCTCAACACTTTGACATTTTTAGTAACAATTTGACGTTTCTTTATTTTGACATTGACGTTGAACTTACGTGTTTTTAGTTTGTTTGAGGTAAGAATAAAAACGCTGTTTTGATTTAATGTAAATACTGGCTGATTGACAACACCTTTGCTTAGTTAACTTCTTCATACATAAAGCTTATATACATGCAAACACTCCAATTTAAATTTTAGGGATAATTAAGAATTATTAAATCTGATCTCATCATATTATGAACAAAATGACTTAAAATTGTAGTAATCAATTGAAGTGGTTTAACTACTTCTATTTTATCACTCTAAAATGGGAGTTTACGCGAAGCGTGGGTGTACGGGAATATCATTTTCTTTAAATAGATGTTTCACTTTGGAAGTTTTAAGCTTATTAAACTTAGCTTAGTCAAGTAATTTTTATTAGTTTGAATAATTATTATTGGCTGTTTTCATTATAAAGCATGACACGTAGTAGACATGGCAAACTAAAATTAAGTTCTATAAAATATTATAGCGACATGGTTCTAATTGAAACCAGCGTGACGTTCCGTGTACATTTACTTTGTATTGTAATATAATTTTGTTTTATAAGATTGACTCGGTGACGAACTTTGGCTTCGTTCTTATGCATTTCTGCAATATTATACAGAAATTTTACGTAAATATGCTGCATGGACGTTCTATTTAGTTGCATACGTGTTATCATTACTTAAAGTTGCAGGTAAATATGCTTTTCCTATGTAAATGTGCACTCGTTTTACAATAGACGATTTTTACTCATTAATTCGGGAATAAATGTACTAATATTTTCTTCTGTTTCCGCGATTATTACTCATTGAAATAAAACAATTTAACGGATTATATCGCGTATATTATCTCATTTTAGTTCCCGACGTTTCGGAAGCTTTCCAGCTTTCCATGGTCACGGGAGGACCATGTCGTCGGGAACTAAAATGAGATAATATACGCGATATAATCCGTTAAATTGTTTTATTTCAATGAATAAATGTTTTAGTTTACGTACTAATAAATTCCATTATGTAAAAAATCACGTGAAGGGCAGAAACAACATTATTGGCTAAGACATACGATCTATGTTTTATGAGTACTTATTACGTTCTATGAACAAGCTGCCACTACCTACCACATTTTATGCACTATTTTGATATAATTTGTGTTTTGTATTACATCCACACAATTTTTAGTTAAAAAAACATGATTACTAGTGTAATGTGTATAATCTTTAATAATCTGATCTCCCAACATTGGTGCATTGTAACATAGTTGCGACCTTTTATTTCTAAGTGTGTGATTAACCTGTGAACAAGAGTAGGTATAATATTGTTATCAATATTATTACCTTGAAGAGTGTATATAAAATGTTTTCTTTCAATAATCACCTGCAAATACTTAGTTTTTTGTTTATCATTTTATTAAGATCAATGGACAGTATAGGTTGATATAACAAGTACTTTTTACTAATCTTACACTAGGCAAATACTTAAACTATTCATCAATAGATATCTGATATTTAAATATTTTTGTTCTACTTTTATTTTTTGGATAATGGGTTGCTTATGCTATTCCTGTTCAGTTTAATGATTATAGATTTTACATCAGCATATTCAGCACTTAATGATCTCATCTAGCTTAGAAAACAAATAATGTGAAATCAATATGACTATTAACAGATCTGTTATCTCATTTCCTGACTTTCCCCATCAATCATCATCTAGATTTGTATAAATGAAATGTCTGTACATAGGAGATATAAAAAAAATGTATTGAACTATTTGCAGGTCACTGAATATATATTTTTTGATTTCTTGTATGTGTTGTTGTGGCTTCATCACATCAAAACCGCTGAACAGATTTCAACAATTTTTGATACACAACTAGCTGACCATCCACAAATGGTTATAGAATACATTTTACTATGCTATGATTTTTTCTCCTCCGCTGACTAAGTTGCGGGCACCTTATAGTACTATTATATTTATCATATCTGTGATCAATACTTATCATGAGAAATGTCCCAAACAGAAGTCTTCAGCGAAAGATTTGACTTCTTGGTATGACCTGACATTTATTTTCTCCTTTACTTGTGCAACGTAGCTGCCTGGGTCTTACTCTTCCTCCCATCCTGTCTACTCTTTTCCCTCAGTGATGTATTTAAAGAACCCATCATGTCGTATCAAGTGTCCTATCCTCTTCCCTCTTCTGGTTTCCACAATTTATTTTCACAGATCTGAGTATATATTGGAAAATTGTATTCTGGGGATGTCATTGGGCTCACATGTCTGATTATTTGTTTAATGTACCTAAAGCCCAAAACTATGTGTGTTACTGTTTGTTGTCCTAAATAAATTGAAAAAAGAAAGAATAAAGTCAGCTAGAAATGGACTTGATAGTCCACTATCATTAGGTTGGGCATTCTCACACATTATCGTCAACCCTAGTTGGTTAGAGTTCCATGTTTTAATTTATACGTTTGGCCTTCTATCACATCTGAATCTGGAGTTCACAGCTGTTCTGGCGTAGATGGCATTGGTTGGGAACCAACTACACCCCTTTCTTCCACCAGGCATTTTGAAACATTGCTGCCTTTCATTGGTTTTAATAAAAAAATCCGGTTCTATACTCATTGAGTCCCAGTAGGTTAAAGATAGCCTCGGGAACTGATAAGGCTAAGTATAGTTGAAGACATTACACTATGTTTCATACACTGATCATTTGGAAAATCGATGAAACACAACCATCTGTTTTTGCGACTTGTTTAGCAATGATGGAGTATCATGAAAGAGAAAATTCAACTTTTTTTTAATGGGTCTGTATTTGATTCAACATATCTGTATTATAGTGGTATAGTTTAGTTTTAGTATGGGTGTGTTAGAAAATATGCCTTTCTCCATAGATACTAACTAATTGACTAAAATGTAAGCTGTTATTTAAATTCACCTATTTCAGAGTCTGTGTCTGTATTCATGAAATAATGAAAATTAACTTTGTCATGCCATGCTAGTGAAATTTGATGATAATGCAATAACAAATCCTCCTTTATTATATTGTGCTTATTATATATGAGTAACACCAACGTTAATGCTGGTAGTAAAATGAAGTTCTTAACAAAAACATATGTCATCTATTATCAAATCAAATCAAATCAAAATATTCTTTATTCAAGTAGGCCTAGTTACAAGCACTTTCGAAATGTCAGTTACATGAGAGTGAATGTTTATTAAATGTGATTATACTTTCTGTTCCAGCTGCAGCAACCAAATATGTCCTCAAGCCGACAGTCAACAAACAAATCTGACTCAAAAATAGCAAAGAGAGAGACCATGGTTACTCGCCACAAATCAGCCCAGATGAAGCGTCAGCTTCGAACTAAAAACAGAAGCATGAAACACTTAACGGACCTCCTTAAAAGCCAGGCAAAAGAAGCTCCATCCGCTACCAAAAATGCACCGGTTAAAAAGAAGCAATCCCCACCCAAAGCTAAGCAATCATTGCTTAAGAGCGCAGAAAGTGTACAGAATTTGCCACAGAAGACTTTTAAACTATCTAAAGTTATACGTAAGGAAGTTATTTTGATACCTGATGAAGAATATTATCCAAATAAGTTAAAAAGGTCGCTGTCGGTTAAGAAAGTGGTTTTGAAACCGAAAGATGCCTTTAAAGTCATCGGAGAGATTGCAGGGTCTGTTAAAAGGAAATGTGGTGTTCCAGTAAAAGGTGAGGTTTTTTACTGATTGCTTGGTGTTGCTGGCAATCTCACATATAGTAAACACTGTTTGTAAGACATTAAGATTTTGTATAACAATATTGTTACTAGAGTGACATAGCGGTATTGACCTTTGTGGACTTTTGATCTGTCATATGTTTATCTTACAGAAAATCTTACAAGATTTCGGATACGGAATGATATGCTATGTTCCTATATTATTCTAAGTTTTGCCCTTGGCAATTGATACTAGGACAAAAGTAGTAATTAAATAAATAAATGAATGTTAGCCGACAAATTTATAAATATCATACTAGTGCCAAGGTAAGCACAATGAGGCTTGTGTTACGAGCACTAAACGACGATATATTTAAAAGATATATACGTAGGAAACGTCCAAGACTCAAGGATAATATTTATGCTCATCACACAAATAATTGCCCTTACCGGGAACCCACAACCGTCAGCTTCGCGGGCAGCATCGCTACCACTGGAGTAAAGTGGATGTCTAATTCCATGCTTATTTTGTCACTAGCTTCTGCCCGCGAGTTCGCCCGCCTTAAATTCGTTTATCGCGGATAAGGGTATTTTTCCGGGATAAAAAGTAGCCTATGTCCTTCCCCGGGACTCAAACTATCTCCGTACCAAATTTCATCCAAATCGGTTCAGCGGTTTAAGCGTGCAGAGGTAATTGACAGACAGACAGACAGACAGACACACTTTCGCATTTACAACATTAGTATGGATATAGATAAGTTATTATACTTAAATACATAGGAAACATCATCATCACACAAAGCTTTGGCGGGGATTCGAACCCCGGACCGCCAGGTTTGTAGGCATTTGTGCAACCAACCAAGCCAAACGTGTTGTCATTCCATTTCCAGTTTTTAGGGTTCCGTACCCAAAGTGTAAAACGGG
This sequence comes from Hedya salicella, assembly GCA_905404275.2. Taxonomy (NCBI): domain Eukaryota; kingdom Metazoa; phylum Arthropoda; class Insecta; order Lepidoptera; family Tortricidae; genus Hedya; species Hedya salicella. The sequence goes on from FR990120.1 coordinate 7,391,024, forward strand.
ACCCTATTACTAAGACTCCGCTGTCCGTCTGTCTGTCTGTCCGTCAGTCACCAGGCTGTATCATATAAACAGTGATAGTTAGACAGTTGAAATTTTGGCAGATGTATTTCTGCTGCCGCTATAACAACAAATACCTACTAAAAACAGTATAATTTTATGTCTGTCTGTTGCCAGTAACCAATATAGAATGATCGAACAACGAGTACATTTTGTTTAGGAGTAGGGCTCTGCAAACACTGGATTTTCATAGATACGGCCGTTTGTAGCGTATATTTTGTACGGAACCCTCGGTGCGCCAGTCTGACTCGCACTTGGCCGGTTTAGCAGGTAGTCAACCATTTTGTTTTCTTTATGACATCCTGATTTAACGGCCCTTCGATGGTTTCACTAGAGCAACACAGTTCTTTCTGAAATGCCTGAATAGTTGTCAAAAGTGGCGGAAACGGTTTTTAATAGGCCGATAACGATCTGACTAACCCGCAAGGGAATTAGAGCGTGAGTATATGTATGTATGATGGTTTCTTATCGTTACAGGTCTACAAACATTACTCCTTAATTTAAATAAAACAATTTAACGGAGTATATCGCGTATATTATCTCATTTGAGTTCCCGACGTTTCGGAAGCTTTTCAGCTTTCCATGGTCACGGGTTGACTGAGAAAAGATATATTTTCCTCTGTCAGTTACAAAGAAAAGCTTCCGAAACGTCGGGAACTCAAATGAGATAATATACGCGATATAATCCGTTAAATTGTTTTATTTAAATGAGTAATAATCGGGAAACAAGAAAATATTATTCCTTAATCTTAATGGTTATTAATTTTAATGAAGTTCAAAATATAAATTGCCAAATTCCAGCCTCTGACAAATCCACCCCAACCTCCCAAGAAGCCAGCCCACTTCGTACCAAGCTGAGCATGGCAGAAGCTATGAGCATCATGGAAGACCAGCTGACCGATGAGGACTTAATGGAGATACTGACTTGCCCGAGCCCGGTCTGGTGGGAGGATCCGCCTGATGAAGAATATATAGAAGGTTACTTAACATCTATCCATACTATACTAATATTATAAATGCGAAAGTGTGCCTGTCTGTCTATTACCTCTTCACGCTTAAAATGCTGAACCGATTTGGATCTAATTTGGTATGGAGATAGTTTGAGTCCCGGGGAAGGACATAGGCTACTTTTTATCCCGGAAAAATATCCTTACCCGCGATAAACGAATTTATGGCGGACGACGTCGCGGGCAGAAGCTAGTTCTATTATAAAGTTGTAAGAATCCATTGTCTGTACATTGAAGATATTTAAAAGATGCTTTGGAAGCTACCAGACTATTTGAAGCTGGCTTTACTAAAGGTATCCTACCATTTTATGGACAAACGTTTCTTTAAAAAGCTTTATTTTCAAGAATTTTCATCTCATCGACAATATTTTCCTCTGGAATAATAAGATTTTCATGATATCTCTTTGGCAAGGATAGAATGGTTTGGTTTATCAATGACATGTTCACAGACTTTACTCCTCAGTAAGCCTCATTTTGTGAAATGCTGCTGGTAAATTATTAAAATAAAGTAATGAAGCCCTTCTGGCACTTGTGTAACTATCTTTACACATTAGATCCATCTAGCATGTATGTACACCTTTATTTGTTTTCTCAAAGTAGTAGAAGTAGGATAGTTTGCACAAATTGTAACTTTGACAGAGAAAAATACCTAAATCTATTCTCAGTCAACCCGTGAACACGGAAACCTTCCGAAACGTCGGGAATTCAAATGAGATAATATACACAATATAATCCGTTAAAATTGTTTTATTTAAATTATTAACTATTTAGTTTAGTTTTACTGTCAATCTTTCTATATTTCAGATGCAATATTCACAAGATCCAAAGTGACATCCACTGCAACACCGTCAGAGCCAATAGAAGTTGGCAAAGATAGAACGGCAAATGATAGAGACAGTTTTATTGTAATACCGGATTTAAGTGCAAAAAGTGATAAATTTCTCAAAAAACGATCAAAACTAGAAGATTTACTGGGTAATATCAAAGATAAAAGCAAAGAAAATAAAGCTAAGCCACAAATAGGATGGCAAGAAAGCAAAAAGGATGCTGCTGATGTCAAAAAGTACGTTTTCAATGAAGATGTAGTGGTTATATGTTCAAATTATCGCGCGAATAATGAAAGTAATGTCAACAAACTTCAAACGAGACTCTCTGAATCCGATGATGAAATCATGTTCCACAACAGCAGTATGAATGAAGATGAATTATTGATGGATCTGGAAAATATGGATATACCTATTGCTAATCGGAAACGGTCGAGCGATGTGATTGTTATAGATGACGATGATGATGTTATTTTTTTAGATAATGTAACAAACAGCATGAAAGCGAATGTTATTACAAAAACTGAAAATGATGAAATAACAGTTAGTGATAGTAGCATAGATTCCGTGAATGAAAATGCAAACAAAACTAATGAAGTTGAAACGACAAAAAACTTACTAGCTGTATCTAATCTAAGTAAACTAATATCGACACCAAAATCTTTTGACGGTTTTAGCTTAAAATCAAGTGTATTATATGGAAAAGAGACTGATACTACAATATCAAATACTGACATAAAGTTTCTTGAAGGCCAAGTAGACGATCGTGACGAGGATACACGGGACTCAATTGATAAAATGGCTGGTACATCAAACGAAAACTTAAATAAAAGCAGTAACAATGAATCAAAAGAAAAAACTTCAGATGGTAACAGTTTCACTGTATACAAAATAATTGAAGAAATCAATAATGATAATAGTAATTCAGACTTAAATCAGATTATTGAAGCAAACCTAGGCTACAATGAAATGCTTGAAGAAAAAACTAACATTGATGAAAAAGTCTCAGTTCATACAATGGTGAGTGACAATTCTAAAGAAAAATCAGATAAAGCAAATGGAGATGACGACATGCAATGCATTGTTGCAACAAAAAATAATGATAATAGCAAAAAAATAGACGTCAACAGAGCTTTACAAAGCATTGTTGGAGCAAAACTGAGTGACTGTTACAAGAGATGCAAAAAGGTTTATCAAAAGAGGACTAAAAAGGAAGAAAATACTGATATAAATAAGAATGATGTGATTAAAAATGCAGACGAAATTGACAAATTTCCAACAATGCTCTGCGATTCGTGCAAACCAAGTTTTAAAAGAGTTTCTGAAGACGAAAACGTTAAGTACTGTTTGAACTGTTCCTCAATTTTCGATACGAAAGAATGCACATACTGTGTGAAAAAGTTCAAAAGTAAGATATACATTTGTGTTCCGTGTAAAATTAAGTTTTGTTGTGACAATTTTTACAAAACGCATGCTAATCACGGTTGTGCATACAATACCGTTAGCAGAAAAGTGGTATTTACAGAACTTGCAGATAATGATAGTAATACCAATATGCAGATTATACATTACTCTGTAAGAGTGGGAAACACTAGCTGAAGGATCATAGTTTAATTTTAGGGTAATTAGGTAAAAAAGGGCTCGTCCAGAAATTATGTGATCATAATATTTGGCCTACTTTTGACCCCCTCGTCCCCCTTGGTGATATTTGGTGATTATAACGCTACGCCTTCCCCCCCTATTCAAGATGACGTGTATTTTGGGACTAAGTATGAATTATTAAGTTAGTTATTGAGTAATTTCGTTATTTATTGACTTTCCTCCCCCCCCCCCCTTCACCTCCCCTATCGGTTTGTGATATTTTTCTGAACCCCCTCCATAAACGATCACATGATTTCTGGACGAGCAATAAGTGTATAATATTCTTTGTCTACACCCATATATAGTAAATCCTCTTTGATGTGTTCAAAATCAATAGGTAACATGCAGCTTTTCAATACTAAATGTAAATGTTCTCTGACCGATCTGGATGTGGTAGACAAACACGGTAGATGTCGACCAACCCGCGGGGTTATTGCCTAACGAAATTTTGACACTTGGTATCGGAATCAACTGTCATAGCCCATACAAAATCATGACACTTGATTCCGATTGCGAGCGTCAAACGCGTTAGGCGATACGGGGGCTGTTCTACAATCGATCGATTGGTGACGCAACTCTGGCTGGTGAGAGTTTGGCAAGCGAAACATGACATTAGAAATATGCGGCAAATTTGAAAAAATCATGACCTGGCAATTTGGAATGCATAGAAACGAAGTAGGTTTTATAATTTGACAGCTTTTTAATGTGTAAAATTGTTGCCATATATAAAGAATTCTCTTTCAAGGTCAATAACATGTTTCTCTGGCCAAACTCTAGAAAGTATTGATGGATGTCGACCAATTTATTCTGCCATCGATCGATTGTAGACGCAGCTGTGACTGGTAGAAAGTATCGATCGATGTCGACCAATCCGTTCTATCATCGGTGCGGTGACACTATTATACGCTATGATTCTTAATCTGTGATCAGGAGTAGGAAAATTTTAATATCTAGTTAAAATTAAACTTAATAGACGAGGTCTCACACAATTACCACAATTAATTATTCTACTGTAATATTGTGTTTTTTAAAACTGTCCTGACTAAATATTGTTTACATAAAAATATTAAAAGTTAAAACCTCATCAAAACTAAGAACCACTGGATACATGGTTATCCTGCAATTAACGTCACGTACGATACGTCAAGTGCCATCGCTTTGGCGGGAAATTTGATATGTCTTAAGTGTATACATTTGTACGCATATGACAATGACAAGTTTGTCAACTTATTACTCATAAATTATTATTGCCATTAATTTTCTGAAGAGGTTGTACGCTCACAGATACAGATTAGTAGGGAGACAAGAAATTTATGATAAAATTGTTTTCAAATTAACTAATGAGTTCATAAAAAAAAATGTTTCTATCTACCTAATTACCGCCATCAATTACTTACTTAGAAAAATTGGTCCCTGATCTCCGATTAAGAATAACTCTATTTATTATACTTAGAGACGAGGTTTTAAAAGAGCAGTGACATACATTTTTGTGAGTTTAGGTCGTCTATACTTAGAGCATTAATTGTCTAGAAGACGTCAATAAAAGTATAATATTTTAAACCGACTTCAAAAGAGACTTCTTTTTTTAAATATTGCATGTTAAAAGACATCTTTGTCCGTTGTGTGCTTCTATTTGTTGAATTGAGTTTATTTTGGGGTGTTTCCAATGAAATTCGGTGAAGAATAATCATTCCTAAAGAGGGATGTTTTTTTTGTGTACATTTTTATCGTAAATTATTGTTATTAATTTTTTATTTAGTGAGTTATGCAGTTGATCCTGTCATTAAGAATACAGTATTACACCAAAACGTTGTTATGTATTCAATATTCTTGAGTTACGAATATCCCGCTAATATCCGGATCTACAGGCCAAAATCCGGTCGGATACCGGATAAATTTATCGGGTACAGTCAGCGTCAAATAGTCTTTAGCATCCAAAGCACCAAATATATCGCAACACAACACATCTTTATTACTAAAGGCATAAATATGTGTGACAATATATTTGGCGGTTTGGATGCTAAAGACTATTTGAAGCTTGGGTATCAAATCGTATATCTTCTAGTTTTTATGGGTTTGAAATGTTTAGCTAAAATACGTTGCTCGTGATGTAAATGTATGTATCTATAATAATACTTAATTACTGCAGACGCCGGGAAAGAAGGGCTTGTCGGGTGAGTAGGTATAGACGGATAGTGATATGAAGCCAAGCCCTGGTCACGGCCAGAGGCATGTATAGTGCTTTTCTCAAACATATGCAATGAAATAAAAAATACACCACTCAAAAACTACGCGACAAAAGTTTTTTAAATCTTCCCTCCAATACCTCCATTGTGTTTTTTTTACAAAAGCCGTTCGTAATTCGCGTGTTCGAATAGACCCCATTAGGTCTGTTATACACAACCTGATAATAATCGTCTTAATTTCTATAAGAAATAAAATAAATGCAGAGGATTTTAAATATTGTCTTATGTATAGACAATATTTACAATATTTTAAATTTATTCATCAACATTTATGAATCATACAGTTGTGTTCTTAATAGTTCGTGTGAAATAGGCATTAACGAGGATATTTTTCGTCCGATAACCGTTCAGCCACTAGTAAATAATAATAATATTTCCGCTGTTTAGCCTGTTCATGAACACTACGCCATGTTTACATTAAAATTAAAAAAAGAATCATACTTCCCGGCCTTGGCCTTAAATTTTGTATGCAATTCCTTTACAGTTCTCTCGAATCGTTCCGCCTGAAAAGTGATACTTTGAAGCCTGTTATAACGCATGTAATGACGACATTTCATTGCATGTTTGAGAAAATAGTAGTACGGGACAAGTTTAACACAAATCTAACAAGTCCCACGATAAGCTCAATAAGGCTTGCGTTGTGAGTACGAGACGACCATTTGTTTAATAAATAAAAATAATAATAGATAATCATAAATATATAAAATGGCCAAGGTAGTCAGTTTTTCTGTGCCTATATGGAGCCATGGTCGTTCAGGGCTTCAAGGTAGACAGTTTCTGTGTGCCTATATGGAGCCATGGTCGTCCAGGGCTTCAAGGTAGACAGTTTCTGTGTGCCTATATGGAGCCATGGTCGTTCAGGGCTTCAAGGTAGACAGTTTCTGTGTGCCTATATGGAGCCATGATCGTTCAGGGTAGGCAGCCGTTATGCTGCCTATATGGACCGCACGCCACTGGTATGGAATGAATAAAGGGATTATGACTTTTCTCCTCCGCGAACGAAGTTGCAAAGAAATAAACAACAACAATTATTTGCCTCAATAATCGTATATTTATCATAATAAAATAAATTCATAGTATATATTTTTATTTGCTTTTAGCTCACTATATGAAGCATTTTGGACAGCGCATTTTTTTTCTCTAGTCCGAATTTTGCCACCCTCCTTCTACCACCCCTACGTACCCCATATGTCTGGGACTACCATGGTATATAGAAAGGTAAGGAGGACAAGCACATACAGGAAAACTATAAAATGTCCAGCAAGGCAGTCCAGAGGGGACTCCGAAACCCGAAAAACGAAGTTCGTATGGCGTTATCCCGCTCACTTAAGAGGATATAAGTGGCCGTTCTTCCATACAAACGTAATCCCTCGTTTCCTCTCTGGATATTTGTCTTAGAGAAATCTTTTTTATAAATATAATCTATACTTACCTGTGCCATGCCCCTATGTTTTATTTATCTTAATAATTTGTTTATTTTAAGAATAAGAGGCCCTCTAAAACTGCAAAAAATGCCACCATCCGGCGCCATTAGCACACGTTCAGTAAACAAATTTAACGAATGTAAAAGAAAAACAGAAAACATAGAAGCATAGCCGAAGCCCTCGTTATAACATATGTGAAAGAAAAACTAAAATTTGTCCAGTTTTCGAAGAGGAAATAAGGGACTACGAAACCCTGTAATCGCCAATTTTTTATACGTCAGATCGTTCCGAGCTGCAGTTGTCCCTTTTGCACTGTAATACGGGGGATTTGAGGTGATGCGATAGCAATCGTTTTTAAAAATACCTAATTTCAAAAAGGCCCTTTGCTAGTATATCCTCTTAAATACAGCTTAACATGAAAGCGAGAGGGACTGCACGTTAACTTCGAATTTAGAGTTTCGGAGCAATCCTTCAGAATAGCGCCAGAGCAGACTCTTTAGATGTGAAGCTATGACTCTCTATAGATTAGTTTTTTTTATCAAAAAGTACTATTTATTGTTGGCAGAAAAAATGTGGCTCTAAAAATTTTGAAATTTAGTAAATGTAATTTTTTAGTTTTCCGACGCAAAAGGTTGCCGAACCCTGCACTAGAGTACCAAGTGCGTATGAAATGAATTCAGCCGTTGAAAGAATGAATGATTTATTGCGTGTATGGAAATTCAGGTTTACAAATTGCAGATGTCATTACATAAAACAGTTTTACAGAAACCTACCAGGTACGCTTAAGTTATAAAATAAAGCAATTGTTGTTTCTCAGTTCCGGTTATTTCAACAACTAATTTCAAAACATTTTTATCGAAATGCTACACAATCCTTCGTTCTTCTTCTGATGTGTGTGTCACAGTCAAAACTACTTTTGACTAATAAAAACAGTCAATAGTGATTTTGACTAAAGCGCTTGGTTAAAAGTACCTAGTTCTGACTTGAAAATTTTGCTTATAGATTTTGACTGGAAAATATCGGTAAAAAATATTTTTGTCTAAAACTGGTAATTATGACCAAAAATATGGTCTGGTTAAGTTAGTTACTATTTTCAAATAGAAAATAAAATATTTTGACCGACACATCTGGTCGATACTACAGATTCTTGTCGTCCATCTTAAGGTGCGTCCACATTTGTATCATTTGCCCGTATCAGATCTTCGTCCCGTGGCATGACCGCGTGTCACGATCACGCATTTGGACGTTGCGCCGATCCGATCGTTCGAAATCCATGTTGCTACGCGTATCACACACTTAGATCGGACAAGCGAGGCGTGATCGCCGCGCCCACAATGAGCGTCCAAGCAGCACGATACACAGTCATGCCACGCCAGGGTGATCGGATACGAGCAAATGATACAAGTGTGGACACACCTTTAAGTATCGTACCTTAATTAGGCCACTGAGTAAGCTTCATGGCCTAAACGCGGTACGCGACTGAAAAAGCATACATTATACAACGACTGCATAAAATATTATTATATAATTATAATAATATAGTAATTTTACTATCACAGAAACTACCATTTAAAAAGTTTATTTTTATTTGCGTACGTTCAACCTCCCAATTAAACCTCTTTTGACGGACTCTTTGGATATACAGAGATTGACCTCCTTGCCTTTCTATTCCCTATGCCCACTACTGCCTGCCGTGCGCGAAGCGGATCTTGCACGGCTCCGAGTAGACGAGGTTCAGGAGTGCCTTGTCGCCTTCAGAGAGCTGTGCGTGGTGCCCCATCTCCATCGACCGCTTCCACATGAAGTCCTGGAAAGGAAAGAAAGAAAATAAATTTATTTATAGCACAGTATAAAAAAAAAACAATTTACATACAAAAACTTAAACTATGCCCCGAAATGGCCCCACCTCAGCATAATGCCGGCTCGGGAGCCAGCGCTGGTATTTTTTTTCTACATTTTCCTTAATAAAACGAAATTTAAGTAAAAAATATTGTTCGAAAATGTATAGATCAAGCCCTTTCATATGATACCCTAATTGACCTAGTGAAGTTTTAATTTTTGCCCCCCCTCATATTGGTCGTTTCTTTAGAAAATAAACATATATTTTGTAATATTTCCTTTGCAATACATGTGGACTGACCATGTTTATAATTATTCCAAATTTCAAATAGATATCATGAGTAGTTTTTGAGATATGGCGCTTTAATAGTCTGACAGACAGACAGAACCTTTTGGTACGGAACCCTAAAAACCGGCCATTTAAACCAGGGATCGCTACCGGTACCTTAACATGAAATAACTTACCAAACTCTCGATATTTTAAAATGTTAGTTAAATTGTATTTAGGTACACTTTATTAACTTTGAATTTAGCTCATTAAAATACAAAAATCTCTAATAATAAGCGAGATACCGAAATTGAATACCGGTTATTTTGTATGGAAAGAATACCGGTATTCGATCCCCGATTTAAACATTCACTATAACTTGGATCTCTGCTAAGCGGATATATATCGGAATCCCTAACGTCATTTGTCATAATGTATCGTTTGTTATAACGCATTTCATTTACGAAAGTAAACTTTTCAGGATTGTTATAAGACAAACCTAATCTAACCTAATCTATAAGATAATCTTTTAATAAATCCTGAAAAAAATACGGTTTTTGAAAAAAAAAATGCGCCATGACAAACGATACATTAGGATAAACCACATTAGGGATTCCGAAGGAGACCCCTGTTAAGCATGCTCCATCGTCGGCTTTCTGTCGTAATAATCTAACATAAAAAAACCGGCCGAGAGCATGTCGGGCCATGCTCAGTGTAGGGTTCCGTATCGTGTCATAAAAAAAATAACTACAGGTGATAATAATAGGATATAAAAAGTGCACTGCATTTTGAGATACTGTGTAAAGGTACCGTACCTCTACCCAGGAGCTATAGTAGATACTGTGTAAAGGTACCGTACCTCTACCCAGGAGCTATAGTAGATACTGTGTAAAGGTACCGTACCTCTACCCAGGAGCTATAGTAGATACTGTGTAAAGGTACCGTACCTCTACCCAGGAGCTATAGTAGATACTGTGTAAAGGTACCGTACCTCTACCCAGGAGCTATTGTAGATACTGTGTAAAGGTACCGTACCTCTACCCAGGAGCTATAGTAGATACTGTGTAAAGGTACCGTACCTCTACCCAGGAGCTATAGTAGATACTGTGTAAAGGTACCGTACCTCTACCCAGGAGCTATACTAGATACTGTGTAAAGGTACCGTACCTCGACCCAGGAGCTATAGTATCTCATTCGAATATGTAATATAAGGCACCATTAATGCAGTGACACTAATGAGTGCGGTTGAAACGCTCTGAAATCGACCCTTTTACGCTTTGGTTCATCATCAGAAATTTAAGAGCCAGGCTCTTGTTGGAGGAGCAGCTTCCATGTTTCTCTATCATCAGCTTTCGTTTTGATATCCTGATACGACACGCCGTCTACTTTTGCCTTGATTTGGTCTGTATAACATCTCCTAGGTCTTCATCCTGCCCTCAATCTTTCCTTCTATAATGGTTTTTATGTAATCGTAGTGTCGTAACAAGTGTCCAAACATCTTTCCCCTTCTGTTTTCAATGGTTTCTAATAACGACCTTTTTTCTTCAACTCTTTTAAGGGGGTGCATCGAAAATTTAAGCAATTTTTTGTCAAATCTGGTATATGAAACAGGCTGGTTTTCAGATATGTGTTTTTTGACTATATAACCTATTCAGCGCCTAACGCGGAAACATGTTTGCTTAAAATTTCCTCTATAGAAAAGTTATCCGAAAACGCGTCTTCATTTTCCGTTTTGTGTCTAGTTTGTACAAACGACAGATTAATAAACGGCTACATTATGTAAAAATGTCATTATTCCCTTTATCTTTTACTTCACTAACTTAAATGTTAACAAAACATAATAATATCTTCGATTTCATTGTATTTTTACATTTAGAAGAAACTCCAAGCATGTAGTGTATTAGCTTTCTCTTTCTTTGATGCGCGCGAGCAATAAATGCGTCCCTTATTACAAATTACACTCATTGGCCGGCACGGGGGCCGGGGCGTGGTTTTTCCTTGACGATGCAGGGCCTTAAGCACTTCCTTATTCGTTATTTTTTCCTTGGGTACGGAACCCGAAAAATAATCAATAATTATATTGATTCGGTTTCATCATTAAAAGTAATAGCGTTATACCTGAAGTGGCTGTACGGTCGTTTCGCCGGGCTGGCAGTTCCCGCAAAGATAATTGGCAGCTGCGTGGGTTGCGCTACTGAAGTCGTAAGGAATCTCGTTCACCCACGCCTCCTGGGGTGTTTTTTCAAGAAGGTGCTCTTTGCCTGTTTAATAACATAAATGATGTAATGGCAATTTTTTTCACTTATACTGCGTAAATCTATATTTAACCATAGTAAAAAAAAATCAAGCCCTTTCATATGATAGACCTAACCTTTTAATCTTTATAGACCAATTGTCACGAACAAGTGACACTTCCAGGATTAAAAAAAATATATCTAAAAACGCTTGTAACTTGCATTACAAGCGGAAATCTCTTTCTAACAATACGAATTAAAAAAAGGGTTCCGCTTCTAATACAGTTACAAGCTTTTGAGAAACAGGCCCCTGGTCGTTCACAGTGGGACTCATACGGCGGCTCAGTTACGCAACGTGTAATGGAAAGGGATAGCCCTTTCCATTACAAGTTGCTCGGGGTTTCTCTTGGTAATATAATCAGAAATGAGAATATACGCAGAAGAACCAAAGTAACCGACATAGCTCACAGGATTGCATCGTTGAAGTGGCAATGGGCGGGCAATGTAGCCCTGAGAACGGATGGCCGTTAGGGCAGTAAAGTCCTGGAGTGGCGACCACGCATAGGAAAGCGCAGCGTAGGACGGCCCCCGACTAGGTGGACGGGAGACCTCGTAAGGGTCGCAGGGAGTCGGTGGATGCGGTCTCCGTAGGATCGCACTCTGTGGCGAGCTATAGGGGAGGCCTATGTTAAGCATTGGACGTCCGTGGCTGATAGATAGATCTTAAAACAATACAATACTCTTTACCATATACCATTGTAAAGAAAAATACAGCGAATTTAAGTTTTTCATACAATACTTGTTTTTGCTGTATTTCGTTTGTTTTATAAACTGGAGCCATATAAACTAATTACGGGCCTAGATATACCTCATATCATTGTATATGCAAAGTTTCGTTACAATTCAACACGAAGTCTTCAAATGAGAACGAAACTCCGTTTGTATGGGAAGGTGAAATTCGGCCGAGCTTGCCGGAGACTCTTAATCAGGGCTCGTAACCCGGTTCAATTTCCGTACCGGTTAGAGCCACACTGGGTACCGTCACACATCGATCACTCTAACCGGTTAATATCGCGGAACGCATAACAGGTAGCGAAATTAATTTACCGGTTAGAGAGCGGTTTCTCCGTGTGAGCGAAGTCTAGGGTGAATAACCGCTCGCTTAGACAGGATTGGTTTGCTTGCTATGCTGTTAGATTAAAATTTTCATATAGTTGACTGTCGTTGGGCCACTATCAGCGCGAAAGCGGTCTTTGATCCCGTATCCGAACACGGAGTAACCGGTTAGAAAGCGCTTCGAAATAAAGCTCCCAAATCAATTCGTCCGAAAGTAACCAAAATAATTAACCGGTATAACCTAAATCAATACCGGTTTATTTGTAACCGGTTACAAGCCCTGCTCTTAATGTTCTCAATTCTCACCTTTCTGAACGTGTGACCACTGTATGCTGAGGTAGTTGTCCCGGTCGTATCGGTTGGACATCATGGGTATGCCAAGCACGCGCAGCAAGTTGTTCATCGTGTGCGCAGAGTGCCCGGGCGCCCCATGCGTGAAAGCTTTCAGGTTAAGTACCTATAACACAAACCCGTCGATAAATATACACAGGCTGTCCCTAAAACCAACGCCAAAATGAAGAGGGGTGATAGAACAGCTCATAAGCTACCATATTAAGTAAATCGGAGCACTCGTCTCCAAGATAATAATAAATAAGCTTTCAGTGGAACAAGCCAATATTGAAGCTAGGAACTCCAAATTTTGTTGGTATTTTCATTTGTGTCGGGGGGGTTTTTATTTTTTTTTAAATTTTCTACTGTTATTATCGAGTAACTTAGTAGCGAGAACCCCCTAGACACTGCAGTATGCAATATCTACCTGTTGACCCGGTTTAAAACCAAGCTCCGGTTCGTCACTTCCCTCCTCGCTGAAGACCAGCACGTTGTTGGGTTTGAATGCGGTCTTTTCTATCTCGTGGAACACTACGCAGGTCCCGAGTTCGACCTGTGTCATCGAAACCAACAGGGCCTGGTACCCACTGGTGTCCCCTGCAATTATAAGCGTTGTCATTATTAACTTTTTTTTTTTTTTTTTCTCTTTATTTAAGAGCTTTGTCACTGAGTGACTATGTCGCTCCATTGTTAAAAGGCGTTACAGTCGAACTACATCTAACTTATTCTATTAACAATAGCTCGTCGAACTAGCTTTAACAGTGCCGCGGCTGAGTCCGATAGAGGAGCAGCCAGAGCACTGTTGCAGCCACCAACTTCAAATAACCTATTACATTGATCGTTACATACCAGTTGTTGCCGGACAGCTTCGTTTCGGACACATTCCATTATGATGATATACATCTTCTGGCACATCGCATTCAGCACAGTTTGGGTAGGGAACTTTGCCCATCATAAATCCGAATTTGTTTAATGGAATATGTCCGGAGCGCAGTCTCATCATCAGAACTATATCGTTTCTGTTTAAACGACAATCAATCCAAGGAGTGATCAGTCATTATTAACTTACGCTTCTGCGAAACCATTAAACAAGAGGACGATACTTTGGATCGTGTGTCGATCGCAAGGGGTTTTGTTTATAGGGGCTTATAGGTTTGCCATGTCCGCCTGTCCGTCCGCGGCTTAGCTCCGAGTTCATTAAGTACCTACTAGAAAGCTGAAATTTGGTATGAGTATGTGTACGTATCACGCCGACAAAACGGTACAAAAAAACCAACCACCTAAAGTGGGGGTGAATTTTTTTTCGTTCCAACACTAGTGTGTGGGGTGTCGTTGAATAGGTCTTTTAAAAATAATAGGGTCTCGAAACAATAAACTTTTTTTTTATACAGTCAGTAGTTTTGTAAATATTCGCTCCTAATTTTTCAACCACGGGTCAAAATCTTATGGGGAAATACATGAAAATGAGGCCTTATAAATACTTTCAATTTTTAAAGATAAAGATAAGATAAAGAGATAAAGATTAAAGAGATAAAAAGATTCTTTATTGCACAAAAAACAACAAATAAGAACAGCATGAAATTATATGAAGAAACGTGCACAACATGTTTAAATTCCCAGTTACCAGGGGACCCCGCACTAGGCTAAGCCTGTATCGCGGGAGCCAGATTCAATTAAATGTCATGGCTTAATAGAACAACATGTTAGCAAACATGATGATTATGGTTTACACTGCTTACAAATAAAGAGAACAAATAGAATAAGATAGACTTTACAAATGGATAAACTAGAACAGATAAAGGAATCTAATAATAATTCTAGGCTCTCTTTTCAAGGAGAGCCTCAGTTTCTAAGTAGTTCAGCGAACTAAGCCAGTCAAACAAAATTCTTTTGGCCTTTTGAGTTGAACTTTGAGGAATGGTTTTGTTTAAATCTTACAGCACTGTTAAAGATAGTGGAACCAAGGAACTCGCCGAATCGCCTACCAAAAGCAGTGTGAACTCTGGGGATAGGCAGTCTGAAAACGCGTTCGCTTACTCGTACTAAATTGGAGAATGCGCTCATCCTCAAGGTAACTTTATGAACCGATAGACATATTTTATGCACAAAGAGCTGACGAACTGTTAGGACTCGAGCTTCTGCATAGAGACAGTGTGTTGGATATTGAAAGGGTTTAAGAAGCATCACCTTTAAGACTGACCGTTGGGCTCTTTCCACAGCCCAAAATCGCGCTCCTTGCAGCGCTGCCCGATACTAAGATGCCGTATGTAAAATTATTGATTGGCATAGTGAAATGTAGATGATTTTAAGGAGATTTTCCTCTGCCGAGTGGCGCAACTTTTTAAACACATAGATCACTTTTCTGATTATTTTAGAAAGGTTGAAAATGTGGGATTTAAAGCTAAGATTTTCATCAATGAGTAGGCCTAAGTATTTGATTACTTCGGTGCGTTGAATATTTTCGCATGAATAAGAGATAGTGGGAGCAGGTTTGCAGGTATGAATTTTGATTGGTAGGGAGGTAGAAGGTTTGGAGGCGGCAGTTTTATGGAAGGTAATAAATTTAGCTTTTTTCCTTTTTAAGGTGAGAAGGTTGTTACGCAGCCAGCCGGCAACAATGTTTGCGCTTTCAGCAGCTTTAAATGTGTTCTCCCAAGAGTTGGAGTTGAAAACAATTGCTGCGTCGTCTGCGTAGCCGTCTGTGTTTCAATGAAAGCTATATTGAATAAAATCGGTCGCAGTACTCACGCAGTTTCTCGTCGACGGAGTACATGACGAGGCCCAGAGGCCAGGCGCGCGACCGGTAGAACGCCGCATTGGCCCGGCTGAACTTCAGGCCGGTTGGAACCAAACCACTGGAACGCCGCACTGAGTAGTCTTCTGCTCGCGCGGAGAGCATCGAGCACTCTTTATGGTAGTGAGCGTTGATGTAGTTACGATCTTCTGTGGTTAGGAAGGTGGGACGGGTTTTCGCTTGATCCTTGTTTCAAACACATATTTAATATAAACAAATAAAATTTTAAACTAAATGAAAGCTAGCTAATAGAGTACATGCATGATTTTTCTTATCGCTTTTCTTAACTCAATATCAAAATATCTTAAAAACTATTTCAAAATGAGAAATTAAAATTAAAATCAGCCAAGAAATACACATAATATAGGCATTTTAAACTACTAATTAGACAGAGGTCCGATATGCACTGTTACGTCACAGTGCATTAGGCCATATAAACTCCATATTAAATTCTGTTTTGCAAGAAAGAGATAGAATGAAATGTTTGATGGCTTAATATCTTGGTTATTTTTAGTTATTCGAAAAAATATTTTTGTGTACTATTTGTTATATGAATGAGCTTTTAATAAAGCAAAAATAAAAAGTCATGCATATTCCCTATTATAACTATCGCGCAGTGTGGCAGTGTCGGTATGCCCCCATAAGGTGGACTGATAACCTGGTGTTATACTTAGACTGTATTAGTAGTCTCTATATTATATGAGATAGTAACATCATGTAAAACCCAATACAAATCAATTTTCTACCCTCAAATAAATATATACAGGACTATTTAAAACCGCTCTGCTTGCTAAGAGCATTATCGAAATGGCACCGAAAACCCTTACCCTACTTCCTTTCCTTACTATATTATAAACGTGAAAGTATGTATGTACGTTCCACATAATCTCAAAAACTACTGGACGAATTTTTATGAAACTTTCCAGTTATGTACCTTATATATCAGGATAGGACATAGAATATAATTTATGTCAAATTTCATACTTTTTAGGGATGAAAAAGGGGATGAAACTTTGTAAGCTATAAATTGCATCTCTACGCGGACGATGTCGTGGGCAACAGCTAGTCTACAATAAATTACCTAAACACATATCTACGCTAGAACATTTTCAATCGCATCACTTCCAAATGTATAATCGTAATGCCACTGCTCCACCTGCGTCGTAACGCGTTAATAAATGCGTTAAACATGACATTATACAGATGTTGCCAACAGTTTAGTGTCCTAAAAGAGATATGGTTAGTGACGTTAGACGTTAAGCGATAGCTCGGGTGGCGGTTTTTTCGACACACCAAAGGGTTTTTACTGCGGTATCGGCGCACTTCCGCTAATGTGGCCACAGGTTTTATTTTCCATTAATTAACGTATAGTTTTCCACATTTACATTAACGTTAACGCTAGTGGAGCAGTAGCATTATGCTGATGCGTTTATGCATAATAACGCCCCGTTTTACAAATTGCTTACCTGTTCCTCAAACCTCTTTACGAGATCGAAGCTGTTTATTGGCGATGCTGAAAATTTACATTACGGTTTAGCTATATATATTTTTAGAGAAGACCGGTTAAGTTTGCCTCACGGGTTGGTTGTCACAGCAGCTATAATGGCCCATGGACCGGTGTCGAAAGATCGCGAGAGCTATATTTCCCGCCTAGATATCAGATATAAAAAAGGCATGTTTACATGTAAAATATCACCCACAATTATTTCAAAATAGATGTGAGGTTTTTGTGGGTAGGCAAAGAGCACAATATCAGAATCTTCTGTATCAACCTCCATGTCGCACTTTAATCTACCGGAAAAATTCCTACAATATGTGCATAGTTTTATATAATAGCCTACCGGAGAATATTAAACTATTACAGGGTAATGCTTTTAAGAACTCTATTACCAAATGGCTCTCAGAACATTGTTTCTATAGTGTTAATGAATTCATGGACCATAACAGCCTCATCTATTGTATCACAAATTAAATATTATTGTGTGTTAAATATTTCTATAATGTTAATAATCCATGCATTCATTCATTTTTTAACATTTATTTTGTATGTCGATATCATTCGACAGAATACTGAACTTATATATTACAATCAGACCTTGTACCTAGACTTAAGTATTCCAGCAAATAAACCATTCTTTCTTTCTAGATATAGATCTCGTGATCTTTAGACACCGGTCGATAAACTCCAGCGTTCGTTCAGCTTTCTAATGGCCGTGTGGCAACCAATTCGTGACAACCTTACTAAGTGAATTTATATGTGATAGACCGAAGACTTTTAACCTATCTGTTTTTATTACTTTTTTCTGAAAATCGGCTGATTGACTGATGTGTTTTTTTTTGTATAGACCCTTCGTCGATAACCAGGGCGCATTAAGGCCCGGTTCGCACGAGAGTTTATAAATCGTCGCGTTAAAACTCTGCGTTTGAGTTCTGCCTCAGTTTGATTTAACGTCCAACGCTTAACGTCGAAAATCCAACAGTGCTCGATAAAAGTGTCGCGCTTTAAAACCGCTTTCGTGTGAATAAATACATGGGTATCAATTTGTGTCATTTATAAGTTTTTTAACGCCCGCTGAAAAAGCGCTCGTGCGAATGTAGCCCTATCCTCAATGCTGCCCTGGGATTCATGAAAAATGCCGGCCATTTTTTATAAAGAAAAATTGCCCCTAAACCTTAGATTTTGCCGCCTGGGCACTAGCCCCTAATGCTGTTAATGTAAATCCTGGGCTGACGAGGACACGAAGCTTTTCCACCAAGCATTGATCGAGAAATGATATTATGACGTCGTTCGTTTTGCATAATATTTTAAGGATTTCTTGAATCGCGCTGTTAAAACTTCTCTTGGAAATGTGACCCCGGCCAGGCGTCTGGATTTTATAATCCCCCCCCCCCCCCCCCGCGCTCTTGCTGAATTTGACTTGGTTGATATAAATAACACTTTTTACTCCTAATGGCCTCAGGAACGCGTGGTTAAAATCTTTCCCTTTCCTCGCGGGCACCGTGTATATGGTACAGACAAAAAACACACGTGATAACATCTATACTATTATAAAGTTGTAAAAATGAAATGTCTGTACAGTGAAGATGTATAATCTATTTGGAGGTAACCGAATCGAAAAAAAAAAAAATTCTGTGTCGTCGTGGCTTCAACACGCAAAATCGGCTAAACGGATTTCAACTATTTTTGGTACACGGGTAGCTGGGTATCTCCAGATGGTTATAGGATACTTTTTACCCGACTACGCTGAAGAAAAAAAGAGGGGTTATGACTTTTTCTCCTTCGCGAACGAAGTTGCGGGCGTCTTCTTTAATTCATATAGGTACCTACTTCGGAAGAGGGGAATGCGGCCATAGGTATGGACGTATCTCCTATGGTCTAATGCTCTAGGCCAGCGGTCGGCAACCTGCGGCTCGCCAGCCTCATGCGGCTATTTGGATGTGAACCTGCGGCTCTATAAATAGATTAATTTTGTAATCAAAAAGCTTTATTTATGCATGTACTTACTACTTATTGAAATAAAACAATTTAACGGATTATATCTCGTATATTATCTCATTTTAGTTCCCGACGTTTCGGAAGCTTTCCAGCTTTCCATGGTCACTGGAGGAGTCCTCCCGTGACCATGACTCCCTATTTGTTAGCACGAAAAATGTTTGTGGCTCTCTAATAACTTTGAAATTTTGTAAATAGTAATTTTTGACTCTCAAAAGGTTGCCGACCCCTGCTCTAGGCTCTAAGGCATTACTAGATTACCTTGACTTATTTCTTGATCTAGGTTATGTTAGGAATACTT
Organism: Hedya salicella; assembly: GCA_905404275.2. Taxonomy (NCBI): domain Eukaryota; kingdom Metazoa; phylum Arthropoda; class Insecta; order Lepidoptera; family Tortricidae; genus Hedya; species Hedya salicella. The sequence continues at coordinate 7,410,598 of FR990120.1, forward strand.
ACTCGTCTGTTGAATGCTGGCCTTTAACATCTCTATTGCCATTCTTGCGATTTCTTTCTTGTTTATACATTTGTATCCGATCGGCATGTTCTGTGAATATAATACAATTGTTAACTAAAAATACAAATATCAGGGACAATATTACACAAATCGACCTAGTCCCAAACTAAGCAAAGGTTATACTATAGGCGACGATAGGTATACATAATATATAAACAAATTATAATAGTTACTTAAATACATAGAACACATCCAAGACCCAGGAACAAACATTCGTGCTCATCACACAAACACTTGCCCTGGCCGGGATTCGGACCCGGGACCGCCAGCTTCGTAGGCCGTTGTGCAACACACTGAAAATAATAACTTTTCGCAGAATCGGTCAAGGCCCCGACACCTTAATTCAATTTGATTCACATTCATACCTATCTAACACTTCGATCTATCTCAATCAAAATCGGTTCATCACTTTAATAGATACCTTTTCAGAAGATCAGACCATAGAAATCAGGGCATGGTAATCGGTTTATTTTTAGTACCGGTTAGGGCCAGACTTTGAAGGCCCAACCAATAATTTATTTATTTATTTAATCTTTATTGCACAACAGAAAACTTATTGTACAAAGGGCGAACTTAATGCCATTAAGCATTCTCTACCAGTCAACCTTAGGGCAAAGCAGAAAAATTGTGGGCGGTGCTGAAGCTTGGCATAATAAAGGTTACGCTCGCCAACAACCGCTTTGCCTAACTGGTTAATATCTCGGAGCGCAAACAGGGAACGAATCCATCAATGTGTGTGGATAACGTTCCCAAATCAATTCGTTCGAACTGACCCTAAATTATTAACCGGTTTTAAATAAATACCGATTTGCCAAGCCCTGATATAAATTATTAATATTTTTATGATTATCATCATCATCTCAGGAGGAAGACTAGATAAGGCCTCTACTGCTATTCCGCCATCCCCGTTCCACCATCAGACATCCAGGCGTAGGGAGGGACTTCATCCTCACGTTGTTAATTTACCATTCATACGCACGAAGCGATTTGCTTTATCATGTTAATGTGCGAACCGCTAAGGCATGGAACTCGCTCCCGTCGTATATTTCCGGAAAATTATAATTTGCGTCTTCCAGGATCTTTCCTGGAAGACGCAAATTATATATTCACTCTTGTGAATATGCTGTTACTGAATCAGCGAGCTACATCTTCGACTCTGTAGTCACTTACCATCAGGTGATACTAGCAAGGGTTTACCGCCGGTCAGTTTGTAAATAAAAAAAAACCGGCCAAGTGCGAGTCGGACTTGCGCACTGAGGGTTCTGTACAAAATATACGCTACGAATAGCCGGATATAAGCTAATCCAGTGTTAGCAGAATCCTATACTCCTAAGCAAAATGTACGCGGTGCTCGATTATTTTATTATCAGTTCCTGATGTAGACCGACAAAAGTTTTTATAGCGCCAACAAAAATATATCACAGTTCATAAGATACAGCCTAGTGACAGACAGATAGACAGAGAATTCTTAGTAATAGGGTCCCGATTATTCTTCGGATACGGCACCCTAAAAACTATAGTATTTGTAATATGCAAGGGATTAAATCAAACCTACCCCTTTGAAGTCGGTTATACTTACCACAACACTGCCAGTATAGTTATAATATTGCGGCGGGCAGTTCTTCCGCTTATCCGGATTGTTGATGTACAACACCTTCTGTTCATCGCTGGTGTTATAATTCAGTGGGGTGTTGAAGAATTTCACGCAAATCTCCTTCTCCATGGCGGAGAAAGCTGATACGATCTCATCTTGAGAGTGAAGGTCTGATGGACAAACAAAAGACCCATAAATTTCGTCATAGCCAGGGCTTGTAACCGGTTACAAATAAACCGGTATTTATTTAGGTTATAAAGGTTAATTATTTAGGTAACGTTCGGGCGAATTGATTTCAGAACTTTATTTCGAAGCGCTCTCTAACCGGTTACTCCGTGTTCGGATACGGGATCAATGACCGCTGTCGCGCCGATAGTGGCACAACGATAGTCAACTACATGAAAAATAGCAAGCAAACGAATCCCGTCTAAGCAAGCGGCTATTCACCCTAGTCAACAACAAACCGCTCTCTACCCGATAAAAGGATTTCGCTCCCTGTTTTGCGCTCAGAGATATTAACCAGTTAGAGCGATGTTCTTGCGAGCGTGTCCTTTATTATGGGTTATGCTCTCAGAGAGTGGCTCAACCGGCACGGAAAATAAACCGGGTTACAAGCCCTAGTCATAGTACGGACGAATAAAACAAGTGGAGTCAATTGCTATATCTACTTTGGATCTTTTTCGTCTTTTGGGCCAGAAGTCGGCTAGCATTCTTTGCTGTTACCGAGTTTTTGTGTTGTGGTGGCGGAGCTGCCGCAGCAGCCCCTGGCACCACGTGTTAGAGTGTCGCGCTCGGGCACACGGAGCAGTCGGTGTGTACAAGAGGTACTCTCTAGCTATCGCCAATATACTTTGCCTCGAATAAAGAGCTAAGTGCGTTAGGCCTGTCTAGAACATTTTCGAACATTCCACTAAACTCATATTCAAAGATATTTTTTTACATTCCAGCTATTACAGGCATTGACTGTATTCGCAGAGTGCGTCGCATACGTCATCATTCGGAGAAACGCTTCTATCGGAACCCACACTATATTATACTAAACGCAATGCTATCTCGTTCACACTTGCGTGAGCTTAGGTGTGAAAGAGATAGCATTATAATCTGGGTCGCCAGTTCGTTTCGCGTGAAGTATACAAATGAAATCCTTACTACAAGGACCATTAAAACAAGAGGACTGTCAATTGCCATACTTTAGGACGTCCATGTGCGATTTATCTTATTAATTACTTTTGACAATCCATTTGGGATTTATCTTATTAATTATTTCAATTTTTAAAATGATGATTTTGACAATATTATACTTAAGTTAAATGATCTGATTAGGTTTTTCTGGGTTTTCCCTGATCCTTGCAGCAAATGTTGGATCATATTGTATGTCTCCCAGCAAACACTTCACTCTCATGTAACTGACATTTCGAAAGTGCTTGTAACTAGGCCTACTTGAATAAAGAATATTTTGATTGATTGACGTGTCCCGATACTAGATAATCAGGCAAAACTAAATGGCGCTATAAAACTAAACATTTAACAACGTTATAATTAAACAAGAAACAGTACAGTAACAATGTTTAAACAGCTAATCTATACTATTACAAATTTGTAAAAATAAAATGTTTGTATGTGTCGTTGTGGCTTCATTACGCTTAAATGAGCTTAAATCTCTAGAGCGTCCAGCCTAACAACATTTAAATTAAAGTTAAAAAAATGGCTTGTCGAGCAAGCGTATTATAGTTTGAACGAATTTTTAGACAGCAACTGAAATAAATAAAAAAATGTATGAATCGTACTGTTAGCCAAATATCGATATGAATAACGATATACGATAGTTTTAATATGTAGTGAATTTGGAAAACATATTAATTCGACATTTTTAAACTTAGTCATTTTTCCTGATAGTCTTTAGTCGAAAGGATTATAACATATATAAATGTAAAACTAAGATAGAATGAAAAATTGTAACTTAACTGACCTGTGATATGTACCTATCACCAATAAAAAAGTTTGAGCTTGAGCTCAACGGATTTCAACTATTTTTGGTACACGGGTAGGCTGGGTATCTCCAGATGGTTATAGGATACTTTTTACCCGACTATGTTAAAGAAAAAAACAGGGGTTATGACTTCTCCGCGATCGAAGTTTAGCCTTCCACTAATAAATAAATCGTAACATTTAAACGGATTGTACTACGCTTGCAAAGTTGAATAATTATAAGTAGTTTTAATTCTCATACATAGATGGCGTTGTACATATCGGGGAACGGCGTTTAGTATGGAGATTGACAGTCTTCTTGTTTTGATGTTCCTTCCCTTACCATAATCCTTTGGGTTGATGGCGTAATGAACTACTCCTTTCGGCCACAGCTTACTCTCAGATGTACTAAAATATATTAAACATAATAATATGCAACGCATATTAAAGTATAGTTGTTAACACAACCAATTTTCTGCCGAAGTAAATATATAATAACAAAAAATTGTACTGTATGAAATTTATTGCAAGTTTTACGACTGAGGTATAATTGAATTGATTTATTGTCCATTTTATTTCGTGATATTTTTTACGTTTTGCAAAATAATTTTACACTCTTTCTTCAAGTTACGCATACTTTTTATCACAGATACATTTCATTATGACTCGTTTAGTATATCAATAATTTTATTTAAATTAACCTATATGATATAATCAATGTTGTATTCAACTTTTTAAAGCAATAAAAACATACCAGTAGGTATTTATGCTTAAAACAAAAATAACTAGTTATTATAAAAGACGAATCTATGTTTCTAAGTTTTTCAGTGTGGGTTAGTTAACCACCACATTTCTTATATGTAATATCACAGAAATAATAGTTTCTAATACTTACAAAATCTGACTTCACGAGGCACTAGAAATATAATATCCGAAAAGAACTAAACATAATCTTTGATACAGTGTAAACAAAGTATGTTATTATTATTTATTAATTATAATACATAAAAAAAGTGTCCCACATTTTTTTTCAAGTGCCCCATATCTTCCATCCTCACATTTTCGTATTGATTCAATATTTAAAAAATGACGCACTAGAAAAATATTTTCCATGCAAAATATCGGGACACTGTCTTTCTTGGATGAAGTTGAAACGAAAGATTCTGAGTAGTAACGTAGATCCAAGAAGTATAATATTCTAAAAGGAATTATTGCACTTAGCTGACTACCACTTAAGTCACTTTTTTAAGACCTTGTTATGTAATATTATATAAAATTTAAAACAAGCCCCAAATATACTATCACTATATACAGATCCTGTGATTATTAGTTATTTTGATAATTCATTGACATTTAATTGTATTTCTGAACCCACAGGCCTAGCCTAGTGCGGGCTCTTCTTGTCACCTTGAATATAAACATAATATGCACATAATTGTATACCACTTCTCGTTGTATTTCTCATATTTACATTTGTAATATTTATGCAATAAAGAATTTTTATCTTTTAATTTTACATAAAGGCTCGTACCCTTAATCACTTGATTTTTTTCAGCAACTTACACTTCTTTCACATTTTCCTAAAATATATTTTGTAGATATATAAAAATCTATTAAACTAGTGTTTGAGCCTATAGTCCAGGCACCAATAATTGAAGATTTTATTTGACATATATAATCGTAACCCTGAAGGAATTGTAACTGTTCAGGGAAATAGGTTTAACCTATTGAGCGCCCAGCGTGTTGACGGAAAACCTTGCGCCACAAGCCAACCAATAAACTTACACTTTCTTTCACATTTTCTCAAATATTTTCAAAATTAGTAGCTATAATAAAATGCTATTAAACGTTGACGTGATTTGCCGTCTTTGGCGCTCAAAGGGTTAAAACTAGACTAAATAGCTGGCTCATTGACAATTATTTTTGTAGCGTACAATATTTTCTCAACACATGTAGAATTAGGTAATTATTGACATTATACTATTATTATTGGAAAAGTTATTGTTTATTAATATAATTTAGTGTGTTAAATATTTGCATACCTACGTACAGGCTGAATACATGAAACATAAAATATTGTAAGATCTATAGGTATCACACTACTCCTAGCAAATTAATCTTTTGAATTTTTAACAATTTTTAAAATTTTGCCGACACTTTTCGTTCTGTACTATACAGTACGTATCTGATCCTGAAGCAAACCTTTAAGCTGGCTAACGTCGAAAAGGGGTTATATGTAATGGCATGGTTTGTATTACCTTTGCAGCAGATTTTATAATTTAAGTTTACTACTTATTATTTGCAGTCGGTTAAAATTATTTTGTAACATCCTGTGAAGGTTCTCAACGTCATTTTCTTATTGCAAACCAACTGAGCATAATAAACAAATCACCACAACGTGCAGATTATCTCAATGGCGTTAATTTCTGTATTCGTTTCTAATACATTTTATTTGGATATTTCGTAATCGTAATAATAATAAACATCTATGACATATAAATACCTAATAAAACTTTTTTCTGTGCTTGTAAAGATATTAGGTGAAGCCTTTTAATTTCTTTTTAATTCCTGAGTGTGGACACACCTTTGCAATTCAAATGACATTGTGACATTTCTCTTTTTGTATCATTCTTGTCATTGATAAGATGGTAAACAAATAATACAGGGGTTTATACAAAATGATTAAATTATGGTTTTTTTTTTCAACCGACGGTAAAAGTTACTGGATTTCAACAAATCAGGTACCGTCATCATTCTTATGATCTAAAAATTATGTGGTACATTTCATTGCCTTACGTTTGGATACTGCATAAAACAAACACACGTCGTATTTGTGTTATATCAATAATTGAAGTTATTAGGAAATACAATGTAATCATATTGTTAAAAAAATAGCAATAAATATAAGATTAATCTCTCATCACTTTTCATGGTACTGGCCTTAATTGGTTTAATACTGGTACACTGACCCTACTTAAAAGTAAATTATAGTACACTTAATTCTAAAAACAGTCTTCTTGCTTGAGGTACATTGAAAATAAAACTCCATGATGTTTTTCTTCACGTTTTTAGTCAAATACACTTAATCTATAAACATTTTGACAATGTTCCGTACTTATCTTTAGAACTAAAATGAGAATGACTATATTTTGGTGCCGTTGTACAAATTTAGAACAAAATAAGTTTAGTCGGACTTATTATGCTACAATAGTAACAAATCCATTTAAAAAAATGACACACTAGGGGCCCAATTCATAAACGCTTTTAACTTTTTGAGAAACAGGCCCCAGGGACCGTTTCCATAAACGCTTGTAATGCAAGTTACAAGCCTTTGAGAAACAGGCCCCAGGGACCCGTTCCATAAACGCTTGTAATATAAGTTACAAGCTTTTGAGAAACAGGCCCCAGGGACCCGTTCCATAAACGCTTCTAATGCAAGTTACAAGCTTTTGAGAAACAGGCCCCAGGGACCCGTTCCATAAACGCTTGTAATATAAGTTACAAGCTTTTGAGAAACAGGCCGCAGGGACCCATTCCATAAACGCTTGTAATACAAGTTACAAGCTTTTGAGAAACAGGCCCCAGGGACCCGTTCCATAAACGCTTGTAATGCAAGTTACAAGCTTTTGAGAAACAGGCCCCAGGGACCCGTTCCATAAACGCTTGTAATGCAAGTTTCAAGCTTTTGAGGAACAGGCCCCAGGGACCTATTCCATAAACGCTTGTAATGCAAGTTACAAGCTTTTGAGAAACAGGCCCCAGGGACCCGTTCCATAAACACTTGTAACTTGTATTAACAAGCGGAAATCTCTTTCCAACAATATGTATTAAAAAGAGACTTCGTTCGCGTAGAGACAAATGTCAAAGCCCTTTTTTTTGCTTCGGCAAGCAAGTAAAGTGTTCTATAACCATCTGTGGATGTCCAGCTATTCCTGTACCAAACATGGCCGCATGCAAAAACTGAACAATATATATTTACCAATTAAAATTTCACTTCTATACTATTATACAGTTGTAAAACTTAAATGTTTGTATGTGTCGTTGTGGCCTCATCACGCCAAAACGGCTAAACGGATTTCAACGATTTTTGGTACAGGGGTAGTTAGGTATCTCCAGATGGTTATGATTTTTTTCTTCACGGACGAAAATTGCAAGATATTTCATTTTTACAATTTTATAATATAACTAAGCGTCTCTATGCTTTCTCAATCTCGTATTTGATTAAATAGTTTGATAGGAAGCTTAAGTCTTTATTACTTTTGTAACATGAGTGCTCCTATCTAACTATTCGACGATAGATGACATTTGAGAAAATTTTAAAGCAGTAAACCCTTTCAAGACAGTTGAATTAATTTTTTTGTCAGAAATCTCTAATAACCTACAAACATACATAAGTAATACAGTCATTCTCAATTTCTCATACATGATCATCTTACATGTATATAAAATTGAACCTGCAGAGGCTCTGCGAAAGCGAGGATATGATTGGTCCGTAGCCCTGGGCATTGTCATAGAGCTCAAACAACGGTGCAGCTACCAGCTTATAGTTCTTTGGCACTGCGAACAAAGCCCTGTCTTGGAGCTGGACGAGGAAGAGACGCTTGTGCTCCTTCGGCTTGGTTATGTGAGGTGGTACGTAGGGGTACTGCGGTGGTTCAAAGTTGGGACGCCACCAGTTGCCTGGAAATTGAATGGTTTTAAGTTACTGATGTGTTCAGATTATAATATTTTATTCATTTCCGCGAAATTCGGGAACTAAAATGAGATAATATACGCGATATAATCCGTTAAATTGTTTTATTTCAGTGTTCAGATTATGTTTAAGACGGGTTTAAATAGATATAGTTCCGCTCTTCCCAGGTGAATTTTTCGCTTCGAGCCCAAATCTTTCAAACAAAGGCCATTGTCTCTATTATCGCATAGCCGCTAGCTACAGAGTGAGCATGTGCCACTAAAACATTCATATTGAAAAACAAATGGCATCGTCATAGTATTAAGGTATAAAAGGTAAAATAATATGACTGCCATATTGCTTCGGGGTGGTCTATCGTCCTACAATAGCAAAACGTAATATCTAGAATATCAGTGACATTGAATTTCAACCTTATATTATACGTATTTTTTTTTGTTTTCCAAATGTCTCCCATATGTAAAACAAAAAAAATATCTACTATGCTATTTGTAAGTAGCAAAAAAGTGTATATGGAAAGAGATAACTGGATGATTGATTATTTACCAATAGTGTCTTCTATGAGCCACTCCTGCTTGACGCCATCTTGTCTGCCCAGCGTTTCTGTCAGTAGCCTCTTCAGTCCTTCAATTTCATCCTGTAAATAGTTTTTTGTCAAATGAGAACAATATATTTCCAAATAATTTAAGTTGAGTAATAGTTTAATAAGAAGTTGAATAAGAAGGGAAGATAAACACCCCCATGGCTACCTGCAATGCAGATGGAGTAATGATATTGTACAATTTGCGGGGCAACCTGGCCTCACTCAGGGCCAGATTTAAGGTTCTGGTGACCCTGAGGCAATGGATAAGTTGAAGCTCTTAGTTTTGCAAATACATTAAACAAATAACTTTTATTTTTAGAAATTTCATTTTCGTCACTTGAAATTTCATTTTCCTAGGGCTCCAACCCCCCCTAAATACGGCCCTGCCTAGACTGGCTGCCGACAGAATTCGATGGCGCAAAATGGAGGATGGCATAAAGCTTTTAAGTTTAAAATACATATACCAATATATTGTAACGTTTTTAAACTAAGGCTTATTATTATTAGTAGTTTAGGTAAACCCTTTTGAAAAGACACTCAAGTAATGGGAATGGTGATATGGGAATGATGATATGTTGGGGTGCCCAGCCAGAAAATTACAATTCACATAAATTATAAGAAACCAGAAAAAATATGAATAAAAACATCTATCTTCTGCTGGAGCTGGCATGTTCATTTCCTTTGATCTAAGCTCCTTAAATAAAGATTTAAAAATAAAATCTATCTATCTGCCACAGAATTCCACAGCTGAACATAAGCCTCTCCTATAACTTGCAATAGTGTGATCCTGCGCAGACCACATTCACTGACTGTCTGAGGCCCTCATGAGGCCAGCGGTCCACACTGTAAGTGTGTTGAGTGGCATAGAATGCAGGAGTAACAAGTATTTATTTAAAGGAGCATCAAAAACAAAAATACTACTTCTGCGAGTAAATTAATAACTCAGCGACTGCTTCCTGGGCGACAAGTCGCCAAGTTACTATTATAGTCGCCAAAGTAATATTTTTGTTGAACAGTCTATTATTTTCGGAAATAAAATCATATTTGGAACTAATTGTTACCTCGCCAGGGTTCAGCTCCCCACCAGGCAGCTTGAAGAAGGCGGTACCAAGTTGTAGCAGCAACACATGTGGTAGACCGTGTTCATGCACAAGTAGAACTCCTTCCACTGACCTATGGCAACAAATTATACTTATTTGATTTCAAATTATTTATTTATTCAATTAACAATATACATTGCATTTGAAATAGGTTATAACTTATACAGGGTGTCCCAAGAAGTAGTGATATACTGAAGCTGGGAGGTAGAGGACCTAGAGGGCTATCTAAATCACCCACATGTATGTTCCGCGATTTTTCGTATTTTCGGAGTTATGACTTTTTTTTTAATTTTTCACCTATCGCCGAGTACGATGAGATTTTTATTTATGGTGACGTGAATTATTGCGGTAAATTCTTGATTTTTTTTGTGTGCTAAGCTGATAGATAGGCCAATTCAGCATGGTAACATTTACTATCGTTAGATCTTTGAATGGAATAAAAAAAAAAAAAATGCCAAGAATGATAAAATTACCCAATATGTTCACAACTTCAAGGGGCTTTAATAAGATAAAATCACATTTAAAAAAATTACCGTTTGGCTTTTAAAAACTTGCTCTATCTATCAGGTAGCTACCCTGAAAATTTCATTTTATTATTCATAAAACTTCAATCAATAAATTGAAATCTAAATGTGGCAAGTGCAAAATTAATTAACTTTCTAAATAAATTTCGTTCTAAATCACGCACTGGCCATCAATAGAAAAAGAACAAAAAACAAAAGACGGTTGACGCATGACAAAATTTTCACGTTGTTTGGTCATCGTTGGCACTTTTCAATAATTTAAAAAATGTGTTTTAATACTGCTAATTGTTCGTTTTTCTAATCATTTTGGCTATTCATATGGACTTTGACTTGCATTACCATTTGGATTAGTGTTATTACCTGGAATCGACGACTTGGCATTATTTAACTGGACTTGAGTTTGCGTGTAAGTGATCATGTTTACTTCACGTGACTACGCAGAAATGCATTACTATTACGGTTATGCTAGGGGGAATGCGGCGGAAGCTTCAAGGCTGTACCGGGAACATGTGGAACGAAGAGGCGGGCCTCAACCTGAAACGTTTCCTGACTATCGCATGATCTTAAGAGTACATAATGCGTATTTGGAAGGTTACATACCGGGTACCAGATCAGGCCGTATGGCCACTATGCCGGATCCTGATGTAGTAGATGCAGTGGTTGAAGAAGTAGAAAGAGACCCGTGGACCAGTGTGAGAGTTATGGAACGTCGTACCGGACTTTCTAAATCTCAGGTACACCATACACTACAGAGCGTAGGATATCATCCGTTTCACATTAGAAAAGTGCAATAGTTGAAACCGGAAGATTACAATCGGCGAATTGAATTCTGTCAGAAAATGCTGAGGAGACAAGCTGAAAACGAAAACATTTTTAACCAAATCTTGTGGACGGATGAATCCCACTTTAGACGCAATGGGATGTTTAATATGCACAATTCTCACTCATGGGTAATTGAAAATCCAAATTTAAAAAGGGAATCGACATTCCAAGAACACTTTAGTGTTAACCTTTGGTCTGGCATACTTAACGGTCAGCTAATCGGGCCCTTTCAGCTGCCAGACCGCTTGGGCGGCAATCACTTTTTAAATTTTCTACGCGTCGATCTGTCCCTGCTGTTAGAAGATGAATGAATGTAGTTTATTCACTAGAATATATGGTACATATACAGGTGTTACAATTATTATTATTCGCATTCCCATAATATATTCAGCCACTATATAGTGACATGTGAAAATTACAATGGCAACATAAGACTAGGTACATATTGCCTAAGAAAATATAAATATAAATACTTGGTCCAACAATAATTAAATGACCCAATTAATGTCAAGACTGACAATGATCAATTAAAAATAGTAATAACTTAAATATAATCAAATCAATAACTAATTAATATATTGTGTACAGTCGTGGTTTTACCATTATATGTCATTATTAATAATGAAGATGTGGACTTGGAGACACGCAGAAGCATAGTACTGCAGTGTGATGGTGCACCATGCACTTTTGCCTTGGACGTAAGAAACTATTTCAATCAAAGATAACCTGAAAGATGGATTGGTCGTTGCGGCCGGGGTGACGCCTGCCTTATAGCCTGGCCTCCACGGTCCCCCGACCTAAACCCCATTGATTTTTTTGTATGGGGATACTACAAAGACCTCGTCTACTCAAGAGAATGCCGCAATTTGGACGAGTTAACCCGGAAATTTAGAGTAGCAGAAGAAACCATTAAAAATAATAGAAGTGCATTCAGACGTTTAAAAGACAACTTTTTTCGCCGATGTCGCACTTGCATTGAGCAACAGGGGGGCTATTTTGAAAATTACTAGTAATTAAACACCTTGTAATCTGTTTTACTTTGTTTGTATTAATCATCATGTAAATTAAAATTTTGCACTTACGACATTTAGATTTAAATTTTTTGATTGAAGCCTTATGAATAATAAAATGAAATTTTCAGGGTAGCTACCTGATAGATAGAGCAAGTTTTTAAAAGCCAAACGGTATTTTTTTTTATGTGATTTAGTCTTTTTAAAGCCCCTTGAAGTTGTGAACATATTGGGTAATTTTATCATAATAATTCACGTCACCATAAATAAAAATCTCATCGTACTCGGCGATAGGTGAAAAATAAAAAAAAAGTCATAACTCCGAAAATACGAAAAATCGCGGAACATGCATAGGGGTGATTTAGATAGCCCTCTAGGTCCTCTACCTCCCAGCTTCAGTATATCACTACTTCTTGGGACACCCATATATTTAAATACAAATCTAGATAAAATAAAATAAAAACAAATGGCAAGTAATTATATACAATAAATGTCAATTTACAAATATAAAATTCTGTATTACGAACCCATCAAAAATTCCTTAACTGAATAAAAACACTTCCTTAGCAAAAATGATGTTTTTAAACAGGTTAGCACTCCACAGTAGCTTTAACTCAACAGGTAAATTATGTACAACGAAATTTCCTGGTAACCTGCCGTAGTTAGTGGCCTGCTGAGGCAGCTATTGCTATAGTGTGTTCTTTTAGGTACTTAAAAAGCTTAGAGCATTTAACCACTGGAGATCCCATATGAATACATTCCCTAAATTGTTGGTGTGTGGGTGTTTTTTTGTTTGTGGGCGATTTCTTTAAATTTTAATACATGCAGCGGCAGGCATGAAAAATTTGTTCGGGAATGACAGCTCAACAGCAGCTAAATGCTCTAAGTTAAAAAGAGGACCAAAAACTATGTGACTAGGGTCATTTAGCCAGTGGCATCTTACCACAGATACAAAAGATTAACTTGATTAGCAGAATGACACGAGTCACGTGTTTTTTTTTAACACCTAAAAGAAGAGACTATAGTGTACACAGCCAATAAAGTGGAACTTACCATGGAACTGTGTCAAATTAAGATTAAATTGTAAACCGTGACGTCACCTAAGGTCTCACCGGAAGATCAGTGCTGGTTTTCGAGCTAGCATTACACTGAAGTGGTACCTTATCATAGCATACTTATTTTTTGTATTTGTTTCTTATTTTGATTTTTTTTTTTATTGTTTGTATGCCAATGAATAATAGTCTCTTTCATTCTTTAAAAGTGAAATTATAACATAAGGCTGTCATCATAATTTAATTTATGGGTGGATCAACTTTTTCGTGTGGGTTATTTCCTTCAGTCCACCTTCACAACTATTTTTCACAACTAGTTAAGAATAAACACTTTTTATTCCTTCTTTGATAACCAGTTATTAAAATGGAATAAAATGTGGCCTTTCATAACTGTCATTCGAAATTAGTTAAGAAAGAAGAAATATGATTCTGCTTTTACAACTAGTTATGAAACAACAATCTTTACTCGTGTCGTATCGTTTTACTAAAAACCTAGGTATTCTAAATACCTCTGAGCCCATCACTGCAAAAACTAATTACTAAATAAAACAATATAAATAAATTATGTTATAGGTTTTTATTATTCTATTAGCATCGTTATAACATTTTTAATACTAATCAGAAACTAATATTTAAATGGTGCTATAATCTCTAGGCAATGTCCAACTGTGATAGACCCATTTTTTAATTGGTCTATTGTATCGGCAATTTCTTCGTCAATTTCTTGGTAATTATTGCTGGTCAATTTTTTTTTATTTATCATATTCCTAGTTTCTTTGGATAAAATATCCAGAACTTTGGCAAATGAGGGATGTTGGCGGCCGACAAGTCTATTAAGTCTGGCATGCCACCCTTCCAGATTATTGGTATTTCTGATCTCTTCGCCATAGCAACTCCATGTTTTAATAAAAGCAACATCATTGAACCAATAACGGTTCAAATACTTGTTAAACTCTTGGACGGACTGGCTTTTGGGTGATCTGGACATGACATATTTGTAGCCCGCCGGTACATATTTTAGTGGCAAACGAGCCAAGCCAGCACATCTAGCAATATGGCGTCTCTGTACTCGGGATTTGATTCCCAACCGCTTCGCTTTCCTGAAAAGGCTAGAACTAAAGTGATAATAACATCCCTTTACTATAACATTAGGAAAAACATTTCGAATCGCTTTCATAGCTGACATTTCGTAATCCAGTGTCATTTTTACGGGGTTCCATCCCGGGGGTCCAGACGTCAATACCTTCTTCGCAAAAGGACTATACGGCAGAAAAACTATAGCTCAAAATGTCCATGAGGTATGAAGCCTACAATGCAAAATGTCTACGTAGAAAAATGTCTATCAGCGGAAAGCCGAGGGAGAAAGATGCCCACTGCCTAGAACAACTACTTAGTGATAAGACTGCATAGCTAAATGACTCTGTCGCAAAATGTCTACCTTTCAAAATGTATGGCCAACAAAAACAACAAGTTTACTGAAAATAGTTATTTCAATTAAAATCATTCACAACAGGTATATTATACTCATTACTCAAACCTGAAACAAATTTAATGCATGATGACATTAGACATTACATGTCTTGTCAATATGCTGTCATTGTGCGATTGATTTGATACGCTGTGATAGTTACGATTTACTAAAAATGGCTTCGGATAAAACAATAAAATTTATAACCAACCAAAAAGGGAAACCCGCTCTTCTCCACGAAGGGCACCGATATAATTTTGATAAGGCGAATCCGAGTGGTACCAGTTTATGGAGATGTGTTAACAGAGACGAATGTTCGGCGTCAGTCTCTCTAAATGAGAACAGAGATGAAATTATTAGACGGTGTCGACACAGTTGTGCATCTCATTATGAAGAAAACGAAAGATCTTTAATGATGGATGGCTGTCGGCAAGAGGTGTGTAGTAATATGGAACCAATAAAAAAAGATTCGAAAAACGTGTTGTAAGGCACCAAAGCAAACTGCTATATACTCTACTGATGCTATCTTAACTGAAAAAAAAGATTGCTTAAATAGAGCAAGAAGGACTGCCTTAGGCTTGCGAAATACGGAATTCAATTACTTAGAAGACGTAAATATTCCAAAATTATTGGCAACTGATTTCTTGGTAGCCGATAGTGGTGAACAGAAAAAAATATTAGTGTTCTGTTTGAAAAATGCCAGAAAAACTAAGTTGTCCGCTGAAAACAGATATTTTTTTGGCGATGGAACCTTCAAGCGGTGTCCTAAACCATTTAAGCAATTTTTTCCATACATATGGATTTAAATAGCTGCGAAGAGTATAAAAATGTGATACCAATTATATATGCCTTACTACCGAACAAAACCGAAATGACTTACAGAAGGCTATTTACTATCATTAGAGACGTACTCAACTTTAATATAGATAAATTCAAGTGCGATTATGAACAAGCGCTGCTTACTGCGTTCCAATCGGTGTTTCCTCAGGCTACTGTCACTGGCTGTTATTATCATTTTAACCGGGCAATATGGAAAAAAGGGAACGATCTTAATGTACCACACAAGCAAACGGTCCGATGCACTGCAAATTTACCTTTGTTGCCGGCGAACTACATAGAAGATGGATGGAAATGTATAAGAGAACAAGCTCCCGAAGATGAAGCAACTAAGAAATTTATAAAGTACTTTGAACGGCAGTGGGTAAAATCTTCCTCACTAATATGTTGTGGGGCAGAAAGGCATCGGACTAACAACACCTTGGAATCCTGGCACAGATGGATGGACTGGCAGTCGTGTGCCGCACAAAGCGACTTTAATTTTATTTTTATACATTTTGAGAAACGAAGCGAGGCTAAAAGATATTCGACTAAAAATTTTTTTATTTTGAACGGTCACGTAGATTGCGACGCCATATACATTTTGACAAAACGTATAAAAATAAAATGACCAGTTTGCAGCAAGGCAACATTACTGTGTTGCAGTTTTTGGACAATATATCGCGAATCAAAACACAGATTTTACGTCAAAAGCAGTAATTTTTTGTACATGCATTTTTTGTTTTTGGTGAGCGGTCAGGTCACGACCAATGAATTTTCGTTATTTCTGTTATTAAGCTATGTTGAATAATTTTAATGAAACTATTTTCAGTAAACTTGTTGTTTTTGTTGGCCATACATTTTGAAAGGTAGACATTTTGCGATAGAGTCATTTAGCTATGCAGTCTGATCACTAAGTAGTTGTTCTAGGCAGTGGGTATCATTCTCCCTCGGCTTTCCGCTGATAGACATTTTTCTACGTAGACATTTTGCATTGTAGGCTTCATACCCCTTTCGACGCATAGTGCCAGAAACGCAAATTACCGTACACGCAAACGACCTTATTTCAAATTCTCAACTTGCCAGACATGCAAATGACCCGATACGCAAACGACCTGAAATGAATTCGCATTCGACCAGGTACGCAAACGACCTGAAACCAATTCGCATTCGACCAGGTACGCAAACGACCTGAAACCAATTCGCATTCGACCAGGTACGCAAACGACCTGAAATGAATTCGCATTTGACCAGGTTCACAAATGATCTAAAACGAATTCACAATCGACCAGGAAGAATTCGCAAATGAACTCTTCCAAAAAGGTCAACTTTACTCAAGATGTTTGGGGAATGGGTAGAGAGAGAGAATAGGATGTGTACGTGTAGGAATGGGGTCCCTCTAGCCACGTATAACCTACTTGGACGACAGTATTGACAGCATGCTTATACCTAGCAGCCAACCTAGGACCCACACCGGACCAGCCGGGTGCGCGCGGCATCGCCACGCGGCCGCGGCGCGGCACCTACCGTTAGCCAGCGGCTATGTAAACCGGCGCGCGCACCGTACGGCAATCAAGGAGGTCACCGTTGCAGCACTCCTCGACATGGAGAAGGCGTTCAACAGGGTATGGCATGAAGGCCTGCTATACAAGCTGTCGACGTTTAAAATAAACGCGTTTCTGGTGCTATGCGTATATATTAAATACTGGTCATTTGCGTATCTGGTAGTTTGCTGTTGAAAATATGGTCCTTTGCGTGTACGGTTATTTGCGTGTCTGGTACTATGCGTATATATTAAATACTGGTCATTTGCGAACATAAATTCAGGTCATCTGCGTATCTGGTAGTTTGCTGTTGAAAATATGGTCCTTTGCGTGTACGGTAATTTGCGTTTCTGGCACTATGCGTCGAAAGGTTCATACCTTTCGACGCATAGTGCCAGAAACGCAAATTACCGTACACGCAAACGACCTTATTTCAAATTCTCAACTTTTCATACCTCATGGACATTTTGAGCTATAGTTTTTCTGCCGTATAGTCATTTTGCGAAGTAGGTATTGACGTCTGGACCCCATCCCGGTATCTGTGACTTGATGATTTCAAATATAATTTTGTAATTTGCCTAGAGATTATAGCACCATTTAAATATTAGTTTCTGATTAGTATTAAAAATGTTATAACGATGCTAATAGAATAATAAAAACCTATAACATAATTTATTTATACCTTTCGACGCATAGTGCCAGAAACGCAAATTACCGTACACGCAAAGGACCATATTTTCAACAGCAAACTACCAGATACGCAGATGACCTGAATTTATTTTCGCAAATGACCAGTATTTAATATATACGCATAGTACCAGACACGCAAATAACCGTACACGCAAAGGACCATATTTTCAACAGCAAACTACCAGATACGCAAATGACCAGTATTTAATATATACGCATAGCACCAGAAACGCGTTTATTTTAAACGTCGACAGCTTGTATAGCAGGCCTTCATGCCATACCCTGTTGAACGCCTTCTCCATGTCGAGGAGTGCTGCAACGGTGACCTCCTTGATTGCCGTACGGTGCGCGCGCCGGTTTACATAGCCGCTGGCTAACGGTAGGTGCCGCGCCGCGGCCGCGTGGCGATGCCGCGCGCACCCGGCTGGTCCGGTGTGGGTCCTAGGTTGGCTGCTAGGTATAAGCATGCTGTCAATACTGTCGTCCAAGTAGGTTATACGTGGCCAGAGGGACCCCATTCCTACACGTACACATCCTATTCTCTCTCTCTACCCATTCCCCAAACATCTTGAGTAAAGTTGACCTTTTTGGAAGAGTTCATTTGCGAATTCTTCCTGGTCGATTGTGAATTCGTTTTAGATCATTTGTGAACCTGGTCAAATGCGAATTCATTTCAGGTCGTTTGCGTACCTGGTCGAATGCGAATTGGTTTCAGGTCGTTTGCGTACCTGGTCGAATGCGAATTGGTTTCAGGTCGTTTGCGTACCTGGTCGAATGCGAATTCATTTCAGGTCGTTTGCGTATCGGGTCATTTGCATGTCTGGCAAGTTGAGAATTTGAAATAAGGTCGTTTGCGTGTACGGTAATTTGCGTTTCTGGCACTATGCGTCGAAAGGTATTTATATTGTTTTATTTAGTAATTAGTTTTTGCAGTGATGGGCTCAGAGGTATTTAGAATACCTAGGTTTTTAGTAAAACGATACGACACGAGTAAAGATTGTTGTTTCATAACTAGTTGTAAAAGCAGAATCATATTTCTTCTTTCTTAACTAATTTCGAATGACAGTTATGAAAGGCCACATTTTATTCCATTTTAATAACTGGTTATCAAAGAAGGAATAAAAAGTGTTTATTCTTAACTAGTTGTGAAAAATAGTTGTGAAGGTGGACTGAAGGTGTTATTTTGTTGGAAGGAGACAATAGTGACAAGAGTTACTTGGAAAACATGAATTACCCTCAATAAAGGTAAAAAAATTAATTGGATACCAAACTTATTGTAAATCTTAATACAAACTGGCCAAAAAGCATGCAGGTACTGTTTCTGTGTATAGAGTATTAAATAAGTGGCTACATCACCTCATTAAGGCATGATTTTGAGATTTAAGAATTTATAAATATAATTGACCATAGTTATGCAGAAAGCGTCCAGAGTATTTTTTTTGTCAAAGTGACTTAAATCTTAACTCAACGACTTTGGTCACTTATTACATTACTAAAAAAATATCCCTGGTCGCTTTCTGCAAAACTATATAAGTAATATCTCAAAAACTATGCATTTTTGATTCATGTTATACCACTCTATATGCTCCAATAAGGGTCTACAATTCATGGTTAAAGTCTATCGGTTACTAGCCCACTGTATATGAAAGCTTTTGCATTGTCAAATAACTAGTTACTATTTATTTCATTAATATAACAAAATAGTTAGTTGAATGAATTTTGACTTTGATACTAGTAGAATTATTATTTTTAAGTTGTCTAACTGGGGGTGCTGGCGATGGTGTGGCGCATGACTTTGACTTTGACTTGAGTAGTTTTAGGCGAGATTGACCATCTTCGGCCGCCACCCGTTGAGCTCTCACTCTAAGTAGTCTAAGTTCTCTGAGTTTCGACTTCATTGAAAAGAATCTCGACTATTCAAATGAACTAAAGTCGAATAATTCGACTTGATTCATTCAAAGTCGTCCATCGCTAATTCCACTGGACTGGTATCAAAAGCATATTTATGATGAATCTCTATGACTTTATCTAATATGTTCAGAATTTATGAATTACTACAACAGATGAGGGAATGGGAATAATCAACAAAAATCTGTGGTGCTATTTCCAGTAAGATACTCTGTCATGCTATTTTGACTGCCCTTATATGTAAGGGCAGTCAAAATGCCGTGCCGGAATGCCGTGTTTTAACATTAGGCAGTTTAACACTTGTTTAAGAGAAAAAAGGCTGATTGACCGCGTCATCGCTTTTA
Source organism: Hedya salicella (assembly GCA_905404275.2). NCBI lineage: Eukaryota > Metazoa > Arthropoda > Insecta > Lepidoptera > Tortricidae > Hedya > Hedya salicella. The sequence goes on from FR990120.1 coordinate 7,430,771, forward strand.
TAAAAAAAATTAAGAGGTTATATTTTCATTGAATCATAAATATTTTCTAAATGTATACATATAATCGTTAGTACACGAATAAATAACACGAACTCACCTCCTCATGCCAATTTTTACAAATTCTTCTCTCATACGCTGAAATCTTGCCGGCACAGAGGCGTCTCGTTCAAATAATGGTTCCTTGGTGCCAAATGTGTAATTAGTCAGCGGGTACAGGTTTATCGTCCTGTTTAGCGTCAAATTGTTGTTTTGGCTGTTCTGATGCTGGACGCCAGGCCTAACCGGCCACGGCTTGTTTCCTGGTGCGCCTTGAACCGCTGCCATTTTTGAATTATTTAGTCACTTTTACACACTAAATTACAGAACACACGACTAGAAAATACAATACAGTATTCGATAATTAAATTAATAGACGAACAATTGAACGCTATTCCTGTTATAACTAGGAAATCACAGCGTACACAGCACAGAACACTAGTAGCGTGCAAAGTCAAGCCATCAAGCCAAACAACCGGCCATTAATGCCATATGCCATATTTTTTTTTAAGTTTACAGTCTATGGTCACTAGGGATGCTTAGTTTTACTGCAAGCTTACTGCACTTCGGCACTTTGTAGGTTTAATAATATAAAATACGCCTCTGAAAATTTTGACAGCTGACAAGTCAATATTTTTTTTAATATTATTAGGGTTTCTTTTCGAAAAAGTTTTCAGTAAATGTTTTGGCTGACATAATTAACAACGATGTCGCAACAATTAGAATTATTAACAGAAGCACCATCGCAATGGTCTACAGTATCAAATATAACACCGGATATACAGAAGAAAGAAATTAAACCATTTGTTGTTTGTAAGTTATCAACCCACTTTTTGTCATGTAATAAAAACTTTTAACTATGGATTTTTTAGTTACTCGTTTGAAATAAACGATAAACTATTGAAATATTAATTCTATACCTACGAAAATTATGGAAATATCTATAATTGATTTAAGTAGCAAATATTAACACAATTTTCTGATTTTTTTAGTGGCTCTCAAAGAGTTGGAAGGAAATCCAGACAGCAGAACTTCTAGTTTAATGAACGCGGATAAGTTTGCGGCGGTTAGAGAGGTGGTGAGATACGTCGCCAGGGTCCGTTCAGGCACGAAGGAACCCTGGGGGCAGAGTGATATGAAAGTGTTCTTAGAAAGTTTAAGGTAATCTTTAAAAATATTTTTTTTTTATTGAATTATTTTCTGTGTTCAGAAAACTTGGATATATTCTTATTTCATTACACCTTTGTCTGTCTGATAAGGATCCAGACCACTTTCATACAGTTTCAATTTAAATATCAAATTTATGACATGACATATGAGGGGTTAACAGTTTCCTTTGTTTTTCTTTAAGTCTAAAATAGTTCAATTTCATTCCGTAATATTTATAGAAAAATATTGTTTCATTATCACAATTATAAAGCCAAAAATATTTGTCCGATATTTTTTGCTTTATAATATAGTAAAAAAATATTTAGATAGATCACATTAAAGTTCAGGAGCGGGGTTTATTTAATCATATGGCACAAGGTTTTATTTAAGACGGATACACAATTTACAGGTTGCACAGTGTAGGGTATCCAATTTCCGTTTAGCTGTGAGGCTCTGGTGTAGTGATTGAGCAGTGCAGCGGCCAGAATTGATTACTCTTTAGCACCACCCAGGGGATATGCGCAGGGGATCTAAGGTAGCTTCCTGCGGACGCAAGTAATCGTTACCCCCCGAGGAGGGGGGTGGGGGCTTGTGACGTCACACATATTGTTTTTTGATTATGTAAAAAAAGAAGAAAAAAGTTCAATATTTTTTATTATTCTAAAGCAGGGGTCTTCAAACTTTTTGACTCAAGGACCACACTGCACTTAATATAAATTCGTGCGGGCCAAGACTTTGTTTTCATGACTGGTCATGGGGTAATACATTACTTAAGTAGTCTTAGTCTTCAGGGGTTACCTAGATAACGCATAAGGAACGCACTTGGTATTGATTATGTTCATGAGTGGCTGTGATTATGACCAATTACCGTCAGTTTGGAAACAATGAACATAGTAACAAAAATATTACTTGCGTGCTGGACCTGGGCACTCCTGCTTTCATTCCGTGGGCCAGATTAGAAGGGCGCGGGCCTAGTTAGGCGACCCTGTTCTACATGATAGGCTCATTGTGAAAATTTAGTCATCAGCCCTATTATAACAAATGCTTTACCTACTTAATTTACTCCATCTTAAGCGCCAAGCATCAAAATAATACGTGACTCTTGAAGCCACAGGAATAATATAAAATGTACCTATCCTCAAAAATTAAATAGTGATTGCAGAATGAGGTATTGATATTATATTCGGGGTCTGAGCAATGAAATTATATGCCGAGTGGTACAAATTTTCAATGACTGTGTTTCCCGACCGTGGCGTTCAAATGCCAATAAAAGTTGCATCCATTTGCAGATTTTCACCAGACTGCATAGCAGAGCTGGCAACACTGTTGTGTGCGGAGCAGCTGTATGCTAACATACCCACACACTTGCGGGTCAAACCTGCCCTTGCTGGCCTCCAGTGGAAGATTGACATGTCTCTCAGGTTAGTATCTAATTAATACTTGACATAAACTCTAAGCCTATAACAAAAGAGACCATAGATAGAAGAAGCGATTTGATAGGCGCCATTATTAATTTACATAATAATAAATAATTATAAGGGACAATCTTACACAAATCGACCTAGTCCCAATCGAAGCAAAGCGTATACTAGGGTACCAGGCGACAATATAATATATAGATAAACTAGCTTCTGCCCGCGACTTCGTCCGCCTTAAATTCGTTTATCGCGGATAAGGGATAAAAAGTAGCCTATGTCCTTCCCTGGAACTCAAACTATCTCCATACCAAATTTCATGCAAATCGGTTCAGCGGATTAAGCGTGAAGAGGTAGCAGAGAGACAGACAGACACACTTTCGCATTTATAATATTAGTATGGATTATAATACTTAAATACATAGAAAACATCCAAGACCCAGGAACAAACATTCATGCTCATCACACAAACACTTGCCCTGGCCGGGATTCGAACACGGAACCGCCAGCTTCGTAGGCCGTTGTGCAACCCACTGAGCCAAACGTCTGTAATATCTTTCCGCATGTACATTATACTTTTACAAAAGGCTGTACAAAGTTTACCTTCACTCATAATTATCTATCTAATTACATTTTTTTTGTCAATAAACTGTAGGGCAATGAGAGTTGTGTTATGCACAGCTGCTAATTATTTGTCGTGTCGTGAAAGCCTAGCTACGCTCAGGTATAGGGCAAATTGTCTTGATGAAGGATATGTACTCTAATTAAACTTTTTTAATAATAACAACTTGTTATAAATAGACGGAGTATTTAAACAAATCGTGAAGACGATTTCGTAAGAGAGATCAAACATAAATTCGATGGCATACATAATTATTACTCAAATCAAGGACCATTAAAACAAGAGTACTGACAGTTGCCATACTTTGTATCGTGTTCCGATCGCAAGGAGATATTCTGGCAAAAACTAGATGGCGCTTTAAAACTAAACGTTTAACAATCTTATAATTAAATAAAGAAACATAGCATAGTAACAATTAGTTCGCAAATAGCTAATAATAAATAAATCGTAACATTTAAATACTATGTCATACTAGCAAAGTTGAAAAATTGAAAAAATATTTGTTTTACATAGATGGCGTTGTACATATCGGAGAATGGCTTTTTGTACGTAATTGGTCAGTTCTCTTGTTTTAATAGTCCTTGCTAAAATTAATATTATAACACAGAGTTCGATTGTAATAATAAAATTGTTAGTTAAGTGTTACTAATTTAGTATTAAGTCAATTGTTACTAACATGCTATGGATCATCCGGTCTGAAATAAAGAATTTTTATTATTTTTAACCCCTGACAAAAAAGGGGTGTTCTAAGCTTAACGTGCCTGTGACTCTGTGTATCTGTCTGCGGCATCGTAGCGCCCATACGGATGGACCGATTTGAGTGCGGTTTTTGTTGTGTCATAGATAATTTTATCCCGAGTGTTCTTAGCTTTGTTTGATGACAATCGGAGCACTCGTCTCCAAGATATTCAGCTTTTAGTGGAACAAGTCGGGGGGTTTTTTAAATTTTGGTTTTCTATAGTTATATTTTATTATTATAACAAAATCACTGCGACCTACTAAATTGCTAGCAGGATTTGAACCTGCAATCTCTTATTTAACGCAGAATTGCTCTGACCAAGTGAGCTATCGCAACTATGCGAACGTGGCTTGAAATTTTCGAACACAATCTATTTAGTATAGCAAGACGTGCGTAAATACTGCTTTAAATATCTTTTCACCTTATATTATCTTTTCAGTCAAGCCAACTTGGATGACACATCACCAGAGCATCGAAGAGACATACTGAGGCGGGACACATACATCATACTAGTGATCAAACTGACAGACGGACAGGCGAGAACGTGTCGGCTGTCTATAGCCAAATTCCATGAACTTAGGTTCGCTGTTGCTAGCGCTTTGAAAAGTATGATAGTTTTGGAGAAACGGAAATGTATGAGACGAGACTGACATACGTTTTCTTGGGGGTAGTATGTGGATTAACGCGGTGATTTTAAGTGCATATAGGATTAGCTTCGGGAAGACTAGGAAGGTGTCAACACGCAGCACTAACAGTCCGGGGGCGGATACAAAGATTACAAAGCGGGGAGGGCAGTGGGAAAAGCCCCTCTCACACCCCTAGACGGCCGAGACTGACTACGGAATCAATTAATTTGGGTCAATTTATAATTTTTCGGTCACAAATGAAATTGGTTTCTGCAAATTTTAAATATTCAAATGGGCTAAAAAGACTTACATTGATTGTTTTGTGTATATTTTTGGTTGGTAGCGATTATGTTGACTTCATAAAATTACCATATTATTTTTTAGGGTTCCGTACCTCAAAAGGGAAAAGTTGTCCTAGAAACCTGAAACTTGGTATGAATTTTCTTTTAACACAACCAATGAGATAAGGCTGAAAATGTTACATTTTTACCTCTGTCTATGTGAGTAACCAATATAATATCATACCACACTGCGTACATTTTGCTTAGGATTTTCATAGATACGGCCGTTTATTGCGTATATTTTGACACCTCGATTTCCGTGATATACGAACTATTTATGACTGGCGTGGCGTCAGGAAACTTACAAGGGAGGCAGAAGCGTATTCATTTCATAATATTTAATGAAAAAGGTGGTTGCTTTTCCTTGGGCAACCCGGTGGGAATCGGCGTATATGGACGCCACGCCACTGCTATTTACATACCTACAAATTTGTACGGAACCCTCGGTGCACGAGTGTGACTCGCACGTAGCGGTTTTTTAAATATTTAGCAGCTCTTATCGACTGTTAGTGCTCCGTGCGAAAGAGACAACGGTCTACGAAGCCGAGGATGGCCGACTATCTCGCTCTGGCTCGATGTGCATTATATATCGCCGTCCTGTACTATCCTATTAACAGTACATTATAATTTTTAGTACAATTTCCTGCATATCTATGCTATTAATCTATATTATTATAAAGTTGTAAAAATGAAATGTCTGTACATTGAATATATTTTCAAAAAAATGATTGTTATGGACTATTTGGAGGTCACTAAAACGTTTTTTTTTTTTTGTATGTTTTTATGTGTTGTTGTGGCTTCATCGCGCAAAATCGGCTAAACTGATTTCAACAAATTTTAGTACACGGGTAGCTGGGTACCTCCAGATGGTTCTAGGATACTTTTTACCCGACTACGCTGAAGAAAAAACGTGGGGTTATGACTTTTCCTCCTCGCGAACGAAGTTGCAGGGCATTTTCTAGTTAATATATAAAAATTAAATGTGCATTGAATATGTTTTCAAAAAAAGTGATACTGACTACATATTTGACGGTCACTGAACCGAAAGATTATTTTTTCTGGATTTTTGTATGGTTAATGTGTCGTTGTTAGGGTGCATCGTTTTTTTTGCGGTTTAAAATGGAATAGATAGTTCAAAATGAGAGAAAACGAAAATATAATGATCATGATTGTTTTTACAATGAGTTTTCCTTAAAAAACAACAAAAAATTACATGATCTAGAAATAAAACAATTATAGGAAACCAGTCATAATATTTTCTTTAAAAAAAACATAAAAAAAGCGATCCACGCTACAGTGTGACCAAAAAGAGTAGAAATTAAATAATAAACTTTCTACGTAACTGTGACATTTTGACGCAAAATGCTTAAACATGGCAACAATTTAGTATGGATTTTTTTAGTTCCTTTTTATTTAATTTCTACTCTTTTATGTAGCACTGTAAGCTTGGCTTTATCACACCAATACCGGTAAACGTATGTCCACTTTTGCCCACAAATGCAAATGTCTACCTTGCTTTTTGCAAGATCCACTACCACAAATTCGGTGGTTTACAATCGTTTTAGAGTTAAAAAAAACGATCATCGATTTTGATTACTCTATCCGTCGAAAACGATTTAATTTCTGAAATGGAAAGTGAACAAATTGGAGCGTTTTCATGAGGTAGATATACCTGATCATTCCGCTTATGTAGTAAAGCAGGCTAATCAAGCAACACCATTACACATGTAATTCCACCACTTTCCAGCCACAAACAGTTGAAAATCACACTTTATTACTGTCATCTAGCTTTACCTATCTCTTTTAATTGACTCGGAGAAACAGTTCGTCGTTGTGTGACTGGAATCACTCTTTTATTTATTTTCATGTTCGCTAAACCAATTTCAATTAAGTTTAATTTAAGAGCTCATAAATTTTTTAATTAATCAAGTTTTTTGGTACACGCTGGGCATCCACATATGGTTATCTAAGACATTTTTTACTCGACTACACTTAAGAAAAAAGGTTATAATTGTTTTCTCCTCCACTGATGAAGAGGGCACCATCTAGTTATAATAAATAGTTAGTGCACTTTATATAGTGTAATGGAGTTTGGCCTAACTAAAATTACATTTTTGTAACCAGGGCAGGGAACCGGTATTTTTGAAATCTTCTAAAACACACGGTATTTCTGAAATATTTTAAAACTGTATTTAGGAGAAGAGAAATTAATCACAAAGCACCTGATTCAAGCTATAGAATTTTAATGAAATATACGAAAATCTCGCAATTGAACGAAAGAAACGAATCCTTATTGTTATTACGGTTATTTTGTTTGAAAAAAAATACCGGTTGCGATCCCTGGACCAGGGCTCAGAACCGGTATTTATAAATCGTCTAAAATGCACGCTATTTCAGGAATGTTTTAAAATTGTATTTAGGAGAAGACAAATATCTTTTGGAACACCTGATTTAAGTTCTAGAATTTTATAATACCGCGAGATTAGTATTAACAGCTGCCGTTTGCGAGCCTACAATAATAATGATATGTACATTGGCACTTAACATTGTCAATTTAGAAAAACCTTTTATTATACGACTTCAAAAAAGGAGGTTCTTAATTCGTCTGAATCTTTTTATCAAGGCATAAAAAAACTGTTTAATTAAATCATTAAGTTTCTAAAAGGTGTGAATTTTATATTTTTCCCTGATGGTATACGTTATGTGAATTCAAATCTACAAAAAACTTATTTTTATGTCGTTTTTTTGTGTATATCATTTCTTTAAACACCCGACGTGACATTTTAGTTTCTCGTATGAATACATTTTGAATTTGGTCCACATTGATAAGTAAGACTAATTGAAAAGTCTATAATATTTTCTTCTGTTTCCGCGATTATTACTCATTGAAATAAAACAATTTAACGGATTATATCGCGTATATTATCTCATTTTAGTTCCCGACGTTTCGGAAGCTTTCCAGCTTTCCATGGTCACGAGAGGACTCCTCCCTAATATACGCGATATAATCCGTTAAATTGTTTTATTTCAATTGAAAAGTCTTTCAAAGTCATGCTTTGTTTTAAATTTCTTACTAATCTCTGATCTCCATTTTATCAGAAATACCAAAAATTCGAGTTTAGTTTTTCTTTCGCGTATCTTTCCATTAGTATAATTTTGTTTTCTGCATTCTGATTTGCGTTTTGTTTTGGCGATTTTATTAGATGCTATAAAATTAAATTATTCCGTAAAATTTATATCTTGCTGTTTTCAAACTTCGAAACATAAACAACCTACCTAGTCCTAATTAAAAACTGAACTGACTTCGGCAAAACTGACTTTCGCACAAGCTAAAACCACCGACCAAAGAAAAAATGTGTTCATACGAGGGAGCTGTACAAAAGTCACAACGAGAGTTTAAAAAAGCAAACGATATAAAAAATTTTTTTTGTAGTCTGAGTTCACATAACGTATACTATCGGGAAATAATATATACCGGATGGAAAAGCACGGCGATCCTTTCCGCAAAGGGGGGTTAGTTTAAGAGATCGAGAATCGATTCGTAATGTTTAGATTTTTATTACGAACAATTAGTAAAAATATTAAAATTAATTAATGTTCTTCTTAGTGACAACCCTACTATTACTACGTGCTATCTACCTACATGTAAGTGTACACACACAATTGTAATATTGACTGGGAAATATTATGGGTAGAAATGTTGTTTTGATAAAGGTCACTGACCCTTGTGCAATTGTTAAATGTTACTGAACCTAATGAGGGTTGTCACTTGCAGTATTTTGCATTAAAAGTTGCTGCCTATAACTTTAAAACGCTTACGAATATGAGCCTAGTTTCTTTAGAGGAAATACTGTACTAAATCTAAACAATCCACCTTTTGCGGAAAGGATCGTCGTGCCTTTTCATCCGGTATATATATTTTTTGTTTATTATCTGCCATAACTAAGCGAGCGAAAATATCTGACACGACCTATCGGCCCAAAAAATAGAATCGTGTCAGATATTTATACGCGCTGTTGTGGCAGATATTAATCCTGGTGACTGTAACTACTATTACGAGTACCACTCTAATCTGCCCAACTTGAACGGAATCTCCAAATCTCGCAATTCGTAACGTGGCCTCTCTTTCTCTCTCATGTTAAATTGTATTTGAGTGAGCGGGATGGCGCCATACGAACTTCGAATTTCAGAGTCTGATCATTGTTGTTATTTTCTTGTAGATAGATCTTGTTAAATAAATTGGTGCGTTTGCATTTACCATGGACGAATAAAACAAAATGTCGCTTGATATTTACCGCTAGCTTTTCGGTTAAGGAAAATATCGTGAGGGAACCTGCATACATCTGTGAAGAAATAGGCTACTTGACTCATATCAAATATAGCGCAATAAATGAATATATTGTGTAGTATTTGACTTAAGAAACAAATATATATCGTTTTCAGTATTTAAAGTGTAAGATGGCTACATATTTCCAATTTAAAAGTTGTTTTTTTTTTTTTAAATTTTGATCTCTGAAAACGCTGTCGGCCATTTTGTGATTTCATAGGATCAGCGTAATCCGCACTGGGTCAGCGTGGAGACTACAGCCCATTCCCTCTCATACATGAGGGGAGCCCTGTGCCCAGCAGTTGTGCAAAATAATAGCAGTGAAGCCGGATTTTCAGAATCGTGTAAGTGTGACTTAAGATTTCAGTTAAATTCATGCTATTAGTACTTAACACGTTTCAGTCTCCATACAAAATGTTTAAATATCCTCGTACGTTCAAGCAAATAACTTCAATCACATGTCCATGCTCCACATGTGGGTCACGAAGAAATAAAATACATATTAAAGAGATACTTTTGATTTAAATAATATTTTTACTTCAGCCTTTCTTTTACACTTTAGTCTTCAAACAAGCGGACAACAGCATTCACAAATATAATTATTACTAATCTGAGTGAGTACATGGTATCTTAGTGACCCATATGTGGGGCACGGACTTGTGGAAATAGTCCGTCGTGACCCATATATGGGCCACTGGACTGTGAAGGTGTTAAACAAAAAAAATGCATTTAGGTTCAAAGACAGCAATGGGTATATTAAAGGGCCTTCTCCTATTCAATGAACTTTGAGTGATTTTCTATCAGAATAGAGTTTTTGTCGTTCGAATTTAACACAAAGCCAATAAAACCGTATTTCCTACACTTTTGATTCAAATTCCACTGGCGAATTTCTTTATGTGGTGCGCGGCTAGGAAATAAAGACATTTTTAAGACACTGTTATTTATATGGAACAAGCTTTTCTGCCCGCGACTTCGTCCGCCTTAAATTCGTTTATCGCGAATAAGGGTATTTTCCGGGATAAAAAGTAGCCCATGTCCTTCCCAGGGACTCAAACTATCTCCATACCAAATTTCATCCAAATCGGTTCAGCGGTTTAAGCGTGAAGAGGTAATTAGACAGACAGACACACTTTCGCATTTATAATATTCGTATGGATGTAAATTTTCGAAATTTGTGAATTTTTATACTAATTTAGAAATATGAATTGATTCGGTAGCCAGAACAAGCAGTCCTTGGGTAGATTCTTTTCAGGGTCAGTTTTATGAGTCTGCCTTGGCCTTGTTTCAAAATGTACTTACCATGGCACATACGAGGGTTGCTACTTATATATCCGGAAACAAAAAAACAAACAAACGTACACGGCTGAAAATAGTTTTATTGTTTTTCAAAGTATTCCCCTTGATGATCTATGCACTTTTGCATTCGCGTGAACCAATTTTTAAAGCACTTCTGCCACTCCGCCTGAGGTACCTCCATAACGTGTTGTTTGAATGCGTCGACAGCATCTTCAGCGGTCGAAAATCGTTGACCGCGTAATTTATTCTTTATATTTGGAAATAAATAAAAATCGTTGGGTGCCAAGTCAGGGCTGTACGGCGGATGACCCGTTAATTCCACATTTTGACCCTCCAAAAATAGAGTTGTTTCGCGTGACGTATGACAGCTGGCATTGTCATGATGAAGAATGATTCTTCGTCGCTGGTTAGTTTTACGAATTTGTTCAAATACTTCCGGTAAGCAAATGGTCGTGTACCACTCTGAATTAACCGTTCTACGGTTTTCTAGTGGCACTGTAGCTACATGGCCATTAATACCGAAGAAGCAGGCCACCATTTGTTTCAATGTACTTTTTGCACGAGTAACTTTCGTAGGGTTCGGCTCATTTTGAAACACCCATACCGTTGATTGTTGCTTCGTTTCGGGATCGTATGCATAGATCCAGGATTCGTCACCTGTATAGATGTTATAAACGGCTTTTGAGTCACCACGGTTATATTTTTTTAACATTTTATTGCACCATTCGACGCGAGCATGTTTTTGCTCATTTGTTAAGTTGTGGGGTATCCAACGCGAACAAATTTTTTTTACAGCCAAATAATTATGTAATATGCTATTAATGCTGGTCATAGAAATACCCAGAGTCGCCTCTATCTCGCGGTACGTAACATGTCGGTCGTCCATTATAAGTTTTCGCACAGCCTCGATATTTTGTTGTACAACGACCGATTTCGGGCGACCTGCCTTAACTTCGTCCGTAAGCATACACAGTAGTTTTAGATGGGGCTTCATCACCAAAAGTTGAAGTTAGTTGATCTATGCACTGTTGTTGCGTTAAACCACGCCGAAAATCATGATAAATCATAGCACGAATATTTTCACGAGTGAGTTCCATTCTTGCTGCGAGATGACATTTAAAACCCGTCAAAAACAAAACACGAGCGTTAATAAGGAAGAAAAAATATACCTTATATACTTAAAAAAGTTCAAATTTTACCATGGCGGTCAAATATGCTATTTAAGAAGATTGTAATCCCGGTTTCCGGATATATAAATAGCAGCCCTCGTAGCTACATATTGCTATTACTTTGCACACGATGATGATAATAATGAGTCAATAAAGAGGACACAAATGCCATACAAAATACCATATCCCAATATGTACGACATCTTTAGAGATAATTATTTCATTAGCAAAAATTAATCTGCTAACCTGACACATGAGTTGAAATAAAACAATTTAACGGATTATATCGCGTATATTATCTCATTTTAGTTCCCGACGTTTCGGAAGCTTTCCAGCTTTCCATGGTCACGGGAGGACTCCTATAATCCGTTAAATTGTTTTATTTCAATGAGTAATAATCGCGGAAACAGAAGAAAATATTTATTTATTTATTTATTTATTTATAATCAGGGATCGTTACCATGAAACTTACTTTAACATGAAATATCTTAAGAAGCACTAGATTTAAAAAAAAATTTAGATAGTAGTTAGGTAATCATTATTAACTTTGAATTACGTTCAATAAAATACAGAAATCTGTAATAAAAAGCGAGGTACCGATATTGAATACCGGTTATTTTGTATGGAGAAAATACCGTTATTCCATCCCTGATTATAACATCGATAATAGTTTTAAGACACCTAGTTTGCTTTGCAGTCGGCACACGATCCGAAGTATAGCAATTGACAGTGCTCTTCTTTTATTCGTCCATGGCATTTAATGTCTAGAGTTTATTTTTATTAATAAAAACGCTAATGTTTCGTATTGTTTTTTTTTCCTATAAATACCCTGTATAAACACAGCGCCACGTTTTACAACTCGTCGTGCCCTCGGTCAGAAGTTACGACCAGTGACTGACAATAATTGGTTAAAAAGTTCAATCTACATGTAGTAAATCCTCTTTAATGTGTCCAAAAACCATAGGTAACGATCAGGTTTTCAATACTAAATGTTCACATTATCTACACCGCGCTTTTTTTTTAATTTAACAGGACGTAGTACCTGTCAATACGAACAACTTTTCCTAAGGATGAGACATTTCGGAAACAAAACAAAGGCAAGAGAGTAATGCTATAATAACGGTATTTATTACGATACTTACTTTTTACGATATTACAATATTGGTAATGAAAAGATACGATACTGGAAAGTCCTGGAAATAAAATTAATACCGGTATTGAGATTTGTCTGGTATTGCATGCCATACCTTAGTATAGGGCACTTCGAACGCTGTCCAGACAGGATGTGTATAGTCAACATTATTTTTCTAGGGCGAACAATACTCATTATCTGCATTGTTAACTGTGGCCACAACTGCCACTTCGAAATGTAAGGCGTTGTAATTATCTTTTACACTAAATTAGTCTTTAAGTCAAACGAAATAATGTTTAATCTTAAACAAAAAGAACACAGATGTTGGTCACTTCGTAAGTGAAAGAGCAGTGAAGTTCGTATCGATGCTTAGGATGATGTTGAAGTGACCAACATCTGTATTCTTTTTGTTTAAGAGTAAACCTTAATTCGTTTGACTTAAAGACTAATTTAGTGTAAAAGTCATTTGTACTTACAACGCCTTACATTTCGAAGTAGATAATGAGTATTGTTCATCAGGTACAAAGCTAAGTGGATTCGCTCTAGAAAAAATTTTTTTACTATAAAAGTATTTAGTTTATTGAGCTTGAGGATTATTTTTCACGTTATTGATCGACAAAATTACGTCTAGTTTCATCCCTATTCGTTTGTGCACTTTTATGAGGGACATCCTGTAAATCATGACTACATACGGAGTCTCAATTTTAAAGGATGGACATATTAGAGGTCGGAATAGGTAGTGTGTCTGACTATTTACCTAAACTTCGTAATTAAAAAAGTGGTTATGACCACCAAAAAATAATGAATTATTTTTATTGAATGCGGGATTTCCCTTACGAGTTAGAATTATAATACCTAATACACATACATTCACTCCTAGGGGTCAGTCCTACGAGTATGTTCGACGGACCAATTTGTATGTTCACTTTTGGGTCGTCATCGTATTTAAATTTTCTCCGTAATTCATGAATAATCTGACCCTGAGAGTGATTTATTAGTAATAATTAATTAATCCGGGAAATTCCTTATTCAATAAAAAACAATCATTATTTTCGGTGGTTATTTCCACCCTTAATTAAATCCTCCGCTCCGACCTCTGATGATTATGTTTTGATTTCAGGGATATATTAAAAACTAGATACAAATAAATATTGACTTTATTTAAAGTAGGTACGCATACATCAAATATAAATATTGTCACCTTCAAATCTCGTGGTTCACCGTTGGCAGTATGTTCTTCAACTCTTCATCTCTGATTTGATTTTCCGATAGCTCCCGAATAAATAGAGGTTACATTTCGGTTACAGGTATTCAACCGGTTAATTTTAAGGTAACCTATAAAAATACGGATTTGTAATTCAAAGGTTACCTTTAAAAACCGGTTTTGTCGATATCGGTGACGTTCTCTGCTTTCTGCAAACAAAAATATTTTACATTCGTTTTTTTCGATGACTTTATGTAGCATAAATACGTTTACAATATGGTAAGTAAAGCTTTTTGAATAGGTGTGTTTTATATTGTTCTTAAGAATTGTCTTGACGATCTAGAAGCTACATTTTTTTTTCTCCTTTAGTTTACCCAAAATCATTTTTAAAATCATCGAGATGACAATTCAGCTCTCTTCACACCTAACTAGCTTAGTGTCTTGGAGTTTAAAAAGTTATTGGTGACAACTAGGGCCCGGAACCAGTATTTATAATCTTCTAAAATACACCCTATTTCTGGAATATTTTAAAAATGTATTTAGGAGAAGGCAAATATCTTTGAAAACACCTGATTCTAGTTGTAGAATTTTAATAAAATATTAACCATATTATTTAATTAGAATAAATCAGGTATTCAATAAAATAAACAAGGAATGCCGTTTATTGTTAATAATTTATTAAAATAACCAATTAATAAAATATACGGAAATCTCGTAATTGCATGAAAAGAACGAAAAAATAACCGGTTATTTTGTAGGAACAGAATACCGGTTTCCGAGCCCTGGTGACTGATCACTACATGGCAAAATAGTTCAGTAATCATACGGCTTGCCATTTCTGGTGGAGCTTGTGTCAAAATTAAATATCATTGCCATTTAATAAAATTTGACAAATATTGCTTGTATATAAGAAACATATTTCGAATTAAATGAATATCGGTAATGGTCCCTGGTTCATATTCTTTAGCGGAGAAAGGGGGTGATCTAAGTCATCATATCATGAGTAGCAGCTAATGTACAGATTTAAAATGTGTATACGTTCAGAAGGCGACTTACGGTAACTTGTACGTTGTCATGGCGTTGCGGACTAAGTCTCGAGCATTTCGGGTCCGGAAAGCCGCAGCACTCGTGCGGCTCGTGTGAGCGCAAGTGTTTCGCCAACACGTACTTACGCTGCAACATAAATTCATCTATTTATTATCAAGCAAACCAGTCATGTCTAAGTGAGCCGTTATTCACCCTAGACTCCGCTTACACGGAGGAACCGCTCGCTAACCGGTAACTGGATTTCGCTCCGAGATATTAACCGGTTAGAGCGATGTTCTTGCGAGCGTAACCTTTATTATGGGTTAGGCTCTCAGAGTGTGGCTCTAACCGGTAAGGAAAATAAACCGGGTTACAAGCCCTGCTCTTAGCTACTACAGCTTGAGGCAAGGATTATTGGTACCTTTAAATATTTTAGTGCTAGTACTTACACTAAAACCCTTGCTGCACACATCACACGCCACCCTCTGCGCATGCGCTCGCCGCTCGTGGCTCCGCACGCTCTCCCGACTACTATACAGCTTGCCGCACAGCCCGCATGCATGGCTCTTTGCCGCTCCATGCGAGGCGCTTAGATGCGCTAGCACGGAGGAGGGGGAAATAAAGCGCTCGTCGCATTGTGAACATTTGTATCTGAAAATATTTTTTTACTATATTTATATATTTAATCTTTATTGCACAAAAGAAAACTTATTGTACAAAAGGCGAAATTAATGCCATAAGGCATTCTCTACCAGTCAACCTTAGGGCAAAGCAGAAAAATTGTAGGTGTATGTGGTGCTGAGGCTTGTGTAATTACAAAAACACATATTTATATACTTTAAATACATGAATAACAAAATTAACATACACAAATATATATAAGGTTAATACATATATAACATATATATATATATATATATACATAGCGATGAAACGAATTAAGCAGATAAACTAAGTCTTCGGTTCTGCCAGCAAAGAAGTTGCTCACGGACTACACGTTACACGGCTATACACGTTAGAGTACTAAGTACTTAACACGTTGGCTGCCATCGGACGTAAACCTCTCTGTGTGGCCATGAGCATCACCAGTGGGATCAAAAGCTTATTTTTCAGGGTATTGTTTTGGGTTTTTTTTGTGGATCAGAGTCAAACTGTGAATGCTATTTTGAACAGGATGTAGAGAGTCATCCTATTATTACGTTAACGTGTTGACACCGGTAGGAGATGCTAATGGCAACTCAGGAACAAGGCGATGCTGTGAACATCACTGGTGGGATCACTAAATTTGTATGGGGCGTGGGAGCAAAACTTTCGGTGATAAAAAAGGTGAACAAAAAATTCAGCCTCTTGCATGTTGCAGCTTATGTCAATTTTCGATTTACTGTCATTGGAAAATCACAAATGGAAAATCGACAACTCGAAATAGGGATGATGACTACATTTTAATAAATAGTCCGCCATGTAGATCAATAAAAAATATTGAACGTATTTTTTATTTTTTTACGTTACCAAAAAATTAACGGAGATAGACTGAGTCAAAATGTCGCGTGACGTCACCGTATGGTACAGATTTTACCTAGTAGTGACGTCACGAGCCCCCGCTCCTAAACTTTGATGCGATTTATCTCAGTATTTTTTTATTAATTTGAAAAACAAAAAATACGTGTTTCTTAATATGGACACACAAATTCTTGCGTTTCTGTGTTTTTATTGTGGGAAAATTAATACCACAGTACTATCTATTGTGAAATAAATAAAAGTCAAAGCGCAAAGAAAAATACGATTGCTCTCGCACGTGGTCACACCAGGACTCGAACCCGGTACCTCTCAATTACGTGTCGAGCGTGTCACCGCTCCACCAGCGAGCACTGTGCCCGTGTGATACATGTCCAATATTGTTTTATTATCTACCCGCCGTACCCTGTCGTTATGCACTACATCTGTTCGCACGATGCGAAGCAATGTATGATGAAAATTCATCCCTGCTCAGCGTAACTTACTTGTATGTTGATGGGTCTCGATGCTTTTTCGCCCTTTTGAAGTGCAATTTTAAATTGTCCTGCAACAAAAAATATTCTGATAAGCTTGATTCCGTTAGAATTTGATATTTACAATTCTGAACCTATCAGAGTTCTGAAGAAAAAACGAAACTGTAAAAGATCAAGACAAATCTAACACACTCGAGCCCTTATACTTAAGTCAAAATCCATGAAGCCGTTTAGCCTGCAGAGCGTACCAAAGAAATAGACAAATACATTCGATTTCAAAAAACATAACCATCCTTCCGATACGGTCGGATAAAAACACTTTCAAACAATCGAGCCTATAGGGACTGCAATGATAAAATATAAATACAATTAACAATAGATACGATTTTCATTAATGAAAACACCCTACATTTCACATTCAAACACGAGGAATATGACGCAGGCGACTGTTATGTTAAGGTCTTCATCATAGGAATCGTTTTCATGGCTTCGAGTGTGCAACGTGAATGAACTTCACTGGCATATGAGTAGTAGCAGTAAGAGAGAGAGAGAACTCGCGTCGTGGCGATGACGATGAGGACATTGATGAAAATTATGACGACAGTGATAAGACAATTTATAATAAAGAGGACGACGGTGATGGTGACTATGAAGATGATGATAATAATGAAAATGATAATACAGGTGATAAAATAATTAAAAAGACGATGACATTATTGATGTTAACGATAGATGATGAAATGGTTATGTGAATGGTGATAATGCGAGTCAGGATCAAAGTAAGGATAATGATAATGTTGCTGATAGATGTACTGACGATGGATTTGAAGGTGACGTCACATTGCGAAGTGTTAATGATTTTGATTAAAAAGACGATGCTGCAGGTAACAATCATGATAAGGATGAATGATTATTCGAGTCGATGAAGGACCTTCATAAAAATAATTAAGGTAATAGTAAGGATAATGATGATAATAAAGAAAGGTCCCTGCAGGCGTGCGTGCTCATATGTCTGTGCAGCAGCGAGGGGTATATGAGCTTCATGCTGTGCCCACCGCTGAACCGCTAGCTGGTTGTGGTGGTGATGATGATATGATTTATGATGAGTCTGATAGATGGATAAATAATAAGGAAGATGATGTTGAAGATGGTGATAATGATCGTGACTATTGCGAGAATAATGATATGATAATAATAAGCCGGTGAGTAATATGATGATATAAATACAATAATGGTAGTGATAGTCATAATGATGATAATGGTGGTAATTATATAAACGATAATGCTACAGGAAAGTGTTGACAATAAAGAAGAATAATAATATTGATGTTGAATAAGATTAAGTTGCAGATATGGGTAATGATATGAATGAGAAATTGAGTATACTGATGGCGATATTGGAAATGTAGAAGGTTCAAGTGACGATGGTTTTAGAAGTGACGCAGCAGACGTCGGCAGCACTCACGATAGATTTGAAGGTGACGTCGCACTCGACGCAATAGTGGTCCCTGCGCGCATGCGTGCCCATATGTCTGTGCAATAGCGAGGGGTATATGAACTTCATGCCGCACTGCCCGCAGCTGAACCGCTGGCTGGGATCGTGGCGGCTGGAACAATCCATTCTAATATTATAAACTAGAAGGCGGGCGACCTCGTTCGCGGAGGAGAAAAGTCATTACCCCTATTTTTTTTCCAGCGCAGTCAGGTAAAAGGTATCCTATAACCATCTGTGGATATGCAGCTACCCGTGTACCAAAAATTGTTGAAATCAGTTTAGCCTATTTTGCGTGATGAAGCCACAAAAAAAAGTATTTTATGTTTTAGTGACCTCCAAATAGTCCGTAACAATTATTTTTTTGAAAATATCTTCAATGTACAGACATTTATATTTTACAAGTTTATAATAGTATAGAATAGACTAGAAGGCGCCCGCAGCTACGTTCGCGGAGGAGAAAGTCATTACTCTTTTTTTTTCAACGTAGTCAGGTAAAAAGTATCCTACAACCATCTGTAGATATCCAGCTACCAAAAATAGTTAAAATCAATTTAGCCGATTAGGCGTGATGAAGCCTTATCGGCTAAACTTCGTCTTTCAGATGTTGACAATCGACTTGTAAACAATAAATAATCAAATCCATATTATAGTAACTGCAACTGATGTAATTCATTCTTGAACATATTTACATTCAATATTGTAATAGTTAAGAATTATTTTGAAAAAATGACTGACTGTTGAGTTTGTTTCTTCTCCTCAGTGGTCTCCTCTTGGGAAATGCCGTAGAGTCAGAGTTGTAAAAGTGCCCTTGTGGCCTACTTACAGAATAAACAATTTGAACTATTCCTTCTTTAGGTGTATAAGTTGATGATAATCCTGGTCGATTAAATAAAACTATTTTTTTTATTAATCGTCCTTGAATTTTCATTTGTCAATGCTCAGAAATTTGTCGAGCAAACCACAGTTTTATAGATATAAGAAGCTAGTATTTTCATACTTTACAAATGGACTCTCCCACCCAACTTTAACACTCATAAAACAAGCTACATGTAAGGTATCGAACTCAAAATTTTAACGTAAGTTTTTTATTTTGCTCGTTTTATCAGGATCTTATATAATTTTTACTTTTTTTTTCTACTGTCAAATATCCTATTACAAAGATATTTATTAATAACTCACGAGATATGCATCCGTAGAGCGTGCATGTTGTTGAATCCGGCGCCGCAGATGTTGCAAGTCAGATTCTTGCCGACTTTGTGCGATTTCACATGCCTCTGTATAACTGTACGTTTCCTGAAAAATAATAAGTACCTAATCGTTGAAAAGCATTTGTAAAAAACATTGATGTAACTTATTACACAACAAAAAAATAGGGTTTAATCGCGTATATATATGATTTATTTAATTACCTTCCCATGGTATAAATATGATTTATTTAATTACCTCGCCATGATACAAATATGATCTATTTAATTACCTTACCCGGTGCCATATACAGAATGTGTAAAATATTGAACATTGACAACATTTATTTTTTTTTACCCCCTAATTTTATCGAACTATCTAATAATATTTGCAAAATTACGAGGAAAGTATTTTGTATTTTAGCCACTGATTCTATAAGGGCCTAAGCGGAATTCGAGGAGGAATAAATTTAAAAGTAAAAAATATTCTGCATCTGTGGGCTCATTGTGACAAGTGTCATAACTAGAGATGGTGAAATGCGTTACAATTTAATTACAATAACCGTGACTCTCGTACGAGTTGTATAAAAATCACTGTGATTTTGTTACCCACGACTAACCCTGACGTTCCTTGTTATGTATTCAGATCATTATAACAATTTCACCGTTATTTTATCACACTTGTTGCTCACATAACTTACGTGATGTTCCGTCGTGACCAGTCACAGCGGTACGCGAAAAGTCACAAGTGTCGTGAAATGACGTGTCCTAACTGTCTCGCTATACACAATATACGTAGGTCACTCGATAAATTTTCTGATAAATAAAACACTATTTATAATAAAACTACTCTCTTTACAAAGTCATTCGTCTGAACCAACTTTGGAAGCACTTTTGCCAGTCTTCATCAGATAGGTCCGAAATTGCTTCTTCATATGCAGCCACGGCTTCTTCAGCACTCGAAAAAAACTGCCCTTTTATTTTTTCTTTCACCACCGGGAACAAAAAGAAATCGCAGGGAGCTAAGTCAGGACTGTAGGGTGGATGAGGTAAGGTTTCTATCCCAGCTTTCTCAATAAACGCCTTTGTTCTGAGGGACGTATGTGAAGAGGCGTTATCGTGATGCAGTAAGATTCTCCGAAGTCCAGTCTTTGGTGTCCTCTCTCGCACTGCTTTGAAAATGGCAATGCTACTGTAGTATACCAATCAGAGTTGACTGACTTATAATTTTCCAGCATTGATGTTGATAAATGTCCGCCCCGTGAAAAGAAACTAGCTACCATTTTTTTGCCGACGTTACGAGGTCTTTGTAGTTTTGTTGGTAACTTTCCCTCTGAGAAGACCCATACTGACGATTGTTTTCCGGGTCATATTGGTAAATCCATGTTTCGTCACCTGTAATTATTTCCGATACACGCCGCGATGTTCCGTTGTCGAATCGTAGACGCATCTCACGACACCAATCTACACGAGCCTGTTTCTCAGTATCGGAGAGTAAACGTGGTATCCAACGACAACAGAGCTTCCTTACTCCAAGATGTAGAATGATGCTAACGCTCCCCGAACTGACGCCTAAGATATTCTCTATGTCTTTGTATGTTATTCGTGGATCTTCTCGCACCAACATTTCAGTAGTCCACACGTTTTCTGCAGTTACTGCTGTTTGCGGGCGACCACTTCGGTGGTCATCTTTGAGGCTGGTTTTATCCCTTTTAAATTCGTTGAACCATCTAAAAACTGTTTCCCGTGAAGGAGCAGAATCTCCTAACGCAGACTGCAATCGTTGCAAACACAATTGTTCAGATAAACCAAATTAAAAATCATAAAATATCATAGCACGCAAATGTTCGCGGTTAAGCTCCATCGTTACAAAGAAAAAAAACGTTTTAAATAATGCGTGAGAGAATCTCTCTACGCGAGCGTTTTGAAGGGTTAAAAAAAAATGTTACGTAACGAGTAGTTCCAACCCCCCCCCCCTCTGTAACGCATCGCAACGTTCCCCCAAATTCGTTACGTAATGTTTGAACGCTCCCTATGTTACGTCTATAATACATTCCGGGTACGTGTCAAACAGCCCTCGTAATAGTAAAGACGTTATAAGTTAATGTTTGTTCCTGGGTTTTGGATATATTCTATGTATATGTATTACAATTTTCAATAATTTATCAATGTATTATATATATCGTCGCCTAGTATACCCAAAGTATAAGCTTTGCTTAGTTTGGGACTAGGTCGATTTGTGTAAGATTGTCCCTAATATTTATTTATTTCGATTAAATTTGGATCATAGTTGGACGATCATTTTTTTGGACTGGAAGTACTCACTTGGTGGTGAAGGGACAGTGGTCACAGGTGTACGTTGACGCGTCAAACGTGTGCTCTATAGAGTAATGCTCCAACAGATGCTGGCGGGAGATACGGACGGCGCCGCATATTTTACATTTATACCTGAAAAAATAGTGATACCATTATTTACTTAGGAGCTTCCAAATATAACACTTAATAATTATATAAGGTATACCCGGATAAGACCGGATCAAAGGTAAGATCGGATAAAAGCAATTTCCAGCGAAACGGTAGATATTTTTTTATCACTGGCAACATAGTGTGCGTAAGGGATGACATGGCGACGCACACATCCGATCTTACCTTTGATCCGGTCTTACCCAGTTGTACCTTAGTATACCGTACGCTGCGGCCTACTTCATAAAATTAAATATCATCTATATATACTATTATATAGTTATAAAAATATATTGAAGATATTTTCAAAACAATAACTGTAACGAACTATTTTATTCGAGTTTTTGAATATTTTTATGCGTCATTGTGGGTTCATCACGTGAAATCGGATAAACAGATTTCTACTATTTTCGGTACACGGGGAGCTGGTTATCCATAGATGGTTATAGGATGCTCTTTACCCGAATACGCAGAAGCAAAACAGAGGGTTATAGTTTTTTTCTTCCTCCGCAAACAAAGTTGCGGGCAACTTCTAGTATGAAAAATAGAAAACAAATATTTTTCGATTTAGTGACCTCCACAAATAGTCCGTTACAATCATTTTCTTGAAAATATCTTCAAATTTATAATCCATACTTAATATCATAAATGCGAAAGTGTGTCTATCTGTCTGTTTGTTACCTCTTCACGCTTAAACCGCTGAACCGATTTGGATGAAATTTGGTATGGAGATAGTTTGAGTCCTGAGGAAGGACATAGGCTACTTCTTATCCCAGAAAAATACCCTTATCCGCGATAAACAGATTTAAGGCTGACGAAGTCGCGGGAAGAAGCTAGTAGTATATAAATTTTAATTTCAAATGACATTTCCACACTAGCGGATAAAATCGACGCAGATTTAGTGCTGTAAAGCACACTCCAGAGTTAGTGAGGTGACATGTTTGACAAGGGGCTAAAATAAGCCATTATGACACCAAATATGTCTGAGTGTCATAATGGCTTTTAGCCACGTGTTAAACACTCTGCTTTTCACTTCGACTGCGAGAAAATAAAAAAGACTGAACATTAAAATTGTATATTTCATGAAAAAAGCAATTCTATCAGAAAGTTTGGCCAATCTGATCAGGTTGGTTCGTTTGTTTTTAATTATTCGTAAGGGGTATGTAGCTGGCCGCAAGTTTTTTTTTCAGTGTCATAGAAATTTGTATGGGATTATATGGCTTTATTTTAAGCCCTAGGGCTAAATGTACTATTTTAGACTCGCTTCGCGAAGCTAATATGATGTGCTTTTTGAGCAGGAGAAGCGAAAAATGTTTTGTTCTTGAATCGGTGGCGTCTGTAAAGTCCTAACGCAATCCTGTATCCGCTCCTGACTGTGGCAGTGAATAAGTTAACAGTTTTTTGTTTACCTCGTGGTATGAGACTTCATGTGTCCCCTAAGAGATACGGCGCTGGGGCAGTACTGGGCACAGATCTCACATTTTAAAACTCCGCGCTCCTGAAAATATTATAAACCTGAATAATAACAAAAACCAGTCAGGAAAAAAAGGCCCGAATTGCATGAGAACGTTCCCTTACTTTCAAATCAAATGAAAATCAAAAATATTTATTTGCCCAGATTACAGTATCATTCAAGTATCATAAGCAGAGGCCGGAATTCTCGTGGCACTTTCATCTGTCATCTCATCAGTGAGTTATCTCACTTATCGACTTTCAATATCCATATAGATACATTTAATTTAAAAATATATTATTAGGAACTTATCGTGTCATGTGCACATGTCAGCACTGGCAATTAATCTAATGACATTTCAGTAGGAGTTTTACAGACATTATGTCACTATGTAAATTATTAGCCATTTTTGTTAATTTCCTATGATAATATATTATCAATGCCTCGATATAAGAAAGGTATTGACTAGTTATCGAAGACTGCTTGTTGTTTACCTGTACTTTGAATTTTCTTTTAAAGTTTGTGTTCTGTGTTGTAATTTATCGATATATTGTGTATATCCAAAGTCGGTAAGTAAAACCTCACTAATGACAGATAAATTCCGTAAATTCCGGCCTCTGATCAAAAGTTTCAAAAAAGTATAATGAATTCAGCCTATAGATAATGAGGCATGCAAATATTTATAGTCTAAATTAGTAACATTAATAATAATAAAAATATTTAACATTATTAATGCAGGGCAGCTTGTGGCGAGCTATTGGGGAGTGACGACCCCACGGACCCGAGATCTCCAGAGAGTCGGTCAGGGCCCTCGCCTCCGGTGTGTCTTTAACGGCCGGAGTGCATACCCAAGAGGACCCGTAGGACTCTCAGCTCTAGCTTGCCTTTATTGGCTGTCCAGAGAGGAGCGTTAGAGCTATATGCTCCGAAGGTGGAAGTGTTAACGGGCATAACGCCGCGAATAACCTCGTAGAAAGCGCAGCACACCACTCGACGCCCCTGAGCCCTCACGTCCGTGTTGCTTCCGGCAGTCTTTATGACGGCAATTACGGGGGCCCATCAAATGGTGGCGAGTCACCATCGGCAACATATAACATTATATTTGGTGGATATAAAAAAGTAGTCAAATAAGCAGTTGTGAAATAACAAAATTGGCAATCGCTCTTCTGGTTATCGAGTTTCGGGAAAACGTTAAAGTGGGAAAACAATCTGGCGACATTTCAAAAGTATGGTAAACAAAGTAACTTAACGGCTCCAGTAATGGACGGGTTAAGGATCTTTTGGATTTCCTTTGGTTATATTTCGTTCACTTTTCAAGTTGAACGGTTAGTGAATACATTAAAATATCTCTGAATAAACATTCTTTAAGACAAGGGAAAAAAAAAAACAATATCTTTTTAAGAAAATGACTATACATTTTAAGAGCCTGATTTCCTTTTAAAATCCTTGAATGGACAGTGGAGATCCTGGAATGGACACCCCAATAATGGACACTTTTATGAAGGAAGCATTTATTTATTGCGATAATGGCGTTTATTTGGAATTCAAGATGGCGGACATCACTTTTAACAAAAGTCATCATGGGATCCGTTTTCTAGGTTTTTGGGGATGCGGATTTCGAAAATGGCGTCCATTTTGGAATTCAAGATGGCGGACATCACTTTTAACGAAAAAGCCATCATGGGAGTCGTTTTCTAGGTTTTTGGGGATGCGGATTTCGAAAATGGCGTCCATTTTGGAATTCAAGATCACTTTTAACTGTGCAGCATCTCTATTGCAACAGCCAAAAAAAATCCATCCAAACTGCAATTTAATAGCCCCGATTATTTTTCCATAAAATGCAATAGTTTCAACATCTGCTAGGACCTGCTCATGGACGTATTCTCTCATTGATATGGTTAAGAGCGGGTCCCAGCAGGAGTACAGCCACAGCTAACTTCTCGAAAAGGCCTCTACGTGTTGGATCCATATCCCCACGCAAGACTCCCAGAAATCCGAGGCGTACGAGGCCGTGACTCAAGGTGAGATCAAAATATTAAATTAGCAACAATAATAATTACAGATGTCAAAGATAATTACAAATTTGAAAACTGCATTGACGACCGGTGTAGCTCAGTTGGAGTTACGTTGCATGCGAAGCTGATGGTCCTGGGTTCAAAACCCGGTAAGGGCAAATATTTGTGTGATGAGCATAAATCTTTGTTCCTGAGTCTTGGATGTTTTCTATGTATATAAGTAAATATATTTATTAAATATATTGCCGTCTAGCACTCATAACACAAGCCTTATTGAGCTTACCATGGGGCTAGTTCGATTTGAGTTAAAATTGTCCCGTAATATTTATTTATTACAACAATACAATATAACCACTCTTTATTGCACACCAACAACAGAAACAGTACAATAGAGCCCTCACGTAAAATATGGTAGACAATAGGCGGTCTTATCACTAAAGAGCGATCTCTTCCAGACAACCTTCATTAGTTGCTACTCTGGCGCCATTGTGGGCGGATTTGGAACTATTATTTACTGCTTTCTGCAGGACACTTTTTCACCTGTTTCGCTATTTGAAATTAGCCTCCATACCTCTATACTTCATGATTAAATCTGCCATTATACGGAATATGCATGAATTTTTATTTTTGCTTCATTAAAAGCTCATTAATCTAACAAACAGACAAAGAACCTCCTCCTTTTTGAAGTCGTTTAAAAATATTTTTACGAATAACTATAAAAATAACCAAGTTATAATCCATCAAACATTTCATTATATCTCTTTCTAGCAAAACAAAATTTAATATGGAGTTTATATGGCCGGAGTGCACTATGGAGTAACAGTGCATGTCCGACCTCCGTCAAATCGCTGTCTAACTACTTAGTACTTTTAAATGCCTATTTCTTGGCCGATTTTAATTTTAATTAGGTACTTTCCTGTAGCCAACATAAATGATGTCACGCTTGCAGTTAAATGTTATTTCTGATACGTAGAGAACATTAATGAGTACTTATTAAAAAGCTTTTGGCGATTTTAAAATGATCAAAAACTACAAATAAAGAAGCAATTTGACCATATAGAATTATGACGTCATAAACCTTCCTCTCAAACTTCACACTTTCTGACCGTTTTGACAGTTCATGAAAAGTACCAGATTTGATCTGTCAGTCAAGTACCCTATTTCACATTTTGAAATCGTTTTTACGCTATTTTAATATTTTGTTAAGAAGAGTGATAAAAGAAATTAATGCATGTACCCTATTGTCCATCATCATCTATTTAAGAGCTAGGCTATTTTCGGTGGAGTATTTCCAGCTTATTCTACATTCTGCTTTATTCATTACTTCTATGTATTTTAACGAGGCGCATTACGACTCGTTGCCTACGAACTGTCTGCGTATGCGCAGCTTTTTAAAATTATTCTTCTGAAAAATTCAAAATTATTTTAAATTCCACACTCTAACACACGCTCGAGATTCATTCAATTCTGAACTTCGGACCTGATCAGACGTTAGTCTAAGTCTCTCACTCATGAATCATGAACAATGTTTTAATATCCTCAAGCCTAAGCATAAGTCCTTTATTCCTGGATCCTGATTCTAGTGCTTTGAGTGACTATTATTTGATAATATATAAACTTTACTTGAATCTAAATCCATACAGTTGAACCGTCGTTGACAACACGTCTCAATTAATACTTTTTATAACACTAGGCACGGAAACGTAACTTCATATATATTTTGTAATTAATTGCTAACTGTTTAAAATGTAAATAATACTATGTAGCTTAAGGACAGTCTGTTTTGCCCTCAGGTGCCTTTCTTTTCCTCTATTCAATACGCCAAGGCCGGCAACGCACTTGTGACTCCTCCGGTGACGCAAGTGTCTATGAGCGACGGTGATCGCTTACCATCAGGCGACCCGTCTGCTTGTTTGCCTCCTATGCCATAAAAAAAAAAATCAATAAGTATCTTGTCCCTGTTCTCGTACTCCTTTATTCCGGATCCCGTGACATTATTTTTTTTGGTCAAACATGTTACCTGTGAGTGTTTCTTCATGTGGTTGTCGATGACATCTTTGAAGTTGAACCCTTTGACACACTTCTCACATTTGTACACAGATCTGAGGTATTTCTCGCTCCTAGCTTTCTCCGCCATTTCGTCTAGCACCTGCAATAGTAGATTGTTTGTCAAGGGGCTAAAATAAGCCATTATTGCACGAAGTGATTATTTTGACGAGCCCACGAAGTGAGCGAGGACAAATATGTCTGAGTGTCATAATGGCTTTTAGCCACGTGTTAAACACCCTGCTTTTCACATCGACTGCGAGAAAATATAAAGACTTAACATTAAAATTGTATATTTCATGACAAATTAAAAGTAAAGTTTGAGCAATTCGATCAGAAATTTTGGCCAATCTGATCAGGTTGGTTTGTTTGTTTTTAATTATTCGTAAGTAGTATGTAGCTGGACGGAAGTTTTTTTTTTCAGTTTCGTAGAAATTTGTATGGGATTATATGGCTTTCTTTTAAACCCTAGGGGCTAAATGTACTATTTTAGTCTCGCTTCGCTAAGCTACTATGACTTACATTTTGAAGAAATAACACCAAGAAAGAAAGAAAACCGGGCAAGTGCGAGTCGGACTCGCGCACCGAGGGTTCCTTACAATATATACGATACAAACGGCCGTATCTATGAAAATCCAGTGGTAGCGGCTCCCTACTCCTAAGCCATGTACGCGGTGTTCGATCATTTTATTTTATATTGGATAGTGATATAGACAGACAGACATGAAATTATACTGTTTTTAGTATTTGTTGTTATAGCGGCAACTATCTAGCTATCACGGTTCATGAGATACAGCCTGGTAACAGACAGACAGATAGGCAGACGGACAGCGAAGTCTTAGTAATAGGGCCCCGTTTTACCCTTTGGGTACGGTACCCTAGAAAAGAAAATTATATCGCATCGCTTGTTCCTGGGTCTTGGATGTTTTCTATGTATTTAAGCATTATAATTTATCTATATATTATGTATATCGTCGCCTAGGACCCGTAGTACAGTCAAGGAATTTAATTTATATACCATTTCGTACCTTGTCACAGTCAAAATCTATATGAAAGCCGATTGAGATTCCATATCAATGTCACTATGACAAAGTATGAAAGGGTACACAAATTAAATTCCTTGACCGTACAAGCTTCGCTTAGTTTGGGACTAGGTCGATTTGTGTAAGATTGTCCATGTGTTATTTATTTATTTATCGATAATAGGTATACATGAAATAAAAGAGGGGAAAAAGGCGTTGTGCGAAAAAGGAGTCCACTCAGCATAATGACAAACCACAAAGAGTGATTGGACGCTGGTATTACGAGGATCCACAAACACACATCATATTCGAAGACAACGCGTATTTTGAATAGTATGTATGTATGTAAGCACTTCATGGTACACTAGAAGCTCAGACCAAGAAAAAAAGATGACATTACGAATAATCTAGTGAGGTCAACTTCACGCGATACAAATACAAACAAATCATGTGTTGTCTCATTTGTCTAAACCATGCCAAAAAAACGGCTTCACAAGATTGTTCGTAATGTCAACGTCATGTCTATATTTTTTTCTTGGTCTGAGACTAGAAGGTACACGGAACTTCGTGCGTAAAAGTCATAACCCCTCTTCTTTTGGACAGCGTGGTCGGGTAAAAAGTATCCTATAACCGTCTGTGGAAAGAAAGCTACCCGTGTGTGTTCCAAAAGTAATTGAAATCCGTTTAGTTAACATAATATCCAAAAAAATATTTTTCGTTTCAGTGACCACCAAATAGTCTGTTACAATTTCTTACAAAAAAATATCTTCAATGTTATTTAATTTTTACAACTTTATAATAGTATAGAAGAATAAACTTGTATGGCGATATTACTTGTACTATGGGTACTAGGCGACATATGCATAATATATAGATAAATTATAATACTTAAATACGTAGAAAACATCCAAGACCCAGGAACAAACATTCGTGCTCATCACACAAACACTTGCCCTGGCCGGGGATCGAACCCAGGACCGCCAGCTTCGTAGGCCTTTGTCCAACCTTGTGAACAAAACGTGTCGTCGTTTAACGATTTCTTTTTGTTAAATATGCGGAAATATTAAATGTTACAAATAAATTAATATCAATATTACCTGTTCTTTACTGAGTTTGATAACTTCATATTCATTTGTTTCCTGCACCATTCTAGAACTGAACCCTTCCTTGACTTGCTTTTTCTCTTTTCTGTTACTCTTCCCTTTTACAATTTCTTCTCGGTTATTTTCTATTATTGCTTCATTTTGCTGTGAAGGTAACATTATGTGAGTGAAAGTAAAAGCATATCTATACTATTATTTATTTAGTCTTCAAAAAGTTACACAGCATTACAGTAAAAACCAAGGCACTTTGAACTATTAAAAACAAAAACATAATAGGAAAACTTAAAAACTAGTTCGATTTAGGCGACGTAACTCCGTGGCTCCACTGCGTCATCTGATCTGGTGTAAGATTCGGCAGATTACCCCGAAACTGCCGAAACACTGCACCATTCGGCCATAAGTCTGCACTTGCAATTATAAAGTTATAAAATGAAATGTCTGTACATTGATGATACTTTCAAAAAATATATTGAACTGGACTATTCGGAGGTCACTGAATTGAAAAATATTATGTTTGATTATTTTAATTCTTACCACATGTCTCTTCCTCTTTTTCTTGACTTTGCCGTCCTCTTTCTTGACAGTATCTTTCAACATGAACAGCGGTACATCATCATCATCATAATTCTCATCAATGTGATCATGTTGGTCTTGGTTCAACTCGGGTTCATCAACTTCTGGACCAAGATAATGTGAAGTAGTTGTAAAGGTGTAGGTATGTTCATATTTGGATAGTTTATCCTGAAATAACTAATATTTAAGGTGATGGGCGGCATTGAATGATTCTAGTCGAATCATTCTACTTTTAAGTTCATTCAAATTATTTGAATAGTCGAGATTCATTCGAATGAAGTCGAAACTCAGAGAACTTAGAGAGAGTGAGAGCGCAACGTGTGGCGGCCGCGGTCGGCCCAATATTGTCGAACTCGAAACGACTCGAGTCGAAGTCCTACGCCATGCTATCGCCGGCGCCGCCAATTAGACAATTTAAAAATCAAATAATTCTACTAGTATCGTTCAAAGTCGCCCATCGCTACTTAGCGGTAATCACCACATCCTACAGCAGTTGAAGTCGAAAGTCGAACATTCATTCGACTGTGGTGATTAGTACACTACTTTTTTGTTATTTGAATGGTAAAATAAATAGTAACTAGTTATTCGATTTCTAGAATCATTCAAAGTCGCCCATCGCTAATTTAAGGTCTGTAATTTAGCGTTACAACCGCTCTGAGTGTGGTATTCACATTATGACCGGGATCCCGTGGGAGCGTTCAAGTATTACGTAACGAATTTGGGGGTTGGGGGGGACCACTGTCCTTTCACCACAAAGTGAGTACTTTTAACGTCTATACTATTACGAGGGCCGTTTGATAAGTACCCGTTTTCTAAATGTATTATAGGCGGGCGGGAGGGGGGGTTTGAAGTACGCGTTACGTAACATTGTTTTTTTTTTTCAAACCCAGGACGGTCACGTACAGAGATTCTCTCACGCATTTTTTTAAACCTTTTTTCTCATTTCAAATGGAATGACCACTTGAAAGCCCTAGCTAGTCTATGGATAATGTTTCACGCCACGCCACTGCTAAGCATAGATGACTTACCTCATGAATCACTCCATTTAGAATTCCACATGTTCTTTGACATTGTCTGATGAATTTTAAAAGTTTGATGAACATACAATGGCAAATGAAGCATATTTTCAATACA
This sequence comes from Hedya salicella, assembly GCA_905404275.2. Lineage (NCBI taxonomy): Eukaryota > Metazoa > Arthropoda > Insecta > Lepidoptera > Tortricidae > Hedya > Hedya salicella. Next base: position 7,462,329 of record FR990120.1, read on the forward strand.
CTATTTGGGTGTGTATTTTCCAACTGGAAATAAGAGAATGAATATTTATTTCTATGGAACACAATTTTTTTGTGTTTCTGTTTTTTAATGTGGGAAAACTAACAGCACATTACTATCTTTTGTGACATAGATACAAGTCACAGCGCAAAGAAAAATATGATAATGAATATTTGATGATTTACATTAATTTCAATATATATATAAACACTAGCACAATATAACACATGGCAATGTCTGACGTAACTTCTGGGTGTCAAGTGACCGACTATAAAAAAATAAAAACATGTTTACTATCACATACTGAAATGATGGTTCATATTATAGAGCAAAAAAATAAAACAAAAATCCCTGTAAAAAACTAAAAAGAAAAAACAAGACCAGTACCCTAGAAATATGTTAAGTTATAATGGAAATGTTCATGATTCATGATCGATATTCACATAAAATAAATTCTAATGTGGAACATAGCGATTTTAAACAGTCAGTACCCATAAGAAATCTAGTTTGACGCAAATCTTCCCAACAATGGGTTAAAATCGCAATTTTCCACATTAGAATTTATCATTTGTTTTATGTGAGTATCGATCACACATACATACATAGACTGATAAACACATTACCCTCCTTTGCGTAAATAAACCAACCAACATTATTATTATTATTATTGTTTATTTGTGGGCCTTCTGTATGCCGCCTCGATTAGATTTGATCTATTGTGGCAGCCCTTTATTAGAGTTCACTACTGAGGCCCGTTGAGTCTAGGAATTCCCAAATTCATTGGGCAGTGAAATGTTATATCTCTTCCGGGGGCACGACATGTTGCCCTAGGTAGATACTTCTTTTCCTCATGAGTGGTCCACAGGAGCAGAGGATATGCATTGCAGTCTCCTCTGTCTCTTGGCAGAATCTGCATACTGCGTCCTGTTTCATACCCATTTGAAACAGGTGCTTATTTAGTTTGCAGTGACCTGTAAGGATTCTTGTTATTGCGCAGGTTTTTGGTCTTTTGAGCTGTAGTATGTAGGTATAAACCAACATACTCAAAACATGTACTTGTTGAGAAATATTGATGCTCTGTCACAGAGTTCATGAATGATTTAGATACTATACAGTAACTAATACACTTTTTATTTATTTTGAAATGGTTAAACCATTAATGATTATAATTGTTAAAAATATACCTAAGATTCTGTGGTATCACAGTATCATAATAATTTTGAAATAGAGAGAGACAAATTTGCTACACCCAACAAGGATCCTTGTAACTAGACTTAAGTCTGTACTTGGTTCCCAATAAATATCTTATCTTATCTTATGAAACACAGGATTGATATTTGATTTGGTGCTATGGTAAGCCATCATACAAGTACCTACATGAAAAATATCCGAACATTTTCATGGTTTTATTTTATATTTTAAATGCTATGTAACAGCCACAATTAAAATAAATGAAACCACACCTAATGTAATATTTTCTTCTGTTTCCGCGATTATTACTCATTGAAATAAAACAATAAAAATTGTAACTTTGACAGAGGAAAATACATCTTTTCTCAGTCCTCCCGTGACCATGGAAAGCTGGAAAGCTTCCGAAACGTCGGGAACTAAAATGACACACCTAATGTGTTTAAATCTATAAAGCTGTTTAGACACTTTAGACTATAATGAGCTACACAACTAGACATACATGCTGCCGGCGTTGCCGTTCCCGTATGACTAAAAAAACCTGATATTATTCGCGTACTAATAAAATAATATTGTCACGTTTTTGTTGTGATAATGAATGAAAGAAGTTTAAATTGGTACTGAACTTAGTAAGTACTTATAATTTCAATACGAGCGAACGGTGAAAAGCTAGTTTAGCTTTACTAATTATTTTTAATTACTTATAATTGAATAACAAACCTTTACGAAGTTGTGATACAGCGATATTTCATCAGTAGTCATGGTAAAAAGATCTTCCCCGGATTTCATACACGCACGGCACGTATGTTTGGCATCAAATGCGTAAAATTCGCTCATTTTTCAATATTTTATAAAGTATTTGTGTAAATAAAAATAGGAGAATCAAAACAATGTCGTCAATGTTTACTTTGAAGCTTGTGTGCGTTCCAATTGTCGTTTACGTACGATGCTTTATAGTAATAATTAATTTTATAAAAACGTTTAATTATAACCCAAACGTATCTCAAAGGTTGTCTGGAAGAGATCGCTCTTTAGCGATAAGACCGCCTATTGTTTACCTATTTTATATTAAGGCTCTATTGTACTGTTTCTGTTGTTGGTGTGCAATAATGAATTGTTGTTGTTGTTGTATCTCAAAACCACGCCTAATATATGTCCTGAAACTTATTAAATTGAAATGCATTCAATTGTAGTCTAAAAATATTTCAAGCGGCTATAAGTTAGTTCTCTTTGAGCTTATTAACCGTAAAAAGAGAGAATGGAATGCAACCATCGAATAAAATAATTTAGAAATGACATTGACAGAACGTTTTGATACTGCGTGGGTAAAAAATCTTTTTGTTTTATTTCAAAAAATCTTTTGTTTATAGAATACTAACTTCTGCCCGCGACTTCGTCCGCCTTAAATTCGTTTATCGCGGATAAGGGTATTTTTCCGGGATTAAAAGTAGCTTATGTCCTTCCCCGGGACTCAAACTATCTCCATACCAAATTTCATCCAAATCGGTTCAGCGGTTTAAGCGTGAAGAGGTAACAGACAGACAGACAGACAGACACACTTTCGCATTTATAATATTATAGTATGGATGGATAGTATGGATCTGTAATATACAGATGTTTTAAAATATTTTCTTTCAATTAAGAGATTGTTATTAATTTATTTTTTTAAAAGCAGTTAATAAGTTTGAAATATTTCGATGACGAAACAAGTACATCTACAAGGTGCCTATACAATTTGTTCCACCGCCGTCTTGTAACAACTCCTCAACGAAGCGGCCACTGAGTACTTGAAGAAGGCATATCTCAACATGTAGTTTAAGTCATCATAATATTTTTTAGCTTTTGTTTTTTGCAATCCTATCCAGTGCCTAATGCCATACGATAAAAAATGGCACCGACTTCAAAAGGTGATTCAATTGTGATCCGTACCGTACATACAAGATTATTTATGGCTTTTTAGTTTATTTTGAAGTCGGTTCTTTTTTTATAAAAAAAAAAAAAATTGCGTTTTAGTGATGGATTTTAGTAGTGATATAAAGTATTTTTTAGAGTCCAGAATGGCAAGATTGCGGAGGCACTTTGCACGCATCTCAAGTCTTTGGAAGTAAGAAATGTAAAAGTTGGTTAGTTCATAGTCATTTGTACCTTCCATCATCAGCTCAGTTTGTTTGTCTGATGATGACAACCAGACGAAAACAACTGAACAACTTTAGAAAAATATATACAAAACATTGTTAGTGCCTATAATATTTGAGGGTTTCTGTCGATTTCCCTGGTATCCCATCCTCAGATCCTGACTTGGTGATAAGGAGACTACCTCAGGGGCACAGTATAAAGAATATGACTAACAGTCTTAACATACCTACCTACCTATAATAGAAGTTTTTAAAAAAAATTATCCTCTAACTCTTAACCATTAAGGAGTTGTACCTTCCGTAATCAGCTCAGCATAATGAGATGATGACTACCATATGCAAATACTTAAATAGCTTAAGAAAATATATGAAAAACGTTATAAGTGCCTATAAAATTGAGGATTGCCCTCGATTTCCCTGGGATCCCATCTTCAGATCCCAACTTGGTGGCAATGGGACCACTTCAGGAGTATATCAATACAAACTGTCGAACATATAACCCCCTCCTTTTTTGGAAGTCGGTTAATAAATACCGCTGTCTTTTATTGGAGATTGGCACCCAATCTGGTGCCAATCTGCAATAATTATATTTGTATTTTAGTGCCGTAGGTACCATTTTTGATTCGAGGACCAGTTTTCTTTCCGCAATATTATAATGTCACACTTTAGCATTACATACGCCGCCATTCGCAGTGGACCAGATACCATATCATACTCTTCAATTCAAACGCTGAAAGGAAGACCCCGGTGGCGACCAGTCTTATAGTATACTCATATTCTCCGCTAACGAACCACCTCCATAGTCCTTGTGCCTTACGTACCACCGCCCCACCCAATGCTAATGGCCCACGACATCGAGCGGCGGCGGCAGCGGCAGCGGTTTTTCTAATTCATTACGTGTGATTCCAACTAACCACAGTGCGTTGCGCGTCTCGACCGCGCAATGAACAGATAAAACGCTCCCGCGCCGCAATTCCCGCAATGTCGTGGCCAGGTTAATCAATCAATCAAAATATTCTTTATTCAAGTAGGCCTAGTTACAAACACTTTCGAAAAGTCAGTTACATGAGAGTGAATGTTTGCTGGGAGACATACAATATGATCCAACATTTGCTGCAAGGATTAGGGAAACCCAGAAAAACCTAATCAGATCATTTAACTTAAGTATAATATTATTGATAAAATCATCATTTAAAAAATTAAAATAATCAATAAGATCGTAAGTGACCGGGTCCATTCCCGTTATTGGGTTTGCGCTCCCCTACTAAATCCGACGACTAGTAAGGAGGCCTAGACAGACTGAACCGGACTCCGAACTCGATAGCAGCCACAAACTAATAGCAGCTCTAAATCAAATTAGAATAAATTAAAAAAAAAAAAAAAACATTCCGTCGAATTATACGCTCTTTTGTTAGTGTTTTTTTCATATCTTTTTTTTTCATCTGTAGTGCATTTTTTTTGTATAAACGGCTGCGGAACCCTTCATGTGCGAGTCCGACTCGCACATGGCCGCTTTTTTTGTATAATCAGCTGCGGAACCCTACATTGAGAACGGTCCGACATGCTCTTGGCCGGTTTTTTGACCGACTTCCAAAAAAAGGAGAAGGTTCTCAATTCGACGGGCGTTTCTTTTTTATTTTTTTTAATGGCTGTTCACCGATTACTCGAAGACTATTTGAACGATTTCAATTTTTTTTTTTTTGGTTTTATAGAAGGTACTTTGAAGTTGGTCCCATTTAATTTTGGTGGAGATCTGATGATGGAATCCATGAGGAATTGAAGGAACTCCTCAAATATTGTAGGCATACGTATAGCGATTCTGGTATTATAAGAAACATAATAAGCATTTGCATTCAGAAAGTGTAAATTGGTGAAGTGGAACTGATGCAGAAGACCACAGAATGCCATCGGAACTCCTCAATGATAATTAGGGGTGGCGACAAAATATCTTGATTAATTTAGCTAAGTAACTTCATAGTCACAATTTTTTTAAATGTTCCTGATGAGAATGGTACCATCGAATTGATTTGATGATGGAGCCGGAAGGTAGGCACCAGATCTATGTAATAAAATAATGTATCCTAGCCGTGTTTGGGCTTGTTCGAATCGTCACGAGATACACTTTTAAGTAACGATCAACTAAAAAGTGTAAAATAAATAAACTTTTTAACAAAAAATAAAACCGACACCAAAAAAAACTAAAAAGTAAAAAAATAACGCCATAATTCAGTTTCTTCAAATTACTTACAAGTAACCGTTTGTATACTCAATCTATACAGTATATACAATTAATGTTATTATGGAGTCGGTGCCATCGTGTCACAACTTACTAAAATCGACAAATTTCAATATTTTACACATTCTTTATATGGCACCGACGCCAAAATAAGATTAATTGTATATACTGTATAGATTGAGTATACCTACAAACGGTTACTTGTAAGTAATTTGAAGAAACTGAATTATGGCGTTATTTTTTTACTTTTTAGTTTTATTTGGAGTCGGTTTTTTTTTTCAATATGTATGTTGTAGTGGCACGTGCTAACTCGGTAGCTAGCGGCTATGCGTTAATAGAGACAATGGCCTTTGTTTGAAAGATTAGGGCTCGAAGCGAAAAAATCACCTGGGAAGAGCCGAACTAATAAAAGATATCGATTAAAAAAAAAAAAAAAAAAAACTATCAAATTTTCTTCCGCGCATACTCCGATTGTGGACTGAATTCCCTGCCGTGGTTGTCCCTGGAAGTTACCGTATGGGGTTCTTCAAGATGAGTGAATAGGTTTCTAAAGGGTCGGCAATACGCACGTACGCACCTGGCGTTGCAAGCGTGCATAGGCTACGGTGACGGCATAACATCAGGCAGGCCGTACGCTTGTTTGTCTCCCTAGTATAAAAAACCGTAGTTTTCCGTCTGTGGTAAAAAAACTTAAATAAAACAACAAAATCATTCCAAGCCATTTCTTATGATACTTATACTAACGCAGATCACATTTCAATAAATAACTAAAACGTCCTAAATAATAAAAATAAATTTATTTTCAAGGAAAACGCATAAAGAAAATCTATAAAAGCAATAAATAATAACTTAATAACTATTACAAATATTAGTGCTATCAAAGGTAAGTTACTTTTTAAAATTGTGATATTCTTAAGGCGGAACCAAATATACCTACAGTAAGCAAGCGAGCAACTTACCGTTTAGATTTACTTCGTCTACATTTTCATTTCGTCCACATTTCCATCTCGTCCACAGTTCCATCTTGTTCACATTCCAAACTCAGCCACATTCCCATCTCATCCGTATTCTTACAAAGATAGGAAGTGGACAATTTTGAATTGGTATTTGGACGAGTTGGGAATGTGGACAAGGTGGGAATCTGGACGAGATGAAAAGTGGACAATTTGGGATTGGTACTTTAAGGTGTGTATAGGCAAAATACGGGAGTTTTTCGGTCATGTGACCAGCCAGGAAAGAAGGCCACAATCTTGAACTCATCGTTACTGGCAAGGTTGATGGCAAACGACCTAGAGGCCGCAGCCCATCAAGATGGGCAGACCAGGTCCGTTCCACCCTGGATACCCAACTGCACGTCGCGCTACATGATGCCAAGAACAGGCACAGATGGCGGGATACCGTCAGAGAAGCTGATTCCACTGTGACTTCACAACCCTCAGCAATGAACATGACGCGAGGATTGTGAACGAGTTGGGAATGTGGGTGCAATATCTCTACAGTGAGTCTTGGCTTGCGCAGTGTAAGCCTTCGGCTATTTCATAATACTGGGCCGCCTGCGGCCCATACCATGCCTTCGGCTGACTTAGTGTATTTGACGGCTGCAATCCTGAACCTCGGCCTTTGAGACTATGAATATGGCGCACTTTGAACACCCAGTGCGCCATATTCTCATCTCTTTTTTACTGATCGTGGTCCTACTTTGCTCCAAATTTATAAAGCTCGAGATTATTCTGACATTTTTAATTTCGAAACATACTGGGTTTACATTGTAACAATAATTATATGTCCTAGTGCGTTTTAAATTAAAAATAACGCTACAATCTGTTTTATTAAATACTAGCTGTAGAGATGCAATGTATAGCCTGTGTTATTCTGATGCTTAAACAACATTAGTGGAAAATGTCAATGAGATCCGTTAAGTAGTTTTATAAAATTAAGAGGCACGTATGTAGTGGCGTGGTGTCGATAGAAGCCGAATCCCACCGGATTGCACAAGGAACCTTTTTCTTTAAATATGAGTAAAAGCGTATTGGCTTGCCTTGTAATTTCCCTGACACTACGCCTCTGGTACAGTCATCAACAAATAGTCTGTAGCATCCGAAGTTCTAAAAATATCGCGACACATCCTTATTCTAATGGGCATAAAGATGTGTGATGATATATTTAGCGCTTTGCATGCTACAGACTATTTGACGATGACTGCACATACATACATCGGCGCAAACTGTCACGTTTTTTTTTAAATCCTTATTGCACAAAAGAAAACTTATCGTACAAAAGCGAACTTAATGCCTCAATGTTTATAACATTATTAGGACATTTAAACAATAAATTAAATAACAAGTCAATTGGTAACTTTGCTGGACAAAAAATGCTCCTGCTCCAAATGTTTCTGGAGCAAAGCTATGTAAAATCACCACATTAACCGTCACCTGTAGTTAGAAAGCAGAAACAAATGAAGGAGCTAAAAACAAGTGGTGTAACGATCTATCATCGAGTATTACGAGTGTTTTTTATTTTCTTGATAAATTCGTAGAAATCCAGCTAAACGTTTTTCGATTTGGAACATACTTATTCCAGGGGAGCAAAGTAGGACCAGTTTAAGGTGAGACAATCTTCTCAGGTGTGTTTATTCCGCCATTGTCTTCACTTCTATCGAATCCTTCGCCCTTTCAATTCAACTTTACATAATTAATGTATAAGCGCATAATGCATAGAATAAAACTTTGAAAGTTTAAAACCTAATTGCACTAGTGTTAAACACCAAGATACAGCATTATTTATAATACTTAGCCACTAATGGGAGCTTTCATAAACGTTCGAATATCGGTCATAATTAGGTTTGCCAACCATACTATAATTAGTATTGGACTATATTTTGACTCTGTGTACTATATACTGTTGAAGAAATATATAGTATGCAAAAATACTTTATTTCGGTCAATCCTTACGCATGTCAATTAGATTTTATGCACCAATCAAAGTTGTTGTAAAGAAATGGGCTTTTATCAACTCAGATATTTGCCCCACCCAATTGCAATAACAGGCCGAATGTTAGTAAGCAGTTAATATTATGCATCATGTTTAATTAATCAATTTTTACTCTTAAGTATTTTGTACAATTCTTTTTTCAGAGTTATATTTTTTTTTGTAACTTTGTCTGGGAAATACTATATTTGCTTAAGAAATAGTTGGCAACCTTAGTCATTATACAACAGAAGACATCAATGTATGAAAATGTATGTATGTATGCAGGAATATAAAAGCGGCTCCTTACAATTCCATACATTTGTGCTCCCCGTGTACAAAGACGATTAATTTTGTGACATTCAACAATAAATTATAAAAGCCCCATATGAGGAAAATGTATACATCTTTTTCACTTAATTAACCCTTTAATGGGCGACAACATTTTCGTTCGACATAATATGAAACAAACACGCATCTTTGCTATTTCAACATTTGTTGTCGAAAAACTTGTCCCCCAAAAAAATGGTTGCAAATTATTTAAAATTGAGACAAGTTCTTAACTCAACAAAACCAGTATCAACCTCAATTCAACACTTAATTATTCATTTATTACTAAAGTTTTTTTTTTACAGAGTTGTTATTTTTATGGACAATTTTCGACAAGAAATTATGAAGAGCCATATTGTATAGAATGCAGTTTGTTTTTATTTTTACTATGATATTACCACAGGCTGCAGACTATGCACATTCTCTATGATAATCGTTTTTTTTCCCTTCTTCTTTGGTTCCTTATTACACACATGCCTTAAAAAGAAATAAGACCGTTTAAAAGTCTTTTTACAATTATTACATTCATGCCTCTTAATATTAGAATGTTTTTCATCCATATGTTTCTTAATAGTTATTTTCTGATACATTTTTTTACAGATATGACACTGTACTTTAACTTTAGACCTACCATTGACTGGATATACTTCTGTCAAATCTATAATTTGCGTGTTGGTATCAGTGACTTTTATACCGGTATTGGTATCTAGTTTTCTCATCACTAGAGTGTTATGGCCAGTTTTTTTAATTTCAATAACATTATTTGAATTAAGAACATTTTCAAACCATACTTGGTTTATTTTTTTTAATTCGCAATAAGGCATCTTTGCCCGCAGGTTGAAATGATGTTTTCGTATGTGATATGTCAGTTGAAACTGTTGGTTGAATTTCTTCTCACACACTTGACATTTAAAGTTGCAAGTGGCCTTGTAGCTGTAAAAAAAAATAAGAAATATGAATGTGAATGTACTAGTGAAGTACATCCATTTATTTCTAGATAATATAATCACTTTTTCATATATATTAAACAAATGTTTTATCAATGGCTATAGGCATGATGATGGGGTATGAAAATCAAAATTCTAATTAGTCCTCAGTTAGATAATAAGAAAGCATTGGACACATATTTTTTGCTTTTCCAAAATAATAAAAAATACTCAGATAAATCGCATTAAAGTTTAGGAGGAGAGAGCTTGTTGACTCAATGTATCTCCTTTATTTTTAGATTATGTAAAAAGGGAAAAAATATGTCTCCAATTTTATTTTTATTAATCTACATGACGGACTAATTATTAAAATTTAGTCATCATCGCTATTGCAGTTGCCCATGTGGCTAGCTGAACCAAACATTTCTAAATTGTCAACACTAACTGGCAAAATCAGCTGTTCCTATATCGAAATTGGGTTTTATTGCGAACATTCCTAAAAAGTTTTTACACAGTTTCTCAGCACATTACCTCTCCTATTTTATGAATGAAAAACAATACTATTATTGATAATGATAATTTATATAATATATGTATCAAAAAAATATTTTCTTAACTGTGAAAATTAATCAAAATGTCAATCATTAAGAAAATTGGCAACAAAATGGAAAGATGTATTAATTGACATACAAACTTTTAAAAAAATGCACTTTCCACACTTGTATCTATTTATTTTGTTTATTTTATGGTCACATAAGTAGTTCTGTCTTTACCAAGGGCACACGGGGCCCATGCCCAGAGAGGCTACTCTGAAATTCAATATTCGAAGTTCGTATCGCGCCATCTCGCTCACTCAAATACAGTTTATCATGAGAGCGAGAGGGATGGCGCGATACGAACTTCGAATATCTAATTTCAGAGTAAGCCCTCAGGGCCCTTAATCTCACAAGAGCCTAGAAAGGTCTTAAACAACTTTTTTTAACAGTCCAAAGAGGTCTCAAATTGTTTTATTGAATGTGTCCCAGGGCCTACATTCTTGAGTACTGGAGGGCCCTCGTAAGTGGTAGGTAAATAAATAAATGAATCAACTTTTAAGGTACTCCTATTCTACAAGCTACTAATAATTTATAAGAATATAATTGTATACATATCATAAATTAATTCAATAATTTTGTAAAAGCTTGGCAATGTAGAGGAGAATGCACGTTTTTTATACAAAACCGGGGGAGTTTCCTGATATATTCGTGTAAATCATAGTACAGTTTTTAAAATTGTAAAATAGAAAATAAGCAATCAAGTCAAATAAGTTAACATAATGAGATATGTTGAAAATTGGCAAGTTGGTACCTTGAAAGTTGATTAACCCAAGTACAAAGTCTGCTTTGCACATAAGTTTGTAAAATAAACACACCTCTTAAGAACTTCAATTGATTTAGGAGGTTTCACATGATTATTATCAAGAGCCTCATTAATTTCTGTATTACATGCTGTATTTGCAATACTTTTTGATAAATTATCTTCCTTGGCCATAACGAAAATTTTCTATTTAATCCATCACAGATGCAATTTTGAATGGTGCACTTTTATTGTTGTAATTTCATTACACAATAATCATAAATTCAATACCTAGAACTTTATGACCATGACCAATTAGATTAGTACATTCGAGTGAAATATGTTATGGTCACCATCTGTGTGGGCTTTTAGGTATTGATCCAAACCCTAGATGACCTAGATATGGGATCCTGGTATACATATCTTATGGAGGTACTGGCTTTAAAATATAGGACCTTAGTTTGCTTGAATGGAAAATAAACATGTCCTTTCGTTTTTGATGTTGGTACAAATGATAAATAGCAAATATTACGTCAAATAGTTCGATAATAGTTACCCACATATTTCCGTACGTCTCTAAGTTTATTTCTTATATTCAATTTCACATAACTTACCTCAAATCTCCGTGAATAGCGATAGCATGGGTCACCAAATTCCCCCTATTTTTAAAAACTATTTTACACCACTGACATACAAGAGAATTGTCGACACCACAGGTTTTGAGATGTTTAGATACGATATACTTAGTCGCAAAAAGCTTATTGCAGTTATTGCATATAAAATGAGTTTGGAGACTGCTTCTTAAATCGTTATTTTCTGCCATATTGCAACATAACAATCACGAGTATACAGTACTACACTACAGTGGATTCCGTAAGTTTTCGTAAACTGTATAAACGAAAATGAGCTCTTTCATTTCAATACATCTAGATGATAAGATAACAGATATTCGAAGTGAAGTTACACGTCAAGGTCGTGTAAAACAATTATTTTCGCTATTATTTACATTTTGCGTTCACTATTGATTGACAACCATTACACCGGACAGGACAGCTGACAGTGTTGCTATTATGTAATTTTGAGAGATGCGAATATATTTAAAAAAGTCAATAACTCACAGAAAAAAAATACATAAGATGTATTTTATTGAATTATAAATAAGATAAACTGTAATTAATATGTCTCTAAATAAACTATTCCATAGTTCATTTAAACTTATTTTCTTTATTAGTAACACTGATAGAGACGTTTTTTTTGTTGGGATATCTAAAACAAAGAATAAAATAGGGGCTACTCCGAAACCCGAAGTTCGTATGGCGCCATTCCACGCGCGCAAATACAGCTTAAAATGAAAGCGAGAGGGACGGCGCGTTACGAACTTCGAATTTTGAGTTTCGGAGTAACTCCTCTCTCAGCGGTTAGCAGTACGAGGGCAGTATTGCAATGCAGTAAAGTTTTGTGACAACACTATAGATAGACCATAGAGTAAATGGCTAGTTAAGAGGCTTCTAGACGGTAGAAAGTATTGTGCGATCTGTTGAGATCAGAAAAAATCTGACCGTCGTCAACTAACAAACCAATCAACGCGTGGGCTCGAATGATTAGTTAATATTTCCGAAGGCCTGGAACTGAGGCGTTACTCCGAAACTCGAAATTCGTAACGTGCCGTCCCTCTCACTCTCATGTTAAGTTGTATTTGAGTGAGCGAAATGGCGCCATACTAACTTCGTTTTTCGGGTTTCGGAGTAGCGCCTCTGCACAGATTACTAATTTGTAGCCGTCTGGAAGCCTCTTTAGGTTTTTAGCCAAGTCGCAAAATTAAACATCAATCAAATGAAACATCAAAACCTATAAATATGTTTTGATTATTTTTTGTAACGCTTAAAATTGTCGTTACAATACTTACAATGCATATACATTAGTTAATTATTCCCCCGTGAGACACAGCGATGGGTAAGAACAAAATGATAGCTAAGAGCTGTCCTAAATGCGAGATGCAGGTACGATTTTTGTTGTTTCTAGACAATCTATCTTGACACTGATTCTTGATTTTGTTCGTCACTTTGGTTCTCAAGGAGCGAAATTGCTGTTTATGAAAATCATGTTAAAATTATAGCAACCTTGGCTATCAAAAACATGCTGCAAGATACTTGAGACTTGAGAGAGGTTGAATCTGCTGTTGGTCATCTGTCTTAAACGTACCTGCTTAGCAAGCAGAACTGACCCTGCCATGCTATATCTAAAACTATACTGACTTCGTAGTTTTATATATATGTACTTCGTTTACTTCGTTTTTTTTATTAATAGAAAAAGGGTAAACAATCTTGATGTGTCTTTATTCACCGTATTGTGTTATGTTTATATTATCAGGTGGCAGTTGCATCAAAGTCGTGCAAATGCGGCCACACGTTCTTCACGTCGCGACGCGCGGCGGACGCCCTCCCGGCCGTGGAGGAGCTCCGCCGGCGAACCTCGCGCGTGTGCCGTGCGCAGACACAGTTCTTCGATGCTGTACATTATGAAAAACAGAAGAAACGGGTAAGGCTTTTTTAAATCCCTGACGATAAAATATAAGTTTGGGGTTTGTATCCATGTGTATGTCTAGTCGCTATATAGATGATTTGCATAGCCCACGGTTTTTGGTGCGTACACATTGTGTAAACTTGTACTTATAGGTATGAAATCACTCCTGCAACCGGGTATGATTTGTTATTTTTTAGGGTTCCATAGTCAAAATGGCAAAAATGGAACCCTTATAGTTTTGTCACGTCCGTCCGTATGTCACAGGCATTTTGCTCAAAAACTATAAGATGTATACTGCTGAAATTTGGAACATAGATGTCTTGTGTAAGCCACTACTAAGTTTGATAGTTAAATAAAAAATATACATATTTCTAGGGGGGGTATTCCATACATGTAACCGAAACTGATCATTTGACGGATCTTCTAAAAACACTGATGTTTCTAATATTTTTTTTGATTTAGTGAATATTTTCGGAAATATTCGCTCCGAAAGTAGCAAAAATTCTGCCCCCCCTCTCTATTTTATAAACGGTATGTTCAAAAAATATGAAAATATTTAGAAATATAAAGCTTAATAAATACGGCTGTGGAACCCTACATTGAGCACGGTCCGACATGCTCTTGGCCGGTTTTTTATTATTTTTCGCACTGATTTTAACCTTACAGTACTAAAAAAATACTTTCATTTATGGTGCGAACGAGTATACCGACAGCCTATAAGCAATGAGTTCAGTGCCTCATTGGAATACATTGGTAGAAGATTAAAAAAATTTATTAAACTTTCTTTATAATATTTTCTTCTGTTTCCGCGATTATTACTCATTTTAGTTCCCGACGTTTAGGAAGCTTTCCAGCTTCCGAAACGTCGGGAACCAAAATGAGATAATATACGCGATATAATCCGTTAAATTGTTCTCTATAGAACAACCAAAAAAAAAAGCATGCAGGTACTGCTTCTGTGTATTAAATGATTAAATAAGTCAACATCATCATTAAGGCCTGTTAGTCGTGAGATTTTGAGATTTATGAATTTACTAGCGGCCGCCCGCGACTTCGTCCGCCTTAGATTCGTTTATCGCGGATAAAAGGTAGCTTATGTCTTTCCCCAAAACTGGATAGTTCACGAATTTAAATGTGAAGCATATTACCAAGATTTCAAGTTCCTAGCGTAAAAAAAAATTTCATCCCCTTTTTCGTCTCTAAAGAGGATGAAATTTGACATAAATTATAGCCTATGTCCTATTCTGATATATAAGGTACAAAACTGGAAAGTTTCATAAAAATTGGTCCAGTAGTTTTTGAGATTAAGTGGAACGTACATACATACTTTCACGTTTATAATATAGTAAGGAAAAGGAATGAGGGTAAGGATTAAAATAATTAACTCGGACTACATGTTATACTACTTTATATGCTCCAATTTGGATCTACATTCGATGGTTCAAGTCTGTATACTCATTCCCAACCTGTACAATTTTTGTGTTTTGTCAACAGACACCAAAGAAGAGATCCCTGTCGCGGTCAATAGATGAAGAATATAAAAAGGAGAAAAATGAATCAGGTAAAGATATTTATTTATAATCTGTCCCCGTTATGATGCAGCTAGTAGACATCATGTTTTGGTTTTTATTCCGTACCCAAAGGGTAAAACGGGACCCTATTACTAAGACTCCGCTGTCCGTCTGGCTGTCGCCGGGCTGTATCTCATGAACCATGATAGCTAGCCAGTTGCAATTTTAACAAATGATGTATTTCTGTTGCCTCTATAACAAAAGATACTAAAAACAATATAATTTTATTGAAATGAAACAATTTAACGGATTATATCGCGTATATTATCTCATTTGAGTTTCCGACGTTTCGGAAGCTTTTCAGCTTTCCATGGTCACGGGTTGACTGAGAAATTATATATTTTCGTCTGTCAAAGTTACAATTTGTGCAAACTAACCACTTTGAAAAAACGAATAAAGAAACAGGTCCGACGGAGAATGCATCTGATGAAGAAATGATCTGACTATTAGCTAATTTGGTAAAAATTGTGACGATTGACGAAACGGACCCAAATCGGATCAGAGCAAAAACATATCTGACGTTATCGTGAGATCCGATGTTATCTCAGACCTAGAATCCTATAGACTTGACATCAGCGTACACGGGTGTACGGGACGGATATAACTGTTATGCAGCTAAATTAAAAACACTTGAAAAAATGGCTGACAGCTTGCCATAAAGAACCTACGTAATTTGGGCGGATAATTGTACAAATAATGTTTTCTTTATTTGTTTGCCACCAGGCAAGCGTGTGGCAGCGGTGGAAAAGTGAAACTATGACAAAGACAAAAAATTATATGACGACCGGTTTGGCTCAGTGGGAGTAACGTTGCCTGCGAAGCTGAGGTCCTGGGTTCAAATCCCGGTAAGGGCAAATATTTGTGTGATGAGCAATAAATATTTGTTCCTGAGTCTTGGATGGTTTCTATGTATGTAAGTAATATATCTATTAAATATATCGTCGTCTAGTACCCATAACACAAGCCTTATTGAGCTTACCATGGGGCTAGTTCGATTTGTGTAAAATTGTCCCGTAATATTTATTTATTTATATATTTATCTCTGTCACTCTTATTATAATTTGTATATTGGGTGTCAATTCTATAGAATTCTTGGTCCGGGGATGTTATATATTGTGAGTTCTTTACATGGCTGTCAGGGCGTTGCAATATTCGCCTGTCGTATTACTCGACTGCCAATAATAAATTGCTAACCAAGGGTTGAAAGTGACCTATTCCACCCGAGATATTTCTGCAATAGTTCGAGGGTGAAATGGGTAATTTCACCCGAGCTAAACACTCTAATTTTAATTTCGACTGTGAGGAAAATAAAATAATAATAATAATAATCATCATCATCATCATCGCAATCGATCGATATGCTTTGATGCGCAGCTTTTATTTTAATAATATGACGTAACTCAATTATCTTCGACTCTAATAATCGCTAATCGTAACAAAAAATACTTTCCACCCTAGGGATAGAAAAGCTATTCTTCACCTGGCTAAATACCCATGAAAATTAAACTTTCCGAACAGGAGAGATGAAATATGACATACTTTCCGCACTTATATCAAACACGACTATCGTTGCACAGACACAAAATAGACAGGTACAGAAGTCAATCTACATACAAGCGCGCTCGAGCAACGCACACATAGACACTGCTCACGGACACGATATCTCGGCACAGTTCGGAACAGTGCGAGCGCGAGTGCCATCCGCTTGACACGCGCGTCTGTGAACTATTTTCTGCAATAATGGAGCAACGAAAAAAAAGTTAAATTATAACTGTTTAGTGGACGGTTGTTTAAATTCACCATTATACGGTGAAGTGGCTTTTATAGCCCCCGAAGAATATAACTAAGATCGATTTAAATAAATAACAGATTCCTGTTTTGAATTAGTATAATAAAAGAAGTATTAAATATTTTTTTGTGTAAATTCACGCCACCTTACTTACGTAAGTTGAAAACATGTTTTTTTGTTTGTGTAGATATTGTGTTGTATTTCATTTCATTTGATAGGTTTAGGTCTAAAACGCTCAGGGCAATGGAAATTTTGTAACTCGGGTAATCCGTTTAGAAGTTATTAAGGATTTACGATAGTGAAAATTGACAAACGTAAAATTGTGTAGGTATTTTTCTGTTCTGTAAACGTTTTGTATTGTAGTAGTAGGCTGGTTTATTGTTTTGTTTTGTTGGTGTTGCGGGAAGGCTTGTAGCTATAGGTACTGCGGCTTTGGAGTACCTAGCCTAGACCCCTCAGCCACAGCAAGTTGCCGTCGTGCTCGTGTGTGTGAAGCTCATTTTAGTCCCGACTGCATTATAATAAACTAGCTTCTGCCCGCGAATTCGTCCGCCTTAAAGTCGTTTATCGCGGATAAGGGTATTTTTCCGGGATAAAAAGTAGCCTAAGTCCTTCCTTGGGACTCAAACTATCTCTATACCAAATTTCATCCAAAACGGTTCAGCGGTTAAAGCGTGAAGAGGTAACAGACAGACAGACAGACACACTTTCGCATTTATAATATTAGTATGGATTCAAAACGAAAGTTGTTAAAAAGAAAATCAATTCCACAACTCCTCTTACTATTACCATTTAAGAATAGATTTGCAGATATAGTTTTAGTCGAGCCGTTATTGAAACAACAAATGCAAATGTACAGTGTAATTATGATTTTTAAACGAATGCTCAAGTACAAACTCCATTACACCTTTCAAATGATACTCCTCGAAAAAGCCAGTACCACGATAGTTTTTCGTGCATAAGCCAATAGTTGACAACCCTAGACCGACCGCCGAGCGTAGGTATGAAAAGTGAAGTACATACATGAGGTTGATTTCTGTACTTACCTGTTTTGTGGTACAGATACCCATGAAAATTAAACTTTCCGCGCAGGTGAGATGAAAAATGACATAGTTTCCGCACTTATATCAAAAACGAGTATTGTTGTACAGCGACTGCGCGTGCGCGGCGCCGCCGGGCGCTCCGGCGCGCGCAGCGCGAGGCCCCGCCCCCCGGCGACCGCCCCCGCGACCCCCCGCCGCAGCTGCGGCCCGCACAGCTCGCCACCTGCGCCCTCATCCTGGACGAGATCAACAGGAAGATGCAGAGCGTCACCTGGCCGCAGCCCTAGTGACGTCGCCGTCTAGTGCAAGGGGTAGGAGCGCCCGACAGCTCACCAGGAAGATGCAGAGCGTCTCCTAGCCGTAGCCTGACTCACTGTCTAGTGCTCGGGCTGAGCCCCGCGGAGCTGCACCTAACAACTCATACTTGAGATCAACGAGGAGATGCAAAGCGTTACCTGGCCGCAGCCTTAGTGGCGTCACCGTGTAGTGCGCGGGATAGGAGCCCCGCGAAACTGGGCGTAGTTTCGCGGGGCTCATATTTGAGATCAACAGGAAGATGCAGAGCGTGTCCAGGCCACAGCCCTACTGACCTCACTGCCCCGCGAAGCTGCGCCCTACAGCTCATATTTGAGATCGACAGGGAGATGCAGAGCTGTCTAGTGCTCGAAATAGGAGCCCCGTGAAGCTGCGCACTTAGCTATAATGCCGAGCAGCAAAAATTACCTACTCGTACTAGTGGCCTCACAACGCCGTTTGTATACATGGACGCGCATCGTGCGTAATAAACGTTTACGTTTCGAGTGCAGCAATAGTTGCAAAAATAGCTCGCTGTCTCGTTTACGCGCAATTCGCTCTCTCATTCGTTTTCGGTGACGCACAGTTTTCGCTAAGATCAAAAGAGAGCGCCGTCTGTACTAGTACTTTTATTTGTTCTGTGACTGTGTCTAGTATTGTTCGGGGTAGGAGCTCCGTGAAGCTCCGCCCGCGGATTAAATTTTAGCATTAATCGTATATAAATAATAATTTACGTAAAATAGATGATTAATTTTATCAATTTTTTATTTTAATATTAGACTAAGATTATTGTATAATTCATTGTATCAAAATAATTATTGTATAATATTATTGTTAAAAAAAGTATTATTATGAAACGGAAATCTTAATAAAACCACAATTATTACAACTCATAACATATTTTATTTAAAACTAGGAGAAAAAATCATAATCGTCTTTTTGTATCAGTATCCTATAGATAACCATCTGTGGCGGCCAGCTACCCTTGCACCAAAAATTGTTGAAATCCGTTTAGCTGATTTTGCGTGATCAAGCCACAACGACGTATACAAAAATCCAACAAATATTTTTATTTTATAGACCTCCAAATAGTACATTATTATTATTTTGAATATATTTTCAATGTACAGACATTTAATTTTTACGATTTTATAATAGTATAGATAGATGTTAGGAGATATACTAAAATTGCAAGGAAAAGTGAAAATTTTGTTTTTGGAAATATATTACTATTATAAAGTTCTAAAAATGAAATGTTTGTACATAGAAGATATTTAAAAAAAATGTTTGTAACAGACTATTTGGAGGTCACTAAAACGAAATATATTTTCACTTCTCCTGCTCAAAAAGTAGGTCATATTAGCTTCGCGAAGCGAGACTAAAATAGTACATTTAGCCCCTAGGGTTTAAAAGAAAAGCCATATAATCCCATACAAATTTCTATGAAACTGAAAAAAAAAACTTGCAGCCAGCTACATACACTTACGAATAATTAAAAACAAACAAACCAACCTCATCAGATTGGCCAAAATTTCTGATAGTATTGCAGCCCTTCACATTAAAAAGTAAAAATTGTCTATGGCCATTATTAATTTAAAAAAATATATAAGCTGTCAATTTAACTATAAAGTATTGCTCAAACCGTACTTTTTATTTTTCATGAAATATACAATTTTAGTGTTAAGTCTTTTTTATTTTCTCGCAGTCGAAGTGAAAAGCAGAGTGTTAAACGCGTGGCTAAAAGCCATTATGACACTCGCTCACTTCGTGAGCTCGTCCAAATAATCACTTCGTGTCATAATGGCTTATTTTAGCCCCTTGTCAAACAATCTACTATTATTTTATTTTATGGCGTTGCTTCATCACGCCAAATGGGCTAAACGGATTTCAACTATTTTTGGTACACGGGTAGCTGCCGACTTCCACCTTTAGTCTTCATATAAGAAGTGAATGAATGAGACAAAACATATATTTAAAGGAGGTCTTCAAAACAATATTTTTTTACATGATGGTTTATACAGTAATTGAAAGATTAAAGGCTTCCTTATTAAACCCGTGCGAAGCCGGGGCGGGTAGCTATACTTAGATAATTAAAATAATAAATATTTTGTCACACACAGAAGCAGTGGAACCATGTGGAACCTCCATTTTTGGGGCTTACACTAAATCGGATCAACGTCAGATGACCTTTATAATGACCGTTATCAATTGGATGAGATTATGCAACTCTGTTAATGGTTGCGTAACTACTAAGTTGTATCTAAAAATTAAGTGTCTGTCTGTACATTGAAGATATTTTCAAAAAACCGCCCATGTGCAAGTCGGACTCGCGCACCGAGGGTCCGTACAAAATATACACGCTACAAACAGCCGTATCTATAAAAAAAGTTTTTTTTTTCTTAGAAATTCATTATATCTATACTATTATAAAGTTGTAAAAATGAAATGTCTGTACATTGAAGATATTTTCCAAAAATTGATTGTCACGGACTATTTGGAGGTCACTGAAATCCATACTAAATATTATAAATGCGAAAATGTATCTGTCTGTCTGTCTGTTACCTCTTCACGCTTAAACCGCTAAACTGATTTGCTTGAAATTTGGTATGGAGATAGTTTGAGTCCTGGGGAAGGAAATAGGCTACTTTTTATCCCGGAAAAATACCCTTATCCGCGATAAACGAATTTAAGGCGGACGAAGTCGCGGGCAGAAGCTAGTACTATTATAAAGTTGTAAAAATGAAATGTCTGTAAATTGAAGATATTTAAAAAAAAAATTATAACGTACTATTTGGAGGTCACGCAAACGTTTTTTTTTGGGTTTTTTGTATGTTCGTATGTGTCGTGGCCTCATCACGCCAAATCGGCTGAACAGATTTCAAATATTTCTGGTTCACGGGTAGCTGGGTATCCACAGATGGTTATAGGATACTTTTTACCTGACTACGCTGTCAAAAAAAGAGGGGTTACGACTTTTTCTCTTCCGTGAACGAAGTTACGGGCAACGTCTTGTATTGCATAAAACCATCCAGAGAATCGTACGATATAAAGGTCAACTGACGTCGCGTTAAAGATGAAGCTGCCGCTGCTTTTGTGTGTGTTCGGTGTTGTTTTTGCCGTACCTTCGGACAGGTAAGGTGGTCCATGAAACCCTAAAATAATCCTAAGTAGTTTTTATGGATAGTCTTTATTGAACCGTAATCACCGTACTATGTAATGTAAATACAATTCAACGATGCTAAATAATAGTAAGAAAAAAAAAACACTTTGGAAAGATTGCAGAGAATCTCCGAAACCTATTTTTAGGGTTCCGTACTAAAAAGGTAAAGAAGGAACCCTTATGGTGCGACTCTGTCTGTCTGTCTGTCTGACTATTAGAGCGCCATTGCTCAAAAACTACTTATGCTGTCTATTTCAAATTTGGATTATTTATATAAACATGGTCAGCCCACATGTATTGCAAAGGAAATATTATAAATTATGTTTTTATTTTGCTAAAAAAACGATCAATATGAGAGGGGGCAAAAATTAAAAGTCTAGACTAAATTTTTTGGTAATTGGGTACTGTATTGTTTGGAAAGTTGCTGGCACCGTCTTGTATTGCATAAAACCATCCAGATAATAGTACCATATAAAGGTCATCTGTTGTCGCGTCGACTTAGTCAAAGGTTTAAAGCTACAAGATGAAGGTGCCAATGCTTTTGTGTGTGTTCGGTGTTGTTTTTGCCGTATCTTCGGACAGGTAAGAGGGGTCCATAAAGTGTGACACGTAAGGCAGTGGTTCTCAAACATTTATATTATACTAGGTAGAGATGCAACGGATATCCGGTCACTATCCGGTATCCGGCCTATCCGGCCACATTTTACTATCCGGCCGAATACCGGATAGTTGCGTAGTATCCGGCCGGATACCGGATAATAATTAAGTAGGAGAAAATTTGAGTAAAATAAATATCAATCCACAAAGTAATCAATATTAATATTGAGACTGGTCAGTCAATCTCACAAATAATTTTAAACATTAGAAAGTAAAAAACAAATAGCAGTAACGATGCGCACTGTGTTGAATTAAGTTCACTTTTCTATCAAAAATTGCCTACAACATGCCTATAACGAGAAACACGTTGCAACCTGCACCGCCCATCGCACCCGCGCGCCGTCGAATTTACTCCATTTAGGTATTTTAGATAAAAATGTTTTGGCCGGATATTCGGCGGCTGGATACCGGATATATGGCTGTCGCGACCGCCGGATATCCGGTATCCGGCCAAACCACTATCCGTTGCATCTCTAATACTAGGTGTCCGCAACTTCGTTCGCGAAGGAAGAAAAGTAATAACCCCTCTTTTTTCGTTTGCGGAGTTGGACAAAAAGTACCTACCCTATAACCATCTGTAGATATCTACCCGTGTACCAAAAATAGATGAAATCCGTTTAGCTGATACGGCGTGATGAAGCCACAACGACACTTACAAACATACAAAATATTTATTTGTGCAACAAGAGAGCAAAGTTGTTTTTTGTTTCGAGTGCTAATTTTGAGTTCCGAGCAAGCGAAGGAGTCTATGATTGATTCACGAGCGTAGCGAGTTTCAAAGTTAGAATCCTGAGCGTAGTGAGGGACTCAACAGCACGAGATGCAAACAAATTTGCTCTCGTGTAGCACACTTAACTTTTCACCACAGCAGTGAGAACACATATTACTTAGGAGTCATAGAAATGAACAGGAATAGATTGAAATAACGTTTATATTAAAAGGTACAATTATTAAAAGTAACAGTTTCTTTATTACAAATATCTTTAAATTTTAGGGTATTACGCGTTTCCGAACGTGTTTTGTTTGAGGTCGAATTCCAAAATCGAATTTCGAAGGGGTTTGTTTTTTTCACTCGCTTTTTTATATGCATGTGAAAGAGACAGAGCACAATAAAATTCGAATGTTTCAAATTTATGACTGAACAATGTCAAATCGTGGCACTGAAGATTGAAAAATTAAAAAGCTACTTTGACCCACGCTCGAATCAAAATCGCGTTTTGAACACTGTTGTCTCGCAGCAAAAGCGGTATGTTTGAGCTGCTGAGGTGAAAAATATATTTGCCTAATTTAATTAAAAGATTCATACAATTTATATACCAACTTTGTTGTCACAAAGGAATCAAACGAAATGAAATTACTCACCCTTAAACGATGCAAAGTAATATTCAGAAAAAAACCGGGCAAGTGCGAGTTGGACTCGCGCGCTGAGGGTTCCGTACAAACTTTCACTTACTCTAACATTATTACCTGGTACCGGTTGAGTTAAGTTTGCACCTGATATCTTTAGCATTGCATACAAATGAGGTGCAAACTTAACGCAACCGGGTTGTTTTTAGAAAGTTAAAAAGAAAATTAGGTAGTTAGAGATATAGTTATGTTTCTTTATACAAATTGTGAAAGTTTCAAAATTTTCGTTAGGTAAACTTCGGAGATAAAGGGGGGAAATGGTTTTTTTTTCCACAAAAATTCCTTTATAAAACGAAATTAAATCACGATGAAAAAATTAAAAAAAATTGTTCGAAAATGTGCATATCAAGCCCTTTCATATGATACCCTACGTGAACCAGTCGTTTATTTTAGTAAAAAAAAATATATTTTTAAATATTTCCTTTGCAATACATGTGGGCTGACCATGTTTATAAATATACAGAGTCGCACCATAAGAGTTCCTTTTGTACCTTTTTGGTACGGAACCCTAAAAACACTTAAGAAAGATTGCAGACATTTTCTGACACCTATTTTTTTTGTCAGGGTCAAAGATTCAAAGTAGCTAGCTACAAAGGTCTAGTGGGGTATTATATGAAATGACTTTGCTTTGATTTGCCTGTTACGCGGATAACTAAATAGCCTGAAGATTCTGCAGGATACTTTTATCTCATCTAAGATACTTTTTAACCCGACTACGAAAAGAAAGACTGAGGTTTATGACATTTTCTTTTCAGCAAAGACGAATCTCCCTTCGAGTTTAAAAGGGCGGAGTTCAAATAGTTTTTGCCAAAATATCTCCTTACGATCGGAACACGATCCAAAGTTTGGCATGTGTCAGTCGTCGTGATTTAATGGTCCTTGTTATAACTGTGTAGAGAAGGATCGATAATCTAAAGAAGTTATCCATCATTTAATCTGCGGGGCATAAGGCCATTTATACTTAGTACTCTATTTTGATAACCTATCATCATTGGCCTGTTTACATCTACGAGAGATGATATTATATGTAGCGGCCAATGGGTAAGTAACATCAACATCTGTTAGGAAGTGGACGGTTTTGGAAATTGACAATTTAGGAAGTGAATGAAGTCGATCGGAGAGGCCGAAACCGACAAACTCAACACTCAGTTTTTTTTTTTAATCAATTCTTATTTATTACAATACTAGCTGTTGCCCGCTACTTCGTCCGCGTAGAGATGCAATTTATATGTACAAAGTAACCTTTATAATGACCGTTATCAATTTGATGAGATTATGCAACTCTGTTAATGGTTGCATAACTACTATAATTTGCGCCTAAAAATTAAGTGTCTTTACATTGAAGATATTTTCAAAAAAGCAGCCAAGTATGAGTGGGACTCGCGCACCGAGGGCTCCGTACAAAATATACGCTACAAACAGCCGTATCTATAAAAAAATTGTGTTAGCAGAGCCCTACTCCTTAGAAAAATGTACGCGGTGTTCGATCATTTTATATTGGTTACTGACATAGGCATAAAATATCCTGTTGTCTGTGAAAATTTCGACTGACTAGCTATCACATCAAATACAGCCTGCTGACAAACGGATGAACAGCGGAGTCTTAGTAATAAGGTCCGGTTTCACATTTTGGGTACCGAACCCTAAAGTTAGTGATGCGGATTATTTCAAGGTCACAGAATAAGAATTTTTTTGTATGTTTGTATGTGTGGTGGATTCGTTACGCCAAAACGACGAAACGGATTACAAATATAAGGTGCTTGCGCTAATCAACTCTTATTTATTACAATCCCAAGTAACAAAATTTGGTACTATAAAAGTCCTGGGAACGTTTTTGGTTGTGCTAAATAGTGTTAATGATTAGCACTATAACGGTGTTGTCAATGTTTACAGAACCCCAAGGAGGCCCTAGTTTTATCACTGATTTATTCTATAAACATTACATAAAGGCTCACCCGGTGATATCCGATTATCCGGTGAATCAGCTCTGTAGTTGAAGTATAAAAGTGTCGTAAAACGCTTTTTGGTGCTAATATAGTGTTGTCTGCAACGTTTATGTCACAGTTTGCAACTATAGAAGTAACCAAAACATGTTGATAGTGCTATTTTGCACCATAAACGATTCCAGTGCTCTTTTTTATCACACCTGCTCCTGCGCTATTTTGTTAACAAATATCGCTAAGTCATTTATGTTTTATTTCATTCGCAATTTTTGCTTAAGTGACATGTGTTATGTAGGTAATAAAAGGACATACTAAATAACATTCGTGGACCGTAACTCAGTCGGTACTTTCACTTGCGAAAATAATTGTATTGATAAAATCGTTATGCTGATTTCAAATTTGATAATGCCCCTTCAATATTTACGTGTTTTAATTAAATTTTAATTAATAAAATAAGGACTTGTCCCGACTGCGGCTGCTATAGTACACATAGGCTCCAGCCGTGCTGCTCATGTGCTATCACGGCAGAAAACAGCAGCCATATTTTAACAGATTAGGGTTCCATTGTCCAAATATAAAAAAGTGAAGTCAAAATATATTTATTTGAATGGAGTTATATTAAATACACAATGGGGCATAATTTGAGATGTGGTAAATGTGTTACCACACCAATTCAAAATCTGTTGGCTTTCCTTCTCCGGAATATATCCCGATCACAAAAGGAGGTAGCTAGGGCATTTCATAAATATAACACAAAATTGGCCATTTCTGTTGTTTTGAGCTGTGATAAAGGGGTAGTGTCCTCACTCTCATATTCGTCATCATTATTACTGGTTTGACAAGAAATAACTTTATTGCTACAGCCCTATTGTGGTACAAAACCAATATTTTGTGCAGAACCATGTGCTATATTTATTGGACTCGCTTGACCAGTATGAAGCCTTTTATGAAATACTAGTGATATATTTGATACTGAAAAGCTAGTAAAGATCTAAGTAGTCATATAATTATTAATTTTAGTGCTATTATGTCACGCTTTAGCCTCGTAACAGTAACACAAACTCACTTATAGAAGATATTATGCTATTTAGAATTTAAGTTATTTAGTAATTTACCAGGTAACTTATAGTACTATTTGATACTATAAAAGAGTTTTAATGACTTTTACAGTACTCCAGCCCCAAACCGGTGTTGAGGGAGCTTTTAAGAAGCTACAACGTTACGTAATGGGTGTTCAAAGTCCTTTTATAGTGCAGATTGATTCTGTAATAGTGTTTTCGGTACTGCTACAATACTAGTACTAGAAAAGTTATTTTGACGCATTATTAGTGCAAAATAGGTACATAAGAGTGTCAGTAAAGTCGTCTATAGTATTATATAGTACTATAATAGCTTTTTGCATATCTATTACAGTGCAACACTTTAAAGATTCTATTGTATGGTTCTTTAAGCGTTCTAAGAGCTACATTATAGAACATAAATGCTCTTTAATCTTATAGAACCATAACGCTCTGTTAAAAACCTTTATAGTACAAGCAGTCACAATGGTTACCATTATAGGCCTACTATGTCACTGTTTGGTGATATAATGCCTTAGTTATAGAACCTTTTGTTACTTGGGATACTAGCTGTTGCCCGCGACTTCGTCCGCGTAAAGATGCAATTTGTAGCTTACAGGGTTTCACCCCCTTTTCGTCTCTAAAAGGGATGAATTTTGACATAAATTATGGCCTATGTCTTATTCTGATATACATACATACATAAATACAATTACGCCTTTTTCCCATTACGCGGAAGGCAGAGACTACCTCCTTCCACTTGCTACGGTCCTTGCATACAACTGCCGCTTCATTAACATTCTGATACATAAGGTACATAACTGGAAAGTTTCATAAAAATTCGTCCAGTAGTTTTTGAGATGAAGTGGAACGAACGTACATACATACTTTCACGTTTTGTACTAAGCCTATCCATACTAATATTATAAATGCGAAAGTGTGTCTGTCTGTCTGTCTGTTACCTCTTCACGCTTAAACCGCTGAACCGATTTCGATGAAGTTTGCTATGGAGATAGTTTGAATCCCGGGGAAGGTTACTTTTTATCCCGGAAAAATACCCTTATCCGCGTTAAACTAATTTAAGGCGGACGAAGTCGCGGGCAGAAGCTTGTATTAAATATGTTTTTAAGTATAAACTCAATGCGTAGTTCTCCAAGATTTAAATTGAAATCTTTATTCGAGGCTTTAGAATTTTAACGGACGGATACGTTGATGTCTTTTTGTTTTAATCAGAAAACTACCATGAGACTTTATTTCATGATTACATTAGCGGTTAGTAACGTCGTAAAAGCCGAGTACTGCACGACATGTATCGGTCCATTCCGTGTACCGTAGTCACGAGATACGACGAGACTCCGACGCTGCCCGCCTCGCACTGCGCGATAGGGTGAGAGTTACACCCTATCGCGCAGTGCGAGGCGGGCAGCGTCGAGTATCCGATAAAAAGTATTCGAGTATCCGGGCTGTTACACCGTGTAACAGCCCGGATACTCGAATATTGATCTTTTAATTTACCTTGAATTAAAAATGAATTATTTCGTGATTTTGACGTGATACAACCTATATCCACAGTTCTCCACACTACGACACCATAGTGGTAGGGTTGGGCGCCGCGGGGAGCGCCGCGGCGGCCGCGTTGGCCCGCGCCGGCCGCCGGGTGCTGGCTCTAGAGGCACAGCCCTACGTTGGCGGGAGGGCGCACACTGTGCGCTTCGGGGACGGAGTCGTCGAGATGGGCGCTGAATGGTGAGGCGGCTGCTATACTGAAACAATTCTGGGTGCTGCTTCAGACTAGGCTGGGAGTCGGCTCTATATTTTATGGGCAAAGTGCGGAAAAAGGAAACTATTTAAATAAACATAATTTTTGTTGGTATAAACATGGTTTTGGCCCACATTTAATACAATAGCTTTGTTTGTAGGTACATAGTAGGTAAGGGATTGAAATACGTACCCTTTCCGCTTTCGTCATAATGATAATAAGCACTAAAAAGGCACGTGTTTCTGTTTCCGTCACTGTGCAAAAGTAATTGCATTTGGTCAAGAAAAAAAAGTTTCTGTAAAAAAAATATTTTTCTGACAAGCTTATATTGCCGA
Organism: Hedya salicella; assembly: GCA_905404275.2. Lineage (NCBI taxonomy): Eukaryota > Metazoa > Arthropoda > Insecta > Lepidoptera > Tortricidae > Hedya > Hedya salicella. The sequence continues at coordinate 7,490,982 of FR990120.1, forward strand.
CTGTCCTTTTCTTTGAACATCCATCAACTACTCATCGAGACGATTCTAAAGAGCCCGAACTCGGTAGAATTGAATGATTAAATTACAGAGTTCCTATGACCACCTTCCTGCTCTATCATACGATCAGCTCGATGGTATCATACCATTACATAAGTATGCCAAATTTTAGCTCAATTGGAAACCGGGAAGTAGGCCAAATTTAACTTGCAATATTCCACCCGAACAAACATAGCATAGTTTTGCAAGTTAAATAAAGGCTTGCAATAATTCGAATTGATGATGATGATGATTGACTTCATATTTTATAACAACAAAAAAAAGCATGTATAAAAACAAAACAGAAAAAAAGACTGAAAGAAGTAACCTAACCTAACTGAATTATTATTTATTGGGACCTAAACTATATTTACAAATGTCCCCTAAAGGTGCGTCCACATTTGTATCATTTGCCCGTATCAGATCATCGTCGCGTAGCATGATCGCGTGTCACGATCACGCGTTTGGACGTTGCGCCGATCTGATCACTCGAAATCCATTTGCTATGCGTATCACACACTTGTATCGGAAGAGTACGGCATTATCGGCGCGCCGCCGACAGTAAGCGTCCAAGCAGCGTTATACGCAGTCATGCTACGGATACGAGCAAATGATACAAGTGTGGACGCACCTTAAATCGCTGCCAGTGGACGGGGTGCCCATAAGGCACCGCGTTGCCGCGTTGGATGGCGATGCCTATCCGCTGAGCGAGGAACGAGCCAGCCTTTTGGTCGCCCGAGGATCGGAGAAGCAAGTAGATGAGTTGTTTAATTAGTCTACTTGCTTCCGGTCCCCACGGCCCCAGGGTCTCCACGGCAAACGGCGCAAATACAGTAGTAACTAGTTTTCATATTGCATTCTAGGATCCACGGTAATGAAAGTAGCTTCACTTACGACCTGGCTGTCCAGCACAACATCAGCACGACTCTCCAAGCTTTGACCATTGAGTCCTACCGCTCAGACGGCTCGGCACTAGACTCTAAACTGGGTACGGAACTGTTCTCGCTGGACTTCTCAGAGGACCTGCCAGATTCACCAGAACCTCAAGGCAGCTTTTTCACAAGGAAGTAAGATTTTCGACGTGATAACGTGTTAGAAATCGATGAACGCCGGCTGCTCGTACGAAAAAGCATGCCTCATTGTCACGTTCCGCCTGAGCCGAGCGTGCAAGCGAGAGCACGGAACAAGCGATAGAGAGGCACGATCGGCCTAAGTGTTCGGCTTGTGAAATCATAAAAGTATGCAATATCAATGTTTTCTTATGACGTTATCACGTAAAATTATCGTCCATAAATCGACTTTACAGACAACCAATTTTTTAAGAATACAGACAACTAATTAATTAAGATACGCTGTGATATCATCTTATGGGCATCTTATAGGCCCTGCCTAAGTGTGTACGTTAAGGTAGAGGCGCCAGGGAATGGCGATAAAGGGAGGGTTGCGGACGGAAGGCGTCGGCTAACCCTTTGTCACACGCTCTGTCCCTCTCTCTCTTACCGCTTGCGCCGTTTCAGTTAAACGAAGGGGCTTAGCTACCGCTGTATCAGCCGTATTAATAATACGGGGCCCGGGCTAAAAGGGCCCCGCCATAGGGGGCCCGAATTTTTTTACACTTCACAAGGGCCAGTCAACAAATTTTGATATAGGGCTCGTTTAAGGCACGCTACGCCCACTGGTTAAGAGTCCCAGGTAAGCTCGGTTCTCCATACAAACGTAGTTACGCTCTCATTTTAAAACGACTAGCTAGTTTGCTCTGAAACTTTGTACTCAGAATATTTTAAGGTATATCCCCAGGTCTGTTATTAGTAGGTATATGCAGGCCTGTAATTTAATTAGTTTATGTAGCTTCAGATACCATATTAAAAAAAATACAGCGAATTAAGTGTTTCATACAAAACTTGTTTTAGCTGTATTTCGTTTGTTTTATAAACTGGAGACCTATAAACTAATTATAGACCTAGATATACCTCATATATGTATATGCTAAGTTTCGTTACAATCTAACACGCAGTTTTAAAATTAGAACGAAACTCCGTTTGTATGAGAAGGTGAAATTCGGCCGAGCTTGCCGGGTGTAACGATCATTTGTCCTCGAGTTTCTTTTTTTCGTAGAACCATATTTTTCCACCCCTTATTAAACTCATAAAACAGTTTTGAAGATCAACGTATAGTTACTAGATAAATATACCTAATGGGGAATAGATGAAAATTTTCTTTATAGGAAGGTATAAGCCTCCTTATCGTCAGAAAAAAAATACAGATTTTTCTGTGGCTTACAAAAAAATAAAAAGATGAAAAGTTGTTGGTGGGCCTATATGACAGCTTATACGGTACGACAAGAATAACAGTACATTTACAGCCATTTTAATCGAAAACATCAATGGTGTATTTGCTGTACCGTATAAGCTGTCATATACGCCCACCACCACCTTTTCATCTTTTTATTTTTTTCCAAGCCACAGAAAAATCTGTATTTTTTTTCTGACGATGAGGAGGCTTATTCCCACCGATAAAGAAAATTTTAAGATTTTTGAAAATTTTCATCCATACCCCATTCTTATAGGTATTGCTACCAAAATTACAAAAATAAACTAATCAGTAATTCATAAATGCCTACATACCTTTTTTAAAAATATAGTATTGTTGAAAATTAGACCTTAAAGCATGTTAGTTAAAGTTTAAATAGAATTAACGTTGTCCACGTTGTCAGGATGTTCAGACTGCCCAAGGTTTCCTGCCAGTCTACGTAGTATATGACTTGACAGAAGTATCACTTTTATAAGTAGTCTAAATTGTCACGGATTTTTACTATAATGGAGAACTTTAGATGCATTACAATTGGTGCCGTGACCAGGATAATATAGTGGGGGGAGTTATGATTGGTGCCGTGACCAGGATAATGCAGTGGGGGGAGTTACACGGGGACTCTTAAACGGTAATCCTATAGAATCAACCAGACTACAACAATAACAAATACGTGATAAAACCAGACACCACGGAGTTGAAGGTGATGCCTCCTCACCTCTCTGTTGGCAGCCGGAAGTCTGTCAGCCAAGGCAGAATTTTTTAAAATATAGCCTCCTTAAGAGCGTTCAAGAGGCCCCAGGAGCCCTTGAAGCATCAGGAGTGGTTTGGACCACAGGCTTATGTAAGAGAAAAAGATCGGCCCTCAGCTGTTCCTATCTCCATAGAAACTAATTCAGAGCAACTGGCCACTGTCAGCTTTGCCTCAAAGACCTAGTAACCCCTAAGGTTGCTAGGCAAAACCTATCGTTTTCTTCGGTATTTCAGACCCTCTAAAATGGTCTTATAGATCAAGAGACAAAAGGAAACCATAAAAACAAATAGAATCAACCATCGCCCATGGGTCGTCTGTCAGGAAAGCTACGCAGCTTTATGGGCATCTAAAAGTTGGGAATGTCTGTCTATGGCAAAACCTGGTTACAATCTTTCAATCTTTGACCAACGTAGGCCTACCGCTCCGATGGCTTGGCGGACACGGCTGGATATTTGAAGAACTTACGACCACGAGACTCCAATTTTACTGAAGTGGTCTTGGTATTTTGTATTTCTAGATTTACGGAGTATATCACAAAGAACAAGCCTGACCTTCTGAAGGACCAGGACTTCATAGCCGAATACCTTGAGTTCTCAAACCTGGTAACGGATAATTTGGAGGGGTCGAACGACTGGAATGACGTTACTACAGGAGGCAGCTACGAGTCCCTGGGAGGCCCGCAGGCTATAAGTTGGCATCGGCACGGGTACAAGACGCTTTTTGAAATTATGCTGGTAAGTGGATTTGAGGGAGTTTTAGGAGCAATTTCATCACGCTCAATTGTTAATGGGTAATTATAGTAGCGGATTCAGGATTTTGGTTTAGGAGAGATTAGAGGCAAGAGGGGGTGCTTGTATCATGATTTGTCTCAGGATGTCCCAGGTGCTGGGATCCGTTATATACTGATAATGATATAATAATGTAAGTACGCCGCAAGGACACTTTTTCTACTGGCATTTCCCAAAATGAGACCTCTGTTGAGAAGAAAGCCAATTGAAACTACTATTACTATAACAATATTAGTACTTAGCCTATCTTAAATATATCTTTTAAAGTATAAACTCTATGCATAGTTCTCCCAGAAAATATATTATAATAGAGGTAGGTTGTGTTAAGATTTGCCACGGGAGAACTCAAATGCTTTTGTGACTCAGGAGCTTTTGCTTGGGAAAGAGATACTGGTGGCAGATATGAGTCCCTGGGCTCAGGCTATAAGCTGGCATCGCCACGGGTACAAGACGTGCTTCGAAATTATGCTGGTAAGTGAGACTAATTACCAGCTTAGAACCTTCACAGAGAAGCGAATGCAAGCATCGTATTCGAATAGAAAGCCAAAGCATCCTGATCTAGTACTTCTAGCAGAACGCCCCGCCAAGCGACTCTTACTTGTCTGATAAGTCTTTCTTTTTGCATGCAGTACAGTGCGAAAGATACAGGTAACGATATAAGGACTTTGACAGAATAACAGCGTTGCAGTTTGCTTTACATGCAACCAGTCAACGTCGCTTCTTTGTCGCACACATTGCTGGTCTCTTTGATATATAATTCTAGTTGCCAGTGAAGTCTTGCTGTGTGTGTTTTAAACCCGTTCTACACCTTCCGATCCGATCCTAACCATCGGATAAAATCGGATAATGTATTGTGAAACACATCCAAATTTTTACGGTGTGTAGCACAATACACTATCCGATTTTATCCGATAATTAGGATCGGATCGGATAGGATCGGAAGGTGTACAACGGGTTTTCTCGAATAAACGAGTTTCCTTTCATTCGACATGTCACATGACAAGCGAAGTCGCAGCTTATGCTGGCTCTGGTGGCGCACAGTCGAGAGGGGGCTTCGATTCGTTGAGCTAAAGCGAGGCCAATTGTTGCTGAGGATAGGATGGCACAAGTACAAGCTTGTGAAGGTCAACAGCAGGTCTTGAGTGCCTTTAGACAACTAGTAGTTTTGTGCAAGAAAGTAAGGTCTCGGAATAGACCAGAAAATGTCGAGCAGTACTCAGTTTTTACGACATGACTAACCGTGGTTGTAATTAAAATATAACTTGTTCTATCTCTCCCAGAATACATACAACGGCGGGTCAGGTTTGCCCAGTCTAACCATGAAGCTGAACACCGAGGTGACCCGCATCACGGTCCCTCAGAGCCCTGGCGAGCTAGTCGCCGTGCAGTGTAAGGACGGCAGCACCCACGTCGCTGACACGGCCGTATTGACAGTGTCTCTCGGAGTGCTCAAGGCCACGTAAGTTATATACTCCTGCAGCAAAACTTGTTATATCTTGTCAAAGAACACAACGGCGGGCCAGGCTTACCCAGAGACGACACCATATCGCCGTGCAGTGTAAGGATGGCAGCTCATACGTCGCTGACACGGCCGTACTGACACTGTCTCTCGGAGTGCTTAAGAGTCCCCGGTAAGTTCGGTTCTCCATACAAACGTAGTTACGCTCTCATTTTTAAACTACTAGCTAGTTTGCTCTGAAACTTTGTACTTAGAATAAGTTGAGGTATATGCAGGCCTGTAATTAGTTTATGTAGCTTCAAATACAAACTAAATAAATACAGCTAATTTAAGTTTTTCATACAAAACTTGTTTTTGCTGTATTTTGTTTGTTTTATAAACTGGAGCCATATAAACTAATTACAGGCCTAGATATACCTCATGTCATTGTACGAGTATATGCAAAGTTTCTTTACAATCCAACTCGTAGTTTTAAAATGAGAACGAAACTCCGTTCGTATGGGAAGGTGAAATTCGGCCGAGCTTGCCGGGGACTCTTAAGGCCACGTCACGTAAGTTATATACCATTGCAGCTTGCAGCGAAATACACAGACAAGCAGATTGTTACGTGAAAGTAGACCATGCGTCCAATCCAAATTTTATTCAATTCTTTTACATTTGAAGATTTAACTGAGTTGTCGACTTATCCAACGACACTCCGGACATGGCGAAACTATTTATATATTGACTACGAATCCCTTTTAAGGATAAAAGTTTGTTAGCAGTTGAAAGGAAAATATGTTACAATCATACACCGTGGGAACGAGAAATCTAACAGATTTCATCTCCATATTTTCTTTATGGTATTACGAGTAAATAATGTTGTAACAACATAGGCCCAATTTGTCATATTAACTTCACGATGACCTGTTACCATCTAGTTTGAAAGGCTTCAACTCTAAGAATATGCGTTTGCCCAGTAATCGTGACTAACCTATAATTAATATTTTCTTCTGTTTCCGCGATTATTACTCATTGAAATAAAACAATTTAACGGATTATATCGCGTATATTATCTCATATTAGTTCCCGACGTTTCGGAAGGTCACATGGTTACGGGTGGACCACCCGTGACCATGGAAAGCTGAAAAGCTTCCGAAACTTCGGGAACTAAAATGAGATAATATACGCGATATAATCCGTTCAACTGTTTTATTTCAATAACCTATAATTACCAAAGGAAGATTTTCAATTTATTCATTAGGAATGACAAGCGGTACGATAGTCTAATAACTCAGGACAATGTGCTTGTAAAATCCACGTGTCCCATCTTGATTCGTGCTCAATGCTCGAAAATCGGCGTCCCATGCTTTAAATTTCTGTATTATAGGTACATGACATTCTTTCGGGCCGTATTGACAGCTCCTCGCTCCTCGCAGAGATTAAGTTCTCTGTGCCGGCAGTCAACACGCCACGCTGGAAGGCCTCCAGCAAGATGGATCGATGATCTGGTGAAGATCGCGGGAAACCGTTTGATGAGGGCGGCACACAACCGGTCGTTGTGGAAATTCTTGGCCTTTGCCCAGCAGTAGACGTCCTTGGGCTGATATGATGATGATAAATAAATGTGTTGGATTACTAGGTCCCATACTATTGTGATACGAGGCGAATTTCGTACCACTCGTTGCATACGAACTGTCTGGCTATGCGCAGCTTTTTAAAAAATATTATTCTGACAGCAAATTCAAAATTATCTTAAAATTCTACACACGAACACACGCTCGAGCTTCATTCAATTCTGTACTTCGGACCTGATCAGATGTTGTTCTAAGTCTCACTCTTTAACAATGTTTTTAAAATCCTAAGGCCTAAGCAGAGGATAAGCGCATTATTCCTGAAACCTGAGTGCTTCGAGTGACTATTACTTATTTGAAAACATAATATAAAGTTTAATTTGAGTCTACGAGCAAAACCATACTGATGAACCGTCGTTGACAATACGTATTTAATAACACTAGGCACGGAAACGTAAGTTCACATATATTTTGTAATTAATTGCTAACTGTTTTAAAAATGTTAATAGACTATGGTACCTAAGGACTGTTTTTGTCCTCAGGTGGCTTTTCTTTTCCTTATTTACTTCAATAAATATCCTGGCCCTGGTCTCCTGTTTCCCTTATTCCGGATCCCGTGACACTATTACATACTTTATGTAATGTAATATGATTATCATCAGCCTATATACGTTCCACTGCTGGGCACATGGACGAGAAGGAATGAGCTGTAGTCTCGTCGCTGGCCCAGAGTGGATAAAACGTATAATTTATGTAATATATAGCTGTAGTGTTAATAAGTATTTTTTTACAGGCATTCGACGCTCTTCTCTCTGCCTCTGCCCAAAGACAAGCAAACAGCCATAGAGAAAATAAGCATGGGTGTGGTGGACAAAATCATCCTGTCGTTTGAGGAGGCGTGGTGGCCTCGGAACATATCGGTCTTTGGGTTTATTTGGAAGGGGGAAGATAGGAGGAAGGTGGCAGCAGCCGATTATTGGACTACAAGGATTTTTGCAGCACACCCGCCGGCTGGATCAAGTAATACCCTAACTTTGTGGACCAGTGGCGAGGTTGCTAAGGAGGTAATGACCACAATATGCAGATTTACCAACTTGCATGGAGAATCTTTATAATGTATTTGTATAGCCTACAACGCCGATGATTCTTTAATCAGAAAAGAGACTCGCAGTTGTTACAAGGAGATCGATTAACGGAAATTATGCGGGCCCTTTTGGTCTCGCGTAGAGAGCGTACTAGGTTTGGGCGCCCCACACCTCCGGTGCTACATGGAAGCTCGGCATTCAGCTCCGCCATACCGCAGACCTTGGCTGAGCGTGTGCTCTGAGTACCCTATGAACCCGCCTGCCCCACCTAACTCGTTAAAAATTTTCAAAATCAGTCTCATCCTTTTGATGCAACGTGGCTACACAGACAGATATACACATTCGTACATTGCATACAATGACTATTTTATGGTCAAAATCAACCGAAAAGTCATAATAGAGTCAATAAGACGGACCACTCGCTTGCACTTGCTGTTTTTTCTAAAGCGCGGGCGACAAGGCTGACTTTATGTGACTCTAACGTTCAGTTAATTTTGGCCCTGCGGCCCGTTTCATAAATGCTTGTAACTGGTGTTATAAGCGGAAGTCTCTTTTTAATTTATATTGTTTGAAAGAGACTTCCGCTTTTAATAAAAGTTACAAGCTTTTAAGAAACAGCTAGGCGCTTGGTATCTTCTTCTTCGTCGTTCCCTCACTGATGAGGATCGCGACCACATATTTGTTTCCACTCAGTGCGGTTATATGCTGCGTGGACCGCCCGGTGCATGCTGCCGCCAATTGCCTTCCTCATTGCATCAGACCATCTAGTAGGTGCCCTTCCTTGCGCACGTCTGCCATCAATTTGCCCTTCAATGATCTGCTTCTTTAGACAGTGCTTTGAGGACCGCATAATATGTCCGAAGAAGTTCAGGGGTCGTTAACGGCATATCGTAGAGAGTCGCGCAGTGATGTTGAGCTCTTTGAAAATCGACTCGTTAGTTCGCACCGCAGTCCAAGGTATACCTTGGTATAGTACAATACTTTTATATGTACAGATTTATATCGGTTTTTGATCAGGTGGAGTTGCTGCCAGAAGACACGGTGAAGACAAAATGCATACAACTTCTTCAGAGATTCATGGGCGACACGATGAATATCACCGTACCCCAGCCCAAGGGCATCATCAGGTCAGTTCCGACTGTTTAACTAGGTCACACTTCTTACTCGCCCCCGCTGTCTTTCCCCCCGTCGCCCGCAAACCATGGGAGTGTCACGAAAGAACTTATCGAGCTATAATTATGTGTTTGAAATTGTTTCGCTTCTTAAATTGGTTACATTGCCCAAGTTATCCTCGTAACTAATGGCCTAAAATTAGCATATTTGTCAGTTATAAAACAATTTAAACGGATTATATCGCGTATATTATCACATTTGAAATTGATCCGCTTAAATTGTTTTTTTGTAATGAGTGATAATCGCGGACACAGAACGGAATATCATGTTGTGTAACATTGTTTAAATGTCGATAGGGTTCTAATTTCAAAAAACCGGTCGAGTGCGAGTCTGACTCGTGCACCGAGGGTTCCGTACAATTTTTTACTTACCCTAACTTTATTACCTTGTACCGGTTGTGTTAAGTTTGCACCTGATATCTATAGCATTGTATATAAATCAGGTGCAAACGTAACGCAACCGGATTGTTCAAATAGGTTTTTTGCAAACAAAAAAAAAATGAGCTAGTTAGAGACATGGCTATAATTTTCGTGTAATATTTATGTTTATTAATACAAATTGAGAAAATTAAAAAAAAATCGATTGGTAAACTTCGGAGATAAAGGGGGGAATGGTGTTTTTTTCTCACATTTTCCTTAATAAAACAAAAACTAATCACAATAAAAAAATTAAGAAAATTGTTAAAAAATGTGCAGGTCATTTGACCCAGAGGCTAGACTTTCAATTTTTTTAGAAAATAAAAATATATTTTTAAATATTTACTGTGCAATACATGTGGGCTGACAATGTTTATAAATATTCCAAATTTTAAATAGTTAGCATAAGTGGTTTTTGAGATATGGCGCTTTAATAGTCGGACAGACAGACAGACGGACAGACGGACAGAGTCGGACCATAAGGATTCCTTTTGTACCTTTTTGGTACGGAACCCTAAAAAAAGGAAATGTGCTTCGGGCCTTTCGAAGTTAAGTATGCCCATAAATTCCACAACTTTCAAAAACAAATTCAACAAACCAAAAAGGTTTTATGCAACTATGTAGGTAAAACAGTACGGAAAGGATTTCGATTTCCGAGAGAAGAGCAGAGTCGAAAATGTTGAAATTAACTACTATTTGGTCTGGTTTGATTTCCTAACGTAATTTCCAGTGTATTTTCAGATCAAACTGGTACTCTAACCCGTATACCCGGGGCTGCTACACGTACGACAACCTTCTCGCTCCGCAGTACCCTGACCTGCGCGAGTGGCTCGGCAGGCCTCTCGTGGATTCGTCGGGGGCCCCCCGCGTGCTGTTCGCGGGCGAGGCCACAAACCCGCGCCACTTCAGCACCGTACACGGCGCTGCTGAGACCGGACACAGGGAGGCCGAACGGCTGCTGCGCGGATAATGTTACCAGTTACGAAATTAGAAAAATATACATCTAGACCTATTTGTTTTATCACGCGTTTGCCAATGTATAAAGTTACTGCTTACTATAAAATTAAAATGGTATCGTATAAGTTTTTTACTAGTTTCACTCCATATGCTTAGTATTTGCTTTACCCTTAAAAAACCTTTGAAACCACACTTGAAATTAAGCATCTATATTTTACTAGAAGGTGCAAGCAACTTCGTTCGTGGAGGAGAAAAAATCATAACCCCTTTTTTTCTTTAGCGTAGTTGGGTAAACAGTATCCTATAACCATTGCGGATACCCAGCTACCCATGTTCCAAAAATAGTTGAAATCCGTTTAGCCCATTTGGCGTGATGAAGCCAGAACGACACAAACATACAAAAATAAACAATTTATAAAAAATATATACTAGAAGGTACGGCTTCTGTTAAATGTATGCATGCAATATAACGTATCTGTAACTAGCTGTCACTCTACATGTCAAAACTGGTGTCTTCTGTTTCCTTCATATCTTTCCTTCTCTGTGCTAAGCTAACCGAACGACATTGTGTCCGCGAGTGCGGTTTATTCTAATATTGAGTAATTTAATCAATACCGACGAACCAACGTTGTTGTTTATTTGATAATCTCAACGTAAAGGATCTCAAATTGTAGTTTATTTTATCGCCACACGCCTAATCAACCCTTGTGCCTAAAAGCGTAGAACACGCCTAGATTAACTTGGCCTCAATAGCTTCGTCCGCGGAAGAGAAAAAGTCACAACCCGCTGTTTAACTTCAGCCTACTAGGATAAAAAGTATCCTATAACCATCTGCGGATACCCAGCTACCCGTGTACCAAAAACAGTTGAAATCTGCCATAACGACACTTACAAAGCATACGAAAAATTCACAAAATGTATTTTTCGATTCTATGACTTTAAAACAGTCATGGAAAGACGAAGGTGGAATCACATCGTTGTGGTGGGGTTCTTCTTGAAAATAAAGCACTAAACAAATGGTAGACAATTACAGTAAGTGTACGTCATTCATTATGTAAATATAAAATACAACACCTTTTTGCCCATAGTATATGACACGTTTATTTGTTCCTCGCAAAGAACAAGTATGGCGTAATACTTAGCTTGAAGAGCAGAAGCGCTACTCCGAAACTCGAAATACGACTTTCGTATGGCGCCATCCCGCTCATACAAATACAGATTCACACGACAGCGAGAAGGACGACACGATAGGCGCTTCAAATTTCGAAATTAACCCCTCAGAATAGATACTCAAGTTTGTAAATAATGCGCTATATTTTATGGTTGATAAAATAACGACTGGTATTGTACGTGACCGGTCAATATCGTTTCAAATAAGTATGAAAATAAATCGACTAAAATCATTCTAGCTAATAGCTGTGCTGTGCAGGAATTAGCAACGCTTGAAGCGTAGTTATACACCGTGGGAATGGGAAACTAGATTTTTTTTACTATATACTCTGATGTTTACGTAACAATTGGAAATATTAAGTTTCTCAGAGATGATGTGCATTTTATATTTTTATCCGATAAGTATATGTTATATGAACTCAGAATCCACCAATATCTCTTTTTAGGGTTTCGTACCCAAAGGGTAAAACGGGATCCTATTACTAAGACTCCGCTGTCCGTCTGTCTGTCTGTCTGTCACCAGGCTGTATCTCATGAACCGTGATAGTTACACAGTTGAAATTTTCACAGATGATGTATTTCTGTTGCCGCTAAAACAACAAATACTAAGAACAGTATAATTTTATGTCTGTCTGTCTATGTCAGTAACTAATATAAAATGATCGACCACCGCATACATTTTGCTTAGGAGTAGGCTCTGCTAACACTGGATTTTCATAAGTACTCTGTTTGTAGCGTATGTTTTGTACGAAACCCTCAGTGCGTCAGTCCGACTAGCACTTATGGCCGGTTTTTTAAAGTTACCTGTAGTTTTACAAAAAGTTTGATATTATAAATCTAAAGGTTTAATTTTGAGAGTCTCCTTTTTTACTTCATACCGTACAATATCCATACAAGTAGCATATCGTCAAAAAACGTAGTTATCACCTGTTAGGTTTCTTGTTCTCATGGTGTATGTGATATAAGTATATTAATATGTAATCGTTATGTATGTATGTGTGTATTTATGAAGTTATAAAAGGGACTGTCTGCGTCTCATGTAGGTTTAGTTGACAAATGGATTTTAGGCTGCTTTTGTGTGTGATTACTATCTGTTCGGCGACTAACAGGTTAGACTCTTCTCTTTAACCCACTTAATAGGGAAAGGTAATCTCTATACTATTATAAAGTTGTAAAAATGAAATATCTGTAAGATGAAGATGAAAAAATCGGCCAAGTTCGAGTTGGACTCGCGCACCGAGGGTTCCGTACAAAATATACGCTACAAATGGCCGTATCTATGAAAATCCAGTGTTAGCAGAGCCCTACTCCTAAGCAAAATGTACACGGTGCTCGATCATTTTATATTGGTTACTGATATAGACAAACAGACATAAAAAAATAGTTTTTCAGATTTATTTTATTGGTTGTGCTATAAGAGCTTTCTTCATACCAAAATTCAAGTTTCCACAACAACTGGAAATACCCTATCAATTTCAAAAAGTCTCCAAATTTACTTTTTTTGCGGCATAAACGCCCGTAACTTTTTTTTACGTAAACTTGGAAGTTTGATTTCTTCACAGCTTCAAGGGACCGTAGACTAGAGTATATAGTTTTAATTTCAGCTCGATATCGACAACAAAGTGATATTAAACCATAATAATGGTTCCGTTTTTTCCTTTTGAGGTATGGAACCCTAAAAATACTTGTATCTAACGGACTAATTAGAGATCACTAAATCATTTTTTTTTATCTTTTGTGTGTTTGTATGTGTCGCTGTGGCTTCATTACGTCTAATCGGCTAAACCAGGAGTCAGCAACCTTTTGAGTCGGAAGAGTCAAAAATTACAATTTACAAAATTTCAAAGTTTTTTAAAGAACCAAAATCATTTTTCCTGCCAACAATAAATTGTACTTTTTAATAAAAAAACGAATCTATAGAATTTAACGTCAATGGGTGCCCTTTCGCTGTGATCACTGCATACTGGTTTAAGTGTAAGTATTTTTATCAATAAAACTTACCCTAATATTACTGGTTGCACGATTTCTCATTCATATTTTTATGAAATAATAAATAATAAAAAATAAATAAATATCAGGGACAATCTTACACAAATCGACCTAGTCCCAAACTAAGCAAAGCTTGTACTATGGGTACTAGGCGACGATATACATAATATATAGATAAATTATAATACATAGAAAACATCCAAGACCCAGGAACAAACATTCGTGCTCATCACACAAACACTTGCCCTGGCCGGGATTCGAACCCGGGACCGCCAGCTTCGTTGGCCGTTGTACAACCCACTGAGCCAAACGTATCGTCGCTAAATAATAATATTAAGGCGTGTTAGTCATGAGATTTTGAGATTTATGAATTTATAAAAATAATTAATATCTCACAAATTACGCGTTTTAGGACTACATGTTATACCATACCTCTTTATATGCTCCAATTAGGCTCTACATTCGATGGTTCAAGTCTCTCTGTATAGTTGTTCCCATCACAATTTTTGTACAGCCAAATGTTTATTTGATGAAATGATCAAGATGAGAACTGTCAGATTTTGGTCTTGAATTAAAAATCAGAGTTTATAGAGCTTTTCACATCCAAAGACCCGGCATGTGGCTCGCGAGCTGCAGGTTGACGACCCCTGGGCTAAATGGATTTCAACAATTTTTAGTAAATATAATAACACCATATGGCAATAAAAGTATACAATCATATACCGATAGATATAAAAAAAATCGAAAAAGAAACATTGTTTTGTAAAAAATTGAAAGAATTTTTAATAGGAAATTGTTTTTATAATTTACAAGAGTTTTTTTTAATTTTAGTAATACGAAGAATTGATATCCTAGATTAAGTTTTAGAATAAGCTTATATATTGCTGTGCCCTAACAGGGTTTATGCTGGAACATATCAAATGTAACATCTTGTAACACCCATAAATGCAATAAAGAAATTATGAATTATAGTACAAGGGCAGCTGGGCATCCCCAGATGGTTATAGGAAGAAAAAAGAGAATTACGACTTTTTCTCCTCGCAAACGAACTTGCGGGCATCTTCTTTGATAAATAGGCCACTGAAAATTAGAGCCACGTGCACACCACTACGCACACCGAGGGTTCCGTACAAAAAATACGCTAAAAACAGCCGTATCTATGAAAACGTAAGCAGAGCCCTGCTCCTAAGCAAAATATACTCAGTGTGAGGTCATTTTATATTGGTTACTGACACAGACAGACATAATAAATTTAGATTTTGAGATTTATTTCGTGGGTTGTGCTATAAGTAGTTTTTGAACCTATTAACTGTTAGTGAGCTCACAAAAGTGCGCATTTGCTAGCTCGCAACTTGAACTAACAGACCAGCGCCATTGCGATTTCGCTATCAGTTAATAGATTACAAAACATCAACGATGTCACAACTCTAATCTGTTACAACTCACCTCTGTCTCCCCTATAAGAGCTACCTTCATACCAAATTTCAAGTTGCCAGGACAACTGGAAGTATATAGTTCAGTTCACGGCAATTTGTATGGATACACCTTTTTAACAAACTTCCAAAAAAGGAGGAGGTTCTCAATTCATCGAAATGTTTTTTTTTATGGATGTTCACCGACTACTCGAAGACTATTTGACCGATTTCAAAAAAAAATCTTTAGTTTTATAGGAGGTATTTTCTAGTTAGTCCCATAAAATTTTGGTGAAGATTTGATGATGGAATCCATGAGAAATTGAAGGAACTCCTCAAATATTGTAGGCACATGGTGATTTTGGTATTATAAGAAATATAATTAAGCATTTGCATTCAGAAAGTGTAAATTGGTGAAGTGGAACTGATGAAGAAGACTACAGAATGCCATCGGAGCTCCTCAATGATAAATGATTTACGGGTGGAAGATATCTTGATTAATTTAGCTAAGCAAATTCAGTCACAAACTTAAATGTTCCTGATGAGAATGGTACCATCGAATTGATTTGATGACGGAGCCGGAAGGTACGCACCAGATCTATGTAATAAAATAATGTATCCTAGCCGTGTTTGGGCCTGTTCGAATCGTCACGAGATACACTTTTAAGTAACGATTAACTAAGAAGTGTAAAATAAATACACTTTTTAACAAAAAAATAAAACAGACTCCAAAAAAAAAAACTAAAAAGTAAAAAAATAACGCCGTAATTCAGTTTCTTCAATTTACTTAAATCTCTTACAAGTAACCGTTTATATACTCAATCTATACAGTATATACAGTTAATGTTATTTTGGCGTCGATAAGTAAATTGAAGAAAGTGAATTATGGCGTTATTTTTTACTTTTTATTTTTTTTTTAAAGACTTATGGCTGTATCTTTTGAATTGATTGCGTTGACTTCGAAGCTTGATTTGTTCAGTTTCCCTTGAAACTATGAAAAAATCAAGCAATGTCCAAAAAATATGAAGAAAATTACAAAGATAAAGCTAAATACTTTCAACGAAAATTATTTTCAACGTGATCGAATATAGGTACAGTTTTGGAGTTATTGCCGAAAAACGGCACTTCTCAACAAAATAACGTAAGTGCCGTCGAGATACGCTCTTTTGCTAGTGCACTCTTTCATATCGTGTTTTTTCTGTAGTACGTTTTTTCGTATGAACGGCTGCGGAACCCTACACTGAGCATGGCCGCCATGCTCTTGGCCGGTTGTTTCTCATATATACTTTAGCAGATAAGAGGAGAATGCGTCCGTATGCCATCTTCAGTGGTTAAATGAACTAAGATAAATAAGAGCAATTTTCTTTAAAGTTTTCCTTTCGCCCCTCATCGGAACCAATTCTTGTTGCTAAGGAACACTCCCCAATTAATATTTCTGAACGATAACATGACGTCAATGTCAGGATGTCAATGTATAAATATAAACAGGTGAGGTGATATCCGTCAACGGCGTCAACAAAATCACGGAATACACCAATATTTAATCTTTTACAATCAAAAACCGCTAATTACCTCATAATCTTTCGACTCATCCTTAATATTATGTAGTGTTATCTCCTCTAGGCATTTCTTATCGATACTCGTAATAGTTTTCAGTTATTAAATGTAAGTATTAAACTCGACGACGTATATAACCTTAAATACGCTTCAGTGTTTACTTTTAACATAACGAGACCAGATGTTTCGATATCATCGCGCTCCGCCTTGTGAAAGGTAGTTTATGTGATAGTTATTTACTGTGTCTGTATTTGAAAAAATCTATAATCGTTTGGCAAAAATATCGAAAAAGGTAAGGCATGATTATTCTGGTTAGGCGTAATGATTCTCGTAATATGAGGAACTCTGTACAGTACTGGTTATATCCAGTTAGTCTGTGTAACGTGTGTGTTTTATAGCAAGTAATCTGTACTATTATGAAGTTGTAACAATTAAATGATCATTAAAGATATTTTGATTAAATTGCTGTTTTCCCTGGACGCAGTAAGGGGTTCTTATAGAGGGGAATGAATAGGTTTTTAAAGGGTCGGTAACATGCACGTAATGCCCCTGGCATTGTAAGCATTCATAGGCTGCTGCGGTAACTGCTTAACATCAGGCAGGCTTGAGAAGTATAAAACAATATATACTGAAATTGGATATATGTTTTGTATTTGGAATTGTCTGTAGCGACATCATGCTATATTGGCTTGGTGTATCTTGACCATATTTCATACAGCTATAGCTGGACATCCATAGATATTGAATACTGTAAGCGCAACTTTAGTTAACATTATTAACCATAAACGGGTCTAATGCGATATGTTATATGATTTAAGAGAAGTAAAACACAAAGTGGAATGTAGGGATATTACTCCACCGACAAGAGCTTAGGTCTTAAATAGATGATGATCCAGTGACAACTCGCTGTTTCACCAGTGCATTTGCTACCATGATGCATTAAACAGTGTTAAAAATTGGATATTAAAGGTAAATAAAAGATAATGCATTATAGTGTCATATTTATAGTTAACAAATCGTAAGACTATAAAGTGTTTAGTAAAACAATCGGTGAATTAATGAAAATTAGTGTAAACATGTTTTTTTCATTACATTCAACTTTTATCAAAATTAAATTTCAACAATTTATAGTGACACTGGGTCAAAACTGAATTACCCTAAAAAGTGAAAAATTTAAAATGTTACAGTATTATTATTATTGTTAATTTGTGGGCCTTCTGTATGCCGCCTCGACCAGATTTGATCTATTGTGGCAGCCCTTTATTAGAGTTCACTACTGAGGCCCGTTGAGTCTAGGAATTCCCAAATTCTTTGGGCAGTGAAATGTTGTATCTCTTCCGGGGGCACGACATGTTGCCCTAGGTAGATACTTCTTTTCCTCATGAGTGGTCCACAGGAGCAGAGGATATGCATTGCAGTCTCCTCTGTCTCTTGGCAGAATCTGCATACTGCGTCCTGTTTCATACCCATTTGAAACAGGTGCTTATTTACTTTGCAGTGACCTGTCAGGATTCTTGTTATTGCGCAGGTTTTTGGTCTTTTGAGCTGTAGTATCTCTTTCGACAACTTTTGCTTGAATCCCTTAATTAAGGTTTTCGAGTGATTTTGTCCTTTTACGAGCTTAATGTTACAGTAACTGTAATACTGAGGCAGCAACTTGTTAATTGTACATGGTATAAAATAAAACAAGTTTATTATTAAAATATGATAATAATATTATGATGTGTTTCCTTTCAGCTTTACTTTTATAATCACAAGCAGCTAGCCTTGAAAGGCTCATTCAAATATTCATATTAGCTTATTATTATTTCTATAGGAATCTTTATGTTCTATATAACATTTTAAATGTTACTTTTTTTAAAAGATTAATAAACTATAATTAGTATAATGTTGTAATTTTTTTTTTTTTACTTATCGAGATAATATCTACTTATTGAAAGTCATAACTTTATTTCAACATCGTATTGTAGAAGTGTCTACAAAATTGAGCATGCAACTAAGAACATAAGTCTCATATTTTTAGAAGATTTTCCAGCCGTGCCGAGCGAACCCGAAGTTAGCCGAACGCGACTCAAACGATGTTGTAAGTTTCGGCGCGGCCGAAAGGTTCGCCTGTTTTTTGGTCGTAACCGAACCTCTAACCGAAACCGAATCTTTTGTCGGACACTTATGAAAACCCTGTACACATTTGGAAAAAGACAAAAAATTCTCAAACAAGCGAACCATCTTTTTAACCATATCTAAGAACACTTGATGAAGTCAGCTTTCGAAAAAAAAAACGAATTCATAATCGATTTCAGACCTTTTTGCCACAGACAGACGTAGAAAGGTATGCAGATACACATGCGGCAACCCTTCCATCAAACTTAAAATAAATAACTTAACCCCTCTTTTATAGCCATTGTCTGTTGCTCTTTCTAAGATCAACAACAAATTTAAATTTCGTTTCTAGCTCGAACATGGTGCATTACGACACTATAGTGATCGGTCTGGGTGCAGCGGGCGTCACAGCGGCCACCACCCTTGTGCGCGCTGGCAGGAGAGTGCTGGGTCTGGAGGCGCAGTCCCGTATTGGCGGGAGGGTGCACACGGTGCCGTTTGGAAATGGACTTGTTGAGCTGGGCGCTGAATGGTAAGACACAGGCAGACAGATAAACTGAACTGGTTATTATCTATTCTAAACTATTATAACGTTGTAAAAATGAAATGTTTGTATGTGTCGTGGCTTCATCACGCTAAATCGGCTAACCGGATTTCAACTATTTTTGGTACACGGGTAGCTGGGTATCTCCAGATGGTTATAGGATACTTTTTACCCGACTATGCTAAAGAAAACATGAGGGGTTATGACTTTTTCTCCTCCGCGAACGAAGTTGCGGGCGCCTTCTAGTTATTATTCAGCCTTTATTATTCCTTTAGCTCATTTATTTTTCAGTTTTTTTTTATTTAATGGATGCTTTGATGCTCTGTGCTGTCCTACTATTGTCTTGGCTGGTGGTCTTGGCCACTTAAAGTAGGATTTTTAATTAGCTGTAGTAAAGTGAAGATTTCGTTGTTTAGAAAGAATTTTACAAAAGTATACATGAAAATACGTGTAACCGGTGATATTATGGTAACTTTTATTCATAAGAAATACTGTACTACTGCGATCATGAAGTAATCACGGTCGACGTGTATCCGTAAATGTCAGTTTACTCCAGCTAATTAAAAATTCTACTTTAGTAATTTATTTGGTCCATCTGAACTGGTAGATATGCTCAAATAATAGAGGAAGGGTGCCCCTGTATGTGTGCGTGTGTGTATGGTGTGTGCGGAAAAGGAACATTTGCTCAGCAGTAATCTAGTTTAGGAAGTTACGGATAAATAAATTGTGCTCCAGGATCCACGGGAACCAGAAGAGCCGCGTGTTCGACCTGACCGCTCAGCACAACATCACCACCGTACCCCAGAGCCTGGTGATGGAACCCTTCCGGTCTGACGGCTCGCCCGTGAACGCCGAACTTGTGAATGAATTGCTTGACTTCGCCCTGAACATCGTTGATCACCCTCCCGACCAGCCGGAGCCACTGGGCACGTTTATCACGTACAAGTAAGTAAAAACATACTAGCTAAAAATACCTGTATTTTGTATAATACCGGTATTTCTAAAAACCGGTATTACTAAAAATACTGATATTTTGATACCGGTATTTCTACAAATATTTTCGGTTGCAGACAAGCCTGTTTATTTCTTCTGCCAAAACCGGTTTCATAGGTTGGTGTCATCCCTAGTCAAGCCTCTTGGCTTATTTATTACAAGACTAGAAGGCAGCGGAGGAGAATAAAATCATAACCATCTTTTTTATTCAGCGTAGTCGGGTAAAAAGTATGCTATTACCACATGTGGATACCAAGCTACTCGTGTACCAAAAAATCTCTAGCCGTTTTGGCAAGATGAAGCAATAACAACACATACAAAAAAATCCAAAAGAAATATTTTTCGATTCAGTTGAATCATTATACGGACGTATTACTTTTTTATATATATATTCAATCATAGACATTTCAAATTTACAACTTTATAATAGTAGGTATAGATAACCATAGTAACAATAAAAAACGTTTTAGTTTAAAAACGGTAGTTTTTTTTATTTGAAACCATACCGGTAATTTTAATAATATATCGGTATCAATAAAATTCTACTAATACTGCTGGTATTATTAAAAAAAAAAAGCTGTATAATTTCAGTAAACAAATTGCAAAAGTTCGATATTTATGACAATATAGTACGATATTCAGATTAAAAAGATATAATTAACCTTTTGAGCGCCAAGCAGCGAAGTAATACGACGTTACCTAGACGCCACAGCAATAAGACAAAATGAACCTTCAAAATAAAATAGCGATTGCAGAACGAGGTATTGATATTATATTCGGAGTTTTTAACCATGAAAGGTCCGATTTTTTTTTACGGGATAATTTTTACACAAATCGAACTAGTCCCATGGTAAGCTCAAAAAGGCTTGTGTTACGGGTACTAGACGACGATATATTTAATAGATATATAACTAATACATATAGAAAACATCCAAGACTCAGGAACAAATATTTATGCTCATCACACAAATATTTGCCTTTACCGGAATTTGAACCCAGGATCTCAGCTTCGCCGGCAACGTTACTCCCACTGACCTTAACCGGTCGTGCATATGCCGCTAGCGTTAGTATAATGTATTTTCGATGACGTCTGCGATGTCTGTGGCGGTCAAAAGGTTATATAAACAAGGGTTCTTCCATTAACACATTCTCAACCGCGAGCCCTCTGCTAGCAAGTTTTCGCTACATATGGTTTTCCCCATGTTATCGGCTACGAACGTAGCGCTACGACAATGTCGGTTGCGAAAGTGTTATTTACGTGATGTTTTTTAGCAACTCTATAAGAGTTTTATATTTGTAGTTTTATGCCTTATGGCATTAAGTTCGCCTTTTGTATAGTACTTTTGGAGACATTCTGAAAAAGGCCAAGTGAAAAGTACTCTAAACCGGCGAGCATGCATGAAGAAAGATTAATGAATGTTGATGAAGCGGCAGTTGTATGCCAGGACCGTAGCAAGTGGAAGGAGGTAGTCTCTGCCTACCCCGTAATGGGAAAAATGCGTGATTGTATGTATGTATGTTTGTACGGTAAGTTTTCTTTTGTGCAATAAATATTAAATAAATAAATTATTTCTGTATGTCCAGATTAAAAGACTACATTGCCGAACACAAACCCGAGTTGCTAAAAGACCAGGATTTCATCAACGAGTTCCTCGAGTTCGCGAATCTCCTGACGAACAACTACGAAGCCTCCAACGACTGGACAGATGTGACCACCATCAGTCGGTACGAAGAGTTGGAGGGGCCGCAGCTGATAAGCTGGCACCGGTACGGGTATAAGACTTTCTTCGAAATGTTACTGGTAAGTATATCCTTTTAGAGCGTTTTTTTCAGGGTTCTGTACCCAAAGGGTAAAACGGAACCCTATTAATAAGACTTCGCTGTCCGTCTGTCTGCCACCAGGCTGTATCTCGTGAACCATGTTAGTGACAGTTGAAATTATCACAGATGATGTATTTCTTTTGCCGCTTTAACAACAAATAACCTTCTTTGAAATATTACTGGTAAGTACATATATCCTTTCGGAGCGTTTTTTTAGGGTTCCGTACCCAAAAGGTAAAACGGGACCCTATTACTAAGACTTCGCTGTCCGTCTGTCTATCTGTCTGTCTGTCACCAGGCTGTATCTCGTGAACCGTGATAGCTTAGCAGTTGAAATTTCCACAGTTGACGTATTTCTGTTGCCGCTATAACAACAAATACTAAAAACAGTATAATTTTGTCGGTCTGTCTATATCAGTAACTAATACAAAATGATCGAACACCGCGTAAATTTTACTTAGGCGTAGGGCTCTGCTATCACTGGATTTTCATAGATACGGCCGTTTGCAGCGTATATTTTTTAAGGAACCCTCAATGCGTGAGTCCGACTCGCACTTGGCCGGTTTTTTATTTTTATTTACTAAGAAACTAGAAGATGCCCGCAACTTTGTTCGCGGAGCAGAAGAAGTCATAACCCCTCTTTTTTTTCTTCAGCGTAGTCGGGTAAAAAGTGTCCTATAAGCATCTGATGATGCCCAGCTACCCGTGTACCAAAAATAGTTGAAATCCGTTCAGCCGTTTTAGCGTGATGAAGCCACAACGACACATACAAACATACATAAAATCCAAAAAAAATTTTTCGCTTCAGTGACCTTAAAATAGTCTGTTACAATATTTTTTACATATGTTTAATGTCCTGACATTTCATTTTTACAACTTTATATTAGTAAAGATAAGATTCAAAGATTCTCTCTTCTTCTAGAACACGTACAACGGCGCGCCAGGCCTGCCCAACCTGGAGTTGAAATTGGACACGGAGGTGACACACATCACGGCCCCGCAGCATCCCAATGAGAGGGTCACCGTCCATTGCAAGGACGGCAGCTCCTATGTGGCTGACACGGTCATAGTCACCGTTTCTCTTGGAGTACTTAAAGCCAAGTAAGTGGGGATTTAGATTATCTATACTATAGGGTTGTTCTCAATTTTTTTCGTGGTATGTACCTTTCAATAACAGAAATACTGGTGAAAAAACTACTTGAATGTCATAAAAACTCCACGAGATACAACTACGTTAGAATCACATTTTTGGACTTTCCCAAAAACGCTCCATACTAAACCCTAGGAAGGCGTGACGTCACACCTTCCTACCTTTTATGGGGAAATTAAGAACTTTGTTCTGCAGCTATGTTAAAACTTCCGTTTATCGAAACGATTTCTTAACAAACGTTACCGTACATTTCATGGGTTTATTCCATCAAATCAAATCAAAATATCCTTTATTCAAGTAGGCTTAGATACAAGCACTTTGGAATTGTCAGTTACAATGAGAGAAGTCTTTGCTGGGAAACATACAATATGATCCAACATTTGTTGCAAGGATTAGGGAAACCCAGAGAAACCTAATCAGATCATAAAAACCTAGTCAGATCATGGTATTATTATTTATAAATATTTTCATACTTTAAAAATGGACTTTCCCCACCTATTTTTAAAGGTTCATAAAACAAGATGCACGTAAGGTATCGAACTCAAGGTTTTATTAGGATTTTTGTCATAAAAACTGCCATTTCACATCAAAATTTTATTGTATTAGTACAGTCAACATCCCTATTATAAAGTTAAGTTAGTAGACGACTGGTTTAGCTCAGCGGGAGTAACGTTGCCTCCGTGTTGCTAAAGGTGATGAGCAATAAATATTTGTCCCTGAGTCTTATAGTATAATATTACAATTTGAGCCATTTTTGGTACATGGGTAGCTGGTCATCCACAGATCATTATAGACTACGTTTTACCCGACTATGCTGAAAAAAGAGGGCTATGATTTTCTGACGAAGGCACCTTTTAGTGGTACTAGAGCCATTCTAAAAAACCTTAAGTACTCCAATTATTTTCTGAATTAGAAAATGTTATGTTTTTTCTACTGAAAAACAAATTTTCTACTAATAGGAGAAAAATAGTGTCCCACAATTTTCATACAATTTTTGTACTTTCCGTTCCGTTACTCCAATAGAAAATGTTGAAAATCCCATACAATAAAGTAACGGAATAAAACTAAAAAATAAGTAATGTTTATTCACCTATTAGGATTAATAGTAGGTACTCATCAAAACAAAAAACATAAAATATCCAAATTCAGAAAAAATGGGGTTACAGTTTTTATTAATGGCCCAGTAATAAAGTTCATTATTTTTTGCAGGCATTCGACCCTTTTCTCACCGCCTCTACCCAAAGACAAGCAAACAGCCATAGACAAGATCAGCATAGGTGTGATGGATAAGATCATCCTAACGTTTGAGGAGGCGTGGTGGCCGCACAATACCTCATTCTTCGGCTTCATATGGAAAGGAGAAGACAAGAGGAAAATGGCGTCTGAAGATTACTGGACGACCAGGATTTACGGCGCCAGTAGACCTATGGGATCAAGCAACTCATTGACGTTGTGGACTAGTGGAGATGTTGGTAAAGAGGTGAGTTTCGACCGGCTTATAACTTGACCAACACCGCTATACCGCGCCTTAGGTATGCGAACGGCGAGACGGGGGGCAGACGGAATGACGAATCAGCGGCTGCTCTCCCCCACCCGTCCCGCCGCTCGCATACCTAAGGCGCGGTACAGCGGTGTTGGTCAAGCTATAGTACTCATAACAAAAGTCATAACCCGTCGTTTTTTGTTCAGCGTAGTCAGGTAAAAAGTATCCTATAACCATCTGGAGATACCCAACTACCCGTGTACCATAAACTGTGGAAATCTGTTTAGCCAATTTTGCGTGATGAAGCCACAACGACACATACACATATACATAAAATCCAAAAAAAATATTTTTCGTTTAAGTGACCTCCAAATAGGCCGTAACAATCAATTTTTTGAAAATATCTTCAATGTACAGACATTTCATTGATACAACTTTATAATATTTGTGTTATGAGTACTAATGCTTGACCAACATCGCCTCATTGACTTTACCATGGTACTAATAGGGTACATGCATGATTTTTTTATCGCTTTTCTTAACAAAATATGAAAATACCGTAAAAACGGTTTCAAAAAGTGAAATTAAAATTGGCCAAGAAATACGCATGATATAGGCATATTAAACTGCTTCACTTCACTTCACTCTTTTGTCTGTAGCTACTGTGCAAAGCACAATTCTGCCAATGTCTAGTGTTGGGCTTTACACGGTACATAGATATAGGTCCATTGACAGTTTTCACAAAATCCGGTTTTTCCTGAGGACAAAGAGGACTTACACATATACAATTAACCGTACCAATTTCGAACAGATATCTCGAACCAGGATTATAAACTGCTAATTAAACGGCGATTGGACAGAGCGGTCCAACATGTACTGTTACGTCATAGTCCACTCCGGCCATATAAACTCCATATTAAATTCCGTTTTGCTAGAAAGAGATAGAATAAAATGTTTGATGACTTATATCTTGGTTATTTATATAGTTATTCGAATTGTATAAAATGGCCCCCTTTATGACCGACCTTCTATGACTCTCCAGCCCTTGTTCTGTATATATGCAAACAATATTTCCAATCCATTTCCCCGTTATCGCGGGGAACATGGACACACTAACAAACACTTTCGCATTTACAGAATATTTTTTTATTTTATTTTTATTTTATTTATTTGGCACACTAAACAGATAACATTCAAAATAACATATAACAATACATAGAACAGGCTTTGTACAAAAATGCCATCCAAAACAAGTATGCACAACATGATTAAAACAATACAGTAACATCGTAAAATACCCTAAATTAAAAAATAACTATTATCAACATGGCCAAACTGTTAAATATAACATAATAATTATTTTCTGAGCATCTCAGAACAGAATTAATTTGCATTATTGTTACGAGTAATAATTAACAATATTAATGATATTAACAGGTGTTTAACGCGAAAGCACTTCTACAATCTGCCTCCTGAATACCAGAAATCGTGGATTGAAAATGTCAATATTCTTGTCTTTTGCCACTAGGTCATTGTACTGACGGCACATTCTTACAATGGGATTGTAATAGGAAGTAATAGGAAGGAAGTAATAATGATTGGATTATGCTTAACCTCGGAAGGATTACTAATAAATGAGCCAAAAATGTTTCCGAAATTGTGTCGTTTTTCAAATACATATAAAATTTTACAACCTTGGTTTTTTTTGCAATACTGTATAATTTTCATAATTTGTTTTAGTGTAATGATTTACGAAACAAGTACGTGCACGAAAACTTACGTAAAGAAGTAAGCATGAGTATGTTTATTTAATCTAGAAAAAAATATTAAAAATAAACATGAAATTAATGAAAAAAAAAGTTTTATTTAAAACGTTAAATCCCACATTCTAAAAAAAAATAAAATAAACATTGATAATTCTGCAAGAACATAGATTTCTAGGAGGCCGAAGCCTTAAGCAAATTGGCAGAAAAGGGCTGAAGATTAAGATTTCCAGTACCGGTATTTTACCGGAATCTTGACTCATACGAAAAATACTGGTATTGGAATTCGTCCTATACCGACACTTTCAACGAATATAAAGTAATGTTTCCTTGTTGTTGCCAGGTTGAAACCATGCCAGAAGACATTGTGAGAATAAAATGCGTGAAGCTCCTGCAGAAATTTATTGGTGACACGATGAAGATCACAATTCCACAACCTACTGCTACCATTAGGTTTGTTTTACTGAAACACTTTACGGGTAGCTCCCATTTGTTCTATGGAACATGACGTCATCGAATTACATACATTATTTTTCTTTCCATAGAACTATATACTACTCGTAGCTTTTCGAGTAGTTCACATGTTCTTTAGAAAAAAAGGGAAGGAAATATGTCGTTTTGTTCTATCATGTCATGTTCAATGCCGATGGATGCGTGCGCTAGTCGTTAGCGTGCCGAATTGCCCTGGGACTGGTGACCCCGGAATAAGGCCAAACCCTTACCTGGTATGCGGGGTCTGCTGGGTTCGTATCCCTAGCTGCTGGTGGTGAACGCAAATGGCGGCGATGTGGTTCGCAACCCATCACGTCTCGGTCCCAGCGAGAGCAAAGAGTCGGCTATGCGTGACTGTATGTATGTATGTATATATGTTCCATATAACAAATAAAAATAAAATATTAGATAATTACAACATAGGAGGAGACGCGATTCAAAGGATCTTGGTGTGACACTCGATAAGAAACTAACTCTTGATCGGCATATTAGCATTGCCACCGCTAAAGCTTACCAGATGCTAGGATTCATTCTTAGAGCTGCCAAACCTTGAAAAAAATACACGTCGTACCTACTTTTGTATAAGTCTCTAGTCCGACCCTACCTGGAATATGCATCAGAAGTTTGGAAACCCCCTCTATACGACATACAGCAACCAGGTGGAGTCTATCCAGAAACGATTCTTGAGAGCCCTCAACTATAGGCTTACCCATGCACCCTTGTCATATGACAAACTTCTTGGCCGTTATAAGCTTAAGACGTTGGCAAGCAGACGTAATACGCAAGACGCAATGGTTCTGTACAATATATGTACAGGCTACTACGACTGTCCGGAATTATTGCACAGTATAAGTTTCCGAGCTCCTCCGCATAGAACGCGAACCAATACCTATTCGCGGTCCCGATGGCAGCGACCAACGCAGGGGTTCGAGCACCTCTACGCAGAATGTGTGTGCAATACAATAAAAGCCTGGTCTCGGTTGATATATTTTGTAACAAGCGTGCCAGTTTCAGGCGCAAAGTAAACCTTTTTCTGTAGTATACTCATGTTACCTCTAAACTATTTATTTGTTATTATATACGTTCTTAAGAATTGTACTCTTGTGCTCTTAATCTGCAATGTGCTAATTGTCCTGAATTATTAATTGTATCGGCTTAACCTTCAGCTATACAGCGTGGTCTCATATACAGTTTATATAATTCCATAATGTATTGATCCAGTGTTGTTTATGGCAATGCCACCTTACTCACTTGCACAAAATCTCGGTGGGATCTGTGTTAGGATATAGGCTATACCTAATTTAAGAATTCTGTTCATGTGTTACTGTTCTGTCTATGTCTGTTTTTTTCCCCAGTAAAGAAAATAAATAAATAAATAACAAATGAGAATATGAGGTATAAAAACAAATGAGGTATAGTTTGTACGTAGAAGTGACGTCACGTGACATTTTGACTCAATTTGTCTCCTTTATTTTTTGATTACGCAAAAAAACACAGTCTCTATATTTTGGAGGTTGGCTTGTTCGTACGTAAAAGAAGTTCAGGCAATATTAATGTCCTCACGAGCTGTACGACAACAATATGTCTATAAACTATACAAGCCTCGTTCTCGACTTAAAATTGTTTCAAAGAACTGCTATATTATATGTATTGACATTTTTAATAAATTACCTGATATTTTTCGAACAATGACTGAACAGAAATTTAAACAAAATGTAAAATCATGGCTTTTTGACAAGTGTTTTTATAGTTTAAAACACATGGAAGCTAATTAACTTAATTGCGACATTGCTAATTTTCTTGTGAGATTTGAAAAATAATGACATTTATAAACATATCTATTTATTTTTAATTTAAGTTTCTGCAATGTATTTATTTAAAAAAAATTACTGTACTCCTGTAAAGGTAGGATTCGGAATGACTATTTTTATGTGCTACTTTATCTGCAAATGTAATATTATGTAACTGAATTCCATAGGCAATACATTCATTCAAAAGAAAAAATACGTCACCAATATTTATTAGTGCTCTACATGACGGACTTATTATTAAAATTTTGTCATCATCCCGTAACGCACGGACGAAATAGTGATTGCTTAAATCAGTCTTTCTCAAAGTGGGCGATTTCGCCCCCTTGTGGGCGCTGGAGGCCTAGAGGGGGGCCGTAAGGGGCCCAGAAAAAATTGGGGTTGTTGTAGGTGTTTAGGGGGGCGATTTGTAATTGCATCGACTTAATATTTTAAAAGTCTTTGAAATTCAATCTTACTGCACAACATCAATTATTTAATTAGTTCATATTTCTATCCTGTTTGATTGTACAAATAAAAACTAAACATATTTAATACTAGTAACTATTCCGCGGATTCGCCCGTGCTTATACCTAGATAGATAGAGATTTGATTGTTTCGGAATGAAAAGTAGGCTATATCACTCTCCGGCCTTTCTTCTATGCCTATCCCAAAAATCAGGTCAATCAATCGATCCGTTTAGAAATTAAAAAAGAGACGCAAACAAACAAATAAAAACACACAAACACACTTTTGCATTTATAATATTAGTATAGATAAGTTCCGATGATAGCCCGCGAGCACCATGCTAAATATAGCACACTATAATTTAATTTAAAGTTATAGTGGTTTTTAAGTTAAGAAAAATAGGGGGCGCTGAAAAACATTTATTTTTAAAGTGGGCAGTAGACAAAATAAGTTTGAGAACCTCTGACTGTTTGGCTTCGACGATGGTGACGCCCTTCCACACTCCAACTGACAGACTGATATACTCTTCTCTCATTATTACAATATTTTCTGTTTTCTCTGTGATTTAAAAGATTAAATAAATTCTTGAATGATATAATTTAAACACCTTTGGCTTAAATACTTGTGAGAGGTAAAATACAGCAGCGTCTTCGTGTCTGACCTGTCCTATACTTCCAACATTTGTCTTCATTCGCAGGTCCACCTGGCACACGAACCCGTTCACGCGCGGCAGCTACTCCTACGACAATTTGCTGACGCCGCAGTACCCCGACGCACGCGCGTGGCTCGGCAGGCCTCTCGCGGACTCGTCGGGAGCCCCGCGCGTGCTGTTCGCGGGCGAGGCCACCAACCTGCGCCACTTCAGCACCGTGCACGGCGCATCTGAGACAGGACACAGAGAGGCCATGCGGCTCTTGCCGGGTAGTAGCAAAATATAAAGCTACCTGACGTTTATTCAATACCGGTATTATTATTACCGGTATTTTGGAGGTCACAGGGAGGACAAAAGATGTTACCGGTATAGTCTTGATACCATTTTGATGGATAATGTATATTTCACATTTAGGATGTACATGAATTACGCCGCACGTACAACAATTTTTACAATACAAAGTCGTGGTAAATACTTTTTTAAGAATATTATTTATGTTTGTGTCACAAAGTCATTTGTTATTAGAACTTTTAATACCGGGAGGTTTTATATGAACACTATCGGGATACCGGTATTGTAGTTACTAAAATTGGTATTTGAAGCCCGAATGAATAACAAATTGCATTTTGTACTTTATCATATTTTAATGCTGCAATCAAATCTAATTGTGTATAATTTTTGGTAATTACTTTTATATAACTAAGCAGAAATGAAAAAAAAATATCATAATTATAATAATATTAATTTTATAATCTATGAACGCCAAACTTGCCAAACACAAATGACGACCGGTTTGGCTCAGTGGGAGTAACGTTGCCTGCGAAGCTGAGGTCCTGGGTTCAAATCCCGGTAAGGGCAAATATTTGTGTGATGAGCACAAATATTTGTTCCTGAGTCTTGGATGTTTTCTATGTATATAAGTAATATATCTATTAAATATATCGCCGTCTAGTACCCATAACACAAGCCTTATTGAGCTTACCATGTGGCCAGAGCGATGTGTGTAAAATTGTCCCGTTATATTTATTATTTATTATTATTATCTGTACTTTTACCGTTTTAAAAATACATTTTTCTACATCTGTGACTCCGCAAATCATGCTAAAAAGGCATACTTTTTAGATTGGACCATCACTCTATACTCTATGGTTTATATTATATGCCACTGAACTATAATACCTATATTATACAACTCCGCACAGAACTATATTGAATTAAAAAAAAAGATCGCGGTGTTTTTGCAATTATTTTTTTAGCTATGTTTCATTTACTGTAGTTTATGGGTTACTCGTAGAAAAA
The DNA here is from genome assembly GCA_905404275.2 of Hedya salicella. Lineage (NCBI taxonomy): Eukaryota > Metazoa > Arthropoda > Insecta > Lepidoptera > Tortricidae > Hedya > Hedya salicella. Next base: position 7,522,190 of record FR990120.1, read on the forward strand.
GTAATGTATGCAATGTAAGTCTCGTACCTTAATTAGGCCACTCAGCGTCGTGGCCTAAACGCGGTACTCGAAAAAGCATACATTAACGATTGCATAAAATACTATTTAATGATATTTAAATATACATGTACTCTATACTACAATACTACATACATGTAATGAAATATGTAGTACATTGTCAAAAAATTCTGCACATCAATTGTGCTCAATTATATCTAAATTTGCCCTAAAATAACAGAAATACTCAGCTTTGATTGCCAAGATTCGTTGCTAACAAAGATGCCATAGTCATTTATTATTAAGTCAAGTATTAATTAATTTAAATTACAGTACTGATTGGTTACCGGTAATAAATATCGGTAAACACGATTAAAAATATAACGATATCTACAGTAGATTGTTTTACGGGGGTTTAAATACGTAATTTTGACACGAAGTGATTACATCTGAAATCCAGATTGACGTGTAATCAATCTGACTGTCAATCCAATGTGACTGCCGAAATGGCTTGTAGCCTCGTTTAAGAAATTGATACGGTTAACAATAACACGGTCAATATTTTTGGCCACTTTGTGAACCTAGTCCACACAAAAACCTTTGTTACCATCGTAGGTATATTATATGATACATTCGGATCTAAGTTATTTTCAAAAATAATACTAAATACGAGTATTGTTATGAAAGCTAGTTAAGGAAGAAGTCTTTCGTTTTGGTGTTTAATTTTTTTGTTTAAAATTATCAATTCTACCACAATATGACAACAATATAATACACTAAAAATACTCATAATTGCACATCTCAAATACACAGAACAAAAGAGTCAACAGGCGATCTTTTCGAAAGATATAATCATTTATTCGTTAGCATACAAACAACAAGAAACAGTAAGTTAAGAAAAGATAATTTTATTTCACGATCAAAATTTGAATAAAAATTTGCTTATGTAAAAATTATACGATATTATATCATGATCGTCAAAATATAAGGAATATTGAAAATAAACAATGTACCTACATAATGTTAAAACAAAATAAAATAATAAGAGAAAATAATAACAAGATCAACTAGGATTCAAATCGACCCGACAACGATCGACATCGCAGCATTAAAAACAATAAAAAAACATAATAAAAGTAATGAATTAATAAAAAAAGAATAGGTATGTTAACGATTAAATGTTAAAACACAGGCAAATATATAAATCCAAAATAAATATTATTAAATCAAAATAAGGATCGTCATCAAAAAATTAAAAACAAAAATAAACTTACAATATCAATAACATTGTCAATATTAAAACAGAAAAAAAATACAATAACAATAAATATAACTAGTATGTCACGGAATGGGTGGGATAGGTCTGTTCTGTATTGTTATCTGTGTCGAATAGACACGATGACTGGGTATGAAAATCAAAATACTAATTAGTCCGCCAGTTAGAAAATAAAAAAACATTGGACACGTATTTTTTGCTTTTTGAAAATAATTAAAAAATACTCAGATTAATCGCATTGAAGTTTAGGAGTGGGGGCTCGTGACGTCACTCCTAGCTAAAATTTGTACCTAAGAGTGACGTCACGCGTCATTTTGACTCAATGTATCGCCTTTATTTATTTGATAATGTAAAAAATGAAAAAAATACGTGTCCAATATTTTTTAATAATCTGCATGACGGACTTATTATTAAAATTTAGTCACCATCCCTATTATTATCATATCTCAAAACATTATAGGGGCCACTCAAAATTTTGACCTTAACGTGAAAATATATATTAGTCAGTAAAAAAAAATTACAGTCTCGAGCTAAAGAGTCTTTTGTTTCTGTTTAGGCTACTAATCGATTAATTAGCAGCCACAAAAACTAAACAGAAATTCGGCGCGTAAAAGTGCCCCTATTTTATTTTGAGTACAATATATAACTGTATATTTCTTGCTTTTGAGGATCAAAAACAAATACGTAATGTTAAAATAACATAAATAAATGAATTATTTACGTAATCTATGTAAGAGTTACCTTTATTATCGTTTTCTATATATTTACAGTTTTATTACGTTATAAACTAAAACTATAAAGTTTTGTATTTTCGTAGTGTAGAAATAAAGCGTTGAAAATACTTGCAGTTTTATTAAAGTATCAAAAGCGCAGATCCCTGTTACTTTTTGTATGAAACTACGACTTTGTTACCATGTATTATTACCAGTGATCGTAAATTTGGTAGTATTTTTGGTGCAGCGATCAGGTCCCCATTTCATAAACGTGACAGGTGACAATTGACAACGACAATTCGACGTACATTGCTGGGTCGCCGGGTAAGTGTATGCCTGGCATCATGATGGGGAAGTAACGTATGCCGAATTGTCGTTGTCAACTGTCACCTGTCATGTTTATGAAATAGGGGCCAGGGTATGTGGAAAATACCAACTTAATGATAGAACATAGTTAATATTGTCGACAGTAACCCTAATCCATTATTTCGGTTGAAATTTGCCACACCTATGGCACTCTACCATGATTGCTACCAATTTTACAAACACTGATTGTTACAATAATTACCATGCATTATTTAAGAAATAATAATTACTAGAAGGTGGCCGTGACTTCGTTCGCGGAGGAGAAAAAGTCATAATCCCTCTGTTTTTCTTCAGCGCAGTCGGGTAAAAAGTATCCTATAACCGTCTGTGGATACCCCGCTACTCGTGTACAAAAAATAGTTGAAATCCGTTTAGCCGATTTGGCGTGATGAAGCCACAACGACACGTACAAACACACAAAAACTCCAAAAAAAAATTTTCGCTCTAGTGACCTCCAAACTCCGTTACAATAGTTTTTTGAAAATATCTTTAATGTAAAGACATTTAATTTTTATAACTTTATAAATAGTATAGATATCGACATCTTATTTATCGATATCAAATCCCTAGCAGTCCCCGAGTTAGCCTACGCATTCTTGTGAATCAAGATTTATTTGACTGACCTATTTCAGTATCAATAACATTGTGCTTGAACATACATGAGTCTTATATCTAACTTAATTTAAACATTAGGAGTCTGAGCTTTGGTGAGTAGGTATAGTATTTAAGCATTCTTATAAAAAAAAAACTAATAAGAAAAAAACAAGTCCCGTACCCTAGAAATTTGTTAAGTTATAATGGAAATGTTTCATGATTCATGATCGATACTCACATAAAACAAATAATAAATTCTAAAATGGAAGATAGCGATTTTAAACAGTCGGGGCCCATAAGAAATCTAGATCGACGCAAATCTTCCCAACAATGGGTCCCGACTGATTAAAATCGCTCTGTTCCATATTAGAATTTATTATTTGTTTTATGTGAGTATCGATCATGAATCATTTCCATTATAACTTAACAAATTTCTAGGGTACGGGACTTGTTTTTTTCTTTTTAGTTTTTGTAAGCAGTCGGGTTTTTTGTTTTTTTAATTATTATTTTTTATTTTATACTTCTTAGTTCAAATTATAAAAGTCTGTAAATTTCGCAATCTTTATCGTCGGGGTTATTGAGAAGCTTGCACAGATTTATTACAATTAAATGAAATATTAGTGAGAACGGCTTGCTAACCAACTTTAAATCGTTATAGTTCTTAACTGGTAATTCAATATTAAAAATGATAAAGGAAACCTAATAATGTTTTTTTAAATCCCTATTCAATGATACCCCACTCGATATAGTACGTTGATTTTAATTTTTTTATTTTTCACAATATGGCGTCTCATTGTCACCATTTTGAGTTACCATCATTTTCATGTCTTCAGTGACATACGGGCAGTTAAGACGAATCGATTGATGTAAGAATCACCAAAATCGGTCCACGCGTTTGGTCTCTAGAGTGCCAGATAGGAACATACATACATACATACATAGACTGATAAACACATTACCCTCCTTTGCGTCGCGCAGTCGGGTAAAAAAACATTAATTTCTACAGGCAAGAACGTGGCTTTCCTGTTTTGTTGCCACTTTTAGTTTTGAAAAATTAATAAATTGAAATAAAACAATTTAACGGATTATATCGCGTATATTATCACATTTTAGTTCCTGACGTTTCGGAAGCTTTCCAGCTTTCCATGATCACGGGAGGACTGCTGAAAGCTGGAAAGCTGGAAAGCTTCCGAAACGTCGGGAACTAAAATTAGATAATATACGCGATATAATCCGTTAAATTGTTTTATTTCAATGAGTAATAATCGCGGAAACAGAAGAAAATATTAAATTAATAAATCATCGATACTCTTATAATAATTGTCAATTAAAGAAAAAAATGATAAAGTTCCCCGTGACGTCACGCCGTGCGACCGTTTTTCGCACGTTCGGCATTCGCCCCCACTCCCAAACTTTGACGCGCTTTATCTTTGTCTTTTTTTGTTTGACTGACAAAAGAAAAACTACGTGTCCAATATTCTTTTATAACCTATCTGACGGATCTATACTATTATAAACTTGCAATAATAAAATGTTTGTATGTGTCGTTGTGGCTTCATCACGCTAAATCGGCTAAACGGATTTTAACTATTTTTGGTACACGGGCAGCTGGGTATCTTCAGATGGTTATGGGATACTTTTTAACCGACTATGCTAAAGAAAAAAAGAGGGGTTTTTCTCATCCGCGAACGAAGATGCAGACGCCATCTAGTTAATAATAAATTACCATTTCATTTTGAAAAGCACTATTATTGAATATTTTTCACAGTTAAGATTATATCGCGTACAAGAAAGTGGCCGTAACCTATAACCATTTGAAAATATCCAGCTACCCGTGTACCAGTAGTAGATTGTTTGACAAGGGGCTAAAATAAGCCATTATGACACGAAGTGATTATTTGGACGAGCTCACGAAGTGAGCGAGTGTTAAACACTCTGCTTTTCACTTCTACGGCGAGAAAATAAAAAATACTTAACATTAAAATGGTATATTTCATGCAAAACTAAAAGTACAGTTTGAGCAATTCTATCAGAAAGTTTTGCCAATCTGATCAGGTTGGTTTGTTTGTTTTTAATTATTCGTGAGGAGTATGTAGCTGGCCGCAAGTTTTTTTTTCAGTGTCATAGAAATTTGTATGGGATTAGATGGCTTTCTTTTAAACCCTAGGGGCTAAATATACTATTTTAGTCTCGCTTCGCGAAGCTAATATGACGTACTTTTTGAGCAGGAGGAGTGAAAAAATAGTTGAAATCCGTTTAGCCGATTTGGCGTGATGAAGCCACAACGACACATACGAAAGTTAACTGACGTAAACCTTTTTGGGTATGCACATTTAAGTGTTTATTTACATGAGTTTTAATTATTAGTTGTGGGAAATTAAGAAATATATTTATTTTGTAGTAAATGTATAAATATATTAAGTAAATACCATATCGGAAGCGACCATGTTGCTGAAATATATTGCGATATTATACTATTTTATAAAACCTCCAGACTGTTATAGTGTGTCTATCAGGAGAGACATAGATTACGCAAGTAAAGATTTCAAGACCCAAGGAATACCTGATGTGGTAAGTGTAAATGTGGTAAGATTTTGTAGAAGTGGGTAAGAGTAATTATTATGTGTAGAGCTTGAGTATATGACATTGAATTAATTTGTTAGCAATTTGTTAGTTTACATATAGGTATGACAAATTATAAGTATGAATAATTTATTGATATCAGGTTTGCAATTTAATTAAATTTTGAATTATCACATCGAGTATTGAATTTAAACAAGCTAGTTTATTATTGTGATCATAATTTTAATTTAATTTGTAACTCACCGCACCGCAATGTATTTTCAAACACAATGTATATAATTTTTTGGAATAAATGACTATGACTTTTCGGTTCGGTATTCGGCATATTCGGCAAGTTTTTCAATTTTCGTATTCGGCCGAATAGTTCGGTTACATTGCCGGATATTTAACCAAATAAACAAAGTAAATAACGCGTTTAGGTTGTTTCGTAATTCATCGGATTGACATCCTATTTCAGCATTCTAAGAACTACCAAAAAAAGATAAATATGTATCAAATTATAAATACAATTATTTTGCAAAAAACCGTAGTTTCAGTAAGAAAACCCGGAGTTATTTTAATTAAGTAAAGCCGAACTGTTATTCGGTTTGGTAAGAGCTGAACTGAATGTTCAGCCGATTATTCATATTCGGCCCATCTCTAATATTTTGGTTCAATTTCATCGTGTTTGATCGTTGTAATTTATTTATTTGTAACATTAATTTCTTGCCTCGCACGGCTGAACTGTATAAATCCAGCAGTATTTCCGGGCCGATGCAATCTTCAAGCCTTCAAGAAAAGAGCGTACTCCCACCTGAAGGGCCGGCAACGCACTTGTGACTCCTCTGGTGTTGTAGGTGTCTATGGGCGACGGTGATCACTTACCATTAGGCAAGGACTATTAAAACAAGAGGACTGACAGTCGCCATACTTTGGATCGTGTTCCGATCGCAAGAAGTTATTCTGGTAAAAACTAGATGGCGCTTCAAAACTAAACATTTAACGATGTTATAATTGAATGAAGAAAAATAGTTCTAAGCTGTGTGTGTTACTGTTTGTTGTCCTAAATAAATTGAAAAAAAAAATAGTATAGTAACAATTAGTTCGCAAATAGCTAATCTATACTATTATAAAGTTGTAAAATTAAAATGTCTGTACATTGAAGATATTTTCAAAAAAATGATTGTTATGGACTATTTGGATGTCATTAAAACAAAAAATATATTTTTTTGGATTTTATGTATGTTTGTATGTGTCGTTGTGGCTTCATCACGCAAAATCGGCTGAACGGATTTCAACAATTTTTGGTACACGGGTAGCTGGGTATCTCCAGATGGTTATAGGATTTTTTACCCGACTACGCTGAAGAAAAAATGAAGGGTTATGACTTTTTCTCCTCCGCGAACGAAGTTGCGGGCGCCCTCTAGTAATATATAAATTGTAACATTTAAATACTGTGTCACGTTTGCAAAGTTGAAAAACTGTAATAAAATATTCTTATACATAGATGGCGTTGTACACATCGGGGAACGGTTTTTTGTATCGAAATGGTCAGTCTTCTTGTTTTAATGATTCTTGCCATCAGGCGATCCGTCTGCTCGTTTGCCCCCTATAACATAAAAAAGTCAATAAAATGACACAACTATTAAATGTATTTTTAACCGACTTCCAAAAAAGGAGGAGGTTATATGTTCGATAGTTTGTATTTTTTTTTATGTATGTTCACCGATTACTCCGTCAATTGTGGACCGATTTTAAAAATTATTTTTTTATTTGAAAGGTTATATATACTCCCGAGGTGGTCCCATTGCCACCAAGTTGGGATCTGATGATGGGATCCCAGGGAAATCGAGGGCAATCCTCAAATTTTGTAGGCACTTATAACGTTTTTCATATATTTTCGTAAGCTATTTAAGTATTTGCATATGGTAGTCATCATCTCATCATGCTGAGTTGATGACGGAAGGTACAACTCCTTAATAGTTAAGAGTTAGACGATAATTCTTAAAAAAAACATCTATTATAGGTAGATACGTTAAGATGGTTAGTCATATTTTTTTTAGTGTGTCCCTGAAGTCGTCTCCTTATCACCAAGTCAGGATTAGATGATGGAATACCAGGGAAATCGAGAGAAACCCTCAAATATTATAGGCACTAACAATGTTTTGTATATATTTTTCTAAAGTTATCAGTTCTTTTCCTCTGTTTGTCATCATTTCATGCTGAGCTGATGATGGAAGGTACGATGAACTAACCAATTTTTACATTTCGTACTTCCAAAGACTCGAGATGCGTGCAAAGTGCCTCCTCAATCTTCCCATTCTGGGCTTTAAAAAAGGCTTTACTTATATCACTACTAAAATCCATCACTAAAAAGCAAAAAAATAAAAATGTATAAATAAAAAAAGAACCGACTTCAAAATAAACTAAAAAGCCATAAATAATCTTTTATGTACGGTACGGATATATTTGAAACACCTTTTGAAGTCGGTGCCAAACCTGAAGTAAATAAAGTTCTTTATTCAACAAAAATACGAATTACTATGACTAAATATATATGTAGGTAGATAATAACTAAATAACTAAAGGCTCGCCGCCGAGGTTCTTAATAGTAATAAATGAATGGTTTGGCACCGACTTCAAAAGGTGATTCAAATGTGATCCGTACCGTACATAAAAGATTATTTATGGCTTTTTAGTTTATTTTGAAGTCGGTTCTTTTTTTTTTTTTTTTATTTAATACACAGATATACAGTTAGTGTAGCTAGAATATTCAAAATTGTCTTGCCTTTCAGGACTTGTGTTCACAAGCACACATCCGTGATTTTTGTACGAATAATCACACGCAAGAGAGAGTCTGCAGCGCCAGGCTCGTGAAGCACAAAATGGAGTTTAAGGAATTCGACAACCCGTGCTATATGGATCTGATCAATGTTTGCGAGTCCTTAGACAATAGTACGTATTATAGACATAAAGTTTTAATTGATGGAATCAGGCATTACTTTGCGGATTCCATATTACGCATTACTAATGTTTGGCAAAAAACGTTCCCCAAAATAAAACATCGCAAACTTTTTTTCCCAAATTTTGATTTGGCATAAACTCGATTGTCAAAACAACTTGTCGCAATTTTACAGTCAGCAAACCTCTTTTTTGGCAAGTGATTGTTTAACATGAAATGAAATGAAATGAAATTTATTTGCCTGAGATATGGTTAACAATAAGGTGGAACAGCATTTTGTTATGATCTGCACATCTCGCCAACATTTGGACATGCAAACTTTACAAACTTATGACTAACTAGCTTCTGCCCGCGACTTCGTCCGCCTTAAATTCGGTTATCGCGAATGAGGGTATTTTTCCGGGATAAAAAGTAGCCTATGTCCTTTTCCGGGACTCAATCTATCTCCATACCAAATTTCATCCAAATCGGTTCAGCGGTTTAAGCGTGAAGAGGTAACAGACAGACTGACAGACAGACAGATAGACACACTTTCGCATTTATAATATTAATATGGATATGGATATGGATTATTGTTATTACTTATTTAATTACAATTGCTATCTAATATTAATTAATAATTTAGCAAATAATTTCATGGTCATGTTATATTTTCCCAATTTTTTTTTCAAATGTATCGTCTGGCATAACAAAGGGAAGGTGGGGAACAGCGGATCAATGGGGAACAATGGATGATTGCTTATATTTTAGAGAAATAATTGATTTACATATCTGTCTTGTTTGCACTTTGATACGTATCAGGCGGTCTTTCAATTCGGTCCAGGACGAATGTGAATATCCATTATTTCTTTGAAATATAGGCAAAGATCCACTGATCCCCACTATCCACTCTACTAATGCCAAAATATTGCATGGCGTAACGATTTATATCCAAATTTGAGTAGAGCGAAGGATAAAAAATACAATATGATTATATTTTCTAACCGACAGTTTTAGGTTTTGGACCCATTTTGACGCTCCGCTATACATGGTCGCAATACTAACCTAACCTAAGCTACAGTTTTAGGTTTTGGACCCATTTTGACGCTCCGCTATACATGGTCGCAATACTAACCTAACCTAAGCTACAGTTTTAGGTTTTGGACCCATTTTGACGCTCCGCTATACATGGTCGCAATACTAACCTAACCTAAGCTACAGTTTTAGGTTTTGGACCCATTTTGACGCTCCGCTATACATGGTCGCAATACTAACCTAACCTAAGCTACAGTTTTAGGTTTTGGACCCATTTTGACGCTCCGCTATACATGGTCGCAATACTAACCTAACCTAACCTACAGTTTTAGGTTTTGGACCCATTTTGACGCTCCGCTATACATGGTCGCAATACTAACCTAACCTAAGCTACAGTTTTAGGTTTTGGACCCATTTTGACGCTCCGCTATACATGGTCGCAATACTAACCTAACCTAAGCTACAGTTTTAGGTTTTGGACCCATTTTGACGCTCCGCTATACATGGTCGCAATACTAACCTAACCTAAGCTACAGTTTTAGGTTTTGGACCCATTTTGACGCTCCGCTATACATGGTCGCAATACTAACCTAACCTAAGCTACAGTTTTAGGTTTTGGACCCATTTTGACGCTCCGCTATACATGGTCGCAATACTAACCTAACCTAACCTACAGTTTTAGGTTTTGGACCCATTTTGACGCTCCGCTATACATGGTCGCAATACTAACCTAACCTAACCTACAGTTTTAGGTTTTGGACCCATTTTGACGCTCCGCTATACATGGTCGCAATACTAACCTAACCTAAGCTACAGTTTTAGGTTTTGGACCCATTTTGACGCTCCGCTATACATGGTCGCAATACTAACCTAACCTAAGCTACAGTTTTAGGTTTTGAACCCATTTTGACGCTCCGCTATACATGGTCGCAATACTAACCTAACCTAACCTACAGTTTTAGGTTTTGGACCCATTTTGACGCTCCGCTATACATGGTCGCAATACTAACCTAACCTAACCTACAGTTTTAGGTTTTGGACCCATTTTGACGCTCCGCTATACATGGTCGCAATACTAACCTAACCTAAGCTACAGTTTTAGGTTTTGGACCCATTTTGACGCTCCGCTATACATGGTCGCAATACTAACCTAACCTAAGCTACAGTTTTAGGTTTTGGACCCATTTTGACGCTCCGCTATACATGGTCGCAATACTAACCTAACCTAAGCTACAGTTTTAGGTTTTGGACCCATTTTGACGCTCCGCTATACATGGTCGCAATACTAACCTAACCTAAGCTACAGTTTTAGGTTTTGGACCCATTTTGACGCTCCGCTATACATGGTCGCAATACTAACCTAAGCTACAGTTTTAGGTTTTGGACCCATTTTGACGCTCCGCTATACATGGTCGCAATACTAACCTAACCTAAGCTACAGTTTTAGGTTTTGGACCCATTTTGACGCTCCGCTATACATGGTCGCAATACTAACCTAACCTAAGCTACAGTTTTAGGTTTTGGACCCATTTTGACGCTCCGCTATACATGGTCGCAATACTAACCTAACCTAAGCTACAGTTTTAGGTTTTGGACCCATTTTGACGCTCCGCTATACATGGTCGCAATACTAACCTAACCTAAGCTACAGTTTTAGGTTTTGGACCCATTTTGACGCTCCGCTATACATGGTCGCAATACTAACCTAACCTAAGCTACAGTTTTAGGTTTTGGACCCATTTTGACGCTCCGCTATACATGGTCGCAATACTAACCTAACCTAAGCTACAGTTTTAGGTTTTGGACCCATTTTGACGCTCCGCTATACATGGTCGCAATACTAACCTAACCTAAGCTACAGTTTTAGGTTTTGGACCCATTTTGACGCTCCGCTATACATGGTCGCAATACTAACCTAACCTAAGCTACAGTTTTAGGTTTTGGACCCATTTTGACGCTCCGCTATACATGGTCGCAATACTAACCTAACCTAAGCTACAGTTTTAGGTTTTGGACCCATTTTGACGCTCCGCTATACATGGTCGCAATACTAACCTAACCTAAGCTACAGTTTTAGGTTTTGGACCCATTTTGACGCTCCGCTATACATGGTCGCAATACTAACCTAACCTAAGCTACAGTTTTAGGTTTTGGACCCATTTTGACGCTCCGCTATACATGGTCGCAATACTAACCTAACCTAAGCTACAGTTTTAGGTTTTGGACCCATTTTGACGCTCCGCTATACATGGTCGCAATACTAACCTAACCTAAGCTACAGTTTTAGGTTTTGGACCCATTTTGACGCTCCGCTATACATGGTCGCAATACTAACCTAACCTAAGCTACAGTTTTAGGTTTTGGACCCATTTTGACGCTCCGCTATACATGGTCGCAATACTAACCTAACCTAAGCTACAGTTTTCGGTTTTGACCCATTTTAACGCTACGCTCGCTTCGATCACTCCGCTGTATATAGTCACAATACAAAGCTAACCTAACGTACAGAACTCAGTTTTTCACCCATTTTGACGCTCTGCTTGCTTCAGTTGGTCCGCTATACATGGTCACAATACTAACCTAACCTACAGTTTTAGGTTTTGGACCCATTTTGACGCTCCGCTATACATGGTCGCAATACTAACCTAACCTAAGCTACAGTTTTCGGTTTTGACCCATTTTAACGCTACGCTCGCTTCGATCACTCCGCTGTATATAGTCACAATACAAAGCTAACCTAACGTACAGAACTCAGTTTTTCACCCATTTTGACGCTCTGCTTGCTTCAGTTGGTCCGCTATACATGGTCACAATACTAACCTAACCTACAGTTTTAGGTTTTGGACCCATTTTGACGCTCCGCTATACATGGTCGCAATACTAACCTAACCTAAGCTACAGTTTTCGGTTTTGACCCATTTTAACGCTACGCTCGCTTCGATCACTCCGCTGTATATAGTCACAATACAAAGCTAACCTAACGTACAGAACTCAGTTTTTCACCCATTTTGACGCTCTGCTTGCTTCAGTTGGTCCGCTATACATGGTCACAATACTAACCTAACCTACAGTTTTAGGTTTTGGACCCATTTTGACGCTCCGCTATACATGGTCGCAATACTAACCTAACCTAAGCTACAGTTTTCGGTTTTGACCCATTTTAACGCTACGCTCGCTTCGATCACTCCGCTGTATATAGTCACAATACAAAGCTAACCTAACGTACAGAACTCAGTTTTTCACCCATTTTGACGCTCTGCTTGCTTCAGTTGGTCCGCTATACATGGTCACAATACTAACCTAACCTACAGTTTTAGGTTTTGGACCCATTTTGACGCTCCGCTATACATGGTCGCAATACTAACCTAACCTAAGCTACAGTTTTAGGTTTTGGACCCATTTTGACGCTCCGCTATACATGGTCGCAATACTAACCTAACCTAAGCTACAGTTTTAGGTTTTGGACCCATTTTGACGCTCCGCTATACATGGTCGCAATACTAACCTCACCTAAGCTACAGTTTTAGGTTTTGGACCCATTTTCACGCTCCGCTATACATGGTCGCAATACTAACCTAACCTAAGCTACAGTTTTAGGTTTTGGACCCATTTTGACGCTCCGCTATACATGGTCGCAATACTAACCTAACCTAAGCTACAGTTTTAGGTTTTGGACCCATTTTGACGCTCCGCTATACATGGTCGCAATACTAACCTAACCTAAGCTACAGTTTTAGGTTTTGGACCCATTTTGACGCTCCGCTATACATGGTCGCAATACTAACCTAACCTAAGCTACAGTTTTAGGTTTTGGACCCATTTTGACGCTCCGCTATACATGGTCGCAATACTAACCTAACCTAAGCTACAGTTTTAGGTTTTGGACCCATTTTGACGCTCCGCTATACATGGTCGCAATACTAACCTAACCTAAGCTACAGTTTTAGGTTTTGGACCCATTTTGACGCTTCGCTATACATGGTCGCAATACTAACCTAACCTAACCTACAGTTTTAGGTTTTGGACCCATTTTGACGCTCCGCTATACATGGTCGCAATACTAACCTAACCTAAGCTACAGTTTTAGGTTTTGGACCCATTTTGACGCTCCGCTATACATGGTCGCAATACTAACCTAACCTAAGCTACAGTTTTAGGTTTTGGACCCATTTTGACGCTCCGCTATACATGGTCGCAATACTAACCTAACCTAAGCTACAGTTTTCGGTTTTGACCCATTTTAACGCTACGCTCGCTTCGATCACTCCGCTGTATATAGTCACAATACAAAGCTAACCTAACGTACAGAACTCAGTTTTTCACCCATTTTGACGCTCTGCTTGCTTCAGTTGGTCCGCTATACATGGTCACAATACTAACCTAACCTACAGTTTTAGGTTTTGGACCCATTTTGACGCTCCGCTATACATGGTCGCAATACTAACCTAACCTAAGCTACAGTTTTCGGTTTTGACCCATTTTAACGCTACGCTCGCTTCGATCACTCCGCTGTATATAGTCACAATACAAAGCTAACCTAACGTACAGAACTCAGTTTTTCACCCATTTTGACGCTCTGCTTGCTTCAGTTGGTCCGCTATACATGGTCACAATACTAACCTAACCTACAGTTTTAGGTTTTGGACCCATTTTGACGCTCCGCTATACATGGTCGCAATACTAACCTAACCTAAGCTACAGTTTTCGGTTTTGACCCATTTTAACGCTACGCTCGCTTCGATCACTCCGCTGTATATAGTCACAATACAAAGCTAACCTAACGTACAGAACTCAGTTTTTCACCCATTTTGACGCTCTGCTTGCTTCAGTTGGTCCGCTATACATGGTCACAATACTAACCTAACCTACAGTTTTAGGTTTTGGACCCATTTTGACGCTCCGCTATACATGGTCGCAATACTAACCTAACCTAAGCTACAGTTTTCGGTTTTGACCCATTTTAACGCTACGCTCGCTTCGATCACTCCGCTGTACATAGTCACAATACAAAGCTAACCTAACGTACAGAACTCAGTTTTTCACCCATTTTGACGCTCTGCTTGCTTCAGTTGGTCCGCTATACATGGTCACAATACTAACCTAACCTACAGTTTTCGGTTTTTGACCCATTTTGACGCTACGCTCGCTCCGCTATACATGGTACCAATACAGAATCTAACCTAACGTACAGATTTCGGTTTTTGACCCATTTTGACGTTCCGCTATACTTGGTCACAATACTTACCTAACCTAATCTACAGTTTTCTGTTTTTGACCCAATTTGACGCTACGCTCGCTTCGCTATCTCCGCTATAAGTACATGGTCACAATACAAACCTAACCTAACCTACAGATTTCTGTTATTGAGCATTTTGATAAAGCAGCTAAAGTTATTTTTTATTAGATCGTTTATAATATCCCAAAATTATTGCCAAACTTTTGCTATAAGATGTGCATGGGAAGTGACAATATTTGGCAAACATTTTTTTGGCATATAATTTATAACAAAATAAAACATTTGCTTGATAAAATCTTGACGAATTGAATCTTTGCCAAATGATAATTTGAATAAAATGCGACATGTAACTTTGCTAAAGATTCGTTTGGGAAATGAAACTATTTCCATAAGTTATTTGAGAAGTCTTATCACATTGACTGCCAGGAACACGCTTAGCGGGCGCTCTGCTCGTAGATGCGTACCCGATACCATGCATTTACCCGTATGTAGAGGAAAGTGCGTAGCGCTACGAAAATGTTGGCAGCGAATGTGTTATTAGGGAAACATAATTTGCCAAACGGCAGTACACCAAATGTGTCCCATCTAACTGTTATTATGTAGTGAGCATAGACATTTAAGAATTCATTTCTCATTTCTAGTATGGGCTATCAAAAATCTTGGCCCCTGCGATTTGCGACGATACACAAAACAAATAAAAAAAATCAACAACGACACTATTTTTGTCGAATTAACATTCGAAGCAGACAAAAATACAACAACAGAAAATTACCAAGAAGGATTCCTTGATGATGATGAAACTGTAGTTGGAGTAACATTTGAAAATTCCACAAGGCATAGGAGGATAGGAGATGAAGAAAATGCCACGGCAGATGATATAGATGGAAGGATGTCTGATGATGAGACTACGATTACTGTAAATGATACTGTCACTGAAGATGAACCAACAGATGCTGAAGGAGCTACAATTGTATCGGATATACAGGTGGAAGACGTTGCTACGATTAATGAAGATGAAAATGGTAATATAAAATCTGAAGAAGATGAACCTGCAAATGCTGAGAAAGCTAAAAACATAGGCGTCAAGATAGCTAGTGAAG
This sequence comes from Hedya salicella, assembly GCA_905404275.2. Taxonomy (NCBI): domain Eukaryota; kingdom Metazoa; phylum Arthropoda; class Insecta; order Lepidoptera; family Tortricidae; genus Hedya; species Hedya salicella. Next base: position 7,538,010 of record FR990120.1, read on the forward strand.
ATGACACCGCGATTGCTGAAGCTGAAAATCCCCATGTAAAAACTGAAGAAGATAAACCTGAAGATACTGAGAAAGCTGCTAAAGCAGCTGACACAGCAGACGATACCATAGTTAGTGAAGACGACACTGTGATCGCTGAAGATGAAACCGCAACTATAAAAACTGAAGAAGATGAAGCCGCAGATGCTAAGAAAGTAACAACAACAACGGATACTGTGGAAATAGACACTACTACAATTAGTGAAGGAGACACGACGATTGCTGAAGATGAAAATGCAGCTGAAGGCACGACAGATTCAGTAGATGATAGCACAACTAATGAAACCAATTCGCCTGTAGAAGATACCGCCGTAGATAAAGATAATGAAAGGCCAGCACTTAAAATGGGAAATGATTATAATTTGAAATTTAGTAGTGGGGAAATTGGAAAAATAATGCAAGGAGGTGAGTCATGTAATTTAAATGCATTCCAAAAGCATGATTACAGCAAAACGGGACAGTGTATTAGTACTTTACTCACCTAGGACTGTAATATTACAACATATTTAGGGAGAGCGAAGAGTGGGCTACTCGTATGGCGAGCCACTTTGCTACGTTAAATGTAAGGGGAGGAATGAATGATAAAATAGATGAAGTATGTCAGATGATGGATGCGAGAAATAGAGAGATTAATGAATGTTGATGAAGCGGCAATTGTGTGCCAGGACCGTAGCAAGTGGAAGGAAGTAGTCTCTGCCTACCCCGTTGGGAAAAAGGCGTGATTTTATGTATGTATGTATATTTAGGGCGGCACCTTGCCCAACGGCGGCGATATTGGAGATATATGTATATATATGTAGCTTAAGGTGCGTCCACATTTGTATCATTTGCTCGTATCCGATCACCGTGCCGTGGCATGACTGCGTATCGCGCTGCTTGGACGCTTCCTGTCGGCGCGCCCATCATGCCGTACTCGTCCGATATAACTGTGTGATACGCGTAGCAAAATGGATTTCGAGCGATCCGATCGGCGCAACGTCCAAACGCGTCATCGTGACACGCGATCATGCCACGCGATGATGATCTGATACGGGCAAATGATACAAATGTGGACGCACCTTTAGGTGCCAATAGGTTAAGTTAGATTTATTTAGTTCCTAAGTTGCTTTGTTTTGTTGCGGCGAACAAGCAGACGGATCATCTAATAGTAAGCGATCACCGTCGCCCATAATAGACAGCTGCAACACCAGTGGAGTCGCAAGTACGGGTCCATATCGGGGAGCCTAAAATTGAAAGTCATATTGTTGATGGGCATAACTAATTTAGCCATACACATAATTACGCGTAACGGTTAATAGTCATACATTTTGTGAGCAACAACTTTATGCTTAAAAAGTTATGACACTTATGACTATCGATATTATGACAGTAGCCGTTATGCGATTTCCACCCTCATCACTTAGATGGTTGGCAGTCCACAACTGTGCGTTTATCTAGCAATTTCCTGCCTCGCACGGCTGAACTGTGGAATAAATTGCCGCCTGCGGTAGTATTTCCGGACCGATGCGACCTTCAAGCTTTCAAGAAAAGAGCGTACTCCCACCTGAAAGGCCGGCAACGCACTTGTGACTCCTCCGGTGATGCAAGTGTCTATGGGCGACGGTGATTGCTTACCATCAGGCGACCCCTCTGCTCGTTTGCCTCCTATGTCATAAAAAAGAGGGACACCCCGCAAGTACATACATGTAATGAAAAAGTAGAAACTATACAGGGTTTAAAATAAAACCCATTTCAGGTACCATGAAATCTATACTGCGGCAAGCAACTCGCTTTCCGCCAATGAAAGCAACAAAAACTTACGATAATACAAAGTGCACATCGCGAGTCAAGCCTTGTCCCTTGCTGTACTACCCTGTATGTCTGTATCACGAGAAAGAGAACCCAGACAAAGTCAAGTATTACTATTTCATCAACCGGTGTGAAGCACAGCAGTATGCTTGCTACCATCCCGAGAGTAAGACTAGATTAATTACATTAGAATTCCTTCCACATAGGGGCTGTTCATAAATTACGTCATCTATTTTTGACCATTTTAGTTTAACTTGAGTCGGCAATCGGGTGGGCAATTTTACATGGCCATTTTAGGTTGTTTCCATACAAAGTGCAAAAACCAAATTTCAAACTGCTAGGGTTGTCACTTTAGGGTCAAATGGTGAAACATTTTACATATTCTCAGTACGGATAGTTTTTTTATTGAAGGTACATATTTGTATCTGGTATGAATGGTTTATCACAATAAAACACAATTTAATGTTTTTTTTAATTAAATTATTGAGGTATTTACTAGTAAGTATAAAATTTTTAAAAAAATGTAACAATCTTGGATACATAATCGAAACGACACAACATTTTAACTGAGATCAATTGACATTTATAATACTCACTATCACAAATAAATCTAAGAACATAATTGAAACATTGACAAGAACATACTTATAATTATGTAATTAGTCTAGATTCTTTAATTGTTAAATAATGTTTTTATAAGTCTTGTGTCACTCTCTTTATAATTATGTTTTGTTTTTAATCACAACCACCAAGTAGGAACCTTATAACTATGAACGCATTTACTAAGTGAAAATGTTTTAAATTAAAGATAAAATAGTCAGATATTTCCATTAAAACCTTAGATATAAAAATGTTTTTTTTTCTGCTTGCATTGTAAACCAATCAAAATTAATTGTTAAATAATATGAATCTTTTTGCTTCCAAATCACAAAAAATAAGTAGGAAGTTTATAATTACCTATGGACGCATTTTGTCACATTGTTTAAAATTCAACATTTTTGAAACAAAATTGAAATAAAAGAAGCATTAGGTAATTTGTCCATAAAAACATTACACTCTTTTCCTTGCGCAGTAGGTTAAAAAACTCGGAAGTGACAACCCTAAGTCGTTTTCGAAGGTGGGCAATGTTGGCTTAAGCCAGCTTGCGGGGTAACATTGCCCGGTTTCACAATTTCCGATTAAGACATTACTATTACAAATAAAATAAAAATAATCTACAGTTCATATTCATTTATAAGTACATGCTCATTATTACATTTGGATTTGTCATTTCGTACGATACGCGTTCAATTGTCCGCCGGAATTGGCCCGCAAAAACACACCCTCACTCGACGAGTTCTGACAAGCTACTGAGTAAGGCTACAAGCAAATGCGACACGCAGTGTGGCCACCTATATAACCTATTTTCTACTAAAAATAGCAGTGTTGCCATAAATATGTAAATGATCACTCCACGAATGAAAATGTTCACGTGTTGCTTTTTGGGCAAAGATACCCTGGAGGGCAATGTTGGACCATTTGACGGTATCTCATTTTAGTTCAACTGATTAACTTAGTTGCATTACAAGCAGATTGTTAACTATGTCAATACCTATATCTAAGCATACTTATTATCAACTATTTACTACAACATCATTTCATAAATTATCTATATATATATGTATGTCTTATTCTCACCCTTTTTAGGGTTCCGTACCAAAAAGGTAAAAAAGGAATGGTTCGACTCTGGCGCGACCTTATAGTGCGACACTGTCCGTCTGTCTGTCTGTCTGTCCGACTATTAGAGCGCCATATCTCAAAAACTACTTATGCTATCTATGGTCAGCCCACATGTATTGCAAAGGAAACATTTAGAAAATATGTTTTTTAAATAAATAAAACCCGTTAAGTGCGAGTCCGACTCGCGCACCGAGGGTTCCGTACAAACTTTCACTTATTCCGACTTAACTTGCCGCTTGAGTTAAGTTTGCCTCTGGTATCTATGGCGTCACATACAAATGAGGGGTAAATTTAACCAAACCGGGTTATTCAAATATGACTTTTGTTCATTAAATAAAAAGCAAGACAGATAGATACCTATATGGTTATACTTTTCGTGTAATATTCATATTAAATTACATAATTTCAGAAAGTTCCAGATTTTTCGCTTGGTAAACTTCGGAGATAATGGGGCGGAATGGTATTTTTTTCCACATTTGCCTTAATAACACGAATTTTAAGAAAATTAAAAAAAATGCTCGGAAATGTACAGAAGCCCTTTCATATGATACCCTACTTGACCTAGTAACTAGACTTCTGATTTCCAAAAATTGTTGAAATCTGTTTAGCCGATTTTGCGTGATGAAGCCACAACGACAGATACAAAGATACATAAAATCCAAAAAAAAAAAATTTTTCGTTTTAGTGACCTCCAAATAGTCCGTTACAATATATTTTTTTAAATATCTTCAATGTACAGACATTTCATTTTTACAACTTTATAATAGTACTAGCTTCGCCCGCGACTTCGTCCGCCTTAAAATCGTTTATCGCGGATAAGGATATTTTTCCGGGATAAAAAGTAGCCTATGTCCTTCCCCGGGACTCAACCTATCTCCATACCAAATTTCATCCAAATCAGTTCAGCGGTTTAAGCGTGAAGAGGTAACAGACAGACAGACAGACACACTTTCGCATTTATAATATTAGTATGGATAGATGTAATTCCCCTGATTTCCTCTCTCCCTCTCTTCCTCTTCCCGATTATGGTGACATTGCTTTCCTGGACCTGAGGAAGAGCTGCTTATATTTGAGCACCTGCAACATTTTGCAGACGCTCAAGCTTTTGCATTAATTAATTTTTGGGCCGAGAAAGTTTGATCACGTCTCTCAGCAGGGCCGTAACGTATTATCCATATGGCGATGTAAGGCTTGTCCACGAAAAAAAGTAGCCATCGAAAACTAAGTTTCCACGGTCTCTCAGTAGCTCTAGGTAGTTCAAACCGCAATTAGATTGCCACTAGAGTATTCTTTTTTATGGGTAAAAATCTAAAATCCATACATTTTTCCTTACAAGTTGTGAAATTCCTACATAATGCCTTCATAATGCCAGTTAAGACTTAGAGCTAAAATGATGACAGGCTAATGTGTGTACTTCTGGCATGATTTTAAACAATTTATGACCTGCATACGGTAATTAAGAGTCTGGAAAGATATTCGCGGAACATTATAGCGTCGATAATCTATTTGAGTACACAAAAAAAAGAACCTCTGTGAACCAAACATGAAAAATACAAAATCTAAGATTAAAATCCAGAGATTTCGAAAGTAAACCCAAAGCATCTGATATAAATATCCATAACAGCACTCAAAACGAAAGGTCCCAGAAACCAGAGTCCTTCTTTTTAATAAAAAAAGAAGTCGTTTCATATTGAAGATCTGAATTATGACTCTGAAACGAACTCCCACTCGCTATCAGACAAGCATAAAGCAAACTAAGCTTCAAGAACATGTTACGCAAGCACTTCTTCAGTAAGCTCCAAGATTAGCTCTCTCGCTCGGTATTATTTTTTTCACGGATCTATATCGGAATCCCTAACGTCACTAGGAGACCCGTTTTGCACTAGGTACATAAAGTAATATGTAGGTATGTAAGTATATTCTATTGTATTTGTGTAAGTTTATGTACGTATATATTATAAGTTTATCTGTGAATTATATCTCAGTTATATATAAGTCTTATTTCTCAGTTTACAGGTCCTGCACCTATATTTAACTGTTTCTGTTTAACCCAATGGTTGACTGGTAGAGAATGCCTTTGGGCATTAAGTCCGCCATTTGTACATTTTCGATTGTGCAATAAAGTTTAAATAAATAAATAAAATAAATTATACAACAGTGACTACTTTTTATCGAGAACAAGCCTTGTGTATTCAAGTGTTCTTGTAAATGTAGATATAAATATAAACTAGAAGATGCCCGCGACTTCGTTCGCGGAGGAGAAAAAGTCATAACCCGTCTTTTTTTCTTCAGCGTAGTTGGGTAAAAAGTATCCTATAACCATCTGGAGAAACCCGTGTACCAAAAATTGTGGAAATCTGTTTTGCGATCTTGCGTGTCTGCCACATACATTTTTTTCGTTTAAGTGACCTCTAAATAGTCTATAATAATTAATGTTTTGAAAATATCTTCAATGTACAAACATTTCATTTTTACAACTTTATAATAGTATAGATAATTAAGTGTTATCTGATTTGTAGTTCATGTCGCTGGTGCAAGCAGCATACGGACCGGGTACTGCTCTAACATACAGTAAGTATACTACGTTTAAGGGCGTCCGCTCCTGGTACCGTTTCCTGTATATCCAGTAGCACTGCGTCTTCAGGCGTATCGCCGCCACTGCGCCCGGAGGGGAGTCCGCTAAAACCTTGCAAGTTAGTTCTGGTAATAACCAATAAATTATGAAATAAGATAAAAATTAAAATGTAGGTCTAAATAAACATATATATTTAGATTTGAGTAATAAATACATGTGATTTTTTTTTATAAATTAAAATTACGAGCTATGGAAAGGGCTAAGCTCGGGATTTCTCTACGAGATCGAATCAGAAATGGGGAGATTCTTAGACGAACCAAGGTCACTGACATAGCAAACGACAAAGTTACGCGCGGCTTGCATTAGGGGCTACCAATGGTAGCCTACCATACACGAATGACTTTCGATCCGTAGCTCTTGACTGAAACTGTCACAAGTCTTTTTAAGTAAGTATTTATGTTGGTGGACAAACATCTTAAAAACTATAGAACTTATTGAAAAACCAGTTGACAATTCTAAAGTGAACATCATTACTCACTTATTGGTTTGAGTCCCATGTCTAAGCGTCGCTTGACGAGGGAGCCTATACCAATTTAAGATAGAAAAAGGACTTTACGATGATTTATTAAGTATTATAACATTCCAGTTGACAAAAATATAGGCCAAATACCAAGCTACAATATATATATTTTTTACGTGGTTTGCAGGATTTGTTCCTGATTCGTCATATTCCTTATTCGACAATTTTCTAGTCGTATTCCTAACTCGTCATATTCCTGATTCGTCATATTCCTCACTCGTCATACCATGTACATTTGCCTGCACTAACGTATTATAGAAATCCTCTGTTAGTCCGAAATTGTACCGTCAAATGAATATTTAAGGGCGAACACACTTCTTCTCACTTATCACAGAGGATTTCTATAATAAGTTTGTGCAGGCAAATGAACATGGTATGACGAGTGAGGAATATAACGAATCAGGAATATGACGAGTTAGGAATATGACAAATCAGGAACAAATCGTTTGCAGCAAGAGGAATAATTTTATATCACTTTAAAAACAGTGAAATTTGCCGGGTAGCCCCTAAAAGGCCTGTACTATTATGCATTCTCTGACGCAGGTACATAAACTACGCGAGGTTCATGCACACGATGTCAGCTTGGGGACACTACGGTTGGCTGCGCGGTCCCTGGCAGTATAACCACATCCTGAAGCCCTATCAACGCGGCTAGGCCAGAATGCCTATTCTTGTGTCCTAAAAAAATATAATCCATCAGTTAAATTATCAGAAAATATCGAACACGTATTTTTTATTTGTAGCCCGTTAAAGTTCCCCCTGACGTTACGCCGTGCAACCGTTTTTCGCACAGCGTGCCGTCATGCGCCCCCACTCCCAAACTTTAATTCGATTTATCTTTGTTTTTTTTTTGATTGACAAAAGAATAATTAAATACGTGTTAAATATTTTTTGATAATCTGACGGACTAATTAGAATAATATTTTTATCACCCAGGAAACTACCCTATTACTCCGCAGCTCGAAATACGAAGTTCATATCGTGCCGTCCCTCTCGCACTCTTGTTCAATTGTATTTGAGAGAACGGAACGGGGCCATACGAACCTTAAGTAGCTCAGATTAAAGTGGTGACGAGCCAAAATCAGGGCGCACGGCAGTGCCCCCGCCAAGTCGAGCGCGAAGCAAACACTGCCCTACCATCCTTTACTGCAACCATTTCGCCGCATTTTCAGGCCCCTATTTGAGAACCTCTGAATAAGACCAGAACGCAAAATATTTCGTCCAGTAAGCTATAATCACATACTTAAAATCCGAAATTTCAAGTCTGTAGGTCATTTAGTTCCGAAGCTAAGCGAAAGCAAAGTTTCGCATTTATGACACTCACTCACTCATGATCATCAGAATAGAACTAGTACTTCCCATAAACTCAAAGAGCTGAAATTTGGTACAGAGTTAGGGTTTAATGGCCACATAAAGGGAAAACTATAAATCTAGGATAATCGAAGATCTGGAGTACCTGGTGACCCTGATTAGAAAACACAAGAGCCCAACCAAACTATTAGAGATCGACATACCGCCTTTACAAAAAATATTCAACTCGGTGGGCCGCTTCATTTGATGTCAAAAATCGAAGGTCTATGCCCACGTTTCTACAAAAAGAAGTGAAATCCCACCAAATACATTCTTGAAAAAACTAGCAAAGTCTCGATCGAGCTGCTTGTTTATCTCTAAAAAGTAATGAAATCTAGACAAAGTCGTGCCAAGTCTAAGGTTGTTTACTGCGATATTTTTATTATTATAGTTAATGTTGTGTGAATTGGCCGTTGAAGGGTTCACAAAGGTACAAAAGTAGGTGCTCCATGACACCGTCCGACGCACGGTGGGGGACTGTGTATAAGCGCGCGGAAAAAATTACGTAAAACCTTTTATTGTTAATGATTATCACTTTTGTGGTATTTATTGATAAGTCTGCGTCATATATGCCATATATCATTAGTGTAATATGCATATACATAACATATTATGGTATTATGGCAATATAGTCACGATTTTTCTAAGGAATTATAACTTGAACGAGAAAAGATGCAGAAGTATTACTTAAATATTACTCGTATAAATAATATAATATGTATAATATATAAAAAAATTAAAATAAAACATAAAATATAATTTTAATCCATCTAATTTTTACCTAAACGCTAAGCAGTTTTTTTGCATCCTCATCTAAGGGCAAATGTGTTTTTTTGGTCTCTTTTCTTAAACTATACAGCAAGGGATCGCAATCACTAGCTTTAACCATTCTTCATTTTGCGTGAGAAACAGACATTTACTTCTTCCCGCTTGCTTCCACTTTCTTGAAAATTTCGGTATGATAGTCTGGCTAAGTTTACGATAAACTTTCTCTAAATCATCCTCAACAAGGTTTTAAGAAAAGGGTTAGAAAAAAATACGTCTCTGATATTTTTTACAATGCATATGCTCGGAACTTTAGTACTCCGTGTCTATGTTAGCCCATACATGCATAGAAAAAATACTTTAACCACACGTGTACGGAAAAAGCACTTTACGAGCTTATAGTATGTAGTACAGGTAGCAGCAGAAAAACGTGACCCCTCTGCCATATAATGTTAGTATGGCAGGAGGTTACTTTTCTCTGCAGCTGACTGTATGATATACATGCGGATAGTTAATTCCCATACATATATCTCATAATAACCTACTTACCGCACATGTTTCGTAAATTCCAATTATTAATGTACATGACGGATTAATAAATAAAACTTAGTCATCACCCCTAATCCTGTATACTTATATGACGTTACGAAAATTTAATTATTAATTTCATTGGTTGGAATAAATATTAGCTATCTTATTTTTAGGTTTGTAAGCCAAATAAAACATTTTTAAATTAATTTAAATATTTTTATTTATTCTTATGATTACACCATTAATAGCTGCACATTTCTGACCACAGACATCATACGAAGCCAAAATCACACCTGTTACATATATTTATTTACAGGGTCGAAATAGCAATGGTTTAATATCAGATCAGAATCTTTTTCTATTTGAAAAATTGAACAACAATTCGTGCCACTTACCTTTGCTCTTTATACAATATGTTTTAATTTTCTGTATAGTTCCATTCGAGGTCGTCACTGACGTTTTCTCATGGACTATCCATCATCATCTGCCTGCGCCTTTTCCCATTATCTGGGGTCGGCTCTCAATTTCCTCCATTTTGAGCGATTTTGAGCGGTTTCTGGGTTCATTTCCGCTTGTTTCAGGTCTTTTTGGACCGTCGTTAGCAAGGTGGCGGGAGGTCTTCCGCGCCCACGCTTCGTCGTCGGTATGTCTAGGGCCACTCGCACCATGTGGTCTGTAGGTCGTCTGATAACATGTCCATACCAGCGTAAACGTTTCTCTTGAACTTTTTCATCGATGGGGGCGATTTTATAGCTACCTTTGATATATTCGTTTCTTATTTTATCGAGACGGGTGACGCCCGCTGACCAGCGTAGCATACGCATCTCAGTCGTCTGCAACTTTGTGAGATGTTGTTTGGTGGGAGCCCAGCACTCTGTCCCATACAAAATAGCATCTCGTGGACTATCCATACTAATATTATAAATGCGAAAGTGTCTGTCTGTCTGTGTGTCTGTTACCTCTTCACGCTTAAACCGCTGAACCGATTTGGATGAAATTTGGTATGGAGATAGTTTGAGTCCCGGGGAAGGACATAGGCTCCTTTTTATCCCGGAAAAATACCATTATCGGCGATAAACGAATTTAAGGCGGACGAAGTCGCGGGCAGAATAAATAAGAAATTTCTATTATAGCTTGACAAGGTCTTTTGTGACACTACCATGGTTTGCGGGCGACGGGGGGAAAGACAGCGGGGTGGGTAAGTAGTGTGCACACTTTTTTCAATTTTCTTATTTATTCTGTAGTCTATTACATCTGAGCCACTTTTTTTAAGCTCCTGCCTATGGAGTGTAGAAAACCAAGGAGAACAATCTCTATACATCCAAAGTGTGTGTCAAATTGGTGGCGCCACTGTAGCTGTGTGCGAATCTGATTTTTTTTAATATCCTTACATGATGCCATGCTTCCTCAAAATGCTCACATCAATAACACTTTCATCAACCTCTTGCTTAGGATGATGTATTAGATGAAGCAAAATCTTCGCCATAGTACTCGAATTCCACCCACACACCTGACAGCTAAAACTCTCTCGTTTCACATTATCATCTGTCACACCGTGCTCTTTTACCATGTGCCGTTTTATAAACGGTCTCGAACAGCTTTTGAAGTCGCACTCCTTACATTTAAACTTATGGGTGCGTTCGTGTTTTTTAAACGCTGTCAAATCTTGAAATTGGAATTTGCAGCTGTCAAATTTCAACCAGTTCGCGCCTGAATGAGTTTCTTCATGACGTTTTAGAGCTCTAGGATGGCGAGCTATAAAATCGCAGCTCTTACATTTTAAAGGGTTATTTGGCCGATGGATGAGTTCGTGTTTTTTTAAGTTTTTCTTAGAGGCACTTTTGTAATCGCATTGGGAACATTTGAACGGTTTAATTCCTTGGTGTATACGGACATGTTCTTCGAAGAGACTTTTGTTGTATGTGCTATAATCGCACATGTAGCATTGGAATGGATTTTCGCCTTTATGGACCTGAAATTACGAAACAATATGTAAAAAAAAACCCGGTCAAGTGCGAGTCGGACTCGCGCACCGAGGGTTCCGTACAACATATACGCTACAAACAGCCGTGTCTATTAAAATCCAGTGTTCGCAGATCCCTGCACCTAAACAAAATGTACGCGGTGCTCGATCATTTTATATCGATTATACTGATATAGACAGACACACATAAAATTATACTGTTTTTAGTATTTGTTGTTATAGCGGCAACAGAAATACATCATCTGTGAAAATTTCAAGCTAGACATAGCTATCACGGTTCATGAGATTCAGCCTGATGTCAAGTAGACAGACAGACGGACAGCCAAGTCTTAGTAATAGGGCCCCGTTTTACCCTTTGGGTATGGAACCCTAATAAAAATGAGTTAAAATATTAAATGATTGATAGATTTAAGCGTTACTTTGCGACATTCCATATCAGGTTAGTGAATAGGGAACATGCATGAAATTGTTTCATCGCTTTTCTTAACGAAATATCAAAATACCGTAAAAACTATTCTAAAAAGTGAAATTAAAATTAAAATCGGCCAAGAAATACGTATGATATAAGCATTTTAAACCACTAATTAGACAGCGATTTGACAGAGAGGTCCGACATAGACTGTTACGTCACAGTCTACTACGGTCATATAAACTCCATATATTCTGTTTTGCTAGAAAGAGATAGAATAAAATATTTGATGGCTTATATCTTGTGTATTTTTATAGATATTTGAAAAATTCTTTTTGTCTACTGTTTGTTACATGAATAAGCTTTTAATAAAGCAAAAATTAAAATTCATGCATATTCCCTATTATAGTACCTTTGGTTTTCCGCCAAATAATGTCTTCTTCAGATGTGGTAAAGAGCAGGTGACACACCTTTTCAATGTGTCGCAGAATCTCCTAGTCCTCGGCACTACGGGGACCAGCGACTCGCATTTTTGTGACTTATCTCCCTGCCCCTAAAGGCCAGGTTACACAGTCTATAAAGAGCAGGTTACACACCTTTTTAATGTGTCGCAGCATCTTCTCGTTCTCGATAGCGCTGGCACTCAGGGCATCGGACACGTCTAGCTACGGGGGCCAGCGACTCGGGTTTTTGTGACTTGCCTCCCTGTCTCTAAAGGGCAGGTTACACATCTTTTTTATTGTGTCGCTGCATTTTCTCCTCGTTTTCTGCGGTGTAGCGCTGGCACTCAGCGCAGCGGATACGTTGTTCAATGGAGGCCAGCAACTCAGGTTTTTGTGACGTGTCTCCCTGTCTCTAAAGGCCAGGTTACACCCTGTCTATAAAGAGCAGGTTACACACCTTTTTGATGTGTCGCAGCATTTTCTCCTCGTTCTCTGCGGTGTAGCGCTGGCACTCAGGGCAGCGGATACGTCTAGCTACGGGGGCCAGCAAGTCGGGTTCCTGTGCCTTGTCTCCCGTGTTCCTGAGAGCCATACAAATGGAGCTTAAATCGGATTCATATTTTCCACTCTGACCAGTGATTGTCATTTTTTCATATGGAATCGGAATATTTTTAGACCGCCTATTGTCTACCGTATTTTATGTTAAGGCTCTATTGTACTGTTTCTGTTGTTGGTGTGCAATAAATAATTGTTGTATTGTATTGTATATTTTCAAAGAGGTGCGGATATTTATTTATTTATTTGGAACATCAACAGCATTACAAAACATTAACAACAAAGCTTCGAATTACTACATAAAGCGAGATGTCTACATATACAGTTAGTGGAGCCAGAATATCGGTAACTATGGAATCCAGGTTATTATTCAGATTATCAAGACATCTTCAGTAAAACAAGGGAAAACGAGGAAATCTCCTCACTCCGTGTGTGACGTTTAGATTACATTAGCGTCGCACGTCGTAAAAGCTGAGCACTGCGCGACATGTTTCGGTCCATTATGAGGACCTTAGTCAAACGCGACGATTGGACACCGACGCTCCCCGCCCCGCACTGCACACCAGGAGGCTCTGGCAGTGCGGCTACTAACAGCAGGCACAGGCGCGGGCGGCAAAACCACCAAACTATCCTTGTTTTCATTGTCATTTATACCACGAGTATAGAGGTAAGGAGAACAATCTTCAATTTAAAAAAAATCGGTCAAATGCGAGTCTGACTCGCGCACCGAGGGTTCCGTACAAACTTTCACTTATTCCGACTTAACTTGCCGCTTGAGTTAAGTTTGCCTCTGGTATCTATGGCATCACATACAAATGAGGGGCAAACTTAATCAAATCGGGTTATTCAAAAATGATTTACGGTAATTAAAAAAAAATACAGATACATATATATGTATGGTTATAATTTTCGTGTAATATTCATATCAAATTACATAATTCCAGAAAATTCTAGATTTTTCGCTTGGTAAACTTCGGAGATAAAGGGGGGGAAAGATGTTTTTTATTCACGTTTTCCTTAATAAAATAAGATCTACTCACAATAAAAAAAATAGTTCAAAAATGTACAGATCAAGCCCTTTCATATGATACCCTACTTGACCTAGGAACTAGACTTTGAATTTTTGCCCCCCCCCCCCCCCCCCCCCCCCCCCCTCATATACGTCGTTTTTTTTAGGAAATACAAATATATTTTAAAATGTTTCCCTTGCGAGACATGTGAGCTGACCATGTTTATAAATATTCCAAATTTCAAATAGATAGCATAAGTAGTTTTTGACCTATGGCGCTCTAATTTATTTATTTATTTTATTTTATTTAAAGATTCGTTTTTTACCATTTTTGGTACGGAACCCTAAAAGGAGTTAAAAGTGCGTAAAATTACCTTAAAATGCCAAGAAAAAATCTCAACGATGGCAAGAATAACGACAAACACACTTTATATTTCATACTAGAAGGTGGCATCTTCGTTCGCGGAGGAGAAAGTCATTACCCCTATATATTTCTCCTAGGTTAATAAGTATCCTGTAACCATATGGTGATACCCAGCTACCCGTGTACCAAAAATAGTTGAAATCCGTTTAGCCGTTTATTGTGACTCCTCCGGTGATGCAAGTGTCTATGGGCGACGGTGATCGCTTACCATCAGGCGACCCGTCTGCTCGTTTGCCTCCTATGTCATAAAAAAGCCGATTTGGCGTGATGAAGCCACAACGACACATGCAAACATACAATTTTTTTTTTCAATATAGTGAAATTATCTTCAATGTACAGAATATTATTTTTTATAATAGTATAGAAGAACTGTGGTATATATGCACCTAGTTTGTCGCTGTCCAAGCATTATTCGTTTAAGTAGCGGTAAACTATTATGTTTTACAATCCTAAATAACCTTGTAAATTTACTCGTATACCTAACAGTGGCGTGGCGTCCATATAAACCGATTCCCACCGAGTTGCCCAAGGAAAGGCTTATAACCATATTTTTCTTTAAATATGAGTAAATGAATACGCTTCGGTTTCCTTAGTAATTTTCCTGGCGCCACGCCTCTGATACCTACTAAATTAATTCTGTTTTTTCTATATTCCTATGCATATTAGGGCTCAGTGGATAAGTAATTTTATTACTTATATTAACCTTATCTCATTAAGTAAAATGTAATTTTCTTATGTCATAAATAAAAATGTCTTTAACCTGAAATATAAATTACTTGTAGCCAATTACTACAGTATAATGTCCGTTTAAATGTTATTATGTCAGTGCTTTATAGTTTTAATATCTAATGGTAAGTGATAGTAATCTATTATGTGATCATATGTAATCTTTTATCGGTTTTATGACGTGAGTCACCACTAATGTAATCTACAGTATAAATTAATTTTAAGTTACAGGGTTCCACCGAAAATCTGCGTCACGGCTTGCCGTGGCATAAAGCTGAGTGGTGACCCCTTTCAGCGTCAGCATTTGTTTTTGTTATTTGTAATTTTTGTTTGTGTGGGCGTTGAATAAATATGTTTTCTTTCTTTCTTTAAGTTAGTTCAGTGCTGAGTAAATGTTCCTTTTCCGCACATACACCACACACACACATAACACACACTTAACACACACATACACGGGCACCCTTCTTCTAATATTTGAGAATGACACATGTATTTTTTGAAATAAAACAATTTAACGGATTATATCGCGTATATTATCTCATTTTAGTTCCCGACGTTTCGGAAGCTTTCCAGCTTTCCATGGTCACGGGAGGACTGAGAAAAGATGTATTTTCCTCTGTCAAAGTTACAATTTGTGCAAACTACCCATTTTTTGAAAAAACACAAATAAAGGTGTACATACATGCCAGATGGGCCTAAGCTGTAAAGACAGTTACACATGTGCCAGAAGGGCTTAATTATTTTATTCTAATAATTTACCAAGCAGCATTTCACAAATGAGGCGTACTGAGGAGAAAAGAAACGCTGCAAAGAAAAACTCCCAGGCTACCTCATTACTAATTATAATATTTTAAAAACAGAGACTATTAAACTACTTTAAACAAACGTCGGGAACTAAAATGAGATAATATACGCGATATAATCCGTTAAATTGTTTTATTTCAATGAGTAATAATCGCGGAAACAGAAGAAAATATTAAACAAACAAACAAATAAATAAATAAAAACCTGGTCAATTAGATGTTCTTTTATATTATAAATACCTGAAAAATGTAACAGCAAATCCTACATCTATGGAACTTACTTTTGTGTTCCACCCTGCTTTGTCTTGGAGACTTCAGCTTGACATGTGGTGGCCAGGCTTTCAGTTTGAACTATCATCGGTTGGATTTCATTCGTTGGTTCAATCACTCTTTGGCTTCCCCCTGGACCTAACATGTGGGTGTCTGAAACGCTAATTTTCCAAAAAAATCAGAACAATATTTATTTTTTTCCGCGATTATCATTTATTTAAATGAAACAATTTAAACGAATTATATCACATATATTATGTCATTTCAGTTCCCGACATTTCGTGTCGACCCGTAAAAAGCAGGAAAGCTTCCGAAACCGAAACGTCGGGAACTGAAATGAGATCATAATTGCGATAGAATGGGTTAGTCTCATAGGGTCTAATGGGGAATGGATGAAAATTTTCAAAAATCTTGCAGGCCGTAGCTCTAAACGATGGGTAAACCAGGTGTTGGAGTGCCTTGACATGCCGGTTAATGCAGGCCTTCAACAGGCAACCAATCGAGCTTCATGGAAGGGAATACTCGCTAAACTACGTTGGCAGAGTCACAATCCTGAGCATTGAGGGACCGATTGAAGAGGAGGAGAAAAAACTAAAAGGATAAAAAGGTGTTGGTGGGACTATATGCCCACCATATACGGTACGGCAAGAAAAACAGTACATTTACAGCCATTTTAATCGAAAATATTAATGCTGCCTTTGCCGTACCGTATAAGGCGGGTATATAGGCCCACCAACACCTTTTCATCTTTTTATTTTTTCCAAGCCACAAAAAATCTGTATTTTTTTTCTGACAATAGATGAAATAATAAAACAAATTGACTTTGCAAGTTTGTTTCATCAACTCACTGACATGTTTCAGGGATTTTATCAAATCACTTAAGAAATCTGGTGAAATGACCAAACAAGTTGCCTTTTTTGGCTGATTTCGTTATTTCACTAAACTAATTCAGGGATTTAATCAAATGACTGACTTTTTCAAGAAAAATGATAAAATTGATTCGCCATTTTAACATCCTGCGTGATTTGGTCATATCCCTTAGACATTTGGTCATATTCCTTAGAGATTTGGTCAAATCTCTGTTTTGGCTATTTCCCTGCGACATATACAAATGTAAAAATCCTCCATATTCCCTGATAATATTCCCATTCGTACATAGATAATACTCCCAGGATGATGCCTAGGACTATTTCTAAGAATGTCACTTCAGTAGCAAGACATTTAACCTTCTAATTACGAGGTCCTGGTTAAAAACACACCCGAAACCAAGAGGAAGCAGCCGACACTATTGATGTCTGGAATTCTATAATGTTCATACTTTGTGGTCTCTTCTTTTACACCGGAAGCGATGAGGCTGCACATGTCTTGCGTGAGCATGAACTGGCTCGGCGCGCGGTCCACGTCTATAAACACCGGTGCAGTGCTGTACGGCTCCATAGTGCTAAAACAAATTACTATTCGTCACATGTAAGGTAAGCTCAGTGTGTAAAAATGATGAAATCCATTTATATGAGATATACTGTCACATTTCTATCATCGCACCTCCTGCCTGAGGAATAAAGTACATACCCACTAACTGGATGCTTGGCATCCCAAAAATAAACGGGCATCACGCTCATTTTTACCACGAACTTACAAAAGTCATGTTTACAAAAATTGTATCTGAAAGCGACTCACCAGAAGTTTCAGTGCTCGAATATTCACTTGTAAACTCAAGAACTAATAATCGTTATTATTAAAATATATATAAAATTCAATTTATTGCTTCTCAATAAATTATAAACAAAAACAATACCTAAGCTTTTTATCTATCAGACAGAGTAGACCGTCTGTCACTGTCATTGCTAGACACAGATAAAACTAACAAAAACAAAAATACAAATGCGTTTCGTTCAACACACTGTATTTATTACTACCATTTTCACCAATCAAATCAAATCAAATCAAATCAAAATATTCTTTATTCAAGTTGGCCTAGTGACAAGCACTTTCGAAATGTCAGTTACATGAGAGTGAATGTTTGCTGGGAGAAATACAATATGATCCAACATTTGCTGCAAGGATTAGGGAAACCCAGAAAAACCTAATCAGATCATTTAACTTAAGTGTAATATTATTGATAAAATCATCATTTTTAAAATTAAAATAATCAATAAGATAAATCCCAAAAGGATTGTCAATAAAATTTAAATAATCTAGAATGTGTCTAGAATAAAATTCTAAATGTCAGAGTATATAAAACTATTAAGATTAAAATAATAATAATACCTTAGGTATTCGTTAAAATAATTATTCATATACCTACATGACGCTATAATTTACATTAATCCCACGCGGCTTCATCATTCATGTAGTGATTAATTTACCAATAGACAACTCAGTTATGCTACTAAAAAGTTTATTATAAAATCTCACACAGTTACCCATGAATGATCTCCTTATTTTATGGAGCCTAGTAACAGGCACCGCGAGCTTATGCTTATTTCTAGTATTAATATTATGTATATCACAGTTCTTCTTAAAGTCGGTAATATTTTTATGTACATACATAATATTCTCATAAATGTATTGACAATGCACTGTCATTATATTAATGTCCTTAAACTTATCTCTAAGCGAGTCTCTATAGTTCATTTTATATATCGCACGAACAGCCCGCTTCTGCAGAACAAATATAGTATTAATGTCGGAAGCACTGCCCCATACTAAGATGCCATACGACATAATACTGTGGAAATAACTGAAATACACTAATCGAGCCGTTATCACGTCTGTTAATTGACGAATCTTACTTACTGCAAAAGCTGCAGAACTCAGTCTATTCGAGAGATTAGCAATATGGGGACCCCATTGGAGCTTAGAATCTAATGTTATACCGAGAAAGACTGTACTATTAACTAGTTCCAGTTCCTCACCTTTACCCCATAACGCTTGCTTGCTCGTGTTTATTTTTCTCATTCAACAATAAATTATTTACATTAAACCAATTTAGTACTTCACAGATAGCATTGTTTACGTAATTGTAGGATCGTTGATTTCGTACGACTTTGAAAATTAGAGACGTATCATCTGCAAACAAAACTATCTCATGGTGGGTCTTTACGAGGTGTGGCAAGTCGTTTATATAGATAAGGAACAGGAAAGGTCCCAATATTGATCCCTGCGGCACACCCATAGAGACTAATGACCCCGGTGAACGCTTTCCATTCACGTCAACCCTTTGTATTCTACCATTTAAATAAGACTCTAATAAATTTAGTGCTGATCCTTTAACTCCGTAGTGGTGTAGCTTCCTGATCAGTGTCTCATGATTAACGCAATCGAAGGCCTTAGATAAATCACAGAAGATGCCTAAAGCATCTCGCGATTCCTCCCAGGCATCGAAAATGTGTTTTACGAGCTCAACTCCGGCGTTGGATGTCGAGCGACCCCGCGTAAAACCGAATTGCTTACTCTGCATCAAATTATTCAAATTAAAATGTTTTAACAATTGATATAGAATTCGCTTTTCAAAAATTTTACTAAATGTAGGTAGTACAGATATTGGTCTAAAGTTAGTGGGGTCAGAGGTACTACCTGATTTAAATAAAGGAGTTAGTTTGCTATGTTTCAACAGATCAGGAAACTCACCGCAGTCAATTTGAATATATCTGCCAAGTCAGGCGCTATTACTTCTATTAGGGATTTGACAGCATGGACTGAGACCCCCCATAGGTCATTGGTTTTTTTGACATTAATTGATTTAAATGCCTTTACTACATCTGAAGGACTGACATGTTCAAAATAAAAGTCCTTACTACATTCTGGGACGTTTTCTTTTAACAACAAAACGGCAGACGAAGGTGATGAATTTAAACACTTTGTTGTGGATACTGGTATATCGGTGAAGAAATTTTCAAATTCTGTTGCTACATCTAAACTAGAATCTATAATTTTGCCATCAATTTTTAATTCTAGATCACTAATTGCGTGCCTTGATCTACCAGTCTCCGCATTAATCACTTTCCAGATGGTTTTGATAATATTAGAACTATTTTTGATTTTCTGGTATAAATAATTACGTTTGGCAATATGACAATCAATTTTGAATTGTTTCCAATTGAAAATAAACAGTACAGTTTGCAAACAAAAATAATCAATTTTCTTAAATATATATTTAGCTTTCGCCGACGACATCATGACGACATTTTCTTTTTACCCAACGGTAACTGTGCGAGAACTCATGCAGATGCTATAGAATTCGAACAGCGAAAGCAAAGCTTCATGCCCGCAATGCATGTCCGCAGGAAAAAGTCGATAGGAGGTCGGCACACATACTACCCTTACCTTAAAGAAAAACTGCAACACTTTCCGAATAACTTGTAAGATGAAACTTATTATTATTAGAATGTATCGCGGTCTCGTTTTTACACACAGCAATCTAATAGTCATAGTACAAGCATTAAGTTGGATTTCTAACGATTCGTACAATAACACAAATCAGAGTTAAGGTAAATAGCTAGACTGCATCAACATGATTTCAGCGAGTACTCGGGACAGATATCAGACACTTTTTATAATTCCAAAGAGGAAAATGAAGTCGAAAGACGAGCAGAGAACCTTTTCATTGTCACTTAACCGATGACATATGCATTCTATCCATCCTTGGAGTTATCCATCTCATTCAAATCAAATCAAATAATCATTTATTCACAGAATATATATGGTAAGTACATAAGGTGGTATAATTATAAAACATTTTGATCCTTAATATATTCGGCCTTTACAGCATGTGAAAATTTGTAAAACTTATTTTATTCCCTAGCTAGCTATATCATGCATTCTTAACGATTATTTATTACATTTATAACATTCACATAGCTTTAAGCTGTTAGCATGTCCAGAAATTGAATTGAATTTGTACATTTATAATCTATATTCATTTTTATTCTAAGATTTCCATGCATATAATAAAAATGTCATCATAAGTATTTTTGGTTTAGTGTAATTTTTTCCTTAAAAAAATCTCCAAGAGAGTAATAGGCTCTGTCAATGAGTTCCTTTTTCAATTTTACTTTAAATATGTTTACATCCAATTTTTTCAATTCTTCCGGCAAATAATTATATATTTTAGAGGCCGTTCCTAGTAAGCTATTTCGTAGTAATGCTGTTTTGCCAGGTATTGTTTTGATATTAAATTTGTGACGCATGGTTTTAGACTCCATCGACTTTAGTTGAAACATATTGGAGTTTGATTTAACAAAGACTGCTACTTCGTAAATGTAAAGACTTGTCAGTGTCAAAATCTTTAGTTGTATGAAGTAAGGCTTACAACTATCCGTTTCTCTGAGGTTACAGATGGCACGGATACATTTTTTTTGTGCACCAAAAACAAGATTTTTGTTTGTGGAATTTCCCCAAAAAATAACACCGTAGCAAAGAATAGATCCAATATATCCGTGATATGCTAATAGTGCTGTGTTGGTATCTGATAATTTTGAAATTCTTCGAAGGGCAAATACAAAACAATTTATCCTTTTACATAATGTTTCAGTGTGTGTTTTCAACCTCATGTTGTTATCTATATCAATTCCTAAAAATTTGGCTACATTTGTCTGTTTTATATATTCATTATTATATTTTATGTCAAGATTTGTACAATTTGATTTAGAATTATAAAATTGCATTATTTGGGTTTTGTCAATGTTCATTTTTAGTCCATTCGTTTGTATCCATTCAATTATAGTAGTAATCGTATGTGTTATTTCAGTCTTATATGTAGTCATGTTATCAGATTTAATTACCACGGTGCTATCATCAGCGAATAAGATC
This sequence comes from Hedya salicella, assembly GCA_905404275.2. NCBI lineage: Eukaryota > Metazoa > Arthropoda > Insecta > Lepidoptera > Tortricidae > Hedya > Hedya salicella. The sequence goes on from FR990120.1 coordinate 7,559,791, forward strand.
ATGGGATGTTGTAGGTGTTTAGGCATATCATTGATGTAGATTAGAAAGAGAAGAGGTCCCAGAATGCTTCCTTGTGGAACACCGCGCATCAAGGGTCTAAATTTAGAATAGTAAGCGGTGTCCTCCTTTGTTTTAATACACAGTCTTCTAATTTCTGTACACTGCATTCTATTACTTAAATACGATTTACGATTAGATCTAGTGCATTTCCTCGAATGCCATAGCGTTTCAACTTTGCCAATAAGCGGTTATGGTCAACCACGTCGAAAGCTTTAGATAGATCCATAAATATTGCACAGATAGGGACTCTTTTATCTATACTAAGAGTAATAGTGTTAACTAAATCATAAATGGCTGTGGATGTAGACCTATTCTTACGGAACCCATTTTGTTCTTTTACAAGTATGTGTTCATGTTCCATGAAGTTATAAAATTGGTCATATATAACTCGTTCTGCAATTTTTGAGAATATTGGTAGTAGAGCTATGGGTCTATAGTTTACTATTTTTTGTTTGTCATTTTTCTTAAATAAAGGCTTGACTACTGCAGTTTTTAATTTCTCTGGAAAGATACCTTTTTCGAGCATTAAATTAAGAATGAAGGCTAATGGGAAAGATATCACATCAGCGCAGTGTTTTACCACTTTGGTTGTGGTTTCATCAATTACTACGCTTCCGGTATTCTTTAACGTTTTTATATATTTCATTACATCGTAAGTAGTTAAAGGATGCAGGAAAATTGATTTCGAAACGTTTGCAGGCAAATTTACATTAGTGTTGAAGTAGGAGTTAGAGTTATTTGTTGTGCTATCTATATAAAAGTTATTAAAAGCAGTGGCAATGCTAACTGGGTCACTTATTGTATCATTTTTTTTGTTAATTATAGTTGAGATGGACTCTACTGGTTTATTTTCGTTATTATTATTTATTATTTGCCATGCAGCTCTATTTCTACTGTTTGATTTCTCAATAAAATGCCGATTTTGAGTGAGTCTAATTATTTTTCTGAGCCTATAAGTATATGATTTTAATTCTGCTTTATTTGAAATACTAGGTTTATATATACATTCATCATTCAATTTCAATAGTATGCTAGGTTTTCAGATTTGCAAGTTTTCTTTATATTTAGTCTGGCCAACATAAGTTGGCAATGGAAAAAAGCGGCAAATAAGGAATGCATAGAAATATTAAAAAAATGAAACCCTTCAGCAACTTACGTTAGCCAGACTTTATTTCTTCGCTGAAAAACTGGACGAGTAATGTTGAAAATAAAAAGGCATAGTTATTCTGTAGATTTTTATTAAGTTAAAGATCATAATTTCTTAACATCTAAGGAGCATTCTGTATTGGACTTGTGTTTCCAATTTTTAGTGTTATGAAGTGCCGTTTGATATATTCGTGTCCGCACAAACAACTTTAACAAATAGCTTTTAGGGAAACACGAACACGGAAATTCCCATTTAGGAACTGTCTTCAACGCATCAAATATCGTCTCTGCTGGATTTGTATAGTAAACTTCGTCAAATGTCTCGAAAAATAAATTATCTAACCTCTCTACGTAGCTTACGAACGCCATTGGAGGCAATTTCAATTGATTATAAAACGCCGCTTCTTCATTCAACTTTTCAAAATGAACGTATATTTTCGTTTTGTTCAAATCAACCAGGCCCGCAACGAAATCCTCAAATGTTTTGCATTTGTGTTTTTCCAAGCATTTGTATGTTAAGTAACTTGACACGTAAATAATTGCATATTCACTCGGCAATGTAAATCTGTAATCCGTGGTTTTAAGACAAATTCTATTTCCTTCGTAATATTCGTAACAGTCCTTCATGTCGTCTGCAATTTTTAAAAAGTCCTCCATATTGCCTATGGCTTTTGGCGAAGGCGTCAACTCTATCAAGCATTTCACGAAGAATTTCGTGAACGCTTTTGTGAACTGCAATGCTGTTGGTCTGTTCGTTTTAGCCTCTTTTTGTACCGATTTCATAAATTCTTGCATAGGCTCAAGATAACTGAGCCGGGTTTGGACAATGCCGGTTTGTTGTGCATCTTTTAAGGCCAAAGAAATCAACGACAAAGACTTTAGGGAAATGACAAAGTATTTCAAGCTTTCAACCTCTTTGGATGCATCGTCGCTACTTGCCACTTTAAGTCTTTTAAATAAGAGATAACTGCTTTCTAATGCCCTAAATTGTGTATTGGCCCGTGTTTTCATTTGGGCGTCGATAGTTTTTGAGCTCTCTGCACACTTGACAAATTTGCTTAATTTACTTAAATTCAACACGTCAAATATATCGTTCAGCTTTTTTATAAACTCTGCTGTTGGTGTAGCTTCTTTGTCTATCAATCCTTGGTCAATATAGAACTGCATTGCTCTGGAGACCGTTCCACTGAATACTTGACAAGGTTTAAGGTTTTTTTCTTTGCTACCCATTTCTAGATGTTGATCAGTCAATTTGGACAGAAGTCTGCCTCTGCCTCCTCTCTCCTTATCTAAATCATAAACTTGCTTCACATATTTCCACGAAATTAAAACTTTATCGTGCACAAAGTCATTATTGATGAAATCATCTTTGAATGTATTTAGAACGTGCGGAATATCGAACACGGCAAAAACTTTATCCATGTCAATTGTTAGATAAAGTTTACTCGCGGATAAATAGTATCTCGACCTGCAATATTTCCAGAAGCAAGGATCGTCACTCATCACAATTCCCTTGATCTTTATACCCATTCTTTTTAATTTAACATAGACATTTGTAACGAAAGAATCTATATTGGCTACATCTTTCATTGTTGAGAAAAAGGAGAACGATACAAGCTGGTGCCATGGAACTTTTAGTCCTCTGACCATGGCTACCAACGCTTGCTTAGCTGCCATTTTGCTTGTAACTCCATTGACATTATGAACTCCTATTACTTCATCGTTAGCAGGATCGTAATAAAAATGAGGCTTTATATCCATCGTATAAAGACCTAAAGTGCAATACTTTTCTTCATCAGTCATAAACTTGAATTTCTGAGTCAATAATCTCGTCAGTTGTTCATCGAATTTTGGTCCTACCTTCAGATGTATATTTTTCAGCTCCTTTTCTTTAGGCAGTTGCCAGGAGTTCATCAAAAGTCTGTAAGCTCTGGTGTTGATCGTATGTAGATTCAAAGCGAATACTTGGAAATCTTTGTCAAACTTTGGTCCCTTCAGTCTATCCGTTGTTCTGTCTCTCCATTCAAAGAATTTATTGAAAGTTGCATTCTGAACTGGTTCAGTTAAACTGACTACATCGCTAATTACAATATTAGTTCCTGATGACGCATTATCGACACTTGGGGCACTAATTTTGGGTGTCGCAAATGGTCCAGTTGACTGGATAAATGAAGGTATAAGTACTTTATTTCGCACACTCATTTCAGGTATTATCAATGGTATACTTGGCTGGATTAATGTAGGTTTCGATACATTATTCATTATTGTTGCTGTATCATTTCTATTTAACACACCCATTCCAGATATTGGTACACTTGGCTGGCCATATTTAGGTATTGCCACTTTATTCGTCGTTGCTGTATTATTTATGTTTAATACACTAATTCCGACTACAGGCACACTTGATGGATTTGATACTTTGAACAGAGGTACGTTATTTGTTATCATAGGTGTTAACTCTATATATAAATTAGGTGTACCTTTAGAGGTTGCGACGCCATTATTTCTTTTTATCGCATTATCGTCTTCATGGAAAACGAATACTTTTCTATTTCCCAAATCTAGGCTGTCCCTAGGGAAGTTATCACTGCAAGTTAGTGAATCAATAGGTACCCCACTAACATTATCATCGTACATTTCCACATCATCATTACAATCGATTTCACAGCAGACGAACATCTTTCTATTTGGTTTAGCTCTTTTGTATATTACAACTTTCTCGTCATTGTAATTGTCATTGAATTTTCTCTTACCACAACTGACAAATTCACTGTAATAATCATCATCGTCGCTGCTAGAAAAGTCTGTCTGTGAGGCTGTGGTGGAACTAGTAATGAGCACACCTTTTCTTTTCGCTGGAACATGTCTAGTTGGGACTGCATCTAGGGGGGCTACCTTCAGGATACCAATCTGACGGTCATTGAAGTGAGCAGAGCATACAACATGGTTGAGAGGCTTTGCATGAATTAAATCCGGCCTGTCAATAACTCGCAGCCAGTGTAACCGCCTGCAACAGAGAAATTGTTTTTTTTTTTTTCAAGTACCAATTTGTTGTGTTGATAATACTACCAAACCTTCTATTTTTAACCGCTTAGGCTCAAAAACTCCACTTTCCCGAAATGTGAATTTTCTCTAAACGAGCTCTTTCCACAAAATACAGTATCGTACAGGGTGAAGTTTTTTTACGATACCTTAAAATAAGAGTCAATTTTTTCAGAGGTACGTCAACTAAATACGACATCATTGACTTTCAAATTTAAGTAGTGAAAAACAATCAAAAAATACACGAGGGGGGGGGGTCGCCTACAACCTCACCAAAGATCACCAAGGGGGAGGGGGAATCTAAATATGGTCCAAAAAACATCCGTTGATCTTTATCAACCTTGGCCGAATCGCGATCTGGATTGACCGTTTAATGACTGTTTTATGAGTTCATACCTCTCTAAATCCAAAGGCAGATTGATGTATTTTAATCCAGCCACATTCACAGCAGTGCAGTTTTTGACGCAGCATAGTGTCTTAGTAGTTGACATCCCACTGTCCAGTAAAAGACCTTATTAGTTCTAAAAAAAACGAAAATCCGATTTAGTTTTTTTTTTACTGCGACATAATAGTTTGATGCATGCACAAAAAAACAGGAAGCACAGTGCTCGGCGTGAAAGTAGACGAAAGATGGCGGCTACTGCGCAGGATCATAACTATGGAGTATAGAAAACTAAGGAGAGCCACCTCTATATATCCAGTGTCCGTCAAAAGGCATTAAATGGTGGCGCCAAAGTAGCAAATGCGTAAAACAAACTACCTTACTAATAATAAAAATTAAAAAAATGCATATGAAAAAAAATTTTGAACACGATTGAATATTTACATCAGAAGAACGAAGCGTTGTTGACGTCATACTAACATGCTATTCTAGCGCCATTTTGGACGGATTTGGAACTATTTTTTACTGCTTTCCGCCGGACACTTTCGTCTGTTTCCCTTTCCCTATATATGAGACTACCCTCCTATCGTTTTTCACACTCTGTTGCGGACACCCAGCGAAGAGGATGCTGAAAGCCACGCTGAGGTTGCCGCTTAGCCAAGCTGTTGATGCGGCAACAAGACGTCGAGATGACCCTCGTTAAAATGATTGTATTCGATTAAATTTAATCAATATTGTGATACCGAACTCTGCGATAGATAAGTATTTTGAACTCTGCGTTGATCAAAAACTCTGTGTTAAATAAGTTAATCATAATTCGAAACTCTGTTAAATAGGTATTAAGGTTACCTAGGTTTAAGTTTATTGATCGTGCGTAAAAGCCACGAACTTGATAAAGTGACTTATAATGATCCTTTGAACCAGCCTCGTAAAAGCAGGCATTTTAGAGTATGTGTAATGAACCAAAGAACTTTAATACCTAGAATCCGGTTCTCATTGTGAATATTAGAAACCTTAGGGAATTAAGAAAAGAACTCTCGAGCCATAATCGCCGATAGTCTCTTATAAGAGCCGTAAATTGAAAAATAAGATTTGGACACAGTTTTATCACAAGTCACTTTCGAACCAGATCCTACTAAGAAATAATTTATTAATCAGTCCCGAACTTTTACACAAGATAGATCAATACCAACTACATCCGAATCTTATTAGCATAAAACCCGTACTAGATAACGAAAAGCACAGTAATCGAAATTTAAACTATAATTAACGAACCTGAACCATTTTTAAACTAATTACTACTTAATTATACCTATATGGGTAAATCGATTACTCCGCTTTGAACCTTAATTGATAGAACAAATTAAGACGGATCGAACACTAGTCAAATCATTCAAATCGGGTTAAATCTGTAGGGTCTAGAGCCTTAGAACCGTAGGACTCAAAGTGAAATGTGAATCGAGACACCTCCGTTTCCGAGACGATCGACCAATCACAGAGCCTACATTATTTTTCATACAAACTTTTAAAACTGATCGCACTTGACCAAAACTCAAAATCTGCCACGCTCTGATTGGCTGAACGCCTCGACACGCCCCGAAATCCGTAAGAATCCCCTCCACTCGGTTGGCGGTATGGCCATGAAGCGCGCGACGTAGATTAGGAATATAAGCAACCCCGGCCCGGCCAAAATAGTCAGTACCGATCAAGAACCAGAAGAACCGAAGCCTTCAAGCCTCAAAAACCGAACCCTCAAGAGCTCCAGTAGTCTACGTCATTAGGCTTTATACCTAGCTTAGGGCTCGTCCGTGTGAACGCGATTAGTGACGCTCTCAGACCCATCGTTACGGCCGGTCGTAATTAACGCGAGTGTTCGATCCTGCTCTCGCGCGAGAGCCCGTGTAATTAAATCCCTAATAATTTTGATCCGCGTTCGTATTAAACCTAATCGCCCTAAGTGACGCTTTTAAATTAAATCAAAATTTTACCCGCGATAGTTATATTAATTAATCAATTAAACCTAGTGTACCCGCGATCGTACTTTAATATTAAATCCTTGTTGTCCTAGTCTTAGTATTTGATTTCGCGTGTGAATAAACCTTTGTGAACCTCTAAATCGTGTGTAAATATATTAACCTTTTAAAATTATGTTTTTGTTTTGTACTGAGTTGTCGTAGACGAATGTTAGCCCCACCGCTAACACACTCCATGTTTAAGACGAAGCGGCGCTACGCGGGGCTCCTGCCGCCCCGTTGCTATAGTTACCCACCCCTAAAATGACGCCTATTTGTAACTCCCATTAAAAAGGGCCATTATACATTTGACATGTGAATCTGTCTGTCTGTATCTTAGGTGGCGGCTTACACTATAATCCATCAATATGATAAAAACTTTTTGATTTCATTGAATGCCGGATTTAGGGGAGGGCTACCGGGGCTGCAGCCCTAGGGCTCAAGTGAGGCCCCACAAATTAAATTTGTATTTTTTTTTTTTGTGTTTGGAAAATTACTAGGGGCTTCCAGCTCCAGACCCGTAAATCTCGCATTGATTACATTCCATTCAAGCATCAGAGCATCACACAGGCACGACTACACGTTCAATATTTATTACGTCAGTATTGCAACGTGATTCGTAGACTAGTTGTGTAATGGATATGGAGCAGATATAGAGACTGATATATCAAAGTATTTATGAATCCTGTAATCTAAAGTAGGATTGGATAGAGATAGAACGTTTACGGACACACACCGACCGTGATTATTTCATTATGACAGAAGTACAGTATTTCTTATGAATAAACGTTACCATAACATCACCGGTTACATGTTTACATGTATGCTTTTGTAAAACTCTTTCTAAACAACAAGATGTTCACGTTGACAGATCTAAGTTTACTCCAGCTAATTAAAAGTCCTACTTTAGTATACTGACGGATGACAATATTTATCAAAAACTGCCATTACGGAATTCGGAAATCTAAGGGGCTACCGCAAATCGAAATTCGAAGTTTGTATATCGCCGTTACTCAAAGACAGTTTAACAGGGAGCAAGAGGGATGACACTAAACGAACACTGAACTTCAGGATTCAGAGTAACACTTCTAGATTTCCTTGATAAATATGTCATCCATCAATACACTAGACTAGACAATCAATAAGGTTTAAAAAAACTATTTGTTAGACCATCAAATCAATCTAACAGAGCGATTTAGTTTTCCAGAGTAGATCAGAATCATCTGTAGGCATGTTTAAAAGGCTATTTCATCGAAATTGTTCTTATCTATGGTTTAAGAAAATGTGTTCAGAAATTTGAACATTATCAGGTTTTTTTACTACCAAACTAGCTACTCTAGTTCAACATTATTTCAGATGGATCCATTTGTAATTTTCCTTGGTGTAATAGAAAGTTTGGGAACCAGCCTTAAATTTAATTCAAAATAACCTTTTGACTGCTGCAGTAGGCAAAACTCAGAATTATTATTATTTATTTGTATGGCTTATAAATTGACAGTCGTTTATAGATATTTATAAATTAACATTAAGTGTATTAATCCAATGAATTGCATCATTTTCCAGGGTGAATAAGTCTGTGTGGAGTCGCAGATGATATGCTTGACGAAATAATACAAAACTCAGAATATAATATCAATACTTGTTCGGCAATCACTATTTTATTTTTGAGGGCCATTTTATTTTATTGCTGTGGTGAATATAGTGTTTTTAAACAAATCTCACATATAAGGTAGAAATTCATGAATATATGTCAAATTCGTCGTTAAAAATAACTTGCTATTGGCCTTTGTATTGATAAACATAAAACCAGACCAGAATAAGACCGCATTGTGCAGTTGAATTATATTTTGTTAACACACTGCTATTGAAATCACTTTACCAACTTTGCGGCTGACACTTTTATGGTTATTCATTTACTTACTTTGCATATATTAAACTTATTATATATAAGTATTTATGCATGTTTATCTACACAATCTTATTTGTGTATGTTTATTGCGTCTACATATGTTATGTGAGTTTTTTTTGCTTCATAGCTTTCCACCACATACTCAACTAAAATTGTTCTTTTAAACACTGCTACCCAAAGGTTGTCTGGAAGAAATAGCTATTTAGCGATAAGACCGCCTGTTATTTACCTCTGCTTATTCTAATGTTACTGTCATCTATATTTTTGTGTATGTGAGGTGAGGTTTGTATTGTATTAACTTAAAAATATTTTCTTTAACAACTTCCTCTACCAATTTCATTCCCTTGAATAGATCCTGATAGAAATTAACGAAATATACAGCAAGCTATATATTTCAGTGAACCTGTGACATATAGCTTGCTATATGTGGAAGCATTTAACATATAGGATGGTGCTGTAATGAATTACAACCGAAAGATGAATCGATTCTTATTGTAATGCAATCAAGACAAACTGTATACTTTACCTGACACTTCAAGCTTAAATATTAAGGATGTTAATTGCATTCTTTAAATATTTTTCATTTTAAAGCGTCGTTATTATTTATTTTATAAACCACAAAATACAAACAATAAAACAAATCACATTAACTACCTAATAATTTGACACATTGACGTTTATAGTGATGCGTATATAATGTTATAAACAGTATTGTAGAAAAATTGTACTGTTTCTGTTAATTACTTACCGGTTTTTAAGATAAGTCATTTGATTCAGCGATTTAAAAAGCAAACCCAAATGCGATTTAAGAGTTCGTATTTCATGATATAATTTTAAAGAAATAGTTAAAAGATTGGTACATATTTTAAAATTATTTTGTTAGTAAAATATCTTTAATTTTGGCCAGTTGTTCATGATATTCTTTATAATCCGGGGATTCTACCCAAGCAAACGCTTTATCACCTTCTAGACGAATAGTTGTTGACGTCATATTTTGGTTTTCATCTGTAGTGTCACCGACAGGATTATTAAAATTTTCATCACTTCTTGTTTTGATATTTTCATCAAAGTCTAATTTTATATCTTGAGCAACTTTACTAAAATCCTTATTTTCTGCGCTCAGTGATGCCAGAGAATCGTTGTTATGGTCTTTTAAATGAGTATTGTAATGTAAGTTCTTCAAGTTTTTGTACCTTAATTTTAAGTTATCTAAGGACACTACTTTTTTTTTCAATACTGCGTCAACATTTATTTTACCGTGCTTGTGCTTTTTTGGTCTTTTAGGCTCCACGATTGAGTCGTCGTTATCTGTTGACGATATGAGGCTACGATACACAACACCTTTTACGGTTTTTGTAGATTTTTGGAAATCATTCAGTTTTATTATTGCTCTATCTGCTATTATATCGACAAGCTCATTAAATTTATCAGCGTGAAGTATTTTACCAATAAGTTGATCAACTTCTATATTATCAACTTTCTTAGGTTTTTCAGCAGATTTCGTATATTTACCGTTAAGTTGATTTACTTCTATATTATCCCCTTTCTTAGATGTTTCAGCAGAATTAGTATATATGCTTTTTATTACACACACTGTGAACAAAAGACATTGAATTACTTCATAACTAAAATTAATAATCCATCTCCGTAATAAAATTGTACTTACAAAATAATAATTCAGGCAAATATTTCATAGCTGCTTTTTAGCAAGTCCAAAGCCAGATTTTTAGTGCCATGTTAAATTGATTTTACTGGCTGTTACGTAAGTTATGCATTTTATGTTTTTTTAGTGGTTCTAGTAGTTTCGAAATTATTACGTTTGTGATAGGTACGCTATATAAGTATTCAAATATGTTAGTTGGTTTGTCTATCTTTGAAATATGACCTACATAGCCATTTAATTCGGCATTAACCACATCAATGCCTAAAATGTGGCGCGATTTAACCGAAAATACTGGGATACAATTACAATAATACATCACTATTGTACTTCGACTTCGACCATTCCATAGACAATTTTGAAGACCGGCAACGAAAAGATAAAGTTTGACTTTTTACTTTGAGCGAAAACGAAGTTCTGATTTGAGTTTTTTATTACTTAGTTACTTACGGCATTTATTATCGTACTAGTTGATCAAGTTATTGATACATAGAATATAAGTCAAAATCAGATCAGTGATAAGCAATGTCTGCGCCAGCATTACGCCAACCAAAGATAGTGAATATAGTGCAAAAATCAAATGCGAACTTGCAATCATTTTCTGATTTGCAAAATGTAATCTTAACATTAAAGGACAATAGAAAATTTGTCATATCTTCGGATTCCTATCACGGCATAGTTATGGTCGGTAACATGTATAAATGCGTATTTTGCTCTTCGGAAATGGAATTGGATAATAAGTTCAAAGAAGCCCATATAATATCTCAGAAGCATAAAAAAAGTATGGAGAGTTACCCACATTTGGAGGATTTTTCAGAAAACCTACTGAGGAAGGTATCTGCTTAAAATTTGCAAAATTATTGTACAAAATATCCTTTAGCAACATTTATTTTCAATTTTAGAGTTTTATCCATACTTAATTTTATAAATGCGAAAGTGAGTGTGTCTGTTACATCTTCACGCTTAAACCGCTGAACCAATTCGGATGAAATTTGGTATGGAGATAGTTTAAGTCCCGGGGAAGGATATAGGCTACTTTTTATCATGGAAAAACACCCTTATCCGCTTTAAACGAATTTAAGGCGGACAAAGTCGCGGGCAGAAGCTAGTATTATATATAAAATATCTAAGGAGTTACCTTATTCATTCTAGTAGTATTCTAGTATTGAAGGCTCTATCTTTTGTATTTCAAATAGTTCATGCTTGTTTTTCTTGTAATTCTCGGTCCATGAAATTGTTGATGAATATATCTAGGACAAATAATCCAGTTTTAAATCAGAAATGAGGAGATTCGTAGACAAACCAAGGTCACCGACATAGGAAACAGGGTAAACAGACTAAAGTGCAATGGGAGGGCACATTGTTCAAAGAACCAATGGCCATTGTGGCAGAAAGGTGAGTGTAGGAAGGCCACCCGCGTGGTCCTTACTGATAAGCTTTCGCCTCACGGTTCGCCTCTATGTTGTCCATGTGGAAGTATTTTGAGAAGGCCTGTCTCCAGTCTCCAGCAGTGGACGTCCTATGGCTGAAATGATGATGATTATTTTCTGTGATTGGAATATGTCAGCTAGTATATCTAAAGTTTGTCAAAGAACATAACCTATAGTGGTTACAACCGGGTAAATTGGATTTCCGGTAATATTCTGGTACTAGTGGTAATATTAAATATACGTGTTTTACTCACAGTACTTGATATTTTATGTTACTTTGAAATAAATACGAAAATATGAAGTTTATTATCGTAAGTATAAGTTGGTAGAAATAATATGACGATTTGTATTTTCTCACACGTTCCTTCTGAGTGCGATGGTGGATGGTCAGCGTCAAAATAGTGCTAGAAAGAGAAGGAATTACTTAAAAGGATCATGTACCTACTCAGGTAGGCGGGTGGAGTTTACCCAGTTGTAACCACTATATGATGTTCTGTGGTGAACTTAACATGTATGACTACCTATTCCGATTACTGATTATTTTGTTTTTTAGTATGTTTTGTGAGAAATATTTTCATAAATTTTACTATGGGCAGTTATTAAAAGATGAAAAAAATAGTGTTCCGAATGTTCAACTATCAATAATATTGTTGCAGCTGAACGACAACAGCCTGTACTGCTCAATATGCAATGTTACAATGACATCAATGTCAGCAACACGACACATCAGCACAGAGACCCATCGGGAGCAGCTTGAGAAGGCAGAGATGAAGGCCACAGCTTACAAGCCATTTTTACACTAATCTAGGGGCAGCGGCAGGTCCATGTTCTCTTAGCCTGTCCACCTCCCTAGGTTGATTGGTGTACATACATCAATCTGACATACTCACAAGCAGGGCTTGTAACCCGGTTAATTTTCCGTACCTGTTAGAGCCACACTCTAAGAGCATAACCCATAATAAAAAAAATAAAATTAAAATTCATTTATGTCAGATAAATGATTCCATATTTTCTTAGTATTATATGTAAAGGTTAAGCTCGCAAGAACATCGCTCTAACCGGTTAATATCTAGGAGCGCAAAACAGGGAGCGAAATCCATTTACCGATTAGAGAGCAGTTCCTCCATGTAACCGCTCGCTTAGACAGGATTGGTTTGCTTGCTATATGGTATTAGGTTCAATTTTTCATGTAGTTGATTTTCGTTGGACAATGGTCATTGATCCCGTATCCGAACACGGAGTAACCGGTTAGAGAGCGCTTCGAAATAAAACTCCCAATTCAATTCGTCTAACCGAATAACCTAAATAAATACAGGTTTATTTGTAACCAGTTACAAGCCCTACTCACAAGACTAAGGGCCCTGCTACGTCAATGCGCTCATTCCTAATACATTGCGTGTGATACGAACTAACTGCTGTGCGGTAAGCGTCTCGACCGCGCAATGAAGTGCGTTGCTAGTCGTGCATTGTCGTGGCCGAAACGTAGCTTGGCATCCAGTATGGGACGTGACTCCAAGGTTGCAATTTATTTTGGATTCAATATTTATAACAAAAACACAACTCAGGAACAGTAGAGCATAGAGGGTCCTGAAATATTGTTCCATGAAAAGGATTTAAGAGTCCCCGGCAAGCTCGGCCGAATTTCACCTTCCCATACAAACGGAGTTTCGTTCTCATTTTAAAACTACGTATTTATTGTAACGAAACTTTGCATATATACAATGACATGAGGTATATAGGCCTGTAATTAGTTTATATGGCTCCAGTTTATAAAACAAACTAAATACAGCAAAAACAAGTTTTGTATAAAAAACTTAAATGTGCTGTATTTTTTTTTACCATGGTATCTGAAGCTTCATAAACTAATTACAGGCCTGCATAAACCTTAACTTATTCTAAATACAAAATTTCAGAGCAAACTAGCTAGTCGTTTTAAAATGAGAATGTAACAACGTTTGTATGTAGAATGGAGCTTACGGGGGGTTATAACAAAGCATGAAAAAGTTCAAGAAACGCTGCTCAGAATGGACCATGGCAAATTTTAAGCACTGTTTTATTAACCCAGGTGTCGGCAAACCGCGGCTCTTTAAAGGGTCACTTGCGGCTCTTCAAGTTCCCCTTAAAAAAAGTCCTATTAAAGAGTCCACCCGTGACCATGGAAAGCTAGAAAGCTTCCGAAACGTCGGGAACTAAAATGAGATACTATACGCGATATAATCCGTTAAATTGTTTTATTTCAATGAGTAATAATCGCGGAAACAGAAGAAAATATTAAGTCCTATTAAAATTTAGTATACAGTGATAAACCTGAAACAGAAAATTGCGGCTCTTTGAGCTTCCAAAAAATCTATATTTCTCCGGCATCTGACTCTACGTGTAAAAAGTTTGCCGACCCCTGTATTAAACCATAAATGAGTTATATCAAACCCTAATATGTCCACGTAAATTAGGAATGGGTTATTTCTTATTACCAGTGGTAAGAAGTTGGTGGTAACAAGTGGGTGTCTTATTTTTTTAAATCAGTTTTTTTTAAACAAAATCAATTTAAATTCCGTAAAGTGCTACATATTATAGATGTAACACTTTACTGTGTCTGTTCCTGAGGTATGGGAGCGGTGAGGGACGGGTACCAAGTGTCGTGACATGACGTCTCCTGAGGAGGCCGAAATTTGAAGTTCGTAACGCTTCATCACTCGCTCTCGTGATAAACTATATTTGCGTGAGCGAGATGGCGCGATGCAAACTTCGAATTTCAGAGTAGCCCTTCTGACGCCTGACTGAAGTTACCACACCCCTCCCGTATCGCTCCCATACCCCAGGAACAGACTCGGTTATGTGGTAGGCCTATAGCTTGATAGTTATCAACTCAATATTGATACCTTGGTTCACACTCTTACTAATTACAAGTGGGCTAAGGTATTGGTATGATAGTGCCTTGTCTTAATAAGATAAAAAGAAAGCTCTTATCATTGTTAATATATGATTTCAAAATAATCCAAGAGTATGGACTTGTAATATAGTGGTCTACTTAACTTGCTCAACAGTCATGATAGGATGAGACAGGGCTAGGAACCGGTATTTAAAAATCTTCTAAAATACACACTGTTTCTGGAATGTATTAAAACAGTATTTAGGAGACGACAAATAATACCTTTGGAAACACCTGATTCAAGTTCTAGAATGCCAGATGTGTTATAGAAAGGACATGGCGTCTAAATTTTGCGTGACGTAATTTGTACACAGCCCCTAATGACCTTGAGTACTCGGTTATGATTATAACTCCTACTCTTTGTTCTAGTGATAATGTGTTCTGTTTTTTTTTTTAAGTTTGAGAATAAATACATATTATGTGCTCATTTGCATTTTTTTTTAGGCTTGGTCATGTTTTCTCCATATTTTATTGTGTTGATAGGATCTAACAGAGAAATAACAGCAGCATTGTTGATATATGTATCACACAGTTCAGAATGAGATAAGAGAATTTAGCTGATCATATTGTCCACTCTGCATGTTCACCTACAATAATGGATTAATCCATCACAGAGCACAGAGCGATAGGGACCTACAGCATTAAATTTTGGTTCTGACACTTATGACATGGCATCTGATTTTCAAGTTTTATGGGTGATGCATTGAAAAAGTTATAAGTAATGGTAGAGATGACAAGATTGCGGGACGAGTTTGACTCTTGCAAAGGACTGGCCAGCTGATGCTCAAAATCGAGACCAATGGAACAAGAGGGCCTTTGCACAGCAGTGGGACATAAAAGGCTTGCAATAATAATGGTAGATGTTAGGTTACATATTGAACAGTTTCTATCAAAAATACTGGGGAATATTTTTGGGGCACTGGGTTCTTATATGAAAGCACATCAACATACATACAAATTATGTACTTAGTGGGCCTATAGTTAATTTGTTCACAGCCAAAAGTTTTACCAAGGTTTGTTTTGTCATTTATTACAGTTGTCACTGTCATTCTATCTCGACTGTGGAAGTGAACAGGTTAATCCTCAGTAAAGGTGTCTATTTGAGATTATCCAGAAATAAAACAGTGTATTGTGAACTTAACTTTAATGAAATACCAACTACACACTACCGTCTACGCTTCTTTGCCCGTTTCTTCACGTTTTTCTTGCCGGCCTTATTGATTTTCGCGATTTTTCTCTTGTGAAGCCATACCGGATACTGTCCATTTTGATCCTTTAGTGTTTTACTGTCGAAGATACGTTTTTTACCATCCTCTCCTTCAACTTCGACTTTTTCGTCGTCAGAACTCATTTCAACATCTTCTTCTGGCTCTGGTTCAGGTGCTTTGACAGGTTTCTTCTTATTCTTTTTATTTTTGATCTCTCCAGCATCCAAGAATATTACTTGATCGGAATCCATAACCTCACTTTCTTTTACCTTTTCTTCCTCTTTTATCCCGAGCATCTTCTTTAGCCTGCTTAATTCTTTCACAGCATAGCGTTCCCGCTTGACGGCTCGGCATTTTCGCTTCCATCTGCTACGAAGAGACTTCGCCATTTCGTTTTAAGAATAAAAATATAAACAAACGTGGACCACGAGCTCGTGTCAACCAAAAAGGATGTTTTTCTTTAATTAATATGTCAAGCGACCGCAAACTGTTTGAGTTTAAGATAAAGACGTTTCATTAATAATGAAGCGTGTTCTGATATCCATAACCAAATCTGAATAAGGTTAATTTTTCATAAAAGCTGTTGGATTTTGTTATATATTCAATAAACAACAAAATACCTCAATTACTTATTTAAGAAAACAGTAAACCAACCGATTAGGCTAACGTAATATCATCCCTACCTGTCACAATAGGCAACACTGAGTTTGATTTGACATTTCAATTTCGGAGTTTGCGTCTGACCGTCGAAAACCAAAATCATTCTTACAGTCTTATTTGGGATCCTGAGCTTAAAGAACTCGGACGTGAAATTTGGAATCGTTCCAACATTTGTTTACGTTTGCCGCTATTAATCAGCAATTCAGCTCACTCCCGGTGTTTCTTTGTTCTCACTTTGTGTATCACTTCTGTACACTTCGGTTTGTTATTTACGAAAATAAACGTTTTGTTGTGAATAATGGGCTCTCTTCAAGCTGATAGTGAAGAGAAGCTGGAGATGGACGACAGCGGCTGCATTCAGGACGGTAAGTTAGCCTAACAATGTTTTGAACTGATATTATAAACATCTATTGTTTTGTGTTTATATTTTCTGACCATCCAAATTCAATTTATATTTGCGTGTTGTTACAAACATTGTTGTTTCGTAATTTATGAAATATTATTATTTTGTCTTAATAAAAAGAAAAGAGTTTAAGTAAGTAAGAGTTAATCATTTATATTGTAATAAATGGCAGTTTCTTTTATTCAAGGATCTATTTAAATTAACACTTAAAATTGGTTTATATTGAATTATTTTAATTGATTTCAAAGGCAAAAGTGGACCTCTATATATAATACCTATTTTTAAAATGAATGCTAACATAACTACTAATTTTAATTGAACATGGTAAGTGCAAAGCTTTTGGTATCTTATTTTAATGGATGCATATTAAGGCACATCTTAAAATAAGCACATCCGAATCCTTAATTATCTTATTGCTGACTTGGTTTATCTTAATGTGCACATAGGTAGGTATTGACCATGCTGAAATACCATTGATTCAATGGGACGTTGTTTGTCTGTTCACAGTCGCAATTTTAATGTATATTTGTTCTTATTTATTACATACAAATAGTGAAATGATTCACAGTAAAAAGGTGTTGTTATTGTTAGATCTTGTCCCTAAAAACCTCCATAACAATGACCTGAACTAGTTTCTGTCCCAATTCGTTCGGATAATAGAGGTTCTATTGTATCATAATTCTTAGGCTCGAATTATACAGGGACAGCGTAAGGTGAAGGCGCAGCACCGGCATAATGCTGCTTTAAAACATTTTAATACAAAATGGACGAATGTTCCATGCCTGCGCCACGCCTTATGCCTGATGCCGTTTCTGTGTAATTTTCACCTTAGTTATATCTAATATCTTTTTTTTTATGCAAAAATTAATTGAATGGACATTCTTCATTAGTCATAAGTGTTGTTTGCTACACTCTATATCTGAATTCTGTTCTAAAGAGCGCTCTTGCTGTATCTAATTCAATATCCTAGAGCACAACCATACCAATCATGAAAAAACAAAATCATATTATAGTTAGCAGGTAAATCAACTTTTTTTGCACTTTGTTGCCATGGCTATGTCCAAGTCACTCTTTAAAACTATGATTTTAAACAGCAACAAAAATATTGTTTCCAAGCCAATAGAAGCTCCATTTTTCAAGGGCCCATCTCGACAGTGTGGTAATATTCTAGATTATTTGCATTTTTCTCAGTAACTGTGTCACTATTGTGTCTTAAGTCATATTTCCCTGTGCAGTACTATGCTATAAAAATTAAATGAAATAAAGGAATGAGTAACCCAGATTATATGTATTATAGAAAATTGTAACAGTTTATATATATATTTTTACAGATTGTTAATGACGAAACCGAAATGTGTTAAATATGTATATCTAAAATGGCTAATGTAGTTCAACATTTCAATTAAAAAAAAGATATTGATGCTTGAAAGGAGAAATAGGATAAAAAATATGGATATAGTTATTTCATGTTCACACAAATATCTTTTAGGATTTTAAGAACCTGACGCACCAGGCGACCCAACGCCTTTTATATCAGGTGACATCACCGTCTGACAGGGTGTGCGCGATTTAACCTTTTGACCGCCACAGTCGGCAAATCAAGTAATCGAAATTTCGTGCCACTGACGCCAAAGACCAAATTTTCCGGTTCAAAAACTCCAAATATAACATCAATAGCTTGCTCTGCAATCACTTTTATTTTTGAGGATTTTTCTTCTTGCTGCGACGTCTGGGTTAAGTGGTATTACTTCGCTGTGTGGCGGCGGTTCGAACCATGTTCGCTTTCACAATAATTCTCACTAAACTGACTTCTGCCTACCCTCAAACGGGTGGTGCGCAAACTCCACGCGTTAGGGGGCGACGGCCCGCGCCGCCCGCTTCCCCGCCAGTTCTTTTACCGTTGCTACGCGCGATTTTGTGTTGGTCATCAAAATGTTGCTAATACCATACCATTTCTCCTTTCAAACGTCAATTCAAATTAAATTCAATTTATTTATTGATAAAATACATATTTAATAAGTCACATTGTCCTAGGTATGTACATTATCATGGTCCTAGTTCAATATTATTGGTAAGATATTGCTTCTATTTACAATAATTTTTTTATGATTATTATTATAGTAAAGAAATTGTTGTTAATAATATATTAATATATGATTGTGCTCTAGGATATATACTAAAATAAACTACAGCTTCTGCGAAAACATTTAACATCATAACATAGCCTGATTGTGTCTTGAAGAAAGCAGCTCCATCCCCCATCCTTCCTCCGGCTTTTTGACCAATTTCAAAATGTAAGTAATATTCCAAAAATTGCTGAAAGGCTCTAAACGCTGCACCGCCATTTCTTAAAGAATTGCACGTATTTGAAATTCGATATTCGAAGTTCGTATCGCGCCATCTCACTCACTCAAATACAGTTTAACATGAGAGCGAGAGGGATCGCGCAATACGAACTTCGAATATCGAATTTCAGAGTAGCCCCTCTGTATATAACATTATTGTTTTCAGCTAAAAAATAATAACAAATCCATTGTGTAAGCATTTGCGACTGTTGTACTAAAGTTCGTTCTCGGAACCTTTTTTTATGTATGTTCACTGATTACACGAAGACTAGGTATTTGACCGATTTCAATTTTTTTTGTTTCATAGGAGGTAACGATTTTTTTAACGATTTACACCTCCTACGAAACAAAAAAAATTGAAATCTTGGGAGATCTCCGAGTTGGTCCCATATAATTTTGGTAAAGGGGCGTTTCTATTTAAATTTGTACCCTTGATGATTTACAAAATTGTACAAATATTTTATGAATTTGGCAAGTGTAACACCTAGTTCTGGTAGTATATTCTTTAATATATTCTTTTTTGCTAATATGTGAAGAGATCTGCAGAATTTTAAGTAAAACCCAGGGAAAAAATATATTCAGTAAGCTAAAAGTAGTTTTACACGGTCGGTAGAAAATAAAAGGCGCACTCAATGTCATCGTTTGAATTTATACTGAATAGAATCACAATAAAAAAAAACGGAAAAGCACAACAAGGGTATAACTTTGAGCATAGTATTTTTATAAAAAAATATTCCAGTATTTACCTCTTATTTACCATTCTTTATGCTATGTCACATATAGCAAATGGTACAATTAACAGTTATATAATATTATTTTCAACTAAACTATTAACTATAGCTTTATATTATTAAAAAAAAAGTTCTCAAATTACGGGGTCAGTTTCCAAATGGACATCCATGTTACTTAACGGACAATTTAAAAACGAGATCACAATGCGACTTTACGTGTCCGTTTATTAACTTTTTCCAGTCCGGCTTATATGTAACGTGACAAAAATGTTAACAAACGGACGTTACAATTTATACGGAATAAAATTAAATCTCTTTTATTTAAACAAATCTAATAGCAAACGATATATTTTAAAGTCTCCAAAGTACTGCAAAAACACTTGTTGTGTTTGATAAAAAAGCTATTCATTTACTTTCTGTTCGAACAGCATAAATCGTTGCACAAAACGGACAAAACACACAAGGTGCATCCACATTTGTATCATTTGCCCGTATCAGATTATCGTCGCGTAGCATGATCGCGTGTCACGATCACGCGTTTGGACGTTACGCCGATCCGATCACTCGAAATCCATTTGCTACGCGTATCACACACTTGTATCGGAAGAGTGCGGCATTATCGGCGCGCCGACAGTAAGCGTCCAAGCAGCGCGATACGCAGTCATGCTACGGCACGGTGATCGGATACGAGCAAATGATACAAGTGTGGACGCACCTTTAGATAAACTTACCTGACTCAACAGCACGCTACGGTGATCGGACTTAGACTGACCTTTTTCGAAATATGACGTTTTAAACGCACTTTATCTATGATCAGAGTGTTGAGAGTGTGCCAATTAAACTCAAAGGTTTTAGGAAACTTTTAGTAAAGATTGCGAAATAAGCGTTACCAAACGGACAATGTCCGGACTGCATTTTCGAAGGGACAGCATTAAATTCAAATTTTAACCTTATTTTTTAACGATCTTAAGGCGGTTTTTCCTGAGCAATAAATTTATCAACGTTTAAAGCGTTCATGGTGTTGCCTCTATAGAAATAAATGCGTAAAAATGTCGTTCAATAATCGAATTGTTGGGCGGGGACAGTATGGACAGACATAAATGACTGTAATTATAAAATGAATTTTATTTAAGACAAAAATGTTTTTTATACTTTAAATTAAATAATTAGCAAGTTAGGGAACCACTTAATTAAAAAAAAAAAACATACTTTTATACGGATAAAACAATCATATCACGAGATAATCGCAAGAAATGCAAGGGGACATGACAAAATCACGGAGTACAACTTTAAATAGAAATGCCCAAAGATTTGATGATAGGATCCATGAGGGATTCAAGGAACTCCTTAAATATTGTAGGCATACATATGGCGATTTTGGTTATATAAGAAACATAATAATATGTAGTAAGTGTCTGTAACATGCCATAGGCTAGGAAAAACATACATGTTCCGACCCTGGTTACCTCATATCATGAGGCCATTCAGGATTTATTTGTAAGGGATTCCCTGTGCAGGTAGGGACCATTGTACGCTAGGTAGGAGTAGTTTTGTGTAGTGCACTACGCTACCTGCGTCCTCCCCGGGACGGCAGGATGTGTGAAGGTGTTAATCCTTCACCATATGAATGCGAGACAGTCAGGCCGTACGTTAAAATAGTAGTATTTGAATTTATTTAAGAACGATAGCTGTTTCGTACCAGCTTTTTGTCATTAGGCCTTGGTCGTAAGACAGATGTTGAATAGAAAAGTATCAAACCCATACCTTCTACTTTTTATTTTATCCCACCATCTGAGCTAATCCCCCACATTTCATTGGTGAAGTGGAACTGATGAAGAAGACCACAGAAGGTCACTGGAACTCCTCAACGATACGTGATTTTACGGGTGGCGACGAGCTACATCTTGATTAAAATAGCTAAGCTTCTTCATAGTCGCAAATTGAAATGGTCCTGATGAGAATGGTACCATCGAATTGATTTGATGATGGAGCCGGAAGGTAGGCACCGGATCTCTGTAATAAAATAATGTATCCTAGTCGTGTTTGGGCTTGTTCGAATCGTCATGAGTAACGATTAACTAAAAGGTGTAAAAAAAATCAACTTTTTAACAAAAAAATAAACCGTTTCCAAAAGAAATAATAAAAATACTGCATAATTCAGTTTCTTCAATTTACTTACAAGCAAGAACCATTAAAACAAGAGGACTGACCATCTCCATACAAAAAGCCGTTCCCCGATTTGTACAACGCCATCTATGTATAAGAATGATTTTCAACATTTATTCAACTTTGCAAGCGTGACAAAGTATTTAAATGTTACGATTTATTTATGCTAGCTATTTGCTAACTAATTGTTATTGTTACTATACTATGTTTATTCAATTATAATATCGTTAAATGTTTAGTTTTATAGCGCCATCTAGTTTTTGCCAGAATATCTCCATGCGATCAGAACACGATCAACAACGACAAAGTATGGCAAGTGTCAGTCCTCTTGTTTTAATTGTCCTTGTTTACAAATAACCGTTTGTCTACTCAATCTAAGCAGTATATACAATTAATGTTATTTTGGGGTAGTTGCCATCGTGTCACGACTGACTAAAATCGTCAATTTTCAATATTTTACACATTCTTTATACACCGTGACCGTTAATAACCCGAAAAATTTAAGCTAACGATACTAGAGCCTAATTAGAGTATATAAAGTTATGTAACATATAGTCCAAAAACTCATAATTAAGGAGATATTAATTATTTACAACAAATCAAAAGTTAAAAAATCTCCAGTGTAACACACCTTAAGGGCGTGAGCATGACGTAGCCACCTACTTCTTTTACACGTAGATGCACTAACTGTATGGTTGTTAGCCAGTTTCATAAAGAAGTTTGGTATCTATCTACAAAAGGTTTTTACTACCGAGAATATTTTCATCACTAGATAAAAGGATATAACATGCAACTAAAATACAGTGTCGTGTATTAATCCGAATAATTATAATATCTTATCTTATACACTTCAATCTCAAGTACCTTTTTTGTTATCACTGAGAATAGAGATAATTAGGTTTGTTCTGTTCTAAGTCGCGAGAGTGGTTCTTCTTATAACTGGCTAGTTTGAAATTGATTGTCACTAAAATTACACATTACAAATGATAACTAATTGTCACGCAAGATAAAATAACATTGAACATTTTATTGACTGTAATAAATAATATTCGCTATGCCGCATTATCCTTCGGCTCATTTAGCAGATATCCATTTTGTGTACGGATTTTGTGATGGGAATTCGCTCCATGCAGTCGCCGAATACCGAAGACGATACCCAAACCGTCGTATACCTCACCATTCGACTTTTGCGGATGTCCATCGACAGTTTCGCGAAAAAGGGCTTGGAAAAGTTCACAGAGAAAGAGCTATAAATCTAGATGAACAAGCAGAGAACAGAATAATGAACATCATAACAGAAGACCCAACTTTGTCATCAAGAGCTGTAGCAAGAATGGTCAATGTTAACTATAAGCTCGTATTAAGGCTATGGAAAAGGTACGGCCTGCATCCTTTTCACTAAAGGAAAGTACACGGATGAATTAACAATGACGGGCTAGCTAGAGTTGCCTTTTGCCAAAGGATGAATCAGAAATTAGTGCAAGATCCTGGATTTCTAAATAAGATATTATGGACAGATGAATCGTTGTTCACGAGAGAGGGAGTTTTTAATTCCCATAATCAGCATATCTGGTTAGAAGAAAATCCCCATGCGAAAAGGGAAAATTCATACCAGCACAAATTTTCCGTAAACTTGTAAGTTTACGGAAAATTTGTGCTGGAATAAAATAATAGGTTCCGTCATATTTCCAAATAGACTGAATTCTCACAACTATTTATTATTTCTAAATAATGAATTAAACGACCTGCTAGAAGATGTCGATTTGGAAACCCGACGAACTATGTGGTTCCAGCACAACGGATGCCTGGCCCACTTCGGCTTGGATGTTCGTAATTGGCTGAATCAACAATACCCCGAGAGATGGATCGGCCGTGGGAGCGAAGTTTTAGCATGGCCTGCCCGGTTATCGGATTTAACTCCGCTAGATTTCTTTCTATGGGGAACTCTGAAAGATAAGGTTTACTCAACACCTGTGAAACCCAGAGAAGAGTTGTTAATAAGAATTCAAACGGTTTCAGAAGAAATCAAGAACACTTATGTTAACTTGAATCATAAAATCCGTTCAAGAAAACGGCGGTACACATTTTGAAAATCTAATTCATTAAATTACTCGTAATAAAAATGCGTAACTGTTTCATGTTGTTGTTTATTTTACTGTAGGTACAGGTTAGCATGATCGCTACACAACAAAGTCCCTTTCCTGTATGATGTAACAGGTAAGTATGATGTAAAAAAATAAGTAGTATGATTTCCTTCGAATATTATCATGCCTAACAATATATGGTTGTGATTGTTAGTAGTCGTAGCACCTAATAAAGTTTGGATACATAAGTATTTGTGGTATTTTGTGGTGCCAATAAATAAAAATAATTTCAACACAAACATCGTGCTAGACATAACTTGACAATTCTTGTCATTCATGGAATACAAGTCACGCCATTCGCCTTTCATCGTATGATTTGGGAGCGATTCGTGAAGTGTCATGCTCGCTCTCTGTTCTTCAACTTGAGATTCCCACGTAAAGGCTTGTTCACAAAGAAGCGGGCAATTAATAAGATTTAATTCGTACTGAAATAGTAATTTAATTAAGACACATAATTAGACCCATGTTGATATAACATTATTTACTCGTACAGTCGTCAAAAATATGTGGTTTAAATCTTTCGGGTTATTAACGGTCACGGTGTATAGCTGGTAATGGTAATTTTTGTAAAAATGAAATGTTTGTACATTACAGATATTTTCGAAAAATTGATTGTTACCGACTATTTGGAGGTCACTAATACGATATTTTTTTTTGGATTTTATGTATGTTTGTATGTGTCGTTGTGGCTTCATCACGCAAAATCGGCTAAACCGATTTCAACTATTTTTGGCACACTGGTAGCTGGGTATCTCCAGATGGTTATAGGATACTTTTTACCCGACTACGCTGAAGAAATAACGAGGGGTTATGACTGTTGCTCCTCCGCGAACGAAGCTGCGGGGGCGCCTTCTAGTTATAATATAATACTAGAGGGTGCCCGCAACTTCGTTCGCGGAGGAGAAAAAGTCATAACCCCTCGTTTTTCGCTGCCAAGCTTTTCGTAGCGCTACGCACTTTCATCTACATGCGAGGAACGTATGGTATCGGCTACGCGGCTACGAGCAGAGCGCCAACTAGGCAGGTTCACGGCAGTGAATGTTTTAAGGGCCTGCATCATAATTCGTAAACCACGCCCCAAACGCCTAGCGGGCTAGTGAGCAGAATTTGTAATAAGAGACGCATTTATTGCTCGCGCTCATCAAAGAAAGAGAAAGCTAATACACTACATGCTTGGGGTTATTTGGCGTAAGCGCCAGATGTAAAACTTGTAAAAGTACAATGAAATCGAAGATATTATTATGTTTTGTTAACATTTAAGTCAATCACATGAAAGATAAAGGGAAGAATGTCATTTTTACATAATTTAGCCGTTTATTAATCTTTCGTTTGTACAAAATAGACAAAAACGGAAAACGAAGACGCGTTTTCGGATAACTTTTCTATCGAGGATATTTTCAACAAACTTGCTTCCGCATTAATAATTGAATACTTTATATAGTCAAAAAACACATCTGAAAAGCAGCTTGTTTTATATACTAGATTTGACAATAATCACGCTAAAAATAGCTTAAATTTTTGATGCTCAGTGGATGACTGAGCGCTGAAAACTCACCATAGTAAGCTACTCAATTAAGGGATTCAAGCAAAAGTTGTCGAAAGAGATACTACAGCTCAAAAGATCAAAAACCTGCGCAATACCAAGAATCCTGACAGGTCACTGCAAACTAAACAAACGCCTGTTTCAAATGGGTATGAAACAGGACGCAGTATGCAGATTCTGCCAAGAGACAGAGGAGACTACAATGCATATCCTCTGCTTCTGTGGACCACTTGCTCACTCTGCTTTTGTGGAATTCCTAGACTCAACGGGCCTCAGTAGTGATCTCTAATAAAGTGCTGCCACAATAGATCAAATCTGGTCGAGGCGGCATACAGAAGGCCCACAAATCGACAATAATAAATAATAATAAGCTACTCAAGTGTGACGTCATTCTTGAGTTAGCATCCCAAATTTATATGGATAATGTTTTGTTTTCGTTTTGGTCGTTATCTACACTACATGGATGACAACTATTGTTTTATGGAATTATAAGGATTCTGAAAAAAGTCTAAACCTGATTTTGGATTTGGCGTATAGACATATATCAAAAATATCTTCGCTAGACTCTGTTAGCTCATCAATAGAGTTAGAAAATATGTTTAAACGGACTATCTTTTTGCAGATGACTGTACATATTGCATTTAAATCATACAACCTGTCTGCACTCGAATCTCCATTGCGCAGAATCTCGTTCCCAATAATAACTCCACTATCCCAGCTACATAACGTCCTATGAAGCCTTAAAGTGTTTGGACTTGAGCCCTTTCGGAATACTACGTCTGAAGGCCCGGGCACACGGTTCGCAGGCAATATTGGATTCTAGGATCTAGGTCGTAGGACTTAAACTAGGTTACCTGTTAGGTCTGACGGGGCTGAAGTAGGGTTTTCATTACGAAGCTACAGTAAAGTTTTACAGTATCTTGACTCTGGTTAAACGTCACTAGCCAACAGAGGCGTGGCGTCAGGAACTTACATGGGAAGCCGAAACGTATTCATATACTCATATTTAAAGAAATAGGACGTTTATTATTATTTATCGTATGGCATTAGTCACTGGATAGGATTTCAAAAACACAAGAGAAAATAAAATATACTAACTTGTACTAGACTAGAAGATGCCGTAACTTCGTTGGCGGAGGAGAAAAAGTCATAACCCCTCGGTTTTTCTTCAGCGTAGTCGGGTAAAAAGTATCCTATAACCATCTGGAGATACCCAGCTACCCGTGTACCAAAAAATGTTGAAATCTGTTTAGCCGATTTTGCGTGATGAAGCCACAACGACGCATTCGAACATACAAATATACAAAAAAAAAAAAAAATATTGATGTAGTGACCTCCAAATACTCCGTTACAATCATTTTTGTGAAAATATCTTCAATGTATACAGACATTTCATATTTACAACTTTATAATAGTAGAGAGAGATGTTGAGATTAGCCTTCTTCAAATACTCAGTGGCCGCTTTGTTGAGGCTTGCGAGGTCTTCTGCCTCTCCCTGGAATTTGATGACGAGGCAATCCAGAACCATGTGTTCCACCGTCTGCTCGGGTGCGCCGCATACATAACTGAGGGGAGTCACACCAGCCCGATTTGTACCAGACTTTTCGTGGATGGCGAAAGCTAGACGGGCACGCCTTTGGGCTATGCGTGTAAAAGTTGTCGCTCTTAAATTGTTCGTTCCACTCGGTCAGCCTTGAGTCGTGTGTGTCCCAGTTGCTGTTGCTTAGCTGCATCATACTTAGGGCTGGTGGGTTTCGGGATTTAATAGGAAGTTATGTTATAAGCCTTTCATTGGTAAAGCTAGTGGGAGTCGGCTTATATGGAGGCCCCTCCACTGCTAGCCAATGTGAGTCTCAGACCACTATGTTCTTATAAAACTTACCTAGGTCTTTAGAAGTGGTGAGCGTTTATCAATTCGAATTCCCAACTCGTATCGGTAATATTTTGTGAGACTTTTGAGTTCGTTATCTTACTTTTAATCTTAGCGAAAGCCACGCATAACCCCAGAATATATATTAGTGTAAAGAACAGAAGGCCCTCTCTCTTCATGTTTACCAAAGCCGCTCTTTTTATTTTGGCGCGCATCGTACATAATAAGACTATAGCTTGACAAGTTCTTTCGTGACAATCCCATGGTCTGCGGGCGACGGGGGGAAAGACAGCGGGGGCGGGTAAGTGTGCGCGCGGCAGGGTCATTCTCTCCGCCGCGCGCACACTTTTTCCCACTCCCGCTGTCTTTCCCCCCGTCGCCCGCAAAATATGGGAGTGTCACGAAAGGACTTGTCAAGCTATAATAAGCGTATATAGTGGATCAATATTTGCTCGGTGTTATTCTGTAGCGTGACTCAGAAGACAATAGTGACGGATTATAAATGATAATAATCGAGGGGTCGGCAAACGAAATAAATACATAAATAAATATTACGGGATAATTTTACACAAATCGTACTAGTCCCATGGTAAGCTCAATAAGGCTTTTGTTATGAGTACTAGGCGACGATATATTTAATAGATATATTTCTTATATACATAGAAAAAATCAAAAACTCAGGAACAAATACTTATTGCTCATCACACAAATATTTGCCCTTACCGGGATTTGAACCCAGGACCTCAGCTTCGCAGGCAACGTTACTCCTGCTGAGCTAAATCGGTCGTCAGAACGTTTCGAACTTTTTAGACGTAGAGCCAGATGCCGGAAAAATGTAGATTTTTCGGAAGCTCAGAGTCGCAGTTTTCTGTTTCAGGTTTATCACTATATACCAAATTTTAATAGGACTTTTTTAAGGGGAACTTGAAAAGCCGCAAGTGACCTTTTAAAGAGCCGCATGCGGCTCGCGAGCCGCAGTTTGCCGACCCCTGATCTAGGCTATGAACATACTAGGTGGCCCCTGGAAAACCACTTCGTTCGCGGAGGAGAAAAAGTCGTAACCTTTCTTTTTTCTTCAGTGTAGGCCGGTAAAAAATATCCTATAGCCATCTGTGGATGCCCAGCTACCCGTGTACCAAAAATAATTGGAATCTGTTGAGCCAAAGAAATACGATTCAGTGTTTTATGTTAGATCAATCTTAAGAATAGATAATCAAAGTCTTTTTTCTTACTAAAACCATAATTCTGCTCTTTTAAATAAAACAATTTCAACGGATTATATCGCGTATATTATCTCATTTGAGTTCCCGAATCCGTTAGAATTGTTTTATTTAAATGACACAAGTGGCCGAGCCGAATATCATTGGTGTGACCAAGGCCCATCGTCTTCGCTGGCTTGGCGACCTAGAGCGAATGGGAGAGGAACGGCAGGTGAAAAGAGCATACCTGGGTCGACCAACTAGACGACGCTCAGTCGGTCGACCTAAGTACCGCTGGATAGATCTGGTAGAGGCGGATCTGCGTGAGCTCGGAGCCATTTACTGGCGAGAGATTGCGCAGGATCGGGTAAAGTGGGGTATGCTCTTGTGTCGGGGGCCAAGACTCATTCTGGGTCGCTGAGCCAGCGCAGTTAGTTAGTTAAATGAGTAATAATCGCGGAAACAGAAGAAAATCCATACTTAATATTATAAATGCGAAAGTGTGTCTGTCTGTCTGTCTGTTAGTCTGTTTGTCTGTCTGTTACCTCTTCACGCTTAAATCGCTGAACTGATTTGGATAAAATTTGGTATGGAGATAGTTTGAGTCCCGGGGAAGGACATAGGCTACTTTTTATCCCGGAAAAATACCCTTATCCGCGATAAACGAATTTAAGGCGGACGAAGTCGCGGGCAGAAGCACGTATTACATAATTCTGCTGTTTACAGTTTCTGCATAATCGGTGTTGGGAAAAACTGGCCATCTGCCCTGGACTTCTTGGACCTTCTGTAAGGTGCGTTGGGGGTAAGACGGACGTATGGGAAATACTAAAACTTAACCGAAAATGATCTTCAAGGCGATGGGCAGAGAACGATTATATAATAGGATTTAATTGGCTATAATCATATAACATTAAATGTTGCAGTGCCCTACAGGGTTTCATAGCGGTAAAATATAAAATGTACCATCTTCCAATCTACCTATGAAAGCAATAAATAAACTGATAAAGTTAAACTTTCGAACTTGTCCCTACTTCTGTCTTATATACCCCAACGTACCTTATGAGTCGCGCTCAAGCTCGGCCGAATTTCACCTTCCCATACTAACGGAGTTTCGTTCTCATTTTTAAACTACGTGTTGGATTGTAACGAAACTTTGCATATACAATGATATGAGATATATGACTCCAGTTAATAAAACAAACGAAATACGGCAAAAACAAGTTTTGTATGAAAAATTAAATTCATTGTATTTTTTTTAATATGGTATCTGAAGCTATATAAACTTATTACAGGCCTGCAAACTAGCTAGTCGTTTTAAGATGAGAGCGTAACTACGTTTGTATGGAGAACCGAGCTTGAGGCAAAGAGATTATAACCACTTATAAAAGTTTTTTTGTTCCCAGTTGCGTTAGACTGGCTTGAGGGTTGAGGGCGACTCTTATGTGATATTTCTTGCTGCGATGCGTAATAGCAGAGTGCACCGCGCTTGTAGTCACGACACTTTATCCTTGTACTGTGTCGATGGGCTGGATGCACCCCCTATCGTCTATTGAGTTATACATGTCTTATTGCACAGTTACAGCAGATGGGGTCAGATAGAAATCGATAACAATCATACAAATTTGTCCATCGAGACGAGGTGAGTTTTGAACGAGTAATCATTTAAACGACACAGTTCTGCCTTCCAGCTATATATTGAGCAAGAGCCCATATGTCGCGGGAATTAAGATATTTAATCACTTACCTGAATCAAGAACCATTAAAGCAAGAGGACTGTTCCTTTCCATACAAATGGCCGTTCCCTGATCTTAAGTTCCATAATGAAAGAGAGGTGGCGTTACTTGTAACAAAATGTGATAAAACTCAGTTGATAACATTCTCGGTTTTGCTTACAACGCCATCTAGACCGAATTTGCTGCAATATGAGGACCAGGAGCACATTAAAGCGGAAGCTTACCGGGGAAGGCTGACTCGACCGATTCTGTGTTTGTGGTACCAGGAGTAGGAGGTACATTACAGCGCGGAGCTTCTAGCTAACTACGCACCTTTATTTCTTTAGGAATTATGTAGAACAACTTTTTCCGCTCCTGGAAGTAGAAGTCGTCTGACCACCTGCTACAGACAGGAGCCACTCACCCCTTGCTCTCGGCTTGGATGTAAATAAAGATACTTCCACTGATGTCTCATTTCAACGTGTTCTTAGATTTATTAATGACTTATTACGAAAAGGACTGATTACGGAGCATGGTGACATTGGGCCTAAATCGAAAACTGCTGTCGTAGTACCAAGAGTACTTGCAATGTGAGAAGCTACTCGAAGCCGCCTAGAAAACGCACAAAGGCTTCGCGCGCTGTTTGTTGCACCTTTGAATTTATGCGCTCCTAGGATCGGGCCTCGATATACCGAGGTTAAAGAAGAGACAAAGAGTGAAAAAAAGAAAGAGAAAGGAAGAAATAGACACTCACCCCAGTTTTGCAGTACCAGGAGCACATACATGCACTGCAGGTTGTGTTGTAGCACGCAGGAAAGAAATTTATTGTCACGAGCCGCTCGTGACACTTTTTCGTGTGTGCAGACGGCGTTCATCGATTCATAAGCCGTTATCACGTGAAAAGTATTAGTTTGAGATTGGTTTGACGTAATTTTCACTAATTTATTTCATCGCCATCTAGATTATTGAGTGGCAATGTCTAGTCAGGTAGTAACGTATTAATTCCGTTATCTGTGTAACATGCGTTATTATTTGACCAGCTGGCTACGACCTTGGCGCCATCTAGCTATAGCCAGAATTTTTCGGTCACTACGGGGCACGGCCTTTTGTATGGAAAGGGACAGTCCTTTTGCGTTAATGAATGGTCCTTGCCTGAATGTATTAAGTCGCTGGAGGGTACCCAGTTTAAAAGGAAACTTAAAGTATGGCTAGCTACTAAATGTTACAAGTTAAATTAATATTTTAGTTAATTAATATTTTCTTCTGTTTCCGCGATTATTACTCATTGAAATAAAACAATTTAAAGAATTATATCGCGTATATTATCTCTTTTTAGTTCCCGACGTTTCCAGCTTTCCATGGTCACGGGTGCACTTAACGTCGGGAACTAAAATGTGATAATATACGCGATATAATCCGTTAAATTGTTTTATCTCAATACAGTTAATTAAGTTTACGCTATTTTTACGTTAAATTTACAAGGCGCAGGTCCGCCCACACATGGAATACTATTCTCACCTGTGGGCTGGGGCTCCCCAGTAGGTACCAGCTTCTACCTCTAGACCGCATTCCACGGAGAGCGACTCGTATCGTCGGTTGCCAGCTTATTTCAGATCAGCTTGATTCCTTGGCACTGCGTAGAGATGTAGCCTCGCTCTGCATTTTCTATCGCTTGTATAACGGGAAGTGCTCCGAGGAATTATTCGGGTTGATCCCAGCTGCATCTTTCTGCCATCGTCCTACGCAACAATATTTCCACCCTCACCACTTAGATGGTTGGCAAGTCCACAACTGTGCGTTTTTCTAGAAATTTTCTGCCTTGCACGATTGAACTGTGGAATAAATTGCCGCCTGCAGTATATCCGGACCGATGCGACTTTCAAGCCTTCAAGAAAAGAGCGTGCTCCCACCTGAAAGGCCGACAGCGCACTTGTGACTCCTCTGGTGATGCAAGTGTCTATATTAGGCGACGGTGATCGTTTCCCATCAGGCGACCCGTCTGCTCGTTTGCCTCGTATATGTCATAAAAAAAATGTTATTGTACTTCCGAAATGTATAAACTGTTGGAACATGTAATTCTGAAATGTGAGCTTTTGTAGTCTTGACAACAAAATATATTGATTATAATTAACGATAAACAACCCCGAACATGCGCAGAAACAAACTTGCCGGTTTGACGCGCATAAGTCTAAGATTGATGCGTATTAGCTTACGGAGACTCGGCCAGTCAAGTAGAGAGAGAGAGAGAGAGAGAGAAATGAATACGACTCAGTTGCTGCAGCAACGCCTTCCGGTTGATTCGATTCGAATCAATTCGAGTTTCAATTCGAATCAGCGGCCGAATCAACTCGAGTTATCCGAGTTAAAAAAAAAACCGGCTTAGAGCATGTCGGGCCGTGCTCAGTGTAGGGTTCCGTATCCGTTACTATAAAGAAAAAACTACAGATGATTAAAATACGATGTGCAAAAGTGCACCAACAAAAGAGCGTATCCTATCACTAATCCTTATCCTGGCACTTACGTCCTTTTGCCGAGAAGCGTAGTTGTTCATAGTTATTATATAGATAGTGAATGAGTGACTTGCCTATTCGGCATGCAAAATTACATTTTCTGATGTGCAGCGTGTGCACATCATCAATGGTAAATCCATACTCCATGCTAATATTATAAATGCGAAAGTGTGTCTGTCTGTCTGTATGTCTGTCTGTCTGTCTGTCTGTCACCTCTACACGCTTAAACCGCTGAACCGATTTGGATGAAATTTGGTATGGAGATAGTTTGAGTCCCGGGGAAGGACTTAGGCTACTTTTTATCCCGGAAAAATACTGTTATCCGCGATAAACGAATTTAAGGTGGACGAAGTCGCGGGCAGCAGCTAGTTACATTATAATTATATCAAGGAATAATATATTATTACAATTAAACAAATTACAATTACATAATATTTTCCTCTGTTTCCGCGATTATTACTCATTTAAATAAAACAATTTAACGGATTATATCGCGTATATTATCTCGTCTGAGTTCCCGACGTACCGGAAGCTTTTCAGCTTTCCTTGGTCACGGGTTGAATGAGTAAAGTTATATTTTTCTCTGCCAAAGTTACAATTACAAATGAGATAATAGGTATACGCGATATAGTCCGTTAAAATTGTTTTATTTAAAAAAAAACATCCACAAGCAAACATGTTAATAAATTAATAACCAAAACCTGTTAAACTTAACTCACTAGTAAACACTTCCCGAGTCCGAAAACAAAAGACACGGGAAACAAAACAATCCGCTGTAAATTTTAATATAAATCGAATTCTTTTTAGTTCAGGTGGTAAGGTTTCGATAATACGTGAAAAATTTTAGGGAGTTCGGTGGGAATCGAGTTGTATGGACGCCACGTCACTGATAGGTGGGTGGATATTTGAGAGTATGAAAAAACGTTCCCGCGTCATGTATATTTACGTAAAGATGAAATCACTCGAGTATTTGATGCCATTTTACCTTTCTTGTTAGGTGTTGCGAGCGGCGCAGTCACTTAAAATTGCCTTTCTATTAATATAAAAAAATAAACGCCTTATATTTTGATGAACGCTATGATTTTTCGCGTCCCAACACGACTTACGTTTAGATTTATTCAATAAAACAAGATCATTAAAAAAATCAAGGTAAGGTCCAAATAATACTTTAATAAGTAACCTTTAAAGGGGTAATGAAAATGGTAATATTAGAATTACAAAATAACTCTAATTTGTGTGTTAAAAAAATGACACGAATTATTGCAATAATGACGCCAAGGTGCTTACGTCGGATGCCCTGTCTAAGAAAGGTGTGTAAGAGTGAGAAGGATGTCTTGCCTACCACCCGCACACCACTCTTCATTCGTCCGTGAACTGTAGACAAGCTGCTATGTCGCGCTGCGTAATTAAAGAAGCAATTGGGTCCAGGCTCTCCATCGTGTCACGAATAGCGTCATTCACGTTTTGCGACATTATATCGTAAATACGTATTAAAATTATTGTATATGTGTTACATTTTGTGACAGATTTGTTACGATTTACTTAAATTAAAGGTTAGTATCAATTGGCAAGTATATGAGCGAGTTTCGACATGTTTTTCCAAATTTTCATTAGTGTCGACGTCATTATTGTAAACAAATATCGTTTTTATAATGACGCTTGTTGACAATAATGACGTCTTAGTGTTGTCAATAATGATCATTGTAGACAATAATGTTTTTTTTAACCGAATTCAAAAATCAAAAGGTAGGTACACCTATTGAGATTGTAGCAGGATCACTATTTTGTGACGTTTGTCATGAGGACGCTCTTTTTTTCTTACGAATACTGCACTGTTTTTTGAAAAAAAACACGTACACATTATTTAGGATGTTTCACTTTCGAATAGGGCATTTTGGATAGATGATTTAAGAATATATAATTTTCTGATAATAATCTGTTCTTTTTTTTTATTAAAAAATAGATGGGCATTTTGACCGCAATCTCACCTGTTGTTAAGTGACGATGCGGTCAAGGATGTATCATGCCCGTCTAGAAACAGCCTATTCACTCGTCTTGAACACGCCCAAATTATAATGGTCGGGGAACGCACTCGCAGGCAACGAGTTCCACTCCTTTGCGGTACGCATGATAAAAGTGGCACCAAAGCGCTTCGTGCGGATATGTGGAATATTGACCACGTGTGGATGGAACGAACGCACGCGTCGTGTGTCCCGATGGTGGAATTAAATCATGTAATTCCCTCGCACACTCGCCGAAATTTGACCTGTAAAAGACCGACAGACGAGCGACTCTACGTCGATGCTCAAGGCTCTGCAGCTTAGTGTCAGTCAGAGTAGGGTCGCCAATAAGCCGCCTAGCTCGTTTGTCAATCGAGTCCAAAGTGGCCAGTTGGTATTTAGCTGATCCGTCCCAAAGGTGACAGCAGTACTCCATACATGACCGGACTTGTCCTTGGTAAAGCATTAGAAGATGTCCTGGAGTGAAATACCGCATAACCTTGGAGAGGATTCCGAGTTTTTTGGCTGCAGTCTTTGCTTTGGACTCGATATATTGACCGAAGTTGAGATTGGCAGTCAACTGAACACCAAGAAGCTCAAGGCTGCCAGTCAATTTTACAGGCACATTCCGGAAAGTCGGAGCCAGCTCGAATGGGCTCCGTTTGGTGGAGAACAGACACGCTTGCGTCTTGGTAGCGTTGAACGTCACCAGATTAGCATCACCTCAAGTGAAGACTGCATGAAGGGACGCGTCCACACGGTCTAACATAGCCTCTCGACAAGACTGGATTGTTTCCCGCTGGCCTTTGCATCCGGTAGATATCTGTCCGCAACTGTGCTGTCATCTGCGTACCCAATGATACCGGGTATAAGCAGATCGTTTATGTGCAGTAAGAATAGGGTTGCGGACAGGACGGACCCCTGTGGAACTCCGGCATCGATGGCTTGGTGGTCAGATGAGTAGCCATCGATGACTACTCGTATCGACCGGTTACACAAGAAGTCAGATATCCAAGTACAAAGACCATTAGGATCACCGTGTGCAGGAAGCTTGGATATAAGGCCAGCGTACCAGACCCAGTCGCGGCAAGAGCTTTGCCGTGTTTCTCTATGGCCTCACTCCATAAGTGGGTGGCATACACTAGAAGGTCCCCAGTTGACCGGGCTCGGCGAAATCCGTTCTGACGATCACTGAGGAGATCGTTACCTTCTAGGTAAGCCAGGAGTTAAATTCAATTCAATTCAAATAGTTTATTTGTATTTCATGTTGTACAATATGGTCTTAACGATTAGGTATAGTTCAAACATGAGCCCTGTTGGGCATAGCAATAGCACTAAAAAACTAAGGTGAAGGACTTTTAAATCGTGCACAATTTATCATAATTTTTAAAATTATTAAATTCTGTGTTATCTTAGCCTAAACGTAGATATTTTTCAATAATGTTATTAGTTTTCAATAATGTTATTAGAGTTTGTTGTTCAGTGCACGTTCCATAGTCTTGCAGAGTATGGAGGTGACAGAGATGGGACGGTAACTGACAGGGTCAGCTCGGCTGCCTTTTTTGGGCACAGGTTGCACGTTTGCAAGCTTCCACGATTTAGGTAGGTACTACTCCAGTCTCTAGTGAGACAACTCGGGTGCACAGGTACGCAGGACTATTGCTAGTACACCATCAGGTCCACTGGCTTTGTTCACGTCCAAAGACTGCAGGATTTTTAAAATCTCTTTTTGATGAATACGTTCTTCTGCCATGGAGCAGTCAGCTCAGCACTAGGTAAGATTGGTGGAGTTTTACCCGCTGTCTCCTGACGCGAATTTTGGGCAAAAAGAGTCGCAAGTCTAATCTAAATCTAATCTAGTCCAGTAACGTTAGATAATAAGCCGTAAACTTGTATTGAAACCTATATTTTGGCATTCTAAAGTGGTCTCAAAACTAAAATTAGTCACAGCTGACTAGTTTTTAGCAAATGTCGTGCTTCCTAAGCTTTTGATGAGATTTTCATGCGTAACAAAATTGTAGGGCATATTTTTATCTACGTTTTATTTGAAAAAATATATTATTACGCTTAACCGTTTTTTGAGGTAAAGCGTGGGAATTACGCAGCACTCAGCCAAAACATTGTCTATTTTAGGGAGTTGTAACTCAAAAGAAAAACACGGAACCCTTATAGGATCACTCGTCTCTTTGTCGGTCTGTCTGCCCGTCAAAAAAAACTTGTATAATATACCGTGTACCATATCAAAGGGCATGTTCTGAGGGATCTCAAATATATATTTTTACAGTTTTAAAACAATTAACTATTAGGTTCTTTAATAAAACAGACAAATAAATACATTTATTTTATAATTATTGAGTTTTTCCTATCAATATTCATAGAAAGAATTACAAACCGTCATTATCCATATCAAAGCATCATTATGATTTCAACAAACGTCATTATCCGTATATTGGCGTCATTATGGTCGACACACAAAAACAAAAAAAACATAATTTCTGCGAAACTATGCGTCTATGAGCCGTGCCTGTTATAGGACACATTTTACTACCGTCAAAACTAGAGAATAAGACCAATTGAGTTGCGATAGCACGACATTTATTACAAAGTCAAACGTTTCTAACAAAATAATTATTACTTAAATATTCACCCAGGTACCAAACCTATGGTTAGGTATAGGATGTTTTTTACCCGACAACGCACGCATAAGAAAACGTGTAGTTAACGACTATTACCTCTGCGAACAAAGTTGGTGGCACCTGGTGTTGTGTATAAGTGTGTATAGACTGACAGACCGACAATCCCGGCGACAGGCCGGGATCGATGCAGCCCTCCCGACGGACATGCACCGTGGTTACATCCGTGTGCAAAATAATAGCAGTAGGGGAGAGCGGGGTTGAACGTGCCGATTTTCATAAAATACCAAATTCAGCTATGAAAATAGTGTATATAATATATAGTGTGGCACATATTTAAAGAGCGATAATTTACCTGTTTGAAAAGTTATAAACTTATTGTTTTGTGCATCGCTAAACAGTTTTACCAAATCATTTTTTATGAGAACAACTAACTCCGCTATGGGGCTGGTTGTTTCGTCGTTCTAAATACAAACTTATCCTTCAAAAATTAAGTCTCAGTTCACACACGCTAAAAGAGAGTTTTTTAGCTCGTCAAAATGTTTGATTATTTATTGTACTTTCAACAGTTAACAAAAAAATTAAAGGCAAAAATAAATTGTTCCGTGGGGTTCGTTGTTCCGTCGATTTTGATTCTACCATAATGGAAGCAACTAAAAAGACTCCTGCAACAGCATAGTGTCATAACGTTTCGCGACAAACATCATATAAATAGCTCCGTTTATTAGTTTCGTTCCTATTCTCATCGGAACAACTTACCCCCGGCACTTTTAACCCCGCTCTCCCCTATGTAGTATGTATGTGCCATGGTAAGTAGTTTCTAAAACAAGGCAGACCGACCCCAACAGCAGTACCCAACGACTGCTTGTACTGGCCAACGAATTAATTCATATTTCTAAATTAGTATAAAAAATACTTTTTGTTTTACAAATATCATGATAATAATCACAATTTTTGAAATTTATTAGTGGATCACTCCACTAGTGTTATTATTATAAACAAAGATCAGAAACAAATGAAAAAATTTTTCGACGATACTGGACTTGAACCAGTGCCTTGCGCCAGACCGGGGCAGCACGCTCTACCATCTGAGCTAATCGTCCACATCAGTAGTCGACGAATTTTGTCATCTGTTCTTGCTTATGGATCTCTGTATGGTGCATCCGACTCTTTAGCCGTTAGCGCCGCCTAGTGAAGAACTATGAAGTTACTTTCACCCCGAGCAGATACCTTTACAGGTACCATTGCTCGGCGAGAGGTGGCGCTATTATCAAGACTGTACTTTTTGTTTTACAAATATCATGATAATAATCACAATTTTTGCAATTTATTAGTGGATCACTCCACTAGTGTTATTATTATAAACAAAGATCAGAAACAAATGAAAAAAATTTTTCGACGATACTGGACTTGAACCAGTGCCTTGAGCCAGACCGGGGCAGCACGCTCTACCATCTGAGCTAATCGTCCACATCAGTAGTCGACGAATTTTGTCATCTGTTCTTGCTTATGGATCTCTGTATGGTGCATCCGACTCTTTAGCCGTTAGCGCCGCCTAGTGAAGAACAATGAAGTTACTTTCACCCCGAGCAGATACCTTTACAGGTACCATTGCTCGGCGAGAGGTGGCTAAAGAGTCGGATGCACCATACAGAGATCCATAAGCAAGAACAGATGACAAAATTCGTCGACTACTGATGTGGACGATTAGCTCAGATGGTAGAGCGTGCTGCCCCGGTCTGGCTCAAGGCACTGGTTCAAGTCCAGTATCGTCGAAAAATTTTTTCATTTGTTTCTGATTTTTGTTTATAATAATAACACTAGTGGAGTGATCCACTAATAAATTGCAAAAATTGTGATTATTATCATGATATTTGTAAAACAAAAAGTACAGTCTTGATAATAGCGCCACCTCTCGCCGAGCAATGGTACCTGTAAAGGTATCTGCTCGGGGTGAAAGTAACTTCATAGTTCTTCACTAGGCGGCGCTAACGGCTAAAGAGTCGGATGCACCATACAGAGATCCATAAGCAAGAACAGATGACAAAATTCGTCGACTACTGATGTGGACGATTAGCTCAGATGGTAGAGCGTGCTGCCCCGGTCTGGCTCAAGGCACTGGTTCAAGTCCAGTATCGTCGAAAATTTTTTTCATTTGTTTCTGATCTTTGTTTATAATAATAACACTAGTGGAGTGATCCACTAATAAATTGCAAAAATTGTGATTATTATCATGATATTTGTAAAACAAAAAGTACAGTCTTGATAATAGCGCCACCTCTCGCCGAGCAATGGTACCTGTAAAGGTATCTGCTCGGGGTGAAAGTAACTTCATAGTTCTTCACTAGGCGGCGCTAACGGCTAAAGAGTCGGATGCACCATACAGAGATCCATAAGCAAGAACAGATGACAAAATTCGTCGACTACTGATGTGGACAATTAGCTCAGATGGTAGAGCGTGCTGCCCCGGTCTGGCTCAAGGCACTGGTTCAAGTCCAGTATCGTCGAAAAATTTTTTCATTTGTTTCTGATCTTTGTTTATAATAGTATAAAAAATGACAAATTACGAAAAGTGCATTCCATATAAATAACAGTGTCTTAAAAATGTCTTTATTTTCTAGCTGCCCACCATAATAAAGAAATTTGCCAGTGGATTTGATTCAAAAGGGAGACAAAAAGCAAATGCAACTCTATTCTGACTAAAAATTGCGGGGGTGGATATCAAGTGTTCGCTTCCTACTCGCTCCCGCTGTCTTTCCCTCCGTCGCCCGCATACCATGGGTGTGTCACGAAAAAACTTGTCGAGCTATAATCCAATATTTTCTGAATTACATAGATAAATATACCGGCAGCTGAAACTACGTTCTAATACAAATTGGATGGATATGACACTCGATGATACATTGATTACATAGGATGATCCCTTTCCTGTTAATAAATCTATTATGTTTAAATAAATAAATATCACGGGACAATTTAAACACAAATCGAACTAGTCCCATTGTAAGCTCGATAAGGCTTGTGTTATGAGTGCTAGACGACGATATATTTAATTATATAGGTACACTAGCTTCTGCCCGCGACTTCGTCCGCCTTAAATTCGTTCTTAAAGGCTATTTTTCCAGGATAAAAAGTGGCCTATGTCCTTCCCCGGGACTCATACTATCTCCATACCAAATTTCATCCAAATCGGTTCAGCGGTTTAAGCGTGAAGAGGTAACAGACTAACAGACAGACAGACACACTTTCGCATTTATAATAATAGTATGGATAGAAAACATCCAACACTCAGGAACAAAGATAAATGCTCATCACAAAAATATTTGCCCTTACCGGGATTTGGACCTTCAGCTTCGCAAGCAACTTTATTTCCTTAAAAATGTCTGGAATGAAGAATTCGAGCATCACGGTTTGGTCATAATAAGAGAAAACAAAAAAAATATATACCAAAAGAAATCAATAAAGAACTATGAACTCAACTTTAAAAAACCGTCGAAGAGCATGTCGGACCATGCTCAGTGTAGGGTTCCGCACCCGTTCATTCCAAAAATGCACTATAGATGAAAAAAATGCGATATGAAGAAGTGCTCTAACAAAAGACCGTATCTCCACTGGCACTCAAACATAAAATCACGCATGCGTATCACGGGCAAAGGAGTATGAATGTTTTGATCACAAACCTTGTGTCACTGGCACTCAAAC
Organism: Hedya salicella; assembly: GCA_905404275.2. Taxonomy (NCBI): domain Eukaryota; kingdom Metazoa; phylum Arthropoda; class Insecta; order Lepidoptera; family Tortricidae; genus Hedya; species Hedya salicella. Next base: position 7,601,187 of record FR990120.1, read on the forward strand.
ATAAAATCACGCAAGCTTCTCATCGGCATAGGAGTAAGAATGTTTTGATCTCGTACGCACTCACTACATAAATATTTGATCTTCCTGGGATTCGAATCTAAGACTGTTTTTTTTAATTGACCAGCAATTAACCTCATTACCCAACTCAGTATCACCTGATGTCATTTGCCACGTGGCTGAATATGTAGGTGGCCGGGTAAACAACACCCTTTCCTTAAAGATACTCAAATTATAACTATCAGGAAACTACACACGAAGGAAGTGAATTCCATTACCATCAATAATTCTAGTGCACCGTTTAACAATCAATCTGTCTCTATCTACACAAGTCTCATCCGTCTGGGCCCCGCGTTAGAGCGAGATGCGAGATCATGTTGCATGCAGCCTGTTGCACTATTGATCCGTCGGGCCCGGGAAATACCTGAAGCGAGGCTTCGGTTTGTATGTATGTATGGAAAATCAATCAATGCCGTTTCAGTTTGTTACAGATTATTAAAACAGTGTGTTCTTTTATTTCGTGGCTAAGTAAGAGCTAATACGAGAGCGGTACATGCGATCACAGGCTTCGCAGACCTAAAAACGGTCTGCGCGCGGTGAACAAGTGCCGAGCTGACGTCTTGATCCATGCCTCATCAAAGTTTTTACGCCATTCTAATACCAATTTCATCTGCGAACTTCTGTTTTAGGGCGGCTTGCACCATAGCGCTATATAGTATTTAAACCCAAATTTAATACAAAATTACGTTTTACGCCTTGCACCACGCTAAATAGATCGCTAAACATGTTTAGGGAGCTGTGAAACTTAAATGCCCATCAAAGGCTATTTCACCTCGGCTAAATATATTTAAAGTGAATTTGACGTTTACTTTGACAGGTTATATTTGTAACATTTGGCGCGGATTGTTTGAAATTTGGTGCGACTATTAATTAATAACGGATTTCGAGTTTTTATTCTGACGATGATGAGGAAATAACAGAATTTGAAAAACGAAATGGGGCATTAATACGAAAAGTAATTTCGTTTAAATATATCCCAAACAAATTTAAGCAAACACGTTAAGTTCGTTAAATGCGATAATATAATTGCTTTTAGTGACGTCTTGCACCAAGCTGTTTTGAAGATTATTTAATTAAACGCGTTTAATGTGTCGGTAAAAAGTTTCCCTACGTTTCGTTGTACATAAATGGCAAAATACGCATTTTTTTACCAAAATTAATTATTTCAACGAGTATGCGTAAACAGGAACGGGCCGTTTAATTTTGACACATCGTGACGTTCGCGCGCATTTCAAAATTTTATTTGCTGGTTGTCATTATCAAATCAAATTGAACAGAAATATCGCAATTACTTACTTGTTGGATTTGAATCTCAACTGATTTTCGATTTGTTGCAAAATATTTGTATGGTATCGTTTTGTAGTCGGGACCTTCTTACGATTTTTTTGTCATTGAGCGTCTCTAATAAATTAGTTTGTTTGCGCCTTTTTCGTTCGGTCTTTTTTGAATTCTGTTATTTCCTCATCATCGTCAGAATAAAAACTCGAAATCCATTATTAATTAATAGTCGCACCAAATTTCAAACAATCCGCGCCAAATGTTACAAATATAACCTGTCAAAGTAAACGCCGAGTTAGCCGAGTTAAAATAGCCTTTGATGGGCGTTTAAGTTTCACAGCTCCCTAAACATGTTTAGCGATCTATTTAGCGTGGTGCGTAAAACGTAATTTTGTATTTCATTTGGATTTAAATACTATATAGCGCTATGGTGCAAGTCGCCCTTAAACTTTTTTATTTAAGTTAGTTTATTACTAACGGCATCACTGAAAATCGGTGTGCGGCTTGCCGTGGCAAAATGCTGAGTTGTGGCACTTTTCAGCGCCATCTGTTATGATCTGTTGAATTCGGTTGTTTTAATATGTTGAATATCCATGCGTTGAATAAAAGCGCTTTCAGACTAAAGTTTTTACAGCGCCTAAACGGTCAAATACGAGTAGAGTAGTTTAGTCCTTCGAAGAATACTACAGGGTTTTATTAAACTTCCGTGTTAGTTAGGGTCAAATCTTGAAAGTTAGTACCACTTCCTGGCGTTCGATTGGGCTCAAAGGCCATGCCATGATAAGCTAAGTGAATCTGCCCCCAGCGAGTTTGGGCCAGGCATTGGAACCAGTATTTAAAAAAAAAATTAAATACCTGCTATTTCCGGAATGTTATAAAACTGTATTTAGGACAAGAGAAATTAATCACAAAACACCTAAATCAAGTTCTAGAATTTTAATAAAATATACAAAAATCTCGTAATTGATCTAATAAAACAAATCGTTATTTTGGATATTTTGTATGAATAAAATACCGGTTGTGATCCCTGGTTTGGGATAGTAATTTTAATGGATGGCGTGGCTGTACATTTGTAAAGAATAGTAAGCAACATTTCAGCCGCTCAAATTTTATTGTTTTTTGTAGAAAAAAAAACGAAATATGTTCTATCTTTAATTTTTTTTCTAGCCAGCCGATTTCGACTTGCGATACATATATATAGTGCATTTACCAAAGACAATACCCATGCAAAAAATAACATAACGGTCCTATTTAATTTTATAGATTTGTTTTTAAGTAAGACTTTGACGTCTCAGCGACACCTCCATTTTTTTCATCAACGCTCGGCTCTATACTAAGCTACAGCATAAATATATTTATTTAATATTATCAGTAGCAAAACAAACTGATTTTTTAATACAATACATCATTATACATTTATCTACCCACTCGTTAAAACGAATTGACTAAAACTCTAGAGAAACGTTCATAACGAATACTGGCCAGTAATGACAAAAAAATTACAACATGAATGCGTTACACAGTAACTACCTAAATCTTACGATTTATTGATTACTAGAGAATGCCCGCAACTTCGTTCGCGGAGGAGAAAAAGTCATAACCCGTGGTTTTTTCTTCAGCGTAGTCGGGTAAAAAGTATCCTATAACTATCTGGAGATACCCAGCTACCCGTGTACCAAAAAATATAGAAATCTGTTCAGCCGATTTTGCGTGATGAAGCCACAACGACACATACAAACATACATGAAATAAAAAATAAAAATATTTTTCGTTTTAGTGACCTCCAAATAGTCCGTAACAATCAATTTTTTGAAAATATCTTCAATGTACATACATTTCATTGTTACAACTTTATCATAGTATAGATTAGCTTTTTACGAACAAATTGTTACTGCACTATCTTTCTTTGTCAATTCTAACATCGTTAAATGTTTATTTTTAAAGCGCTATCTAGTTTTTGCCAGAATATCTCCTTGCGTTTGGGACATGATTAAAAGTATGACAATTGACAGTTACATTTTTTAATGCTCCTTGCCTCTGTAGGAAGTACGAAGTTGAATCCGTTAATCCGAAACGATGTACATACATAACAAGCATATGTACAACTATAGAGACCTAATACTTGTATGTATGTATGTAATCAACTTATTACATATAAACTAATACAAAAAAATAGGTATTTACAAAACACAGATATGTACAAAGACGAACTTTATCCCTATGAGGGATCTCTTCCAGTTAACCTTTAAGCAAATGAGAGAAAAATAGTATACATTAAAGAAGATAGACAAACCAACTAATTAGGTAATATGCACAAAAAAACGAAACCAAAATTTGTATACACATAAACTTAGATGGTTGGCAGTCCACAACTGTGCGTTTTTCTAGAAATTTCCTGCCTCGCACGACTGAACTGTGGAATAAATTGCCGCATGCAGTATATCCGGACCGATGCGATCTTCAAACCTTCAAGAATAGAGCGTACTCCCACCTGAAAGGCCGGCAACGCCCTTGTGACTCCTCTTGTGATGCAAGTGTCTATGGGCGACGGTGATCGCTTACCATCAGGCGACCCGTCTGCTCGTTTGCCCCCTATGCCATAAAAAAATATATAATAAATGTTTGTCTTAACCGACGAAAGAAAAAAGTTTACAGTCGAATCTGTATATTTTTTTAACGTCGGTTCCAGTTCGTGTACTAAAATTGGGATGTTGGCAATTTATGTATTTTTTTCTGTACTATGTTATGTTATAGAATGACCTCTCAATAGTAGAATCATTGGTGAAAAAACTACTTCATTATCATAAAAACTCATCGAGATACAATAATGTTATAATCACATTTTTGAACTTTCTCAAAAAACGCTCCATACTATAGTTAGGAATATGTGACGTCACACGTTCCTACCTCGTATGGGAGAGTTAAGAACTTTCTTCTGCTATGTTTTAACTTGCATTTACCGAATCGGTTCATAACACACGTTACCATAAATGTCATGGCTTAATCAATGGCATTATTAGTTATTAATATTTTCATATTGTAAATAAGTTTCTGTCAAAACTTTCATTTTTGTGACAAGCTTTTATTGCCGACTGTACTTTTCTTTGAACATCCATCAGCTACTCACCGAGACGATTCTAAAGAGCCCAAACTCGGTAGGATTGAGTTATTTTATTTTATTTCAGAGTTCCTATGACCACCTTCCTGCTCCATCATCAGATCAGCTCGATGGTATCATATTATTGCATTGTCACCAAATTTACATAAGTATGCCAAATTTTAGCTCAATTGGAATCCGGGAAGTAGTTCAAATTTAACTTGCAAGATTCCACCCGAACAAACATATTATATACATACATACATTGCAAGTTAAATAAAAGCTCGTAAAATTGAAGAATACAAGCAAGGTATCACCTCTCAAATTGCTGTGCCCTTGCAGGGCGTCACATTTACCTATACTTACTGTTCTACCTATAATATAAATGTGATATGCAATAAATATTTGAATCTTGAATCTCAATTTTTTTCAGGATTTCTAACATAGGAACTGTTATTTTGCATCAAAATTTATGTTTTATTTGAGCACAGTGAAATCACACACAACCCAATTGTATGGAATGGAATTGACATTTGCAATTTCGTCATAAAGAACTGTGTTTAACTAGTTACATACTAGTTGCTTTACAAACAATTTAAACCTCTATCGGTCTCCGTCTACACAAGCTCTGGGCCCCGTGTTAGAGCGAGAGGCGAGGTCTTGTTGCATGCAGCCTGTTGCATTATTGATCTCGCCCGGGGGATATTTTCAGCGAGGCTTCGATTTGCTTTGTTTATGTAATTTACTACGATGTTTCTAAAAGTTGAATGGGATTAAAACGATACGATTGGGATAAAACTTTTCTGTTGTCATAATTTCTGTCACACTTACAGTTAAATTAGGCAAAAACGGAATTAAAGAGGCATTCTTAGGGTTCCGTAGGTTATGTTACATCTGTATAATAGTGTAGATTTACTGTACAACAGTTATCATTTGTCGACAGAATTCCCACCAGCCAAGCGATGCGAGAACGGCATACAAGGAGTCCAACTGCTGGACCTGTCCGATGATGTTTTACTGCTCATTCTGCGCTTCCTGACTCCGCGCGACCTGAAGGCTTTAGGATAGTAAGTGTTTTCTAGGCTCTATACCCAAAAGGCACTAAGAGCGCAAGGAATCCAGTTGCTGGACTTGTCCGATGATGTTTTACTGTTCATTCTGCGCATCCTAACTCCGCGCGACCTGAAAGCTTTAGGATAGTACATGTTTTCTAAGTTCTGTACCAAAAGCACCAAGAACGCAAGGTATCCACTTACTGGCTCTCTCCGATGATGGTTCATAATGCGCTTCACGACTCAGCGCGATCTGAAGGCTTTAGGATAGTAAGTGTTTTCTAGGCTCTATACCCAAAAGGCACCAAGAGCGCAAGGAATTCAATTGCTGGACCTGCCCGATGACGTGTTACTGCTCATACTGCGCTTCCTGACTCCGTGCGATCTGGCTTTAGGGCAGTAAGTAATTTCTAGCGCTCCATATCAAAGGGAACCAAGAACGTAATGAGTTCAACTACTGGACCTGTTCGACGGCATACGACTGCTCGTACTGCGCTTCCTGACTTCGCGCGACCTGAAGGCTTTTAGGACAGTAAGTGTTTTCCAGGGCTCCATACTCAAAATGCACCAAGAACGTCACGCAAGGAGTCCAACTGCTGGACTTATTTTCTGACGTTCTACGGCTTTTGCGAGCTCCGCTTCGCTCCATACGTGGGATACATTAAATAAAGTAACACTTTGAAGAAGATTTAAAAAGGTCAGATCATATTACTGGTGATTGGTGGCGTAGAACCTAGACCTTCCCTTCCTTGTACTATTAATCATGGCTGAATATGTTGAGAATTCGCTCTTGCAAAAAATACGAAAGTCTTTATTACTCATCATCATCTCGACCCAAGGATCTGCTCAACGATTGGTCTTACGTCGCAACATCCAACGGTTTCCTGAGGCTTGGTCGCTCTTAATGGGTCTCATAAGAAAGTTAAATAGTTAATGTTTTATCGTACGATGGATAAATGATAAAACATTTGTCATACGGCAATGAATGATGCTTTATGAATTATGTTTAATCATTATAAGTATACAGGTAATTTTTGATACACTTTTGGTACACTTTTTTTGTCTATAAATTCTTCATGAGCACTTCTGTTCAATCAAATATTATTACAGATGATGACATTAACTCTATTTCCAGCACGTGTCCTCGTCTGGGCGCGCTAATTCTAGACCGCTCGCTATGGCAGGCGGTGGACGCTCGCGGCCAGCCATGGGGCCGCGCGCGACTTCGTTGGTACTTGTCCCACGCATTGCACGCCGGCACGCGCCAACTTCTGCTGACAGGCTACGCGCGGGAGGCTAGAGAGTAAGTACAGTACTACCGACAGAGAGCTGCTAGCAAGCAGTGAAAGTGTCCAGTGTCGATTCTGGCTTGTTATTCATGAGGCCGCGCGTATCTTTTACCTGTCTCATGCACTACACGCTCGCACACGATAGCTGCTGCTTTCAGACTACGCGCGTGAGGCGAGAAAGTATGTATCGTACTACAGAGAAAGAGCTGTGAATGCTGTGATAGTGTCTAGTGTTGATCCTGGCTTGTTATTCATGGAGCTGCGTGCGTCTTAGATTGTACCTGTCTCACGCACTACGCTTCAGTGCGTGACAGCTGCTGATTTTAAGCTACGCGTGCTAGAGTAAATACAGTACTACCGTGAGAGAGCTACTAGCTGTGATAGTGTCCAGTGTCGATCTTGGCTTATTATATATGGGGACACGCGCGTCTCCGCTAGTAACTCTACTACGCTCTACACGCCGGCATGCGAGGTGAGAGAGTAAGTACTCACAAGACTAACTGCTTGCTCTATGAAAGCGACTATCCTGGATCGCTTACTGTGCTATGCGACCCTCATAAGGTATTTGGGAATAACAAAATCAAATTCGGTTCCAAGTTATTTACACCATATATTTGTTTTAATAAAATGTTATTTGTCGTGGTTGTATCTTTTTTTAACAATGAATATTTCAACAGATGCCTTGGTCACGTGAATCAAACGCGAGAGGAAATCGAAGCGGCGAAACAGCTGGCGATTAACAACGCGAAAGAAGACAACAACAACAGTGAACCGGCTGAAATGGAAACAGAACAGTCGGACAGTCAGTCGGGTACGGAGAGATGTGAGTGATTTTAAATAATTAATCAATCTGGTGTTGCAAGTGTCTATGGGCGACGGTGATCCCTTACCATCAGGCGATCCGTCTGCACGTTTGCTCCCTATAACATAATGAAAAATCAGAACTGTTAGGAAATTAAAATATTTAACAAAATCCCTATTAAAATTAAGAATTGTAACATTTAAAAATAACTTGAAGAAGCATCTAATAGAAGAAGCTTACTATTCTTTAGAGGAGTATTTTAATGATAATAATGAATTGTAATGAATATAGACACACATATACTGACATAATGTAATTACGTACGAACACGAATACCAATGATTATTATAGTATAAAATAGAAATGGTATGTGATAATAATGTTAATATAATATATTGTTACATTAATAATAGTACGTTGCAATGAAAGATACCTGTAATGATGTATTATTTAAAGCATTTCGTGATAATAGTTTTAGTTAAAAAATATCTATAATATGGGTTGCCGATCAAATTGCTGTGCCCTGACAGGGTTCATGTGAAACTGTACCTAACTAAGAAATTAGTGTAAGAACTTCATACTAACATGAGTGCAATAAAAGATTTTGATTTTGAATTAGGACAAGAACAGGAGCAACAGCAATATTTCCTTTCTCAATTGAACTATGCGTCAATAGTCATATTTACGCATTGTTTTTACAGCTCAATCTCCCAGGGTCATAGACGTGCCAGCCCTGGGGCCCAACGCGCAGCTCTACATCGAAAACGGCGGACAGTAAGTTAATAGCGTTTATCTACACCAGCAGTTCTAATCCTTTTTAAGGCCCGTGTGAAAGAAGGGTTGAATAAGTTTTAGGGGTGTATCTGCTTCTGTGAGATCGTAACTTGAATTGATGAACTGATTTTAATTTAGTTTTTGTACTTGAAAGGTGATTTTATCATGAATTCAAGAAAATCTTGGCCTAACTTTTAATTCGTCGTTTAATCGCCTGCTGAGAGAGTCGCAGGGTTAGGAGACACATTAACACTGTATCAATGGATTATAGTTCCCTTGCTGTTCCGCGAACTTGTGTCTTTGTTAGATGTGACAATAAATTGTGCTCACATGCGCATATTTTCATGCAGCTTCCATAAAAAAAAATACGCATGCAAATACAACAAACCAACACCAAACAGTATAATCCTCGACACGTGTTTCGCCTCTCTACGAGGCATCATCAGGAGATGCAGAAGATGTTGACGGTCCACCGACGTCGTGTCGGCGTCCTCCCGAGAAATCCATATGGATCTATAATCCATTGATCTAGTATGGAATTCCGCGAAGTAACGCCTGAATCTATCAATTACATTAACACTGTGACAAGAGGGTTTGACGGGTAGCGGGCGGAAGGTGTCAATTAATCTATACTATTGTATAGTTGTAAAAATGAAATGTCTCTACATTGAAGATATAAGAAAAGTGATACGGACTATTTGAAGGTCACTGGACCGAAACTTTTTTTTAATGTGTCGTTGAGGGTTTGTCACGCCAAAATTGTTAAACTGCTTTCAACTACTTGTGCTACACGGAATATAGGATACTTTTTATCCAGTTACGCTCAAGCAAAAAAGAGGGCTATGATATTTTTCTCCTCCGCTGACAATAGATAAAACTCAGACACAAATCGACCTAGTCTCAAATTAAACACATCTTATATTGCGAACATATACATCCAGACTAATATTATAAATGCGAAAGTGTGTCTGTCTGTCTGTCTGTCTGTCTGTCTGTCTGTTACCTCTTCACGCTTAAACCGCTGAACCGAGTTGGATGAAATTTGGTATGGAGATAGTTTGAGTCCCCTGGAAGGACATAGGCTACTTTTTATCCCGGAGAAATGCCCTCATCCGCGATAAACGAATTTAAGATGGACGAAGTCGCGGGCAGAAGCTATAATACATATATAGATAAATTATAACACTTAAATATAGAGAAAACATCGAAGGGCCCAGCAACTAACATTCGTGCTCTTCACACAAACACTTGCTCTGGCTGGGATTCGAACCCGGCCAGCTTCGTAGGCTGTTGTGCGACCAACTGAGCTTTGTATTTATTTTATTTTATTTATTTAAACCTTACATTATTCTAATCTCCCCAGGTCCCCAGAAGCGTGGGCATGGCCCCGCCCCTCCGACCCCCTCATCTCTGACTCCAAGTGCCCGGGGCCGCAGTTCACGCTGACGCACTGTGTCCTGCGGCAGTTGGCCGACACGTGTCCCATGCTAGTGTCACTCGGGCTCGAGTACTGCAACATCAACTGTAACACCGTGAGTGTCTAGTGTGCACAGCCCACCAGTTCACGCTGACGCTATGTGTCCAACCTAACACTCCTCCTCGCTTCGCTCGTCGTCGTACCTAACCTAACCCAAGTCGGACCTGCCTTAATATAATGAATCTAATTTTGTTTATGCTTTGTTTTAGACGAGTTCAAAAGCCATTAAATTTAGGAAAAAATATGCTAAATATATTGATATATATGAATATATTTTTATATATATTCATAAAATGTTTCGGACATGGACAAGGTTTCGGACTAACAAAAATATGCCAAATCACAATTATGCTGAAATAGTTTCGGCGAAATGAAACTCTGTCAAGTCAATATTATGCAATTACAATATTCGATCAAAATACGATTCGGAAAATTATGCATTCTGCGAAATAGCATTTATGCAAGAATATCATTCGGCGTGAATCAATTATGCGAAACTTGTTATGCCAAATTAGTTTCGGCTACTAAACATTATGCGAAATAGATGGCACCCGCTAGCCGATACGTGTCCCGCGTCGAGTACTGCAATACCAACTGTAACACCGTGAGTGTCTAGTGTACATAGTCCGTCAGTTCACGCTGACACACTGTGTTCTTCGTTAGCTAGCCGACACGTGTCCCGCGCTAGTGTCGCTCGGACTCGAGTACTGCAACATCAACTGTAACACCGTGAGTGTCTAGTGTACATAGTCCGTCAGTTCACGCTGACACACTGTGTTCTTCGTTAGCTAGCCGACACGTGTCCCGCGCTAGTGTCACTCGGGCTCGAGTACTGCAACATCAACTGTAACACCGTGAGTGTCTAGTGTACATAGTCCGTCAGTTCACGCTGACACACTGTGTTCTTCGTTAGCTAGCCGACACGTGTCCCGCGCTAGTGTCGCTCGGACTCGAGTACTGCAACATCAACTGTAACACCGTGAGTGTCTAGTGTACATAGTCCGTCAGTTCACGCTGACACACTGTGTTCTTCGTTAGCTAGCCGACACGTGTCCCGCGCTAGTGTCACTCGGGCTCGAGTACTGCAACATCAACTGTAACACCGTGAGTGTCTAGTGTACATAGTCCGTCAGTTCACGCTGACACACTGTGTTCTTCGTTAGCTAGCCGACACGTGTCCCGCGCTAGTGTCACTCGGGCTCGAGTACTGCAACATCAGCTGTAACACCGTGAGTGTCTAACGGTCACTAGACTCAATCGTGTCAATTCGTGTCCAGCTAGGATAATCATCAGAGCTTAGTCCTAAACCGAACCAAGTTGACCAATTAGAAAATATGTTCTTTAGACTTTTCCGGCGCTAACAACTTGAAACAGAAAATGCAACTTCGTGATCATCACTGTGAAAATAAAAAAAATGGTTTCAGAATTTTTTTTTTTGGTTTAACGTAGGTATAATACGGTGGTGGTCATTTTTTTTTGTTTTCCTTCCAATCCGAGTTCTAAAAAAAGGATTCTTACACGGTTTTCTTAGACAGTATCGCTCAATTTTTAACACGCTTTTATTAGGTCGACCTGTATGTAACTAACTATGTAATGGAATCTAAGGTAACTAATTTAACCATCTTCCAAGGATCGTAGCGTCATGAAAGTTGGCAGCTGTATGTAGTTCTGATGACAATACAATAATATGGTACTGTCGAACTGATCTGATGATGGAGCCGGAAGATATGAACTGGAACTCTTGATGGAACATCGTATCATAGCTGTGTTTGGATTTGTTAGAAAAGTCTTGTAAAGCGTGTTTTTCTAGTGTTTTTTAAACTATACATTTATTTTCACTCTGTTTACCAAAAACTATATTATGAATATGATTATGAATGTGTTTCAGACTAGCATCAGCCAGTTCCCACCGACGCTGAAGACGCTGTCCATGCGCGGTTCTAAATGCTACAATCTGCCGCTGGACCGCTCCTTCCTCTTCAAGATACAGGATACACTTCCTGGCCTAGAGGTAAAACTCATGAAATGAAATATATCCATAGTTTGTTAGTAACAATATTTACTAGTAAATCTATCTTAGTAAGTCCTAATTTTCTTACATGTTATATATTCAATTCAATTCAATTTGCAAACATGCCGGACGCGCTACAGAAACGTCGCAACCTTAACAGGAGCCTGTACCCATTATTGAACTGGACGCGCGTAATTGATTCACAGACTGCAGGTATAAAATGATAAGGCAATATGACCTAAAAAGTGTCTTCTTGACTTCATCTGTACAGCGCGCAAACCTGCGGATCAGCATATTGGTTCTTACTGCCAGTGCCCTGCGCTCCCGCTCAATATCCGCATCATCACAGATCTTTCGTCACCACATGACCCAAGTATCTAAACTGGGACACTCTATTTAGCGCGGTTCCGCAGAGAGTTACCGGCTGTATGGTCGATGCGCTCCGACGGTTCGCCCGAAATATGAGCATCTCACTCTTCTTCATTTCTTATTGTACACCTCAATAATACAGAAATACAGAAACATGAAAGTTACAATGGATCATCATATATGAAAAACGTTTACTTTGTCTTCTGGCTTTGCCTCTGGCCTAAAAGACGCCGATCCTAGATAGAAATGGAATTTATTGGCATAAAAAAAATGGCTAATGGCTTGTTAACAATTTTTTTCTTTATTAAAGTTAACGAAAGTGTACTGAGATCTTTTCACGTAGTCGCGGGCCCTAGTGGCTGCCCTTTTATCTATCTATCTATCAGCTACGGACGTCCACGGCTGAACATAGGCCTCCCCTATAGTTCGCCACAGGGTGCGATCCTGCGCAGACCGCATCCCCCGACTCCCCGCGACCTTTATGAGGTAATTCGTCCGCCTAGTCGGGGGCAGTCCCACGCTGCGGTTTCCTATGCGTGGTCGCCACTCAAGGACTTTACTGCCCCAACGGCCATCCGTTCTCCGGGCTACATGGCCCGGCCATTGCCATTTCAACAATGCAATCCTGTGAGCTATGTGTGTTACAATACAATAACTCTTTATTTAACACCTCACAAACCACTGTACAGAAAACAATACATTCAAGAAGAGGTAAACAACAGGCGGTCTTATCGCTAAACAGCTCTTTTTCAGACAAACTTTGGGTAGTAGAAGACGTTAAGAGAAATAAACTGTACGTATAAGTAGGTGACGCAATGCAGTTTGGAATTGAAGTATTGTACATATATATGAAACAAACACAATAAGTGGTACAAATACACACATCCATACTAATATTATAAATGCGAAAGTGTGTCTGTCTGTCTGTCTGTTACCTCTTCACGCTTAAACCGCTGAACCGATGCGGATGAAATTTGGTATGGAGATAGTTTGACTCCCGGGGAAGGACATAGGCTACTTTTTATCTCGGAAAAATATCCTTATCCGTGATAAACGAATTTAAGGCGGACGATGTCGCGGGCAGAAGCTAGTATAACTATATAATAAGTTGAATAACTGTACTAATATTACACAGACATACAGTCCATAGGACCAGTACAAGTCGAGGTGCTATGGAAGGGACAGATCATGGTCTTGGAGATGCTCTTTAAAGACCAAAATACAAATAAATACAAATGCAAAGAGTACCCACAAACTTCGGTCGGTTACTTTGGTTCTTGTGCGGATATCCTCATTTCTACCTCGTGGCTGCCCTTAAGCCGGGTCCGCTGGGACGTGTTTTTGTGTTTTTCTAACACCTAACATGTTATTCTAACATAAAAGGGGCGTGGCCTAAATGTTTTGGTTAGCAAAAACACTAAAACACGTTTGCCGCGACGGATGGAAAACATTCCCCGCGTTCGCCTGCGGAGGGGGGTGCAGCGTTCATTTCGTGTTTGACCGTCGTTGGGATAACACGTCTTCTATGTCAGAATTCATTGTGACTTATGTGCGTCAACAATGTTTTGGCTCACAAAAACGTTGTTGTAACAGACGGGAAGTTTTGCTAACATGTTAGACACACAATGTTTTGTAAGATTTTCGAGGCAGCGGACGCGCCTTATCTCAGGAATTATATGTTCCACCCTGTATATATGTATGTACTAGCTTTTGCCCGCGACTTCGTCCGCCTTAAATTCGTTTATCGCGGATCAGGGTATTTTTCCGGGGTAAAAAGTAGCCTATGTCCTTCCCCGGGACTAAAACTATCTCCATACCAAATTTCATCCAAATCGGTTCAGCGGTTTAAGCGTGAAGAGGTAACAGACAGACAGACAGACAGACAGACACACTTTCGCATTTATAATATTAGTATGGATATAAACCGACGACCGGTTTGGCTCAGTGGGAGTAACGTTGCCTGCGAAGCTGAGGTCCTGGGTTCAAATCCCGGTAAGGGCAAATATTTGTGTGATGAGCATAAATATTTGTTCCTGAGTCTTGGATGTTTTCTATGTATATAAGTAATATATCTATTAAATATATCGTCGTCTAGTACCCATAACACAAGCCTTATTGAGCTTACCATGGGGCTAGTTCGATTTGTGTAAAATTGTCCCGTAATATTTATTTATTTATTTATTATTTATAAAATATCTGTGTTATAAGATTCTAGACGTGAGCGAGTGTGAGTGGATGGAGCCAGCATCACTTCTTCCGTTGAGCAAACTGCCGAACCTCAAGCATTTGTTCGCGCGAGACTGCCTTCGGTTGACCGAGTTCGTGGCGTACGCCTCGCTTGCCACGCGCTACGGGTTCACTAAACTAGAGGTACACAATTTTGAAATCCAAAAAAACATTTTTCCCCCTAAAAGGATTGTGCACAACAACGAATTTCACTGCCCGGCAGTCCGATTTTTCACAAATTAGTATAAATTTAATATGGCATCATAAAAAATCTCCGAAACTCGAAAATCGAAGTTCGTAACGTGCTGTCCCTCTCACTCTCATGTTATGCTGTATTTGAGTGAGCGGGATGGCGCCATACAAACTTCGTTTTTCGGATTTCGGAGTAGCCTCTCAGGGCAGTAAAATTTCATGTAGTGCAAAATCGCCCTGAGAGTAGTTTTTTAGGTTTTTGGAAGCACGTATTTCGCAAAAAGCCATGTTTACTATCTTGATGTCTAAAACAGATTCTATTTTGAGAATCTCTCGGGCTCTCGGAATTCTCAAATAACCTACTAAACTACTGCCGTGACCACTTTATCGAAAAAAAAAAGGTTTCTGAGGAATTGAGAACCTCCTGCTTTTTGGGAGTCGGTTAAAAATGATGCCCGCCATATTGAAATTCAAAAGGACACCTTCCTGAAATACCAAAAAACTAATTTTCATCACGATTCCATTAACCACTCAAGTGCTTTCTTAGCTGTAGTTGCATGTCACCATTCTAATTTCGAATATAAATAGAGTTAACACCAAAATCACAAACACGTGAGTGGAAAAAACAGTAATAAAACTGGCAAAACTGTATGACAAATTTGAAAGTATTTGTGTGTGTCCGGGTCGCCATTTATTTTAAATAAAAATAACCCAATCCCGCGAAATCGCCTTTCTTAACAAAATGTCAAAATACCGTAAAACGATTTCAAAGGGTGATATTGAAATTGGCCAAGAAATACGCACGATATAGGCATTCTAAACTACTATAGACAGCGATTTGAGAGACAGGTTGTCCGACATGTACTATTTACGTCATAGTACACTACGACCATATAAACTCCATATTATAAATTCTGTTTTGCTAGAAAGATATAGAATGAAATGTTTAATGGCTTATATCTCGGTTATTTTTACAGTTATTCGAAAAAATATTTTTCTCTACTGTTTGTCATATGAATGAGCTTTTAATAAAGCAAAAATAAAAATTAATGCACATTTCCTATTGCTATTTCCACTCCGAAATCTCATTTAATGTATCGTTTCAGTGGCTTGACCTCCGCGGCTCTCCAGTTGGCGATTCCGAAGTGTCTGCCCTGGGCTGGCTATCACGCCTCACACACTTATGGCTGTCTCCGGCTGTGGTGGAGCCCCAGCTGCCGCAGCATTCACACCACAAGCAGGACTCGCTGCCCAGCCCGAACACACCGCCTGAGGACAAGTGGGAGGCACAGGTAAGGCCCCCAGTTCACAAAGAGCACAGTATATTAAAGGCCCCCTGTCCAAAAATCCTATTCATAGTAAAGCCTCCAGGTCAAAAGCCCCTTGTATTTCGAATACCTTGCCTCAAAAAGGCTCCCAAGTCGTGAACAGGCTCTCTCTCATCAATTACACTCAGTCCATCAATTTTCCTTAGTCATCAAGGACATCAAGGTAAGACTAAGTCTCCGCCCTGGACTGGCTGTCGCACCTCACACACTTATGGCTGTATCTAAGAGTTGTGGGGCCCCAGCTATCGCAGCACTCGCATCACAAGCAGGACTCGCTGCCCAGCCCGAACACACCGCCCAAGGACAAGTGGGAGGCACAGGTAAGGCCCCCAGTTTACAAAGAGCACAGTATATTAAAGGCCCCCTGTCCAAAAATCCTATTCATAGTAAAGCCTCCAGGTCAAAAGCCCCTTGTATATCGAATACCTTGCCTCAAAAAGGCTCCCAAGTCGTGAAAAGGCTTTCTCTCATCAATTACACTCAGTCCATCAATTTTGCATAGACATCAAGGTAAGATTCTGAGTCTCCGCCCTGGGGTGGCTGTCGCGCCTCACACGCAGCTCTTGCCCAGCCCGAACACACCGCCTGAGGACAAGTGGGAGGCACAGGTAAGGCCCCCAGTTCACAAAGAACACAGTATTGAAATATCAAATGATGTGAGTAGGGATTTTGAATGAGAAGCCCAGTTGAAGATGTGAAAGAAAGAACCTTTATTTTAATAAATATTTTGTATTTATACAAATAGGTTGCGCTGTACAAGCATTACTCGATTCTATGTCGCAGTAAACTATTATGTTACTGCGTAAACATGAATTACTTGTAGCCTCATGCTACAGTATATCAAAGGCCCCTGTCCAAAAATTCTGTTCATAGTAAAGCCCCTGTCTATCAATACCTTGACTCAAA
Source organism: Hedya salicella (assembly GCA_905404275.2). NCBI lineage: Eukaryota > Metazoa > Arthropoda > Insecta > Lepidoptera > Tortricidae > Hedya > Hedya salicella. Next base: position 7,618,045 of record FR990120.1, read on the forward strand.
AAAGGCTCTCAAGTCATTCAAAGGCCTTTTCTCATCAGTTACACCCAGTCCATCAATTTTCCATAGTTATCCAAGGTAAGACTGGGCTGCATTTCGTACTGGGCTGGCTGTCGCGCCTTACACCTTATGGCTACTAGAGCACTCGGACTACAAGCGGGACTCACTGCCCACGAAGACAAGTGGGAGATCAGGTAGGGCCCCGAGTTCACAAAGAGCACATACATCAAAGGCAATGATCAAAAAAACATATCTATACGTAGGTTACTCGATACATTTTGAGATAAAAAAAAACGATTGAACATATTAGTATTATTTATTTTACATTTTTTCAAAATACTCTCCATTACTCTCCATACAAAGTTCCATTCGTCTGAACCAACTTTCGAAGCACTTTTGCCAGTCTTCCTCAGATAGGTCCGAAATTGTTTCTTCAAGCCATGGCTTCTTCAGCACTCGAAAAAAACTTCCCTTTTATTTTTTCTTTTACCACCGGGAACAAAAAGAAATCGCAGGGAGCTAAGTCAGGACTGTAGGGTGGATGTGGTAAGGTTTCTATCCCAGCTTTCTCAATAAACGCCTTTGTTCTGAGGGACGTATGTGAAGAGGCATTATTGTGATGCAGCAAGATTCCCTGAAGTCCAGTCTTTGGTCTCCTTTCTCGTACTGCTTTGAAAACTTGCGGCAATGCTACCGTAGTATACCAATCAGAGTTGACTGACGATTGCCGCTTGTTTTCCGGGTCATATTGGTAAATCCATGTTTCGTCACCTATAATTATTTCCGATACACGCCGCGATGTCCCGTTGTCGAATCGTAGACGTATCTAACGACACCAATCTACACGAGCCTGTTTCTCAGTATCGGAGAGCAAACTTGGTATCCAACGACAACAGAGCTTCCTTACTCCAAGATGTTGATGTAGAATGATGCTAACGCTCCCCGAACTGACGCCTAAGATATTCTCTATGTCTTTGTATGTTATTCGTGGATCTTCTCGCACCAACATTTCAGTAGTCCACACGTTTTCTGCAGTTACTGCTGTTTGCGGGCGACCACTTCGGTGGTCATCTTCGAGGCTGGTTTTACCCCTTTTAAATTCGTTGAACCATCTAAAAATGTTGCCCGTGAAGGAGCAGAATCTCCTAACGCTGACTGCAATCGTTGCAAACACAATTGTTCAGATAAACCAAATTTAAAATCATAAAATAACATAGCACTCTAATGTTCGCGGTTACGTTCCATCGTTACAAAGAAAAAATGCGGGAACCGTTTTAGAAAAATGACTGTAACATATTCATTTTTTAAATTGGAGCGAATCGGCAATTTGTGTTCTATTTTTAATTAAATTTGCTTTTTAAAAACATATAATTGAGGTGCGTTCCATTTTCGAATTTCGAGCATCTCAACTATTATAAAGTTAGACCAACACCTGTATTGTTTTTATTTAAGCGAAAACCTTATTTCGTTTGACCTTAAGACTAATTTAGTGTAAAAGTAATGTTTACTTACAACGCCTTACATTTCGAAGTGGCAGTTGTGGCCACAGTTAACAATGCAGATAATGAGTATTGTTTATCAGGTACAAAGCTAAGCGGATTCGCTCTAGAAAAAGATTTTATACTATAGCACCTCATATCGTTGACCCTGTATATGAAAGTCAATGGAAATTATCAATTCTCGTGTTGTGATATGAATGTCCTCATAATACTTCTTTCTTTTTTTATTCATTCATGAACAATATTTACATTGTATTTGAAATATTTATAATTAATGTCATACTTAAGGCTTGCACAATAGGTAGTTAATTTGTAAGTCTTCGCTCGCATAATATGCAAATGTATTGTAACTGTAAATTCCTATGTTTAAATAATTAGTTTATCATTTATTTATCTATTATAAGTAAATTAAAGTAAGGTTTCATTCAACCGGACTGGAATAGAGCTTGTCCCGAGCTCAATACGACAAAATAACATCAAGTTTTCCGCGAATTCTAATAACAATTCCAGGCTGATTGAATCAAACGAATCATTTACTCATATACCTACTTACTTCTCTCGTAGTCGATTTGAGTGCATGCTGGCTGAGCACACTTTTGAAATTACGAATGATCAACTTTTGTTATAATTAAGTGGTGAACGGTGTTGGTCACACATATACCTAAATAGTGTAGTTAATAGATATAAATAACTATTTTGTGATGACTGTTTGTTTACCTCAATAAAAATAAATAAAAAAAGGCTAAATTATTAATGTACTAACACACTAAATTTAAAAAATATAATAATAATAAATTACAGTAACAATAACATAGTCTCTTGATCTGAGTGGCTACATGTAAACATATTTACCTAATCTCTCTTTACCCAGGAACCATACTACTACAAGATAAAAGATCCTCAGGACTACAAAGAATCCCAGAAGAAATCAGACAAGTGGGATTCTGATGAGAGCCGGCATACGTGGCGAGCGGACAATGAGAAAAACTTGCCCACTACCAGCAAAAACAGGTGAGTTGTAAATATCAGACATGAATTTTATCGCAATAAATATATTATTATTTTAAATGGTCTTCTTGCCACATTGTGTCTAGTAGTGTCCGATGCGCGCCGCGAAGTAGACGCATCGATGACTAATTAATTATTTAAATGTGAAATTAGCGCAGCTCGACCGCTGCCAGTAGTTAAACAATGGGTGACTCTAAAAGTGAGCCCATTGTCAACGGTATCCTCGCCTTTCTGCAGCAGAAGCTGCTGCTGGAAGGGGAAATGGATGCGGTGACTGCTGTTCAGATCTGTTCGTCGCGTTTTACTGTCGACGAAATCTGCGCTGCGAAGAAGGTGCTGTTCCAGTCTCTCGGGATTGCCGGCACATTTGTACCTCATCGCAGAGAAGATAAAGCCGGAAGAAAGACCCTCGATGACATCATTGAAGTCCTAAGGGAGAACGAACGCGACATGCCTGAGTCCGTGGCGACGGAGATCCCCAGATTGCCGTCCAATACGCCAGACCATGTCGACGTGTGCTGCCTGCTGAAAGAAATTGTGGCTCTTAAAGCAGGCAGGGCAGAAATTCTAGAGAAATTCGACAAATCGCAGGCCGTTATTGACGTATTGCGCAAAGAAATCATCCGTTTGCGCGACGGTGCCCTAGAAACGCGGTCACTGACGGCGTCAAATTTCAAGAATAATGACCGGGCGTCAAATGCCAGCTCGGTGAATTCGCGTGTAGCTGACACTGCGCCTAGCGATGTCACTGCGCATGCCGATCCGCGGCCTCCCTGCCCCCTCCTCGCGGGGCCTCCCGTCAACGCTTCATCGAAACCACGTCGTCGTTTTGCTGACGGCGTTCCTGCTGGTGAGCCTGTTCCAGCCCGCCGGAAAGTCGCGCCCTCAAAAGCGCGTGAAGTTCGGGATCCTCCAAAAGAGGAAACCCCTCGCACTAATGTGGACAAGGAGGGTTTCACAACGGTGTCAAGAAAGCGTAAGACACGCAAGAGTCAGTGTGGTACTGCAGAACCGGTTGGTTGTGGTCTGCGGGTCTCCACACCGAGCAAGGCGCTGTACGTGTCGCGCCTGCATCACACTGCCACCGCTGAAGAAGTGACGCAGTATGTTCGCCAGAAAACCGGCTACTCGCTGCGGGTGTTCCAGTTGCAGTCACGCCACTACGTGCACTTCAGCTCGTTTGTAGTGCGCGTGCCGCGGCCGCTCCAGGACACCATCGCGTGTGCTGATTTCTGGCCGAAAGGTGTCGTGTTTCGTCGGTTCCGGGGCAACCTACCGAATCCAACACCCGAGATGTCGACACAACCGGGCCACGCCGTTTTGCCGTCTAAATAAACATTGTTCGGTTCATGACGCATTGGTGTATACACTGTAATGTCATGTAACTTGTTTTTAATAAATAAATAAAATAAATAAATTGTCAGTTACCTATGATATATGATGATTCTTAAAGTGTCTGTTTCTCAATTCGTAGCGACGTTCGTGGAAATAAAAAAATAATTCATACTGGAATGTAACGAAACTAAGTTGGAGATTTTGAACACTATTTTGTAAAAAAAACACTTTTTATGTACACTTTTATTGATTTTCACCCTTTATTAGGGAGCAGACCATTTTTTGAAAGTAGGAAGCAAGTATTTTAGGAAAGTGCCATCATAGCAAAACAAATAGCAGACATTATAGGAAAGAGACGTCCGTTGGAAGAAGACTATTTTCAGAAACAGACATTTTAAGAAACGAACTGAACGTGCCTGAGATATGAACCACAAATTTTGTATTTCTTTGTTTTTAACGTGGGAAAATTAACACTACATTCTCTATTGTGATATGTGTCAAACCTTTCCACATGTTCCCAGTAGAGTGCTCGCTGGTGGAGAGGTTTGACACGTTGGAAGCGCAATCCAAAGGTACCAGGTTCAATTCCAGAGGGGCTACTCCGAAATTAGAAAAACGAAATTCGGATAGCGCCATCCCGCTCACTCAAATACAGCTTAATATGAGAGCGAGAGGGACAGCACGTTACGAACTTCGAATTTCGAGTTTCGGAGTAACCCCTCTGGTGTGACGATGTGCGAGAGCAATCGTGTTTTTCTTTGCGCTTTGTATATACATATATCACTAGTCTTATTATCATTTGATGACTTTATTTTGTAGGTAAATTTGTCATGAGATAATTTTCCCACATATACAGCGTGCTCTTGTGAAACCCGCATAATTTTACCAGCGTATACCTGAGGTGATTAGGACCAAAACACGTTATATGAACCCAGGGCAAATCCAGCTTAGTTTTGAAGATATTATAAATTTTCATGTAAACTGCTTATTGTGATTACTAAAGTGCACTAAGCTCTTTTGAACGTGACGTCGCCACGTATGTTTCCAAGTGTCGTGTCGCTATTGACTGACATCAAAGTGACAGCTACCACACACTAAAGTCATCCTTTTATGGAAAAATAATCGTTACCATTTTATTAAAAGGGATAATTTTCATAGGGAAGCTAAAGTTATTCAAGTTTTATGTACAAACCTCAACAACACAAGATTAAAATAAGACAAAATACTTTTTTTTGTTGAATTCGACATGGATGCAAATTTATACTTTTCTTGCTCCAAATGACCCCGGGAATGTGTGGTTAAAATCTTGCGGATTCCTCACGAGACACCTTGTATAAGGTGAATGATTATAGTTAAAAAAAATTGCCCTAACGTTGACTGGAATATAATTAGCGAAATGAATCGTCGCTCGTGTGCTTTTAAGTGGTTGCCATCGCCAATACTGCCGTGTTAATGAAAAAATACGAAAAATGTATGGAAACTCCTATCAAGAGACGGCCTTATAAACTAGCACGGCAGAATATTTGTAACTAAAATACTTATCTGATTTATATTTATTTTATTTTTTTGCTACGGCTCAAAAACAAATGCAAGTCGTCAATTTCTTGATCAATTGATTGACATAAAAGAATTTCATTTACCTAATTTTAATATTGTGACATAGATACAAATCAAAGCGCGAAGAAAAATACGATTGCTCTCGCACGTGGTCACACCAGGACTCGAACCCGGTACTTCCTGATTACGCGTCAGGTGTGTTTCCCTTTCACTAGCAAGCACTGTGCCAACCGCATCAAATTTATTTATCTGCTTTGATCCCTGTACCTATTTTTATTTTGAAAGATTTGAACGGAAATCTTTTAATATAGAGAAAAAATATTTTTTATATTTTTTTTTACAGCAATGCTGCCCATAGCTCGAAAATAACGGTCAGCCCGCAACAGATCCTCAATTCAAAAAAGGGCCCCACTCCAACAAAACCCTCACCTTCGAAAACCACTTCACTAAGTCCTACAAACGTCCCCAGTACATCAAAGTCTACTCCGTCAAAGTCTAGTCCTAACAGCCGCAGCTCCAAAGCCCGCAGTCCAAATGGCACCAGCACATCAAACGGCCCCGATTCGTCGAAGGCCCCCAAACGGAAAAAATCCAATTCACCCACACCGGGGCCCTCGAAGCGTAGACGTGACGACGATTCGGATAGCTCTGACGATGACAATGTGCCGTTGAAGACTCTGATCAAGAAAGAAAAGATCAACGAAGGAGCTAGCACTTCTAAAGATCAGCCAGCGCAGCAGGCAGCGCCAGCTCAAGAGGTTAGTCTATAATAATCTGTTCGGTTTAAAAAAAAAAACCGAGACATATTGAAAATTTTAATTACTCTTTAAAATCAAACCGGCCAAGGGCGAGTTGGACTCGCCCACGGAGGGTTCCGTACAAACTTTAACTTTCCGTACAAACGGTAACATTATCATATCATATTACCCGGTTCCGGTTGAGTTAAGTTTGCACCTGATATCTATAGCGTTGCATAGAAATGAGGTGCAAACTTAACGCAACAGGGTTGTTCAAATCGGAATTTTGAAAAAAAAAAAAATATAGGTAGTAAGACATGGTTATAATTTTCGTGTAATATTTATGTTTATTTATACATAATGTGAAAATTAAAAAAAAAATCGGTACACAATAATAAAACAAAAGGTACACAATAAAAAAAAATTGTTCAAAAACGTGCAGGTCAGGCCCTTTCATATGATATACTACTTGACCTAGTAGCTAGACTTTAAATTTTTGCTCCCCCTTATATTCGTCGTTCTTTTAGAAAATAAAAATATATTTTTGAATATTTCCTTTGCAATACATGTAGCCGGACCATGTATATAAATATTCCAATTTTTTTATAGATATCATAAGTAGTTTTTGAGATATTGCGCTTTAATAGTCGGACAGACAGACAGACAGAGTCGCACCATAAGGGTTCCTTTTAAACCCAAAAAATCTTGAATAATTGATAGACTCAGGCGTTACTTTGCGGAATTCCATATTAGATTAATGGATAATACTTCCTTTGCATTACCGTGAAATTGTGTCTTGGTTAGATGTGACAATAAACTCGTGAAGTGACTTCTCGGGTGGACGACCGTGAACATATCCTGCATTTGATGATGCGTCGTAGAGAGGCGAAACACGTGTCGAGGATTATACTGTCTGGTGGTGGCTTGTTGTATTGGCATGCGTATTTTTTTTGTGAACGCCGCATGGAAATATGCGCATGTGAGCACAATTTATTGTCACATCTAACCAAGACACAATTTCGCGGAAAAGCGAAGTAACTATAATCCATTAAAATAAAACAATTTTGACGGAATATATCGCGTATATAATCTCATTTGAGTTCCCGATGTTTCGGAAGCTTTTCAGCTTTCTGTGTTCACGGGTTGACTGTGAAAAGATATACTTTTCAATTTTTTTTTCTGATAAAGTTACAATTCGTGCAAACTAACCACTTTGAGAAAACAAATAAAGCTGTACATACATGCCAGATGGGCCTTATCTGTAGGCATGAGACATCATGCGATTGATTTCTGAAATGGCTTAATTTGAGATTCATGTCAATTTGAGACTTTGTGACGATTTGACGAAGTCTCAAATTGACGTTGATTTTTACTTGTGTCATTTCAGTGGAACCTACTTGATGCATTTATGCATCATTATGTATTTAAGGGTTAATTATTTTATTTAAATAATTTACCAGTAGCATTTCACAAAACAAGGCTTACTGACGATTCAAATCCATACTAATATTATAAATGCGAAAGTGCGTGTCTGTCTGTTTGTCTGTCTGTCTCTCTGTTACCTCTTCACGCTTAAACCGCTGAACCGATTGGAATGAAATTTGGTATGGAGAAAATTTGAGTCCAGGGGAAGGACATAGGCTACTTTTTATCCCGGATAAATACCCTTATCCGCAGTAAACGAATTTAAGGCGGTCGAAGCCGCGGGCAGAAGTTAGTATTATATAATCCATTAATCTAAAAACAAACTTGTTCTTCATTTCAGGATATAGAAGCAGAGCCAAGACACCACGTTTTATATGTAAATGTCGGCCAGCAACTCCACGCCGTCTACCGTTTATCTCTCGACAACGAACACATAGTTTCGTTCAATCGAAACTCTAACCTTCGCCGACTCAACACTCGAATCCTCTTATCCCCACCAGGAGCACACTTAGACGCCTCTTCCCTTATAACCGACTCAGCTATCAGGCGTTTTGGGAGGGCAGACGGCGAAAATGTCAACTATGTCCACATCGGGCCGAACGGACCTTACGCTGTGGCCTCAGTTGTAGGCGCTAGACCGGACAGATCCAGCTTAACGCACTTGACTGTGACAGGTTTTAGATATATAACGGATAGAAGCTTGGAGCATTTGGCGACGTCGGCCCCGCATTTGCAGTTTCTCGACTTTTCTGAAACTGGGGTCACTGACGCGGGCGTTGCGAGCTTTAGAAGCTTGCGTCCGGATTGCGATGTTAGGTATAGTAAGTATGTTGAGAAGAAGGACTGAATGTGTTTTAAGTGTACTGGGCACTGGGAAGGATGAATTTGGCTATTATGCATACGCTGAGTCGAATCGATTTTATGCCGCTCCTGGTTTGAAACCAAATACTTAACAAACTTTGTTAAGTATCTGATGTGGCTTTTAAGGTTGAATCGACCTTATGCTGCTCCTTGTTTGAAACCAAAAGTCTAGCTTAACAAACTTTGTTAAGTATCTAATGTGGTTTTTAAGTGTACGTCGAGTCGAATCGATCTTACGTTGCTCCTGGTTTGAAACCAAAAAATCTAGTTTAACAAACTTTGTTAAGTACCTAATGTCGTTGTTACTTGCGTACATTCCTGCACTATCGAGTGGAGGATTATTATTATTAAAAATGCTGGTATCTGTTACAGTACTATTCTTGGAAAAATACTGGTATTAACTGGTAAAAAATACGCTTACCTAAATACTGGTACCTATTACAGAAATATTCTTGAAAAAATTCTGGTACCTATTACATTACTATTCTTGGAAAAATACTGGTACCTACTACAAGTACTATACTTAAAGTAATTCTGGTACTTATCAGTACTATTCTTGAAAAAACTGGTACCTATTACAGTGCTATTCTTGAAAAATAGCACTGGATAGTGATACGAAGCCGGCAAGCATTTTTCACGGCCAGAGGCATTTATAGTGCTTTTCTCAAACATATGCAATGAAATAAAAAAAAAAACCACTCAAAAAACTACACGACAAACGTTTTTGAAATTTTCCCATCAATATCCCTCCATAATGTTTTTTTTTTACGGATGTCGTCCGTATTTCGCGTGTGTAATGTTCCGAGTAGACCCTATTAAGGCCGTTATATACAACCTTTATAATAAGAATCTTAATTTCGATATAAATAAAATAAATGCAGAGGATTTTAAATATTGTCTATTGTCTCTGGTAACTTACGTATACTTAGACAATATTTTAAATTTATTCATCAATATATGAACCATACAGATTTGTGTTCTTAATAGCAGTTCGTGTGTAATAGGCATAAAAGCGGATATTTCGGGACCGATAACCATTCAGCCACCAGATAAAAATTAAAAAAAATATAATTCAGCTGTTTAGCCTGTGCATGACACAGACGCATGTTTACAGTAAAATTAAAAAGAAAATACTTCCCGGCCTAGGCCTTCAATTTTGTATGAAATTCCTTTACAGTTCTCTCAGGTTGTTCCGCCCGAAACAGGATACCTTGAAGCCTGTTTTAACGCACGTAATGACGACATTTCAAAGCATGTTTGAGAAAAGTACTATTCTTAAAAAAATACAAAATAGCTATTCTGAAGTTCGAGATTCGAAGTTTGGATTGCGCCGTCCCGCTCTCACAAATACAGTTTAATAAGAGAGCGAGAGGGACGACACGAACCGAATTTCGAATTTAGATATTAGGAGTAACCTCTTTGGTATAAAAAAATATTTTCTCATGTACCAGAAAGTAGAAAAATAAAGTGGCTCGGAACTCTCTATATTTTTACATAGGGTCCACTACCTTATGGTCAAACTATAAATCTGAATGTAACTTGTCACAGCTATTACCTAGAGACTAGCTAATGAAAGATGAGATACGGGAATCAGCGAAATTTAAAAATGTAGCTGCGGTGTGCCTGTATGACATAGATATAAACAAATTTAAATGCTTTTCTCATTAACTAATAACTTAATATTTAGTGACAAAAGCAATGAATTTGTCTAACTCTAGCTCATACAGACACACCGCAGCTACATTTTTAAATTTCGCGGCTGATTCCAGTCTCATCTTTCACTAGCCAGACTCTAGCAATAAGTCATGTTGTAAGCCTGTCTAAGATATTTGAACCATGACATTGGAGAATCTTGCGCTTAACGTATTCATTGCCGAGTCGCGGCCCCTAGGAATAAATTTGTATGGGATTAAACGCGTATGGGCGTTGCCGGCAGTGAATGCGTTAATAACGTGTTTTAGTTGGTCTGTGGCTTTGTAGAACAGGGACTCTTCGCAATAGGTTGCTTAATATGAAGATTTCTAATACCGGTATTGTTTGACTAATACCGGTATAAATGTTCAATACCGGTATTCCGAAATTTACAAAAAAAAATTACCGGTATTGCAACTGACTAAAAATTACAATAAATTCGTCAGTTGCAAACTGATCCTGTCTAAGGACCTGTAAGCTTCGATCGATTTTCCGAACTGTAATGGTTTGGTATAGAATTTAGTTTAAGAATTAAATGCGCTCATTGTTAGTAGATACCGATATATGCTCGTTTTTTGCTCTTTTGTTTTAACTGAGCATTTGAAATAATTTTTGAGTAGGCATCTTGGGTTGAATAAGTTACAAATGGCAATTAACCTTTTTAGCGTCAAGCAACGGAATATTACGACGTAAACCAGATGCAACAGCAAAAAAAAAGTACCTTCCAAATAAATGGTGATTGCTGAACGAGGTATTGATATTATATTCGGAGTTTTTGTACCATGAAATTTGGTCGACATATGCCGACGCTGGCGTCTGTAGCATGAATTTTTAATGACGTGATTTTCCGACTGTGGCGCTCAAAAGGTTAAAGTAAATGTTTCTCCCAGTATAGATTAATTTCTGTAATTTATTGTTTGCATGATTATTTTAATTGTGCCATTAATGTCACATCACAAATTCGTATCTTAAAAAAATTATTACAAATTGAGTAGGTCAAAGGTATGGTGCATGCACGCACTGTGATACATGGGAATAGTATGAGACTGAACGGTTGGTGTGTAGGAATGAAGGATATTAGCAAAAACAGCTCTCGAATAGGAATATACAGGTTGAGAAAAAAGTATTACAGGCTGTGTCCCAGATCCGTACCAACCTGTAGCGTGCCTAAGCGGTTCGCACACTTGTACCGTATCCGTAACTGTACCTGTATCGTGTCAGTATGTACCCCTCGTCTGCCGGTACTTTACGTCAATGTTGATGGCGATCGGAGAGGTTCAGTTTTTAACCTTTTGACCGCCAAGCAGCGAAGTAATACGAGACGCAGTCGCAACAGCAATAAAATAAAAGTAATCTTCACAAATAAAATAGTGATTGCAGAACGAGATATTGATATTTTATTCGGAGTTTTTGAACCATGAAATTTGATCTTTCTAGACCTGTTTTTGCTATTAATGCCATTGAAAATGTTAAGGTTTAAGAATGTATCAACTTAAAAGTGTATAATATATGATATTGAATGTCGAATAGTTATTTAAAAAATAGGACGTTCCATACTGTCCTGTGTATTGTCCATTTGAAAATACCGGTATTCGAAATCCTTTTTTTACCGTTGTCTATCCCTCGATGTTCTGGTAACATATATAGGAATTTAATTTTAAATTTTGTTCGAATATTTTTGTCGAATACGATATCTGACGATGACGAGGGATTATAAAGTGCAGTGCTATCAACTTATCTGTTCAGTCGTTGGCATCACTTCCATGCTGCAGTATGGAGAAAACGTGGACCATTGAACACGTCAGCGTATACGCAGCGTTAAGATTCGGTATGGAAGGTATGCACACAAATTGTGACGCATAAGTCACGACACTGCGTTTACGCGCAGAAGTAGTTTGAGTATTTTAAGCAGCGATGTGGTCGATGCTTTATTATTCATAGTGTGTAGTTCTACGTTTGTCAGCCTGAGCAAATATTAGTTAAGTTGGTAGTGATGTATACATTTTATTATAACCCACTTTTGTGATAAATTTCGCTTATAACATAATTAATTAATATTTATTTATGCTGGAATAAGTTTGGAGATATGTTTATATTACGATTTAGGTTATTTTGTCTATTTTAAGTTTATTATAAAATGAATACTAATGTAATTTAGATTAAATATAATGAATGATGCATTTTCGTTGATGTTTACTTACTAAGTAGTCGTATTATATTTAAGTAAATAATCACCGAATTATAAATGTGAGTATTAGGGTAGTTTTCCTAAAAGTCCACTACTAGCGACATCTAGTTTATGAAATAGTAAACCTCAACTGATTCCTTATACTGGCAATAGATGGCGCCTGTCTCGGTCCAAGACTACATTGCTCTTACGGCTTTTGTTTTAACTTCCAAGGGCTTTATGTGCTTCATTTAGCTAAGACTGTGTAGGAAAGTTGTAGGCCATAAAAAACTATAGCACCGATATTATTTTTAAAATAACTAGCGGGTTTAGTTGAGGCCATTTACGATAATTAGTATAATGATATAATTGTTACCGGTAGGTAACATTTATAAAAAAATCCAGCTGGTCTTGGAACCGGTATTAAAATACCGGTACCATGAAATGCATGGAATTAAAACAAACGTGATATGACTTTATTTTTGTGTAAAGTTTCTTTCAATGCAATATGATTATCCACTAATTTTATCTCTGTATGAATTCCTGGGAATTAAACTGAAGTTTTTGTCAATAACATGTATTTCCTTATAAGAACGAGTTCAGAGAACATTTGATGGTATTATTAATGATATGTTATCTTTACTTATCACATAAATAATAATATAGCCTCAATGTAGACCATCTTGCCTCAAAACACGTATTAAAAAAAATATATATTTAAATACTTGTAAAAATCGTAATGGGGAATAGATGTCGATTTTTAAAAATCCTGAAATTTTGTTTATAGGTAGGAATCAGCCTCCTTATTGTCAGAAAAAAATACAGATTTTTCTGTGGCTTAGAAAAAAATAAAAAGATGAAAAGGTGTTGGTGGGGTCCTACCTATAAACAAAATTTCAAGATTTTTGAAAATTTTCATCCATTCCCCATTCCAGCTGGGGCCCGTTTCATAAACGCTTGTAACTTGTATTACAAGGGGATGTCAAAAAGAGACTTTCGCTTTTAATACAAACACGCTTTTGAGAAACAGGCCCCTGCTTTTGGAACCGGTATCAAAATACCGGTAATGTTTTATTTACTCATCCTGTATATTCAGTCTCTGCTTCAGGATAATCTAATATATTGCAGTTAAGGTAAAATATAATTCCAAAGTGATCGTCTATTTTTAGATGCCAAATCTGAATGTATTAATACGTGTCAATGGAATAAATGTCTGAAATTTAAATTGGTTTTCTATTAAGGGGGTCATTTATTGATATTTGACGACCGGTTTGGCTGGGCGGGAGTAACGTTGCCTACGAAGCTGAAGGTCCTGGGTTCAAATCCCGATAAGCTCAAGTGATGAGCATAAGTATTTGTTCCTGAGTCTTGGATGTTTTCTAAGTATATAAGTAAAAATATCTATTAAATATATCGACAGTTTCAAGCTGTTTGACGACACGTTTGGCTCTATTGGTTGCACAACGGCTAACTAAGCTGGCGGTCCCGGGTTCGAATCCCGGCCAGCAAGTGTTTGTGATCTATATATTATGTGTATCGTCGCCTAGTACCCATAATACAAGCTTTGCTGAGTTACGGACTTAGTTGATTTGTATAATCCCTTGATGATTGATGACATGATGCTTACAGCCACCTTCTACCACCGCACCGCTCGCCATCGGCGGGGTATTCATCCACACACCTTGGAACCAAAATGGCCGCGCACCGTGCGGTATCAAAGGAATTTTCTACCGCGCACACTCCGAATGTGGAATGACCTCCTTGTCGCGGTTTTCCCTGGAAACTACAGTATGGGGTTCTTCAAGAGGGGAGTGAATATTTTCTTAAAGGGACGGCAATACGCACGTAATGCCCCTGGCTTTACAAGGGTTCATAGGCTGCGGTGACTGCTTAACATCAGGCAGTCCGGGTTATTCCCACCTGTTACCACCAACTTGTCACCAGTGGTAACAGCTGGGATTTTTTTCCCATCTTTTACCACTGAAGCTGTCGGTGGGAACTACTGGGAATTTTTCCCATCTGTATAGGGTTATTCTTACACCTGCACGAAAGGTCCTAACAGGACCAACACGAGCAATCCCGCCAAATCCCAACCATCCGGCATCTATCCAGCAATCTGAGCGGTTTCCCCGCGGCAGGGGGACTAACAGGGGCTCAAACCGCCCCAGGGGTAGGGGGAGTCAGCGAGGCAGCAGGCAAGGGCGCGGCAGTGCCCATCGCCTGCACTAACGACGCGAGCAGCAGTAGGGGGACGAGGATCCTACAGGCCAACATCCACCACGCCATCGCGGCCTCAGCGGTCGTGGAAAAAACCTTCGGCGACATTGGCCTGGACATCACCCTCATACAAGAACCATGGCTAATGTGAGGTGGCTCGTGTACAGCCTTTTTGATATCCTGGCCGTTTATTTTAAATAATAGATTCGAATAAAGAATCTTCTGTTTTTGTAATGTCATATCAAAATATTCATTACTGATTTGGCTATCAAAAAATAGATACGTAAATAGTTACTTGTTTGTTACCAACGGCTTGTTTTACTACCAACGGCTACACTCCCACAAGTTGGTGGAGGTGCGGGGTTATAAATAGATTATATGCTCTAGGCGTATATTAGAGAAGTTATAGATATCCGGGGGTAGTCGAATGGTGCCCTAGCTTTTTAACACAGGGTTTTTGCCTGGGTAAAGCTAGAGTCGGTAAGCATGTAGTAAGTTTCTGTAACATGCTATAGGCTAGGAAACATACATGCTCCGACCCTGGTTACCTCATAGCATGAGGCCATTCAGGTTTTGTTTGTAAGGGATTCCCTGTGCAGGTAGGGACCATTGTACGCTAGGTAGGAGTAGTTTTGTGTAGTGCACTACGCTACCTGCGTCCTCCCCGGGACGGCGGGATATGTGAAGTTATTAATCCTTCACCATTAATAAGAGACAGGACGTATGTAAAAGTAGTATATATTCCAATCTAAGAACGACAGCTTTCTCGTTCCGCCTTTATGTCATGATGTGGAAGTCTTAGGACAGACGTTGAATACAAAACATCAAACCCGTACCAGCTCCGTTTTATTTATACCACCACGAGCTTCAACCCCACACTAAACAGCAACTCCATGGTAGCTGGACTGAAAAGTGTGGGTAAGATTCTAGTACACGAAAAAGGAACTAAACCCAGGGCCTGCATCGTGTTTAGCAAAAATATCAACTTGCCTGTTTCAGAATTATGCAGCGACGATCTTGTCGTTGCCTACGTAGATTTCAAGAGGCGGTGCAATCAAAACTTATCTGCTCAGCCTATCTGCCCGGAGAGAAAACAAATCCCACAGAAGAACTGACTAGAGTCGTGGAATATGCTAAAAGACTGAAGCCGGAACTGATAGTGGGCTGCGATGCCAACGCCCACCACACCATCTGAGGGAGCACTGGAATCAACAAAAGAGGTGAGCTTCTCTCTAACTTTATCTTTACTAACTGTCTACAATTGCTAAATAGGAGCAACACACCAACCTTCGTAACTAGGGTAAGACAAGAAGTACTAGATATAACATTTGCAACCAAAAAGCTAGCTAGATGCATTGTCAACTGGCATGTCAGCAGCGAAAACTCGATGTCGGACACAAACATATCTTATTTGATGTTAAAGGTTCATTAGACCCAGAACCAATAAAACGCAGGAACCCAAAAGATACCTCCTGGGGCTCGTATAAAGTCCAGTTAGAGGAAAATCTAAAGGGAATCCCGAAACACATAAAAACACCACTCTCACTCAACTTAGCGCTAAGTTTGCTGACGGAAGGCATTAACAAAGCCTATGAGCAGAGCTGCCCGCTTAGGGAATCAACCAATAGGAATACAACGACGTGGTGGAACAAAAAGCTTGAAAGGCTCCGTGTCTCCACACGCCGCATATTCAATCACTCCACCGAACCGAGCGAATGGGAACGGTACAGTAGAGCACTGACTGAATATAACAAAGAGATCAGAAAAGCCAAAAGAGCGTCGTGGCGAAGATTCTACGAGAATATCGCCCAAACACATAAAGGAGCAAGAATTCACAAAATACTTGCCAAGATACCTACTAATTATCTCGGCCTAAAGAAACCGGATATATAATACCTTTACGACCACTGAAGAGGAGACACTAGAGCTTCTCAGGGTAACCCACTTTCCTGGGTCGTACACCACCAGTAATACGCAATTGCACGCCCAAAGGAACAATCAAGCCCACAGGGTACACAATACAGACTGGAATTTGGCTGCAAACATATTCAGACCAAACCAAGGTAAAGAAATTCAAACCATTTAAATCAGCGGACGATATTTTCCCAGCGCTACTACAACATGGGAGCGACTTCCTCCTCTCGCATCTGGAAAAATATTTTGGGCAAGCTTCTGCTATACCGGAACAATGGACAAAGGACAAGGTACGCTTCATACCAAAAGCAGGAAAAAAGGACTACTCTCAGCCTAAATCCTTCAGACCTATCAGTCTAACATCTTTCCTACTAAAAACAATGGAAGGAATAATTGATCAGCACATTCGAGCGAATCATCTAATGGAAAGGCCACTCAGCCACAACCAACATGCTTACCAAAAGGGAAAATCCACGGAAACTGCCCTATTAGATCAGCACCTCTAGCACAACTGTGATACGCGACTCTTTGTCGCGCGACAAACATTGTCTGTCCCTTTCCATTCAACACAAGGCGAGAAAGACGGGTGATGCTATATGGCGCGACAAGCGTAGTCGCGGTGAGTTGTGCTAGAGGATACGCAAACAGCTCTATGTGCGTTCCTAGATATGGAAGGTGCCTTCGATAACACACCCACAAAGACGATTCTTAGAGAAATGGGCGTGGATAGCACAACCAGCAGATGGCTTTAGAACATGCTATCTAATAGAGTAGCAACCCTGACCCTAAAAGAAATCACACACGATTTCTACACCACAAGGGGTTGCCCACAAGGAGGCGTTCTATCACCACTACTGTGGACCCCAGCGGTGGCCCAACTCCTTACATTGCTTGAAGGCTATAACTATGATGTACAGGGTTACGCCGATGACCTAGTAATCATAGTCAAAGGCCCTTGTCTCAGCACAATTTCAAACATAATGCAAGGAGCTCTCAAAACCATCAGTAAATGGTGCAGAGAAAATGAGTTGTCAATCAATGCCAACAAAACAATAATAGTACCCTTCACAAGGAAGAGGAAGCTCGACAGGCTCAAGCCCTTAGAGCTTAACGGGCAGACTATACCATTTTCAAAAGAAGCCAAGTATCTAGGGGTTACACTTGACCAAAGGCTTACTTGGAACACACATTTGAACAACATAACTCAAAAAGCGAAAATAGCAATGTGCATATGCTGTAGAATGGCAGGAGCAAGATGGGGTGTAAGACCCAACATGGCGATATGGCTATACACGGCAGTCGTGAAGCCTATAATCACACATGCTTCCGCCGTCTGGAGTGACAAAGCCAACCAAAAAACAGCCATTCAAAAACTAAACGCTCTGCCTGCGTTATTGTAACAGGAGCCCTATCATCAACACCGGGGGCGGTGTCGGATGTACTGCTCGATCTTATAACACCTCTACACTTGCAAGTGAGGAAAGACGCTGAGCAGTGCATCTATAGAATCTGCACCCTTTCTAAGACGAAATCGCGCTCTCAGGCACTGCTTAAGATCAAGGATGCAGTGTTTGAAATCAAAACTTTATGCATGCCTACATATGACATGCCCACTGAAAATAATTTCATACAACTTTACTCAGTGGAAATACCCCCTAGAGACAAATGGCTAAACAATCAAATGTCTTTCAAAGAGGGGAGTCACATCTGGTATACGGATGGATCCAAGAAAGCAAAAGATGTGGGATGTGGTGTCTATGGACAGAGACCAAAACTCAATCTCAGCGTCAGCATGGGTACAGAGGTCTCAATCTTTCAAGTCGAAGTCTTTGCCATAATTAAATGCGCCGAGATAAACCTTGACAAGAACATAAGACACCATCACATTTGCATCAACTCGGACAGTCAAGCTGCCCTGTTTGCACTAGAATCCCTAGAGACCAACTCGAGGCTAGTGCAAACCTGCAAAAATAACCTAAATGCCCTGGCTAATTCCAATAAAGTTATACTTAGATGGGTACCAGGACACTCCGACATTGACGGAAACGAACGAGCATACAAACTCGCCAATAAGGGCGCGGACACGCCCCAAGTCGGCCCAGAACCCTTTTGTGGGATCACAAAACGAAAGGCATACGTTCTGCTCAATGACTTATATAGATCTAAGGCAATCGAGGAATGGAGGCTCGTAAAAGGACAAAACCACTCGAAAACTTTAATTAAGGGATTCAAGGAAAAGTTGTCGAAAGAGATACTACAGCTCAAAAGACCAAAAACCTGCGCAATAACAAGAATCCTGACAGGTCACTGCCAACTAAACAAACGCCTGTTTCAAATGGGTATGAAACAGGACAGGGCAGAGGAGACTGCAATGCACATCCTCTGCTTCTGTGGACCACTCATAAGGAAAAGAAGTATCCACCTAGGGCAACATGTCGTGCCCCCGGAAGAGATACAACATTTCACTGCCCAAAGAATTTGGGAATTCCTAGACTCAACGGGCCTCAGCAGTGAACTCTAATAAAGGGCTGCCACAATAGATCAAATCTGGTCGAAGCGGCATACAGAAGGCCCACAAATCAACAATAATAATAATAATTGACGTATTCTCTTATTGATATGACCAGGAGCGAGTCCCAGCAGAAGTACAGCCACAGCAAACTTCTCGAAAGGGCCTCTACGTGTTGGATCCATATCCCCACGCAAGCCTCTCAAAAATCCGGGACATAGGAGCCCGTGACTCAATGTGAGATACAAACATAATAATAATAATAATAAGACCCGTATCTGCGGGCTAGCGAAGATCTAGCTGATACCCACTCTATCATGTACTGTGGGGCCATCGCGGCGTGCCGCGTTGCTCGTGTCAAGTTCCCGGACGCTGACCGAGCATCGCGGACTGCCGGTGGTGTCCCCGCCTGGCAAGTACGGATCGAGCGGCGTATCAGCACGTTCAGGACTCTCATTGCAAAGCTAATCTACTTCAGATGGGGTAACAACCGCCCTCGTGTCATGCGCTACGTAGCACAGGCCTTTGCGGGGACTGATGTCAGACAAGCCGTATCCGCCGCTACAGAGAACGTGTGGATCGATTCCAGCAGAATCGCCTCTTCCAGAGCGATCAAAGGAAGGTATACCGAAAGTGGGAGGGAACCGACCAACGTGTGACCGACGGGTGGCTGCCGGATCCTACTGCCATGAGTAATTTCTGGCGTAGTATCTGGTCGGTGCCAGTCGAGCACACCGAGGGCGAGTGGATGTATGTTGTCGAACGTGAGTGTGAGCCCATCGAAACCATGGGGGCTGTTACCATCAGCCCCGATGACGTGAGCTGTGCGGCTCGTACGACCCAGAACTGGAAAAGTCCCGGGCCGGACGGGTTGTACAACTTCTGGGTCAAGTGGTTTCGATGTTCACACGAACGACTGGCAACACAATTCCAACAAGCCCTCGAGCTTGGTTCCCTGCCATCTTTCCTAACAACTGGTGTTTCTAACCTTCCTGCTCTATAAGTCCAGTAGTACCACGGAAGCGAAAAACTATCGAACCATCACGTGCTTGCCCACGCTGTACAAGCTCCTTACATCTATTTTGAGAGCAAAAATTAACACGCACATTGTTGCAAACAACGTTTTGGCTTTCTCTCAAAATGAATGTAGGGTTGGGTCCCGTGGTACTAAGGAGCTCCCCCTCATTGACACGACCATTTGTCAACAAGGCGCGCGCCTTCAACGCTTGGGTGATGCCCCTGCTCACTTACTCCTTTGGCATACTAAGGTGGACCCAGACTGAGCTGGACGCCCTGGATAGGCCGTATGCTGCTCACTACACACCGCATGCTCGTCAGTAATGAGACTGTACATCCCGCGCAATTGTGGGTGCCGTGGCTTTTTAAATGCCAAGGACCTCCATAACCGCGAGGTGTGCAGTCTCAGGGAGTATTTCCTAAACAATGAGTGTGGGATACATCGCGATGTAGTGGCAGTAGACAAAGGCCTCACCCCTCTACCCTTGGCAAACGAGAACTGCCGCAGACCAACGGTGCTTAGCACTGTAGACCGCAAGGACGTATGGAGGAGTAAAGAGCTACACGGGCGGTTCTACAAGGCTCTTACAGGGCCTGATGTAGATCTGCTCGCGTCGGTGAACTGGCTACGTTTCGGCGATCTCTTCGGGGAAACCGAAGGTTTTGCCTGTGCAATTGCGGACGGAGTTATCATGACGAACAACTACCGGAAGTATATCCTGAAGGACGGTATGGTCGACATTTGTCGGCCATGCCGCCGTCCCGGAGAGTCACTCAGGCATATAATTTCCGGTTGTTCTCATCTTGCTAACAGCGAGTTCTTGCACAGACATAACCAAGTAGCCAGGATTATTTACCAGCAACTTGCTATTAAATACGATCTTGTGGGGTCTGAGGTGCCCTACTATAAGTATGCACCGATGCCAGTTCTTGAAAATGGTCGTGCCACGCTTTATTGGGATCGATCTATCATCACGGACAGGACTATTGTAGCCAATAAGCCTGATATCGTGCTGGTAGATCGATCTAAGCGCCGGGCAATACTCATCGACATCACCATTCCACATGACGAGAACCTCGTGAAGGCTGAGAAGGACAAACTCAGCAAGTACCTCGACCTGGCTCACGAGGTGACCGCCATGTGGGATGTTGATTCGACGATTATTGTCCCGATAGTGGTTTCGGCAAACGGTCTTATAGCGAAGAGTCTCAACGAACATCTTAAGACTCTCGCTAGATGGCTGGATCAAGGGTCAGATACAGAAGGCAGTAATCCTGGACACGGCCCGCATTGTCAGGAGGCTCCTCTCTGTGCAGCCCTAACCACCGGTAGCTTGAGCCCTGCCCCGCTGCCGGCGGCACCCTAGGTTAAGTTTTTTTTATAATATGTTTATATTTTGGGTTATTCCCACCTGTTATCATCAACTTGTCACCGGTGGTAAAAGCTGGGATTTTTTTTCCCATCTTTTACCGCTGAAGAAAAAATGAAAGAAAGAAAGAAATCATATTTATTCAACGCCAGCATAATACAAGAAATACAAATAACAAAAATAATCGACGACGCTGAAAGGAGTCACCACTCAGCTTTATGCCACGGCAAGCCGTGACGCTGATTTTCGGTGGTGCCCTGTAACTTAAAACTAATTTATAGTTAAGGCAGACGGTTGTAACTACTGGGTTTTTTTTCCCCATCTGTTAGGGTTATTCCCACCTGTAATCAACAACTTGTCACCAGTGGTAACATCTTTTACCACTAAAGCAGTCGGTGGTAACTACTGGGAATTTTATTCCCATGCCGTACGATTGTTTGCCACCATGGTGGTATAAAAAAATCTCGGACCCATAAATTCTCGACATGAATCAGAACTAGGTAAATATGCATGCATGTACGTAGTATAGACAATCAGTTGCGCATTGACAGCGCGAGGGCAAGGTAAGTGCTAGAATAGGCCCAATCTCCCGATGGGTTGAATAAAAACCGGTCAAGTGCGAGTCTGACTCGCGCACCGAGGGGTCCGCACAAACTTTCACTTATTCCAACTTAACTTGCCGCTTGAGTTAAGTTTGCCTCTGGTATCTATGGCGTCTCATACAAATGAGGGGCAAACTTAACCAAACCGGGTTAAACGAAAATGCTTTTTGGTGATTAAAAAAAAAGTAAGACAGATAGATGTATTGGTTATGATTTTCGATTGGCTGTTATAATTTTCGTGTGATAAATAATTTTACTGTAATAATTTCGTGTGTTTTTGAGATATGGCACTCTAATAGTTGGACACACAGACAGACAGAGTCGCACCATAAGGGTTCCTTTTTACCTTTTTGATACGGAACCCTAAAAAAGAGGCGTTATGACTTTTTCACCTCCGCGTGCGAAGTTGAAGAAAAATCGTAGAAGGCGTAATTATGGCAACGAGGCACTGAAAAACTTGATTGATCCCAAATATTTAAATTTTGAATTACTTTTTAAAATAAAATCTTATTTCTAAGAAAAATACTTGAATAATAGGGAATATGCATGAATTTTTATTTTTGCTTAATTAAAAGCTCATTCATGTAACAAACAGTAGACAAAAATATTTTTTCGAATAACTATAAAAATAACCAGGATATAAGCCATCAAACATTTAATATGGAGTGTATATGACCGGAGCAGTGCACTACGACGGAACAGTAATGTCTTACCTATGTAAAATCGCTGTCTAATTTGTAGTTTAAAATGCCTATATCATGCGTATTACTTGACCAATTTAACTTATAATTCCACATTTAGCAATCGTTTTCACTGTATTTTGATATTTTGTTAAGAGAAGCGATAAAAAGAATATATGCATGTACCCTATTATGTGGACATTCTCGTTTATAATTTAGTAATTTTTGATGTCTTAGTAATTACTATGAAATAAAACAATTAACGGATTATATCGCGTATATTATCTCATTTTAGTTCCCGGACGTTTCGGAAGCTTTCCAGCTCTCCATGGTCACGGGTGGACTGAGAAAAGATGTATTTTCCTCTGTCAAAGTTACAATTTGTGCAAACTACCCATTTTTGAAAAAAATATAATTGGTAATGAGGTAGCCTGGGAGTTTTTCTTTGCAGCGTTTCTTTTCTCCTCAGTACGCCTCATTTGTGAAATGCTGCTTGGTAAATTATTAAAATAAAATAATTAATCCCTTCTGGCACATGTGTAACTGTCTTTACAGCTTAGGCCCATCTGGCATGTATGTACACCTTTATTTGTTTTTTCAAAGTGGGTAGTTTGCACAAATTGTAACTTTAACAGAGGAAAATATATCTTTTCTCTGTGCACTCGTGACCATGGAAAGCTGAAAAGCTTTCGAAACGTCGGGAACTCAAATTAGATAATATACGCGATAGAATAAAATAAATACTTAAGTAGATATCTCCCATACAACAGACATGTTTTTTTTTAGATTTTTTATAGATAATGGTATGGTTTGATATATAATTAATAAAATAAAGTAAAAATAAAAATTTGATTTGAGGTTTGATATATATATATACAGGGTGTCCCAAGAAGTAGTGATATACTGAAGCTGGGAGGTAGAGGACCTAGAGGGCTATCTAAGTCACCCCCATGTATGTTCCGCGATTTTGCGTATTTTCGGAGTTATGACTTTTTTTTAATTTTTCACCTATCGCCGAGTATGATGAGGTTTTTATTTATGGTGACGTGAATTATTGCGGTAGATGCTTGATTTTTTTTGTGTGCTAAGCTGATAGATAGGCCAATTCAGTATGGTAACATTTACTATCGTTAGATCTTTGAATGAAATAAAAAAAAAAAAATGCGAAGAACGATAAAATTACCCAATATGTTCACAACTTCAAGGGGCTTTAAAAAGATAAAATCACATAGAAAAAAAAATCCGTTTGGCTTTTAAAAACTTGCTTTATATTTCAGGTAGCTACCCTGAAAATTTCATTTTATTATTCATAAGGCTTCAATCAAAAAATTGAAATCTAAATGTGGTAAGTGCAAAACTTTAATTTACATGATGATTAATACAAACAAAGTAAAACCAATTACAAGGTGTTTAATTACAAGAAATTTTCAAAATAGCCCCCTGTTGCTCAATGCAAGTGCGACATCGCCGAAAAAAGTTGTCTTTTAAACGTCTGGATGCACTTCTATTATTTTGAATGGTTTCTTCTGCTACTCTCAATTTCCGGGTTAACTCGTCCAAATTGCGGCATTCTCTTGAGTAGACGAGGTCTTTGTAGTATCCCCATACAAAAAAATCAATGGGGTTTAGGTCGGGGGACCGTGAAGGCCAGGCTATAAGGCAGGCGTCACCCCGGCCGCAACGACCAATCCATCTTTCAGGGTATCTTTGATTGAAATAGTTTCTTACGTCCAAGGCAAAATGGCATGGTGCACCATCACACTGCAGTACTATGCTTCTGCGTGTCTCCAAGTCCACATCTTCTAACAGCAGGGGCAGATCGACGCGTAGAAAATTTAAAAAGTGATTGCCGCCCAAGCGGTCTGGCAGCTGAAAGGGCCCGATTAGCTGACCGTTAAGTATGCCAGACCAAAGGTGAACACTAAAGTGTTCTTGGAATGTCGATTCCCTTTTTAAATTTGGATTTTCAATTTTTCGTTTTCAGCTTGTCTCCTCAGCATTTCCTGACAGAATTCAATTCGCCGATTGAAATCTTCCGGTTTCAACTGTTGCACTTTTCTAATGTGAAACGGATGATATCCTACGCTCTGTAGTGTACGGTGTACCTGAGATTTAGAAAGTCCGGTACGACGTTCCATAACTCTCACACTGGTAGACGGGTCTCTTTCTACTTCTTCAACCACTGCATCTACTACATCAGGATCCGGCATAGTGGCCATACGGCCTGATCTGGTACCCGGTATGTAACCTTCCAAATACGCATTATTTACTCTTAAGATCATGCGATAGTCAGGAAACGTTTCAGGTTGAGGCCCGCCTCTTCGTTCCACATGTTCCCGGTACAGCCTTGAAGCTTCCGCCGCATTCCCCCTAGCATAACCGTAATAGTAATGCATTTCTGCGTCACGTGAAGTAAACATGATCACTTACACGCAAACTCAAGTCCAGTTAAATAATGCCAAGTCGTCGATTCCAGGTAATAACACTAATCCAAATGGTAATGCAAGTCAAAGTCCATATGAATAGCCAAAATGATTAGAAAAACGAACAATTAGCAGTATTAAAACACAATTTTTAAATTATTGAAAAGTGCCAACGATGACCAAACAACGTGAAAATTTTGTCATGCGTAAACCGTCTTTTGTTTTTTGTTCTTTTTCTATTGATGGCCAGTGCGTGATTTAGAACGAAATTTATTTAGAAAGTTAATTAATTTTGCACTTGCCCCATTTAGATTTCAATTTTTTGATTGAAGTTTTATGAATAATAAAATGAAATTTTCAGGGTAGCTACCTGATAGATAGAGCAAGTTTTTAAAAGCTAAACGGTAATTTTTTCTTGTGATTTTATCTTTTTAAAGCCACTTGAAGTTGTGAACATAGTGGGTAATTTTATCATTCTTGGCATTTAATTTTCTTTTTATTCCATTCAAAGATCTAACGATAGTAAATGTTACCATACTGAATTGGCCTATCTATCAGCTTAGCACACAAAAAAAATCAAGCATCTACCGCAATAATTCACGTCACCATAAATAAAAATCTCATCGTACTCGGCGATAGGTGAAGAATTAAAAAAAAGTCATAACTCCGAAAATACGAAAAATCGCGGAACATACATGGGGGTGATTTAGATAGCCCTCTAGGTCCTCTACGTCCCAGCTTCAGCATATCACTACTTCTTGGGACATCCTGTATACACTAGAAGATGCCCACAACTTCGTTCGCGGAGAAGAAAAAGTCATAACCCGTCATTTTTTGTTCAGCGTAGACGGGTAAAAAGTATCCTTTAACCATCTGGAGATATCCTGCTACCCGTGTACCAAAAATTGCGGAAATCTGTTTAGCCGATTTTTCGTGATGAAGCCACAACGACACATACAAACATACATAAAATCCAAAAAAAATATTTTTCGTTTTAGTGACCTCCAAATAGTCCGTAACAATCATTTTTTTGAAAATATCTTCAATGTACAGACAGACATTTCAGTTTTACAACTTTATAATATATATCAAAACCGGCATATATATATATATATATATATTTTCTGTTCTTTGATATATATACTCGTACAGTCAAGGAATTTAATTAATATACCTTTTTGTACTTTGTCACAGTCAAAATCAATATGAAAGCCGATAGAGATTCCATATCAATGTCACTATCACAAGGTACGAAACGGTACACACTCAAAACGGTCAGAAAGTATAAAGTTTGAAAGGAAAAAAGGTTTATGACATCATAATTCTATACGGTCAATTTGCCTTCTCATTTTTAGTTTTTGATCAGTTTAAAATCGCCAATTTTTCTGTGGCTTCGAAAAAAAATATAAAGATGAAAAGGTGTTGGTGAGCCTATACAGGATGTCTCTGATCATGGGGCTTTAAATGCAAGGCTTAATTGTGCTCCCCAAACTGATCATCTTTTGTTCTGCAACTTTTGAAAAACGTCAATACTATTAATTTGATTATTTTCATACAAGTTAAATGTTATTTTCAATGTATGCAATCTAATGCTAAATCGACAGCATACTGATAAATGTCTACCTTAGAGACGTCAAATGTCAAATGAATTATGTCACGTCTACATTAGATTGTAAACGAGTTTACTCGCAAGTATCACTAAAGTTATGATTGTTACGAAGTTATCGTTAAGTATGAAGGCAATTGTTATGAAAACAACAGTAAAAGCAATGTTTTTAGTAAGAGACTTAATTTATTGTCTGGAGTAATCACAACAAGAATCAATCATTGAAATCAAACTTATAAATTAATATTAATTTAGCTTCTATCACTCTCGGTTCCGTCTTGAAATTTCAACATGCCTTCCGTCTCGTTGCATGCAAGTTTCGATTGATCTGTGAACCGATCGTAAAGTAGACAAACGAATCCTGCGAAACCTGGCAATGATCTTTTCTCTCATAACTTTCAGCGCATCAAACTCTGTCGCATTGGCAAATCTCTCGGAAGTAAAGCGTGGACTTTCTCTGGTTTGAAAGGGTGCCGTTTGTTCTTCTTTAAAACTTTATGAATTGCCGAGTGTAGGACTCCAAAAATTCTAGCTGCGACCCTTGTACTTGAGTGGGGACAGTCCGCAAAATAATCTAAAACTCTGCCTTGGACTCGTAGTGGCAAAGGGTTATTGCCCACTGCTTCCACCCGCATATTGCCGGTAATCGGTCGATCATCACTTATTTGTTGAACTGCATTTACTATTACACGAGAGTTATGTGGATGCCTACACGATTGGGAAACCGTTCTCTGTAAAGTCTGAGAGCTCGGGCTCCATTTCCTCATGTTTCCCCGTACAACAACACCATATCTGTTTATTCTGATGCAGTAAACATTTGATTCGGGGTTTTGTATTAACATTAACTAAATAACATTTCTTTGACAGAAATACGTCAATGAAAACGTTTTGACACCTTTGTATTTTTAAAGGCGAAAAATTAAGATAAACCTCTTTATGGCTAATTAGAAAAAAGTTTGTAAGCGGTATTGAAAATTGTTATTGAAAGGCAAGGTAATGTCACCCTCGTACTACGAGATAACGATAGTATCGCAATTTCCGATACACTGACTTAACTTTGAGGTCTAATAAAAAAATAAAAAAATAAAAATAAAAGCCCCATAGTCAGAGACACGCTGTATACCTGCCTTATACGGTACGGTGAAGAATACCAGTACATTTACAGCCATTCTAATCTAAAATATCAATGCTGCTCTTGCCGTACCGTATAAGGCGGGCATATAGGCCCACCAACTCCTTTTCATCTTTTTGTTCTTTTCTAAGCCACAGAAAAATCTGTATTTTTTTTGTGACACTAAGGAGGCTTATTCCTACCTATAAACAAAATTTCAAAATTTTTGAAAATTCTTATACTTTCCCCATTGTCTCGGTTGAATTCTCCATATTTATGGCAACCTTACGCTAGAGGCAGGCTTGCTTTACTTATTTTGTCTAAACTTTCACCTCACATATCAAACACGTCTAACAAATATAAACATCACGAGCTGTCAGTCTGGCACACGAGAAGTGTATCGAATAATTAGCATGCTGCCGAGCCGGTGGCACCGGGCAGTTAAACGACAGATAATAACCGTCACTGATCTCGTTTTCTGAGAATGAGTACGAGACATGATGAGACTATTTATTTGTAAAAAGTGGGTACATAAATGATTATAAATAAATCTAGATATTCCACTTTAAAAAAACGCACAATAGTCGATTGTTTAACAAGGGGCTAAAATAAGCCATTGTGACACGAAGTGATTATTATGTCTGAGTGTCATAATGGCTTTTAGCCACGTGTTAAACAGTCTGCTTTTCATTTCGACTGCGAGAACATAAAACACTTAACATTAAAATTGTATATTTCATGAAAAACTAAAAGTACAGTTTGCGCAATTCTATCAGAAAGTTTGGCCAATCCGATCAGGTTGGTTTGTTTGTTTTTAATTATTTGTAAGGAGTGTGTACCTGCCAGCAAGTTTTTTTTTGTTTCATACAAATTTGTATGGGATTATATGGCTTTCTTTTAAACCCTAGGGCTAAATTTACTATTTTATTCTCGCTTCGCGAAGCTAATATGACGTACTTTTTGAGCAGGAGAAGTGAAAATATAACTCTTGGCATAGCTTAACTTACTTTTTTATTACTATTAGTCTTTACCATAGAGTATAGAAAAGATAAGGAGCATAATCTCCAGAGAAAATATCCACCGGAATACAGTAAAGAATAGTTCCAAATCTGTCCATAATGGTGCTAGAGTAGCAAGATGAAGAAGATCAACCAATTACAAAACATATTACACCAGAATTATTTCACATACCTGTTACTTTGAGTATGTAGAGATTGTTCTCCTTAGTTTTCTACCCTCCGTAGTCTATACGTATATATTAATGCCCGGAAAAGGTTTCCCGCTTTTTTACCACTTAACATACTAGACGCACAGGTTCCCAAGTTAACCCGATTTTTAAATTTGGAAACGGGTTTTATGTCATTAACTGACAGTTAGTTGACGGTTACTCAAAGTTTACAGTGTGCCACCGGGCCGCAGTAGGTTGCGGGTCAACTTAGCCGCTCGCTAATGTATGCCTCGTTACTGTGGACCTAGATCTGGCCTTAAACACCAAGTTCGCACCTCTCTTATTAGGTCCCCTTAAGTTTCCTTTCATTTTATTGCAAAATGCCGGAAAATAAACCGGTTTCTTACCTAAAAAAAATTCTGCTTAACAAAAAGTAACGTATAGGTACCTAATCGAAGCGGACGTATGGTTGAGATTAAGTTTAACCCGTTTTTTTTTTTTAAATTTAGAGACAGGTTTTATGTCGTTAACTGACGGTTAGTTGACGGTTACTGAACGTTTACAGTGCGACCGGGCCGCAGTAGGTCGCGGGTCAATTTAGCAGCTTGCTAATATATGCCCCGTTACCGTGGACCTAGATTTGGCAGCAACACCCGTTTTCATATTTTTTAAACCTTTATTGTATACCTAATCGATGCGGACGTTTGGTTCACTGTAATCGGATAATGATGATTATTGTACATAAAAGAATATTAACGATTTTTTTATATTTTTGGAAACTGATGTTTTGTTATGCAAAGATCAAAACACAAAGAAAACAAGCTTTCGCACGTGGTCACACCGGGAATCGAGTCTGGTATCTTTGGATTACGCGTCTAACGTGTCAACCTCGCCACCAGCGAGCACTGTCGAGTTCTTTGCGCTTTTATCTTTACATCCATATCATGATAGATAATGATATGGATGTAAAGATAGATTGTTTTATATATATTTGGAAACCAAAAAGAACTTGTCACAAGCCCTGGAAGTCACGGGTCGACTTTGCAGCTCGCTAATGTACCTATGCCCCGTTACCGTGGACCTAGATCTGACACCACAACCCATTTTCAATCCATATACTAATATTATAAATGCGAAAGTGTGTCTGTCTGTCTCTCTGTTACCTCTTCACGCTTAAACCGCTGAACCGATTTGGATGAAATTTGGTATGGAGATAGTTTGAGTCCTGGGGAAGGACATAGGCTACTTTTTATCCCGGAAAAGTACCCTTATCCGCGATAAACGAATTTAAGGCGGACGAAGTCGCAGGAAAACGTTTTTTTCACCGAATCGACGGACTTTTGGTTGACTATGCTGATTCAAGTTTCTTGTTTTGTATATACTTGAAAACCAAGCGATCTTCAAGCCCTCAAGAAAAGAGCGTACTCCCACCTGAAAGGCCGGCAACGCACTTGTGACTCCTCCGGTGATGCAAGTGTTTATGGGCGACGGTGATCGCTTACCATCAGGCGACCCGTCTGCTCGTTTGCCTCCTATGTCATAAAAAAAAACCTCGACTCTGTGCTACCAGTCCGGAAAATCGCGGGTCGACTTAGCTGCTCGCTAATGTATGCCCCGTTACCGCGGACCTAGATTTGACAGCAAACAGTTCGCGCTTGGTCCACTTAAGTTTAGTTTCCATATTATTGGAAAATACCGGAAATGAAACAGGTTTCTACCCAAACATGTCTGTTTTACGTGCGTAATGTTTTTCGAATGTATGTATACTGCTAAAAACAATTTAGGGGCCACTAAAAAGTTTGATCGTAACGTGAAAATATATATTAGTTGGTACAATTTATTTTAAGTAGTCCCCAGCTAAAAAGGCTTCTGTTTTAGCTAATAATCGATTAAGTAAATAGTCAATTGTTTTATTCGTTTTAATTGAGTTTTGTGAGCAGTATATTTATTTATTTGAACTTTATTATACACTAGAAGGTACCTACAACTTCGTCAGCGGAGGCGAAAAAATCATAACCCTCTTTTCACATACTGTCATGTGATTTCATCACGTCAAAACGGCAAAACAGATTTCAACTATTTTCGGTACACGGATAGCTGGGTATCCCCGGATGGTTATAGGATACTTTTTACTCGACTACGCTAAAGAAAAAAGAGGTTTATGATTTTTGTCTCATCCGCTGACGAAATTGCGGGCACCTTCTTAGTCAGTTATAATATTTTTTTGAAAATGTCTTCAATGTATAGACATTTAATTTTTACCACTTTATAATAGTATAGAGATATACATAGATAACATCCAAGACTCAATATTTATGCTCATCATACAAATATTTGCCCTTACCGGGATTTGAACCCAGGACCTTCAGCTTCGCATGCAACATTACTCCCGCTGAGCTAAACCGGTCGTCGAAAACTATAGACATGTATTTCTTTGAGATGTTGAGTTTTTATTCATTTGAAAGTGTTCATTGATTGAGTTAAGCTCGACGTTTATCTGTGAATTATGAGGACACGCCCGGAAGATCTAAAGTTTCCAGCATAGCATGAAGAATTGTTAATTTTAAGTAGTATAGTAAACATTACCTGCAGAACCGTGAGGTCCTAAATAGCGACCACATACCGGAACACGCAGCGTGGTTCCACTACGTCTATAAATGATGCAGGCGGCGTAGGACCGACCAAGATGGAATTATTTTAGGAAAGCCTAGAGGAAGGTGGGGAACATAGGATCGGTGGGGAACAAGGGATCATTACCTATCTATAGTAGTATTATAAACTTGTAAAAATGAAATATCTGAACATTAAAGATATTTAAAAAAAAAAAAGTTGTAACGAACTATTTGGAGGTCACTAAAACGAAATTTTTTTTTTGGATTTTTTGTATGTTTGTATGTGTCGTTGTGGCTTCATCACGCAAAATCGGCTGAACCGATTTCAACTATTTTCAGCACACGGGTAAGCCGGGTATCTCCAGATGGTTATAAGGATACGTTTTACCCGACTACGCTGAAGAAAAAAAGAGGGTTATGACTTTTCCCCCTCCGCGTACGAAGTTGCGGGCATCTTCTAGTATTTTATAGAAATAGTAGATTTATACATTTGTCATTGAACGAATTTAAAAAGGGCCTAAACAATATCAAAGTGCAAGACAGATATGTAAATCTATGATTTATCTAAAATGTAGGCAATTTTACTGTTCCCTACCCTCCCCTAGCCTTCCCTAAAAGAATTTCATCTTGGTCGGTGCTGTGCCGACTGCATCCTTTATAGAGGTAGTGGAACCACGCTGCGGTTTCCGGTTCGTGGTCGCCACTTGGGAACTCGCCGGCCCTAACGGTTCTACGGGTAATAATGAAATAATGATCTTTATGCTGTAAGTAGGCCGCAAGGGCACTTTTACAAGTCTGACTCTACGGCATTTCCCAAGAGGAGACCACTGTTGAGAAGAAAGCCGAAACAAACCCAACAGTCAGTATTTTTTTCTAAATAATTCTTAACTATTGCAATATTAGTAATTAGCCTATCTTAAATATATCTTTCTAAATATAATGTCTACTATACTACTTAAAATTAGCAATTCTTCATGCTACGCCAGAAACTTTTTAGATCTTCTAGGCGTGTCCTCATATCTTCACAGATAAACGGCGAGCATTACTCAATCAATGATCACTTTCGAATTAAAAAAAAACAACATCTCAAAGAAAGACATGTCTGTAAAACAAAGGGGATTCCAGAGAGATTCCAGTTTATTCCTCCTTTTATTTTTTTTAACGTAATGATAGTAAAAAGTTTTTTTTATCTAAAATCGGTATCATGTTTCCTAGCTTCCTAGACAAAATTTTCGTATAGTTACGTAAAGACTTCCCTGTTCTGACCCATTTACACTGCTCATTGTATATACTGGTATATACTAGGTAAGTGTGTGGCTATAGAAATGTTATTGTTCACTTTAATTGCCTCTAAACATTCAAAACTACCATCTACTTAGCGAAACCCACATTTTAATGCGGTTTCGCAGGAACGGGCACAAATAAAATGACTAATAAACTAAAATTATTCGCTTAAACAGTATGACATTTCTTACTTTCGCCATCTTCGTTGCGAACCTAACAGTTCTTTAGTCGGCCAAACGCCTTCGCCAGCGACAGTCCAGTCGCCATCTTGCATTATTCGCGCCAATATTCTTGTTCTTTTTTCAAAAAACGCGATCGAATTAAACTTTTAAGAAAAAAAGTGTAGTGATGTGACAAACAGTTAGTTGCCGATTCTGTGACTTTCTAATTTTGTTTAATCTGTCCCAGTTATTGGATTAAAAAGGTGGGTGGATATTTTTTATGTATAATTATTTGTTTATTTACACACATTGTAATAACTACCTGCCCTTACCTCCATTTGTTATCATAAAGAAGTTATGTTATGATTAGTAAAGTATAAATGATAAGTGGAAAGTAAAATAACGTTATTATCTGAAATATAGGTAATTAAACTCTAATGGACTCGTATATAGTTACCATAAAAACTATAAAGTAAAACGGTAAATGTAATGACTGGTTACTTATTCTTAAATAACCCCATTAAGCATTCAAGGCAGCTATTTTGCTCACAATTCGATATAATTTAGTTTAGGGGAAAACTGTTGCAATAAGTTTCTGTCAAAAAATCATTGTTTGTGACAAGCTTCATTTTCGACTGTATTTTTCATTAAAAATTTATCAAGAACTCACCGAGACGATGAGAAAGAGCTCAAACTAGGCAGGATGCGTTATTCTATTACAGAGTTCGTAAGATCACCAGCTGCATCATCAGATCAGTTCGATGGTGTCATAATATTGTATTTAAATTATGTTATTGTACCAATATTACATAAGAATGCCAAAGTTTAGCTCAATCGTGAACCGGGAAGTGGGTCAAATTTATATTGCAAGTTTTTTTTTCATAATAAAATATTACAATTATTATTTACATTCTTACTGGCATGGTTACAGTTGAAATTATTATAAAAAATGTATTAAAATAGTAATAATGAAATTTTTAACTTTTAATTTAACTTTTAACGAAATTTAATATGCGGTTAATCTATGTCGTTTGTAAATATTAATTTTTTTCATCAAAAGTATTTACATTTTTATTGAACACTGTATATTTTATATCTATACTATTATAAAGTTGTAAATATGAAATGTTTGTATGTGTCGTTGTGGCTTCATCACGCTAAATCGTTTGAACGGGTTTCAAGTATTTTTGGTACACGGGTAGTTTGGTATCTCCAGATGGCTATAGGATACTTTTTACCCGACTATCCGCTGAAGAAAAAAGGAGAGGTTATGACTTTTTATTCTTAGCGAATGAAGTTGCGGGCGCCTTCCTTATACGACTAGAAGATGCCTACAACTTTCACCCTCTTTTTTGCTTGTACGTATCCTATAACCATCTGTCGATACCCAGCTACCCGTGTACCAAAAATAATTGAAATCCGTTTAGACGATTTGGCGTCAACAACGACTGTCTAACATGCAAAAAAATTAAACTAAATATTTCTCAATTTCTCAGTTCATACACCTTCTAATAGTCCGTATTTTTTTTATATCTTCAATGTATAGGCATTTCATTTTTATCACTTTATACTACCGGGATATGCTTATCGGGATTTGAGCCCGGGATCTTCAGCTTCACAGGCATCGTTGCTCCCGCTAAGCTAAACTCGTATTCGAAATATAAAAGTAGAACTGAAAAAAGGAAATTATAGGTTAGGAAGAATTGCCAATCTTGAACCAATTCAACATCACACGATGACCAACTCGTACGCAATACATTTGCATAAATACTTTTGTGGCACCAACTGGATTGCTAAAGACAATTAATCACAAAAGGAATAGATGAACACGCTTGGAAATTTATTGTACAATCGGCACACAAAAATGCTAACTCCATACTATCCATGCTTACTAATATTATAAATGCGAAAGTGTGTCTGTCCGTCTGTCTGTCTGTCTGTCTGTCTGTCTGTCTGTCTGTTATCTCTTCACGCTTAAACCGCTGAACCGATTTGGATGAAATTTGGTATGGAGATAGTTTGAGTCCCAGGGAAGGACATAGGCTACTTTTTATCCCGGAAAAGTACCTACCCTTATCCGCGATATGCGGATTTAAGGCGGACGAAGTCGCGGGCAGAAAGAAGCTAGTACTCTTATAAAGTTGTAAAAATGAAATGGTTGTACATTGGAGATATTGAAATAAAACAATTTAACGGATTATATCGCGTATATTATCTCATTTTAGTTCCCGACGTTTCGGAAGCTTTCCAGCTCTCCATGGTCACGGGTGGACTGAGAAAAGATGTATTTTCCTCTGTCAAAGTTACAATTTGTGCAAACTACCCATTTTTGAAAAAACACAAATAAAGGTGTACATACATGCCAGATGGGCCTAAGCTGTAAAGACAGTTACACATGTGCCAGAAGGGCTTTATTATTTTATTTTAATAATTTACCAAGCAGCATTTCACAAATGAGGCGTACTGAGGAGAAAAGAAACGCTGCAAAGAAAAACTCCCAGGCTACCTCATTACTAATTATAATATTTAAAAAACAGAGACTATTAAACTACTTTTAAACAGATAAGATATTTTACACCGTTCGAAAATTAAGGTTCTGCAGTCCTGTGTCTCGCTTGTTCCTTGATGAGATGCATTACAGGATCCCAAGCTGGTGGTAGTGACAATCCATCTTCTCTATTGAAATTAGGATGCTTTTTAATCTCAATAGCCTCGCGTAGCATTCTGGGAAAATATCTTTTTTCTTTAGCAAGGATAGAAGGTTTATCAAACTTAATTGAGTGGTTTGGTTTGTCAATGACATGTTCACAGACTGCAGACCCATTACAACGACGGTGCTTGACATCTGCTATGTGCTCCTTCACCCGGGTTGATACACTGCGTTTCGTTTGACCAATGTATGAAAGACCACACTCACAGTCCAGCTTATAAATGCCTGCACTCTACAAAGGGGTGCTACTCTTCACGGGTCTAAGGTATTGAGACACCTTCTTCAACGGCTTGAAATATGTTTTTATAGAAGCACGCTTCAAGATGTTTCCGATCTTGTCTGTGACCCCTTTCACATATGGTAATACGGCAGGTTTACGCTCGCCTGTTGGTTTCTTCATACTGGGATTCTGCTTGGAACGTGGTGGAACTTTTCACATCCAGATTAAGATTTTCAGAGTGCTCTTATCACTTAAAATCTTAATCTGAATGTGAAAAGTTTAGTGCTATGGAATGGAGAATTCTACGGGCAAGTTGATGGTGTGGCAATGGGGTCTCCGGTGTCTCCTGTCGTCGCCGATTAATTATTAGAATAAATTATTAGAATAAAATAATTAAGCCCTTCTGGCACATGTGTAACTGTCTTTACAGCTTAGGCCCATCTGGCATGTATGTACACCTTTATTTGTGTTTTTTCAAAAAATGGGTAGTTTGCACAAATTGTAACTTTGACAGAGGAAAATACGTCTTTTCTCAGTCCTCCCGTGACCATGGAGAGCTGGAAAGCTTCCGAAACGTCGGGAACTAAAATGAGATAATATACGCGATATAATCCGTTAAATTGTTTTATTTCAATGAGTAATAATCGCGGAAACAGAAGAAAATATTAAACCAAAAAATATTTCCTTACAATTTTTTTAATAATATAATTTATTTTAACAAGGACGTCACGAAGATAACCTAATCTAATTTAATTCAATTTAATTATTTATTTCAGGTATAGAACCTATATATTTCTTCAACAGTAGTACGCAGACTTAAAATATAGTACATTACTATATATTATAGTACGGTTGGCAAGAAGGGCCCCAACAAGAAAGACTGATGAGCGGATAAAGGGTGCTGGAGTCTTCTGGATGCGGTCGATGTAGGACCACTCAAGGCCTGGGTGTAGGACCGATCGTGAAGGCTTATATTCAGAAGACGTCTTTTGTTTTGGCTGTAATGATGATGATATTTTATAGTTTCTAACATAAAATTACTGTGACACACAGACCGACACGCAGATGGAGAGCAATATTGTAGGGTTTCTCCGGTTTCTAGTTTGACAACAGAACTCAGAACAGATCAAGTATGAGTCATGAGTCTGACGTAGGGTTCCGTATGCAAAATAAGCCGAAAAGAACACGTTTACTGTGACTTTATTAACTATCGACGAAAAATGAGGGTTATTATATTTGTATATCTGTGTGTTTGTCTATCTGTGCGTGCGACGTCACACATTTCTACCTTGTTTGGGGAAATTAAGAACTTTGTTCTGAAGCTATGTTAATACTTGCGTTTATCGAAACGGTTTCATAACAAAAATTACTATGTATATCATGGGTTATTCAATGCAGGTTACTAATATTTTCATACTTTAAAAACGGACTTTCCCACCCAACTTTGAGAATTGAAAACAAGCTACACACAATGTATCGAACTCTATGTTTTTTTAGGATTCTTCATAATATTTTTGCGTCAAAAGTAATTATAATTATTTGAATACGGTAAACATCCTTATTATTTAATTTAGATCTAATCTATTATTTGTTATTATAGCGTTGCTTTTGTAATTGTTATTTTGTAGCATTAACTTCCGTGAGTCAGGGCCATGGGGCATGTCTGGGGCAGAAACCAAGAGCACAGAGGAACTTTTGGGACATTTAGTGTATGCGATGGAACACCAGTGACACCAAACGCGACTTATCCCTCTCTGCTCATGTTAACCTTTTGAGCGCCAATGGAACACCAGACCAGTCACACCAGTTGGGATCGGCACTTATCCCTCTGTACTCATGTGAACCTTTTGAGCGCCAATGGAACACCAGTGACACCAGTCGGGATCGCGACTGATCTCTCTCTGCTCATGTTAACCTTTTGAGCGCTATGGAAGACCAGTACCTAACACCAGTCAGGATCGGCACTTATCCCTCTCTGCTCATGTTAACCTTTTGAGCGCCAATAGAACACCAGTGACACCAGTCGGGATCGGCACTTATTCCTCTGCTCATGTTAACATTTTGAGCGCCAGTGGAATACTACATACCAGTGACACCAGTCAGGATCGGAACTTATCCCTCTCCGCTCATGTTAACCTTTTGAGCGCAAATGGAACACCAGTGACACCAGCCGGTATCGGCACTTATCCCTCTTCGCTCATGTTAACCTTTTCAGCGTCAATGGAACACCAGTGACACCAGTCAGGATCGGAACTTATCCCTCTCTACTCACGTTAACCTTATGAGCGCCACAAAATTCGTTCCACTGACGCCATCGTCGGCATATATGCCGACCAAATTTCACCACGGATAATTTTCGCACGGTGAAGAACTATGGAAAAAGAAAGAAATAAACTATACCATGATTCTACGGGGAGAATTTTAAATAGACCGGTTTTATGGAGTGTAGATTATCAACGCAATATTTTTGACGACACGTTTGGCTCAGTGGGTTGTACAACAGCCTACGAAGCTGACGGTCCCGGGTTCGAATCCCGGCCAGGGCTAGTGTTTCTGTGATGAGCACGAATGTTTGTTCCTGGGCCTTGGATGTTTTCTATGTATTTAAGTATTATCATTTATCTATATATTATGTATATCGTCGCCTAGTACCCATAGTACAAGCTTTGCTTAGTTTGGGACTAGGTCGGTTTGTGTAAGATTGTCCCTGATATTTATCTAACAAAAAAAAATGCTATTATTATACAAGTTTCCTGCGGAGTAGTGACCAGCAAGTGTAGTTGTATTTACACGAAATTATAGATAAACTCTAATTTAGAGGTTGATTTCTTCTCCTTCGCCCTAAGGTTGACTGCCTTATGGCATTAAGTTCTCCTCTTGTATGATAAGTTTTCTTTTGTGCAATAAACATTAAATAAATATTTATTTAAAGGAAAATAAACTCAAAACAAACAAAATATCGCAAATATGTGCAATAAGTCAGCCGTCTGTGCCGAGACAACTTGTATAGTATAATACTTATTCTATGATAATGTATAATATCAATATTTTACGCTTCTATAGTTAGATGCCTGACTGCTGTGTGAGACAGACAGAGGAGGATTAATAATAGGGTTCTTTTGGCCCCTTTTTTGTACGGGACCCTAAAAATGGAATTACATTCAATTATTGTATAACATTTATTGATTGACCTGTAAGGGCACTTTCTTGACCAATCAAGCGTAGAATCGGGGAATTAAATTCAGTGGACTTAACTCGTATTGTGATTTGTTACGATTTTGTTTACTTACTTTCTTCAATTAAATGTTTACGTAATTGAGCATTGAACTTCGTTTTGTTAAAGATAAGTTGGAAAAGGATTTAAACTTTTGATCGTAGTTGTTGAGGAAAATTAAAACCAGACGGATAGATTGTACGGCTGGACATGGCGAAACTATATGGGTTCCTTGTTGATTAAATGTATACATGTTTTTTTAAGAATAATTTATTTATTTCTTTATTGTTCAAAAAGTAAACAAAAACATACAGAAAAACTTAAAACTCGTTCGATTTAGGCGACGTAACTCCGTGGTTCCGTTGCGTCATCTGATCTGGTGTAGGATGAAATTTCGGCTCTTTTCACACATTTTGCTCACAAACAAAAATAACGGTAACTGCGCCTATATATTGTATATTGAGTTGAAAAAGGTTAATTTCAAGTAAACCGAAGATTCTAAAGTACGCAGTTATTTTTTAACTTTTTGATGCATAATTTAATATAGGTATAAGTAGAATAGAGGCTGAAGAGTATTTTTTTTTATTATTTATTATAGTAAGCTCGTGCTGTTTGACTGCTGGGCAAAAGCCTTCCCCTGAAGGACTGGCTAAAGATAACTTTGAACCGGGATTAGTGAAAAGTGACAGGCTATTTATATCAATCAATCAATCAAATCGTTTATTTGCTAGGATACGGGCAGGTACAATTGAGTTCTTATATTCACAATACCTACAGTTCCATGTATTCAGTCTGCATGCCTGCATGCAGGCATGAAAACATTATAATTAGTGCACATACGTTACTATAATTAATACATTCTTAAATTAATTCAAATTGACAATTGTTTTTACATATTAATTTCAGTATTATATTCCGGAAAAATCCATGGTTTCTAACTAAACTGACTATTTTGGTACAGCGATCCGACCGATCTTCTATCGCAATCGTGCGCCGCTTCCAGCAAATTATTGACTTGAAGCCGCCATATCTTCCCATCGGTACCTTAAGTCTCAAGTACGCTCTCTTGACGGCCCCATCTTCACCCATTCTGGAGGTGACCTGACCAGCGAAGTCCATACAATCCTTCTGGCTCCTATTTCACAATCGGGACAAATGTCGGGTGCTTGACAGCGACAATTTCACGTACACTGCGTGCCCAGTATAAAGTAAGGAGATGTCTCGAGCTTGCGGGGATCGCCGTAAACATAAAGTTGTCGTTGTCACCTGACAATTGTGACGATTGTGAAATAGGGGCCTGATGTATCACAGGCTTGCCGGAGTGTCCTCGCTTTTATGAGGATTTCAGCCCGTTGTTTAGCTACGCCGACGCATTCCAGGATCACATGGGGAGCTGTTTCGTCAGCCTAAAGGCAACCCCTACACAGGCGGCTGTAGGTTATTCCTAGAACATATAAATCTACGCATAATTTATTTTGTCCGAATCATCATTTGGCCGAATTCATAATTTGGCATAATGGATTTTTTTCTGAACACGTAAACTTTTCAAGATTTTTATAAAACAAACCTAACCTAACCTAATGTATTCAACTGGATAATGCCTTAACAAGTCCTGAAAAATTGTCTGAAAAAAATGCATTATGGCAAATTATGAGTTCGGCCAAATGATGATTCGGACAATCGAGATTATGCCAGATAAGGGGAACCCCATATAAATGTCTGTTAAGCGGTGCATCGAAAATTCAAGCTATTTTTTTGTGAATTTTTGTCAAATCTAGTATATGAAACAGGTTGCTTTTCAGATATTGTGTTTTCCTCTGTAATAACCTGTACAGTGCCTAACGCGGAAACATGTTTGTTTCAAATTTCCTCAATAGAAAAGTAATCCGAATCAATAAACGGCTAAATTATGTAAAAATGACATTCTTCCCTCATCTCATAAGAATTTACAAATTCACGTTCAGAAAATTATAACCAAAATTATAAAGTAACTAATGAACGCAAGAGCTTATTCAATATTTTACTTCAGCTTATTATCTATTACTTCACTAACTTAAATGTTAACGAAACATAATAATATCTTCGCTTTCACTGTATTTTTACATCTGGCGCTTACGCCAAAAAACTCCAAGCCTGTAGTGTATTAGCTTTCTCTTTCTTCGATGCGCGCGAGCGATAAATGCGTCCCTTATTACAAATTACGCTCATTAGTCGGCTAGGGGGTCGGGTGGCGTGGTTTTTCCCTGACGAAGCAGGCCCTTAAGTGGGCAGTGTCCAGTGACGGTGCCAGTGATGGTGACACGTAGAGCAGGAATTACGGCCCGCCTATACGACAAGGCGCGACGAGCGGCGCGGCAAGCGAATTCCTAATACATTGCGTGTGATGCCAACGAACTGCTGTGCGTTGAGTGTCTCGACGACGCAATGAATAGAAAATTCGCGCGCTCGTCGCGTGCTTTTTAATTTAATAGCCGCGATATTTACAAGCTATTAAGTTTTCGTTGTGTTAAGAGTGAAAACCGCATAAGTTTATTATTTATTAGGAGAACAGCTTCAAACATACAATGGTGCTATATATAGTTAACAGAGAGCCAATTACAGGTTCCCACCGGTGGTGTCAATTTATACAAATTGAGGTGCTCGCATATTGCACAACATCGCAACTACCTGTGACTACAAACTAAATACACTAAAACAAACTTAAGAGTCCCCGGTAAGCTTGGTTCTCCATACCTACAAACGTAGTTACGATCTCATTTTAAAAACTTTGTACTTAGAATAAGTTAGCTACATAAACTAATTACAGGCCTGCATATACCTTTGCAGGCCTGTAATTAGTTTATATAGCTTCAGATACCATAGTAAAAAAAAACAGCGAATTAAAGTTTTTCGTACAAAACTTGTTTTTGCTGTATTTCGTTTGTTTTATAAACTGGAGCCATATAAACTAATTACAGGCTAGATAAACCTTATGTCATTCTGTATGCAAAGTTTCTTTGCAATCCAACACGTAGTTTTAAAATGAGAACAAAACTCCGTTTGTGTGGGAAGGTGAAATTCGGCCGAGCTTGCCGGGGACTCTTAAAGAACCCGACCGTCAGCTTACGCCTTACGGCCGGGATATTACTATTGAAGATGTCAATATCCAGCTCCTTCATTATGTTATTTAGACTTTTTCCAGCACGCATCAGAAAGCTATTCCTCCTATAGTTACGTAAAGAAAAGGGAATTGAGAGAGGAGGATTAAATACATGATTCTTTGGGAAATCCATGCATTATCTTGATGTGTCTGTCTGTACCTACAGTATGCATAATCGTCAGCAGCTATTACGTCTAAGCGAAAAGTGGGTCAGATCGAGTAGTACAGGTTTCCACGGAAGTTGCATAAAACCTGATGAAGATGAACGTTCGGTACAGTCTGCTGGTACTCAATTCATAATGGTAATGAATTGGTTAATGGTTTTTATTCTGTAAGTAGGCCGCAAGGGCACTTTTACAAGTCTGACTCTACGGCATTTCCCAAGAGGAGACCACTGTTGAGAAGAAAGCCAAAACAAACTCAACAGTCAGTCATTTTTCAAAATAACTTATCTATTACAATATGTACTAAGCCTATCCTAAATATATGTTTTTAAGTATAAACTCAATGAGCAGTTTCCAAGAAAATATCACACTTATAAAAGTTGAAATATAATAGAAGAAAAATATAAAATATATATGTTTTAAATCAACTTACGTACGTTTGATATTCCCTCGTTTAAGAACCCGTGTCCGTAAAAGTAAATTATTTGGTTTCTGTTTTGGGCCATACATTTTTGTCTGTTAAATAGTCCTCTATCCTATAATATGCCTTTGTCATTAAATACTTTTTTAAGTACTTAGTCAATTGCAGGCTAGGACATTCTTACACAAATTTGCCTAGTCCCAAGTCCAGGCGATGATATACGAGTATATATTATATCTTTGATAAATTAGTATACTTAAATATATAGAAAACATACAAGACCCCAGACATGTTTAAATTACATTAGCGGTTACTCACGGGGTAAAAGCAGAGTACTGCTCGACATGTTTAGGTCCATTACGAGGGCCTTAATCATGAGCTGAGGTCGGAATTTTCGCGCCAAAAAATAAAACCGTCGCAATGTACCTATGTTAGAAACATTTTTATCGATATCGATAGTTGTGAGATAAATAGTTTGTACATGAACATTGCTATCTTCATAGCTAAGCCGGATCTGTATAATAGAAGAGTTATCATGTTAGTAAACAGCTCAGGCGCAATGGAACAAAGGTTCACCCAGGTCGCGATTTGTTAGTGTAATGAGACGATCGAGTCGGATTGGCGCGCTACGCAGACCGATTGGAACATTTTTAGTGTATTTAAAGATTACAGTTTGTCTACGGGTTTTAAAACAACGAATTTATCGTCATCAGGATCGGGATGAGGATTATTCAGGTGTCTCTGTAGAAGATCCTGGGAGGGCGGCTAAGGGGTAAAGGGGCTCGTCGTACCCCACCTCTCCCCACCCGGTTTCTTATGATATGGTACTGATTTTTAGGGTTCCGTAGCCAAAATCTCTAGCTCTAGAAATATATATTCTATCTCGATACATGTAACTGAAACCAAAAAAAATTTTCAATAAATATCAATATGTGGCACATATTTCGACAATACTTTTAAAAACACTTTGAGGTTTTTAATAAAAAATTGTAATTTAGTCAATATTTTCCGAAATATTCGCTACGAAAGTAGCAAAAATTGTGTCCCCCCCATCTATTTTCGAAACGGTATGTTCAAAAAATAATAAAACAATTTACATATATAAAGCTTAATAAATACTCCTAACCAAAATTGTTTTCAACATGATCGGACGTATCGTTTTTAAGTTATTGTCAAAAAACTGCGCTTTTCAGCAAAAGGATGTAAGTGCCGGGGAGATACGCTCTTTTGTTAGTGTTTTTTTTCATATCGTATTTTTTTCATCTGTAGTGCATTTTTTTTGTATAAACGGCCGCGGAGCCCTTCATGGGTGAGTCCGACTCGCACTTGGCCGCGTATTTGTTATCAAAACGACTATAATAACAATAACACACATATTTTGTGAAAATTTTAAATGAACGGTTAAATATTTAAATACAAGACGGTGCCCGCAACTTCGTTCGTGGAGGAGAGAGTCATAACCCCGCATCTTTTCGACAGCGCAGTCGGGTAAAAAGTATCCTATAACCACCTGTGGATTCCCAGCTACCCGTGTACCAAAAAGAGTTCAGATCTGTTTAGCCGCAATGAAGCCACAACGACACATACAAAAAATCCAAAAAAAAAATTTTTCATGTACCTAGTGACCTCAAAATAGTCCCTTGCAAATGTTTTTGAAAATATCTTCAATGTACAGACATTTCATTTTTTCAACTTTATAATAGTGTAGATAACGTTCAAGTCAAGAGTTAAAGCCCTATGACAGACAGAAAGATTTAAAGATTTAGTATTAAATAGGCAGAGAGGCTTAGCAACTAATAGGGTTCCGTTCGTACCCTATGGGTATGCCTACGCCCCTGTTTGGGGTTCCGTAGCCAAAGGGTAAAACCGGGACCCTATTACTAAGACTCCGCTGTCCGTCCGTCTGTCTGTCCGTCT
The DNA here is from genome assembly GCA_905404275.2 of Hedya salicella. Taxonomy (NCBI): domain Eukaryota; kingdom Metazoa; phylum Arthropoda; class Insecta; order Lepidoptera; family Tortricidae; genus Hedya; species Hedya salicella. The sequence continues at coordinate 7,662,782 of FR990120.1, forward strand.
GTCTGTCCGTCTGTCTGTCCGTCTGTCACCAGGCTGTATCTCATGAACCGTGATAGTCATAATCTAATATATAAACAAGTTGGTCGAATTAGATGGTAGATGGCGGTGTCATGTCTGAGTCAAATCGTACATCGCTGTATCGTTTGTTTCCCGTTTGAGAAATTATACTTTTTTGTTTGCAACGCAATAGTTCGTGTTTTCATTAACCACTACTTTTGTGGGCTATGGAGAGCCGCTTTGCTACGTTAAATGTAAGGGGAGGAATGAATGATAAAATAGATGAAGTATGTCAGAGGATGGATGCGAGAAATATTGATATTCTGTGGGTGAATGAGACAAAGCGAAAGGGTTTGTGACTGCACAAAATGAAGAGATTAATGAATGTTGACGAAGCGGCAGTTGTATGCCAGGACCGTAGCAAGTGGAAGGAGGTAGTCTCTGCCTACCCCGTAATGGGAAAAAGGCGTGATTGCATGTATGTACGTAATATTGTAGAGGCCGCTCCTTTGGATGAGTACAGTGTTGTACATAGACAGTTGACATTTTAAAATACCCGAAATCCCATTGCGTCCTAAATGCAGGTAGAACTTAACGCTGACAGGTCACCGCATCTCTGATTAGTGATTAAAGTGGAGCACAAGAAACGTCTAACATCCGGTCATCGACCCCGGACGTACGGCACGACATCGTAAATGGAACGTGACGATCACGATACAGAGATGAGGCGGGAGATGGCGCGCAGTCACCGTCATCTTCGTTTCTCCGCCGACGAGGAAGCAACTGACGCTTGACTATTTTCTCGCTGACGAAACGTATACTATACCATATACGTATGTAATGTTAAGAGTCCCCGGCAAGCTCGGCCGAATTTCACCTTCCCATAGAAACGGAGTTCCGTACCAAAAAGGTACAAAAGGAACCCTTATGATGCGACTCTGTCTGTCTGTCTGTCTGTCCAACTATTAAAGCGCCATATCTCAAAAGCTACTTATGCTAACTATTTTAAATTTGGAATATTTATAAACATGGTCAGCTAATTTAATATGAATACTACACGAAAATTATAACCGTACATCTATCTCTCTTGCTTTTTTTTATCACCAAAAAACATTTTTGAATAACCCCGGTTTGGTTAAGTTTGCCCCTCATTTGTTTGGACGCCATAGATACCAGAGGCAAACTTAACTCAAGCAGCAAGTTAAGTCGGAATAAGTGAAAATTGTACGGAACACTCGGTGCGCGAGTCAGACTCGCACTTGACCGGGTTTCTTTAAATTATTTTTGCATATACAATGACATGAGGTATATCTAGGCTTTTAATTAATTTATATGGCTCCAGTTTTTAAAGCAAACGAAATACAGCAAAAACAAGTTTTGTATCAAAAACTTAAATTCTCTGTATTTTTGTACTATAGTATCAGAAGCTATATAAACTAATTACAGACCTGTAAATACCTTAACTTATTCTATGTACAAAGTTTCAGAGACAACTAGCTAGTCGTTTTAAAATGAGAGCGTAACTACGTTTGTATGGTGAAACTAGCTTACCGGGGACTCTAAATAAATAAGACATACACGAGTGCAACATTTGTTGATTGCCGGCAGGGACAGTCAGCCATCTAATAGGGATGTTGACTGTATCTAAATAAAAATGAAAATTTGATACATTTGTTACGATGATAGAAATTATAAAAAACCGGCAAGTGCGAGTCGGACTCGCGCACCGAGGGTTCCGTACAAAAAATACGCGACAAACGACCCTATCTATGAAAATCAAGTGTTAGCAGAGCCCTACTCCTAAGCAAAATGTCCACGGTGTTCGATCATTTTATATTGGTTACTGACATAGACCGACGGACATAAAATTATACTGTTTATAGTGTTTGTTGTTATAGCGGCAACAGAAATGCAACATCTGTGAAAGTTTGAACTGTCTAGCTATCACGGTTTATGAGATACAGCCTGGTGACAGCCAGACAGACAGCGTACTAATAGGGTCCCGTTTTACCCTTTGGGTACGGCACTCTAAAAATTCGACTTCAATACCTTGAGTAGCCTTTTTTATGAGCAATAGAGGCGCTGAAAAAATTGGTTGTCTGTAAAGTCTGTTCACGAACGATAATTTTACGTTATAACGAGGAAGAGAGGTAGATGCATCACAAGCCGAAAACGCTCGGCTCGTGACAATGAGCGGAACTTGACACTTTTTCGTGCGTGCAGCCGGTGTTCATCGATTTATAAGACGTTATTACGTCAAAAACAGCGCGCGAACTCTGAATACTGGAGCCTACTTAGCAGCTAGTCGGACTACTTGTACATGTCTTACGTCAACTGTCATCTCAGTTAGATAGGCCTCCTACACACTATGCCGGCGGCTGCCGGGATTTTTGCCATGCCGCGGGCGTTATCAGGCTTAAGCGTGTATTGCACTTTGCTGAATTTAGCATCTCAATGGGGGAGGAGTTCAAAAAATTATAATAACACCTCTCCACCCTTAGCCCTCCGCACCGATGATGCCTTAGGCCACTATATTTGTACTGGTTTCTCGCTGAGGGTGCACCAGCTGCAGTCCCGCCACTACGTGCACTTCAGCTCGTTTGTGGTGCGCGTGCCGCGGCCGCTGCAGGACACCACCGCAAGTGCAGACTTCTGGCCGAAGGGTGTAGTGTTTAGGCAGTTCCGGGGCAATCTGCCGAATCCTACACCAGATCAGACGACGCAACGGAGCCACGGAGTTACGTCGCCTAAATCAAACTAGTTTTAAGTTTTTCTATTTGTTTTTCTTTTTTTGTAGTTTACAGGGCCTTGGTTTTCAGTGTAATGCTGTGTAACTTTTTTGAATAATAAATAAATAAATATTCGTCGCTATTTACGGAGGTCCATTTCGCGGGGGGCAAGTTATCGTCTACCAGTGCCTTTAGCCATGAGACACTTTTTCCTGGTAGACTTCCGGCTGTCTCAAGCAATAGCCCAGTATTTAGTCCATCATTTCATTCCTATAATCCAGTATATTTAGATACCATCAATAGTTCCAATAGTCTCTGTGCGCGTCCTATGATACGGGTAAGAACAGCATCCACGCGGTGCTCCTTACATTTTATTAAATAGTCGAAAGGGCCTCTACGCAATGGCTTCGGCGCACGGCTCTCAAAGGTCCGTAACACATTGTACCGGAATAATGGCTAACATTGACAGTATGTCTTTGTAAAATGCATGGCCTACCATCGAGCAGATGGGCTGTCCCATCGGCTTGCAAACAAGTTCAAAATGCCGTTTGAGGCTGCTGCGCAACCTAAAAAGCATCGAGGCACACGGCACACCTCTCTCTCATCACGGCAGTAAAGCCGTCCGTCCGTCCGGCGAACATTGCCTGACGCACTGCATCGCCGTGGCAGCCCCATCTGCACCCAGAACATCTATACTAATCCTTATCCCTACTTCCCTTAATTTTCACTTAATCTCAAAAACTACTAGACGATTTTTTATGAAACTTTCCAATTATGTACCTTATATATCAGAATAGGACATAGGCTATAATGTATATCAAATTTCATTCCTTTTACGGACGAAAAAGGGGATGAAAATTTGTATGGACAGTAAATATTTTTTTACGCTAGGAACTTGAAATCTTGGTAATATGCTTTACATTTAAATTAGTAAAAATACCTTTTATCCGCGATAAACGAATCTAAGGCGGACAAAGTTGCGGGCGGCCGCTATTATAAAGTTTTAAAAATAAAATGTTTGTATGTGTCGTTGTGGCTTCATCACGCTAAATCGGATCGGATAAAACGCTAAAACGGATTTCAACTATTTTTGGTACACGGGTAGCTGGGTATCTCCAGATGGTTATAGGATAATTTATATCCGACTATGCTAAAGAAAAAAGAGGGGTTATGACTTTTTCTCCTCCACGAACGAAGTTGCGGGCGTCTTCTAGTAAATATTAAATTTCAAAATCCTTTTCTAGATACTTATCACTACATCTCTGCCTTACGTGTGCAGGAGCCTTAATTACACCTCCCGCTAATTAATTATTTCTAACTGACAGTTGGCCCGTATCTCAAATCTCACATTGTGTTTACATTCTCATAGTGAGGTTAGGTACTACCTGGCTATTGTTTAGCTATGAAGGACAGGTCAAAGGTTTGGTGATTTATGTCATTAATAGAATTTACGTTTTTTATACTACCGTTGTGATAAGGTTGTGATACACAAGCTTATGGCGTAGGGCTCGTTTCTCGACCCTTTTTATAACTAGGGGCACGAGGATTTTCGAACCTCATTTCTCGAGTTTTCTCGACCCTCCAGTTTATTTTTCTTAATCTATACTAGTATAAAATTGTGAAAATTAAAAGTTAGTACATTGAAGATATTGTTAAAAAATAATAAATTGTACCTAAAGGACTATTTGGAGGTCACTCGATCGAAAAATATTTTATTTTTATTTTTTGTATGATTTTTTGTGTCGTGGCTTCATCACCCCAAATCGGCTAAACAGATTTGAACAATTTTTGGTACACTGGTAGTTGGGTACAATATACAAATGGTTATAGGATACTTTTAACCTGACGACGCTGTGGAGAAAAAGCGGGTTATTACTTTTTCTCTTCCGCGAACGTAGTTCTGTCTTTTATATATTTATTGTAAAAATATGCTCATATTGAGGTGCCTCCACACTTGTATCATTTGCTCGTATCCGATCACCGCGCCGTGGCATGACTGCGTATCGCGCTGCTTGGACGCTTACTGTCGGCGCGGCAATCATGCCGTACTCGTTCGATATAAGTGTGTGATACGCGTAGCAAAATGGATGTCGAGCGATCCGATCGGCGCAACGTGCAAACGCGTGATCGTGACACGCGATCATGCCACGCGACGATGATCTGATACGGGCAAATGATACAAATGTGGACGCACCTTTGGGTTGCCACATGTCAGGGATTCTGGCACTTTACGAAAATATTGGGGATTTTTTAATGAAGAAATCATTTTTAACAGGGTTTCTTTTTATTAGTAAATATTACGGGACTATTTTTACACAAATCGATTTTAGTCCCATGGTTATTTCAAAAAAGGAGTACTAGACGACGATATATTTACTTATATGCATAGAAAATATCCGAGACTCTGGAGCAAATATGCTCATCACACAAATATTTGCCCTTACCGGGATTCGAACCCAGGACCTTCAGCTTCGCAGGCAACGTTACTCCCTGAAATAAAACAATTTAACGGATTATATCGCGTATATTATCTAATTTTAGTTCCCGACGTTTCGGAAGCTTTCCAGCTTTCCATGGTCACGGGAGGACTGAGAAAAGATGTATTTTCCTCTGTCAAAGTTACAATTTGTGCAAACTACCCATTTTTTTTTTGAAAAAACACAAATAAAGGTGTACATACATGCCAGATGGGCCTAAGCTGTAAAGACAGTTACACATGTGCCAGAAGGGCTTAATTACTTTATTCTAATAATTTACCAAGCAGCATTTCACAAATGAGGCGTACTGAGGAGAAAAGAAACGCTGCAAAGAAAAACTCCCAGGCTACCTCATTACTAATTATAATATTTTAAAAACAGAGACTATTAAACTACTTTAAACAGATAAGATATTTTTACACCGTTCGGAAATTAAGGTTTTGCAGTCCTGTGTCTCGCTTGTTCCTTGATGAGATGTATTACAGGATCCCAAGCAGGTGGTAGTGACAATCCATCTTCTCTATTGAAATTAGGATGCTTTTTAATCTCAATAGCCTCGCGTAGCATCCTGGGAAAATATCTTTTTTCTTTGGCAAGGATAGAAGGTTTATCAAACTTAATTGAGTGGTTTGGTTTGTCAATGACATGTTCACAGACTGCAGACCTATTACACCGACGGTGCTTGACATCTGCTATGTGCTCCTTCACCTGGGTTGATGCACTGCGTTTCGTTTGACCAATGTATGAAAGACCACACTCGCAGTCTAGCTTATAAATGCCTGCACTCTGCAAAGGGGTGCTACTCTTCACGGGTCTAAGGTATTGAGACACCTTCTTCAACGGCTTGAAATATGTTTTTATAGAAGCACGCTTCAAGATGTTTCCGATCTTGTCTGTGACCCCTTTCACATATGGTAATACGGCAGGTTTACGCTCGACTGTTGGTTTCTTCATACTGGGATTCTGCTTGGAACGTGGTATCTGGAGCTCGTTGGCTCGAAGCGCACGTTTGACATTCTGCAACTCAGCAGTCAGATGTTGATCGTCGCAGATACCCCTGGCTCTCTGAAACAAAGATTTACCCACTGTAGCAAGTTGACAGGGATGGTGGTGAGATTTGCCATTCAAATACCTATCTGTATGCCTATCTGTATCCAAGTTAATTTCGTTAATCATTGTTTATTTTAATTTGAAGTGAGTGTTAATAAAACTAGTGATTATTTTATATGACAATAGTGATTTTATTTCCGTGTTTCCGCCATCTTGATACCCCAATGGGTGATAACGGTGAAGGTCGTTCCGTTGATCGCCCCACCGGCTCTCCCGGTGCTTCTTTATATAAAATTAATATATATATAGCGATGAAACGTATTAAGCAGATAAACTAAGAGACGTTTCGGTTCTGCCAGTAAAGATTCTCATAGATACGGCCGTTTGTAGCGTATATTTTGTACGGAACCCTCGGTGCGCGAGTCCAACTCGCACTTGGCCGCTTTTTATATACATTTTCAGAGTTTTGATCATATACTTGTTTACCCATTCAGTCCTTAATGACATAATGACATTTGTTTTTGCTAAAATTAGCGGTAATTTTAACAGTTAATGTTAAAATTACCGCTAATTTTAGCAAAACCGGGTGCATAATCTCGTAGGTCTGAGTCACGAATTAAACAAGGTTTGTTGAACGTGTGAATGTGTCTAATCACATCATTAATCTGTACTCAGATGTCATTATTTTTAATACAGCATACCGTAGTAATTAAATATCTCATTTACGTTTTATTATATGCCATTGTCTCTCATGTTTTGGCGACACGGTTAACTTAAATAGGGATAGTTGTCTCAGTACCATCGGCTACAGATGTAGTGAATAATCATTTTCCATCGTATTTTCTCGGAAATGTTCGTATTCGTCTTACTACTTCATTCACCACTCAGTCATAAATAACAGTGTATATACTGTACCCATCAAGACAACGTAGGGGACGGTCGCATTGCGAAACGAAGTATCGATATAAAGTGGTTAATACCACAGGATTTATTTAAGTTAGAATTTAACAGTACCATCCTAGAGGTTTTTGTAATATGGGTTCTAAGTGCATGGACCGCTGCCTCGCAGCCTCCTTTTGACCGAAAGCCCAGTTGGGTCGGCTGGAAGTATTGACTTAGGGGTTAAGGGTAAAGTTAGTATTTTGTTTACCTAATGAATTATTTTTATGATTGGATCGTGGTGGTTTTAACAACTCAGTGTGATATACTTCAAACTGGCGGTTTGACATTGATGAATAAAGTACTCAATTTATTTGATACAAACACGTCACCTAACAATACAATAATTCATGGACACATCGGCGCCATTCGGAAGTATTCGTATGTGCCGAGTTTTCACGATGGGAAAGGATTATTCACTACATCTGTACACACTTAACTGTACATTGGTAGACATTGACATAAAGCCTACAGTGTGTTGCTCTGTAGTTTTTAGGGTTCCGTACCAGAAAGGTACAAAAGGAACCCTTATGGTGCGACTCTGTATGTCTGTCTGTCTGTCTGTCCGACTAATAAAGCGCCAAACTACTCTCTCAAAAACTACTTATGCGAACTATTTGAAATTTGGAATATTTATAAACACGGTCAGCCCACATGTATTGCACAGGAAATTTTTAAAAATATATTTTTATTTTCAAAAAAATCGACGATTTTGAGGTTGGTAAAAACTAAAAGCTACTGGGTCAAATAGAGTATCATATAAAAGGGCTTGAACTGCATACTTTGGAACAATTTGTATTCGAAAAAAATTAAAATTTTCACAATTTATATAAATAAATATTACACGAAAATTATAGCTGTGTCTCTAACAAGCCTTATTTTTTAATTAGCAAAAAACCTATTTGAACAACCCGGTTGCGTTAAGTTTGTGAGGTACAAACTTAACGCAACCGGTACCGGGTAATAAAGTTAGGGTAAGTGAAAATTTGTACGGAATTCTCGGTGCGCGAGTCCGACTCGCACTTGGCCTGTTTTTTTTATTGATAGACTGGCATTTGGCCGCAATCTCACCTGTTGTTAAGTGACGATGCGGGCGAGGATTTATCATGCCCGTCTAGAACTCAGACGAAGAAAAAAAGATAGACATGACATTACGAACAATCTTGTTAAGTCGTTTTTTGGCATGGTTTTGACAAATCAGACAACTTCACACACATGATTTGTTTGTATTTGTATCGCGTGAAGTTAGCTTTGGCATGGTTTTTTGTGGCCTCATTAGATTGTTCGTAATGTCATGTCTATCTTTTTTCTTCGTCTGAAATCTAGAAACGTAGTATAACGAATATGCAAGTACAGTTCGACGCGTTTGATATCCGGCGACAATGATGTACCATAGCGTGGCCGCGAATGATATGCACCATTTTTTTAGGGTTCCGTAACCAAAATGGCAAAAACGGAACCCTTATAGTTTCGTCATGTCCGTCCATCCGTCCGTATGTCACAGGCATTTTACTCAAAAACGACTAGATGTATGTTGATGGGAGTATAGGTGTCTTGTATAAGCTAGGGGGGCACTCAATAATGTAATAGAAGATGTTTTTTTTTTCAGCAAACATTAATGTGTGGCATATATTTCGACCGTTCTTCTAAAACATTTAAAAATTTCTTAATTTTTTTGACAAGATGCATGTTTTCGGAACGTAGCATAAATTGTATCCCCCCCCTCTCTATCTTCTAAACGGTATGTCCAAAAAATATTACAAAGATATTTGATAATATTTTTCTTCCACAAAATTTTATTTTCAATATGATCGAATACGGTATATTCGATCATATTGAAAATAAAATTTTGTGGAAAAAAAGAGATATAGCCGAAAAACTGCGCTTCTCAGCAGAAAGACGTAAGTGATGCCAAGAAAATATGCTCATTCGCTGGTGCCCATTTCCACATGGGCTCTTTATAATCGTCTCTATGAGTACTTGATGGATGTTTAAAAAAAGTACAGTCGGCAATAAAAGATTGTCACAAAATAAGAAATATAGAAATTACAGGAACTTATTACTTCACTTTTAAGGATAGAAATTTCCCATTCCCACGTTACTTGGGTTTCACGGTGCGCGCACGCAGAACAGTTGTCAGGGCTAAATGGCTAACTGTCGAGAGAAATGGAGGCAACCGACACGCATGCTGAGCCCTAATGTGATCTGCTCTCATATGCATGGGAAAATTGACTATAAAGTTTAAGGGCAGTTTCAAATCGTTGGCAATCTTTAATAAATAAATAAAAAAAATAAAAAAAAGCCATCTCATTTAAAAAAGATACATATATAAGGATGATTTATTTCAATTAAATTTAAGACTATGTTTGGGTTTGACGTATTTTATTGTGTTTAACTATTTAATGAGTGGACCTCTTCGCGAGTAAAGGCCTCTCCCAGTGTGCGCCGACTGTCTCGATTTTGCGCCTCGGTATACCAGTTATTCTTTGTATATTTTTTAATGTCGTCGATCCACCTAGAGTGTGGTCGCCCACGATTTCGCGTGCCTGGCGGCCCTTTCCAGAGCGTAGCAGGTTTTGTCCATCTGTTATCAGCTAGTCTTGCTATGTGGTCGGCCCATTCCCATTTCATGTTCAGGCAAGAGCATCTATTACCTTACATTGATTTAAAAAATATCTACTACCATTGTTTTTTCTCTCATTTTAGTATTTTTTACTTTGTCGATTCTTTTCAGTTTCAGTATGCTTCGTTCCTGACCTCTCTGGCAAGTTCTTATTTTTTGTTTTACGTCTATAGTATACGTCCAGGGTTGGCAGCCAAGCCATAGCTGGTGTCGATAACTCTTTTTTTAAACGCCATAGGTAAAGAAATCTTTAAAATTTCTTTAAGACTCCAAAATTTTTGGCAATAACTCAGAAACGGCTCAACCAATTTTATTCAATATAGTTTTCATTGATAGTACTTACGTTTTTGACCCGTGGTTGAAAAGTTAGAGGGGGGGGGGGGGGGGGGACGCTATTTTTCGGAGCGAATATTTACAAAACTGCTGACTTTATCAAAAATTAATGGCTAGAGACACCTATTATTTTTAAAAGATCTATTCAACGACATCTCACACACTAGGGTTGGAACGAAAAAAAATCACTCTCACTTTAGGTCTACGAGAGTTACCCGAAAAAAAGTTTTTTTTTTTAGTTTTTACTTTACCGTATTGTCGGCGTGATACGTACACATACTAATACCAAATTTCAGCTTTCTAGTACTAATGATCACTGAGCTAAGCCGCAGACGGACAGACAGACGGACATAGCGAAACTATAAGGGTTCCTAGTTCGTAAACTGAATCAAAACAGGTCCATCCTTTGAAGCGCTATAATACCACAGATGACACACGGATACTCACGTTATAGTTACAATATTTCGACGACATGTTTGGCTCTGTTGGTTGCACAACGGCCTACGAAGCTGACGGTCCCGGGTTCGAATTCCAGCCGGGGCACGTGATAAGCATGAATGTTTGTTCCTGGGTTTTTGATGGTTTCTATATATCTTTTATTTTTACATTATTATTTATTTATTTGTATGGCTTATAAATAGACAGTCGTTCTTATAAGTATATTTATAAATTAACATTAAGTTTAATCCAATTAATCCAATGGATTGCGCTTCGGCGATAACATCCCCCCTATTGCCTAACGCGTTTGACGCTCGCAATCAGAATCAAGTGTCATGATTGTATATGAGCTATGACACTTGATTCGGATACCAAGTGTCAAAATTTCGTTAGGCAATAACCCACCGGTTCCTTGAAGGAGGGGCCAGGGGATTTGAGCTTAATGAGGGCTGTGCTGTTGTTATATATTGTAGTCAGCAATTGTATATAACATAGCGCTATCCCTTGATTTTGCAAAGCTGTGAATATGAAGTTGTGCGATATGCTATCGGACGCTTTGGAATAATCCACAAAGGCTTAAAAATAGAGTGGTAATGGTAAATTGTATAATTAGCTATTTTTTTTAAATCAACAATTTAATTTGAAATATATTTTTTTAATTACAATTATTATAAAATAAGGTCTGTTTAATCCAGTTTATATTTTATTATTATTAGTGTTTGCTTGCGCCTGCCGCAGATTCAGTATGATATATCCGTGTCTTCGTCTTATGCCAGCTAACTAGACAAGCAAGCTCATCTGCGGAGAGCTATAATTATCTGTATAATCAATCAATCAATCAATCAAATCATTCTTTATTCAAGTAGGCCTAGTTACAAGCACTTTCGAATTGTCAGGTACAGTACATTAGAGAAGTGTTTACTGGGAGAGATACAATATGATCCAACATTTGTTGCAAGGATTAGGACCCAGAAAAACCTAATCAGATCATTAAACTTAAGTATAATATTATTGATAAAAATTATCATTAAAATAAATAAAAAAATTATTAAGATATATTATATATATCGACGCCTGTGGTACCCTTAAATACAAGCTTTGCCTAGTTTGGGACTACGTCGATGTGTCTAAGAATTTCTCTGATATTTATTAAAAAAACACACCTTTTTTTCGTCGCGATGTAATTGGACAGAAGTACAGAAAAACGACGAAGAATAAACACAACGGTGGACACGGTGCTGAACCCTAATGTGGTTAGACACGGAAAATTATCTGGTTAGGCTGACGAGACGCGGTCACCGATTACTTATATAACAGTAACAGTAATATTTATGCAGATATTAATACTAGTTTGTCGTGCCTTCGCTTGGAAATGTCGAAAAACTTGTCCTTATTATTAATTTGCTTTCACCCGTGACTTCGTCTTTATTTAACTCGAATATCAAAAAATGCTTCCCTAGTACATTTCTAGGATTCTAAAGCAATACCTATAGTTTTTAAATATCACGTCCTACTCAATGAAGTAGCGTTTCGTAGACGGGCCCTGTATCAAAATTTGTTAAGGAGGCCTAAAAACTGAAGTGTAAAGATTTTAGGGCCCACTAAGGCGGTGGCCCCTGTGGCCCAGGGGCCCCGTATCATGGATACCGCTCATACGGTGGTAGCTACGCCTATGTTCCTATCTTACCTGTTCTGTTACCACTTAGATGGTTGGCAGTGTGGGCGTTTTGCTAGAAAATTCCTGCCTCGCACGACTGAGCTACGGAATAAATTGTCGCTTGCAGTATTTTCGGACCGATGCGACCTTAAAGCCTTCAAGAAATGAGCGTACTTCTGAAAGGCCGGCAACGCACTGTCTGTGGATGCCGGTAATCACTTACCATTAGGCGATCCGTTTGCTCGTTGACTCGTTATAACATAAAATATTCCTTCCACGGTATGTTGTGCGTTGTCTGTCAGTCATAAATCATGTTACTGTTTTGTAGGAATAGATTTAAATCATAAAGGTATGAGGTTTAATATCGTCTTGAATAAATAAATATTACAGCAGTGTGTACAGCAGTGGACGTCCTATGGCTGAAATGATGATGATGATGAAATATTACAGGACAATCTTTACACAAATCAAACTAGTCCCATAGTAAGCTCAATAAGGCTTGTGTTATGGGTACTACACGACGATACATTAAATAGATATATTTACTTATATACATAGAAAACATCCAAGACTCAGTAACAAATATTTATGCTCATTATACAAATATTTGCCATTACCGGGATTTGAACCCAGGACCTTCAGCTACGCAGGCAACGTTACTCCCGCTGAGCCAACCGGCCATAAAATAAATGAGAATTATTTCATTAATTAAAACGGTGCAACGTATTTGCATTATTCTCCATTTTATATTTATATTGGTCACACAAAATCTGGTCCGTTGACCACCATTGAAATGGAATATACCCAAACACCTACCTATATAACCTGGTATATACCAGGTATATACGTTCAACCAGGCATATGCCTGGTAGGATCTTGATGTGTTAGTTAATCAACGTTGCATAGTTAAGACTAGTCGTTCGTCTTGAATTTAAATAACTAAAAAACATTTGAATTATTTATTGTGACGAAATTGAACAGTATCATCATTAATATAGCTCCTAAAATTTTGGTTCCAGATCAAAATGTTCCACTACGAATACGAGAAGCGACCGCAATCAGCGTCCTCCTGCGCAAGTCGCGCCACAACGACTACCGAGTACAGCCGAAGCTGCCCCAGTCGCGGCGACACTCGAACTCGAGCGATGCCGAGCGTGGAGCGAGCGAGGCGGCCGCTGCCACCGACGCCAAGTGCGTGTAGACTGCCTAATAAGACCACGGTAAGTAATGACTACTATAGGGGAAGATTTCCGAGTCGCACCGATTAAAACACGCACGATGCCTATTTTGGAGCGAGCGAGGTGTGCTTGTAAACTGCCTGCTAAAAGTATGATAAGAAGATATATGTCGAATACAGTACACTGAACCTAGATGTCTCCTTCTACCGATATTGCATAGAAAAAAACTCTTTACTAAGGCTGTAACGGTAAAGTTTATAAACTTGCTTAAACCTAGCTGAAACTGCAAGAGTTGCGCCGATGAAAACGCGAGCGATGCCGAGTGTGGAGACTGCTTAGTAAGACCACATTAACTTATGGTGATCATAGGCCGAGGTTAGATCTGTGACAGCAAACAGAGATTATAGTGAAAAATAAGTTCTACCATAGAATTATGTTACGCTTAAAGACCGAAAACGCCCATCAACGCTCCAAGTTTACTAGTACATCACTCGGGTTGAAATAAACGCAACTCTGCAATTTGTTGCTATGATCTTACGATGGCTGTGATCCGAATTCGAGACGTGGGTGCTTAGCAAAAGCCACAACGCTTTGTGAACAATTACTTTGGCTAATGAGCATATGCGGTCTTCTATTGCGAAATGCTTTCGTGCAGGTCAGACTATATCTATCTTGTTAGCTTGCCTGTAGTTTTTACCCGACTGCGCAACGCAGAGGAGCGGTAATGTGTTTATCAGTGTATGTATGTATGTATGTACGTATGTATGTATGTATGGATGTTTGTTCCTATCTGGCACTCTAGAGACCAAACGCGTGGACCGATTTTGATGATTCTTACGTCAATCGATTTGTCTTAACTGTCCAAATGTTACTGAAGACATGAAAATGATGAAAACTCAAAATGGAGATAATGAGACGCCATATTGTGAAAAAGAAAAAAATGAAAATCGACGTACTATATCGACAACCAATAGGGATTTGAAAATCATTATGAGGTTTCTTTTATCATTTTTAATTTGGAATTTCCAATTAGGAACTATAGCGATTTAAAGTTGATTAGCAAGCCATTCTCACTAAATTTTCATTTAATGGTATTGTAGTAAATCTGTCCAAGCTTCTCAATAACCCCCACGATGAAGATTGCGAAATTTACTGACTTTTATAATTTTAACTAAAAAGTGTAAAATAAAAAAAATATATAAAAAAAAACAAAAAACCCGACTGCGTAAAAAACTAAAAAGAAAAAACAAGTCCAGTGCCCTAGAAATTTGTTAAGTTATAATGGAAATCTTTCATGATTCATGCTCGATACTCACAATATAACAAATAATAAATTCTAATATGGAAAATAGCGATTTCAAAGTCGTTTTTTACGCAGTCGGGTTTTTTGTTTTTTTAATATTTTTTTTTAGCACTGTTTGTACTAGTTCATATAGATTCTAGTCAAGCTAAAGCGCGCGAACAACATTTAAAATGTATGTGTCGACAAGTACGAGTATCTGTTTAATTCTTTTAGTATTTAATTTACTCACAATCATAATTATTACATTATTATTATTATTTTCGCTAGTTCGAATTTATTTAATGACAAAATTCAACCACAAAAACAACGAAAACACAATAGGAAATAAATAAATATATAACTAACTAGCTTCTGCCCGCGACTTCGTCCGCCTTAAATTCGTTTATCGCGTATAAGGGTATTTTCCGGGATAAAAAGTAGCCTATATCCTTCCCCGGGACTCAATCTATCTCCATACCATTTCATCCAAATCGGTTCAGCGGTTTAAACGGGAAGAGGTAACAGACAGACAGACAGACAGACAGACACACTTTCGCATTTATAATATTAGTATGGATTTTATCTAAACATAGTTACTTAATACTGAGTCAATTAGATATTTGTATATTTTATCAGGTACCGCTGAAGGTGTGGATAATAGCCAGCGCGTCGTGCTTCGCCGTGTGTGCCGCGTTGGTGCTCGCCACCGTCGTGGTCACCAGGTGGGGCTACAGTCACCAGGTCTATGAAGCTCCGGTAAGTTGTCTGATCAGAGGCTTTTACACCCGGTATATTTCGGGGTTCCGTAGCCAAATGGCAAAAACGGAACCCTTATAGTCTCGTCATGCCCGTCTGTCGGACAGACATCTGACGTCTGTCCGTATGTCACAGGCATTTTACTCAAAAACGACTAAATGTATATTGATGAAGTTTGGAGTGTAGGTGTTTTGTGTAGGCCGCTACTTAGTTTGATAGTTAAATAATAATATTTCTAGGGGCCGGGAGGAGGGGGGGGGGGGCACTCCATACAAATAACCGAAACAGAGTTTTCAAACTCTATTTTCTAAAGCTTGTGTCAAAAAAATGAAAAGAATCACAAAAACAAACCTTTTTTGAGTTATTGCCGAAAAACGGTGATTCTCAACAAACAGACGTAAGTGCCGTGGAGAACTGGAGATACGCTCTTTTGCTAGTGTGCTTCTTCATAACGTATTTTTTCCATCTGTAGTGCATTTTGTCGTATGGATGGCTGCGGAACCTCATCCTGAGCATGGTCCGACATGGGGGTTTTAGTACATAGAAGGGGTCTGATAAATTAGTACTGACTGTTGCACTTTTGTTAAAGTATCTCGAGTTATTTGGATTCTGGCTTATCATTATCAAACCTTTTACGGTAGGTAAATAAGGTTAAGGTCAATTTATCGATTATGTATCATTGAAATGAGTACTTGGAAATTCAAATATCTAACTACCAAGACAAATAAAGACCGCAAAGTAAGCTCGTAGGCTTTCTATTCGTAATTGCAGCGTCTTTTCCTGAGGAAACAACTCACCGAAGCGCATGCGTTAACAAATTACGGACTATTACGGTACCATTATACGTACCATTAGCGTGGGTGCCATTTTACGCAGGGTACCATTACAGGAGGCTTTGTTTTGTAATCACGCCATGGTAGAATGATCTTTAGGAAATAGGAATCACAAGTCTGAGCTTGTTATAATTAGGCACAATTTCGCCATGCCCTGTAACGGTTGATTAATGTCTGTGTATGTCGACTATACGACTCAAATTGGGAAAATACATTTTGCAACATTTTTTTTATAAAAAAAGGCATAACTTCCTAGTATACTCTTCTAAGGGAATGGGAATTGGGGAAAGTGTGATAAAATTGGAACTGTCTGTAATTGCCAATGTAGTTCTTAAACGCACGAGACGTTTTATGGATGCGATTTTCTTTACGTATCTTTTTGATGTTCGATGAATATTGGGTTATTTGCGATCACTTTAATAATTTCATAAAAGCTATTGTCGATAGCTTGCGTTTAAACTGTTAAAGTCTAATAATCATGGTGTTATGTCTGTGCATCGAATTGTTACTTTTCATATGCACTGTTTTACAGGAGCCGCCAGTGTACGCTGAGCCAATACTTCAACTAAGAAAGTTACCAACACCACCACCACCGACTACGGAACCAGAACCAACTACCACCGACAGCTCAGAAGAACTAGAGAACGATATACAATTCCCTATACTAGAGAAACTATCCATATTCAAGAACATAGTTGCGAAAAGAGATAAAAAGAAAGACTTCAGTCTATTAGCTAAACCACAGATGCACCCAGTTCATGATAGCACACATCATGCAGAAAGGAAAATTGAGAAAAAAGACCACGCAAAACTACCTGACCAGACAGAAGCTACAGTAACAGAGAAGAAAGTTATACCAGACTTTAAACCCACTCTACCTGACGTCTTTATAAACAAACAAGATATCAAACTTCCTGATGGTTACGTCGCAGTTTTGAAGAAAAATGAACATGATTTTTATGAAGAGTATTACAATGATGAGAACCTATACGATGATTACATGCAAAGCAATACCATGACTAGTTACTTGATTGAGAAAGTGCAAGATTTACATGATTGGATAGTATCTGATCCAGATTTTGAAGTAGCTGGTAATCATTCGAAGAGAATCAAGTCTGGGAACGATTTTGGTCAGCTTTTAAAAGCGTTGAATGATAGTTTGATCGAAGGAAATGTTAGTATTGTTATGAATAAGCTGAAGGACATATATTTTGGTGAAAACTATTCCAGTGCGAATCATAGCAGGAAAATTATTTTGAGCAACAGTACGGATCTACTCTCCTTTGGGATTCTGACGTTAGATGTGATGCTACTACATAATATCCAGCTTATGGCCTGGGAGAATCAGGTACGTTGTATCTAAATACCCCAAATCTACTTTTTAATCACGAATAACATGGTTTTTACTTCCATAAAATCTTTTAATTGATTCTTCTTCCAATTCGTGTCATCACTCACAAAGATCTATAAGGTGTGTGAACTTTTTCCGATTGTGTTTGACACTGTTATTGCTACAAACCTACTTTTAATTCGCTAAAACGTAAATTGACAATTCATTTCTACTAGCTCTACGTGGTTGTCATTTCAACCAACTAGGCTACCGATGCTATCAGGTACCACTCTACCGTAAAGTTCTGTGGCTTTTATCCAGTGCCAGTCATCTCTAAGTTTCAAGTTACATTGAGCAATAGAAATCGTCATTAAGGATGTGTGTCCACTTTGTGCTTGGAATTAAATAAATAAAATTAGGAGTAGGAATTCAATTTTAATGATAATATTGACTGTTCAGGTGGTTGTGTCTTACCGTGCTGTAAAAACTGTAAGCCATTTGATGATGACGATGGAGATGGACATGGTTTTAGGAACATATTGATGGTATATTTGTTTGTAGGAAGGAGTCCGCAACAAGATGCTAAAGGACCCTGACGTGTTCGCTTTCAACGCGTTGTTCTTGGACCCCAGCAAGGTGGAGTCCAAGCAGAATGAGGTCTATAACACCGCTGCATTCTCGTAAGTTCTTAAGTTATCAAAACAATATTAAAACTAAGTATACTTTTATCTTTCACCTTTAAAATTCAGAATCAAAAATTACTCACATAATTATTTAGTTTAATAACATAAAAAAATCATGTAAAATGTTGCCAAGACGAGATCTTGAAAGAAAGAGCTCGCACTTTTAAAAAGTTATCAGAGCTCGTCTTGGCGGGGGCACTGATAAAATTTATACAATTAAAACAGAAGCTGAAGAAACTACCTTCGTTAAAGGTTCTATTTGGCGACACGTTTGGCTCAGAGGGTTGCAGAACGGCCTACGAAGCTGGCAGTCCCGGGTTCGAATCCCGGCCAGGGCAAGTGTTTTTGTGATGAGCACGAATGTTTGTTCCTGGGTATTGGAAAATTTATATGTATTTAAGTATTATAATGTATATATATAATTATGTATATCGTCGCCTATATATTGCGCTGGCTTTCCCCCCGTCGCCCGCACAACATGGGAGTGTCACAAAAGAACTTGTCAAGCTATGGTACCCATGCAAGCTTTGCTTAGTTTGGGACTATGTCGATTTGTGTAAGATTGTCCCTAATATTTATTTATTTACTAGCTTCTACCCGCGATTTCGTCCACCTTAAATTCATTTATCGCGGATAAGGGCATTTTTTTAAAAAGTAGTCCTTCCCCGGAACTCAAACTATCTCCATACAAAATTTCATCCAAATCGGTTCAGCGGTTTAAGCGTGAAGAGGTAACAGACAGACAGACAGACAGACAGACACACTTTCGCATTTATAATATTAGTATGGATTAGTATGGATATTTACTTTATTTTTCAGTAAACGACAGAACCTTCGTCAGGAGAGCATCGACGACTTTGACATCGGCAAGAACCTTCTAGAAAACGTGCTGGAGATCGGCATGAGCACCGCTCGTGCTGCCATACACCTGGGACGAGCTTACAAGAACACCAAGTAGGTCACTTGTTTTGAAAAGTACCGCATAATAGCTTTGAACAAAGGGGGGCTAAAGTGACGCTTTTAGCCCCTAGGGCATCTTCAAAGTACTGCGTCGACGGGTGCTTGATTGTACGTTGACCAGGCGCATTTTTGTGATTTGTACCTATCTACCTAAATATTTTAAGAATTTGAAAGTGACTCTTTTAGCCCCTTTAACCTGTCTACCTAACAATTTGAAGGATTTTAAAGTCACGCTTTTAGCCCCTAGGGCTTCTCAAAAGTATGGCGTCAACGGGTGCTTGTAATTGTACGTTGACCGGACGCATTTTTGTGATTTTTACCTATCTACCTAACAATTTTGAGAATTTTAAAGTGATGCTTTTAGCCCCAAGGGCTTCTTAAAAGTACCGCGTTGATGGGTGCTTGGAATTGTACGTTGACTAGGCGCATTTTTGTGATTTTTACCTATCTACCTAACAATTTTAAGAATTTTAAAGTGACGCTTTTAGCCCCTAGGGCTTCTTAGAAGTGCGGTGTCGACGGGTGCTTGTAATTTTACGTTGTTCGGACGCATTTTTGTGTTTTTTACCTATCTAAGAGGAACCAATTGTCCTCACTCTATAATACTAACGATTGATCATTTCGTGTAATTGAGTGGGGCCATTGATGTTGCTAGTAGAACTAATGGCCGATGGCCCGACCAATTCTTGGGTAGCGACCGCTTACCGGAAGACACAGCCCCCAAGGTAAAATCATGACCTGATGAAAGTCAGGGGGGGCTGAATGTAGGAAAGAAAGGAAGATACCTATTGTTTTGGTATAAGTACATGAAATAAAAGAAAACACATTGTGCTAAAAAGAAGATCACTCAGCATAATGTCAAGCCACAAAGAGTGATTAAGGCTAATGTTACGTGGATCCACAAGTTGAAGTACTTAGTAAGCTTTCTGCGGACTTTCTGACAATATGGATTGTAGAATGTGTGGTGAGGAGGCACAAACAATGGAACATATATTATGCGAATGTCATGCCCTCGCCAGACAGAGAATGAAGGAATTTAGTAATGGGTACCCAAACCCAAAGGAATTCCAGACGCTACCACTTGCATCTATGATCCGGTTTATGGATATGGTAGAACAAATCATTGAGTATCAAGAAGGGGTAATTACACAAAAGATCCCACTGGGTCGAAGTGTGTCCGCAAGGACCCCTGATAATAATATAAGAAGCGTTCTGTGGGAGGCCTATGTTTAGCAGTAGACTATACTGATGATGATTGTAATTTGACAGGGCGGTGCTCAGCCAGATGTCAAATCGGGAAGCCCTGAATACGAATCTTCAGCAGCAGTTATCTCGTGACATCGACGGGAACACGCATGCGCTGAAACATCTCAGTAGTCAGCAGGTACATATTTATTTTTGTTAAACTTGCTCTCGTCGGTTAAGAGTAGTATCATAACGGTATGTATATAAGCACATAGTAGGGTAAATCGTCAAAAACTGGCCACCTTTTTATAACTGGTTACTTTATACTAAAATTGAATAGATATAGATAACTCATTTTAGCATGAGGTGGCCAGTTATTAAAGGGTGGCCAGTAATTGATACTTTATACCTAGGACCATTAAAACAAGAGGACTGACACTTGTCATACTTTGCATCGTGTTCCGATCCGATCGCAAGAAGATATTCTGGCAAAAACTAGATGGCGCCATAAAAATAAACATTTAACTATGGTATAATTGAATAAAGAAACATAGCATAGTAACAATTAGATCGCAAATAGCTAATAATAAATAAATCGTAACATTTAATAACTGTGTCACGCTTGCAAAGTTGTACATATCGGGGAACGGCTGTTTGTATGGAGATGGTCAGTCCTCTTGTTTTAATGGTCCTTGCTTATACTAACAAGTATTTTGTTTACTTATAAATATAATTTATTTATAGTATAAGGTGGCCAGTTATTTAACGGTGGCTAGTTGTTGACAATGTACCCCATGAAACGTATCGGTCAAAACATTTCATTTTATATTTGAAAGGAGTACCTAACCTAACCATATTTTTGGTCAAAAGTATTTTTAACTACCATTCTAGGACAAAAATATTTTTGAACGATATTTTACAGTCAAAATCTATAATAACCAAAATGAGTCAGAACTACTTTTTAACCAAGCGCTTTAGTCAAAAAGACTCTTGACTGTTTTTATTATGTAATTTTCAACGGGAAAGAGTCTTGACTGTGACATGTACATTAATAACTTGGCAGGCGGCGCTACCGAGCACACACGGTGCGTATACGGAGCTGGACTGCGTGTGGCTTCTGTACTGCAGGAACTTGGCTGCCACCGCTAGGCTGAGCGCGCCGCTCGCCACCATGGCCAGGATAAACGGGTGAGCCACGATAACTTGGCGAGTAGCTCTAACGAGCACATATGAAGCTGGACTGCGTGTAGCTGCCGCACTGCAGGAACTGGACCTATTGTAGGAGAAAAAATCATAACCCACTTCTTTGAACCTAGCAGCGTAGTCGAGTATGACTCCGCTGTAGAAATAGTTATAGGATACTTTCTATAACCATCTGTAGGCGCCCAGTTATACTGCAGTTGATACTGCATAGTATCCTGCCTGCAATTTAGTAAGTAAGAGGCAATATTTATATTATTTTACAATAATATATTCATTTAAAAATAAAAGCTTGTCACATAAATGAAATTTTAGATTGAAACTTATGTTTGTTACTTTTGTCCCAGGATCGCGTTACGCATGCTCACGGGTGAACTGCCAGCAGACAAAGCGCTGGATACGATGGTGTATGAAGCCCTGACGGGCTGGACGGAGCTGCGGTGCAACGACATGTTCCCCAGGTTAGTAACCACGTATTGACTAAAAGAAGACTGTTTCATAGATAAAATCTACGCGTTTACGCCTTCCTTCTCATCATCATAATCATTTCATTAGACGTCCACTGCTGGAGACAGGCCTTCTCAATAGAGTTACAAATGGGCCGGATAGAGGCGACCAGGGTCCAGCGAGCCGCCGCAACCCTAACCAGGTCGTCCCGCGATCTCTTCTCGAGAACCTTTTTGCCCCAATGGCAATGGGTTCTTGAAACTATGTGCCCTGCCCATTGCGATTTCAGTTTGTTTACGCTGTTTGGATTGTCGGTGACCTTGGTTCGTCTACGAATCTCCTCATTTCTGATTTGATCTCGTAGAGATCCCGAGCATAGCCCTCTTCACAGCACGCTGAGTGACTCTGAGCTTCCCTAACAGGCCCATAATTAGAGACCACGTTTCGGCTCCCTAGGTCATCACCAGTAATACGCACTGGTTGAATACTTTCGTCTTGTATCGTAGCGTGGACTAATCTAGACGTGGGCTCAGTCGCATCAGCGGGGCCATTTTTCTTTCAAGAGAATGTTCGTCATCCACGATTGGGCTTCGCGTGAGGCCCATTAAGTGCGACGACGTGGGTGAAGGCCCGCTTCGTCTACATCTAGCTTCTATCCCAAACCGAGTTGAATCCGTCGATTGATCTATTTCTCGAAGTTGGACCTGCCTAACTGGATTGCTTCCTTCCTACTCAGGGCAGAGGTATTTTGAACCACTCGGGTTATCATCAGCATTCTTTTGGCTCAGCTTACCCCATTTATTTGGAGTTGGTGCTGCATATTTCTTTCATCCATCCCTCTCATCACGCGTCATCTCGTCTTTTAGATTCTTCTTTTCCATATCATCACACAATCTACCCATTTTTTCCTCGGTCTTCCTTTTCTTCTATAACCTCCCACATTCAAACTTAACGCTCGTCACAAGACCTTCATGTCTCCTCATCACATGCTCATACCACGCTAGGCGGTTTGATCGTACCTTATTTGCAATTGGACCTACTAAGTGGCGTGCTGACGTGCGGTCCGTATAGGCACCAAGGCACTGCCTAGTCTGAACGACCATGGCTCCATATAGGCACAGAGAAACTGCCTACCCTGAAGCCCGGAACGACCATGGCTTCATATAGGCACAGAGAAACTGCCTACCCTGAAGCGCGGAACGTCCATGGCTCCATATAGGCACAGAGAAACTGCCTACCCCGAAGCGCGGAACGTCCATGACTCCATATAGGCACAGAGAAACTGCCTACCCTGAAGCGCGGTACGTCCATGGCTCCATATAGGCACAGAGAAACTGGCTACCCTGAAGCGCGGAACGTCCATGGCTCCATATAGGCACAGAGAAACTGCCTATCCTGAAGCCCGGAACGTCCATGGCTCCATATAGGCACAGAGAAACTGCCTACCCTGAAGCGCGGAACGTCCATGGCTCCATATAAGTACAGATAAACTGCCTACCCTGAAGCCCGGAACGTCAATGGCTCCATATAGGCACAGAGTAACTGGCTACCCTGAAGCCCGGAACGACCATGGCTCCATATAGGCACAGAGAAACTGGCTACCCTGAAGCCCGGAACGACCATGGCTCCATATAGGCACAGTGAAACTGGCTACCCCGAAGCCCTGAACGACCATGGCTCCATATAGGCACAGAGAATCTGCCTACCCTAAAGCCCTGAACGACCATGGCTCCATACAGGCACAGAGAAACTGCCTACCCCGAAGCCCTGAACGACCATGGCTCCATATATGCACAGATAATCTGCCTACCCTAAAGCCCTGAACGACCATGGCTCCATACAGGTACAGAGAAACTGCCTTCCCTAAAGCCCAGAACGACCATGGCTCCATATAGAAAAACTGCTTACCTTGGCCAAAAATCCTCTGCTACTTTCAGACTTCCTCTTACACACTAATTTCTTAGAGCATGAATTTGGATATATTGGATGTTTTCTATGTATTTAAGTATTATAATTTATCTATATATTATATATATCGTCGCCTAGTACCCATAGTACAAGCTTTGCTTAGTTTGGGACTAGATCGATTTGGTGTAAGATTGTCCCTGATATTTATTTATTATTATTATTTATTTATCTTAGTCTGTCCGTTCTCGTTACGCCACACATATATCCAATATAATTACAATGGCAAATATGATTATACCATGCCATGACGTTATCTACACGAAAAGGAGTTTTTCATTTTTATTGGGTTGTATTGCAATTTGCAACTATAGTATATTTCTTTAAAAAAAAACCTTGTGACTCGGATCATTCAGCCAGTGACGTCGTACTACAGATACATGCGATATAAAAGATAAGAAATTAAGTACAATGGAACTAAAAAAATACCATACTAAATTGTTGCCATGTTTAAGCATTTTGCGTCAAAAATGTGACAGTTACGTAGAAAGTGGCGCCCTCATTTAATTTCTACTCTTTTATGTCGCACTGTACAAAAGATTACGTGATTGACGGAATGACAGGACTCACGTGTTGTTTTTTATGTAGGTACATTATTTTAATTACAAACTGACATAGGAATAACCGAAATTTATAATTATTACTCGTGTTCTAAATATATTATCTAGTGAGTCAATGAAATGCCAAACGATTATTAATACTAATTTGTATTCACAGGTGCAGCAACGTAAATCCTGCGACGGTAGTGCTTGACAGCATTCTGCAACCGACCAGGAAGCAAGCTTCCAACAGGGTGTAGAAACATCTCTATTTAGTAAAATAGAAAATATATAGCAATATTCAAAGCAAGTCTACCAGTAGTACCATTAAAGAGCTGCAGTTAAGTACAATTTAGAGCTCATCTAGATATCACGCGAGGTTGTTCTGGGACACATTCAGACGCCCCCCTCCCCGGTGATTTTTGGTGAGGTTCTAGGCGAATAAAGTGTGGAAAAATAAATAACCTTTATATACAGGCGCACTTCACCCCACTCACTTATTTATGCATTTGAACATGGCAATTTCACTTCGATACTTAAGAGTCCCCAGTAAGCTCGGTTCTCCATACAAACGTGGTTACGCTCGCATTTAAAAACGACTGGCTAGTTTGCTCTGAAACTTTGTACTTAGAATAAGTTAAGGTATATGCAGGCCTGAAATTATTTTATGTAGCTTTAGATACCATAGTACAAAAAATACAGCGAATTTAAATTTTTCATATAAAACTTGTTTTTGCTGTATTTCGTTTGTTTTATGAACTAATTATAGACCTAGATATACCTTATGTCATTGTTTATGCAAAGTTTCGTTACAATCCAACGCATAGTTTTAAAATGAGAACGAAACTCCGTTTGTATGGAAAGGTGAAATTCGGCCGAGCTTACCGGGGACTCTTAATAGTATTACATACCAAGAAATCAAAGATAATTTTAGACAACTTTGCAGACATTATTGGTACATATAGTTGTTAATAAAGTACAATAAACGTGCTATTAAGTGTAAGAATTGTGCTCAAATTATTTATAAGAGTTCATAATAAGTTTATAGCCTATAACTATATTGTTTCATTGTGTATTTTTGAGAACGATATTTTACTGTCGATTAATTTATGTAGTACTACTCGATTGACAGATAATCGTATTTCAATCGTTTCAACTTTAAAGTCTAGTTTTATAAACATGTACAGCGGTACAAATCTAGCATAGAAGATATATATATTGATTATTTACGAAAATCTTGATGTTTTACCATCACGATTTTTGTGACTTTTAAAGTAAATTTCTTTACTAAGAAACTATTATACTCTTATGTATACAAATATCTAAATAATGAATAAAATTCAACACTCCGACCGGATTTGAACTAGTGCCTTGTGCCTTGCTGGGGCGCACACTCTGCCAATTGAGCTACAGAATCCAGTCAGCTTGTCTTCAATTTGTATCACTATTTGTTACAAGATCTTTTTGATTTTAACGCTAACAGCAGGAAATAATAGTGTCAAAATGTGATCACAAGCTGACTGGATTATGTAGCTCAATTGGCAGAGCGTGCGCCCCGGCAAGGCACAAGGCACTGGTTCAAAGCCGGTCGGAGTCTTGACATTTTTTCATTATTTAGTTCTTTGTATTTATAAAAAGAGATATATTCAAGATGATTTTTAATCGATGATCAGGAGTAGGAAAATCTTAATATCTAGCTAAAATTAAACTCAGTAAGCGAGACGCAATACCTCACTGTTTAATTAATTAAAAGTGAAAACATAATCAAAACTAAGAACACTATCTTCATACATGGTTATCCTAAAATTGAAGTAACGTACCGATACGTCAAGTGCCATCGCTTTGGCGGGAAATTTGATATGTCTTAAGTCAATAAACTTTATGCATATGGCAATGACAAGATTGACAAATTATTACCTACTCATAAATTTTTCATTGCCGTTAATTTTCTGAAGAGGCTGTAGGCTCACAAATACAGATTAGTAGGGTGACAAGGAATTAAGGATAAAATTGATTTCAAGTTAATGAAATCATCAAAAAAAGTTTGTTTCAATCTACCTATTTACGACTTTAACGTGACCGCCATCAATTACTTAGAAAAATTGGTTCCTGATCACCGATTAAGAATCACCGTGTATTTATTATTTTAAGCACTGACTGTTATAAAGAGGCTTAGAGTTTATTTGGTTTAAGCAAAAATTTTCTGACCGCAGACTTTTATTGTATAATGCCTAGTGAAAAAGTATTTGACCGAGCGTTAGCGCACGTCTCCGTTTTAGCTTGGGCGAGAGAAAGAAAGAAAGCATTTTTATTCGTTAGCACACAAAAAATTAAATAAAAACCAGTTAATCACAAAAATAAAAATTACTAGTATGCCACGAAAAGGCCTCAGCATAATGCTAGCTCGAAATCCAGCGCTGATCTTCCGGTGAGACCTTAGGCGACGTCACGGAGAGCTGTGCACACGACTGATTTTTTAACCACCAACAAAAAAGAGGGGTGTTATAAATTTAACGTGTCTGTGACTGTGTATATCTGTGTATCTGTCTGTGGCATCGTAGCGCCCATACGGATGGACCGATTTGAGTGCGATTTTCGTGTCATAGATAATTTTATCCCGAGTGTTCTTAGCTTTGTTTGATGGAAATCGGAGCACTTGTCTCCAAGATATTCAGCTTTTAGAGGAACAAGTTGGGGGTTTTTTAAATTTTTAAAAACTAAGAGTTATGTATGTTGAACGCAGCGATAAGCGAACAAGTTTTGACAGTGACACAACTGTCAGTGTCAGACGGCAAACTTAATACATAAAAAAATGTGCATCATTCGCACAGCTCGTTAACTCTTTATTTAATTAAAGAATACAGCAACCTTCCTTAATTAAAAAATACATCAAAAATGCTTTCGTATGTCCGTGTGTCCGGATGTTCTCCTCGAAATTTTAACTCTTTGGTTTTGTTTTTAAGACGAAACTATAAGGTTTGGCTACGGAACCCTAAAAATTATATTGCAATATTTTGCCCAGTTCACAATTAGCCTTAAGACATTACTTTACTTACAATCTTGCATTTCCAAAATATTTTGATATAAGTATGTGGTCGGATAATCTATATTTGTTAGAATATTATTTTACATAACTATTAGACATAATTATATTTGTTGCTATTTGTTAGACTGATGTATTTTAGTTACAAATAAACACACAGTTAAATTTAAGTATATTGTTTCATTTATAATATAGCAAATGTTTAATTACAAAACATGAAACGTTTAATGTTTCCATCTTCCACCCATTTTTAGAAAGAAAGAAAAATCTTTATTCTAGCGCATTGCATGTGAAAAATACGTATTTGTGGCTTCATCACGCCAAATCGGCTAAACGGATTTCTACTATTTTTGGTACACGGGTTTTATGGGTATATATAAATGAGGAAAGCAGAGGCTCAGATAAATATTGTAAATACATTATATTACATAGTACAGCAAAACACTATAAAATTCAACAACGGGTAGCTAAGTATCCACAGATGACTATAGGATATTTGTTTTCCAGCTACGCTTACGAAAAAAGAGGGGTTACGACTTTTTCTCCTCCGCGAACTAAGTTGCGGGTATCTTTTTAGTCAGTAAGAATGTTATTTTCAAGCGCCCATCTGGTCAGTATATTACATAGCCTAGATTATTAGCGTTACTCTAAGTAGGTAAATCTGTCAGTATTTTCTCTTGAGCTCCGGGATTGTATATTATTATTGTATAACAGCATGAAAAAGTTGATCAGCCCATTTTTAAAATTATCTATTCTGAGTGACTTTGAAACGTATTACAATACATTATTCGATCCAGCCGTTGGTGGTTGATTCAATATTTCCTTCAACGTATTTAGTAAACTTGTGACAACATCGTTCGTGTATTTGACTTTATCAAATACGTCTAAAATATGCGCCTCTTCCCATTTTTGATGATTATTATCTATGCCATCTCTCAATTTCTTCAAATTGACACCCACTAAATCAACATTCGCAATTATATATCCAGCGTTATAAGCGTTATCTGTAGCATAAGAATGTTTAACATTTTTCAATGAATCGATTTTATTCATCGTATCATTAATATTTTCAAGGACATAAGACATAAGTCTGTTTCGTACAACTTTGGCTATTTGCATATCTGAGTCGAAGCTTCTTCTACCATTTATGGTTTCAGTGTGGTTACGATTTTCTTCGCTGGATGTTTTCGAATTATTAACTAACCAATCATCTGTATCACTGTCGCTTGTTGCATTTTTATTTTCATCATCATGTTGTTTGTTAGCTTCCGTCTGTGATCCAGCTTTGTCAGTGTCAGCTCTTGCAGTAGTTGGATTATTTACGTTATTATTAATAGTTTCATTGTTTGTCTCGTTTTCTATACTTCTTTTATATCTGAGAAAAGGTGGAATAATATCAGCGAAGTTTCCATGGAAACTGCGCCGTGATGATTGTTCACTTCCCGCTTTTAATGAGTTTGTACTTACAGCTAAATTAGCATTTAGTTCTTCAAGAACTGTAATTAATTGTTTCATCAATGCTGTAGTATTATCATTAAATGATAATTTAACTACGATATCTTTATTATCTACTTTAAATGACACTTTATCAGTATCATTTTTCAATGTTTCATTATTAAATGCTCTTTCGATACTGATTGTGTCTAAAGTGTTCACATTTTGTGGTACGTTTATCCTATCTAGATCTATCTTAGTTACTGATTCTGCCTGGATGCTGATTCTTGAATTAGCGATGTGACCTATGCATTAAATAGAAAAAAGGTTAGTTTTATTCTCCAAAACAGGGTCTCAGTTGGTACCTAACAAATATTTTTATTTTTGTTCTGGTACGTTACTGCACTAGCTAGCTAGTAGTACTGCACTAGTAGATACTTATTCCGAAATTGGCACAGAGTATTTCAATTCGCTTATCAACTTCATTTGGCAACTGGCTTTGGCACAAGCTGCCATAATAATAACTTGTTGATAATAATAACTTCACTAGGCCCATATTTGGACGACTAAAGTTTAACCTAGTAAAACCCAGCGTCCTATTATTATTACCATAAATTGTACTCGTTCCGACCCAAGTTTATGTATTAATTTATCAAATATCTGCCCGACGTCCTAAAATAAAGGACATACAATACATATAGACTGGTCTCGTGCTTCAAAATTAACGTGTAAGGTCAGGTGGGGTAAACGAAACATTCTAAATGTGATACTGAAAACTGACATATGTGTCAATGGAAATAGAGTTGGGCCAATTGCATGGATTCTCTTTCCATACGAAATAAATTATGTTTACCTTACCCCACATGATATTAACGGATTTTGTATTTCTTGAATTAAAATTACAATTCAAGGTTCTTGGCCGTAAGCACAAGTGCGTAAAATTAACACACTGGGTCGTTATTACAAATGTCCTATAAAAATAGCTTGGGCCTTACAAGGATAAAATTACGCGTTTGGCCAGCATTATGCTGGACGAATCAATCTTTTCAGCTGAACTCACATCCATTTTTGTAACATTATTTACATGCACAGATATTTATCAACGTAGTTACTTACATATTAGCAATAATATAAACATCTTGATCGGCCAAGGGAAACAAAATAGAAGAATTTCTAGTTTCCATGAAATTTCAATTAATAATTATTACTCACTATGCTGGGCGCAGGCGGTATCTTAAATTGCAACTTGTGAGATTTCCAATTGAATTGATATGGTCAGCAAAAACAGCATAGTTTCGCTCGTAAAAAAATCTCATTATGTACATGTTAATTTCTAAAGTAGCTTTTTGAGGACCGGTTTAGCTCAGCGGGAGTAACCTTGCCTGCGAAGCTGAAGGTCTTGGGTTCAAATCCCCGTAAGGGCAAATATAATATTTTTGTAATGAGTTTAAATATTTGTTCCTCAGTCTTGGATGTTTTCTATGTATATAAGTAAATATATGTATTAAATATAGTATCGTCTATCACAACACAACAGATTCGCGTTCCTTCTAGACCATGGACGTAACGCAACGTTCGAAACGTCGAGGCATTACCAACGAAAGGTAATTAAATAAATCAAATTTATACGCGATTAAGCCCCGTTTTGTTGTTTTGAGATAATGAGTGAAGATCGTGTAAGTTTAAATCAATGTATTGTCGTCTAGTACTTAAAACACAAGCTTTATTGAGCTTACCATGGGACTAGTTCGGTTTGTGTAAAAAATGTCCTGTAATATTTATTTATTTAATTCATTAAATTTCACAGTATTACACCAAAGCACTGTGAAGCTAAGATACAATTGTATACTACATACACAAGGAATACTTATAAAACAAATAACCATCAATAAAAGTTACACAGAAGACGGCCGTACATCCATCCTCTCGCAGTACCTCAAAGACTCATCACACCAGTCTAACCAGCTACTAGCAAACACATCACAGCTTGGGGCCGATTCGAGGAGCGAGTTTATCAGGTTCAAAGCTCGAACAAGATTAGATTTTCGGCGGGACACAGTGCTCGCTGCCGGTTCCACCAATAAATGACGACAACGGGGTCGGAAATGAACTCCAGACTATTATAATTCAAAGATCTTAAACAATGAAAGAATTTAGACCCTGATTGAATTGATACAAACTGGTGTTTTAAGACAAGACGTGACTACTCGCAGTAGACAGACGCAATTTTCCATTAATTGGCCGTTAGCATATTCACTGCCAAGAACATGCCTAGCGGGCGCTCTGTTCGTAGACCGAACGCCGAAAGCTTGGCAGCGAAAGTGCAACTTCGTCAGCGGAGGAGAAAAAGTCATAACTCTCTATTTTTTCGACAGCGTAGTCGAC
Source organism: Hedya salicella (assembly GCA_905404275.2). Lineage (NCBI taxonomy): Eukaryota > Metazoa > Arthropoda > Insecta > Lepidoptera > Tortricidae > Hedya > Hedya salicella. Next base: position 7,694,245 of record FR990120.1, read on the forward strand.
TAAAACGTACAGTATAATCATCTGTGGATACCCAGCTACCCGTGTACCAAACATAGTTGAAATCCGTTTAAAGGTGCGTCCACACTTGTATCATTTGCTCGTATCCGATCACCGTGCCGTGGCATGACTGCGTATCGCGCTGCTTGGACGCTTACTGTCGGCGCGCCGATCATGCCGTACTCCTCCGATATAACCGTGTGATACGCGTAGGAAAATGGATTTCGAGCGATCCGATCGGCGCAACGTCCAAACGCGTGATCGTGACACGCGATCATGCCACGCGACAATGATCTGATACGGGCAAATGATACAAATGTGGACGCACCTTAAGCCGATTTGGCGTGATGAAGCCACAACGACACATAACAAACATACAAAAAATAAATATTTTTCGTATTGTCTCTCTTTTCGGCCAATACGAAAAATAATTTATTTATTATTCAAAAAGTTACACAGCAAAGTAAAAACCAAGGCACTGTGAACAACAAAAAACAAAAACATATAAAAAACTTAAAAGGCGTTCGTGAAGTAACCCACGAGGACTAGGTCTATGTTTGGATAATAAACTAGGTATAAATTAGTTTTAGGTTACAGGGCAACACCGAAAATTAGCATCACGGCTTGCCGTGGCATAGAGCTGAGTGGTGACCCCTTTCAGTCATTTGTTTCTGTTATTCGTAATTTTTGTTTTTGCTGGCGTTGAATAGATATGTTTTCTTTCTTTCTTTCTTTCTAAAACTAGTTCGATTTAGGCGATGTGACTCCGTGGCTCCGTTGCGTCGTCTGATCTGGTGTAGGATTCGGTAGATAATCGCGTCCGATGGGTGAAGGCGGATCTGTGTCAGCCTTAAGCAAATAATTGGCAGGAAGCTGCGCAGGATCAGGACAGGTGGCGTGCTCTCATTTCGGAGACCAAGAACCATTTTGATTCACTGAGCCACAATAGTTAGTTATGACGCGACTTCCAAATAGTCCGTTACAATCATTTTCTTGAAAATATCTTTAATGTAGGTAGAGACATTTCATTTTTACAACTTTATACCTAATAGTATAGATGTATAACTGTTTTTCTATCGCTCCCAGCGTCGATGTTAATGTGAATGGTGTAGATTCGATATTAGTCACACGTTCGTCGTGATAACACAATGTGACTCTAGCTATTTCATGATTGGGTGAAACTAACTAAATAAATAAAAAATCTTCAAAATTGTTTGTTTGAGTAGGTACCTATATAAGGGAAAGTTTGAAATTAGCATCCGTGACGGACAAAATGAGGAGCATTAGGTTATTAGCGTGGTATGGGCATATAATGAGGAGGGATGAACGTCATATTGGTAAAAGAATGTTAGGGATGAATGTCGAAGGACAAAGAGCGATCGGTAGTGATCGATATAGCGATATATCGATTGTGTGAGAGATTAATGGAAGAAGAAAACATGTTGTGCCGACCCTACATAAGTGGGATAATTGCAGGGAGATGATAATGTGCTTATTTTAGTCAGAATCTTTCATACATTCGAACCTCATACATTAAAAAAGTGTCAAAAATTTCAATCTCAGTTTCGTTACATTATAGTATGATTTTTTTTTATTTCCAGGTAAGTAACGAAAATGAGAAATATTTTTACGTACAATATTTTAGCCATTTTTTTGTTGAGGTCCGAATGTATGAACGATTCTGAGTGAGTCAGCTCAAAAATTCAATATTTTCAAGTTGTTTTTTAATGTAAAATATAGTTTTATGTACGGTTTTTTTTAATTTTGCTGCGCACGACCCTCAAATCCTTTTGTCTCCGCGTGTCTCTTACCGCAGGCGGCGTCTCAGTTAAGCGGCCGAGTCGGCTTTTTATTATTCGCATGGCATTATTGACGGAGTCGCTCAGTCAATTATAGACGTATATCTAAATTATTCACCCATCGGGTGGCGTTTTCACTAGGAGAGTGTAAATATATTTGTCGCAGGGAATTGGCCAAAACAGAGATTTGAACAAATCTCTAAGGGATGATATGAACAAATCACGCAGCATGTTAAAGTTAAAATGGCAAATCAATTTTATCATTTGCATACAAAAAAATCTGTGATTTGATCAAGTCCCTAAATCAGCTTAGGGAAATGACGAAATCAGCCAAAAAAGGCAACTTATTTTTTCATATGACCAGATTTGTTTAGGATTTGATAAAATTCCTGAAACACGCCAGTGAGTTGACGAAACGAACTCGCAAGTCACTTTGTTTTATCATTTCACTAGACACGTTCAGTGATATGATATAGTCACCTAAGAGACCAAATCTCTGAACTGGTTTAGTGAAATGACGTAAGCATGTACCTAGATATAACATTTTACTATACAATACAATTTAATCAATCTGCATTGTACTTTTCACATGAACACTTATTGGACCCCTGACCTCCATATACAGATAACTTATTTAGGTGCAAAAAACACTGCTTAGCATGTTACAGTATAGACTTTATCATTTCACTAAACGTGTCTAGTGAAATGATAAAATAAGTTGATTTTGCGTGATCGTTTCGTCAACTCACTGACGTGTTTCATGGATAATATCAAATCACTAAACAAATCTGGTGAAATGAAAAAACGAGTTGCCTTTTTTGGCTAATTTCGTCATTTCACTATACACATTCAGACATTTGACGTTTTCGGCAAATGATAAAATGGATTCGCCAATTTATCGTGCGTGATTTGGTCATATCGATTACAGATTTGTTAAAATCTCTGTTTTGGCCATTTCCCTGCGACATATACATATTCAGTAACCAAAGTGCCCTAAGTAACTGGTGAATCAGTGCGATCTTTGTATTCTAGAAATAAAACACACATAGGTAGGTTTTTAAATTGAGTCTATTTTTATAATTTCTTCTTAAATATGGTGGGAGGAGGCAGATAGAGTCAACCGCTAAGGCCTTTGCGTCGTTTACGTCCTGAAAAAAAAAATGCTTGTCAGTTTACATATTATACTTTTTCTGTGTTTCGCTCTTTTCTTACAAAATAGAACAGGTAACGTAAAGCAACGCGTAGATGACGAAAAAACTACATTCCATATATAATACAGAAAAAAATACAATATTTAAGAATGATGACTCAGAAAAAAGTGTTTAATAAATTATGACGAATAATGGCATCGAATGTACAATAAAATAAAAACAATACTTTATAATACGCATATATCCAAATGTTAATTTCTGCTTTCTTCTCCTCTTGGGAAATGCCGTAGAGTCAGACTTGTAAAAGTGCTCTTGCGGCGCTCTTAAAGACTAAAGATCAATATTTTATTTGATTTACGTCACACCTGGCCATAATGCAGTTTTACCGTATGCGTATGAAGACGTAAAATTGTGTACTCGCCACGGGCAGTAAAAAAGAAAGCCCTCTATCGCATATTTACAATCCTCGCCTTCGGCTCGGGTCACAAATACCTGCGATTTCGGGCTTTCTTTATTTTACAGCCCTTGGAAAGTAATGTACTATAGTTCGAGATTTCTACCAACTGTCTTTTGACACATGACAGCACCCATATAACGCAAATGTGCACGTTTTATCGAAGCTTTAATTAACATATCCAATACTTCTCAAGTTTCACAATTACTGATAAATAATATATATGCTCATTTTAGCCCCAACTAACTCAATATTTAATTTTTTTCTAGCACATTCGTATGTTAATATCATTATAAGGCAACAGTTACGTTCTATGACTTTTTATTTTTAATTTTAGAGCCGTGCTAATTCCATCTTTACGAATTGAAAGTAAATTGAGTAAATCGATGATAATCGAATACTTCGAGGTACTGAATTACAAATATCTAATAAAAAAATCAAACAGATCATGTATGTAATCCGATCCGACTTAAAAATTAAACAAATTACGTGTAAACCTGTCCTCATTTATTAATGTGTAAACAACAGTATCGATATCTGAACCATGGAGAATGAGGAGAGAATGAGGAGCTCAGATAAGGAGGCCAAACTCATATAGTCAAAAAGTGTACAGTGGATAGAATTTTTTTTTTGATGATGCTGAATATCGGCTAGCAATTTTGCTGTTACCGTAACTATATGTTGTGGCGGTGGAGCTGCCGCAGCAGCTCCCGGCACCACGTGTCGGTAACTGCCGTGCTCGAGTGCACGACAGTCGGAGTGTACCTAGCTATGTTCTAGCCGGTCTGCGTCATGTTGGTAGTCAGTGTCCCTAGCTAAGGACATTTGGGTTTTGTTTGAGGCTTTTGGGGAATAGGGTGGGTATGGGATACGTGTGGGGAACCCGTGTATTAAGATCGCGGTGGACGAACCCGCCTGCGGGGCCGCCGGTGTCCGTGTCCGTGTCCGTGTCCGTAATCATTTTGTGGGTCTCGGAATATGTCAATGTTCCGGTCAAAGTAATAGTCAGCAACATGGTTGATAGGTCCGTCGTCTGTGTCCGAGTCGTAGGAGTCTTCCGGGTACCATATATATAGAAATGGAAACCAGTGATTAATTCCAAATCTGTCCTCAATGGCGCTAGTGTTGCACGTGCGTATGAAATGAACTTACATAAATGTTTTCTTCTATTTCCGCGATTATTACTCATTGAAATAAAACAATTTAACGGATTATATCGCGTATATTATCATTTTAGTTCCTGACGTTTCGCGATATAATCCGTTAAATTGTTTTATTTCAATTACATAAATGTTGCTTTCCCTGTTTATCTTGTTTATTATCCTACTCTAGCTTTTGGGGCACTTGCGACAGTGGCGCCACCAATTTAACGTGTTTTAACGTATTCTAATACCTGTGATTAGAATACGACAAAGCAAAGGGCACATAATAAATACATGTGATACTCTAAACTACGATACAAACAGAATCTTATTAAGATATTTGTTATTCCCTTATACTGACACTGTTTAATATGATTAAAGACTACGGCTGTTTAACGGTATTCTTGCATTAAACAGACTTGGGCTTATGTTTCATCCAAAAACAGTAATTAATGGTTTTCTGATGCGTTATGGTGGGCAAGCCAGTGGAATGCGTCACATGATATCGCATATTGCATTGGTACAGTATCTACGGAATCAATTTTTTTTCATAACCATCCATACTCCCCTGTAATAAATATGTCAACAAGACATAATGATTTTATTTACATACTGTTTATTTACAGCAGTTAAACATACAGAGATTGGATTATTAATATACAGAATAAGTAATCGCATAAATCGATTCAGACTACCAGTGGAAACCATTGATTATCGGTTATTATGTATGACAATCGAAACGCTTTTGCCTCATCACTATTTACATCATCGGTCATGTGTCAAAAGATAGATGGTAGAAATCACGGCCTAAGTATATGTAAGTCGTTATAAAGTTTTATGTTACAAACCCCCGGGTTAGAGGCTAAATCGTTGACATGATATAATTTACATTATCTGAAGTGAGCTAAAGCAATGTACCTATAGGTTTGTCACGAATGTAACCGTAAACCAATATCTACTGAAAACATATTAGAAGTATATCGAATTAAAACCCCTATTACTGTGTCACTAGGTTAAAATGTGCAAAGAAAAAGATAATAATCTGTACACTTGAGTGTTAATCATGCTTAAAATCCTGTTATTTTATGAATGTATTTATACCTCCTGTCTAGGAAATAGAGTCGAATATGTATTATTCTTCCAAGGAAGTTATAATCTGGTTACGACATACTCGTTATCTTAATTTGCGACTAACCACTCAATGGTATTGATTTTTTTAGAAGCGAAAGGCCTGTTTCTCAAAACCTTGTAACTTGTATTTATTACAAGCGGAAGTCTCTTTCTAATATTGCTAATCTCTCGAATAGACTGAGTTCTGCAGCTTTTGCAGTAAGTAAGATTCGTCAATTAACAGACGTGATAACGGCTCGATTAGTGTATTTCAGTTATTTCCACAGTATTATGTCGTATGGCATCTTACTATGGGGCAGTGCTTCCGACATTAATACTATATTTGTTCTGCAGAAGCGGGCTGTTCGTGCGATATATAAAATGAACTATAGAGAGTCGCTTAGAGATAAGTTTAAGGACATTAATATAATGACAGTGCATTGTCAATACATTTATGAGAATGTACATAAAAATATTACCGACTTTAAGAAGAACTGTGATATACATAATATTAATACTAGAAATAAGCATAAGCTCGCAGTGCCTGCTACTAGGCTCCATAAAATAAGGAGATCATTCATGGGTAACTGTGTGAGATTTTATAATAAACTTCCTAGCAGCATAACTGAGTTGTCTATTGGTAAATTCAAAAATATTGTGAAACGAAAATTATTTTCTAAAGCTTATTATAGCACACAAGACTACATGAATGATGAAGCCGCGTGGGATTAATGTAAATTATAGCGTCATGTAGGTATATGAATAATTATTTTAACGAATACCTAAGGTATTATTATTATTTTAATCTTAATTGTTTTATATACTCTGATATTTAGAATTTTATTCTAGACACATTCTAGATTATTTATTTTTTATTGACAATCCTTTTGGGATTTATCTTATTGATTATTTAAATTTTAAAAATGATGATTTTATCAATAATTTTACACTTAAGTTAAATGATCTGATTAGGTTTTTCTGGGTTTCCCTAATCCTTGCAGCAAATGTTGGATCATATTGTATTTCTCCCAGCAAACATTCACTCTCATGTAACTGACATTTCGAAAGTGCTTGTAACTAGGCCTACTTGAATAAAGAATATTTTGATTTGATTTGATTTGATAACTATATGAATTAAAAAGGGACTTCCGCTTTTAATACTAGTTACAAGAAGAAATCCCTTTTTAGTTCATATATTTAGAAAGAGACTTCCGATCGTAATCTCAAGTTACAAGCTGTTGAGAATGGGCCTCAGAAGTGTATATTGCCATTAGCAACCATTACGGCACGTATAGATAATTTTTTGAGCGATTATTTATAAAAAAAATTAATAGCTTCACTTACTGCCAGCAGCGTCATCCCTTGAACAAAGAAAAAAACATTTATTTAATGAATAAGATTGTTTATGTTAAATGCACAGTTCCATCCAAGTTATTAGCGCTTTTAATAGTATTTTATGCACATTTTATATAATGTATGCTTTTTCAGTCGAGTACCGCGTTTAATTAAGGTACGAGACTTAAAAAGCTAATTATTAATTATTATTTTTAAAAGCTATTGTATACAATACTTTTTCTACGAGTAACCCAACAAAACTACAGTAAATGAAACATAGATAAAAAAAATATTGCAAACACTCCATTTCTTTTTTTAAATTCATTATAGTTCCGTGTGGAGTTGTATAATATAGGTATTGTAGTTCAGTGACGTATAATATAAACCATAGAGCATAGAGTGATGGTCAAACCTAAAAAGTATGCCTTTTAAGTATGATTCGCGGAGTTCTTATTCGCAGATTATATTCACGAGTAGAAAAATGTATTTCTTGAAATAACCCTTAGCGTAAACTGGTCCTACTTTGCTCCCCCTAGGATAAGTATGATCCAATCCCGAAAACATATATATGGGCTTGTTATTTGATTTATGTTCATTAGTCAAGAAAATTAAGAACACGCCTGATATATGTGATGACAAATGGTCACACCACTGTTTTTTTGCTCAGGAATTCGTTTCTGTGCTATGAGTACAATTTAATGTGCAGATTTGACGTAAATTTCCTCCATGTACGTTTAGCAAGGAGGAGCAAATATTTAAACAATGTGTTACTTTGCTCTCAATTTATTCTTTTCACATTTTAACAAAACAGATTGTGGTGTGTTTTTAAATTTACAACGCATTAGGAAATATACTATTTTTAATTATTTGTAAGACTAGCAAGTTCGTTAATTAAAAATGCCAGAACGGTTTCTTGTTTTCTAAATTGAAGCAAATTTTAGAGCAAAGTAGCACCATTTTGCGGTAAGCGTAAACTCAGAGAGGTAAGTAAGTAAAGAAATGGAATTAAAAAAAGATTACTTACAGTTCCAAAACGTTCTTCGTGACAACTTCGTCTCCCAACTTGAACTTAGCTTGGTAATAGCCGAAATGTTCTTGGCTGACTTTCTCAATATGGATTTTCAATTTATTCTCTTCGAACTGAAAGAAACGAAATTCAATCAACAATTATCTATACTATTATAAAGTAAGTCGTTGATTTTTATCAAATCGAAGATACTTATTTAAAAAAAAAACGGACTATTTGGAGGGCTTGAATATATTTTTTTGTATTTTTGTACGTGTTTTTGTGGCTTCAACACACCAAATCGGCTGAACGGATTTCAACTATTATTGGTACACGGGTAGCTGGGTATCCACGGATGATTATAGGATACTTTTTACCCGAAAACGCAAAAGAAAAACGAGGGGTTATGAATTTTTCTCCTCCGCGAACGAAGCCCCGGGCATCTTCTAGTAACAAATTAATAAACGACTTAGACCTCTTCTTGTACTTGGAGGACTGGCCAGAGGTAGCTTTAAACCGGGATCAGTGAAAGAAGAGTGTGGAAACCTTAGACCAGCAGTGGGACACCACGGGCTTAATATAAATAAATCATAAATAAATATTACTGGACAATTTTACACAAATCGAACTAGCCCCATGGTAAGCTCAATAAGGCTTGTGTTACGGATACTAGCCGACGATATATTTAATAGATATATTACTTATATACATAGAAAACATCGAAGACTCAGGAACAAATATCATCTCATCACACAAATATTTGCCCTTGCCGGGATTTGAACCCAGGACCTCAGCTTCGCAGGCTACGTTACTCCCACTGAGCCCAACCGGTCGTAATATAATAATCTGTACTATTATAAAGTTGTTAAAAATAAATAAATATCAGGGACAAACTTACACAATTCGACATAGTCCCAAACTAAGCAAAGCTTGTAAGTACTATGGGTATGATATGAAATGTAATAGTTCGATGGTGAAATGGGTAATTTCACCCGAGTTACTCTACCTTTCACACATTTTATAGAACAGACCAACTGAAACATTATTTTAATATCAATCAAGGTAGATCGTTATAAACACGTCATTTTATGTATAGCTGAGTTTAGATATACAAAAAGCTTTTATTTTAATTATTAAAATTCGATTCTCTGGCTAATCGTATATATCGTCGTCTAGTACCTATAACACAAGCCTTATTGAGCTTACCATGGGGCTAGTTCGATTTGTGTAAAATTGTCCCTTAATATTTATTTATTTTATTTATCGTAACAATAAAAAAAATACTTTCCACCCTAGGGATGAAATAGCAACTCTCCATCCGGCTATCCACCCATGAAAATTAAATTTTCCAAACAGGAGAGACGAAAATGCCATTTACGGTCCGGGGTAGCATAAACTTAATTTTCTCTCACCGAGTAGTCAGCTTGCTCTAATGTGTGCCCGTTGACGTGCACCTGAAACATATAACAGTTTACATTATACTAGGATTTTCCCACTATATATTTCCTATATATTATTCCGGGATAGCAAAGTCAATGTCACTTCGATGCCCCGTTATCGCATGAAAGAAAAACAAATCGACAATAGTTATTTGTTATGCGAGGCTACAAAATTGTCGTTTGGCGCGAGTGCTTGAATTGAAAGCTAAGCCAGCGAAGGTATCTAAAATTGAAACACGAGTGGAGCGAGTGGTTTAAATATAGATTCCTGAGCGTAACGAGGCTTCCAAGGCACGAGAGTCAGATAATTTTGCAACCGTGCGAAACACACAACTTTTCACCTCAATACAGCGATGAAAATGTGAGATGTAAGAAAAAGTATGAAGTTATAACAAAGCAATTATTTTTTTCATTTAAAACAAGTAATAATGAATCTACGAAGCACACGCCTAACAAAACAGTAAAGTACATTATATAGGATGGGCCATATTTTTTTGCAAATAGCAACACTGAATTTTTCGGAAACTGTCAGAGTGAGCGACGGCAAATTGGCGGGAAACTATAGGTCACTTCGTGCAATTTTATTAATAATGGAGCGTTTCACAGGAATACAACGGGCTTTTTGTGTTAAACAGTTTTATAAAAAGATGATGAGATAACCGCGATCCCTCGCAGCGAGTTTTCCAAAGTTTGCGTAATCGATTGCAGCAGTGCCAACGACGAGACGGAGGACATCTGGATAATGTAATTTAAAAAAAAAATGCAATTATCTGTTACTAGGTAAAATAAATAAAATATAGAAAAACATGTATAGTTTCATTTTTATCGATGTTTCAAAGTGCAATATTTTTTGGCTCACTCTATACAAAATATTTTCTTCTGTTTCCGCGATTATTACTCATTGAAATAAAACAATTTAACGGATTATATCGCTTATATTATCTCATTTTAGTTCCCGACGTTTCGGAAGCTTTCCAGCTTTCCATGGTCACGGGAGGACCGAGAAAAGATGTATTTTCCTCTGTCAAAGTTACAATTTGTGCAAACTACCCATTTTTTGAAAAAACACAAATAAAGGTGTACATATATGCCAGATGGGCCTAAGCTGTAAAGACAGTTACACATGTGCCAGAAGGGCTTAATTATTTTATTCTAATAATTTACCAAGCAGCATTTCACAAATGAGGCGTACTGAGGAGAAAAGAAACGCTGCAAAGAAAAACTCCCAGACTACTTCATTACTAATTATAATATTTAAAAACAGAGACTGTTAAACTACTTTTAAACAGATAAGATATTTTACACCGTTCGGAAAATTAAGGTTTTGCAGTCCTGTGTCTTGCTTGTTCCTTGATGAGATGTATTACAGGATCCCAAGCTGGTGGTAGTGACAATCCATCTTCTCTATTGAAATTAGGATGCTTTTTAATCTCAATAGCCTCGCGTAGCATCCTGGGAAAATATCTTTTTTCTTAGGCAAGGATAGAAGGTTTATCAAACTTAATTGAGTGGTTTGGTTTGTCAATGACATGTTCACAAACTGCAGACCTATTACACCGACGGTGCTTGACATCTGCTATGTGCTCCTTCACCCGGGTTGATACACTTTCATACATTGGTCAAACGAAACGCAGTGTATCAACCCGGGTGAAGGAGCACATAGCAGATGTCAAGCACCGTCGGTGTAATAGGTCTGCAGTTTGTGAACATGTCATTGACAAACCAAACCACTCAATTAAGTTTGATAAACCTTCTATCCTTGCCAAAGAAAAAAGATATTTTCCCAGGATGCTACGCGAGGCTATTGAGATTAAAAAGCATCCTAATTTCAATAGAGAAGATGGATTGTCACTACCACCAGCTTGGGGTCCTGTAATACATCTCATCAAGGAACAAGCAAGACACAGGACTGCAAAACCTTAATTTTCCGAACGGTGTAAAATATCTTATCTGTTTAAAAGTAGTTTAATAGTCTCTGTTTTTAAATATTATAATTAGTAATGAGGTAGTCTGGGAGTTTTTCTTTGCAGCGTTTCTTTTCTCCTCAGTACGCCTCATTTGTGAAATGCTGCTTGGTAAATTATTAGAATAAAATAATTAAGCCCTTCTGGCACATGTGTAACTGTCTTTACAGCTTAGGCCCATCTGGCATATATGTACACCTTTATTTGTGTTTTTTCAAAAAATGGGTAGTTTGCACAAATTGTAACTTTGACAGAGGAAAATACATCTTTTCTCAGTCCTCCCGTGACCATGGAAAGCTGGAAAGCTTCCGAAACGTCGGGAACTAAAATGAGATAATATACGCGATATAATCCGTTAAATTGTTTTATTTCAATCACTCTATACAATTTCATTAATAATAATTAATACTCGCCAAACTGTAGCGTGTGATGGCGAGTAAACTGAATAGGAAATATGCATATTTTTTTCTTTTTGCTTAATTAAAAACTCATTCATGTAACAAACAGTGGAGAAAAATATTTTTTCGAATAACTATAAAAATAACCAAGATATAAGCTATCAAACATTTCATTCTATATCTTTCTAGCAAAACAGAATTTAATATGGAGTTTATATGACCGTCGTAGACTGTGACGTAACAGTACAATGTCAGACCTCTCTGTCAAATCGCTGTCTAATTAGTAGTTTAAAATGCATATATCATTGGTGTTGGGATCATTATCCCTTGAACAACAAAATAGTATAACGTTCACTGTATAGAACAACGAATCATAGAATTTTAATGTGTATAATTGATTATTTAATAGAATAAAGTTTTGATAGAACTCAATTAATATATAATATTTTCTTCTGTTTCCGCGATTATTATTTTAAATATTATAATTATAATTAGTAATGAGGTAGCCTGGGAGTTTTTCTTTGCAGCGTTTCTTTTCTCCTCAGTACGCCTCATTTGTGAAATGCTGCTTTGGTAAATTATTAGAATAAAATAATTAAGCCCTTCTGGCACATGTGTAACTGTCTTTACAGCTTAAGCCCATCTGGCATGTATGTACACCTTTAATTGTGTTTTTTCAAAAAATGTGTAGTTTGCACAAATTGTAACTTTGACAGAGGAAAATACATCTTTTCTCAGTCCTCCCGTGACCATGGAAAGCTTCCGAAACGTCGGGAACTAAAATGAGATAATATACGCGATATAATCCGTTAAATTGTTTTAACAATTAATATATTTTAATTTATTATACACACGAATTAAATATCGATTTTTGATTATACGGATCGGATAATATAATCCATATTCGGTATACTCCTCATTTTGTAGAACAATAATTTGTTCGAAAGTTGCCTGTTCAAATAGATTAGCAATGTAATGCTTCCAATTTAACATTGAAGTAATTTTCAACATGCCATATCCGTACCTACTTATATAATAAGTAATTCAGATATGAAATAAAAATGATAATAGGTGCATATTTTTTTCATTCCTTCAATAAAGTATTCCTTAAATGAACCTCCTAACATAAGCTACTTTATTAGTAGCAGTTTCGGCCTTAGCGCTTCGCCGTCCGCTGCCACGGCACGCTCGCTTCGCTCGCTCGGCTCGCAAGCAGTTGTGGTCGCAGAACTAACATAACCTAACCTAGTTTTACCCAACAAAAGTTTATATGCGACATAAGAGGCAATTTGTCATTTAAATATTAACTACATTATAGGGATTGTATTATTTTTCGTTCTTATATAATTTAATTATTCTATGAAAATAGTATTCTATACATATAAAGTCCATTATATCAAATACTAATTATGGTAAATAATAATCTACTAAACGTGTTTATACTAAATAATTATTATTTCATAAGTCGATTCTATGAAAAGTTGTTATATCATTGGAATAGTATATCATTTAATTGTTATATCGATTGAAATTATACTAAATGTTGTTCGATAGAGTGAAGCGCACCCCTATATCATGCGTTGTTCCTGGCCGACAATAATTTTAATATCACATTTGGAATAGATTGCGGTATTTTGATATTTTGATAAGAAAAGTGATGAAAAAATTTCATGCATGTTCCCTATTGAATATTTTTTGTTTCTTACCTCTTCGACAGCATCGACTGTCTTATCCCCAGCAACGTCTAAGTCCGTGTTGAAAGATTGGTCGAGAGTCGCAGTCTCCTTCTTGAGCTCGTCGCCGAGTTTCACATCTAAACATCACATTGTTATAGGGAATACAAATGTATTTTTGCTTTAGTAAAAGTTCATTCATGTAACAAACAGTGGAGAAGTTTATTTTTTCTAATAACTATAAAAGTAACCAAGATATAGGCCATCAAACATTTCATTCTACTCGTATATAAAACATAATTTAATATGGAGTTTAAGTAGGTACCAACATGGCCGGACTGCACTATGACGTAACACTATGTCGGACCTCTATGTCAAATCGCTGGTTGATTAGTAGTTTAAAATGCCTATATCATGCGTATTTCTTCGCTGATTTTAATTTCACTCTTTGAAATCGTTTTTACGATATTTTGTTAAGAAAAGCGGCAAAAACAATTTCATTTACCCTATTGTAGCAACACTATTCCGTAAAAAAATCAAAAGTTTTAAGCAAAGAAACATGTTTTCAATTATTTAAAAGTTTATAAATATTCGGCTGCACGCGCTGGAAATTCCCTAACTATCGCGCATGCGTGTTTTGTGATAGGGCTCTTTAATATTGATAGTGCAATACTACTACAAAATGAAATCTGTATAATAGAGATTATACTAGATATTTAATGCTAATCTTTTAAAACAAGTCAGCAGCCAAAATGGCAAAAACGGATCCATTATAGTATAGTTTTGTCATGTCTGTCCGTATATATGTCACAGTCACTTTACTTAAGTATTGTTTAAGCCGCTGCTTAGTTTGGTGGTTTAATCACTAAAATACATATTTCTTGGGAGGAGCACTCCATAAACGTAACAGAAGCTGTTTTTTTTATCAGCGAACGTTTGGTACACATTTCAACAGTTCTTTTTAAAACACTAGGAGGTTAAGCAATTGTTTGATTAAGTGTTTGTTTTCGAAAAAAAAACGATCCGGAAGTAGCGTAATCGTGTTCGTTGTCGTTGTAGTATTTATGACAATTATAAACTCATAGTTGCAGATTGTACTTACCTGGGGCTAAAAATTTAATCACAATTCATGAGTAAAATAATCCATACTAATATAAAGTTGTAAAAATGAAATGTCTGTATAGGTAAAAAACTTAAGTAAAGCCCCTCTTGCATGTAGTAGTATACTATTTTATATACTGGCAACACAGTAGTGTCTGACAATGGCTTCCGCACCGTATGTATAGGTGTGTGCTTACAACCATTCTCTAATAAATGAATAACACATTCAAAAAGACATATTTAATCGAGCCCTAACAAAGTATAACATGGTGTCAGAAGGTCAAGAAGAATCCGGGTCATCAACATCGCAACGTCCTCGACAGAAACAGCCAGGGCTTGGCGATGGCGGCAGGCAAGTTCATTCAGCGAGACAATTATCCGTCGGGTCGGGGTCTCTTATGCCTCTAGACCTAAAAAGTACAAATCTGCCAATGGCATGGAAGAATTGGATCACGCAATTCAAAATATATTTGCATGCCAACAACTTAGAAAATGAAGAAACAGTAGAAGTCGCCATTTTGTTACACTTCATTGGCATCGAATCACTGAATATATTTTACTCTTTTAACCTCGATATCGACCTTGTTACTCTCGACGAGTTAATATAGAGATTTTATAACCATTTCACGCCACAAATTAACATAACTATAGAGCGGCACACTCTGTTCAACAGACAGCAAGCACAGGACGAGTCCATTGACGACTATGTCACGTATCTAAAAAATATTGGCAGACAATGCGAATTTGGCACATTGGAAGATAGCCATTTGAGAAGACATATTTAATCGAGCCCTGACCCTAGACCAAAGTATAACATGTAATAAATTGATATGGAACTTATTTAGGCACTGGTCCCACCAAGGACGAAGAAGCGATTAGCTAGCGGCGATTTTCTCGCCCAAGAAACAAACGAAAGATATAGATCCTGTGTTAGTAAGAGATACATATATTAATAGTTCATCGCTGGCTGCTCACACTGCCGGCGAGAACTCTCTCATATATGTATCTCTTTTAGTGACACGCAGTCTACATCTATTGTGCGTTTCTTGAGCGAGTTGGGCGAGAAAATAGTCGATAGTTAGTGGCTTTCTCGCCGGCGGTGGGACAAGTGCCTTATGTCATTTTTCTAATATGAAACGTGAAATTGCCTATACGGATACTCTACTGCTACACACAACAGTGACTTACTTAAGTTTTTCACCTATACATTAAAGATACTAAAAAAAAAAAATTGTAACGGACTATTGGTCACTGAATGGAAATATATTATATGTTTGTGGGTGTCGTTGCGGCTTTATTACGCCAAATGGTCTAAACGGATTTCAACTATTTTTGGTACACGGATAGCTAGGTATATCCAGATGGTTATAGGATATTTTTTACCCGACAACACTGAAGAAATAAAGAGGGTTATGATTTTTTTCTCCTCCGCGGACAAAGTTTGCACCTTCTAGTATAACATATTTGTACAATTAACTACAAACAAAAATAGGTAATGCAAGCAAATACCAAGTCTAAAATATTAATTTTAGTTAAAATACGAGTAACAGATAGCATATAGTACATTTTGTTCGTAGCGCATTTTTTGACAAATCTAGTATATAAAACAGGCTGATTTTCAGATATGTGTTTCTTGACTATATAACCTATTCAGTGATTAACGCGGAAACATGTTTAATGAAAATTTCCTCGATAGAAAAGTTATCCGAAAACGCGTCTTCATTTCCCGTTTTTTGTCTAGTTTGTACAAACGACACATTAATAAACAGCTAAATTATGTTAAAATGTCATTCTTCACTTTATCTTTTAAGTGATTAACTTAAATGTTAACAAAACATAATGATCGCTTCGATTTCATGGTACTTTTACATGTGGCGCTTACGCCAAAAAACCCCAAGCATGTAGTGTATTAGCTTTCTCTTTCTTTGATGCGCGCGAGCAATAAATGCGTCCGTTATTACAAATCACGCTTACTGGCTGGCTCCGCGTTTGGGGCGTCATTTACAAATGACAAAGTAGGCCCTTAACCGTGTTAGCTTAGTATTCTATATAAGGATCTCTTCAGTGAGAACAGCGCCATCTCTCCCACTGTCCTAACAATATGTCACTCGTAATAGTCATACTCACATTTATCTGAAAAATAAAGAAAACACCTGTTTTAAAAATTAATTTTCACAATTCACCATTGAATCCCCATAAATGCATCCCTCCCCCCCCCCCCGACACGCTTCTATAAAGTCCAGTATCTGAACTTGCCCAATGAGGGGCCGGGTACATATTATGTAATACTTTTCGCCCCCCCCCTCACAATCCTTACACGCTTCTATAAAATCCAGTATCTGAACTTGCCCCATAAGGTGCCGTAGACATATTACGTAATACTTCCCCCCCCCCCCCCCCCCCCCCCACTCTGTCACGCTGTTTCCAATCTCTTTAACAAGGCCTGGCATACCCCCACCCCTACCCCCGCAGGTTCGGCGTGCCCCCCCCCACCCGCAAATTTAGACTTGCAGATGGAGCCTAAACAGCGCGTTATGGTTTATCAAGTTTGAACCCCCCCTGTCGCTGCTGTGACGTAATATGTGGATGGTCCCGGTGAATCAACTTACTGTCTATAACAGCAAGGGCTTTTTCATGCTGCGTTCCATGGACGTCGAACTCTCCCATGTACACGCAGGACTGGGCGTCTTCGAAACTGTAAATAGATATATTTGTTACGTACCATTCTCTACATCTATACTATTATAAAGAGTGATCGGCACTATCGGTGCAAAACTTTCCAAGTGGTGATTTATTTATTTATTTTCTAAAACATTGACATGACATTACAGTACAGAACCAATGCGTCACGAAACTTAGCCTAACAGTTGAAAATTAAATTTTACTATAACAGGTACCGAACAAATTATATTGAAACAGTTGAACACTTAGCATCCGTCGCCCCGCAAAATCTCAAGCTGATAAAAAAGTGCTTACAGCCTTGAAAATATTAATATCCAGGAACGGAATTAGGGTTCTGGTGGCCCTGGGGCAACGAATGAGTGGAGGCCCCTAGTAATTTTTCAAATACATTTTTTCAATTGTTTATAGACATTTCATTTGTGAGGGCTCCTCATTTGTGGAGGCCCCTCCCTAGTAATTTTAGAAATTATTTTTTTTGTTTTTGGAATTTTCATTTGTAAGAGCGCTTACCTTGTGAAGGCCCCTAGTAATATTCAAAATAAACATTGTTTTTTATATTTTACATTTGTGGAGACCTATTCATTTTTTAATGTATTTTTTCCAAATACATTTTTTTTTATGTAATTTGTGGGGGCCCCTCACTTGTGGAGGCCTCAGGGCCCCGGCCCCGTTTGCCCTCCCCTAAATCCGGCCCTTGGGTAGGTATAAGGATAATATCCTTATACCCAAGTATTAGAAATCCGAGATTCCGATATAGAGTTAAATTGAACACTAATCTGCCGGTAACATTTGTATTTTCCTTGGTTGTAAGTTCTCCTTTATGTCAGCTTTACAAGTTTTCTTAAAGTTTTGCACCGATAGGGCCGATCACTGATTATAAAGTTGTAAAATGAAATGTCTGTACATTGAAGATATTAAAAAAAGAGCTAGCTAGCTGGGTATCTACAAATGGTTATAGGATACTTTTTACCCGACTACGCTGATGAAAAAAGACGAGTTATGACTTGCAAGCACCTTCTAGTAATAATATGAAATCAAAGAAACGCTATTTCAATATTGTTCGTATGTCTTTACGACCACGTCACGTCGAAAAAGATGAATTTTCAACTATAGCACACCTTTTGCCCCCCCTCCCTCCCCCAGCCCCCCCCCCCCCCATACTCGTATTAATACCTATCCCCCTCTCAATACCGCGCCTCCTTCATATAAAATGTACAAATCAACATATAGGTGTTCCAACCCCAAGAATCATCCTGAGGCGGCTCTACCCTTCTTTTCAGGGATCAGAACCGGTATTTTTGAAATCTTCTAAAATACACGCTAGGTATTTCTAGAATGTTTTAAAACTGTATTTAGGAGAAGAGAAATCAATTACAAAACACCTGATTCAAAATCTATAATTTACTAAATATACCTACGAAAATCTCGTAATTGAACGAAAAAAACTAATCGTTATTTCGGTTATTTTGTATAAAAAAATACCGGTTCTGATCCCTGCCTCTTCTCATCGCGCTAAATATTCTACGAATGCACTGATTAAATGAAAAACGTACGAATCAAACTTGTATGTGATCTTCTTATCTGCCGCGTCGATAGTGATCTTGTCGGTGTCCTGGCCGTTGCATTTGACAGACTTCAGCTCGCAGCCATCGCATTCGAACGCGTTCTCCCCTTCGCAGTGCTCGCTCACAGCACAGGACTCCAGCTTAACCTCCAGTTTCACCGCTGATAAACACAGACATGGGAATAGGCAACACATGAAGTTACAAACCAGCAACACTGAATTTTTCGGAAACTGTCAGAGTGAGCGGCGGGAAATTGGCGGGAAACTATAGGTCACTTAAACAACGGGCTTTTAGTGTTAAACAGTTTTATAAAAGATGATGAGACAGCCGCGATCCCTCGCTGCATGTGTCAGTGAGTTTTCCAAGGTATGCGTAGTCGATTGCAGAAGTGCTTACAACGAGGCGGAAAACATCTGGATGATGTAATTTGTAAAAAAAATAAAAATATTTTTGCAGTTTAGATGTACAATTTAATAAATATTATGACAAAATAAAAAAAAAATGCCTGTGACATACAGACGGGTGGACGGACGGACGTATGGACGAACGGACATGACGAAACTATAAGAGTTCCGGTTTTGGCATCATTCATTTGGCTACGGAACCCTACAAACTGTACAACCCTGCACTATTTTTGGAAATATGAGGGTATTTTACCGACCCGAAATGTTTGCTGTCGAGTGTACTACAATGTGAATACATAAATTCAAGAGTATAATCCATTTGGTGGAGTCGGCTAAAAACACTTACCTGCGTCGTCTGAAAAAGTTGCCAATGATTAATAGTCGACAGTAGAAGACAGATCGGTAAACGACAGAAAACGCCCAACATTTTTTCTTAAACCATAGCTAAACCAAACACAAATTAATCAAAATCGGTCTATCCGTTCCAGGGGTTACTATACCACAGACAGACACAGATACACTAAGACCACAAATTTTCAACACTCAACTTTTTTTGGGGGTTAAAAATAAATAAACATAACTGACTATTCAGATAAGAGCAGATTTCCACGAGCAGGGCTTGTAACCGCTTACAAAGAAACCGGTATTTATTTAGGTTAAACCGGTTAATTATTTTGGTAACGTTGGATGGAATTGATTTGAGAACGTTATCCACTGAGAGAGCGCTTTCTAACCGGTTCAAGTATTTCGTTCCCTGTTTGCGCTCGGAGGTGGCTCCGATATATTAACCGGTTAGTCAGAGCGGTTTTTTGAGCGTGTAACCTTTATTAGGGGATAAGCTCTCAAAGTGCGGTTATAACCGGCACTAAAATTAAACCGGTTTTAAAGCCCTGTCTACGAGATCTATTTAGCGGGGGGCGTTCCTAATAAAAAGAGACTTTCCTGACTTTTATATCTAATATATTATTATAAAGTTGTAAAAATGAATAGTCTGTACATTGAAGATACGGACTCTAAATCGAAAGGTATTTTTTTTGTATGTTTGCATGAGTCGTTGTGGCTTCATCACGCCAAAATGGCTGACAGGATTTCAAATATTTTTGGTTCGCGGGTAGCTGGTCATCTATAGATTGTTATAGGTATCCTGGGGCTGGGCTCTTTAGAATCATCTTTATGTGACGGATGATCAAAGAAGAGTGCTCGACAAATTCTAAGCTTGTACTTGTCAGCAAAACGTAATTTTTGTCAGAAACTTATTCGATTTAAAATAGATTTCAAATAACACTTACTTTCCTTTAATTGTTGATTGTCTGAATCTGATACAAATAAATAATAACATTATTATTAACCTTTCCAGACAACGTCTATGTCTATTATACAATTGCGAGGATGAAAGGTACCTAAGTACATTGAATATATTTTCATATAAATCCATGAATATTGTGGTATGTAGCTAATGTCTACATTTAGTGTTTAGCAGTAACACAATAGTTTACAGTGATATTAAACCCTTTTTGCTTGTATCAGCGTAACCTAAATGTATAAATCCCATATTAACTAGAAATATCTGATCCTCATCTCAACCTAGACCTTTTTACTAATCTCCATGCGTGACTCTTACCTCGTCGATACATCATTATTACAATATATCCCTATATATGTATGTAAAAACGGTTAGATGGTTTTCAACCATTTTTGATAAAAGTACAAATGAACATCCTAGGACGGTTAACCCTTAGATGCATGACATATCATGCGTTTGATTTCTGTAATGGCTTAATTAGAGATTAATGTCAATTTGAGACTTTGTGACGATTTGACAAAGTCTCAAATTGACGTTGGTTTTCACTTGTGTCATTTCAGTAGTACCTACTGGTAGCATTTATGCATTTAAGGGTAAAGATTTTTTTTGACTGAAACAAAAAAGAAGATTATGACTGTTTTCTCCTCTGCGAACGGAGATGACTTAAGCTTCTAAACGAAAGTTTAATTAATTAAATTGAACTTACCATGTGCGGCATTTCTGAAACAAAACAAGTACTTTTTTTTCTACTTTCCATCTCAGTCAAAATAATGGTCAGAAACTAGGGTTTCCAATTTCGGTACACCGTTACATACACACAGGACTTGAAAACCGGTTTATTTTCCGTACCGGTTAGAGCCACACTTTGAGAGCCTAACCAATAATAAAGTGTACACTCGCAAAAAACCGCTCTGATTAACCGGATAAATATCGGAGTCACCTCGGCGCGCAAGCAGGGAACGAAATCTATTGACCGGTTACAAAGCGCTCTCTCGGTGGATAACGTTCCCAATTCGTTCGAACGTAACAAAAATAGTTAACCGGTTTAATCTAAATAAATACCGGTTTATTCGTAACCGGTTATAAGCCCTGCTTAAACCCTAGTCGTGTCTTATTATACATCTCCGGAGGGTCTTGACTTAATGTCGTATATCATATCCCCTGGATGGGGCAGAGGGCGTCCACAGTACGTCGCTATCCTGTCATCCAGGTCATCCCTGCGCCTTCGCTTCTGCAGTGATCGGCTGCCGCTAGGATTGCTTAGAGCGGCAACATTTTCATTTTCCTTGGGGATTCAAGTCTAGGGCTTGCCTTGGTATGTGATGGGGGTCCCTTCGGAGCGTGTGGCCTCCGATCTCCATCGGATCTCTGGAGGGTGCAGTGGGGTTAATTTTGCCGCAAAGCATCAATATCTTAAGCAAACCGTCCATTACTATACGTCTCGTGAAAATCCTGCATTTGCGTGTTTTTTGGTATTGTCAAAAGCGTTTGACATAGTATCGTACGACGTGTTATGGCTGAAATTACACGAGGATCGACTGTCCCCTGTGACGTCATCTCATTGCTTCGCAACGGCGTTGGTATGATCACATAAAAAAATGTGTTAAGTGTGCTGGCGCCTTGACCAGTTAGTACGTGATGCAGGGTGGATTTAGCCCCCCTACATAAATATTACGGGTCGTGGCGGGGTCGCCAACTGGGCGTGCATCCTAATTTTGAAGAGGACGGTCCGTAACACTGTATATTTTGTTTTGCCATACAGTGAATAAAGCAACAAGTACATAGTTTATAATACTAACACAATGACTTCGAGAATGTTCTTGGTGATCTCCTTTTCGCCAACCTTGAACTTGGCTTGGTAGTGACCTTCGAAATCTTTCGAAGCTTTGGGAACGGTAATCTTTATGTGTTTGGCCGCAGCGTCGTGCTGAAATAAATTAAATACTAATTTAATAAACAGACAAAAATTTGTAGTCTGTAAAGTCGGTTTAGGGTGCGTTTTCAATGAAACGGAGCGAAGCGGTGCTATGCCAAATGAACCAATCAGGCTGCGTCGCTGTTGAAACCAACACGAGTGAATTTAAATCTGATAACTTGGAAGAGAGATAGATGCGTCACAAGCCGAACGCTTAGGCCGATCGTGGTACCGGAACGTGACATTTTTTCCAGCGCTTAGCCGGCGTTCATCGATTTATAATAATCAGCACCAAGCGCGGGTAGATCGAATTGCGGTTACAAGATGTTGATACTCGCATCACCAGTTCCTTCGAGACCATGGACGTAACGCGACGTCGAAGAATTACGAACGAAAGGTAATTAAATAAATTATATTTATACGCGATTAAGCCCCGTTTTGTCGAGTTGTGATAATAAGTGAAAACCATGTAAGTTTAAAATCAATGTCCCCAATAAAACTTTACAGTTTCAATTAAATCTTTTTTTTAAATACTTTCAAGACTTACCCCTTAATAGTTCTGTAACGGAACCCTAAAAATGACATAAATATTTACCTCGAACGATGGTGCTCCGTCATCTCTTCTCGCGGCCGACTTCTTCTCTATCTTATGACCGTTAACGTAAATCTATAAAAATACAGCCAAATTTAGAATCACCTCCTTTTTTGAAGTCGGTTAAAACAAAGTGAAGAATGTCATTTTCACATAATTTAGCCGTTTATTAATCAATCATTTGTACAAACTAGCCAAAAAACGGAAAATGAAGATGCATTTTCAGATTTCTTTTCTATCGAAGAAATCTCAAAGAAACATGTTTCCGCGGTAGGCGCTGAATACGTTATATAGTCAAAAAACACATATCTGAAAACCAGCCTGTTTCATATTCTAGATTTGACAAATATCTCACTAAAAAATAGCTTAAATTTTCGATACACCCCCTTAAGCGTTAGACCTGTAATAACCACTGTAATATGTTATTTGATTTTTTTAAATCTATTTATTGTTTATTCTGGACTGGTTTAGTATTATTTACTGCTTTACGCTGGACACTTTGTGATCTAATTTTCTATAAGAGCTTGCCTCCTTACCCTTTCTGTACTCCATGGCTTGTAGAATCAGCCATGTAAAAATTCCGTAAACTTATTTTTTTTTAATTTTACCTCCTCCAGTTCAACCTCCTCCGCGGCAGTCTCGTATTTGAGTTCTGCATCAAGAGCAGCATCTTCAGCCACAGTCTCGGTCTTGTCCGGATCCTCCATCTTTATATCTGAACACGAAGACATCTCACTATACTATCATATCATTTATTGATAATCATAAAAAAAAAAACTTTTGTTGTCAAAACTGTGTATACAGGGTGTAATCGTTAAGTGTGGCCAGGTGATTATTCCGTAACTATTACAGATATCAAAAAAATACAATAACAAAAAAATCAAACTGATATAGAAAGTACGTTACCCAATCAGTAAAATCATTATTATCATATCATACGTAATCATGAAACATGATTAAGGTAAAATTAGTACTAGAACACTTAAAATAAAGAAAGTAAAACCTAATATTTTCTTCTGTTTCCGCAATTATTACCTACTCATATATTATCTCAATTGAATTCCCGACGTTTCGGAAGCTTTTCAGCTGTCCATGTTCACTGGTTGACCCGTGAAAATGAGATAACATTGCATACGCGATATAATCCGTTAAAATTGTTGTGTTTAAACTAAGTAAAACCTTTCTACTAATCTCATACTAAATATATAGGAGTGTTTAATGTAAAATTTTGGACACTTCTCGTTGGTTTTTAAAAAGTTATGGATGCCATTTTACTGATTAGATAACGTAATTTCGATATCAGTTTAAAGTTTTTTGATATCTGTAATAGTTAGGGAATAATCGCCTGGTCACACTTAACGATTACACCCGGAATAGTTAACATGTCTTAAATTGAACCCATTTCCAAAGTACAATATTCACATAACATTTTGAATTGATTAAAAAATATTATACAATATTTACTAATAAACTTAAAATTACACAAAATAATAATTTAAATCATAGAAACATTTGTCTAGCAGCCAGCAGATCTCGTTTTTTTCGATTCTATTTTCCGAGATGCAATCTCGTGGGCAGCCAATCTCGTCTGTGGAATCTCGACCGATCTTTGTCGTCGACACATTTTAACCATCGAGTTGAGAGCCTATTCGGATCATATAAAGTCGTATTAATGTTGTCTGAAAACGCGTATATTTTGATATATTAATTATTTTTTAAATTCATAAATATCCGAATGTCATATCGGTCAAGAATTAATGATGTGATGTAGCCATTTATTTACCAACAATTTTATTCACATAACACAAGCAGTATCTGCATACTTTTTGGCCAGTTTGTTTTATCTTTTTCAGTAACATTTTCCAGTTATATGTTTTTTTCTGAATTTAAGATAATTTGTCTTCTTTTTTTTATGGCACAGGGGGCAAACGAGCAGACGGGTCGCCTGATGGTAAGCGATCACCATCGCCCATAGACACTTGCATCACCGGAGGAGTCACAAGTGCGTTGCCGGCCTTTCAGGTGGGAGTACGCTCTTTTCTTGAAGGTTTGAAGATCGCATCGGTCCGGAAATACTGCATGCGGCAATTCATTCCACAGTTCAGTCGTGCGAGGCAGGAAAGTTCTAGATAAACGCACAGTTGTGGCCTGCCAACCATCTAAGTGGTGAGGATGGAAATATTGTCGCGTAGGACGATGGCGGAAAGATGCAGCTGGGATCAACCCGAATAATTCCTCGGAACACTCTCCGTTATACAAGCGATAAAAAATGCAGAGCGAGGCTACATCTCTACGCAGTGCCAAGGAGTCAAGCTGATCTTAAATACGCTGGCAACCGACGATACGAGTCGCTCTCCGTTGAATGCGGTCTAGAGGGAGAAGCTGGTACTGTGGAGTCCCCGAGACGGACTAAATTAAGTCGACCCCATTCTGAAACTTCTTTTAGGGCAGTTTCAACTTCAGACACAAGTTTGTTACGGCTCTCGATGACGTTATCCCGAGAAATATTGGCGCGGCCAGTGTAGGAGGCAGTACCGTGCTATCATCCACATAACAGTGAATGCCACAAATTTACAGCATATCGTTGATATGCAGAAGGAACAGCGTGGGCGATAACACACAGCCTTGAGGGACACCAGCATTCACAGACATGGATTCAGAGCACGCACCGTCAACTACGACCTTTATGCATCTGTCTGCTAGAAAGCTACTGACCCATTCACATAATTTCTCGGGAAGCCCATAAGATAGAAGCTTCGAAAGAAGTGCTTTGTGCCAAACCCGATCAAAAGCCTTCGCCATGTCCAAGCTAACCGCCAATGCTTCGCCCTTAGTCTCGATCGCCTGTGCCCAACGATGTGTCAGGTAAACCAGAAGGTCACCAGCTGAGCGACCTCTACGGAAACCATATTGTTGGTCACTAAGCAGTTGGTGGTCCTCTAGGTACCGAAGGAGCTGGCTGTTGATAATGGACTCCATTATCTTCGAGAACAGGGAGATTATAGCTATCGGCCTGTAGTTGGATGGGTTTGAGCGGTCACCTTTTTTAGGGATCGGGTGCACCAAAGCTGACTTCCATGAGATCGGGACTACGCCAGAAGAGTAAGAGAGCCGAAAAAGACGCGTTAAAACCGGTGCAAACTCTGGAGCGCACTTCTTCAACACAATAGGGGGAATTCCATCGGGCCCACTCAACTTATGGACATCGAGGGAAAGAAGTGCTTTACGCACTGACCTATGGTGGAACCGGACATCCAGCATATAGCTATCGTGCCGCGGTATTGTCGGCGGCTCGTGTCCCTCATCATCCAAAGTCGAGCTGGACGCAAATAGTTTGCCCAAGAGATCGGCTTTCTCCTTTGCGTCGTGGGCCAACGAATCATTTCCCATATCTAAAGGTGGAAAAGACGGCGTGCAGAAATTTCCCTGGACAGCCTTGGCAAGAGACCAGAACGCACGAGTTCCCGAAGGGAGGCGCTTTACTTTCTCGCCAATTCTGCCAATGTGCAACGACTTCGCTCTGGCAATATCCTTTTTGAAGGATCTGGAGGCAAAGTTAAACTCCTTTTTTTACGCGCTGGTCTTTTCATCCCGTACTGTCGCTGCATTTACCCAGGCTTGGTAACACTCCTGCTTTCGGCGCGAAGCCTTTTTGCTGGATTGACCAAACCAAGGTTGGGATTTACCACCAACGGGGACTGCAGAGGATGGAATGAAAAGTTCCATACCCTGAAGCACCACGTCAGCAATACAATCAGCAGCAACGTTGAAATCATCCAGCGTGAAGCAAACCTGCCTCCAAGGGTAGGATGCAAAGAAAGACCGCATCCCATCCCAATCTGCCGACCTGTAGGCAGATTGGGATGGGATGCGCCACACACGGCGGCTACAAGTTGCTTGCCGACGCGGTGGGCATGTTAGTGGCACCGAACTCCGGACCAGGCAATGATCCGAAGAGCCAAGTGGGGCTTCGACAGATGTTTTGTAGCCAGCCGGATGAGAAGACAGCAGAAGGTCCAACAGGGAAGATTCCTGGCTCTCCACATCGGGGATTCGCGTGGGCGCAGTAACCAATTGTGATAAGCCATATGCCAGAGCAAAGCCGTAAACAGATCTCCCCGCATGATCGGTCTTTTCATTTGTGTCGGAAAGTACTCGTATCTATCTGCTTTAAGTCACGTCTTCTTAAATAAAGTTTTTTTAAGGGTTCCGTATTCCAAACCCAAAGGGTAGAACGGGACCCCGCTAAGACTCCACTGTCCGTCCGTCTGTCTGTCTGTCTGTCCGTCTGTCACCAGGCTGTATCTCATGAGCCGTAAAAGCTAGACAGTTGTAATTTTCACAGATGATGTATTTCTGTTGCTGTTATAACAATAAATATTAAAAACGGTATTATTTAATGTCTGTCTGTCGAAGTCAGTAACCAATATAAAATGATCGAACACCCCGTACATTCTGCTTAGGAGTAGGGCTCTGCTAACACTGGATTTTAATAGATACGGCCGTTTGTAGCGTATATTTTGTACGGAACCCTCGGTGCGCGAGGCCAACTCGCTTGTTTGTTTTTTTTTTATTGAACGTTATACCAATGTACAGTCAGCAGCAGAGAAACGTGACCCCTGTGCCATATAATGTTAGTATGGCTGGGGGGTTATTATTATTATTGTTGATTTGTGGGCCTTCTGCATGCCGCTTCGACCATATTGTGGCAGCCCTTGATTAGAGTTCACTACTGGCAGGGGGGTTACTTTTCTCTGCAGCTGACTGAACTAAAATGAGGCACTAAACTCGATGGTTAAAGTCTGGCGAGTCACTCGTTCCCACCGTGTTCAGAAGATATGAATCATATTAATACATACTTATATCCTTAGTAATAAAATTGTAAAATCCAATTTTCTTACAAAATGGTCACCAAATTAAGAAAAATCTTATTATATCGATTAACGAATGTTATTACAAATATGGTCATTGATAACAGCGCCATCTAACGGAAACGGCTCGAAAAACCTCAACCATTATTGTAGAACGATAGTTGACTATACGGGGATGGTTACAGGATATTTTTACAAAATATATTTTTTTAACCTAAAAAAGTTAATCCAAAGCGTGCTTACCCTCAGCTAAAATTTGAATAAGGAGATATATTAGGAAGTTATACAATTTTGACACATAGGTACCGACAACTAGAGTCTGGCTACTGAAATATTACCCAAATTTTTGGCGCGAAATTAAAAAAATCTTCTGTTCGTCACACTTTGTGAAGTAGGAATTATAGTTTTGATATTAGAAAATATTTTGAATTTTCTGTACACACGTAAGGTACCTGAACCTAAGGAAATAAGTAAATAAAATATACGTTGACGTGCACTTAAAGTCAGCTCACATAATTACTACCACTATATGTACAGTACAGTGAACGATAAACACATATGTTTACACTTTCTCACCATATACCAAGGCGAAAAATAAATAAGATCTAGCTCGATAATACCATATAATATTAATCCATCACCAATGTCTGTGGTTTGGTTAAGTAGGTATAAACATGGGATAGGTTAGAGCATCCTTTATCTATGATTTGAACGTCGTTGCATTGAGCTTACCGGCATCTGAAAAATACAAACCACACGTTTAAAATAAATGATAATAAATCTTGTACTTAGTGATAGTGCCTGGTATAATGTATATAATATGTGGGGCAATAAATTTTCATATTTATGTACACAATTACGTCCACCCTTTAATACGGTAACTCATGGACACTTCGGCACCAGACGTCATCCGAGTTTCCCCGATGGCAAAACATTATTCAATACATCTGAAACCGTTTAGACAAGATATGTCTCTAGTGATATGGAAGCGATATAAACGCTCTGAATAATTAATTAAATTAAATTATTTATTTTACATTTATTTCGGATGTCATCCATAAATTATTAATAAAAATGGCCTTGAGAACTATGTTAGTTGCTTTCAAACAGTCATGTATATACCATCGTATTTTTATTTTTCTATACATTGAGAAATTACTATCACTTTACAGGTACAACCAATGTGTCAATTGTCATTTTACTTCTCATAGTAAGCATTATAGCTTGCCAACACCACTGTACCGCGCCTTAGGTATGCCCCCCCCCCCCCGTCTATATAGCGCATACCTAAGGCGCGGTAAAAGCGGTATTGGTCAAACGATAGTCCCCTGCGTGACGTGTAACTTTGTCCAGTGCAATATTTTACAATATTGGACTGTTATAGGTACGCCTCCGCCACCGCGCCGCATTAGTTTAGCGACTCGCTTGCGCATACTGGCATGAAAGTCATCTATTCGGTCCTCCGCGAACATCCCCGATGCGCTCCAGTAACGCAGCAATCCTAGAATAATGACTCCGATACTTACTGTCTATAACAGCCAGAACCTTCTCGACATCTTTTCCATCTACATCGAATTCACCCATGTACACGCACGAGTCAGTGTCTTTGAAACTGGAAACAACGGTATTAGGATTAATTTTAAAGTGGATGGGCGGCATTGGAACGCAACCCCGTAGATGTCAGCTATCTGATTCTGGTGGGATATCATAGAAATAATAACCTCAAACTGACTTCCATACTTGCAAGATGTAAAAGCTGGCTTATGCCCCGCTCTTGTTCTTGGTCACTTGATGGCACGAAAGTCTGTGCCCCAACGCATCGACATCACCACCGCGGGGGCACCTATATGGTGCACCAATAGGTACTCCCAAATTAAGATAATATCTTAAGCGCAGTATATCGGTATACCAAAAAATTGCGCCATTGCAACTCATTTCCTCAGAATTCTCGACAAGAAACTGATAACGGTTGAAACGTCTGTTTTTTTAATTATTTATTATCATTATTACAAAATAAATAAACGGTTATTTTAATAGCATCGTTAAACCTACTGGAGGTTTGTCTTGATGCTTCATTCCGCAGTATGTTTATTGCAGTGTATTATTATTTATTTTTCTCTTCATTCATTTTAATTCTTAAGCTATGCCTTTTATAATACGCATATAAAAAGTAAAACACAAAAAGCAAATACAAAATATAAACGTATTATAAAATCCTAACCTAGGGTGCCGCCGGCAGCGGGGCAGGGCTCAAGCTACCGGTGGTTAGGGCTGCACAGAGACGAACCTCCTGACAATGCGCGCCGTACCCAGGATTACTGCCTTCTGTATCTGACCCATGATCCAGCCATCTAGCGAGAGTCTCTTAAGATGTTGGTCGAGACTTTTCGCCATAAGACCGTATACGGCCATGGCCGGTTCATGGGTCTGGAACAGAAGGAGCATCCTGTCCCGGTACGCAGACAGGTGGGTTCCCCCCTCTGTAGCCCCATAGTATGCGCGCATGACGTTCTCGTTATTGGCTTGAGACCATCGCATGCGACGCACTACACCACCGGTAGCGGGAGCCGTGGGCGGAGCAGGATGCCCCGCAGGCCCCAAGCGTGCCGGCAGCGGTGGGCGCCCTCGTCGCGCAGGCGGTTGTGGCGGTGGAGGCCGCGGCCCGCGCTCATCGCTTGACTCACTGTTTTCGTCCGGGGTAGTTACGTTTTACGAAAATCTTGATGTTTCGAGTTTCGTCCTTATTAAAGTGAAAATCTTCACTAAGAAACTAAAAAATCAATGTTTACTCTATAGCGGCATCTCTAGCTAACATGTGGCAACTGTGTAGTTCGCTCTGTTAGGGTGAAAATTTAGTTTCATATATGCTCACCAGGTGCGCTGACGGCAGAAAAGCCGGTTAAAATGCATAATTCAAAGATCTTGTAACAAATAGTGACTAAAAATTTAAAACAAGCTGACTGGGCTCTGTAGCTCAATTGGCAGAGCGTAAGCCCCGGCAAGGCACAAGGCCCTGGTTTAAATCCGGTCGGAGTCTAGAATTTTTTTCATTATTTAAATCTTTATATTAATAAGAAATTACACGCTAATTTTAATACCAACATTAAACCAGTCTTCATTCCGTAATCAGTAAATCATATCTAGGCATCGGAAATTCGGATGCTTTTATAGCTAAACTTCGGCCTTAGTACCAACACCGCGTAGATGTTGACTAGCATGGAGGCGGACTCTATTTAATTTTACCAACATAATTCCCGGGATTTACCGGCATACTAGACATTAGTATAACATCAATACATACGTATCAAGGTATTAAAGAAACCCAATTTTAGTAGTTCCTGTTTACAAAATTGTATTTAATTCACGTGTTTCATTTAACAAATAGACTTCATAACCTAAATAATTTAAAAAGGTACTAACCTTAAATTTTATTAATTAAGAAGCCGAGTCCATAGGTACTTGCTTAGCTTTTTCCAGGGTTTTGCTAGTAGTAAGTATAAAAGCATCCGAATTTTCGATGCCTGACATATCACTACAAAAAACTATTTTTTTTCTGAAACTATCCTTGCTACTGATGACTAAAATAAATAGACTGATTTAGATTGAACGAATTACCCTTTAAATCCGTAATGGATCTTCTTCTCCTCGTCAAACTTGATTTTGTCCTCGATGGCTGCATCTTTGCACTTGACCGACTTCAACTTGCAACTGCCACACTCGTAGGTAGCTTCATGCGTGCATTCATCGCTATCTTCATGGCATGATGCCTTGTAAATGTCCAGTGTGATATCTGAATAAGAAACAAAATACATTTATTCGAGGTCATACATAGGTATGGAGTCATCCTAAGAGTCGTGAAGTTGGGAGTCTCGCTACTACATTAAATAAATAAATAACACGGGGCAATCTTACACAAATCGACCTAGTCCCAAACTAAGCAAAGCTTGTACTATGGGTACTAGGCGACGATATGCATAATATATAGATAAATTATAATACTTAAATACATAGAAAACATCCAAGACCCAGGAACGAACATTTGTGCTCATCACACAAACACTTGCCCTGGCCGGGATTTGAACCCGGGACCGCATGCTTCGTAGCCTTCATGGGCCGTTGTACAAGCCACTGAGCCAAACGTGTCGTCAGAAGATATGGAGTCATCTTAAGGGTCGTGAAGTTGGGAGTCTCCCTACAATATTGATTTTAATTCCTTCGTGGTGATAGTTCCGACACACAAACTCGCGGTCTATACAAAGGAAGAATTCTGGCTGAAAGGTGTCATGTTCCGGCGTTTCTGCGGTTGGATACGAAACCTCGAACGCGAACACATCGCTGTTTCAAATGTGACCGAGGTGTTTAGTTTATTTTTACTGTTCCAATTTTATTTATATGTATAATAGTCTATAAGTTAATACATGAGCCACGTTGCCTGAATTAAACGATTCATTTCATAACTACAGCAACAGAAACATTAAAAGTAATAAAATAGAATAATGGATTAGTTCCTATGCGACTGCGAAACAGTGTCTTGGTTAGATATGACAATAAGTTGACGGTCAACATCTCTTGCATCACCTGATGATGCCTCGTAGAGGCGAAACACGTGTCGAGGATACTGTCTGGTGGTGGTTTGTTGTATTTGCATGCGTATTTTTTTTGTGGAAGTTGCATGTAAATATGCGCATGTGAGCACAATTTATTGTACAATTTCACGCTAAAGCATAGGAACTATAATCCATTAATCTAATATGGAATTCCGCAAAGTCACGCCTGAATCTATCAATTATTTAAAATAGAATTATTAGAATAATCAAAAGAAAATAAAATAACTTATTACAACTAAGTATGCCCCGAAATGGTCCCACCTCAGCCTAATGCTGGGTCGAAAACCAGCGCTGATCTTCCGACGAGACTATAGGTGGTGCCCCGAAAAGCTGTATGTACGCACGAAACCATTTCTATTACGTTCGCAGCTTTAAAAAAGCTGTCAAGTGTCAAATGGGAATAAAAATACATAAACACTTAAATAGAAAATGGATTCTTGTCGTCCATATTGGACGGGCGATATGGATCGGTGTGGAAAAATAATTATCATTATTATGAAACCGTACCCTGGCTTAAAATCTTGACGCTCGAGCATCAGTGGCGGTTTTTTGTCTGCTTAGCCCTAAGGTTGACTGGTAGAGAATGTTCTATAGCATTAAGTCCGACTTTTGAAGTTTTTCTTTATGCAATAAAGATCAAATAAATACAGATGTTAAAAAGCAAATGATTATGGTCATTAAGTTTTAAGTCAGTAAAGTTAGGCTTTTATTCCATTTCTTATAGAAACTGCCTTTCGGAATCGCAGTAAAATCTAGGTATCATAATAAAAATGTGCCGCATTATGGCCAGATGAAGACGTAAACTTGTGTACTCACCACGGGCAGTAAAAAAGAAAGATCTCTATCGCATATTTACAACCCTCGTCTGCGGCTCGGGTCAAAAATACCTGCGATTTCGGGCTTTCTTTCTTTTACAGCCCTTGGTAAGTAATGTACTATTAAAATGTATGTTATTGTACGTACCATCCCCCTGATGTTCTCCTCCTGTAAAAAAAAAACAAGTAATTTTACTTTACTTTATTACTCTCTTTAATGTTAAGAATCGCCCAAGTCTGAGTTTGACTCGCGCGCCCAGGGTTCCGTACAAACTTTCATTTGTTCAAACTTTACTAGGTTAAGTTTGCACGCATTTTGGTCGCATATAAATAAGGTGCTAAATTAACCTGGCAGCAGTTTTTTATTGTTAGAGGTGGAATTTGCAGCTAACTAAAATTCGGCGATACTAAATTATGCGTATTTAGGTTCGGACAAATAAGAAGATCAACATTCGGCGAAATCAAATTATGCGAAACCTGTTTGGCGAAATCAGTTTCGGACATAAAAAATATGCAGAATAGATAGCACCGACTTATTATAATACACGGTGCCCGCGAGGAATGGCAAAGATTTTAACCGCGCATTATTTAGGTCATTAGGATCAAAACATGTTATATGAACCCCAGGCAAATCCGGCTTAGTTTTGAAGATGTTATCAATTTTCATGTAAACAATTTATTGTGATTACTAAAGTACATCAAGCTCTTTTGATCGCACATATGTAGCCAAGTTTCGCGTCGCTATTGACAGAAATCAAAGTGACCGCTACTCCTTACTAAAATTATCCTTTTCTCAAAAAATAATCGTTACTATTCTATTAAAAGGGATCATTTTCATAGAAAAGCAAAAGTTATTCAATTTTCATGTATAAAAATCGACTAAACTAGATTTTCTTTTTATTGCTGAATTTGACTTCGTTAATTTTTTTTTACTCCTAATGGCCTCAGGAATGCTTGATTAAAATCTTTCCCATTCCTCGCCGGCACCGTGTATAAAGCCTCGTACTCGTAGTATTATATATAAATATCCTTAAATACAAAAATAACATATTACCTGAGTGCTCTTTGTCTGTGAATAATTAATTTTAAATTAAAACTTGCCTGCATTGCTCTTTTCTAATAGTTAATAGCTGATTGACTTGTAATTATATGATATTAGAATTCATAAATATAAGAGCAAACTACATGAGTGTTCACCAATGAGAAAAATATTTAAACTGCTTCATTTCATTAATCTCTTGTAATAAATATCACGGTCAGTAGATTTTCGTGTATTAAAATGCGTCTATATATTTAAAAAGGACCGGTCAAGTGCGAGTCTGACTCGCGCACCGAGGGTTCCGTACAAACTTTCACTTATTACGACTTAGATAACTTGCCGTTAGAGTTAAGTTTGCCTCTGGTATCTATATATAGGCTATATGTATATATCCACATTTTCCTTAATAAAACGAAATCTAATCACATTGCCCCCCCCCCCCCTTCATATTGGTCGTTTTTTTTTAAATAAAAATATATTTTATAATGTTTCCTTCGCAATACATGTGAGCTGACCATGTTTATAAATATTCCAAATTTCAAATAGATAGCATAAGCAGTTTTTGAGATACTGGCGCTTTAATAGTCGGACAGACAGACAGACAGACAGACAGACAGACAGACAGTCGCACCATAAGGGTTCCTTTTTTACCTTTTTGGTACGGAACCCTAAAAACGGGTGTGTAATATTTCTTAGAAAGACAAATCGCAATCGCTCGCAGCAACGAACAAAATTTCAATGTATCACTAGAATAATCATTAGGTATATTTTATGTGTAGAACATATTTTCCCACAGTATAATTTTCAGTGCAAATTTCGTATACTCTACACTTATTATAATGAACATTTAAAAGAATGATCAAGAAACATGCGATCAAAAAATTCGTCCCGGCATCAAATTGACGAAGCCCCGATTCGCGGGGCTCTTATTTTCAGTCTAAGGGTAGAAAGATAACGAACAAACGTAACTCGGTAGTCGGTAGCATTTAGTACTAGTCGATGGTACCTAACACGGTTTCTAGATTTTGAAAATTATACGAAAAATATAATATACCTACTACGAGTGCATTCTAAACGTTTATTAATAACTAGAAGATGCTTCGTTCGCGTATTTTCTACTAAATGTGCATCTACGAAATTTGAAAATTCTGCCAAAAATATTTGCCTACGGACATATAAAAACAGATCACTAGTCTGATTTAAAATGAAGGGCATCCATTAAAACATAATTACCTGTGTGTTCTCCTCCTATAAGTGAAAAGTTTGAAGTAGAATTGTGATCATTAAGTCTCTCGGAGGTGTGTATTCTATAGTTTCCTCGATATCTCGATACGAGGGAAAGGTACAAAAGTCACGAGTGTTTAAAAAAAAATATCTAAACAACAAGATAACGTGTACTATCGTGGAAAGATGTAAAATAGACACCTCTGAGATAGGTACATTATATTTCCTATTACTTTATAATATTTTTTAATGGTTATTCGTTTTTTGTGACGCTAATTACTACGAAATTGTGCGTTAAAGACGCCTATTAAATCGCAAAATTGAAATCACAGATTTTAATACAATTTAAATACTACCTGAGCGTTCTCCGGCTGTGAATAATAACATTTTAGGATTAATTTCATTTCACTTCACTACTCGTGTATAATGTGTAACATCGATATTCGTGCTATTAGCCGGGTGATATGCAGAAAAAAAACATCAATATTCGCCATAACAAAGCGGGCAAAAATATCTGCCTAACGGCCCCAGAAAAATAATCGTTTCAGATATTTATGCGCTGTACAAAATTTTGTAAGGAAAAATATCTCCTCTGTGTTACAATATCGCATTGGGTTCACAAACTGTAATGAATTGTCTGTGTGGAAAAAAAAGTTAAGTTTTATGCCATTTTGAGCTATTTGGTGAAGATACTGCACTTCTAATCAATAGTTTTTAATCCCAATAAGATAAACCGGCACTTCGACAAAAATCTAACAAAGTGATGTGGAATAAATGTTCAAATAATGGACCTTTTTGGTACATTCCTGTAGTCAACATAAATTATGTCACGCTAACAGTTACAGTACGATTACTTTGGGTTTACCACTGACATATGCAATTATTCCATTGGATATTCGATTTTAACACTAATTTAAAAGAGTTTACATTACTTACACACTGTCTAAACGTCGTTTGTTTGTAATAGAAACTCTTTTGTATTAGTGTTAAAGTTGAATATCCAATGGAATAAAAGCATATGTCAGTAGTAAACTCAAAGTAATCGTACTATAAATGCTGTTCCTGAAAATATGCAGAAAACATCCATGTATACTTATTGTTAGGTTTTAAAGATTTTAAAACGGTCCAAAAATAAAAGGAAGGAGGCAATTTGGCCATCCAGAATTATGACAATATAAAACTGTTTCCCTTTTAAACTTCATACTTTCTGAGCGTTTTGACAGTTCATAAAAAGAAACTAATTTGATTTGTCAGTCAAGTCCCCTATTATATACTCGACTCGATATTTTCTTTTCCTTTTCGACGCTTTGACAAATAAAATAAGTTTCTGTCAAAACTTTCATTTTTGTGACAAGCTTTTATTGCCGACTGTACTTTTCTTTGAACATCCATCAACTACTCACCGAGACGATTCGAAAGAGCCCAAACTCGGTAGGATTGAGTTATTTTATTACAGAGTTCCTATGCCCACCTTCCTGCTCCATCATCAGCTCTATGGTATCATATTATTGCATTGTCACCAAACTTACATAAGTATGCCAAATTTTAGCTTAATTGGAATTTGGAATCCGGGAAGTAGGTCAAATTTGACTTGCAAGATTGTACCCGAACAAACATATTACGTACATACATACTTAAATAAATTGCAAGTTAAATAAAAGCTTGTAAGAAGAGTCACTAATACGCCACGACATAATTAAGTTTCACGCTAACATGACCCGTATGTCAATGGGCGTCGGTCTACATCCGTCTAAATGCCTTGACCCATATATCGGTCGTAGGCGTTGACCCTACGGTGCGGATATACGCGTCGTTGGCGTCCAAAAGGTTTAACGAGGAAATCTCAAGATAGTTAAAAATTAACAAGTCCTCAAGCGGCGCAAATATGCAAACATAAATAGTGGTTGAACGTTTGAGCCGTTTGGGGTTAAGACCCTGGGGTCCTGGGGGGAAAGCGCCCACAGGGTGTTTAAGGAGTGCAGCTGAAGAATGAATGAATTGACACGTTACCAGAGGGCTGGCTCATATCTGGCACAGCGGCTCAGTATTGCCATATAACGTGGCAATACTGCCAGCCATCTGGGCACGTCGTTGCCAATCGACGGCGATCTGGGGCAATTTTTCTATTTATAGGTTATCTTTACGTCTAGTTTTAATTTCTAATTTTATTTTTTTTGTATTTATTGTAAGATAGTTTAATTGTTTATTATGTGTTTCATTAAAGAACCGTGTCCAAAAAAACAAGTTAAAATCCTTTAATAAAAGTAACAAGAAACTACCTGTCTTTTCTCCACCTGTGAATATTAAAATTTAACTTAAATATTTTAAGAGACCCCAGCAAGTGGTTCTCCATACAAACGTAGTTACGCTCTCATTTTAAAACGACCAGCTAGTTTGCTTTGTAACTTTGCACTTAGAATAACTTAAGGTATATGTAGGCCTGTAATTAGTTTATCTAGCTTCAAATACCATAGTAAAAAAATATAGTGAATTTTAGATTTTCATACAAAACTTGTTTTTGCCGTATTTTGTTTATTTTATAAACTGGAGCCATATAAACTAACTACAAGCCTAGATATACCTCATGTCATTGTATATGTAAAGTTCCGTTACAATCAAACACGTAGAGTTTTAAAATGACAACGAAACTCCGTTTGTATGGGAAGGTGAAATTCGGCCGAGCTTGCGGGGGACTCTTAATAAATCGCTTCTAAGATATTTTGATTAATATTGTATTTCAGTGAATACATTTTTGTGTATTAAAATCCATACAAATAAAAATAAACTACCTGAATGATTCCCTCCGCCTGTGGATATATTCATTTGTTTAATTAAGCTATAAAAACACTTCACTTTATTAAGTACTCTATAAAAAATTGTGTGTTAAAATTCCTAAATTATAAGAAAAACAACCTACCTGAGTTTTCTCCGCCTGTAAATATTACATTTTGACTAAAGTCACTTCACTTTATAACTCTGCATATATGCTATTTAGCAGTGAAATTAAATTGAAGCAATGAAATGAAAAAAAATGTTTATAAGTTTGGGGAAAATGGGTTACGTATAGGTATATTTATTTATTTATTTATTAAATCTTTATTGCACAAAAGAAAACTTATTGTACAAAAGGCGAACTTAATGCCATAAGGCATTCCCTACCAGTCAACCTTAGGGCAAAGCAGAAAAATTGTAGGCGGTGCTGAGGCTTGTGTAATTACAAAAACACATATTTATATACTTTATTATAATATATTCAACTTATTCAGCATGCAAACTTGATTAAAAGCAAATATGTACGTGTACGTACGACTGAAATCACTTCGATACTCTAATAAATATTTCAGAAGGCAATATATATTTGTGCCATTAATCACAATATTGTATTTTCACCGAACTTACAAAAGTATGCCAAATTTTTGGCTCCACCGGAAACTGGGAAGTGGGTCAAATTTACCTCGCAAGATTGGACCAATCAGAACATATATATATACTAACACGTCAAGTGAAATAAAACCTTGTAATTCAACCAGTTTGCAGAAAATTTCAGTTACTAGTTTTTTATACTGAAAACGCACTTGAATAAAGCTATTTTAAAGGTAAAGGAAGGCAAGGTTAGGTAGCATACTTCTAAATAAGTAAAATTATACTACCTGAATGTTCTCCGCCTGTAATCATCAAAATTAAAATTAAATGACTTATTTATCTCTTTTAATCAAAAAAAAAACAGTTGGAGCAAAAACCGCCAAACCCAATTGGGACTTGGCCGGCCACGTAAGTAAGCACCTGAACAGGTGGGCTTATATACCCGGTGGGTACTCAGGATGGGTAGCGACGGCAGCCCGAGCCGGAGATTGCAAAACGACCTAGTTGCGTTCCTAGACATCTGCAGCTTCTCCTGGACGAAGCTGCTAATAGGGACTTGTAGGAGGAGCCTTTGCTCAGCATTGGGACACTCTTACGTGTGTAACCTGAATATATGAAAGAATTGGGAAACTACGAAGTGTCTTCACTTCCAAGATATCTCAGTGCTTGAAGCCAAAAGTTTTCAACCATTGCGTATGACCTTCGGAGTCGAGATGTGGTCTCTAACTTTTAAGGAAGCTCAGAGTCACTCAGCGAGCTATGGAAAGGGCTATGTGCGGGATCTCTCTACGTGATCGAATCGTAAGCAAACTGAAGTGGCAATAGGCAGGGCACATAGTTCGAAGAACCGATGGCCGTTGGTGCAGAAAGGTTCTCGAGTGGTGACCGCGTACCGGCAAGCGCAACGTGGAAGGCCTCCCCTCAAGGTGGTCGGACGACCTGTTTAGGGCTGCCGGGACTCGCTGGATACGGGCCGCCTCTATCCAGCCCACGTGGAAATCTATTGAGGAGGTCTGTGTTTTTTAAGTCCTTAAAGCCAAAACTAGTGAACATATTGATTTTTCGATCTAGAAACCAATTGGTTCAGAAAACGGGATCACTTAACATAACATTTTAATTACTGAACGCACTAACCTAAAGGTACTGATAGGAAAGTTAAACCTGATTCTGTACAAATTATATACAAAGTAAAAACATATTACATACCTGAGTGTTCTCCGCCTGTGTAAATTGAAATGAAAATAAAATTACTTTATTGTACTTCGTTACTATCTTCTAATGGAACTTCAGTCAAAAATATAGTTTTTTTCTGCCACCAACTAATGTAGAAGTCGAGATCAGAGCCAAACTAATTGGGAGAATAGCACTGATAAGATTGGTGACACACTTATTTCTATTGTGATATAGATACAAATCACACGATACTTCCTGATTACGCGTCAGGTGCGGTAGCGAGCACTGTGACGTACGGATCGAATTTATCTATCTGACGCGTAATCAGGAAGTACCGGGTTCGAGTCCTAGTGTGACCACCTGGAGAGCAATTTTATTTTTATTTGCGCTTTGATTTGTATCTATATCACAATAGATAATGTGGTGTTAATTTTCCCGCATTAAAAACACAGAACCCCAATAAACTTGTGGTTCATATAAAGAGAAGAGACACTAATTTCTTTCTCCTAGTAACTTAAATAATCCTAAGTATCTCTAGGTACGCTTCATGAAAGGTAACCTCCCGTTGTAGATTAGTGGATTATAGTTATTTTGCTTCTCCGCGAAATAGTGTCTTGGTTAGATGTAGGAGATGCAGGAGATGTTGTTGGTACGGCGTCCACCCGAGAATTCAAAAGTTTTGACTGCCAACATCTCCTGCATCACATGGTGATGCCTCGTAGAGAGGCGAAACTTGGTCGAGGATTATACTGTCTGGTGGTGGTTTGTTGTATTTGCATGCGTATTTTTTTGTGGAAACTGCAAGAACATATGCGCATGTGAGCACAGTTTATTGTCTAAACTAACCAAGACACTATATTTAGTGAAAAAGCAAAGGAACTATAATCTCTTAATCTAATATGGAATTACGCAAAATAACGCCTGAATCTATGAATTATTTAACATCCCGTTGTCTCTTAAACGGATGGACATGTTCATACTTCCACTCCTCACCTACGATGCACAGACTTGGTCTCTAACAGAAAGGGCCATGGATCGTAATCTATTAGGTGTTAAGAGTCCCCGGTAAGCTCTCTTCTCCATACAAACGTAGTTACGCTCTCATTTTAAAGCGACTAGCTAGTTTACTCTAAAACTTTGTACTTCGAATAAGTTAAGGTATATGCAGGTGTGTAATTAGTTTATGAAGCTTCTGATACGATAGTAATTTAAGTTTTACATACAAAACTTGTTTTTGCTGTATTTCGGTTGTTTTATAAAGTGGACTAAACTAATTACAGACCTAGACATACGTGTCATTGTATATGCAAAAGTTTCGTTACAATCTAACACGTAGTTTTAAAATGAGAACGAAACTCCGTTTGTAAGGGGAAGGTGAAATTCGGCCGAGCTTGCCGGGGACCCTTAAACTAATGGATCGAATCCGGAACACCACGCTACGCTCCAAGAGCCAAATCATCGACTTAGCTCGGAAATCGGCCAAGTTGAAGTGAGTCTGGGCTGGCCATATCCACCGCACGCCGAACCAGTGGGCCAAGATAACAGATTGGAAGCCAAAAGATAAAAGTA
This sequence comes from Hedya salicella, assembly GCA_905404275.2. Classification (NCBI taxonomy): domain Eukaryota; kingdom Metazoa; phylum Arthropoda; class Insecta; order Lepidoptera; family Tortricidae; genus Hedya; species Hedya salicella. The sequence continues at coordinate 7,735,936 of FR990120.1, forward strand.
AAGTCATCTTACCTGTATGATCATCGCCTGTAAATATAAAAGACCAGATTTAATCACTTCACTTCGGTACCAGTGTGTCAACACTTTAGTACTCTGTTTTGTCACAAAATGATTCTGTGCATTATTTAATTGTCAGCGTGCTGTTTTTTAATGTTAGGAAAATTAAATTTTCGCCGTTCGGAAATTAAGGTTTTGCAGTCCTGTGTCTCGCTTGTTCCTTGATGAGATGTATTACAGGATCCCAAGCTGGTGGTAGTGACAATCCATCTTCTCTATTGAAATTAGGATGCTTTTTAATCTCAATAGCCTCGCGTAGCATCCTTCATCGCGTAGCATCGCGTAGCATTAATTTCCGAACAGTGTAAAATATCTTATCTGTTTAAAAGTAGTTTAATAGTCTCTGTTTTTTAAATAATATAATTAGTAATGAGGTAGCCTGGGAGTTTTTCTTTGCAGCGTTTCTTTCCTCCTCAGTACGCCTCATTTGTGAAATGCTGTTTGGTAAATTATTAGAATAAAATAATTAAGCCCTTCTGGCAAATGTCTAATTGTCTTTACAGCTTAGGCCCATCTGGCATGTATGTACACCTTTATTTGTGTTTTTTTTTTAATGGGAAGTTTGCACAAATTGTAACTTTGACAGAGGAAAATACATCTTTTCTCAGTCCTCCCGTGCCCATGGAAAGCTGGAAAGCTTCCGAAACGTCGGGAACTAAAATGAGATAATATACGCGATATAATCCGTTAAATTGTTTTATTTCTATAAGTGGATTGTCACGATATTTATTTGTGGGTGCGTATGAAGTGCTAGCTTTGTAAAAGACATTGGTTTGTTTTCACTGGCACACTTTATATACCTTAAAATATTAAAAACAAAAAAATCATTTTTTATCTATTTGTATTTTATTTATTTATTAGTGTATCTTTATATGCATTGTTCCTTTATCTTTTTTTCTGGCTTTGATTTATAATTTTGTCTCATCTTCTTGTGCACCACTTACTCATTGGTTGCTTACTTTGCGCCATAGGCTGTCTAGAAGAGATCGCTTAGCGATAAGACCGCCTGTTGTTTATCTTTTCTCATACTATTTTAGATTTAAGTGTCTTATTATGTTATGATCTTTTGGTATGCAATAAAGAGTAATTATATTGTATGTTTAATTAACTTACCACTATTAGCATCCTTACTCGGATCGCTATAAAAAATATATAACAAATCAGAAAAAATGTGCATTCCTTCACAAAATATTATGAAAAGTATGAAATTGAAAATAAAGTACGCGCCCGGTACAGAAGATGGTAGATCCTTTTTCGAAAATCATTTTCTGTCTAATTTCACTTCCCAACAATCCTTTGGCAGTATTTTTATTTGGCAAACTAATCAATAGCACCCGTGGAGTCCAGATGCCTACCAATCAGTGAGAGCCTTATCAAAAATAATCATAGACGTCACCGACCATTGAGCTAGCTCGTTCCTCGCTCGAAGTATTGGCATATGAATACAGCGGGGAACGCAGCCAGTCTACTGGGAATCCCAACCACTGGGTTCGTTCTGCGCGATTTTACTTATTAAAGGTGTTTTGAATATTGTACCTAATTGAAAAAAAAATGTCATAATATCTTAATACAACATCATAGAAGATACTATCGTAACATGAAATGATACTATACTAACAGTGTGACCTCCATGATATTCTTCGTGACAAACTGGTTCCCGAGCTGGAACTTGGCCTGGTACACGCCAGCATAGGCCTCCAGGAACGGCCCAATGTGAATGTTGATAGAGCTCCCACTCGCCTGTGTAAACAAAAAAAGGTTATTCATGACCATTATCATTTTATTCCTCTTCATCATCAGCGGCACCATCGTTGTTACCATCATAATCGTTAACATTGTCATTATCATCATCGTCAACATCATTGTGACGTGTCCGGTTGCTATGATAGGTATCTAACAGTGAAAAAAACACTGGTATCACAAAAATCTTTACTCTCCATATAAATATTGGTCTCTTTTCTAAATGTTGATCACTATTTTCTTCTGCTCCAACTCCTACTTCTTCTTCGTTTCCCACTTCATCATCGACAGTATTATCTTCGTCAACAACATCGTGGTGTCGCAAAAATCTTGTTCTCCAAATAAATATTGGTCTCTTTTCTAAATGTTGATCACTATCTTCTTCTGCTCCAACTTCTACTTCTTCCTCGTCTCTCACTTCATCATAGACAGTATTATCTTAAGCAACAACATCGTGGTGTCACAAAAATCTTTTTCTTCACATAAACATTGGTATCTTTTCTAAATGTTGATCACTATTTTTTTCTGCTCCAACTCCTACTTCTTCTTCGTTTCCCACTTCATCATCGACAGTATTATCTTCATCAACAACATCGTGGTGTCACAAAAATCTTTTTCTACAAATAAATGTTGGTCTCTTTTCTAAATGTTGATCACTATCTTCTTCTGCTCCCACTTCTACTTCTTCTTCGTCTCTCACTTCATCATCGACAGTATTATCGTCATCAACAACATCGTGGTGTCACAAAAATCTTTACTACAAATAAATATTGGTCTCTTTTCTAAATGTTGATCACTATCTTCTTCTGCTTCTACTTCTACTTCTTCTTCGTCTCTCACTTCATCTTCGACAGTATTACCTTCATCAACAACATCGTGGTGTCGCAAAAATCTTTTTCTCCAAATAAATATTGGTCTCTTTTCTAAATACTGATCACTATCTTCTTCTGCTCCAACTTCTGCTTCTTCTTCGTCTCTCACTTCATCATCGACAGTATTATCTTCATCAACAACATCGTGATCTTTACCATCATCAACACGTGAAATATGTATTCACATAGTCTAATGACGGCGACCCCTACACAGGGGTTGGAACCGGTATAGATAAATCTTCTAAAATACACGCTATTTCTGGAATGATTTAAAACTGTATTTAGGAGAAGGCAAATTTCTTTGGAAACACCTAATTCTATTTCTAGAATTTAATACAATATTCGAAAATGTCGATGATAAAATAAACGAAAGAAAACCGGTTATTTTGTTTGTAGAGAATACCGGTTTCCGAGCCCTGCTCCTACATTCTCCGTTCGTGAGCACAGATGTGGCTCGCAAAACCAAACTTGGTTTTGAATATCCGGTCGCACTGTGCTCATTAAAGGAATACGTGAATATATAAAAAATATTAATAGAAAGTGTTCTTAGTGAGTTACCTCCTTTACTACATACAGAATACTTACTTGGAATAAAGCTTGGCTGCTAGAACTAGATCTTCTAGAGGACTGATCCAAACTGATACCATTCACGGTCACCTGCGGATAAAATTATATTAAAATAAATAGTTATTATAAGTGGATATGAACCTGCGACCTCTTCTCTAACGCTGAAGTACTCTCACCAACTGAGCTATCGAAACTTTACCTACAGGTCGTTTCACAAGAGCTGGCGCGGATTTTGTATGCAACGAGAACTTATGCGCATTCATCACTCTCTTATGATCCATCTCTCTTATCCAATAAACGCCGAAAGAACGTTGCTCAACAAAATATCATATTTAACACCCGATTTGCCCATAGATTTTATTGTTTCCTTGGTACTTATTTCTATAATAAAGCAAATGCCAAATTAAATATTTATCCATTACCCAAAGAATTATGTAAGAATATTGTATATAATTGGCTGCAGAGTCTTGATTATAATGTTACCGAGCGACTTTTGTGCACAACCGCATAAACTTTGAATACCTACACTAAGACCACGTATATAATTATATATATAATTTAGTATACACAGAATGGTAACCAAGCACACATACACACACACACAGCCACACACACAAACACACACACAGACGCCGACACACACACAGACTCACACACACACACATACACACACAAGTTGACTTACAGATATAGATAAACTTGCTGCTACTTATAAAGTTATTGCCTAATAACATAAGCATGCATCCATACTATATCCATACTATATACTATATACTTATACTATATAATATATACTATATATACTATACTATATAATATTATAAATGCGAAAGTGTGTCTGTCTGTCTGTTACCTCTTCACGATTAAACCGCTGAACCGATTTAGATGAAATTTGGTATGGAGATAGTTTGAGTCCCGGGGAAGGACATAGGCTACTTTTTATCCCGGATAAATACTCTTATCCGCGATAAACGAATTTAAGGCGGACGAAGTCGCGGGCAGAAGCTAGTATAGTATATAAGTTTTAAGATTTTGTTCATCACCGTTTCTGGGGATCGGAGATCTGGTGACCTGAAATACAGGTTTCCCCTAGTTCAGGCACCAGGCTCCACCGCATCAAGTTTTGTATACGCCTCGCCTATTTGTAATAAATGTTTTTAATACACTGTATATTTATACTTTTTGGTGGAGTGAATAAATGATTTATTATTCATTGAAATAAAACAATTTAACGGATTATATCGCGTATATTATCTCATTTTAGTTCCCGACGTTTCGGAAGCTTTCCAGCTTTCCATGGTCACGGGAGGACTTACGACGTGACGGACGTGATTTATTATTATTATTTCATATTAAATCCGCGCTAGCTCTTGTGAAACGACCCGTACATGGCTTGAAATTTTCGAACACAATCTAGTTAGTACTGGTTACGCCCTCTGTGTGTTTTTTTTTATTTTAAAATGCTAAGCGCATTAGCCTTACTTTAGGACATGCGTATATAGCTAGCTACGACTGTGTCCTATGAGAGATGGCGCTGTTCTTCAGTGATGAAACAGGATCAATATAATTATTGATTCCATATTCTTATTAAAAATTAATATTATAACACAGAGTTCGATTGTAAAGGAATAAATCAATGCGACCTAAAAGATGCTGCTTGCAATTTTGTTAGAATTATGGTATTTCCAAATTTATAAAAAAAAACAATAATTAGATTGATTCCGTTTCATCATTATAGGTATATATATCCATGAACTTTATTTGCATTCGCTTGATATAAAATTACTAAAGAAAGTTACTAACAAAATGGCGCCATCAATGGACGGTTTATTCAAATTATTTTAGTTATATCACTAACAAATTTCAAGTTTAAAAGTTATTTGCCATAATACACCTGAACTCAACCCAATATAAAAAATACTAGAAGGTACAACTTCGTTCGCAGAGGAGAAAAAATCAAAACCCTTTTTTCCCGTTATCGTAGTCGGGTAAAAAGTATCCTTCCATCTGTGGATACCCAGCTACCCGTGTACCAAAAATAATTGGAATCCGTTAAGCTGATTTGGCGTGATGAAGCCACAACGACACATACATACAAAAAATCCGATAAAAAAATATTTTCCCTTTCATTTCACCTCCAAAGTCCGTTACAATATTTTTTTGAAAATATCTTCAATGTAAAGACATTTCATTTTTACAACTTTATAATAATGGACATAAGTGTGTATTTACCTCCCTGACTTCACAATCTCCGTCACATTCAAAACTTATTTCTTGATCCAAACTGTCGTCTTCTTTTGGTGCTTTGACTTTCAAGATCTCGGGAATTTTGACCGCTAAACAGAGTACAACGGGTTAAGGCATTTTTTCATTAGTTACCAAGGTTGTATTTATGGCAAAGAGGTAAAGAAAAAAGTTATTGAAATACAAAAAATAAATCAAAATCGGTCAATTTGTTCATGCCACGGACAGACTCACAGATACACAGTCGTTTGGGGTTTAAAATGTATTGAACCGCTACTGGTGTTAGTGTGTTGGTATAATTAGATAATATTTAAAGTATCAATATAAGTGATGGTTGCATATTATGAATGCAAAACAGTGGCGTAGCGTGCCTTGGACGGCTCTTATATCGAAATTTGTCGAGGGGCCCAAATGAAATGTAAAGATTTTCGGCCCCCTGGGGCGACGGCCCTCGTATTTGATACAATTCAATTAAATTCAATTCAAATGATTTATTTCAGACAAAAGTCCATATATTGCTAGTAACATTATTAAGACTAAGAAAATGTTAGTAGTCACAAAAATAAAAATATTGACTCAAGGCTCCTATTTTTGTCAGGCCTACTTGACATACGCTCGCTCAATCCAATGCAACATTATAGGGCAGCTAAATCTACCAGCAATCATCTTCAGAATGCCGTTTTCACTTTCCCTGACGCGACCCATAAGCGACGTGATTTTTTTGCGCATTTTCGCGTGGAAACGGCTCACCCCTGATGCGAATGTTACTCCGTTTGTTTGTTACTTCTTCACGCTAGTGGACCGCTGGGACTCTCCATGGCTGAGGCACTGGGCGCAGTTGCACGACCCGGTATGTTAGGGCTGCCTCGCTGTCAAAGAGGCTAACCAGCGTGTCCACTGCTTCGCGTGTTCTCTTTTGTTTATTGTTGTTCTTGTGGTGCTATTATCTAACCTTAGCTTTAAGTCTTTGAAATACCAACACATTATATATACTGTCCAAAATAAAAAATTATGAATTTGAATTCAACCGCTAAACCAATTTAGTTGAAATTTGGTGTTGATAGTTTGAGACTCTACAAAGGACATAGGATAGCTTTTATGCCGTAAAACGGTTCCCAAGGGATAAATATAAAGGAACAGGAAAATCCTAGTTATGAAAGATTGATTCATAAAATAATAAATAAAATAAAGTAATCTTACTTGGAGCTAAAATAAAAAAAACAATTAAGTTTATTAACCTCGATTCGTGTGTTCCGTAAATTGTAAGGTATACGTCCCAATGTTTGACAGCTTAACACTTCCACGGAGGCGAGAGACGTAAATAAAGACCCTCGTATCTAATACGGCACTACGGCTGTAGATGGGAATTGAAACGTCACCAAAAGTGGAGCTCCGCCCACAGCCAACTATATTGTTCATAGTATTCATAGGAAGCATAACTCTGTGCCGTTTTTGGTAAGTTGCTAAGTTCCCTGGTGCCACAGCAAAAGCTTCAAGATAACCCTCATGCATCATAGGCATTAGGAGCTTGACATGTCTTGTGACACAACCCTGCTGTGGATGTTACGGCTGTAGTTCTGCCATGTTTGGAAGAAATATAGGCAATTACATACATCTACATCTGTCACCGATGAGTCACAGCGGTTAGCTGAGCACGTTGGGGCAGTTCGTTCATGGTCTATCAATATTTTATATGAGCTTTACTTGTGTTGTGACAAAAGCAACTTTAAAAGCGGTGCTGTGTCTATGAACGTGTTAATTCTAATGATGGACACCCTGCTTGTGATCTCTTACTACGAATTAAGGTTGAAGGTGCCAATTAGTGGTTTAGTATCGGGCACCGGGGCATTTGCCTTAAGGTTTCAAGTATTATTTCCTTGCATATTATAAAATATGCAAAGGTTGAAATACTTACAGTTATCTAAAAGATAAAAAATAATAATTTAGAAAGTAAATACAAAATCTTTTAAACCTATATAAATAAAAATCAATTAAAGAAATGTATGTTCGCGCCTCACTTCTAAACGTCGGTGTAAGATTGTCCCTGTGTAATTTTTTTTCTATCCTTGTCGAGATCCATTCTTGCATAAAATACGATGTGATGGTTTTCAGAATCGTTTCTTGATTTTATTTTTGCTCTCCTGAAGACTTGGATAATTCTAGATGCGAATCTTTTTGTCCAGATATTTTACATTAAACGCATTCACAATAAGATCGTCCATGTAAGTGTTTATAATAGTAAATTACAAAATTATTTATCAAATATGATAACAATAATTGATCATGCTAACAACAAAAAAATATATAAAAATTCGCAATGCAAATTAACCTCTAGGTAACTCTGGAGGTAGGTTTGGTGGTGAAGGTCGAGGGCGGTGGAGTGAAATGCGGTATAGGCCACTGACTTACTTTGTATAACTGCGACGATTTTCTTGTAAACCGTATCTTTTATCTTGAAGAAGCCCATGTATACGCAGGAGAACTGATCATTGTAACTGAAAAAAAGGTTAACCATAGCTTGATAAGTTCTTTCGTGACACTCCCATGGTCTGCAGGCATCGGGGGGAAAGACAGCGGGGGTGGGTATGCAGGGTCATCGTGCCCTGCCGCGCGCACACTTCTTGTCAATCTAAACATGGTTTTACATGATTCACAAGTTACATTTACATTGTCATTATAGTCGAAATGTGGTGTCAATATTGTGGAACCTTAGAAAGTTATAGTGCAGATGGTGCCTGATGAACTCTACAAAGTTATAACCTTAAATTTGTTGTAGATCAGGATTAAGTGTGATATCTTCCTTGGGGAGTTTCGTTCATGTTATTTTATCTTGGAAGGTGTCAACTGCTCTATTGCATTAATATTGTTGTACATTGCGAAATTATAGTCGTTGTGTTGTGTCTACATTGTTATGCCTCCGGGAGCTATAGTCGAAATGTACTTCGGGATGTTGTAGCTGAACTGCTGCGACTGCGCGAGGATGGTGACCTTGCCGGTGGACAGCACTGACTGCCCGTCGCATAGAACGTTCGTCAGCTTGCAGCCGAGTGTAAAGGTATTTGTCATGTTAAGTGGTAAAATAATAATAAGTTAAAGCTGCTGTGTTGTGTCGATGTTGTTGTACCACGAGAAGTTATAGCCGAAATTTTGTGCCGACATTGTCGTATCTAGGGAAGTTTTAGACGAAATGATGTGTCCATGTTGTTGTACTTTAGGAAGTTGGAGTCGAAACGTTGTGTCGATAGTATTTTACCTTGGGAAGTGACAACTGCTCTATTGCTTTAATATTTTAAAAAGCGAAGTTGTAGTCGTTATGTTGTGTCGATGTTATTTTACCTTGGGAAGTGACAACTGTTTTGTTGCTTAAATATTGTTGTTTGCGAAGTTATAGTCGTAATGTTGTGTCGATGTCGTTATACCTCGGGAATCTATAGTCAAAATGTTGTACCTCGGGAAATTGTAGCTGATCTGCTGGGACTGGGGGAGGATGGTGACCCTGCCGGCGGACAGCACGGACTGCCCTTCGCATAGGACGTCCGTCAGCTCGCAGCCCTTACACTCGTATTTGGTCATGTTGTTGTAATTGCCGCGAACGTCGCACGAGGCGTCGAAGCGGTTCAGTTGAATCACTATAAGTACATGAATAATAATTCAATTATAAAGATTCCCTATATCACGTTAGAGTCACCAGATATAGAGAGTTTACTTGGAGGTCAAGGTAAACACGAAAGTAATTGCCTATATCAAATTTATTACCAACTTATACATCGGCCTACGGGTTGAGGAGTGACGCTATATGTTAGCTACACAGTATGTGTCACTACACAATCATTTATTTAAAGGTTTCAATTCAATTCATTTATTCGCAAGAACAAACATTACATTCTGTTTTTATAAAACAAAAATTGCATAATTGCATATTCCTTCACAGTATAGCATTCAAATAAATAATAAATTTATTTACCTAGAGATAGACATAAACAATATAAGTACAGTATCTTAAGACAGTTTATGCTGCTACATTTGTAATAAATTCAACATAAACACATCTAATAATTTCATGGAATCACCCAAATATAATATAATATAATGTATATTGTAAAATGTAATGTAATAGAAATAATATCATTCGGAAGCACGTAAATAGAGCTAAATGCACAATGTTTGAAATTAATCAATTTGAAATAAAGGTGAAAATTACTTACAATTTTCTGAAATAAAAGATATATTGTTATTACTAAATAATACCCACTATATCAAAAACAAAACTATAGTACAAATGCTGCAATAATATATTTATATAAATAAGTGTAAGTAAATACATACCGGCATCTAGAAAAAATATATAAGATATTATTTATCATATAATTTACTCATACGCAAATAGATTATACTTCAAAATAAAAGTCTGTTTAATTTACCATTTTCTGTAAACAAAATAAAATATAATAAAAAAGGAGAAACAAAATGATAAAATAAAATAATTAATGATCGGTAAATCGGTATTAAAATTCTAAATAAGAATCCAGTAATTAATACTCGCCAGGTGCTGAAAATTACAACATTATCAATTAGTGTGATTGCTAGCAACACCCTTTTAACATCTATAAAACTAATAATAGAATCTGGTAAATAAAAAAGTAAATAAAAGACAAATAACCTCAATGTGGATGTAAGGGACGACATACGAATCTATCCACACGTATATTGTGTAATTATTTCAGACAGAGGCGGTTTTGTGTGACCTTCATTGGGGTCGCGTAGGAAAGAAGCAATCGTATCCATGCACCTTTTTATCAAGTGGTCCACCAATCTCAAGATTCCATCATAATTTGATAATTATTTCAGTAAAACGCGGCTTTACGTTATAGTTGATGTCAAAAAGGATTTAAACCCAAGTAAATTACCCTAGTAATTTCACATTCTCAAGGCCTTGTAGGTTCCAACAATTTTAATTTTTTTTTTCAGTCGGAGGCAGCTCTGCGTTACGCCCAGAGAGGTCACATAGGGTAGATACCCTGTCCGTGCATCATCTGCCCTAAGTGGTCCACCATTCTCAAGTGTATGTAGTTATCAACAATATTGGATAATTGTTTCAGTCAGAGGCAGCTCTGCGTTACGACCAGAGAGTTCACACAGGGTAGATACGGTGTCCATGCATCATCTGCCCCAAGTGGTCCACCACTCTCAAGCGTCTGTAGAAATCGACAATATTGGATAATTGTTTCAGTCAGAGACAGCTCTGCGTTACGACCAGAGAGGTCACACAGAGTAGACCGTGTACATGCATCATCTGCCTCAAATGGTCCATCATTCTCAAATGTCTATAGAAATCAACAATATTAGATAATTGTTTCAGTCAGAGGCAGCTCTGTGTTACGACCAGAGGTCACACAGGGTAGATGCCCTTTCCATACATCATCTGCCCCAATTGGTCCACCATTCTTAAGTGTCTATAGAAATCGACAATATTGGATAATTGTTCCGCCAGAGGCAGCTCTGCGTTATGACATGAGAGGTCACACAAGGTAGATACGCTGTCCATGCATCATCAACCCCAAGTGGTCCACCATTCTTAAGTGTCTGTAGATATCAACAATATTGGATAATTATTTCAGTGAGAGCCTGCTTGCGATACCGTCGTCAAGGTCACAAAGTATAGAAACCCAGTCCATGCTTCATTTGCCCTGACTAGGCTCATATTTTCTAGGCGCTGCAGGTTCCAACCACATTGTATAATAATTACTTCAGTGAAAAGCGGCTTAGCGTTACCGTTAACGAGGTAACACAGGGGAGAAATCCTGTTCATATACTGACTGCCCTAAGCGTTTCAACAAGACATTGTGCCTTGGAGATACCCTCCAATAGGTATAGGTACTACTGTATTGTAATTTCATTCTATTGGCATTGGAGAGGTCACATAGAGGATAAATCCACTCCATGCACTGCCTGTCTCCATCTACCATTCTCAAATCCCTGTAGTTTCCAACAATATTGCAACATTATTTCAGTTAGAGGTGGCTTTGCGTTACTGCCATGTCACACAGGGGAGGAAAGTTCGCCATACACCGTCTTCCCAAAGCGACACGGCCTAGAGCTAGCTATGTTATTTTTCAGTTATTTCCTTCGAAGGTAACTACGTTTTGAACAGAGATCTCACACAGGAGAGAAATCTTACTTCGTCTTCCCATTGTCGCTTGACATATATTATCATCATGAAAACATTTGTAAACGAAGTAGATACAATTTGTAACGTAAATCTGCCTTAGTAGTATAACTTATTCTGTTTGATTGTGTATGCTGCGACCAGTTACTAAGCAATTTTATAAGGAACTTTGAAAAGTGATTTTAAAATATGAGATGGTTATAATTTAGAAAATAGTAAAATATGTGTGTCTTTTTTCTTTTTAGTTGCAATTTTGTTTAAGATAGACTAAGTACTAATAATATATTGCCAAAGGGGAAATATTATCGGATATACAAGATAATATTCTAAATTATAGCATGTATAAAACTTAAAACTATAGATAAATAAGTTCCCCCGTGTCTCTCCCGAACGGTAGGGTGCCCAGAAGGCTGGCAGCATTGCACACTGAATGTGGTTAATTTTGTACCCTGTATTTGATGGGTAGGAAAATAGCCTGCAAAAAAAAATAAGTGTTGCCAATTTAGCTTTGAACTTACCTCGAACAGTCAAAATTTTATGCCGCTCTTCTAATCCTCTGTTGTTCTCGATCAACGCGAAGTAGTCGCCAAAATCTTGTGGTTGTGGGTCTTTTATATTCACCTCTATGCTCATTTGCTTGCTAAAATAATAATAAATGAATGAATGAATGAAATCGTTTATGGCCAAATGGCCCATATATAAATACCTTATACACTAACATACATATTAAATCTAACAATACGAGTATAACGAAACTAAACAACCCAAGTGCAGGATTTCAGGTAGCCGCAGAAACGCCGGAACATGAAAACTTTCAGAATTCTTCAGATGTATGTATAAATTCACGTGTACGTTTATGTTCATATTTATTTTCAATGTATATGACTCTTTTTTAATTTGTTTGTTCATGATTTTTTTATATTCTTATCTCACTATTGTCTGGAAGAGATCGCTCTTTAGCGATAACACCGCCTATTGTTTACCGTACTTTATTAATGGCTGAATTGCACAGTTCTTCTTGTCGGTGTGCAATAAGGGATTGTCGTATTGTATTATACGACTATTGTAATAGTCTTGCACAATGCGCATGTCAGGAGAAGTGAAGATGTTTATTTAGTACTTACTTGTAATAAGACCTGAAACAATTAAAAATGCCATAAGTATGATTACGATATTATAAACCCTTTATACGTCGGAAATAATATGAATAATAAAGAATTGAGCAGTTGGGGAGTGACGACCCCTATGGACCCGAGATCTCCGGAGAGTCGGTCAGGGCCCTCGCCTCCGGTGTGTCTTCATCGGCCGGAGTGGATACCCAAGAGGACCCGTAGGACTCTCAGCTCTGGCTTGTACACGGGTCGCAGGAAATCCACAGTTGTTTATAGGATACGTTTTTCTCGACTACGCTGTAGAAAAAAGAGGGTTATAATTTTTTTCTCCTCCACTGATGAAGTTGCGGGCACCTTTTAAACTCTGATTTTTAATTCAAGACCAAGATCTGACAGTTCTTGATTATTTCATAAAAATATGAATGACAAATCGTGCAACCAGTAATATTAGGGTAAGTTTTTTTGATAACAATACTAACACTTAAACCAGTATGCAGATCACAGCGAAAGTGCGCCCGTTGACGTAAAATTATGGTCTTGAATTAATAATCAGAGTATAGTATTAAATAAAAGCTTGTATAAATATAGACGGTTTCAACAAATGTCGTGAGTTTAGTGTGTCGGTATAAAAAGATTTATTTTTTTCTGAAACTTAATTTTTTTTCATACAACAAACAGATGACGTCGTAACTTCTCTCCTTTCTTGTTTTTTTAGTGCCGGGACAAATTGATTAGTATTGACCTAAAGATCAATCGTTTCGATTTTCCTGCTTTTAACACCATTTGCAGTTTTTTACAGAATTTCGGGGTGTACCGCCTAGCACTATGAATAATCAAGACCAAGCGCGGGCTTTCCGTGTTTTTCCTTTCTAGTCCGTTCGAGACTATGGACGTAACGCGACGTCTAAAATGTCGAAGGATTACCAATGAAAGGTAATTAAATAAATCATTGTTGTTTTTTACGAATATTTCGATGTTTTACCATCACGATCCTCGTGATTTTTAAAGTGAATTTCTTCACTAAGAAAATATATTCTTATAAATACAAAGATCCAAATAATAAAAAATATTAAAATGGTTGTATAACAAATAGTGACAAAATTTGAAGACAAGCTGACTGGACACTGTGGCTCAATTGGCAGAGCGTGCGCCCCGGTAAGGCACAAGGCACTGGTTCAAATCCAGTCGGAATCCTGTTTTTTTTTTCATTATTTAGATCTTTGTATTTATAAGAATATAGTTTCTTAGTAAATTAATTTCACTTTAAAAATCATGAAGATCGTGATGGTAATACATCAAAAATTTCGTAAAAAAATTATTGTTTACACTAATCTCTAGCTAACATGTCGCAACTGTAAAGTTCGCTCTGTTAGGGTGAACATTTAGTTTCATAAATGCTCACCAGGTGCGCTGACGGCAAGAAAGCCGGTTAAAATGCAAAATGCGAAGATCTTGTAACAAATAGTGACAACATTTGGAAGACAACTGCACAACTGTGCGTTTTTCTAGAAATTCCCTGCCTCGCACGACTGAACTGTGGAATAAATTGCCGCATGCAGTATTTCCGGACCGATGCGATCTTCAAACCTTCAAGAAAAGAGCGTACTCCCACCTGAAAGGCCGGCGACGCACTTGTGACTCCTCTAGTGATGCAAGTGTCTATGGGCGACGGTGATCGCTTACCATCAGGCGACCCGTCTGCTCGTTTGCCCCTATGCCATAAAAAAAAAGACAAGCTGACTGGACTCTGTGACTCAATAGGGTACATGCATGAAATTTCTTTATCTATAAAACTATTTCGAAATGTGAAATTAAAATTAAAATCGGCCAAGAAATACGCATAAAATAGGCATTTTAAACTAGTAATTAGACAGAGAGGTCCAATATGCACTGTTACGTCACAGTGCACTCCAGTCATATAAACTCCATATAAAATTCTGTTTTGCAAGAAAGAGATAGAATGAAATGTTTGATGGCTTATATCTTGGTTATTTTTATAGCTATTCCAATTTTTTTGTCCAATGTTTGTTACATGAATGAGCTTTTAATAAAGCAAAAATTAAAATTCATGCATATTCCCTATTGGTAGAGCGTGCGGCGAAGCAGTCGGGGTCTTGATTTTTTTTTCATGATATAGTTCTTTGTATTTATAAGAATAAATAAATCATATTTATGCGCGATTAAGTCCCGTTTGTTGTGCTGTGATGAATGATAGAGAGGGTTATGTATATATGGAAATAGCCAACTCACGATCTCACTCGGAAGTAATTGCTGGGCACATTGTATACGTTATGGTCGCGCGCGCGCACCATGAGTCCGATGACACGACATCGGTCGCACTTGACATCCACGGAGGTCCCATTCAGCCTCTGTCCGTGGAGACAGTCGATGGTCTTCGATAACACCTCAATAGCACTTTGAGCTACAAGAAGAGAAGGTACCTTAAAATTGTGCTACTTAGCTTCAAAATTTCCTTCAGAAAACTAGACATTATTCTGGCTTATCGCGCGACATAGCCACACCCGTCTTTGGGGTTGTTCATAAATTACGTCATCTATTTTTAACAAATTTGGACTCCGCCTCCCTAAAATCATCCAACCATCAAAACTCCCCCCCCCCCCCCCCCCTACCAAATAAAATGATGTCATTCCAAAACATGCGTTTTTAGCAACAGTTTATGGAAACACGAAATTTATTCCTTTTTTACTCATTGAAGCACTTTTTAAAGGTTGCGAAAGATCATGTCACCTTGGGAATGACCAAATCATCTGATGTCCAGACCCCCCCCCCCCCCATTTGAAATGACGTAATTTATGAATAGCCCCTCTCTTGCATTGTATTGAAAGGAAAGAGACAGACAATCTTTGTCGCGCGACAAAGAGTCGTGTATCACAGTTGTGTATGGTATGTAACAAAAATAATACACGTACTTACATTAATGGATTATTGTTCCTTTGCTTTTCCACGAAATAGTGTCTCGGTTAGATATAACAATAAATTGTGCTCATATGCGCATATTTTATTTTGGGAATGTCAGTTCTTGGGTGGACGCCGGACCGTCAACATCTCCTGCATCTCCTTATGCTTCGTAGAGAGGCGAAACACGTGCCGAGGATTATACTGTCTGGTGGTACTTCGTTGTATTTGCATGCGTATTTTATTGCGGGAACTGCATGGAAATATGCGCATGTGACCACAATTTTGTTTCACATCTAACCAAGACATTATTTTTAGGATAAGCAAAGGAACTATATGGAATTTCTCAAAGTAAGTGAATCTATTAATTATTTGACTCACCTATACTCAAAAATTTTATCGTCATCGGTTTATTGTCGATGATTACTACTGTGTAATAAGTCCCATAGTTTTTGGAGGATATTGAGTCGAAGGTAAGCGTGATTGTGAGGCTGAACACTCCGAATCGCACGGAGTACCTGCTTGAGCTGATCTGGAATAATATTACACATAAACAATCTTGTCGACACGTGCATCCCGCCTATCCTTACCTACGACACCCAGACCTGGTCACAGACTAAAACCTAAAACTCCAGACTCAAGGTCTGCCAGCGAGCGATGGAGCGCAGTATACTAGGTGTTCGAAGAACTGATCGCATCAGAAACACCAACCTGCGCTCCAGAACTGGCATCGCAGACGTGGGTGTAAAAACCGCCAGACTCAAATGGGATTGGGCTGGGCATGTCTGCCGTATGAATCCAGATCGGTGGGCCAAGGTAAGTACCGAATGGATCCCCCAGGATAGCTACCGGAACCGAGGCAGACCGAATCGGAGATGGCCGGACGATTTGGACACATTTTGCTAGAGCTGGTGGGAGAATGCGCTGAATAGGGATGCATGCATAAAATAGGCGACGCCTGTGCCCAACAGTGGGACACTTGAACAGACTAGAGAAAAAAAACTACATATCTATCTCTTCTTCCTGACGAGAAAAGAGAGCTATAAGTTAGACTTATGTATGTTCAGTATAAGTACTGTGTCTGGACGAATAAAACCATTTTGATCTGGTTTTTTTTATCGGAATGGAGACTTGATCGAAAATGTGTTCTAGGTTGAGATTCAAGAAAATCAGTTCAGTTGCTTGAAAGTTATCGGTTTTTTTAGATGCGATGGGGCTTTTTATGGTTTTAAAGATTGTTTAACTTTTTGGAATTTTTTATAAGATAAACCTAACCCATTTCAAAAATCATGAAACTTTTACGGCTTCAGGCAAAAAGTATTATATGCAAAATGAAAATTTTGTAAAATGCCTTGCCACATATTTTGAATATTCGTACCTTTCTTGATTGACCCCTGCTGTTCCTCACTTGGATTTTATCAAGAGTAAAACCTATAAAGCAGAAGTAGGTATATTATTATCAATATTATCAGGTGGAGTTAAATGTAAGGGAAGGAATGAATGTTAACATAGATGAAGTATGTCAGATGATGGATGCGAGAAATATTGATACTCTGTGTGTGAATGAGACAAAGCGAAAGGGTTGTGACAGCACAAAATGAAGAGATTAATGAATGTTGATGAAGCGGCAGTTGTATGCCAGGACCGTAGCAAGTGGAAGAAGGTAGTCTCTGCCTACCCCGTAATGGTTAAAAGGCGTGATTGTATGAATGTTTCTATGTTATCAGGTGGGGTAAGGGAAACATAATTTGTTTCCTGGGGCAAGAGAATCCATGAAATTGGCCCAACTCTATTTCCATTGACACATATGTCAGTTTTCAGTATCACATTTACAACGTTTCTCTTACCCGGTGTTTCTCTTACCCAGACTGACCTTACATTAGTCTTAAGTTTTTAAAACTAATTAGGACCTTCGACATATCTCGCCAAAATGGCAGAACGGATTTCAACCACATTTGATTCAAGGTTAGGTAGACATCCAACGTGGGTTTAACTATATTTTTTACCCGACTACACAGTAGCAAAACGTCTTTTTTCTCAACTGCAGTTATCTGAAGTTATGAAAACTATTATAAATTGACAATATTTAAAAAAAAAATGTGATACGGACTATTTGAAGGTGGCCGAATATATATTTTTTAATTTTTCTTGTGTTTCTACAAGTGTATTTGAAGGTTACCGAATATATATTTTTTAATTTTTCTTGTGTTTCTACAAGTGCGTCCACATTTGTATCATTTGCCTGATCAGATCTTCGTTCCGTGGCATGATCGCGTGTCACCATCACGCGTTTGGACGTTGCGCCGATCCGATCGCTCGAAATTCATGTTGATACGCGTATCACACACTTAGATCGGACCAGCAAGGCATGATCGGCGCGCCGACAGTGAGCGTCCAAGCAGCGCGATACGCAGTCATGCCACGGCACGGTGATCGGATACGAGCTAATGATACAAGTGTGGACACACCTTAATCTGTTGCTGTGGCTTCATCACGCCAAAATGTCTCAACGGATTTCAACTATTTGTGGTAGTTACACGGTAGCTGAGTATCCACAGATGGTTATTAGAATACTTTTTAGTCGACTACGCTGAAGCAAAAAAGAGGGTTATGTTTTTTTCTCCTCCACTGGCGAAGTTGGGCACCTTCAAATTGAAGATAATAAAAAAAAAAGTGATACGGACTATTTTAAGGTCACTGAATCAAAAACTACTATTTTGATTTTTCGTATGTGTCATTGTGGCTTTATCACGTCAAAACGGCTAAACGGATGTCAATTATTTTTAGTACACGGGTAGCTGAGCATTCAGAGATCTTTGCTATTATAAAGTTGTAAAAATGAAATGTCTGTACTTTGAAGGTATTTAAAAAAAAGATTGTATAATGCGCGGCATGAGTAAAACCTGCGCAGAAGTCGATTTTAGAGTCTCATCTGAGGTGAGGGCGGGGCGGGGGCAGACGCACTGCACGTATCCATGGCAACGAGGCGGCGGGTTGGGTACCTGCGTAGTAGCGGCCATGTTGGTTTTACTTACGTCACACTGTGGACACTCCCTGCCTCCCCCCGGACACTCCCTGCTGCCCGCTGCCCGCCGCCCGCAAGCTCCAGCCACCCGCGCTCTTCCCACTCATAGTTCAGCCGGTAACTGCGAGGTAACCGAGCGCGGGTGGGCGGCACTTTCAGGGAGTGTCCATACTGTACTTAGTACTCTTTATTATACTGTGCTTACGTGCCGCGGATTATGGCACTTGTCCCACAGTCGGCGAGTAAGCGATGAGCGAAAAAAAAATCTTCTATTTGGTGACCTCCAAATAGTAAGAAACAATCATTTTTTAGAAAATATCTTCAATGTACAGATATTTCATTTTTACAACTTTATAATAGTATAGAAATAGAAGTAATTTACTGTAAAAATTACCTGTCCGTCTTCCGTGGTGAGGAATGTTGATGGTTCGAGGACTGGTGGTGTAGCCACGATCGCCAGGGGGGAATGGGAAGACGTATTCGACAATACTGTCCTCTATAAATAAATATAAAGGACTATTGTAAATACTGCGCACGACTGAACTGTGGAATAAATTGTCGCCGGCAGTATTCATAATCGTAATCATTTATTGTGTGAGGAATTCGGGTCAAGTACAGATGTTATAACAGTTGCACAAAGTATAAGTGTCACCAAAACCTACCATTCCAGTGTGCCTACCATGAGCTGAGTTTACGATCGGCGCTAGCGAGTATCTCGTATCGAGAGTCAGTGCACCCCTCTCGCACGCGCTAATAGTGCGAAAGAGATAGACCGTTATCGAGCGCTCAATACTCGCTCGTGCCGAACTCATGGTACGCACTCAGGTGTTCACAAATGTATTTTACATACAGTTACAATTTCAATAAATTATATAAAATTTGCCTTAAAAGTACATTATTATTTTTAGTTTTTCAGGACCGATGCGACCTTCAAGCCTTCAAGAGAAGAGCGTACCACCTGAAAGGCCGGCAACGCACTTGTGACTCTTCTGGTATTGCAGGTGTTTATGCGCGACGGTGATCGCTTACCATCAGGCGATCCGTCTGCTCGTTTGCCCCCTATAACATAAAAAACCGGCCAAGAGCATGTCGGAATATGCTCGGTGTAGGGTTCCGCAGCCGTTCATACAAAAATGCACTACAAATGAAAAAAATATGATATGAAAATGTGCACTAGCAAAAGAGCGTATCTCCACGGCACTTACGTTATTTAGCTGAGAAGCGCAGTTTTTTGGCAATAACTCAAAAACGGTTTATTTATTTGATCATGATGAAAACAATTTTCGTTGAAAGTATTTATTAAGCGTCATCTTTGTAATTTTTTTCATATGTTTGGACAAACCGTTTAGAAAACAGAGCGGGGGACACAATTTATGCAACTTTCGGAGCGATTATTTCCGAAAACATTCACTAAGTAGAGAAGTATTTTCAGAAATCTCAGTGTTTTTAATTAAAGTAAATGTTGAAATATGTGCCACACATTGATATTTGCTGAAAAATTTTTTTTTTCAGTTTCGGTTACATGTATGGAGTGCTCCTCCTAGAAATATATTTAATTATTATTTAACTATTAAACTAAGTAGCGGCTTATACAAGACACCAATCCTCCAAATTCATCACATGTGTCACAGGCATTTTACTCAAAAACTATAAGATGTATATTGATGAAATTTGGAACATAGGTGCCTTGTGTAAGCCGCTACTTAGTTTGATAGTTAAATAAAAATATATATATTTCTAGGGGGGCCACTCCATACATAGCACCGAAACTGAAAAAAAATAATCAGCAAATGTCAATGTGTGGCACATCATTCGGCAGTTCCTCTAAAAACACTGAGGTTTTTCGAAAAAGTTTTGATTTTGTGAATATTTTAGGAAATATTATCTCTATTTTCTAAACAGTATGTTCAAAAAATATGAAAACATGTACAAATATAAAGCTTAATAAATACTTTCAACGAAAATTGTTTTCAACATGATCGGACATACGGTTTTTAAGTTATTGCCAAAAAACTGCGCTTCTCAGCAAAACGACGTAAGTGCCGGGGAGATACGTGTGTTTGTAAGTGGTTTTTTTTTTCATATCGTATTTTATTCACCTGTAGTGCATGGCACCTGTAGCAAATGGCTGCGGAACCCTACATTGAGCATGGCCCGAAATGCTCTTGGCCGGTTTTTTTCATAATTTAGATTTTATCGAGTATAGGTAGGTATATTTTCGTAATTATGAAAAAACCGGCCAAGTGCGAGTCAGATTTGCGCACCGAGAGTTCCGTACTAACATAGGCATAAAAAATTAAGATTTTCAGGTTTATTTCGTGAGTTGTGCTATAAGTGCTACCTTCATGGCAAATTTCAAGTTTCTAGGGCAGCAATAAGTAACCTATAGTATCTAGGTTTTCCGTGGATGGCAATTTGTATGTGCAATTGAAGGTAGATTCAAGTTGCAAGCCATTTTTTATGCCAGTGGGGTGCCTACCCGATTTATAAAAATAAATCAGTCTTGATCATACAGCGGTGGTGTTATTTTCATACTGTTATTTATAACACTATGAAAACACCTTTTAAGCATTTATTATTATTTTATCTTGATACTTCCACGCGTTCCAGAGATAATGGTCATGACAGGCAGACAGACAGGCAGACGGGCGGATAGACGGACAACAAAGTGTTCTTATAAGAATTTAGTTTTTTCCTTTTGAGGTACGGAATTCTCAAAATCAATAGAAGATCAATTAAGAATCAATCATATTTTAAGGTAGGTTACAAAATAGAAAACTTTGATATAAGTGGATCAATATACAAACTTTTTTAGAAGTGCACATCTTACGCTTCAATCATTATAAAAAAAAAACTCACCAGGTATAGCTGCAAAGGTAAGAGATTTTATTAATAAAATAACTATATTTTAAATAAAACAATTTAACGGATTATATCGCATATATTATCTCATTTGAGTTCCCGACGTTTCGGAAGCTTTTCAGCTTTCCATGGTCACGGGTTGACTGAGAAAATATGTAGAGAGATGATGAGAGATGATATTTTGTACATTTTAAATTTGAAACAATGTAAGAAAAAAAGCACTTACGTGGAACGATTTCTGTAAAATTAATACGTCACGTGAATAAATAATTAACATTACATAATATTTGTAAGTAGTCAGGAAAAAAAATCTATTCTTTATGACTTACCGTCTTCTGCAAAAGTATAAATATTTATTATTGTGGGTAAATAAAAAATAATGATATAAGGAAGAACTTTACTATAAAAGAAAACGTTATGCAACTATTCAAAAGTAGACTAGAGGATCAAAAGTTTCGTGTCGGTAAAAAAAATACCATCATATTTCCTAAAACAGTGCAGAATTGTACAGATTTTTTAATCCTGTCATGATTTTATTGAATTTACATCTAAAGCGCGAGTCGGACACGCGCACCGAGGGTTCTGTACAAATTTTCACTTACCCTAACTTTACCCGGTTCCGGGTGAGTTAAGTTTGCACTTAATATCTATAACATTGCATACAAATGAGATGCAAACTTAACGCAACCGGGTTGTTCAAATAGCAGGTCAAGCCCTTTCATATAATACCCTACTTGACCCAGTAGCTAGATTTTTAATTTTTGTCCCCCCTCATATTCGTCGTTTTTTTTTTAAATAAATACATATTTTTAAATATTTCCTTTAATACATGTGGGCTGACCATGTCTATAAATATTCCACATTTCAAATAGATAGCGTAAGTAGTTTTTGAAATATGGCGCTCTAATAGTCGGACAGATAGACAGACAAAGTCGCACCATAAGGGTTCCTTTATTACCTTTTTGGAACGGAACCCTAAAAATAACCTTTTTAGATTTAATTTGGACTCGTAAAAACCCACGACAAAAAAAGACGATAACGGTGCGAGATAACGCAAAAATTGTCATTTTCGGATATTGATATTTTTATGATAGGATCGCGGAAATAAAACGAGTGGCAAATAATAAAAAAACCTGTTGACAGTATTTAAATTAGGGTGACCCGAAACTTTTGCTCCCGAGTGTACTTTTGAATACTAACTCAACTTGTAAAGAAATTTTTATGTAAAACTGTAACTCATTTACATACATACATACAATCACGCCTTTTTCCCAACGGGGTAGGCAGAGACTACCTCCTTCCACTTTCTACGGTCCTGGCATACAACTGCCGCTTCATCAACATTCATTAATCTCTTCATGCATGCTCGCCGGTTTAGAATACTTTTCACTTGGCCTTTTTTCAGAATGTCTCCAATCTGATCGCGAAACATTCGTCTAGGCCTTTCTCTTCCAACATTTCCACTTACATTCGCCTTGTAGATTTTTCTACTCAATCTTCTTTCATGCATCCTCTCTACGTTCCCAAACCACGTTAGCATCCCTTTCTCGATTCGAGTTACTACATCTTCTGTCACACCACAACGTTCCCTTAACACGCTCCTGATCTGTCACCCAATTTCATACCAATCATGCCTCTCAATGCTCTCATTTCTACTGCATTTATTTTACTTTCTTGCTTAACTCATTTAGGTATGTTTAATAATTGAGAGCTCGTGACATCTGTAAAGTTGCCTCATATGAATACATTTTTACTAAGGTCTATATAGATAAGTCAGAATAATTCAAAAGTAAGACGTCTTTTTTTAAATTTTTTTACTACTTAAGGCCAAAGAAAAATGTATTCATACGAGGGAACTGTACAAATGTCACGACGAGTGTTTAAAAAATTATATCTAAACAACAAAACGATGTAAAATTTTACTATTTATAGATTCTGTGTTCATATAACGTATACTATAGGGAAAAAATATAAAATGCACACCACTGAGGAACTTAATGTTCCCGATTAGAACACTAAAGACTTTTACATAAAATAAGGACATACATCATTTTATTAAGCAAGTCACTGGTTTGGAAACAAAAACAAAACTTAACTCGAAATAAAAATTCAAATGTTTCGAGTGCTAAGTAACTGTTTCCAAGTAGACTCATTATAAGTAATTGAATTTATCATTTAAACAATTTATCAAGCTTAAATATGTTTTTGACTTACTCTCATAATCTAAAAATAAAAATGAACATCAAATAAACTTTTGTGAATCATTACCAGTTATATTAATGGTAGCATTCTTTGTGCAGCGATGTGTTAAATACAATACAATACAATAACTCTGTATTGCACACCATACAAAATAGAGTACACAAAACAATACATGTAAGGAGAGGTCAACAACAGGCGGTCCTATCGCTAAACAGCGATCTCTTCCAGACAACTTTTGGGTAGTGGGAGACGTACGTACAATACTAATTAAAATGATAAATTATACTAAATATTGTCGATGGTAACCCTTATCATCATTTCGGTTAAAATTTGCCACACCTATGGCACTCTACCATAATCGCTGCTCCAAATTGACTATCACTGCTCATTACTTACTTGGCTAAAGCTAATACCGCTACCATTGAAACGAAAGAAACTTGGTCCTTATCTAATCCCTCATAACTGTATCTTCCCTCTATGTCTCGCTAATGCATATTTTTTAATTGATTTTGTCTCGATAGCCGCTTACATCTGAATTTAAAATGATTATTTTAAAAAAAATGCTGTCAGTAAAGTCGGATTACGGACGATAACCTTACGTAATAACGTCATAAGAAAATATTTTTGAAAAATTGCATTATTTTATGAATTCACAAGCCTAACGCTTAGGCCGATCGTGCTTCTCTATCGCTTGTTCCGTGCTCTCGCTTGCACGCTCAGCTCAGGCGGAACGTGACAGTGGAACGTGACAATGAGTCATGCTTTTTCGTGCGTGCATCCGGCGTTCATCGATTTATAAGACGTTATCACGTCAATAATAATAATAATGAAATGAATTATTGTCATACTAACCCTCGGGAGCTGAAATAAAGATATAAATATTAGCGCCCTGTACTCTAGAGACGCGTGGGTGAGAGCTTTATTTGAGTCAACGATTTTTTTTATCGATTTACTATGTTCCTCCTTTTCCCCACACTTCTAAGTACTTCTTCGAAGAATAAAAAAGCATAACATAGTCAGACAGAAAAAAACCAAACATACAGTTGCTAAACGTGAGAAAAGGAAGTCTTTCAATAAGTTGATACCCGTACATGATAATTCGGAGAAATGAAATTATGCGAGAAATTAATTTCGAACTGATAATCAGTGATAATTTAGAGAACCGATGAATTTATTTACAGGTAGCGTAATCGTACTCATTTTTAACGAGATATATAACCAACAAATACTCTAATCTTCCCGCCCTCCAATTAAATAGATAGTTACGGTATTCAAGTGTTCGTTTACTTACTGTCAGCTGAAAATATATTAAAATAATCATTACAGTCACAAGTTTTTTTTTTAAGAAATTCAGTATTTTTGTTATTTCATATCAATTCGTTCACTTAAGAGTCCCCGTCAAGCTCGGTCGAATTTCACCTTCGGATACAAACGGAGTTTCGTTCTCATTTTAAAACTGCGGGTTGGATTGTAACGAAACTTTGTATATACAATGACATGAGGTATATCTAGGCCTGTAATTAGTTTATATGGCTTCAGTTTATAAAATAAACGAAATAAAACTTAAAACTTAAATTCGCAGTTTTTTTTTTACTATGGTATGTGAAGCTACATAAACTAATTAGAGGCCTGCATATACTTTAACTTATTCTAAGTACAAAGTTTCAGAGCAAACTAGCTAGTCGTTTTAAAATGAAAGCGTAATAACGTTTGTATGGAGAACCGAGCTTACCGGGGTCTCTTAATCGTTAAAAAGTGTTTTACTTACGAGTGTCAGCTGTAACAAAAAAAAGCTAAGTCATTATTTCAATTCCAGTTTTATACAAATTCCATTAGGGTTCTCTTCATGTGATGCAATATTTGCCAAAAGGCTAAAGAAATTGTTTAATGAACTGGCATGCTAGTGTTAACGAATTCATTCTATGGAGAGCAATGAACAGTGTATTAAAATTAAAATTGTAACTAAGTTAATATTTGCATAAAAAATCATTATACTTAAATGTAATATATAATATAATAATCATTTCGCTTGTCTTTATCCCATTTGCTCTGGCCGACCCCAACACGCATCAATTTTTTTCTTCCATACCTCTGTATCACTCGTCATCTTGTCACTCACATGTTCATTGTCATCTCTCACGGAATCCATCCACCTTTTCCTTGGTCTCTACCCCTTCTCTTATTACTTTATTTGAAGTAAGTTGAATTTTTTGTAAAAAAGTTAATTTATTTCACACTTTCAGTGAATCGTTACTTGAAAGTATATCTCGTGGTGACAATTCAAACAGGCCCAAACATGGCTAGAATACATTATTTTCGTTTTCATTAGATTCGGCGCCTACCTTTCGGCTCCATCATCATATCAATTCTATGGTATGTACCATTCTCATCAGGGCCATTTCAATTTGCGACTATGAATCATTTTAGCTATTTTATTCTAGACTATATCTTGTCGCTGCTCGTAAATCTCTTATCGTTGAGGAGTTCCAGTGACCTTCTGCTTCTTCATCAGTTCCACATCACCAATCTACACTTTCTGAATGCAAATGCTTCGTTTGTTTCTTAAAATACCAAAATCGACATGTGCGTTCAATATTTGAGGAGTGCTTTCAATTCCTCATAGATTCCATAATAGGGAATATTCATGAATTTTAATTTTTGCTTTATTAAAAGCTCATTCATGTAACAAACAGTAGACAAAAAGAATTTTTCGAATAACTATAAAAATAACCAAGAATAAGCGATCAAACATTTCATTCTATCTCTTTCTAGCAAATCAGAATTTAATATGGAGTTTATATGGCCGGAGTGCACGATGACGTAACAGTGCAAGTCGGACCTCTCTGTCTAATTAGTAGTTTAAAATGCCTATATCTTGCGTCTTTCTTGGCCGATTTAAATTTTAATTTCACATTTTGAAATCGTTTTTACGGTATATTGATATTTAGTTAAGAAAAGCTATAAAAAAATTTCATGCATGTACACTGGACAGCATAATTGCATGGACATTTGTCAGAAAGTTTGCTTTGCAGCGAAACGAGACGCCATCTATCAGGTAACGACATTGGTTTCATAAGATCTTACTAGATGGCGTTGATAACATCAAAATATTAAAAAAAAATCTCGGTTGAACTTACGATTGCCCAACACACACGGCAAGTCACTCAAATATTCAATTTACATTATGGAACGTATTTTCAGAATCCAGTATTTTTAATGCACCTTTAATTAAATATTACTTAGATTCACCGTCATATACAGGATGTCCCAAGGAGTAGAGATATACTGAAGCTGGGAGGTAGAGGACCTAGAGGGCTATCTAAATCACCCCCATGTATGTTCCGCGATTTTTCGTATTTTCGGAGTTATGACTTTTTTTTAATTTTTCACCTATCGCCGAGTACGATGAGATTTTTATTTATGGTGACGTGAATTATTGCCGTAGATGCTTGATTTTTTTTGTGTGCTAAGCTGATAGATAGGCCAATTCAGTATGGTAACATTTACTATCGTTAGATCTTTGAATGAAATTTAAAAAAAAATGCCAAGAATGATAAAATTACCCAATATGTTCACAACTTCAAGGGGCTTTAAAAAGATAAAATCACATTAAAAAAATTACCGTTTGGCTTTTAAAAACTTGCTCTATCTATCAGGTAGCTACCCTGAAAATTTCATTTTATTATTCATACAACTTCAATCAAAAAATTGAAATCTAAATGTGGCAAGTGCAAAATTAATTAACTTTCTAAATAAATTTCGTTCTAAATCACGCATTGGCCATCAACAAAAAACAAAAGACGGTTGACGCATGGGAAAATTTTCAAGTTGTTTGGTCATCGTTGTACTTTTCAATAATTAAAAAACTGTGTTTTAATACTGCTAATTGTTCGTTTCTCTAATCATTTTGGCTATTCATATGGACTTTGACTTGCATTACGATTTGGATTAGTGTTATTACCTGGAATCGACGACTTGGCATTATTTAACTGGACTTGAGTTTGCGTGTAAGTGATCATGTTTACTTCACGTGACTACGCAGAAATGCATTACTATTACGGTTATGCTAGGGGGAATGCGGCGGAAGCTTCAAGGCTGTACCGGGAACATGTGGAACGAAGAGGCGGGCTTCAACCTGAAACGTTTCCTGACTATCGCATGATATTAAGAGTACATAATGCGTATTTGGAAGGTTACATACCGGGTACCAGATCAGGCCGTATGGGCACTATGCCGGATCCTGATGTAGTAGATGCAGTGGTTGAAGAAGTAGAAAGAGACCCGTCGACCAGTGTGAGAGTTATGGAACCGTACCGGACTTTCTAAATCTCAGGTACACCGTACACTACAGAGCGTAGGATATCATCCGTTTCAAATTAGAAAAGTGCAACAGTTGAAACCGGAAGATTACAATCGGCGAATTTAATTCTCTCAGGAAATGCTGAGGAGACAAGCTGAAAACGAAAACTTTTTTAACCAAATCTTGTGAACGGATGAATCCCACTTTAGACGCAATGGGATTTTTAATATGCACAATTCTCACTCATGGGCAATTGAAAATCCAAATTTAAAAAGGGAATCGACATTCCAAGAACACTTTAGTGTTAACCTTTGGTCTGGCATACTTAACGGTCAGCTAATCGGGCCCTTTCAGCTGCCAGACCGCTTGGGCGGCAACCACTTTTTAAATTTTCTACGCGTCGATCTGCCCCTGCTGTTAGAAGATGTGGACTTGGAGAGACGCAGAAGCATAGTACTGCAGTGTGATGGTGCACCATGCCATTTTGCCTTGGACGTAAGAAACTATTTCATTCAAAGATACCCTGAAAGATGGATTGGTCGTTGCGGCCGGGGTGACGCCTGCCTTATAGCCTGGCCTCCACGGTCCCCCGATCTAAACCCCATAGATTTTTTTGTATGGGGATACTACAAAGACCTCGTCTACTCAAGAGAATGCCGCAATTTGGACGAGTTAACCCGGAAATTGAGAGTAGCAGAAGAAACCATTAAAAATAATAGAAGTGCATCCAGACGTTTAAAAGACAACTTTTGTCGGCGATGTCGCACTTGCATTGCGCAACAGGGGGGCCATTTTGAAAATTTCTTGTAATTAAACACCTTGTAATTGGTTTTACTTTGTTTGTATTAATCATCATGTAAATTAAAATTTTGCACTTACCACATTTAGATTTCAATTTTTTGATTGAAGCCTTATGAATAATAAAATGAAATTTTCAGGGTAGCTACCTGATAGATAGAGCAAGTTTATAAAAGCGATACGGTATTTTTTTTATGTGATTTCATCTTTTTAAAGCCCCTTGAAGTTGTGAACATATTGGGTAATTTTATCATTCTTGGCATTCAATTTTTTTTTATTCCATTCAAAGATCTAACGATAATAAATGTTACCATACTGAATTGGCCTATCTATCAGCTTAGCACACAAAAAAAATCAAGCATCTACCGCAATAATTCACGTCACCATAAATAAAAATCTCATCGTACTCGGCGATAGGTGAAAAATTAAAAAAAAAGTCATAACTCCGAAAATACGAAAAATCGCGGAACATACATGGGTGATTTAGATAGCCCTTTAGGTCCTCTACCTCCCAGCTTCAGTATATCACTACTTCTTGGGACACCCTGTATAAACCAAAGCCATCGATGATTTTGCTAATTAAAACACAAAATACAAAAACGCTTTTTTCCTATACCGTGTTCGAGAGGATTTGAACCCGGAAAATTCGTCGTATAGTGATCTATACGTCATTGAACCCCTTAGCCATCAAGCCATATTCGACGTGGATGAAATTTATAACCGTATTAGTAATCACCAATCACCTACATTTGCAAGGCATGCGTTTAGTGTTAATAGTTTTTTTTATATTATTTTTTACTGAGATTAATTAACAGCTGCTTAAACAAAACATTTTTATTTAAACAAATACATATTTATAATTAAGTCACATGTTGAATCGTTGTTCAATAGTGCAACAATTATATAAAAGTAACACACTTAGAAGGTAGACTTAAGATTATGAATATACCGTAATAGTTTTCATACGAATAAACTGTTCGTTCGTTCCCTTGCGGCTGCCGTCCGTTTGATTGTATTTTTGATTGAGTTTTAATATGTATTTAGTTAGTTTATTTTGTAATAATGGGTTCTCGTTGCAATATTGACTTAGCCACAATGTTACAAATAATTACTTTGCATAGTCAAGGTAAAAATTTGACAGAAATTGCCAAAGAAACCGGTGTAAGCGTAAGTATTATTGTTTACATTTCTTTCTAAATTTTTTATATTAGTTAAATCTCTGTATGCTAATTTAATAATGATTATACATCTCTGAAAATTGTTTCAGAGGAAAACAGTTGTGTTATGGGTGCGACAATTCACAGAGGAAGGATCATATAGGATCTGCACCGCCAAAAGATCGGTAGACCTCGACTTATAAGCGCACAGCAGCGTCAAAGCATGGTGCAGGAATATGAAGAAAATGGTTTTCCACCAACAACCCATTACACCCGTTTATTTAACATAGGCGTGGACACTGTTCGCCGTGTTCTCTACACAGTGAGGGTTTACATCCTCGCAAGCATGCAGTCAAACCCTTGCTGACTCCACAGCTCAAAGAAGCGAGACTAAAGTTTGCTCGAGAATACTTAAATGCCGATTGAAGTAATGTCATTTTCACTGACGAAAAAACGTTTCACTAGTCAACACGGACGTTTTAGCTTGAAGCGTCGAAATAATACGCGTTATAATAACGATCACGTAGTGCCCAATGTGCAATCTGGTGGCATTACAGTGGATATGTGGGGTTGGATGAGCAGGGCTGACCCGGGAGAACTCGTCAGAGTGCCCAGTCGGGCTAATTGCTGATTACGTCAATGTGCTGGAGGAGACCATGATTCGAAATGTGTATCCGGAGGAAGAATTACCCATTTGTGCAGGATAATTGTCTTATACATCATTCCCAAAGTGTGAGTGAGTGTTTTCGCCGGCGTTATAACATAAATATCATTTCGTGGCCTGCTAGATCACCAGATTGAAACCCCATTGAAAACCTGTGGCTATACCAATTAAGGACAGAAGTAAGTGAAGATAGGGTTACACTGATGTTTATTAGTAGTTAAACAGGGGCGTCATTGCGTTAAGTATATTTTATTTTTATATGTTTCTATACTATGATAGTAAATAACTTCATTTTTATACTACAAAACGGGACTCAATCACATATTTTTTTTTGCATATACGCTATTTTGTGACAGTATTTTACGATATTTTTTTTATCACTCAGTCTTTGAATTGTTAAGAAATGATAAGTTAGTAAAACAGTAAAAGGCAAATGTTAGAGTGCGTTCGCCTACAATGATAACCAGTCCCAGATTTGTAATTAATTGTATTCGCTCATAATACTGTTTTGTTGAAGGGAAGCTTCAATCCTCTTTCCAATTTTGGAAATGAATACTTAAGCTATTCCCTCAACAAAATCTTACGAAGAGATTTTACTTAAATTATAGATTAATAAATTGTGTTATTTATCTTAAATAAATATTGTATAAGAAATAAAGTATTTTTTTTTCATTTCAGAGTTGTATTATTTCTAGTTGTACGTACAGATAGTTATTAATTGGTTGTAATAAAAAACAAAAAAACGCTACTTTTGAGGAGTGTCATTATAAGAGAACTTGTGATTATTTTTCTTTTACCTAAAGGTGCGTCCACATTTGTATCATTTGCCCGTATCAGATCATCGTCGCGTGGCATGATCGCGTGTCACGATCACGCGTTTGGACGTTGCGCCGATCCGCTTATATCGGAAGAGTGCGGCATGATCGGCGCGGCGACAGTGAGCGTCCAAGCAGCGCGATACGCAGTCACGCCACGGCACGGTGATCGGATACGAGCAAATGATACAAGTGTGGACGCACTTTACCTTTTATGAATACACACAGTCAATTGTAAATTTTCTTGTAATAACTATATAATTTAATAACCATACTAATATTGAATTAGTATTTCGATTGCTATAAGTGTAGGTATTCATAGTCAATATTCAGGCAAAGATCCAGGCAAAAACAATGATTATTTTGTTTCAGCCTAGTCTTTGTATCAATTGACTATCTCATCATATTATATGATATTATAATAGATTTTCATCCTTGATGACTTTCAAACAACTAGCACCGCAACTTTTTACGAAAATTTGCATCCAAAGTAGAGTATTTTTCAAAGGAGGATATTCTAAAGTTCCACCTTGCTTATTATATTATTTTTATTAAAGTATAGTGCCGTAATATTCATGTCATCGCATATGTCATTGAAGTGTGGATGAAGTTAAGTATGTTTAAAAACCTCGTAGTTTCATGAAGAAACTAAGTGTAAATGGCGGTATATTTGCAATGAGTTCTTGTTGCAGAACAGGCTCTGTTCTGTTACGATAGTAACAATACGCTTGAAATATAAATTTTAAAACAACCTTACTTAAAAAAAAAAACATTCCAACGAATTGAAAACGTCCTCCTTTTTCTGGAAGTCGGTTAAAAAGAAGCGTGTTCCAAAAGTTAAATACAGGTGCCATTTTAATTTCAGTGGAAGCTTTTCTTTATTAAGTAATTATATTTCATCCACGTAGTAGATAATTCTATTACAGAACAATTTTAGTGCTTGTGAGACTTACATATCAACAAACAAAGCATTAAATTCTTCTGGTTCGTTTTGATAACAACGCCATGTAGTTTATTTTCTTGTAACCATCATGCAATGCTGAGAGCTACGTGCTCTCAGCATCTTAAGACAGCCAAGCGATTATCGTCTTTGCCATGTCCATGCAATTATGCTGTTGATAGTACCCTATTAAGTCTTCACTCAAAAAGGAATTTTCTAAATCGCTTTATGAATGACGGAGTTCTGAGGTAACAAACATAAAAAAATGTTTAGTTAGAATGTATCAGTTTAATAATGGAAGATTAACAAAATTTTAGTAAATAATTATTCATTTAATATTATATGTTTAATTATTTGACAGCCCTATTTTGATATGTTGTGGAGTAATAACGACCACCAGTCTAAACAATAGAGCTCAATATTGCCAACCCGCGTGCAGTTTGACTACTATTTTTTATAGTTATGACTTATATACGCGGAAAAAAGCGGCTTCTGTCAAAATCTAAAGAGAGTGCCCTCTGTACCTGTACCTTTTATTAATTATTCTGTGACAACATTATGAATTAAAAGTGATGGTGCAAACAATTGGGACCGTGTCAATGACTAGGATATTTAACATTAGGCACTTACGCCATAGCTCGCTGGCTGGTGTCGCCATGTCTGGTGAAGGCAGGCTGAAGATGTATCCGATTTGGCAAGGGTTCCAGTGCTCGCAGACTTCTCGGTCCGAGTCTAGCTCCGTAACATACTTGTATGTCTGTTGTTAATAAATCAACATAAAAAGTTTATTCTACAAATAAGCCACATAAGCACTTTTGAGAATTAAAAAAAAATGTGTACAATTTGTACAGGCACATTAAATGTCGCAAAATCCGTGAACTTTTCTATTTCGTTACATTTTTTTTTTAATTTTGTCAAACGTCATCCAACATACAAAAAATTAAAAAATATATATTTTTCGATACAGTGACCTTTAAATAATACGTATCACTTTTTTTCTTTTTAATATCTTCAATGTACGGACATTTCATTTTAGTAACTTTATAATAATATAGATGTAGCTGGGCGATTAGCAGAAAATTTTGGGTAATATATATACATACTTAGTGTGTTACTCAGAATAATATAATAGATGTAGTTGAATGGTTTTATGAATACAATATTGTTGTTATGCCCAGTGGTTATAATTGGGAACATTAATTTTCCCAGAAGTGTTCATTTTATATATTTTCTCTATAGTACGCGTTATGTGGACTCAAAATCTACGTATAGTTTATTTCTATGAAATTATTCTTTAGATATCATTTTTTTAATCCTGGATATGGCATTTGTTCACGACAAACGACTGTATACATTTTTCCTTTGATCTGTACAGATTAGCATGAAATTTTAAAAAGTTAGCTGTCAATGTCATGACTTTTTTTAAATTTTCTTACTAAACCATAGACCAAAGTAAACAGTTTATACAGTCGATTGTCGTGAATAAATGTGTAATCAAGGTTTTAAAATATTTATAAAAAAACGAAACGACATAAAAAAATACTATTTGTAGGTTCTGTGTTCATGTAACGTATATATACTATGGCGTAAAAATATAAAATGTACGAGTATACCTCTGGGAAACTTAATTTTCCCAAATGTAATGCAATCTATGGGAAATAACGAAATTGAATCTCGCAAACTTACCCGGTCGGGATAATATCGATAATGAACCACGACGTCCTCAGTGTCTTCCAGGGAACATTTGGAGGTGGTGTAGTTGAAGGAAGTGCGTTCTATGGGTGCGCAGCCGTACACTGTGGTGCCGTTTCGAGGGAGATCCGGACCTTCGATTTTATGACCTAGAAAATTCGGTTTGCCGTTGTTGTGCCAAATATTTCAAAAGTAGAATATTACACTACACAAAAGTTAAAAATACAACCATTTATTTTCGTAAAATGTGGTATAAAAAGATGGTTTAACATTCGATATAATTGCACACACCTTACCAGCATTTGGCATGCAAAGCTAACCAAATTCAGCATCTACGTAGCATGCAAAGCTTTTGTCTGGAAGAGATCGCTATTTAGCGATAAGATCGCCTGTTGCTTACCTCCCTCTGAATATATTATTTTGTTATTTATGTGAGGTGTGCCTCTTCATTGCTATCATTGTATTTAATATTGTATTTTTTTTATATAAACACTATCACATAGAAAACATTTATCTCTAAAACCGATTGTCGATTGTGACGTCATCGATCGATGACAGTTGCGGAGGTCTCCTTCTGCGACCATATCAGGTCATGCTGCATGACATATTGGATGATGTCTCATCGTAACATATTATACTTATTAAATTGACAACTCAATTACTTTTATACTTTTCTAAAGATCGAAATTAAATAACTGGGACGTGTTTCTCAAAAGCTTGTAACGTTTATTAAAAGTGGAAGTCTATTTTTAATTAATATTGTTGGAAAGAGATTTCCGCTTGTAATACATGTTACAAGCGTTTATGAAACAGGCCCCTGATCTGTGAGAGTTTGAGTTATTGAGCATAAGCTACATAATTCCTAGTCAGCGATGAAGAGCAGCATTGCATAATTTCCTAAAATTCTAAATTAACGGGCGTTCGAGTACGAGTTATTTAGAGTATGAACTATACATTTAGAGTATGAAATATACATTTAGAGTCTGAAATATACGACTAGAGTATGAAATATACAACTAGAGTATAAAATGTACATACGGTTACAGAAGAAATAATCGCTATGCGCAAGAGTTCCTTAACTAATCCTCAGCGTAATCGCGTCGTTTTATGTTGTGTATTAGATATGGTTTCCTATGAGTTACTATGGCGTAAGTTGGGGGCCACTGGTATGCCAAGGGAGCTGGTCGACCTATTTGGCCACTGGTATGCGCACCAGGATAATTGCGTAAGATGGGCGGGTGCGATCTCAGACACATACAGATTGAATTGTGGAGTGAGGCAGGGGGGTTTAACGTCGCCTAAGCTGTTCTGTCTGTATGTGGATGAGTTGATTGTCAGACTCAGCAACATGCATGCGGGTTGTTCTATAGATGGCCAAATGGTGAACAACATAAGCTACGCGGACGATATGGTGTTGCTGAGTCCGTCAGCCTGTGCATTGAGGGATTTGCTGCGCACCTGCGAGGACTATGCTACAGCTCATGGACTGAAATATAATTGCGTCAAAAGCGAGGTTATGGTCTTCGCTGAGCGAAGTAAATCGATAGGCTACGTGCCGCCTTTCAGACTTTATGGTAACGAGTTGACGAAGACTGATCGGTTTAAATATTTAGGTCACGTAATAACCAGTAACTTAAAAGATGACTGTGATATAGAAAGGGAACGCAGGGCGTTGGCTGTTCGAGGGAATATGCTGGCCCGCAGGTTCACGCATTGTACAGGAGAAGTAAAAATAACATTATTTAAATCTTTCTGTCAATCGTTCTACACAAGTGGCCTGTGGGTAAGTTTTACCCAAAAAACACTCAACGCTTTGCGTGTCCTCTATAACAACATGTTTAGAATGTTGATGGGACTACCCAGATTCTGTAGCGCGTCAGGCATGTTTGCCGATGCCCGCGTAGATGGTTTTCACGCCATAATGCGCAAAAAAATTGCTTCCATCAGAGGCAGAGTACTGGGTAGTTCCAACAACATTCTAAGAGTACTTGCTGACAGAGGAGACAGCCCTTTGCAGATATACTGGATGTCGACGTTAATAAACCCTCACTCTGAGGACATTTATTTCGTCAATTAATATGTGTATATTAGATATTATAATTAATTAATTAATTAATAATTTAATCAACTAACCTAGCTACTTAAGTATTTACTAACAATATATTGGATCACTGTTGTCTTGAATAAATAATTTTGAATTTGAATTTGAATTAGTATGAAGTACCAAGTACTTTCAGCTCCAGAAGAAATATTCGTTATAAGATATAACATACTTGCTCATCATCAGTTTAATTTCTAGAGCTCTAAATTTAATTCGCGTATGAGTTATCGAGTACGTACGGTTACAGAAGAAATATTTATTTTCTGCATTATATAGCTCCTTGTCTTCTGCGCTCAGACAGGCGTCATACATAATTTGTGTGGGAGTGATGTCGTCCTCACACATGAGGATACCGGAGCCGTCGGGTTCCTTTGGCGCCCTGTTGGCCGGGCAGCGGTACATCAGACCTGGGGAAGATATTTTATAATTTATGTGGGTCAAGAGAACTTCGTTCGCGGAATTAGAGCGAACCATTGGATATGGCAATTCGTATCATTACCGAACAATTTTTTTATGCGCTTTTAGTGAGAAGAGGGGGGGGGGGGGGATAAATCAAATCAAATCAAAATATCCTTTATTCAAGTAGGCTTAGATACAAGCACTTTCGAATTGTCAGTTACAATGAGAGAAGTCTTTGCTTACAATTTCTAAAAACGTACATATTTAAAAACATCACGTATAAACGAATTAACACTCACATATAAAAAATGATCGTAGAAACTGACCTCACATTCGTCATATAGTTAGGCTGTGGCTCTAAGTTCGTGGAGGACAAAAGACATAACCCTCTTTTTAGCTGGAAGATTGAAGTAACTACCGTGTTTTACTGCTCGCCTAATATTGTTTGGCGCAGTCAGTCAGTCAGTAGGACTCAAACCTACGCTCCCAAAGGGTCTCTCATTTCCAATCAAAAATCTCTAAAAAAAATTGTTTTATGTAATAAGTGGCAAATGGGCAGACGATCCACCTAAAAAAAAGTGGTAATCGTACCCCATGGATATGTGCAACACCAGAGTAGTTGCCCATATGTTGCCAACATTTGAGTGCCCTGTTTACTGACTTCTTGAAGAATCCCATGTTATAACTTACCCTTCCTAATAATAAGAGGAGGTTTGTTTCGCATTTCCGCAATAGTGATTCCCTTCTCTCCGTTCTGTATAGCTGTCATGACCCGCTTGTGGAGTGTAGTTCGTCGCTCCTGCTCCGCAATTATATATGGGAGCAATTCTTCAGAAAGCACATCTACCTTTTTCTTTGCTTCGGCGTTCATCTAGAGATAATAAAAGCTTACAGTGGTTTTTGACGCTGCCCTAGAAACTAGTGTTTTACTTGTGAATTTTGATGTTATTATAATTATTGTATATGTTTTTTTATTAAAAAAAATTATGAGGTCTTGAGGAGTGAGACTCTTAAGGCCTATTTGCAGAATATTCGCACCGTAAGTCAAAAGAAAAAGAAAGCGCTCCAAGTGCCCCACACGCCAACGACGTCATTAGATGATAAAAGAAAGCGCTCCAAGTGCCCCACACGCCAACGACGTCATTAAATGATAAAAGAAAGCGCTCCAAGTGCCCCACACGCCAACGACGTCATTAGATGATAAAAGAAAGCGCTCCAAGTGCCCCACACGCCAACGACGTCATTAAATGATAAAAGAAAGCGCTCCAAGTGCCCCACACGCCAACGACGTCATTAGATGATAAAAGAAAGCGCTCCAAGTGCCTCACACGCCAACGACGTCATTAGATGATAAAAGAAAGCGCTCCAAGTGCCCCACACGCCAACGACGTCATTAGATGATAAAAGAAAGCGCTCCAAGTGCCCCACACGCCAACGACGTCATTAGATGATAAAAGAAAGCGCTCCAAGTGCCCCACACGCCAACGACGTCATTAGATGATAAAAGATACGAGTGTTTGAAGTTCCTAACCGAAGATCAGAGAAGATATACGCACCTGCTTGGTGGTGAATATTTTTTGTTAAAATTAATAGTTAATCAAAGTTTACCCTGTCAGCATCCTTGTTGAATTTGATCCCAGTGCCGTCCTGTTGACAAAGAATATGTTGTTATTATAATGCCTTGCCTTAGCGAAAACTAGGTTCGGTAAGATACTTACCAGCATCAAATTTTAGTATAATGAGAGAATGATAGGCAAGTGGTCTTCAAGCCAAGCCAAGGGTCGCGAAACGTGTAAATTACTCCTAAATACTGCAATGGACATATACCTGTGGGTGTAGGGTGTCAAATAAAAGCTGATAAAATACACTAGAACTTTATGCTAGAGTGTAGCTGCGAAAACATTTTTAATTCAAGGCCAAAATCTGACAGTTCTTATCTTGATTATTTATACAAATAAACATTATTTCATAAAAACATGAATAAGAAATCGTGCAACCAGTAATATTAGGGCAAGTTTTATTGATATAAATAAACTTATACCAATATGCTGTAATCACAGCAAAAATGCGCCCGTTGACGTTAGATTTTGGTCTTGAATTAAAAATCAGAGAATAGAGAACGTCGCGCGTATCTGAGTGAAACAACGAATATCAGTAATCGTGCTCGAGCGAGAGATCGAGCACTTTTGCAACTATTACGTCGTACAACCTAAAGGTGCGTCCACATTTGTATCATTTGCCCGTATCAGATAATCGTCGCGTAGCATGATCGCGTGTCACGATCACGCGTTTGGACGTTGCACCGATCCGATCACTCGAAATCCATTTGCTACGCGTATCACACACTTGTATCGGAAGAGTGCGGCATTATCGGCGCGTCGACAGTAAGCGTCCAAGCAGCGCGATACGCAGTCTTGCTACGGCACGGTGATCGGATACGAGCAAATGATACAAGTGTGGACGCACCTTAAGATCCCGGTATTTTATTTTCTATTATTTATTTTAGGGATAACGAACAACCGTACAATTAATATGACAATTAGAGTTAAGTATATTATATTTGTTATAATATATATAACCCACAGCATTATCCACGGATTACTTTATATAAGTTAAGGTTGTCAAAAGTGGAACAGTTGAGCAGATGTATAAGAAAGATGTCCCACCACAGCCTGTCGTCGCACTATGTTGGCCAGGTATCTTCCTCTCCTGGAAGCAGGCAGCAACACGCTGCCGGGAATCACTTCATCTCCCGTCTGAATTTAAATAACATAATTAATAAATTAATAATAATCATGTTGACTTGATAGTATCTTGCTATTCTAGCGCAGTTGTGGACGGATTTGGAACTATTATTTACTGCTTTCCGCTGGACACTTTCATCTGTTTGCTTGACCTCTTTACCTCTATACTTCATGATACCACCACCATCAGGTGATACTGAGGTCACATTCTAATCAGTTATGGTTAAAAAAAGGGGCCAAGTGCGAGTCGGACTCGCGCACCGAGGGTTCCGTACAAAAAGAAAATAATGGTTCACGGTTTATGCATAAGGTTTATGTTTATGAGATTATTATTATTTTTTATGTTTGAGTTTATGGAATGAAAGGTAAATTGCAGTTTACGATTTATGACGTATTAAAAAAAACTACTTACTAGATCTCGTTCAAACCAATTTTTGGTGGAAATTTGCATGGTAATGTACATCATATATTTTTTTTTAGTTTTATCATACTCTCATATTAGAAGTTACAGGGGGGGACACATTTTACCAATTTGAAAGTGTCTCTCGCGCAAACTATTCAGTTTAGAAAAAAAATTATATTAGAAGCTTCAATATAATTTTTAAAGACCTATCCATAGATACCCCACGCTTATGGGTTTGATGAAAAAAAAAATTGAGTTTCAGTTCTAAGTATGGGGAACCCCAAAATTTATTGTTTTTTTTGTATTTTTTTGTGAAAATCTTGATGAGGTTCACAGAATAAATCTACTTCCCAAGTTTTAACAGATACTTTCGGAAAAAAGTGGCTGTGTCATAGGGACCGACAGACAGACAGACATGACGAATCCATAAGGGTTCCGTTTTTTTCCATTTGGCTGCGGAACCCTAACAATCTATTCTTAAACTTACCGGTGGATATGGACATTGTATTAAATAAACTAAACTTATAATATATAATACTATATGCAGTTCCATCGCCATTGCGTTCAACACGACGACTGAAACGAAAAAAAAGACTACTCAAAACGTAATTGGAGCAATTTGTGAATAACTTGTTATTTTTAACGATTTTGTTTTAGCTAACTAAGCGAGTAGTAAACTGAACGATAAAATAATGTATACGTGTAGTTTACTAGCGTTCTCTTGTGGGTTTACGCGTTGTTATTCGTAAAATAAACATAGGTAACCGACTTCAAAAAAGTGAGGCGGCGTGACTAATTTTTTTTTTTATAGTAAACAACTGAAATTTAAATTGAAACATATTTTTTTTTGAAGTACAAACTTTGTGCACAGAAATTATATAACAATTAAATTTTCCATATTAACTTTATAGCCTGACAAGCTATATGGTAGATACGCTTAGAATAATTCCGTGCATGGCCGGAAGAACTTGATAAGTCGAAATATACATTTAAAGAAATTTGAACTTAGGACATGAGTCTTACGGCGATTGTGCGTGCACTACAATAAA
The DNA here is from genome assembly GCA_905404275.2 of Hedya salicella. Classification (NCBI taxonomy): domain Eukaryota; kingdom Metazoa; phylum Arthropoda; class Insecta; order Lepidoptera; family Tortricidae; genus Hedya; species Hedya salicella. Next base: position 7,776,761 of record FR990120.1, read on the forward strand.
TTTGACTGTCCGGCGTCCGATTTTTCTAGTTTGTCCATACTAGAGTTTGTACAAAATTGGACTGCCGGACGGTAAAATTCCTTATAGTGCACAATCGCACTGATGGTTAATTTTGTTCAGATTTTACCGACTTCTTATCAAGTTCCTTACGCCACGCACGGATTTAACCACCGGAGATACCATACTAATACATTCCCCTCTGCCAAAGTATTCGCGAAATCGCGGGTCGGTTTATGCGGGAAATTGTCAGAGTGTGTGTGTTCTTTGCTATGTAAGAGTATTTTTAATGAGGGTTTTCTACAATGGAAATATCACCCAGTAGCCACCGTGACGTAGGGTCTAACTGACAAGAAGTGTCAACATCCACCAATCACAGCACAAGATTTTGACACTTCTTGTCAATTAGACCTTACGTCACGGTGGCGCCCACTGGTGATATTACAATTTTAAAAAACCCTCATTGTGAGCGTTTGTAGAAATATAAATAGATATGTATTTCCGTCCGTAGTGTGCTGTACATGTTACCCCCCGCTAATATGCATGAAAAATTTGTCCGGTAATGACGTGGCTTGTCATCTTTACAAAATTACAAATGTCATTGGCTTACCAATTGGCCACTGGCATAATTTTCATACTAAACTGCATACTACTTCACGTATAGGCCAGATAGGACCGTGTGAATTGGCTTCATGTTAATATTTGTAAAACCAATGTCTGTTTTTCAAAACGGTAAACAGGGTTTTAAGACTTGTTAGTAACTTATTTTTGTACAGCATAACATTTATGAATTTGACGGTTTATGGCATATTTATCGAAGTTGTCTTTTATTTTGTTGGGACTTTTTTGTGACAATAGCAGCTCAATATTATACCTTAAATAAGAGCAAAAAGTTAAACCCAAACAAAGTAGCCAATTCACTACGACTGCATTATAAACAATAATATAATATTGACGACCGGCTTGCTCTGTGGGAGTAACGTAGCCTGCGAAGCTGAGCTCCTGGGTTCAAATCCCGGTAAGGACAAATAAGTTGTGTGATGAGCAGAGATATTTGTTCCTAAGTCTTGGATATTTTTTATGTATATATCTAAGTAATATATCTATTAAATATATCCATGTCTAGTACTTATAACACAAGCCTTATTGAGCTTACCATGAGACTAGTTCGATTTGTGTAAGATTGTCGCGGAATATTTATTATTATTTTATTTATAAAATGTCAGAAAGGTTACTCCGAAACTCGAAGTTCGTAACGTGCTGTCCCTTTCGCTCTCATGTTAAATTGTGCTTGAGTGAGCGGGATGGCGCCATACGAACTTCGGGGTTCGGAGTAGCCTCTCTGAATCTCAAAATTCGAAGTTCGTTATGTGCCATCCCTCTCATGTTAAACTGTATTTGAGTGAGCGAGATAGTGCGATACGAACTTCGAATATCGAATTTCATAGGGGCTACTCCGAAACACGAATAGACGTGTGCGCCGCGCCTGCGCGCCGCCGCCGCCGAACAATCACGCGCCGCCGCCGCCGCCGCCATTTTGAACCGGCGTGGATTGGCAACTCACGTCGCGTCAAGGTTGTTAGTCAGTACTGTCAGTAGTCGTGAATGACGTGCCTGGTGTGTGTGTGTATTGCGCATGAATATCAAAATGGCGAGTAACAAAAGAATGAAACAAAAAGTATTTAAACAAAATTAAAATTTTCTTCTGTTTCCGCGATTATTACTCATTGAAATAAAACAATTTAACGGATTATATCGCGTATATTATCTCATTTTAGTTCCCGTCCTCAGTCCTCCCGTTCCGTTCCTCAGTCCTCCCGTGACCATGGAAAGCTGGAAAGCTTCCGAAACGTCGGGAACTAAAATGAGATAATATACGCGATATAATCCGTTAAATTGTTTTATTTCAAAATTAAAATTATTAACTACATCCTGAGTTAACCGATGCGAAAAATCGTTGATTGATATTCCTACTGATGACTGATGAACACTGATCTCTATTCTACGATGACTAAGCCAAGCTAGCCGCGAAGAGGATTTTAACTATCATCATAATCATCATCATTTCAGTCATAGGACGTCCACGCTGGACACAGGCCTCCTCAATACATTTCCACATGGGCCGGATAGAGGCGACCCTCATCCAGCGAGTCCCCGCAACCCTAACCAGGGTGGCCTTTTCACGCTGCGCTTGCCGGTACGTGGTCCCCACTCGAGAACCTTTCTATCCCAACGGCCTTCGGTCTCGAACTATGTGCCCCGCCCATTGCCACTTCAGTTTGCTTACCCTGTTTGCCATGTTGGTGACCTTGGTTCGTCTACAAATTTCCTAATTTCTGATTCAATCTCGTAGAGATCCCAAGCATAGCCCTTTCTATAACTCGTTGAGTGACTCTGAACTTCCTTACGAGGCCAATAGTCAGAGACCACGTCTCGGCATCGTAGGTCATCACCGGTAATACGCACTGGTTGAAGACTTTCGTCTGAGGTATCCTAGACGAAAAGACACTTCGCAGTTTCCGAAACGCTGCCCCTTCCGAGTTGGATCCGTTTATTTATCTCTTTCTGGAAGTTGGACCTGCCTAACTGGATTGTTTGTAGTAGATAGACGTGTTCGTCGTCAGCTTCGAGGACCGAGTTACTAATCAATACTGGGGTGGGCACCACATGGATTTTCGACATGATTTTCGTCTTGTCCATGTTCATCTTAAGGCCCACCTGTTGGGATAGCCTGTTGACATCTTTGAGCATCATACCGTGATCCTCCAGCAACTCTGCCATGACCATGATATCATCGGTAAATCGAAGTTGCGTGATGTAGATACTCGCAATTAATGCTGATGCCAAATCCTTGCTATTCCAAGAGCTTGAGGGCGTCTTCCATTGTGTTAGTGAAGAGCTTCCAAGATTAATATCTCCGAAGCTCTTCTCCATGTCACACCTCTCCGCAACGGTATCGCCTCCATAAACTGGTCTTGTACTCGGACCGACATACTGGCGTTGTTGTAAACACTCCTCAGCACCTCGATATATCGATAGTGAATCTCCTTCTCATAGTCCACAAACGCTAAGCAAAGTGGCAGATTATACTCCTCCGTTTTCTGTAGAACCTGCCGCAGCGTGTGTATGTGATCTATGATACTGAAGCCTTTTCGAAACCCGGCTTGTTCAGGAGGTTGTAATTCATCAAACCTGCTTGAGAGATGATTCGTGAATACCCTGGAAAACAGCTTGTAGACATGGCTCAGAAGCGAGATGGGTTCTTGAGCAGCGTTTTATCACCTTTCTTGAAAAATAGCACCACCACCACATTCCGGTTCCGGTGCCATGCGTGATGCCCTCAAGCACTACGATATTAAAGAGCTGAAGGACCTTAAGTACCGGTGTTCCACCCGCTTTTAGAAGCTCTGAAGTGATTCCGTCATCACCCGGCGCCTTGTTATTTTTGAGCTGTTTCAGGGCGATCCTACAAGATTTCATCCATGCTGATGTCCAGGATATCTTTGGTTCAGTGTCGGGTATAAGCTTGGCTCTCGGGTCTTTGGCCAAGTTATGAACAGGTTTGGCAGCCGAGCTATATAACTGCCCATAGAACCTCGTTCTCTCTCAACACCTCTGGCTTCGTCGTCACTACACTGCCGTCTTCTGTCTTCAGTTTCGTCAACTGGCTTTGCCCAATAGAATTGTCCCTTGCAAACACTTTAAATTGGAGCCCTTGTTCCGTACTATCGTTTCTTTAATATAGTTAGTATTAAAAAGACGAATATCGTGCCGCATGGACTGATGTTTCCGATGGATTTTAAAATATGTTGATTGTTATTATTAGGTTTGTAAGATTTTCTAATCAAAATAGTAAAAACGGTATTATCATTTTCTTAAGCCTGAATTAGACTGGATCATTATTTAATTATTATTATAGAATTAGATTAAAATATTCGATTTTTTTCACGCCGCCGGCGTCACGTCGCCGCCGAGTCATTATAAGCCGGCGCGACGCCGCCGGGTAAAATGTGGTCGGCGCACATGTCTAAACCCGAAGTAAGTATGGTGCCATCTCGCTCACTCAAATACAGCCTTTAACAACACAGCGAGAGGGACGGCACGTTACGAGTTTCGGAGTAACCCCTCAGTATTACATTTTCTTATCGAAATACTACTAATCTTTAGTTTTTCTTGAATTTAAATATTTAATCGTATTTAAAATGTTTTTTTCCACGTCATAGTGGATTTTATTGGCATTATTATGGTATTTTCTTTCACAGTCGTAAAATATTTAGCCTTGTTTTCTCGTTGTTTACATCGGTGACATTCAACGACATGAAGGACTATGACTTTCTGTAGTTTCTGTTGTCAAAAACACATCCTTGCCAGTAAAATAAATTAGTACCACTGAAAATCCGCAAAATGGTGAGAGTCATAAAGTAACTTGTCAGGCTATAACAGTTATTTTAAGGTTGAAAAGTACTTTTTAATTTTTTATCAGCTACACATCTTTGGCCCCCAAATTTATAAAGTAAACCGTAGCGGTTTTGAGATATTTTTAAATAAAATTAAACCGGAATCCAGAAATTTTCGACTCCGACTCTAGTGACATATTTGTTTGCAAGGTGGCAAAACTGTTTGTCTATGATGGCGTCGCAATAAAGCGGCAAGGCAAGCGACGTCGCCGATTTTTTTTTGTATTTTGAACGTAATTCATGTGAATGTTTCTACGAAAACATCAAGAATGGAACGATTTACGATATCGAAATCAGAAAAGCAGACAATTTTTGAAATATACCGAGCATGTCGCCTTTGTGGCGCCGGTGGAGGATATCGAATGCCTATCATCCAAAATATTGTCGATTTAGAGAGTTCTGACGTAGAGTTAAGGCAGAAAATACAGGAATGTTTACAATTGGAGGTAAAGTAATGTACTTCGAATTATCTATCTGCGTTAAATTTTCATATTGTTGGACATAACTCCTTCCAATGTGCTTAAATCATAACATACATTTGTTTCAACGTAATGTTTACTAAGTCTTCTCAAATATGCCGTATAGAACAGTTTTCAACTTAAAGTCATTCTTGTCTGAATCTGACAAAATAATGATGTAAACTGGATTTACTTAACGACATTCATTTTTATATAAAATTAGGTTATGCTCCTAATATGTGACTATCCAGAACTTTAAAAGGTGATGGTTGTTTGAACCGGACCATTGAACGGAGGCCACTATGTCATATGATTTAATTTACTGCCTTAAAAAGGCTCTTCTATAAATAATAAATTGCAGGGATAATTTTACACCAATCAACCTAGTCCCAAAATATGCTAAGCTCGTATTATGGGTGCTAGGTGATGATATACATAACAAAGATAAATTATAATACCTAACATAGAAAACATCTATAACCCTACAACGAACATTCAAGCTCATCACACAAACACTTGCCCTGACCGGGATTTGAACCTGGGACCACCAGCTACTTGGGGTATTGTGCAACCAATTGAGCCAAACAAGTTGTCAAACTATAGTCAATGTCTTGATTAAGACCTATAACAATAGATAGTATTCTTATTAAATTACTGGCCTGAATTAGATATAGTTGATTTTAAAACAATATTTTGATACTAGTAAAGTTGACGGAACTTCCTTTTTCTTTTAAGTACTTGTGATGGACTTATTGTCTGTTGCTCTACACAACCATCGGATATAAAAGTAACAGTCCAGAACTGACAGACGGCCTGGGATCACTTAGCTTACAGAGTGATGTTAGCTCTCTGTGTTTGTTTTACAATTAGTAAAATGGGGAATATTCTGAAGAACTTTTTTCGTTCATAATCGTTTCAAATAATACCACCTCTCCCAATGGACTAATGATTGCCACCGTCCTTATTTCAAGTATAAATAGAGTTCAATCCTAAATCTGAAGCAAGTGAGTGGTTACTGTATTTCATGTTTAGCGTGCCAGCTGCTGGTGAAATGTGTGTGTTTATTACTATATATTTGCAATGTACCATCTCTTGTACCACATTTCAAGCAAATAAAGATATATTATTATTATTATTATTATTATAAGGGGAAAAGAAAGCCTAGATAAGAATAAGCAGAAAAATGTTTTTCTTTACAGGTTCGCCAAGACGACAGAATGCCCCCACTAATATGCGAGCTGTGTGTGGACAAAGTGAATGATTTCTATGAGTTCTTTAACTTAACTCGGCAGACCAATTTTAGAACCAGGACAAGGCTGGGTCTGCCTCTTCAGACTGCTAAGAAAGGGGAGGTGAGTTTGACCAACATTTCATATTTTCATTTGTTCTATATGGAACATTTCTGCGATAGAAAATACTTACTAACATTTGGCCTGTTATTGCAATTGGGTAGGGCAACTATCTGAGTTGATAAAAGCCCATTTCTCCACTCCAACAACATTGATTGGTGCATAAAATCTATTTGATATGCGTATGGACTGACTGAAATATATCTTTTCAACAGTATATAGTATACAGAGTTAAGATTTAGTACAATACTATGTATTGTAGTACGGCTGGCAACCCTAATACATACCGACATTGGAAAGGAGAAATGGGATAAGCAACATTTCGTGACATTGAATTATACACCTTATTAAATGAGTTAAATGGGTATATTACTAAACGCCACCAAGTTGTTGCTTATCCCATCACATATATTTCCAGGCAGAACCAAATGATTGCATCCTTGGAGTCACAGAGCCGATATATGTCAAAGATGATGAGCCTCCAGCCAAGAAGGCTAAAGCAGGACCAAAGTGCTCGAAGACAATCAAGAAGGAACCTGGAGCTGAGATAATTAAGGTAATACTTTTTTTATATTCATAAACTGATCAGAAGTGTGTTCTGCTATAGGCCTAATGCAAGGGTCGGCAAACCGCGGCTCACGAGCCGCATGCGGCTCTTTAAAGGGTCACTTGCGACTCTTCAAGTTCCCCTTGAAGAAAGTCCTATTTAAATTTGGTATACAGTGATAAACCTGAAACAGCTAACTGCGGCTCTTTGAGCTTCCGAAAAATCTATTTTTTTCTGGCATCTGGTTCTACATCTAAAAAGTTTGCCAAGGAGGAGGAAGGAGTAATTACCATCTTTTTTATACTGCTTCAGAGGGAGGGTTATTATTATTATTAAGCCTTTATTTTTCCTTGAGTATAATTTTTATTCTTTATTTATAAATGTTAAGGACCCCTGTCCGGTATCGGCCTCTTCCATGTCCTTCCAGACTTTTCTATTTTTTGCCTGGTTTTGCCGTTCTGGTCCGACTGTTGCAATAATGAATGAATGAATGAATGAATGAATGAATGAATGAATGAATGAATGAATGAATGAATAGTTTATTTGCATAAAAAACAAGCGTATATAAAAGGTGTTACAAATATCACAGACAGATCGTTACTTGTTTTGCCAAGACTGGCGTACAAATGTGTTGTTTTAAACTTAAATATCTAAACATTTTAAATTTTGAAATATTACAATTTGCATTTGTTTAAGTACTCATTGACGGAGTAATAACAATGTTCGATTAAATGATTAAATAACTTTTTCTTAAAAATATTGAAAGGCAGCTCCTTAAATGTGTCAGAGAGAATATTAAATATTTTGATGGCCATACAGAATGCGTTTTTCCGAGTTAACGCTAATTTAGTTTTTGGCAAATCTAATTTATTTCTGTGTGTCCCTCTTTTGGACTTGATGGACCTTGTATTAAATAGTTCTAAGTTTTTCTTAACAAATATAGACATTTCAAATACATACATACATGGGAGAGGTAATATACGTTTAGATTGAAAAAGTGGTTTGCAGTGCTCCAAAAAATCTGCTCCACACAAAGTTCTGATACATTTCTTTTGAATTCTAAATATAATTTCGGCATCAGAAGAGTTTCCCCAAAGTATGAGTCCGTATCGTAAAATAGATGCCACGTAGCCATGGTACGCAGAAAGAGCCGCTTCTTCTGAGACTACGTTTCGCACACGATATAAAACATAGACAAAGCGGTCTAGCCGTACACGTATGTTACCAATATGATTCTTCCAATTACAGAAACTATCCAATGTTATACCTAAAAAAGTTGCATATTTAACTTCTTCGATTGATTGATTATCGCATTTTACATTTAAATTATTAGCTTTGTTTTTACATGTCAAGAATTGAATAAATTTAGTCTTTTTTACATTAATATTTAAGTAGTTTACATCGAGCCAATTTATAATATCATTCAATGCGTAATTGATGTCGTTCTCGAAATTCATAATGTCAGTACAGTTTATAAGTAGGGTTGAGTCATCAGCGAACAAAATACAGTCGTGTCTTGTAGCATCTGGTAGGTCATTAATATAGAGAAGGAATAGTAATGGACCTAGTATACTCCCTTCAATAATATCATCTGACTGCCTGCCCTTCTCTTGCCTGGTGGTCCTGGCCATTATTATTCCGGGAGGGTTATTACTTCAGCGTAATTGGATACGTCTATACTCAGAAGGTGCCTCTATGTATGGGCCAACCGCACACATGCGGTAAAGTAATTTTTCTATGCATGTATGGGCCAACATAGGCACGTTAAGTGCTATGTTCTCAGTGTTTGGTGCACTCATTGCACCTAACACGTGATTTAGCTTCGAACGCCTACTAGCAGAAGGCGTATCGATTAGTAATTTACATATATTAGCTTAGTGCATATTTCGGAACCATCGTGATCGGGTGCATTCGAACATAACATTTAACATTTTCAACATTCTATACTAACATAAGTTTAATTCAGTTTATATTACTTGTACTTAAGCCTTTTAGACTATAAACATTTTGTTACTTCTCTCCGGACTTTGTAACATTCACGTCACATTGGTCCTTCGAACCGGATATGAATTAGTGACTTATGAATTATAAAGATATTTTTTGATCGAGTAACCTTCAAATGGTCCGTATCTGTTTTATTTTATATTTCTAATGTGCAGATATTTGAATGTTATTTATGACTAACTCTAAAACATCCGTTTTCAGATAGAGAACACGTCGGATTCCTCCCGCTCTTCGAGCGTAAGCAGCCGCTCCAGCCGCGCCCGGGGGGCGTCTCCCGCCGCGCGGCCCGCGCCCGCCCCCGCGCGCCCCGCGCCCGCCCCCACGCGCCCCGTAGCCGCCTCCGCGCGTCCCGCACCCGCCTCCGCGCGCACCGCGGCGGCCCCCGTGCCTGCCCCCGCGCCCCCCGCGCCTGCCCCTTCGCGCCGCTCGCGCGCCCCTCCCCCGCCGACGCCCGCGCCCAAGTCGCGCAAATCAGCGGGGAAGCCGGAACCGCCCAAACCCACTCCGGTATGTAAATAATACGTCTTCGTACATATTATCCTGTAAAGCTTGTTTGCGTTGATGTTTATGCTTCTCTCTCATTTGCTCTTAGGTTAATCGGAAGAGATCCCTTAAAGGGATGAGTTCGCCTTTGTACACATTTATTACTTTGCCGTCTTTGTTTTATTGTTTTTATGTACATAAAGTGTTTACAAACAAACAAAATAGTATAAGTAGGTTAGAAGATTTCAAATGGACCAAGAGAAAAATAGAGTACTAAGCACCATACCTAATAGGCATGATGACTGGTTATGAAAATCAAAATTCTCATTAATCCGTCAGCTAGATAATAAAAAAATATTTCACACGTATTTTTTGCTTTTTCAAAATAATAAAAAAATACTCAAATAAATCGCATTAAAGTTTAGGAGTGACGTCACGCGAAATTTGCACTCAATGTATCGCCTTTATTTTTCGATTATGTGAAAAAAATACGTGTACAGTATTTTTTATTAATATATATGTCGAACTAATTAGTAAAATTTAGTCATCATCCCTAATAGGGATTCCATCAATGCATTTGTAATCTACTGTCTAGGAAATAGAGTCCATTTTCTGCTTTTACTACGACTCCGTCATCTTCATTGGGATGTTGTTTATATAAAGACCTCTCAATAATAGAAACATTGGTGAAAAAACTACTTTAATACTACTGTAGTGAGGTGAAAAGTTGTGTGTTGCGCACGGCTGCAAAATTATTTGGCTTCTCGTGCCTTGAAAGCCTCGTTACGCTCAGGAATCTATATTTGAACTCCCTCCGCTCGTGGCTCAATTTTAGATTCCTTTCGCTTACTCGGCTTTCAATTCAAGCACTCGCGCCAAATAACACCTTTGCAGCCTTGCATAACAAATAACTATAGAAATTAAACAAATTAACGGATTATATCGCGTATATTATCTCATTTTAGTTCCCGACGTAAAATAACTATTGTCTACTGCTTGTTACATGAATGAGCTTTAATAAAGTAAAAATAAAAATTCATGCATATTCCCTATTCTGTGTGAACTATCTATCAATTCCTAACTTCCATCTACTTATGATAATGGTTTTTTTTCTAATTGCAGACGACAAAAGATAAAAAGGAAAGAAAAAGCGAAATACAAACTCTACTGGAAGTAAGTAAAAAATATTGACCTAGTTTAGTCTTTATTTGGACGACCGGTTTGGCTCAGTGGGAGTAACGTTGCCTGCGAAGCTGAGGTCCTGGGTTCAAATCCCGGTAAGGGCAAAAGGGGTTCCCGAGTCTTGGATGTTTTTTTATGTGTATTAGTAATATATCTATTAAATATATCGTCGTCTAGTACCCATAACACAAGCCTTATTGCGCTACCATGGGACTAGTTCGATTTGTGTAAAATTGTCCCGTAATATTTATTAATTTATTCTACTGAGCATAATGGTACAGTCAGCATCAAATGGTCGCGAACTCGTAGAATGCCATAGTAATACACTCCAAATGTTGTTGGAAATGTGAGGTTTATAAAAAGATTAGGAGGACTAGCTCCTTCGACAGCGGAGGAATTAAAAAAAAAAACCTTTTTTCTTCAGCGTAGTCGGATAAAAAGTATCCTATAACCATCTGTCTGTGTGTATAGTCAAAGTCAAAGTCTTTTATTCGCATAAAATATGTGATACAGTAATGATTCCAGTACTAAAACATATTTTTCTACATATAATAGCATGCAAAGTAACCTTAAAACTGGATCATTAAATTAAACCCATATGGCTTCAGAGTACACAGACTCCTAAGCTCGTAACATATATATTAAGGGTTCGTGTTGAAAAGGGCATTGGTTGAATAAAACATTTGTTCTTTAAGCCATCGATAAAGTCTACTTTTGAATAAATTTAAAGGGAGAGCTTTAAAATTGTCAGGGATTGCATAATTTTTTTTTATGCACATGTGATAAATATTTTTCATAAAAAGAACACTATGGAACTATATGTAACGAGTAACGAGTCTGTCCTGATTTTTCATACTTCTTGGATATAACTGAAGTAGTGACTATAATCGGGCTCAATTAACGCCACGCCGTGTATGATAACATTCAATATTAGAAATGTAAGCCAGTAATAGTAGGTTGTTTGACAAGAGGCTAAAATAAGCCATTATGACACGAAGTGATTATTTGGACGAGCTCACGAAGTGAGCGAGGTCAAATATGTCCGAGTGTCATAATGGCTTTTAGCCACGTGTTAAACACTCTGCTTTTCACTTCGACTGAGAGAAAAAAAATACTTAACATTAAAATTGTATATTTCATGAAAAACTAAAAGTACAGTTTGAGCAATTTATCAGAAAGTTTGGCCAATCTGATCAGGTTTGTTTGTTTTTAATTATTCGTAAGGAGTATGTGTGTCTGGAAGTTTTTTTTTCAGTGTCATAGAAATTTGTTTGGAATTATATGGCTTTCTTTTAAACCCTAGGGGCTAAATGTACTATTTTAGTCTCGCCACGCGAAGCTATAATGACGTACTTTTTGAGCAGGAGAAGTGAAAAAATTGTTTGTGCGCAGGATTTGGTGAAATACGATGACAACTCGTTGCTGGTGCCGCGCGCGATGAAAAGGGCGAGAGATGAGCCCCCGCGGCCTGCGCTGGTGCTTAAGAGGACCAAGTGAGTCTCAAATCCATTTGTAAGCACGCTTCTATACCTCTCATAGTTAGGGTAAGGCACTTGTCCCACCGCCGGCCATAAGCGATGGGATAGCTCATAAGAAACGAACAAAAGATAATCGCTCCCATGTAAATAAAAGAGAGAGATATATTTATAGTTCATCGCTGGCTGTTCACACTGCCGGGGATCTATCTCTCTCTTTTATTTACACGGGAGCGATTGTTCCGTTTCTTGGGCGAGAGAATCGCCGATAGCTCATCGCTTATCGCCGGCGGTGGGACAAGTGCCTAACGAGGTTTGTAATCCCAATAGGGATGTTGACAACTTTTTTCTGTGCTATGTTATAGAACGACCATTCAATAATAGAAATACTGGTGAAAAAACTACTTCAATGTCATAAAAACTCCACGAGACACAACAACGTTAGAATTACACTTTTGGACTTCCCCAAAAACGCTCCACACTAAATCACTATAAAATTAAAGTGTCCGAATTTGGGCGCAAAAAAACAGCGCGGCCCTCTCGCTCGCGCTTTAGCAAAAATATCAAGTGCAAGCGAGTGATCCGACGTAGTGGTTTATGACTCTAATTATTAATTTGATTTTGGCGTTAATGGGGAAGGGGGGGGGGGGGGGGGGTAATTGCTTCGCCAAGTCAGTAAATAATAGTAACAGTAAAGCATACTGTTTGAAGTCTATTAGCTACGCTTTCACCTCACCTTACGCAATATCAAAAGCTGAAATAGGTGTTCATTACCTGTTCAAATAGTCTCAAAGGAAACAAATTCAATACTACCCTAAAACGTTGGCTCTAAATTAATCTATACTATTATAAAGTTGTAAAAATGTCAAGAAGGGGGCACCTTCTCTCCAAACTTCGTCTGCGGAGGATAAATCAAAACATAACCCTCTTTCGTAGTCGGTTAAACAGTATCCTATAACCATCTGGCGATACCCAGCTACCAGTGAACCAAAATCAGTTGTATGTTTAGCCGATTTGGCGTGATGAAGCCACAACGACGCATACAAACATACAAAAAATGTAAAGTCCGTAACATATTTTTAAAAGTATGTTCAATGTACAGACATTTCATACTTACAATTTTGTAATAGTATAGATTAAAATGCCTAACTTAGGCTATAATTAAATAAAGAGAGAAATAATAATATGTTCTCAAACATGCAATGAAATATTTTTTTTTTTTTTCATATGACACTTACAGTAAAAAAAACACCAAACATGACACATTTGAGAACATAAATAAATTGAATTATCATAAAATACAGTTAATAATAATTAATTATCACTTATTGTACTCGAAGCCACGATGGTCTCGAGATAATTCCCGGCAGTGGCTAGAAAAGAGATCAAGAGTTTCGTCCTGGTCCAATATATTGTTAATGAGCCGCAGAGCGCGGTGAGGCGGGGGTTAGAGAGGGCCCTGGTGCGCGCGCGGGAGGCGAAGCAGAGGTTGTTTTCGGGGACGCAGACCGTGTTTAGGTACGGGGGGAACGTTTAAGTAAATTTGTGATAACAGGTAACTGTTGTAAATATTTCCTCGCAGTAGCCGAAGAAAGAATTGTATTAAAGTAACATTTCGCCGTGCTTCTAATGTCTGGTAGCCTACCATGCCTAGCTCGTAGGGGGTAAAGAGAGGGATAATATTAGTCCAGTTTCTTGAACAAGTATCTTGCAAACGTTTTTTGTATTTTTTCTGTTGTAAGTACGTATTTGGCTTCATACGGGTTCCACACGATAGCATTGCTATCTGTTTTACTACGTACATATGAGTAATATTATACTAATATAGTACATATCTAAAGTTAGTCGACAATTAAATAGCTGGGTCTGACGCATAATGAAGCCCATACGTTTACGAGCTGCTTTACAGATTTCGAGAGTCTGGTGGTGGAATGTTAACTGTGAGTCGAACCATGTGCCAAGGTCCTTTACCATGGTTTTACGTTTAAGTTTTTCACCCGCTATATAATAGTCGTCATAAAGTGGTTGCTTAGATCGCGTGTAAGTAATTATAGCGCACTTGGATATATTAAGAGCTAGACTATTCGATCTACCCCATTCATGTACTCTGTCTATATCGGCCTGGAGCAGAGCGGTGTCCCGTGAGGAATGCACAGGTAGGGCCAGTTTTACGTCATCAGCAAAAATAAGACAGAAGGAATGCGCAATCTGTACCGGTAAATCATTCATTAGAATGAGGAAAAATAACGGACCGAGGTTACTCCCTTGACCTATACCGGAAGTGACCTGGTAAGGTCCCGATGTGCATCCGTGATAATTTACGAACTGGGCCCTAGTTGACAAATAGTCTGCTATGAACTCTAAGAGGTCTGGCGAAAAGCCGAGTAGTGCCAGTTTTTACAGAAGTATTGTATTGTCCACACGGTCGAATGCCTTCTGAAAATCAAAATATGCTACGTCTACCTGCCTGGTATTATCCAGATTGTTCGCGATTAACGTAGTAATATAAATTCATCAAGTTGGTCGTGGTTGATTTTTGGTGTAGAAAGCCGTGTTGTTCATCACAGAAGCCGACTTTAAGTTGAGTAAATAACCTAGCGTGTATCACCGCTTCAAAAACCTTCCCAAACACACACAGGACTGCCACCGGTCTATAATTGGGTATGTCTGATTTTGAACCGGATTTATGTATTGGGATCACTTTCGAAGTTTTCCATAGAGAAGGGTATTTACGCGTTTTGATTGATAGATTGAATATATAGTTAAGCGGTGCTATCCAGGCTTCATGACAATCTTTCGCAATAACTTGAGGAACTCCATCCGGTCCCTGAGTGAATTTGGGGGAAAGCTTTCTGAGCGCGGTGCGTACATCGCTCAAATATACTTGTTCAATGTTGATGTAAGTCTCATCGACTGCAGATTGGTTAGTGGCTGTCATTGCAGCCTTCGCGTCGAGAACAGGGACGGTGTCCAAAAACATGCTCTTAAAAAACCTAGCAAATGAGTCCGCCACCTGCTGCGGCGTGAGGTCGCCGAATACAACCGGTTCATTAGACACGCGAGCTGACTTTATGTATGTCCAGGAAGAGGTCGGGTCGCGAGCAATGTTTGATTGAATACTGTCTAGATACTTTTTTAAAGCTTCCTCGGACGATTTTCTTACTAGTTTCCTATAGTGGTAAAAAAACGCGTTATATAGTTGATGTTATGTTCCTTTCCTTATAATAGGCTGCGAAGTATGTCGTTTGAGGTGCGGCTAGGACAAGAGGACGTCAATGGAATTTCATACAAATCATGCAGGCCTAGGCCGGCAAAGTCCTCTTTTTTTAATTTGCATTCCACATAAATTTGTGGCACAGGCATCATGACATTCTGCCACTATGCGTATTAAAAAATAAAACTTTGATTTTTTTTGTTGTTTATTTCATTGCATGTTTGAAAAAAGCACTATACATACCTCGGCGGGAAATATGGGGTTGCCCGCCTCAGACCTATCCGTCGTCTATATGTCTTCGGCCGGCAACCCCTTTCGTCCCGGCCTCTGTAGTAATGTACTATATAAACTATACATGTTATTTGTGTTAGCCTAACGAGGAACCTAACGTACGGATACGGAAAGATTATGAGGTAATTCATGTTAATTGTAGATATTAGTAGTCATAAGCCTTTTAACAGTCTGTACATCTGATAATTTTTTTTTATTTTTATTTAATCGCTTGGTAATATGATGATGGAACTGGAAGGTGTTCATAGGAACTCTAACGTTACGCAACCATACTGAGTCTGGGCTCTTTAGAAGGATATCGAAAGCAAAGTACAGTTGGCAAAAAAAGCTTATCACAAAAATATATTTTTTGACAGAAACTTATATTCCTAACTAGAAGGCGGAAAGCGGGAAAAAGTCATAACTCTCTTGTTTTCTTCGGCGTAGGCGGGTAAAAAGTATCCTATAACCATCTGGAGATACCCAGCTACGTGTGTACCAAAAATAGTTGAAATCCGTTTAGCCGATTTGGCGTGATGACCCCACAATGACACATAGAAATATACAAAAAAAATAATTATTTAGTGACCTCCAAATAGTCCGTTACAATTATTATTATTTTAAATTTCTCCAATGTAGGTACAGACATTTTTTAAACTTTATAATATTATTATAGATGATAGATAATATTATAGCTGTTTTATTTCTACTTTATCAGAGCCCCGCCCCCAAAGGAGCCGGTGAAGGAACCCACCCCACCACCGCCGCCTCGCAGCAAGCCGGGCCCGAAGTCCAAGAAAAAGCCCGAGCCGAAGGAGGCGGAACCGCCGAAGGTGGATGAAGAGAAGATTCCAGTCCCGCAGAAAGTACCCAAGGCTAAGGCTAAACCTGAGACGCCGGCTAAGGTAAAATATTGTGTTTGTTTATTTTTATTTGCTAAAATGCTTAAATCTCAAACCATAATAGATGGGCTTTATCAAAAAGAAGTATACCGACCATCTTACTTTTCGTCTGATTAAAAGGTAATCGCTATTTAATTTAATTCACTTGACTTTTTATACCATTAGATAAATTTTGTTTGTACTTAATTATTTACCTAATTTAAAATTGACATGGAAAATTTAATGTAAGAAGTTTAGTTTTTGAGATAATTGCAATGGCCTGACAGGGCGTCATGTATTGACTGTATGTAAACACCTTACTGTACCTAATCAAGACAGCAATAACGAATACGCTTACTTTATAATATACTAGTAGAAGTGTCAGTGTAGTTGTGTAAAAAGTATCCTATATCTGTGGATACCCAGCTACCCGTGTGCCAAAAATAGTTGAAATCCGTGTAACTGATTTGGCGTGATGAAGCCACAATGACACATGCAAAAAATAAAAATATTTCGACTCAATAATTAAGCTTCAAAAAGTCCGTATCGCTTATTTTTGTGAAAATATCTTCAATTTACGGTTATTTCATTTTAACAACACTCTTATAGTAGCTATTGACGTAAATTATATGATATCACGATATCTATAAAAATAGGTGCATGATTTTTTTTTATCGCTTTTCTTAACTAAATATCGAAATACCGTAAAAATCATTTCAAAATGTGAAATTAAAATTTAAATCGGCCAACGCATAAAATAGGCATTATAAACTAATATTTTCTTCTGTTTCCGCGATTATTACTCATTGAAATAAAACAATTTAACGGATTATATCGCGTATATTATCTCATTTTATTTCGCGTATATTAGTCCTCCCGGGAGTCCTCCCGTGACCATGGAAAGCTGGAAAGCTTCCGAAACGTCGGGAACTAAAATGAGATAATATACGCGATATAATCCGTTAAATTCTTTTATTTCATTATAAACTAGTAATTAAACAGAGAGGTCCGATGTGCACTGTTACGTCACAGTGCACTCCGGCCATATAAACTCCATATTAAATTCTGTTTTGCAAGAAAGAGATAGAATGAAATGTTTGATGGATTATATCTTGGTAATTTTTATAGCTATTCGAAAAAATATTTTTGTCTACTGTTTGTTACATGAATGAAACTTACGAAGTTAGGATTTATTTTTTTAAATCTGTGCTCTGAGAAAGTTTTGTGTGTGTTGTTGTTGTCTATATTATTTAGACTGTTTATCTTTACTTGTGCTAAATAGTAAATAACATTCTAACATAAAAATATGCATTTTATTCCAATACCGTTTCACGACCGGTTTGGCTCAGCGGAAGTAACGTTGCCTGCGAAGCTGAGGTCCTGGGTTCAAATCCCGGTAAGGGCAAATATTTGTCCCTGAGTCTTGGATGTTTTCTATATATTACTTATATACATATTATATATATTAAATATGTCATCGTCTAGTACCCATAACTCAAGCCCTGTTGAGCTTACCATGGGACTAGTTCGATTTGTATAAAATTGTCCCGTAATATTTATTTATTATTTACCTGCTGTTTTAGGAAATATATTTAATGTATGAAATTGGCAACGTGGCACTAAAAATATTACTTCCTGTTACACGGAAATGGGAGACATTATAACCTTAAAGGTGTACTTTAAGGGATATGTACTTACAGGGATAAGAACCGGTATTTTTTAAATCTTCTAAAATACACGCTATTTCTGGAATGTTTTAAAACTGTATTTAGGAGAAGAGAAATTAATCACAAAACACCTGATTCAGGTTCTAGAATTTTAATAAACCATACGAAAATCTCGTAATTGAACGAAAAAAACGTATCGTTATTTCGGATATTTTGCATGAAATACACGCTTTGCAAGACTTTTCTTACAAATCCAAACACAGCTATATGATACGATGTTCCAATACGAAGTTCCAGTTCATATCTTCCGGCTCCATCATCAGATCAGTTTATTTATTTATTTATTGATGTAATAAGGTTCACCAACAATTGTTTACACCAATACAATGTACATTAGCTTCTGCGATAACAATATTTACAAGAGTGTAACAATTACTTAAAGGTAAACACCACATGCAAACTTTTGTGAAGACTAAAACTAAACTAACAATAATTACTAACTACTAGGTACAATACAATTAACACTACAGAGTTAAATAAAATTATAACTCTAAAAACTGGCGTAGCTGTCGCGAGCTGAAAAAGCTGCAGAACAGTTCACTACTGTTGTGCTTTGACAGCGGATAGTAATTTACTGGGTGGGTCAGAGTGGATATCCGTTAGATCACTACAACTGTTGGCAACATGGCACAGCCTGCATATAGGAGAATTCCTGCCTGATACTGTCCCTCTGACTGGCGGTCTCAATGGTGTGATTGGTTTGCGGGGGATTCTAGTAGGAGCTCTGAAATTTAAATCAATAATTGGAAAGTCTATTTTGTGCTGGAGAATTTTGTGCAGAAATAAACCATCTAACATCGTTCTTCGACTTTGAAGGGGTTTTATTTTAAAGTGGACTAACCTACGTTTGTAAGAGGTTCTTCTTTTTGCTACAACGCGTCCATGTAGAAATGCCAAGTGTCGAAGAAAACGTTTCTGCACTCTTTCCAATCGGAGTGAGTGTGTAGCATAATGTGGCCGTCAGACAACACTGCAGTATTCTAGAATGCTCGTCACTAGACTGTTGTAAAGGAGAATTTTGGTTTTGCTTTGCTTAAAGCACCTGCCATTTCTAATCACG
The DNA here is from genome assembly GCA_905404275.2 of Hedya salicella. NCBI lineage: Eukaryota > Metazoa > Arthropoda > Insecta > Lepidoptera > Tortricidae > Hedya > Hedya salicella. The sequence continues at coordinate 7,795,865 of FR990120.1, forward strand.
AATCCCAACATTTTAGATGCCCGTGTGACAATATTATCTAGATGTGGTATGAACGTCAATTTTTTATCGAATAGAACCCCCAGGTCCCTAATGGTCTCAACTTCACTAAGACAGCTGCAGTTCGACAGTACCATATTATTGTATTGTCATCAGAGCTACATACAGCTGCCAATTTTCATGACGCTACGATCCTTGGAAGATGGTTAAATTAGTTACCTTAGATTCCATTACATAGTTACATACAGTACAGGTTTCGATCCCTGAGAACATTATGGATAAAAGGGGTTAGTCTCAAATAGTCAAAAACGTAAGTAGTCTTCGACTTCAACTCACCTAAAAATCATTTGGACAAATTTGCAGATGGTCAAATACGCAATCGGTCAATGAAGCAACTCGTCATAAAATTATTTCGCCTACTGACATTTTATCAACTTGTCTTAAATACATGTAGTCTAAATAGTTATTCGCCGACAAAGTAACTCGCCTTAAATGCATGTGGTTTACATAGCTGTTCGCCTACGAAGCAACACGTCATAAATCTAGTAAGTTACTCTGGCTCTTAGCTGGGGTACAGAACTAGTACCTTCCCATAGCAAAATAAATGATGCGATCAAACTGGTTTTTATTGTAATGCACTACTAATCAACGATGGAATATATGAATAAACTTTTCTATCTAAACAACAAGTAAAAAACTATATTCAAAATGTCCATCCGAGATAACAAACCTCTATTGAGTATTAAACCTCATTAAACGCTGTATACATTTTTGACGAGTTGCATTAGAGTCGGAATGCTTTTTCACCTAATTGCGAAGTAGTCTAGGTGATTCTAAGACTATTAGCGAAACAGGCCAGTTCAATATCGGACGATCTACTAATTTGTCCAGTTGATTTTAGACGAGTTGCTTCGTTGACCGATTGCGTATTTGACCATCTGCAAATTTGTCCAAATGATTTTTAGGTGAGTTGAAGTCGAAGACTACTTACGTTTTTGACTATTTGAGACTAACCCGATAAAAGACCTATAATTATTTTAATTTACTGTTATTCATGCTTACCGATTGGCTAGGCGCAGGTGATTGTGGCACCAGTCACGCGGAAGGTAATTCTTCAATACCTTTTCTATTATAATTATTAGATAGTTGTATTAATAACAATAACCTACCTCTATCTATAAGAGAATCTGACATACCACAGTTTAAAAGTCTATTATTTAATTGTTTAGCAGATAACACATTTTATTCATGAAGGATATAGTTGGATTTTAATTAACGAATATTTTAGTAATATGTTGTGTGGCTAGTATAAGCTTGAAGGATTTAGTAATGTAGTGCATCGCTACAAGTTTCTTAACAAAAAAATCTGCCGTTTTTTGAGGGGGGCGAGGTAGCACACATATAAACAATTAACTACAAATGCATTTTTCCCTCTCGTTACTACGCACCCACACTAAAACAATACCATTATTTTAGTTTACCGCACACTGCAGTATGTAAACAGGAGCAATAAATATTCAACCATAAGATTAGGTAGCTCAATAAGGCTTGTATTCGTACTAGACGACGATATATACACGGTGCCTGCGAGAAATTCGAAAGATTTAACCACTCATGCCTTAGGTCATTAATGTCATTTCGACACAAATGTTATATGAACCTCAGTCAAATCCGGCTTAGTTTTCAAGATATAATCAATTTTCATGTAAACTATTTATAATGATTACTAAAGTGCATTAAGGTCTTTTGATGGCGACGGTGCCACGTATGTTAAATTTCGCGTCGCTATTGACAGACACCAAAGTGACAGCTACTACTCACTAAAGCAACCTTATTTTGAAAAATAGGAACACTTGAAATTTACATAAAGTATGTCCCACATAACAAATGAAGCAAACATTGATTTTTTACGAAAATCTTGATGTTTTACCACCATGATCTTCGTGATTTTTGAAGTGAATTTCTTCACTAAGAATGAAATACAAAGATCCAAATAATGAAGAATTTGACTGGGCTCTGTAGCTCAATTGGTAGACCGTGCGCCGAATTGTGCGCGAATTTTTTTCATTATTTGGATCTTTGTATTTCATTCTTAGTGAAGAAATTCACTTTAAAAATCACGAAGATCATGGTGGTAAAACATCAAGATTTTCGTAAAAAATCAATGTTTACACTACAGCGACATCTCTATACTATCCTCAAACCAAACAGACGACTGAGGCAATAAACGCCGGCGGCCGTAGGGATGGCGGCATGTCGATACTGGATTTATTTAAATGTCGATAAGATTGATTATATTTTTTGCATAGCTTAATACTGTAACTTATTTTTATGGTTTTATTCGTTTATGTTATTTTCAGTATCGTGCTGATACCGTAGGTCATTAGACTATCACACTAATTATTTTACATATAATAACACAATGACAGTCATTAGGGTACGCCGATTTTATTATAGTATAACTATTAAAGATGACAATTAGTAGAAAAGGATTACAAATGGAGTACCTACATGATCAATCTTCAAGAGGATAGTGACAGTGATGAAGAATATTTTTAATTTTAATACTATTAATATATTATTTATTTATTTATTTAGTCTTACTATGTTTTAGTTCTAAAGTACCTAATTGTAGTTTTAAAAGTATTTATTTCATAATATAAAATATTGTATGCATTACTTTGTTTTCATTTTTGCATGTTATCTTATCGACATGCCTTGTACCGTGTGCTTTCTACCTGCCCTATGCGGCCCGGCTGATAACAGGCATGCTGCATAAGGGCGTACGGGTGCGAAAGAGACAATACGATGCTAATTGTTTTACGATCCCAGTCGTCTATTTGGTTTGAGTATAGTATAGCTAGTATGTGGCAACTGTAAAGTTCGCTCTGTTAGGGTGAACATTTAGTTTCTTAGATGCTCACCAGGTGCGCTGACGGCGAAAAGCCGGTTAAAAAATGCAGAGATCTTCTAACAAGTAGTGACACAATTTTAAGCCAAGCTATCTGGACTCTGTAGCTCAATTGGCAGAGCGTGCGCCCCGGCAAGGCACAAGGCACTGGTTCAAATCCGGTTGGAGTCTTGAAATTTTTTCATTATTTGGATCTTTGTATTTCAAGAAAATGAAACAAACGTTAAAAAAATAATGTCTATGGGGACTTATACAAAAGCTTGTAGGACATATCTGCATATATATGACGATCGGTTTAGCTCAGTGGGAGTAACGTTGCCTGCGAAGCTGAAGGTACAGGGTTCAAATCCCGTTAAGGGCAAATATTTGTGTGATGAGCATAAATATTTGTTCCTTTGTCTTGTATGTTGTATATAAGTAAATGTATAAATATATCGTCGTCTAGTACCCATTACACAAACCTTATTGAGCTTACCGTGGGACTAGTTCGATTTGTGTAAAAATTGCCCTGTATTATAGGGTGGGCCAAAATTTTTTGCACTTTTGAAACATCGATAAAAATTTAACTATACATGTTATTCTATATTTTATTTATTTAACCTAGTAACATGTAATGGCAATTTATTTAAAAAAAAATACATCATCCAGATGTCCTCCGTCTCGTCGTTGGCACTCCTGCAATCGACTACGCAAACCTTGGAAAACTCGCTGACACATGCTGCGGGGATCGCGGCTGTCTCAACATCTTTTTATAAAACTGTTTAACACAAAAAGCCCGTTGTATTCCTGTGAAACGCTCCATTATAAAGAAAATTGCACGAAGTGACCTATAGTTTCCCGCCAATTTCCCGCCGCTCACTCTGACAGTTTCCGAAAAAGCCAGTGTTGCTATATGCAAAAAATTATGGCCCACCCTATATTTATTTATTTACTAGCTTCTGCCCGCGACTTCGTACGCCTTGAATTTGTTTATCGCGGATAATGGCATTTTTCCGGGATAAAAGGTAGCCTAATTCCTTCCCCGGGACTCAAAAAATATCTCCATACCAAATTTGATCCAAATCGGCTCAGCGGTTTAAGCGTGAAGAGGTAACAGACAGACAGACAGACACACTTTCGCATTTATAATATTAGTATGGATTATCGGGACATTATGTTTTTCTTATACATAATGATAGACTATGTACGTACCAATTTTCATTCGAGTCAAAAGAAATGAAAAAATCGACAAATAAAATCAGCCCATTAAAAATAAATTCAAATGTCAACAGATGAAACAGGCGCCGAAGACCCCAGAAGACTCTGCGCCGAAGGGCCCTCCCTTCAAATGCAACATATGCGACGCCCAGCTGAAAACCGTACAAGGGCACATCAACCATCTGAAGTGTCACGTACCTAACTACACTAAACTCTCGTAAGTACCTACAGTACTACCTTAAGGTTGTCTGGAAGAGATCGCTTCTTAGCGATAGGGTACATCAACCATCTGAAGTGTCACGTACCTAACTACACTAAACTCTCGTAAGTACCTACAGTACTACCTTAAGGTTGTCTGGAAGAGATCGCTTCTTAGCGATAGGGTACATCAACCATCTGAAGTGTCACGTACCTAACTACACTAAACTCTCGTAAGTACCTACAGTACTACCTTAAGGTTGTCTGGAAGAGATCGCTTCTTAGCGATAGGGTACATCAACCATCTGAAGTGTCACGTACCTAACTACACTAAACTCTCGTAAGTACCTACAGTCCTACCTTAAGGTTGTCTGGAAGAGATCGCTTCTTAGCGATAGGGTACATCAACCATCTGAAGTGTCAGGTACCTAACTACACTAAACTCTCGTAAGTACCTACAGTACTACCTTAAGGTTGTCTGGAAGAGATCGCTTCTTAGCGATAGGGTACATCAACCATCTGAAGTGTCACGTACCTAACTACACTAAACTCTCGTAAGTACCTACAGTACTACCTTAAGGTTGTCTGGAAGAGATCGCTTCTTAGCGATAGGGTACATAAACCATCTGAAGTGTCACGTACCTAACTACACTAAACTCTCGTAAGTACCTACAGTACTACCTTAAGGTTGTCTGGAAGAGATCGCTTCTTAGCGATAGGGTACATCAACCATCTGAAGTGTCACGTACCTAACTACACTAAACTCTCGTAAGTACCTACAGTACTACCTTAAGGTTGTCTGGAAGAGATCGCTTCTTAGCGATAGGGTACATCAACCATCTGAAGTGTCACGTACCTAACTACACTAAACTCTCGTAAGTACCTACAGTACTACCTTAAGGTTGTCTGGAAGAGATCGCTTCTTAGCGATAGGGTACATCAACCATCTGAAGTGTCACGTACCTAACTACACTAAACTCTCGTAAGTACCTACAGTACTACCTTAAGGTTGTCTGGAAGAGATCGCTTCTTAGCGATAGGGTACATCAACCATCTGAAGTGTCACGTACCTAACTACACTAAACTCTCGTAAGTACCTACAGTACTACCTTAAGGTTGTCTGGAAGAGATCGCTTCTTAGCGATAGGGTACATCAACCATCTGAAGTGTCACGTACCTAACTACACTAAACTCTCGTAAGTACCTACAGTACTACCTTAAGGTTGTCTGGAAGAGATCGCTTCTTAGCGATAGGGTACATCAACCATCTGAAGTGTCACGTACCTAACTACACTAAACTCTCGTAAGTACCTACAGTCCTACCTTAAGGTTGTCTGGAAGAGATCGCTTCTTAGCGATAGGGTACATCAACCATCTGAAGTGTCAGGTACCTAACTACACTAAACTCTCGTAAGTACCTACAGTACTACCTTAAGGTTGTCTGGAAGAGATCGCTTCTTAGCGATAGGGTACATCAACCATCTGAAGTGTCACGTACCTAACTACACTAAACTCTCGTAAGTACCTACAGTACTACCTTAAGGTTGTCTGGAAGAGATCGCTTCTTAGCGATAGGGTACATAAACCATCTGAAGTGTCACGTACCTAACTACACTAAACTCTCGTAAGTACCTACAGTACTACCTTAAGGTTGTCTGGAAGAGATCGCTTCTTAGCGATAGGGTACATCAACCATCTGAAGTGTCACGTACCTAACTACACTAAACTCTCGTAAGTACCTACAGTACTACCTTAAGGTTGTCTGGAAGAGATCGCTTCTTAGCGATAGGGTACATCAACCATCTGAAGTGTCACGTACCTAACTACACTAAACTCTCGTAAGTACCTACAGTACTACCTTAAGGTTGTCTGGAAGAGATCGCTTCTTAGCGATAGGGTACATCAACCATCTGAAGTGTCACGTACCTAACTACACTAAACTCTCGTAAGTACCTACAGTACTACCTTAAGGTTGTCTGGAAGAGATCGCTTCTTAGCGATAGGGTACATCAACCATCTGAAGTGTCACGTACCTAACTACACTAAACTCTCGTAAGTACCTACAGTCCTACCTTAAGGTTGTCTGGAAGAGATCGCTTCTTAGCGATAGGGTACATCAACCATCTGAAGTGTCACGTACCTAACTACACTAAACTCTCGTAAGTACCTACAGTTCTACCTTAAGGTTGTCTGGAAGAGATCGCTTCTTAGCGATAGGGTACATCAACCATCTGAAGTGTCACGTACCTAACTACACTAAACTCTCGTAAGTACCTACAGTACTACCTTAAGGTTGTCTGGAAGAGATCGCTTCTTAGCGATAGGGTACATCAACCATCTGAAGTGTCACGTACCTAACTACACTAAACTCTCGTAAGTACCTACAGTACTACCTTAAGGTTGTCTGGAAGAGATCGCTTCTTAGCGATAGGGTACATAAACCATCAGAAGTGTCACGTACCTAACTACACTAAACTCTCGTAAGTACCTACAGTACTACCTTAAGGTTGTCTGGAAGAGATCGCTTCTTAGCGATAGGGTACATAAACCATCAGAAGTGTCACGTACCTAACTACACTAAACTCTCGTAAGTACCTACAGTCCTACCTTAAGGTTGTCTCGAAGAGATCGCTTCTTAGCGATAAGACCGCATGTTGCTTACCATTTCTCATACTGTTTTAGACTTAAGTGTCTGATGTTAATTTCTTTTGGTGTGCAATAAAGAGTATTGTATTGTATCTGAAAACATCAAGTACAACTTAATTCACTCGTACAACGTTTTTCAATACATACAGCTGTGTGCAAAATAATAGCAGTATGTATGTACCATGGTAAGTAATATCTAAAACAAGGCAGACCCAAAAAACTGCCCCTAAAAAGAATCTATGTGCGCAAGGACTGCTTGTACTCGCCACCGAATCAATTCATATTTCTAAATTAGTATAAAAAAATCTCAAATTTCTAAAAGTACATTCCATATAAATAACAGTGTTTTTAAAAATGTATTTATTTTCTAGGCCCCTGCCCATATAAAGAAATTTGCTAGTGGAAATACAGTTGTATTGCCTTTTTGTTACATTCGAACGACAAAAAGCAAATGCAACTCAATTCTGATAGAAAATTACATCGAATAGGCGAAGGCGTTTTAAAAGGTCTTTGGGCGGTAAAGGTTACAACATTGCTGTCTTCGAATCTGAATGCACTTTATTGTAAAGTGTTAGAAATGTTTAGTGAGCATGTGTCGTCAGTACAATGAACTTGTATCCAAACATAAGCTTGTTGATATTTTTGACCCCCGATTTCTGGTATTCAGAAATAATTGTAGAAAGATTGTAGAAATAATTTCGCGGTCCCATTCAGATCTCTAACTGTCAATAACCATGCTTGCTCATTATAATGCTCACTTCATTCAACATTGCACGGTAAAGCTTAAGCTTAACCAATGAAATGATGTATGAACTGGGCAACAATTCAATATAATATTGAACTTAAGAGGGTTTATTCCCTCTTAACTGGCAACGTCGCATATATTTTGGATTTTCTTGATTATTTTGAGAAATATGAATGTAACTTTAACATGTTTTCAATACATTCATTACGTTTTCGGTAGTTAAGCTGGCACAATTCAAAATTTCATATTAATTGCCACAACTAAGACTCTAAAAATGAATTCATGTCTATATCTTGTTTTGTAATTAAATAAAGGCAAAAGCGGGTGATTGGTGAATTAAACGCAACATGAATCCTAAAAATGTAAGGTATGAATTGAACATACCTTTACGTTTCATTCTAGTACCACAAAATACTGAAGTAAAATGAAAAAATATGCGACGTTGCCAGTTAAGCAGGTATAAACGCTCTTAAGTAACACATTTAGGATAGTTCTAGTTTGAGGATATTTTTGAGAGCTCTTTTTAATCATGTTGTGCATACTTGTTTTGGATAACATTTTTGTCAGAATGCCTGTATGTTGCTACTGACATACATAAATGAATGTTGTCTGTTTAGTGTGCCTAATAAATAAAATAAAAAAATCCATACTATCCATACTAATCCATACTAATATTATAAATGCGAAAGTGTGTCCGTCTGTCTGTCTTTCTGTCTGTCTGTCTGTCTGTTACCTCTTCACGCTTAAACCGCTGAACCGATTTGGATGAAATTTGATATGAAGATAGTTTGAGTCCCGGGGAAGGACATAGGCTACTTTTTATCCCGGAAAAATACCCTTATCCGCGATAAACGAATTTAAGGCGGACGAAGTCGCGGGCAGAAGCTAGTGTATGTATAAACGCAATGCCGATAAGCGAGGTTTGTAAACGCTTCATGCGTCAAAATGTTTTTGTTCTCGCTCTAACTCTCTCTCGCTCGCTCTGTTGACTTATAACGTAACGCCGACTTTGTCTCCTGATGATATATCTAACAAAAAGGTGTCCGCAAACTTCGCCCGCGGAGGAGAAAAAGTCATAACTCCTCTTTTTTTCTTCAGCGTAGTCGGGTAAAAAGTATCCTATAACCATCGAGAGATACACAGCCACCTGTCTACCAAAAATAGTTGAAATCGGTTTAGCCCATTTGGCGTGATGAAGCCACAACGACACACAAACTTACAAGAAATCTTAAAAATATTTTTTTCAATTCAGTGACCGCCTAGTAGTCCGTTACAATCTTTTTTTTTTTGAGAATATCTTCAATGTACAGGCGTTTAAGATACTTTTAAGTATCTAGAATTATTACAGATTTAAAACTGTTTTAAAACTTAAACTTAAATGTCGATTGAAAAGTACAATTCATAGTAGTGCAAATTTTTTACCTTTAAAATTTAATGTAGGAAACTATAGGTCTATTATTTAAGTAATGTAGTGTATTGACTGTGCTCATGGTAGGTATATCAAAACTGTTTCTTTCTTAATAAAAAAAATAGTGTAGATATGCTCCGAAAGTACCTCTTTATATAGGCCAACATAGACACGTAAATTGCTACTTACGATACAAGTGCGGTAAGTAGCACTTTACGAGCCTATGTTGGTCCATACAAAGAGGCACTGCACTAAAACGTAGCACGATACACGTGCGTATAGGTAATTCCTAACTCGCTTTGCTCGTGTTTTACATCATTCGTTGAGAATAGCCTACTTACCACACTTGTAATGTAAATAACTATTTTTAAAGTTACTATAAAACTATTATGTAATTGTATTCAATTAACCATCATTATATAACGTTTTTAATCTACTTTTCAACAGAAACGCGTGCAACCCGTGCGGCAAATGGTTTGTGACCACCGAGGAGGCCGCTACCCACCATAGGTACCACCGCGCGGTCACCTTCCCCTACCACTGTCGCCGCTGCTTCGAGGACTACCGCACGCTGCAGCTCTATAACGAGTGAGTAACACCACTTACCACCGATACCACCATCACTTACCACCGGTACCACCGCGTGGTCACCTTCCCCTACCACTGCCGCCGCTGAAAATATCTTCAATGTACAGAAATTTAATTTTTACAAGTTTATAATAGTATGAGATACACATGGAAAATACCGGATCCAAGGTAAGATCGTCATCTCTAGCAAAACGATTTCTTTTTTAATCACTGGTAACATTGTGCGTCGCCATTCCCCTTACGGGACATAAATATTACGAGACAACTTTACACAAATCAAACTAGTCCCATGGTAAGCTCAATAAGGCTTGCGTTATGGATCTTGACGACGATATATTTAATACATATATTAACTTATATACATAGAAAACATCCAAGACACAGCAACAAATATTTATGCTTATCACACAAATATTTGCCCTTACCTGTATTTGAACCCGGGACCTTCAGCTTTGCAGACAACGTTACCCCCATTGAGCCAAACCGGTCGTCGAATATTATCTACCGTTTTGCTGGAAATCGCTTCCGTACGATATTATCCGGCCTTGTCCGGGTGTATCTAAGTGGTCCATTTCACCAAAACGGTCCGCATAATGAGTGAACTTGAAGTGACCTACTTATACGAACAGTTTCTTTTGTCAACGTCTCCCACTACCCAAAGGTTGCCCGGAAGAGATCACTGTTTAACGATAAGACCGCCTGTTGTTTACCTCTCCTTGAATGTATTGTTTTCTGTATATATTTTCTGTGGTGTGCAATAAAGAGTTATTTCTCAAACATGCAATGAAATGTTGATGTTATGTTCCTTATAATAGGCTACGAAGTATCACGTTTCAGGTGCGGCTAGGACAAGAGGTCTATAATGGAATTTCATACAAATCATGCAGGCCTAGGCCGGCAAAGTCCTCTTTTTTAATTTCCATTCCACATAAATTTGTGGCACAGGCATCATGACATTCTGCCATTATGCGTATTAAAAACTAATTTTTTTTGTTGTTTATTTCACTGCATGTTTGAAAAAAGCACTACACATACCTCGGCGGGAAATATGGGGTTGCCCACCTCAGACCTATCCGTTGTCTACCTCTTTCGTCCCGGCCTCTGCAGTAATGTACTATTGTATTGTATTGTGACATGTTCGCTCCGCAGCCACATATCCGAGGGGCGCTGCGCGACGGACGAGCGGCCCGACGTGCGCTGCGAGGCGTGCTGGGCCGCCGTCACCAACACGCCGCTCCACGCGCACCGCTGCCCCGGCCCGGGGGGCAGGCCCGGGGGTAAACTTTACATTTCTGCTTTTGACTCCCGCATCACAATCGTTATAGGCATACGTCGCACTCCAGCGGCCATTTTGAGGGCACGTCAGATGGTAAGGTTCACAAATAAATCAATTAATTTTCGAATTGTCAGAATAGGGTATTTGTACTTAGTATTTATTACCTAGTATTTGAAATATGCAATTCCAAATTCCTTAGTAACTAATGCTATAGCATCGTTTTAAGTAATTTGGAATTGCATATAACAAATACTAGGTAACTAATGCTATAGCATTAGTTTTAAGGAATTTGGAATTGTACATGACAAATACTAGGTAATAAATACTAAGTACAAATACCCTATTCTGACAACTCGAAAATTCATTGATTTATTTGTGAACCTTACCATCTGACGTGCCCGCAAAATGCCCGCTGGAGTGCGACGTAAGGTTATAGGTAGTTCCACGAGAGTTGAGGTGCTTTATTAAAAGCTCATTCGTATAACAAACAGTAAACAAAAATATTTTTTCGAATAACTATAAAAATAACCAAGATATAAGCCATCAAACATTTCATTCTATCTCTTTCTTGAAAAACAGAATTTAATATGGAGTTTATATGGCCGGAGTGCACTGTGACGTAACAGTGCACATCGGACCTCTCTGTTTAATTACTACTTTAAAATGTCTATATTATGCGAATTTTTCGGCCGTTTTTAATTTTAATTTCACATTTTGAAATAGTTTTTTCGGTATTTTGATATTTACTTAAAAGCGATAAAATAAATTCATGCATGTACCCTATTACACACATGCTACATGAAGTACTGATTGCAAAAAAAGAAAAAAAAGTGAGTGAATGTAAATAAAAACGCTTAATAATATTTTTAATAAGTATATAGAAAAAGCCATTTTCCGTAGTTATTCAAATAAGCATCTGTAGGTTTACTTATCTTTTGCAAAATGCAGTTGTCAATAGGTATGACAACGATGTAACGAGTGCCTGTTACTTCAGTCATTTTTGAAGAGGTTTGATAACGAAACATCAAAGTAGTGAAAATATAGGCAACGACAATTTCAGCAGCTATTTGTGTAGGCAATTTATTAGTTATTCTCTTTGGTGAGTACGACTAATATTAAATTCATATATCTACGCATATCTGATCTTAACTTATTCATATAAACGATTTATTTAATTAAAATCAGTCAAAATCTTTTATGTTTTGTTTCGTTTGAAGTCGATGATTTTTTCTAAAAAATACTTAACAAAATTGTTAAAAGGAACTTTTGTTTCAGTCTATCTTGAAAAAAAAAAGGTAGTATAAAAATTAGTATTGAACTTGCTATCGGTGCAATATAAGAACACTAATTTCAAAATCCCACTGTCATTTCATGACAGTGTTATTGTGTGCGTGACCTCAACTCACATGGAACAGTATGTACAGCTAGTTCCATGTATTAGTAGTCTATATATGCATTTTTTTGGCGACTTAATAATCAGAAGTATTAAAACCTTGTTAGTTCCAACCCTGTGGTGGCGAAGATGCAGGGTTGACACTAACAGAAAGGTTTTAATACTTCTGATTACAAAACATACACTGTAAAACTGCCATAATTGTACCTACCTTTAAGCTATGTGATATGCAATAAACGATATTATTATTATACTCTTTATTAAAATACAAAAAGCAGACACATTATAGAAAACCTAACCTAGGGTGCCGCCGGCAGCGGGGCAGGGCTCAAGCTACCGGTGGTTAGGGCTGCACAGAGAGGAACCTCCTGACAATGCGGGCCGTGTCCAGGAGTACTGCCTTCTGTATCTGACCCTTGATCCAGCCATCTAGCGAGAATCTCTTAAGATATTCGTCGAGACTTTTCGCTATAAGACCGTTTGCCGAAACGACTATCGGGACAATAATCGTCGAATCAACATCCCACATGGCGGTCACCTCGTGAGCCAAGTCGAGGTACTTGCTGAGTTTGTCCTTCTCAGCCTTCACGAGGTTCTCGTCAAGTGGAATGCTGATGTCGATGAGTATTGCCCGGCGCTTAGATCGATCTACCACCACGATATCAGTATACATAATAATTTCCGTATCATTTTTATAAATACAAAATAATTATGTTTCCAGGTAAATGCTCGAACTGCTCGAGAACGTATGCGACCGCCAAGACTCTCAAGAAACACGAAAGCTACTGCAAACAGAAGAAAAGACGTAAGGACATATTTCATATCATCATCATCCGCTTGTCCTTATTCCGTTTACTTGGGGTGGGCGCAGCATGATTTTTACAAGCTTTTACTTAACACTTTCGCAACCAAGAACCCGCCAGGTAGGCACAGAGGCCGGCTAAGCCCGCTAGGCGGGCAGTAGCTATAAACCTACACGCCACGCCAAAGGGCCCGCCTGGCGGGTACACATTGCATCTTCGCCACAGGGCTGACACTAACAGAAAGGTACGTCTGATTATTTAGTCGTCGAAAAGTAGGTACAGTTGATTTTTAAGATTTTTGGATTTTTGTATGTGTCGTTGTGGCTTCATCACGCAAAATCGGCTAAACACATTTCAACACTTTTTGGTACATGGGTAGCTGGGTATCTCCAGATGGTTATAGGATACTTTTTACCCGACTACGCTGAAGAAAAAAAGAGGGGTTATGACTTTTTCTCCTCCGCGAACAAAGTTGCGGGCATCTTCTATTGCGATATAAAAATAAAAATTCTTTAATTTTATTCACGTATACTACCGTTACTTGGCACAACCCTGAGCGTCCGCCTGGACTAGTTCTGTCGGTTTCTGGGGTATTCTTTAAAATTTGGCCGGTTGCGGAAGTGTTAAGGGCCTGCATCATCATTCGTAAACCATGCCCCAAACGCCGAGCGGGCCAATGAGCGGAATTTATAATAAGGGACGCATTTATTGCTCGCGCGCATCAAAAAAATTGAAAGATAATACACTACATGCTTGGGTTTTTTTGGCGTAAGAGCCTGATGTTAAAGTACAATTAAATCGGAGATATTATTATGTTTCTGTAATGCATTTTTATGTATGAGTGGGTGCGGAACCCTACACTGAGAATGGTCTGACATGCTCTTGGCCGGTTTTTTTCTAGGTTCTAGGTAATCTAGGTGGTTCTCATCGATTCAGCGATTATTTCTATTGATTTCTAACAATTTGTATCACACTAACAGTATATGGACGGTGGACGTTACACAATAGCACATTGAAACGCCAGCGGCCTTACCCTACTACATTGGCGATTGTCATCGCCAAAATTTGATATAATAAAATATAAAATAAACAATAAATATTATTTCTATGAAACACATTTTTTTTTGTGTTTTTAATGTGGGAAAACTAACACCACATTACTATCTATTGTGACATAGATACAAGTCAAAGCGCAAAGAAAAATACGATTGCCCTCGCACGTGGTCACACCAGGACTCGAACCCGGTACCTCTCGATTACGCGTCGAGCGTGTCAACCCCTCCACCAGCGAGCCATCCGCTTCGACCCATGTACCTATTTTATTTTTTGAAAGGTAGTTTATAACCTTAGCGCCATCTATAAGAACACGTATTACACCTGCTCTGACCTGGTGTGACCACGTGGGAGAGCAATCTGTTTTTTTTTGCGATTTGACTTGTATCTACGTCACGATAAATATTATTGTTTGCAGGTGATTTGATAGCAGATCCCGACGTACTGCGACGGTTGAAACCGATGCAGGTTCGGATCAGACGCTGCGATGACCTCATCACGCGCGAACAGGAGGATTATTACGACGTGTCAAATGTCAAACCAGTAAGTCTGATTACAATACTCCTACACTCAAATTCAACTTTCAAATTATTTAATTTGCATAACATCAACATGTTCCACCAATCTGGCATGCAAAATTATTAAGCTAATTTAACTCTTAAGTATTAGAATACATCATAATTACATAACAAATAAATCAGTACATTTAAAAAAATATTATTCTATAATCCAATTCCCTTATAAGTAATTTCACGGCACAATCATTATTTACATATTATGTCTAAGTTAGTCATACATTTTTTCAAAATATTCCCTTAACGTATAAAATCGTCTTGTCAATAAGTACGACTTCAATTTCTTTGTGAATTCATTTATATTATTCCATTCTTTAATGTCATTGTTTAGAAAATTATTATTTTTTACTACGTTATACTCAACACTTCATTTAAACTTTAAGTCTTAATAGGCACAAGGACCATTAAAACAAGAGGACTGATCATCTCCATACAAAAAGCCGCTTCCCGATATGTACAACGGCATCTATGTATAAGAATTATTAACCCCCCACAAAAAAGAGGGAACTTATATTTAACGGCTCTGTGACTCTGTGTATCGGTGTATCTGCCTGTGGCATCTTAGCGCCCATACGGATGGACCGATTTGAGTGCGGTTTTTTTTGTGTCATAGATAATTTTATCCCGAGTGTTCTTAGCTTTGTTTGATGAAAATCGGAGCACTTGTCTCCAAGATATTCAGCTTTTAGTGGAACAAGTGACCGGATCTCAGCCAATATTGAATCTAGGAACTCCAAATTTTGTTGTTATGTTCATTTGTGTCGGGGGTTTTTTAAATTTTTAATCTTCTATAGTTATATTTTACAATTATTTAACTTTGCAAGCGTGACACAGTATTTAAATGTTGTTTTAATGGTCCTTGCTAGGCATGAGTACAGGGTATGAAAATCAAAATTCTTTCCCCCGGTAGTTCCCCTTACCCCCATAAATCGCATTCATGTTTATGAGTCGGAACGTCGCTCCAAGGTACAACTTTTACCTAGGGGTGATGTCACGCGACATTTCGCTTCGATGTTATTGCCTTTATTTTTTGATGAAGTAAAAAAATAAAAAATACGTCTATAATATTTTGTATTAATCTACGGACGGACTCATTGTTAAAATTTAGTCATCATCCCTATTGGATCAATCAACTTTTTTACCTCGTTGCCTTCCCTTTTTACTTCTCCTGGGTCACTTTCAAAACTACGATTCTAAATAATAGTAGAAGGTGGCAACTTCGTCATTGGAGGAGAAAAAAAAAACAATACCCATACAAACATAAGAAAAATCGTACAAAGAGAAAGTTTAGTTTCAGTGACTCGCGTAGTCCGTATCACTTTATTTTTTTAAAATCTTCAATGTACATACAGCTGCAGAGAAAAGTAACCCCCCTGCCATACTAACATTATATGGCAGAGGGGTCACATTTCTCTGCTGCTGACTGTACAGACATTTAATGTTTACAACTAAACTAAGAAAAACGGCACGGATTTCAACTATTTTACACGGGTATGCTGGTCATCCATAGATGGTTATTTATTATAGGATATTTTTTATCCGTCTACGCTCAAGAAAAACAGAGTTATATTTTTTTCTCTTTCGCCGACGAAATTAAGAAATATAAAAGTAAAATAAAAAATAGAGTGTGTTAAAAAGCCGATTAAGTATAGTAATAATGTTTTGAAATAATTTCATTTCAGACCTACGGATTAGCGAAGAACTACATCTATCCATATCTGAAGTTCTCTCCAGTGAAGGCCGAACCGCTGAACCGCGACAGCATGGTCGCCATCCCTGTCACACTCAAGGAGATATTTGAGTCAGACTACACCCACTGGGACAGCGACGACAGCGCCACCGAAACCATCATCAGGAGAGTGCCAACTCTATGTACTTTAGCTATCAAAAAACTATTCTCCAAACATTGCTTAGGCAAATTACCTAAAAAAAGAAAAAGAGTCAAAAATGAAGCGTTCGAAAACGACGACTTCACAATTAGCAGTGATATAAATGCTATTATAAATAGTCTGGCTAATGATTCGGGAAATAAAAGGTTCGATAAGAAAGATTTGACAGCTAGGATTAAAGACATAATCGGTTGTTTAGACGATTGTGATATGGATGAAGGTGAAAATGTAGTTAGTATCGATCATGATGATAAAAATGTTGTTAAAAGTAAAGATGGAAATGATGCACTTTGTAATGGTGAATTAAATGATTCAGGTGAGAATAAAAATGAAAGTACAAAGGAAAACGTAATCCAATCAAATAAACAAGTTAGTGAAGTCGCAAGCAGTGTCGAAGTCAGCATTAGTGTAGAAATTAGTGATAAAGTGACACAAAACATTGATTCAAATCGTATAGGTGACGAAAATGAAAAGTTAAATAGGTCACAAAGTGAAACTGAGAATCAATCAAATCTTATTGACGATAATAAAGAATCTGGTATGCAAAGATCAATTGATAACGAAGAAGAAATGGTAGCTGAAAATAAGGAATCTGAAAATGTGTCAGATAACGTTATTACTGATACCAGAAACGAAAACTTGTTCGAAAATGAATCTAGAAGCAACGATTGTAATGAAGAGAAGAATACAGAAGATACTAGTAAACAAGTAAACAAAGAAAGCCCAATAAAACATAGCATAGACAATTTAATAGGAGACAAAAATCCCGATAAGTATATAAGCGAAGTAATATCTAGTATTGAAGACATTATTAATAAGAATCCTAGAAATGAAGAGAATGGAACTAATGAACAAGTAAATGGACAGGCAGAAGTAAATGAAATGGATAATAGTAATGTAATGGATGGTTTAGAAGAAAACATCGGCGTGGATAGGGAAAAAATAATCAGTGACAGTGATAAAATAACTTTAGAAGATCTTTTGCCTAAAGAAGACACACGAACGGAGTTGGATGATATATCCGACGATGATTTCAATTTTGATGCTTGATTGTGTACATGGGCGTTTTAAAAAACCAGCTGTGCTGTCCCCGCTTATCTCAGATTTTGAACTTCTTGGACTCGTTATATTCAGTACCAAGAGCGCTATCGATTTCACAAATAAAAAACCGGCCAAGAGCATGTCGGACGATGCTCAATGTAGGGTTCCGCAGCCGTTTATACAAAAACATGCACTACAGATGAAAAAAAAAACGATATGAAAAAAAAAAACACTAAGGAAAGAGCGTATCTCCCCGGCACTTACGTCATTTTGCTGAGAAGCGCAGTTTTTTGGCAATAATTTAAAAACGGTATGTGGGTATGTCCGATCATGATGAAAACAATTTTCGTTGGAAGTATTTATTAAGCTTTATATTTGTAATTTTTTTCATATTATTTGAACATACCGTTTAGAAAATAGAGGGGTGGGGGGGTGTCCCCCCCACACAATTTTTGCTACTTTCGGAGCGAATATTTCGGAAAATATTCACAAAAACATTTTTTTTTAGAAACCGCCAAGTGAGTTAAAGTTTTAGAAGAACTGTCGAAATATGTGCCACACATTGATATTTGCTGAAATATTATTTATTTTTTTCAGTTTCGGTTACATGTATGGATTGCCCACCCTAGAAATATATATATTTTTACACAGACGGACAGACGGACGGACGGACAGCGGAGTCTTAAAAATAGTGTCCCGTTTTATCCTTTGGGTACGGAACCCAGCGAATATGTCCCAAAAATTTGTATGAAAAATCAGATCAGAGGGGAAGGAAATGTGTTGAATATTGCGACAGTCCTTTTAAAATAATTTTGAGGTTTCTCAAATTATTATTTTGTTAGTGTATATTCAAGTTTAATAAATGCTTTAAAGAAAATAATTTGCAATATACTGGGATATACCGTTATTGAATTATTGCCGAAAAACGGCGCTTCTTAACAAAAGGACGTAAGTGCCGTGGAGATACGCTCTTTTGCTAGTGCACTTTATCATATCGTATATTGTAAACTTCACTTCCAAAAAAATCACAAAGAATAAGTTTAATAAATACTTTAAAGAAAATTATTTTCAATATACCGGTGGAGATACGCTCTTTTGCTAGTGCACTTTTTCATATCGTATATTTTTCATCTGTAGTGTGCATTTCTACCTATGCACGGCTGCGGAACCCTACACTAAGCATGGTCCGACATGCTCTTGCCCGGTTTTTTTTTGTTTTCAGTCACTTTTTACAAGCTTTTATTTAACTTGCAATGTAACTTTGTATGTTCGGGTGGAATCTTGCAAGTTAAATTGGACCTACTTTCCGGTTTCCGATTGAGCTAACATTTTGTTCAGTGACAATGCAATAGTATGACACCATCGAGCTGATCTGATGATGATGGAGCAGGAAGATGGTCATAGGAACTAATAAAATAATGCAATCCTGGTACAGTCGGCGATAAAAGCTTGTCACATTTTTTTTTTGACAGAGACATTTAATTATCAAAATTGATTTCTTCAATACATCTTGACTCTGAGTAGAGAACCCAAAAAATCCAAAATCTTAGACAAGTCGGGGTACGTTTTTATGAAAATGCCCAAATGCCGTTATATTGTTATTTTTGTTCAACTGATTCTACAAGGTGACATCGGAGTCGTGATCAGAAATTACAAGAAGTTATTATGAATTCAAACTGAAAGGACCTATACATATTGGTTTCAATCTACCGCATTGATATTATAGATCTAACGCATAACTGAGTCTGTTCCTAAGGTATGGGGGAGGTGCGGGAGTGGTGACAAGTGATGTATATGTATATAAAGAGACAGTACACGTCATGTCACATCACTGAGTCTGTTTCTGAGGTATGGGGCCGGTGCGGGAGGGGTGACAAGTGATGTATATGTATATAACGAGACAGTACACGTCATGTCACATCACTGAGTCTGTTCCTGAGGTATGGGGCCGGTGCGGGAGGGGTGACAAGTGATGTATATGTATATAACGAGACAGTACACGTCATGTCACATCACTGAGTCTGTTCCTGAGGTATGGGGCCGGTGCGGGAGGGGTGACAAGTGATGTATATGTATATAAAGAGACAGTACACGTCATGTCACATCACTGAGTCTGTTTCTGAGGTATGGGGCCGGTGCGGGAGGGGTGACAAGTGATGTATATGTATATAACGAGACAGTACACGTCATGTCACATCACTGAGTCTGTTCCTGAGGTATGGGGCCGGTGCGGGAGGGGTGACAAGTGATGTATATGTATATAACGAAACAGTATACGTCATGTCACATCACTGAGTCTGTTCCTGAGGTATGGGGCCGGTGCAGGAGGGGTGACAAGTGATGTATATGTATATAACGAGACAGTACACGTCATGTCACATCACTGAGTCTGTTCCTTAGTTATGGGGCCGGTGCGGGAGGGGTGACAAATGATGTATATGTATATAACAAGACAGTACACGTCATGTCACATCACTGAGTCTGTTCCTGAGGTATGACAGCGGTACGGGAGGGGTGACAAGTGACGTATATGTGTATAGCGAGACAGTAAACGTCATGTCACGTCACTTGTCACCCCTCCCGTACCGCTCCCATACCTCAGGAGCAGACTGTTAAGCGTTAGACCTGTAGAAACTAATCTGATTGTAAATAGAAAAAAGCATTATTTCATAAAAAATTGGTCACCCTACATCACTCGACGTGACGGGTGACCATGATAATTAAGTTTTTGTCCTTGACAAAAAAAACCGCATTTCATTGCAACTACTATTAATAAATATTTATAATAAATAAATATAAGGGGACATTTTTTTCAACAAATCAAACTAGTCCCATGGTAAGCTCAATAAGGCATTTACTTATATACATAGAAAACATCCAAGACTCAGATACAAATTATTAATACTCATCACACAAATATTTGCCTTTACCGGGATTTGAACCCAGGAGCGTCAGCTTCGCAGGCAGCGTTACTGCCGCTGAGCTAAACCGGGCGTCGAACTATTACATCTAAGCATTGCAGTGCCTTAAAAATGGGTTGGGTTCCTAAGGCCCACATTGCACAATGGCTAATTAAGCGAAAAGTCTAATTTGCATCGGGACCCATTTAATAAAAGCTTGTCACTTGTATCTTTTACCCACAAGATGTATTAAAGCGATCCATCGCCAAACAATCAAATGAAAAACATGGCCGTTCTCTGATTGGTCCGCAGCGGACTAAGGAGGAACGGATTGCATATAAATACGCGCCAGCGCTAACTAACTTCAATGTACTAAGAAAATTAGAAGCTTACATTGGTCTGGTTAGCCTATAAAATGAGAATCTTTGTTTTAAAAGAGGTTTCTTTGATAATGTTTTCTCTGCTATAAAAGTTAAAGGATCGTGTTTCTGTAACTGTCAAAATGAAGTCAATGAAATGATGAATCAGGTTATGAAATATCACTTTCATATGTTTTGTAATAGCTGAGAAATGTTAAGATCTCTGACACCAAAATCTCCAATTCGTCACAAAAAGAGACTTCCAATTTTTGTGAAACGGGCGTCAGGTCACGCTTGTAAAATGTCCAAACGTGTAAAATGCCATAATATTTAAAAGAGTGGGTATAAAATTGGAATTCGTTGTGTATCTTCTTGTTTGCAAAACGGCTGAATAAAAATAATATTCTAATAGCAAATTGACTATGTAGTAGAACGAACTGATAGTAAAATTACAAAGTAAACCGAATGAATGAGAGAAATGGGAACTAAAATGAGATAATATACGCGATATAATCCGTTAAATTGTTTTATTTCAATAAGTAAACCGAATATTTAACATCTTAGTTGCAAAACACCTAAATGATCAAATGACAAGAAAAAAACGTTCGTACGAATTGAGTACCTTTTTGAAGTCGTTATGATAAGGTCACCTTACAAGTAACAAAGACTATCAATGTATTTTTTAGTGTTAAATTGCGTTTTATGCTGTAGTTTTGCAGCTGCTATTGTCAGGGCTTGTAACCCAGTTTATATTCCGTACTGGTTAGAGCCACACTCTGAGAGCCTAACCCATAATAAAGGTTACGCTTGCAAGAACATCGCTCTAACCGGTTAATATCTCGGAGCGAAATCCATTTACCGGTTAGACGGCGGTTCCTCCGTGTGAGCGGAGTCTAGGGTGGATAACCGCTTGCTTAGACAGGATTGGTTTGCTTGCTACTGGATTAGATTAAATTTTTCAGGTAGTTGACTGTCGTTGCGCCACTTCGGCGCGACAGCGGTCATTGATCCCGTATCCGAACACGGAGTAACCGGTTAGAGAGCGCTTCGAAATAAAGTTCCCAGATCAATTCCTCCGAACGTAGCCTAAATAATTTGTAACCGGTTATAAGCCTTGGCTCTTGTACAGGCATTAAATTCATCATCAATTATAACTAAGCAGCGTACATTAAGTCTAGGTTTTACATTTATTTATAGTACCATAATGATATTTAAAATCGGTTTGAAAAATTGAATATGCATAAATGTGCCATTAATCATTACTATCGAATCAATCTCTTCGGTGTACCTAGCTGTATTTGACACTAAAACCTCGTCGAAACCTCTCGTTTAGTCTGGCAGCCAACAGAACAGAACTAGTGGGAATATGGGCAGTCTCACTAGTTCGGTAAACAGGATGTTGTTTTTGCCAACAGACCGAATGGGATTGAAAACTCCCAGTAGTTCTGTACACAGAACTACTCAACAGACCTAGTGGGGAAAAGGGCCCTCTAACTGACATTGTCATACGTATTATACCTAGGTAGTCATATTTATTTTGCGGAGTTCGGTATGTTTTTTATATCTTCTGGAATAGTGTGTTTTGCATTGGAACGATATTCCATTTGTTAATTTCTAATTATTGACTTCGGGAAAGATTAAATTGAGTTCTAATAATTAATATTATTTTACACACTAAAATATTTTATTTCTAACGCGCTGTTTTTTTTTTAATATATCACTATCGCGTTGCTTAGTCCATTTTTCAAATATGAAAATGTTAATAACCCATAATACCATTGAATGAACCATAAAATGTATGGTAACTTTTGTAATAAACCGTTTCGATAAACGCAAGTTTTAACGTAGCCAAAGGACATTTTTCTTAATTTCCCCATACAAGGTACTAACTGTGTGACGTCACCAAGCGGGTAAGTCCAAAAATGAGATTTAAACATTGTTGTATCTTGGGGTTTATTTTATGAGACTGAAGTAGTTTTTCCACCAATATTTTTATTATTGAGAGGTCGTGATAAAACGAAACAAACACAGAAAAATGTTGTGAAATAGCCTATTGCTTAGATGTCAAACTAACATCCCAATAACCGATATCATCATCATCATTGGCCTATTGCGTCTATGAAAGATGATTTAAACAGCGTCCAATAAAGTGCGGTACTTTCGAACGTGACTCGAAAGGCCGATTCGAGAGCGGCAGGCTCGGCCGCATATTTGACATATTAATGTAATATATATACATATTATCGTAACATTTAAATAATGTAAAATTGTTAATAACGCTTGCAAAGTTGAATGAACTCAAAGATGAAAATGATACACTCAAATGCTTTTAGGAATGGCAATCAAAATATTTAATAAGATCCCAAAAGTAATCCAAGACCTAAATAATATCAATCAATTTAAAAGTAAACTAAAAACATATTTATTAGAAAAGGCTTACTACTCAATTCCCGAATTTCTTAATCAAAAATACAGTTAAAAAAGAATAGGTTAAATTATTAAATCATTCAATTAAAAGTAATTTATTAGCTTAATTTAAATTATTTATGTATTGATTCAATATTTCTAATTCTCAATGACAATTAATTTTAATGATAATAATGTTTTTTTATTTGCATTTTACATACTTATTTTATTATTAAAAATTTTGACATTCATTTTAGTTAGAAGATATTGCTGTGCCCAACAGGGCTCATGTTTTGAACAATAATTAAATTTAAGATCTTTAATGTACAACATGAACTGCAACAAATGAATTGAATTGAATAATTGTTATACATAAATGGCGTTGTACATATTGGGAACGGCTATTTGTATGGAGATTGTCAGTCCTCTTGTTTTAAAGGTCCTTGATTGTACTTTGAATTCTTAATATCAATTTGACACGCATCAACATCTGTAGAAGTGGTTGACAGATAAAGTCTGTAAATAATGTATACAATTATTACATTTGTACATTTAAGTATAAGTTTCGTCGAGAAAACAATTAGAAGCCTCAAATATGCACAATTATCGAATGTTTGTCATAAAATAATTTGTAATTGGGATGACGACAAAATTTTAATAATCAGTCCGTCATGTACAGTCGAGGAATTTAATTTATATCCCATTTCGTACCTTGTCACAATCAAAATCAATATCAAAGCCGATAGAGAGTATATCAATGTTACTATGACAAGGTACGAAAGGGGACACAAATTAAATTCCTTGACCGTACATTCATAAAAAAAAATATTGGAGACGTTCTTTTTCTTTTTTCACGTAATCAAAAAATACAGTACAAAAACTACAGACGGGCTAGAATTTTGATTTTCATACCCATCATGTTTATTCTTTAAAAAATAAGTTTTTATGAATTTGAAATAAAACAATTTAACGGATTATATCGCGTATATTATCTCATTTTAGTTCCCGACGTTTCGGAAGCTTTCCAGCTCTCCATGGTCACGGGTGGACTGAGAAAAGATGTATTTTCCTCTGTCAAAGTGTATTTTTCTCAGTCCAGCCGTGACCATGGAGAGCTGGAAAGCTTCCGAAACGTCGGCAACTAAAATGAGATAATATACGCGATATAATCCGGTAAATTGTTTTATTTCAATGAGTAATAATCGCGGAAACAGAAGAAAATATTTTTTAAATATTGTTGAAGAAATCATCCTTTACAATATAGTTAGGTTAAGTTCGTTTTATACCAAATCAGAATTATATTTTTGATTTATAAATTTGATGATTAGGTAACAAGCAGAGTGACCATACGGTGACGGTGACATTTTGACTCAATGTATCTCCGTTATTTTTTGATTAAGTAAAAAAATAAAAAAATACTTGTCCATTATATTTTCATTATCTACAACATGGACTAATTATTAAAATGTAATTTTCATCCCTATTTTGAGGTTTTTTCCTTATAACTGTGTTACAGATAGTCATAAACTTTTAAGTGAAGTTCGTTTTTTTTTTTTCATTTGTATCCTACATCATTTCAACCATATCGAGCTTGAGCTAGGTTTTATGTATGTTTTTTCACAGTAGTGTTTTCCGTGACAGGGTTTACACGAAGTTTGGAAAATCTAACTACTTTTTTGTAATATCTTAAAATAACTCAATAGCCAGTCAGCCTGTAGATATTTGAGTTCATTGATAATGAATTAACTAAATGGGTGTCGATTATTACTTGGAAATTCGAAGTGTTGTCAATAGTCATATCATCACATTCGGTATTGAACATTTGAGATGTTTAGAATCGGGCCGAGGAGTTTTTTATTATTTATATTAAACTGTGGCATTGTATTATATAAGTAAGCACATTGAAAAGCATGTAAATAATGAATTATTGATTAATGGTAATCTACGAAATATATCCATTACGTTTATAAGATATTTGTTTTATCTGTTTGAAACGATACATACACCCTTAAGGGCGACCCTCCATAGCGGCACACGCAGTCCACGCTACGCACGAAATCACCCGCTCCCAACGAACAGGGCTTGTAACCGGTTACAACTAAACCGGTATTTATTTAGGTTAAACCGGCTAATTATAAAGGTTACGTTCGAACGAACTGATTTGGGAACGTTATCCACTTAAGGAGCGCTATCTAACCGGCTAATAGGTTTCGTTCCCGATTTGTGCCGCGAGGTGGCTCCGAGATATTTACCGGTTAGTCAGAACGGTTTTTTGCGAGCGTAACCTTTATTATGGGTTAGGCTCTCAAAGTGCTCTAATCGGTACGGAAAATAAACTGGGTTACAAGCCGTGATCAGGAATTCGGATTCTGGTATAATATGTATCAGGTATATCTAAATGCACACCTTTTCATACACTATGTTCAACAAGGCGCACATGTGCTTATACTTTTCGAATGGAACAAAACTGACGTAGGTTTAGAATCTGCCGCGTTCGGGTCGGCAGAACGGAAAAAACCGCATGACGTCATCCCGAACGCAACGCTTGCATACATTTTTGACGTGACAACGTCTTATAAATCGATGAACGCCGGCTGCACGCACGAAAAAGTGTCACGTTCTGCGTGCAAGCGAGAGCGCGGAGCAAGCGATAGAGAGGCACGATCGGCCTAAGCGTTCGGCTTGTGACACATTTATCTCACTTCCACGTTATCACGTAAAATTATCGTCCGTAAACCGAATTTACAGTCAACCAATTTTTCATTGAACCACCGCACACGAACGGAAATTTTCATTCAGAATTGCGCCAGCGATGTTCCGTGTTGACGTGTAAGTTTTTTTTGCGAACCATCTTTTCAGTACATTCTGAGTATTTGGATGCACCCAATAACGAGGATGTTCCCGCGTCTTATTTAGCGCCCTTAAGAGTCTCCAGTAAGCACGGTTCTCCATACAAACGTAGTTACGCTCTCATTTTAAAACGACAAACTATGTATAGTTTGCTCTGAAATTTTGTACTTAGAATAAGTTAAGGTATACGCAGGCCTGTTATTAGTTTATGTAGCTTCAGATACCGTACTAAAAAAATACAGCGAATTTAATTTAAGTTTTTCATACAAAACTTGTTTTTGCTGTATTTCGTTTGTTTTATAAACTGGAGCCATATAAACTAATTACAGGCATTGTATATGCAAATTTTAATTACAAGCCAAGACGTACTTTTAAAATGAGAACGAAACTCCGTTTGTATGGGAAGGTGAAATTCGGCCGAGCTTGATGGGGACTCTTAAAAGAACAATAGTCATCAATTCGTCGCGTCCTCCATGACTTTTACAAGTCTGATTTTACAAAAAAAAAAAAAACTATATGATGACATCATAGTCCATAGCAATATTATTGCAACAGACAAATACCTGGGCACACTTTACCTGGAGATGTATATTGTCTCCGGGTCGATTCGATTATAACTTAACCAATACTTACAGAGATGTAAAGGGTCTCGAGGCGTCAAAAAAGTAAAATGAAATAATAATAATAATAGTAGGTATGTATAAATAATAACTTAGTGCTTTCACGTCACTACGTACGTACTGACAGTAAAAGGTCCACATACAAAAATTGAATATCTGCGCTATGCTCTCGGAATTACTTATCTGAATTCATGATAACTAAACCTAATCAGGAAACGAAAGCGCCCAGCCTTAAATGTTTTTTTCAGTAAACGCCTTTATAAAAAATAATACCAGAAGAAGCCCGAAATTCGTTCCCGGAATGAAGGCTTCTGTTTTACAAGTTTTTATTTAACTTGGCCTGTTTGTTGAGGAAGCCGGTGCTCAGCAGGCGTTTGCAGGGTGGGAAGGCAGGACGATCCTTTCTGCGAAGGGGGGGTTAGTTTAAGTGATGGAGAATCGATTCGTAATGTTTAGATTTTTGTTACGAACAATTAGTAAAAATATTAAAATTAATTAATGTTCTTCTTAGTGACAACCCTACTGTTACTACGTACTATCTACCTACATATAAGTGTACTCACACAATTGTAATATTGATTGGGAAATATTATGGGTAGAAATGTTGTTTTGATAAAGATCACTGACCCTTGTGTTATTGTCAAATGTTACTGAACCTAATGAGGGTTGTCACTTCCATAATTTGCATTAAAAGTTAACTGCCTATAACTTCAAAACGCTAACGAATATGACCCTAATTTCTTAAGAGGAAATACTATACTAAATCTAAACAATCCCACTTTTGCGGAAAGGAACGTCGTGCCTTTCCACCCTGTATATGCTGTAAAGATGGATGATTTCGAATGATTTTAGAAATCTATTAATTACTATTTATTTTACTATTCGAATAACAGTAGAAGTGTACTAATATCACTACAGTCGAATGAATGTTCGATACTCGTAGAAATATTCGATTTTTAAGTTGTTTAACTGGCGGCTCTGGCGATGGCGAGGCGTGTGACTTCGACTTTAACGCGAATCGTTTCGGGCGAGATCGAAATATTCGGCCGAATATTATTTATTCTTGCTACTAGGAGCTTTCTAAGTTCTCTCTCTGACGTCATTCGGATGAATCTCGACAATTCGAATAAACTTAAAAATCGAATAATTCGAATAGAATCATTCAAAGTCGCACATCGCTAATATGCTGATCTGATGATGATGATGAATGCCTAAAATATTCTTCTTATGTCTTCTTAAGAATTCCATACCCTCAGAACTAAAACGACCAGTTTAGCCCCGAACCGCATAACGAAATGTATGTCAAGCAAGAAGCAAGAATAGTATCGTTAAAGCTTTTATTAACTGAAGATTTACTAAACGGCCTTCGTCGATTTAGGAATCTGTTTCATAACATTACCAAAGAACTCTTGCACTATATCTTGTATGACCAAAGGCTGGTCAGCGGCCCAGCACATCAACCAATCTTTCACCACTGCCCATTTATTATTATTAGCTTCTACGGGTGGCAAAGCCTCTTCTAACGCCTCTATGAAACCATAGAGTCAGTAATAATACTCCGAAATAAATAATAACGGACAGCGCCATCTATTGATAAGTGAAGCAACTGCTAAGTTAAAAAATAATGTACGAAGCGAAAGAGTCCTGCGACGGAACGCTAAGAAGTTGCTTAAACTAGATATTAAGACGCAAAATGATAGCTTTTAGTATCGCGTCACATTCTACTTTTATGTTCGATTAAGAAAAAAGTCAAACCATTAATTTTCCACGCGCGTCGTTCGCGCACCGTATGAGGATTTCATTGCGCTCAGGGCTAAAACTACCACTTAGCCAAGCGAAGCAAAACGAGATATATTTCAAGCAAGGATTAAAAAACAGTATCTCAAGCTTTTAACTTATTTATTCAAAGGGCTTTGCTAACTCAGCTATGAACTGCCTTATCTTCGTCGACTTAGAGATCCCGTTTATAACATTATCAATAAACGGTTGCAGTATATCTTGTATGTCCAAAGGCTGGTCGGCAGCCCACCGCCTCAACCGATCTTTTGCCACTGCCCATTCCCTCTTGTTAGTCTCAGTTGGGGGCAAAGCCTCTTCTAGCGCGTCTATAAAACCATGGAATGTCACTGTCCGTTTGACAGCAGTTTTCTCAAAAAATACAGCCTTGTTAACAATCAACGGCAGATGAGATTTGCTTAAAGCCCCATATAATATGTTTAGAGTGAATTTTAAGGATTGCGCGTCGATTTTTTCTTGTGATTTTATCGTTCGTTTCAGAACGCGATTAACGGCGGTGGTTTCTGAAATTGGCGATAGATCGGTGTTCTTCAAGATCTCTGTAGCTGCGTCGTTGACTTGCATGAGTTTCGCGTCTGGCAGTTGTAGAAGTATTGATATTATGTCTTGAAGCACGATTCTGAAATGAAATTAATATGTTAATGTTAATTTTTACCTGAGAGTGATTTCTACTAAGGTCAGTCGGGTTAAGAGAAACACTGGGGTAAGAGAAACGTTGTAAATGTCATACTGAATGTGATATATGTCAATGGAAATAGAGTTGAAGAAATAAATATGTTTCCCATACCCCACCTGACCTTATTAAAATATTGTAATAATTAAATAAAATAAAAAACCCGGCCAAGTGCGAGTCGGACTCGCGCACCGAGTACACAATATACGCTACAAACGGCTGTATCTATGAAAATCCAGTTTTAGCAAGCCCTACTCCTAAGCAAAATTTACGCGGTGTTCGATCATTTTATATGTGTTTCTGACTTTGACAGACAGACATAAAATTATACTGTTTTTAATATTTTTTGGTATAGCGGCAACAGAATTACATCATCTGTGAGGATTTCAACTGTCTAGCTATCACGGTTCATGAGATACAGCCTGGTGACAGACGGACAGACAGACGGACAGCAGAGTATTAGTAGTAGGGTCCCGTTTTACCCTTTGGGCACGGAACCCTAATTACAGACATTTTCTTAAAAATAAGTGAAACGGGCTATTTTTTTACTGTACCTATGGAAGCTGACAGAGATTCCATATCAATGTCACTATGACAAGGTACGAAAGGGAACACAAATTAAATTCCTTGACCGTACCTTAAAATAAGAGTATAATTTTTCAGAGGTACGTTTGCATAACGCATTTATGTTCGAAAAAACGAAAATAAACCCAAGGTCAACTAAATACAATATCATTTACTTTAAAATTAAAGTAGTGAAAAATACACGTGAGGTTTCGTGGGGAAAGGAGTGGCCTAAAACCTCACCAAAAATCACCAAGGGGGAGGGGGGCTCTGAACGTGGCCCAAAAAACCTCGCGTGATTTCTGAATGAGCCTCAACCTTCCGGCGCCATCATCAGATCAGCTTCATGATATCATGTCACTGAATTATGTTCCACCATAATGTGGAATGAGCTCCCTGCCGCGGTTTTCCTTGGAGGTTACAGTAAGAGGTTCTTCAAGATGGGAGTGAATACTTTTTTAAATGTTTGGCAACACGCACGTAATGCCCCTGGCGTTGCAAGCGTTCAAAGGCTGCGGTGACTGCTTAACATCAGGCAGGCCGTACGCTTAGTAGAATAAAAAAAAAGACGAACGGACGGACAGACAAATGGGCAACTAAGTGATCCTTTAAGGGTTCCGTTACTTCCTTTTGAGGTACGGAACCCTAAAAATAAATAAAGATAATGGAATGAAATGATTGATTGATTGTCTCACCTAAACCCTTGAGAACTGCGACAGACCCCAAACTTCTTGCACGCGTGTTCGTATTCCAACTTCTTAACTGTCTCCACTTCTTTCTCCAACCTCGTCGCTCCCCCTCGCAGGGCCATTGGACCTAAATAACAGAATAACAGGCTACTCCGAAACCCGTGAAAGGAAGTTCGTATAGCGCCATCTCGCTCACTCAAATACAGCTTAACATGAGAGCGAGAGGGACGGCACGTTACAAATTCGAGTGTCGGAGTAACCCCCTACTCTCCGCGTTCACTTTACTCGACTATTGTCAGATAAAGTATATCTATACTATTATAAAGTTGTAAAAATAAAATGTCTGTACATTGAAGATATTTTCCATAAATTGATTGTCACGGACTGTTTGGATTTGGAGGTCACTGCTAGATTTTTTTTTTTGGATTTTTTGCATGTTTGTATGTGTCGTTGTGGCTTCATCACGCCAAATCGGCTAAACGGATTTCAACTATTTTTGGTACCCGGATAGCTGGGCTATCCACAGATGGTTATAGGATACTTTTTATCCGACTACGCTGAAGAAAAAAACAGGGTTGTAATTTTTTTCTCCACCGCTAAGTTGCGGGCACCTTTTAGTAGGATATAAACACTCACCATTCTTAATTTATTTATAAATAGAATTCCACCCTAAATTTCATGTAAGTCTGTGGAATTAATTGCCGCCTGCAGTACCTACTTATTTCCGCACCGATGCGAACTTCAAGCCTTCAAGAAAAGAGCCTTGAAAAGAGCGTACTCCCACCTGAAACGCCGGCAACGCACTTGTGACTCCTCTGGTGATGCAAGTGTCTATGGG
This sequence comes from Hedya salicella, assembly GCA_905404275.2. Classification (NCBI taxonomy): domain Eukaryota; kingdom Metazoa; phylum Arthropoda; class Insecta; order Lepidoptera; family Tortricidae; genus Hedya; species Hedya salicella. Next base: position 7,827,281 of record FR990120.1, read on the forward strand.
CGACGATGGTTGCTTACCATCAGACGACCCGTCTGCTCGTTTGCCTCCTATGTCATAAAAAAAGTATATAGTCGTCTACTACCAATACTACAAGCTTTGCTTAGTTTGGGACTAGTTCGATTTGTGTAAGATTGTCCCTGATATTTATTTATACGTACCACTTGCGATCATGTTCGTCTTCAAAAAGTTCACAATCCTGTCCAACATCAAATTAGAAGTTTCTATAATGTGAAGCAGGACATTTCGCCTGCCTTCACTAGTTTTAATATCTGTCTGTCTCGTTCTCAGCACGAAGTCTGTGAACTGTTCCTTGTAGCTTTTAGCCAGAGAATCGATCTGTTGTTGCGTGACAGAATCACTTTTTTGTTTCATCGCTTCAAATGTCTGGAAATGAATTTATATGACTTAAAATGTCGCCATAGATAGAGGTTAGCCTGTATCTATGGCGACATTTTAAGTCATTTTAAGCCCTATATTTGGCTTATTTTGTATATTTCTTTATTTCTCACTGGGATACCTTATAGAAATAAAACCGGCCAAGAGCATGTCGGACCACGCTCACTGTAGGGTTCCGTAGCCGTTCATACAAAAAAATGCAATATGAAAAAGTGCACTAGCAAAAGAGCGTATTTCCACGGCACTTACGTCTTTTTGTTGCGCAGTTTTACGATCATGTTGAAATAATTTTCGTTGAAAGTAAGTATGTTTGCTTTATCTTTTTAATTTTTTTCATATATTTTTTTTAGAAACCTCAAAAGGTTTTTAAGACACCTGTTGAAATACGTACCAGCCACACTAATGATATTTGCCGAAAAAAAATCAGTTTTGGTTACGCACACGTTCCGTTTGTGCCAGTTTGGCTACGGAACTCTAATAACAATAGGGAATATGCATGATTTTTTATTTTTGCTTTATTAAAAGCTCATTCATGTAACAAACAGTAAACAAAAATAATTTTTCGTATAACTATAAAAATAACCAAGATATAAGCCATCAATCATTTCATTCTATCTCTTTCTAGCAAAACGGAATTTAATATGGATGTTATATGGCCGGCGTAGACTATGACGTAACAGTACATGTCGGACCTCTCTGTCAAATCGCCGCCTAATTGGCAGTTTAAAATGCCTATGTCATGCGTATTTATTGACCGATTTTAATATTAATTTCACTTTTTGAAATCGTTTTTACGGTATTTTCATAACTTGTTAAGAAAAGCGATAAAAAAATCATGCATGTAACCTATTGGGTACTTCTATAGCATTCACAAAATGTACGTCAGCGTCGAACGCAGCGTTGACTGACTCGTCGCTACTATAATATGACCCCTAGACAATTATAAACTATTCGTTTTCATAGGTCTCGCACTTGGCTACGTTAAGTCAGTTTTGACTGTGACCATTTAGTGTTTAGCAGTAACACTCTGATTTACTTTAACACAACGCATACTGCTTGTAACAGCGTTAACTAAATGTATATAAACTCAGGTTTATATGATTAAAAGGTCTTTATCGTATATACACACAACTACATTGTATTAATTATCTCCTACGAAACCGTTACCCTGTTAGTCAACGATCCTGCGACCCTACCCTTATATTACATGGCAACCGGCTTGAGGAACCAATATATTTTGACCTGTGATCTGGAACATGTACAATTACTGTACGCAGGGGCGTATTTACCCTAGGGCCAAGGGGGCCATGGCCCGTTGCGGCAAACAGCCAGAGGTGGCGTCGCGTAGCAAGCCTCGGTGCGCGAGTCCAATTTGCTTTTGACCAGTATTTTTCCTTAACTTCTAGGGCGGCGAAACTTATTGGCACAGGGCGCCAGATTTCAAAATACGCCCCTGACTTCACATGTCTTGTAATGTGTGCATAAAATTGTGTATTGTGCAGAAAAGTCTAATTTACTCGACATATTTTATTATTAGTGACTCCCTTCAAAATTTCAGGCAGCGACTTAGCCTGGTATTACGTGGATCCCTAAATTGAGCGAAAAAGGGCTGCACGAGAAAACTAAACGGATATACACTACACGCGGTCTTATAGCTGCAGAGAAATCTCTTCACCTGCAGGGTCTGCCGGTAGATATGTTCGGTGAATTTCCGGATCTCCTCATCATCTTTGACCTTCTGATGCTTCTTGTGGGAGAGCCGCGTAATGCTGACTGAAGTTGGCACTGCAGTAAGGACCTGAAAATTTGAAACGCTGTTAATTTTAGTGTTTGGCAGAGATTGGGAACGTTGGGCAACAAAAGTGACGGACAGAAGAAGAGTGCACGCAGCCGAGATGAGAATGTTGAGATGGATGTGTGGAGTGACGAGGAAGATCGGATTAGAAATGAATATATAAGGGGAAGTTTGAAAGTAGCACCTATTACGGACAAAATGAGGAGCAGTAGATTAGCGAGGTATGGGCATGTAATGAGGAGGGATGAGCGTCATATGAGTAAAATAATGTTAGGGATGAAGAGCGATCGGTAGACCAAAAAAGCGATGGATGGATCGTGAGTAGATGTGTGAGAGAAGACATGAGAAATAAAGCAGTAAGCGCTGAAATTTCGAATAATAGAGATGATTGGAAGAAGAAAACATGTTGTGCCGACCCTACACAAGTGGAATAAGGGCAGGGAGATGACGATGATATTTATATCTTCTCCCTCTACAACACATTAAACGGAGAGCGACTCGTATCGTCGCCTTTTCCTGGTTGCCAGCGCATTTCAGATCGGCATGACTCCTGCGCACTGCGGATGTAGCCTCGCTCTGCATTTTCTATCGCTTGCATAACGGAGAGTGCTCCGAGGAATTGTTTGAATTGACCCCTGCCGCATCTTTCCGCCATCGTCCTACGCGACAATACTTCCATCCTCACCACTCAGATGGTGGGCAGTCCGCAACTGTGTGTTTTGCTAGAAATTTCCTGCCTCGCACGACTGAACCGTGGAATAAACTGTCGCCGGCAGTATTTCCGGACGGACCGATGCGAACTTAGTTCAATCCTTCAAGAAAAGAGCGTACTCCCACCTGAAAGGCAACGACGCAACGCACCTAATTACCTTAACCTAATTACGCACCTAAATACACGGGGCCCACGAGGAATCCGAAAGATTATAACCGCGCATTCCTGAGGTCATTAGGAATGTGTTATATGAATCCAAGTCAAATTCAGCAAAAAAACTACATTTGTCGATTTTTATATATATTTAATAACTGGCTTTTCTCTGAAAATTATGCCTTTTAATAAAATGGTAACGATTCGCTACAAAAAGAGCTTAATGCATTTTAGTAATCACAATAAATAGTTAACATGAAAGAGATAATATCTTCCAAAGTAAGCAGAATTTGACTAAGGTTCATATAACATTTTTTGCTCCTAATGACTTAAGGAATACGTAGTTAAAATCTTTAGGAATCTTCGCGGGCACCTTGTATATATTTTATATTTATTATTTATTAGGCATATTTACATATTTCTTGTTTATTTATTGTTTCGTATATAGTATGTAGGTATATGTAGCAGAGGCGTGGCGTCAAGAAAATTGCAAGAGAACCCGAAGCGTTTTAATTTACTCATAAAAAAAGTTGGTTTCTAATCCTTTCCTTGGGCAACCCGGTGGGAATCGGTTTATATGGACGCCACGCCACTGATGTGTAGGTACCTAATTATGTCTGCATTATTTGCTTGTGTGTCGTAACGCTCTCAGTATTGCAAATTTAAATATTGCAAATAATCCATACTAATATTATAAATGCGAAAGTGTGTCTGTCTGTCCGTCTGTTACCTCTTCACGCCCCTGAACCGATTTGGATGAAATTTGGTATGGAGGTAGTTTGAGTCCCGGGGAAGGAAATAGGCTACTTTTTATCCCTGAAAAATAACCTTATCCGCGATAAACGAATTTAAGGCGGACGAAGTCGCGGGCAGAAGCTAGTAATTCTCATAACTACATAGATGGCTTCTTATCATCATCTTTGGTGCAAAAAGTTTATAAATAAATAAATCAATATTACAGGACAATTTTTACACAAATCGAACTAGTCCCATCGTAAGCTCAATAAGGCTTGTGTTATGGGCACTAGACGACGATATATATAATAGACATATTACTTATATACATAGAAAACATCCAAGACTCAGGAACAAATATTTATGCTCATCACACAAATATTTGCCCTTAGCGGGATTTGAACCCAGGACCTCAGCTTCGCAGGCAACGTTACTCCCACTCAGCTAAACCGGTCGTCAAAAATAAATAAACATAAATGTAATGTTAACTTTACCGTTTCTGTATATTCTTGTAATTCTACCTCCCCCCCTTCAACAGATTTTGGTTTCCTTATAATATCTTTGTCGAAGTCTTCGTCTGTCTCTTTTACCAAGGTAGGAAACCCACTGTCAAGTTTTAGCGCTGAATAATCCAAATCTATAGTGGAGTCATTTTCAGTAGAGTCATTTTCAGTTGATGCAGAAAGAACGGCACGGTCTACCGATTTTCTGTCTCCTGAAAGCTCGATGGTGCCATCTATTTTCAGTTTTACGTTGTTCGGATTGAGAACTGAAAGAAAATTAATTCTGTTAGACGGTAGGAAAATTTTGACCAATATGATCAAGTCGGCTATCAGTTATCCACTCACTTGCTTCAGATTTATGATTGAACTCTATTTATACTTGGAGTAAGACAGGTGACAGGTAAGTTACTTGGTTATGACCGCGGAGAACGCTCGACTAGGGCTCGGAAACCGGTATTTTATTCATACATAATAACCTGTTTTTTTGCTGCTGACGCTTGAGTGACATGATTAAAGTTAGCATCAAGTAAATTCATATACCTTTATCTTATTGTATTTCTATACTATTATAAAGTTGTAAAAATGAAATGTCTGTACATTGAAGATATTTTAAAAAATATATAATTACGGACTATTTTCGATAAAAAATATTTTTTTAATTTTTTGTATGTTTGTATGTGTCATTGTGGCTTCATCACGCAAAGTCGGCTACACAGATTTCAACAATTTTTGGTACACTGGTAGTTGGGTATCTCCAGATGGTTATAGGATACTTTTTACCCGACTACCCTGAAAGAAGGGTTATGAATTTTTCTTTATTATATCATAGTATAATTAGTATAGAGACTCGTGCCTGCAGTCAAACTGTACAATACAGTTTTGCAGGAAACTGTCTTAGAAATAATTGATAAAAAAAAATCATTCTAGCCAGATCCGTTTTGATGGCCACTTTGTATATACAGTGATTGCCCGCCTTATCTGTCCATTCTTCAAGGGTGGAACCTTTATCAGGAGCGGTCAAATTTGTATCGGTACAAATTTTTGATAAATAATCATATCTATATTATAAACGTGAAAGTATGTATGTACGTTCCACTTAACCCCAAAAACTTTGGACAAATTTTTATGAAACTTTCCAGTTATGTACCTTATATATCAGAATAGGACATAGGCTATTATGTATGTCAAATTTCATCCCTTTTAGGGACAAAAAAGGGGGTGACACTTTGTAAGCTATAAATTGCGCTACGCGGACGAAGTCGCGGGCAATAGCTGGTTATATACAAAAATATAGTTGTTATTTCCTTTTTTTAATAGCTTAATTTCTTATTATAATTTTTCTTGCAAGATTTTGTCATTAATAGTAAGTTCTGGCCTGCTGGAGACGTCATGTTAATTTTATTGATCAAAGCTCCTTAAAATAAAGATTTAAAAAAATATATTCACAAATGTACCTGATTCGTATATCGTGTATGTGAGCGCGCTTCTAGTTAACAATAAACACTCGGAAAACACATATATATAAACGGCAGCATACATCGTACGCTTATTGATAATAATTTTATGGTTCACTCATGTCAGCCTGCGTGTGCGCGTTGTTTCTTAGAGCATTTAACAACTGTTAGAAATAATGATTTAGTATTCGTTGTCTCTCTTTCTCACTATCCAAGTGAGAAGCAGTGTTTAACTGAAGGCTAAAAAGCCATGTTGACACTAAGATTGTGTTTGTCCTCGCTAGCTTCATTCGCACGTACAAATAATCACTTCCTGAAATGGCTTATTTTAGTCCCTATAGCTTGACAAGTTCTTTGGTGACACTTCCATGGACGGGAGGAAAGACAGCAGGGGCGAGTAAGAAATGTGCGCGTGGCAGGGTCAACGTGCTCCGCCGCGCGCACACGTCATACCCACCCCTGATGTCTTTCCCCCCGTCGCCCGCAGAGGCCATGGAAGCGTCACGAAAGAACTTGTTAAGCTTTACTAAAACATTTACTGATTAACAAGTATATCATCATCATCAGTATCAACTCTAAAAAAACCGAACCGCAAAATTAAAGCATTAAAACAAGAGGACTGTCAATTGTCATACAATTTGGATCATGCCCCGATCGCAAGGAGATATTCTGGCAAAAACTAGATGGCGCTTTAAAACTAAACATTTAATGAAGTTATACTTGAACAAATAAACATAGTACAGTAACAATTAGTTCGTAAACAGCTACCATCAAGGTCACTTAACTGGAAGGTGTCTCAGTACTGACCTTATTTGGTATATTGTGCAAACTTCACCTTGAAATTCTAGTGGCATATACAACTCCCTTTTGAACCTTCTTAAAATAATTACTTACATTGTCATCCTCATATTTTTTAAAATCGGTCGGCTTTGAATAGAATAATAATATTTATTCAAATAACATATTACAGTAATTATTACTAATAAACTAAATCATACATGTGGACAACAAAAGAATATGCCTGAACTAGGATTCCCTGTGTTTCAGGCAATATATAGAATAGTCTTTATTTCGGTTTTTTGCTTTATTTTTTGGTTTCAAAATATTTATAAACAATGTAATTAATTTTGCGTGACTGACTCCTAAAGGTCTTCCTTTTTTTTCTAAACATGCTATCATACCATTTAAAATTGGGGGTGTCAACAGCTCTATATTATATATTTTCAACTAAATGCTACCGTCCTCTACAGCACCTGTACAACGACTGATAAATGGCACATACAGGGTGTCCCTAAACCCAACGCCAAAAAAAGAGGGGTGATATAACAGCTCATAAGCTACGATATTAAGTAAATTTGACCTTAATAAAAAGTTCATGGTTTTCGAGATATTGGCACTTTTAAAAAACTCGTGTCTATTATTATTTTAATATTTACTTCTGTTTCCGCGATTATTACTCATTGAAATAAAACAATTTAACGAATTATATCGCGTATATTATTTCATTTTAGTTCCCGACGTTTCGGAAGCTTTCCAGCTTTCCATGCTCACGGGAGGACTGAGAAAAGATGTATTTTCCTCTGTCAAAGTTACAATTTGTGCAAACTACCCATTTTTGAAAAAACTCAAATAAAGGTGTACATACATGCCAGATGGGCCTAAGCTGTAAAGACAGTTACACATGTGCCAGAAGGGCTTAATTATTTTATTCTAATAATTTACCAAGCAGCATTTCACAAATGAGGCGTACTGAGGAGAAAAGACTTCGAGACTAACTGATGATGAAGTTATGGTCAGTTTTGATGTCCAGTCTCTCTTCACATGCCTACCAGTTCAAGAATGTATCTAAATTGTGAAAAGAAGATTGGGTGAACAACAGATGGCAATAGAATATGCTGAGTTATTACAACACTGCCTTACATGCTATGAAATGGCTATATGCTATGAAATGGTAAATTCTACGGGCAAGTTGATGGTGTGGCAATGGGGTCTCCGGTGTCTCCTATCGTCGCCGATATTTTCATGGAAGACTTCGAGGAGAGAGCGCTTTCATTGGCACCTGTCAAGCCGAGGATCTTTAAAAGATACGTAGATGATACCTTTACTATTTTACCTAGATCTAGTGTTTCAGCTTTCTTAGACCATCTGAACTCCATGCATAGTAAAATTAAATTCACTATGGAGTTGGAAAATCAAAATTCACTTGCATTCTTAGATGTGCTAGTAATTAGAGGTCCTAAAAATGACATAGGTCATACTGTATATAGGAAACCTACGCATACAGATAGGTATTTGAATGGCAAATCTCACCACCATCCCTGTCAACTTGCTACAGTAGGTAAATCTTTGTTTCAGAGAGCCAGGGGTATCTGCGACAATCAACATCTGACTGCTGAGTTACAGAATGTCAACGTGCGCTTCGAGCCAACGAGCTCCAGATACCGCGTTCCAAGCAGAATCCCAGTATGAAGAAACCAACAGTCGAGCGTAAACCTGCCGTATTACCATATGTGAAAGGGGTTACAGACAAGATCGGAAACATCTTGAAGCGTGCTTCTATAAAAACATATTTCAAGCCGTTGAAGAAGGTGTCTCAATACCTTAGACCCGTGAAGAGTAGCACCCCTTTACACCGTGCAGGCATTTATAAGCTGGACTGCGAGTGTGGTCTTTCATACATTGGTCAAACGAAACGCAGTGTATCAACCCGGGTGAAGGAGCACATAGCAGATGTCAAGCACCGTCGGTGTAATAGGTCTGCAGTCTGTGAACATGTCATTGACAAACCAAACCACTCAATTAAGTTTGATAAACCTTCTATCCTTGCCAAAGAAAAAAAGATATTTTCCCAGGATGCTACGCGAGGCTATTGAGATTAAAAAGAATCCTAATTTCAATAGAGAAGATGGATTGTCACTACCACCAGCTTGGGATCTTGGGATCCTGTAATACATCTCATCAAGGAACAAGCGAGACACAGGACTGCAAAACCTTAATTTCCGAACGGTGTAAAATATCTTATCTGTTTAAAAGTAGTTTAATAGTCTCTGTTTTTTAAATATTATAATTAGTAATGAGGTAGCCTGGGAGTTTTTCTTTACAGCGTTTCTTTTCTCCTCAGTACGCCTCATTTGTGAAATGCTGCTTGGTAAATTATTAGAATAAAATAATTAAGCCCTTCTGGCACATGTGTAACTGTCTTTACAGCTTAGGCCCATCTGGCATGTATGTACACCTTTATTTGTGTTTTTCAAAAAAAATGGGTAGTTTGCACAAATTGTAACTTTGACAGCGGAAAATACATCTTTTCTCAGTCCTCCCGTGACCATGGAAAGCTGGAAAGCTTCCGAAACGTCGGGAACTAAAATGAGATAATATACGCGATATAATCCGTTAAATTGTTTTATTATTATTTTATTTACTGTACCTACGGACGCCCATTTTTAAAATTTGTATAATAATAAGTTGCTATATATTTTACGGCATTTTTATCGCTTTCATAAATCGATAGCGTTATAGACAGGTAGGTACGCATAAGTCGTTGAAAATAAGTATTGGCCCGACTCCACGTGTGATCAAAGGGCAATGGAGTATTTCTTGTATGAAATTGCAAGAAATCCCGGGATTGGAAGCTCTACAATGGAGCGAGCTCTGCTCGGAGTCTCCTTGCGCGGTCCAATCAGAAACGAGGAGATCCGCAGAAAAACCAAGTTCGTCACGATGTTCTTATAACCTACTAGAAGGCGCCCGCAACTTCGTTCGCGGAGGAGAAAAAGTCATAACCCCTCTTTTTATCTTTAACATTGTCGGGGAAAAAGTATCCTATAATCATCTGTAGATACTCAGATACCCGTGTACCAAAAATAGTTGAAATCCGTTTAGCCATTTTAGCGTGATGAAGCCACAACGACACGTACAAACATTTTATTTTTACCACTTTATAATAGTATAGATATGGCCGCTGGGGCAGAAAAGTTCTTAAGTGGCGACCGCGTGCAGTATGACGCAGCGTGAAGAGAACCCCAATAATATGGACCGACGATCTGGTCAGGAGACTGAGAAACACTACAAATCTATAAGCAACAGTCACTTCATATCACGGCTATGTGTCGTCAGTCCTAAACTATGGATTGTTATTGTGGGGGAATTCTGTTGATGTAGAAAGGGCATTCCTTCTACAAAAGAAATGTATTCGGGCTATAACTAAAACATGGGTAACAGATAGTTGTCGACCGCTGTTCAAACAATTAAATATTTTGCCGTTACCATGCATGTACATTCGAAAGGCTTGTTTACTTGTAAAAGAACGCCCAGATTTTTTCAAAATGAGGTCTGAAGTCTACACAGCACAACAGAGAGCACAATACCAAAATCTATTATACCAGCCTAGATGTCGATCAGCTATTTATAAAAAAACTCTTATAATATGTGCATAATTGTATATAATAGCTTACCGCAAAATATTAGAAATATGAAGGCTACTGACTTTAGGAAAAATCTGAATGATTACCTGTTGGAAAATTGTTTTTATAGTGTCAAGGAATTTATAGATTATAAGAATCAGCATGAATCTTGTTAGGAATAAGGTAGAAATTGCACGTACTTGTAAGCTACCATAATATTTGCATATCGTTTAATTAAGATTGAATACTGTACCTACCGTAAACAACAATAACACCCTGCAACTAGAAATAAGTATTCTGCAAATAAACATAATCTTCTTCTTCTTCAGGATCGTGGGAAACCATTGGAAGAGGGTGGCGCAAGATCAGTCGTTGGGGGGATCCTTGGGGGACGCCTTTGTCCACCAGCTGATGTCTTTAGGCCCTGTTATGATGAGACGTAAGCGCCGTGACGGAGCGTCTTGCCGTCGTCACCAATATAACGTTACATTAAATTTAAAAAAAGACTCGAGAGTCGAGAGAACTGGAGAAATCAGAGAAATGTATGTATGTATGTAAACACTTTATTGTACATAATAACTAGTTACAAGTGCAATCAACTTAAAAGATATAAGTACAAAGGATTTCTATTTCTTCCAGTTAAACCTTTGAGCAAATGAGTGAAAATAATTATAAAGAAGATAGCCAAGCGAACACCATATACAAAATATATAAAACACTAAACTGAACACATATAAATAATAAAATACATTATATTAACGTTATTTATTTATTTGAATATAATTTTGTCATTGCTGCTTTTTTAATTATACTTACATAGCAACTTCGTCGTTCAATAACAAATGTTGAAATTTGAAATAACCCAGGTAATTACAAAACAATGTAGTAGGTTCATTAAACACTTAAGTTAAACGTCTAGAAAGAAGGATTTTTTACATTAAGAAAATAATCTACATTAGTTAACTATATTACCTGATTATAAAATTATTGGAATAATTTTATATATAAAATATATAAAAAATAAAATATAATAATAATGTATAAATCGTATAGAACCATATTTTACAAATCGTTGGAAAGCTATATATTATTCAATTTACTCTTTAGTGATGCTACAGACTGTGACTGTCTGAAAGATGGAGAATAAGAAATCATTTGAAATTAATGAATAAAACGCATACATGTGGGATTGGTAAGGCTGAGTGTAAGATGCTGGCTGTTAGACGACGAAAGTAAGTTTGAATAGAATGGAATAAGGAATGTGTTGTGTTGACGGATGACAGAGAGTGTCAGTTGATGGATGGAGTTTATAAAAGTTGTACATAATTGTGTAAATTTGTAAATATAAAGTATTAAGAAGATCTTTGCGTTTTCCCTGCCCCATAAGAATTATTTTTGTGTTTTCCACATACATAATTGATAGATTGCGGCGTTACTTTCCGGAATTCCATACTAGATTAATGGATTATACTTCCTTTGCTATTCCGCGAAATAGTGTCTTGGTTAGATGTGACAATAAGTTGTGCTCACATGCGCATATTTTCATGCAGTTTCCACAAATAGCTACCTACGCATGCCAATACAACAAACCACCACCAGACAGTATAATCCTCGACACGTGTTTCGCCTCTACGAGGCATCATCAGGAGATGCAGGAGATGTTGACAGTCTTGCGTTCATCTAAGAACTTCACGGGTCATTTTTATGTGAAAAGTGCATGAAAATATGCGCATGTGACCACAATTTATTGTTAAATCTAAGCAAAACACTATTTCGCGCGAAAGCAAAGGAAGTATATAATCCATAAATTATCCACGTACGTTGGAATAAATATCACTGGTCAATATAAATATTACAGGTCAATTTTACACAAATCGAACTAATCCCGTGGTAAGCTCAATAAGGCTTGTGTTATGGGTACTGGACTACAGTATATTTAATAGATATTATTTCCTTTTTTACATAGAAAACATCCAAGACTCAGGAACAAATATTTATGCTCATCTCACAAATATTTGCCCTTACCAGGATTTAAACCCAGGACCTCTAGCTTCGCAGGCAACGTTACTCCCGCTGAGCCAAATCGGTCGTCAAAGTGTAGAATATATATTGGTTGTTGCATATTCACTGCTGTGCCTAACGCTTTCGTCGTAAATGAGTTCTGATGTGCTTCGTCAATACGAATTTTCTAGAGAATTGCTTGTTACATATTTCACACTTGTGGGGTTTTTCTCCTGTGTGTATTCTGAGGTGCCTTGTCAAGCCTGATTTATCTGTGAATCGCTTGTTACATATTTCACACCTGTAAGGTTTCTGTCCTGTATGTATTCTGATGTGGCAATCCAGATTTTGTTTATGTGAGAAACGTGTGTTACATATGTTACAGCTGTAAGGTTTATATCCTGTGTGTGTTCTGATGTGCCTGTTCAAGTGACTTTTTCTAGCGAATTGCTGGTTACATATCTCACAGCTGTAAGGCTTCTCTCTTGTATGGATTCTGATGTGAATCTTCAAGTAGCTTTTTATGGTGAATTGCTGGTTACAAGTATCACAGATGTAAAGTTTCTGTCCTGTGTGAATTTTGATGTGTCTCTTCAAGGCGCATTTTCTATTGAATTGCTTGTTACATATCTCACACCTGTAAGGCTTCTGTCCTGTGTGAATTCTGATGTGAGTCTCCAAGTAGCTTTTAATAATGAATTGTTTGTTACATATCTTACAACTGTAAGGTTTCAGACTCAAGTGTTTCATAATATGGTATTTTAGCCTGTTTTTGACCGTGAATTGCTTGTTACAAATATCACAGATGTACGGTTTTTGTCTGGTGTGTGTTGTGACATGCCTATTTAGATTATTTTTTTGAGTGAATTGCTTGTTACATATCTGACACCCGTAAGGCTTCTGTCCTGTGTGAATTCTGATGTGAATCTTCAAGTAGCTTTTTATAGTGAATTGCTTGTTACAAATATCACAGATGTAAGGTTTCTGTCCTGTGTGAATTCTGATGTGTCTCTCCAAGGCGCATTTTCTATTGAATTGCTTGTTACATATCTGACACCCGTAAGGCTTCAGTCCTGTGTGAATTCTAATGTGCCTCTCCAAGTAGCTTTTTCTATTGAATTGCTTGTTACATATCTCACACCTGTAAGGTTTCAGACCCAAGTGTTTCATAATATGGGATTTTAAATTGTCTTTCACCCTGAATTGCTTGCTACAAATATCACAAATGTAAGGTTTCTGTCCTGTGTGAATTCTGATGTGTCTCTCCAAGCCGCTTTTTCTATTGAAATGCTTGTTACATATATCACACCTGTAAGGCTTCTGTCCTGTGTGAATTTCGATGTGTCTCTCCAAATGGTTTTTTCTAGTTAATTGCTTGTTACATATCTCACACCTGTAAGGTTTCAGACCCAAGTGTTTCATAATATGGGATTTTAACTTATCTTTCACCCTGAATTGCTTGCTACAAATATCACAAATGTAATGTTTCTGTCCTGTGTGAATTCTGATGTGTCTTTCCAAGCCGCTTTTTCTATTGAAAGGCTTGTTACATATATCACACCTGTAAGGCTTCTGTCCTGTGTGAATTTCGATGTGTCTCTCCAAGTAGCTTTTTCTAATGAATTGCTTGTTACATATCTCACACCTGTAAGGTTTCAGACCAAGGTGTTTCATAATATGGGATTTTAACTTGTCTTTCACCCTGAATTGCTTGCTACAAATGTCGCAGATGTACGGTTTATGTCCTGTGTGTATTGTGATATGCTTATTGAGATTACTTTTTTGATTAAATTGCTTGTTACATTTTTCACACCTGTAAGGCTGTTGTCCTGTGTGCAAATTGATGTGGCGAGTCAAACTATCGCTGGTCGTGAATTGCTTGTTACATAGTTTACAGCTGTAATGCATTTGTCCTGTGTGCACATTGATGTGGCGAGTCAGACTGCCTTTGGTCGTGAATTGCTTGTTACATATTTCACACCTGTAAGGCTTTTGTCCTGTGTGCACATAGATGTGGCGAGTCAAACTGCCTTTGGTCATGAATCGCTTTTTACATATATCAAACCTGTAAGGTTCCTGTCTCACACGTTGACTATGGCATTTTGAGTCGCCATTGACCTTGAGTTGGTCGTCACAGATGTAAGGTTTCCGTTCCGTGTGTACCACGATGTGGCGGTTCAAGTTGCCTTCGGTCGCGAACTGCTTGTTACATATTTCACAAATATAAGTTTTCTTCACGGCATGCACGACCGTGTCATTTATTAACTTAGTTGTCTCTGTCAAGTGTTTCTGTATGTGCGCGATGAAACTCAGCTTCCACACGAACTGTTTCCCGCAAGTGTTGCATGAGTACGCTTCTTCCTCGGTGCGAGCCCCGACGCTGTCACCATGCACCTCTATATGCGTCGTGAGACTCCCTTCATGGTCAAATGTCGCGGGACATATGTTGCACGCGGGAGGCGCCTCGTGAAAGCGCTCAAGCTGCACGGAGCAATTCATTGCGAGTTGTTCTCTGGCGCGAGCGGACATTGCGACAGGCCCGGCGCCAAGCGGGCCGCACCATGGGACTGGAACAAAGAGTATATTTAGGACAGTGTTTTTCAGCCATTTTTATGACACGAGGCATCGGATAATCGGATAGATATTTACCTAAACTTTGGAGGCGGCGTCTATGTTGAACGGTATGGAGACGGACTCAATTAAATTTTCCTAATAAACTTCTAAATATTTTATCAAAAACAATGTTTGATTTTATTATTCTCTTATGTTACATATACATTGAAATTAAATCAATTCACACCGCGGTTACAACAAATACTTACATACATTATTACATTACCTACATATGCATAACAACGTACGTGCTGACCAAAATAATCATAAACAGCCATAAATTAAACGAGATTGTGTATTTTTACCTCCTCGTGTCGTTTTATGCAATCCCGGAATCCCGGAACTTATAAAAATAATCTAATTAAGAAGCCGACTCCATATTTACCCAACTTTTGCCGGGTTTTTGGCAACTTTAGGTAAATATCTATCCGATTATCTGATGCCTGGTTGTGACGTGACCTCCTTTTCTGCGCTGACATCAAACATGTGTTTTAACCTTGCAAATATTGAGTCCGAAGCCTCATTGATGAAGGTCATTCCAGTGATCCAAAAGCCTTAACAAGGAAAACATCTCAAGAACCAAGAAGAACCAGGAAGAACCAAGTAGTGGAGTGAAAATAAGGGCAAAAATGACGACCGGTTTAGCTCAGCGGGAGTAACATTGCCTCCGACGCTGGGTTCGAATCCCGGTAAGGGCAAATATTTTTGTGATGAGCATAAATATTTTTTCTTGAGTCTTGAACATCTATGTATATATGTAAATATATCTATTAAATATATCGTCGTCTAGTACTCATAACACAAGCCTATATTGAGCTTACCATGGGATTTCGATTTGTGTAAAAAATTGTCCCGAAATATTTATTTAAAACTACGGCCAGTTTAGATAGTGTTTTAAAATAAGTGCGAGACAGTAAATCTTTAGTGTCAGTTTTAAATTCGCGTTTGAGACATAGACTCTGTAAGTTTGTTTTTTATTTTAATTTAAATTTCTGAAACTTTGTTAAATCAGTGTTAAGTTTCCAATTGTAACTAGATCCGTGTAAATATAATATTGTTGATCCTGAACTTGAATGGTTTGAACAAACTAATCTTCGAAGTTTGCATGTTAGCAAGTAGCGCTAACAATTCTGTCCCGTGTCTACTGATGTGCAAATTGCGGAAACTTTCCAAAATGCTTAAAAAAGGCCTTAAGTCTGGTGTTAACTTACACGATAATAAGACCTTTTTAAGCATTTTTTAGTATAAAATAGTTCTTAAGTATAGTTAACTTACTTTGTTTAAGAATCCCCGGTAAGCTCGGTTCTCCGTACAAACGTAGTTACGCACTCATTTTAAAACGACTAGCTAGTTTGCTCTGAAACTAAGTTAAGGTATATAGAGGCTAGTAATTAGATTATGTAGCTTCAGATGCCATAGTAAAAAAAATACAGCGAATTTAAATTTTTTATACAAAACTTTTTGCTGTATTTTGTTTGTTTTATAAACTGGAGCCATATAAACTAATTACAGGCCTAGATATACCTCACGTCATTGTTTATGCAAAGTTTCATTAAAATCCAACACGTAGTTTTAAAATGAGAACGATAATCTGTTTAAATGGGAAGGTGAAATTAGGCCGAGTTTGCCGGAGACTTAAAAGACCTTTTTTTAAGCATTTTGGAAAGTTTCCGCAATTTGCACATCAGTACCCGTGACGCAGGAGATAATAGTGACAGAGTTACTTCCAATAATATTAGGTCCTTACATATGAAATTGACGTTTCATATGGCAGAAATGAAAACGATTTTTTTTATGAAACTATTTTTTTATTTAGTCAAAGTATGTATCATGGCTATCTATGCACTTTTGCCATCTCGAAAGTAGTTCATTGATTTCTTTACTAAAAAAAATGTGTGAGCGACAGTCAATAAAATCTTTGAAGGCCGTTTGAACAGCCGCGTGAGTTTTGAATTTTTTTCCTTGCATGAAGTTGTCCAAATTCCGAATAAAATGGTAATCAGTTGGAGCAAGGTGCGGGGCGTATGGTGGGTGTCGAAGACATTCCAGTCGCAGCTCCCTTAGTTTTGCGGTCGTCAAACGTGCCGCATACGGCACGTTTAGTCAAGCGTTGTCCTGAAGCAGCAGTGGGCTAGATCGATTGACCATTCGGGGTTGTTTAATGGCTAGCTTTTCCATCATCGTTTGCAGTTGTTGACAATACACATCAGCCGTGATTGTTCGTGACCTTAAGAAGCTGTAATGGATGACACCGGCACTAGTCCACCAGACATTAACTAGTACCTTTTTCTGAGTAAACTTTCGTTTCGGGCAGAATTTGGCTGGTTCACCTGGGTTCAGCCACCAAACGTTCTTCGTTTCCGGTTGTCGTACAAGATCCGTTTTTTATCAAAAGTAACGATACGATTCAAAACGCCTTCATTATTGTGCCGGTTGAGAAGTGAAACGGAACACTCGACGCTGGTTTCTTTGTTTGTGTCGCTCAATTCATGCTTATAACTTCAGTATAATTGTATATAATAATCTACCTGACACATTGAAGTTGCTGGAAAATCCTGAATTTAAGACAAAATTGACAAAATGGCTACATGAACATTGTTTTTATTCTGTAAAGGATTATTTAGACATAAATAATAGTTATTAGAATTCAATTTATCAACATGCTCAAATTATTATTATTACTGTACTTATTATTATCTTGCTTGTATTGTTAATTTCATTTTAATTATTCGTAATGTTAACCTGACAAATACATAATTTGCATGCCAAAACGGCTGAATACTGATACCTATACATGATGACAACACCACTGTATTTACATATTCTAGCAAATAAACATTTCTTTATTTCTTTCTTTCTTACCCATTTTTCAAGTTTTTTCACTTTTCCTATTTGTTTCAAGTGAATCAAAATGGTTTTATCGCTCACACCGAAGCCTGTCGCTAACTCTGACGTGGTTTGCGATGGATCTACTTCCACAATTGCTTTTAATTCTTCGTTGTCAACTTGCGTCTCCGGCCGTCCACGGGGATTGGTCTGTAGGTAAAAATTTCCAGAACGGAAACGTTGGAACCAATAACGTACCGTATTTTCTTTTGCAGTAGCTTCCCCATACGCATTGTTAATCCTACGAGCCGTTTCTGCAGCACTGGTGTCGAGGTGAAACTCATATTCGTTAATATAGCGATAACAAATAAATGAAAACAAATGACGCGATAACAAATAAATTTCGAAATTCGAACACAGAAATACATGGTCTTAAATTTGAAATAAAATTGAATTTGGAATTCCTAGCCGAACGCCACATAGTTTTGATCCAAAGTTGCCAGTTCGCCAAACGCCGATTTCATATGTAAGGACCTAATACTTAAGAATATATATTGTAGGTTATTTAACGTATTGACAAGACGAGCCCTTGAAAAAAAAACCGGCCAAGACCATGTCGGACCATGCTCAGTGTAGGGTTCCGTATCCGTCACTACAAAGAAATGCATGGCAGATGAAAAAAAGTTATGCAAAACTGCATTAGCAAAAGAGCATATCTTACTGGCACTTAGGTCCTTTTGCTGAGAAGCGTAGTTTTTCGCCAATAACTCAAAAACTATACATCTGATCATGTTGAAAATAATTTTCGTTGAAAGTATTTATTAAGTGCTATCTTTGTATTCATATTTATAAATGAAATGTCTGTACATTGAAGATATTTTCAAAAAAAATGACTACCGAACTATTTGGAGGTCACACTCGCACACAAACACTTGCTCTGGACAAGATTCAAACCCGGGACCGCCGGCTTCACGCTCTTCGCAGGCCGTTGTACAACCCTCCGAGCCAAACGTGTCGTCATATCGTCTATGTAAACATCTATGTATTAAATATATCGTGGTCTACTTCACATAACACAATAACATAACAATTAAGCTTACCATGGAATTAGATCGATATGTATACTATGATAAAGTTGTAAAAATTAAATGTCTATACATTGAAGATATAAAAAAAGGTTGTAACCGACTATTGGAGGTCACTGAAACGGAAAATATATTTTTTGGATTTTTTGTATGTCTTTGTGGCTTCAACACGCCAAATCGGCTGAACGGATTTCAACATTTTTTTGTACACGGGTAGCTGGGTGTCTCCAGATGGTTATACGATGCTTTTTACCCGACTACACTGTCCAAACAAAGGTTATGACTTTTTCACCTCCGCGAACGAAGTTGCGGGCCATCTAGTGCTATATACATTTAGCGGGATTATTGTGTGAATACCGCCGCCAAAAAAGTTTAATAACCGCTGTTTAAGAGCATTTTCAGTAAAGTTTTAGTCTTTCCAATACATCCGTCTTACCCTAACGCACCGTTATTTTTACTTTAAGGGCCCACAAGCCCCTTCAAAAAGAGTAAGTACTCACATGTGCGTGATATAAAGTCTTTGTCACTCATCGCGTCGCCGTCCGCCGCTTCCGCCTTGTCTGGAAGCCCCTCGTCTAAACAAAACCTTAACTTGTAAATTGTTTTTATGGCATATGAGGCAAACGAGCAGACGGGTCGTCTGATGGTAAGCGATCACAGTCGCGCATAGACACTTGCATCACCGGAGGAGTCATTGTAACATCAACATTTGGGTATATTGAGCCGTTCGCTATTTTATCTAACCTTTAAGACCAATCGCCTCATACAGGCACTCGCTCCCATGTAAATAAAAAAGAGAGATATATTTATAGGTCATCGCTGGCTGTTCACACTGCCGGGGATCTATCTCTCTCTTTTATTTACACGGGAGCGATTATATTTTGTTCGTTTCTTGGGCGAGAAAATCGCCGATAGCTCATCGCTTATCGCCGGCGGTGAGACGAGTGCCACAGCTTCTATATAATAAAAAGACTTGAATTTCATCACGTTTTCTTAATTGGTTTTATAAAAATAATTGACTTTGCAATCGAAGTGAGTACTCACGTAATATCTCCTCGCTTGCTCCGTCTTCTTCAACCACCTCCGACTTCACTGGCTCGTCATCTGAAGCAAATTTTTAACTTTACGCTAAGCCATACATTTGAGTGCTTTAATTAAGTGAAATACTGCAACTATGCCCATTTAAAAATCTGCATTTTCTGGGGTGCCGTTCAACATTCATACAAACTTTTAGCATTATCTAATTTAACCACTATTAAAACTCATAATAAACATATGCATAAAAACAAAATACATAATTTTGTTGGGCATAATAATTAAATAACAGCATACTGTATAATCATAAAAACATTATTTATAACGATCATTAGGAATAATTTTACTTGTTATAACATACATTCAGTATGATGATTTAAATTTAGAACTACATTTTAACGAATGATCGGGTGACATAATATTATATGCTAACGAGGGTAAGGGTCAAAAACCGAAAACTGTAGGTTAGGTTAGGTTTGTATTGAGACCATTTATAGCGGAGCTTCAAAATGCTGGCATGCTTGCGTGTGAGTTGCTTAAAAAAGAAATGAAAAAGGATTTTTAGTATTTTTCATTTACTCAAAGGTTAGCTGGAAAATGTATTTCTATTTTTTGTATAAAATATTGGGTTCCTCCATAAAACATTTGGTTAACAATAAACAACTAAATGAATATTACGCTAACTATAAAACTAATTAAAAGGTGGCTTTTTAAAAAGTGACGTTATAAAACGCAGACCGTACCTAAATGTGTATATATTTATTTTAATACATGCCAAGAATTAAGGAAGATCAATTTAAGTAGGCGTTTATATTCTTTAAACATTATCATTTTGGTTTTTATGGAAAAATAACGTTATGAGCAATAAACACTATACAAAGTGACCATTAGACTGATTGCCTCTTACACAAATACATCACTATGCAACTAAACTAGTATTAATATCGAAATTGTGCAATTCGTTTATATTCATTTTGTTTTTAACTCTATAATCATTTCTGCAGGTCAAAATTATGCTATTCGTATTATGTAAAATGAAACTTCGAAAATAGTTGTTATTAAAAACATTACACACCGCATTTTCTGCCATGATACTCGTAATTTGACTTTTCAATCGAAGTGAGTACTCACGTAACATCTCCTGGCTTGCTCCGTCTTCCTCACCCACCTCCGACTTCACCGGCTGTTCATCTGAAGCAAAACTTTAACTATATGCTAAGCCATACATTTGAGTATTTTAAATAAGTTAAATGCTGCAAGTTTGCCCGCCAGCTGCAACTATGCCCGCTTGTATAACTATATATTCTGCCAAGATACGTGTTCCGCGCTGAGTCATGATAGTAAGCGTTGCCATAATTATTATTCACTTATTTATTTTCAATCTTAGGGTAGAATTTTTACAATATATGTATATAAAGTAAAATACAAAAAGCAATACAAATCATTATAAAAAACCTAACTAGGGTGCCGCCGGCAGCGGGGCAGGGCTAAAGCTACCGGTGGTTAGGGCTGCACAGAGAGGAACCTCCTGACGGAACGAGTCCAGGTTTACTACCTTCTGTATCTGACCCTTGATCCAGCCATCTAGCGAGAGTCTCTTAAGATGTTCGTCGAGACTCTTCGCTATAAGACCGTTTGCCGAAACGACTATCGGCACAATGATCGTCGAATCAACATCCCGCAAGGCGGTCACCTCGTGAGCCAAGTCAAGGTACTTCCTGAGTTTGTCCTTCTCGGCCTTCACGAGTTTCTCGTCATGTGGGATGGTAATGTCGACGAGCATTGCCCGGCGCTTAGATCGATCTACCAGCACGATATCAGGCTTATTGGCTACAATAGTCCTGTCCGTGATGATAGATCGATCCCAATAAAGCGTGACACGATCGTTTTCCAGAACTATCATCAGTGCATACTTAAAGTATGGCACCTCAGACCCCACACGACCGTATTTAACAGCAAGTTGCTGGTGAATAATCCTGGCTACTTGGTTATCTCTGTGCAAGTACTCGCCGTTAGCAAGATGAGCATTATTATTATTAAATACCCGTGGGGTCAGCTAAAAACTCGCATTTATTCAAAAAGGCATAGTTGCAGCGGGAGGGGGTAAAGCTTTTTTTGTTAGCTTAGTGCACCGTGTGTTATCAAAAAATCAAAATAGTTTATTCACACATATACAATGAAACCTCAGACCAAGAAAAAATATAGACATGACATTACGAACGATCTTGTGAAGCCCTTTTTTGGCATGGTTTTGACAAATCAGACAACTTCACACACATGATCTGTTTGTATTTGTATCGCGTGAAGTTGGCTTTGGCATGGTTTTTTGTGGCCTCATTAGATTGTTCGTAATGTCATGTCTATCTTTTTTTCTTGGTCTGAGAATGAAACATAAAGAAATTGCCCGTGTCACCTGCACTAGGCTATGCCTGTCTCGTAGGATGGCACTTTGCATTGATTGCCCGTTATTCAATTGCTTAGCGCTAAAGAATGTTGTAACATGTTTACGAAATACTAAATATTAAAGAGTTATATATAGAAAGCCAAAATAAAAGGTCCATGGATTAATCCCAATCTTATAGAGCCGAATAGAGCAATTAAAGCTAATTCTAGGGATCTGGGAGTAATAAACATAATTTGATTTTTCCATAGAAGCAAGGACTCACATAACATCTCCACGCTTGGTCTGTCTTCCTCATTCATCTCCGACTTCACCGGCTCTACATCTGAAGCAAAATTTTAACTATATGCCATGCCATCGGTACATTTGAAAATTTCCAAGTACTTTGATATTTTATTTCACCTTGTTACCTAATAGCTTCATGACGATATTCCAGGTGATCCAAGTAGTTCAAATTAACTAGTTACTATTTGCCGTTGCGAAATAAGCTATTAAACATTATTTTTCAGTGGTATGGTATAGAACGACTTCTCAATAATTAATACATTGGTGAAAAAACTACTTGAATCTCATAGAAACTCCCCGAGATACCTACAACAATGTTTAAAGCATATTTTTGGACTTTCCCAAAAAACACTTCATACTAAATGTTAAAGCCTGCTAGCTTAGTTACGTCACACAGTTAGTACCTTGTATCATCGCTCATTGTCGCCCGTTGTTTTTAAGCACAAGATATTAACAGTCATTTCACTTTATATCTACTTAACAAGCATATACGTTCATAAGAATAGGTCTAAATATAGGTGTAAAGGTAAATACAGAACACATGCATTAAGAAATAACACCGATATTGAACTGCCGAAGTGTAATAACTTTACTCAATTTAAAAGAAGCCTTGAGTACAGTGCCATAAGATTTACAATTCTCTAAACAAGGACATAAAAGAATCAGACAATTTAAATTTAAATGCATTTACTCGGAAGCTGAAAACTTGTTTGCTCGTAAGACCTTATTATTCGTTAAATGATTTTTTTGACAAATTATATGAATAAAATTTTAACATTAGAATCTGAAACTATTGATGACTGTAGATATTTCCAAATTTCGTAATTTTAACTTTATTTTATTTTATTTATTATGTATTGTATTAATAGCATCATTCAATTTAATTTGTATTGACCTTAGGCTAATTGTAATTTAGTTTAAGATTTGCATGCCATACTGTGGCGGAACATGCATGAATGTAATTTTATTCTATAAAAATATGTAACGTATGTTCAAGCAAATAAATAAATTGGAATTTGAATTTATGGGGAAATTAAGAACTTTGTTCTGCAGCTATTTAAACTTGCGTTTATCGAAACGGTTTCATAGCAAAAGTTATCATACATTTTATGGGTTATTCAATGGTATTATTATTTATTAATATTCTCATGCTTTCAAAATGGACTTTCCCACCCTACTTTTAGGGTTCATAAAAAAAGCTACACATAAGATATCGTTCTCAAAATTTTTACGATTTTGCTTATTTTGCTTGTTTTATCAGAATCTTATATCTATACTATTATAAAGTAAAATTGTAACTTTGACAGAGGAAAATACATCTTTTCTCAGTCCTCCCGTGACCATGGAAAGCTGGAAAGCTTCCGAAACGTCGGGAACTAAAATGAGATAATATACGCGATATAATCCGTTAAATTGTTTTATTTCAATATTATAAAGTAGTAAAAATGAAATATTTGTATGTGTCGTTGTGGCTTCATCACGAAAAATCGGCTAAACCGACTTCAACTATTTTTGGGACACGGGTAGCTGGGTATCTTCAGATAGTCATAGGATACTTTTTACCCGACTATGCTAAAGCAAAAAAGAGGGGTTATGACTTTTTCTCCTCCGCGAACGAAGTTGCGGGCGCCATCTAGTAATTTATAAAAAAAATTAGATAAAGCTACATCCCTATTATTTAAGCGCGTCCGATGAAAGTACTCACGAAACATGTCTTCACTTGTCCCGTCTTCCTCATCTATCTCCGACTTCACGAGCTCTTCACCTGAAGCAAAAACGCCACTTCATTAGCCTCGTCAGCCACACAGAGCTAGCAAACTCAGGAGGAAATTGCCGAGTGAGGAAATCGGCGAATGTTGCGCGCGGCAAGCATGAACCAAATTATTTGACAGACAAAACAATATGGCGCTGCACGCACTTAGCTGTTGTCTTGCTACTTGGGAATTTTCAAAAAAGTAGATGATTAACCGAAAATATCACTACTGTTTGTGGCATTTACAATTTACATTAATTTGTAGGATCACTTTGTTGTCCGTCTGTCTGTCTGTCAAGACCCTTTATCTCGAGAAAGCGTGGAGGTATCGAGTTGAAATTAACACCATATACTCAGGTCTACGGTCCCTTGACATAGAACTATGAAATTTGGCAAGTAATATCGTGACAAACTACAAAATACATACAAAAGATCTCAAAACTATACATTTGTAATTAAATCATAAAGAATATAGTCTTTTTCAAAAGACATATTTGGACAGACCGGTTGCGTTAAGTTTGTACCTCATTTGTATGCATTTCTATAGATATCAGGTGCAAACTTAACTCAACCGGAGCCGGGTAATATAATAATGTTAGGGTAAGTGAACGTTTGTACGGAACCCTCGATGCGCGAGTCGGACTCGCGCTTGGCCGGTGTTTTATTAAATCAGTCTAGAATACCCAGCAACGGCAGCAACAATGTCATAGATATATATCCATTGTCCAAATGCTGCCTCTGTACGAAACTGCTACACTTTCCCATAGTAGGTAATTAAAAGTTACTAATGAAGTTTTGCACAGAAAATAATCTAAACCTAATTAATACATACATACATACATACAATCACGCCTTTTTCCCATTACGGGGTAGGCAGAGGCTACCTCCTTCCACTTGCTACCCAAGTACTGTCCCAACCCTTTCGCTGTCTCATTCACACACAGAATATCAATATTTCTCGCATCCATCCTCTGAAATAATTCATCTATTTTATCATTCATTCCTCCCCTTACATTTAACGTAGCAAAGCGGCTCTCCATAGCCCACTCTTCGCTCTCGCTGGGACCGAGACCTAATTAATACCTACCTAATTAATAAACTGAATTTTTTCATTGCTATGACATATATAGGCGTTCTTAAGTGTGCTACATCAGCTCTTGTGAAACCTTCAAAGTCCTAATGTAATAGGTACTTACATAGCACAGGCCTGCACATCCCACTTTCATCGGCCGTCTCCGGGAGGGGCTCCTCATCTGAAGCAAACCCGCAAATCATGAATAAAAATTGCATTGTATTGCTTATTTCATTATTTAATTTGTTTACACGGCATTCACCGAGATATCAGATTACTTAATTTACAACTACACAATTAAATACAACAATTACGGGGGGGGAGACGGCGGGGGCGGGTATGAAGTTTGCGCGCGGCAGGGTCATCGTGCTCTGCGTTTCATTGTTTAAAGACTCCGAATAATATAATAATATTCCATACTAATATTATAAATGTAAAAGTGTGTTTGTCTATCTGTTACCTCTTCACGCTTAAACCGCTGAACCGATTGTAATGAAATTTGGTATGGAGATAGTTTGAGTCCAGGAGAAGGACATAGGCTACTTTTTATCCCGGAAAATACCCTTATCCGCGATAAACGAATTTACGGCGGACGAAGTTGCGGGCAGAAGCTAGTAGAGTATATATATATATATCAATACCGTTCTGTAATTACTATTTAATTTTTGAAGGTTCATTTTATTTTATTGGTCAAGCGTCAGGTTTAAGATTAACTAGTAGAAAATGCCTTGTGGCATTTACGATTACTTTTCTTTTGTCCATTGAAGATTAAATTAATCAATAAATAATACACCCAAGCCCAAAAGTATGGAAACTAGATTGTTTCCTTTACTATTCACAGTTTCCATTTATTTGTTTCTTTCATTATTAGGCTTGGTCACCTTTGATGAGTAATGCTCGCTCCAGTGTCGCCAACAGCTCCGCCTGGCTGTGCTGCACTTGTTGCTTGAAGTCGCTCGCGTCGTGCAGCCGGTCGATACACACCTCACAAATCCCACACCCATCATCGTCTAGAGTGAACTGTAATTGAGAGCTCTTATCACGAAAAACACTCGCAGGTAACACGAGGTACTGAGTGCCGAATATTTTTACAACATTTGAATAATTAAATAAAATGTTTTTTGCTCAATAAGTTTTAATTTATTACTGAATTGTGGTGTTACAAATAGTTATGTATTGTAAAATATGATGCAGAATGATAATAATTCAACAATTATAAGAAAATCCTCGTGTTTTTAGTGAGATTTTGGTCAAAAAAATATGGTAGAATTAGAAGGCGCCCGCAATTTCGTTTGCAAAGAAGAAAAAGTCATAACTCCTTTTTTATTCTTTAGCATAGTCGTCTAAGAAGTATCCTATAACCATCTGGAGATACCCAGCTATCCGTGTACCAAAAAGAGTTGAAATCCATTTAGCGTAATGAAGCCACAACAAAACATACAAACATACAATCATTTCTTTTTTACAACTTTATAATAGTATAGATAAGAGCAATGTACATATGAAGGTATATATATATATATATATGTACAAAATAACGAAAATTTGAGTGTAAAATAAGGGTATATTTTTAACATTAAAAAACATTTTAATACCTATGTTTTCATATGACACTTTAAAGCTTCAAGGACTCAAAATTATGACTTTGTTCACTCTTCAGAAAACTACAGTCGGTAATCAGGTAAATTTAACTAAAATATTAAGTCCTTCTAAAATTTGAGACCACTTCTTACAAAATAAGGAACTGATTTATGCAAATAATATGTTACCAACCCTTTTTTTATCAAAATTACGGAAGCGCTTTTAAACATGCACAAGCAATATTTCCAAAAAAACCAATACATACTACTCAACAAATAAACCTGATAGTCTCATAATTTAGGTTGCCACCTGGGGTTCATGGATTTTTTGGATTTGTCCTAGCTTGGAGGCTGTCTGGACGGGCTTTTAAAATGTGTGCGGGTAAAACAAAGACTCTTTTTGTATCAGGGAAAACCTTATTAAACTGAAAACCTAACATGTCCGGGCATATTGCGATTTCCTCCAAATATTATAATAGGTGTTGGAAGTTTTTGTCCGGGTTTCGCTATAATCAAGATGGCAGCCCTACTCATAATCATATTGTGCAGAAAGCTGCTGCCCTGTCATAGGGTGCCCGTAAGGTCAGCTACTGCCGCTACTGGATAGCATGCTAATCTTTAGGCTAAATAATGAGGGCGTCTATGACTCGCCCTGCAGTGGGCCAATCTATTTATACGCTTCTATATAGTTTTGCACCTCATAACACTTCCACTTTTATTAGAAACGATATATAAATAAAGAAATTGTAATCCCAAATCCAGTTATACTATTTTCTTACATGTATTTGGAAACATTCTTCGAGTATATTCGAGAATATCTCCGTTATTCCGTCTTCAATGTACGGCGTCTTCAAACTTTTATGCGGAGGATTTAGAAGGCAACAGCAACAGAGATCCATCGTATCCATTACATTAGTAACAGCGCTTGAAACGGTAAATAAACATAAAATATCTAATTCTAATATTGACAATAAAAAGTAAACTCAACAAAGCTCGAAACGTCAAACGCAAACGGGCCCCACATGTCTTGACGTTTGTTTTTTTTTACACAACTAGGGATGTCTACAAAGCGCTGTTATTAATTAATATTAGTATGGCAATAATTGAGTTATAGATGAATTATTTCGACTTTAATGAAAATCATAACTTTATAAATTAATTACTAATTACAAGTCGATTTGTGTTTTACAATAATTTAATTTCATTAATAACATGTAGATGGATGGCTGTTCAATATTAGTTATGAGCATATTTGCGAGCTTTCCCCTTAGGTGTTTTCGGAGCGCTATAACGTAGTTCGTATACCTGGGACAAACTGAGGGCCTACTACGAAACCCGAAAAACGAAGTTCGTAACGTGCTGTCCCTCTCGCTTTCATGTTATACTGCATTTGACTGAGCGGGATGGCGCCATACGAACTTCGTTTTTCGAATTTCGGAGTAGCCCCTCTGTACTAACAAAATATAGATCCTTGGACTGAGATAAAAAAATATATATTATTATAACATGGGATTCTTCAAGAAGTGGGTTAACAGGGCACTCAAAGGTTAGCAACGTATGGGCGATGCACTCCGATGTTGCACATTATCCTTCGGCGACGATGACCATTTTCCATCAGGTGGCCTCTGTCCGTTTGCCAGTTATACAAAAAATTAGTCGGTTAACTTCAAACTCAGATAAATCCACTCTAACCACTTGGGAGATTATTGAAAAAAAGTGATAATTCGGTGATTTGAAAGGCAAATTATTTTTATTATGGATAAAGCATTAAAAAATCGATCCTGTTCGACAAACTCAGCTTAAAAGCCATCTAAACTAGTGTATTCTTTTCAAAAAAAAATTTTTTTGATTGGATTTTTATGGATTCATTTGATATAATCGTTTGCAATTTATCTATTTTTGAAAAAAACTCACGTGTGGATTTGTATAATTTTGATGTAACAGACCTGGATTTATCGAGATTTGAAAAAAATACTACAGATTTATTGACGCCGAGTTGACGTCAACTGACAGCCATATTGAACAAACTTCTTTCGCTGATTGGCTTTGATGGACTTGCCTTCATTTGAAATAAACTGTCATATGGATTTACCTGATTCTGATAAAATATTGTGATCTTAACTTTATTTTTCTCAAAAACTACACGAAATTATACTTAACCCATGAAATAGAAACAAAACCAATTTCTTAACCTTTTATTATATACAAAAATCTTAAAAAATGTCAGAAATGGATTTACCCGAGTTTGACGTTAACCGACTCAAATAGGGCCTAAATAGCGGAAATAGCTATTGTCAGCACACACTTACACAGTTAGAAAGAAAACATCCAAGTCTAAGGATCGAGTCTGCTTATCACACAAATATTTCGCCTTACCAGGATTTGAACCCAGAACTGATAGCTTCGCAGGCAGCGCCACTCCCGCTCAACTAAACCAGTCGTCAAAATTTGGTTCCGAACCACAACCAGCACAGTTACGCTACGCTACATCGCTCACCTCTGGTCACTGATTAGAGGTCAGTGAATAGTAGGTAGGCAACAATGCTAATGTGAAGAGGCTTACAGATGTTGAAAATTACGTCCAATTTGATCAGATTGCCTGTCGTTTTTAAAGTCTGTTTTTAATTCGATGGAACTTGGCTTTTCAAACATCTTTTCAAGCATATTAAAAACGGCCACGGCCATTTATCCGCGGCTTTACCGAGAATTTAAGTCTATGTTGTAATTCAAAAAAATATATGCGTGTGTCACGTTTCATCTATATCCATTCAATGGTTTTATCAAAGGTTTTATAATTTCGCCGTTCACAAGCCGTTCACCGACACGACACTAAATGTGTAAGGTGCACATCTTACAGTAAATTAGAACGTAACCAAATTAAAAGTCCCAAGTTATAAGTAATTTATTCATTTAGCAATTGAGATTGCGTTTGAAATGGAAATTAAAAAACATACAATAATCATAGTCATAACACATATATATGAAAGAGGCAGAATGAGAGAAGTACATGCGAAAAAAGGGATGAATGAAAGTAGTTAAGGGGCTCCCACACGCGAATGACCTTCGATCCGTAGCTCTTCACGTCTCTGTGTTGTATATGTCTCATCGTGTTGACAACCACCGTTGTTACCAATATAATGTTTCAGTTTATCTTCACGAGTCCCCGAAACCAAAATAAACGCCATCAAAATTTGTTATTTTTACGACAAAGAACCAGTTTTTGCTACTTTTCTTAAAAACTATAGAACCTATTGAAAAACCAGTTGACGATTTTAAAGTCAACATCATTACTCCCTTATTGGTTTTAGTCCCATGTCTAAGCGTCGCTTGACCAGGGAGCCTATACCAATTTAAGATAGAAAAACGATTTGACGAATATTTTTTATCTCTTCCTTTATTAAGTATTATAACATTCCAGTTGACAAAAATATAGGCCAAATACCAAGATACAATATGTATTTTTCTATACGTGGTTTGCACCAAGCGGCAGAATTTTATTATTAAACAGTGAAATTTACCCAATTTTATTGGGTAGCCCCTTTTAAGGTAAGCAATTGACAAGATTTAATATTTGGCTATAAGCCTAAATTGACATCCAATGTATAGAAAAATGCATATGCAATCCAAAAAAAATATTTTAAGATTTTTTTTTCTCCTATTTTTCGAAAAAAAAATAGCTGAAAGTGCTAAACCGGAAGATGACGTCATTTAGAGGATGGATGGTCTGTGCCTTCCATAAATTTAAAAAAATCTCTTTTCCGGTTGTCACTAAGTCACGTTTGACAGTTAAATCCAAATATGTCTTGCTCAAATTTCGTTCGTGCACTATTTTACGTTTACGATTGTTCTATCGCAACTCTGTTTTTGAATGAATGGAATATACTTAAACCTGTGATAAGTATTACGTGGTCGCCTTAAGTTAAGAGGTGCCAAAAGTATCATAATCACAACGCAACACTTAAGTCGATAATGCAGTGGGGTACGTGGAGGTACGCTGAGTTTCCAACATATGTTTTGTGCAACGCCGTATGACTTCAGAGCATCGCGTGTGAAACAAATTGTAAAGGATTGCCGTTTTGTACCATTTTGTATTGTGCAATCAAGTTTAAATAAATAGAATATCTCTCTTATGTATCTGAAATAAATTACTAAACAATGTGAAATTATAGTGGTTGTTTTCCCGCAGCGAGATGATTTGAACATGATACTGAACAACTTTCCCCAAGGAACATTGATCGAAATATGAAAAAAAAAATCGGCTCTCCATAAGTAGACTTTATCAGCTGATTGCATATTTTTTATGGAAAGTCGAAATTAAATTGTATAATGTCGTTCGTAAATCGTTTATTTTAAAGCTAACAGTAACAGTAGTAGCTTTGAGCATAACACATCACACACTCGCATCCGCCCGCAAGACACCATTCAGCTTTATTTTGTAGAGGAAGTGCAAATACCTTTTTTCCAGCACACGTACCGTACAGCCTTAATTTTAAACGTTTTTACGTAAAAATATATAGTTTTTGCTGAAGACATATTCACCGAAATTTCTCAAATTTGTAAACAAATATTTGAACTATCACTAAACGTCAATATTCAATTCCATAGATAATTAAGTACTCGTACTCTAGGTAATACTACGGCTGACATACACGACAGATGCCCGTTTGGTGTATTTAAGTCAATTTAAGCAGATTATTAGACTTTTGTTTGCTTAGTTAGGCTCTATTTTCCAAACATTAGGTCACTAAATTTACGAAATCAGATCTGAGTAGGTTTACCGACATGATATAGTTATTAAAATATTTTGCGTGTATGGCAGTCTTTTGATGAGCATAAGATTTTTTTTTCGTTGACAACACATCATCCACTAAATGACGTCATTATGGCGGTTACGCTTTTTTAGAATGAGTAACTCTAAAACTTGATTTTTTGCTTCAAAATGGAGGCTTTCGAGGAAAATAAAAATTACGTATAACTGGAAAAAATACCCTCTTTCGAACTGCATAATAAAAAGGATTGGTCCGAAAAATGAAACATTGTCAATTAGAGGCGGGAATGCGTAATGGCTGAATCCCTTTCTTCTACTTGTCATAGAAAATGTTTTGCTCCTAATGACCCAAGGGTTTACTCCGAATATTGAAATTCGAATTTCGTATCGTGCCATCTGCCATACCTCTCGCTTTTATGTTAAACTGTGTTTGAGAGAGCGAGATGGCGCGCGCGTTACGAACTTCGAATATCGAATTTCGGAGAAGCCCCTCTAAGGAATGGGTGGTTAAAATCTTCGGGGTCCTCGCGCCTTGTAGATAAATTAAAAAAATCCTAGGTTAATGTCATGTTTGTAACAATTTTAAAGTCAATGTCATATTGGCAAGCGTCTCGGACGGTAATTTTAGAGCGGCGGAACGTAGGATTCCGATATTCATATCAAGAGTAAACAAAGATGTAGATGAATCCGAGATTACAAGGTATATTTTACATAAAACACAGGAGTCAGTAACCTTGGAAAAATTAAAAATTAGAAATGAATCGTTTTATAGCGCCTATAAATTCTTTATAAATGAATCGAAAGTACCACTATTTTTGGATAGTAACATATGGCCTAAAGATATAATTTTCCGTAAGTTTGTGCATTACAAGCATAAATTACCTGCCAGAGTAAGCTCTTACAACGGCACTGTACCTAATTATTAAAATGGATGCAACTTCATGCACTTTTATAAGTTTTAATTGTAAAAACGTTAAAAGATGTATCGACGGTGTCAGAGAATTATGTAAGACCTGTGATTTAATAGGTCTCCAAGAGACGTGGTTGTGCAAAGACGAATTGCAGTATCTAAATAGTATCGACGACAATTTCTGTGCTACGGGGACGTCGGCCATGGACTCGTCGGCCGGAATGCTGCGCGGGCGACCGTACGGAGGAGTCGCCTTGCCTTTATGGAGAAGTGCGGTGTTTCAAAATGTGTCCGTGGTTCCGTGCAATGTGCACAATAAAGATAGTGGCCAAGGATCGACCCATTATTGTGATGAGTGTGTATATGCCTACTAATAGTGTGGACAACTTACCGGACTTTACGGACTGCCTCGGCGCGGTGAGTGCTATTGTTAACAAATACGGCATAGAATCGGTATATATACTTGGAGATTTTAACGCCCATCCAAATGAACTATTTTATAATGAACTAATGAATTACTGTGATGAACTGGATGGGTCTTGTATTGACATAAAAAAGTTGGGTGCGGATTCCGATACCTAAAATTCTATTTCGTAAAGACCGTTTCTCGTTTTATAACCTGTTAATATAATTTAGTTATTTTTCTTTATAAATACCTTGTCTCCAACGAAGAGTACAGATCCATTATGGTCAGTAATAGAACTGACAGATATCAGGTTTCTGGAAACTTCCGGAACGTAGAGTACATCTTCAAATTGACAATGATTTGTATTGACTGTACCTGTGGCTTGAGCGACGAGATTCTCTGCATTAGCACATTTAATTTCAACGTTTATCTTTTCTGTAAAATTTATGACATTTTTATTAAAAAACATGTGTGGAGAGGCTCCTGAATCTATTATTGCTTTAATTTTCGTGTGGTTCTCCTCGCTTACCAGGGTATAATGTCGGCAGTATTTTTGAATATGGCCTTTCTTATTACATTTCCTACAAGTCTTTGTAGTGTAGCACTCCCTGGAGTTGTGACCAGTTTTGTTGCAAATACTGCACCTTTTACCGTCGCAGAACCTAGCAATGAAGAAAATGTTACAGTTGTGGAAAAGTAGGTCATACTTTTCCACAACTGTAACATTTTCTTTCGTTTCCTTTTAGCACTTCGTTTATCTGTGAAGGAATCTCAACAAAATTCTGGTCATTTTGTTTTAGTTCCTTTTGTAAACGTTCTATTAGTGTATGTACGTTTTGGTCATCTTTAGGAGTCACCTCCCAAACAGTTCTAAAGTAATTTAAATTTGCTGGCAAAATAGTTAATATTTTCTGTAAAAGCATGTTCTCATTTATTTTGTTGTCTGTTGAATTTAAATCAAAACTCAAATTTTGAAGTTTGCTTATATCCTGAAGTATATTTCCGCTGAATTTGTAGCTATAGAATTCTATGACTTTCAAGTGACTGTCTTTTTCTGCCTTATAATTGAATACAATGTCTAATTTTTCAAAAATGTCCTTGGTTGTTGAGCAGTTAATAACATAATGTAGAATATCTTCATGTATTGAATTAAGGATATAATATTTGGCTTTAAAATCATTACCTGAGTCTTTGCCGTTAAGTCCTTTAGCTTCAAGAAATAACGTGGTAAATTTTCTCCAATTTGAATAATTTGTGCTTGTATTTAATTTATTAGGACTATCCATTGTTGACATTACGTACGGTTTCTTGATGTGTCACTTGGTTGCTATGCTTATTTTGTAAACAGGTTCGTTGTCAAGCTTATTCCTTTGAATACGACAAGCTCTTTTTTGGGTGTTAATCTGAAACACTAATTTCTTTAACGTTTTCCCTGGGCCCATAACCTGTTATTAATGAAACCAGGAGGACTTTGGGTACTTGGATTTAATACAAGGCACAACACATCACAATAGTAACTTAACTATACACAAATATATCAACGAGATGTTTTCATGACTGTAGCTGTCAACGGAGTGCAGTATAAAACACAGTTTAAATTTAGTGATAGTTTGCTGTCACTACCATTCAAATAGAGAACAATCTCTTTCAAACCTTACCAGTCAGTCGATTGCTAACCTCCTTTCAACACCCCTCATACTGGAATGCGATTTAAATTTGCTGACGCCTAGGTTAATTGCCTCAGATTGTGCGTCAAATCAGCATACAGTGTGGGGGAAAGGGGGCCGGAGCAGGTGGCTTGTTATAGCGACGAATGTCATAATGGTTTGAAATCTATTGACTTTCCTATGGAGTGTAGACACTGCGCCGATAGTTATTGTAGTGAAACTAGGCATAGGGAAATTATTGACAAATTATATGTAAATATTGTATCCGTCCTCCGTGCGGCCTCTACTGTTAGTAATAAGAAAATAAAGGGCAAGTCTAAGAACCAGCTGGTGGGCTGGAACAAACACGTCAAAGACGCTCACGGTGCGGCCAGGCAGAAATTTCATGAATGGACGTTGCATGGTAGACCTGAATGTGGGACTTTATTCAATGAAATGAATGAAAGTAGAAAGGTGTTCAAGTCACGTCTCAAATGGTGTCAAGATCACCAGCTACAAATCAAAATGAATATCATAGCCTCACAACATGCCAGAAAAGACTTCCGATCATTTTGGAAGGCTACCAATGCCATGAATTACCGTCTCGGTCGCCCTGTTAGCGTTGATGGTAAAAGTGAATCAAAAGACATTGCTAACCTCTTTAAAGATCACTTCATTGTAAAAACACCTTTAAGAACAGTGCAGGGTAAGGTGAGCGATGCTGAGACCAATAATAAAGAAATTGAACCTGGATATACTGCGAAGGCGGTGGCAAAGGCTATAAAGTCGATTTCTCGTGGTAAATCCCCAGGACACGATGGTCTCAGCATCGAGCATCTTCAATACGCGGGTCCTCATATCTCTAGAGTGTTGGCGATGTTTTAAACGCTATGTGTCAGACACTGCTACTTACCGGTGGATATGTTGAAAACAACTGTGATACCGGTTGTCAAGAATAAAACTGGTAATTTATCAGACTCTAGTAACTATAGGCCAATATCCCTTGCTACCATTATACTCGTAGTAAAAGTATTTGATAGTATGCTTAATGCACAGTTAAATAATTACGTGCATCTCAGTTATAACCAGTTCGGCTTCCGCGCCGGGTTATCTACTGAGAGCGCGATACTGTGCCTTAAGCATACGGTCAAGTATTACATGGACAGGAAGACACCGGTTTACGCCTGTTTCCTAGATCTGTCTAAGGCTTTTGACCTGGTTTCCTATAACATCTTGTGGAAAAACTAGAAAATGCTAAAGTACCTACTGAAACAGTTAGGATTCTCCAGTACTGGTATGCAAATCAGGTCAATAGTGTTAGATGGTCAGGTAGTCTATCAGATCCGTACAGTTTGGAGTGTGGCGTGAGGCAGGGGGGGGGGGGGGGGGCTAACATCACCCACACTATTTAACCTGTATATAAACGGGCTTCTCGAGGCGCTGGGCAAAATGCATGTCGGCTGTCATATTGATTCAGAATGTGTGAATAATATAAGCTATGCTGACGACATGGTTTTGCTCAGCGCATCGGCTTGTGGCTTGCGCAAATTATTACAAGTATGTGAGGAGTACGCCATTAAGCACGGACTTAAATATAATGTGGCTAAAAGCCAGTACATGGTTTTTGAACGGTAGTCCATTAAGGAGCTTTAAATATCTGGGTCATATTCATATTGTCACATCCGATCTGAAGGAAAATATGGACATCGAGCTGGAACAGAGGGCCCTGTCGGTGAGGGCTAACATGATTGCCCGTAAGTTCGCACGTTGTACTAGGGAAGTAAAGCTTACACTGTTTCGAGCATATTGTACCTCTCTATACACGTGCAGCTTATGGAGATATTTTACACAGCGGGCCTATGGGGCTCTCCGGGTCCAATATAATAATGCGTTCCGGATGCTGGTGGGGCTGCCTCGCTTCTGCAGCGCATCAGGGATGTTCGCGGAAGCGGGCATTGACTGCTTCTATGCGACCATGCGCAAAAGATGCACGTCCCTGGTGCGCCGGTTGCGAGCCAGCCCCAACCCCATCCTACGCTCGATAGGGGATAGGCTTGACTGCCCCTACATGAGGCACTGCTGTGAACAGCATGTGTCAAGAAGCATGTATTTTGTGTGAGTTTCGTGAAAGTGTGTATTTACTAACATTATAGCTATAGGTATTTCATTTTACTAACAAACTAGTCCTTGTTACTCGAAATAAATGTTTTTCATTTCATTTCATTTCATATTCCAAACAATTTGAAACCAATAAAACAAGATATTTACAAATGTATTAATCTTTATTGATTCTTGTTTAATGTAAGAATTATTAAAAATCCATTTGAATTGACGAAGTTAAACTATTGCAAAGAAGGGTTGATGTGTTGATATTTTCCCAGACGGTTGGAATCTGAAAAAAAGAGGATTTATTAAATTTAATATTCTCTGAGGTTTTCGTTATTATCAAGGACTACAAGTAGCCTGGTTTACTGTCATACTTTAGATCCTGAGCCCAGACCGCAAGGACATAATCAGGCAAAACATAAATAGCTTTTTAAAACTAAACACTTAGCGATGTTATAACTGAAGAAATAAACAGCTATTAATAAATAAATCGTAACATTTAAATACTGTATCACGCTTGCAAAGTAGAAATAATGAACTAATGATCTTTATTCTGTAAGTAGGCCTCAAGGGCACTTTTACAAGTCTGACTCTACGGCGTTTCCCAGGAAAAGACCACTGAGGAGAAGAAAGCCGAAACAAACTTCTGTCATCAGTCAACAGTCAGTCATTTTTTCGAAATAACTCTTATATCTATTACAATATTTCAACTTAGCCTATCCTTAATATATGTGTTCTCCAAAACATATCAAAACTTTTCCATGGACGGCAATTTGTATGGAAACACCTTTATAACGACAGGATTGCATTGTCATAGAAGATTGATTTTTTACAGCTTCAAGGGAACGTAGCCCATATAAGTATTTGATGTTAATTTCAGTTTGATACCTCCACGCGTTCCTGAGAAAAAAGGTCTTGACAGACATACGGAGAACAAAGTCATCCTATACGGTTCCGTTTTTTATTTGAATTACACCGTGTCAGACGGACTTAATTATTTTATTTGAAAAATCCTACCAAACTAAAATTAAATAATAAATAAATATATAATGTTTTTTTTCTTCTGTTTCCGCGATGATTACTCATTTAAATAAAACAATTGTAACCTAGGTGGACGGATGGCCTCGTAAGGGTTGTGGGGAATCGGTGGATGCGGTCTGCACAGGATCACACCCTGTGGCGAACTGTACGGGAGGCCTATGTTCAGCAGTGGACGTCTGTGGCTGATAGATAGATAGATCTTCGATACCGACTAAGCCTTCATGAGGTCCTACCATCACGTAACTCTTTAAATAAGTATTTTCTTTTAAATAAAACTATTTAACGGATTATATCGCGTATAATATCTCATTTGAGTTTCCGACGTTTCGGAAGCTTTTCAGCTTTCCATGGTCACGGGTCAAGCCGTGAGTAATATAATCGCGGAAACAGAAGGAGGGAATACTTTATTTTTCTTACCGAATTGAAGTTAGATAGCGCAACCACTGGTGAGACCTGGAAAAGGAATATAATGATGAATGAAACATAGGACGGAACGTTTGTCTCTGTGGGTTGCACAACGGCCTACGAAGCTGGCGGTCCGGGGTTCGAATCCCGGCCAGGGCAAATGTTTGTGTGATGAGCACAAATGTTTGTTACTGGGTCTTGGATGTTTTTTATGTATTTAGGTATTATATTTAATGTATATCGTCCTCTAGTACCCATAATACAATCTTTGCTTAGTCTAGTTGATTTGTATAGGATTGTTCCTGATATTTATATATTTTATAGGTTACATAGGTGACCTATACATTAAATAAGAACACTATGTTTTGGAAAACAAACAAATATTCACCCGGAGATTTGGTCGTGTTACCTATAGTAAAGTATAGTTAGCCTCTATCTCATCAGCAATATTTAAGTTTGTGACTATGAAGTTGCTTATCTAACTTCATCGAGATGTCTTATCGCCACCCGTAAATCATTTATCATTGACGAGTTCCGATGGCATTCTGTGTTCATCAGTTACACTTCACCAATTTATATTTTCCGAATGCAAATGCTTAATTCGTTTTTTAAAATGCATAAATCGCTATATAGATGCCTATAATATTTGAGGAATTCCTTCAATTCCTCATGGATCCCGTCATCAGGTCTTCACCAAAATTATATGGAACCAACTTGGAGCCACCTCCTATCAAAAAAAATTGAAATAGGTCAAATAGTCTTCGAGTAATCGGTGAAAATACATGAAAAAAAGGTTCCGACGAATTGAGACTCTCGTCCTTTTTTGGGAGTCGGTTAAAAAAACTTACCAAGAGTGGCGACGTTAGCAACACCCGAGACCACTGAAAATGGAAAACAGAAAAGATTATTGTTAACAGACTAATACAGTGTGTTTGTTATATTTTATTGATTTACATCAAGGACCATTATAACATGAGGACTGACATCATACTTCGGATCGTGCTCCGATCGCAAGAAGT
The DNA here is from genome assembly GCA_905404275.2 of Hedya salicella. NCBI lineage: Eukaryota > Metazoa > Arthropoda > Insecta > Lepidoptera > Tortricidae > Hedya > Hedya salicella. Next base: position 7,866,384 of record FR990120.1, read on the forward strand.
AATTCTGGCAATAACTAGATGGCGCTTTAAATCTAAACATTTAACGATGTTATAATTGTACAAAGAAACGTATTACAGTAGCAATTAGTTCGTAAACAACCAATAATATATAAATGGTAACATTTAAATACTATGTCACGCTTGGAAATGTGAAAAATCTTCAATAATAAATCTTATTCATAGATGGCGTTCTACATATCGGGGAACGGCTTTTTGTATGGAGATTGTCAGTCATCTTGTTTTAATTGTCCTTGATTTACATTAACGAAACCAGTGGCTCTCAAACTTTTTGGACAATGGACCACTTTTTAAAAACGGTATGCTTTATGGAGCCCAAAAAATAAACATCATTATACAAAGTTGTCTTAATTTCACTAACAAATAAAATAACTGTTCTCGTTTGTTATAACCCTAACTCAAACAGCTTTCATACAATAATGGGGTATGGTAACACCCGATAGAAAGATGGTCTTTTTGTCTTGGGTCATTAATTAATCAACAATTTTAACTAAAATATGACATAATTTGAAGTGCAGGTCGTTTCACAAGAGCTGGCGCGGATTTTGTAGGCAACTTATTTCATATTAAATCCGCGCCGGTGAAACGACCAGTGTGCCTACCATAAGCTGAGTTTACGATCGGCGCTAGCGAGTATCTCGTATCGAGAGTCAGTGCACCTCTCTCGCACGCGCTAATAGTGCGAAAGAGATAGACCGTCATCGAGCGCTCGATACTCGCTCGAGCCGAACTCATGGTAGGCGCACTGTAACCGACTGACTGACATATTTATATCATTATTCGGGTGGAGACCGTGAGATGCCTTACGTAGCCCTCGAGCACCGCGGAGCACATTTGAGAACCACTGAACTAAAGCTTTTAAATTGGCAATTAGTAATAAATGCAATATTTCAATCCTTGTTCATTTCAACAGTTCCAACACTTCTAGTTAAAAAAATACAAAAAGATTATGACCAATAGTATGCCCTTGTGATGGTTGCCGAATTAAAAGGATACCATTCTTCAGGTCACTTAAGTTAATTTCACGCCCGGTCCCAGTGCTCGATACTAGCTCATTAGTCGTGGGAACCTTCAATCTTAAGAGTCCCCGGCAAGCTCGCCCGAATTTCACCTTCCCATACAAATGGAGTTTCGTTCTCATTTTAAAACTACGTGTTGGATTGGAATGAAACTTTGCATATACAATGACATGAGGTATATCTAGGTTTGCAATTAGTTTATATCAATAATCTCCAAAAATTGCGTTACGTAATACTTGAACGCTCCCTTATTGTCATTTTTTTTTCTGTGGTATGTTATGGAACGAATTCTCGATAATAGAAGAATTATTGAAAAAACTACTTTAATCTCATGAAAACTCACCACGATACAACACTGTTAAAATCACATTTTTGACTTTCCCATAAAACGCTCCATACTTTGTATGGAGGAATTAAAAACTTTGTTCCGCAGCTATGTTTAAACTTGCGTTTATTAAACGGTTTCATAATAAAGTGACCATAGATTTCAGGGGTTATTCCATTGGTATTATTAGTTATCAATATTTTATACTTTAAAAATAGACTTTCCCACCTAACTTTAAAGGCTCATAAAACAAGTTACATACGCAAGGTGTCGAACTCATTTTTTAACCCCCGACAAAAAAGAGGGGTGTTATGATTTTAACGTGTCTGTGACTCTGTGTTTATCTGTCTGTGGCATCGTAGCGCCCATACGGATGGACCGATTTGAGTGCGGTTTTTTTTGTGTCATAGATAATTTTATCCCGAGTGTTCTTAGCTTTGTTTGATGAAAATCGAAGCACTCATCTCCAAGATATTCAGCTTATAGTGGAACAAGTCGGGGAGTTTTTTAATTTTTTAATTTTCTATAGTTATTTTTAAAGATGTTTATCGTATAAACTGCCATTTCGCTGGAGATTTTTCTTTTTATCGAAGTATCTCTAGACAACATCCCAATTCATCTATTTGTGTGGATAATTCTTATAATAATAATTAATAATTTCTGGCTCCATAAACAGATTTCACACTATTATTAATATAGCATTTTATATTTCTATATTTTTGTAAATCGTGCACAAACTGAATGCTGAACCAAATGATGAATCAAATATTCAAACTCCTCGGTTAAGCTTAAGATGGGATGTAAACTTACGTTTAGCTTTTCCGTGAGCGACGACAGAGGGAACGGAATAGACTGAAAAAAAAAGTGTAATTGAAGGTTTTGTTACGAGGAAACATAAAATCGACAAAAAAAATGTTAACATTTTTTTCTAGTAACGTAAACAATTCATGAATGAAAACAGGGTGACATCGGAATCGTGATATTTTGCTTTTCAGCTTTCCGTGACCATGGAAAATTATTTTATTGTTCGTGCTAAAAAAGGAACCCGTTATGGTGCGACTCTGTCTGTCTGTCTGACTATTAGAGCGCACTATCTAAAAATGACTTATGCTATCTATTTGAAATTTGGAATATTTATAAACACTGTCAGCCCGGTAGGGTATTATATGAAAGGACTTGATCTGCACATTTTTGAATTTTATGTTTTTATTGTTCACCCCCCCCCCCCCCCCCTTCCCATTTATCTCCGAAATTTACAGAACAAAAATTTAGATTATTTACAATTTGTATAAATAAACTTAATTAGTAGGTACACGAAAATTATAACTATGTAATTTTTTTTCAATTTTCAATAAACCTACTTGAACAGCCCGGTTGCGTTAAGTTTGCACCGTGAAAGTTTGTACGGAACCCTCGGTGTTAAATCTTTCCAGTTATTATGACAATTTTTTTCAAAATATGGGACATGAAACTGACAGTACTTAAAACACCTGTAGAACTACCCCCATATAAAAAAACGGCCAAGTGCGAGTCGGACTCACGCACCGAGGATTCCGTACAAATTATTACTTACCCTAACTTTATTACCCGGTACTGGTTGAGTTAAGTTTGCACCTGATATCTATAGCATTGCATACAAATCAGGTCCGAACTTAACGCAACCGGGTTGTTCAAATAGGTTTTTTGCAAATTAAATTAAAAAATGCTAGTTAGAGACATGGCTATAATTTTCGTGTAATATTTATATTTAAATCAAATTGTGAAAATTTCGAAATTTTCGATTGGTAAACTCCGGAGACAAAGGGGGGGAATGGTGTTTTTTTCACATTTTCCTTAATAAAATAAAAATCAAGCACAATAAAAAAAAAACAAAAATTTGTTCAAAAATGTGCAGGTCAAGCCCTTTCATATGATACCCCATTTGACCCAGTAGCTAGATACTTTTAATTTTAACCCTCCCTCCCCCCCCTCATATTCGTCAGTTTTTTATAAAATAAAAATATATTTTTAAATATTTCCTGTGCAATTCGTGTGGGCTGACTTTGTTTATAAATATTCTAAATTTCAAATAGCATAAGTAGTTTTTGAGATATGGCGCTTTAATAGTCGGACAGACAGACAGACAGAGTCGCACCATAAGGGTTCCTTTTGTACCTTTTTGGTACGGAACCCTAAAAAGGAAAAAAGAGAGAAATAAAAATAAATTAAAAATAATACTTACTACCAAGGGCTAATGTACCAACTCCAGGTGCCACTTTATTTGCAACCTTGGCAACGCCTACCGCTCCTGCAAAACAAATTGACTCATATCAAAATATACAACACTAGAGGGCGCCCGCGTCCACGTTCGCGGAGGAGAAAAATTCATAACCCCTATTTTTTTCCTCAGCGTAGTCGGGTAAAAAGTATCCTATAACCATCTGGAGATACCCAGCTATCCGTGTACCAAATATAGTTGAAATCCGTTTAGCCGATTTTACGTGATAAAGCCACACATATGAACGAAAAATGGCGGGCGCCGGCGTCGCGCGCAAAATTTGGCTAATGGGCGTTGAAGATTTTACCCGCGCAAACGCGCTGCCTTATAATTGGTTAATCTGTTTTAAAAAAATGCTTTCTGCGCAGGTACATCGTTGTAACTTATATTTGTGGTACTACTGTATGTTTGACGACCGGTTTAGCTCAGTGGGAGTAACGTTGCCTGCGAAGCTGAGGTCCTGGGTTCAAATCCTGGTAAGGGCAAATATTTGTGTGATGAGCATAAATATTTGTTCCTGAGTCTTGCATGTTTTCTATGTATATAAGTATTATATCTATTAAATATATCGTCGTCTAGTACCCATAACACAAGCCTTTATTAGCATACCATGGGACTAGATCGATTTGTGTAAAAATTGTCCTGTAAAATTTAATTTAATTGAACTGTACGGATAAATTCTACAATACGCAATTAAATTCAGATTTTACATAACCTGAACTAGGGTTCCCCCTGTATTTCAGGCAAACGAATGTAAATGATTTTTTTAGACTTACCAGCATCAGCAGTATTTAAAACTCCTTGAGAAGCTCCATCTAGGTCTGAAATATGTATTATTTATTTATTTGAAGTTTATTGCACATAACAAGAAAGTTGTAAATGGCGGACTTAATGCCATAAACGCTTTCTCTACCAGTCGTACATTAGGCTAAACACACATTATTGGTGCAAGATTTCAGTATCAAATGTGTACAAATTAATATACAGGGTGGCACATTTAGATCGGGCAGTATAGGAAAGTCAGAAACTATAAGACATACAAAGCACATATTCTTTTTAGGAACCATGTCATAGATTTTAGTAATAAGATAAACTGCAAACACACATTAAAAAAAAAACGTAAACTCAGCGGGAATCAAACCTGGACGTTTTGAGAAGTAAAACTAACACAATTTTTCATTGTAATAAAACTATTTAACGGATTATATCGCGTATATTATCTCATTTTAGTTCGAAACGTCGGGAACTAAAATGAGATAATATACGCGATATAATCCGTTAAATAGTTTTATTTCAATGAGTAATAATCGCGGAAACAGAAGAAAATATTATGTAACACTATTTTTATTTAGATATACATTGTATAGGTCTTAAGCAGTACCTAAATGTTATTATGAAACATGATGTCTAAAATGAATAAAATGCATTGTTTTTAAAATGTATGAATACAGTTTTTCTTATTACTAGTACCTAAGAAGAAATTTTCGTAGGTCTTATAGGTTCAAACTTTCCCATACTGACCGATCTAAATGTGCCACCCTGTATATAATAGTGCGACACTCATATTATATACCATAAAAACTACGCCTATATACGTAATATATATATGTAAAATAAGTAGGGGAACATTGGGATCGTTAGTACACGGGGGTATAGGTAAAAAACTTAAGTAAAGCCCCTCTTGAATGTAGTTACAAAATTGATATGGAACTTACGTCATTTTTCTAATATGGAACGTTAAATTGCCTATACGGATATGTTAATAATACAACAGGTGACTTACTTAAGTTTTTCACCTATACGCTCGTATAAATACAATAGCCATTAATAGATAAACAAAGTAGAGTACCTACGGACACATCTTTGTATGCATTTTTTCCTACCATATCATTTTATGAAATAAAAAATAGACACTATCTAAGTAGGCATGCTTCACCATCGCGTACCAACAGGTGAGAATGGTGCATGAGATTGAAGTCAAATGCTTGCTTATTTTACATACATAAAAAAAACATATTGTGTTTTGGAGGTATAAAGTAGGTATCTTCAAACGTCAAAGACAAAAATTAAAATCGATACCTCTATTATAAATGTGAAAGTATGTCTGTCTGTCTGTCTGTCTGTCTGTTACCGCTTCACGCTTAAACCGCTGAACCGATTGGAATGAAATTTGGTATGGACATAGTTTGAGTCCAGGGGAAGGAGATAGGCTACTTTTTATCCCGGAACAAATACCCTTATCCGCGATAAATGAATTTAAGGCGGATGAAGTCGCGGAAAGAAGCTAGTAATAAATAAATATCGAGAAAATAATGGTACGGCGTGCCTTTGTTTTGCTCGACTTGGCGAGGGCACTGCCGTGCCCCCAGATTCCTTTTCGCGAGTTCCTGTAATTGGCTCTATACTTCTATTTAAGTTTTTATTTACACTGTACTAGGCTATTGGTTCTCCTAAAATAAATAAATAGTATTTGGAGTCTGGCTCTGCATATTATGGTTTAAGAGTTAAAGCCCACTGACAGACGGACAGCGGCTGGGCCGTATTTAGGGATCGGCAACTGGGACTGGAGCCCTGGGCCACCACAATTAAAATAAAATAAAAACTGTTTAATGTATTTGGAAAATTAATAGGGGCCTACACTCATTAGTTGCCCAGGACCAGAACCCTAAATCCGGCTCTGGACATCGGCTTAGTCATATGGTTCCGTAGTTGTCATTTGTGTACGGAACCCTGAAAAAACTTACTCAAGTGAGATACATTGTCGGCAGTGTCTTTAACGTTAGCAACTATATCTGAAACAAAAGAAAATAATTTAAATAAAACAATTTAAACGGATTATATCGCGTATACTAACCAACAAAAAGTAAAATAATAATAAAAAAATATACTAACTGTCCTTGGTGTCGATGACGTCTTTTGCTGAAACACCAGAAAAAATATGTTAAAAAATATATCGTTATTTTTTATCTGCGGGATTATTTAAGCTGTGGGACGGAGGATGCGTTAACGCATATCCTTGAGTGGTGTCATGTCATTGTATGATATAGTTATCGCTCCTTTTACTCATTGAGAGCAGCGCCAGCTTTGTCTCCGTCGTAACAATTGCTGGAAAGCAGTGGAACGGAGGATGCGTTAACGCATATCCTTGAGTGGTGTCATGTCATTGTATGATATAGTTATCGCTCCTTTTACTCATTGAGAGCAGCGCCAGCTTTGTCTCCGTCGTAACAATTGCTGGAAAGCAGTGGAACGGAGGATGCGTTAACGCATATCCTTGAGTGGTGTCATGTCATTGTATGATATAGTTATCGCTCCTTTTACTCATTGAGAGCAGCGCCAGCTTTGTCTCCGTCGTAACAATTGCTGGAAAGCAGTGGAACGGAGGATGCGTTAACGCATATCCTTGAGTGGTGTCATATCATTGTATGATATAGTTATCGCTCCTTTTAAAAAATACATTGAGAACAGCGCCATCTTTGTCGCCGTCGTAACAATAGGCTTAAGTCCTAAAAAATATAATTAGTCCGTCAGATTATCAGAAAATATTGGACACGTATTTTTTCTTTTCTCAATTAAACAAAAAATGATTCCGGCAATCTTTTTGAACAAAAATGGCGGATCTGCGCCAGTACATTTATACGTAAATCAGTTACTGCGCAGTCAAGGTTATGATCAAGATGTTTGCCGGCAACTATAATGGTGGTTGGATGGGTAAATGTTGGATAAGTGTTACGCAGTCGAAATAACAAAAACCGAGTCTATATCTGCCAACAAACTGCCTTGCAGTTTGGCGAAATTTTTTATGTAAAAACTCTGTGTATATTTTGTGTTAATAATAAATAAGAAATAATAAGTGTTAATTGAGTTTTCATGTTGTTCAACATTATAGAGATCAAAATTAAATGTAGAATTTTATTTTGCACTAATTAAAAAAGAACCTTACCTATTGGGATAGCTTTCAGTGGGCTAACACAGTGACCGGTTGGACATCCTGACAACAGAAATAGCATGTTACATATCGGTTTCGGTTTAAATCATTTTACTCTAATAATAGAAGGTGCCCGCAACTTCTTCGCAGAGGAGAAAAAGTCATAACCCCTCTTTTTTGGACAGCGTAGTCGGGTAAAAAGTATCCTATATCCATTTGTGGATACCCAGCTACCCGTGTACCAAAAATAGTTGTAATCCGCTAAGCCAATTTGGCGTGATGAAGCCACAACGACACATACAAACACAAAAAAAACAATAAAACAATTAGTGACCACCAAATAGTTTGTTACAACATCTATGCTATTATAAAGTTGTAAAAATGAAATGTCTGTACATTGAAGATATTTTCAAAAAAATGGTTGTTACGGACAATTTGGAGGTCACTAAAACGAAAAATATTTTTTTTGAATTTTATGTATGTTTGTATGTGTCGTTGTGGCTTCATCACGCAAAATCGGCTAAACGGATTTCAACTGTTTTTGGTACCACGGGTAGCTGGGTATCTCCAGATGGTTATAGGATACTTTTTACCCGACTACGCTGAAGAAAAAATCAAGGTTTATGACTTGTTCTCCTCCGCGAACGAAGTTGCGGGCGCCTTCTAGTATGTTTTTAAATATCTTCAATGTACCATCAGCCACACACTTTAACTGTCGATTGATGGACCTTATTGACATTGACATAAAACCTACAGATGCTTACTTAAGTGTGTTGCTGTTGGTACAGACATTTAATTTTGACAACTTTTGAAGATACATTATTTATTTAAATAAAACAATTTAACGGATTATATCGCGTATATTATCTCATTTGAGTTCCCGACGTTTGGGAAGCTTTTCAGCTTTCCATGGTCACGGTTGGACTGAGAAAAGATATATTTTTCTCTGTCAAAGTTAGGTACAAAGTTAAAATGTTTTTTTTTAATAAGTAATAATCGCGGAAACAGAAGAAAATATCAGATACATTATTATTTTGTATATTTTTATGTATCGTTGCGACTTCATCACGCCAAAACGGCCGAACGGATTTCAATTATTTGTAATACACAGGTTTTGGGCATCCACAAATAGTTATAGGATACTTTTTACCTGTTTATGCTGAAGTAAAAAAAGCAGATTATATCGCGTATATTATCTCATTTTAGTTCCCGACGTTTCGGAAGCTTTCCAGCTTTCCATGGTCACGGGAGGACTGAGAAAAGATGTATTTCCTCTGTCAAAGTTACAATTTGTGCAAACTACCCATTTTTTGAAAAAACACAAATAAAGGTGTACATACATGCCAGATGGGCCTAAGCTGTAAAGACAGTTACACATGTGCCAGAAGGGCTTAATTATTTTATTCTAATAATTTACCAAGCAGCATTTCACAAATGAGGCGTACTGAGGAGAAAAGAAACGCTGCAAAGAAAAACTCCCAGGCTACCTCATTACTAATTATAATATTTTAAAAACAGAGACTATTAAACTACTTTAAACAGATAAGATATTTTACACCGTTCGGAAATTAAGGTTTTGCAGTCCTGTGTCTCGCTTGTTCCTTGATGAGATGTATTACAGGATCCCAAGCTGGTGGTAGTGACAATCCATCTTCTCTATTGAAATTAGGATGCTTTTTAATCTCAATAGCCTCGCGTAGCATCCTGGGAAAATATCTTTTTTCTTTGGCAAGGATAGAAGGTTTATCAAACTTAATTGAGTGGTTTGGTTTGTCAATGACATGTTCACAGACTGCAGACCTATTACTGTCTGTCTGTTACCTCTCCACGCTTAAACCGCTGAACCGATTTGGATGAAATTTGGTATGGAGATAGTTTACTTTTGGAGGATATAGAGTCCCGGGGAAGGACATAGGCTACTTTTTATCCCGGAAAAATACCCTTATCCGCGCTAAACGAATTTAAGTCGGACGAAGTCGCGGGCAGAAGCTAGTAATAAATAAATATCGAGAAAATAATGGTACGGCGTGCCTTTGTTTTGCTCGACTTGGCGGGGGCACTGCCGTGCCCCCAGATTCCTTTTCGCGAGTTCCTGTAATTGGCTCTATACTTCTATTTAAGTTTTTATTTGTATTGTACTAGGCTATTGGTTCTCCTAAAATAAATAAATAGTATTTGGATTCTTACCTCCTGCGCCAACTGGAGGGACACCACTGCCCAGTGGGGAGACTCCAGCTAAAAATAATAATAATAGGTTAAGGGCCTACTTCGTCATTTGTAAATCACGCCCCAAACGCGGAGCCAGCCAATAAGCGTGATTTGTAATAAGGGACGCATTTATTGCTCGCGCGCATCAAAGAAAGAGAAAGCTCATACACTACATGCTTGGGGTTTTTTGGCGTAATCGCCAGATGTAAAAGTACCATGAAATCGAAGATATTATTATGTTTTGTTAACATTTAAGTTAATCACTTAAAAGATAAAGGGAAGAATGACATTTTGACATAATTTAACCGTTTATTAATCTGTCGTTTGTACAAACTAGACAAAAAACGGGAAATGAAGACGCGTTTTCGGATAACTTCCTCGATAGAATCGAGGAAATTTTCATTAAACATGTTTCCGCGTTAATCACTGAATAGGTTATATAGTCAAGAAACGCATATCTGAAAACCAGCCGGTTTTATATACTAGATTTGACAAAAAATGCGCAACAGAATAGCTTAAATTTTCGATGCATCCACTTAAGTACGAGTCAGATTCGTGCACGATGGGTTTCGTGCCGCCGTTCGGAAAAAATCGAGTAAAATAAAATTGTTGTAAGGTTATTGATTACACACACAGCTACATGAAGTACAGACTGCAAAAAAAGAAAAAAGTGAAAACGCTTCATTATATTTTTAATTATTACGAGTTTATAGAAAAAGCCATTGTCCGTAGTTATTCAAATAAGCATCTGTAGGTTTACTTATCTTTTGCAAAATCCAGTTGTCAATAGGTATGACAACGATGTAACGAGTGCCTGTTACTTCAGTCATTTTTGAAGAGGTTTGATAACGAAACATCAAAGTAGTGAAAATATAGGCAACGACAATTTTAATGGCTATTTGTGTAGGCAATTTATTACTTAGTCTCTTTGGTTCTATGCGCATATCTAAACTTTATTTATTCATATAACTAATTTATTTAAATATAATCAGTCAAAATCATTATTTTGTTTATGTTTGAACTCAAAGCATTGTTCTATATAATACTTAACAAAGTAGAGGAAACTTTTTGGTCTGTCTGACAATTTTTTTGACTATTAAACTTGCTATCGGTACAATATAAGAACACTGTAGGGTGAATGACAAGTCAAGAAGACTGTTCAGAAGGTTTATTCAGGAAACTTACGAAACAGGTTAGGTCTTAGTCTAGACTATTACCCTAGCTAAGTACATGCATACAATTATGATGAGCTTAAGGATGGACCGCATAGGCTGTCTCACCCCGTACCCACTTTGGTGTCACTTGAGGATAGCTGAGGCCGTCTCTCAAGCTAGACCACTAGCGAAAGAATGAATAATCGGGCGGCGCGTGCGCTTATATACGCTCCGGTGGCCGGTTCGTGCAGCTTCGTCTGCGCTCGGGCGGTCGGTGTGTAGAGCGAGATAGGTAGTGAGTGTGCGAGCAGGAAAGTATTCGAGCCCGCGCGCCTTGTGCATTAATGCTATTTGTTATGTCGCTTCAACACTAATTTCAAAATCCCGTTGTCATTACATAACCGTGTTACTGTGTGCGTGTCCTCAACTCACGTGGCACTAGCTTATACAGTTCCGATACATTTTTATATTACGTACTTACTTAGTCGGGTCTTAAGTTCTGTCACACGTGTTTTGATCAATAAAATAAAGTAAAATACATTTTGTTGGACATGTAAACACATGCTTCAAAATCTTATTCTATGCTTTGATCTTATCAGATCAAAGTATAATATAAGTTACTAGAATGCGCCCGCAACTTGATTCGCGCAGGAGATACGCTGATGAATAAAATATGGTTATGACTGTTTTCACTTCCGCGAAGGAAGTTGAATCTTGAAAGCCTTCAAGAAAAGAGCATACTCCCACCTGAAAGGCCGGCCGGCAACGCGCTTGTGACTCCACTGATGTTGCAGGTATCTATGGGCGACGGTGATCGCTTACCATCAGGCGACCCGTCTGCTTGTTTGCACCCTATATCTTAGCTTCTTACCTTCTGGCGCGATCGAAGGGGCGGCACCGTCCAATGGGGAGGGATGGACTCCAGCTGAATATAATAATAATAATAACTAGTGCGTTTTTTGAATGAGCGATTCTTATTACCAATGTTTGTGCCGTATTGCTATTGTGTGTTAGGTATTTACATTTAGATAGCCTGCCTATTATGGCTCTAAAAGTTCATTTTATATTCATGGTTTTTATATGTGTTTGCTGTGTGTGCGCATCGTTATGCGCGCTGTCACTTAACAGTTTCATGTGCAATGTCTATTCGTGAGTACCTGTAATTGGCTCTGTACTTCTATTTAAGTTTCTATTTGTACTCTATTAGCTGTTGGTTCTCCTAAATAAATAAATAAATAATAGGTTAAGTGCAAGTCGGATTCATGCACGATGGGTTTCGTACCACCATTCGGAAAACAAGAGTAAAACACAATTCTTGTATGGTTTAAATTAGCGTTGCCATCTCTAAAACTAAAAAAGGCGGACTTTCCCGTTATAAAAGCCGGACTTTTGGGTCCCAAGGCTGGACGCTTGATAAAAAACCGCCCATGTGCGAGTTAGACTCGCGCACCGAGGGTTCCGTACAATATATACGCTACAAACGGCGTATCTATGAAAATCCAGTGATAGCAGAGCCCTACTCCTAAGCAAAATGCACGCGGTGTTCGATTATTTTATATTGGTTACTCACATAGACAGATCAACATAAAATTATACGGTTTTTAGTATCTGTTGTGATAGCGGCAACAAAAATGGATCATCTGTAAAAAAAACAACTGTCTAGCTATCACGGTTCATGAGATATAGCCTGGTGACACACAGACGGACAGCGGAGCCTTAGTAATAGGGCGCCGTTTTACCCCTTGGGTACGGAACCCTAAAAAGGCGATATAGGGAGTCTCGTCTCGCTCGCTCGTTTCTGAATGAAGTCATTTAACAATACATATAAAAAACTACCCTACAGATGTCGGACAATTTGGCCGGACGACACGTTTGGTTCAAATGGGTTGTGTTGTAAAACGGCCTACGAAGCTGGCGGTCCCGGGTTCGAATCCCGGCTACGGCCAGGGCAAGTGTTTGTGTGATGAGCACGAATGTTTGTTCCTGGGTTTTGGATGTTTTCTATGTATTTAAATATTATCATTTATCTATATAATATTTATATCGTCGCCTAGTAGCCATATTACAATCTTTGCTTAGTTTGGGACTAGGTCGATTTGTGTAAGATTGTTCCCGTATTATTTATTTATTATTAGTTATTTATTTACAAGAGGGCTTTATCCGGATGGATGGCAACAAAATGGCAACGCTCGTTGCGATACCTTTTCATTTTAACTTTTATAATATACATGATATAATAATATTTGGAATCTTACCTGGCCCATCACCAGAAGGTGAATCACCTGAAAAAAAAAATAGTTTAAGAAGATCACGCTTTACAAGACTTTTCTAACAAATCCAAACACAGCTATGATACGATGTTCCATCATGAAGTTCCAGTTCATATCTTCCGGCTCCATCATCAGATCAGTTCGACAGTACCATATTATTGTATTGTCATCAGCACTACATACAGCTGCGAATTTTCATGACGCTACGATCCTTGCAAGATGGTTAAATTAGTTACCTTAGATTCCATTACATAGTTACATTCAGGTCGACCTAATAAAAGCGTGTTAAAAAGTTTCGGTTAGGTTCAATACAATTTGACGGAACAAAATATCCCAAAATAAGAAGTTTTATATACTAACTAAAAGGCGCCCGCGACTTCGGTCGCGGAGGAGAAAAAGTCATAACCCCTCTTTTTTTATTTAGCTTAGTCGTAAAATAAAAAGCGGTCGCCACAGAACAGGGCCTCGCGAAATCTGTCTTGCCCACATCAAATTTAGGTCTTGCCCCGCCACTGATTAGGTGTTATGAATATTATACGCTTTAATCGTTATATCAATTTGTATTATATCAAAATAACGTTATACTTTACGAAAGTAGATATTTTGACATTATATCTTCCGTTCATTATATCCAGTGAACGTTATACAAAACAAGCTTATAGAAAGTGAGCGTATATATTTTGACTGTTATATGATAAGTTCTTATATCTCGTATTACTTACCCGTTGAAATCCGTTTAGCCGATTTAGCGTGATGAAGCCACAACGACACATACAAACATTTCATTTTTACAACTTTATAATAGTGTCAATGTGTCGTTACGCTGGTTCGACACATTGACTGCTCGCCATTTTAATTTGAAGCATCGTATCTTGTTTTAAGGCCGCACTGACCGTATGGGCGAAAATGGGGAGCGGTAGGAACTTTGGCGGAATATTTCAGAAAACGAGGTAAATTTTTAAGAAATTTACGTAAGTATGAAAATAAAGTTGTTGTTGATTAATTTATGATGAAGATTATAAAATTTCATCTTTTTCTGATAAAAAATGGAGCAGTAAAATGGTTAGAAATGAGAAAATAGGGGTGACTTTAATTTTTTTTCTCTACTTTCTTTTGTTTAAATGGATTTCTACAAAACTATGTTACTTCTCACATCTTGCAGATTATGATTTTTATTTTCCACAACAAAATTTTTACGTTATAATGAATAAAATGGTTACGAAACAACTCATTTTACGAACATTTAAAAGGTCTTGTGCAGAGGGGCTATTCCGAAATCCGAAGTTCGTATGGCGCCATCCCGCTCACTCAAATACAGCATAACATAAGACCGAGAGGGATAGCACGTTACGAACTTCGATTTTTGGGTTTGGAACTCCTCAGGAAGATTATTTTAGCATTTTATGGCAGCATATCGAAAGCCATGAAATGCATACTGATGACGATGAAAACATAGAATTTACGTACCAACTCCGCTGATAGTGGGGTCATGGACCGCTGACTCTTTACTGCCAGTGACGTCACCACTGCCCAAAACTGCAATAAACAAGTTAGTGTTGCAAATAAGTTTCTGTCAAAATTTACATTTTTGCGACAAACTTTTAATATCGACTGTACTTTTCTTTGATCATCCATCAACTACTCACCGAGACGATTCTACAGATTCCAAACGCGGTAGGATTGCATTAGTTTATTACAGAGTTCCCATGATCACCTTCCTGCTCCATCATCAGATCAGCTCGATGGTATCATACTATTGCATTTTTACCGAACTTAACATAAGTATGCCAAATTTTAGCTCAATAGGAAACCGGGAAGTACGTCAAATTTAACTTGCAAGATTCCACCCGAACGAGCATACATTGCAAGTTAAATAAAAGCTTGTAAAAACCAGCTAAGGGCGAACCGGACTAGCGCTCGTATGGTTCCTTACCACTTTTTATTTATTGTTGTATCTCGGGGAGTTTTAATGTGATTGAAGTAGTTTTTTTTATTATTGAGAAATCACTCTATAACATACCACAGACAAAGGTTGTCAAATAGCCTAACAAAGCTAACACGCTGTTCGTCACCTCTAATAAAAAAAGTCGGAGATGAATTCGAGATCAAAATAGTAAACAAATGGGTTGCCGCCATAGAAATGTAACGCAAGCGGTGATTAATAAAATCATTGAAATACTCATAAAAACTACGATATTTAGAGTTGAATAGTACGGGTGTTAAAAATATTTTCTAAGTTAAACAGCAAATATTCTTTTTTTCTATTACATATTTGTGTCAAAGATTGCGTTGAACGTTCCCAAAGACATACTTCAGACCATAAGGCTTAAATCGATTAATGTCATAGCCAGCGGCCATTTTAGTTTATCCGCCAGTCCATTCGTTTCGTTGTCTGACCTTTGTCGAATGTGTTTCTCGTTGTTTGAAGTTTGTTATTGTTGCATTCAAACAAACATTTGGTCAATAAAGGTCTGATATAAAAAAAATAAGATAAAAAAGATGATTTACTCCTGGCACGTTACTTTGACGTTGACAGTTGTATGTTTACATTTTTGAACTCAAATTCGATCTCCGACTTTACTGCCATTATTAAGTTTGAAGGTGTCAACTAATAGGACAGTGTCAGGCACTGGAATATACCTTATTTGTCTTAAAAAGGGTAAAATGGTATATTTAAAAGAATACTTACACGTGGGGGCGCCGAGGCAGATTTGGAAGCAAGCCTGAAATGAAATATAAATCTATGAAATATCATTAAAACGTTATATGTATTTATTTAAACTCTGATGCACAAATCAAAAGTTAGTACAAATGGGGGACTTAATGCCAAATGGCATTCTTTACCAGACAACCATAGGGGCAAACCGAGATACTTGAAAATGGTGCAGTTGGAAACATCATTCAGTAGCGCGAGCGTTAGGACACACAAGCAAATAATAAATTATTATACCTACATACTATAAATATATTCATTTATTATACGGTGAATCGCAAAAAAAGTGTATGTGACAAAGAAATCTTAGTAGGAAATTCAAAAAAATGGTATGAAGAAGAGACTCTTGCGCCATCCTGACTCAAAATATTTGTATGCCTTGTGGCGATACATAGAGATACTATATACACCTACAAACCTATGTTTTCAAATAAATTATTTGACTTTGACTCCACCGTATGAACCTCCAGGTATTATACCTCCAGGTATGAACTCCTGACAAGCAATTGCGTGACCCACTATTGAGGGCAATCGGTTTAGAGAACGTGTTAATTTAACATTACATTAAAAATAATCGTTTAGGGAGGCAAATTGTGTCGCGAACTCCGGCACGGCAGCTGCTAATAGGATTGTTATTAAGATCTAAAGGATAGGCCTTTGGCCAGCAGTGGGACACTGTTACGGGCCAATAAAAAAACACTTTTTTGTTTCGGAACCCTGTCATTTTTAATGACAGGTAAACCTTTGACGTCTCTGGCGGTACCAAAATATCTCTGGAGTTAAGTACCAAGAAATCGGGCTTCTAATATGATATTTTCCTGTTTATTACGTTTAACAGACATTTTGAACATGAATTGAAAAATAACAATTTTTTAACGTACACCATATGAGGAGGAGGAGAGGAGGTTATCAATTCGGTTGTATGTTTTTTTATGTTTGTTACCTCAGAACTCCGTCATTTACACGACGATTTGGAAAATTATTTTTCTGTTCATGAGTAGGTATATCCAAATTGGTCCCATAAAATTTTGATGAAGATCTGATGCCGGGATCCATGAGGAATCGAAGGAATTCCTCGATTTTTATGAGCGATTTTGGTATATATTACAGTAATTTAAGCATTTGCATTTGAAAATCACCATTTAGTGGAGAAAAACCAATGATGAAGACAGTGTTATTTAATTCGCGAATCGCCAGTCGATTTGGAAAATTATTTTTTCGGTTAAGAGTACGAATCTCCAAGTTGGTCCCATAAAATTTTGGTGATGATCTGATGATGAGATCGATGAGGAATCGAAGGAATTCCTCAAATATTATGGGCACACCTATGGCTATTTCGGTGTTTATTAAGAAGAACAAGGATTTACACTCGAATGTTATCATTTGGTAAAGAGAAACTGATGATGAGGACACAAGCCACCAGTCACTAATAAGGGCTCAACCAGTGTTATTTTATTCACTAATCGCAATATAATTCTTTATCATAAATTGCTTAGAGGCCGAAGTTAGTTAAGATCAGGGTACCAAAGTGGAACTGATAGTGGAGAACCAGAGAACTCCTTAACGGTTAAGAGTTACAGGATAATTCTTAAGAAATACATGTATTAGAGGTACGTACGTTAAGACTGTTAGTCATATTCTTTATAGTGTGTCTCTGAGGTGGACTCCTTATCATCAAGTCAGGATCTGATGATGGGATCCCAGGGAAATCGAGAGAAACCCTCAAATATTATAGGCAATAACAATGTTTTGTATAAATTTTTCTAAAGTTATTCAGTTATTTTCGTCTGCTTTTCATCATTTAATGATGCTGAGCTGATGATGGAAGGTACAAGTCCTTATTAACGGTCAATAGTTGCGAGAGAATTCTTTAAATATTATGGGTCAGTTGAGACTGTTAGTCGTATTCTTTTTTAACCAGCAAGCTACTGGACTTAACCATTTTGACCTAGCCAATTCTTATCATTTCGATTTTTATTTAAAATCAAATCCTCCTCAATCTTCCCATTCTGGGCTCTAAAAAATACTTTATATCACTACAATCCATCACTAAAAGGCAAAATTTTTTATGCACGGTACGGATCACATTTGAATCACCTTTTGAAGTCGGTGCCAAACCTGAAGTAAATAAATGTAGGTAGTTAATAACTAAAGGCTCGCCGCCGCGGTTCTTAATAGTAATAAATGAATGGTTTAGCACCGACTTAGAAAGGTGATTCAAATGTGATCAGTACCGTAATAATTTTTACATAAAAAAGGAACCGATTTCAAAATAAACTAAAAAGCCAACAAAATAATATTTTCGGTCTAAGTCGGTTCTTTTTTTAATTATTTTTTTTTATTTTTTGCTTTTTAGTGATAGATTTTAGTACTGATATAAAGTATTTTTTAGAGCCCAGAATGGGAAGATTGTGGAAGCACTTTGCACGCATCTCGACTCTTTGGAAGTAAGAAATGTAAAAGTTGGTTAGTTCATTGTACCTTCCATCATCAGCTCAGCATGAAATGATGACAACCAGAGGATGACAACTGATAACTTTAGAAAAATATATACAAAACATTGTTAGTGCCTATAATATTTGAGGGTTTCTCTCGATTTCCCTGGTATTCCATCATCTAATCCTGGCTTGGTGATAAGGAGACTACTTCAGGGACACACTAAAAAGAATATGACTAACAGTCTTAAAGTATTTACCTATAATGGATGATTTTTTTAAGAATTATCCTCTAACTCGTAACTATTAAGAAGTTGTACCTTCCGTCATCAGCGCAGCATGATGAGATCATGACTACCATATGCAAATAATTAAATAGCTTAAGAAAATATATGAAAAACGTTATAAGTGCCTATAAAATTTGAGGATTGCTCTCGATTTCCCTGGGATCCCATCATCAGATCCCAACTTGGTGACAATGGAACCACCTCGGAAGTATATCCTTTCAAATAAAAAAAGATTTTTTTAAATTGGCCCACAATTGGCGGAGTAATCGGTGAACATACATAAAAAAAAATACAAACTATTGAACATATAACCTCCTCCTTTTTGGAAGGCGGTTAAAAAGGAAAAATCGTTATTTAAAGGCATTTTTCACAGCGAAGTAGAAAAGTTGTGGACAGATTTGTGTGGGTCTAAAAGTTGATTCACCCTTATGACGACGAGTCTCAACCAAAGTCTAAGAGACTCTCGCTAGATGGCTGGATCAAGGGTCATACAGAAGGCAATAATCCTGGACACGGCGCGCATTGTCAGGAGGTTCCTCTCTGTGCAGCCCTAACCACCGGTAGCTTGAGCCCTGCCCCGCTGCCGGCGGCCCCCTAGGTTAGATTTTCTATAATGTGTTTATATTTTGTATTAACCTACCTTTGTAAAATAAATAAATAAAATAATTATACTTACCAGAAGCAGGAAGCAGAGTGAAGCCTTCATGATGAGGTCTTTGTCTTAACTGCTTGAGATCATTCAACGACTCCTTTATATACAATACGGCTGTATGTATGTTCATGAAACATATGTGTCAACAAATTCTCCGTCTGTATTCAGCTGTAGACTGTTTCAATTGTTAAACGTACGTTAAAGATTCAGACTTTACTTCTACAAGAAGCATCGTATCTTGTTTTAAGGCCGCACTGACAGTATGGGCGAAAATGGGGAGCGGTAGGAACTTTGGCGGAATATTTCAGAAAACGAGGTAAATTTTTAAGAAATTTACGTTAGTATGAAAATAAAGTTGTTGTTTATTAATTTATGATGAAGATTATAAAATTTCATCTTTTTCTGATAAAAAATGAAGCAGTAAAGTGGTTAGAAATGAGAAAATAGGGGTGACTTTAATTTTTTTTCTCTACTTTCTTTTGTTTAAATGGATTTCTACAAAACTATGTTACTTCTCACATCTTGCAGATTATGATGTTTATTTTCCACAGCAAAATTGTTACGTTATAATGAATAAAATGGTTACGAAACAACTCATTTTACGAACATTTCAAAGGTCTTGTGCAGAGGGGCTATTCCGAAATCCCAAGTTCGTATGGCGCCATCCCGCTCACTCAAATACAGCATAACATAAGACCGAGAGGGATAGCACGTTACGAACTTCGATTTTTGGGTTTGGAACTCCTCAGGAAGATTATTTTAGCATTTTATGGCAGCATATCGAAAGCCATGAAATGCATACTGATGACGATGAAAACATAGAATTTACGTACCAACTCCGCTGATAGTGGGGTCATGGACCGCTGACACTTCACTGCCAGTGACGTCACCACTGCCCAAAACTGCAATAAACAAGTTAGTGTTGCAAATAAGTTTCTGTCAAAATTTACATTTTTGCGACAAACTTTTAATATCGACTGTACTTTTCTTTGAACATCCATCAACTACTCACCGAGACGATTCTACAGATTCCAAACGCGGTAGGATTGCATTAGTTTATTACAGAGTTCCCATGATCACCTTCCTGCTCCATCATCAGATCAGCTCGATGGTATCATACTATTGCATTTTTACCGAACTTAACATAAGTATGCCAAATTTTAGCTCAATAGGAAACCGGGAAGTACGTCAAATTTAACTTGCAAGATTCCACCCGAACGAGCATACATTGCAAGTTAAATAAAAGCTTGTAAAAACCAGCTAAGGGCGAACCGGACTAGCGCTCGTATGGTTCCTTACCACTTTTTATTTATTGTTGTATCTCGGGGAGTTTTAATGTGATTGAAGTAGTTTTTTTTATTATTGAGAAATCACTCTATAACATACCACAGACAAAGGTTGTCAAATAGCCTAACAAAGCTAACACGCTGTTCGTCAACTCTAATAAAAAAAGTCGGAGATGAATTCGAGATCAAAATAGTAAACAAATGGGTTGCCGCCATAGAAATGTAACGCAAGCGGTGATTAATAAAATCATTGAAATACTCATAAAAACTACGATATTTAGAGTTGAATAGTACGGGTGTTAAAAATATTTTCTAAGTTAAACAGCAAATATTCTTTTTTTCTATTACATATTTGTGTCAAAGATTGCGTTGAACGTTCCCAAAGACATACTTCAGACCATAAGGCTTAAATCGATTAATGTCATAGCCAGCGGCCATTTTAGTTTATCCGCCAGTCCATTCGTTTCGTTGTCTGACCTTTGTCGAATGTGTTTCTCGTTGTTTGAAGTTTGTTATTGTTGCATTCAAACAAACATTTGGTCAATAAAGGTCTGATATAAAAAAAATAAGATAAAAAAGATGATTTACTCCTGGCACGTTACTTTGACGTTGACAGTTGTATGTTTACATTTTTGAACTCAAATTCGATCTCCGACTTTACTGCCATTATTAAGTTTGAAGGTGTCAACTAATAGGACAGTGTCAGGCACTGGAATATACCTTATTTGTCTTAAAAAGGGTAAAATGGTATATTTAAAAGAATACTTACACGTGGGGGCGCCGAGGCAGATTTGGAAGCAAGCCTGAAATGAAATATAAATCTATGAAATATCATTAAAACGTTATATGTATTTATTTAAACTCTGATGCACAAATCAAAAGTTAGTACAAATGGGGGACTTAATGCCAAATGGCATTCTTTACCAGACAACCATAGGGGCAAACCGAGATACTTGAAAATGGTGCAGTTGGAAACATCATTCAGTAGCGCGAGCGTTAGGACACACAAGCAAATAATAAATTATTATACCTACATACTATAAATATATTCATTTATTATACGGTGAATCGCAAAAAAAGTGTATGTGACAAAGAAATCTTAGTAGGAAATTCAAAAAAATGGTATGAAGAAGAGACTCTTGCGCCATCCTGACTCAAAATATTTGTATGCCTTGTGGCGATACATAGAGATACTATATACACCTACAAACCTATGTTTTCAAATAAATTATTTGACTTTGACTCCACCGTATGAACCTCCAGGTATTATACCTCCAGGTATGAACTCCTGACAAGCAATTGCGTGACCCACTATTGAGGGCAATCGGTTTAGAGAACGTGTTAATTTAACATTACATTAAAAATAATCGTTTAGGGAGGCAAATTGTGTCGCGAACTCCGGCACGGCAGCTGCTAATAGGATTGTTATTAAGATCTAAAGGATAGGCCTTTGGCCAGCAGTGGGACACTGTTACGGGCCAATAAAAAAACACTTTTGTTTCGGAACCCTGTCATTTTTAATGACAGGTAAACCTTTGACGTCTCTGGCGGTACCAAAATATCTCTGGAGTTAAGTACCAAGAAATCGGGCTTCTAATATGATATTTTCCTGTTTATTACGTTTAACAGACATTTTGAACATGAATTGAAAAATAACAATTTTTTAACGTACACCATATGAGGAGGAGGAGAGGAGGTTATCAATTCGGTTGTATGTTTTTTTATGTTTGTTACCTCAGAACTCCGTCATTTACACGACGATTTGGAAAATTATTTTTCTGTTCATGAGTAGGTATATCCAAATTGGTCCCATAAAATTTTGATGAAGATCTGATGCCGGGATCCATGAGGAATCGAAGGAATTCCTCGATTTTTATGAGCGATTTTGGTATATATTACAGTAATTTAAGCATTTGCATTTGAAAATCACCATTTAGTGGAGAAAAACCAATGATGAAGACAGTGTTATTTAATTCGCGAATCGCCAGTCGATTTGGAAAATTATTTTTTCGGTTAAGAGTACGAATCTCCAAGTTGGTCCCATAAAATTTTGGTGATGATCTGATGATGAGATCGATGAGGAATCGAAGGAATTCCTCAAATATTATGGGCACACCTATGGCTATTTCGGTGTTTATTAAGAAGAACAAGGATTTACACTCGAATGTTATCATTTGGTAAAGAGAAACTGATGATGAGGACACAAGCCACCAGTCACTAATAAGGGCTCAACCAGTGTTATTTTATTCACTAATCGCAATATAATTCTTTATCATAAATTGCTTAGAGGCCGAAGTTAGTTAAGATCAGGGTAGCAAAGTGGAACTGATAGTGGAGAACCAGAGAACTCCTTAACGGTTAAGAGTTACAGGATAATTCTTAAGAAATACATGTATTAGAGGTACGTACGTTAAGACTGTTAGTCATATTCTTTATAGTGTGTCTCTGAGGTGGACTCCTTATCATCAAGTCAGGATCTGATGATGGGATCCCAGGGAAATCGAGAGAAACCCTCAAATATTATAGGCAATAACAATGTTTTGTATAAATTTTTCTAAAGTTATTCAGTTATTTTCGTCTGCTTTTCATCATTTAATGATGCTGAGCTGATGATGGAAGGTACAAGTCCTTATTAACGGTCAATAGTTGCGAGAGAATTCTTTAAATATTATGGGTCAGTTGAGACTGTTAGTCGTATTCTTTTTTAACCAGCAAGCTACTGGACTTAACCATTTTGACCTAGCCAATTCTTATCATTTCGATTTTTATTTAAAATCAAATCCTCCTCAATCTTCCCATTCTGGGCTCTAAAAAATACTTTATATCACTACAATCCATCACTAAAAGGCAAAATTTTTTATGCACGGTACGGATCACATTTGAATCACCTTTTGAAGTCGGTGCCAAACCTGAAGTAAATAAATGTAGGTAGTTAATAACTAAAGGCTCGCCGCCGCGGTTCTTAATAGTAATAAATGAATGGTTTAGCACCGACTTAGAAAGGTGATTCAAATGTGATCAGTACCGTAATAATTTTTACATAAAAAAGGAACCGATTTCAAAATAAACTAAAAAGCCAACAAAATAATATTTTCGGTCTAAGTCGGTTCTTTTTTTAATTATTTTTTTTTATTTTTTGCTTTTTAGTGATAGATTTTAGTACTGATATAAAGTATTTTTTAGAGCCCAGAATGGGAAGATTGTGGAAGCACTTTGCACGCATCTCGACTCTTTGGAAGTAAGAAATGTAAAAGTTGGTTAGTTCATTGTACCTTCCATCATCAGCTCAGCATGAAATGATGACAACCAGAGGATGACAACTGATAACTTTAGAAAAATATATACAAAACATTGTTAGTGCCTATAATATTTGAGGGTTTCTCTCGATTTCCCTGGTATTCCATCATCTAATCCTGGCTTGGTGATAAGGAGACTACTTCAGGGACACACTAAAAAGAATATGACTAACAGTCTTAAAGTATTTACCTATAATGGATGATTTTTTTAAGAATTATCCTCTAACTCGTAACTATTAAGAAGTTGTACCTTCCGTCATCAGCGCAGCATGATGAGATCATGACTACCATATGCAAATAATTAAATAGCTTAAGAAAATATATGAAAAACGTTATAAGTGCCTATAAAATTTGAGGATTGCTCTCGATTTCCCTGGGATCCCATCATCAGATCCCAACTTGGTGACAATGGAACCACCTCGGAAGTATATCCTTTCAAATAAAAAAAGATTTTTTTAAATTGGCCCACAATTGGCGGAGTAATCGGTGAACATACATAAAAAAAAATACAAACTATTGAACATATAACCTCCTCCTTTTTGGAAGGCGGTTAAAAAGGAAAAATCGTTATTTAAAGGCATTTTTCACAGCGAAGTAGAAAAGTTGTGGACAGATTTGTGTGGGTCTAAAAGTTGATTCACCCTTATGACGACGAGTCTCAACCAAAGTCTAAGAGACTCTCGCTAGATGGCTGGATCAAGGGTCATACAGAAGGCAATAATCCTGGACACGGCGCGCATTGTCAGGAGGTTCCTCTCTGTGCAGCCCTAACCACCGGTAGCTTGAGCCCTGCCCCGCTGCCGGCGGCCCCCTAGGTTAGATTTTCTATAATGTGTTTATATTTTGTATTAACCTACCTTTGTAAAATAAATAAATAAAATAATTATACTTACCAGAAGCAGGAAGCAGAGTGAAGCCTTCATGATGAGGTCTTTGTCTTAACTGCTTGAGATCATTCAACGACTCCTTTATATACAATACGGCTGTATGTATGTTCATGAAACATATGTGTCAACAAATTCTCCGTCTGTATTCAGCTGTAGACTGTTTCAATTGTTAAACGTACGTTAAAGATTCAGACTTTACTTAGGAATCTGCACGAAATGAAATAAATGACAAAATATCATTTTGTTTTTTGGTATAAAGCGTGAAGCATACGAACTATTTTTTATCATAAGAATATGTAGCTTTAAACATGGCTAGCGGAAGTAAGTCCCTGCAAAAAAAATTAAAAATATATATTTAGTTACTGTCCATATTAAAATAGCCGAAAGTACGTGAAAACAATGAAGTACTTAATATAATCATCAATAAGTTATCTCTAAAACTTTGAACTTTACGGTCACCTACGTGCGGTCAAGGAATTTAATTTGTGTAGGTACCCTTTCGTACCTTGTCATGTGACATTAATATGGAATCTGTATCGGCTTTCATATTGATTTTGACTGTGACAAGGTACGAAATAGTATATAAATTAAATTCCTTGACTGTACAATGATGATCCTACCCCCGCTCCATGTTATCAGTGGAGGTCATTGTCCTGGAGCTGCTACATACAGATAATAATAATAACCATTTTCAGATAGCAAAGATCCATTTGTGTTAGTAATTTAGCTTAAAAAACCGGCCAAGAGCATGTCGGACCATGCTCAATGTAGGGTTCCGCAGCCGTTTATACAAAAAAATCACTACAGAATAACGATGAAAAAAACACGGCACACAAAATAAAATGCGATAAAAAGACACGGCGTCCTTTTGCCGAGAAGCGCAGTTTTTAGGCAATAACTTAAAAACGGTAAGTCCGATCATGTTGAAAAGAAATTTCGTTGGAAGTATTTATAGAGTTTTATATTTGTAATTTTTTTCATATTTTTTGAACATACCGTTCAGAAACTAGAGGTGGGGGCACAATTTTTGCTACTTTCGGAGCGAATATTTCCGAAAATATTTACCAAACCAAAAAATTTGTTTAAAAACGAGCTGGACGCCCTGGATAGGAGGGTCCGTATGCTGCTCACTACACACCGCATGCTACACCCACGCTCGTCAGTAATGAGACTGTACATCCCGCGCAAGTGTGGGGGCCGTGGCTTTTTAAATGCCAAGGACCTCCATAACCGCGAGGTGTGCAGTCTCAGGGAGTATTTCCTAAACAATGAGTGTGGGATACATCGCGATGTAGTGGCAGTAGACAAAGGCCTCACCCCTCTATCCTTGGCAAACGAGAACTGGCGCATATCAACGGTGCTTAGCACTGTAGACCGCAAGGACGTATGGAGGAGTAAAGAGCTACACGGGCGGTTCTACAAGGCCCTTACAGGGCCTGATGTAGATCTGCTCGCGTCGGTGAACTGGCTACGTTTCGGCGATCTCTTCGGGGAAACCGAAGGTTTTGCCTGTGCAATTGCGGACGAAGTTATCATGACGAACAACTACCGGAAGTATATCCTAAAGGACGGTACGGTCGACATTTGTCGGGCATGCCGCCGTCCCGGAGAGTCACTCAGGCATATAATTTCCGGTTGTTCTCATCTTGCTAACGGCGAGTACTTGCACAGACATAACCAAGTAGCCAGGATTATTCACCAGCAACTTGCTATTAAATACGGTCTTGTGGGGTCTGAGGTGCCGTTCTATAAGTACGCACCGATGCCGGTTCTTGAAAATGGCCGTGCCACGCTTTATTGGGATCGATCTATCATCACGGACAGGACTATTGTAGCCAATAAGCCTGATATCGTGCTGGTAGATCGATCTAAGCGCCGGGCAATACTCATCGACATCACCATTCCACATGACGAGAACCTCGTGAAGGCTGAGAAGGACAAACTCGGCAAGTACCTCGACTTGGCTCACGAGGTGACCGCCATGTGGGATGTTGATTCGACGATTATTGTCCCGATAGTGGTTTCGGCAAACGGAGAGTCTCGACGAACATCTTAAGATACTCTCGCTAGATGGCTGGATCAAGGGTCAGATACAGAAGGCAATAATCCAGGACACGGCCCGCATTGTCAGGAGGTTCCTCTCTGTGCAGCCCTAACCACCGGTAGCTTGAGCCCTGCCCCGTTGCCGGCGGCACCCTAGGTTAGGTTTTTTATAATGTGTTTATATTTTGTATTTGCTTTATGTATTTAACTTTTTATATATATATATATTGTAAAAAACCTAGCCTAAGATTTAAAATAAATAAGTAAATAATAATTAAATTGGTGAAAATTCAATGTCAGTGCTCATTTTAATTTATCATTTAAATAATCGTGAACAGTGTAGTGACATTTCGATATTAATAATTGTTTCAATTTTTTAATAAACTTTATGTCAGAAATTTAACATCTTTTTTTCTTTTACCCATCCAATACCACCTCATTTGTGCCTCTTTCTGTCCAACTTTTTCTCTCCATTTTCCGCCAGCACCACATCTCAAATGCCTCAATCCGTTCCCTGTCGCGTTTTAACGATTGATTTTAATTTTTAAAATGATGATTTTATCAATAATATTATACTAAAGTTAAATGATCTGATTAGGTTTTTCTGGGTTTTCCCTAATCCTTGCAATTTTTTTTTAATCATATTGTAAGTCTCCCAGCAAACAATTCTCTCAATGTAACTGACAATTCGAAAGTGCTTGTACCTAGGCCTACTTGAATGAAGCATTGACTTGATTAGATTTGTGTCAGGATCCATGTCTCGCAGCCATTTAAATAAACGTATCCGGATAGATTTGTCAATTTTCGATTTGAATAAGTATTTCTGACTGTGAAAGGCGTTTTTGGCTATTGCTATTCTAGCTTTAATATAATACTAGAAGGCGCCCGCAACTTCATTCGGTGGAGAAAAAGTCATAACCCTTCGTTTTTTCTTCAGCGTAGTCGGGTAAAAAGTATCCTATAACCATCTGGAGATACCCAGCTACCCGTGTACCAAAAATAGTTGAAATACGTTTAGCCGATTTTGCGTGATGAAGCCACAACGACACATACAAACATACATAAAATCCAAAAAAAATATTTTTCGTTTTAGTGGACTCCAAATAGTCCGTAACAATCATTTTTTTGAAAATATCTTCAATGTACAGACATTTCATTTTTATTTATTACTTTATTGCACAATACATACTGTTAAAAATGGCGGACTTAATGCCTTAAGGCATTCTCTACCATTCAACCATAGGGCCAAACAGAAACTAGTAGTTAGTGCAGGATCATTACTGTTGAGAATACAAAAAAAAGTAAAGAAAAGAGACACAAATCAACAAGTCAATATGGGGATATATACGTATAAATATTTATATACATACACACATATTACATTTAAAATACAAATAGATAAATACAATACAATTATAAAATATATATGTACCCTTACACCTGCAAAACATCACACAGACAATCAATCTTGAGATTTATTGAAGAGATGATTGCGCAACATGCGCATGAAAGAGAAAATGCTCTGAGCTTGCCTATTTACAACTTTATAATAGTATAGATATTAATGTACATAATTATGTCGCGCATCTTGACTCCTCTGTTATGAATGAAACTACCACGATATTTAAATTATTGGACTTGTTCTGAAACAGTGTTATTTATTTTAACTTCATATGTAACTCTTTGTATTTTGGATATTACTAGTTTCTTGGTTTTATTTAAATTTATTTCAGTCAAAGTCTTGAAAAACAGAGTTCGTTATAATATTTTCTTTTGTTTCCGCGATTATTACTCATTGAAATAAAACAATTTAACGGATTATATCGCGTATATTATCTCATTTTAGTTCCCGACGTTTCGGAAGCTTTCCAGCTTTCCATGGTCACGGGAGGACTGAGAAAAGATGTATTTTCCTCTGTCAAAGTTACAATTTGTGCAAACTACCCATTTTTTTTGAAAAAACACAAATAAAGGTGTACATACATGTGCCAGAAGGGCTTAATTATTTTATTCTAATAATTTACCAAGCAGCATTTCACAAATGAGGCGTACTGAGGAGAAAAGAAACGCTGCAAAGAAAAACTCCCAGGCTACCTCATTACTAATTATAACATTAAAAAAAAAAAAAAAAAAAAATACAGAGACTATTAAACTACTTTTAAACAGATAAGATATTTTACACCGTTCGGAAATTAAGGTTTTGCAGTCCTGTGTCTCGCTTTTTCCTTGATGAGATGTATTACAGGATCCCAAGCTGGTGGTAGTGACAATCCATCTTCTCTATTGAAATTAGGATGCTTTTTAATCTCAATAGCCTCGCGTAGCATCCTGGGAAAATATCATTTTTCTTTGGCAAGGATAGAAGGTTTATCAAACTTAATTGAGTGGTTTGGTTTGTCAATGACATGTTCACAGACTGCAGACCTATTACACCGACGGTGCTTGACATCTGCTATGTGCTCCTTCACCCGGGTTGATACACTGCGTTTCATTTGACCAATGTATGAAAGACCACACTCGCAGTCCAGCTTATAAATGCCTGCACTCTGCAAAGGGGTGCTACTCTTCACGGGTCTAAGGTATTGGACACCTTCTTCAACGGCTTGAAATATGTTTTTATAGAAGGACGCTTCAAGACAACGACAATATAGCAGTTTTAGCAGAAAATAGCCAGCAATTAGAGATACTTATTAACAGAGTTCGTTATGTTAATAAGTATCTCTAATTGCTGGCTATATTCTGCTAAAACTGCTATGTTGTCGTCTGCAAATCTGATGAATGTGATTCTAATGCCGGTAGATTTATTGCCTTCTGTTTCTATAAATAAATAATAATAAATATTACGGGACAATTTTACACAAATCGTTCTAGTCCCATGGTAAGCTCAATAAGGCTCGTGTTATGGGTACTAGACGACGATATATTTAATAGATATATTACTTATATACATAGAAAACATCCAAGACTCAGGAATTTGGGACTCAGGAATTTCTTACCGGGATTTGAACCCAGTACCTCGGCTTCGCAGGCAACGTTACTCCCACTGAGCCAAACCGGTCGTCTAAATAAGTTAAATATTTTCGGCAGGAGCGGCCTTACCCATTGCCAGGCTCAGGGCGTGTAGATCTTTGCGAGGCCCTTGTCTTTGTGGTGTGTCATTTACAAAAAATGCAAGCGTAAGGCGTGAAATTCAAATAAACCGTATTAATTGTAGTTGCTAATATTCTCTACATGGGTTGTTGCGCGAGTGCGCGAGGCCCCTGCAAGAGCGAGGCCTCGGGCGGGTGTCCTGCTTGCCACCCCCAAAGGCCGCCCCTGATTTGCCGCGAGAGTGAGCAACCCTGTCTGAATCCTTGGTGGACCTAACGCTTGAATGATAGTTTTCTGCTATAGTACAATCCATATATTATCCTCCTGTCTCGGTAATCAAGTCCTGCGTTTCAAAGCATTGGTCATTATTTTTAGTTAACTTTATCAATCGCTTTTTCTAGGCGTTTGATAAAGTTAACTTTTTTTATAAAGAAAACAGTAATGGATAGAATTTAAAATTTATTTTAATACTGCATAAAAATAAATATGTATAATTCAGCTGAAACTAAAATAAAACAAACGTATTCTAAGCTAAATAAATCAATCCTAAAATGTACAAATCCTCCAAAAGTCAACCTAACCTTACTTAAAAGAGCCCACCCTGTATTGTACCTGGCTCAAAGGTGCCCATAATGCCGGCAGCGTTTCCTCGCTGAATGGCTATGGAGACCTGTTGAGCCAGTTATGACCCAGAGCGGGGATCGCCACCCCTGTTTCGTATTCGCCGGCCGAGTTCTTTAAGAAGCTCGCGAGCTTCGTAACCCCAAGGTCCCGCTGTTTCAACGGCGACCGGCACAAAATCGTATGCTGACTCCAATGCAGAATATTTGGAGTGCTTCATCTTTGCAGCATGTTCTGCAGCGGAGCTAGCACACCGCAAAGTTTGTCTCAAATGGGATACAGCGAACGTGCTAACGCATGTTGCATCCCATAAGAGGCACCATTCTCCTCCACCATAATTCCACATCGACAACGGTAGGCCTCACACACCCTCGTATACCCAACCTTAATGCCACTGCTATTCTAAGGGAATCGTTGTCTAGCAGGGTGCCTAGTTGAGGTGAAGGCAGAGCGTGCAACCAAGCTCCTGCTTCTGGTTGTGCGAGGGCTTTAAAGCGCGCCAGATCAGCTCCCGATGCACCTTCCACCAATGAGACGTAGGCTCGTTTGCTGTACAATTCATCCCATTGTCTTTGCATGATTGGGTTTTCAGGGCGGTCATCTCCAGGAAAAAATGCTGACCACCTCGCCAGGACCTCTGTGAGGAAGGGAACTGGGACGTTGTCACCATTAAGACATAATATAGTGACAAGATCCCTCGTTCCATGAGAGGATGCAAGGAAAGCAATAAGTCCTACATCTTCGAGGCGGCGTGTACCCAGCCCACCATAGCGTATGGGGAGTGCAGCCTGTATCCACTGGGTCTGATCCAACTCTACATTAAGCAACAATTCTAAAGACGATTTCAATGCTACGTCAATTTCCTTCACTTCGCTCATGAATAACCACGAAGGAGTGGTTCTGAGTATATAGGTCATGCGGGGTGTTGCAAAACAATTACGTAGTAGTGTCAGTGACACATGGGACGACATTTTGGTTAGATGTTCACGGACTGCTAACAAGCAATCCTTTTTGGCATGCAAGGCAGCCCTGACTCCATCAGGAAAGATAGGAGCACCTAGTAACGAGAATGTTGCCTTATCTATTGTCCTGATTCTCGGTAGCAGATCTTTTAATATCGCTAACGATGAATCTGTTATAGGGCCGCAGGCGTAGAGCTCGCATTTAGCCGGATTGATATCTAAACCCACCTCTTTTAGCACAGGAATTAGCCGCTTTAGGTCCTCGATTATTGTCTCGGGTCTTCCACCAATGGTACCATCATCAAGGTACCACACGTTGAGAGGTGAATTCATTGTGATAATCGCCTTTTGTATGGCTAAACAGAAAACTAAAGGACCCAAAGGATCGCCTTGCTGAGCTCCAACTTTAGATGAAATTAAATGTTCTTTAAGGTAAAGATTACTAGTGGCTGAATAACACTGGTACAAAAAGGGATATAGAGATGGTACATTATCTTAAACTTTATTCAGTAAAATATCCCTCTCAACACTGTTAAAAACATTTTTTTAAATCTATTTTGACAACAACTGAATCTTCATTATCATGCGTCAGAACAAAAGGCCTGGTGGCGTGTATTGCCGCCTCGCAACCTTTAGCTGTACCAAAACCAGCTTGCTGTGGTTGAAGGTACTCTGACATGGCGTCTCTAACGGCGTGACAACCTAGCTTTCCAACAAGGCGACGAATTGTATTGCCCACAGCTATCGGCCTTACACTACCATCTTTCTTCAAAAGAGCACATAGTGATGCACCGTAAAGAAAAGGCCTCACCTGCAAATTGAGCATACCCTTTTACAAAAAATTGCACAGCTTGGCGAGGGATTCCAACAGTGCTACCCGCAGAGGTGAATATGAGCTCTTTAAGGTGTTGAGGGCGTAAACCATCTAGTCCGGACGCGGAACCATTGTAAAAAGAACCTATGGCATAGGCTACCTGGCCGGGGGTCACAGAAAGAAAAGCGCTATTTCGGTCTGGCTCTGGAAGGAAAACCAATGATCTGGAAGGTGATGGATGCTTCTCGTGTAAGGTTCTCAATGTTTCATTATTAGAAGGTGCAAGTGATGAGTCAGATAAAAGACGACGAACAGCTCCCCTTAAGTGGATGGATAGAATTAAACCAATTAAACCCCATTATTACTGAGATTAAGACTAGGGTCAAATGACATATTTCTTTCTGCCTATATCAAATTTGACACCTTTATCAAACCTTTATCATGGGATATGATTCAATTTTCTTCGTTATGTAAGCTGGACAATAGTCATGATGACAAAATATTAATAAATAGTCCGTCACGTAGATTAATAAAAATAATTGGAGACGTATTTTTTTTACGTAGCCAAGAATTAAAGGCGATACATTAAGTCAAAAGATCGCGTAACTCCTAGGTACAAATTTTACCTAAAAGTGACGTCACGAGCCCCCACTCCTAAACTTTAATGTGATTTATCTGAGTATTTCTTATTTTATAAGAAAAAGCCAAAAATTCGTGTCCAATATATTTTTTTGGGTAGGGGTCGGGTTGCATAAAGTTTAAAGTCATATTTTTGATAGGCACATGTGGATTCGTCATATTCGTCATTACGCATAACTGTAAATAGTCATAAATTTATGCGCATAACGTTTTTAATCATAATGTTTAAGAACATAGTGTGTAATGGGCATAAATTTGATGCACATAAAATGATTTAAGCATACTTTGTAATGGCCATAAATTGTGACTGTTTTTGGGAAAAGGTCCCACTTTGTCGATATGGAGTTATGAGTAGTTACTAATACTACAGATCATACGCTATCTTTTGCTGAAAGATGTACGTCTGTAGGTGCTATAGTTATTTTTTTTTAATTCTTCAAATTTGCAAAAGTGAAAAAGCGACAATTGAGAAAACGTTGGTTAAAGTTTGGGACGGCACTCAACACACTTGTACTTTGAAGTTATGGAGTGGTTAGTACCAAATGAATTGGCATACATTAAAGATTTCAAATTAGTCAAAATCATATATGTAACCTTAGTAGTTTGTAAGTTACGGAGGCTTGAACATAAAAAGAGATCGAAAATATGTCAATCCTGAATATGGGTTTATTTTCTATATTTATAACATGACACGCAGATTTATCATTAAAGTTGTATTTAGAAATGTATTCTCATGCTAAAAAAGATAGACATAATTCTATGGATCCCTTTAGTTAGTTATTATTTCAAAAAGTTAAGAAAAACTTAATAAAATAAAAAAAATAAAAATTAAAAGTACAGCATAAAAAAATACAAATGACAAGTGTATTTTAATATATAACATGAGATTACTTAAAAAACATACTTATCTAGCATAAAAAGTATTAATATCAAATTCTAAGTACTTTTTTATGCATTATAAAGTTTAGTGATTTTCTATAGGTAGCGTCCCACTTTGTCGATTTACTAAACTTTAGTGCTTGTTCAGTGAAAAGTATGTGTTTGGTATATGTATCCCATTTTATGTATGAGATAAAGGTGGGTTATTGTTAATCTAATAGTCATTGATACTAATTTATTTATTTTATTTATTTATTTACATGGAGATCCAACAGCTTAAAATATGTTAGTAGTAACTTAAATAGTAATAGCGAGCCAATTACGGGATCTCACTTGTAGCACCATGGTAGCACTAATGTCGTTTGTTTCATATTTTTTTATTGAATTTGAACGGAATTTATTTCCGACTCAAGTTTAGTGTCCCACTTTGACGGTTTGGTTCCGTTCGTATGGACATACGCTAAAAAATTACTACAAGTATAAAATCAGCTTTTAAAACATATGTGTAATGTTTTTCGAGTTAGTATTTATATAAATATTTTCTTCTGTTTCCGCGATTATTACTCATTGAAATAAAACAATTTAATGGTCCTCCCGTGACCATGGAAAGCTGGAAAGCTTCCGAAACGTCGGGAACTAAAATGAGATAATATACGCGATATAATCCGTTAAATTGTTTTATTTCAATTTATATAAATGTTATTTTATATCTATCGGTTAATTATATTTTTTTAAATAATACTATTTTTTTATATAATAATTATTTAGCGGAATCATCGATAAAAAAGTCCATTATCGATGGTTACCCAACCCTACTATTCATATTTCGTATTTTTCTTGTCTCCTGCTCAAAAAGTACGTCATATTAGCTTCGTGAAGCAGTTATGTTTATGTATGCACAACTAAATATGTAGGAACATGTAATTATATCTACAGTTCCATACTCCAAAAGTAGGTATGTAAAGTATATTTACATAATATTGACATTTTACAATATTTTTTTGAACACCACATTGTGAGTCTTCCCGGTGGGCATCAGCACAAACAGCTCCGTGCAGCTGGGGACGCGCGAGCGCGCCACGTAGAGCTACCCGCGCGAGAAGCAGCCCGTGCGCAGGACCACGCCAGCGGCGCGCAGCGTCTGCCCCTGCGACTTGTTGATGGTCATGGTGAAGCAGACGTTCACGGGGAACTGTAGGCGCTTGAAGCGGAGCGGGAAGTTGCTAGGAATGAGAAGGGTGCAGGGGATGAACACGGCTTCTCGGGCGCCGCACCCAATCGGGATTTGCGCCTCGATGAGGTTTCACTGCAGCTGCACTACTTTTAGCCTAGTTCCGCTGCATAATTTTGGAGGTGACAAATTCCGAACAAGCATGATCGGAACTCCAATTTTCAGGGTTAATGTGTGTGCTGGGAGTCCTGAAGCGCTCAATGAGTTTAGGAACTCCATCAAGTATGTTGTGACGAAGCGTTTATCCAAGACAGTGTTAATGGAATTATATGCTGCCTGTTCACCTTCCATTTCCGCCAATATCCGCGCATTAAACGGCTCTCTCACAAACCGAAGAGTTCTCACGTCGAGTCACCTGAGCAGGTCTCCGTATACTCTGCGAATATGGTCTTCAACGGACAGAACGATCTTGCATAACGTCTCTGGTAATCAAATCAGGCCGTTGGTTTCCTCCAGAAGTCCGTCTCCAACCTGAAGCAGTACCTGGGCAAATTCTTGCACATGTGAGACTCCTCCTTGTTGATACTACTGAGCCACTTATCTCGTATTTTGTTGTATTATTAAATCAATTATATTCAATTAAATTTGTTGAAATCCGTAGCCTCTCTTCTAAACTTAGAGTTAATTTGGCAAAATGCCAAGGTATTAAGTTTAGCGCCACCTGTTAGTTTAGCAAGGTACTCAATAGTAGTTGTCGGCTCGTGTAGCACATATTTGAGAAAAGTTTGCACCTTCTTCTTCATCTTTAAGTAGCGCCATAAGATTCAGGAGCAAACTTAATTTAATCAAGTGTAGTGGCTACTCCCCCTTTTAAGGGTTGAATTTTTATAGCTTATAACCTGGCCGGGAATTTGTCGACAGATTAGTAAAGTTTGCATCAAAATCTGCTCAGCTGTTTTCCCGTGATGCGCGTACAAATAAACAGACAAACAGATAAACAGACAAACACGCGAAAATTCTAAAAACTGTTGGAACGTGTTCTGTTATCGATTTTAAGTATCCCCGGCCATTTTTTTTCGGATATCTTCCATGTACAGACTTCTGACCCTCTTCAGCTTTATTATATGTACAACTGTTCTATCAGTTTTCACTGAAAGTCGATTTTCGGTAGGTTTTGCCATATTTCACTAAACTCCGAAACTAGAATCGACAAAGTGGGACGTTTTACTAAACTCCCTCACAATTGGTTACTCATAAAACAATGTAATACATCCATATCCATACTAATATTATAAATGCGAAAGTGTGTCTGTCTGACTGTCTGTCTGTCTGTCTGTTACCTCTTCACGCTTAAACCGCTGAAACGATTTGGATGAAATTTGGTATGGAGATAGTTCGAGTCCCGGGGAAGGACATAGGCTACTTTTTATCCCGGAAAAATACCCTTATCCGCGATAAACGAATTTAATACAGGGCCAGATTTAGGGGAGGGCATCCGGGGCTAGGGCCCTGGGCCGCCACAAAAGAGGGCCCCCCACAATAGACTTCATAGCAAGTACAGAGCGATACTGAATTCTGCTCAACAAATTATCGGAGAAAAAGGGGCGGCCAGTTTTACATCTTGAAAACCTTAGCGAAGATTGGACAAAACCGTCTCTCGAAGCTTTCTCTCCAGCACTCTTAGCACAACTGTGATACGCGACTAAGATGCTCTGTCTCATTCCTTTCAATACAGTGCGAGTAAGACGGGTGATGGTATGTCGCGCGACAAATGAAGTCGCGTAGAGTTGTGCTAGACTGGCTGAGCATTGAAAGTGATTTACTCGGAGAACAAAGTATAATAAAGAGTACTACGTACAGTGTGGACACCCCCTGAAAGTGCCGCCCACCCGCGCTCGGTTGCCTCGCAGTTACCGGCTGAGGTAACTGAACTGTGAGCGGGAAGAGCGTGGGTGGCCGGAGCTTACGGGCGGCGGGCGGCGGGCGGCAGGGAGTGTCCACAGTGAGCCGAGAGCTTGATTTGAAATCTGCAGCTGGCGGGAAGCAAGGCCCCTCGAGCAGTCCGCAGTCCCTCTCCTGCCCGGGGAGCGTAGTCGCTCGACCTGCCTCGCCGTGGCAAGGGCGGCAAAATGAACGCCGCTGTTGTAGGAACTGAATCCCGGAAAGCCCAAGGAGTATCACAGCCCGCGGTGCCTCCTTTCTTCACTCCGTGATGAGTCCGTTTTTCTTCTCAGCCAGTGAGAGGTGCTAGTTTTTAACACACTTTACCGCCGGGGGCTGAAGGATGGTATTGCGATCGCGCGTCCGTGCCTACAGAAACACGGGAGTCATCATGCCTATTATACTTGTTGGTGTATTTCAATTTTTTTTTAATTATTATTTATAAATTTGATTTAATTTTATAATTACATGTTTCTGTATTTCTGTGTATGTGAGGTGTACAATCATAGTAGATTGTTTGACAAGGGGCTAAAATAAGCCATTATGACACGAAGTGATTATTTGGACGAGCTCACAAGGTGAGCGAGGACAAATACGTCTAAGTGTCATAATGGCTTTTAGCCACGTGTTAAACACTCTGCTTTTCACCTCGACTGACGTCACTGACGAACACTGACGTCAATTTGATGATAAATTGCATATTGATTTAGCTTACATTTATATTTAACGGACGCCAAAAACGGAGGTTTTATGTTCCACTGTATGTATTTTTTTTAATGTGTGTTTGCCGATTTCTCTGTCAATTGTGGGTCGAATTTCAAATTCCTGAGGCGATTCTATTGTCACCAAATCAGGATTGGATTATGGATTTTTTTTATGTATTTAACCTCAGAATCAGAATTCCGTTATTTATGTACCGAATCTCTTTTTTTTTGTTTGAATGGAAGTGCATCCAGATTGATCCCATTTAATTTTAGTGAAGATCTGATAATAGAATCCAGGAGGAATTGAAGGAACTCCTCAAATATTGTAGGCATACATATGATACATACCTGATTTTGGTATTTTAAAAAACATAATACGGATTTGCATTCAGAAAGTGTAAATTGGCGAAGTGGAACTGACGAAGAAGATCACAAAGGCGACCGGAACTACTCAATAATAAGTGATTTACAGGTAGGGTTGCCAGATGGCCGGTATTTAAGCGTACAGTCCGTTATTTTCGAGGCCTGTCCGGTAAAAAATGAATGGTCATACCGGACAGAACAATGTCCGGTATTTTGAAGAAAGTCGGTACTACTGGTCACAAGCGCCTACAAAAGTAGGCATATGAAATCCCTCTAACGCAAAATTCGCGCGCGCTCCTCGCTCGCAGCACTGTCTGTATGTGCGTTTGGGGGCTCTCACTTCACCACTGTATACCCTTTTCACTCACTCGTACTTGCTGCCTGCGTCTTTAGTATTTTTTACCTGGCAACCCTATTTACAGGTGGCGATAAGATATCGCGTTTAAGATAACTAAGTGACTTCATCGTCGTGATTTTAAATGGTTCTGATGGAAATGGTACCACCGAACTGATATGATGATGGAGTCGGGAGATGGGCATCGGATGTCCTTAATAAAAATATCCTAGCCATGTTTGGGCTTTTTGAAATCGTCACGCGATGTACTTTTACAGAACAATTCACAAAATAAGTTTTTTTTAACGAAAACTAAAAACCGATCCAAAAAACTGCAAAGAAGTAAAAAGTAAAGGAATGTAATTATTGAAATAAAACAATTTAACGGATTATATCGCGTATATTATCGCATTTTAGTTCCCGACGTTTTAATTAATTAGTCAATACAATTAAAGTCGAATTAGCAATAAAAAAAATAGTTTTGTCGAATTAAACAAAACTTGAATAACTTTTGCTTCTCTACAAAAATGTTTCCCTTTACTAAAATGGTGACGATTTTTTTCCCAAATTAGATGACTTTAGTGAGTGGTAGCTGTCACTTTGATGTCTGGCAATAGCGACGGGAACTTGACAACATATGTCACAACGTCGCGATGAAAAAAGGTTCTTACATATTCAAAACTAAGCCGGATTTGACTGGAGTTCATTAACACATGTTACTCTTAATGACCTAAAGAATGTTTGAAAGGTTTCTTTCGAATTTCTCGCGCGCACGTTGTTAACGGCCTGCATCGTCATTCGTAAACCACGCCCCAAACGCGGAGCCAGCCAATAAGCGTAATTTGTCATAAGGGACGCATTTATTGCCCTCGCACATCAAAGAAAGAGAAAGCTAATACACATGCTTGGGGTTTTTGCAGTAAGCGCCAGATGTAAAAGTATTATGTTTTGTTAACATTTAAGTTAGTGACGTACATAAAGGGAAGAATGACATTTTTACATAATTTAGCCGTTTATTAATCTGTCGTTTGTACATACTAGACAAAAAACGAAAAACGAAGACGCGTTTTTGGCTAACTTTTCTATCGAGGAAATTTTAAGCAAACATGTTTCCGCGTTAGGCGCTGAATATGTTATATAGTCAAAAAACACATATCTGAAAACCAGCCTGTATCATTTACTACATTTGACAAAAATCTAACAAATAAATAGGTTAAATTTTCGATGCACCCCCTTAATGAGCCAATCAATCATATTTTCTAATGTCTCCGCGATTATTACTCATTTAAATACAATAATTTCACGGATTATATCGCGTATATTATCTCATTTGAGTTCCCGACGTTTCGGAAGCTTTTCAGCTTTCCATGGTCACGGGTGTACTGATGGTGATGGTAAATCTTATCCACCCCTCCTTTTATTTAAATGAGCCAATTAATGTTTCTTTGGAGTTGGTGTCAACCGTGTGCCGCTTACTGAAATCGTCAATTTGCCAATTTCTGGGTGGCGTCGACTAACAAAGAAGTCGGTGAACTTAATAAACAGATATACACAGACAAAGAAAAAAAAGGAAATAGAACCTCCTCCGTTTTTGTCGTCGGTTAAAAATACGCGTTTTATCACCAAATTGACGTCAGTGTCCAAAATTTGGGATATTTGTTCAAGTGTGTCGAATTTAAGAACGCACGTAGATACAGACAATTTACTGTCATTGTGACAAATGGAAAATCGAAAACGCGAAATTATAATATTAAATCAGAAAAGTTATAATTTGAAATACACCGACAAGGGTAATTGTTTACCCTAGATAACGACGAAAAGGGTGGTCGTTATGTCGCAAATCATAAGCCATGTTAAAATTGTCAAATTTGATAATAGGATAGAATAGAAATAATGTAATTTGACCTTTTCTGAAATTACTCCTGAACCTATGAAGATTTTGAACAGTTAAGAGTCGCGCTCAAGTTCGGCCGAATTTCACCTTCCCATACAAACGGAGTTTCGTTCTCATTCTAAAACTACGTCTTGGATTGTAACGAAACTTTGCATATACAATGACATGATGTATATCTAGGCTTGTAGCTAGTTTATAAAACAAACGAAATGCAGGAAAAACACGTTTTGTATGAAAAAATTAAATCCACTGTATTTTTTTTTACTATGGTATCTGAAGCTATATAAACTAATTACAGACCTGCATATACCTTAAGTTATTCTAAGTACAAAGTTTCATAGCAAACTAGCTAGTTGTTTTAAAATGCGAGCGTAACTACGTTTGTATGTAGAACCGAGCTTGAGGGCGACTCTTAAGACTCTCAAACACAAATTGTATTTTTTACCGTCAAAAAATACTAAAAAATTTAATTAATGAATTAAATATTAAGGGACTATTTTTGTAGGAGAATCGAATCCGGCAATCGAACCACCCCGAACGCAAGCGTGACGTCATAACCGGTCAGGCTTGGGCGCGGCCGTCGGAGCACTTATTGCTTTGGAACTCACCGCGAGCGGACATGTCTGTTCG
The DNA here is from genome assembly GCA_905404275.2 of Hedya salicella. Lineage (NCBI taxonomy): Eukaryota > Metazoa > Arthropoda > Insecta > Lepidoptera > Tortricidae > Hedya > Hedya salicella. The sequence goes on from FR990120.1 coordinate 7,907,204, forward strand.
GCCTGACCTCCTTGTGATTTTTTTTTGTCGATTATTGTGAACCAAGCCTATCATCAAGTAAACAAAATTAAGTGATTTCTAGTTGTTTTATTATTGCTTGAGGCTACTCATAATGGAGAACTCCGAAGCAAATACAAGCCCACCCAGGCCAACTTTCAATCTTCATCATCATCATCATTTCAGCCGTAGGACGTCCACTGCTGGACAAAGGCCTCCTCAATTGATTTCCACATGGGCCGGATAGAGGCGACCCGCATCCAGCGAGCCCCTAACCAGGTCGCGCTTGCCGGTACGCGGTCTCCACTCTAGAACCTTTCTGCCCCAACGGCCCTCGGTTCTTCGAACTATGTGCCCTGCCCATTGTCACTTCAGTTTGCTTACCCTGTATGCTATGTGGGTGGCCTTGGTTCGTCTACGGATCTCCTCATTACTGATTCGATCTCGTAGAGAAATACCGAGCATAGCCCTTTCCATAGCTCGCTGAGTAACTCTTTCAAACTTACTATGACATATAATACTAGAAGGTGCCCGTAACTTCGTTCGCGGAGGAAGAAAGTCATCACTCCTTTTTTTTTCTTCAACGTAGTCGGGTAAAAAGTTACTATAGCCATCTGGAGATACCAAGCTACCCGTGTACCAAAAATAGTTGAAATCCGTTTAGCCGATTTTGCGTGATGAACTAGATCGTTTGGGACTAGATCGATTTGTGTAAGATTGTCCCTGTGTTATTTATTTATTATATTACATAAGGACAGAATACATTTACCTAGAGCTAACATCAACCTATTTAAAAATAATTCCTACTGTATGGCAATTCAGATTTATAACAAACTCCCAAAAGACATAAAAGATTGCCATCCAAGGTTATTTAAAAGTATGCTCAGTAAGTGGCTTCTGTCTAGGTGTTTCTATTCCGTTAAGAAATTTATGACTGGCAATAATAATTAGCAATAATAATTCACAAACACCTCAACATTTAATTTCTTTTTATGTCAGAATTAATTTTAAGTTTTTTATTATTTTATTCTTTTCTCTGCAACAATTTATCAGTAATTGAAGATCAAACGAACTTACCTAAAGTGAAGTTCGATCACAATTATGTGAGCAGCTTCATTCGACGCGATTTACAAGTTCACATGTTGTAGCAGCACTCCCAAGCATCAGCCTAGCACGGATATGTTTAAAGTTAAAAACTGGCAACACTGAGCTGCGTCCCCACCACCACTCTCTCCACCCCAGATCCGGCCCCCGCACGCGGGACCTTTCCATTGCTCATTTAGTTTAAAGATCTTTTATTTTATATTTGTGCAAAACATTAGAGGGATGGGTAGGCAACTAAAATATTATTATCAATAAAAAGGGAGGGTGTATCTAAATCGCGTCGAATGAAGCTGCTCACATAATTGTGATCGAACTTCACTTTAGGTAAGTTCGTTTGATCTTCAATTATGCTTCGCAGCTTCATTCTTAGCGATTTACAAGTTCACATGTTGTAGGATGTTCAGAGTCTACAAATATAAAATAAACCAAGAAAACTTTGAATGAAAAAGTAAATGTTTTCTGTAGTACATATTTATTTTAATAAGAAATGTAGAATAATTTACAATTATTTGGGTAAGCACATCATAATCATTATTATATCAATAGAATTAATCACTTTCTAAATCTATAGGTCTATTTCCTACAGATAATATACTGCGTGCAAAATTGTCTTCAACAATATGTCTTTTATAGAATCTAGCAAATGTTGCAGAGGATTTCGTCCAGCCTGCAGTATTTCGTATGGTCTCGATACTAACACCAAGATTATTCGCTGTAGAAGTAGCTGAATGGCGAGTGCTATGAGCACTGAATACAGATACATCTACACCACTTTTTTGAAGAACGTCTTTTATCCAATGACTGAGCCTCTGCGATGATAATTCTTTGTGCGGTTTTTTATAACTAATAAATAAATGATCATTATTACTATCTCGCAATGTCTTCGTTTTATTTATATAATCTAATAAACATCTAGCGGGGCAAATACTAGGATTCTCATTATAGTATGGTAACTTCAAAATCGGCTGGAAAGAATTAGGGCGAGAGGTCTTTATAATGTCAGGAATCTTGATAGTAATTAAATTGGGGTCATTAGAATTAATGTTTGATAATTTTATCAATGAATATGTCTGGACTCTATGTGCCGTTACTAGAGCTAGTAATGACAACGTCTTCTTCGAGAGAGTTTCCAGATTGAGGCTAGGATGTGGCCATTGTCGAGATACGTAATCTAAGACAATGCTAGGATCCCATGTGATGCTATATTTAGGTTGTGTGGGCCTCAACCTGAAAACTCCCTTCATAAACCTCTTCAGCCTATGGTCATTGATTAGGTTGGGGAATAAAAGGGATAAGGCAGATTTGTATGAATTGATTGTTCCGTATTTGGCACCTCTTTCAAACATATGTGAAAGGAAATCTAAGATAATAGGCACTGATTCCTTAGAAAAATCATGATTATTTTGTTTACAATATTCAACCCATGGTTTGAAACAACTATCATATTGTTTATATGTATTATTAGATAAAGAATTGATCATGACGTTAACCGTTCGATCTGACAGCGACATCTTCAGATACGCCTGCCTGACAGCTTCGCGGCTACTAATCTGAGCGTCCTGTGCAGGTTGTGTGTTAACCTGAAAGGTGAAGTCAACAGGTTAACGTTAGGATCAAAAAATATACAATCAGAACAAGTTAATTTCCTAAATAAGGGAAACCATGCTTGAGTTGGCCAGTAAGGAACAACAACAACTCCTTCGGCATTATCAGAAATAATTTTCCTCAACACCTTCAATATTAAAACAAAGGGCGGAAAAGCATAAAAATGTAAGTCTTTCCAGGATACTGTGAAGGCGTCAACGACCCATGCGTCGGGGTCGCACTTCCAAGTCACATATTTATTACATTTAGCGTTTGAACGACTAGCAAATAAATCTACATCAAATTCACCAAACACCTCCTTTAATTTATTAAATGCATAATCTGCTAGTTCCCATTCAGTATCCTGGAACTTCTTACGAGACAGAGAATCTGCTTCGGTATTATCTCTGGTATTAATATATGATGCAAATATGTATATATTCCGACATTCACACCACTGCCAAATATCTTTGGTAATTTTATTTAAATGTGGGTATTGCACACTACCCATACGATTTATGCACGATATCGCTGTCGTGTTATCTATACGTAAAAGAATATCTACATTTGACAAATCCTTTGCAAACGATTTTAAACCCAGAAAGGCAGCGTTCAATTCTAATTCATTAATGTGTAAACACGACTCATTTCGTTTCCAATAACCATGTACTTTGTTTTTATCACAAAATGCCCCCCAGCCCGTAAGGGAAGCATCACAAAATATTTCGAGATCATATGTGTTGAATTTTAAGGGAAAATAGGCATTGTTTATATGATCTATCCACCAATGCAAATCTGACCGTATATTACAAGGTACCGCAATAATCTGTTCGTAACTAGGATTGTTGATTAAAAATAAATATTTGTGATACTCTAATTGTTTCGTGTACAGCCATGAATATCGGATTGCGGGACAAACGGAGGTTAGTAATCCGATTAATCTAGCAAACTCACGAAGGGTACACCTCTGTGTATTCAAAAACCTTTGCAAATTGTTTTTAATTTTCACAGCTTTATCTGAAGGTAGTTTTAGAAACATACGTTGAGAATCATACACAAATCCTAGAAATTGACATTGTTGATGTGGTTCTAACGAACTCTTTTCTTTATTTATAATAAATCCTAGTGACCTTAATAACTCAATAGTTTGGTTAACGTTATTTTTACAATCGTCATATGTTTGTCCGAAACACAATATGTCGTCTAAGTATATTACAGATAAAAAGTTCTTGGATCTCATTTGTTCTATTACTGGTTTTAATAATTTAGTAAACACATATGGTGATGTACATAAGCCGTTAGGTAAACATATGAATTCAAAGAGATGATCATTTAGTTTGAAACGTAAGTACTTTCTATGTAGTTTATTGACGTTAACAAGAAAATAAGCGTCTTTAAGGTCAATGGTAGCCATATAACAATTAGAGGTTATTAATTTACAAGCAGTGCGATAATCTTCCATCTTGAAGTGTTGAGTAGTTATAAACTTATTGAGATTTTTTAGATTAAGAATAAATCTTTTTTCTCCATTACTTTTTGGGACTAGAAAGACACTGGATATGAACTGAGAATTGTCCGGTTTGCATTCTCGAATCGCTCCAATGGATAATAGTTTCTTAATAGCTTTGTCAAATTCTATAGATTCTTGGGATGATTTTGGATAAACACTGGGCATGTTTACTTGAACTGGTGGGCTATCAAAAGGAATAATATAACCCTCAACCCAAGACAAAATTGTCGGGTCATTTGTGATACGACACCATTCCTTAATATAAAACTGTAAACGACCAGCATAAGGTACCTCGTCTAGCGATGGTGGTTTTGACGATGTGGCGGCGACGGCGGCGACTTTCCGGCTCGGCTGCGGTGCGGCGCGGCCGCGGCGCGGCGGTGGCACCGGCCGGCTGCTCTGCTGGCGAGTGGCGGGCTGTTTCCTCCCTGCATCTTGTCTGCCCGCCATTTTCTGGTGCAGGGGTTTCAAGTTTGACCGGTTGAACGGTCTTGTAAAGACAGGTTTTTGAACCTTTGATGGAACTTTAAGGGCTTCGCCTGATCTCTGAACGTTTTTTGCTGCTTTAATTTTTTCAGTCATGTTGTCACCAAATAAGTATTTGTCAGTACTAGCATTTACAAGGGTGTCTTTTAAACTGGAACTTATAGATGAAATGACGAATTTTTTCCGGATTCTTGTTTCATTGTGATGCATATCGCACATTATTTTGCAGGCGTCGCCGACCGGTTTCAATAATTTCTTTCTTAAATTCGGATCACAGTCCTTGGAAATTATAATATCTATAGCTGGCGCTAACGCAGCTAACGCATTACCGATTTGTTTCTGTCGGTACACCAAAGAAGAGTCGCGTTTGACAAAGGGCTCGGTCAACGCTGCTTTTGCTTCAGCGTTTAAAATGGGGGGTACTAGCAATTCGCAATTACTAGGTATCGGGTAATCTTTGGCTAAATGTTCTTTTACGTCTTTTGATAAGCCCTTTTTTAAAATATCGAGCCACCTAATTACTACGTCTTTATAAATTGCTTTACCCAGTGTACTTTCCGGCTCTGGAGCCGTACCAAGCAGCTCTAATGTGTCATCATCGAGTTCTACCTCAGTGTCGTTTGCCGCCAAAGCTGACGAAGAAGACTGGTCTGCAGCGGGTACTTCGCCTGGTGTTTCGATGATCGTCGATATTATGTCTACCTCATTATATTCAACTCGAGGGTCATCAGCAAGCGGAGCACGTGCGTCGACTGCCGACGGCTCGGGCGAAAAGGCCTCAAGGCCTCGTGGTTCGGCGTCAGCTACAAGAATGAAATCGTTTAATTTTGACCATAATATGAAATAGCCCAGGAGGTTAGCTATTCGCACAGGTCGTTAACGACGGTAAAAGCCCATAACGTAGCAGTTACGCATCAATCAATAGGTGATGGATACAACCCAGATGTTAGTTGTTCGCATCGTTTGTTATATTTAAAAAATATATATATATAACGTTTAAAAACACGTGGTTTTATTTTACTTACAATTTAAATCTTCGTCTGATGAATAAATAATTCTTCGACGTTTTTTAAGTGTATTATCAAGTTTTTCGCTGTATTTTTTGAGCTTCCTTCTTATCCTTTCCTCTGAATCCTCTCTTCTCCTCTTCTTCCCCATGTTGAGATGGACAGTGAACAGTATAGGTACTTATACCACGATGTAAATAGCGGGTTTCTGTGACGTGTGTGTAGGCTTCGGCACGGAAATACGGAATGAGCAATGGAAAGGTCCCGCGTGCGGGGGCCGGATCTGGGGTGGAGAGAGTGGTGGTGGGGACGCAGCTCAGTGTTGCCAGTTTTTAACTTTAAACATATCCGTGCTAGGCTGATGCTTGGGAGTGCTGCTACAACATGTGAACTTGTAAATCGCTAAGAATGAAGCTGCGAAGCATAATTATTATTATTTGGAATATTAAGTTTAACTTATAAATTTTTTAACTTTTTTTATTCTGTAAGTCAGAACTTGAGTATATTTTGTCAAATAATTAAATAATAATGAATCATAATAATTAAATAATAATAATGATGATGATGATGATGATGATGATGATGATGATGATGATGATGATGATGATGATGATGATGATGATGATGATGATGATGATGATGATGATGATGATGATGATGATGTTGATGATGATGATGATGATGATGATGATGATGATGATGATGATGATGATGATGATGATGATGATGATGATGATGATGATGATGATGATGATGATGATGATGATGATGATGATGATGATGATGATGATGATGATGATGATGATGATGATGATGATGATGATGATGATGATGAATAATGAAATTCTTGACACTCAAAATAATACATACGTATAAATAATACATACGCAATCAATGCATGCACAATGCCATTAAATAATAATTTAATATAAAGAAATTCACATGCCTTTAGGGCAGAATGTATGAAGAAACAATATTTTGTAACGTAACACCTTTTTTGCACCATATATTTTGTGAATAAATGATTATGATTATGTACGAGTATACAGAGGAAACACCCAAGATTCAGGAACAAATATTTATGATCATGACCCATTTGCCCTCTCCGGGATTTGGACCCGTCCCTTTTTCCCAGGAACGCTTAGAGGTATCAACTTGAAATTAACATCAAATATTTATGTATGCAGTCCATTGAAGCTGTAGCAAAATCAAGCTTTTAAATCGACGCAATCCAAAAACCAACCATTAAAAAAGGTGTTTCCATACAAATTTTCGTTCATTGAAAACTTATAAGGTACTTGCTGTTGTCCTAGAAACTTGAAATTTGCTATGAAGTTCTTATAGCGTAACCCACAAATAAAATCTGAAAACCTTATTCTTTATGTCTATAAAAATGTGTAGCGTAAATTTTGTACGGAACCGTCGGTACGCGAGCCCGACTCGTACTTGGCCGGTGTTTTATTTTATTTATCATCACAGTACTACTTTCTGTGAACTTTTTAAGAGTCCCCGGTAAACTCGGTTCTCCATACAAATGTAGTTACGCTCTCATTTTAAAACGACTAGCTAGTCTGCTCTGAAACTTTGTACTTAAAATAAGTTAAGATATATGCAGGTCTTTAATTAGTTTATGTAGCTTCAGATACCATAGTAAAAAAATACAGCATTTTAGGTTTTTCATACAAAACTTCTTTTTGGTGTATTTCGTTTGTTTTATAAACTGCTGCCATATATACCAATTACATGCCTAGATATACCTCATGTCATTGTATATGCAAAGTTTCATTACAATCCAACACGTAGTTCAAAAACGGAGTTTCGTTCTCATTTTAAACGAAACTCCGTTTTTATGGGAAGGTGAAATTCGGCCGAGCCTGCCGGGGACTCTTAAGTGTCTATCTATAACGTTTCAAGAGCTAGAATTACATGCATAGAATCCTATGACTGACAGACAAACGGACAGACAGTTAGCCAGCGGACACTTATATAGGCACCGTAAAAACTTATTACTTAGCTACTGCATCCGATTCTGAAATTCGAAACACTTGAACAAACATCCCAAATTCAATTTAGCCCTGACGTCAATGTGACAGTAAATGCGTATTAATATAATAAAAGAGAATTTATGTCTTCCAGCGTTGCTTTATGGCTCCGAGTGCTGGACAGCAAAAGCGTCTAAAAGCATTTACGATTAATGTATTATTGCATACTATCAGATTTATGTGTGCATAAGTCTGGCCATTTTTACACGTGGATTACGTATAGGTAACCTATCTACCTCTTTTTATATTATATCATTGTCCGGTTTGATAAAACTCGTAATGAATTTATCCTCGGTAACTTTAAGGTTGCTCTGATCGTCGAGAAAGTTACCGAAAATCGCATGAAGGGGCGTCCACATTTGTATCATTTGTCCGATCAGATCTTCGTCCCGTGGCATGATCGCGTGTCACGATGACGCGTTTGGACGGTGCGCCGATCCGATCGCTCGAACTCCATGTTGCTACGCGTATCACACACTTAGATCGGACAAGCTCAGGCATGATAGCCGCGCCGGCAGTGAGCGTCCAAGCAGCGCGATACGCAGTCATGCCACGCCACGGTCATCGGATACGCCGCATAAGCCTCATCTTGACTATGATAAGATTATTCGCGAAGATCAGACTCATAATGCAAACTATGTCCATGTTGACCGGATATCGCAGGGTGATGTAGAAGTTTCCTTAAAACGTCTAAAACCAAGAAGCTCCCCTGGTCCCGACAATCTTCCGGCATATATTTTAAAAGGCTGTAAGGAGTGGCTTATACCACCTTTACTCCACATTTTCAACTTAGCCTTACGTACGGGGGAATACCCGCATCTTTGGAAAGTCACGCGAGTGCGGCCTATTCCGAAATTGAATAACTCGTCCCGTGTAGAGGATTACAGACCTATAGCCATCCTCTCATCGTTGGCCAAGCTATTCGAATCCATCATGAATAGACTTGTGGCTCCTCAAATTCAGCCATATCTCTGTGACTCTCAGCACGGTTTTAGAGCTCGGCGATCTGTTGAAACGAACCTCCTAACCCTGGTTGACTCCATTTCAGACCATTTAGATAAGGGCATACAAGTCGACGTCTTGTACTTCGACTTTAAAAAAGCATTCGACCGCGTAGATAATGACGTACTGTTGACCAAGTTATGTCATATCGGATTTTCCCCTCAACTACTCCAGTTCTTCTCCAGTTATTTACGCGGCAGGCAACAGTATGTCCATTACGGATACTTTGTATCGAAGACCTTTCAGACTCGCTCGGGAGTCAGCCAGGGTTCGATACTGGGCCCGTTGCTCTTTGGAATTATGGTAGATGATCTGACGTCGGTTCTTCGGTCTGCCAGGTGTTTACTTTATGCCGATGACCTAAAACTGATTTACGGTGTACAGGAGATTTCCGATTGCGTATCACTCCAGAATGATATCAACAGAGTGTATGAGTGGAGTAGCAGAAACAGACTTGCTTTCAATGTGGCGAAATGTGCCGTCATAAGTTTCAGTAGGGCTCGAAATCCTCTTTGTTACAATTATCTTCTGGGTTCTGAACCAATACTTCGCGTCAACTCCATTCGGGACCTAGGTGTTACTCTCGACACCCACCTAAACTTCCATGAGCACTTAAACGCGTTGACCCGTGACTGCTATAAGAGGCTGGGGTTTGTTGTACGGAACGCTAGGGACTTTCAGGATGCCAGAACCATAAAACTCCTATACACAGCTCTGGTTAGAAGTAAGCTCGAGGCTGCCTCAGCTGTTTGGAACCCCTATGAAGTGACATACGTGTTGCTTCTGGAGCGAGTACAAAAAGTGTTCTTGCGGTTTTTGTACAAAAAAATGTACGGGTACTACCCGTATTTATACCCAACCAAATTTCTTCTTGGCGTCTTGGGTTTTAACTCTCTGGAGGTCAGACGCAATTTTGCGCTTCTCACTTTAGCCTGTGGCATCTTACGTGGAGACTCTGGCTGTAGTGAATTGGTGGCGCAACTTGTGCGTCTATTCGTTCCCTCCCAGATCAAATTTGATTTTCGGCCGCGTGATCGCCATTTGCTAGCGGTGCCAACATCGCGAACAGTGTCTCGTCGAAATTACCCTCTGGTTCGTGTTTTGCTCCTTTTAAATGGGCTCCTCGCATCAGCACCCGAGTGTGATGTATTTGCTAGTAGATGCGTAGTACTGCGTGATGAATGTTTGAGGTTCTGCGAGGCGATGGATGTGCGTGCCTCCTCAATTTAACTTAATTCTTGTTTAAATGTAATTTTATGTCATAAGTAACTTATCTGTAACTTCACAGTGCTTTAGTTCTAACTGTTATGCTGTGAAATTAAATTGTAAAAAATAAATAAATACGAGCAAATGATACAAGTGTGGACGCACCTTGAGATGGTATGGTCCTGTGAAGACGCAGCGAAGATCACGTGAAAACCTAATTGAATCTACCAGAGCAAAGGAGGGGCAGAGGCCGCCCGCCATCGACCTGGTGGTATAACATAAAAGGAGAACGAGGAAGCCCAGTTGCCGGAACCGACAACCCAAGACAGAGGCACTTGGCGCCAAAATGCGAGGAGACCCGACCCCAAATAATGGGAACACGGAAAGAAGAATCCATAGCCATACTAATATTATAAATGCGAAAGTGTGTCTGTCTGTTACCTCTTCACGCTTAAACCGCTGAACCGATTTGGATGAAATTTGGTATGGAGATAGTTTGAGTCCCGGGGAAGGACATAGGCTACTTTTTATCCCGAAAAAATACCCTTATCCGCAATAAGCGAATTTAAGGCTGACGAAGTCGCTGGCAGCAGCTGGTTTATAATATTTTCTTGGTTCCACGATTATTACTCATTTAAACAGACAGACAGCGCACCATAAGGGTTCCTTTTTTACCTTTTTGGTACGGAACACTAAAAACTAATTAGCCAAATAGCCACAGCCGCTATGTAGTGATGCTCGAACATACATTTCTTAAATTGATTTTAATTTAGGTGGCGTTCATTAAGAGTCCCCGGCTAGCTCGGCCGAATTTCACCTTCCCATACAAACGGAGTTGAGTTCTCATTTTAAAACTTCGAGTTGGATTGTAACTAAACTTTGCATATACAATGACACGAGGTATATCAAGGCCTGTAATTAGTTTATATGCCTCCAGTTTATAAAACAAACGAAATACGGCTAAAACAAGCTTTGTATGAAAAACTTAAATTCACTATTTTTTTTTTTACTATTTTATCTGAAGCTATATAAGCTAATAACATGCCAGCATATACCTTAAGTTTTTCTAAGTACAAAGATTCAGAGCAAACTAGCTAGTCGTTTTAAAATGAGAGCGCAACTACGTTGTATGGAGAACCGAGCTTGCTGGGGACTCTTAACCACCTGACGGATTACTCCGAAACTTGACGGCTTACTCCGAAACCTGACGGCTTACGCCGAAACCTGACGGCTTACTCCGAAATTCGAAATTTGTTACGTCATGTTGAGCTGTTTTGAGTGAGCGGGATAGCGCCATACGAACATCGGGTTTCGGAGGAACCCCTCTTTTTATGGCGATTTTTTGATATTTTGGTTAACCCCTCCCCCTGTCCCCCATTCTCACGAAATTTTTCAAAATTCAAAGAAATAAAAAAATAATTTGTTTAATACTTTTATTTAAAAGCACAATCAATATAATTAGTGTAAGATATAGCCATATTTTAATGACGAAACATATTTTTCAACACACTTGCTCGTAAAATGGCTCTTTTTAACTTAATATACTGTTTTTATGGCTGTAAACCACTCCATTAAACACTCGTGATTTGATGTGATAACGTCTTATAAATCGATGAACACTGGCTGCACGCACGAAAACGTATCACGTTCCGGTGCCACGTTCCGCTTATCTTAGCGTTCGGCTTGTGGCACATATATCTCTTACACAGTATTACGTAAAATTTAAATTATCGTCCGTAAACCGACTTTACAGACAACCAATTTTTTACATTACATAATCGCACTAGTGCCTTTTCATTACAGTTTTTTTTAACGTGAGCAGAGTTTTTATGTACAGCAAGGTTATTTACACTTACAAAAACATTTAATTTCAATTAGTATTTTTTGTCCAAATAGCATCTGTTGTATTTAATTGATATAATTATTCAATTTATTATTTTATTATTTATGACTGATTACGTCAAGTTGTAAAATTGAAACGTCTAATAAATATTTTCATAAAATAAGCAAATTATTGAAAGGTCAGCGAGTAGAAAACGGAAACATTTTTTTTTGGTTTTTTTATGTAGTTCCAAAATATGTATACATAAACCTTACTGCCATACTAATAAGATCTGTATACATATTTTTGAAACTTTGTGGTGTATACATATTGGTGCCCTTTTTCTTTGCAGCTTCGTCATGCCAAAACGACACAACGGATTTCCACTATTTTGGTACACGGGGTGGGTAGCTGGATGTTCAGCTACACACTCCACAGATGGTTATATAGGATATTTTTTATCCGATAACGCTGAAGCAAAAAAGGGGGTTAAGACGTTTGCCTCCACCGCGAACGAAGTTGCGGGCATATTACTATCTTATTATTATTGGTTATATATTGCTATCTTATCTATGCTATTATAAAATTGTAAAAATGAAATGTCTGTACATTGAAGATTATTTCAAAACAATGATTGTTATGGACTATTGTGTGGTCATAAAACGAAAAATATTTTTTTTTGGATTTTATGTATGTTTGTATGTGTCGTTGTTCACAAGGAGCTAAGGCCGAACGGACATGTCCGCTCGCGGCGAGTTCCAAATCAAGAAGAAACTGACTGACACATATCAACGCACAGCCCAAACCGCTGGTTCTAGGAATTCCAAATTTAGCACGTAAGTTCCTTATAAGGTGGGGTGCACTAAGAAAGGATTTTTCAAAATTCGACTCCTAGAAATAGAGGTCCAAAGTTTGTACGGGGAAACTTGCAATAAAACATTGCGTTTAGTACGCGGGCGAAGCCGCGGGCAAAAGCTAGTAATACATGTATAATCTAAGTAAATTTTTGTTTATTGTATATGAATTCCAAGACTAAATCCAACGCTGACTTAGCGTCCTCCAATGAAGAATGCTTGTCCATCTGTATGTCTCTTCCTAGTATCAACTTCGCTAAGGTTTTCAGACTCGGTTTTTCACGCATAATTTTCTCTGCCTGTGAAAAAAAAAACGATAAAATATAAACTTTCAAGTTATTACAAAGTTATATATATAAGTTTTAAGCATTTGAAGTAAAAAATGTTATGTGATCCAGAGTCAAATTCAAAGATATTATCTATTTTCATGTAAACTATTAACTGTCATTACTAAAATGCATTGTGAGCGTTTATAACTGCTTAACTGAATGTCGAATATTTTTTCGTTTTGTTTAATTACTCTGTGGTATTTGATTATAACTTAAAGAGTCCCCGGTAAACTCGGCCGAAGTTCACCTTCCCATACAAACGGAGTTTAGTTCTCATTTTAAAACTACGTGTTGGATTGTAACGAAACTTTCCATATACAATGGCATGAGGTAAGTTTGTAGTTAGTTTATATGGCTCCAGTTCATAAAACAAACGAAATACAGCAAAAACAAAGGGCAAAAATTAAAATTTTAGCTATTACGTCAAGTAGTATATCATAGGAAAGGGCTTAATCTGCACATTTTTGAACTATTTTTTTTAATTGTGATTAGATTTTATTTTATTAAGGAAAATGTGAAAAAAAACACCGTCCCTCCTTCCTTTATCTCCGAAGTTTACTGAACGGAAAATTTTGAAACTTTCACAATTTGTATAAATTAACATAAATGTTACACGAAAATTATAATCATGTCTGACTAACTAATTATTTTTAATTTTCAAAAACCTATTTGAACAACCCACGCGTTAAGTTTGCACCTCATTTGTATACAATGCTATAGATATCAGGTGTAAACTTAACTCACCACCAACAACAACAACCAGAACCGGGTAATATAATAATGTTAGGGTAAAGTGAAAGTTTATACGGAACCCACGTGGCTGATTTTTTTACTGACCTGCATTTGTATCTGGACTTCACGAAAGGTCACCTCAAATGGGTCGTAATGAGACATATTCGGCCACATGATTGACTTTTGCCTTTTTATATAATCTTGTACTAGAAACTGGAAAAAAAACTATATGAGTATTTTCTCGCTCAAATACAGTTTAAAATGAGAGCGAGAGAGGGATGGGCACATTCACATTGGGCACGTTACGAACTTCGAAATTCAGAGTAACAAGATCGGAACCTAAACAGAAGGGCTACTCTGAAATTCGAAATTCGTATGGCGCCATCTCGCTCACTCAAATACAGTTTAACATGAGAGCGGATAGCACGTTACGAACTTCGAAATTCGAGATTTAGAGTAACCTCTCAGAGCCGACCTGGGTAGGGTTACCATCTCTCAGAATTTGTCCTGACTTCACAAATTTCAGGATTTTTGCTTTTTAGCCATATAAAAAAAGAAAATCCTGAAATTGAAGATCATTTGATTCTTCCATTTAAAAACTTATAATCAACGTAAACACAATAATAAAAACCGGCCAAATGCGAGTCCGATTCGCGCACCGACGGTTCTGTACGAAATTTACGCTAGGGCCGTATGAAAATCCAGTGTTAGCAGAGCCTTACTCCTAAGCAATATGTATGCGGTGTTTGATAATTTTATATTGGTTACTTACATAGACGGACAGACATAAAATTATACTGTTTTTAGTATTTGTTGTTACAGCGGCTACAGAAATACATCTTCAATGAGAATTTCAACTGTCTAGTCTCTGTCTATATCATCCATACTATTATATCCATACTGATATTATAAATGCGAAAGAGTATCTGACTGTCTGTCTGGCTGTTACCGGTACTGCTTAAACCGCTGAACCGATTTGGATGAAATTTGGTATGAAGATAGTTTTGAGTCCCGGGGAAAGACATAGGCTACTATTTATCCCGGAAAAATACCCTTATCCGCGATAAACGAATTTAAGGCGGACGAAGTCGCGGGCAGAAGCTAGTATATTATTATAAATACGAAAGTGTGTCTGTCTGTCTGTCTGTCTGTTACCTCTTCACGCTTAAACCGCTGAACCGATTTGGATGAAACTTGGTATGCTGATAGTTTGAGTCCCGAGGAAGGACATAGGCTACTTTTTATCCCGGTATTTTGGGGATTCATTCCATTTGAAATTGAGTCGTTTCTAGCAGTGTACATCGAGAATAGCTCTTTTTGGTTGTAAGTCGATTCGGAATTCATTCGTTTTGAGAATAGGTCTTTTAGACATTAGGTCGTTTTAAGTACTGGGGAATGTAGTATCTCTATATAGTTTTTTTAGTGGGGTATTTTGACTTTAGTTTCGAATGCACCGGAAGGTCGGTAAATAATCTATACTATTATAAAGGTGTAATAAAAACCGGGCAAGAGCATGTCGGACCATGCTCAATGTAGGGTTCCGCAGCCGTTATACAAAAAAATGCACTACAGATGAAAAAAATACAATATTGAAATAAAACATTTACCGGATTATTTCGCGTACACCCGTGACCACGAAAGCTGAAAAGCTTCCGAAACGTCGGGAACTCAAATGAGATAATATACACGATATAATCCGTTAAATTGTTTTATTTCAATAAGCAATAATCGCGGAAACAGAAGTGCACGAACAAAAGAGCGTATCTCCCCGGCACTTACGTCCTTTTGCTGAGAAGCCAGAAGCAAGTATGTCGGATCATGTTGAAAACAATTTTCTTTGGAAGTATTTATTAAGCTTTATATTTGTACATTTTTTCATATTTTTTGAACATACCATTTACAAAATAGACAAAGGGGGCACAATTTTTGCTACTTTCGAAGCCAATATTCGGAAAATATTCACTAAATCAATTTTTTTTAGAAACCATTAAGTGATTTTAGTTGAACTGTCGAAATATGTGCCACACATTGATATTTGCTGAATTTTTTTTTTAGTTTCGGTTATATGTATGTATAATATATATATTTTTTATTTACCTATCAAACTAAGTAATGGCTTACACAAGACACGTATGCTTCAAATTTCATCAATATATACATTTTATAGTTTTTGAGTAAAAGGCCTGTGACATACGGACATACGGACGGACGGACGGACGGACGGACGGACGGACGGACGGACGGACATGACGAAACTATAAGGGTTCCGTTTTTGCCATTTTGGCTACGGAACCCTAAAAATGAAATGTCTACATTGAAGATATGAAAAAAAATCGGATAAAGTCTAACGAATGGTAAATGGTGGTCTTACTCTTCTAAATGCTGGATTAATGGCCGTGTCCCGAATATCTTCCGATGGATGGGTCAAACCCAAAATGTCTAAATCATATTTCAAATCATGGCCAACGAGAATGCAATTCTCCAGAATGTCTGCCACTTCCTGAAATTATCAAATGCAATATTATATTCCAACTTATAAATCCCACCAAAACATAAATATGAAAAATAAGCGGAGTTCTCTCCAAGGTGCCAATTCTGGTACCAGATTGGTAACAGAAAAACCAATTTATTGACGCTTAATGCATGCATTTTGAGCTTTAATTTGGCAATTTTCAATTCAGTGTATCACAGTCAAGACTCAAAATGCATTAAGTGGCAATCAATTGGTTTAACTGTTAACAATCTAGTACCAGAATTGGCACCTTTTGTGATGTACTTATAGTGGAATATGCGAACTTGGCTTATTTTTCACAATTATGATTTGGTGGGATATCATTACTTTTTGCTAGTTAGTCAATACCACCATACTTAAGTTATATTTGCAAAAAATATTTTTCTACATATTTATAACTCTCTTTAAGTATGGTTTGTATCCACACAATCCAGCCGGATGCCAAATTTCAACTTGTTAGGTTATCTGGAAGTGGGTTAGGTTTTTGATCTATAAATCAGTCAGCAAGTGAGTGAGTCAGTTATAAAAATGCCGGTTTTTAAACGTTAACATATCAATAACTGTATGAGCTACATTTATGATATTTTGGATTCTAGACAAACTAAGGGGCCTTAATAAATTAACCAAAAGTTAATTAATGTAACTTGAAAATATTTTGAGTTGTGATGGTGTCAAAAGTAGTTTGAAATGGTTTGTATACATATACACACAGGTATAGAACATACATATCTTTAATTTTTAATTATATAGATATAGGGCTGCCATCTTCATTATAGCCGAAATCTTGAATATTTGGAGTAAATAGCATTTTCCCTGGACATGATAAGGTTTTCCGTGATACAAAATGTGTCCTGGTTGTACCCAGACTCATTTTCCTCCATCATCAGCCTCCAAACTAGGACAAATCCGGGACAACCTTGACAGCCCTATATAGAATGGCAACCCTATATAGATGCTACAAAATTATTATTTTTTTATTTCTTTATATCATGTATGATATTTTATTCCTTTTTATTATGCTATCAAAATCATATAAATTTCATGCAATAAATAAATGAAATAATAACAAAGAAATACACAAACCAATTTAACTGAAATAAAACTCTTAGCATTTATAAGATCTCTGGGGGTAATTCCACTGTATGGTGTCCTGTAATCCGTTACAGGAAAGCATGGTTCAACATACTTATCATAGACCCAGCCATCTTGATCAACTAGCGATACCCGGGCTAGCATATTAATTGAACCCCTATATCCGGCACCAACCATCTCGGTATCAAGAGCTATAAACCGAACTGGCTTGGGCCTGGCACATTCATATTCATACACGTGTGGAAAATTAACTTGATGATGCTCTGTTGGTGTCTCACCAAACAAGCTATCCGATAGAAACGATATAAATTTAACCAGCAAACAAATAACATTTATCAAAACACTTATGATTATCACAATCACCACAAGTGCCAAAATATCTTGTGCAAGTTTTTCCATTATGTGGAATTAGAATTAATTATGAGCAATCTAACGGGTGTAATAAAATTAGTATTGCTCCAATGTTAACTTCATTACAAAACCATAACCATAGATGAGAATGTATATAACTGAAATAGATAGGCAACTTTAAGTCCTTAAGCGGCGCATCTAGTGCTGCCATCTAGTTGCTGCACACTTAACTAAATGTTTAACCGACTTCAGATAGGAACAGAAACAAGAAACTAAAAACTTCAAAAAATATAAAAAGTACTCTGTGAAAAAGATGTTTGAATGAGATGAGGGAGAAAGACATTCAGTTCTCTGAACCTTTTTTTTACCAAGAACGTGCCAAAAACTGAGTCGCTACTCTCAAATTCGATATTCGAAGTTCATATCGCGCCATCTCGTTCACTCAAATACAGTTTAACATGAGAGCAAGAGGGACGGCGCGATACAAAGTTCGAATATCGAATTTCAGAGTAGCCCCTCCGGTTAGCAACATCAAAGATAACATAAGCACCACGTTTTAGGAGACTGTAGTCTAGTAGACAAGAACGAAACGCCAAGTTGGCAGTATTTGTAATTTATATGAAATGGACAGCGATAGCCATTAAAATTACAGCACATTTCATGAAATTTCTTAGACAACTTATTTCAATGAAAGTTGCTACTATGTTCAGTTCAATTTTTTAATTATAATGGGTATACCAAGGCTATACGTCCAACCACAGTGTCCACACAGTGTCCAACCCGAACTGTAAATTTTTCCGACGGAGGCGGATTTATATTCAAAATATAAAAAAACATCTTTTTTTTATTATTCAAAAAAATGGCAGCTTGTGCCAAAGTCAGTTCAGTTCAGTTTTTAAGTTTATGGCTTCTGTCCATTAAGACAATTTTGCCAGCGTCAAGGTTTAAAAGCCAAGGTACGGTTTTATAATAAAAATATTAAAATAATGAGTTGATTGATCCACACCGAAGTCAGTTTTGCTTTTCACCGTTCAACGTTGTCATCTACCTGTCTGTCACTGTCAATAATGTCAATATATAAAATGAAGGTGTTGAATATTGCCGATCCTAGGTAGATTTTCGTTATTTGTATAGCAACACTGGTTGCCACTTCAATAGGTCGTTAGTGTGGCAACCCTGTGAGTCGTTCGTACCGTGTAGATCGAGCACGTTGTACTTTAAAAAGTTAGCCAATTATTTATCGATAATTCGGGCTTCGCGAGCCAAGGCAATTGATTTATCCACCTGTGTGAACCTTTAAACAAGAACTATCACGATTGCGACTCGGCTGTTGTTAAACTGTTTGTGTGCGTCTCCAGTGGTAGAACTGAGGGTAGAACTTATCTGGATCCAGCGCTGGGTTATCCCACAGAACTGCCTTCATCGGACGCTGAACTCCGCCCAAGAGAGCTCCAGGTAAGCCGACACGCAATCGAGTAAAAATACAACCTTTCCTACAAATAAATTCATCCAAGTAGGATCACGGAAGACTGCGCAGGACTCGTTAAAAATTATACAGTCCACTTAAATTATCTTCTCGCATTATCGCACAGAAGGTTTTGTCTTTTTGTAACGTTATAAACCTTTTATATCTTCTATGTCAAACAAAAGAAATACAACACGAAACGAATATTTTGGTCAATATGGCAAAGTGTGATATCCGAATTAAAAAATTATATTTGAAAATCGAAACTCAAAACCCAACTGCATTTTCCAATTTTCTTATATTTTTACTTTCGTGAAAAACGCCCCCACAGACCTTTTTTTACCGTCGTGACGTGCCAAGTTGCCAGGATAAAAGGGGAAT
Source organism: Hedya salicella (assembly GCA_905404275.2). Lineage (NCBI taxonomy): Eukaryota > Metazoa > Arthropoda > Insecta > Lepidoptera > Tortricidae > Hedya > Hedya salicella. Next base: position 7,926,680 of record FR990120.1, read on the forward strand.
CCCCTTGTACTTAAGCTCCTTCCATATTCGTCAGATTTTATCAGCCCACTATTCACACAATGGCGACCGGCGAACACAAAACTATAGGTTTACATATTTTTAACAAAACACGAGAATCACTATAAAAATGAAATATTTTGAGGAACCTTTTATATAATATTCGAATAAGCTTAACAACGTTTTTTACCAATTTTCGGATGTCTATAACTACGTTCTTAAATATATGTTTGTTTCTAAACGAAAGCACCTTTAACTTGTAAACGGATTTCCAGCTCTAATTTATTTTAAAATGGATAAAACGGAACCCTTTTAATTGGATTGGACTATCTATAAGAGGAAAAGACTGAAGAAATATTTTTACGGGATTTACACTTGGGGAAAAAAAAAAAGACGAGGCAGTATGGCCTATGGTCTTAGCCTGTCCACAAGGAGGATTGAAAAAAAAAATATATACATATATAAGAGTCAAAAGAGTCGTGTCAAAATGAAAATTGACAAAAGCGCAATAACAATGGCATAACCTCAAAACATACTCCGTTAGCTAAAAAACACAAAAATGAAGCTTATTAACCTATTCAAACCCCTTCAAATCACCTGTAAAGTCCAAGTAAAATTATATTCTCAAGAGTTCGCGCCTAAAGCTTTGCGTAGTTTGAAAGCGAAGTCAACTAGAAATACAGTGCAATTTTATGTAGATTCTTTTAGAGTTAGAGCTGTTGGAGGCAATGGTGGTGATGGTTGTATATCGTTCCTCAGTGCGTGGTGTAAGGAGCACGCGGGCCCGGATGGAGGGGACGGGGGGCATGGCGGACATGTAATTTTTCAGGTCAGTATTGCAATGCAACAACCAAATGGGCGAAACGCTCATAGAAAATCTGTTTAAAGAATTATACTATTCTATACAAAATAATCGTCATACTGGACCTACTCAAAGCCAAGCCAAATACACCAGAAAACGAATAATTCTATAGTACTTCTTGTCAAAATCCTTGATAACAATTAGTTTCTCTCCGGAGTTGCCTGGACTATAGCTGGTTGGTTTGACGGTACTAGTTGTGTCTCCAGGCCACTCACACGGTGAAGAGCTTGAACCACGTGAAAGCTGTCACGCAGGCACAGCATGGCGGACGCGGAGACAACAAAGATAGACATGGGAAAAACGCTCAACACATTGTTGTGCCCGTGCCTCTGGGTAAGCCATCATGATTTTTAACCAATTCCCAAAAAAAGAGGTTCTTAAATTTCTCTTTCTCTTCTTTTTTTTATTATACAATGACTTGCCACATTATCGCCTAAACTGCTAAATGGCTTTCAATTCATTTTGGTACACGGGTAGCTGCTGTTTAGCCAATTTAGCGTGATGAAACCACAACAACACATAAAACATACAAAAAAATCCAAAAGATTTAAATCGTTATAGTCTGTTACTATATTTTGAAAATGTCTTCAATGTACAAAAACATCTTTTTTACAACTTTATACTAGTACAGATATTTTTCGATTTGTTGCAATAATGTCATATTTTGAATTACAAAAGTATATAGTAAGTACTAGAAGGCGCCCGCAACTTCGTTCACCGAGGAGAAAAAGTCATAACCCCTCTTTTTTTCGACAGCATAGTCAGGTAAAAAGTATGCCCAGCTACCCGTGTACCAAAAATAGTTGAAATCCGTACAGCCGATTATGCATGTTGAAGCCGCAACGACACATACAAACATACAAAACATCCAGAAAAAATATTTTTCGCTTCTATGACCTCCAAATAGTCCCTTACAATAGTTTTTCTTAACCCCCGACAAAAAAAAGGGGTGTTATAAGTTTAACGTGTCTGTCACTCTGTGTATCTGTCTGTGGCATCGTAGCGCCCATGCGGATGGACCGATTTGAGTGCGGTTTTTTTTTAGTCATAGATAATTTTATCCCAAGTGTTCTTAGCTTTGTTTGATGAAAATCTGAGCACTTGTCTCCAAGATATTCAGCTTTTAGTGGAACAAGTGACTGGATCTTAGCCGATATTGAAGCTTGGAACTCCAAATTTTGTTGTTATGTTTATTTGTGTTGGGGGGTTTTTAAAATGTTCAATGTACAGACATTTAATTTATTTTTATTTTATTAGCCTATTTTAATGTCCCACTGCTGGGCAAAGGCCTTTCCCTTAGATCTCCACTACTCTCTATCAGATGCTACCTCCGGCCAGTTGATAAGAAACGCATCGAGATCGTCCCGCCATCTCCGCCTAGGCCTGCTCCGTCTATGTTGCCCATCTTGTGGCACCCGTTTAGTGACCACACTAGCCCCCCTTTCCGGGTGCATGCGGCACACGTGACCGGCCCAGTCCCACTTTAGCCTGACGGATTTTTCTCCAACGTCCGTAATTGGGGTTACAGAGCGCAGCGTAGTGTTCTGGACGCAATCTGTCCTTTTAACACCTAGAATGCTGCGCTACATTGCCCGTTGACAAACCTTCAATTTGGATTCCTGACTCTCGGTGAGTGACCACGTTTGGGCACCGTAGGTTAGGACGGGCAGAATACACATATTGATGAGTTTTCGTTTAAGACACAATGGAAGGTTTCCCTTCATGGACCAGTAGCTCTTCCATGCATTAAAAACTCGTCGTTCGAGTTTATTTCATTTTTACAACTTTATAGTATAGATGTATCTACAGGGACCATTGTGAAGGACGACTCGGGCACGGTGGTGGGGGACCTGAGTGCGGAAGGCACGCTGTTCGTGGCGGCGCGCGGCGGTTCCGGCGGCCGCGGGAACCGCTTCTTCCTCACCGCCACCGAGCAGGTACGAGATCCTCGATACAGTTCAATTCTAATCTTTATCCAATAACAACATAGAGAGAGAGATAGATCGCCGGCATTGTGAACAACCAGCGATGAACTGTAAATATATCTCTCTCTTTTATTTACACGGGAGCGGTTATCTTTTGTTCGTTTCTTGGGCGAGAAAATCGCCGATAGCACATCGCTTACTCGCCGGCGGTGGGACAAGTGCCTAATTTGCGCTTGAAATACATAACATTCAAATTACTTAAGGGCCTACTTCGCCATTTGTAAATCACGGCGCAAACGCGGAGCCAATAAGCGTGATTTGTAATAAGAAAGCTAATACACTACATGCTTGGAGTTTTTGGCGTAAGCGCCAGATGTAAAAGTACCATGAAATCGAAGATATTATTACGTTTTGTTAACATTTAAGTTAATCACTTAAAAGATAAAGGAAAGAATGTCATTTTTACATAATTTAGCATTACTTTTTGTTTTACAAATATCATGATAATAATCACAATTTTTGCAATTTATTAGTGGATCACTCCACTAGTGTTATTATTATAAACAAAGATCAGAAACAAATGAAAAAAATTTTCGACGATACTGGACTTGAACCAGTGCCTTGAGCCAGACCGGGGCAGCACGCTCTACCATCTGAGCTAATCGTCCACACCAGTAGTCGACGAATTTTGTCATCTGTTCTTGCTTATGGATCTCTATATGGTGCATCCGACTCTTTAGCCGTTAGCGCCGCCTAGTGAAGAACTATGAAGTTACTTTCATTTCACCCCGAGCAGATACCTTTGCAGGTACCATTGCTCGGCGAGAGGTGGCGCTATTATCAAGACTGTACTTTTTGTTTTACAAATATCATGATAATAATCACAATTTTTGCAATTTATTAGTGGATCACTCCACTAGTGTTATTATTATAAACAAAGATCAGAGTCGGATGCACCATATACAGATCCATAAGCAAGAACAGATGACAAAATTCGTCGACTACTGGTGTGGACGATTAGCTCAGATGGTAGAGCGTGCTGCCCCGGTCTGGCTCAAGGCACTGGTTCAAGTCCAGTATCGTCGAAAAATTTTTTCATTTGTTTCTGATCTTTGTTTATAATAATAACACTAGTGGAGTGATCCACTAATAAATTGCAAAAATTGTGATTATTATCATGATATTTGTAAAACAAAAAGTACAGTCTTGATAATAGCGCCACCTCTCGCCGAGCAATGGTACCTGTAAAGGTATCTGCTCGGGGTGAAAGTAACTTCATAGTTCTTCACTAGGCGGCGCTAACGGCTAAAGAGTCGGATGCACCATATAGAGATCCATAAGCAAGAACAGATGACAAAATTCGTCGACTACTGGTGTGGACGATTAGCTCAGATGGTAGAGCGTGCTGCCCCGGTCTGGCTCAAGGCACTGGTTCAAGTCCAGTATCGTCGAAAAATTTTTTCATTTGTTTCTGATCTTTGTTTATAATAATAACACTAGTGGAGTGATCCACTAATAAATTGCAAAAATTGTGATTATTATCATGATATTTGTAAAACAAAAAGTACAGTCTTGATAATAGCGCCACCTCTCGCCGAGCAATGGTACCTGTAAAGGTATCTGCTCGGGGTGAAAGTAACTTCATAGTTCTTCACTAGGCGGCGCTAACGGCTAAAGAGTCGGATGCACCATATAGAGATCCATAAGCAAGAACAGATGACAAAATTCGTCGACTACTGGTGTGGACGATTAGCTCAGATGGTAGAGCGTGCTGCCCCGGTCTGGCTCAAGGCACTGGTTCAAGTCCAGTATCGTCGAAAAATTTTTTCATTTGTTTCTGATCTTTGTTTATAATAATAACACTAGTGGAGTGATCCACTAATAAATTGCAAAAATTGTGATTATTATCATGATATTTGTAAAACAAAAAGTACAGTCTTGATAATAGCGCCACCTCTCGCCGAGCAATGGTACCTGTAAAGGTATCTGCTCGGGGTGAAAGTAACTTCATAGTTCTTCACTAGGCGGCGCTAACGGCTAAAGAGTCGGATGCACCATATAGAGATCCATAAGCAAGAACAGATGACAAAATTCGTCGACTACTGGTGTGGACGATTAGCTCAGATGGTAGAGCGTGCTGCCCCGGTCTGGCTCAAGGCACTGGTTCAAGTCCAGTATCGTCGAAAAAATTTTTCATTTGTTTCTGATCTTTGTTTATAATAATAATTTAGCATTTTTACAAAGCAGACAAAAAACGGAAAATGAAGACGCATTTTCGGATAACTTCTCTATTGAAGAAATTTTCATTAAACATGTTTCCGTGTTAATCACTGAATAGGTTATATAGTCAAAAAACACATATCTGAAAACCAGCCTGTTTTATATAATAGATTTGACAAAAAATGCGCTAAAAAGTAGCTTAAATTTTCGATGCATCCCCTTAAGTTAAATGATCTGATTGGGTTTTTCTGGGTTTTCCCTAATCCTTGCAACAAATGTTGGATCATATTGTATGTCTCCCAGCAAACACCTCTCTCAATGTAAGTTTTCTTTCTTTCTAACTGACAATTCGAAAGTGCTTGTTTTTGATTTGATTTGAATTATAGGGATTAACAAATTCATTACAATTATCAAAATCAAACATTTAAAATTGTTGTCATACATAGTAATAATTTACAGACTTTGAATCAGTATAAAGGTGGCATTTCAAGATGGGCTGCGGACCGTAACCGCACTCCAAATTGAACCTTAATGGTATGGTAAAAGGTTTAATTCTCCGTGTGCCGTGCAGCCGCTGCACTTCCACTAGTCACACACATCTCGGAATGCCACCTTAAGGGGGTGCATCAAAAATGTAAGCTATTTTCTAGTAAGATTTTTGTCAAATACAGTATATGAAATAGGCTGTATAATAGATACCTATGTGTTTGTTGCCTATATAATCTATTCAGCGCCTAACGCGGAAACGTGTTTGTTTAAAATTTCCTAGATAGAAAAGAAATCCGAAAACGCATCTTCATTTTCTGTTTTTTTGTCTAGTTAGGTAAAAAACTGGATCAAAATATAACAAACTTCTGTTATCCGAACATAAATATGAGTCAATTGTGTGATTTACTTACAAAAGGAAGTTATGATAACAGAACTACCTTAGTGATTATGGTAGGAAATACTTATAATGTAAATAAGTCTTGTGTAGACAAATTGATGTCAACAATAAATGATATTGAAAAATCTGGCATAGGTAAAATCATACTATGTGCACTACCATATTCACAGAATATGCCATATCACTATAACAATAGAATAGCACACCTAAATTCAATGATGTACAATGTCATATGTTTCAATAAAAAGACACATTTCTTTGACTTAAATAAATTTGTCAAGCGCTTCACGCTAATGTCAGAAAGAAATATCGTGCCAAAGAAATATATTTTGACCATAGTAGATCTTTTAGCATTTAACACAGAACCGAATAAATATAATACCACATTAGCTAGTCCCCAGTATGCCCATAGTGGTAATAGATCCATGCCACATTTAAACTAAATTGTAAGACAGCGGAAACACCTTTGAATATTAATATTATTCACCAGAATATTCAGGGTTTTTCCAGCAAGGAATTAGAAATAGGTTTATTTTTAGATAATAATAATATTGAAGTTATGTGTATTACTGAACACTGGCTAAAACGGGAACAATTACTTTTTGATTTTATTAACTTTAAGTTAGTAAGTGTCTTTGCTAGAAAATTAGCCATTCATGGGGGTTCTCTTATAATTGTTAAAAGTTCCATGAAATCCAAAGAGCGAGAAGATATTGTTAGATTATCAATAGAACGGATTATAGAAATTGCTTGTGTAGAATTAGAGACCTACTTAATTATATGTATTTACAGACCACCTTCTGCTGATTTCCATACATTTGAATGCACTATGGAAAATGTCTTAAAAATAGCTTGTAAAGGCAAAAAACATGTTATAGTATGTGGAGACTTCAACGTTACTTTACTTGAATCGAATAGTAACACTGTGAAGTTGTTAAGTTTGTTTAAATCTTTTAACTTGGTCAATTTGTTTTTTGAGCCAACCCGCGTGGGAATTAGTAGTGAAACCTGTCTAGATAATATTTTTTGTGATTGTAAATGCTTGGATAAGGCAATATTTAAGTCCTTTAGTTCAGATCATAGAGGTCAGAGAGCATCTTTCCCAAACACTTTCCAAGAAATACCACAAACTATAACATACAGACCCATAACTAGTTATCGTTTAGAACTATTCAAAAATGAAGTTCATAATGATCTATGTATGTTATCCATTTCACATGATGACCTAAATTGTTTTTACTAAAAAATATTTGGCATAATTATAAATAATGTTAATACTCATTTCAAAATGAAAACTATTTCTGGGTCAAAAACGAAGTTTAGTGAATGGGCTACTGTCGGCATTCATAGAAGTAGAAATAGGCTTTATGAATTATATGGAGAGAAAGAGGTAAACAAGAATACTGCTTTCCTGGACTATGTCAAGAATTATTCAAAAATGTTTAAGAAGGTGTGCATAGCCGCTAAGGCAAATGATATTAGTCAAATTGTAGTAGTTAGTATTCTAAACTCAAAATGTCTGACAATAAAGTGAAAACTGTTTGGAATATTATTAATAGAGAAACTGGTAAAACAAAAACTCGCAATAGTCAATTCAACATTATGACAGGATATGGTCAGAACGATGTTGCCTCGGCATTCGAGGATTATTTTTCCAACATTGAAATTAATACTACAAGATATCTTCAATCATCTGCGACCGAAGCCCATTTGTTACTTAATGTTAATTTTAACAAATGCAATGTAAGCTTTGAATTTAGTCAAGTAAATTCAATAGACGTTATTAAAACATTTAAGTCACTGAATTTAAAGAAAACAGAGGATTTATGGGGAACTTCAGTAATAATTGTTCATCATATCATAGACTCAATTGCACCCTATCTAGCCTTGATTTATAATAATTGCATATCAGTGGGCGTGTTTCCAGATCTTATGAAACTTAGTAAAGTCATACCTCTTTTTAAATCAGGTGACTTGAGTGACTTGACTAATTTCCGTCCGATATCTATACTACCTGTATTAAGTAAAGTTTTCGAAAAGTTAATGTTGATGGATCTGCTGGGACACTTCAATAGAAATAAACTGCTTAGTAGTAAACAGTTCGGTTTCACAAGGGGACGTTCCACGGCTGATGCAGCATCTGTACTCATTAAATATATTTACAACATCTGGGAGAAATCTTGTGATGCAATTTGAGTTTTTTGTGACCTTTCTAAGGCATTTGATTGCGTTGATCATGGAACACTCATTTTGAAATGAGAACATTATGGCCTGTCTATAAATGCCTTAAGCCTTATGTCTTCATATCTCAGCAATAGAACACAAACAGTTGTTGTAAATGGAACCCAATCCAGTGGAGCTGCAGTTAAGCTAGGAGTGCCACAGGGCTCTATCTTAGGGCCATTTCTATTTTTATATAAATGACTTACCATCTATAGTAGAAAATCTTTGTGATATAGTACTATTTGCTGATGATACATCATTAATTTTCAAAGTTGACCGGAAAGCAACAGACTATGCCGAAATTAATAGTGTACTAGTTAAAGTACTTGCCTGGTTTAATATTAATAATCTGGTATTGAATGCTAAGAAAACGAAATGTGTTAGATTTGCTTTACCGAATGTTAGAGCAGTGGATTCTACTATATCGCTCAATGGTGAATGTTTAGAAATGGTGGATAGGGCATTATTCTTAGGTATAACACTGGACAAGAACTTGCAATGGAGTCCCCATTTAGCAGTACTTGCAGGTAAATTAAGTTCAGCAGCTTACGCTATTAGAAAAATTAGACAATTGACCAATGTTGATACTGCTCGCTTAGTATATCATAGTTATTTTCATAGTATCATGTCATACGGTATTGTGGTTTGGGGCAAAGCAGCTGACATACAGACTATATTTGTGTTACAAAAAAGAGCGATTCGTTCTATATATAACTTGAACTCCCGTGACTCCTTAAGAGAACTTTTTAAAGACATCAACATATTAACCGTAGCGTCCCAATATATTTATGAGGATATTATTTATGTTATTATGAACCTAGAGTCTTTTACTAAGAATTCAGATATCCACAACTTTAATACTAGAAATAAAAACAAAATCGCTATTAGAAAGTTCCGCGTTCGTAAAGTAGCCAAATCATTCGTAGGCCAATGTATACATTTTTATAATAAGCTACCAGATGATGCTTTGAAATTATCGTTTCCAGCTCTCAAAAAGTACTTAAAAGAGTCCCTAATGGCAAAGGCTCATTATAGGGTGGAGGACTATTTAATAGACAAAAATGCATGGCCCAAAACAGAAACCAAATAATTTACTTTCTACCGGGACACGGTTCTTATAAGGTGGCATATCAAACGTATGTAAGTTGTTTTAAATAAAAATCACTAATTTGCTTTTTTATATTCTATTTTTTTTTTACTTTTATAAGTTTTGATATGTTTCCTTGAAGAACTACGCATTGAGTTTATACTCAAAACATATATTTAGCTTAGGCTAAGCACGAATATTGTAATAGATATAAGAGTTATTTCGAAAAAATGACTGACCGTTGAGTTTGTTTCGGCTTTCTTCTCTTCAGTGGTCTCCTCTTGGGAAACGCCGTAGAGTCAGACTTGTAAAAGTGCCCTTGTGGTCCACTTACAGAATAAAGATCATTATTTCAATATTTTGTACAAACGACAGATTAATAAACGGCTAAATTATGTAAAACTGTCATTTTTCCCTTTTATCTTTTACGTCACTAACTTACATGTTAACAAAATAATAATATCTTCGATTTCATTGTACTTTTACGTCTGGCGCTTACGCCAAAAAACCCCAAGCATTTAGTGTATTAGTTTTCTCTTCCTTTGATGCGCGCGAGCGAGAAATACGTTCTTTATTACAAATTCCGCTCAGTGGCCAGCTCGGCGTTTGAGGGCGTGGTTTATGAATGACGATGCAGGCCCTTTTAAAATCCTACCTTTCGGCTTGTTGCAGGCGCCGGACTTAGCCGAGCTGGGCGCAGTGGGGGAGACCAATGTCTATATGCTTGAAGTGCGCTCTATTGCCCATATCGGTAATCTATCCATACTAATATTATAAACTAGAAGGCGCCCGCAACTTCGTTCGCGGAGGAGAAAAAGTCATAACTCCTCTTTTTCCTTATGCATAGTCGGATAAAAAGTATCCTATAACTATCTGGAGATACCCAGCTGCACCCGTGTACCAAAAATAGTTGAAATCCGTTGAGCCAATTTAGCGTGATGAAGCCACAACGACACATACAAACATACAAAAAAACGAAAAAAAATATTTTTCGTTTTAGTGACCTCCAAATAGTCCAAAACAATATTTTTTTTGAAAATAACTTCAATGTACAGACATTTCATTCTTACAACTTTATAATAGTATAGATGTGAAAGTGTGTCTGTCTGTCTGTCTGTTACCTCTTCACGCTTAAACTGCTAAACCGATTGGAATTAAATTTGGTAGGGAGATAGTTTGAGTCCAGGGGAAGGACATAGACTACTTTTTATTCCGGAAAAATACCCTTATCCGCGATTAACGAATTTAAGGCGGACGAAGTCGCGAGCAGAAGCTAGTACATACTATTATAAAGATGTGATATAAATACAAATATCAAAGCGCGAAGAAAACACGATTGATCTCGCACGTGGTCACACCAGGAATCGAACCTGGTACCTTTGGATTACGCGTCCAACGTGTTAACCTCTCTACCGGCGAGCACTGTACGCCTCTATCCATGCGCTTTGACACCCGTACCTAATTTCATTTTTGAACGGTATTAATTAACCTTAGCGCCATCTATGAGAACATGTATTGCACATGTTAACATTCCGATTGCACTCCTTTACAGCAGTGTCAAATCGAACGAAGAGATGGCGCTATTATTAGTGTTTTTATACACAATTTTCATTTTCTCTTATTAAAAACACAGAAACATAAAAAAATGGCGTTTCATATAAAAAAAACTATTAAAAAATGTATAAAGCTGTCAAAATGAACATTATCAGTTCTTTTTTTGGAGTTTTTGTATGTTTGTATGTGTCGTTGTGGCTTCATCACGAGAAAACGGCTAAGCAAATTTCATTTATTTTTGGTATACGGGGAGCGGGGCATTAATAGGTGAAAAAAAAGCAACTCTTAATCATAAAGGGCATTTTTTCTTTCCTTATCCTGTTTCGGCCTTTTTAACTAAATAATGTAAATGAGGTAAGTTTGCTGCCAACACTATAGTAATTAATCAAGTGAGGCGTATCGCACTCTTTCTTTAACAGCACTTGGTAAGTAATGTACTATTGTCGTGCAGGACTCCTGGGATTCCCGAATGCGGGAAAGAGCACGCTGCTGCGAGCTCTCACTCGCGCGCGCCCCACCGTCGCCCCGCACCCCTTCACCACTCTTCACCCGCATATAGGTAAGTACTTTTGACGACACTTTTAGCTAAGTTGGTTGCATAACGGCTCACGAAGCAGGCGCTCCCGGGTTCGAATCCCGGCCAAGGCAAATGTTTCCGCGATTATCACTCATTTAAAACAATTGAAAGGCTGCGTTCGCAGTTAAAGCATCCGAAACGTTGGGAACAGAATTTAATACAGAGTTTATATGGCCGGAGTGTACTATGACGCAGGCGTGTACTATCATAAAAATGTTAGAGGGTAAGCTGTTCAAGGGTAAATTAAAGCAATGGTTAATTGACACAGTTTTTTATGATGTAAAGGAGTTTTTCCAATATGCTTCGAAAAATGGTGGTTGTAATTATAATTGTATTTGGTCTTTAATGCCAATATATGTACATTAGTACATATTATTATTGTATTCTCGCAAAGGGCAGCTGTTGATACGTATCATATGCTACCATCCTCTGTATACACAGCGAACAATATATGACGCTCCAGTACATGTCGGACCTCTCTGTCAAATAACTGTCTAATTAGTAGTTTAAAATGCCTATATCATGCTTATTTCTTGGCCGATTTTAATTTTAATTTCACTTTTTGTTTTTTTTACGGTATTTTGATATTTTGTTGAGCAAAGCGATAAAAAAAAATTAATCCATGTACCCTATTCAACTAAAAGTTACTTATTTTCAGGGATGGTGCCCTACGATGACTACGAACAAGTCGCGATAGCAGACCTGCCGGGTTTGATTCCCGGCTCACATAAGAACTATGGCTTAGGTAAATAAGTAGAAGTATTTATTTCAGAACCTCTGTATGTTTGTCCCACATTTTTTTTCGGGGATCATTAAGACAGAAGCTTATTACTACTGTCATACCCTATTGCTCGTTTAAGTATTTTTCTCCGCGCCTCATTTTTAATACTCATTCCTTGAGGGTCGTGAGCGCGAGAACTCACTAATGACAGATGAAAGTGCTACGAGAATTCCAGGATCTGCTAATGGACAACATTTAATTTTTTTGACCCCCTAATTTTATCGTACTAATCATATTTGTAAAATTACGAGGAACTTATTTTGTATTTTTCTATTATTTTTAATTTTAGCCACTAATATTAATAAATCAAAACTACCTGTTTATTTGTATTTTATATAAGTATTAGTATCTAGTATCTTTGTATGTATCTGTATTCTGTATTGTTCCTTTCTCCTTTTTCCTTATGGTTTTAATTTATGATTTGTCTCATCTTCTTGTGCACCACTTACTTACTTATTGGTTGTTTACTTTGCGCCGTCTCTACTACCTTAAGGTTGTCTGGAAAAGATCGCTTTTTGGCGATAAGACCGCCTGTTGTTTACCATTTCTGATCCTGATTTAAATTTAAATTTCTGGTGTTATTTTCTTTTGGTGTGCAATAAAGAGTACTTATTATTATTACCTCATTCTATAAGGGCCTAAGCGCAATTTGAGGTAGAATACATTTAAAAAGTAAAAACTATTCTGCATCTGTGGGCTCATTGTGACAAGTGTCATAACTAAAGACGGTTCCCCAAGAGATCTGTACGAACTAAGACCTGACACAATCTCGTGGCTTGGGACCCTGAATGTAGATTTATAGTGTTTTGTTTTTCACTTATTATTTCTCGTATGATATTGTTGTCAAATGTGTTTGAAATGTTTATGTATACACGCCATACGATTAAATATATAACTAAAGACGGTGAAAAGCGTTACAATTCCTTTTTAATCACCGTAACTCTCGTACGAGTTGTAAAAAAACACTGTGATTTTGTTACCCACGACTAACCCTGACTTGCCACGTTAAAGTTACTTACCGTAATGTATTCAGATCTATAATAATTTAATGAAATGTTGTCCATTGCCTAAGTAATCCTACGTACAGTCGCGGAAACAAATGTTTCGTCACTTTACGAACCTAGGGGAATTTAAAGGTTCGTCACATTGGTTAGAAAAGTGACGAACCTTTAAATTCCCCTACTATACTATAGCTTGACAAGTTCCTTTGTGACACCATGGTCAGCGGGCGACGGGGGGGAAGGACAGCGGGGGCGAGTAAGTGTGCGCGCGGCAGGGTCCTCGTGCTCCTCTGCGCACACTTCATACCCACCCCCGCTGTCTTTCCCCCCGTCGCCCACAGACCATGGGAGTGTCACGGAAGAACTTGTCAAGCTATAGTTCCATTTGTCTGTTCCAGGTATCCAGTTCCTTCAACACGTGGAGCGCTGCCGCGGACTCATATACCTGCTGGACGCGAGCGACGCGCCCCTGGAACAGCTGGAGCACCTCACACACGAGCTCGCGCAGTACAGTGCGGCGCTGGCGCAGCGGCGGAGCTGCATAGTGAGGATCTAGCATAGAACACACAGACAGACAGACACATACCTGCTGGACGCGAGCGACGCGCCCCTGGAACAGCTGGAGCACCTCACACACGAGCTCGCGCAGTACAGTGCGGCGCTGGCGCAGCGGCGGAGCTGCATAGTGAGGATCTAGCATAGAACACACAGACAGACAGACACATACCTGCTGGACGCGAGCGACGCGCCCCTGGAACAGCTGGAGCACCTCACACACGAGCTCGCGCAGTACAGTGCGGCGCTGGCGCAGCGGCGGAGCTGCATAGTGAGGATCTAGCATAGAACACACAGACAGACAGACACATACCTGCTGGACGCGAGCGACGCGCCCCTGGAACAGCTGGAGCACCTCACACACGAGCTCGCGCAGTACAGTGCGGCGCTGGCGCAGCGGCGGAGCTGCATAGTGAGGATCTAGCATAGAACACACAGACAGACAGACACATACCTGCTGGACGCGAGCGACGCGCCCCTGGAACAGCTGGAGCACCTCACACACGAGCTCGCGCAGTACAGTGCGGCGCTGGCGCAGCGGCGGAGCTGCATAGTGAGGATCTAGCATAGAACACACAGACAGACAGACACATACCTGCTGGACGCGAGCGACGCGCCCCTGGAACAGCTGGAGCACCTCACACACGAGCTCGCGCAGTACAGTGCGGCGCTGGCGCAGCGGCGGAGCTGCATAGTGAGGATCTAGCATAGAACACACAGACAGACAGACACATACCTGCTGGACGCGAGCGACGCGCCCCTGGAACAGCTGGAGCACCTCACACACGAGCTCGCGCAGTACAGTGCGGCGCTGGCGCAGCGGCGGAGCTGCATAGTGAGGATCTAGCATAGAACACACAGACAGACAGACACATACCTGCTGGACGCGAGCGACGCGCCCCTGGAACAGCTGGAGCACCTCACACACGAGCTCGCGCAGTACAGTGCGGCGCTGGCGCAGCGGCGGAGCTGCATAGTGAGGATCTAGCATAGAACACACAGACAGACAGACACATACCTGCTGGACGCGAGCGACGCGTCCCTGGAACAGCTGGAGCACCTCACACACGAGCTCGCGCAGTACAGTGCGGCGCTGGCGCAGCGGCGGAGCTGCATAGTGAGGATCTAGCATAGAACACACAGACAGACAGACACATACCTGCTGGACGCGAGCGACGCGCCCCTGGAACAGCTGCAGCACCTGCATAGTGAGGATCTAGCCTAGAACACACAGACAGACAGACACATACCCACTGGACGCGAGCGACGCGGCCCTGGAACAGCTGGAGCACCTGCATAGTGAGGATCTAGCATAGAACACACAGACAGACAGACACATACCCACTGGACGCGAGCGACGCGGCCCTGGAACAGCTGGAGCACCTGCATAGTGAGGATCTAGCATAGAACACACAGACAGACAGACACATACCTGCTGGACGCGAGCGACGCGCCCCTGGAACAGCTGCAGCACCTGCATAGTGAGGATCTAGCATAGAACACACAGACAGACAGACACATACCTGCTGGACGTGAGTGACGCGCCGTTAAAACAGCTGCAGCACCTGCATAGTGAGGATCTAGCATAGAACACGCAGACAGACAGACACATACCTGCTGGACGCGAGCGATGCGCCCCTGGAACAGCTGCAGCACCTGCATAGTGAGGATCTAGCCTAGAACACACAGACAGACAGACACATACCTACTGGACGCGAGCGACGCGCCCCTGGAACAGCTGGAGCACCTCACAGACAGACACATACCTGCTGGACGCGAGCGATGCGCCCCTGGAACAGCTGCAGCACCTGCATAGTGAGGATCTAGCCTAGAACACACAGACAGACAGACACATACCTACTGGACGCGAGCGACGCGCCCCTGGAACAGCTGGAGCACCTCACAGACAGACACATACCTGCTGGACGCGAGCGATGCGCCCCTGGAACAGCTGCAGCACCTGCATAGTGAGGATCTAGCCTAGAACACACAGACAGACAGACACATACCTACTGGACGCGAGCGACGCGCCCCTGGAACAGCTGGAGCACCTCACAGACAGACAAATGCGCACGTTAAATATACATCGAAAACATCGGAAACTTTGAGGCTAGACACGAGCTGTTTTTAATGTATTTTTTATCTTTTATCTTTTGTTTTTACAATTTACATTTTATTGTCACCTGTGTTTTATGTCCCACTTGTGTTTGGTTGTCTTGTTTTATTGCTAATATTTATTTATATTTATGTTCGGTTCGCTCACCATCCGAACAATTTCCACTTTGTGCTGTTCAAAATGTTTGCTTTGTTCCACTGGGTTTTTATTCTATTTAATCGTTTTTCTTATTTGTACTTGTTTTTTTTAGTTATAATTATTAATCTGAGCTGTACGCACGATGCATTCTGTTATCCATTTTGATTTTCCATTCCAATTCCACTTGACAGCTTTGACAATTGAAACTCTTGACAGCTTGCGCTGTCAGGTCAGTGCGCTGCGTTCACAAAAACGTTTTCGTGCGTACAGTTCTCCGTGGCGCCACCTATGGTCTCGCCGGAAGATCAGCGCGGGCTTTAGAGCCAGCATTATGCTGAGGTGGGACCATTTCGGGGCATACTTAGTTTAGTAATTTATTTTTTTTGTATTGCTGTCTAAATATGCCCTCGAATAAATGTATTTACTTTCTTTCTTTCTTCTATAGGTCGGTAAGGCGGGCGCCATACAATATCGTTCGAGAGATTTTGCCAAAAGATCTCCCAATTATACACTTTTTGAAGAAAAAAATCAATGGGTCCACATTTTATACAATTTACTAGATTAGGGAACCGTAGGAGATCCATCGCCAATTACCTACTGCTTAAGATTATCAAGTAACGATTCCATTGTGAATGCGTAATCAGCGTAATCGCTGCGGCCACATAAAACAAAATCTCAGAATTATACACTTTTTGAGAGAAAAAAAAACCAGATCCACACTTTATTAATGTTACTAGGATCCATAGATAGATAATTACATCCTATTAACACTTTACGAAGCTGATTGTAAATTTCATTGAAACAAGTAACATATTGAAGTAATAATTAAATGCAAGCATCCAAATATAATATCCACAGCGCAGGATTCGTCCTAAATACAAAATGAGCGTCCGTTACAACCTTCGTCAAAATTATATACAACGATTTATCAGCGACAAGTTTCGTCCAAATTATACATTATAGCAATCCGCAACACGCTTCGTCAATAACAAATAATAATCAAACTCCGGCCTGACCAGCACCTGGGGCAAACGTCCTAAAGATGCTAGCGGCATTGCCCCGCTGTATCTCAAACGTTGCCCTATTTTTTTTATGAATGACTTGGCCTCGGAGCGCCATGGACCACTCGTCTCTACAGCTACCGGAACAAAGTCATAAATTGGCTCCAAATTTGAGTATTTCGCATGCTTATGCTTAGCTGCAATTTCAGCCGCAGTTCCCGCTTTGCTAATAGTGTGCCCAAGGTGAGAGGGAGCGAATGTGCTGACACACGTCGCATCCCAAATAAGGCTACGACCTTTTGCCCATGGAACCAGTGTCAACCCGTCCGGTCTCATGCCATCAGTCCTACTAAGACCTTGAGGCTCCAGTATACAAGGCATATTGGCGGAGACCATTGCGCGCTGTATGAACACTTTCGCTGCCAACTTTTCGTAGCCTTACGCACATTACATACGGGGAAACGCATGGTATCCGCTACGCGTCTAACGTGAACGTGTTAAGTATACATTTAGATCCCTACAGGATCCATTGTCCGAGGCACAATTTCCCGTTCTCCTCAGTTTTTTATGTTATATGGGGGCAACCGAGCACAAAAATAGTTGAAATCCGCTTCGCCGATTTGTCGTGTCGTAATGAAACCACAAAGCAACGACACATGCGAACACAATTAATCCAAAAAAAATTTTTTCGATTAAGCGAACTCCAAATAGCCGGTTTCATTATTATTTTATAAATATCTTTAATGTACAAAAATTTCCGTTGTACAACTTAAGAATAGTATAGAGGGCTCGACATTTTCTCCTACATTCTGTCTGATAAAGTTATCCAACATATTTCTTTTTTAAGGTACTCAACAAAATTGACCTGCCCGCCGGCCGCGAGGCGTTCGAGACGATTAGTAAGGATAGAGAGGTTCTGGGCATCTCTGCGAAGACTGGCCTGGGCCTGCCCCAGTTGCTTCGGGTCGTCCGGGAGATGTACGATAGCGGCAGTTGAACCAGACTGAACATGTTATTGCGATGTTAGTAATTAGTGTATGTTTATAATAAATTAGATTATGTAATTGAGTCGGTATTTTAGTTACCTAACAATTGTTTTAATTTTTTGACCACAGTCGGCAAATCCTTTCATCGAAAATTCGTGTCATTGATGCCAGCGTTATTAATATTGTTGATTTGTGGGCCTTCTGTATGCCGCTTCGACCAGCTTTGATCTATTGTGGCAGCCCTTTATTAGAGTTCACTACTGAGGCCCGTTGAGTCTAGAACTTGCCAAATTCTTTGGGCAGTGAAATTTTGTATCTCTTCCGGGGGCACGACATGTTGCCCTAGGTAGATACTTATTTTCCTCATGAGTGGTCCACAGAAGCAGAGGACGTGCAATGCAGTCTCCTCTGCCTCTTGGCAGAATCTGCATACTGCGTCCTGTTTCATACCCATGTGAAACAGGTGTTTGTTTAGTTTGCAGTGGCCTGTCAGGATTCTTGTTATTGCGCAGGTTTTTGGTCTTTTCAGTTGTAGTATGTCTTTTCGAGTGGTTTTGTGCTTTTACGAGCCTCCATTCCTCGATTGCCTTAGATCTATATAAGTTGTTGATCAGAACGTATGCCTTTCGATTTGCGATCCAACAAAAGGGTTCTGGGCCGACTTGGGGCGTGTCCGCGCCCTTATTGGCGAGTTTGTCTGCTCGTTCGTTTCCGTCAATGTCGGAGTGTCCTGGTACCCATCTAAGTATAACTTTATTGGAATTAGCCAGGGCATTTAGGTTATTTTTGCAGGTTTGCACTAGCCTCGAGTTGGTCTCTAGGGATTCTAGTGCAAACAGGGCAGCTTGACTGTCCGAGTTGATGTAAATGTGATGGTGTCTTAGGTTCTTGTCAAGGTTTATCTCCGCGCATTTATTTATGGCAAAGACTTCCGCTTGAAAGATTGAGGCCTCTGTACCCATGCTGACGCTGACATTGAGTTTTGGCCTCTGTCCATAGACACCACATCCCACATCTTTTCCTTTCTTGGATCCATCCGTATACCAGATGTGACTCCCCTCTTTAAAATACATTTGATTGTTTTGCCATTTGTCTCTATTATTATGGTATTTCCACTGAGTAAAGTTGTATGCAGTTATTTTCAGTGGGCAAGTCATCTGTAGGCATGCATAGAGTTTTGATTTAAAACACTGCATCCTTGATCTTGAGCAATGCCTGAGAGCGCCATTTCGTCTTTGAAAGGGTGCAGATTGTATAGATGCACTGCTCAGCCTCTTTCCTCACTTGCAAGTGTAGAGGTTTTAGGTTCATCAGGGCATCCAACGCCGCCCCCGGTGTTGATGATAGGGCTGCTGTTGCGATAACGCAGGCAGAGCGTTATAGGCTGTTTAGTTTTTGGATGGCTGTTTTTTGGTTGGCTTTGTCATACCAGACGGCGGAGGCATATGTGATTATAGGCCTCACGACTGCCGTGTATAGCCACATCGCAATATTGGGTCTTACACCCCATCTTGCTCCTGCCATTCTACAGCATGTCCACATTGCCATTTTCGCTTTTTGAATTATGTTGTTCAAATGTGTGTTCCAAGTAAGCCTTTCGTCAAGTGTAACCCCTAGATACTTGGCTTCTTTTGAAAATGGTATAGTCTGCCCGTTAAGCTCTAAGGGTTTGAGCTTGTCGAGCTTCCTCTTCCTTGTGAAGGGTACTACTTTTGTTTTGTTGGCATTGATTGACAACTCATTTTCTCTGCATCATTTATTGATGGTTTTGAGAGCTCCTTGCATTATGTTCGAAATTGTGCTGAGACATGAAATGAAATGATTTAATAACAAGGGCCTTTGAGTATGATTACTAGGTCATCAGCGTAACCCTGTACATCATAGTCATACAAGGAATGTAAGGAGTTGGTCCACCGCTAGGGTCCACAGTAGTGGTGATAGAACGCCTCTTGTGGGCAACCCCTTGTGATGTAGAATTCGTGTGTGATTGCATTTAGGGTCAGGGTTGCTACTCTATTAGATAGCATGTTCTGAACTCATCTGCTGGTTGTGCCGTCCACGCCCTTTGATACCATTCCTCTAAGAATCGTCTCTGTGGGTGTGTTTTCGATGGCACCTTCCACATCTAGGAACGCACATAGAGCTGTTTGCCTATCCTCTATGGTCCTCTGCACCTTTTCGACCAGATATAATAGGGCAGTTTCCGTGAATTTTCCCTTTTGGTAAGCATGTTGGTTGTGGCTGAGTGGCCTTTCCATTAGATGATTCGCTCGAATGTGCTGATTAATTATTCTTTCCATTGTTTTTAGTAGGAAAGATGTTAGACTAATAGGTCTGAAGGATTTAGGCTGAGAGTAGTCCTTTTTTCCTGCTTTTGATATGAAACGCACCTTGACTTTTCTCCATTGTTCCGGTATAGTACCCCAGGCGAAGCTTGTCCGAAATATTTTTACCAGATGCGGGAGGAGGTCGCTCCCTTATTGTAGTTGCGCTGGGAAAATATCGTCCGCTGATTTAAATGGTTTGAATTTCTTTACCGCCCATTTAACTTGGTTTGGTCTGAATATGTTGGCAGCCAAATTCCAGTCTGTATTGTGTACCCTGTGGGTGGTGTACGACCCAGGAAAGTGGGTTACCCTGAGAAGCTCTAGTGTCTCCTCTTCAGTGGTCGTAAAGGTATTATCTGTTTTTTTTAGCAGACCGAGATAATTAGTAGGTGTCTTGGCAAGTATTTTGTGAATTCTTTACTCTCTATTAACGCCAGCGTTAATGGCATAGGCATATCCCGACCAAACATTGTTCAGACTCCGAATATAATATCAATACCTCGTTCTGCAATCACTATTTTATTTTTGAAAGTTAATTTTATTTGTTGCTGTAGCGTCTGGGCGGTCAAGAGGTAAATCCCCGACGATAAAAGAAAGGTGTTATAAGTCTGATTTCGATTACCCCTTAAATGCATAATGATGCATAAATGCATCAAGTAGGTACTACTGAAATGACAAGTAAAAACCAACGTCAATTTGAGACTTTGTCAAATCGTCACAAAGTCTCAAATTGACATGCATCTCTAGTTAAGCCATTTCGGAAAACAAACGCATTATATGTCATAAAATGAAATGAAATAATGAAAAAATGATCTTTATTCTGTAAGTAGGCCGCAAGGGCACTTTTACAAGTCTGACTCTACGGCGTTTCCCAAGAGGAGACCACTGAGGAGAAGAAAGCCGAAACAAACTCAACAGTCAGACATTTTTTCGAAATAACTCTTATATCTATTACAATATTTGTACTTAGCCTATCCTAAATATATGTTTTGAGTAAATAAACTCAATGCGTAGTTCTTCAAGAAAGCATATCAAAACTTATAAAAGTAAAAAAAAATATAGAATATAAAAAAGCAAAATAGTGATTTTTTTATTTCAAACAACTTACATACGTTTGATATGCCACCTTATAAGAACCGTGTCCCGGTAAAAGTAAATTATTTGGTTTCTGTTTTGTGCCATGCATTTTTGTCTGTTAAATAGTCCTCTACCCTATAATAAGCCTTTGCCATTAGGGACTCTTTTAAGTACTTTTTGAGAGCTGGAAACGATAATTTTAAAGCATCATCTGGTAGCTTATTATAAAAATGTATACATTGGCCTACGAATGATTTGGCTACTTTACGAACGCGGAACTTTCTAATAGCGATTTTGTTTTTATTTCTAGCATTAAAATTGTGGATATCTGAATCTTAGTAAAAGACTCTAGGTTCTTAATAACATAAATAATATTCTCATAAATATATTGGGACGCTACGGTTAATATGTTGATGTCTTTGGGTTACGTTATGCATTTAAGGGTTACGTTTTTGTGTTTGAAAGGAGATTTTGTCGAGAATACTTTTAACTGTGGTTCAAGATAAACGGTGCGGCCGTTTGAAAATGAGCATTTTTCGAGATGTGTTTAGGGGTTTTATAAAAAAATAATTTAAAAAAAAAATCATTCGGACAATGTAATCCACATAGTGTTAGTATTAACATTAAACTTAAATAAATATGTTAGTACCTACACTTAAGTGCTGAGATGTTCAGTGCCTGGTTAGGGCGCTCTGCCATCTCTCTGCCACACTTTATTGGTACACCTGGATTATTTGTTATTCAAAAATAATTTTCTTTCGTTTAAATTGTCTTACTTAATATAGTGAACAGCCCCTAATGAGGTATCGTTTTATTCGTCTTGGTGGCGGGAGGTACCGACTAGTATTTCGCTGTCAGGTATTTTTCAGTGTACCTACTGATGACAATATAGTAATAATTAACCTTTTCAACGCTACATCAAACATAAAAGTTGCAAATTAGACGACATGTCATAACCGAAATTGAAGTTTATACTGGTGCATGTAGGCAGGGCTTGTAACCGGTTACAAATAAACCGGCATTTATTTAGGTTATACCGGTTAATTATTTAGGTTACGTTCGGAGGAATTGATTTGGTAACTTTATTTCGAAGCGCTCTCGAACCGGTTACTCCGTGTTTGGATACGGGATCATGACCGCTGTCGCGCCCATAGTGGCGCAACGACAGTCAAGTACATGAAAAATCGAATCTAATACCATAGCGAGCAAACCAATCCTGTCTAGGCGAGCGGTTCACCCTAGACTCCGCTCACACGGAGGAACTCTCTAACCGGTAAATGGATTTTGCTCCGTTTTGCGCTTCGAGATATTAACCGGTTAGAGCGATGTTCTTGCCAGCGGAACCTGTATTATGGGTTAGGCTCTCAGAGTGTGGCTCTAACCGGTACGGAAAATAAACCGGGTTATAAGCCCTGCATGTAGGTCTATATCGGCTGCGCTCTGTGACGGATTAATCCGTCGTTGGCCTCGAAATGATTAAAACAATTCCGTGCAGCAAGTGAAGAACTAGATAAGTCGAAATATACATTTAAAGATATTTCAACTCAAATTATGAGTCTTATGGTTTAATTTTGTTTTGACTTTATTGTCGACTTATCAAGTTCTTCACGCCATGCACGGAATTTACCTCAATGAAAATCTGTTGATTTCCTTGACTCCTTTATCTAGTATTTGGGAGATGATAAAAAAACCTCCATTATATAGAAAAATCAATTTATTTGTAGTACATATCACTTAAACTCACTAAATTAAAAAATTGCAAAGCTGATTTCACACTCAAAATAAAGAAAACTGTCAATATTCGAAAACACTAAAACTAATATAAGAAGTACCTATCGATAAGTTGATTGGTACAAAAAACAGTAAGTACAGTAACTTAATACATACAGTTGTGTGCAAAATAATAGCAGTAAAGTCGGATTTGCAGAATCAAGATGTAAATGTGACTTAAGGGGCCCCGGTAAGCTCGATTCTCCATACAAACGTAGTTACACTCTCATTTTAAAACAACTACCTAGTTTGCTCTGAAACTTTGTACTTAAAATAAGTTAAGGTATATGCAGGCCTGTAATTAGTCTATGTAGCTTCAGATACCATAGTAAAAAAAATACAGCGGATTAAAGTTTTTCATACAAAACTTGTTTTCGCTGTATTTCGTTTGTTTTATAAACTGGAGCCATATAAACTAATTACAGGCCTAGATATACCTCATGTCCTTGTATATACAAAGTTTCGTTACAATCCAACACTAGGTTTATAATGAGAACGAAACTCCGTTTGTTAAAATGCTGCCGAGCTTGCTGGGGACTCTTTCATTAGTTTCAGTGCCTACGAATTATATTTGAAAATTTTGAAAATGTAGGGAGAGCTGAAAAAAAAACCAATCTTTCTATGATTTTTTTTCATCTTCATTGGATTATTTAGGCATAAAGTACCATGTACTGAACAAGAACGTGAAAATAAATAATCACTGAGAGTGCTCACATTTAAGTCACTGTTCACCAATTATAGTTGAAGATCGTACAATTGGTAATTTTGGCACATAATATAGAAACACTAGAAGGCGCCCACAACTTCGTTCGCGGAGAAGATAAAGTCATAACCCCTTTTTTTATCTTCAGCGTAGTCGGGTAAAAAGTATCCTATAACCATCGATGGATACCCAGCTACCCGTGTACCAAAAATAGTTGAAATCTGTTAAGCAGATTTGGTGTGATGAAGCCACAACGACACATACAAACATACAAAAATAAAAATAAAATATTTTTCGATTTAGTGACCTCCAAATAGTCCGTAACAATCATTATTTTTTAAATATCTTCAATGTACAGACATTTCATTCTTACAACTTTATTATAGTATATGTATAACTATTAGGTCGCCAAAACGAAAAATATTTTTTTTGGATTTTATGTATGTTTGTATGTGACGTTGTGGCTTCATCACGCAAAATCGGCTAAACAGATTTCCACAATTTTTGGTACACGGGTAGCTGGGTATCTCCAGACGGTTACAGGATACTTTTTACCCGACTAAGCTGAAGAAAAAACGACGGGTTATGACTTTCTCCTCATATCCGCATCTTCTAGTAGATTTTATACATAATAATTTTGATAAGAGGACTAGCCTACGAGTCTAATATACGGTGCACACGATTGTTCCGAAAACTTAACCACTTAGGTCAAGGGGCCGCAAGCTTTTGAGTAGAAAGTCAAAAATTACAATTAAAAAAAATCTTACCAACAAAAAATAGTTCTTTTTGATTAAAAAAAACTAATCTATAGAGCCGCAGCTTTACATCCCAAGAGCCACAGGTTGCCGATCCCTGACTTACGTCATTAGAATTTAGAAGCAAGAAATACGAGAGGCTAAGTCTTGGTTATGGATGGGTATGAGTGGCACTTTTGAGCTGTCATAGGGATTTCTCAATTATCGACTTCTGATATTCATATTATATCAATCCATTATATAACACAACATATTAAAGAAGATTAAAAGTAGACACAACAGACGGTCTTATGTACCGGGCACTTTTCTAACCATTTGCGAATACTAAATTTCTTATTTCGAGGCATTTTAAATTTGTACACGAAGAAAATTGCAACATGAATTCTCAACGACAGTAGTGACTTACTTAGTGACATATGTCTATATTGACTATAAATCTAGAGTCTGGCTATAATATTTTTACCCCACCAATTTTAATTGTTTTATCTGTGCTTCGGTATATGGCAACACTGAATATGGGGAACTAAATAGTCTTAGGAATAATAATAAGTCACTAACACCACATAATGTATTCTCAGTGCACATAAGAGGCTGCTAAAAGCTAAATGGCTTCACTTGAACATTATTTTTAAACATAAACCATATTGGTGTTATTCAAAAGTACTAAGATTGGTTAAGCATACCAGCCAAAGACTTAATGTAATGTGAACATTGCCGCTTTTCAGCGATAATGTTGTGTTATATAATGGATCGATATAATATGAATAATAATCCCTATGCCAGTTCAAAAGTGCCACGAGAATTCCGGCCTCTATGACTGTCTGGTTTAGTATATATGTGTAGCAAAAGCTTAAGTCTACGGAACATTAAGATGCTTATCGGTTTGTTATTGCTATGACTAAAAGTGAACACATTCCCTCCATTTTTAGGGTTCCGTACCCAAAGGATAAAACGGGATTACTAAGACTCCGCTGTCCGTCTGTCTGTCTGTCACTAGGCTGTATCTCATGAACCGTGATAGCTAGACATTTGAAATTTTCTCAGATGATGTATTTCTGTTGCCGCTATAACAACAAATACTAAAAACAGAATGAAATAAACATATAATATATATATATAGTAAACTTACTAAAACCATTTATTTAAACCCGGACACGTCTAGGTGATAATTGGTATATAAATTATTGAAATACTAACGCTTTTTAGAATTTATAATTAAAATACAAAAAATAAAATAAAAAAATTATTTATGATTTTAACATCCTGTATTCTTTGTTTACAATTGTAACATTGTCATCAGGTTGTCAAGAAAACGTCAAGTTCAATACATGCAAATGTCAGTTAAAGTAAGGCTATGGGCACACGTACGAGTTAGTTGTTACTTGAACCAAGTGACGGTGGCTGTTTTCGTGAACGCTACGCATCAAATTTCGATTTTGCGAAGCACGTCGCTTGATTTTGTTGAAAGCTTGTACAATCCACAGCCTCATTTCATTGCAATACAGAAACGTTTCAATGAAAATTAATCTTGACATTTCATACCTAGCCAAACTTTTCTGTTGGAATAATTAAGAAAAATAAAACTTTACATTGAAGTGACACTAGTGAAATTGAAATGACATTTAATAAATAAGCATGAACTGATGCTGTTTAGATGATAAATTGAAAATAATTTGGCTGCCATGGACTAATAAGAGCGTATAACGGGTATGAAAAAGAAATTATACTAATAATGAAATTTCAAGTAGGTGTTAACGTATTCATAGTGGGCTTGCGTTCATCTGTCACGACGTAAACATTAAATATCACAGGACGACGTAAGATTTTATAATTTTTATACAATGAGAAAATTAAAAATATTCGACACACACTAGCAAAAAATGTGGTAAGACGCTTAACTCGACATGGCGATCAACTGGCTTAAAGGGATGGTTTTAGTAAGTTTATAAACTGTACTGTATACATTGGGAAAAAGAAGAAAAAGTACTCGACATTATTAACAGTGATATGGGTATTACCATTGAAAAAACTGAAATACAATCAAATCGAAGGTTAGGCAAGTCTAATAAAAGTCCTATTTTAATCAGTTTATCTTCACAATCAAAACGAAATGCAATCCTGAAAAGTAGAAAAATACTTAAACAAAAGAATGATAATGTATATATAACAGAAGACTTTCCTAAAGACGTATTGGAACAACGACAAAAATTGAAAGAACAAGTAATAGAGGAGAAGAAAAAGGGGAACATTGCATTTATAAGATATAATAAACTCGTTGTAAAGAAAAAAGAAAACAGGAAGAGAGATCTTTCACTTTGGCCACTGCAACAAGATAATCAACCATCAACGAGTCAACAGGGACCTGCAAAAATATCCAAATTGAATATACTTGAACACCAGAATACAGCAACAAAAGAATTTATGAGACCCAATGAGCGCGCGGGATCATCATCACAATCTGACCTTTCAAAAAACTAATTAATGACACCAGCCAAAAGCCCCAATACAAACAAAAAGTTACAATTATATCTAAAGAAACATTTTCAAAAAACCCCCCAATCCGGCTGGTCACCGTGGGGGAAGCTGACCGACACCCCCCAAATCCTTCAAAAAGTAGAAAACAAAAACTGAATATATGTACCTGGAATGTGAGATCCTTAGTCAAAGAAACAAGGCTTATAGAGTTCAAACACAGTTTGGAAAAGTTCAAATGGGACATAATTGGCATATCAGAAGTGAAAAAAGAAGGGAAGGAAATTATAGAATATGAAAACCATATTATGATATATCACGGAGAAAAAAGTGGATCAAATGGAGTTGGTTTTCTAATAAGAAAAGAATTGAAGTCCAACATTGTGGATATAAAAACAATATCTGACCGTGTCATTCGCTTAGATATCTGTCTCAATGATAAAATTGCACACCTTATTCAATGTTATGCCCCAACGGAAAAATCAACAGAGGAAGACTTGGAAAAGTTCTATGAACAACTACAAACTGCATTGGTAAATACAAACAAAAACACAATAGTAATGGGAGACTTTAACTCAAAGATTGGTAAACCGACACATGAAGACAGAAAAGTAATGGGCCCATGGGGATATGGAGAGAGAAACAACACAGGAAAAATTCTAATACAATTCTGTTTTGAAAACCAACTCTTTATCACTAATACCCTATTCAAAAAGAAGGAAAAACAAAAATGGACATGGATCTCTCCCGATAGCAAAATTAAAAATGAAATTGACTTCATACTGGTTAAAAACGCCAAGGACATCTCGAACGTGCAAGTAATCAATACAACCTTTTCAACAGACCATAGAATTGTCAGAGCGAGCTTCGTACAGCAACAAAATAAAAAGAAATCACGAATCCAGTATATAAACAAAACCGATACATTAAGCCCACTTGAAAAAGAGTCATTGAAGAATATAATCACAAGCCAAATAAACAATATAGAGTTTGATGATATTGAATTGGCATATAGGACATTAATTAATAACATAAGAAATGCGGTAAATAAATTATCAAAATGCCCTAAAAAAGATAAAATTGTTATTACACCCTACATAGAAAATCTCATAAATGAGAGAAATAGGTTGAAACTTAAACAGGACAAATCACGACCAGAAAAAAATCGGCTGAGTGCACTTTATAAGCTCATTGGAAAACAAATAAAACGAAATTGGAAAAACTACCGCTACAAAATCATAGAAGAAGAACTGGAAAAGAGATCATCATTTAAAAAAGCAAAGTATAAAACTGATTGCACCAAACCTTGGATAATGAAACTAAAAAACGAAGATGAAATTGTAACCAATAGACAACAACTACTTCAAAATGCCACAGAATTCTACGCACAACTATACCAAAACAATGAACAAAGTAACGAACATAGATACGTGGCTAACCAGGATTACGAAGAAGGCTTACCATCATTCCTGGAGAATGAAATAAAAAATGTGATACAACAATTGAAATCTGCAAAAAGTCCAGGTGATGATGGAATCACAAATGATATCCTGAAGGCAATCGTTGATCCACTTACACCTGTTTTAACCAGACTTTTCAATGAAATTCTAAAAAAAAAACACTGCCAGAAGAATGGGAAACCTCGGTTATAACGCTATTGTACAAAAAAGGAGACCCTACCCTTTTGGAAAACTACAGGCCAATAAGTTAGCAGCAAACAATATACAAGGTATTTGCATCCGTGCTATTAAAACGAGTGTCAAGAATACTAGATAGCAACCAGCCTAGAGAACAAGCCGGATTTCGACGAAGCTA
This sequence comes from Hedya salicella, assembly GCA_905404275.2. Taxonomy (NCBI): domain Eukaryota; kingdom Metazoa; phylum Arthropoda; class Insecta; order Lepidoptera; family Tortricidae; genus Hedya; species Hedya salicella. Next base: position 7,955,508 of record FR990120.1, read on the forward strand.
TTCTACTATTGACCATATTTTCACTCTGTCACAGGTAATTGAAAAATACGTAGAATACGGCAAAAAACTATACTTAGCCTTTATTGACTATTCCAAGGCCTTCGATTCTATACTACACAAACCGCTGTGGTCAGCATTAAAGGAAAAAGGAGTTGAACCAGCCTACATAACTATACTCCAAGAGATATATAGGAATAGCAAAGCGATGGTCAAGTTAGAGAAGAAAGGAGAACCATTCAACATCCAAAGAGGCGTGAAGCAAGGCGATCCCATCTCCCCAAATCTATTTACTGCCCTTTTAGAGTCTATATTCCGTAATCTAAATTGGACTACTAAAGGAATAAACATAAATGGAGAATACCTCAACAACCTTCGTTTCGCAGATGACATTGTACTGATAGCCGATAACCATGCGGATCTAGTTTATATGCTGAACACTTTAGACAATGAAAGTCAGAAATGTGGTTTACAAATGAATAAACAAAAAACCTTTGCCATGACTAATAGTGAAAAAGCACCAATCGTATCAGGATCGAGGATAATAGAATATGTTGATACGTATATATACTTAGGCAAATTAATAACTTTCACCCAACCAACATCGAACGAAGTGGAACGAAGAATAAAGAGTGCATGGAGCAAATATTGGTCTCTAAAAGATATTTTCAAATCAAACCTTCCCATTCATCTGAAACGTAAAGCGATGGACTCTATAGTTCTTCCAACACTCCTATACGGCTGCCAAACATGGACACTAACAAAAGATATTGTGCAGAAAATTAATGTATTCCAGAGAGCAGCTGAGAGGAGTATGTTGAATATTAGACGGAGTGACAGAAAAAGGAACGTGGACATTCGACAACTAACGAAAGTAACAGATGCCGTTGAACTTGCCTGTAGATTGAAGTGGAAATGGGCTGGTCATGTAGCCAGAATCACAGATGACAGATGGAGCGAGAAGATCTTACACTGGCACCCTCGCGAGGTGTCACGACCAAGAGGTCGCCCAAGGCGCCGGTGGGTCGATGACATTGTAAAGATAGCCGGAAATACGTGGACCTGCCAAGCCAAAGACAGAGATCACTGGAAGGACCTGGAGGAGGCCTTTGCCCAAAAATGGGTGCCTCACTTATAACGTGTATAATATAAACATGAAATGTATCTGATATTTACTTGTGAGAAATAAAGGTTTATTATTATTATTAAATGAAGAAAGAAATATTCATTCCAAGGTGTACAACGATAGCAAAAATATTAAGGAAAAACAAAGGTCCTACTCAGCATAATGCTTGCTCGAAAGCCAGCGCTGGTCTTACGGTGAGACCTTAGGTGCCGCCAGAAAGCCGTATGCAAGACTGCATTTTTGTCTTGAATCCAGCGTTAAACAAATGTCAGGCAATATGCAACTTCTGTCAAACAACAAGGTGGTATAAATGGGGTTTCTGTATGATTTTCTACTCTGTGACTGCCACTTGCGCTCTATTTGTCGACTATGCTATTTTAGAATAAAGTACTGTGTTTCTAAGATTTTTTATATGAAGAAGGCAAATTTTTGATGGTTTTAAAATGTGGGTTATATTTAATCTTTTTACTTTTAATAGGTATGATGACTAGATATGAATCAAAATTCTAATTAGCCCGTGAGTTAGATAATAAAAAACTGTTGGACACGTATTTTTTTGCTTTTTCAAAAAGAAAAAAAACATACTTAGATAAATTGCATTAAAGTTTAGGAGTCGGCTCGTGACGTCACTCCAAGGTACATTTTACATTACATTGTACATTTTAACTCAATGTATCGCCGCCTTTATTTATTGATGACGTAAAAAGAAAAAATACGTACCCAATATTTTTTATTAATCTACATGAACATGATGGACTAATTATTAAAATTGTCATCATCCCTATTGTTTTAACTAATCAAAAATATGAAATGTTGGCAATTCTACTTTTACGCTATTCAACACAATTTTGCCCTGACAACTATACTCACAACCATATCATCATGGGCATAATCTATGCTTTGCCTCGTTGTCTCAAATTCGAGCTAGTGTGTGTGTTCGAGCTAGCTAGTAGAGCGAGTATTTACATTTTGTATAATGTTGCTAAAAATTCTGGCAAAGCAAAGGTTAAGAGTCCTTCCTATACCCTCTCTTTTCACTGTTCATCCGTTCCCATTCCTTAGACACGGTACAGTATAGCTGCATGGCAGCCCGGGCATCTTCTATGGAGCTGTGTTCACCGTGCTGAATTTCTATACCAAGGATGTCCTTTGCTAGACGCTTCAGCGACGGTGTGCTGCCTTTGGTTATCTGAAATATTTAATTAATTTGGTAAAACACATCTGTACTAATATTTTCTTCTGTTTCCGCGATTGTTACTCGCATTATATCGCGTATATTATCTCATTTTAGTTCCCGACGTTTCGGAAGCTTTCCATGGTCACGGGTCCACCATATACGCGATATAATCCGTTAAATAATTTTATTTCAATTCATCTGTACTATTTATTATTAAGTTATAAAAGTTAAATGGACTATAAAAGGGGCTCCCAGAGTAAATGTACCATTTTTCTTAGTTTTTGTTCTGTATGTAGTCCCTGGAATGGCCAAACTAACTTTCGAAACATGGTTTATATGAAAGTTCAGTTTCTATTAAACACTTTCTTGCATTCGAAAATTAGAATATATTTCTATGTAATTAATTATGGATTTTTACAGATTGCGTATCTAGTCTCTCAATTAACCTTTGATAGACTCAAAACTTATGCCTAATTGTTCATTATGAAAAGACCTAACTTGCTATGGAAGTATTTTCTTTAAAAAGCGTGTTTTTTTTTTAAAAGTGGCAATAACTGGATTTTCTTCATAAAAATAACAAACTTTGATGGCATTTATCTTGGTTTCGGTGACTCTTGAAGACAAACTGAAACAGTACATTGGTAAAGACGGTCGCGGTCAACATGTTGAGACATATACCTTTTGACCACACGGCAACTAATAAACCAATTTTATGATACTGTATACCGGCAAATTAGAACTGACTCCTCGGCTTGGGAAAAATTGGCTGAAGACAGGGATGGATGGTGCAAACGCGTTTTGGACGGCCGCAAATTTTGTGATTAGTCCTGGTTCGAAACACTAGCCAGTAGAAGGATGCGTACACAAGGAATCGGCGCAGAAACATCTGGCGAGGACTATATCTGTCCGCAATGTAGGAGATTGTGCCGTTCTCGCATCAGACTATACAGTCATCAAAAAAGTTGTCTCCATCCATAGCACTGCATAAAATCGTCTGTAACAGACGAAAAGGCCTTAGATGGAAGAGATAGCGGCAAATAACGTCATGCCATCTGAGGCATTTTCCAGTAAGTGTTTTGCCGCCTTGGCGCTCAAAGGGCTAAACTGTACTAAACAAAAGACACTCTTAACTTGGACTATTTTGAAGATATTCAGCAATTTAATTTTGTACATTTTGTTGTTTACACTAAGTATAACAAGTTTTCTTCATGTCAAAATTCTTAAATTAGAAATTTTTTCTTATCAATATTTGGTACAGATAAACATTCGGCGGATCGTGAATTTATTTCTTTTTAAGCTTGAGTTTTTTAGTTCACAATATCATCTATTAGAACCCATTGGATCCATAGGGCCCTGGGCAGCTTAAATAGCCCTTATTTAGATCAACAGCCCTTAAGTAGTACACCCCCGAGCAACAGCTTGGTGGCATTTAGTTATATACCCCTTTAACTTATTTTAAGAGGTGTATAATTCAATGTCTAAAATGTTGCTGCCATTTCTTCTTTCCACCTTTTCCTTATAAAAGGTTAAAAACCCAGTGTACATTATTGCACCATTGTATTTCCAAGAAGCTGTAGATGTTTCTAACTGAAAATTTACACATTGAAAATAGAAAGGATTTAAATCGTCATATATATATGTCACTTACTTTTCTAAAAGGTTTGTATCTAGATGTGTCTCTAATATTTCTTTTAGGGTGCGAGAGGAACAATACACTCAGATCATGCTTTAGTGAGTGCCCGACCAGTATTTTGCCTCTAATAATCTCCGCAACATCTTTCTGCACCTTAATGAAGTCCTCACCGTTGATCAAGTCCTCTTTCCGGATACCACTGACACTTGTTCGGTAGTCTATTATCTCTTCCCTCGGTTTCACAAACTTATCATATATACAATCACCAAATTTGTTCACTAAAGACACTCTAGCCAGCATGTTGTCAGTTCCATCGTATCCAATACCTACCATTTCACAGTCTATAGCGATGAACTTTGTTAGGTTATTTTTTTTATTAATGTCATTTTTCTTAGGAACTTTAAGTTCAACACTAGCTGGATCAGCATTATTGTTAGCTATATCGAAGGTTTCTTTAGCGATATCAAGCGCTTTTAGATCATTTCTCATTGCTACCTGGTTTTTTGCTTTCTTCTTCCTGGTGCGTCTAAAAGTCCCTGTAAAGTGTTCTTTAGTATTTTCCTGTAGTGATTTATCATTTTTCTTGTCCGCAATAAGGTTACTTGTTAAAAACTTTTGCCAGTTTGCGTTGATAAGGCCCCTGTTGGCTAAAGTTTGGTTACTGTTGGGGTTGTTAGAGCGCTTACTTTTTTTCGGGGTTTCCGTCATGTTCACATTTAACAAAGTTTTCAAGATAATCTGTAAGACGACTAGGAAAGTACCACTCACTCCGTATATTATTTTAAGCAGAAATTCTACAATAATCAGCAGTAAATAAATTATGTTACCAGAGCAACCATTTGTCATCTTCTTTTGACAGACTTAGCGCATGGCTGCCAGTTAACGACTATAGACACAGTTAGTTTGTGTTCGAGAAGACTGATATATATTCTTATAATAAATAAAATATATATATTTATAATTTACTTTATATTTTAAACGGAATTTTAATTAAATGTGATGTAATTAATACCTAAAATAATGTTACTTTTACAATTTCTACTGTACTCCACATAGACTATAGAATTCAAATCGTTCAAAAACTATGTTCACACTGCAAATAGTAGATAACTTATTTTTTTTTCGATATGTAAGTAATAATCAAATATATAAGATCAACGTACATTTTTTGTGCATTATAAATTATTATTTTATCAAAATGAAAAAAAACATATTTAGTACAAATAAAATAAAATATAATTCAAAGGTTCCATAAAGTAATACAATATTCAGAACGTATACGTATATGACGTTTGCTGTCCGAGTACATGTATTTTTTAGATTTTATATTACATTGCGTGTTTTCAAAATATTTAAAGACATTGTAACCAAATCAAGACAGCAGTGTAAATTAAAGTTCTATAGTATCGTTATCATTTGTACGTATTTTTATTGATAGTAGAACTTCATTTGTAAATATTAAAAAAATCGCGAAAATGTCAACTGAACGCCGACGACGTGTTTCCAACAGTGGTGGGAGAACCGAGAAATGTTTCCACACGGCGCGCGTACTGCTAGTCAGTATTCACTTTCTAATCGCGCCGATCGCACTCGATAAGATACAATAAATCGGCTCACAATAGTTTCGAACCCCGACTCGCGATGTGTTACGAAGACCTCCTGTCCCAGCTGAAGTGTCACGGTCAAGAACATCTGATCAAATACTGGCCGGAATTAAGTGAAAATGAGCGGGAACTACTGGCGGGCGAACTTCGAAAAATGGACTTGGCGGAAACTAATGAGATTTTCCGTAGAGCGATGGAATCGTCGAAAGTTATCGCCGAGAAACTCGACGACGACTTGAAACCTATTCCCCAGTCGCATTACGAATCCGTGCCGAGTCTGAACAAGGAGAAAATAGAGGAATACGAGAATATAGGTTTTAAAGAGATATCTGACGGCAAAGTCGGTGTATTGCTGCTCGCTGGCGGGCAGGCGACGCGCCTAGGATTTGGGCATCCAAAAGGCATGTACAATGTTGGTTTACCATCACAAAAGACCCTGTTCCAAATTCAAGCGGAGAGAATAGTTCGGTTACAGAAAATGGCAGAGCAAAAGACTGGGAAAAATGGTAAAATCACTTGGTATATTATGACTTCAGAGCATACCATGGCACCAACCGCAGAGTTTTTCAAAGATCATTCTTACTTTGGTTTGGAAGAGGAGAATATAGTGTTCTTTGAGCAGGGGAGATTGCCGTGCTTTGATTTTAACGGTAAGATACTCTTGGACGAAAAACATCAGCTAGCCTCAGCTCCTGACGGAAACGGAGGATTGTACCGTGCTTTAAAGACTCAGGGGATTCTGGATGACATTTCAAAACGAGGTGTAGAGCATCTCCATGCGCATTCTGTGGATAACATCCTCATTAAAGTGGCAGATCCAGTATTCATTGGCTACTGTAGCAGCAGGAATGCAGATTGTGCAGCCAAAGTAGTACAGAAATCTTCACCAAGTGAAGCCGTTGGTGTTGTCTGTAGAGTCAACGGTCACTACAAAGTGGTGGAGTACTCAGAGCTCAATGACGAGGCAGCAGAACGAAGGAATCCTGATGGAAGACTCACATTCTCAGCTGGTAACATTTGCAATCACTACTTTTCATCCGAATTCCTGAAGAAAATATCAAACTTTGAAAGCAAATTAAAGTTGCATGTAGCAAAAAAGAAAATCCCGTATGTAGATGAGAATGGCGTCCGTCAAAAGCCATCCGAGCCTAACGGTATCAAGATGGAGAAGTTCATATTTGATGTGTTTGAATTTGCCGAGAAATTCATTTGTTTAGAAGTAGCTAGAGACGTTGAGTTCTCGGCTTTGAAGAATGCTGATTCTGCTGGTAAAGACTGTCCGTCCACCGCTAAGGAGGATCTGTTAAGGCTACACAGAAAGTACATCAGGGAAGCCGGAGGTATCATCAAGGATGACATAGATGTGGAGATTTCCCCTTTGCTCTCATATGGCGGTGAAAACATCGAAGAGCTGGTGAAAGATGAGGTGTTCACCATCAGCCCATATCATCTGAAGAGCATGGAGGAGAGCACAACAAATGGAGTCAACGGTAACCACTAATTTAATACAAAATTTCACATCCAACTATAAAACAAGAACACCTGATTTTAAATTACTGGTGTAAACCTTTACTTACGGATAATTTCAGTGCACTAAATGCATTAAATGTTAAAATTTGTATTTAGACAAGTGAAAGTTTACATTCTTATTTGATAGCTGACTTATACAGGGTGTCCCTAAATCCAACGCCAAAATGAAGAGGGGTGATAGAACAACTCATAAGCTACCATATTAAGTAAATTTGACCATATTGGCACTTTTAAAAAACTTGTGATTTTTACTTTAATTCGTTTTTTTTTATTATTTTTACCGACAAAGCATCAGGACATGTAATAAATTTAAATTACATTCGATAATACTGATGCATGGTATCAAAAGTCACGAGTTTTTTACAAGAGCCAATATCATGAAAACCATGAACTTTTCATTAAGGTCAAAGTTACTTAAATTAGCTTATGAGCTGTTCTATCACCTCTCTTCATTTTGGCGTTGATTTTTGGGACATCCTATATGTATACATAGGTTGATACTGAAGAACGTACATAAAGTTAGACTGTTAGGTAATAATCACTAACACAAAATGTCTTTAACATTTGAATTTAGTGCACTAACTTTAGCCGACTGTAAAGGTCACTTGCATACACGAAAAAAATGTTGATTACATTATGATTGAGGTATAAAAACTATTGCAAAATATGCATAATTAAAACAGTTTTATAACTTAAAGTAAATCTTCTATGTCCAAATTATTTACACATTTGCACAAGGATGTTACTACAGAGTACGAGTATGAAGGTTATAGAATGATTCTGTCTAAGAAAGCTACAAGTCTATGGGAGATATTATATCAATGGATGATGTTACTGTCATCAGTTTTCAATACAATTAATGTATCAAAAACTGATGACAACTAGTGGTCGATTAAAAAATGAGGAGATCCGCAGAAATCCAAGGTCATCGACATAGCTCTAAGAGTTTCTAGATTTAAATGGCAGTGGGCGGGCCATATTGCTTGTTAAACTGATGGCCGCTGGAGCAGAATAGTTCTCAAGCCGTGACCGCATACAGGACAACGCAGCGTAAAAAGACCCCAAACGTACAGTCAGCATCAACTGTAAGTTATAGTCAATAGCATCCTAAATGCCAAATCGGTCGCAACACATCCTTACTCTTATAGGATTAAATATATGTTATGATATATTTGGCGCATTAGATGCTACAGAACATTTGATCCAGACTGTATCACTAAACAAAAAAAATGGTGGAATTTTGATATTTCGCGGGCTCAATATTACAAGGTTCTATGTTTCACTTTTAATGAATGGAAATTTTAACATTGTCATAGTGAAACAAAGTCTATTTTGAATCCGGTAATGTCGACCGATTTATCTACTCATTTATTGTTTGAACATGAACCTAAAGATTTCTAATTAACAGCTATCAATGTGCAAATTGAAATGTAATTATAAACTCATAATGATTACCTAATGGATATGACATTTACAAATTTGTATAGACCAAAAAAATCCGTGCTCAGTGTAAAGGTGCGTCCACATTTGTATCATTTGCCCGATCAGATCTTCGTCCCGTGGCATGATCGCGTGTCGCGATCACGCGTTTGGACGTTGCGCCGATCTGATCGCTCGAAATCCATGTTGCTACGCGTATCATACACTTAGATCGGTCAAGCGATACGCAATCATGCCACGCCACGCTGATCGGATACTAGCAAATGATACAAGTGTGGCCGCACCTTAAGGTTCTGCAGCAGTTTATACGAAAAACCGGCCAAGAGCATGTCGGACCATGCTCAGTGCAGGGTTCCGCAGCCGTTCATACAAAAGAATTAAGTCCATTTTTCAAGCCCATCTCGTCAGAATGTTAATAGCCTAGATTATTAGCATTTTTCTAAGTAACTCTGTCACTGTTGTCTCCTAGGTTACGAGACAGCAGGGGCGTATTGTATTTGCCGCCCTGGGCCTATAAGTTTCGCCGCCCCAGAAGTTAATGAAAGAATCTGGCCAAGTGCGAGTTGGACTCGCGGAGAGGGTTGCTACGCCGCCGCTGGCTGTTTGCCGCCCTGTTCCATGACTCCCTTGGTCCAAGGCACTATAAGCCCCTGCAAGACGGAATAGCAACAATGAAAAGTTGATCCTAAACCAGGGGTCGACAACCTTTTAAGTCGGAAGCGTCAAAAAATAATTGCAAAGTTTTTAAAGAGCCACAAAAAAAACTTGTTACCAATAAATAGTAATTTTTGATAAAAAAACTAATCTATAGAGCCGAAGCTTCACATCCAAAAAGGCGCATGTGGCTCGCCAGCTGCGGGTTGCGGACCCCTGGCCTAAGCGACTCTGTGCACTAACATGCAAGTGAAAACAATGTAATTCCAATTAATTTAAGTTATTTTTTAATGATCTCTAGCTTGTAACTGCCTATGAAGTTTGACAATAAAATCGGATAGACTGCTTTGCTGTATAAAAACATAGCAAACTAACGTGAGAATCAGACGAACTGTCAAACCACCCAACTATTAGTCCAAAATCACCTAACTATGGTCCAAAATAAATCAAATTTTACTCACTTGGGATTATATTATTATGAATCTGGTTATAGGCAAAATCATCTATACTAATATAAAGTTGTAAAAATGAAATGTCTGTACATTAAAGATATTTTAAAAAAGATTGAAATGGAGTATTCGGAGGTCACTGAAATGTTTTTTTTTCGTATGTGTCACGACCCACCCTTGATGGCGTGATGAAGCCACGGCTTCATCACGCCAAATCGGCTTAACAGATTTCGATTATTTTTGGTACACGGGTAGCTGGGTATCTCCTGATGGTTATAGGATACGTTTTACCCGACTTCGCTGATGAAAAAAAAGGTTATGACTTTTTCTCCTCCGCGAGGGAAGTTGCGGGCACCTTCTAGTTTTATTATAATTGTAACGGATTATTTTGTCAAAAACTAATAATTATTTTGTCAAAATCTAATAATTATTTTGTCCAAAAACTAATAATTATTTTGTCAAAATCTAATCATTATTTTGTGAAAATCTAATAATGATTATTACTATCTTATTTTCTCTAACATAGTTGGGGTGTTTTACGGTATTTAGTTTTTTTAGCGGTTACTCACGCATTAGCGGTGAGTAAGATCTTTGTAATTGACCGAAATATGTCGAGCAGTACTCTCCTCGGCTTTTAGCCTTTTACAACGTGAATAACATACATAACTGGAAGTGAGGAATTACGTACATGGGCGTTAGAGTGTATATTATTGTGAAGTTAAATTGCGTGTAAGAATTATATAGTAATATTTGTGAAACAATAAGCAATTAATTGTGTTAAAAAAACGTACCTTTAGATTTCTTTTACATGTTGGAACCTTTATATTTTTTGTACAAACAGCAAGACACTTAAGTGGCCGCCTGGAGGTTTTACGTCAATGCCCATAAGGTCTACCATTTCTACCAATAGTCACTTAAAGGTGCGTCCACATTTGTATCATTTGCCCGATCAGATCTTCATCCCGTGGCATGATCGCGTGTCACGATCACGCGTTTGGACGTTGCGCCGATCCGATCGCTCGAAATCCATGTTGCTACGCGTATTACACACTTAGATCGGACAAGTGGGGCATGATCGCCGCGCCGACAGTGAGCGTCCAAGCAGCGCGGTACGCAGTCATGCCACGGCACGGTGATCGGATACGAGCAAATGATACAAGTGTGGACACACCTAAACCTTTTGAGGGCCAAGCAGCGTAGTAATACGACGTGACCCAGACGCCACAGCAAGAAAATAAATTCTTAAGAATAAAATAGTGATTGCAGAACAAGGTAATGATATTATATTCGGAGTTTTTGAGCCATGAATTTTGGCCGGCATATGCCGACGTTGGCGTCAGTGGGACGAATTTTCGATGATGTGATTTGCCGACTGTGGCGGTCAAAAGGTTAAGTGTGCGGCTGATGGTACACAAAATCTTTCGATTTCAGTAGAAGTAGTGCCTTTTACCTACGGTTAGGGACCATCTACAAATTACGTTACAGGGGTGGCAACAGATCCAAATTTAGCGTGACGTAATATGTGGACGGTCCCAGGGGTCATACATTAATTACGTCACAGCGAAGGGAGGGGGGTTGCATAAAGTCAAAATTTAACGTGTTGTAATATTTGGACGGTCTCAGGGGCCATCAACAAATTAGGAAACATTGAAATAAAACAATTTAACGGATTATATCGCATGCATGGAAAGCTGGAAAGCTTTCGAAACGTCGGGAACTAAAATGTGATAATATACGCGATATAATCCGTTAAATTGTTTTATTTCAATGAGTAATAATCGCGGAAACAAGAAAATATTAAATTACGAAACAGTGATAGGGGGGGAGATCAAAAAGTCTAAATTTAGTGTGACGTAATGTGAGGATAGTCAGGGGCCATCCAGAAATTAGGAGGAATAGAGGAGGAAGAGGGGCAAAAAGTCTAAATTTCGCGTGATGTAAGATTTGGACGATCCCAGGGGCCATCCACAAATTACGAAACAGTGATAGGGGGGGTCAAAAAGTGTAAATTTTGCGTCATGTAATTTCTGGACAGCCCCTACTACGTGGTACGTCAGACGGCAACACTGCTGTGTAAATAAAATAAATTAGGATAAACTGACGTCTGTTTACTTTTCACAATTCACGAAATCGTTAAATAGGAAATTCACGCGTATTCCAAACAATCGCGTATTACAATCAACATAGGGATGATAACAAATTTTTAATAATTAGTCCGTCATAAAAAGTATTGGACTTATTTTTTCTTTTTTTACATAATTAAAAAACAAGGCGACATTGATTCAAAATGCCGCGTACTCCTAAATTTAATTGGTAATTGAATGATGTTTTTTAGTATTTTTTTATTATTTTGAGAAAGCAAAAAATACAATATTATTTTATTATTTAACTGACGGATTAATTAGAATTTCGTTTTTCATACCCCGTCCTAATGCCGGTTGTATTTTCACCAAATATAAAAAAAATAACTATAAAGTACTGACGTACTCATTCATTTGTTTATTAATTGATAGATTCAGGCGTTACTTTGCGGAATTCCATACTAGATCAATGTCACATCTAACCAAGACACTAGTTCGCGGAACAGCAAAGGAACTATAATCCATTGATCCATTTGTTTATTGTATATAAAAAAACTTAGTATTGTGAATAAAGTAAACGGTCGTTTGGTCGCAATGGATTCGCGTAAATAATAGTTTTCTAGCTTTTTGCTGAATAACTTAACTCTTGAAAATTGCTAACCGATTCTGCGACTGATAAAATGTTCCGTTTTTAATCTTAACCCGTGGAGCGTTATGTCAAAAAAAAATCATAATGAATGTGGAAAGTAGGTTCTAAATTCAAAAATCGCCGGACGCACACGGGTGCGTCTAGCGCCGCGGCTACTTACTACCCATCAGGGCAATTTTGCCAGCGTCAAGGTTGTAAGCCAAGGTACGGTTCTATATTTAAAAAAAAACAAGATGCACGGTTATGTTAAAAAACGTATATTTATGGGACCACCTTTAATCCTTAGATGCATGACATATCATGCGTTCGATTTTTGAAATCGCTTAATTAGAGATTCATGTCAATTTGAGACGGTGACAATTTGACAGTCTCAAATTGACGTTGGTTTTTACTTGTGTCATTCAAGTAGTACCTACTTGATGCATTTAAGGGTTAAGGTATAAGTTGAAATCAAACATTCTATACAAATAAGAATAACTAAAAATTTGTAATTAAAATTTGTGGTCTCAAAATTCGTTGCAAAAGTTATTGGTTAGCTTATAACGTCCTAATTAAATTTGTTCGGCAAAAATGTAGTACACGCTAAGTCATAGCTTTAGCAATAATTATTTGTAATTAATATTATATTTGCTGCCTTTAAAATGCCCCAAACGTAGGGATGTTGTCAATGATCAGGTCAGGGGGTGTACAAATTGATTTTACAATTGGAAAAAGTATTTACGAGAATTATTTGTAATTTTTTCGATCCCCTGATCTGATAAAAATGAAGTAAATTGTAAACGTAATATAATAATTATAATATATCATTACATTGTATATAATACGCTTTTTATACATCACATAGATATAATCAAAATTATTTTTTTGTTTTGTTGTTTAAGTTTTTATATGTCATAATAAGATTTTATGTACTTAATAATCATAAAAATTGAGATTTTATTTTTACGTTTCCTTATACAATAAAGTATTTTAATTTTACACTACTTATCTTTTTATTCATAACAACCTTAACATTAAACCCATGGAGTATAGACAAGATAAAGAGCACAATCTCATATAGGAAAACAGTACAAATCCGTCCAGCCAGAATGCCGCTAGAGTAGCATTGGAATGTTGAATGTACTGTACTCAAATAAAATATATACGACAATATATACATATATATATATATATATACATATACATATATATATATATATATATATATATATATATTGTCGTATATATGTATGTCATTTTTTACTTATTTTTGTAATATTTATAATCTTATCTCACCACTTCCTCATTCCTAGTTATTCTGTGTCATTTCCGCTACCCAAAGGTTGTCTGGAAGAGATCGCTCTTTAGCGATAAGATCGCCTTTTGACTACCCGTATTTATTGTTAAGGCTTTACTGTACTGTTTCTGTAGTTGGTGTGCAATAAAGAATTGTTGTATTGTATTGTATAAAAATAAAATTTTGATGCGCAATGGGAGTTTCTATGATAGAAATTCTAAAAGAGTTAGATAAAAGGTATCGACCTTACGTGTAACTTGTTTTACGGGCCTTTAAAGTTGGGTTGTAAAGAAAACGACTTAAATCTCATCAAAAATCCCCGAGATACAACAATATTATCACATTTTTGGAATTTCACATAAAACGCTCCATAATAAAGCCTAGGAACGTGTGACGTCACACGTTCTACCTTGTGTGGGGAAATAAAGAACTTTTCACTTGTCCTGCTCAAAAAGTACGTCATATTAGCTTCGCAAAGCGTGACTAAAATAGTACATCTAGAGTTTGGCCAGAGAAACATGATATTGACCTTGAAAAAGAATTCTTTATATGGCAACAGTTTTACATATTAAAAAAGCTGTCAATTATAAAACCTACTTCGTTTCTATGGATTCCGTATTGCCAGGTCATGATGTTTTCAAATTTGCCGCATATTTTTAATATCATGTTTCGCTTGCCAAACTCAGCCCCTAGGGTTTAAAAGAAAGCCATATCATCCCATACAAATTTCTATGACACTGAAAAAAACTTGCGGCCAGCTACATACTCCTTACGAATAATTAAAAACAAATAAACCAACCTGATCAGATTGGCCAAACTTTCTGATAGAATTGCTCGAACTGCTCTTTTAGTTAACATTGATTTAAACTTACACGATCTTCACTCATTATCACAACACACCAAAACGGGGCTTAATCGCGTATAAATATGATTTATTTTATTACCTTTCATTGGTAATTCTTCGACGTTCATGTTTATACGCGATTAAGCCCCGTTTTGTTGTGTTGTGATAATCTACTTTTAGTTTTTCATGATATTTACAATTTCAATGTTAAGTTTTTTTATTTTCACGCAGTCAAAGTGAAAAGCAGAGTGTTTAACACGTGGCTAAAAGCCATTATGACAATCAGACATATTTGTTCTCGTTTACTTCGTGAGCTCGTCCAAATAATCACTTCGTGTCATAATGGCTTATTTTAGCCCCTTGTCAGATAATCTACTATTGTTCTGCAGCTATGTTCAAACTTGCGTTTTATCGAATCGGTTTCATAACAAAAGTTACCATACCTTTCATGGGTTATTCCATGGTATTATTAGTTATTAATATTTTGATACTTTAAAAATCGATTTTCCCACCAAACTTTAAAGGCTCATAAAACTGGAACGATATTCATTGTTTAATTTAATGTGTACTTGCGTGTGATACTATATACCTACTAACACTAGAATTAAGTTTTCCTTTCTACTGTATGCTACTAACAACTATGGACATGTTTCCGAAATAAATTATTTAAATTTGAATAAAACAAGCTACACGTAATTTTTTTAGGGTTTATATTATAGAATCTACCATTTCGCATCAAATTTCTATTAAAAATCCACGCCAATTTCAAACTTTGTGACAGTTTCACAAAGTCTCAAATTAAGTAATTTATAAATCATATACTTGTGTTATTTCAGTAATAACCTTTTTGATACTGAATTGATCTGTGTTGTAAGTTTGACATAGTGTACAGACTGTTTTTCTATCGTTTCGGCTCCTAAATGGATGAACCGACTTTGATTTGGACGAACCGGTTCGACGGTACGCCGATTATTGCCAGTATGCCGACTTATAGTAAATATAATTGAATGAAGAGGATGGAAAAAAATATTACTATAAAGGTGCGTCCACACTTGTATCATTTGCTCGTATCCGATCACGGTGCCGTGGCATGACTGCGTATCGTGCTGCTTGGACGCTTACTGTCGGCGCGCCGATCATGCCGTACTCGTCCGATATAACTGTGTGATACGCGTAGCAAAATGGATCTCGAGCGATCCGATCGGCGCAACGTGCAAACGCGTGATCGTGACACGCGATCATGCCACGCAACGATGATCTGATACGGGCAAATGATACAAATGTGGACGCACCTTAAGATGCAACCTCGCCAGTGGACGAGAAAAAAATCATAACACTCTTTTTTTCTTCAGCATAGTCGACTAAAAAGTATCCTAAAACCATCTGGAGATGGCCAGCTACCCGAGTACAAAAAATAGTTGAAATCCGTTTAGCCGTTTCCGCGTGATGAAGCCACAACGACACATGCGAGTACAAACACAAAAAATAAAAATGGTTTTTTTTTCGAAAATTTTGAAAATATCTTCAATATACAGGCATTTCATTTTTACAACTTTATAATAATAATAAATATTCCGCTGTGAAAACGATGAAATGCGGCGTCGCGTGCTCGCTGCTAACTAAGCGCCTTAAATCAGACCAAGAAAGCCGAGAGGAGTTAATATATTGCACTGGGAGGAAAAAAAATCGGATGAGGGTACAGTCAACTGTAAAAATATATTTTGATTATTGTTGATATTTAATTCAGCTAAAACTAAAATAAAACAAACGTAGAAGCTAAATAAATCAATCCTAAAATGTACAAATCCTCCAAAAGTTAACCTAACCTTACTTAAAAGACCCCACCCTGTATTTTACCTCGCTCAAAGGTGCCCATAATGCCAGCAGCGTTTCCTCACTGAATGGCATATTTAATTATTTTGTTGTTTTAACCTAT
The DNA here is from genome assembly GCA_905404275.2 of Hedya salicella. NCBI lineage: Eukaryota > Metazoa > Arthropoda > Insecta > Lepidoptera > Tortricidae > Hedya > Hedya salicella. The sequence continues at coordinate 7,971,904 of FR990120.1, forward strand.
TTTGACATTATGAACATTAAATAAAACAATTGAAACGGATTATATCGCGTATATTATCTCATTGGAGTTCCTGGCGTATCAGAAGTTTTGCAGCTTCCTTGTACACGCGCTTAGTTTGATAGTTAAATAAAAAAAATATTTCTAGAGGGGCACTCCATTCATGTAGGTAACCGAAACTGAAAAAAAAATCAGCAAATATGAATGTGTGGCACATATTTGGACAGTTTTAAACTCATTTTTGACTTCACCTGCTCAAAAAGTACGCCATATTAGCTTCGCGAAGCGAGACTAAAATAGTACTTTTAGCCCCTAGGGTTTAAAAGAAAGCCATATAATCCCATACAAATTTCTATGACACATAATTTGCGAAGTCATTGGCCTAATAAATTTAGTAGTAGCTTGTTTGGCAAGGGGCTAAAATAAGACATTACGACACGTAGAGATTATTTGGAAGAGCTCACGAAGTGAGCGAGGACAAATATGTCTGAGTGTCATAATGGCTTTTTAGCCACGTGTTAAACACTCTGCTTTTCATTTCGACTGCGAGAAAATAAAAAAATACTTAACATTGAAATTGTATATTTCATGATAAACTAAAAATACAGTTTGAGCAATTCGATCAGAAAGTTTGGCCATTCTGATCAGGTTGGTTTGTTTGCTTTTAATTATTCGTGAGTAGTATGTAGCTGGCAGCAAGTTTTTTTTCAGTGTCATAGAAATTTGTATCGGATTATATGGCTTTCTTTTAAATCCTAGCTAGGGGCTAAATGTACTATGTTTTAGTCTCGCGAAGCTAACATGACGTACCTTTTGAGCAGGAGAAGTGAAAAAGTTATAAAAATAGATGTAGGCTTGTGGAGATGTAGGCATTCCGAACATTCTTGTGATTGCATCAGCTCAGTGCGCGAGCTGTAGACGGCGTGAAATTGCATTGTTGCTTCACTTGCTAGTTTCGTTATTCTGGTTACAGTATAATCGCAGTATGGTCACAGGTAATGAGACACAATTTCGCCGGAAACGAAATTGTGTCTCTTGGTTAGTTCTGACAATAAATTGTGCCAGTGTGACGGACGAATTTTAGGAAGTAAAAACGAATCGACGTCATTCACAAATTTAATTTAATAATATAAAAACTGGCCAATAGCATATCGGACCATGCTCAGTGTAGGGATCCGTATCTGCTAATACAAAGAAATACACTACAGATGAAAAAAGTACTAAGTGCAAAAGTGGACCAGCAAAAGAGCGTATCTTCCTGGCAGTTACGTTATTTTACTGAGAGGCGTAGTTTTCGCCAATAACTCAAAAATGGTAGGCCTACAATGTACTTCCGATCATGTTGAAAATAATTTCCGTTGAAAGTATTTATTAAGTTGTATTTTTTTTTCATATTTTTTGGACATACGATTTAGAAGTTCGAGGAGGGGGACACAATTTATGCAACTTTCGGAGCGATTATTTCCGAAAATATTCACTTAATCAATTGCTGTTTATTTCCGCTTCGCTTATATGGAATGCCCCTCCTCCCCCACAGAAAGATTTTATTTAATTACTAAACTAAGTATAGCGGCCTATACAAGACATCTACACTTCAAATTTCATCAATATACGTACATCCAGTAGTTTTTTAGTGAAATACCTGTGACATACAGATTTTAACATAGTTACCAATATTGCTTGTTTTATCAGGATCTTATATAATTTTTACAAATTTGAGATCAGGCAACATTCCTATTGACGGTCCTCTTGTTTTAATGGTGCTTGGTCTAAGATAATGAATTAATAAAAGTTTCTGTCAAAAAATTTGTTCTTTTTTGACAAACTTTTATTGCCGACTGTACTTTTCTTTGAACAGCCATCAACTACTCACCGAGACGCTTCTAGAACCTTCCTGCTCCATCATCAGATCAGCTCGATGGCATCATATTGTTGTATTGTCATCAAACTTACATAAGTATGCCAAATTTTAGCTCAATTGGAATCCGGGAACTAGATCAAATTTAACTTGCAAGATTCCATCCGAACAAACATAGATACATATTACATGTTACATACATACTTACATACATACATTGCAAGTTAAATAAAAGCTTGTAATAAATAAATATACAGTCACATTGAGAATCTCGTCCCTTTAAGGTGCGTCCACACTTGTATCATTTGCTCGTATCCGATCACCGTGGCGTGGCATGACTGCGTATCGCGCTGCTTGGACGCTCACTGTCGGCGCGGCGATCACGCCGCGCTTGTCCGACCTAAGTGTGTGATACGCGTACCAACATGGATTTCGAGCGACCGGATCGGCGCAACGTCCAAACGCGTGATCGTGACACGCGATCATGCCACACGACGAAGATCTGATCGGGCAAATGATATAAATATGGACGCACCTCTTTAAACATCGGTTTATTCTCATGGCGGCCAGTGTCAGTGAACTGTTTAAATGCACAGCACGCGCGCAAACGCTTCGCCACAGTCCATTTTACCCATAGCAGTATTTCAACTAACAGTATTAGACCATTCAACCACCGCCACAGATTGTACAGCGCGCGTGCCCTCACTAACACAGCCAAAAATTACGACCCGTGACCATAATTAAATAAGTAAAGGATAAAGCGGAAGGAAGAATAAGCTGGAAATTATTTCACTGACATGAGCCTGGTTCCGTACCAAAAAGGTAAAAAGGGAAGACTCCGACTATTAGAGCGCCATATCTCAAAAACTACTTATGATATCTATTTGAAATTTGGACTGGTTATAAGCATGGTCAGCCCACATGTATTACAAAGGAAACATTACAAAATTATTTTTTATTTTTTTTCTTAAAAAACGACCAACATGAGGGACCCCCCTCATGTTGGTCGTCGGGAGGGGCAATTTAAAGTCTGGCCGCTAAGTCTGATCTAAGGACTTAATCTGCACATTTTCGTGCAGTTTTTATTTTTTATAGTACTTAAATTTTGTTTTATTGACGAAAATGTGGAAAAAATACCATCACCCCCCCTTAATCTCCAAAGTTTACCGAGCGAAAAATCTGAATTTCCTGGAATTAATTATAATTTAATATGAATATTACACGAAAATTATAACCATACTTATGTTATTTTTTTATTTTAATCACCAAAAATCATTTATGAATAACCCGGTTTGGTTAAGTTTGCCCCTCATTTGTATGTGTATGTGACGCCATAGATACCAGAGGCAAACTTAACTCAACCGGCAAGTTAAGCCATAATAAGTGAATATTTGTACGTAACCCTCGGTGCGCGATTTAGACTCACTTTTTACCGCTTTATTTTATACTAGCGACCCGCCCCGGCTTCGCACGGGTGCAATGCTGATAATAAATACTAACCCGGCCGGCCGGTACCGCCGCAAACGCTACGTCCCGCAATTTTTAAATCTGTAATATCTTCGAAAATATTCATTTAAATCATATGCTGTAAAGGGCCATATAGATCTATATTAAATCAAAAATGTATTTAAGGTATTTAAATGGATAAGGATTAATGCTGTATTGGTTAAAATCGCTTCGAAAATTAGCCATTATTTGTCGTAAAAAGTAAATGACAAAAAAATGTTATTGTGGGATATCCATAAGTGATAGACATATACCCTCGCGAAGTTTTCTGTAGACCTTTTCAATGTGTACAATACTTAGTACATTATTTTGATAAATCTCGTAGGATTCAGCCTGCGTTTGAAATGGAAGCGGAAAAAAAATAATTATTTACGACATCACATTAGAAACCTCAAAAATAACAGTATTTCCCCACTATTTAATGGATGTATACATATAAGTATGTGATACATATAAACCTTCCTCTTCAATCACTCTATCTATTAAAACAAAAATTAAAACTGCATCAAAATCCGTTGCGTAGTTTTAAAGATTTAAGCATATATATGGATATATGCTTAAATCGACGACTGAACTGTGGAATAAATTGCCGTATGCAGTATTTCCGGACCGATGCGATGTTCAAACCTTCAAGAAAAGAGCGAACTCCCACCTGAAAGGCCGGCAAGGCACTTGTGACTCCTCTGGTGATGCAAGTGTCTATGGGCGACGGTGATCGCTTGCCATCAGGCGACCCGTCTGCTCGTTTGCCTCCCCCCCATGCCATAAAAAAATAATAATATAGGGATACAGGGACAGAGAAAGCGACTTTGTTTTATACTATGTAGTGAGTAGTGATAGTGATGATAGTGATGATAGTGATTGTGATTATGATGACGACAATAATTTTAACGACAGGTTTGGCTCAGTTGTTTGCACAACGGCCTACGAAGCTGGCGGTCCCGGGCTCGAACCCTGGCCAGGGCAAGTGTTTGTGTGATGAAGCTGCGATGTTTGTTCCTAGGTCTTGGATGTTTTGTATGTATTTAAGTATTATAATTTATCAATATATGATGTGTATCGTCGTTTATTATCGTCTGGGAAGTTCCAACCCTTATCTTCAGTCATGTAACGACCTCGATGACGTGTGGGGCACTTCGAATAACTACTGTGTCGGCATATATTTGACGATCGGTTTGGTTCAGCGGGAGTAACGTTGCCTGCGAAGCTGAAGGTCCTGGGTTCAAATCCCGGTAAGGGCAAATATTTGTGTGATGAGCATAAATATTTGTTCCTGAGTCTTGGATGTTTTCTATGTACATCTATACAATATATATAAGAAAGCTGAAGCTGAGGGTAGAATGTCTGTACTTGGAAGATATTCGAAAAAAATTTGGCCGTGGATACCTACTTAAAATAGATAACAGAACACGTTCCAACAGTTTTTAGAATTTTTGTCTGTTTATCTGTTTATCTGTTTGTCTGTTTATTTGTACGCTCATCACGTGAAAACGGCTGAACAGATTTTGATGCAAACTTTACTAATCGGTCGAAAAAAGCCCCGGCCAGGTTATAGGTTATAAAAATTCAACCCTCAAAAGGGGGGTGTAGCCACTACATTTGATTGAGTTAAGTTTGCACCTGAATCTTATCCCGCTACTTAGGAAGGAGGTGCAAACTTCTCTCAAACATGTACCTTCACCATGCTCAACTAACAGGTGGCGCTAAAATTAATACCTTTTTGCCATTTCCGCACTCATATTATAAATGCGAAAGTGTGTCTGTCTGTCTGTCTGTTACCTCTTCACGCTTAAACCGTTGAACCGATTTTGATAAAATTTGGTATGGAGATAGTTTGAGTCCTGGGTTTGAGGCTACTTTTTATCCCGGAAAAATACGCTTATCCGTGATAAACGAAATTAAGGCGGACGAAGTCGCGGTCAGGAGCTAGTAAGTAAATATACCCATTAAATATATCGTCGTCTAGTACCCATAACACAAGCTTTATTAACCTTACCATGGGACTAGTTCGATTTGTGTAATATTGTCCTGTAATAATACAACAAAATGGGGCTTAATCGCGTATAAATATGATTTATTTAAGTAATTACCTTTCGTTGGTAATTCTTCGACGTTTCGGACGTCGCGTTAAGGTGCGTCCACATTTGTATCATTTGCCCGTATCAGATCATCGTCGCGTGGCATGATCGCGTGTCACGATCACGCGTTTGGACGTTGTGCCGATCAGATCGCTCGGAATCCATATTGCTACGCGTATCAAATACTCCGATCGGACGAGCGCGCCATGATCGCGACGGTGCGACGTCCACACTAGCGATCATGACACGCGATCATGCTACGTGGTTTTTCGCGCGTGTGAATGTGTGAGTGCACTCTGAAGACGTTTGTTTGGAGTCGTATGACTGTTCTACATATTTACTGTGCCTTGGCTGTAAACAAATATTTTATAGGTGCGTGCGGTAAATAATTGGAGAATACCAGACGGCTCGACTCAGAGAGAAGTTTGACGCTAGTATAAGTATTTGTGCAACATAAGTACAGTCAGCTGCAAAAACATCCACTACTCTATTTTTATAGAAATAAAGTTAAGTTAATTTCAAGATATTTACAAATGCGTTATTTAGGTAGGTACTTAGATATTCTTGCAATAAAAACAGGATTTAAATAAAATGATTACACATATCGACCTAAGTACTTAGTAAGTATATGGTTTGTTTAAAGGTCACTGAATCGATTTTTTTTTTATGTTTGTATGTGTCGTTGTGGCTTCATCACGCCGAAACGGGTAAACGGATTCCAAATATTTTTGTTAAAACAGGTACTTGGCATTCACAGTTTATATAGGATTTTTTTTCTGACTACCCTGAAGAAAACAAGAGCAGAGATATGAGGCACAGTTGCAAGATGCATGTTTCTAACAGTCTTTTATCCTATAAAATAATTAATAAGTAACGCTATAATAAACAATAAGCAAAAACTACAAAAAAAAAAAAAAAAAACATCTAACAACATGTATCATGTATGAATCTTATGTTCATCATCATCATCATTTCAGCCATAGCACCTCCACTCCCGGACACAGGCCTCCTCAATAGATTTCCAGATGGGCCGGATAGAGGCGACCCTCGTCCAGCGAGTCCCCGCAACCCTAACCAGGTCGCGGCGCTTGCCGGTACGCGGTCTCCACTCGAGAACCTTTCTGCCCCAACGGCCATCGGTTCTTCGAACTATGTGCCCTGCTCATTGCCGCTTCAGTTTTCTTACCCTGTTTGCTATGTCGGTGACCTTGGTTCGTCTTCGAATCTCCTCATTTCTGATTGGATCTCGTAGAGAAATCACGAGCATTGCCCTTTCCAAAAAGCCTTATGTTACTCGAAATATATGTATTCTATTCTATTCTATTATATCCCATGATATTAATCTTACCTACCCATTTTCTGAAGGCGGTTTCAAAATGAAAACAAAGAAAAAAGATCTTATATAAATCGTGTAATAGGTTAATAGGTTAGTTACTCAAACTTTGAACAACGAGTAACATTTAACGTAGACAAAAAGTGAAAGGAAACTCAAAGGTCGCTGTCTCACTCATGAGCAACATAGTTTATTTTATACTACTTATATAAACGTGATAGAATCAGAAATGAGGATATCCTCAGGAGAACTAAAGTAACCGACATAGGCCACAGGATTGCATTGTTGATACAATGGGCGGGCCATGTAGCCCGGAGAACGGATGGCCGTTGGGGCAGTAAAGTCCTGGAGTAGCGTCCACGCATGGGAAAGCGCAGCGTGGATGGCACTGACTAGGTGGACGGATGACCTCGTAAGGGTCGCGGGGAGTAAGTGGATGCGGTCTGCACAGGATCGCACCCTGTGGCGAGCTATAGGGGAGGTCTATGTTCAGTAGTGGACGTCCGTGGCTGATAGATAGATAGATAGAGTAAGGTAAGTATCCTTACTAATCCATACTAATATTATAAATGCGAAAGTGTGTCAGGCTGTCTGTCTGTCTGTCTGTCTGTCTGTCTGTCTGTCTGTCTGTCTGTCTGTCTGTTACCTCTTCACGCTTAAACCGCTGAACCGATTTGGATGAAATTTGGTATGGAGATAGTCTGAGTCCCGGGGAAGGACATAGGCTACTTTTTATCCCGGAAAAATATCCTAAACCGCGATAAACTAATTTAAGGCGGACGAAGTCACGGGCAGAAGCTAGTTTAATATAAAGGATCAGCATTGCCATCCAGCGGGCAAATGTAGCCGGCCTTATGGACATGGGCCCCTTACCATCTGGCAGAAGCCAGACGCCATAGGTTGTTTATAAAAAAAAATTGTCAACAGTATAGGCTACCGTAAAATGGTGCTACGTCGCTCCAAAATTTGCTCCAATTTAGAAAACAAGAAACTATTCTGGCATATTTAATTTTCAAACATGCTAGTCTTACAAATAACTAAAAACAGTATATTTCCTAACGCGTTGTAAATTTTAAAAAACATGCCACAATTTGAAATATAACAATTTAACGGATTATATCGCGTATATTATCTCATTTTAGTTCCCGACGTTTCGGAAGCTTTCCATGACTTTTCGAAACGCTTTTCGAAACGTCCGGAACTAAAATGAGATAATATACGCGATATAATCAGTTAAATTGTTTTATTTCAATGAGTAATAATCGCGGAAGCAGAAGAAAATATTACGCCACAATTTCTTTTGTTAAAATATGAAAACAATAAATTAAGCAATGTTATGCTTTGACCAGGCAAACTTTGCTCCTCCCTACTAAATGTTCATGGAGCAAAGTTAGGTCAAATCTGCTCATTAAATGGTAATCATAGCACAGAAACGAATTCCGGAGCAAAAAAAGAGTTGTGACCATTTGTCATCACATATTTCAGGCGTGTTCTTAATTTTCTTGACTAATAAACATAAATCGCATGAAGGACTGAACTGTGGATAAATTGCCGCCTGCAGTATTTCCGGACCGATGCGACTTTCAAGCCTTCAAGAAAAGAGCGTATTCCCACCTGAAAGACCGGCAACGGACTTGTGACTCCTCTGGTGATGCAACTGTCTATGGGCGACGGTGATCGCTTACCATCAGGCGACCCATCTGCTCGTTTGCCTATATCATAAAAAAAGTAACAAGGATTTCGAGGATTGGAGCATACTTATCCTAGGGGGAGCAAAGTGGGTGGTCCTACTTTGCGGTAGTTCATATTCACTTTTAAGCACCGGATTCATTTGTTTAGATTCCGGGCGAAATGAGTCATAGGCTGTGGTCATACATAGGTGATACGGCCGATCAAATAGTCTGTGTAGTTGGTGTAAGTAGTATAGTGTGAAGTAAACAGCTTAAAAATAAATTCGATTAGTACTTAAAGTTGATAATTGAATCAATAATTAAGTAACAACTGGTTATCTGGCGATTTTCGTAATAACCCGGTCAGTCAAGGTCGTTGCGATACCGCGCAAAAACGCTAATGTGTGTCAAAAGACAGCACATTCGCTTTTTTGTAAGTTTCATTGTATGATTAGTTAGGGGAAATACGGCTTAATAGCATTTAAATGTTTTTAGTAGGTTTTAATAGATTGGAAATAATGTGCATTGTAGTAGGTACGTATTAATTACCATATGTACCTACCTACATCGTAAGTACGATACGAAATCCAACATACTTTTGCTCGTATCCGATCACCGTGCCGTGGCATGACTGCGTATCGCGCTGCTTGGACGCTTACTGTCGGCGCGCCGATCATGCCGTACTCGTCCGATATAACTGTGTGATACGCGTAGCAAAATGGATTTCGAGCGATCCGATCGGCGCAACGTCCAAACGCGTGATCGTGATACGCGACCATGCCACGCGACGATGATCTGATACGGGCAAATGATACAAGTGTGGACGCACCTTTAGAGAACAAAAAGCTTGTATAAAAATATTGTGAGATAAAGCTTAAGGGGGAGGGGGGACATATTAAGTACGTACTGTTTTATTTTTGACAGTCTTCGTCGTCTTATTTGACAAGGTACTAGAATATACTTAAATTAATAAATCATATACGTAAGTAAGGGCTTAATGTTGATATGTAGCAAAAAAAGCGGCCAAGTGCGAGTCGGACTCGCCCATGAAGGGTTCCGCAGCCGTTTATACAAAAAATGCACTACAGATGAAAAAAAATACGATATGAAAAAAAACACTAACAAAAGAGCGTATCTCCCCGGCACTTACGTCCTTTTGCTGAGAAGCAGAGTTTTTTGGCAATAACTTAAAAACGGTATGTCCGATCATGTTGAAAACAATTTTCGTTGGAAGTATTTATTAAGCTTCATATTTTTAAATTTTTTCATATTTTTGGAACTTACCGTTTACAAAATATATTTCGTAGCAAATATTACGGAAAATATACACTAAACCAAAATTTTTTTTAGAAACCTCAAAGTGTTTTTAGAAGTACTGTCGAAATATGTGCCACACCTTGATATTAGCTGTTTTTTTTTTTCAGTTTCGGTTACATGTATGGAGTGCCCCCCCTAGAAATATATATTTTTATTATTTAACTATCAAACTAAGTAGCGGTTAACAGACGACACCTATGCTCCAAATTTCATCAATGTACATCTTCTAGTTTGTGAGTAAAATGCCTGTGACATACGGACGGACAGACAGACAGACAGACCGACATGACGAATCTATAAGGGTTCCGTTTTTGCCATTTTGGCTACGGAACCCTAAAAAGAACTAATAATCAAATCGGAAATGCATAATTAAAATGTTGTCCCATAAATAAAAATAAACTCCGACGTCGTGAAAAATGTTTTGTTTGTTTATGGATCCCTAAATACTTGGAATTACTTTCCCGCCTTTTTAAATGTCAACCGATGTCGTCACAGCGCGTCTGCCGCCGAATGTGGCTAAATGTCAAGGCCGAACGACAATCACTTTAGTTTTCGAACGGAATTCGATATTGGACAGTTTGAATACAATAAAAACGCTTTGCAATAAATAAGGTACAGTCACCTGCAGAATATTTGAGTACTAGGCGGATTAGGAATGTTGCCACCTTAGCGATTTTGTCACTAAATCTAGCGGTTTTTTTAAATTGTCAGCGACTTTTTTTTCAAGCTTTCCATACATTTAGCGACTTTTTTAAGAATGTCTTTCATACATTTAGCGATATTTGAGCTTGCAACTCTAGACGTGTAGGTAGGTAGTAGATGTTTGACTTTGTATGTTGTGGTAGTTTAGTTACAACTGGCAACACTGCTCAGGCAATAAGGCTGCTTACCCAGGCCATAAAATACCAAAAAAAAAGATGTTGACTGTATGCAAAGAAAAATAAAAATTTGATGCGAAATGGTAGTTTCTATGATAGAATAGAAATCCTTTAAAAAAACTGAGTTCGATACCTGATTTGTAGCTTGTTTTATCAGCCTTTAAAGGTGGGAAAGTACATTTTTAAAATATAAAAATATTTATAACTAATAATACCATTGAATAACCCATAAATGTAAGGTAACCTTTATTATAAAACCGTTTCAACTAACGCAAGTAGCTGCAAAATAAAGTTCGTAATTTTCCCTATACAAGGTAGGGTGTGACGTCACACGTTCCTAGGCTTTACTAGAGTTTGGCCAGAGAAACATGATATTGACCTTGAAATAGAATTCTTTATATGGCAACAATTTTACATATTAAAAAAGCTGTCAATTATATAATTAAATGATGTTTTCAAATTTGCCGCATATTTTTAATATCATATTTCGCTTGCCAAACTCTATCGAGCGTTTTTTGGGAAAGTCCAAAAAATTTATTTTAACATTGTTGTATCTCAGGGAGTTTTATGAGATTGAACTAGATTTTTCACGAATATTTCTATTATTGAAAGGTCGTTCTATAACCTACCACAGTAAAAATGTTGTCAACATCCCTGTTGCCATCTAAAACACAGACCTTCCCTGCTGCCTAATGGTCCCCAACCTCCCTAGATAAAACCTATATGAACCACTGCCTAAGTGCACATATTATGAAGGCAGGGCGACGAAATTTATAATTTAAAATTTCTTAATAATAAGACATTTGTAGATGATAATTAATTATGTTTATTTTATAATATTTTCTATTGTTTCCGCGATTATTACTCACGGGAGGACATGGCATGGTCCTCCCGTGACCGTGGAAAGCTGGAAAGCTTCCGAAACGTCGGGAACTAAAATGTGATAATATACGCGATATAATCCGTTAAATTGTTTTATTTCAATATGTTTATTTTATTAATGTTAATCTTAAATTATAAAAATACCATGAACTCTATGTTATTAATTACATTTCACCAAGATCTGTTAGCGTTAATGATTGATTAACGGCCGATTATAAGCGACGTAATCACTAATCATGAGAAAACCAGCCCTTAACTCTAAGAGAGCATGGTGATATTGGGTCTGACTGATTGAGTTTATTTATTTAGATAAATAATAATAAATAAATAAATAAATATTACCGGACAATTTTACACAAATCGAACTAGCCCCATGGTAAGCTCAATAAGGCTAGTGTTATGGGTACTAGACGCCGATATATTGAATAGATATATTACTTATACACAAAGAAAACATCCAAGACTCAGGCACAAATATTTATACTCATCACACAAATATTTGCCCTTACCGGGATTTGAACCCAGGACCTCAGCTTCGCAGGCAACGTTACTCCCACTGAGCCAAACCGGTCGTCAAAGATGGATTGCCTTGCATTTGCCAACTAGGTTAAGTTAGTCAAATTTCTGTTTTTTTTAGGGTTCCGTACGTCAAAAGGAAAAATTAACCCTTATAAATAGGATCACTTTGTAGACTGCGTTTTTTTAGCATTAGAAATAAGGTTTTTAACATTAGAAACAATCTTGAAGTGTCTTATTATTGAAAAATGCTTCAAAAATTAGTAACTATTACTTATGACACCAAAATAATTTAAATTACCATCCTTAACTATATAATCGTTGCATATTTGCTGGGACTTATTTTTCGACAGTGTTTTTCAATAAAAAGACACGTCAAGATTGTTTACCCTTTTTCTAATGCTAATAAAAACGTGAAATAGTCCATCTGTCTGTCCGTCTGGCTGTCATGACCCTTTTACTCAGGAACGCGTGTAGGTAACAAGTTTAAATTAACATCAAATATTTAAGGGGGTGCATCGAAAATGTATGCAATTTTTTTTGTGTTTTTTTTGTCAAATTAGTACCTATATGGTATAGGCTGGTTTTCAGATATGTGTTTTTTGACTATATAACCTACTCAGCGCCTAACGCGGAAACATGTTTGCTTAAAATTTTCTCGATAGACAAGTTATCCGACAACGCGTCGTCATTTTCCGTTTTTTTTGTCTAGTTTATACAAACAAAAGATTAATAAACGGGTACATTATGTGTCTGCAGTCCCTTGAAAGTACAAAAAAATCAAATCCAAAAGACACGAGTAGACATACCTAAGTACATCATTATTACTTCTTAATTAGACACGTAATGAAACCTACTTCATTAGCGAACAAGCTGGCCTGACTCAATCGAGATCTAGTTTGTGATTACAACAATTGCAAAACTTTGCAAATGGCGGCTTTTCATTATTCATACTTGAACTGGTTTTGTTAGCTGATACTATAAGCAAACGTAATTCACCAAATATCCGCAATAGGGTAGCTAAGGGCATTTAAAATAAGTTTCTGTCAAAAATCTTTTTTTTCACAAGCTTTTATTGCCGACTGTACTTTTCTTTCCAACATCCATCAACTACTCACCGAGACGATTCTAAAGAGCCCAAACTCTGTGTGCTCCATCATCAGATCAGCTCGATGGTATCATACTATTGCATTGTCACCGAACTTACGTAAGTATGCCAAATTTTAAACGGAAACGGGGAAGTCTGATTATGGACTGTTTGAGCTCGTGTTACTCAGAATCAGAGCAATCGCTTACAGAAATTTTAAAAAAATAACCCATTAATTTGTATGAAAAATCAGATCAGATTTTTTTCATGGAAATATGCGCATGTGAGCACAATTTATTGTCACATCAATAGCTTGACGAGTTCTTTCGTGTTACTCTCATAGTCTGTAGGCGACGGGGAGAAAGACAGCGGGGGCGAGTAAGAAGTGTGCGCGAGGCAGGGTCATCGTGCTCAGCCGCCGCGCCAACACATAATACCCTACTTGTGCTAGTGACGAGTCCGTCAATGCTGCGTTCGACGCTGACGCACATTTTTCGGAAGCTGAAAGAGCCGCAGTTTTCTATTTCCGGTTTAACTGTACCTATACCAAATTTTAATAGAACTTTTTTTAAGTCCCCAGCAAGCTCGGCCGAATGTCACCTTCCCATACAAACGGAGTTTCGTTCCCATTTTAAAATTACGTGTTGGATTGTAACGAAACTTTGCATATGCAATGACATGAGGTGTATCTAGCCTCTCTAGGCCTGTAATTAGTATTAAGTACTAGATATACCCATTACATTTTTTTGTATGGCTCCAGTTTATAAAACACACGAAATAGAGCAAAAACAAGTTTTGTATGAAAAACCTAAATTCGCTGTATTTGTTTACTCTGGTATCTGAAGCTACAGAAACTAATTACAGGCCTGCATATACCTTAACTTATTCTAAGTACAAAGTTTCTAAGCAATCTAGCTAGTCGTTTTAAAATGAGAGCGTAACTACGTTTGTATGGAGAACAGAGCTTACCGGGGACTCGAAGTGAATGATGAACTTGAAGAGCCGCAAGTGACCCGCGGTTTGCCGACCCCTGACTAAGACCATGAAATTAAACGAGATGGTATACGGAGCATCGCTTTCTCCTCTGTTCTAGTATATTAACAAATCTCACGTCAGTTTACATAATAGTAATCGTTTTTGTTATGCAATGCTGCAAAGTTGTTGTTTGGCGCGAGTGCTTGAATTGAAACCCGAGTAAGCGAAGGAATCTAAAATTGAAGGAAAAAATCCTGAGCGGAACGAGGCTTTCAAAGCACGAAGTCAAATTTTGCAGCCGTGCGAAAAACGCAACTTTTCACCCCACTACAGCGAAGAAAATGTGAGATGAAAGAAAAACTATGAAATTATAACAAACCGATTATATTTTCATTTAAAACTTGTGATAATTAACCTGTTTTAGGGTTCCGTGCCCAAAAGGTAAAACGGGACCCTATTACTAAGACTTCGCCGTCCGTCTGTCTATCTGTCACCAGGCTGTATCTCATGAACCGTGATAGCTGGACAGTTGAACTTTTCACAAATGATCTATTTCTGTTGCCGCTATAACAGCAATTACTAAAAACAGTATAATTTTATGTCTGTCTGTCTATATCAATAACCAATATAAAATTATCGAGCACCGCGTACATTTTGCTTAGGAGTAGGGATCTGCTAACACTGGATTATCATAGATACGGCCATTTGTAGCGTATAGTTTGTAAAGAAGTGCACTAGTCGACTCACATTTGGCCCGGGTTTTTATATAATTATGATTTCAATATTAGATTCCTTCGCTTACGCGCCAAATAACAACTTTGCAGCCTTGCATAAGAAATAACTATTGTTGTTCCATGTAACTTTGTTTATTCTGTACCTCATATAAATAGGAAAATTTTCGTAGTGTATTTTTGTACGTGTTTACCTCGGGTCCCCGATAAAAGTGCGCAGTTCAGTAATGATACGACTCCATCGCCAATGGTATAATGCTCGAAGTTAAATAATAAAACCGGTCAAGTGCGAGTCTGATTCGCGCTGAGGGTACCGTACAAACTTTCACTTATTCCTCCTTAACCTGGCCGGTTGAGTTAAGTTTGCCTCTGTATTTATGGCGTCACAAACAAATGAAGGTGCTCCAAAACAGATTATTGGTGATTTTTCTAAAAATAACAATAATGTGTAGATACTTAGTTTCATGCAACGAAATTTCAAATATTTTATCTACGCACATATCATAACCTTTCAAAAATCTATACTGAAACAGCATTAAAGTACATACAGATTTTACCTACCACCACAGACAAGAAAGTTCTCATAGTAAAATTGCTTGTATTGTAATAATGCTGGTCATTTCCCTACGGCTTCTGAACCCATCTTAGAGTACTTATGATATTGTGTAGATAAAATAGTGTATGCATCTGTACATAATTAGGGCTTAAAACACTCATGTGATCCTATTATCGAACCACTCTCGTGTTTTAATGCCTCTCATTATGTATCAGTTGTATAAACTACTATCTACTATTAACTATGAAGGTACCTAAATTTGAGGTACTGATGACGGAATGATATAAAACTTGCGGGCTACAGGATTGTTTACTTTTTTTTTTATGACATAGGGGGCAAACGAGCAGACGGGTCGCCTGATGGTAAGCGATCACCTCGCCCATAGACACTTGCATCACTAGAGGAGTCACAAGTGCGTTGCCGGCCTTTCAGGTGGGAGTACGCTCTTTAAGCTCTCTTTCTTTACGCGAGTCGGACTCGCGCACCGAGGGTTCCGTACAAATTTTTACTTTTTTTAAGTGAGGAACTTTTTATTTCTCTTTCCTCGCAAGTGTGTTGAAAACGCATTTGGTTATAACACACTCGGCTTTATACAGCTGTACACCAACGTACCACACTCGTATCATAATGTATTATAGGAGCTCTCCGTGGCGCCACATATGGTCTCACCGGAAGATCAGTGCTGGCTCCCGAGCCAGCATTATGCTGAGGTGGGACCATTTCAGGGCATCGTTTAATTAATTTATTTTTTTGTAATTTGTTTATGTTTTTTGTCTATGCGTCTGAATAAATTTATTTTCTTTCTTCTTTCTTTCTCTACCACACTTCTTGTTCTTCTTATTCATCAGTTTCACTCTTGGCAGAGTGGTCGTGGTCATCATTTCAGGTGTTGGTGGCAAGCCTCACAACACGACGCCATTCTTCTCTGATGGTCGCCTTCCTCGTGCATTCGTGTCCTTTTATTTGATCAGTCCATCTCATAGGCGATCTTCCTCGTGGCCTGGTAAGGGCAACCTTTCCCTGGACCACAAGTGGCTCAATTGCCACCTCCCCGAGGCGGCATACGTGGCCAAAGAAGGTGAGGATACGGGACTGTACCAAAGATGACAATCGCTGCTTGATGCCGTGTTCTCTAAGTATAGACTCGTTGGTACCACACTTAACCAGTATATATTTTTGTTTTGTGCAATAAATTTGAAATAAATAAATGCTCCATACCACGTCGGTTAAAAACAAATCACGATGTTTATCGTTTTATTATCGATGATCAAACAATAAATGCGCGCCAAGTCGATATCTTTGAGCACCTACACATAATCACAAGTGCTTTGACACCATTATGGCTAAAGAGGGATTGAGAAACATTGTAAATGAGATTGTTTTACAATACTAATGTATTGCATTTGGCAAATCAAACACCTGGCTTGCACCTTTATAGATTCGTTTTTATTGAGTTTTAATTTTAATAGGCATGATGATGATGATGACAGGGTTTGAAAATCAAAATTTTAATTAGTCCGTCAGCTAGATGATAAAAAAAACCGGCCAAGGGCGAGTCGGACTCACGCACCGAGGGTTCCGTACAAATTTTGACTTACCCTAACTTTATTACCCGGTACCGGTTGAGTTAAGTTTGCACCTGATATCTATAGCCTTGCATACAAACCAGGTGCAAACTTAACGCAACGAGTTTTTCAAAAAGGTTTTTGCAAATAAAATAATAAATAGCTAGTTAGTGATATGGCTATAATTTCCGTGTAATATTTATGTTTATTAATACAGATTGGAAAAATTTCAAAATTTTCGATTGGTAAACTTCGGAGATAAAGAGGGGGAATCTTGTTTTTTTTGACATTTTCCTTAATAAAACAAAAACTAATCACAATAAAAAAATTGTTCAAAAATGTGCAAGTCAAGCCCCATTTGACCCAGTAGCTAGACTTTTGATTTTTGTACCTTTTTGGGGTCCTTTTGTACCTTTTTGGTACGGAACCCTAAGAAATAAAGGACACGTATTTTTTGCTCTTTCACAATAATAAAAAAATACTCAGATAAATCACATTAAAGTTTAACAGTGGGGGCTCGTGACGTCACTCCTAAGTAAAAATTGTACCTAGGAGTCACGTACGCGACATTTTGACTGAATGTATCGTCTTTATTTTTCGAATATAAATCCCGTCCAATTTTTTTTATTAGTCTACACGACGGAGTACTTATTAAGTTTTTTCATCATTTATGATCAATTGATTAATAGACAATGAAATCTAAGTAAAAACCTTATTTGGTTATGTAATGATTAGTTAAAATAAATCGAAAAAGTAATATTTAAATGAAATAATGTTCGACAAAACAAGGGTTATGAAAATGGTCATTTAGGATAAACACATTTCGTAAAAATAATTACAATGTAAAATTAAATTATACAAATTTGAATGTAGACAAACAATTTACTACACTAAAAGTTTTAGACAAACTGAAGTTAGACAGAAAGTTATTAGACCAGTCAAGGGAATATCATTTAAATAACACTAATTGTTTCGCATTATTAATATACTAGACAGATAACATGTTTCCGTAGAGGATGTGACATGCAGAATGCTCCGATACAGAGACAGTGCGTTGGAATTAATTAAAATCAATTTAGACTATCAGCTGATAAATTGGGTACTTTCCTGTAGTCAACATAAATGATGTCACGCTTGCAGTTAAATGTTACTTCTGAAAATACGTAGAAAACATTCATGAATACTTATTTTAAAATAGGCGATTGTAATTTGATCAAAAACTAAAAATATGGAGGCAATTTGACCGTAAAGAGTTATGACTTCATAAACCTTTTTTACTTTCAAACTTCATCAACCGTTTTGACAGTTCATAAATAGGAACTGATTTTTCACTTCTCCTGCTCAAAAAGTACGTCATATTAGCTTCGCGAAGCGAGACTTAAATAGTACATCTGGCCCCTAGGGTTTAAAAGAAAGCCATGTAAATATTGTAAATCCCATGAAAAATTCTATGAAACTGAAAAAAAAACTTGCAGCCAGCTACATACTACTTACGAATAATTAAAAAACAAACAAACTAACCTGATCAGATAGACCAAACTTTCTGATAGAATTGCTCAAACTGTACTTTTAGTTTTTCATGAAATATACAATTTTAATGTTATCTTTTTTTATTTTCTCGCAGTCGAAGTAAAAAGCAGAGTGTTTAACACGTGGCTAAAACCCATAATACCGGCTAATCTTAGCCCCTTGTCAAACAATCTGCTACTTTAACCTCGATATTGACAGTTTCCTCAATTGTATTAATCTTAATTGTATTGTATTGTGTATTAGTGTATTGTGTATTAGTGTCTCCTTAGAGTATTAGTGTTGTGTGGTATTATGTATACATTTTAAAAATGAAATGGCTGTTCACTGAAGATATTAAAAAAAGTGATACGGAATATTTGAAGGTAACTGAACCGATTTTTTTTTTGTATTTTGTGTATGTTTGTATACCTATGTGTTGTTGTGGCTTCATCACGCCAAATCGGCAAAACGGATTTCAAGCAGTTTTGGTTCACGAGTAGCTATGTATCCACAGATGGTTAAATGATACTTTAAAAGTCAAAGTCAGAGGAAAAAAAGAGTGGTTTTGACTTTTTCTCCTCCAGAAATGAAGTTGCTCCTTTATTTATAATAAATCGAAAAAGTAACAACAAAATGAATATATACAACATAGCCTATTATAAACTAACTCTAATATATTTATTACAAACTAATGAATAACGTAGAAATTAAATAAGGTGTAAAAAAGAGGAGAAATTCTTTGTAGCATTATTTATAGGGTATTAAAAATAATGCTACAAAAAGAATACCTCTTCTAGGAGCTCACCTTGAGGTGCGTCCACATTGTATCATTTGCCCGTATCAGATCATCGTTGCGTAGCATGATCGCGTGTCACGATCACGCGTTTGGACGTTGCGCCGATCCGATCACTCGAAATCCATTTGCTACGCGTATCACACACTTGTATCGGAAGAGTGCGGCATTATCGGCGCGCCGACAGTTAGCGTCCAAGCAGCGCGATACGCAGTCATGCTACGGCACGGATCGGATATGAGCAAATGATACAAGTGTGGACGCACCTTTGCGTCCCTTGCACCATGGTCGCCATCACACTGGCCGCATTACCTCTATGAATCGTAAGGGCATATGATAAGATATTTATTGCAACACAGGTACTAGCACTGTAAGGCTGGATGACACCAATCTTTTATTCCAAGAATTACGCGTATTCTCAAATAGTTATGTCAAATTAATAAGGAGTTTTGACTCTGAATAAAAATTTGGTGAAATCCAGCCTATGTTAGTAATTTGTGTGTACAAGTATTGCGTTTTTGTGCAAGATAGGCAACACGTTGGAAAGCTGCAGTACCAAGGCCAGAGAATGCCATTCAAATTGTCCACACAATCACTGCCAAGCCGGCAACATTTACTAAGTAATATCTAGTTCAAACTACAGGACAGTAGATCACTACCTTGTCTCAGCTATGATTGGCGTAGCTAGGTAATCAAAGAGCTCTGGCGCAAAATAAAAGATTGGAGCTCGATGTCAGTTCGTTTGTGATCCTCCCATGGTCTGCGGGGTCGGTGGAGGAGGGAGGGGAGAAGGAAGACAGCGCGGGTGGGTATGAAGTGTGCGCGCGGCGGAGCACAGTATCCCTGCCGCGCGCACACTTCTTACTCACCCGCGCTATCTTTCCCCCCGTTGCCCGCAGACCATGGGAACGAATGAACATGCCGCACTATAATCAGGGACCCCCTTTTGGGGGCTCCGGTGCACGACAAACGTTTCGGTAGCTACGTTACTGGTCAGGGTCCGAGAGCCCCCGAGCATGGGGCATGCGTCTAGGTCTTGTAGCTACGCTACTAGTTAGACGTAAAATAAGGAAATAAAATGTATACTGAGAACTTACCAGAGGGCCCAGGAGCAAGGAGCAAAGCATACTGAAACTTAAAAAAAATCGTCTAAATGAAAGGCGTAAAAAAGGTCGCGAGTTCAAATCCTGCTTGCAATTTAATAGGTTAGTATTGATTTTGCCTTTACAATTGAACTCTGTGTTATGATATTTTTATTTAATATTAAAGGTAGATATCAAGATGAGAGAAATAAATAACAAAGGTCCGTAAAAAAGGTAGGTTATATGGATAAAAACAAGTGTAGGATGTACTACGTCTAATATTTTATCACTGGACCGGAAAAAAGTTAGGATGGACATATTCGTGGCATCTGTAATGTGACAATTGGCACTCGTGTATAATTTTATTTTATTTTATTATAAGCCTGAACCTACTCACGGCTAGGCAAAGATCTCCCTCTCTTTTTTTCCATTTGTCCCTCTTTAAGGCAGCAACGGACTATCCCTTCGGAACGTGTCTAGGTCATCACGCCAATCCCGCCATCTCCATCGTGGTCTATCGCGACGCCTAACTCTATTGGGTGGGATCCAGTCAGTGGTATTCTTGGCCCACAGTTCGTTCGGCATGCAGCAAATGTGTCCAGCCCAATCCCACTACAGTTTAGCTGCTGTTAGGAGTCAGGGATACGTCTGCAATCTGGGTTTTGGAGCGTAAGATGGTATTTCTGATGCGATCTCAACTTACTACGCTCCATTGCCCTTTACTATAATAAAGTTGTAAAAATGAAATGTCTGTTACATTGAAGTTATTAATATTCCCTCCTATTTCCGCGATTTTCACTCATTTAAATAACACAACGTAAACGGATTATATCGCGTATATTATCTCATTTAAGTTCCTGACGTTTCGAAAGCTTTGCAGCTTCCGTGTTCACGGGGTCGACTAAGATAAGATATATTTTTCGCTGTCAAAGTTACAATTTCGTCGTCGAACGTTGAAATGTCGGGAATACAGTAAATGAGATAATATACGCGATATAATCCGTTTAAATTGTTTTATTTATTAAAGTTATGTTTTATATATTATAACGAACTATTTAGAGGTCACTGAATCGATTTTTTTTTAATTTTTCGTATGTTTGTATGAGCCATTGTGGCTTCACACGCCTAAACGAATAAACTTATATCAACTATTTTTGGTACACGTGTCGCTGCGCAAGTGCGCATGCGCATCCACAGATGGTTATCTTAGGATACTTTTTACTCGACTACGCTACGCTGAACAAAAGAGGGTTATGATTTTTTTCACCTCCGCTGACGAAGTAGTGGGCACCTTCTGGTTCTTCATAATTTACAACAGCATTATCAGTTCTCTATACGATAACTTTCGATAAAATCGCTATTCTCGTATAACTGGATAAGTGACAAATAGTTACCGAATAAAAACAATTAGAAATCGATTAATTCCTTATCAAATGATCAGATACACAGTATTATCAATTTATTTGAACTTATATTATTGAGATAAAAAAAATATAGGTAGGTACTGTCGACTTGTAAGGATTTTATTAGTAATACGAAGTTGAAAAAGTAAAGCGGAAATGCAATGATTAGGTAATATGATTATTGTTCATAATGTTTTTATGTGCAATTTCTGTACAATTACAAAGCTCGCTTGAAATTTAGGATTGAACTCCATTTATATAAGAATAAGAAAGATGTCAGGTAAGTTCGCTGTCGGTTTTGCCGCCATAATGCGCAAACGTGTGGCGTCCCTGTGGTGCGCATATCCGGGGCAGCCCGAACTAGGGTTACCATATCTCAGGCTCGCGGCTTTTGCAAAACTCAGGAAACGTCCGGATTTTTTAAAATTTTCTAATAAAAACTGAAACAAACTAAGATTAATCTTCCTAAAGGAGAAAATTCTCCAACTGCAAACAATCTCAGGAGTTTTCAATGGAAATCCGGCCTTTTCTCCGGGCTTTTGAATTTTTCATCTGGTTACCCTAGCCCGAACAGCATTCTGAATATCATTGTTGATAAATTCGAAGGTCGTATCCAGAAACACTGGAACGATATTCATTATTCATATTAATGTGTACATACTTTTAATATTATATATACCTACTAACACTAAAATTAAATTTTCCATTCAACTGTAGACACTAACAAGTTAACAACTATGGACACGTTTCCGAAATAAATCATTTAAGATTTAATCTAAGGTAAACCAAATACAATATCATTTACTTAAAAAAATAAGTAGTCAAAACAAATACACGTGAGATTATGGGGGGGAGGGGGGTCGCCTAGAACCTCACCAAAAATCATCAAGGGGAAGGGAAGGGCCATATCCATGGGCGACGATGACTTTTCATCAGGTGGCTCGTCTGCCCGTTTACTCATTACATTAAAAAAACAAAAGAAAACGGTAAATAAAGCCGCATGTAGACGCTAGTCGTGTAATAAAAAAGCGAGAGTAAAACACGTAAGTATTTCCTGGCATCTAGTGTAAGTCGACAATGCAGTTTCCTGCTCGGGCAGGGCGGCCTCGGTTTTGAAAGTGACTGACCTTAGCTCTTGCTTTTATTTTACATTTCAATGTTGTACGGGTGCAATTTAATCGGGCCGATTTAAGGTGCATTTCCACTAGAGCTAACACTGTGCAAGACAAAAAAACCGACCAAGTGCGAGTCTGACTCGCGCACCGAAGAATATGAAACTCCAGTGTTAGCACAGAGCCCGACTCCTAAGCAAAATGTACGCAGTGTTCGATTTCTTTACATCATTCGTGAAAATTTCAACTGTCTAGCTATCACTGTTCATGAGATACAGGTGACAGACCGACAGACAGACGGACAGCGAAGTCTTAGTAATAGGGTCCTGTTTTACCCTTTGGGTACGGAACCCTAAAACTACCCCTAGATTAAACATTTAGGCGTTGACTGAATAACGTTTGGATAAACCTCTGTTGGTACTCTGTAAATGAGTACATGGAGCTACTCGTAATATTCATATTATATATTTTGTGCATAGCTTCATAGCTCTAGTGGAAAGGCACCCTTACCTTCACCGCCTAAGTGCGTCACCCTGCCTATTTAGTGTCGCTCTCAGCCTCTCAATGGGCTCCAAGCGAAAATGGTTTTTAGGGTTCCGTAACCAAAGGGCAAAACGGGACCCTATTACTGAGACTTCGCTGCCCGTTTGTCTGTCTGTCATCAGGCTGTATCTCATGTACCGTGATAGCTAGACAGTTGAAATTTTCCCGGATGATGTATTTCTGCTGCCGCTATAACAACAAATACTAAAATCAGAATAATTGTATGTCTGTCTGTCTATTGTCATTATCATTAATCAATATAAAATGACCGGACACCGCGTAAATTGCTAACACTGGATTATCATAGATACGGCCGTTTGTAGCTAGGGTTGCCAATCCTACTATATAATATAGCATTCTACTGTATTATGGGATCATACAATATTTCTAAAAAAATACATAGTAGGCGAAACTACTACATTTTGCGTAAAGAGGAACGCAGCCTCACACCTTCATTCACCTAATACTGTCACTGTCAATACATTCCGAATTTTTTTATTTAAAAAAATAAAGTAAACATCTTAACCACATACAATTTTTTTTGCTATCTCCTATATTTTTAGATGTAGCAGCTTCGAAAATACTATATTTATATAGATAAGATAAATAATAAAATAGATAATATAAGCTATATTTATGAGATGAGAAAAAATAATTTTGTTTAATAAAAGGTTGCACGATGAAAAATATGTTTATTAAATAAAACAGTGAAGATCGATTATGCTGTATATTCAACTCATCCAACGACGGCAACGGTTGGTAAGGAGTACAATGAGTATGGGGCTGTTCATAAATTACGTCATTTATTTTTGATGATTTTCTTAATCATCAAAAATCATTTTTAAATAACCCGGTTTGGTTAAGCTTGCCCCTCATATGTATGTGACGCCATAGATACCAGAGGCAAACTTAACTCAAGCGGCAAGTTAAGTCGGAATAAGTGAAAGTGTGTACGGAACCATTGGTGCGCGAGTCGGACTCGCACTTGACCGGTTTTTTAATTATTGAAGCACTTTTTAAAGATGCAAAAGATGATGTCATCTTGGGAATGACCCGTCCCCCTCCTTCATCATGCTACCATCATCCGATGACTAACTCCCCCCCCAAATTTGAAATAATATAATTTATGAATAGCCCCTATTCAAAATCCTACATAAAAGTAAGTTACTGATAAATATACGAAGTAGGTATAACATAATAAGGTACAGGCCTATTGAAACAATAAAGCGGTTGTTATCAATGCACAAACTGCACTAAACTTTAGTATTTACAGATAAGAAGTTTGCAAGCTTCACGTACGTATTTGTTGTCGTTAGCGGCATCTTGTGTATAGTAGTGTCACTAAAAAGCCTCCCTCGTTTCATCGTTTGTTAAAGTGGCGCCATCTAGTGATTTCATTTGAAGATATAAAAACAACACAAATTAAATCGCGTTAGTTTTAACTACGTATTTTTATTATCATAACAATTTCATAACTAAATAATTTACTATAACATATTTTGCCTAAATAATACAAATTTAAATATTACAATGTCACTGTTAATACCATCTGTTGGTACAAATTGAAAAGTTTTGAAGCGCGAAAATCATATGAATGAAACGGATTTAATTTCCTTAGGCAGTCTTTTTTTAATTAGCCTAGTTATCCTTTTTATTGTATGTGTTTAGACGTCAACATTTTTTAACACGTCAAGGATTTTTGATTTGTATGCAATTCACCTAAAAATAGCTCTAAATAAGGCGCTCAATACACTCGTAAACACATGCGCCCTAGATTTCTAGCAATGCAATCGGCAAAATTCAGAAGTTGATACATTGTCTCACTTTGACAGAAGAAATAATTACATGTCATTTTAGTAGGGTTATACTCGGAACTATCCTTTATCTCTTTCGTACTCATTTCAGTATCGATTGTTTCTATCTCTTTTCAAAAAGGAACAGTGAAAAAAATAGATAAATGGCGAACGAATGACATTTCGTTCTTTATTTTAAAAATGATAAAATTTTAGTATTCCATGTTATTATTTACATGTCATGAATAAAACACGTAATTTATTGTTGTACACATTATTTTGAATAGAGCAAGTGCGGTATATTGTTTGGAATCTGTACAATAAACTGTATACAAAATATTCGTATTTTATGTTTTTTATAGTGTAAAAAAACTTAAGTCTAGTGTTTGTTAAAAAACCAAATGTGTAACCCATTCAATGAGTCGCTGTGTCAAAGTATATAAATTATTTAGTTGTAGTGTATCATACATCGGACGTAATTGAACCTAAATAAAAAAAAACATTATTATAGAGCTTCCTACTAGTGAAACTAGTCATAAATGTATTTTTAAACAAATATAGGGATAATTTAAGCTAGGAACTACTGTGGTATAACACTTCCTCTTGAGCTGTTGTAGAAAAAAAACCACTAGCCAAAAACATGGAGTTAGTATTTAGGAAAGTATGATTTTTGAGTCTTAGTGAGACAAAAGTGAGTGATTATTAAATTAAAATGGTTACGATGAATTCTTCGGAAAAGGCACAGAAGGCCTGCCAGCAGGGCCCATCCAGGTGAGTTGGGAATATGTTATTTTACCCTACTTGTTAGTGTACTATTTTATTTTCTATATTATTTCAAATAACTAAATAACTCTGTTCATGACTGTTTAGTTCTAACTAAATATGTATGCTGAAATACCTGATATAGCTTGTTTTAGCACTCACATGTAGTGTTGAGAATTAAAGTTTAACTTTAAAGGCTTTTGCTGTTAAGGGCTTGAGGTATTAAATATTCACAAACCGTTAAGGCTTGCAGTTAACCAAAGTCAAGTCTTGCAACACCCATACCTATGTTTTAAAATAATAACCCGACGGCCAGAGCGTTAAAGGCGCTCAAGTCTATATATAACACTTAAATTTAACTCTAATTGTTAACACTACTTACAACACAAGAATACTGTAAGGTCATATTTTGACCCTACAAGGTTATATTGCCCACCCATGAAACCCCATTTTAGGGAATCAATAAATTCTTAAAAACAAGACCATGTGATTAATCTACTTTTTTGTGTAAGCATTCTGTGTTGTTTTTAAAAAAATATCAATTTAATTAAAAGGGCTTTTATGGGTGGACTTATAATATCGGATCAAAGCCATTTTGGGTGGTGAAACCACAACACATACATACATATACATGTGTGCTATTACTAATTTCGGACAGTGTGATGTTAGATTATCACAATGTGTATGCATGAAGCCAAATTTGTTGGAGTGATTTGAACAATTTTTAATATGAATGCTGAAGAAAAAAAAGAGATGATTTTGTTGTACATATTCTCTGGGCCTCGCTCTTGCAGGGGCCTCGCGCAACAACCCTAGCAAATAAAAAAAATATAGATTTTTTTAACAACAAAGGGTCTGGCAAAGTACTGCCGCCCGGAGCCTCGCAATGGGTAAGGCTGCCACTGCGTATTCTCTCTTCTGCTCACAGGAAAAACGGAAAGATCTTAAAAAACGTTTTTTGTTACAATCAAGTGAGGTCTCTATTCTTATTATTGAGTGCCCCAGGTATAAGTAAATATAGTACAGTAAAGACCAAGCAAAGAAACATATTTTAATAAGTAGAAGGTGCATTGTCGAGACGTCTTCATGCTTGCAGAGGCCCTTGGCATTCAGGCACTCAAAAATTGGGGATTTTTTAGTGCCTTTTGGAGCCCCTTATTTCTGAATGCCTAAAAAAATTCTTCTTCTGAATCGCTCCCTCATTGCTGAGGATTGTGTCTTCGCTTTGGCTTGTCAACTGCTTGTCTCCATCAGTTACAATTAGCTGCCTGGTGTACGGCAAGCTAATTGGTTTGTTATTTCTTAAAATTATAGAAGATAAAAAAAAACACATCCTTCGCTTGTCGTTATCCCAGCGGCAACCTTTTGAGTCGGAAGAATTTCAAAGTTTTTAAGCTTCACATCCAAAGAATCGCATGTGCGCGAGCGAACCGCAGGTTGCCGACTCCTGCTTTATCCCATTTACTTGGGGTTGGCGCAGAGTGTCTTTTTCTGTATCACTCGTCAACTTGTCACTCACATCCTTCCTGTTCATGTCATCTCACGCAATCCATCCACCTTTTCCTTTTTCTACCCCTTCTCTTACATCCCTCCTCATGCATATTGAAAACCCTTCTTGTCATATGACTCTCCCCTCCACATAACCTGTTCGTACCACCATTGGCGATTCTATCTAATATATTCTTAAAAAAAAAAATTCACTTCTGCTCAAAAAGCAAGTCATAGTAGCTTTGCAAAGCGAGACCAAAATAGTACATCTAGGCCCTAGGGTATAAAAGAAACCCATATAATCCCATACAAATTTCTATGAAACGGAATAAATTAAACTTCCGGCCAGCTACGTACCACTTACGAATAATTAAAAACAAACAGACCAACTGACATTCAGATTGGCCAAAATTTCCGATCGAATTGCTCAAACTGTACTTTTAATTTTTCTTTTTTATTTTCTCGCAGTCGAAGTGAAAAGCAGAGTGTTCAACACGTGGCTGAAAGCCATTATGTCACTCAGACATATTTATCGTCGCTCACTTTGTGAGCTCGTCCAAATAATCACTTCGTGTCATAATGGCTTATTTTAGCCCCTTGTCAAACAATCTACTATTTTTTCTCTATTTTTCTTTTCTTTCTTTCTGCAATCAGCCTTTTGGCTATAATCAGAAGATTTTATTGTGCTGTGTTTAGTCACATTGAGGGAGACAAGTCCACCGACGTGTTGCCCTTAAGGTAAGCGTCCACAGGCCGGCATCGCACGCATCGGACGCATCGTACGTATCGGATTTTGGTATGCCTTGTATAGAAACTCATACAACAGCTAACGGTGCGGATCAGTGGACGCTGTTGTATGAGTTTCTATACAAGGCATACCAAAATCCGATGCGTGCGATGCGTCCGATGCGTGCGATGCCGGCCTGTGGACGCTTACCTTTAATGTTCTTCTTTGAGTTTTTATTGTCTTCTGTCCAGCTCCATGATGTGTGCCTTCTTGAGGCGGGTGGCATTGTTTGTTGTGTTGGTGAGAATGTGTGCCAGTGCATTCACAAAAATTTAAAATATTTTTTGTAATTAATTTCAGAGACAATTCAAAATGCGTGAAAGAAGACAAAGAGAAAGAAAAGGACAAAAAGGACATAGTGCCGAAGATCCCGCCCAGCGTGCAGGCCCTTATGTCCACCATACCGTCCCCCGAGGAGTCACCAAACTACCTCATCTACAAGAAGGTATACAACCCTTCATCATTTTGCTTAGTAGTAGAACCCTGCTAACACTAAATTTTATAAATACGGCCTTGATTAGCGTTTATTTTGTACGAAACCCTCGGTGCGCGACTCGCACTTGGCCGTTTTTTTCATAAATACAATGTCAAAAATCCGCCTCTGACCCTTTTTGTGTCCAAAAATACAAAAGCGCTATTAATACAGTAATGATGAAAAATAAACGCTTTCCATCTTCCTTATTAAAGTTAGTTTTTATTTAAATGATTTTTTTTGCTATTGCAGATGGAAGCCGTCATTGAGAAGATGCAGGATGAGAACACCGGAGTACCAGTCAGGACGGTCAAGACCTTTATGACCAAAATCCCCTCTGTGAGTACTTTTAATCAAGTTTTAACAAGTTTATATTTGTGTGTCTGTCTGTGGCATTGTATCTCCTAAACGGATGAACCGATTTTTGTTTTTATGGTTCCGTAGCCAAAATGGTGAAAACGGAACCCTTATAGTTTCGCCATGTACGTCCGTCCATATGTCACAGGCATTTTACTCAAAAACTACTAATGTATATTGATGAAATTTGGAGAATAGGTGTCTTGTATAAGCCGCTACTTAGTTTGATAGTTAAATAATAATAAAATATATTTCTAGGGGGCTACATTTTTGGCAAATATCAATGTGTGGCACATATTTCGGCAGTTCTTTAAAAAAAACTTTCAGGTTTCTAATTTTTTTTTTTGATTTAGTGTATATTTTCGGAAATAATCGCTCCGAAAGTTGCATAAATTGTGTCCTCAATTTTCTAACGGTATGTCCAATTTACCAAAAAAAATCAAATATAAAACTTAATTAATACTTGTAACGAAAATTGTTTTCAACATGATCTGATGATATACCGTTTTAGAGTTATTGCCAAAAAACTGCGCTTCTCAGCTAAAGGACGTAAGTGCCGTGGAGATACGCTCTTTTGTTAGTGCACTCTTTCATAACGTATTTTCTTCATCTGTATGCATTTTTTTTGTATGAACGGCTGCGGAACCCTATACTGAGCATGGTCCGACATGCTCTTGGCAGGTTTTTTTTATGTTTGAAAGGTTGCTCGAGTGTTCTTAGTTGTTTCTAGGTGTTGGAGGTGACTTATCATTACAATTATTTCTAGTGCTTTCTATTTAAAACCAGTATCCGATGTGGATAGTACATTAATGCTGAGGCTAGGAAAACAGGGATTGCCAGCCAAGTAGGTATAGACGGATAGGGATATGAGGCGCAATCCATTACCACACCCCGGTATTTAAAGTGAGCACCAGTTGAAAACGGAAAAAATGTAAACAAATATGACTGACTATCAATTGCATTTGTTGTCTATGAAAATAGTGACGAGAATAGTATTAACATTCATCGACTAAATACTTACGAACTGAAAGGAGCACTAAATAAATATGTAGGTATTATTAATTCTTCTATCAATTTTTACCCAATCATAGACAACATTTTGTTCAAGTAATTTGAGGTTTATTTAGCTATCGAAGTCTGTGCTAAATAGCCTTTAGGCTTCCCAAAAGTAGTAGGTAATAGAGAAGAAAAGTCAATGGGCGATTAAATTTTAAATTATTTAAATAAAATACATTCTATTTGAAATTATTATATCCAAGAGATATTTACTTTTAAATACTGCCAGTGTCACTGGATGCACTATCCCCCTCCGAAGTGTCATCATCAGTGACTGTGATAGTGAAAGGCTATGTGATAGCCGCATTATCTATGACGGTGTCGGAAATCACGTCTATTTTTTAAAATTTTTTCGTCTTCATTTATGACGTGCCTCACACAGTTTGCCCATTGTTCGGCACCAACTTTGGCTAAACCTTCTCGAAGCAAACTTTTGATCTCCGCCATTTTGAAAGTTTTATTATTCCTGCCCACATACGACTTCACTTCTGCCCAAATTAGCTCTGAGGTTAAGTTCGCAGTGGTAATGTGGAAGGCGGAGCACAATTATACCCTTCGACTTAGCTAATTCGTCAACAAATTTGGTCTTATACTTTTCTTTGTCGAACTTTGCAACCAAATCTGTATTACATACAATTTCAAATTATTAAATTAAAAAAATCCCGTGTCTGAATCGAATCGATAGTAAAATAACAATGGTCATGTCCCATCACTACCAATTGAAGTTTTTTCATAGACAATACAGATTTCGACGAGTAAAAAATCTAGGTAGCCTAGACCAAAATCGTAAAACTCGTTCGTAGATTTCTTTTAACTTTAATACTGATAAATATCAGATATTTTAACTAAAAATGTATGTGAACTCTAGGTTTAAGGTTTTAAGTTGGTGATAAGACCAAGATTGTGTTCTGAAAGTGAGTGATTACAAAATAATTCAGGTTTGTAGGTTTGTTTACATTTTTTTGTTTTCAACTGGCGCTCACTTTACAGATTAAAGTAGATTAGATTACTTTATTTCATAATGTCAATTACATTTTAGTCAATTTACACGAATTTAAATTATGATCGTCCAATACAAAGACGTTATAGAATCATAATAGTCCACCCGTGACCATGGTGAGCTATATGTCATTATCTATTAATGTATTTATGACTAGCTTCTGCCCGCGACCACGTCCGCCTTAAGTTCGTTTATCGCGGATAAGGGTATTTTTCCGGGATAAAACGTAGCCTATGGCCTTCCCCGGGACTCAAACTGTCTCCATACCAAATTTCATCCAAATCGGTTCAGCAGTTTAGGCGTGAACAGGTAACACACAGACAGACGGACATACACACTTGCGCATTTATAATATTAGTATGGATAGACTAATTTAAAAATATACTAATAACTAACTACATAAAAATTTCATTATCACCTATATGGGATCGTCAGAAAAGTACTAAAACTAAATAAAACAATACTAAATATACACAATTTATATATCCATATATTCTTTCACGGAATATAATGGATTTTTCAATAAAAAGTTTCTCAATTGTCGTTTAAATGTTTCGTCAGATGGTTCAGTTCGCAGTTCGGCGGGTAGCCGTTCGTAGTAGGTGGGGCCGATGGCGCGCCGGTTTTTACCTGAAACAAAGCAAACTGAAGTGGCAATGGGCAGGGCACATAGTTCGAAGAACCGATAGCGGTTGGGGCAGAAAGGTTCTCGAGTGGAGACCGCGTGAAAGACCACCCGCAAGGTGGTCGAACGACCCAGGACTGTTGTCTTCCTGTTGACCGGCCCCCGTATTGCCTAACGCGTTTGACGCTCGCAATCAGAATCAAGTGTCATGATTTTGTATAGGCTATGACAGTTGATTCCGATACCAAGTGTCAAAATTTCGTTGGACAATAACCCCGCGGATTTGCTTGCCTGACAGTTCAAAGCGTCTAAACGTTGGCATTTTTTTCTGACGTACATTAATATTTTAAATATGTAAAGTGAGTAGTGCTTTTAGCATGTATAAGCAAAAAAAACATGCATATTCCTTACTAGCTTCTGCCCGCGACTTCGTCCGCCTTTTATCGCGGATAAGGGTATTTTTCCGGGATAAAAAGTAGCTTATGTCCTTCCCCGGGACTCAAACTATCTCCATACCGAATTTTATCCAAATCGGTTCAGCGGTTTAAGTGTGGAGAGGTAACAGACAGACAGACAGACAGACACTTTCGCATTTATAATATTAGTTTAGTATGTATAGTATGGATTAGTATGGATTACAATCAGAGGTATTTCTCCAGGTGTTCACGGGCACGGATCTCGTGGCCTGGCTGATGCGCCACCTAACCCTGGAGGAGCGAGACGCCCTACACCTCGCTCACTTGCTCGCGGCGCACGGCTACCTGTTCCCCATCGACGACCACAACCTGACTGTGCGGAACGACAACACTTACTACAGGTATGTACCAGAGGGCCATAACAACTGGGTTGTCATATCTGGGCAAATCTCCGAGCGTTTTGACCGCTCGGTTGAATAGCCATTGTTGTTTTTTTTTACACACATAGGAGGCAAACAAGCAGACGGGTCGCCTGATGGTAAGCGATCACCGTCGCCCATAGACACTTGCATCACCGGAGGAGTCACAAGTGCGTTGCCGGCCCTTCAGGTGGGAGTACGCTCTTTTCTTGAAGGCTTGAAGGTCGCATCGGTCCGGAAATACTGCAGTGTTGTCTAACGATTATAGCCATAACGGCAAGACGAGACTTGATAATTTGGACCAAATAACTTGGACCAAAATGCGTGTTCAATATAATAATGCATTCAGAATGCTGTTGGGACTGCCCAGGTGGTGTAGTGCCTCACTTATGTTTGCTGAGGCCCGCACGGACGGTTTTCTAGCCATTATGCGCAAGAAAATCGACTCGTTGCTAGGTAGACTCAGAGAGAGTTCCAACGGTATCCTGAATGGCATTGCTGACAGATACGACTGCCCCATTGTATATCATTGGATCAGTCAAACGAGGGGGGTTGCCCAATTTCGAAATAAATAATTTTTAAGTTTGTTGTACGTCACTATGACCTATGTTAGGTTAAGTACTACTAACACTATGTATGTAATTTTTTTTTATCCGAAATAAAGAATTATTATTATTATTATTAAAATAAACTCAGCCTCGGGACTGTCTTTCGGTATCATAAAAAGTTAATTCTGAATATCATTTATTTTAAAGATATTTGCTGCGACGACAATGACGAAAAATACACGCCGTAACAACGCTAAAGATTGGCCCATCTATTCTAGAAAATGCCCGCAACTTCGCGGAAGAGAAAAAGTCATAACCCCTCGCTTTTTCTTCAGCGTAGTTGAGTAATAAGTATCTGTGGATACCCAGCTACCCGCGTACCAAAAATAGTTGAAGTCCGTTTAAGGGCTATTCATAAATTACGTCATTTGAAATTTGTTGGGGGGGGAGGTCTAGACATCGAATGATGGCAGCAGCATGACGAAGGAGGGGGGGGGGGTCAGTCCCAAGATGACATCATCTTTCGCAACTATGAAAAGTGCTTGCTGTGTTAAAAAGGGATCGAAATTCATGTGTCTATAAACTGTCGATGAAAACGCACTTTTTGGAAATTACATCATTTTATTTGGTAGTTGCATTCGAATTATGATGGTTGGATGATTTTAGGGGGGCGGGGGAGGTCAAAAATAGATGACGTAATTTATGAACAGCCTCTTAGCAGCTTTGGCGTGATGAAGTATATACATAACTACACGTACAAACATACAAAAACTCCAAAAAACATATTTTTCTATTGAGTGACTTACAAAGTCCATTACAATAGTTTATAGGGTTCCGTAGCCAAAATGGTAAAAGCGGAACCCTTACAGTTTCGTCATGTCCGTCCGTCCGTCCGTATGTCACGGGTATTTTACTCAAAATATAAAGATTGATGAAATTTAGAGGATAGGTGTCTTCTATAAGCCGCTACTTAGTTTGATAGTTAAATAATAATAAAATATATTTCCAGGGGGAGCACTCCATACTAAAAAAAAAAAACTCAGCAAATATCAATGTGTGGCACATATTTCGACAGTTCATCTAAAAAGACTTTGAAGTTTCTAAAAAAATTTAGATTTTGTGAATATGGTCGGAAATAATCGCTCCGAAAGTTGCATAAATTGTGTCCCTCCCCTCTATTTTCTAAACGGCAAATCGAAAAAATATGAAAGATATTACAAAGATAAAGCTCAATAAATACTTTCAACGAAAGTTGTTTTTAACATGATCGAATATACTGGTTTTGAGATATTGCGA
This sequence comes from Hedya salicella, assembly GCA_905404275.2. Lineage (NCBI taxonomy): Eukaryota > Metazoa > Arthropoda > Insecta > Lepidoptera > Tortricidae > Hedya > Hedya salicella. The sequence continues at coordinate 8,006,314 of FR990120.1, forward strand.
AAAAACTGCGCTTCTTAGCTAAATGACGTAAGTGCCGTGGAGATACGCTCTTTTGCTAGTGCACTTTTAAATACCTTTTTATTTCATCTGTAGTGCATTTTTTTGTATGAACGGCTGCGGAACCCTACACTGAGCATGGTCCGACATGCTCTTGCCCGGTTTTTTTAAAAGTGCACGTGGTCACACCACGACTCGAACGCGGTACTTCCTGATTACGCGTCAGGCGTGTTACCCTTTCACTAGCGCGCACTGTGACGTACGCATAGAATTTATCTATCCGCTTTGACCCCTGTAACTATTTTTATTTTTGAAAGGGCTTAGCGCCATCTATGAGAACATGTTACACCTATTCACAATCCTATAGTCCTTCCTTTACAGCAGTGTCAAATCGAACGAAGAGATGGCGCTGTTATAAGCATTTAGCTCTTTATAACCTCAAGTTTATTCATTGAAATAAAACAATTTAACGGATTATATCGCGTATACTATCTCATTTTAGTTCCCAAGTTTATTGGTAAGTAGTTACTAGTTATTCGATTTCTAAAACCATTCAAAGTAGCCCATCGCTACCCTTCACGGCGGCACATGCTGGCTACGCTATGCACGAATGTCCCCGCTCCCGGGGAAGTAAGGGGTGCGGGGAGTTGGGTGCGGATGATTTCTTGCGTAGCGTGGGCCACTATGGAGGGTCGCCCTAATGCAAGGTTTTGTTACAGATTCCAAACTCCGTATTTCTGGCCGTCTAACCAGTGGGAACCGGAAAATACTGATTATGGTAAGGGTTTTTTATTTTATTTTATGAACTTGTACAAAATTATATTTTCTTCTGTTTCCGCAATTATTACTCATTGAAATAAAACAATTTTAACGGATTAATTCACGTATATTATCTCATTTGAGTTCCCGACGTTTCGGAAGCTTCTCAGCTTGCCATGGTCACGGGTCAACCCCGTTAAATTTTTTAGATTTATTTCGTGTGTTGTCAATTGGTTTTCCATTGACTGCAATGGAAATCCATACAAATTGCCGTCCATGGAAAACCTATAGGGTTTTTCCAGTTGTCTTAGACACTAGAAATTTGGTATAAATCATTTATTCACAGAATATATGGTAAGTACATAAGGTGGTATAATTATAAAACATTTTGATCCTTAATATATTCGGCCTTTACAGCATGTGAAAATTTGTAAAACTTATTATATTCCCTAGCTAGCTATAGCATGCATTCTTAACGATTATTTATTACATTTATAACATTCACATAGCTTTAAGCTGTTAGCATGTCAAGAAATTGAATTGAATTTGCACATTTATAATCTATATTCATTTTTATTGTAAGATTTACATACATGCACATAATAAAAATGTGATCATAAGTATTTTTGGTTTAGTTTTATTTTTTCCTAAAAAAAATCTCCAAGAGAGTAATAGGCTCTGTCAATGAGTTCCTCTTTAAATTTTACTTTAAATATGTTTACATCCATTTTTTTCAATTCTTCCGGCAAATAATTATATATTTTAGAGGCCGTTCTTAGTAAGCTATTTCGTAGTAATGCTGTTTAGCCAGATATTGTTTTGATATTAAATTTGTGACGCATAGTTTTAGACTCCATCGACTTTAGTTGAAACATATTGGGGTTTGATTTAACAAAGACTGCTACTTCGTAAATGTAAAGACTTGTCAGTGTCAAAATCTTTAGTTGTATGAAGTAAGGCTTACAACTATCCGTTTCTCTGAGGTTACAGATGGCACGGATACATTTTTTTGTGCACCAAAAACAAGATTTTTGTTTGTGGAATTTCCCCAAAAAATAACACCGTAGTGAAGAATAGATGCAATATATCCGAGATATGCTTATAGTGCTGTGTTGGTATCTGATAATTTTGAAATTCGTCGAAGGGAAAATACAAAACAATTTATCCTTTTACATAATGTTTCAGTGTGTGTTTTCCACCTCATGTTGTTATCTATATCAATTCTTAAAAATTTGGCTACATTTGTCTGTTTTATATATTCATCATTATATTTTATGTCAAGATTTGTACAGTTTGATTTAGAATTATAAAATTGCATTATTTTGGGTTTTCTCAATGTTCATTTTTAGTCCATTCGTTTGTATCCATTCAATTATAGTAGTAATCGTATGTGTTATTTCAGTCTTATATGTAGTCATCTTATCAGATTTAACACAACACACGAAATAAGTCTAAAAATTTTTAACGCTTTTGAACCGTGACCATGGAAAGCTGAAAAGCTTCCTAAACGTCGGTAATTCAAATGAGATAATATACGCGATATAATCCGTTAAATTGTTTTTATTTAAATGTGTAATAATCTCGGAAACAGAAGAAAATATTATAAATGAATAAATATTAAAGGTCAATTTTAAGACAAATCGAACTAGTCCCATAGTAAGTATAGTCCAATAGTATAGTAAGTTCAATAAGGCTTGTGTTATGAGTACTAGACGACGATATATTTAATAGATATATTTACTTACATAGATAGAAAACAAATATTTATGCTCATCACACAAATATTTGCCCTTACCGGGATTCGAACTCAGGGCCTTCAGCTTCGCAGGCAACGTAACTCCCACTGAGCTAAACCGGTCGTGAAAAAAGAACCTTAATACTCACAAGTAATATCTTCCAGCTGTGTACTTGTGCAAGCGTACGATGCAGAACAAGGCTCGACTGGAACTGGCCGACTACGAGGCGGAGTCACTGGCTCGACTCCAGAAGATGTTCAGCCGCAAGTGGGAGTTCATCTTCATGCAGGCTGAGGCCCAGAGCAAGGTGAGTCACCTGACAGCATCGCCTGTCTCTCTCGCACTACTGTGTACCTGTGCAAGCGTACAGAACAAGGCTCGACTGGAACTGGCCGACTACGAGGCGGAGTCACTGGCTCGACTCCAGAAGATGTTCAGCCGCAAGTGGGAGTTCATCTTCATGCAGGCTGAGGCCCAGAGCAAGGTGAGTCACCTGACAGCATCGCCTGTCTCTCTCGCACTACTGTGTACCTGTGCAAGCGTACAGAACAAGGCTCGACTGGAACTGGCCGACTACGAGGCGGAGTCACTGGCTCGACTCCAGAAGATGTTCAGCCGCAAGTGGGAGTTCATCTTCATGCAGGCTGAGGCCCAGAGCAAGGTGAGTCACCTGACAGCATCGCCTGTCTCTCTCGCACTACTGTGTACCTGTGCAAGCGTACAGAACAAGGCTCGACTGGAACTGGCCGACTACGAGGCGGAGTCACTGGCTCGACTCCAGAAGATGTTCAGCCGCAAGTGGGAGTTCATCTTCATGCAGGCTGAGGCCCAGAGCAAGGTGAGTCACCTGACAGCATCGCCTGTCTCTCTCGCACTACTGTGTACCTGTGCAAGCGTACAGAACAAGGCTCGACTGGAACTGGCCGACTACGAGGCGGAGTCACTGGCTCGACTCCAGAAGATGTTCAGCCGCAAGTGGGAGTTCATCTTCATGCAGGCTGAGGCCCAGAGCAAGGTGAGTCACCTGACAGCATCGCCTGTCTCTCTCGCACTACTGTGTACCTGTGCAAGCGTACAGAACAAGGCTCGACTGGAACTGGCCGACTACGAGGCGGAGTCACTGGCTCGACTCCAGAAGATGTTCAGCCGCAAGTGGGAGTTCATCTTCATGCAGGCTGAGGCCCAGAGCAAGGTGAGTCACCTGACAGCATCGCCTGTCTCTCTCGCACTACTGTGTACCTGTGCAAGCGTACAGAACAAGGCTCGACTGGAACTGGCCGACTACGAGGCGGAGTCACTGGCTCGACTCCAGAAGATGTTCAGCCGCAAGTGGGAGTTCATCTTCATGCAGGCTGAGGCCCAGAGCAAGGTGAGTCACCTGACAGCATCGCCTGTCTCTCTCGCACTACTGTGTACCTGTGCAAGCGTACAGAACAAGGCTCGACTGGAACTGGCCGACTACGAGGCGGAGTCACTGGCTCGACTCCAGAAGATGTTCAGCCGCAAGTGGGAGTTCATCTTCATGCAGGCTGAGGCCCAGAGCAAGGTGAGTCACCTGACAGCATCGCCTGTCTCTCTCGCACTACTGTGTACCTGTGCAAGCGTACAGAACAAGGCTCGACTGGAACTGGCCGACTACGAGGCGGAGTCACTGGCTCGACTCCAGAAGATGTTCAGCCGCAAGTGGGAGTTCATCTTCATGCAGGCTGAGGCCCAGAGCAAGGTGAGTCACCTGACAGCATCGCCTGTCTCTCTCGCACTACTGTGTACCTGTGCAAGCGTACAGAACAAGGCTCGACTGGAACTGGCCGACTACGAGGCGGAGTCACTGGCTCGACTCCAGAAGATGTTCAGCCGCAAGTGGGAGTTCATCTTCATGCAGGCTGAGGCCCAGAGCAAGGTGAGTCACCTGACAGCATCGCCTGTCTCTCTCGCACTACTGTGTACCTGTGCAAGCGTACAGAACAAGGCTCGACTGGAACTGGCCGACTACGAGGCGGAGTCACTGGCTCGACTCCAGAAGATGTTCAGCCGCAAGTGGGAGTTCATCTTCATGCAGGCTGAGGCCCAGAGCAAGGTGAGTCACCTGACAGCATCGCCTGTCTCTCTCGCACTACTGTGTACCTGTGCAAGCGTACAGAACAAGGCTCGACTGGAACTGGCCGACTACGAGGCGGAGTCACTGGCTCGACTCCAGAAGATGTTCAGCCGCAAGTGGGAGTTCATCTTCATGCAGGCTGAGGCCCAGAGCAAGGTGAGTCACCTGACAGCATCGCCTGTCTCTCTCGCACTACTGTGTACCTGTGCAAGCGTACAGAACAAGGCTCGACTGGAACTGGCCGACTACGAGGCGGAGTCACTGGCTCGACTCCAGAAGATGTTCAGCCGCAAGTGGGAGTTCATCTTCATGCAGGCTGAGGCCCAGAGCAAGGTGAGTCACCTGACAGCATCGCCTGTCTCTCTCGCACTACTGTGTACCTGTGCAAGCGTACAGAACAAGGCTCGACTGGAACTGGCCGACTACGAGGCGGAGTCACTGGCTCGACTCCAGAAGATGTTCAGCCGCAAGTGGGAGTTCATCTTCATGCAGGCTGAGGCCCAGAGCAAGGTGAGTCACCTGACAGCATCGCCTGTCTCTCTCGCACTACTGTGTACCTGTGCAAGCGTACAGAACAAGGCTCGACTGGAACTGGCCGACTACGAGGCGGAGTCACTGGCTCGACTCCAGAAGATGTTCAGCCGCAAGTGGGAGTTCATCTTCATGCAGGCTGAGGCCCAGAGCAAGGTGAGTCACCTGACAGCATCGCCTGTCTCTCTCGCACTACTGTGTACCTGTGCAAGCGTACAGAACAAGGCTCGACTGGAACTGGCCGACTACGAGGCGGAGTCACTGGCTCGACTCCAGAAGATGTTCAGCCGCAAGTGGGAGTTCATCTTCATGCAGGCTGAGGCCCAGAGCAAGGTGAGTCACCTGACAGCATCGCCTGTCTCTCTCGCACTACTGTGTACCTGTGCAAGCGTACAGAACAAGGCTCGACTGGAACTGGCCGACTACGAGGCGGAGTCACTGGCTCGACTCCAGAAGATGTTCAGCCGCAAGTGGGAGTTCATCTTCATGCAGGCTGAGGCCCAGAGCAAGGTGAGTCACCTGACAGCATCGCCTGTCTCTCTCGCACTACTGTGTACCTGTGCAAGCGTACAGAACAAGGCTCGACTGGAACTGGCCGACTACGAGGCGGAGTCACTGGCTCGACTCCAGAAGATGTTCAGCCGCAAGTGGGAGTTCATCTTCATGCAGGCTGAGGCCCAGAGCAAGGTGAGTCACCTGACAGCATCGCCTGTCTCTCTCGCACTACTGTGTACCTGTGCAAGCGTACAGAACAAGGCTCGACTGGAACTGGCCGACTACGAGGCGGAGTCACTGGCTCGACTCCAGAAGATGTTCAGCCGCAAGTGGGAGTTCATCTTCATGCAGGCTGAGGCCCAGAGCAAGGTGAGTCACCTGACAGCATCGCCTGTCTCTCTCGCACTACTGTGTACCTGTGCAAGCGTACAGAACAAGGCTCGACTGGAACTGGCCGACTACGAGGCGGAGTCACTGGCTCGACTCCAGAAGATGTTCAGCCGCAAGTGGGAGTTCATCTTCATGCAGGCTGAGGCCCAGAGCAAGGTGAGTCACCTGACAGCATCGCCTGTCTCTCTCGCACTACTGTGTACCTGTGCAAGCGTACAGAACAAGGCTCGACTGGAACTGGCCGACTACGAGGCGGAGTCACTGGCTCGACTCCAGAAGATGTTCAGCCGCAAGTGGGAGTTCATCTTCATGCAGGCTGAGGCCCAGAGCAAGGTGAGTCACCTGACAGCATCGCCTGTCTCTCTCGCACTACTGTGTACCTGTGCAAGCGTACAGAACAAGGCTCGACTGGAACTGGCCGACTACGAGGCGGAGTCACTGGCTCGACTCCAGAAGATGTTCAGCCGCAAGTGGGAGTTCATCTTCATGCAGGCTGAGGCCCAGAGCAAGGTGAGTCACCTGACAGCATCGCCTGTCTCTCTCGCACTACTGTGTACCTGTGCAAGCGTACAGAACAAGGCTCGACTGGAACTGGCCGACTACGAGGCGGAGTCACTGGCTCGACTCCAGAAGATGTTCAGCCGCAAGTGGGAGTTCATCTTCATGCAGGCTGAGGCCCAGAGCAAGGTGAGTCACCTGACAGCATCGCCTGTCTCTCTCGCACTACTGTGTACCTGTGCAAGCGTACAGAACAAGGCTCGACTGGAACTGGCCGACTACGAGGCGGAGTCACTGGCTCGACTCCAGAAGATGTTCAGCCGCAAGTGGGAGTTCATCTTCATGCAGGCTGAGGCCCAGAGCAAGGTGAGTCACCTGACAGCATCGCCTGTCTCTCTCGCACTACTGTGTACCTGTGCAAGCGTACAGAACAAGGCTCGACTGGAACTGGCCGACTACGAGGCGGAGTCACTGGCTCGACTCCAGAAGATGTTCAGCCGCAAGTGGGAGTTCATCTTCATGCAGGCTGAGGCCCAGAGCAAGGTGAGTCACCTGACAGCATCGCCTGTCTCTCTCGCACTACTGTGTACCTGTGCAAGCGTACAGAACAAGGCTCGACTGGAACTGGCCGACTACGAGGCGGAGTCACTGGCTCGACTCCAGAAGATGTTCAGCCGCAAGTGGGAGTTCATCTTCATGCAGGCTGAGGCCCAGAGCAAGGTGAGTCACCTGACAGCATCGCCTGTCTCTCTCGCACTACTGTGTACCTGTGCAAGCGTACAGAACAAGGCTCGACTGGAACTGGCCGACTACGAGGCGGAGTCACTGGCTCGACTCCAGAAGATGTTCAGCCGCAAGTGGGAGTTCATCTTCATGCAGGCTGAGGCCCAGAGCAAGGTGAGTCACCTGACAGCATCGCCTGTCTCTCTCGCACTACTGTGTACCTGTGCAAGAGTACAGAACAAGGCTCGACTGGAACTGGCCGACTACGAGGCGGAGTCACTGGCTCGACTCCAGAAGATGTTCAGCCGCAAGTGGGAGTTCATCTTCATGCAGGCTGAGGCCCAGAGCAAGGTGAGTCACCTGACAGCATCGCCTGTCTCTCTCGCACTACTGTGTACCTGTGCAAGCGTACAGAACAAGGCTCGACTGGAACTGGCCGACTACGAGGCGGAGTCACTGGCTCGACTCCAGAAGATGTTCAGCCGCAAGTGGGAGTTCATCTTCATGCAGGCTGAGGCCCAGAGCAAGGTGAGTCACCTGACAGCATCGCCTGTCTCTCTCGCACTACTGTGTACCTGTGCAAGAGTACAGAACAAGGCTCGACTGGAACTGGCCGACTACGAGGCGGAGTCACTGGCTCGACTCCAGAAGATGTTCAGCCGCAAGTGGGAGTTCATCTTCATGCAGGCTGAGGCCCAGAGCAAGGTGAGTCACCTGACAGCATCGCCTGTCTCTCTCGCACTACTGTGTACCTGTGCAAGCGTACAGAACAAGGCTCGACTGGAACTGGCCGACTACGAGGCGGAGTCACTGGCTCGACTCCAGAAGATGTTCAGCCGCAAGTGGGAGTTCATCTTCATGCAGGCGCTGAGGCCCAGAGCAAGGTGAGTCACCTGACAGCATCGCCTGTCTCTCTCGCACTACTGTGTACCTGTGCAAGCGTACAGAACAAGGCTCGACTGGAACTGGCCGACTACGAGGCGGAGTCACTGGCTCGACTCCAGAAGATGTTCAGCCGCAAGTGGGAGTTCATCTTCATGCAGGCTGAGGCCCAGAGCAAGGTGAGTCACCTGACAGCATCGCCTGTCTCTCTCGCACTACTGTGTACCTGTGCAAGCGTACAGAACAAGGCTCGACTGGAACTGGCCGACTACGAGGCGGAGTCACTGGCTCGACTCCAGAAGATGTTCAGCCGCAAGTGGGAGTTCATCTTCATGCAGGCTGAGGCCCAGAGCAAGGTGAGTCACCTGACAGCATCGCCTGTCTCTCTCGCACTACTGTGTACCTGTGCAAGCGTACAGAACAAGGCTCGACTGGAACTGGCCGACTACGAGGCGGAGTCACTGGCTCGACTCCAGAAGATGTTCAGCCGCAAGTGGGAGTTCATCTTCATGCAGGCTGAGGCCCAGAGCAAGGTGAGTCACCTGACAGCATCGCCTGTCTCTCTCGCACTACTGTGTACCTGTGCAAGCGTACAGAACAAGGCTCGACTGGAACTGGCCGACTACGAGGCGGAGTCACTGGCTCGACTCCAGAAGATGTTCAGCCGCAAGTGGGAGTTCATCTTCATGCAGGCTGAGGCCCAGAGCAAGGTGAGTCACCTGACAGCATCGCCTGTCTCTCTCGCACTACTGTGTACCTGTGCAAGCGTACAGAACAAGGCTCGACTGGAACTGGCCGACTACGAGGCGGAGTCACTGGCTCGACTCCAGAAGATGTTCAGCCGCAAGTGGGAGTTCATCTTCATGCAGGCTGAGGCCCAGGAGCAAGGTGAGTCACCTGACAGCATCGCCTGTCTCTCTCGCACTACTGTGTACCTGTGCAAGCGTACAGAACAAGGCTCGACTGGAACTGCCGACTACGAGGCGGAGTCACTGGCTCGACTCCAGAAGATGTTCAGCCGCAAGTGGGAGTTCATCTTCATGCAGGCTGAGGCCCAGAGCAAGGTGAGTCACCTGACAGCATCGCCTGTCTCTCTCGCACTACTGTGTACCTGTGCAAGCGTACAGAACAAGGCTCGACTGGAACTGGCCGACTACGAGGCGGAGTCACTGGCTCGACTCCAGAAGATGTTCAGCCGCAAGTGGGAGTTCATCTTCATGCAGGCTGAGGCCCAGAGCAAGGTGAGTCACCTGACAGCATCGCCTGTCTCTCTCGCACTACTGTGTACCTGTGCAAGAGTACAGAACAAGGCTCGACTGGAACTGGCCGACTACGAGGCGGAGTCACTGGCTCGACTCCAGAAGATGTTCAGCCGCAAGTGGGAGTTCATCTTCATGCAGGCTGAGGCCCAGAGCAAGGTGAGTCACCTGACAGCATCGCCTGTCTCTCTCGCACTACTGTGTACCTGTGCAAGCGTACAGAACAAGGCTCGACTGGAACTGGCCGACTACGAGGCGGAGTCACTGGCTCGACTCCAGAAGATGTTCAGCCGCAAGTGGGAGTTCATCTTCATGCAGGCTGAGGCCCAGAGCAAGGTGAGTCACCTGACAGCATCGCCTGTCTCTCTCGCACTACTGTGTACCTGTGCAAGAGTACAGAACAAGGCTCGACTGGAACTGGCCGACTACGAGGCGGAGTCACTGGCTCGACTCCAGAAGATGTTCAGCCGCAAGTGGGAGTTCATCTTCATGCAGGCTGAGGCCCAGAGCAAGGTGAGTCACCTGACAGCATCGCCTGTCTCTCTCGCACTACTGTGTACCTGTGCAAGCGTACAGAACAAGGCTCGACTGGAACTGGCCGACTACGAGGCGGAGTCACTGGCTCGACTCCAGAAGATGTTCAGCCGCAAGTGGGAGTTCATCTTCATGCAGGCTGAGGCCCAGAGCAAGGTGAGTCACCTGACAGCATCGCCTGTCTCTCTCGCACTACTGTGTACCTGTGCAAGCGTACAGAACAAGGCTCGACTGGAACTGGCCGACTACGAGGCGGAGTCACTGGCTCGACTCCAGAAGATGTTCAGCCGCAAGTGGGAGTTCATCTTCATGCAGGCTGAGGCCCAGAGCAAGGTGAGTCACCTGACAGCATCGCCTGTCTCTCTCGCACTACTGTGTACCTGTGCAAGCGTACAGAACAAGGCTCGACTGGAACTGGCCGACTACGAGGCGGAGTCACTGGCTCGACTCCAGAAGATGTTCAGCCGCAAGTGGGAGTTCATCTTCATGCAGGCTGAGGCCCAGAGCAAGGTGAGTCACCTGACAGCATCGCCTGTCTCTCTCGCACTACTGTGTACCTGTGCAAGCGTACAGAACAAGGCTCGACTGGAACTGGCCGACTACGAGGCGGAGTCACTGGCTCGACTCCAGAAGATGTTCAGCCGCAAGTGGGGAGTTCATCTTCATGCAGGCTGAGGCCCAGAGCAAGGTGAGTCACCTGACAGCATCGCCTGTCTCTCTCGCACTACTGTGTACCTGTGCAAGCGTACAGAACAAGGCTCGACTGGAACTGGCCGACTACGAGGCGGAGTCACTGGCTCGACTCCAGAAGATGTTCAGCCGCAAGTGGGAGTTCATCTTCATGCAGGCTGAGGCCCAGAGCAAGGTGAGTCACCTGACAGCATCGCCTGTCTCTCTCGCACTACTGTGTACCTGTGCAAGCGTACAGAACAAGGCTCGACTGGAACTGGCCGACTACGAGGCGGAGTCACTGGCTCGACTCCAGAAGATGTTCAGCCGCAAGTGGGAGTTCATCTTCATGCAGGCTGAGGCCCAGAGCAAGGTGAGTCACCTGACAGCATCGCCTGTCTCTCTCGCACTACTGTGTACCTGTGCAAGCGTACAGAACAAGGCTCGACTGGAACTGGCCGACTACGAGGCGGAGTCACTGGCTCGACTCCAGAAGATGTTCAGCCGCAAGTGGGAGTTCATCTTCATTGCAGGCTGAGGCCCAGAGCAAGGTGAGTCACCTGACAGCATCGCCTGTCTCTCTCGCACTACTGTGTACCTGTGCAAGCGTACAGAACAAGGCTCGACTGGAACTGGCCGACTACGAGGCGGAGTCACTGGCTCGACTCCAGAAGATGTTCAGCCGCAAGTGGGAGTTCATCTTCATGCAGGCTGAGGCCCAGAGCAAGGTGAGTCACCTGACAGCATCGCCTGTCTCTCTCGCACTACTGTGTACCTGTGCAAGCGTACAGAACAAGGCTCGACTGGAACTGGCCGACTACGAGGCGGAGTCACTGGCTCGACTCCAGAAGATGTTCAGCCGCAAGTGGGAGTTCATCTTCATGCAGGCCTGAGGCCCAGAGCAAGGTGAGTCACCTGACAGCATCGCCTGTCTCTCTCGCACTACTGTGTACCTGTGCAAGCGTACAGAACAAGGCTCGACTGGAACTGGCCGACTACGAGGCGGAGTCACTGGCTCGACTCCAGAAGATGTTCAGCCGCAAGTGGGAGTTCATCTTCATGCAGGCCGAGGCCCAGAGCAAGGTGAGTCACCTGACAGCATCGCCTGTCTCTCTCGCACTACTGTGTACCTGTGCAAGCGTACAGAACAAGGCTCGACTGGAACTGGCCGACTACGAGGCGGAGTCACTGGCTCGACTCCAGAAGATGTTCAGCCGCAAGTGGGAGTTCATCTTCATGCAGGCCGAGGCCCAGAGCAAGGTGAGTCACCTGACAGCATCGCCTGTCTCTCTCGCACTACTGTGTACCTGTGCAAGCGTACAGAACAAGGCTCGACTGGAACTGGCCGACTACGAGGCGGAGTCACTGGCTCGACTCCAGAAGATGTTCAGCCGCAAGTGGGAGTTCATCTTCATGCAGGCCGAGGCCCAGAGCAAGGTGAGTCACCTGACAGCATCGCCTGTCTCTCTCGCACTACTGTGTACCTGTGCAAGCGTACAGAACAAGGCTCGACTGGAACTGGCCGACTACGAGGCGGAGTCACTGGCTCGACTCCAGAAGATGTTCAGCCGCAAGTGGGAGTTCATCTTCATGCAGGCCGAGGCCCAGAGCAAGGTGAGTCACCTGACAGCATCGCCTGTCTCCTCTCGCACTACTGTGTACCTGTGCAAGCGTACAGAACAAGGCTCGACTGGAACTGGCCGACTACGAGGCGGAGTCACTGGCTCGACTCCAGAAGATGTTCAGCCGCAAGTGGGAGTTCATCTTCATGCAGGCCGAGGCCCAGAGCAAGGTGAGTCACCTGACAGCATCGCCTGTCTCTCTCGCACTACTGTGTACCTGTGCAAGCGTACAGAACAAGGCTCGACTGGAACTGGCCGACTACGAGGCGGAGTCACTGGCTCGACTCCAGAAGATGTTCAGCCGCAAGTGGGAGTTCATCTTCATGCAGGCTGAGGCCCAGAGCAAGGTGAGTCACCTGACAGCATCGCCTGTCTCTCTCGCACTACTGTGTACCTGTGCAAGCGTACAGAACAAGGCTCGACTGGAACTGGCCGACTACGAGGCGGAGTCACTGGCTCGACTCCAGAAGATGTTCAGCCGCAAGTGGGAGTTCATCTTCATGCAGGCCGAGGCCAGAGCAAGGTGAGTCACCTGACAGCATCGCCTGTCTCTCTCGCACTACTGTGTACCTGTGCAAGCGTACAGAACAAGGCTCGACTGGAACTGGCCGACTACGAGGCGGAGTCACTGGCTCGACTCCAGAAGATGTTCAGCCGCAAGTGGGAGTTCATCTTCATGCAGGCCGAGGCCCAGAGCAAGGTGAGTCACCTGACAGCATCGCCTGTCTCTCTCGCACTACTGTGTACCTGTGCAAGCGTACAGAACAAGGCTCGACTGGAACTGGCCGACTACGAGGCGGAGTCACTGGCTCGACTCCAGAAGATGTTCAGCCGCAAGTGGGAGTTCATCTTCATGCAGGCCGAGGCCCAGAGCAAGGTGAGTCACCTGACAGCATCGCCTGTCTCTCTCGCACTACTGTGTACCTGTGCAAGCGTACAGAACAAGGCTCGACTGGAACTGGCCGACTACGAGGCGGAGTCACTGGCTCGACTCCAGAAGATGTTCAGGCCGCAAGTGGGAGTTCATCTTCATGCAGGCCGAGGCCCAGAGCAAGGTGAGTCACCTGACAGCATCGCCTGTCCTCTCTCGCACTACTGTGTACCTGTGCAAGCGTACAGAACAAGGCTCGACTGGAACTGGCCGACTACGAGGCGGAGTCACTGGCTCGACTCCAGAAGATGTTCAGCCGCAAGTGGGAGTTCATCTTCATGCAGGCCGAGGCCCAGAGCAAGGTGAGTCACCTGACAGCATCGCCTGTCTCTCTCGCACTACTGTGTACCTGTGCAAGCGTACAGAACAAGGCTCGACTGGAACTGGCCGACTACGAGGCGGAGTCACTGGCTCGACTCCAGAAGATGTTCAGCCGCAAGTGGGAGTTCATCTTCATGCAGGCCGAGGCCCAGAGCAAGGTGAGTCACCTGACAGCATCGCCTGTCTCTCTCGCACTACTGTGTACCTGTGCAAGCGTACAGAACAAGGCTCGACTGGAACTGGCCGACTACGAGGCGGAGTCACTGGCTCGACTCCAGAAGATGTTCAGCCGCAAGTGGGAGTTCATCTTCATGCAGGCCGAGGCCCAGAGCAAGGTGAGTCACCTGACAGCATCGCCTGTCTCTCTCGCACTACTGTGTACCTGTGCAAGCGTACAGAACAAGGCTCGACTGGAACTGGCCGACTACGAGGCGGAGTCACTGGCTCGACTCCAGAAGATGTTCAGCCGCAAGTGGGAGTTCATCTTCATGCAGGCTGAGGCCCAGAGCAAGGTGAGTCACCTGACAGCATCGCCTGTCTCTCTCGCACTACTGTGTACCTGTGCAAGCGTACAGAACAAGGCTCGACTGGAACTGGCCGACTACGAGGCGGAGTCACTGGCTCGACTCCAGAAGATGTTCAGCCGCAAGTGGGAGTTCATCTTCATGCAGGCTGAGGCCCAGAGCAAGGTGAGTCACCTGACAGCATCGCCTGTCTCTCTCGCACTACTGTGTACCTGTGCAAGCGTACAGAACAAGGCTCGACTGGAACTGGCCGACTACGAGGCGGAGTCACTGGCTCGACTCCAGAAGATGTTCAGCCGCAAGTGGGAGTTCATCTTCATGCAGGCTGAGGCCCAGAGCAAGGTGAGTCACCTGACAGCATCGCCTGTCTCTCTCGCACTACTGTGTACCTGTGCAAGCGTACAGAACAAGGCTCGACTGGAACTGGCCGACTACGAGGCGGAGTCACTGGCTCGACTCCAGAAGATGTTCAGCCGCAAGTGGGAGTTCATCTTCATGCAGGCTGAGGCCCAGAGCAAGGTGAGTCACCTGACAGCATCGCCTGTCTCTCTCGCACTACTGTGTACCTGTGCAAGCGTACAGAACAAGGCTCGACTGGAACTGGCCGACTACGAGGCGGAGTCACTGGCTCGACTCCAGAAGATGTTCAGCCGCAAGTGGGAGTTCATCTTCATGCAGGCTGAGGCCCAGAGCAAGGTGAGGTCACCTGACAGCATCGCCTGTCTCTCTCGCACTACTGTGTACCTGTGCAAGCGTACAGAACAAGGCTCGACTGGAACTGGCCGACTACGAGGCGGAGTCACTGGCTCGACTCCAGAAGATGTTCAGCCGCAAGTGGGAGTTCATCTTCATGCAGGCTGAGGCCCAGAGCAAGGTGAGTCACCTGACAGCATCGCCTGTCTCTCTCGCACTACTGTGTACCTGTGCAAGCGTACAGAACAAGGCTCGACTGGAACTGGCCGACTACGAGGCGGAGTCACTGGCTCGACTCCAGAAGATGTTCAGCCGCAAGTGGGAGTTCATCTTCATGCAGGCTGAGGCCCAGAGCAAGGTGAGTCACCTGACAGCATCGCCTGTCTCTCTCGCACTACTGTGTACCTGTGCAAGCGTACAGAACAAGGCTCGACTGGAACTGGCCGACTACGAGGCGGAGTCACTGGCTCGACTCCAGAAGATGTTCAGCCGCAAGTGGGAGTTCATCTTCATGCAGGCTGAGGCCCAGAGCAAGGTGAGTCACCTGACAGCATCGCCTGTCTCTCTCGCACTACTGTGTACCTGTGCAAGCGTACAGAACAAGGCTCGACTGGAACTGGCCGACTACGAGGCGGAGTCACTGGCTCGACTCCAGAAGATGCTCAGCCTGCATGTGGGAGTTCATCTTCATGCAGGCTGAGGCCCAGAGCAAGGTGAGTCACTGACAGCATCGCCTGTCTCTCTCGCACTACTGTGTACCTGTGCAAGCGTACAGAACAAGGCTCGACTGGAACTGGCCGACTACGAGGCGGAGTCACTGGCTCGACTCCAGAAGATGTTCAGCCGCAAGTGGGAGTTCATCTTCATGCAGGCTGAGGCCCAGAGCAAGGTGAGTCACCTGACAGCATCGCCTGTCTCTCTCGCACTACTGTGTACCTGTGCAAGCGTACAGAACAAGGCTCGACTGGAACTGGCCGACTACGAGGCGGAGTCACTGGCTCGACTCCAGAAGATGTTCAGCCGCAAGTGGGAGTTCATCTTCATGCAGGCTGAGGCCCAGAGCAAGGTGAGTCACCTGACAGCATCGCCTGTCTCTCTCGCACTACTGTGTACCTGTGCAAGCGTACAGAACAAGGCTCGACTGGAACTGGCCGACTACGAGGCGGAGTCACTGGCTCGACTCCAGAAGATGTTCAGCCGCAAGTGGGAGTTCATCTTCATGCAGGCTGAGGCCCAGAGCAAGGTGAGTCACCTGACAGCATCGCCTGTCTCTCTCGCACTACTGTGTACCTGTGCAAGCGTACAGAACAAGGCTCGACTGGAACTGGCCGACTACGAGGCGGAGTCACTGGCTCGACTCCAGAAGATGTTCAGCCGCAAGTGGGAGTTCATCTTCATGCAGGCTGAGGCCCAGAGCAAGGTGAGTCACCTGACAGCATCGCCTGTCTCTCTCGCACTACTGTGTACCTGTGCAAGCGTACAGAACAAGGCTCGACTGGAACTGGCCGACTACGAGGCGGAGTCACTGGCTCGACTCCAGAAGATGTTCAGCCGCAAGTGGGAGTTCATCTTCATGCAGGCTGAGGCCCAGAGCAAGGTGAGTCACCTGACAGCATCGCCTGTCTCTCTCGCACTACTGTGTACCTGTGCAAGCGTACAGAACAAGGCTCGACTGGAACTGGCCGACTACGAGGCGGAGTCACTGGCTCGACTCCAGAAGATGTTCAGCCGCAAGTGGGAGTTCATCTTCATGCAGGCTGAGGCCCAGAGCAAGGTGAGTCACCTGACAGCATCGCCTGTCTCTCTCGCACTACTGTGTACCTGTGCAAGCGTACAGAACAAGGCTCGACTGGAACTGGCCGACTACGAGGCGGAGTCGCTGGCTCGTCTGCAGAAGATGTTCAGCCGCAAGTGGGAGTTCATCTTCATGCAGGCTGAGGCCCAGAGCAAGGTGAGTCACCTGACAGCATCGCCTGTCTCTCTCGCACTACTGTGTACCTGTGCAAGCGTACAGAACAAGGCTCGACTGGAACTGGCCGACTACGAGGCGGAGTCACTGGCTCGACTCCAGAAGATGTTCAGCCGCAAGTGGGAGTTCATCTTCATGCAGGCTGAGGCCCAGAGCAAGGTGAGTCACCTGACAGCATCGCCTGTCTCTCTCGCACTACTGTGTACCTGTGCAAGCGTACAGAACAAGGCTCGACTGGAACTGGCCGACTACGAGGCGGAGTCGCTGGCTCGTCTGCAGAAGATGTTCAGCCGCAAGTGGGAGTTCATCTTCATGCAGGCTGAGGCCCAGAGCAAGGTGAGTCACCTGACAGCATCGCCTGTCTCTCTCGCACTACTGTGTACCTGTGCAAGCGTACAGAACAAGGCTCGACTGGAACTGGCCGACTACGAGGCGGAGTCACTGGCTCGACTGCAGAAGATGTTCAGCCGCAAGTGGGAGTTCATCTTCATGCAGGCTGAGGCCCAGAGCAAGGTGAGTCACCTGACAGCATCGCCTGTCTCTCTCGCACTACTGTGTACCTGTGCAAGCGTACAGAACAAGGCTCGACTGGAACTGGCCGACTACGAGGCGGAGTCACTGGCTCGACTCCAGAAGATGTTCAGCCGCAAGTGGGAGTTCATCTTCATGCAGGCTGAGGCCCAGAGCAAGGTGAGTCACCTGACAGCATCGCCTGTCTCTCTCGCACTACTGTGTACCTGTGCAAGCGTACAGAACAAGGCTCGACTGGAACTGGCCGACTACGAGGCGGAGTCAGCTGGCTCGACTGCCAGAAGATGTTCAGCCGCAAGTGGGAGTTCATCTTCATGCAGGCTGAGGCCCAGAGCAAGGTGAGTCACCTGACAGCATCGCCTGTCTCTCTCGCACTACTGTGTACCTGTGCAAGCGTACAGAACAAGGCTCGACTGGAACTGGCCGACTACGAGGCGGAGTCACTGGCTCGTCTGCAGAAGATGTTCAGCCGCAAGTGGGAGTTCATCTTCATGCAGGCTGAGGCCCAGAGCAAGGTGAGTCACCTGACAGCATCGCCTGTCTCTCTCGCACTACTGTGTACCTGTGCAAGCGTACAGAACAAGGCTCGACTGGAACTGGCCGACTACGAGGCGGAGTCACTGGCTCGACTCCAGAAGATGTTCAGCCGCAAGTGGGAGTTCATCTTCATGCAGGCTGAGGCCCAGAGCAAGGTGAGTCACCTGACAGCATCGCCTGTCTCTCTCGCACTACTGTGTACCTGTGCAAGCGTACAGAACAAGGCTCGACTGGAACTGGCCGACTACGAGGCGGAGTCACTGGCTCGACTCCAGAAGATGTTCAGCCGCAAGTGGGAGTTCATCTTCATGCAGGCTGAGGCCCAGAGCAAGGTGAGTCACCTGACAGCATCGCCTGTCTCTCTCGCACTACTGTGTACCTGTGCAAGCGTACAGAACAAGGCTCGACTGGAACTGGCCGACTACGAGGCGGAGTCACTGGCTCGACTCCAGAAGATGTTCAGCCGCAAGTGGGAGTTCATCTTCATGCAGGCTGAGGCCCAGAGCAAGGTGAGTCACCTGACAGCATCGCCTGTCTCTCTCGCACTACTGTGTACCTGTGCAAGCGTACAGAACAAGGCTCGACTGGAACTGGCCGACTACGAGGCGGAGTCACTGGCTCGACTCCAGAAGATGTTCAGCCGCAAGTGGGAGTTCATCTTCATGCAGGCTGAGGCCCAGAGCAAGGTGAGTCACCTGACAGCATCGCCTGTCTCTCTCGCACTACTGTGTACCTGTGCAAGCGTACAGAACAAGGCTCGACTGGAACTGGCCGACTACGAGGCGGAGTCACTGGCTCGACTCCAGAAGATGTTCAGCCGCAAGTGGGAGTTCATCTTCATGCAGGCTGAGGCCCAGAGCAAGGTGAGTCACCTGACAGCATCGCCTGTCTCTCTCGCACTACTGTGTACCTGTGCAAGCGTACAGAACAAGGCTCGACTGGAACTGGCCGACTACGAGGCGGAGTCACTGGCTCGACTCCAGAAGATGTTCAGCCGCAAGTGGGAGTTCATCTTCATGCAGGCTGAGGCCCAGAGCAAGGTGAGTCACCTGACAGCATCGCCTGTCTCTCTCGCACTACTGTGTACCTGTGCAAGCGTACAGAACAAGGCTCGACTGGAACTGGCCGACTACGAGGCGGAGTCACTGGCTCGACTCCAGAAGATGTTCAGCCGCAAGTGGGAGTTCATCTTCATGCAGGCTGAGGCCCAGAGCAAGGTGAGTCACCTGACAGCATCGCCTGTCTCTCTCGCACTACTGTGTACCTGTGCAAGCGTACAGAACAAGGCTCGACTGGAACTGGCCGACTACGAGGCGGAGTCACTGGCTCGACTCCAGAAGATGTTCAGCCGCAAGTGGGAGTTCATCTTCATGCAGGCTGAGGCCCAGAGCAAGGTGAGTCACCTGACAGCATCGCCTGTCTCTCTCCGCACTACTGTGTACCTGTGCAAGCGTACAGAACAAGGCTCGACTGGAACTGGCCGACTACGAGGCGGAGTCACTGGCTCGACTCCAGAAGATGTTCAGCCGCAAGTGGGAGTTCATCTTCATGCAGGCTGAGGCCCAGAGCAAGGTGAGTCACCTGACAGCATCGCCTGTCTCTCTCGCACTACTGTGTACCTGTGCAAGCGTACAGAACAAGGCTCGACTGGAACTGGCCGACTACGAGGCGGAGTCACTGGCTCGACTCCAGAAGATGTTCAGCCGCAAGTGGGAGTTCATCTTCATGCAGGCTGAGGCCCAGAGCAAGGTGAGTCACCTGACAGCATCGCCTGTCTCTCTCGCACTACTGTGTACCTGTGCAAGCGTACAGAACAAGGCTCGACTGGAACTGGCCGACTACGAGGCGGAGTCACTGGCTCGACTCCAGAAGATGTTCAGCCGCAAGTGGGAGTTCATCTTCATGCAGGCTGAGGCCCAGAGCAAGGTGAGTCACCTGACAGCATCGCCTGTCTCTCTCGCACTACTGTGTACCTGTGCAAGCGTACAGAACAAGGCTCGACTGGAACTGGCCGACTACGAGGCGGAGTCACTGGCTCGACTCCAGAAGATGTTCAGCCGCAAGTGGGAGTTCATCTTCATGCAGGCTGAGGCCCAGAGCAAGGTGAGTCACCTGACAGCATCGCCTGTCTCTCTCGCACTACTGTGTACCTGTGCAAGCGTACAGAACAAGGCTCGACTGGAACTGGCCGACTACGAGGCGGAGTCACTGGCTCGACTCCAGAAGATGTTCAGCCGCAAGTGGGAGTTCATCTTCATGCAGGCTGAGGCCCAGAGCAAGGTGAGTCACCTGACAGCATCGCCTGTCTCTCTCGCACTACTGTGTACCTGTGCAAGCGTACAGAACAAGGCTCGACTGGAACTGGCCGACTACGAGGCGGAGTCACTGGCTCGACTCCAGAAGATGTTCAGCCGCAAGTGGGAGTTCATCTTCATGCAGGCTGAGGCCCAGAGCAAGGTGAGTCACCTGACAGCATCGCCTGTCTCTCTCGCACTACTGTGTACCTGTGCAAGCGTACAGAACAAGGCTCGACTGGAACTGGCCGACTACGAGGCGGAGTCACTGGCTCGACTCCAGAAGATGTTCAGCCGCAAGTGGGAGTTCATCTTCATGCAGGCTGAGGCCCAGAGCAAGGTGAGTCACCTGACAGCATCGCCTGTCTCTCTCGCACTACTGTGTACCTGTGCAAGCGTACAGAACAAGGCTCGACTGGAACTGGCCGACTACGAGGCGAGTCACTGGCTCGACTCCAGAAGATGTTCAGCCGCAAGTGGGAGTTCATCTTCATGCAGGCTGAGGCCCAGAGCAAGGTGAGTCACCTGACAGCATCGCCTGTCTCTCTCGCACTACTGTGTACCTGTGCAAGCGTACAGAACAAGGCTCGACTGGAACTGGCCGACTACGAGGCGGAGTCACTGGCTCGACTCCAGAAGATGTTCAGCCGCAAGTGGGAGTTCATCTTCATGCAGGCTGAGGCCCAGAGCAAGGTGAGTCACCTGACAGCATCGCCTGTCTCTCTCGCACTACTGTGTACCTGTGCAAGCGTACAGAACAAGGCTCGACTGGAACTGGCCGACTACGAGGCGGAGTCACTGGCTCGACTCCAGAAGATGTTCAGCCGCAAGTGGGAGTTCATCTTCATGCAGGCTGAGGCCCAGAGCAAGGTGAGTCACCTGACAGCATCGCCTGTCTCTCTCGCACTACTGTGTACCTGTGCAAGCGTACAGAACAAGGCTCGACTGGAACTGGCCGACTACGAGGCGGAGTCACTGGCTCGACTCCAGAAGATGTTCAGCCGCAAGTGGGAGTTCATCTTCATGCAGGCTGAGGCCCAGAGCAAGGTGAGTCACCTGACAGCATCGCCTGTCTCTCTCGCACTACTGTGTACCTGTGCAAGCGTACAGAACAAGGCTCGACTGGAACTGGCCGACTACGAGGCGGAGTCACTGGCTCGACTCCAGAAGATGTTCAGCCGCAAGTGGGAGTTCATCTTCATGCAGGCTGAGGCCCAGAGCAAGGTGAGTCACCTGACAGCATCGCCTGTCTCTCTCGCACTACTGTGTACCTGTGCAAGCGTACAGAACAAGGCTCGACTGGAACTGGCCGACTACGAGGCGGAGTCACTGGCTCGACTCCAGAAGATGTTCAGCCGCAAGTGGGAGTTCATCTTCATGCAGGCTGAGGCCCAGAGCAAGGTGAGTCACCTGACAGCATCGCCTGTCTCTCTCGCACTACTGTGTACCTGTGCAAGCGTACAGAACAAGGCTCGACTGGAACTGGCCGACTACGAGGCGGAGTCACTGGCTCGACTCCAGAAGATGTTCAGCCGCAAGTGGGAGTTCATCTTCATGCAGGCTGAGGCCCAGAGCAAGGTGAGTCACCTGACAGCATCGCCTGTCTCTCTCGCACTACTGTGTACCTGTGCAAGCGTACAGAACAAGGCTCGACTGGAACTGGCCGACTACGAGGCGGAGTCACTGGCTCGACTCCAGAAGATGTTCAGCCGCAAGTGGGAGTTCATCTTCATGCAGGCTGAGGCCCAGAGCAAGGTGAGTCACCTGACAGCATCGCCTGTCTCTCTCGCACTACTGTGTACCTGTGCAAGCGTACAGAACAAGGCTCGACTGGAACTGGCCGACTACGAGGCGGAGTCACTGGCTCGACTCCAGAAGATGTTCAGCCGCAAGTGGGAGTTCATCTTCATGCAGGCTGAGGCCCAGAGCAAGGTGAGTCACCTGACAGCATCGCCTGTCTCTCTCGCACTACTGTGTACCTGTGCAAGCGTACAGAACAAGGCTCGACTGGAACTGGCCGACTACGAGGCGGAGTCACTGGCTCGACTCCAGAAGATGTTCAGCCGCAAGTGGGAGTTCATCTTCATGCAGGCTGAGGCCCAGAGCAAGGTGAGTCACCTGACAGTATCGCCTGTCTCTCTCGCACTACTGTGTACCTGTGCAAGCGTACAGAACAAGGCTCGACTGGAACTGGCCGACTACGAGGCGGAGTCACTGGCTCGACTCCAGAAGATGTTCAGCCGCAAGTGGGAGTTCATCTTCATGCAGGCTGAGGCCCAGAGCAAGGTGAGTCACCTGACAGCATCGCCTGTCTCTCTCGCACTACTGTGTACCTGTGCAAGCGTACAGAACAAGGCTCGACTGGAACTGGCCGACTACGAGGCGGAGTCACTGGCTCGACTCCAGAAGATGTTCAGCCGCAAGTGGGAGTTCATCTTCATGCAGGCTGAGGCCCAGAGCAAGGTGAGTCACCTGACAGCATCGCCTGTCTCTCTCGCACTACTGTGTACCTGTGCAAGCGTACAGAACAAGGCTCGACTGGAACTGGCCGACTACGAGGCGGAGTCACTGGCTCGACTCCAGAAGATGTTCAGCCGCAAGTGGGAGTTCATCTTCATGCAGGCTGAGGCCCAGAGCAAGGTGAGTCACCTGACAGCATCGCCTGTCTCTCTCGCACTACTGTGTACCTGTGCAAGCGTACAGAACAAGGCTCGACTGGAACTGGCCGACTACGAGGCGGAGTCACTGGCTCGACTCCAGAAGATGTTCAGCCGCAAGTGGGAGTTCATCTTCATGCAGGCTGAGGCCCAGAGCAAGGTGAGTCACCTGACAGCATCGCCTGTCTCTCTCGCACTACTGTGTACCTGTGCAAGCGTACAGAACAAGGCTCGACTGGAACTGGCCGACTACGAGGCGGAGTCACTGGCTCGACTCCAGAAGATGTTCAGCCGCAAGTGGGAGTTCATCTTCATGCAGGCTGAGGCCCAGAGCAAGGTGAGTCACCTGACAGCATCGCCTGTCTCTCTCGCACTACTGTGTACCTGTGCAAGCGTACAGAACAAGGCTCGACTGGAACTGGCCGACTACGAGGCGGAGTCGCTGGCTCGTCTGCAGAAGATGTTCAGCCGCAAGTGGGAGTTTCATGCAGGCCGAGGCCCAGAGCAAGGTGAGTCACCGGATAGCATCGCCTGTCTCTCTCGCACTGTGCGTGGGAAAGAGCTCCTGGCAAGTACCGCGCGCAATCTCCCACGATTCGGTCTGTACGCCGAAAGGCAGGAAAGACCATGAGGCGGAAGGAGGGAGTGTCTCTCTCGCACTACTGTGTACCTGTGCAAGCGTACAGAACAAGGCTCGACTGGAACTGGCCGACTACGAGGCGGAGTCGCTGGCTCGACTCCAGAAGATGTTCAGCCGCAAGTGGGAGTTCATCTTCATGCAGGCCGAGGCCCAGAGCAAGGTGAGTCACCGGACAGCATCACCTGTCTCTCTCGCACTACTGTGTACCTGTGCAAGCGTACAGAACAAGGCTCGACTGGAACTGGCCGACTACGAGGCGGAGTCGCTGGCTCGTCTGCAGAAGATGTTCAGCCGCAAGTGGGAGTTTCATGCAGGCCGAGGCCCAGAGCAAGGTGAGTCACCGGATAGCATCGCCTGTCTCTCTCGCACTGTGCGTGGGAAAGAGCTCCTGGCAAGTACCGCGCGCAATCTCCCACGATTCGGTCTGTACGCCGAAAGGCAGGAAAGACCATGAGGCGGAAGGAGGGAGTGTCTCTCTCGCACTACTGTGTACCTGTGCAAGCGTACAGAACAAGGCTCGACTGGAACTGGCCGACTACGAGGCGGAGTAGCTGGCTCGTCTGCAGAAGATGTTCAGCCGCAAGTGGGAGTTCATCTTCATGCAGGCCGAGGCCCAGAGCAAGGTGAGTCACCGGACAGCATCACCTGTCTCTCTCGCACTACTGTGTACCTGTGCAAGCGTACAGAACAAGGCTCGACTGGAACTGGCCGACTACGAGGCGGAGTCGCTGGCTCGTCTGCAGAAGATGTTCAGCCGCAAGTGGGAGTTTCATGCAGGCCGAGGCCCAGAGCAAGGTGAGTCACCGGATAGCATCGCCTGTCTCTCTCGCACTACTGTGTGTGTGCAAGCGTACAGAACAAGGCTCGACTGGAACTGGCCGACTACGAGGCGGAGTCGCTGGCTCGTCTGCAGAAGACGTTCAGTTTTTGCTCGATATGCCGGAATGTTTATAGGACACGTTTTACCCGATTACAAATCGAAACGGACGGTTATGACTGTATCCTCCTGCAACGAAAAGTCGCGGGCAATAGGCTATTTGAATAATAGAAATATTGGTGAAAAAAACGACTCCATTATCATAAAAACTCCCCGAGATACAACGACGTTAAAAGCACAATTTGGACTTTCCCAAAAACGCTTCATAGTAAATCCTACAAGCATGTGACGTCACACGCTAGTATCTTGTATAGGGAAAATAAGAACTTTGTTCTGTAGCTATGATAAAACTTGCGTTTATCGGAACGGTTTTATAAATAAATAAATAAAACATTTTATGGGTTATTGAATGGTATTATTAGTGTTTCCCACCCAACTTTAAAGACTCATAAAACAAACTACTCTTAAGGTATCGAACTCAAAATTATAACGTAATTTTTTATTTTACTTGTTTCGTCAGAATCTTACATAATTTTTAAATTCTTTTTCTACTGTCAAATACCCTATTGCTAGTTGTGTATAATGTTGATTTTATTTGTTCAGGTGGACAAGAAACGCGACAAGTTGGAGCGGAAGGTTCTTGATAGCCAGGAGAGAGCTTTCTGGGATGTACACCGGCCGATGGTGAGTTTAGATACTGTTCAACCTTTTATAATAATTTATTACAGTTCCTTTGCTTATATTAAAGAATCTATCCGCGAAATATTAAAGAAAATATTAAGTCACATCTAACCAAGACACTATTGTTAACTTTTTTTTGTTCTTTATTTTTATTTCTCGGCTTTTTATGTACGGGCTTAAGCCAAATACATATCAGGTAAGTTTTTAAATTACTATTCAGCAGGTTGTACAGACGTAAAATGCGATTATTAATTTGAGCCCGTTGTGTCCCATTGCTGGGTAAAGACCTACGTCTTCTTCTTCCAATGTTTACTGTCCTGGGCGGTTTCTGGCCATTCCTTAAGAAAAGAGTCTAGTTCATCTCGCCATCGCTGACGAGGTCTGCCGCGTCTCCGTTTAGAGCTATCGGGTCTCCACTCTGTGGCGATCTTGGCCCACAGCTCACTCGGCATACGGCAAACATGACCAGCCCAGTCCCACTTTAACCTGGCCGCCTTCCTAGCTACGTCGATTATTTGAGTTTGGGAGCGTAGCGTGGTGTTCCGGACACGATCTCTTAATTTTACACCCAATGCTACGGTACATAGCTCGCTGGCAAACCCCGAGTTTGAATTTCTGAGCTTCTGTTAAAGACCAAGTTGGAGCACCGTAGGTTAGAACTGGAAGTATGCACATGTCCATGAGCCTCCGTTTAAGTGACAAGGGGAGGTCTCCCTTCATCTGATGTTACATGGACCTGTAACTGCTTCAGGCGTTTCCAGTCCGTCTTTCGACCTATTTTTCTTGTCGCGCCAGGAAGGAAACTAGTTGGCCCAAGTAAAGGTACTCATGGACATAACTTATGTATAACTATTAATCCATACTATAATATTATAAATGCGAAAGTATGTCTGTTTGTCTGCCTGTTATCTCTTCACGCTTAAACCGCTGAACCGATTTGGATAAAATTTAATATGGAGATAGTTTGAGTCCCGGGGAAGGACATAGGCTACTTTTTATCCCGGAAAAATGCCCTTATCCGTGATAAACGAATTTAAGGCGGACGAAGTCGCGGGCAGAAGCTAGTAATATAATAAATGCGAAAGTGTGTGTGTGTCTGTCTGTCTGTTATCTCTTCACGCTTAAACCGCTGAACCGATTTGGATGAAATTTGGTAGGTATGGAGATAGTTTGAGTCCTGGGGAAGGACATAGGCTACTTTTTATCCCGGAAGAATGCCCTTATCCCCGATAAACGAATTTAAGGCGGACGAAGTCTCGGGCAGAAGCTAGTAACACTATATTTTCTTTCGTAAATCAAAATTTAAAGAGAAATATTGAGAATCACGAGCTCCGTCTGTTTTAAAGCATGGGAGGTAAAATTTACTTTAGAACGGCCCACAGGCTTTAAAATAATTGTTTAAAGCATGAGGGCCGCTCTAAAATCTAATTTTATTGAGATTCTGGATGATTTTGAGCAATAATATTTCCAGCCCGGGTGCGTGAACACGACCGAGCTGGACCCGAAGAAGCTGTCCCGCATCAACGCGCTGAAGGCCAAGCGCATGCGCCAGTGCCAAGAGCTGATCCAACAGCACAACCTCAAGGTACACCTCCAGAGTCTAGCCACCTTTCGGTACAGTCACCGGCATAAATATCTGCCATAACAAAGCGAAGCAGATTTGTAAAAGTGCCCTTGTGGCTTACTTACAGATTAAACTATTTGAATTTACTTTTATAAGTTTTGACATGTTTTTTTGGAGAACTAAGCATTGAGTTTATAATTAAAAAGATATATTTAAGATAGGCTAAGTACTAATATTGTAATATTTATGAATTATTTATAAAAAAATGACTTACTGTTGAGTTTGTTTCGGCTTTCTTCTCCTCAGTGGTCTCCTCTTGGGAAATGCCGTAGAGTCAGACTTGTAAAAGTGCCCTTGCGGCCTACTTACAGAATAAAGATCATTATTTCTTTATTATTATGTCGAATACTTCTTATCATTTAAAAACATTTTTCTCTAAAACCGTTAATAATTGGGGATCGATTGTTATTAACTTATAAATCAAACCTTTAAGTGTACCCGGTAAGCTCGGTTCTCCATACAAACGTAGGTACGCTCTCATTCTAAAACGACTAGCAAGTTTGCTCTGAAACTTTGTACTTAGAATAACTTAAGGTATATGCTGGCCTGTTATTAGTTTATGTAGCTTCAGATACCATAGTAAAAACTACCATACAATAGTAATACTTTACTGTATTTCGTTTGTTTTATAAACTGGAGCCATATAACCTAATTACAAGCCTAGATATACTTCATGTCATTGTATATGCAAAGTTTCATTACAATCCAAAACGTAGTTTTAAAATGAGAACGAAACTCCGTTTGTAGGGGAAGGTGAAATTCGGCCGAGCTTCCCGGGGACTCTTAACCTTTCTA
Source organism: Hedya salicella (assembly GCA_905404275.2). Classification (NCBI taxonomy): domain Eukaryota; kingdom Metazoa; phylum Arthropoda; class Insecta; order Lepidoptera; family Tortricidae; genus Hedya; species Hedya salicella. The sequence goes on from FR990120.1 coordinate 8,033,581, forward strand.
CCTATGTTTCTACGATGATCTTTTAAAGAATCAGGAAAATTGTATGGTTTCAGGGCAAAAAGTAGTCGATAAAATGAAAATTAAATTAAAAACATTTTAGGAAACGTTTGTAGATGAAATTGAAGGATATCTGAATGAAAGTTTATAAGAGAGGTAAAATTACATCTGATTCATTTTGACTTTACCTACTTACTCCTCTGGCGCAGTGACCCAAAATGTGTTTTGGCCTCCGATACGAGTGCACGCCACTCATCCCGATCTTCTGTGATTGCCTTCCACGAGCCAGCTTGAAGCTCGCGTAAATCAGCCAAAACAACGTCAGCCCAACGGTATCTGAATCAGAATCAGAAAAAAAATTATTGCCACAAACTTACAATGAATAGAAGTGTACAAAAAAAATATGTAAATGAACTTAAGATCTAGTAATTAAAATTAAAACTAATAATAACAGTTGTGAGGCAATGGGCCTCAGTCTCAGCATATGCTGGGCATAAACCACAGCGCTGGTTTTCAGACCGAGCCCTAGGGTTCTGTCGGTCGCAAACTAAAAATATATGCTACAAAACTGTGCTTATTCTAAGTGTCACTTAAACAATAGAATAGGTAAGAAAAGGGAATGAATTGACTACGTAAATAACAATTTTTATTTTTCAAAAACCCAGTAAAGGGAGCGTTCAAGTATTACGTAACGCAATTTTTGGAGATTTTTGACCCTCCTTCCCCCCCTAGTAAAATGTTACGTAACCACCAAGTGACCATTTTTACCTAAAATGGTCATACCATTTGAAATTTTGAGAAAAATAATGTTTAAATATGCGTGAGAGAATCTGTGTACGCGACCGTTCTGAAGGGTCAAAAAAAACAATGTTACGTGACGCGTAGTTCAAACCCCCCTTCCGCCCATGTAACGCATCGTAACGTTTTACAAGACTCCCCCCTCCCCCCGAAATCCATTACGTAATACTTGAACGCTCCCAAAGCGCTATTTTAGTATGTGTGTGAATCTGGGGCGGCCGACCGGGCCTCTCCCCGTAGGGTTACCCTGATAGGCTCTTTTATTTATTAATATTTACTAGCTTCTGCCCGCGACTTCGTCCGCCTTAAATTCGTTTATCGCGAATAAGGGTATTTTTCCGGGATAAAAAGTAGCCTATGTCCTTCCCCGGGACTCAAACTATCTGCATACCAAATTTCATCCAAATCGGTTCAGCGGTTTAAGCGTGAAGAGGTAACAGACAGACAGACAGACAGACAGACAGACACACTTTCACATTTATAATATTAGTAAGGATTATTTACTAGCTTCTGTCCGCGACTTCGTCCGCTTTAAATTCGTTTATCGCAAATAAGGGTATTTTTCCGGGATAAAAAGTAGCCTATGTCCTTCCCCGGGACTCAAACTATCTGCATACCAAATTTCATCCAAATCGGTTCAGCGGTTTAAGCGTGAAGAGGTAACAGACAGACAGACAGACAGACACACTTTCACATTTATAATATTAGTAAGGATTATTTACTAGCTTCTGCCCGCGACTTCGTCCGCTTTAAATTCGTTTATCGCGAATAAGGGTATTTTTCCGGGATAAAAAGTAGCCTATGTCCTTCCCCGGGACTCAAACTATCTGCATACCAAATTTCATCCAAATCGGTTAAGCGGTTTAAGCGTGAAGAGGTAACAGACAGACAGACAGACACACTTTCGCATTTATAATATTAGTACTTTTTTGAATAATCCATACTATCCATAGTATGGATTATTCAAAAAAGTAACACAGCATTACAGTAAAACCAAGGCACTGGTAAATTAAAAAAAAATAAAAGCAAATAGAAAAACTTAAATCTAGTTCGATTTAGGCGACGTCACTCCGTGGCTCCGTTGCGTCGTCTGGTCTGGTGTAGGATTCTTGATGTTAGGATTTTGACGGCACGGTCGTCACCCATTCGTTCCAGATGACCAAGCCCACGAATTCGATGCGCCTTCGTTACTCCGATGATATTCGGTTCCGCGACAAGTTAATCAATTTTGGCATTTTTGCGAATTCTCCAACTGCCAACGGGTCTCTGAACTGGGCTGAGGATTTTACGGAGGATCTTCCTTCATTTTGACTTTGACTAAATTGAATTGAACTGTCTACAAGTATTTCGGTCCCTAACAGTGAGATATTCGCTGTTAAGCGATACTGTTGTTCACCTCTCTTTGATTGTATTGTTTACTGTTTTGTGAGGTGTGCAATAAAGAGTTACTGTACAGAGATGGGCATTATTCGAATAAGTATTCTTTCGAATAATTCTTCATAGTAGTTTAGAAGCAGGTACCTGTATGTATGTATGTATGTATATATATCTATATATATATGTATCATGTTTATATATATAAAGTATTGTGTATACTTTGTATACTTTGTAACTTGGGTGTATCGCCCTTGTAATTATTATTTTGTACAAGTCTGATACCGATATCCCGCACCAATAATTTCTCTGTTTCGCCTAATGGTTGACTGGTAGAGAATGCCTTTATGGCAATAAGTCCGCCATTTGTAATTTCTTGTATTGTGCAATAAAGTTTAAATAAATAAATAATTATTCGAATAAACAATAATTCACGATTCTTTTATACGCGTTAAATCATTCGACCACTTTTCAAATAACGAATGTATTTTCGTTATTTTATTCAGATAAATCCAAGAAAAACATTTAAGGTGTTTCGATTATTCCATTCAAATAAACAACACGAATTATATTTAAAATGACTCGTTTTTACTGTATTTTACATTATTCCACGTATAATTTATTCGTTATTCGCCAATAGTTTAGTTATTCGTATTCGTTATTCGTTATTAGAATATTTTTTGGGGGTCTCCTTCGGAATCCCTAATGTCGTTTGTCCTAACGCATTTTTTTTTAGAAACAGTAAATTCTTAAGGATTTTTTAAAAGATCACCGTATCGATTAGGTTAGGTTTGTTTTATAACAATCTTGAAAAGTTTACAGTTTCATAAAAACATGCGTTAGGACAAAGGATACATTAGGAAAAACTACGTTAGAGATTCCGAGATATAGATCCAATTTTGGCCATCTCTGGTATTGTATTGTATTTTATATCAATTTCAGAACAACCCAATAGTGACCATCACCAACCCAGAGGAGAGCGAAGACGAGATACAGAAGAAAGCCGAGAACGCTGTCAAAGAAAATGGTGCGTATTCCTAAAAATCTTAACATGAAAGAAGAAAGAAAGGGAACATATTTATTCGACGGCAGCATAAACAAAAATTACAAATAAGAAAAAAAAAGACGACGCTGAAAGGGGTCATCACTCAGCTTTACGCCACGGCAAGCTGTGACGCTGATTTTACGGTGGTGCCCTGTAACTTAAAACTAATTTATACCTACCTAGTTTATTATCTAAACCTAGACCTAGTGGGTGACTTCACGAACGCCATTGTTACATCACAACAACAATTGTCTGTCTCGTAAAGCGTGTCAGGTCAATAGGCTATTTAACAACTTTTTAACCGACTTCCAAAAAAAGGAGGAGGTTTAGGTTTATACAATTAATGTTATTTTGGAGTCGGTGCCATCGTGTCACAACTTACTAAAATCGTCAATTTTCAATATTTTACATATTTTCTATATGGCACCGACGCCAAAATAAGATTAATTGTATATACTGTATAGATTGAGTATACAAACGGTTACTTGTAAGTAATTTGAAGAAACTGAATTATGGCGTTATCTTTTACTTTTTAGCTTTTTTTGGAGTCGGTTTTATTTTTTTGTTTAAAAGTTTTTCTGTGGTATGTTCATATTCAAATTCAAATTATTTATTTCAGACAAAAGTCCATATATTGTTCGTAACATTATTAAAACTTAAGAGCTATGTTAGTAATTACAAAAATAGAAATGTTGACACGACAGGTTACTATTGTTGTCAGGCCTACTTGACATACGTTAAGGTAGTCCGTACTCGGTCAATCCAATGCCACATTATAGACTTCTCAATAATAAAAATATTGGTGACAAAAATTACTTCTATCGAATAAAACTCCCCGAGATACAACATTGTTTGAAATTTCATTTTGGAGTTTCCTAAAAAACGCTTCATACTAAACCCTAGTAGTAGCTTAGTGACGTCACACGGTTAGCACCTTGTACGGGGAAATTAAAAACTTTGTTCTGCAGCTATGTTAAAACTTGCGTTAATCGAAACGGTTTAATAACAAATGTTTAATACATTTTATCGGTTATTCAAATTCAAAGATTTTTATTTCAGATAACATGATCCAAATTTGTTAGTAAACTTAAGTAACTAGAGTTGTTAGTATCTTATTATTAATAAAGATTTAGTCCTCTCTCTGAGTTTCCGCATCAAAGGACAATCGATTTTATTGCCGATCATATGTAGAATGCTGTTGCTGCTTCTCCGCACCCTATCCAAAAGTGAGGCAGTTTTCTTGCGCCAAACAGCATCGAAGCCGTCCGTGCGCGCCTCGGCAAACATTGATGATGCACTGCAGAACTTCGGTAGCCGCAACAGCACCCTAAACGCATTATTGTATTGGATACGTAGGGCATTGTAAGCCCGCTGCTTATACGTGAACCACAGACTCGAATACAGTGATGTACAGAAAGCCTTGAACAGGGTAATTTTCACTGCTTCTGTACATCTACCAAATCTGCGGGCCAGCATATTCGCACGGACTGACAGCGCCCTACGCTCCCTCTCCATGTCGGCGTCGTCCTTTAAATTATCCGTGAGCAAGTGTCCCAAGTATTTAAATTGCGTCACCCTCTTAAGAGGCACCCCATTCTATTTATTATTAGTTATTAATATATTCATACTTTAAAAGTCAAGTCTTTAAAGGGGGTGAAAGTCCATTTTTAACCGACTCCCAAAAAAGGAGGAGGTTCTCAATTCGTCGGAATTTGAAAGTATGAAAATATTAATAACTAATAGTACCATTGAATAACCCACAAAATGTATGATCTTTTTTGTTATGAAACCGTTTCTATAAACGCAAGCTTTAACATGGCTGCAGAACAAAGTTCTTATTTTCCCCATACAAGGTACTAACCGTGTGACGTTATTAACCTTATAGGTTTTAGTATGAAGCGTTTTATGGGAAAGTCTTAAAATGTGCTTTAAAGGTGGCATAAAGTGCAGCGGCTGCATTTATTAAGACGTCGTTATATAGCATACCACAACAAAAGTTGTGAAATAGCCTATCCTTAGCTGGTTGTTGTATGTGATTGTGATGTATGTCTGAGGTTCTGTGAGGCGATGGATGACCGTCATACTTTTATCATCTGCCCTTAAATGTTACATTTACTATCCATACTAATATTATAAATGCGAAAGTGTGTCTGTCCGTCTGTCTGCCTGTCTGTCTGTCTGTTACCTCTTCACGCTTAAACCGCTGAACCGATTTGGATGAAATTTGGTATGGAGATAGTTTGAGTCCCGAGGAAAGACTTAGGCTACTTTTTATCCCGGAAAAATACCCTTATTCGCGATAAACGAATTTAAGGCGGACGAAGTCGCGGGCAGAAGCTAGTTTTCTATAAATTTATTGTACTGAATTTGATCATTTTCACAGTGCGTTAGTGTTTTACTGTAATGCTGTGTAATTATTTAAATACATACATGTTTATTTGTGCTTCTCTTCCAGGTGAAACGTCTCAACCAGAGATAACGGTGTGCATTCCAGAGGCCAACAAGGTGAGATGAAAGGGTTCATCCAGTAATCACGTGAGGCTCCAAAGAGGGGGGTTACGAAAACGACTGGTCACGTTCGTTGAGGGGGGGGGGGGGTCTTTATGGGGGTTTATTTTTCAGAGGTACGTTAGCATAACGCATTTATGTACGAGTGTGGTTCCGTGGGAGAGGGGTGAAGGTGACGACGACGCCTAGAATTTGTGGGAATATTACAATTCGAAAGTGCTTGTACCTAGGCCTACTTGAATAAAGCATATTTTGATTGATTGATTGATTATAGTTATCATTACGTTTATTTTTGGATTGCAGATCTCTACCCCCAGCATAGAGCGACAGGTGGAGGCGGCGCGGCGCCAGCTCGCCATGCTGCGCGCGCGCATGGAGCGCCGCAACGTGCGCGTCAGCAAGGTGGCCGAGATGTGAGTGCACACACACACACACGCACATTATCTCTCTCTCTCACACACTCACAAAGTCACAAACACATACACGCACGCACTCACTCACAGACGAACCCACACACAATATTATGTGTAACTTAATAGTAATATTTTTAAATAATAACACGTAAACTGTACCATCTTCCAATGTAGCTATGAAAGCAATAAATAAACTGATAATATTTTCATTACCGGTACGAAATACTAAACATCGTTAATATTTATGTACGTAACTTATTTCCTGTTCCAGTTTCATAGCTTACTACGAGCAATACGCAGAGTACGACATGTTCCTGACCCCGCCCGAATACCCCAACCCGTGGATACACGAGACCACTGAGCTGTGGGAAATGGAGAAGCAGTGGTGAGTAAACCCCAGCGGAATGTACCATCTTGTTCTAGATTCATAGCCTACTGCGAGCAATACGCCGAGTTCGCCAATTCCTCTGTATACACGACGCCACTGAGCTGTGGGACATGGAGAAGCAGTGGTGAGTAAACCCCAGCGGAATGTACTATCTTGTTCTAGCTTCATCACGTACTGCGAACAGTACGCCCAGTTCGCCAACTCCTCTGTATACACGGGACCACTGAATTGTAGCACATGGAGAAGCAGTGGTGAGTAAACCCCAACGGAATGTACTATCGTTTTCTAGCTTCATCACCTACTGCGAACAGTCCGCCCAGTTCGCTAACTCCTCTGTATACACGGGACCACTGAGCTGTGGTGAGTAAACCCCAGCGGAATGTACTATCATGTTCTAGCTTCATCACCTACTGCGAACAGTACGCCCAGTTCACAAACTCCTCTGTAAACACGAGGCCACTGAGCTGTGGGAAATGGAGCAGCAGCAATGTGTGTGATGGTGAGTTAACCCCAGCGAACTTACTCATATGTCAACGGAATAAAGTTTTGGTACATATTTAAGGGAGGATTAATTCGACACATTTTTTGCATTTGACTTGTACAAAATATTCCTGTTGGTTGATGGCGTTATAATTGACAGATTTTTCACACAAGTCAAAAGTCACAAGAATGATTATAATATCTGGCTTTCACTGTCAGTCCTTTTACACGCGCAGCATGTGGATCAAGTACACCCAAAGGGCTGTCAGTGCGCTGCACCTTCAGTACAGTAACACTCTCAGGATGCCGTTGAGGCTGCCTGGGTACTGCAGTGCGGCCATTGTCACGCCAGGTTTCCCTACCGGACAAAAATAAGAATGACCTTTTTTTAGTAATAATACAGAAATTTATTCGGTCGTAAAATTCGCGAGATATATCTTAAGGGGTTCCGCCTAGGCAATAATTGGTCTCGCTATAGTCCGTCTCGATGGTCGTTGGCACAGGGCACAGAGGCCGGTGCTATCGCGGCTCCGGCGTCAGGATAAAGTTGAGTCTGCTCGCACTGAGCGCCGGTTCGAGGATAGGTTGCGACGTGAACTTCGTTGGGCATGGGTCTGCGATTTCTATGTTCCAGCCCACAGGGTGCTCCTGGAAAGCGGCGATTATTTCCCGTTAATACAATCTCCTGCTCTTGCTTGCCCTGGACTGCTGAGCCATTCACACTTACGCGAGGAATGGGTATTTACAATTTTGCAATCATGTGTGAACGATGTGGCAGCCCAGGTACAATAAAGCAAGCGGTGACAACATGGAATCTTATGGTAACATTTACAAGAAAATAATTAATTAATTATCCATGCTATGAGCGGTGGCAGTTCAAGATGCAAGTTTACTAGTATAGCTAATTAGCATAACATTCCATTACAACTATGCAATAATATGATTTGGTTGGGAACATAAATTATGATTGCGAAGTCAAGCCTTTTCTATAATTTTATAAATTCATAAATCATATATTGAGAAGGCATAACAGGTGTTTAAAAGCGGTTAAACTTAACAATGAAAGGCAATTAGCAAGGCTTTTGCGTGTATGCTGTGTAGGCAAAATAATCTATAAGTCTGAAATAATGAGAAACTCAAAAGTATTTTGAATACAAGCCTGATTACAATTAAAATTAGCCGATACTCACTAAAAAACCTGGTAAGCTGACTGATGAAATCAATTTGATCTAGAAATGTCCGTTACGGCGACCGTTAGGAATGAAGTCAGCTGTTCTAGAACACTTCCCAGCATCCGCCGAAATGAAACTCATATGTATTACAATAAAAATAGGATTCACTTCTAATTAAGTAATAATTTGCTGCTACATGCCTATAAAATTGGTTGGTAAAATCAGTAAGAACCAGGAAATGTTCTTTGTAGTGATCCACTATAGCCGTAAGAAAACAATTCCTCGCCTGAGAATATTCTCTGCCGACAGTTAATGCGATTTACAGTAGTAATTAAATTAACATGATGTACTTTACAGTCATGACCAATCGGTTGCTAAGCGTTGATAAAAGAGATTGGTGTAGTTTCAAATCAAATTCGAACACGGTAACGGTCATAATGGCGACCGTTAAAATAACTGTACTTTGTTTGAGAACATTCTGTGCGGCTACAATCACATTAGTTTCTTATAAACACTTGTGCATAACTTACCCAATTTGGGATTGAAACACTTCACTAGTATTATAATTTCAAAATTATATATTTTTGGAAGCGCGGAATGCGCGTGTGGATTGAGTTTGTGCCGAGTGACACGGACTGTGCGCTTGGTTGCTGGAAGCGGTCTGTCCAGGCGGCGGCCGCCCGAGGGGAGCGATGCTCGCTGGTAACTTTCCCCGCGCGCCCTTCGCCCCGAGCGCATTTGAGCTCACTAAGATGTATGTTTTTATAATTTCGGTCCTGTCGGATTATTACTATTTACTGGAGTAATACATTATTAAACATAGAAGCTACTTAATTATTTTCCGGTACTTTAAGCAGAAGAGGTATTTTTTACTTAAAAAAACATATATTAAACGTTGAGTGGAATGTACTGTAAAATTACTATTATTTTCTATAGATTGCTATTTATGTGTGACCTTAAGTTAACGTTATACGTTACACCATGTTTGCTGGATGGCATATAGATGACTTTCATGCCATTTTGAGAAAGCGAGTGGCCTCCATCATGCAGCCTGTGCGAAGTAGCTCAAACAGGGTCTTGAGAGTGCTAGATAGCAGTCTAGACTGCCCTATAGCTGGGCATTGGGGTAGCTTACACTGTTAGTTGTTTCCTACAATAGGCTACAATTAACAGTACAGATGTAGTGAATAATCCATTCCCATCGTGAAAACTCGGCACATACGACTACTTCCGAATTGTGCCGATGTGTCCAAATATTATTGTATTATGAATTGACGTGTTTGTATCAAATAAATTGAGTACTTCATCATTGTCAAATGTCAAACCAGCAGTTTGGAGTATTTCACACTGAGATATTACAATCACCACGATACAATCATATAAAGAATTCGATAGGTAAACAAAGGATATTTTATTTCACTAAGAGCACTGATAAAAACCGCAATTTCCGGTTCCGCAATGGTGGTCGAGATGGAAGAGAGATCTGAACCGTTGCTAGGATAGGACAAATAAGATCTTAGTCATAGATTAGTATTAATAGCATGAAGTTTGTATACCTATAGAAAATATATTATGTTCATTGAAATAAAACAATTTAACGGATTATATCGCGTATATTATCTCATTTTTGTTCCCGACGTTTCGGAAGCTTTCCAGCTTTGCATGGTAACGGGTGGATATAATCCGTTAAATTGTTTTATTTCAATGAGTAATAATCGCGGAAACAGAAGAAAATATTATATATTATGTTGCTAACATGACAATTAAAAAGGACTTAATACTAACTTCAATAAATCCTGTGGTATTAACCACTCTATATCGATACTTCGTCTCGCAATGCGACCGTCCGCTACGTTGTCTTGATGGGTACTGAGTGTGAATGAAGTAGCCAGACGAATACGAACATTTCCGAGAAAATACGATGGTAAATGATTATTCACTACATCTGTAATTGAATTTGTCAATAATTGGCCACTAACATAGCTATAAGTCGTATATTAATTGATTAATTACTATGAATCATGTTATCCGACAATTAATAATTTGAATTCAAATATCATGAAATGAAATGAAATGAAATTTATTTATTTGCTGATTATAGGTATACATTGGTGTTGCATATTTTTTTTGGTCAACCATAACCTGCTTAAATTAGCATGCAAATATAACATGGTTTTCTTCAAAAATATCAAGAAATCAGATGTAGGAATCATAATATTACATAATCATGAATGAAATTACATTTACAGGATAAATTTTCAATTTTTTGATTGAAATTACTGAATAATATATTAACACAAGAAAAATAATGAAGGTTATGTCGCATTTTACACTGTAGTACAATAATATTCTATATAACTGTGTCGCTAAAATTATAATATTAAGTAGATTAATTAAACTTACGAAGTGAATATTATAACAAAACATGTCAAATTTTAATTATTTTTCAGATTTATAGTTTAGGTATTCATTAACAGAGTAAAAGCACACGTCACAAAGCCTTATAAATAGTTTGTTTTTAAACTGTTTCATAGGGAGCTCTTTGATAGTTGATGGCAATTTGTTAAATGTCTTCACGCACATAAAGAACGAACTTCGAGCGGTTTGTTTAAGACGAGCTTTGGGCACGTGCAGAAGGTTTCGTTGTCTAGAGATGCAGTCGTTATATGTAATTACATCACTATTCCTTCTGAAATAGCTCTCATGTAAACGCACAAAGACAGCAATTTCATAAATGTACATAGAAGGGAAAGATAGTAGTTTACAGCTTCTCATAACTGGTCTACAGGAGTCTGTAGGCTGCATCGAAAAGATGGATGGAGCCATTGTCGTATAGGGTAGCATTGCCTTTGTGCCCATGTGGGCCACACGCTACTGGTTTATGATGATCATCTTGTCTCTCATTCCAGCAAGGACCCGCTGCCGCTCCGCCGCGTCCGCCGCTGGGCCTTCGGTCTCCGCGAGCTGCTAGCTGACCCCGCGGGGCAGGAGCACTTTGCCAAGTTCCTCTCGAAGGAGTTCAGCGGCGAAAACCTCAAGTGAGCACCCACGATCCTTAAACTTAAGGTACCGGACGACTATCGCAATATGCGACGAGAGGTGCCCCTTCTAGCAACAGTACCCTGTCGAACTAATTCGTACCGCCACTCTCCCCTCCCCCGCGCAGTAGCGCTTCTCAACTCCGAGCTTCCGGCGTCACCACAGTGCGATGTGTTTGCGACGGGACGGTGCAGCTGATGAGTGAATGGAAGAGAGTGTTAGAGAGGAATGACCACTGACTATGTCAATGTGCAATAATTTTAAGCTTTTGCCCGCGACATCGTCCGCCTTAAATTTGTTTATCGCGGATAAGCGTATTTTTCCGGGATAAAGAGTAGCCTATGTCCTTCCCCAGACAACTATCTCCATACCAAATTTCTTCCAAATCGGTTCAGCGGTTTAAGCGTGAAGAAGTAACAGACAGACAGACAGACAGACGCACTTTCGCATTTATAATATTAGTAATGATTATTATAGTGGGAAACAAACAGCATACAATATATATATATATATTTTTATTTAAACTTTATTGCACAAAACAAAAGTAAGTACAAATGGCGAACTTAATGCCAAAAGGCATTCTCTACCAGTCAACCATAGGGCCAAACAGAGAAGCATGAAAATGGCGCAGTGGGGAAAAACATTCAGTACTAAGAGCGTTAGGATACACAAGCAAATAATGCATACATAATTACTTATACCTATACTATGTATGGTATACAATATATATATATATCCATACTAATATTATAAATGCGAAAGTGTGTCTGTCTGTCTGACTGTCTGTTACCTCTTCACGCTTAAACGGCTGAACCGATTTGGATGAAATTTGGTATGGAGATAGTTTGAGTCCCGGCGAAGGAAATAGGCTACTTATTATCCCGGAAAAATACCCTTATCCGCGATAAACGAATTTAAGGCGGACGAAGTCACGGGCAGAAGCTAGTTACATATAAATAATAAATACAAAATATATTGAAATAAAACAATTTAACGGATTATATCGCGCATGTCCTCCCGTGACCATGGAAAGCTGGAAAGCTTCCGAAACGTCGGGAACTAAAATGAGATAATATACGCGATATAATCCGTTAAATTGTTTTATTTCAATGAGTAATAATCGCGGAAACAGAAGAAAATATTACAAAATATATACCAGCTACTGCATGGAAGATGGACTCTACTTGAGTTCTTGTTCCAGCAGATGCCTACGTAGCATCCGCTTGAAAACTACCTTGCTTGCATATACAATACAGAGTAAACAAAAATAATGCTCATACAAAAGCTAAAAACTTGTTACACAAATAGTAAATAGATTTTTTGCTTTGAGAGTACGAACACATGTATTTTTTTAATAATAACAATAACAAAAAATTCAAGAAATAAAAAACATCTATACTATTATAAAGTTGTAAAAATGAAATGTCTGTACATTGAAGATATTTTCAAAAAAATGATTGTTACGGACTATTTGGAGGTCACTAAAAAGAAATTTTTTTTTTTTGGATTTTATGTATGTGTGTATGTGTCGTGGCTTCATCACGCAAAATCGGCTAAACAGATTTCCACAATTTTTGGTACACGGGTAGCTGGGTATCTCCAGATGGTTATAGGGTACTTTTTACCCGACTAAGCTGAACAAAAAACGACGGTTTATGACTTTTTCTCCTCCGCGAACGAAGTTGCGGGCATCTTCTAGAGTTTTATAAAATTTTTGTAGCTCTGAAAGATGTGAAAGATGGCCATGTTTGTAAACATTTATCAATTTTCCGCAGATTCTGGCTAGCGGTGCAAGATTTAAAAGCCCAGCCGATCCGCCGCGTGGCATCTAGAGCCAAGGAGATCTGGAAGGAGTTCTTGGCCGCCGACGCGCCATCGCCGGTCAACATAGACGCCGCCAGCAGGTGAGCGGCCGCCATCTTGTAATGTTGTTGAGGGTGTCCTTCCATTTCATCACGCAGACACGCACATAAATGAGTAGGTACAAAGCGTATGAATGAATGCTATGATTTAATTTAAAGACTTGTGCAAATATGATATGGAATGTTTTTGCAATAATACACATGCCTGTAAAACGGATCAGTAGCTTGCATATCAGTTAATGGCATGTAGAATTAACTGACCCACAGTGAAAACATTTGCAAGTTAAACTTGCATGCAATTTGCTTCCTTGCATGCCTGTATTTCTGAGCAGTTTACACATGACTGTAGCTGGCACACTTGTATTCTAGTTTCACGTTGAGCTTGCAATGGAAAACATTCAAAGTGAATTAAATAGTATGGTATTACTACTAGCTAGCAATAAATAGTGTGGCTAAATTGATGAGAGAAAAAAGATTTGGGTGAAAAATTGGATTTCCAGAAGGAAAAACAACGGAGCCAGTTTATGTCTGCTTACAGAAATGCGACCAGAAGATACAGGTGGTTACAGAAATCATTTAAGAATGCTTGAAAAAAAAGCGTGGTACCCCATCGACAACTCTTTTCGCTACTGGCATGCCTGTAGCTGTCGCGTGCGTTCACTCATGCCGGCTTTGCAGCCCTCCGCGACCCCTCCCTCATATTGCATGCTAGTAAATTAAATTGCTTGCAATCTACTTGCTTGCCAGATACAGGCATGCCAGTTAGTGTATACACATGACAATAGGTGGCACGTACAAGGAGCTGGTATGAAAGTGTGCCAGCTACAGGCGTGTGTATTCCCGGCTTTAATGCTGGCAGTTGGGAGCAGCGTGCCAGGGACCTGAGTGGTGTAAAGGTCTAATCGTTGGGATGAAAAGACATGACGAAGTCTGGCTGGAAAACATAAATCAGAGAAAAAAACATATCACTACTGATGTGCCCTTTTTCTAACTCACAGTACACGTGCAACTTAGGGGCTTTTCATAAATTACGTCATTTGAAATTGGGGGGGGGGGTCTGGACATCGGATGATGGTAGCATGACGAAGGAGGGGGGGTCATTCACAAGATGACATCATCATTCGCACCTATTGGCTTCTATAGCCACAAGCAGCTGTGTCAACCGGGACAATCCATGACATCGCATGATGACGTTTTAATCCTTTATATTAACACAAAATTATAGTACAATAAAATTGGGTGCTGATTAGAGTGTTTCAGCCGCCCCTTACTTCCCGCGTGGTACATAATATGTGTAAGAGTATTATAAACAAAGATCAGAAACAAATGAAAAAAAAATTCGACGATACTGGACTTGAACCAGTGCCTTGAGCCAGACCGGGGCAGCACGCTCTACCATCTGAGCTAATCGTCCACACCAGCAGTCGACGAATTTTGTCATCTGTTCTTGCTTATGGATCTCTGTATGGTGCATCCGACTCTTTAGCCAATGATGTGTAAGAGTAATCAACGATATTATTACAAGTACATCTTTATATTTCTAAGGGGTTTCTTGGAATCATACATATTATATATACACAATGTCATTATAGTTTTAGAAGTCCCACATTTAATGAAATGCATGAGGTTGATTTGAAATTTATGATATATAAGTTACGATAAAAATTTAAAACCATAGTTCTCGGTGAAAAGTAATTTAATCTGGGAGAAAAGTATTATACAATACAATACAATAATTCTTTATTGCACACCAACAACAGAAACAGTACAATAAAGCCTTAACATAAAATACGGTAGACAATAGGCGGTCTTATCGCTAAAGAGCGATCTCTTCCAGACAACCTTAGAGTATTATGTCAGCTAATTACGCGTATGTTTTTCGCTTTTTACACGTCCTGGCAAATCCAACGTCAAACAATGCACATATGGTGTACAGGTTGGCTGACGTTATGCAGGTTTTTTGTTTAAGTAGTACGAGTAGGTAGCTTCAATATTTAGTTTTGTGTTGTTTCCATTTATTGCATTTGTTTGTGACATGGTTTAGGCTTTTACAGGGCCGATATGTACGTATGTGTAAAGGTACTTAAAACAATAAATAATCATTTTTTTTCCATTCAGAAAGTATAAATGTTTGCGCCCAGCCTAACAGTAGATATGTTTTCTAAACTCATTCCTTATTTGTCGCAGGGAGCTGACTCGTGTTAAGGTGGATTCCGGAACTGCGGACCGATACTGCTTCGACCAGGCACAGGTAAATTATGATTTACAAGAGATAGATTTCCCCGCCACCACGCCCTCAATGACATCATTAGAAGAGCGTTGGTCTCAGCCATTATCTACATCGGAATCCCTAATGTCGTTTATCCTAATTTATCGTTTGTTCTAACGCATTTTATAATCACAACATGCCAAAACCGGGCTTAATCGCGTGTTATATATTATTAAAATACCCGAGCAAACCCGCCTCTTCATGTTTGTATCGCTAAGATATCAAATGCCGGGTACAGCGAAGTGGTGACTCAACGCAGCACACCCGCGGCCACCCATTGGGCCGCCGATCTGCGGATGGTTCCCACCGTGAAAATAACCCAATTAATTCGGCTCTCGCATCGACCGACTTCACTAGTACATATTTTAATGTAACATTTAAATAATTAATTAAATTAGTTCATAGTCATCTGGAGATGAATGAATGTGAGTCCAACTCCAGCTGCCCCCAAACTATAAGTCGCGTATAAATATGATTTAGTTTAGTTTATAAATATGACGTCGCGTTGCATTAGTTCCTCCGAGACCATGGACGCGACGTCCGATACGTCGAAGAAAAAGGTAATTAAATAAATCATATTTATACGCGATTAAGCCCCGTTTTGTTGTGTTGTGATAATGAGTGAAGATCGTGTAAGTTTAAATTTAACGAATTTTTTTTATGAAACTGTAAACTTTTCAAGATTGTTATAAAACAAACTTAACCCATTGAAATAAAACAATTTAACGGATTATATCGCGTGTATTATCTCATTTGAGTTCCCGACATTTCGGAGACTTTTCAGCTTTCCATGGTCACGGGTGGACATAATCCGTTAAATTGTTTTATTTAAATGAGTAATAATCGCAGAAACAGGAGAAAATATTAAACCTAACCTAACGTAACCTAATCTATACGATATATCTTTTACAAAATCATACAAGAATTTACGGTTTCTGAAAAAAATGCGTTAGGACAAACGACATAGGGATTCCGAAGGAGACCCCTCAGCCAATATCTCTTGCGTCCTGGAACCTCCTGGTCTTAGCCGGTTGGATGGTAAAAGGCCTGACGGTGAGACTTTAGTGCCCTGGCAAAGAGGTAGGTGTCTGCTTTGTGACGCTACGTGTGTTGATACTTTTGCGGCTTCGCACATTAGTCGTACCATACAGCTGGCAGGGGCGGTGGCTGAGCTGGCTGGAACCTTTTCGCCGGGTCTGGTCTTAGCCGGTTGGGTGGCAAAAGGCCTGACGGTCTGACTTTAGTGCCCTGGCGAAGAGGTAGGTGTGTGCTTTGGGACGTTACGTGTGTTAACACTATTGCGGCTTCGCACTTTAGTCGTACCATACAGCTGGCAGGGGCGGTGGCTGAGCTGGCTGGAACCTTTTCGCCGGGTCTGGTCTTAGCCGGTTGGGTGGCAAAAGGCCTGACGGTCTGACTTTAGTGCCCTGGCAAAGAGGTAGGTGTCTGCTTTGTGACGCTACGTGTGTTGATACTTTTGCGGCTTCGCACATTAGTCGTACCATACAGCTGGCAGGGGCGGTGGCTGAGCTGGCTGGAACCTTTTCGCCGGGTCTGGTCTTAGCCGGTTGGGTGGCAAAAGGCCTGACGGTCTGACTTTAGTGCCCTGGCGAAGAGGTAGGTGTCTGCTTTGGGACGTTACGTGTGTTAACACTTTTGCGGCTTCGCACTTTAGTCGTACCATACAGCTGGCAGGGGCGGTGGCTGAGCTGGCTGGAACCTTTTCGCCGGGTCTGGTCTTAGCCGGTTGGGTGGCAAAAGGCCTGACGGTCTGACTTTAGTGCCCTGGCGAAGAGGTAGGTGTCTGCTTTGGGACGTTACGTGTGTTAACACTTTTGCGGCTTCGCACTTTAGTCGTACCATACAGGTGGCAGGGGCGGTGGCTGAGCTGGCAGCTCTGCGTAAGCGCGAAAAGTACTCGGCTCTCTCCGGATATTTATTTGTGCCGCTTGCGGTGGAGACGTCCGGGTGTGTTCCGAAACCAAAAATGTATTAGTTTGAGCTGTGGTGGCGCGACGAGAGGTTGACTGACCCTCGCTCCGGCTCTTTCCTGATGCAAAGACTGTCTATCGTGGTTCAGCCGGGCCCCCACCAAGGCCGAGGAAGCTATCAGCGATTTTCTCGCCCAAGAAACGAACAAAAGATATAGATCCTGTGTTAATAAAAGAGCATATATTAATAGTTCATCACTGGCTGTTCACACTGCCGGCGTGAACTCTCTACTAGTTTGACGCAGCGATAAGAGCGATAAGATAAAACTAGCTCAGCGGTACTCGCTCAGCAATGCTCGCTTGGCGGTTACAACTCACGCTGCGTGACCCATCAATGGTGATTTTACAGCGTGGATTTAAGTAGTAGCCCGTCGCACTCGAACACTCGCTTATAGCCGAGCGACAAAACTATTGGAGTAACACACTCGCTTCTCGCTGCTCGCCAAATCGATTTCTAGTACCTCGCTTCTCGCTCATCTTCGGCGGTGGGACCAGTACCTCAACGTGGCAACGCTGCGAGTGTGATTAGCACCTTTGCATCTGGAAGGGCGCGGGGCGAGCTTTTTGATTCGTTTTGTGAATATTTTAGTATAGTTTAGATCTAAGATTTTTTTTTTCCCTTTTTCTCTGTTTGGTAGATTGTTTTTGTTGGGTTTTCTTATTTTGTTTCTTGTGTTAATATTTCTTAATATTATATATCTATACTAGTATAAAGTAGAATTACTAAGCTAGTTATAGTAGATTGTTTGACGAGGGGCTAAAATAAGCCATTATGACACGAAGTGATTATTTGGACGAGCTCACGAAGTGAGCGATTACAAAAACACATTTCCAAGATCCAAGACTTAACTACTTGCTTAAACCTATTATCACTCATTTGTTTGAAACTGTCTGGTAATTTATTAAAAATGTCAATACACATTGCGTAACAGTTTTAAGAGGTAAGTTTTAGTCTGGTGCGAGGCTTGTAAAGTTTATGGACATATTGTTGTCGTACTGTTCTGGAGGACATGGCCTGAACATCTTAAACAAATGTTTGTGTTTATGAACAAATAAACAAACCTCCAAAATGTAAAGGCTACATACAGTTGGAATGCGATGTTTAATAAAGTATGGTCGGCACGATTCATCCCTTTTAAGTCCAAATATTGCTCTTATGCATCGCTTTTGAATTAAAAATAAATCTGTGGTATCTGCGCAATTCCCCAATATTACAATACCATATCGCAATGCCGAATCAATGTATCCATTGTACGCTGTAATAGCGGCTTGTAACGACACAACCTGCCTTACCTTTCTTAGAGCATATACAAACTTGTTTATTTTGGAGTATAAGACTTTCGTATGTTCCTTCCAGCTACAATGACAATCTATTGTTATACCTAAGAATGTTATATGTGACACCTCCTCGATGGGGTCATCGCCATGTTTTACAATTAATGATTGCGCTTTGCTTTGAGACGAACAAAATTGCATAAATTTAGTTTTAGTTATATTTACTTTTAAATTATTCAATGTCAGCCATTTTATTGTTTGTGCTAATGTCATGTTTATCTCGTCATTATAAGTAGATAGATCTTTCCCTCCTATGATAATGGTAGTATCGTCTGCAAATAAAATACAATCATTTGAAAGCACACTCGGGAGATCATTTATATAAACTAAGAACAGTAGAGGTCCAAGAATACTTCCCTGTGGTACGCCATAACTATTTTTTTATAAAAGCTTATTTACATGTCAAAAAGTTTTGGTTTGCGAACAGTATTTTAAAGTTTCTACACATTGAGTTCTGTTTGATAGATATGTTTTAATCCAATTATAAGCTGGGCCACGTATTCCATATTTACTTAATTTTATAAGCAGCCTTTTGTGACAGACAAAGTCAAAGGCTTTGCTCATGTCCATAAAGAGCGTAGTAACAGGTAACCTTTTGTCTACATATTCCATTACGCGCTTAATCAATTCGAAAGCTGCAAGGGAAGTGCTCCTGCATCTCCTGAAACCATGTTGTGCATAATTTATAACATCCTGTGATTCCAAAAAGCTTATCAGTCTATTATACATAACCTTTTCAAATATTTTCGAAATTATAGAGATTAAGGTGATTGGCCTATAGTTTTCTGGTAAACATTTTTCCCCCTTTTTATATAATGGCTTAACTACAGACATCTTCAAAACATCAGGAAAGACTCCTTGAGTTAACGATATGTTTATTATATACACTAAAGAAATTGCAATCAGTGAAATGTTGTTTTTAATTATGTCAGTTCGTATAGAGTCATATCCTACTGCTTTGGAATTGCTAAGCGATTTTACTATTTTTATAAGCTCATTAAAACTAACAGGACTTAAAAATATTGTGGATTCCACATTTTCAATTTTGATGAAATCTGATGATCCGATTTGAGGCCTACAGTTATCTTTAATAATATTGACGAAGTAGCTATTGAATATTTCAGCTATATTTTGTGGATCCGTGATTTCTCTACCTTCAAATAATAATTTATCTACAGATCGAGAAGTTACATCAGATGAAGTATATTGTTTTACTACATTCCAAACAGCTTTACATGTATTATGAGCATTATTGATGTACTCAGCATTCTGTTGTTTCTGACATGAATTTATAAATTTTTTGAGACGCCGCGCGTAGTTTCGATATTGCTTATTGTAGCTTGAATGTCGACTTAATAAATATAGGCGTCTTTTCGTGTGACAGGATTTTTAATGCCTTTTGTCAGCCACTTACAGGTTTGTTTTTTTATTGACATTTTAACTTTTAGTATAGGGAAACATAGATTGTAAAAAAGCACAAACAGATCATAGGAGGCAACAAGAGCCCGCTGTGCGTCGGTTTCCTCGAACACTTCTTGAAATGATAAGGAAGACAGGCATTCCGTGAACTTATCACGTGAACGTGAACTTATCTTATAATTATTATATTCACGGTACACGCGGTTAAGTTGTGGAACGAGCTGCCGTTATCTTTCAGACAGTCGCAGTCTGTGGCATCACTCAAGAGTAAATTGAATAAGTTGTGGCTTTCCAGTGATTTGTAAAATGGTTGAATATTATTTATATTTATTAAATATTATTGTTATATTTAATTTTTTTATATATTATGTAGATATATATCTATTTATTTATATTTTTTATTCATATACTTATAATTTGTACAGGGTGTTAGTTTGTCTATCTTCCTTATATCTTCACTCACTTGCTCAAAGGTTAACTGGAAGAGATCCCTAATAGGGATAAGTTCGCCGTTGTACTTATATCTTTTAAGTTTATTGCTTTTGTAACTGGTTACTATGTACAATAAAGTGTTTACATACATACATACATATACTTATTCTGATTTTCTTCATTATAGTCCCTTTTATATTCATACCACCATTTGAGCAGTGGGCAGTGACGTTTCTGAATCGGAACTATGAATGATTGGGCAGTATGGTCAGATAGCCCTAAATCATGAATAGTCACTTTCCCATCCTTAATATTGCTCGCGATGTGGTCGATGCACGTCTTTGATGTTGATGCGAGTCTTGTCGGCTCCTTTACGAGCAGCTTAAGGTTATACGTTTCTAATATTCGAATGAGTTCAGTTGATATTTTTGAGGTACCTAACAAATCAATGTTGAGATCTCCGCATATAACATATTTTTTCCTTTTGTGCTGGCATAAATTGTTTAAAAGCTCTTTTAGTTTTTGGAAAAAGATTGCTTTTGTAGAGTTTGGAGTTTTATTTGTGTAGATACATATGATGACAATGTTATTCTTTATTAGATTGGTTGCACAGCATTAAAAAACAAACGCTTGTGATATTTTTTGAGTTTCAGTTATGGCTGAACATTCAATATCTTTTTTCAGTAATATTGCAACACCTCCTCTTTTTGAGTATTTTCGAGAGAAGCAAGCCGCAACTTGGAAATCCTCTAGTCGCAAATTGCATTCCGTTCCTCTAAGCATATTTGTTTCGCACAGGCAAATCGCATCCATTTCAATTCCATTTTGTTTTAATTCGGTTAATGCGTAGAATAAATCATTTTGTTTATTTAAAACTCCTGATATATTTTGGTGTAAAATACCAAAACTATTATATGGATTTGCGACGAAAAAACGTCTGTGTTTTAATAACTCGCGAATTATGATGTTCTGGAGTTTGTTGCTCAACTTTTTTTGACGTTGGTCCTTTTTGCATATCTTCTTTTGACGCAGTTTCCTGGATGTCGCAGTCTTGATTAACGTGATTCGAAAACCTCCTAGGTTTTATATTTATTCGCCGTAGCTGTTGATCGTATGCAGGATTATAAAGTTTACACGCTATCTTGTGGAATATACAGTGCACCAAGTCGCTGTGCAGTGCACTGGTTTGATAATTTCCTGTGATATTCGGCCATCGCATAAAGTCACAGTGGTCGTTTTGACTCTTAATTAGTCGTAGCATTTCATTTAATTTATTTTCATTCAAATGTGGACTGTACAAAATTGGTGATAATAATATATTAGTTTTTTGCAATTTTTGTATGAAGTAGTATAAGTTAGCGAACATGTCATTAGGATTAGTATCATTTGACCCAGTTAATATGACCACAAAGTCATCTTGGGTAAGATGTGAGTTAGACAGTGACTGGAGGACATTTTTTGTTCGCGCCCCAGGATTAGAAAAGCACAAGATATCGAAGTAAGTGCCAAAGACATTTCTTAATTGTGATCCGAGGTTTTTCCCCTGCTGATCAGCTACTATAATTATTTTTTTACTATAATTATAATTATAGTCCCGCTTCGCTGACGTGGTACCGGTTTGATTTAAGTTTAAATGTTCAACATATAGTGGTTTGTCAGTAGGCGTATCGTTCTGCAGAGGGGGCACTATAGATGGCGTTGCTGAAACCGCCAAATGAGTTTCTTCGGACATATGACGGTGCTCGTGAGGCATCCGCTGAGGGTTATAAGGCATCGGCGGAGGTTTTTGAGACATCGGCTGAGGGTTTTGAGGTCTCGGTTGAGACCTTATCTGAGGATTTTCAGGTATCCGTTGAGATTGTGGCTCATTTTGCTCTTTCCGTGACATGTTTAGCTTCTCTGTTTCATAGTAAAAATCTAGTTTTGTACCACTGATAATACTTTTTCATTTTTGTCTGTGTCGTTTCGTTTTATTTGTTGAAGTAGTTTTGCATATATCTGTCAATTGCTTTATTCTCAGTTCACATTTAGTAACTTGTTGAGATAGTGTGTGATTTTCAGTTAATAAGTTCTGAATCTCGAGGTCCGCCGCGCCAAGTTTTTCTTGAAGAGCTTGCATTTTTTGTTGCAAGTCGTCGACCATGTAGCTATTATTCAGACGTAACTCGGAAAAGCTTCTCTTTCTTTCACATGGCGTTGAGAAAGTGAATTTCGTTACTAAGAATGTATAGATTCTTGTGCCTTGCCGGGGCGCACGCTCTGCCAATTGAGCTCCAGAGCCCAGTCAGCTTGTCGTCAAATTCCGTCACTACTTGTTACAAGATCTTTGCATTTTGAATGAGGAGGAGGAGTCTTGAATTTTGTTCATTATTTGGATCTATGCATTTCAAGAATGTAGATGAACTTGTTAATGTAACTGTTTGTTCCTTAGGTTACTTTTTACAAGAGTGTTGGATAGAGTATTTGACAGTAGAAAAAAAATGTAAAAATTATATAATATCCTCATAAAACAAGCAAAAAAAACTACGTTAAAATTTTGAGTTCGATACCTTACGTGTAGCTTGTTTTATGAGTCATTAAAATTGGGTGGCAAAGTCCATTTTTAAAGTATGAAAATATTAATAACTAATAATACCATTAAATAACCCATAAAATGTTATGTAATTTTAGTTATAAAACCGTTTCGATAAACGCAAGTCTTAACATAGCTGTAGAACAAAGTTCTTATTTTCCCTATACAAGATACTGGCGTGTGACGTCACATGCTTGTAGGCTTTAGTGTGAAGCGTTTTTTCGGGAAACTTCAAAAACGTGCTTTTAACGTCGTTGTATCTCGAGGAGTTTTTTTGATATTGGAGTGGTTTTTTGACCAATATTTCTATTATTAAGACGTCGTTTTATGACATAAATAGCATAAAAAAATACAAATAGCCTATTTTTTTCATTATTTGGATCTTAGTATTTCAAGAATATAGATAAACTTGTTAATGTGACTGTTTGTTCCTTAGGCGCACGTGTACCATTTGATGAAGTCAGACAGCTACTCTCGGTACCTCCGCTCCGAGATGTACAAGGACTACCTCAACGGATCCAAGAAGAAGGTGAGCTCAACCAACCCTCGTCACTTTCGCCAAAGCAAATAGAAAAAAAAAATACAGGACATTTTACACAAGTCGAACTAGTCCCATGGTAAGCTAGCTCAATAAGGCTTGTGTTATGAGTACTAGACGACGATATATCTATATTATTATAAAGTTGTAAAAATGAAATGTCTTTACGTTGAAGATATTTTCAAAAAAATATTGTATTTGAAGGTCAAAAAATCAGATTTTTTTTTGGTTGTTTGTATGTGTCGTTGTGGCTTCATCACGCCAAATCGGCTAAACGGATTTCAATTATTTTTGGTACACGGGTAGCTGGGTACCTCCGGATGATTACAGGATACTTTTTACCCGACTACGCTGAAGAAAAAAGAGGGGTTATGACTTTTTCTCCTCCGCGAGTGAAGTTAAAATAACTATATGAAACAAACGTAGAAATATATAATTGAGCCTAAAAATGGAATAAGGATAAATAGTACATTACTTACCAAGGGCTGTGAAAGAAAAAAAAGCCCGAAATCGCAGGTATTTGTGACCCGAGCCGCAGGCGAGACGTGACATAGAGGGCTTTCTTTTTACTGCCCGTGGTCAGAACACAATTCTACGTCTCCACCTGGCCATAATGCGAGTTTTATCGTAGGCGTAGCGTGCGATAAAATTTGCTCTAAGACAATTATCCAGGGAGGAAACGGGGGATTACGGTTGTATGAAGGAACGGCCTCTATTATATCCTCTTAACCCTTTGAACGCCACAGTCGGCTGTGGCCGACAACGGAAAACCGTGCCCCAGACGCCAATGTCGGCTATACCCGTCGAATGTGTCAGTGAAATAGCGACCTACGTGCATTCGCGTAAATTTCAAGTTCATGTTGGCGTCAAGATGGCGTGGCGTCTGAGTTGACAACTTTTACATTTAGATGTGGCGTTCAAAAGGTTAAACGCACTTTCAAACGGCTAAAATTAGAAAATACTTGTACACACCCCTCCAAACATTTGTGACGTCACACGTTCCGCTCGATTTGTACAGGGCGCTTTAATGCCCCCACTAGTTTCTCTGAGTTTTTCGTGAATTTTGTAATCGTTGCCCATGTTTGGCTTTTAAGAAAACTGTTTTAGGGTTCCGTACCTGGAAAGGAAAAAAACCCTTATAGGATGTTGTCCGTCTGTTTGTCAAGACCCTTTTTCGCATTTGGCCGGTTTTTTATAAATAATATTAGCCTGTTTTTTTACAGACATCCGTAAAAGGCATCCGATCGATCGTCTCGTTCACCGGCCGCAAGGAGACTACCAACAACTAACAACACACCAACACATTTATGAAGCGTTTGAAGCAACTACTTCACGTGTGGACGTGAAGCGACGTACGTATTCGATTTGGTTTACTACACAAAATAATTGAAGCGTTTCGTTAGCTACTTCGTGTTGACGTTATGCAACGTTCGTATTCGGTTTGAATAACTAATACGCAAACTTGAAGCGACATGAAGGGGATACTTCATATGTACGTATTCGATTTCATTAACTAACACAAAACCTTGAAGCATTGTGAAGCAAGTGTTAAAGTGAAGCTATGTACTCAGTTTGGATAGCATTAGCTATTAAGATACACTTGAAGCATTGTGAAGCACATAATTCACGTGTCGATGTGAAGTAATGCTATGGCATATTGTTCGTAAACAAATTAAAATACACACAAAAACATACATGAAGCGTTTGAAGCAACTGCTTCACATGTGGACGTGAGCCAAGCGATGTATGTATTTAATTTGATTATATCAGAATGTAAAATCTTTAGCCAAATTGGCTTCATTAAAAACGCCTCGAAATTATGTTTAAAAACCGATAAGTAATCTTAAACCTAATAATAAAACTTTGGGTATTTTTTTTAATGTGGAAAATAACCACACTATTTTGTCTCGTTACGCAAGAAATAAAAATTTCATAAAAAAAACTATATAATAATAATATTTCCATAATGTTAAATAATGTTTCACATTACCTCCGTACGGAGTTACGATAGTGTGTACATTTTATGGAGGCCGTATTAAAAACAAAAGTGGAATTCTGAAGTCGATTTCGGCTGGTCTCTTTATTGTGAGTCTGTTTATTTTAAAGAAAAATTATGCATTTATTTGTAAAGGTTAACACTAAAACGCGACGCCATGTCGCACCACCGTGTTACTTGCTATTGCAATTTATGAGAATGCATTAACATTGAAATCTATCGTATTTTTATCCGGTTAATCGTATTTTCGTTTTCGTAGCAAGTGTAAATTCCTATTTCGTAACACAGTGGTAACTCCTATTTCGTAACACATAATCATTTCGTAATGCGATATTAGCATTTACATAGATACAATTGATTAATTATTCTTTAAATAAGAGTGAGAAGGTTTTACGTTATCGAATATCACCTATAGATATTCAGCGTGTGATTCATTCCCAACACTCAGAAAACCTCTCTCAAAAACAAGCTAGTCCGAAAGTTGAAGCTATTTTTTTTTATATATATTCAGGTTAGAAAAATAAATACAAGCTAAAATCGTTAACATTTAGCGGTGCGCTATTGATTAAACTTAAAATTACGTTATAATGTTATATTATATCTATAATCATTAATTAACATAATTGTTGTAAGCGAGCATAGTAAAAATGTAAACTTAAAAAGTGTTATTAATTAGGAAATATGTGATCAGGTATAGATAATATAGTGCAACTGCGTTTGTGTCTGAAAAACGCAACGGCATTTTTTTGTCTAGAATTAGTTGCGAAGTTACAAAAGTGGTAAATGTCATAAGAATACTTGTTTGAACCTGTTTACCCTTAGTCGTGATATGATGGTAGCACGCAAAGTTCCCCACGCGTCAACGAACGCATTTGATCTAATTTTTTCAGTCTGTTTCATGGATGAATAAAACAATCGGACTGTCATCCGCCATACTACATCGTGAGCCGATCGCAGGGAAAAGACCAGTATTGTAAATAGATGACGCTTTAAAACTAAACATTAACAATGTTATAATTGGGATGTTGACTGTACTCAAATATTTGATGCGTAATAATAAATTATATGAAAGAAACCCTAACTTTTTTTTATAAAATAAAATACATAGTAACTGTTGATATGAAACAGTTTCGAAAAACGCAAGTTTTAACATAGCTACAGAACAAAGTTCTTAATTTCCCTATACAAGGTAGAAACGTGTGACGTCACACTATTTTTTTTGAAAATATCTTCAATGTACAGACATTTTATTTTTACAACTTTATAATAGTATAGATTTATAGATGGCTTTGATAATATCGGGAAAAGGTTTTTGTAAGGCGATTGACAGTCCTCTTGTTTATTCGTCCATGGTGTGTTTTAGTGTCAGTTAGTGTGTTGGAACTCTATGGATTGTGGTCTAGGGCCGAAAATTTTTCGCCGCGGCGGTGGGGCGCGACGCTCTGTGACATTCGGCGGTGAAAAGGTTAGCTAGCTACGATATTCCTGCTTGAAGTGTCAGTAATTTGAAAAAATGATATTATTAGTCGTAAGCTATTAATTTAGAGCCAACAATTGCGTTCATCCTTATATTGCGCATACGTGTTCTAAATTGAATATCTTTGAAAATTTGTTGAATTTGATTACAAAAACTTGCTTAATTCCTTCTAATCTAGATTTACGATTACGAAATAAGGAGTCTCTAAGCCAAAAACTTTAAAAATACGCATATTTTGTTAATGCTCTTGAAAACCATAGACAACTTAGTTTTTTAAGTTTTTTTTAATCTTCTGCAACGTTTGTAAAAGCGATAAGTTTTCATGTCAGTTATGCTCTCTTTACAATTTTGAGCTATCATTTCTTTGGCATTATTTTAGTGCAACAAATTCACGAAATACATAACTCCGAAAATATCAGATTCAAGAATGTGCCATATTATTTTCGTAACATGTAATATTTGCAAAATAAATGTAATTTAGGTTTTTTTTTTCGGATTACAATCTAGCACTTTAAACAAAATTAAATTCGATATTTCTACTACTAAAAGCAAAGCTTGAACTTTAAGGACAGTGAAACCAGACTGCTAATACATAGTACCCGGCAATCTTCGTGTTTCTAAAAACACGAGTGACAAATACATTGTAAGGTGCGAGCGAGAAAGGGACAGCAATAAACAGCCGAGTACCATTATACTTTGGATTTACTGTTTTTTGTTTTTTTTTTAATAAGTGAGTGTAAACTTTAAGCATGTGCTGTATAAGTGATGGTGTATCATGGAATAGGGAATATGCATGAATTTTTATTTTTGCTTTATTAAACAGCTCATGTAATAAACAGTAGGTACAGATATTATTCCGAATAATTATATAAATAACCAAGATACTCGTATGAGCCATCAAACATTTCGCTCTATCTCTTTCTAGCAAAACAATTTAATATGGAGTTTATATGGCCGGAGTGCACTATGACGTAACACTACATCTCGGACCTCTCTTGCAAATCGCTGTCTAATAGTAGTTTAAAATGCGTATATCATGCGTATTTCTTGGCTGATTTTAATTTCACTTTTTGGAATCGTATTTACGATATTTTGGTAAGAAAAGCGATATAAAATGCATGCATGTACCCTATTGTTCTTTCGGACTTATGTATTTCGGAATTTGATATTTTTAAGTTTTATTTTTAAGTCTGATCCTACCAAAGCTTTTTTTTACTAAACCACAAGACTGTTGCATACATACTGCCTTTAACAGTTTTTTTTTATGTAAATACAATGTTTTATCTATAGCATAGACAATACATGGATGTTATATATATTTTAAAAATATATATAAATAGGTGTAATTAAAATTCGTAAACGTGTACTCTATAGGCAGCATTAAAAGCATCGTTATAAGATATTTAAATCTTGATGTCTCCTTTTATAAGCGAGGACGTATTGTCTAGAGTTTTTACTAACAAGAGATCTAGACCCAGTAGAAATCAGTAAACTACATTACAAGTTAGACGACGCGACACACAAATTAACAACGTAAGGATGAAGTCGCTGCCCACGCCTGGTTGTCCGATGGTGGAACGGGGTTAGCGGGATTAAATCATGCAGTTCCCGATAGCACCCGAACTTAGCCGAAACCAATGATCGGCGATGCCGACTAGTCGGCCACCTCAGCGCCCATTAGTCGGCTAGTTGGCAAAATCCATAGTCGGCCCATCTCTAGTTATAATCTGATTAGGCAAATCTGGAATCATACGATTAAATAACAAAATTGATTATTAAAAATAGTTTCTGTTTTCTCAACAATCCAAGAGTTACGTGGAAATTAAAACTTGTCGTTTAAAATAATTTTAATTTAATAGAAAAATATGGAAATGTTGTAAAATCTCATATAGTCGACTCGTCCTCGTTGGCTGCGCAGCCGGCACTTATTGTCACACTAGTACAGTCAGCAGCAGATATGTCTGTACGGAAGAATAGTTCAAAAATATCTACACGAGCTCTAACCCTTTTGGCAAGAGTCGGGTATTTAGAAAATTTTCGACGTCCATTTCGTTTACATATCTGCTTCTAACTGTACCTGCCGCGCTGTGGATCATCTCAAATAATAATTAAGTGTACCCTTAATGTTGAAATGTATTTTCTTCAATATCTCATTTAATGCTATAAGAATCTCCAAATGAAAACTGTTAAACTTGTCACAAAAAACACAAATTGTTTTACTTCATAAGTAATTAAGTTGTAAGTACTTATATTATTAGAAAACGTCCACGTTGGTACTGAAAAGACAAATATGAATGATCAGGAGTAAAGGAAATGAGTCTACATTGTATAGAAATGTCATATAAAGGTTTTATTACTGCTCTAGAGCGTAACATCATAATATTTCAGGCTAACTAAAGTTCGTTTGTCGTCTCGTGTAAATTTCTGTTCAATTATGAGTATATACGCGATGTATTTTTAACCCCCGACAAAAAAGATTGGTGTTATAAGTTTAACGTGTCTGTGACTCCGTGTATCTGGGTATCTGTCTGTGGCAAAGTAGCGCCCATACGGATGGACCGATTTTAGTGCAGTTTTTTTTGTCTAATAGATATTTTTTTTCCGAGTGTTCTTAGCTTTGTTTGATGAAAATCGGAGCACTCGTCTCCAAGATATTCAGCTTTTAGTGGAACAAGTGACCGGATCTCAGCCAATATTGAATCTAGGAACTCCAAATTTTGTTGATATGTTCATTTGTGTCGGGGGTCTTTAATTTTCTTTATTTTCTATAGTTATAATATTACGATATTAACTATACCTATATACTTTCTTTGAACACATCCATGACTTACAATAGCATACGTTTTCTATGTATTGTAAAATTATACGTAGGCAAATAGAGGTATGGAAGCGGTAAGGGACCCCTCCCTTACCGCTCCCATGCCTCTATCTACCTGTGATAAGTGACGTGACATGACGTGTCGTAACTATCTCGCTATACACATATACGTCACTGGTCACCCCTCCCGTACCGCTCCCATACCTCACGAACAGAGGCAGTTATGCGTTAGGCCTATGCAGACACTGTTTTCCGGAAAAGCTACGAGATATAAAAAAAATCCTATATTAAAATTGGTTACAAAATAAGAAAAAAATATAAATATCATCAAAAAGCACAAACGCGTCCAAAGTGTTGCCTGTCACAAAGCCAAAATTAAAATTTAAGACTGTGTATTTTAAATTTTTATTTTTAGTTAATGTCCGATAAAATAATTGATATTTTTAAGATTCTACATTTCAAAATTTTATACCTAGGGCGGAATTTGAAATCATGTCTTTTACTTCTTCCAACTAAGTCAAAGACAATAGCTCAGTTATGATTTCTGTTATCGCATTTATGTTAGATCAATAAGTATTTAAATAACTTTGATTTTCTATGTGTAAGAAATATTGTGTTAAATAAAACACAACCAATTCCAAATAGCTCCATTTTGTTAAAATACTAATTATTTTTACTTAAGTGTAAACCAAGGACCATTAAAACAAGAGGACTGACACTTGCCATACTTTGGATCGTGTTCCGATCGCAAGGAGTTATTCTGGCAAAAACTAGAGGGCACTTCAAAACTAAACATTTAACGATGTTATAATTGTACAAAGAAACATAGTACAGTAACAATTAGTTCGTAAACAGCTAATAATTAATAAATCGTAACAATTAAATACTGTGTCACGCTTGCAAAGTTGAATAATAGCAAATAAAAATTATTATACGTAGATGGCGTTGTACACATCGGGGAACGGCTTTTTGTATGGAGATTGTCAGTCCTCTTGTTTTAATGGTCCTTGGTGTAAACAAACTAGATGTAGCCCTTGTTCTCTAGGATGTTACCTGTCTATAAGGTTATATTTAATTTCATCACAAAGCATTCGTCCCTATTGCACAAGAATCATAGTACAATTTGACTTTGCTCCGCCTGGACAGTCGCCAAAATTCAATAGTTTGTCTGTGTTAGTATATTAGTTGACGTGCTTATTCCGTGTTAGTTACGAAAATGAAAATCTCATTTCGTAACTTTCATAACATAGGCGACAAAAGAAACACTAGGCAAGCTTATCAAATAAAGGCAATACCAACCTTATTTTTACAAGTACATACAGTTATTTTTTAAATTGATTTGCAGCGCTTTAGTAAGTTTCGGCTGCCACTTGACGAAGTGAATTCAAAAATCAGGTTTGTTACATAAATCATTATTTTTGGTAGCTAAAAGCGGATTAAGCCGATTTTTATGTATTTATTATGGTTAATTTAACTGATCTGTTTGGAGTTAAGAGTAATGTAATGTTAATTATCAAATCATATCTAAATCTATTATTGGCTAGACGAATTCATACATATTGGCTATGAATATATGTAGATCTGCGGCAGGTACTGGCATGTAATATTAGTTTGTAACATGATTTATAACACCTGTATATGTTGAGCACGTGACAGATGCAATCAAGCTGTAATCGGCAGTTAACGCTAACAGAGCATGATAAAATTGGCCTTAGGTAAGACTGAAGCTGACCAAGCCTGGAGGAGCGGCGCGACGTGACAACTACCTGATTCTTACATAATACGTCATCAGTTACGTTATGTCAAATCACGTCAATTTCTTTCCCTTTGTTGCTAAAAGAACAAACAAAAGAATAGCACACTTTTAGATTTATAAAATTACAGGGCTGTGGTTACGATTGCGGATAATGGTTACGAAACAGTTTTTTTTTATAACTTGACTGACGCAGTAGGGTGACCACATTACATGACCAAATACTACATGACATAATACTTATCAATTTGATTTTATTTGTGCCAATAAGTGTGCTGGAACTACGCAGCTGATTACAGATACGAAATAGTAGTTTTTGATATAAGCGCGGGAAGTACGTCATTTTACATGAGTCCCAGGCGTTTTGACTGTTAACACGAGCCGGTATGCAAGTGGCAAGACTCGGGACGTGTGAAAATGACACTTCTGCACGTGTATTTACTACAGAACAACGTTTTTTTTAATACAGTCGCGAAATAATACAATTACAGAGACAATAGAGTTAATATTCTCGCTGCCAATCTTTTCGTAGAGCTACGCACTTTCCCCTACATACAGGAAAACACATTGAAACGGCTACGCGTCTGAGCGCCCGCTAGCCGGGCTCCTGGCAATGAATGTGTTAAGAAACACTAAATTGTCAGAAAAAAGAATGTCTCTAGAAACTATTTTTTTCGTTAAATTTTTTTTGATAAAATTTGATGAATATCAAACTCCAATATGTCCACGTAAATTAGTACCGGTTTTTTTCTTCTTTGTATAAAATTATTACTTTGAAATAAATTTTTCAATACCTTTATTATAATAAGTAATAATTAGTTGGGGTTTGGGTTACACTACCTGTAATTAAACATCGTATGCTCACCATCCGGCTGGCATAAGCTTCTTTTTCACGTTCGTTATAAAAATAACAATAAATTGGGAATTTTATTTGAAGAAATGACATATGTATGACATTCGTATATCCTATAACGATTCTATAGCAATGCATGTGTAGATAATGTACCAAAGTATATTACTAGCGTAATTATGTATTAGTAAGGTATATAAAGCAGAAATAAATTATTTTAAAGTGTATTTTGTGTATTTATTGTCTCCTAGAATCCTTTTTAGGTTCCGTAGCCAAAATGGCAAAAACGGAACCCTTATAGTTTCATCATGTCCGTCCGTCCGTTCATTCGTCCGTCGCATTTTAGGGAAGGGTAGGGGGGGGGGGGGGGGGGGGTTTAAGCATCATTTATAGGTTATTTAACCTTACTTGTCCTAAATATTAATCAAGATTCTAACCTAAAGGTCCACCTTAAACTCCTATTTTCTCGGAAATAAAGTAACAGGACTTAATGTTTGTACATAGTGCCACATTGCCAATAGGGAATATGCATGAATTCTAATTTATGCTTTATTTAAAGCTCATTCATGTAACAAATAGTAGAAATTATTTTTTTCGAATAATTACAAAAATAACCAAGATATAAGCAATCAAACATTTCATTCTATCTCTTTCACATTTTGTAATAGTTTTGACGGTGTTTTGATATTTAGTTACAAAAAGCTACAAAGAAAATTCATGCATGTAGGGGAGATAGGGGAGCATTGGGCACTTTATACTTAAGTCTTAATAAAATTGCAGATTTTTAACAAAATCAACTTTTTACTCCTTATATTAGTAGCACATATATTTGGCTTCAATTATTACGAAGAACACTTATACAATTATAATCAGTCTCAAAATTGCAAGAAATTTTCTGAACACTGTCAAAAGTGCCCAAACCTCCCAATGGTCGGGTGGTTTAACAATACAGAAACTTACGGCTTTTCGCAAATCATGTTGTTATTTCCTTCGAAATCACATCAAAATATTTACTTTTGCACGCACGAAACGGTCGACGGCGTATGACACTGTCATCTAATCAAAATGGCAGATGACATTAGCCTGAGCGGTAGTGCCAGTTAGTAAGCTAAACTACCACAGTATACAAAATTACGTAGTGTCCATACGACCCGACTTACAAGGTGGTGCCCGAACCTCCCGACTGCCCAATGCTCCTCTATCTCCCCTACCCTATTCCATACATTGAATTTATTTGCTTGCTAGAAAACTTCAGCTTTCTTCTGCCTAGTAGGGTAAAAAATATATCCTGTGACCTGAGGATACCCAAAAATAGTTTAAATCCGTTTAGCCGATTTGGCGTGATGAAGCCATACATACATACAAAAAAAAACAGTGACCTCCAAATAGTCCGTTACGATATTTTTTTGAAAATATCTTCAATGTAATATATTTTATCTCACTTAATGATCACTTCTTATACGGAGATTTTCACACCAAATATTTCACTATTTCATGCAAGTTTTAGTATATTTTTTTATACAAACCTTGTCCAGACAATTATACACAAAAAAAATTGCCTAATAGGTGTAGCCTCTCTGAAGTGATGCGCGAATATATGTGCATATACAGATAATATTCAGATATATTCAGACGGTTAATTTTTACAACTTTATAATGTAGGGTGGGCTATAAATTTTTGCAAATAGCAACACTGAATATTTCGGAAACTGTCAGAGTGAGCGGCGGGAAATTGGCGGGAAAGTATAAGTCACTTCGTGCAATTTTATTTGTAATGGAGTGTTTCACGGAAAACCTACGGGCTTTTTGTGTTGAACAGTTTTGTAAAAAGATGATGAGATAGCCGCGATCTTCGCAGCATGTGACAGCGAGTTTTCCAAAGTTTGCGTAGTCGATGCAGGAGTGCCAACGACGAGACGGAGGACATCTGGATGATGTAATTTAAAAAAATAAATTGTTCTTATCTGTTACTAGGGTAAATAAATAAAATATAGAAAAACATGTATATGTAGTTAAATTTTTATCGATGTTTCAAAAGTGCAAGTTTTTTGGCCCACCCTATATTATAGATGAATATTATAAATTACAACTTTCCAGTGTGTCCACCGGTCTACGGTTCCAAGAAGACAGCTGGTCCTAACCGATTTCAATATAATTATTAATTACGTACATCGTTTACAATACGGGCATACTCGTACGCGGACTGGTAAATATTTGCTTTGAGGACTGACGTCAAGACACGTTAAATTTGCAAGTCAATATATTTGATGCGCAAGTGACATGTAGCCGGTGAAATGGATGATGGGTCGTTCATACCGACATTGAATTTGTCCCCTTATAACTAGAAGGCTTGCGCAGCTTCGTTCGCGGAGGAGATAGTCATCCCTTTTTTTAGACATCGTAGTCAGGTAGAAAGTACTATAATCACAGTCTAGAAATCAATACAGTTATCCGACGAAGACGTCTACACAGAGAAATCGTGCGGGGTGCGAGGGGCGAGACGCGGGAGGGGAGAGGGGACAGGACATGTCATGGTCATGGACGACCGGTTTGGCTCAGCGGGAGTAACGTTGCCTGCGAAGCTGAAGGTCCTGGGTTCAAATCCCGGTAATGGTAAATATTTGTAAGTAAATATATCTATTAAATATATCGTCGTCTAGTACCCATAACACAAGCCTTATTGAGCTTACCATGGGGCTAGTTCGATTTGTGTAAGATTGTCCTGTAATATTTATTTATTTACGCAAACGTCAAAGGGGTCGGCTCATCTTCTGTATGCTTTTTACACTGTGCTATGTTCGTATGTGTCGTTTTGGCTTGACGTCAAATCGGCTAAACGGATTTCAACTATTTTTGGGTATCCACAGATAGTTAATGGTTCCAGCTAGTCGTGTACCAAAAATAGTTAAAATCGGTTCACCCGTTTTGACGTGATGAAGCCACAAAGATACATACAAATATACAAAACAATAAAAAAACGTATGTGTTGATTTAGTCACCTCCAAATTGTCCTTTACAATCTTTTTTTTAATACCTTCAATGTACATGTATTTTATTTTTACAACTTTATAATAATATAGATTAACGGTGCAATTTACACAGGTCTTAATTTATTTTAAACTGGAAGGTGGGCAACTTCATCAGCGGAGAAGGAAAAATATAACCTTCCTTTTTTCTCCAGTGTACTCGGATAAAAGGTACCCTATAACCATCGTGGATACCCAGCTACCCGTGTACCAAAAATAGTTGAAATCCGTTTAGCCGTTTTGACGTGATGAAGCCACAACGACACATACAAAAAAATTCAAAAATATTTTTTTTATTTTATTTAGTGACCACCAAATTGTCCCTAACAATCTTTTTTTAATAACTTCATTGTAAATACATTTTATTTTTACAACTTCTTAATAGTATAGATGTTAAATTATATATTTGCATTTATACTTTAATTAATATTCTCAAAATGAGCGTGACAGAGGTTTTATTTACACCTCCGTCACGCATTCTTGTTACGGAGCCATTATCTGTAAAAATTAAGAACGATTGTAACAACAATAATAGTGAACCCCTTGTATAATAAATAGTATTTTTATTTTATTTATTTATTTAATTCATGAAATTCCACAGTATTACAGTACCGCAAAGGAGTGGAACTCGTTGCCTGCGAGTTTGTTCCCCGACCATTATAATTTGGGCGTGTTCAAGGCAAGAGTGAATAGGCTGTTTCTAGACGGGCATGATACATCCTTGACCGCATCGTCACTTAACAACAGGTGAGATTGCGGTCAAATGCCCATCTATTTATAATAAAAAAAAAAGACCAAAGCACTGTGAAACTAAGATACAATTGTATACTACATCATCATCATCATCATATCAGCCCTTTATCGCCCACTGCTGAGCATAGGCCTCTCTTCGTGCACGCCACCTATCCCGGTCCTGAGCCAATCTCATCCAGGAGTGACCCGCAATCTTACGATCTATACTACATACACAAGGAATACTTATGAAACAAATAAACATTAACAAAAGTTACACAGAAGACGGCCGGACATCCATCCTCTCTCAGTACCTCAAACACTCATCACACCAGTCTAACCAGCTACTAGCAAACACATCACAGCTTGGGGCCGATTCGAGGAGCGAGTTTATCAGGTTCAAAGCTCGAACAAGAGGAGATTTTCGGCGGGACACAGTGCGCGCTGCCGGTTCCGCCAATAAATGGCGACAACGGGGTCGGAAGAGAATTCTAGTCAGCGAGGGAACATACAAACACACCAACTGAGCTACCAATTCGGGACAGTCTGAATTGCCACGTAAAATGGTACTAGCTACAGTAATCAGTTTGTGATTCCGCCTTACTTCTAGTGAGTTAAAACCTAAACCGCCAAGCAAGAAATTAGTTGGGTATAGAATTGGGTAATACCCATACATTGTTTTGTACAAAAAGCGCAGGAACGCTTTTTTTACTCTTTCCAAGAGCAAGATATAAGTTGTTTCATGCGGGTTCCAAACAACGCAGGCTGCTTCGAGCTTGCTTCTCACAAGAGCGGTATAAAGGATCTTTATTGTCCTTATATCAACAAAGTCCCTAGCGTTCCGAATAACGAAACCCAGCATTCTATAGCAATTCAGGGCTAGAGCCTGGATATGCTCATGAAAATTAAGATGAATATCCAGGATCACTCCCTTTTATTTATTATGATACGAGTGTGCTACTTTGGTAACTAATTACAGTCGAGGCTATCTTGAAGCCTGAGTCGACGAGGCCTGTATAAAACCGAGAGTGTATTGACCAATGCACACGAGTTTCATACAACGTTTTTCAATACACTTCGGTTTAAAGATCTTTATTTTCTCAAAAGAATAACATTAATTCACTTATATGAGAAATAAATTTATACATTATAGTGAATAAAACTTTTTAACAAAAAATAAAACCGACTCCTAAAAAAAGTAAAAAGTAAAAAAATAACGCCATAATTCAGTTTCTTCAAATTACTTACAAGTAACCGTTTGTATACTCAATCTATACAGTATATACAATTAATGTTATTTTGGCGTCGGTGCCGATTCCGTCGAATTGAGAACCTCATTTTTTTGGAAGTCGGTTAAAAATAAACTAGAGTAAGCTAAGTAGTACGGATATAATGTGTTTAATAAAAACAATATGTAACATTTAAACAACTAACCTAACGCAGAATTCATATGGAACTTACGAGGAAAAACGAAAAAAGTCCTACCTTACTTTCAAGTTAATACAATTTCGTTAAAGTTATATACGTTTAGTAAACAATAGACGGGACGGGATACGAAAATCAAAATTCTAATTAGTCTGTTATTTAGATAATAAAAAGATATTGAACACGTAAATTTCCCTTTTTCAAAATAATAAAAAAATACTCTGATAAATCGTATTAAAGCGGAGGCTCGTGACGTCACTACTAGGCACAATTTGCATGTGCCTAGGAGTGACGTCACGCGAAATTAAGAGTGGATATATCGCCTTTTCTTTTTGATTACGTAAAAAAAAGGAAATACTTCATAACGGACTAAATTATTAAAATTTAGTCGTCATCCCTAATAGGGAATATGCATTATTTCTTCTTTTTGCTTTATTAAAAATTCATTCATGTAAGAAACAGCGGAGAAAAATAATTATTCAAAGAACTATAAAAATAACCAAGATATATGCTTTCGAACATTTCATTCTATCTCTTTCTAGTGAAACAGAATTTTATATGGAGTTTATATGACCGTAACAGTACATATCGGACCTCTCTGTCAAATCGCTGTCTAATTAGTAGTTTATAATGCCTATATCATGCGTATTTCTTGGCCGATTTTAATTTTAAGTTTTGTATTTTGTTAAGAAAAGCGATGAAAAAATGTCATGCATGTTCCCTACTGTGTAGGCCCTTAAAATTTTACATTAATTCGTCATCAGTATTATTTACATAGATAAAAGTATTTTAAATTTCGTTGCTTGAAATTATTTACACTTTGTTGTTATTTTTAGGGTTCTGTACCCAAAGTATAAAACGGGACCATATTACTAAGACTCCACTGTCCGTCTGTCACCAGGCTGTATCTCATGAGCCGCTATCAAGCTAGACAGTTAAAATTTTCACAGATTATGTATTTCTGTTGCCGCTATAAGAAAAAAAAACAAAAAACCAGTTTAATTTTATGTCTGTCTGTCTATGTCAGTAACCAATATAAAATAACACACCCTGTACATTTTGCTTAGGAGTAGGGCTCTGGTAAGTTTGTAGCGTATATTTTGTACGGAACCCTCAGTGCGCGAGTCCGACTCGCACTTAGTCGGTTTTTTTTAATACACTATGAACCATTTAATACTATAGTAGCTATCTCTTACTATAATCGATTAGCATATTTAAAAAAATAGGAAGCGTCCCAATACGCGTTCTGTTTTAGTCACAACGGCACAGGCACCTATCAATATAGGAAATGTATTACGTAAATATTATTTTTTTGCTCAGAGTTAGACAGTGAATAATGTTTAAACTAGCCGAAAGCTTGTGCGCATTTGATTCATAATAAACATCTGTAGGGGCCAAGGAGTGGAAAATTAATAAAGATCATCCATTACTTAAATGGAGAAAGAGATGGTAACTTGTGAATGTTTATTGAAGCAGAAAAGGGGAAGCATCGAAGATTGAAGCTATTTTTTAGTGGGATTTTTGACAAATCTAGTATATGCAACAGGCTGCTTTTTAGATATGTGTTTTTTGACTGTGTAACCTATTCAGTGATTAACGCGGAAAAATGTTTGTTGAAAATTTCCTTGATATAAAAGTTATCCGAAAACGCGTCTTCATTTTCCGTTTTTGGTCTAGTTTGTACAAACGCCAGATTAATAAACGGCTAAATTATGTAAAAATGACATTCTTCCCTTTATTTTTTACGTAATTCACTTAAATGTTAAAAACATAATAATATATTCGATTTCATCTGGCGCTTACGCCAAAAAACCCCAAGCATGTAGTGTATTAGCTTTCTCTTTCTTTGATGCGCGCGAGCAATAAATGGGTCTGTTGCAATCTATATTAATATCTCAACATTAATGTTGAATTTTTAAATGGCAATAATTTTGTCAGCCATTTTTTTCTCTTCTTCTGACAATACAGAACTGCACCACGTCAAATTCGCTTTTTATTTATAAATAATATCAACACGACCCGTAGGGCTACTTTGTTCTGTAAACACCGTCCCTTATTACAGATTCCGCTCATTGGCCGGCTCGGCGTTTGGGGGCGTGGTTTACGAATAGGCATTCCTTGACGACGATGGAGGCCCTTAAATTTAGATCACCTTTGTCTTATTTACAGTGAATACGACAAATGTAATGGCCTGATAGGTCCTCCTCTGTCTCTTGGCAGAATCTGCATATTGCGTCTTGAATCAATACCCAGTTCATACAAATGCTTGTTCAGTTTGCAGAGGTTTATGAGCTGTACATAGTACCTCTTTAGGTAACTTTGGCTTGAATCTTTTAACTGTGGCTTTCGAGTGGTTTTGTCCTATTACGGTAAGGTTACCATAAATATAGGGATGTCTACTGGGACAATTAATCAAAGTACCTGGTTCTGATTAAGGTAGAGATCAAAAACTAGCCAAGTGTGAGTCGGACTCGCGCAGGAAAGGTGCCGTACCATCATGCCGTACAACTACCCCACTATAGTCCAAAATCAGTCGAGTATGGTCCAAATGAAATCAAACACTACCTATATAGGCCTATTTTCCTAGTTATCTGATCAGTCTAAATATATAAAAGAAGAGACTGACTGACTGACTGACATATCAACGCACAGCCCAAACCGCTGGTTCTACGGATTCCAAATTTGGCATGTAGGTTCCTTATAAGGGGTGCACTAAGAAGGGATTTTTCAAAATTCACCCCCTAGGGGGGTGAAATGGGAGTCCAAAGTTTGTATGCGGAAACTTGCAGTGAATACATTACGCTAAGTAGGTGGGCGAAGCAAAAGCTAGTACTACATATGTGTTGATACCGGGACAATTTCTGTAATGCTCAGGCTACAAACCGGGACATGTCCCGGTAACCAGGACGTTTGGCAACCCTATTATGGACATCTATATATAAGTCTTTTAGCAGGGAATATGCCTCCCGTTTTGTGGTCTGACAAAACAGTTCCCGGCCGACTTGGGGCTTATCCGCGCCCCACTTGGCAACTTCATCCGCCCGTTCGTTTTCGACATCACAAACGCGGCTTGCCCGAAAATCAACAGAGGGCCTTCTGTGCTTGAAATATTATCTATTCTGTGGCACATTTTATTATTAAAATAGCCAATAAAACCCGCTTAAAATTGCGCATCATTTATAATTGTTGCTACAATATTTTACGATGTAAATCGATTACCCCACTGAAAGTTAAACACGAGTACTCTTTAGACCGTCGGCAAATATTAGCTCAGCCTATTACGGGGACTCGCGTCATTCCATTGTCATACATATATATGACGTGTGCTGCTGTTTAAACCTTGAACGAGTTTGGTTGGATCAACATGGCTTTATTTAGAAGCCGATTATGATAACTAGATAGGTTTGGCTAGACTTTACCAATAATCGGATTCAGTGGGAGACCGTAAGCCCACAAACGGGAATGTCGTGCATCCACTTAAGGGCCTGCATCGTCATTCGTTAACCACGCCCCAAACACGGAGCCCGCCAATGAGAGTAATTTGTAATAAGAGACGCATTTATTGCTCGCGCGCATCGAAGAAAGAGAAAGCTTATACACTACATGCTTGCGGTTTTTTGGCGTAAGCGCCAGATGTTAAAGTACAATGAAATCTAAGATATTATTATGTTTAATGTTAAGTAAGTAAGTAAGTATTTTATTTGCTCAAGATAGGGTATATTTATGGTCTTATAAATTAACATTGAGATCCAACTATCTTGTGACAACGCAGTGACATCCAAAATTTGGCAAAAGTTAGCTATTTTGAGTTATATAAAATGAATTGTACATAAAACATATTGTGAAAGAACACACACTCGCACATATCCGAATCTAGAAATTTCGATGTCTATTTAACATATTGAAAAATGAATCTATTATAATATAATATATGCAAAAAAAAAATAACACTGAAATGTCACATTATACACTACTAATTTATTATAAATTTAATTTTAATATGTATTATCTCATGAAAGTCAAAACAAAAGCATAATTAAATCAAAATATAGAATTAGAACAATATAATTAAGTTACAACATAAGCAAATAATATAATCAAATTTAACTCATGTCACAGTATTCCTTAATCGAATAGAATGCATTATCCTTAAGCCATTTGAATAAATCTGGCTTGAATTGTTTTAACGGAAGTTCTTTTATGGCTTTTGGTAATTTATTAAATAAGCGAATTGACATGGGGTAGCAGTTTTTGCGGTTTAGGTCCGTGTTTGTTTTGGGGTAAACCAATTTGTTTGGGTGACGGGTGTTAAAGTCGCACGAAATGTCGTTTGTTATAAAAAGATTATGATTAGCTTTGACAAAAATACACACTGCAAATGTATACATGCAGGGCACAGTTAGTAGGTTTAGTCTCTTAAATAATGGTTTGCATGTGGACCTTGGTGAAACATTACATATGGCTCGTACACACTGTTATTGAGCTATGAATACTCTGTTTATACTGATGGAGTTACCCCATAATATTATTCCATAACGTATTATAGACGCCACATAGCCATGATAAGCTTGGATTGCTGTTTTCTCGCTTGCAAGGTTTTTTAGACGCCAAAGGGCATAGACAAACCCAATTTATTTTATTGCACACCCCTTCGATATGTTGTGTCCAGGTACATTTATAGTCCAGAGTTATTCCAAGAAATTTAACTTGCTCGGACTCGTCTATAATATGCTCATTGTGAGACACTGTGATCTTATCTTTGTTTCCTAGCTTTGTGCAGAATTGCGTGTATGTAGTCTACGAATGTTAACTTTCAGATTATTTTTATTCAGCCTTCCTATCATATTAGCAACTGTTGCGTTGATTTTATCGCTGTGTTTTAATGCGTCACTACCCTTGCTTATAATAGAGATATCATCGGCAAAGAGTGTACAATGATGTTTTGTAGCGAGTGGTAGGTCGTTGATATATATCAAGAACAACAGTGGGCCTAGGATACTTCCTTGAGGTACACCTACTTTATTTACTTTTAAGTCTGATTTGAACGTAACCAGTTCTTTATCTGCGTTGATATTTGTGACTTGCACATATTGTTGTCTATCACTAAGGTAGCTCTTTAGCCAGTTTTGAACATGACCTCTTAGCCTACAGGTGTCACATTTTAGCAAAAGAAGGTCATGTAAGACAAAATCGAACGCCTTGCTCATATCAACAACTTTTAAGTTAGTGACGTAAAAGATGAAGGGAAGAATGATATTTTTACATAATTTAGCCGTTTATTAATCTGTCGTTTATACAAACTAGACAAAAAACGGAAAATGAAGACGCGTTTTTGATAACTTTTCTATCGAGGAAATTTTAAGCAAACATGTTTCCGTATAAGGCGCTGAATAGGTTATATAGTCAAAAAACACATATCTGAAAACCAGCCTGTTTCATATACTAGATTTGTCAAAAATGTCTGTAAAAAATTGCTTACATTTTCGATGCACCCCCTTAAGATACGGACAGACATGTTAAAAAAAGCATGCTCATAAACTTGCTTAAAATTTGCATGCTCTACAACTGTTCACATTTACCGGCAATAAACATATAAGGAAACATCTAAGCACAGAGTACCTTTTTATAACTGAGATAGAGATATCATTTGAACGTTCCGTAGTGACATCTGGTGATCTGTGCCAATAAACT
The DNA here is from genome assembly GCA_905404275.2 of Hedya salicella. Classification (NCBI taxonomy): domain Eukaryota; kingdom Metazoa; phylum Arthropoda; class Insecta; order Lepidoptera; family Tortricidae; genus Hedya; species Hedya salicella. The sequence goes on from FR990120.1 coordinate 8,076,981, forward strand.
ATGCGACTACGTCTCGCTTCCTTTAATGTTAATTTTTTTTTCTTTGAGCAATTTCTATCTGCATAGTATGACAGAAATTGTAGTCTTTTCTTGAAATAAAACAACTTGAATACAGCTAAGTTATTTATTTATTGCATCTTTTCTTAAAATAATCTACAGCCATTCGTTGTACTGTGTCACTCTGGTCAAAATCACTCCTACTACTGCCAGTTAATAATTTATTTGTATCTTTGCACCAACTGAAAAGGAATATGTTTACAGTCAAGTCCTCCGTCTTCTGAATAATATAATTTTTATGATTGTCGCATTTAATATATTTATGGTCCATTACGACTGAAAAAAATGTTCTTATACTTAATTAGTGAACTATCTTCTTTTTTATCACTGTACATTTTTTTTTGCACAGATCACAATTTTTATATACTTTTTGTTTTAATTTTCGTAAGACGTACCCTGGCACATTTGTGAAAACTCAAAAACTTGTCGTGAACTTGTCTAAAACTGGAAAAACACTGGAAAAACTATGAACACTGACAAAACGTTTTTTTTAATAATGACAAAAAAGAATGACGATAAATTTTAAAAGTACGTGCAGTATTTTATTTTACAATATATTTTTATATTGTGTACCGGTTTATGTAAATTTCTTACGGTAGTAACAAAATCAGTGACGATAGTTATTTCAAAGTAATAAGGCTAATGCGTGCAATGAAGTCCTAAAATAGGGACAAGGGATTATTCTTACCATGAATAAAAATATCAATAATATCAATGTCAACAAATCATTTAATTTGCTAAAGTACATCTTTAATTAATGAACAAAAAATCCAGCCATTGAACGGCAAACTTAACAAAAAAAATATATTTTATCTAGTAATTAGAAATCATATGTTAACCAACTATTACATAACTATCGCATTATAACCCGATCAAATTAAATGTTACATAAAGTAAATACTTTATACGTAACTGGAATGACTACTGAAATGAGTCACAAAGGACAACGCACATTTTGTTCTAAGTTATAAGACCGTGCATCTAAGTGGGAAATTAAGGATTTGTGATATTCACAGCTATCCCACCCGAAACAGAAATAAACGTTGCCTTCCGCAAGTTCGCTTAGCCAACACCAAAAAAAAAAAAAAATTCCATGTATGCTTTAAGAGCCTGCATCGTCAAGGAAAAACCACGCCCCAAACGCCGAGCCAGCCAATGAGCGTAATTTGTAATAAGGGACGCATTTATTGCTCGCGCTCCTCAAAGTAAGAGAAAGCTAATACACTACAGAATAGGGTATTTGTACTTAGTATTTATTACCTCTTAAATAATGCTATAGCATTAGTTACCTAGTATTTGTAATATGCAATTCCAAATTACTTAAAACTAATGCTGTAGCATTAGTTACTAAGAAATTTGGAATTGCATATTTCTAATACTAGGTAATAAATACTAAGTACAAATACCATATTCTAACAACTCGAAAATTGATTGATTTATTTGTGAACCTTACCATCTGACGTGCCCGCAAAATGCCCGCTTGAGTGCGACGTATGGCTATAACAGTTGATTCTGATACCAATTGTCAAAATTTCTTTAGGCAAAACCCCCCCGGGTTGCTCAAGGAAAGATAACCACCTTTTTCTTAAAATTGAGTAAATGAATGCGCTTCGGTTTCCCTTGTAATTTTCCTGACTCCACGCCTCGGGTAGGTACAGATACGGGACAAGGAATATGACAGGTACAGGTGTGCGAGTCGCTTCGGCAAATGAAAGGGCAGTAATGACAATAGAGTAGGTCTACCCCAAGGGACTATTCTTGGTCCCTTACTGTTTTTACTGTATATTAATGATTTGCCATCAATTACTAAACATAACTGTACATTATTTGCTGATGACATATCAATAGTCATTTCTAAGACACACCAGAACTTCAACGATGAAATCATGACACTCTTAGTAAAATAATAAAATGGTTAAAGGACAATAATCTGCAAGTAAACTTAGAAAAAACGAAATATATACAGTTAATCAATCATCGAGGAAAAAAAGACACACTATCAGTAAATTATAATGATCGCATACTGGTGGAATGCGATAGCTCGATGACCATTGCAATTGAAAGCTTCATGTCGACAAGGTGTGCTACAAAATTAAACAGATTTATTTTTTATTTTTTTATTATTAACACATAATATACACAGCGTTTATGCATAAAAAAATTCGCCAAACTGCAAGGCAGTTTGTTGGCGAATATATACACTCGGATTTGTTATTTTATCCACTGCGTAACACTTATCCAACATTTACCTACCCAACCATCATTACAGTTGCCGGCAAACATCTTGAGCAAAACCTTGACTGCGCAGTAACTGATTTACGTGCAAAGGTAAAAAAGGAACCTTTATTGTTCAAGAAGTTTGCCGGGATCTGTATCTATCAATATTATTATTTGCATATGCTTTATGGCGACTATCGAGAATAACGAATAGAAAAACGGCTTTAAAATCTTATCATGGTTTTGTGGCATCAAATCTACGTTATGGAATATTAATTTGGGGAAATTCTGTACATATTAATCGTGCCTTTATAGTTCAAAAACAATGCATTAGAGCAATTGCCAATATTCCTTCTCGTACATCCTGTAAAAGCTCATTCATCGAACTTGGTTGGCTTACTGTGTACTCGATGTATATCTTTGAGATCTGTATATTTGTAAAACTTCACGCTGATTTATTTAAGATGAAAAGGGATGCTGTTAAATTTAATACTAGGTACCCAGATAGACTGATACTTCCCAAAATGCATACGGCAATGAAGGGTAGAAATTGCTATGCCATGTGTATAAAGATGTTTAAGCATCTGCCAAATCAGATCAAGCAACTAGGTACCTTCGAATAAATTTAAACACAAACTGTTCACTAAGCTCATTGGAAAATGTTTCTATAACATAAAAGAGTACTTTGATATAATTCATTGAATAGTACCCAGTACTTATTGTAGATTACTTTATTCTTGGCAGCTTTTCCCTTTTCTTTGTAATTATAAAAAAAACTACTTCCTTAAATATTTGCATGACTTACTTAAGTCTAGATGTACCTATGATTCCAAATGTTAGATTTTAAGATCATTATTTTCACTATGTCTATTGCAAATAAATATATTTCATTGAAATAAAACAATTTAACGGATTATATGAGAAAAGATGTATTTTCCTCTGTCACTGTCTGTGTGGACAGAGGAAAATACATCTTTTCTCAGTCCTCCCGTGACCATGGAAAGCTGGAAAGCTTCCGAAACGTCGGGAACTAAAATGAGATAATATACGCGATATAATCCGTTAAATTGTTTTATTTCAATGAGTAATAATCGCGGAAACAGAAGAAAATATTAAATATATTTCATTTCATTTCATTTATTTCACTTGACACGATAACGTCATTATCCTTTTGACCTTTAACTGGGGTCGGCACAACTTTACATTTACTGGGCGAATTTGGGGTCATGCGCGGGTGGGTCACATTGAGCAACTTTTCCTATGGGGCCAACCAAGAAATCGTTAAAAAAATCAGCTTATTAAGGGTGAATTGACAGCTAATTATCGAAAATGTATGATTATTTATGCGATTTCTTTGCTGGTCCCATAGTCAATTGCTCAATGTAACCCTCTCCGTCACCCGTCTCACTCCCGCTCATGACCCCAAAAATGCCCCATATACTATTATTTATTTATTTTCACTTCTCCTGCTCAAAACGTCATATTAGCTTCGCGAAGCGAGCCTAATATAGTACATTTAGCCCCTAGGGTTTAAAAGAAAGCCATATAATCCCATACAAATTTCTATGACACTGAAAAAAAACTTGCGGCCAGCTGCATACTCCTGACGAATAATTAAAAACAAACAAACCAACCTGATCAGATTGGCCAAACTTTCTGATATAGTTGCTCAAACTGTACTTTTAGGTTTCATGAAATATAAAATTTTAATGTTAAGTCTTTTTTATTTTCTCGCAGTCGAAGTGAAAAGCGGAGTGTTTAACACGTGGATAAAAGCCATTATGACACTCAGAATCAAATCAAATCACTTCGTGTCATGATGGCTTATTTTAGCCCCTTGTCAAACAATCTACTAAAATTTATTTATTGTAGAAGAACCAACAGCTAATACAGTACAAAGATAAACTTAAATAGAAGTATAGAGCCAATTACAGGAACTCTAAAATTAACTTCCGAGGAATTGTTCGGAATGATGCCTCCAGCCACCTTCTACCATCGCACCGCTCGCCATCGGCGGATATTCATCCACACACCTTGGAACCAAAATGGTCGCGCACCGTGCGGTATCAAAGGAATTTTCTACCGCGCACACTCCGCGCGTGTGGTCTTCTACTCATGCCCTTGGGCATGTAGGGTGCCATTTCAGGGCTCTTTGGCAGATTCCGCTCCGCCCGCTATGACGGGCGGGTCTACTCTGTTTGCTTCTTTGGCAGGCATCAGGTAAAGCCGTTATGGGGAGGCTGCAGCTCTGGTCTTGCGACTGGGAACTGGGGGCCTCTCTGCGGCTTCATCTTTGTGTGGTTGATGCTTGTGTTGTTGTTGTTGCTGCCGCTGCGGTTTCTGAGTTCGTCGACGGTGGTGACGACGACGGCGACGACTGTTGGCCTCTCTGCGGCGTTGAGATAGTTGGCCTGTCTGTGGCGTTGTGGGATCCTGGGCGTGCAGGGGACTCAGGTGGAGGGACGAGCTCTCTCGGTAGAGCCCGACTTCTTTTGTCAGGGGGACGCGCGTGGAGTGGCGCAATCCCGACGAGCGACGGGACCGTCGAGTTGTCCGCATGGTGGAACATGGCGCCGGATAGCTGGCCGATGAAATCGTCCAGTCCTTGCCACTTGAGGTCTCGGTGTATTGTCTCGTTCCGCATATAGCGCGGAGCCGAGACAATGGTGCGCAGGGCCTGGTTCTCCTGCGCACGCAGCCTTTTCTTGCTGGAATCTGACGTCAAGGCGTACCATGCGGGTGCCGCGTAGGTGAGACGGGATCGCAGGTACGTCTTGTAGATCCCCAGCTTTGTGTGCAGAGGGAGGCTGCTGGCAAGAGGGGAATGAATAGGTCCTTAAAGAGTCGGCAACACGCACGTAATGCCCCTGGCGTTGCAAGCGCTCATAGGCTGCGGTGACTACTTAACATCAGGCAGGCCGTACGCTTGTTTGCCACCTTCGTAGTATAAAAAAAAACTAACTAACAGTAAAAGTAACTTACTAATAATTACAGGAACTCACGAATAGATATTGCACATAAAACAGTTAAGTGACAGCATAACGACGCGCACACACAGCAGCAAAAGGCTTGTGTCCAAAAAAATATAATAAAACCGTCAGTTAGATTATCAGAAAATATTGGACACGTATTTTTTCTTTTGTCAATTAAGCAAAAATTAAGCAAAGCGTGACGTCACGGCATGCGACCGTTTTTTGCACGGCGTGACGTCATGCGCCCCCACACCCAAACTTTGAGGCGCTTTTCCATTGTCGTTTAGGGTTCCGTACCAAAAAGGTACAAAAGGAACCCTTATGGTGCAACTCTGTCTGTCTGTCTGTCCGACTATTTAAACGCCATATCTCATAAACTACTAATGCTAACTATTTGAAATTTGGAATATTTATAAACATGATCAGCCCACATGTATTTCACAGGAAATATTTTAAAATATATTTTTATTTTCTAAAAAAATGACGAAAATGAGGGGGGGTAAAAATTAAAAGTGTAGCTACTGGGTCAAATGGGGTATCATATGAAAGCGCTTTACCTGCACATTTTTGAACAATTTTTTTATTGTTTTATTAAGGAAAATGTGAAATGAAATTGACGACACGTTTGGCTCAGTGGGTTGTACAACGGCCTACGAAGCTGGCGGTCCCGGGTTCGAATCCCGGCCAGGGCAAGTGTTTGTGTGATGAGCACGAATGTTTGTTCCTGGGTCTTGGATGTTTTCTATGTATTTAAGTATTATAATTTATCTATATATTATGTATATCGTCGCCTAGTACCCATAGTGTACAAGCTTTGCTTAGTTTGGGACTAGGTCGAATTGTGTTGTCCCTGATATTTATTTATTTGACGGCGCGCTGATAAATATAGTGCTCGCTACTGATAGTTTGATTCAAATATCCGATTATACGTACTTCTCTGTTTATTTTGATTGTGAATTGACAATTTGAAATGGTAGTTAATAATGTTAACGTTAATTAAAAATATTGAAGGTATCTTTAGATAACGTTGAAATGTTGACAGTTATGAAAATAAAGTCGGGATCTTCGGATATTAGAGCGGGCAACCCCGAATAGGGTGGTAGGCAGGCGCCAATCGATGACAGCTAGGCAGGGCAGATGACTGACAGCCGCGCTCGAGGTCGCATGCATACTAACCTATTGGCCTTAAATCCAAGTTAATTTCGTTAATCATTGTTTATTTTAATTTGAAGTACATTTCAAGATGGTACATTCCGGTTGGTTTCCGCCATCTTGATACCCCAATGGGTGATAACGGTGAAGGTCGTTCCGTCGATCGTCCCACCGACTCTCCCGGTACTTCTTTATATTTATTATTTATTTAATGACTCGCCCAGAGTGCCTATACGGTTAAGACCGGCCCTGAATGTCCAGGCATTTCATTTTTACAACTGTATGTATAATACTTAAGATGTCTGCAATAAATGATTTTGAATTGGAATTAGCATTTACAGAGCAAATAGAGTTTTGTGTAATGATACCTCCTATTTGTCGACGGCCTGTTGCCATTTGAAAACAGATGTGTATGATATCTGTCATGTAATGTAAAAATAATATATAAACGTACCTCATTGACAATCATGGGTAGAGTGTTCCATAAAAATAAAGGTTATAATAATGAAAAAAACTACAGCACATTTTAGTTTTTTCATACATAACTATTTCTTCCTGTATTTTGATTTTTTTTCTAAACTGGAGCCATATAAACTAATTACAAGCCTACATATACCTCATATCGTTGTATATGCAAAGTTTCGTTACAATCCAACACGTAGTTTTAAAATGAGAACGAAACTCCGTTTGTATGGGAAGGTGGAAATCGGCCGAGCTTGGCGGGGACTCTTAAAAATATGTTTTTAAGTATAGATTTAAGGCGTAGTTCTCCAAGAAAACATACATATAAAAATAATCAAAGTAAAAATATAATAGACGGAAAAAAGGAAAAATATGGTTTAAGTTTAAGTAAAGTACGTTGATATGCCATCTTATTATGGCTAAATATTAACTTTTGTGGCCTCAATTTCTCGAAGCTCTTTATTATTCCAGGAATAAACGTGTCGATCGGTACCAAAAAACCTAAAATAAAACAAGTCCGAACACGTTCGTTTTTATGTAACCTATTTTTTCTTTCTCCGTGTTATTTGCAAAACTTTTATAGTGAAAACTTATTGTCAATTTAATCGCGGAAACAGAAGAGAATAAAATAAAATATATTGAAATAAAACAATTTAACGGATTATATCGCGTATATTATCTCAGTTTTATTTATATTAGCAATCAAATTGCAATAATGTATTAATAAGCAATAATGTAAATTACCTAGTTTAATTGAAATAAAACAATTTAACGGATTATATCGCGTATATGGTCCTCCCGTGACCATGGAAAGCTGGAAAGCTTCCGAAACGTCGGGAACTAAAATGAGATAATATACGCGATATAATCCGTTAAATTGTTTTATTTCAATGAGTAATAATCGCGGTAACAGAAGAAAATATTACCTAGTTTAAATTAAGTAATGATGTATTCTTCCAACACCTAACAATTAGCACGTAAGGTTCAGCTGTTAGTGCTCATTCTGTATAATAAATAAATAAATAAATTTGAGTTCCCGACGTTTCGGAAGCTTTCCAGCTTTCCATGGTCACGGGTTAAATTGTTTTATTTCAATGAGTAATAATCGCGGAAATAGAAGAAAATATTAAAATAAAATATAGTTTTTTTAAAATAATAAACAAAATTAATTTATTTCGAGCAACACAGACTCATATTCGACGACCGGTTTAGCTCAGTGGGAGTAACGTTGCCTGCGAAGCCGAGGTCCTGGGTTCAAATCCCGGTAAGGGCAAATATTTGTGTGATAAGCATAAATATTTGTTCCTGAGTCTTGGATGTTTTCTATGTAGATAAGTAATATATCTATTAAATATATCGTCGTCTAGTACCCATAACACAAGCCTTATTGAGCTTACCATGGGACTAGTTCGATTTTTGTAAAATTGACCCGTAATATTTATTATATTTATTTATTTATTATATTATTAACAATTTATATTTGCAACGAAAATTTGAAAGGCCTTCAATACTTCGTAACTCATATATTTTTACGGCACACACTGTGACTGGCAATGTGGTACGAAAATATATATTTTTTACATTAAATGACTGATTATGATGATTATGGAAACAGATGTGTATGAAACACATCTGTTTCCAAATGGCAACAGGCCGTCAACAAATAGTATCGTTACAGAAAACTTTATGTTCTGTGTAGTCGACCTCGCGGACCTTGGGCTAACCTGGGGGGGGACAAAAACCTCAAAATCACATTTTGAGTACAGCGTTAAATATCAAAGTTAGTAGAGCATTTTTTTTTTAAAGTTTGTTTGAGAGCCAGCGTTCCAATATTGACTGAGATACAGCAAATCCCAGTTACTTAGACAAATTTTCTTAAAATGTAAAATTTGCATAACTATTTGTTATCATCATTTCTATGTTAACCATGTTGATCACTCATCAATATCAACGTCTTGGAAAATATATGACGCCCCCTACCTCACCCTTCCCCCAAACGTGACGATATCTCATATATACTATTATAAAGCTGTAAAAATGTCTGTACATAGAAGATACTCTCAAAATAATGATTGTAATGGACTATTTAAAGATCTCATCAAATATTTAATTGATAATTGCAAGAGTTCTTCGAAAAGGACATTAAATAAACATTAATGTATATTGTAGAGACAGTCGTATATTTAAGTTTATATAATAATGTTATAATTCATATAACTACAAGCAATATATTTTTTTTATTTTTGTTATTATGAGATAATTCCAGATTTTATTATTTTACTTCAATAGTGTACCTACTCGTAAGTAAAGTTTGTAAATAATTAATTTGAAATATTTAAAATTAGTAAGTAAGTTCATATAATTAAATTCATCTAGCTGTAAGTTCGATAATGTTGCATTGCAGTGCCCGAAGTACAGGGTTTAATAGCGGTAAATGTGAATGTACCATCTTGAAATGTACCTATGAAAGCAATAAATAGACTGATAAACTGATATTTGGAGGTCATTGAATCGAAAAATATTTATTTTTTATTTTTTGTATGTCGTTGTGGCTTCATCTCGCCAAATCGGTTAAACATATTTCAACTATTTTTGTTACACGGGTTGCTGGGTATCTGCAGATGGTTATAGGATACTTTTTACCCGACTACGCTGTCGAAAAAAAGAGGGATTATGACTTTTTCTCCTTCGCGAACGAAGTTGCGGGCACCTTCTAGTTTTAATTTATGAAGCCAGCTTCTGCCCGCGACTAGCCGCCTTAGATGCGTTTATGTATATATATGTTTGAACAGGCCGGAAACGCCGGAATACGGCACCCTTCGGTCTGCTCCTCCTTCATGAAGGTCTACAGTTGGGCAGTTGGCAGTCTCACCATAAATGAACTGAAATTCACGTTATGGCGACTCCAACCGTTCCACCCTCAAAGTTGGTCTTCAGCCGCAAATACTCGATGATCTGCTCAGCTTTCGTCGAGTAACGCTCGTCGGGGCACAAAATAACAGTGACGTCGGGACTGCAGTCTAGAGATGTGAAAAAAAATGCGAAAGCGAAGGCGAGATTGGCATTATTCTGAAAATAAGTTGTCAATAATTTCATTTTTGTGATAAGCTTTTATTGCCGACTGTACTTTTCTTCGAACCGAGACGATTTTGAAGAGCCTAAACTCGGTAGGATTGCATTATTTTATTACATATCATATCATATCATGTCATATCATATCATATCATATCATATATCATATCATATCATATATCATATCATATCATATCATTTATTCATAAACAATTTTACATAAAAGAAGAAATACAGAGTTCCTTCCTGCAACAGATCAGCTCGATGGTATTATACTATTGCAGGTTGAGTTGTCTGATTTGCGACTTGAAAAATATATATCGCAAAACAGCATTAAAACAGAGTGTACACCGAAATCAATGTTCATAAAAATGGTGCCGCCGAATTGAAATACCCTGGCACTGAATTCGAGTTTGGAACAAAACAACATACGGGCATCTACTTAAAAACGTGTACCCCACTTGTTGTGTCAGATTATGGACATTTTGGGGTCGTTTTAGTCAGAATCAAGAGCACAATTTTTTTATGAAAACTCAGATCGCCAGTTTTGTGACGCTCGTAGAAAATGTACCGTTGCCACAAAGCTGACTTTTTTGAGACACATTTTTTAAAGTATCAAAATCGATAGTATCCTTTATTCTGTGCTTAGAGCATTGAACCACTGGAGATGCCATGCGAATTCATTTCCCTCAGTCAAAATAATCGCGAAATCTCCGGTTAGCTTAGACGGTAAATTGCCAGTGTGTGGGTGTTTGTATAAATAGGAATATTTCCGTAGTGTGCTGTACGTATTTACCTCACCCCCCCCCCCCCCCCCCGCTAGAAATGCATGAACAATTTGTTCCGTAATGACGGTTAAATGTGATGGTTTGTTCCAAATTTGATTTCAGTGCCAGGGCATTTCAATTCGATGGCACCATTTTTATAAACATTGGTTTCGGTGGGCGTCTTTGATTTCGGTGATTGTAAAATCTCAAATATCTCGTGAAGCACCAAATCCACAGGTAGGCCTTTACTACCAATATTTTTAGCCTGTTTTTATATATTAATGGCGGACACCAAAAAAGTGAAAAAAAAATTGCCCATCCAAGTCAAGAAAAATGGCCCAACTCGGGGAATCACCCTTAAGAACGTGTCAACAGGCGATGGGAGCAACGATAGGGACAGAATAAGCGGAAAAAAATGCTAGCGTTTTAAAACGTTATGACGTAATACCGTTTTTCGTTAAATTTAGATAGCGCAAAAGATTTTTTTCAGTATGAAATGTTTTCTTCTGTTTTCTCCTCATTAAGCCTCTTTTTGAGAAACGCAACTGGTAGTTATTTTATTAAGCTTTTCTGGCACATGTGTAACTGTCTTTACACATTACGCCCATTTGGCATGTACGTACACCTTTATTTGTTTTCTCAAAGTGGGTAGTTGCACAAATTGTAATTTTGACATAGGCAAATATTTTTCTCAGTCGACCCCGTGAACACGAAAACTGAAAGCTCCCGAAACGTCAGGAACTCAAAATGAGATAATATACGTGATAATCCGTTTAAATTGTTTTATTTAAATTTTTCTGTAGTTTGGCAGATAACGTTATATTTTTCAATGTCTGAACCGTTTTCATAAGGTAGCTATAGGCTGGTTCCCGCACACCGCTCCCCCGCTGAATATATTTGCAGTCTTCATCGCCGCACGCGCAGCCGTGTGTGAGTAAGCTACATCGTAAAATTTTTGGTGCAAGTCACCAGCATCAATAATATCAATATCTGCCGTAACAAGGCGGGCGATAATATCTGACACGTCCCAACAGCCCTACAAGTAGAGTCGTGTCAGATATTTATGCGCGCTTTGTTGTGGCAGATATTAATGCTGGTATCTGTACTGATACCTATAAAAAAAAGCGGCCAAGTGCGAGTCGGACTCGCCCATGAATCGCAGCCGTTTATACAAAAAAAAGCAATACAGATGAAAAAAATACGAAATGAAAAAAAAAACACTAACAAAAGAGCTTATCTCCCCGGCACTTACGTCCTTTTGCTGAGAAGCAGAGTTTTTTGGCAATAACTTAAAAACGGTATGTCCGATCATGTTGAAAATAATTTTCGTTGGAAGTATTAATTAAGTTTTATATTTGTACATTTTTTCATATTTTTTGAACATACCGTTTAGAAAATAGAGGGGGGGACACAATTTTTGCTACTTTCCGAGCGAATATTTCGACAAACATTCACTAAATCAATTTTTTTTCTTAGAAAACTTTAAGTGTTTTTAGAAGAACTGTCGAAATAAATGCACACATAGATATTTGCTGAAACAGATGGTTGTAATACACTTTTTACTCGTCTACGCTGGAGAAAGAAGAGGTTTATGACTTGTTTTCCTCTGCGCAAGAAGTTGCGGACACCTAAGCAGGATATAAAATTATACAATATTGATACAAAGATCTAAGTAGAACAGAAAAATTAATTGCGATCCACTGCAGTCTAAGCCGGAATCGAACCAGCGTCTCTGTTATACAGGAACAATTAATTTTTCTTTTCTACTTGGATCTTTGTATCATATTGTATAAAAAATTTAAACAAACATTGAAGGATATACAATTATGAAGTAAAAACGCCCTATAGCCGCAATGTAACTTCAAAATGTTTCCGAGGCAAGGAAAATTTGTGATAGCCACCCTGAGGCCACCCCGCGCCCCTCGCCCCGCCGTCCACGAACCAATCGGATTACTCCGATTCGCTACACGCCATTATCAATTTATTCAATTCAGTTTAAATTAAACAAAAGCTATTTGCACAGTTGCCATATTATTTTCGAAGTACGCTAATATAAATGGTAGCAGTCGTATGCTGTTATTTAGTGGTATCAGAGGTAGAAATCTGACCACTAGGCGAGGCGATACGAATATGAAGCTAATTTTGGGGCTAGCGCTCGTTGCGCTGTTTGACGTAAGTGTTTTTTTTTATTTAACTGTAAAAAATCTATAAGCAAAGGCCGGAATGTTTTGTACCACTTTCATCTACCATTAGTGATTTCTCACTTACCGACTTTCAGTGTACGTATCGATACATTATCTTTAAAATAGATTATTACTAACTTATCGTGCCATTGTCCTCATGTAAGCTCTGACAATTAATCTGGGGACCTTTGCTTAGTAGTTTTATAGACATTATGTCACTATGTCAATCATAAGCCATTTTTGTTGCAATTTGCTTTTTAACTAAATATTGTAAGGCATAATACGCACGAGCGCTTTTTCAACGAGTATTAAAAAAACGTTTAAATGATACAAATTGATACCCATGTATTTATTCAAACGACGGCGGTTTAAAAGCTCGGCGCTTTTTTATCGAGCATTGTTGGACTTTCGACGCTGAGCGTTGAATGTTAAATCGAATTAAGCGCGCAGAACTCAAACTCCGGGTTTTAACGCAACGCTTTATAAAGTCTCGTGCGAATGTAGCCTAAATGCCTCGAAATAAGAAAGGTATTGATTATTTGGCGATGACGTTGATTATTGTGTAAATATATCCGTAGTCGATAAGTGAAAACGCACTAATGACAGGTGAAAGTTCAACGAGCCAGCCTCTGTTTATAAGTAATAGTACATTGCTACAGAGGCCGGGACGAAAGGGGTTGCCGGCCGAAGACATATAGACGGCCGAGCAAAGCGAGGCCAGATAAGTCTGAGGCGGGCAACCCTATATTTCCCGCCGAGGTATGTATAGTGCTTTTTTCAAACATGCAATGATATAAAAGAACAAAAAAACTCAAAGTTTTATTTTTTAATACGCATAGTGGCAGAATGTCATGATGCCTGTGCCACAAATTCATGTGGAATGGAAATTAAAAAAGAGGACTTTGCCGGCCTAGGCCTGCATGATTTGTATAAAAGTCCATTACCGACCTCTTGTCCTAGCCGCACCTGAAAAGTCATACTTCGCAACTTATTATTTACTTATAAGGAACATAACATGAATATTTCATTGCATGTTTGAGAAAAAAACTTAAAGGTGCGTCCACATTTGTATCATTTGCCCGTATCAGATCATCGTCGCGGAGCATGATCGCGTGTCACGATCACGTGTTTGGACGTTGCGCCGATCCGATCACTCGAAATCCATTTGCTACGCGTATCACACACTTGTATCGGAAGAGTGCGGCATTATCGGCGCGCCGACAGTAAGCGTCCTAGCAGCGCGATATGCAGTCATGCTACGGCACGGTGATCGGATACGAGCAAATGATACAAGTGTGGACGCACCTTTAATCTGTCCTTGATGATTTTCAGAGGTCCGAAGTCTCCCGGCACAATATAAAAGCGTCGCAATGTAACTAGTGTCGTAGTGTGCTGTACGTGTTTACTTCGCCCCCCCGCTACCCTAAAAGTCACGGCTTAGCATCCATCCAGTCGATGCTCTACGGTTTAACTGAGGGACTAATCCAAAACCCGAAAAACGAAGTTCGTATAGCGCCATCCCGCTCACTCAAATACAGCTTAACATTGGCTTAACATGAGAGCGAGAGGGACGGCACGTTACGAACTTCGATTTTCGAGTTTCGGAGTAACCACTCCCCACACTGCATTTGAATTATACTGCAGGCCTAACTGGGTACATGATTATTTTTAGTATGAGTTAGCATTATGCGTCTTTCCTGTGGACACCCGAAAGTTAAGGGCTTTAAATACAATTTTTTATTAGTGCCCTATTAGGCGATGTACAAATTGATTAATACTCTAGAACTAAGCGATAAAAATATCAGTTATATGTAGGTACCCAAGACCTTAACAAGACATTGTCCACAGGAAAGACGGCTAAATTCTAGAACCAGTATGACCCAACACTGATGTGCAAATTGCTCTTCTTTCCAAAATATTTAAAAAAAGGTCTTAGAAACACGTAAATTAACACTGGACTTAAGACCTTTTAGGTACTAAAAAATGCTTAAAAAAGGTCTTATAAACATGTAAGTTAACACTAGACTTAAGACTTTTTATATACTAAAAAATGCTTTAAAAAGGTCTTATAAACATGTAAGTTAACACTAGACTTAAGACCGTTTTTAAGCATTTTGGAAAGTTTCCGCAATTTGCACATCAGTAACCGTGATTTAAAGGTACCCCGAGAAAAGTAGCAATAATAATAACTTGTATAATTTGTGTCAATGGATTTACTGAGAACTTTATGCCTTTATAAATACTTACCAAGTTGCTTCACTTCTCAAATGTCTCATTTCCCAACTTAAGATTTTCTGAAACTGTATAAACTATACGCCAAAATTGATTTTATAGATACGCTGACTAAAATAATATGTAAATAACATAAGTAATTAAATTTTTGTACCTATCCTAATTGAAATCCTGATTACAAAAAACCTCAAAATATTTTTTATCAATTTGGTGTTACTTATTTTATTAATCATTATCATAATGTATTTTTTTTGTATTTACTGACATAATAATTAAATAAGCATGTTTCTGATTCTTTAAATTGGGCTTGCCTATCTAAACTTTGGTGACATGTATAAAATTGTGAATCTATAAAAATTGTATTGTAATATTTGCATGCCGTGAAGGTATACGGCAGAATTATTATGAACTTATGAAATTGAAACACCTGTAGCAACAATTGAAACGTGGTTTCCTAAAACGAGTGTAGCCTAAAAATATTTTAAAATAAATCCGGAAAGGTTTTCGAGAGAAGCGTGAGTTGTGAAAAGAAACATTTGCGCAGATGTATCTATGCAAAATGAAAGGCCCCGTTATCATTTCTCACACCTGCAATGATTAATGTTTAACAATGATTATTTTCTTAGGTCTACCTAACGGCAGCGTCACCTGAGCCAAATCGTGAGTATTTTATTTTTTAATTATACGAATAATATTAAATTACCCAGTTTCCAGTTCCCTATCTGTAACGTTTCTTAACAATTTTCAAATTCAAATGTTACCGCGGCCACAGTACGTAATACACTTTTTGTGAACATTTCAAGTGTCTATCTATTACCGTTCAAGAGTAGCTCGTAACAGATATATGCACAAACGGACAGACAGACAAGGTCTATTAACGGTGAACGTACTGTTCTTAGGTTTCAATAAAGAGTCCTTAAAAGCATGTAAATTGACATAGTGTAATTTATATTGACATTTTATATTATGAAATAAATAAATCTAAATCTAAATCATTTGTAAAGTAGTAGGTATCATTTCCAAAATACGTAATTTCCACATACTAACTTTCAACCCCCATCGTTAACCCCTTTAGGGGATGAGTTTCGAAAAATGGTGAAACTACGTCTCTAAGCTTTTAATGAAGATATATCCCATTGACAAAGTTTCAGACGTCCTACTTATAAAAAATGTTCCTCATACTAACTTTCAACCCCAATTGTACCCTCTTAGGGATGAATTTTTTAAAACAGTTTTTTTTATTACTTCTAATGGAAATGCTATTTGTGAAGTTTCGACGCCCTACTTCAAAACAATATATGTTCCCCATACGCTAAAGCTTACAGATAATTAGTACTGCATTGCCAATATTATGCTGTCCCCGTTTTCTTATTGAAATAAAAAAATAATAAAAAAATAATGAGATTTTTTTATTAACGAAACTTTTAACTAGGGACTTATAATGGGGCTTAGCTATGCGTCGAACACTAATTTTATTACGATTGCGAATAGAAGATATAAGTCTATACTAAATGATTACTCGCAGGTTTCTCTTATAATCTTCGACGGTGGCAGCCCCACGTATATTTGGATGCGCTTGCACTGTGACCGCCGCAATTTTAGCCCCAAGGGCTAAACACTTTAGCCCTGTATTGCAAAGTTAACAGAAAAGATATATTTTTTACAGGGGTGCCACATGGACTTCATGTTGTTCGCGAGTTCAACGGTAAGTGAAATAAATTGAATAATTTCTGCTAAACATATTAGTAGTTATAGTGTGACCAACACCGCTGTAGCGCGCCTTTGCTATGCAAGCGGCGAGACGGGGGGGCAGAGCAGCCGCAGACGACGGCGGAATGACGAATCAGCGGCTGCTCTGCCCCCTCCCCCCCTCGCCGCTCGCATACCTAAGGCGCGGTACAGCGGTGTTGGTCACACTATAATAGAGGAAGATACTAGTAAAAGTGCCATTGCGGCCTACTTACAGATTAAAAAACGTTATTTATTATAATTGTACAGTGACATCTAACATTATGCATACATTTCGGAACTTATCACAACCATTATATTCGTAAATCTATTTGTATTGTAATATAATATGTGTAAAAGAGACATATTAACAAGTCAATACAGGGATATATATATTGTTGATTTGTGTCTCTTTTCTTTTCTTTTTGTTTTCTCGACATTAATGATCCTGCACTAACTGCTAGTTTCTGTTTGGACCTATGGTTGACTGGTAGAGAATGCCTTGAGACTTTAAGTACGGCATTTGTACAATTTTGTATTGTGTAATAAAGTTTAAATAAATAAACAAATCTCTTGTTTTTGTGGTTTTAAAAACACGCATGCAAACTAAACAAAGAACGTCCATAGGCGGCCGCCGTCATGAGGAGCACCGCCACGTCGAACACAAGGAGGTCAAGCAAGAAGTAGAAGAAGTGGAGGAAGTGAAAGAAGTCAGGGAAGAGCACAAGGAATTCGAAAAGAAAGAGTTCTCCGAGTCAGAGTCTAGCTCTTCAGAAAGTTCCAGCAGTTCTGAAGAAAGCTCTAGCAGCTCTAGCGAGATCTCCAGCTTCTCAGAGAGTGAGAAGAGCTCGAAGTCAGAGTTTAGCGAGAGTGAGAGTGAGAGTGAGAGCAGCAAGAGATTTGGGGAGCACAGGAGAGGTAACGTACTTTTTTATCCTTGTCCTTACTATATTATAAACGTGAAAGTATGTCTGTACGTCCCACTTAATCTCAAACACTTCTGGACGATTTTTTGTGAAACTTTCCAGTTATGTACCTTATATATCAGAATAGCACATAGGCTATAATGTATGTCAAATTTCATCCCTTTTAGGGACGAAAAAGGGGATGAAAATTTGTATGGACATTAAATATTTTTTTACGCTAGGAACTTGAAATCTTGGTAATATGCTTCACATTTAAATTAGTTAAATATCAAGTTTTGGGGAAAGACATAAGCTACTTTTTATTCCGGAAAAATACCTTTTATCCGCGATAAACGAATCTAAGGTGGACGAAGTCGCGGGCGGCCGCTAGTATTAAATAAATAAAAATAAAAATCGAAGTTATCCCAGAGTAAGCTCAATAAGGCTTGTTTTTGTGTTATGAGTACCAGATGAAGATAAATGTAATCTCAAGCTAAACTCGTCCACATACCAAGTCGTCTTTCATTTGCTGACATGTTCAAGAGTATGATAACTGGTCCAATGCGAATCAATAAGTCCAAGTATGTAATGATATTGAGTGACAGAAAATTAAATTTTCTCAGCAACTTTAATAGGTGATTTGCAGAAAACAAAAACCTTTGTTGTCCCTAAATTTTGTTAGGAAAAATATTTCTCAAGTGCTTTACGTCCATAGAAAAAAAAAGATACTTAATTGTAAACTAGATTGAAATGGGAAATTTGGGATAATTATTGCTTGACAGCAATAAGCCCGAAAAATCTATATTCTGAAAAACATAAAGGTACATTGAAATAAAACAATTTAACGGATTATATCGCGTATATTATCTCATTTTAGTTCCCGACGTTAAATTGTTTTATTTCAATGAGTAATAATCGCGGAAACAGAAGAAAATCTTATAAAGGTACATTGTTTGCCTTAGTCCTGAAATGTTCGTTTTCCCAAAATGACTGGTTTTTTCCTTAATGTCAGCACGTCTGTGGTATATAATGTCTGCTTGACACTAAGCGAATGCAAACATTTTGGGAATAGTACATTTTTGGACAACAGATATTTCAGGCCCATTTTTTCTACAAATCACCGTAATACGACTGGTTTAACGCGATAATCTTCATTTGCTTTTAATTTCCTATGTTACGAAACAATTGCCCGCGATCATACACACAATATTTGTCTGCGTTATCGACACGACCTTCAAACCTCCAAGAAAAGAGCGTACTCCCACCTGAAAGGCCAGCGACGCACTTGTGACTCCTCTGGTTTTCCAGGTGTCTATGGGCGACGGTAATCGCTTACCATCAGGCGATCCGTCTGCTCGTTTACCCCTTATAACATTAACAACAGAAGCTTACTAATTTTAAATATAATCGCCTCTATTTAATTCATTTAGTAATATATACAAAATTTTCTTGGCAGGCCCAGGCTTCCAACCCCTCGGTCCACCAAGAAGACCAGGGCCTGTGCCACACGTCGGCATTCCAAACTTCGATCTACCGCTCCCCGAGGTCAACGTAGATCTTCCGGCTCTGGGAGATATCAATTTCTTCGGTCCACATCGACCAAAGGGACCACAACGACCAATCGGACCACCACGGCCAATCGGACCACCACGGCCAATCGGACCACCACGACCAATCGGACCACCACGGCCAATCGAGCCACCGCGACCCATCGGACCACTGCCGCCATTTAAACCACATCCACCGAAGACGCCACAACCACCATTCAGTGTACCAAGGATCCCAATCAGGCCTCTGCCAGGTAAGCAACTAGGTATTATTGGTATAATTTGTATATCAAAATGTTCCTTGACCATGCCCCCATTTTTTAGGGTACCTCAAAAGGAAAAAAAAACGGCCAAGTGCGAGTCGGACTCGCCCATGAAGGGTTCCGCAGCCGTTTATACAAAAAAATACTCTACAGATGAAAAAAACACTAACAAAAAAGCGTATCTTCCCGGCACTTACGTCCTTTTGGCAATAACTTAAAAACGGTATGTCCGATCATGTTGAAAGCGAATATTTCGGAAAATATACACTAAATCAAAAATTGTTTATAGAAACCTCAAAGTGTTTTTAGAAGAGCTGTCGAATGATGCGCCACACATTGATATTTATTTAAAAAAAAAAAACGGTTTTGGGTACATGTATGAAGTGCCCCCCCTAAAAATATATATTTTTTTTATTTAAGTATCAAACTAAGTAGCGGTTTACACACAACACCTATGCTTCAAATTTCATCAATGTACATCTTATACTTTTTGAATAAAATGCCTGTGACATACGGACGGACAGACAGACAGACAGACATGACGAATCCATAAGGGTTCCGTTTTTGCCAATTTGGCTACGGAACCCTAAAAACGGAACCCTTATAGGATCACTCGTGTGTTTGCCCGTCCATCTGTCACAGCCAGTTTGCTCCAAAACTACTGGACCGATTGAGTTGAAATTTGGCACACATTGTACGTTAGTAACCCAAAGACGACCGTGTAACTTAAGTTACACGGCCGCCTTTGGGTTACCAACTATATATAAATGATTTTTAAACATAGGACCACTTTTCGGGGGTAAATTAGAAAATATAAAACAAAAGTTTTGCAAACTATATCGTGTGACATATCAAATGAAAGGACTCATTGTGGAAATCTCAAATATATATTTTTTATAATTTTAAAATAAATAGTTTTGAAGTTATTTAAGAAAATACACGAAAATTTACCATTCCCCTTAGCCGGTTTATTTTTGTGTGTGTGTCATCAGTAAGTGGCTACGGGGTTGAGGATGTACCTCGCTGGTTCTGCAACATTTATTTGAAGTCTGCCTTTCTTAACTTTTTTCCCAGGATGGCTTTCTTGCCTGTTTCTCCAGAACGGCTCTTGGCCATTTCAGCGTCTTTATTAGATATTTCTAGTACTTATTTGCGTTGTTTTTATTTCTGAATTTTGATTCTCGTTGACTCGATACTGAGAGTCGGATTCAGATAGGTCCATATATCAGAGGTGTGGCGTCATTTACTTATATTTAAAGAAAAAGGTGGTTTTAAGCCTTTCCTTGGGCAACCCGGTCGGAATCGGCTTATATGGACGCCATGCCACTGCCATATATATAAAAGACATTGATGGGTCAGGACTTTTCTTTATATTTGTATCATTTATATTTTGTCTTTATATTACTTTTTCTTTTTACAGTTGTTGAAGGTATCAAAAATGCCGCAGAGGATCTTATCAGCAAAGTATTTGGATTTAGAGGTACGTACTGTTTGAGATAATGAATATTCATATTAAAGTACATATGTCCAGAAAATTCCCGCTTGGTAAACTTTAGAGATAAGGAGGGGGGAATGGTATTTTTTTACCATATTTTCCTTAATAAAACGAAATTTAAGCACAATAAAAAAAAATCAACAAATTGTTCGATAATGTACAGAGCAAACCCTTTCATACCCTATTTGACCTAGTGACTAGATTTTTAATTTTCGCCCCCCCACCCCCTCATATTGGTCGTTTTTTTAGAAAATAAAAATATATTTTAAAGTGTTTCCTTTGCAATATATGCATGTGGGCTGACCATGTTTATAAATACTCCAAATTTCAAATAGATAGCATAAGTAGTTTTTGAGATATGGCGCTCTAATAATTGAACAGACAGATAGACAGAGTCGCACCAGGTTCATTTTTTACCTTTTTGGTACGGAACCTCTGAGTATAATTTGTACCTAGGAGTAACGTCACGCGTAATTTTGATTCAATGTATCGCCTTTATTTTTTATTTCGTAAAAAAAAAAAATATGCGTCCAATATTTTTTATTAATGTACATAACGGACTAGTTATCAAATTTAGTCATCATCCCTTTTGTCGTTGTCACAATACGTTGCTAAGATTACGAAATAGGGGTCTAAAGTTTTAGGAACAGTTATAGTGACAGCGTTTAAAGTCGGGAGAATTTTGAAATTCATTGGCTTTGGACATTGCGAAACGAGTGGCAGTACGTTTAACTTTCACTTATAAGTAGTACTAATTTCAAGTTATGCAGTTTTTTTTACCGATCTGAAAATAGTAAATGATACTACAAATCTGAAGGCAAAAATCCTTGTTTGTTCATTGCAGATGTTAAACAAGGCAGCGAGCTTCTTTTCGAGCTGACAGGAGAAAGAGGTGAGTGACTCTAATTCTTCCCACACCACAGAGTACATAGATGAAGAATAAACTTTCCAACTCACACATATATTATCTGTCCACAACTTTTAAGCTTTGTTCTTAAATAACGCCTTTAAATAATGGTTTCTCTTTGTTTTAATTTATGGTGTACCATAATACGTTGAATATAAACTCTTTGAAATAAAACAATTTAACGGATTATATCGCGTATATGGTCACGGGTGGACCATGGAGAGCTGGAAAGCTTCCGAAACGTCGGGAACTAAAATGAGATAATATACGCGATATAATCCGTTAAATTGCTTTATTTCAATGAGTAATAATCGCGGAAACAGAAGAAAATATTATGAATATAAACTCTGCTAAACCTAATAAACAGATGAATATCAGATGCCCAATTTCTTGGTAAATCCAAAGACATTTTTTGTAACGCCCGGGAAGTCAAACGTATGGGTCTAAACGTCAATTCGCGACATACAAATTACCCACATACTACTTACCTTCACTAAAAATATAGTGCATAAAGAATTGCTATCGAGAAAATTTCGAAAATTACGAATCAAAAATCGAATATCAACTAATGTGTAGTGCTAGCATGACAAGATAACAATTTTACGGTGCGTCAACGTATTTTGAGAAGCGGTGTGGTGGATGCTTAACTTGATACTTCAAGACGGACATTGACATTGAAATTGAGTCATTATCGGAATTTCAAGTTTTTTCCTCATTTTCTGAGTATTTTATTCATGTTTGGATAGTTTTTAGAGCCCCAGCAGATAAGTAACAATAATGGCTATGCAATAAAAAACTAGAATGGAAAATAAACTCAAAATAAACAAAATATAGCAAAAATATTGTTGCACAACAAGTCAGCCGTTTCCGCTAAAATAATAGGCATAGCAATAAATAAAACTTATATCGATATACCTCTAAATTAACGTTTTTTATCGATAATTTTGTGTAAATATTCAACCAACACTCGCCTGCCTGTCACTTCCCCGAGGACACCTTATTACGCCACAAGTAGGATTCCCAACTTTCTTGTGTTGGAAATAAAGTACGATTAAGAGTCCCCAGTAAGCTCGGCTGAATTTCACCTTCCCATACAAACGGAGTTTCGTTCGCATTTTAAAACTACGTCAAAAAAACTTTTCATATACAATGACATGAAGAATATCTAGGCCTGTAATTAGTTTATATGGCTCCAGTTTATAAAACAAACAAAATACAGCAAAAACAAGTTTTGTATGAAAAAAATAAATTCGCCGTAATTTTTTTACTATGGTATCTAAAGCTGCATAAACTAATTTCAGGCCTGCATATACCTTAACTTATACTAAGTACAAAGTTAAAGAGCAAACTATCAAGTCGTTTTAAAATGAGAGCGTAACTACGTTTGTATGGAGAATCGAGCTTACTAGGGACTCTTAAGGTAATTTAAGTAAAACTAACAGTACTTTTGAAAAGTAAACAGTATTTTATTTAATTGATGGTTTAAAAATATAATTTTAAGCTACTTGGACAATTTAGCATCATTCTGAAGGTTGGATATTTAGTTTTTAGGTTTTATGGCTCCGAATAGCAGTCATCGTAAAAACAGCATTTTTTCTACTTTTTCTATATAGAAAAGTAAAGTATTTTTTCAAGAGCGTTTAATAATAAAACTGTTTTTATCAATATGGTTCGGAACGGGAATCCTAGCCACAAGTTTAACACGAGTTTTCTATCAAACGGGCCAGTACTTTGCGGCTCAGACTCAAAATATCTATTTCGCAAAATATCCCTTTCTCAAAATATCTAGTTACTGAAGGTCATTTCCATAATGTCTGTTTTAACATGTTCTTCTGTCTCTTGTCTCTTAAAAAATCACATTTTCATAAAGTCGTTATTCCATAAAGTCAGTTTTTTTGTATAGAAGTTTTCAATCTGCGCATTTGATGAGAATAAGAACATACATTTTGAGAACATGATATTATATAACCATCGTGCAGTCATTCTTGGAAAGCAGGCATTGCGCGCCTGACCCGAAGGAAGTATTCAACCCAATCAAGTTATCGTTGAAATTGGGCACTATAGGGATTTTTTTTACAAGCTTTCAGTGTTTGTATGTATGTTCGAGTCAAAAATTGCAAGTAAAATTTGACCCACTTCCCGGTTTACTATGGAGAATAAAATTTTGCATACTTATGTATACAAAGTGACTTATGTGATACAATTTATGACACTAGCGAACTGATCTGATAGGAACCCTGTAATAAAATAAAGTCCTATTGCGCTTGGGCTCTTTAGAATCGTCGCGGTGAACAGATAGCGCATGTTGTAAGAAAAGTACAGTCAGCAATAAAAGCTTGTCACAAACATGCACTTGTTGACATAAATTATTTCATTGCTTCGTCAACACTTTTGCGAAGCGCACAATTACTGCGCAATAATTTTCTATCACTTATTTAAAAACATAATGACGTTAATTAAAGCAAATTCGCTATAATTCAATAACAATTATGTTTGTACAGTCGCGCCGCCTCAATACCCGTCCTCGCGGGTACGCACCTGGACAAATAATCGATTAAAATAATATAAAATTGAGGTAATAAATGTCCAGAATGATAATAAATTAGCGAACCCAGTCGCATTGTGCTATTGTGCGTAAGATATATAAATCAACGGCTCGTTTGTTGTAGTTGTTTATAGAGCGATATGGGGACTTGTTCGCGGAGGACGTACAGAAAGAAAAAACATCTAGCTAGCACAAACAAGCGATCGACGAAATTATAAAAAAAAACACAACAGGAGAAATATTGACATTTTTTTATAGTAGATTGTTTGACAGGGGGCTATAATAAGCCATTATGACACGAAGTGATCATTTGGGCGAGCTCACGAAGTGAGCAAGGACAAGTATGTCTGAGTGTCATAATGGCTTTTAGCCACGTGTTAAACACTCTGCTTTTCACTTCGTCTGCGAGAAAATAAAAAAAGACTTAACTATAATTGTACTAACAGTACAGCTTGAGCAATTCTATGAGAAAGTTTGGCGTAAAACATTACCTGTCTCTCCCTTAACACACTGCTATTGAAATCAAAATCACACACACGGACACTGTTATGGTTATTTATTTACTTATGTATGTTTACTTATTTATGTATGTTTATCTAAAAACTAACTAACTGCGCTAGGTCAGCGACCCAAAATGAACCTTTAATAATAATGCTTTACTCTGCTGCTCCTGCTCAAAAAGTACGTCATATTAGCTTCGCGAAGTGAAACCAAAATAGTACATTTAGCCCCTAGGGTTTAAAAGAAATCCATATAATCCCATACAAATTACTATGAAATTGAAACAAAAGTTGCGGCCAGCTACACACTACTTACGAATAATTAAAAACAAACAAACTAACCTGATCAGATTGGCCAAAATTTCTGATCGAATTGCTCAAACTGTACTTTTAGTTTTTCATGAAATACAATTTCAATGTTAAGTTTTTTTATTTTCTCGAAGTCGAAGTGAAAAGCAGACTGCTTAACACGTGGCTAAAAGCCATTATGACACTCAGACATACTTGTCCTCGATCACTTCGTGAGCTCGTCTAAATAATCACTTTGCGTCATAGTGGCTTATTTTAGCCCCTTGTCAAACAATCTACTATTATTGTACACCTCAAATACACAGAAATATAGAACATGACAGTAACATTCGAAAAGGTATACAACAGGCGGTCTTAGCTCTAAATAACTTTGTCTTCCAGGACTTTGGGTAGCGGAGTGTTTAAAAGACAATTTTAGTCGAATAGGTGGCAAGAAACAGTTATAAATAAAAAAAAATGCACATGCAAACGCAATAAACATACACAAATAAGACTGCGTAGATAAACATCTGGTGGATAGATCTGGTGGAGGCGGATCTGCGTGAGCTCGGAGCCATTAACTGGCGAGAGATTGCGCAGGATCGGATAAAGTGGCGTGCTCTTGTGTCGGAGACCAAGTCTCATTTTGGGTCGCTGAGCTAGCGCAGTTCGTTAGTTTTTAGATAAACATACATAAATAAGTAAACATACATAAGTAAATAAATAACCATAACAGTGTCCGTGTGTGTGATTTTGATTTCAATAGCAGTGTGTTAAGGGAGAGACAGGTAATGTTTTTTAAAGTGACGTGACATGGCGTGTCCTGTCTCGCTATACGCATATACGTCACTTGTCACCCCTCCCGTACCGCTCCCATGCCTCAGGAACAGTTTCAGTTATGCGTTAGGCCTATAACTTCTCGAGGCATCTTATCAAACAAAAATAATGAGCCATTATAGGAGCGATGTTATCGCAGACAGATATAAAAATTTCTAGATAAATCCAATTGAAAGATATTAATCAAGTTTTATCTTGAAAAACGTAGTATCCATGAATATCAAACTTAATTTGTCTTGAAATAAAACAATTTAACGGATTATATCGCGTATATTATCTCATTTTAGTTCCCGACGTTTCGGAAGCTTTCCAGCTTTCCTCCCGTGACCATGGAAAGCTGGAAAGCTTCCGAAACGTCGGGAACTAAAATGAGATAATATACGCGATATAATCCGTTAATTTGTCTTTTTCAAATAAAAAAATGCATCTTAATGAAAGTTTATTGTAAAAATCATTTTTACATTTGACATTGTCTAGTCAAATTTCAAGCTATTAGACATAAATACGTCGACGTCAAGTATGATAGTATGGATATAATATATAATACTTAAATAAATAGTGAACATTCAAGACCCAGTAGCAAACAGTCGTGTTCATCACACAAACACTTACCCTGGCCGGGATTCGAACCCGGGACCGCCAGCTTCGTAAGCCTTTGTGACATAACATAATGATGAATGATGTGTGATCCTGTGATCTAGTCACGGTTAAACATCTATAAAAAATTAAAAAAAGAGTTCATTGAAAAGGCATATTACACAATATACGGTTTTCCTAAAGAAATGTTTCAATAATTTTAAGGATAATATTTGGTTGTCAATAATTATGTTTGAAATAGATAATGCTGTAAATGATTTAATTCTACTTAATAATTACATTAATAATATTGTTCTATGAATAAATATTAATATATCTACTTAAATATAAGAATTATAACATGCAATAATTCTATACACAGTGAAAGCAAGTTTTCACATGCATAATCTACCGTTACGCATGTGAAGACTTGCTTTCACTGTGTATATACATACACAGGAACCATATTACTATGTTAAGACCTTATGGTACAGTCAAACAATTTAATTTACATACCATTTTGTACCCTGTCACAGACGTCACAGTCAAAATTAATATGAAAGCCGATAGAAATTCCATATCAATCTCACTATGACAAGGTACAAAATGGTACACAAATTAAATTCATTGACCGTACATACATTCTTGTGAATAAATTTCATTTCATTTCATATCCTAAAATAAGTACCTACCTTTTAAAACGAGAACATTATATTTGTAATATTTTCTTCTGTTTCCGCGATGATTACTCATTGAAATAAAACATTGTCCATCTGGCATGTATGTACACCTTTATTTGTGTTTTTTCAAAAAAAAATGAGTAGTTTGCACAAATTGTAACTTTGACAGAGGAAAATACATCTTTTGTCAGTCCTCCCGTGACCATGGAAAGCTGGAAAGCTTCCGAAACGTCGGGAACTAAAATGAGATAATATACGCGATATAATCCGTTAAATTGTTTTATTTCAATTATATTTGTATTTCAGATGGGGAGAGGGCTATGAAATACGCCGAGAGAGTCACCAGAATCACCGGTACGTATTGAGTGTTTTTTTTAAATGTTTGTCTACGGTTGACCCTCATCTTTTTTTGATCTGAAATAAACTTTTTTGTCATAATCATCATTTGGCATAATTCAGTGGCGTAGCTAGGCGTAGGCGAAGCGACCCTCGACCTCGCCCACGGCCTCGCACTTACAGGGGCCTGGAGCAAAGCCCCCTTGTGGAGGATGAACATTCTCTTAAAACAAAAAAGGCCCCGCTAATATTACTGAGCCGACGTTTAAATTAGTACGCTACGCCACTGGCATAATAGGCTAGTGTCCTAAAAAAAATATAATAAGTCTGTCAGTTAGATTATCAAAAAATATTGGACACGTATTTTTTCTTTTGTCAATTAAACGAAAAATTACGAAGATGTGACGTCACTCTCAAAGTTTGACGCACTATATCTTTGTCTTTCTTTGTTTGATTGGCAAAAGAAAAAATGCGTGTCCAATATTTTTTGATTCACTCAGGAAACTACCCTATTCATCATTTTGCATAATGCATTTTTTTCGGAACACGTAAACTTTTCAGGTTTGTTTTAAAACAAACCTAACCTAACCAAATGTATTTAACAGAATGATGCCTTAAAAAGTCCTGAATATTCTACAGTTTCTGGAAAAAATGCATTATGCCAAATTAAGTTTAAGCCAAATGAGGCTTTATGCTTAGATAGTTAAAAAATAGTAAAAAAAATATATTACCCGACAACGCTGAGACAACAGAGAGGGTTAAAGGTCAGGTGGGGAAGGGGGATTAACGGGGGAAGGTGCCAATAACAGTGGTTTATAACTACGATATTATATTAATACTATATTTCTTACTTCTTACCCCACCGGACGTTTTGACTTTTCCTCCTTCGGGTAATAATTTGCAGGCTCTTTCTAGTAGGCTACATAATTCCCGAAAGCCGCGGATAAATATATATTTGCGATATTATATTAATACTATATTTCTTACTTCTTACCCCACCGGACGTTTTGACTTTTCCTCCTTCGCGTAATAATTTGCAGGCTCTTTCTAGTAGGCTACATAATTCCCGAAAGCCGCGGATAAATATATATTGCTCAAAACAAAACAAGAGCCACTAAAAATTTTGATCGTAACGTGAAAATGTATATTAGTTGGTAAAATGTATTTTACATACTCTGCAGCTACAAAGTTTTGTTTTGGTTTAGCTAATAATCGATCAATTAAATATTCAATTGTTTTATTCGTTTTAGTTGAGATGAGATTACTTTATTTTAACCACAACAACTGAACAGAAATTCTCCACGCGACAGAGGTCCCCCTATATTGTTTTGAGCAGTATATTTATTTATTTATTGTTCAAACGCTGTGTTACCCAGCATTACAGTAAAAACCACAAAATGTATGTGAATTGCTTGTCTATTTCAGATCGCAGAAAGTTGATCGAGTTCGTCAAGGGATGCCGTGGGTCCAGGGAATGGAAATACGTCATTTCGTTCCTGAAACAGCTGGAAGGCACTTCCCGTAAGTCAGAAATTCTATCATATTTGGGTGCTTTTCTTGGTGTCGTCACCCTATACTGGTACCTGTAAAATTCCTGAAAACCGAAGGAAATTTCCCAAAAAATATGAAAAAATTAGAAAAAATACCAAATAAAATTATGTAAAATTTCATAATTTTTCGTATACTTCCTCGTTTTTTCGAGATTTATACATATATATTTTGTTTCTTACTTCTTTTTAATGTGCTATAGGTTAGTTAGTGTAGGGTATTTATTAAGTTAAATTATTTTTTGTCTTTTATAATTTTATTGTTGTTACGATCCTATTAAATATAACGTAGCACAGAGATACGTTTGTAAAAAACACTTAAATGCGATTGTTAGAGAACACTAGTAACTCTTTTCTTTCAATTGTTAAAACGCGAATATTACTTTTCAGATATCGAGGTGATTGTCGACATCTTGAGAGAGCTCACCAACGAAACAGGTAAGTTTGCACTTATTTTCCTCTTACACAAATGGACAAGAGCAAATTAAACAATTTATAAGGTAAGGTCAGGTGGGGTAGGGGAAACACCGGGGTAAGAGAAACGTTGTTAATGTGATACTGAAAACTGACATATATAATGAAATAGAG
This sequence comes from Hedya salicella, assembly GCA_905404275.2. Lineage (NCBI taxonomy): Eukaryota > Metazoa > Arthropoda > Insecta > Lepidoptera > Tortricidae > Hedya > Hedya salicella. The sequence goes on from FR990120.1 coordinate 8,106,837, forward strand.
TTTGGCCAATTGCATGGTTTCTCTTTCCACACGAAATAATTATGCTTCCCTTACCGCACCTGACCTTAAATGCTATTGTGGTATTTGTGGTCCCTCGAGTTGTACTACCTTCATGAATTCATGATATATTGTTTTCTTATTTTCAGATGTTTTCAAGGCGTATTCCATCTTGGAGCGTCTAACGGGACACGCCGATTTCGATGCCATCTACGAGATTCTTGAGAAGCTTTCCAGTGGAAAGAGTAAGTTACACATTTCAGATATATATATTAACGTAACAGTCAGGTTTCTGTTTTTGTAAAATATATAATGCGTTTTAAACCGCACTAACGTGGTGACAATCGACTTTTTGATGTGATAACGTCTTATAAATCGATGAACGCCGCGCCGGCTGCAAGCACGAAAAAGCATGACTCATTGCCACGTTCCGCCTGAGCCGAGCGTGTAAGCGAGAGCGCGGAACACGCGATAGAGAGGCACGATCGGCCTAAGCGTTCGGCTTGTGAATTCATAACGTTATGTAAATTTTCATCGATGTTTTCTTATGACGTTAGGAATCACGTAAAATTATCGTCCGTAATGCGACTTTACTGTAGGTACCCCGTTGGCATTGTTACGATTCCTGAGTTACTCTTCAAAACTACGATTTTACACAATATAAAAGGTAATATGATGATATACGAGTATTTTTCAAGTGCCCATCTCATCAGTATATGTTAATAGTCTACATTATTAACATTTGTCTAAGTAACTCAGTAAATAATAGTAACACATTGTCTCCTGAGTTACGTGACAGAATAACTTCAAAAAAAATTGATCCACCCAAATATCCACATTAAAAAGTTGACCCACCCACATTATTGGTAAAGGCTCGCGACAGTAGCATGACATGGTTAAGTACAAATATTGTAATAGATATAAGAGTTATTTCGAAAAAATGACTGACTGTTGAGTTTGTTTCGGCTTTCTTCTCCTCAGTGGTCTCCTCTTGGGAAACGCCGTAGAGTCAGACTTGTAAAAGTGCCCATGTGGCCTACTTACAGAATAAAGATCATTATTTCATGCTAATCTCGCTGACTTTTAATAATATGACCACGGAAGTCAGTATGAGAAAAATCTCGTAGAAATACCCTTTTTCATGGACGAAATTTAAAATGGACTTCCATTCCATATATCAAAAAGTGTCGACTATTTTTAAATACATATGTACCAGATAAGATTAAAAATATACACTATACATATGTGAAGAGTCGTCAATGGTTCGATTTCAACAAACCAATTTTTTTGTAATACATTACTATAACGGTTGTTTTTTAAATTAAACTTTAATAACATTTCATATTCATTACTTTCAATGCATGTTTCTTAATTGTTCTTATGTAAAATAGTAGTAATATATGCATAAAATAAATGCATTGAACTATCTGTATTGAAATAAAGTACGAATATATGTATAATAAAATGCTTCACGCTTATTTTTAAGTAGGTAAATTAATAAATAGAAAAACGCGTAAGTAATATACGAGTAAATATCACGAGTGAGAAAATTTACGTGGTATTAAAACTTACCTGATGAAGGGGCTGTTGCCCGTGGTTTACATGTAATTATGTTGTTGAAGTAAAAGACGTGTTTCGTTGACTGAGTTTAATGACATTAAAAATAAAATTATTCTAATATAAAGCGAAGTAAAAATTCTTAGGGATGCGACTTCGCACAAGAAAAATCGATTATTAAATAATCGATTATTTTTCCCAACATTAAAATGGATTATTAAATAATCGTTATTTGTGTGAAAAGTAATCGATTTAGTATTATTAAAAGATTTTTTCTTTTTTAATATGAGATCAAATAAAATTCCTATTGGTATTCACAAGTAAATATAAAAAAGTATATTTCACAGTATGACTACATAATATGTATTATAGGGTGCAAAATAGCTTTTGGTAGTAATCCTTCTTAAGGACAGATGGCAGAAGCGTTTCATTTCATTGTAGGTAAGGAAGCATTCAAGTATTACGTAACGAATTTGGAGGGAGGGGGGACTCTTGTAAAACGTTACTATGCGTTACATGGGCAGTAGGGGGGGTTTGAACTACGCGTTACGTAACATTGTTTTTTTTAAGCCTTCAGAACGATCGCGTACAGAGATTCTCTCACGCATTTTTTAGCTTTTTTTCTCAAAATTTCAAATGGGATGACCATTTTTGGGTAAAAAGGTCACTTGGTGGCTACGTAACGTTTTACTAGGGGTAGGGGGGAGTACAGAAAAACGTTACGGCGCGTTACATGGGGGGGAGGGAGGGTCAATAATCTCCAAAACTTGCGTTACGTAATACTTGAACGCTCCCTAATTGTAGGTCTAGGTACTAATAAAAGTCGTTTGTGAGAAAATAAATCGATTTCTTATTAATCGATGTTTTGCAATTTCGATTAATAACATCATTTTTTTATCTTAAATAATCGATTTTTAATCATTGTTCCTATAATCGATTATTTTTTCATATTCCTAAAAATGCTTACAATACAAAATTGAACTGGTACTGCATAAACTTTAAAAATAATTCATGTACCTATGTATTGAGGTATTTTCCAAAATATTTCCGTGGCCCTGACTTCAGTGGTTACAATGCCCAAATCCTATATTATTTGCTAGACACTTTTAGTTCTTTGTTAGAGGTTGATTGATGCTCTCTATTAATAACTAGAAATTAAGTGAAAACATTACAATAATGCGTCCACCGATGTCATAATCACGGAAGAAGTGGAAGCAACACCAATTATTAATACTTTTATGAAACTTGTGTCATGACGCTAATAGCACTGTATTTATTAAATTTTGTGTTTTCAGATTCCCACGAAATTGCCGATTTCTTCAGGCACGTTGCTCACACTAATGGTAAGTAAAATGATTTTCGTAACGCAAAATATTATTAAAAAGTGTAACTGGAAAAGTTATCTGTCAATAACCACGTACTTTGAAAGAAAGAAAGAAAGAAAGATAATTTATTTTGCAGCGATAATAGGTACCTACATTAACTACAAGAGAAGAACAAAAATAGCATTGTGCGGAAAAGGAGTCCACTCAGCATAATACCAAACCGCAAAGAGTGATTTGACGCTGGTATTACGTGGATCCACAAATTAAGTGAAACAGTACCGCACGTTATTACGTTATTAGTCGCATTTAACAAAATAAACTTAACAACTAGAATTTACACAGTACGTACTCTGCTTGGTTGCTCTTATAATAATTACAAATTTGCTTTCTACTTGTGCTATACAGAAAGAAAGAAAGAAAGAAAGAAAGAAAGAAAGAAAGATTTATTCGGAGGCATACATTGATAACAAAAAAAATATGTAAAAAATATAAATAAATAGATAACTGACTATTATAGGGTATGTCCCGAAAAGGTCCCACCTTAGCTGGTCTAGTACAACTCTCCGCGACTACGCTTGTCGCGCGACATAGCATCACCCGTCTTTCTCGCATTGTATTGAAAGGAAAGAGACAGACAATGTTTGTCGCGCGACAAAGAGTCGCGTATCACAGTTGTGCTAAAGTTACTGCCGCTCTAGCACAACTCTCCGCGACTACACTTGTCGCGCGACATATCATCACCCGTCTTTCTCGCACTGTGTTGAAAGGAAAGAGACAGACAATGTTTGTCGCGCTACAAAGAGTCGCGTATCACAGTTGTGCTACAGGTGCTGCGTATGGTAGCTAGCGACAGCCAGCGCTGGCTCCTATTTCACAATCGTGACAAATGTCGGGTGACAATGACAATTTCACGTACATTGCGTGACCAATATAAAGTAAGGAGATGTATCGAGCTTGCGGGGATCGCCGTGAACATAAAGTTGTCGTTGTCACCTGACAATTGTCACGATTGTGAAATAGGGGCCTGGTATTGCGGTGAGACCGTTGTGACCGTTGTGATAATCAGTTTGTGTAAGTTTAAATCAATGACTGCATTTTTATCTTGAACGCAGCGTTAATTTCTCAGGATTTCTAAATTTAGTAACAAGTCCTCATAGACGCATGTTTAAGTATATAAATAAACTTATTATTACTATAGATAACTCCGTCGACTTTATTATTACATTACATATATTTGCATAACAACGTACTTGCTTACCAAAATAGTCATAAACTAAACATGTTTGTGTATTTTTACATCCTCGTGTTGTTGTATACAATCCCGGAACTTATATTATTAAAATAATTTAATTAAGAAGCCGACTCCATATTTGCCCAACTTTTGCCGGGTTTTTGGCAACTTTAGGTAAATATCTTACTGAATATCCGAACCTTGTGATCACGCTAGTCATTATCAACATTTAACAGGCACAATCAGACCGTAAAGCTAACAGAGGATGGTGAAACAGAGCCTAAATTCAATGTTGACATTCTAATTCTGATGGTAGTGGCTATTCCAGGCTATACAGCCTCCGTATCACTGCGATAGATGATTTATTGTGATCGCCACCTCCTATAGTTCCCGGTCAAGTTCTGTTTATGCAAAGAACTTCAGAGCTTCTTTGATTCCGAGAGTTTTTATCTCTTCTGGGCACAGTAAATGTTTTCCCAGTATAGAGCTGCGGTTGCGTGTTAAGGAGGGGCAGTCCGTGAGAAAGTGCAAAGGTGTTTCTTCCATGTTGACATTACATTTGCTTCTATTTATCAGGTGTGGAGGGTATTCGCATCCAAGTGGAGAAGATCACCGGAGGCATCGGCGCCGCCGAGTTCCCGAAGGTGTTTGAAGTTCTGCTGCCAGAAATTGGTAAGTTCATTCATTTTTTTTCCTTAGTCTTGGATTTTTTTATAGTTATTTTTTCCAAAAAGATGTACGTAACATTTTTTTTTTGCCGCGAAAGAAATCTACTAAGTTTAGGTATATTAATTAAGTTAGTGCATAATTCAGACTACACACATAAGTGTAATTTAGTGTCAAAACTACTTTTGTCACCCACCATCTCTGCATCCCACAACTATACGTTGGATTTCGGGAATAAGGCTCTCTTTAGTATTTAGTTATAATTATAACATCTAACCCTTGCTTCAAATCTTCCTTTATTCAGAAATACACACGTAAATGTTCATTTATTTATAAAATAATCATAATATTCAATGTTATTTCGGTTAACTTGTAGATTGATATTAGGGCAAGGGCCAAATTTTTGGCAAGTAGTTGAGGTATTTCATGTGCCTAATTTTAATTGACTCCGTTGTGACACGAAAGTTGGCAATTGGCATATAAATTGTATGAATAATTTTCGCGTGACAACGGATTGTACTCACCCAATATCAATCTTCAACTTACCCCATATAATAATATTCTAATACTTAAAAAAACGTTGTATAAATTCTTAGTTAAAAGGGTGAACTATTTTACTAAAGAAAGTTAATGATGATTATAATGAAATACAACTATTTTTGTATGCTGCAGTCTCTAATGTTGTATGCCTTTCGGTGAAACATAGTGTTCCTAAGATATTCTTGTTTTACAATATAAATAATTCTTATTCTTACATTTATTTATTATTATTTAATTTACTACATGTATTTTATCTAATGCTTCTTCCGTGTGCACTATATAATATAGAAATATTGGTACCTAAATATATATATAAAAGAACCAAAATTCAGGAACTTTGTGTCCATGATTCAAGATACGAACTCGGGATTGTTCTCTTCATAGGCCGCTCATTATGGAATAAATAAATTAATAATTAAATATTTTAATTCAAACAAAACATCATGGGATATCCAGCGGGCCCCAAACTAAGCTGAGCCTCTTGGGACCCTGTGAGTCGGTTAACATTGAGAAAGAGTAACATATGCAAGATTTAAGTACAGAAAATCTAAATTTAAGGAATGATAATATTAAACAAAGAGTATTTTAATAAAAAAAACAAGAGTAAAACTGTATGTGTGTGTGTGTCCGTCTGTCTGTTTGAATTATGCATCACCAATTATTTCACACTTAATCCATAATGTTATCAAAATCGTTCGAATGTTAGCGTAATCATGGCAAATTATGTTTCCCAAACTGTTTCACTTCCCAAATATTTCATTTCCCAAACTTAGGTTTTTTCGAGAACAGTAAAATTTTCAGAATTTCTATAAAACAAACCTAACCTAACCTATAGGGTTCTACACAATGGCTTAAAAAAATATCTGGATTTTCTTCGGTTTCGGAGAAAAGCGCGAGTTTGGGAAATGAAACATTTGGGAATTGAGGCAGTTTGGGAAGAATAGTTTGCTAAAAGAAAGTATCCGGTAATCATTAATCATTTATTTTTTTTCAGATTTGAAAGGAGCTCTCAACCTCCTCATCTCAGTTACTCGGACTGGTGGTAAGTAATAAAACTGTTTTTTTTTTTTAAGGAATTTTATGGCCTTAATAAAACTGTACGATGTACTTAGGTTGATCAACTTTTTTTGTATGTAATATAATATTTTCGTCTACCTCTAAAAATATAGTAGATTGCAAAAAAAAATTGTATGTGGTTAAAATATTTACTTATTTTTTTAATGATTTTTTTGTTGCTAGTCTGCGCTGCGCCTTAATTTTTTTTGAGAAAGTATTGACAGCGACAGGTGAATGAAGGAAAAGTGTAAGCAAAAGCTTTACGCAAAATATAGTAGTTTCGCCTAATATTTTTAGAAATATAGTATTTGATCCTCTAATATAGTAGAATACTGTATATAATAGTATGGTTGGCAACCCTAGATGTAATCTTAACAGAAAAAAAATACAATGATGTGTTTGTTCCATTCCACATTTCGACCACCGAAGTCAAAGACAAAGAAATCTTTAAATTATCACCAATTAAACAAATTACAGATACATAAAACTTAAAATAACGTCCATTGTTTTTAGATCTTGGAGAAGCCATGTTCGAGTTCAACCACATTATGAACAAGAAGAAGGTCTCTGAGAGCATCCTGATCCTCAAGAAGATCACCGGACAACGCCGTAAGTAGTCCTAAAAAAATTATAACATAGTTTTTATAATACAAAATTTATGTATAAAAATAATGGCAACTTTCTCATTTTAGAATTCAAATATGGGTTGGAGGAATTGACTCACGAAGCAAACAAACTCAGTAAGTATCATTTTTCAATTTCTTTTATAAAATTCCCAATCTCGACAATATCCGTGGATATATTATATTCTTATTTGGGCACATTCTTGTATAGACACATTCCGTTTTCGGCATGTTCTTGTTTGTACACATTTCGTTTTCAACATAAATTATTACATACACAGTAAAAAAATAACAATACTCTTTGCACTCGCCTGTTTATTGCTGTCCCTCTCTCACTCGTACCAGGCAATATATCTGTCACTCGTGTTCTGTGGAAACACGGAGATTGCCGGGTAGTATTAGTATTTAGATTTCACTGTACTAAAGTCAGCATACCACTTTACTAAAAAACCGGCCAAGTGTGAGTCGGACTCGCGCAACGAGTATGAAAATGATAAACTCTTACAAACTACCCTAGCAAAATTTAACGTTAACAAGAGAAGGGCAATTGAAGGATCCATTGCATCTAAGATGAAAACGAAGTCCTCACATTGGCTCTCAGTTATTCCTACAAAAAAAGATCACTTCGAGAATTCATGAGAGAGATCATTAGAATTTAGAGATGCACTATCAATACGTTACCGCAGAATACCAAACGCCATGCCAGAGTCATGTGACGGCTGTGCCAACAGTCACTTAAATATGGATCACGCGCTCTGCTGTAAAACTGGTGGGCTAATCACAAGACGATACAATGAGATTAGAGACCTCTTTTGTGAACTTTGCCAACATGCCTGGAGCAATGTAATAAAAGAACCAAACATTTCCGAAAATGACTGCGGACTACGTGCGGACCTTTCCTGCCGTGGCGTATGGAGTGCTCAGAAGGAGATCCGTGTTGTTGACACCGACGCGCCTTCTTACCTCTCACGTTCCGTTACATCTGTCTTAAAATCAGCCGAGGAATAAAAACAAAGAAAATATTCCAACGCCTGCGTAATGCGTCACGCATCCTTCACCCCACTTGTTACATCGGTCGATGACGTTTTTGCACCCCAAATGTCCTCCTTCATCAAACACATGGGAGAAACCATATCCGAACGCTGGAATCGCTCCCTAAGCAACATACTGGGCTGGCTTAGAGCTAGAATTAGTGTCGCCGTAATACGCGCCCCTAGCATGCGCGGCAACGGCACCGCTTCAAGCCTGTTAGCAGGTGGCTTGGATTCGACGACGGCGCTGCGCTCCCGCATATAAACCACGAGTAACTATAACATAACATTAATACAATCATAACACTGTAAATTTAAAGATTGAATAAATATCTACTTGACATGAAAAAAAAAACAAGTATGATAATCCAGTGTTAGCAGAGCCCGACTCCTAAAGCAAAATGTTCGCGGTTTTCGATCATTTTATATCAGTTAGTAACATAGACGGGCATAGATAAAATTATACTGTTTTTAGTATTTGTTGTTATAGCGGCAACAGAAATACATCATCATCTATGAAAATTTCAAATATCGCGGTTCATGAGATACAGCCTGGTGACAGATGGACAGACAGACGGACGGACGGCGGAGTCTTAGTAGTAGGGTCCCGTACCCAAAGAGTAAATTTGGGTACGGAACCCTATAAAGTAAAAAATATATATGTTATGGCTGTTATAAAAGCGAAATCATGGACATTATGTAGCAACAGGTATGATGTCGGGGTATGAAAATTAAAATCCTTATTTATCCATCAGTTTATAATAAAACAATATTTTTTGCTTTTTCAAAATAATAAAAAAAGTATGAGAAAACGCATTAAAAGTCAGGAGTGACGTCACTCCTAGGTACAAATTGAAGATATCGCCTTTATTGTTTAATTGCGTAAAAATATAAATAGCTATAGAAAATTAAAACTTGAAAAAACCCCCGACTTGTTCCACTAAAAGTTGAATATCTTAGAGACGAGTGCTCCGATTTTCATAAACAAAGCTAAGAACACTCGGGATAAAATTGTCTATGACACAAAAAATCGCACTCAAATCGACCCATCCGCATGGGCGCTGCGATGTCACAGACAGATACACAGAGTCATAAAGTCATAGACACGTTAAACTTATAATTATAACACCGCTCTTTTTGGTCGGGGGTTAAAAAATACGTCACGAATATTTTATTATTAAATGACGGACTAATTATTAAATTTTTTACATCATCCCTTTAGAAAACTACATTACAGAGAGTGTAAACGTTTCGTTGTTCCCAACAGGTCTCCGAGTGGTCATCGAAACCCTATACAGAATCACCGGCTGCCGAAGCGTCGAGGAGATGCAAACAATCTTCTACGAAGTCTTCGAGATTGACAGTAAGTGGCAAACTCCATCAAAAACTCTAAAAAACATGAAAAACCTCAACACCTTAGACAATAGGGTACATGTTTTTTATATCGCTTTTTTTTCTACTAAATATCAAAATACATATTTAAAAATATGAAATCAAATTATAGATATAAGAATTTTAAACTACTAATTAGACAGAGAGGTCCGACATGCACTGTTAATCACAGTGCACTCCGGCCATATAAACTCTATATTAAATTCTGTTTTGCTAGAAAGAGCTCTCTTTCCGCGATCATTTAAATAAAACAATTTAACGGATTTTATCGCGTATCTCATTTTAGGAAGCTTTTCAGCTCTCCATCATCTCATCTTTTCAGTCAACCCGAGACCATGAAGAGCTGAAAAGCTTCCGAAACGGCGGGAACTCAAATGAGATAATATACGCGATATAATCCGTTAAATTGTTTTATTTCAATATTTTTATGCTTATTCGATTTTCTTTTTGTCTACTGTTTGTTATATGAATGAGTTATTAATAGTGCAAAAAATAAAATTCATGTATATTGGGAACATTAAGTTTCCCAGAGATGTGCATATTGTATTTTTTCTGGATAGTCCAAATAACGTGCACTTTCTACAAAATATACAATATGGGAAACTGGATGTTTTCAATTCGATTACTCCATAAGTCTCAACGAGGTGTATTAAAGTGTAATGTCTATGGAATACGCTCGTGGGCATACTTGCTATTTAATGTGGTCAATGTGCTTTGGCTGCACTGGAGCTGACCTTTCGATATCCTCAATGTATTTGTAAGAATCCAACTCACAGTTTGTTTTGACTATATGTCTAAGTACTGATAGCGCAAAACACATTTATGCCTAAAATATTGCTTAAGTATTAATTTAGATAAAGTATAGAAAAATGTGTGTGTATAGTAGCAGTAAAGCCTCATACTCTTCTGCCCGTTCTTTCGGTAAAAATATGTTTCTAATAAGATATATGAGTATGTTATAGGTACCCTAACGGTGATAGTACTAAGAAGTCCAAGTATGAAATAACACCTTTAATTAGGGTCCCACAAAGAAGATAATATATATATATACACACTGATTATTATTCAAACGAAAGCACATACGCGCACACACGAACGAAAGTCACAGGCACAAGGAAGAGAGAAGAGTCACAGGAAAGTAATATACTTATATAGTCTATTAGCCTAAAGCAGAGCGTAAGCGGTAAGCACTAGATGGTTAGCACAACAGGCGTGGCTTCGCCGTCACAATCGAGATCTGACTGCCGCCCGCGTTCCGTCGCAGGCGCAAGCCGTCCGGGGCATGTACACCCGGTCGCTCGCTGTGCGTACAACGTTACGCGCAAGTTCGATTTTAACCGACTTCAGCGAGGGAGGTTAATGCGTTTAAGGATTGAGGTTTTGTGTGCAGTGGTCGCCACACTACTCCCCCGCCGAGACCGTTGCTTGCTACGGTCGATAGTAGTCCGGAAATTGAACTCGTCGGCCGCTGCGCGTTCTTCTTTCAGATATTGAAGCTGGGTTCTCCTTCACCGTACTACCACTCGTGGTGTTTTCTTTTGTCATATAGGCTGGCTTTACTCTATCGACTGATACTGTGGAGTGTCTTCCTTGTATGTCGAGCTTCAGGGTCTTAGTTCCTCGTTCCAATACCTTGTATGGACCCATGTATGGCGATTCTAACGATCTTCTGGCGGCATCCTGACGTAGGAAGACGTACTCAGCTGTGGATAGACTTTTGGGTACGTAGAACGTCTTTTGCGCGTGCCAACTTACTGGTTCAGGAGTGAGGTTCGCGATGTGTTGCCGTAGACGTGCTGCGAAGTTTGTGACGTCTAAGGTATCAGTTTTGGACGGCGCGAAGAATTCACCTGGCAGGCGTAAGGGTTCTCCATATAGTAATTCTGCAGGCGACCCTTTAATGTCCTCCTTCCAAGAACAGCGGATGCCTAGCAGGACCAGTGGAAGTACTTCAACCCAATGAATGTTTGTGTGGCACATGATTGCCGCTTTCAGCTGACGGTGCAGTCGTTCCACCATGCCGTTGCAGGCAGGGTGGTATGCAGTTGTAGGGCGGTGCTCTGTGCCCAGGATGCGTGTGATGCTCCGGAACAGCTCGCACTCGAACTGTCGCCCCCTGTCTGTCGTGACCTTAGCCGGGCAACCGAAGCGTGCGACCCAGCCCAACATAAATGCGCGGGCACAGGTCTCAGCAGTGATGTCAGCGATGGGATACGCCTCAGGCCACCGTGAGAAGCGGTCGACGAGCGTGAGGCAATATCTGAAACCATAAGAACTTGGTAAGGGCCCTACGATGTCCATGTGGACATGGGAAAATCGGTTGCTGGGGGTAGGAAAGGGAGTTAGTGGGGAGTTGGTATGACGGGTTACTTTGTTTCTTTGGCAATCAGTGCATTCTCGTGCCCATCTTCGGCTATCTCGTTGTACTCCTGGCCAAACAAATCTCTGCGATACTAGCCTCGCTGTAGTCTTTGCGCCGGGATGGCTCAGGTTATGCATTGCATTGAAAACTGCTTTCCGAAATACAGGTGTTATATATGGTCGAGGATTAGTAGCCGATACGTCACAATACACTTCTGCGTTTGCGTCTGGCGTCTTTACTCGCTGTAATTTCAGCGCTGTACCTTTACAAAGTAGGTCTTGCAGCTCAGGATCTAAATCTTGGGAATGTGCAAGGGCCTTGTAGTTTAAAGGTACTGAAACTTCTTCGATCCTCGAGAGAGCATCTGCGACTACGTTTTCCTTTCCAGCCACGAACCGAATATCTGTGCTGAACTGTGATATCAGATCCAGATACCGGAACTGCCTTGGGGAGCAATTGTCACGACGTGATGAGAAGGCAAATGTCAACGGCTTGTGATCAGTATATATGACGAACGGCCTCGCCTCGAGCATATGCCGAAAATGCCTTATGGCGTCGTATATGGCGAGTAGCTCGCGATCATATGGGCTGTAGTTCTTTTGAGCTGGCTTCAGCCGTCTTGAAAAGAACGCGAGGGGCTCCCAGCCGTCACGTACTCGCTGTTGAAGAACTGCTCCGATAGCCATGTCTGATGCGTCAGTTTGTAACGCTAACTCTGCGTGTTGACTCGGGTGAGCTAACATTGCTGCTTTCGACAGACTTGACTTGCAAGCATTAAATGCCTCTAACATCTCGCTGGTCATGGTAATGGCTTCTGAACCTCTCTTTTTGTTCCCCGATAGGACGATGTTGAGAGGGGCTTGGATTGATGAAGCACCAGGAACGAAGCGGCGATAAAAATTGTACATTCCTAGGAACCTACGCAACTCTTTTACAGTCTTAGGTGTAGGGTACTCTTGTATGGCCTGGACTTTATTCGCTAGCGGTTGTATACCCTTGGCGCACACCTCATGACCTAGGAAGGTGATTGAGGACACGCCGAACTCACATTTTGCTGTATTGATGAGCATGCCGTATTCTGACAGCCTTTGAAACAGCTGACGGAGATGCTCTTTGTGCTGGTGCTCGTTTGCGGAAAAAACTAACAAGTCATCCAAGTAACCATAGCAAAAGGGAAGGTCTGCCAAGACTTCGTCGATGAAGCGCTGGAACGACTGCGCTGCATTCCGCAAGCCAAAATTCATGTAAACAAACTCGAACATTCCAAATGGCGTTGTGATCGCTGTTTTGGGAATGTCGTCAACGAATACTGGAATCTGGTTATATGCTTTGACGAGATCAAGCTTGGAAAATACTGCACTTCCACTCAACTGGTGCGCAAAATCCTGGATATGCCTTATAGGGTAGTTGTCAGGGATCGTGCGAGCATTCAAGGCTCGGTAATCTCCGCAGGGTCTCCAGCCGTCGTCTTTCTTTGGTGCGAGATGAAGCGGAGAAGACCATGAGCTCTCTGACCTGCGTACTGTTCCGTTCGCCAGCATATCGTCGAACTCCTTTTGTGCTATTTTTAGGCGATCTGGTGGAAGACGTCGAGGGCGGCTGGTGACAGGTGGTCCAGATGTGGTACGTATATGATGAACCGTATTATGTTTAGGTACCTTATATGTTCCGGCGGGGCGCGTGATTTCTGGGTACTCTCTCAGGATCTGGTGGTACTCGGACTCTCCCGCCACTGCCTTGATAGACGTGATCGCTTCCACAGGCTTCTGGACTGGCACGTTGATGGAGAGCGTTGTCAGGCTGTCTATTAGGCGGTGGTTCCTGCAATCTACCAATAAATTATAAAAAGACAGGAAATCGACACCTATTATTGGTTTAGACACGTCAGCTACTACAAATTTCCACTTGAATGCGCGCCTCAGTCCCAGGTCCAGCAGAAGTTGCACCGAGCCGTAGGTCAGGATGACTGTACCGTTAGCGGCGAAAAGCTGATAACTGGATTTCGTGCGCTGCTCCTTAACTGCAGAGCGGGGGTACACGCATAAATCAGATCCCGTGTCGATCAAGAAATGCTTTTTTGATGTTCGATCTACGACAAATAGGCGGCCCGGTATGGTCTGGCAGTCGTTAGCCGCTACTTCCGGCTGCCGTTGGAGTTTTCCGACTCGTAGCTGCAAGGTGTCGTGCATCTGTTTGCTTTTGATCCGAACCTGTTGTGATAAAAACAGTAGGAATTATTCCGCGGTCTCGATGACGAACGTCGTCGGTTTGTCGAATGTGATCGGTTTCTATTTTGCGAATTAAAGCGCGAGCGACTACGTGGATTATGTGATTGCGCATTAAATTGTGCCTTTAATGACGCCACTTCCTTGCGTAGTTCTGACATTTGAAACGCTAAATCACTCATCAAATAGTTGCCGCTACTTGCACTTCGTTGATTCGACTTACTGTGACTGTGACTGGACTGACCGCCAACTGCCGAAACTTGTGTTACAGTAGGTGCAATGTCGTACACTTTATCTGCTAAATCTGCTAACATTTCGACACTTAAACTATGCTGTGACGCTATGACTGTTTGCAAATTAGGTGGTAGACGCGATGACCAAACAGTTTTTAAAAATTCGTCCTTGACGTACCCGCCGGCCAACGTTTTTAAACGTCTCCAGTACTGCGACGGCTTTCTGTCACCTAATTCTTCGTGCATCAATAGTTCTCGATGCTTCTTTTCTAGTGAAGCGGATAGCCTTGAAATAAGTTCCGTCTTAAGCTTCAGATACTTATTTTGCGCTGGCGGTGAATTAATAATATCCTTCACTTCCACTATATATTGATGTTCGAGCTGGCTAATTACGTAGTAAAACTTCGTAGCATCCGCCGTTATTCCGGAAATCAAAAATTGTCCTTCCATCTGCGCGAACCATAACTCGGGTTCCTCTGGCCAAAATGGCGGCACACGAACACCAACTTTACACACATCCTTCATGTGTTCGCTGTTCCCAGCCGCGTTCGACGGACCCGCTTTAGGTACCGTTGCATTGAAACCGGGCGTCGGCGCTTCGTTGTCTGTCATATTTACTGCGTTTATTGTCCAAACTAGGGGTCACCAATATAGGTACCCTAACGGTGATAGTACTAAGAAGTCCAAGTATGAAATAACACCTTTAATTAGGGTCCCACAAAGAAGATAATATATATATATACACACTGATTATTATTCAAACGAAAGCACATACGCGCACACACGAACGAAAGTCACAGGCACAAGGAAGAGAGAAGAGTCACAGGAAAGTAATATACTTATATAGTCTATTAGCCTAAAGCAGAGCGTAAGCGGTAAGCACTAGATGGTTAGCACAACAGGCGTGGCTTCGCCGTCACAATCGAGATCTGACTGCCGCCCGCGTTCCGTCGCAGGCGCAAGCCGTCCGGGGCATGTACACCCGGTCGCTCGCAGTGCGTACAACGTTGCGCGCAAGTTCGATTTTAACCGACTTCAGCGAGGGAGGTTAATGCGTTTAAGGATTGAGGTTTTGTGTGCAGTGGTCGCCACAATGTAATACCATGAAACTAGAGTGAGTTTTTTTACTAATTTGCTTACATTTTTGGATTCAGCGTGGCAATGCTGCTACAAATATGTAAGAAAGTACATTTTAAAATATATATAAATTCAAAACTTTTTTCTCATAACATTTTATGGCGTGCTATTTTCATAATTTTTGGTTACTTCTCCGATCTTTTAGTAGATGTGTAATTTTCCATCAATTTTACAGATATCGTGACGGTCATTAAGAGGATCAACGTAATCTCAAAGAGCCGTGACGCGCTCACCTTCCTGGAGTCATTGCTGGAGGTCACCCAGAGCAAGATCATCAAGGAAGCCAGCAATGCCCTCAAGACCCTCACCACTAACAAAAAACGTAAGTGCCACGAGGATGTACACTGTAAATACCCTTATGTTTATACTCTAGATCTTAGTCAGATGGCATGGAGAAACTAGTAACCGCTTGATTAATTTCTCTCAGTTTTGTAGAATTTAATGAATTTCACCAAGGCTTGGGACTTACCAAATTATATAAAGCCCAAGAAAACACTCTTATTTCGTCTCTTACTCTGTCACATAATGCGAAGAGGAAATGAGAGTCTCTCTGATTGTGGTAGATGAAATAGAAATCAAAAGATCGGGAGGTCGCTCACCAACCAGATGGTCTGATTAAGTAAAGGAAGGATCCTCTTTGAACAAATTCTATCAGGCGGTGAAGGTGACTATGGATGGACCGAGATCGATGGCAGCAGATCATCAAAGCTGCATAATCAGCTAAAGATCACGATCCTCAGTAACAAGGGAACGGTTGAAAAGAAAAAGAGAGAAAATACTGCCAATACATAGACAAGTTAAGATATATTATGATACCAAAAATTATCTCCCTCATTGCTAGAAGTATCAAAAGAATAGTGTTACGTAGCCGACGTTCTGTTGGTGCTTTAATCTCCCTTGTGATGTTATAATCTCACTACAAATAAATAAAATTGAATCATAGTTTCAGCAGCATTAAGAAAAAGTTTTAACCGACTGCTTTGGTTTCTTATGTTGCTGTTATTTTAATCAGAATCTCACTACCAACAAAGGACTATGATTATAAAAAAAATCAGAAATATAACATAGATTTTATTGACCAAAAGGCATCGAAAGAACTTATTGCCATGTTTGATTCCGCCTGAATATGTTTGTAATACTAGTAATTATAATAACAGTCTCACAATCAACAAGAACGAATTATAGTTACAATACTATGAAATACGATGGATGCAGATCATAGGCCAAACGACATCCATAAAGATTCATAACCACCAAATTCAATCCTATCCTTAGTAGTTCTTCGTTGTTAGTGGCATAACAATGCATCTGGTTTGCTTGCTGTTTAGAAAACAGTAGATCACGATTGATTTTTGTCTTCGTAATTGACTGTATTTTGCGTAGATCCTGCAATGTTTTTTTTTAAAGCAATTTTTCGAAATTCTCAATTTGTTGTAGTATCGGCTATGGATATATTGGAGCAGATTCGAGCGAAGTCCGGACACGATGACATCATTGATTTCTTCAGGCGTCTCATAGAATACACCGCCACCAAATGTAAGCCTCTTGTTATTATATCATGTTCTATTTAATAGTTACAGCTACATAAAATCAAAGCTTTTATAAAAACATCAATACATGATTGGTGATTTTACCGAAGTGTAAGAATTAATATTTTATATTTAGTATTACATTCAATCATCTGTATATATTTTTGAAGAAGTGTAAAAATTTTAAATGTTTTCAGCGATCCAAGAGGCGTGGGAGGTCCTGATTACCTACATCACTGTTATTGGTAAGCACGATTGTTATTCATTTTGCATATATATATTCTATTCCAATAACTGACGTCAGTTACCTTTGTTGTTTGGTAAAAACTTTTGACTTAAATTTAAGGAAATTATCAAGCATCCAATCCATTTAGAATTACAAAAAAGACAAATCATATTGCGTTTTTTAAAAGATATCAATTTTTTTTTTGTTTCACTTAATGGTCTTGTATCAAAAATTTGTAGACAATATTTAATTTTTGATGATTTTTTTTCCAGACATCTTCGAGTTCTTCGAAAGGATTTACAAGTACACGCGCGTGCAAGTCATCACTTTCATCGAAACAATTATGCGAGTGACCAATTCGAGCAATTTCACACTCGCCATCTCTAAACTGAACCGCCTGACCGGCAGGAAGTGTAAGTTCTGTTACCCAGGAAACTACCCCATTGTTTTGTTTGTATGTGATTTTTTTACTATGTGCGTTTGTAAAAATAGGATTATTTCAGTAGTGTGCTATACATGTTTACCTCGACCCCCGCTAAAATGGATGAACAATTTGTTTGGTAATGACACGGCTTATTGTCATCACCAGTTTTTAAATGCTCTAAGGCAGATCCATATACGTCTATAACAAACTATTTCCTTATTTCTTTGCAAAATACGTTAATTTGATTTTCAGATTTGTTCGAATCTATCGAAATCATCTGGGAAATTGTGGAAATCGGTGAGTTTTATTTTGTTATATCTTAATTATTTTTCTATATTACATACTGTTTTTCGTTTTCTAACCTAACCTTGTTTCATTTTACAGATATTGTCAAGTTCTTTGAATACATTATCACCATCAGCAATAAATTCGGTACGTAAAGTGCTTAATGAGAATTCCTTAAAAAAATGTAGGTAAATGAAACTGCAACACATCCTAAGCATCGATACGAACTTCACTGCTCTTTCACTTACGAAGTGACCAACATTTGTGTTATTATTGTTTAAGAGTAAACCTTATTTCTTTTGACTTAAAGACTAATTTAGTGTAAAAGTAATTTCCACTTACAACGCCTTACATTTAGAAGTGGCAGTCGTGGCCACTGTGTCGTAGACTGCTAAGGGTGATGAGCAGGTTCTTGGAGTTGTGGGAAGGGCAGCACAGTAAAATATGTAATTAATTAGGAAACGTGTATTGCGACCGTGATGGTTAGCACAAGAAGGGGTTAGATCCATAGATAACTAGATACTAAAATAAACATAGTACCAACACCAACTTAAAAACTAAATTAATGTTGGAGTTCCCAACAGCCACAGTTAACAATGCAGATAATGAGTATTTTTCAACGGATAGAAAGCTAAGTGGATTCGCTCTAGAAAATGAATTTAGACAATAATAGGGTCCCGTTTTACCCTGTGGGTACAGAACCCTAAAAATAAAGATGCATAAAATAATGTAGAAACCTTTTAAAAATGTCAATACCTACTAAAATTTATGCAGTCGTCTAAACATATCCAGTGCCGTAACCAGCCTTTTATGCGCCCTGTGCAGGCTTCTATAAATGCGTCCGTGAAAATTATTCTGTTTGTGGTCCTGGTAATTTCTTCGCCCCTTCAGGTTCTGCGCCCTGTGCCTGGGCACCGCTGGCACCGCCCTATTTAATATTCCCCCACATAATCGTATCCACGATGTTATTTACAATGTCTTTCATGTTACAGATTTCGAAGAAGTTTTAGTTATCATCGAAGAGTTCACTGAGACAACTGGTAAGTTAATTCCGTAAAGACGATTTCAATTCTGTTATTTGTGTCCTTGTCTTTGAAAAACTGTGAAGATGTCTTATTCTTTAGCCGTTTATGTTTATAGAATAGTATTGCCCTTATTTACTTTTCCGAATAATAGTACATTACTGCAGAGTGATTGCCGGCCGAGTAGTTTATAGATCTAGAGATACGAGGCCGACAATCCCTGTTCGCGCCGAGGTCTGTATAGTGCTTTTCTCGTACATGCAATGAAATATAAAACTTTATTTTTTTTATATAATAAATATTTTGTTCCCACTATAACGTTATTTTAATATACGCGGCCGCGCTCGGAGCGAATGGGAACAAAAGAAGGTCGCTTTGCAAGCATGCGCACGGGCGCCATGGCCCGCAATAGAATATGACATTATCATTGTGTGTCCCTCATCGCGCCGCACCCGAAATGTGAGACGAGGGGTCTATTACACGGAACACAACGTCGATATTTCATTGCATGTAGGTTATAATTGTATCTAATGATTGTATTTCAAACACAATGAAAATTGTTATTGAATAAAACATAAACAAACAAACATAAACATGTTTGAGAACACGTATTTGGGTCAGTCAACTTTTTTCTGTACTTCATTGTCATGGTCTTGTCTCCTAAGTCACTTCACTCTTTAATGAAATAATGACATAATGAAATAATGAAATAATGATCTTTATTCTGTAAGTAGGCCGCAAGGGCACTTTTACAAGTCTGACACTACGGCGTTTCCCAAGAGGAAACCACTGAGGAGAAGAAAGCCGAAACAAACTCAACAGTCAGTAATTTTTTCGAAATAACTCTTATATCTATTACAATATTTGTACTTAGCCTATCCTAAATATATGTTTTGAGTATAAACTCAATGCGTAGTTCTTCAAGAAAACATATCAACACGTATAAACGTAAAAAATATATAGAATATAGAAAGCAAAATAATGATTTTTTTATTTAAAACAAATAACATACGTTTGATATGCCACCTTATAAGAACCATGTCCCGCTAAAAGTAAATTATTTGGTTTCTGTTTTGATAACGACTTTATACGATGTAAAAAAACAAAAAAAAATCACTTCACTCCCTCGGCTCAAAGCTCCATTTACAGCGTTGGCGCTGCGTATGCGTGGAAAAATCATTGCAATGTCGATTTTTTTTTATTCGTTGAGTGTGTTTTGTAGGTTCGTTATCAATCGTTTTAAACGAAAAAATAAGCGGTTTGTTACAATGTCATAATTTTTCTTACATATCACATTTTCCTTGCTGTAGTGTGGTGAAAAGTTGTGTTTCGCACGGCTGCAAAATTAATTGGCTTCTCGTGCCTTAAAACTCTGGTTACGCTCAGGAATTAAATTTAGATTCCTGAGCGTAACGAGGGTTTCAATTGAAACACTCGCGCCAAATAACAACTTTGCAGCCTTGCATAACAAATAACTATTTCTAGCCAATAGGTATAGGCCTATTTTCAAGGGCCCATCCCGTCAATATGTTAATAGCCTAGAATATTAGCATTTTTTTATGTGACCCCTGACATTGACCCCTGAGTTACGGGACAGAAAAATAAGATAAATTTGATGCACCCATTTATCAGATATAGTGTCATATATGGTCAGTTACATAGTTACTTTTTTTTTAGCTAACTACTAATATTTTTTTCGTTTCAGATTTCATTGAGGCTCTTAAATTGATTAGAATCGCAACTGGAGAGACAGGTACCTTTACTTTACTAATAATTCATAATAATCCATAATTTCTCCCTTTATTCCTCATTAAAAAGTTTTTATTTTAATTTGCCCATACTTTTCGTAAATTTATCGACTTAGGGCTGAAACAGACGGAGTACATTGCAATTTTAGCTATTTCAATACTGCACATCAATGCGCAGTCGCAGCAGTTGGCGTGTGACAACATGTCACACAAAAAGCATTTGGAATGCAAACCGACCCGCTTAAACCCTCAAATGCATTTACTCCTATCAGTCGTCGGGTTATTCCTAACAATAACATTTCATATTTCATACAATGTCGTGAAAATACATGATTGATAAATTATTTTACTATGTAACATTTCGCTTTCAGATATTAAAAAGGCAATAGACTATATAAAACAAAATAAACCAAGCAAGATATCAACCACGACTACTACAACCACGACGACGACAACCGAAGCGCCGACAACCACATCTACCACGACGACGACAACCGAAGCGCCGACAACTACGTCTACCACGACGACGACAACCGAGGCGCCTACAACCACGTCTACCACGACGACGACAACCGAGGCGCCTATAACCACGTCTACCACGACGACCACGGAGGCGCCGACAACCACGTCTACCACGACGACGACAACTGAGGCGCCTACAACCACTCAACAATCTGAAAAACCTGAACAACCAGACCAACCAGGACAGCCAGGTCAACCAGAGCAGCCAGGACAGCCAGGTCAACCAGATCAACCAGGCAAGCCAGACCACCAAAGCAAACCAGATCAACCAGGCCAGCCTAGCAAACCAGGACAACCAGATCAACTAGACAAACCAGACAAACCAGACAAACCAGACAAACCAGACAAACCAGACAAACCAGACAAACCAGGCAAACCAAACCAACCTGACCAACCAGGCCAACCAGATCAACAAGGTGGTCCAAACAAATCAGATCAACCAGACCAACCAGGCAAGCCAAACGAACAACCCAAACCAGGTCAACCGGGTCAACCAGGACAGCCAGGACAGCCAGGTCAACCAGGACAACTAGGCCAACCAAACCAACCAGAACAACCAGACAAGCCAGACAAACCAGACCAACCAGGCAAACAAAACCAACCAGACCAACCAGGCAAACCAGACAAACCAGGCAAACCAAACCAACCTGAGCAACCAGACCAACCAGGCACACCAAACCAACCTGACCAACCAGGCCAACCAGATCATCAAGGTGGTCCAAACAAATCAGATCAACCAGGCAAGCCAGATGAACAACACAAACCAGGTCAACCGGGTCAACCAAGACAGCCAGGACAGCCAGGTCAACCAGGAAAACTAGGCCAACCAAACCAACCAGACCAACCAGACAAACCAGACAAACCAGACCAACCAGGCAAACCAAACCAACTAGACCAACCTGGCAAACCAGACAAACCAGACCAACCAGGCAAACCAAACCAACCTGACCAACCAGGCCAACCAGATCATCAAGGTGGTCCAAACAAATCAGATCAACCAGGCCAACCAGGCAAGACAGACAAACCAGACCAACCAGGCAAACCAAACCAACCTGACCAACCAGCCCAACCAGATCATCAAGGTGGTCCAAACAAATCAGATCAACCAGACCAACCAGGCAAGCCAGAGGAACAACACAAACCAGGTCAACCGGGTCAACCTGGTCAACCAGGACAGGCAGGTCAACCAGGCCAACCAGGTCAGCCCGGTCAACCAGACCAACCAGAGAAACCAGACCAACCTGGCAAACCTGGACAACCAGACAAACCAGACCAACCAGACCAACAAGGCAAACCAGACAAACCAGACCAACCAGGCAAACCAGACAAACCAGATCAACCAGGCAAACCAAACCAACCTGACCAACCAGGCCAACCAGATCAACAAGGTGGTCCAAACAAATCAGATCAACCAGACCAACCAGGCAAGCCAGACGAACAACACAAAGCCGGTCAACCGGGTCAACCTGGACAACCAGGACAGCCAGGTCAACCAGGTCAGCCTGGACAACCAGAGCAGCCAGGTCAACCAGACCAACCAGAGAAACCAGACCAACCTGGCAAACCTGGACAACCAGACAAACCAGACCAACCAGACCAACAAGGCAAACCAGACAAACCAGACCAACCAGGCAAACCAAACCAACCTGACCAACCAGGCCAACCAGATCAACAAGGTGGTGAAAACAAATCAGATCAACCAGACCAACCAGGCAAGCCAGACGAACAACACAAAGCAGGTCAACCGGGTCAACCTGGACAACCAGGACAGCCAGGTCAACCAGGCCAACCAGGTCAGCCAGGTCAACCAGGTCAGCCTGGACAACCAGAGCAGCCAGGTCAACCAGACCAACCAGAGAAACCAGACCAGCCTGGCAAACCTGGACAACCAGACAAATCAGATCAACCAGACCAACCAGGCAAACCAGAAAAACCAGACCAACCAGGCAAACCAAACCAACCTGACCAACCAGGCCAACCAGATGATCAAGGTGGTCCAAACAAATCAGATCAACCAGACCAACCAGGCAAGCCAGAGGAACAACACAAACCAGGTCAACCGGGTCAACCAGGACAACCAGGACAGCCAGGTCAACCAGGACAACCAGGCAAACCAGGCAAGCCAGACGAACAACACAAACCAGGTCAACCGGGTCAACCCGGCCAACCAGGTCAGCCCGGTCAACCAGGACAGCCAGGTCAACCAGGTCAGCCTGGACAACCAGAGCAGCCAGGTCAACCAGACCAACCAGAGAAACCAGACCAGCCTGGCAAACCTGGACAACCAGACAAACCAGACCAACCAGACCAACCAGGCAAACCAGACAAACCAGACCAACCAGGCAAACCAAACCAACCTGACCAACCAGGCCAACCAGATCAACAAGGTGGTCCAAACAAATCAGATCAACCAGACCAACCAGGCAAGCCAGACGAACAACACAAACCAGGTCAACCGGGTCAACCAGGACAACCAGGACAGCCAGGTCAACCAGGACAACCAGGACAACCAGGACAGTCAGGCCAACCAGGTCAACCAGACCAACCAGACCAACCAGAGAAACTAGGCCAGCCTAGCAAACCTGTACATTCAGGTAAACCAGAACAATCAGATAAACCAGACAAAACCGACCAACCAGGGAAACCAGAACAACCAGATCAACCAGCTAAACCAGGCAACCCAGACCAACCAGGCAAACCAGGCCAGCCTGGCAAACCTGGACAAACAGAACATCCAGATCAACCAAAACAGCCTAAACAACCAGAAACACCAAACACACCTGGTCAACCACAGCAACCGGGTGGTCCACAGGAACCTCAACAACCAGAGCAACCTGGTCTGGACACTGACGAGGATTATGATTATGAGAGTGATGAGGAAAGAGATGTGCACATCAGGAAGATGAAGGAGACTGTGGAGTACGAAGAGGATGACGAGGAAAACGATTCCGGAACGAAAACCAAAAAACGTAAACATCACAAGCACCACCGCCCAGGTAGGCCTACTTAACAATATAGTAGGTACATTATGCTACGAGTGTGGTACGTTGGTAATTACACTCGAGGCTATACCTTTCAGCACGAGTCGTAGACGAGTGCTGTATAAAGACGAGAGTGTAATGCACACGAGTTTCATACGACGTTTTTCAACACACTTGCGAGGAAAAAAGCAAAAAGACAATCGTACCTGACTTAAAATTTCGTCTGGGTTATACGTGCGTAACCAATTTCCTGTACTCGTAAGTTTTACATTAATCCGTCACAAGCACCTCAAATTTACGTACCTACATAATGATTATATTTTAAATATCATTGCTTGAAACTATCTACACAATATTGTCATTTTTTAAAAATAACCATATTTCAATATGCAATATTAGTCAATATTAAATATGTCAAATCAAATCAAAATGCGCGCGCACCAGCGTTGAGTTAATGGATAATTAGCCAATCAGCCAAACATTAATAATATAATAAACTGAATAATTATATCAATTTAATTCAATGAAAATATTATGTGGTTTAGAAAACTTTATAATTTATTGAAATTCATTGCTTTTTACGAGTACCACTTTAGATTTATTAAAATAACCTAAAATGTTTCTTGTACCTAAAACCTATTGGCTGAAGTTTAAAAAAAACTGTAATGAAAAGCCACTAGTGCAATTATGTAATGTAAAAAACCCGCGTGTGTAGTGGACTGGATTACAGCCATAAAAACGGTGTAATAAGAGCCACTTTACGAGCAAGTGTGTTGAAAAAAATATTTTCTTCCTTCTTTCCTAAAGATGCGTCCACATTTGTATCATTTGCCCGTATCAGATCATCGTCGCGTAGCATGATCGCGTGTCACGATCACGCGTTTGGACGTTGCGCCGATCCGATCACTCGAAATCCATTTGCTACGCGTATCACACACTTGTATCGGAAGAGTGCGGCATTATCGGCGCGCCGACAGTAAGCGTCCAAGCGGCGCGATACGCAGTCATGCTACGGCACGGTGATCGGATACAAGTAAATGATACAAGTGTGGACGCACCTTTACACAACGTAAGCCTACACAAAAATATTGTTCAAAATCGAAGCGGTTTGTTCGCAAGAGCGAGCGCGGGAAGGTTTCATATCTCCCTCTCGCTCACCCGCGCGCCTCTTTTACATAACAGCTCGTAGCGTTCAGGCGGAACGCGGAATGAATTAAAATATATAAAATCACTACGAAATAATTATTTTCAATGGAACACAATAAACAGTATTTGTACTCGGACATCAATTTCATCGTTTCGTCCATTATTTCGTCCTCCGATATGTACAGCCCTAAAGCTCATATAATTCATTGATTTTCATTATGGTGGCGCCGCCGCAGAGCAGCACACTATGCTTTAACCATCTGGAGATACCCAGCTACCCGTGTGCCAGAAATAGTTTAAGACATTTCATTTTTAAAACTTTATATTTGTTTAAAAACTTGAGGACATATGATACAAAAAAATATATGTGCCGTTTCCAAGCAAAGGACCATATTGTCGATTCTAGTTTTTGAGATATTGCGAAATTTATAATTATTCAAGCTAAAAATGTATAGAGTTTTGTGTGCTCCTAAAATTCAAAACTTTATTGTGCAAATAGTGGAGGCCTATTTGCACAATGGGCACTTTTACATGTCTGATTTCAACATTCACAATCTAGATCATGACATCATAGTATATATCGATGTTAACGCGACAAACGAATACCTGTGTTCACTTAAAGAGAGATTTGTATATTATCTCCAGGTCCGTTGAACTGAAACTCAAAAAAACTAATAAATAAATAACAGTATATATATTAAAAAGCTTACGCTATCTTTAATGCAAATGTAGAGAATCTCTATGGTCAAAACTTTAAATTAGGAGATGTAAGGGGTCTCCATGGTCAAAGTATAATGTTTTGCAGGTGTAAAGTGTCTCCAAACGTCAAAGACAGAAATTAAAATATAAGTATTACATTACAGATAATCAAGTCCTAGGCATTTAAAATTACAATACTTATAAAAAAAATTACGTTCCAAGATTTAATGACCAGGTTTCCGTTTGTCAATCGCTTTTGGGGCGGAAAACGGACCCCAGTCGATAAATTAGTCCTACTCAATGATCAATAATATTAACGAACGGTATTTTTTTTCATAAATAACAAGTAAAAGAACGACGAGTTAATCATCAATCAATCAATTCATTTATTTACAGAAAACTACAAAGGTTCATTTGGTGTTAGTAAACTTACGAGTCTATGTTAGTACTTAATTATTAACAATGATTTTAGATTTTGTTAACACATAATTATTTTCGTAATAAAGTACCTACTTTACAGTACTTTAATGAGGGTTTTCTAAAATGGTAATATAAACAATTGGCCCCACCGTGACGTAAGGTCTAATTGACAAGAAGTGTCAAAATCTTGTGCTCTGATTGGTGGATGTTGACACTTCTTGTCAGTTAGACCTTACGTCATGGTGGTGCCAACTGGTGATATTTCCATTTTAGAAAACCCTCATTTCATGGATGATACGCGCTCCACACTAGGGTGGATCGATTTGTGTTTTTTAGAATTTCCGGAAAAGTAGTGTTGACCAACAATGATGTAAGGGAATCAGTGGCTCGCTGTCCATATAGGCACAAAGGCACTGCCAACCCTGGACGACCATGGCTCCATATAGGCACAGAAAATCTGCCTACCTTGGCCAAAACCCCTGTGCACGGCACTGCAGGGAATAAAAATAAAAGAAAGGATAAAATAAAAAAATTGAACATAATATATAGCCTATTGTCTACCATATTTTATGTTAAGGCTCTATTGTATTTAATATTTTCTTCTGTTTCCGCGATTATTACTCATTGAAATAAAACTATTTAACGGATTATATCGCGTATATTATCTCATTTTGAAACGTCGGGAACTAAAATGAGATAATATACGCGATATAATCCGTTAAATTGTTTTGTCTATTGTATTGTTTTTGTTGTTGGTGTGCAATAAATAATTGTTGTATTGTATTGTATATAGGTACTAGGCGCGCAAAACTGAACATAGTAACGCCACAGTCTCACTGCGTAAACAATACAGCAACATAAGCTAAAAACCGCTTAAAAATAATTTAATATATGCAATCAGAAAGTTCAATCGCTAAATACCATTGAAAATTAATATAAGACGCTAATTTATCGTCGCTGACTGAGACTTTAGGGTGAAGGTAAAAGGGAAAAAGGAGAAAACATAGTAATAAATTTATTTTCATAAAAGACACTTAACTTTACTGATTAGAGAATTTTTTTTTGACAGGTAAGCCAAAACAACCCGGACAACTAGGCCAACCAGGAGAGCCAAGGCAACCGGGACAGCCAGGCCAACCAGGCCAACCAGGGAAACCAGGACAACAAGAGACACCGAACAAACCTGGCCAGCCTCTGCAACCAGGTGTCCCCATGAAACCCCAACAACCGGGGAAACCAGAGCAACCTAACAAGCCTGCACAACCACAACAACCAAGTGTTCCAAAGAAACCTGACCAACCAGATAAACCAGGACAACCAGAGGCACCAAACAAACCTGGCCAGCCTCTGCAACCAGGTGGCCCAATAAAACCTAACCACCCGGATAAACCAGAGCAACCTGACAAGCCTGAACAACCACAGCAACCAAGTGTTCCAAAGAAACCTGACCAACCAGAGACACCAAACAAACCTGGCCAGCCTCTGCAACCAGGTGGCCCCATGAAACCTGAACAACAGGGGAAACCAGAGCAACCTAGCAAGCCTGAACAACCACAGCAACCAAGTGTTCCGAAGAAACCTGACCAACCAGAGAAACCAGGACAACAAGAGACACCAAACAAACCTGACCAGCCTCTGCAACCAGGTGGCCCAATGAAACCTAACCAACCGGATAAACCAGAGCAACCTGACAAGCCGCAGCCAGGTGGTCCTAAGAAACCTGAACAGCCTGAGAAACCAGGACAACCACAACAACCAGGTGTTCCTACAAAACCAGAAAAAGAGAGTGACGAAACTTATATTGAAAATGAGGAGGATGATGAGGAGACCGAGGAGGAAAGAGAAATTCGCATTAAGAAGACAAAGAAGACGGAAGAAGACATAGAAGAGGAAGATGAAGACAAGCGCCAAAAACATAAACATCATCCAGGCAAGCCAGAGCGACCAGGACAGCCAGGTCAGCCGGGTAGTCCAAAACAACCTGCAAAGCCACAACAACCTGAGCAACCTGATCAACCAAAACAACCTGGTCAACCAGGAGAACCAGGTCAGACAAGACAGCCAGGTCAGCCAAGAGAACCAGGTCAACCAGGTCAGCCAGGACAGCCACAACAACCAGAAGGTCCAAAGCAACCTGTACAACCAAAAAAACCAGAACAACCTAAACAACCAGGACAGCCAGGTAGTCCAAAACAACCTGCAAAGCCACAACAACCTGAGCAACCTAATCAACCAAAACAACCTGGTCAGCCAGGAGAACCAGGTCAGCCAGGACAGCCAGGTCAGTCAGGTCAGCCAGGTCAACCAGGTCAGCCAGGACAGCCACAACAACCGGAAGGTCCAAAGCACCCTGTGCAACCAAAAGAACCAGAACAACCTAAAGAACTAGGACAGCCAGATAGTCCAAAAAAACCTGCAAAGCCACAACAACCTGAGCAACCTAATCAACCAAAACAACCTGGTCAGCCAGGAGAACCAGGTCAGCCAGGACAGCCAGGTCAACCAGGTCAGCCAGGTCAGCCAGGACAACCAGGTCAACCAGGTCATCCAGGACAGCCACAACAACCAGAAGGTCCAAAGCAAGCTGTGCAACCAAAAGAACCAGAACAACCTAAACAACCAGCACAGCCAGGTAGTCCAAAACAACCTGCAAAGCCACAACAACCTGAGCAACCTAATCAACCAAAACAACCTGGTCAGCCAGGAGAACCACGTCAGCCAGGACAGCCAGGTCAGCCAGGGCAACCAGGTCAACCAGGTCAGGCAGGACAGCCAGGTGAAGCAGGACAACCAGGACATCCACAAGAACCAGAACAACCTGAGCAACAGGGTAAGTCACAACAGAAGTTTTTAACTTGAGCAGGGTATAAAAACTTTCACTAGTGCTTCGGAAACTTTTGGGAACATTTTAAGTTGCCCTGAAGTATGCAATGTTATATTTTCTCTAGATTTTTTGTTGGTGTTTAGGACAACAACAGCCGTAAATATACAGGTTTATGTGACATGACTTTCTTAAAAGAATCCGTTAATTACGTAAATACAGTGATAAAATACAGAATGACAGAATACTATACTATTTTGTCGTAAAAATAAAATGTCTATACATTGACGATACTTTTAAAAAATATATTATAATGGACTATTTGTAGATCACTTGTCCAAGCTGACAATTAAATACTTGAAATCTACAAATTAGCATTTATTAAATACGAAATAATGTACACGAGTGACGCGCAGTGATGCGCGCGTCACTCGTCACTCGACGGCGGGCCATGAGTCGCCTCCCACGCATCGTCCCCCCTGCCGCCTGATGACGTTGTTGAAGCTTTTAACACTAAATTTTACATAAAATTGCAGAAATTCTTAAAATTGCCTTTCGCATGTCTAGAATGTCTAGTCAACCCTTCCACAATCTGCAATTTTTGACGAATAAGATTTTCGTAGACAATAACTGGAACTGTTGAATCCCTTCCCAGTATTCATATTTGCTGCCATTAATGGGTAGGTGTTGGTAAACTATTCGTCCCTTCGTCAAGTATTGTTGATCGCCCTTCTTAATGTGCCGCGATTGGTGTCTACATCGGCTACACGATTGACTCCATCTGCTCCAGGATACGGCAACTGATGCGCGCTAGTCCAATTTCTTTCTAATCCAATTCTTTTTTGTATGTTTGTAGGTGTCGTTGTGGCTTATGACGCCAAAACAGGTAACCTGCTTTCAACTATGTTTGCTACACGGGTAGCTGGGGTCCACTGATGGTTATAGGATACTTTTTACCCGACCACGCTGAAGGTAAAAGAGGGGTTATGACTTTTCCTCCTCCACGAACGAAGTTGCAAGTAAATAGAATAAAATTATAAATTAAAGGCAGTGGCTATACAAGAAACGTGTTATTTTTCTTTCAGGTAGTCCAAAGCAACCTGAGAAGCCGGGCCGAACAGGCCAACCGGATCAACCAGGGCATTCAGGTAAACCAGGACAGCAACAACAACCTGGTGGTCCAAAAGAACCTGAACAACCAACACAACCGCAACAACCAACACAACCAGAGCAACCAAACCAACCTGAACAACCAACGCAACCAGGACAACAAGAGACACCAACACAATCCAAGCAACCAAAAAAACCAGAGGAACGGAAACAACCTGAACAACCAGAGCAACCTGAACAACCAGGTATAAGACCAGTTCCGTATTAACAAGAGATCCAACGCACTAATTGGCATTATTTCGATTATTGTAGTTATCGCCGTCTCTAAAAAGTGACTATTTGTGTATATATGTCTGTCTGTGGCGTAGTAGTATCTAGGAACCAAATTGCATTGCGTTTTTCTGGTTTATCGGTTCGTTGTCGAAGGCTTTACACTAGTTTACCGATTACTTATTATTATCAGGGGTCGGAAATTCGGATAGATATTAACCCAAACTTTGACAACTGCGTTGTGGTTCAGTTCTATGGAAGCGGATACAATTTTATGTTATTAAATAGAAGATGCCCGCAACTTCGTTAGCGGAGGGGAATAAAATCAGAACCCTCTTTTTTGCTTCAGGGTGATTGGATACAAAATATCCTCTAACCAGCTACTAACTAACTAGTTTGCCCAGCTACCCTTGTGCCAAAAATAGTTGAAATTCACTGACCTACAAATAGTTCTATAAAATAGTTTTTTTTAATCTTGAATGTACAGACATTCCATTATTACAACTTTATAAAAGTATAGTATAGATGATATATTCTGAGAATATGGTAGTGCAGATGGCATGATTTTTCAATAAAATTTAGTGTTGACTTTAATTTACATACACAAGACTATCTAATTAGGGAATCGAACCAGTATTGATTTTGATTTTTATAGCTGGGAATTACTATTTTTTTTTATTCTTACAAATAATACAGAACAGCGGGCTCAGATGATCAAAGCACTTCCGCGCTAATTAGAGGTAGCGTGAAGGTAGCAGTTCAAGACCTGGAATTTCTGTGCTGCATGGATTTTTTTCTTTGCAATCGCACTCTTCATTCATATTTATTTTGTTGATTTGTTATCATAACTTCCTTTTGCAAGTAAATGACACAATAAGCTTGTGTCCTAAAAAAATATAATTAGTCCATCAGTATCAGATAATATTGGACACGTATATTTTCTATTGTCAATTAAACAAAAAATGATGGAGATATAGCCTGTTATATTTTTTCGCACGGCGTGACGTCATGCGCCCCCATCCCAAACTTCGACGCGCTTTATCTTTGCCTTTTTTTCTTTGATTGACAAAAGATAAATATGTGTCCAATACCTTTTGATAATTTAACTGGCAGGCTAATTAGAATAATATTTATAATTACAAATATGAAGCTTAACAAATACTTCCAACGAAAATTGTTTTCAATATGATCGGACATACCGTTTTTAAGTTATTGCCAAAAAACTGCGCTTCTCAGCAAAAGGACGTAAGTGCCGGGGAGATAAGCTCTTTTGTTAGTGTTTTTTTTTCATATCGTATCTTTTTTCATCTGTAGTGCATTTTTTAAACGATTGCGGAACCCTTCATGGGCGGGTCTAACTCGCACTTGGCCGCTTTTTTTTTTCAGCATAGTTAAGTAATAATTATTCTATAACCATCTGTGGATACCCTACCTCTGTACCAGAAATAGTTGAAATCCGTTTAGCCATTTTGGCGTGATGAAGCCACGACGACAGATACAAATATACTAAAAAAGCGGCCAAGTGCGAGTCGGACTCGCCCATGAAGGTTTCCGCAACCAAATGCACTAAATACAAAATACAAAAAAATGCACTACAGATGAAAAAAAATACGATATGAAAAAAAACACTAGCAAAGGAGCATATCTCCCCGGCACTTACGTCTTTTTGCTGAGAAGCGCAATTTTTTGGTCATAACTTAAAAACGCTATGTCCGATCATGTTGAAAACAATTTTCGTTGGAAGTATTTATTAAGCTTTATATTTGTAAATTTAATCATGTTTTTCTAACATACCGTTTACAAAACAGAGGGGGGGGCGGGACACAATTTTTGCTACTTTCGGAGCGAATATTTCCGAAAATGTTCAAAATATTCAAATATCCGAAAGTATTCAAATCAAAAACTTTTATAGAAACCTCAAAGTGCTTTTAGAAGAACTGTTGAATGATCTTTTTCAGTATGAAAAAATCTTTTTCAGTTTTGGTTAGATGTATGGAGTGCCCGCCTAGAAATATATAAATTTTTTATTTAACTATCAAACTAAGTAGCGGTTTACACACGACACCTATGCTCCAAATTTCATCAATGTACATCTTATAGTTTTTGAGTAAAATGCCTGTGACATACGGACGGACAGACAGACAGACAGATATGACGAATCTATAAGGGTTCCGTTTTTGCCATTTTGGCTACGGAACCCTAAACACAGTGATCTTCAAATAGTCCGTACCTTTTTTTTAAATATCTTCAATGTAACATTTCATTTTTACTACTTTATAACAGTAGAGATGAGATACTAGAGAAAAAACCGGGCAAGTGCGAGTCGGACTTGCGCACCGATGGTTCCGTACAAAATATACGCTACAAATGGCCGTATCTATGAAAATCCAGTGTTAGCAGAGCTACTCCAAAGCAAAATGTACGCGGTGGTCAATCATTTTATATTGGTTACTAATATACAGACAGACATAAAAAAATTAGTTGTTCAGATTTATTTTTAACCGACTTTCAAAAAAAGAGGAGGTTATATGTTCGATAGTTTGTATTTTTTTATTTTTTTTTTATGTACATATAAGTATCTCTTTGCATATACACTGATTACAATACATTCATTTTGTCTTTTTCAAGGTGCTCCAAAGCAACCTGAGAAACCAGGTCAACCAGGGCAGCCAGGGCAGCCAGGACAACTAGATGACACTGATGTCGAAAATAAAAAGAAAATAGTAAAATCAGAGACTGATGAGGAGGAGAATGTCGAGACCGAGGAGGAAAGGGAGATCCACATCAAGAAGACTAAGAAGATGGAAGAAGATACAGAAGAAGAAGAGGATGATGACACTGATACCATAAACGAACAGCACAAACGTAAACATCACAAAGGACCAGGCCATCCAGGCAAGCCAACGCGACCAGGACAACCAGGACAGCCAGATCAGCCAGGTCAACCAAGAAAGGCAGGACGACCAGGACAACCAGGGCAACTAGGACAGCCAGGTCAACCAGGAAAGCCAGGGCAATCAGGACAGCCAGGTCAACCAGGAGAGCCAGGAAAACCAGGTCAACCAGGACAACCTGGAAAACCAGGTCAACCAGGACAACCAGGAGAGCCAGGAAAACCAGGTCAACCAGGACAGCCAGGAAAGCCAGGTCAACCAGAGAAACCTGAAGGTCCAAAGAAACCTGAGAAACCACAGACACCAGGTCAGCCGGGACACCCAGAGAAACCAGAAGATCCAAAGAAACCTGAAGAGCCACAGAAACCAGAACAACCTAATCAACCAGAGAAACCAAAACAACCTGATCAACCCAAACAGCCAGGTCAGCCAGGACAACCAGGAGAACCAGGCCAACCAGGACAGCCAGGTCAACCAGGACAACCAGGTCAACCAGGACAGCCAGGAAAACCAGGTCAACCAGGACAGCCAGGTCAACCAGGACAACCAGGAGAGCCAGGAAAACCAGGTCAACCAGGACAGCCAGGAAAGCCAGGTCAACCAGAGAAACCTGAAGGTCCAAGGAAACCTGAGAAACCACAGACACCAGGTCAGCCGGGACACCCAGAGAAACCAGAAGGTCCAAAGAAACCTGAGGAGCCGCAGAAACCAGAACAACCTAATCAACCAGGGAAACCAAAACAACCTGATCAACCCAAACAGCCAGGAGAGCCAGGACAAACAGGTCAACCAGGACAACCAGGTCAACCAGAAGAGCCAGGAAAACCAGGTCAACCAGGACAGCCAGGTCAACCAGGACAACCAGGAGAGCCAGGAAAACCGGGTCAACCAGGACAGCCAGGACAACCAGGAGAGCCAGGAAAACCGGGTCAACCAGGACAGCCAGATCAACCAGGACAACCAGGAGAGCCAGAAAAACCAGGTCAACCAAAACAGCCAGGAAAGCCAGGTCAACCAGAGAAACCAGAAGGTCCTAAGAAACCTGAGCAACCACAGAAACCAGGTCAGCCAGGACACCCAGAGAAACCAGAACAACCAAATCAACCAGAGAAACCAAAACAACCTGATCAACCCAAACAGCCAGGTCAGCCAGAACAACCAGGAGAACCAGCTCAACCAGGAAAGCCAGGACAACCAGGTCAACCAGGAGAGCCAGGAAAACCAGGTCAACCAGGACAACCAGGAGAGCCAGGTCAACCAGGACAACCAGGAGAGCCAGGAAAACCGGGTCAACCAGGACAGCCAGGTCAACCAGGACAACCAGGAGAGCCAGGAAAACCAGGTCAACCAGAGAAACCAGAAGGTCCAAAGAAACCTGAGGAGCCACAGAAACCAGAACAACCTAATCAACCAGAGAAACCAAAACAACCTGATCAACCCAAACAGCCAGGTCAGCCAGGACAACCAGGAGAGCCAGGAAAACCGGGTCAACCAGCACAGCCAGGACAACCAGGAGAGCCAGGAAAACCGGGTCAACCAGGACAGCCAGGTCAACCAGGACAGCCAGGTCAACCAGGACAACCAGGAGAGCCAGGAAAACCAGGTCAACCAGGACAGCCAGGAAAGCCAAGTCAACCAGAGAAACCAGAAGGTCCTAAGAAACCTGAGCAACCACAGACACCAGGTCAGCCAGGACACCCAGAGAAACCAGAAGGTCCAAAGAAACCTGAGGAGCCACAGAAACCAGAACAACCTAATCAACCAGAGAAACCAAAACAACCTGATCAACACAAACAGCCAGGTCAGCCACAACAACCAGGAGAACCAGCTCAACCAGAAGAGCCAGGACAACCAGGTCAACCTGGACAACCAGGAGAGCCAGGACAACCAGGTCAACCAGGAGAGCCAGGAAAACCAGGTCAACCAGGACAGCCAGGAAAACCAGGTCAACCAGGACAGCCAGGTCAACCAGGACAACCAGGAGAGCCAGGAAAACCAGGTCAACCAGAGAAACCAGAAGGTCCAAAGAAACCTGAGGAGCCACAGAAACCAGAACAACCTAATCAACCAGAGAAACCAAAACAACCTGATCAACCCAAACAGCCAGGACAACCAGGAGAGCCAGGAAAACCGGGTCAACCAGGACAGCCAGGACAACCAGGAGAGCCAGGAAAACCGGGTCAACCAGGACAGCCAGGTCAACCAGGACAGCCAGGTCAACCAGGACAACCAGGAGAGCCAGGAAAACCAGGTCAACCAGGACAGCCAGGAAAGCCAAGTCAACCAGAGAAACCAGAAGGTCCTAAGAAACCTGAGCAACCACAGACACCAGGTCAGCCAGGACACCCAGAGAAACCAGAAGGTCCAAAGAAACCTGAGGAGCCACAGAAACCAGAACAACCTAATCAACCAGAGAAACCAAAACAACCTGATCAACCCAAACAGCCAGGTCAGCCACAACAACCAGGAGAACCAGCTCAACCAGAAGAGCCAGGACAACCAGGTCAACCAGGTCAACCAGGACAGCCAGGAAAACCAGGTCAACCAGGACAGCCAGGTCAACCAGGACAACCAGGAGAGCCAGGAAAACCGGGTCAACCAGGACAGCCAGGTCAACCAGGACAACCAGGAGAGCCAGGAAAACCAGGTCAACCAGAGAAACCAGAAGGTCCAAAGAAACCTGAGGAGCCACAGAAACCAGAACAACCTAATCAACCAGAGAAACCAAAACAACCTGATCAACCCAAACAGCCTGGTCAGCCAGGACAACCAGGAGAACCAGGAAAACCGGGTCAACCAGGACAGCCAGGACAACCAGGAGAGCCAGGAAAACCGGGTCAACCAGGACAGCCAGGTCAACCAGGACAGCCAGGTCAACCAGGACAACCAGGAGAGCCAGGAAAACCAGGTCAACCAGGACAGCCAGGAAAGCCAAGTCAACCAGAGAAACCAGAAGGTCCTAAGAAACCTGAGCAACCACAGACACCAGGTCAGCCAGGACACCCAGAGAAACCAGAAGGTCCAAAGAAACCTGAGGAGCCACAGAAACCAGAACAACCTAATCAACCAGAGAAACCAAAACAACCTGATCAACCCAAACAGCCAGGTCAGCCACAACAACCAGGAGAACCAGCTCAACCAGAAGAGCCAGGACAACCAGGTCAACCTGGACAACCAGGAGAGCCAGGAAAACCAGGTCAACCAGGACAGCCAGGAAAACCAGGTCAACCAGGACAGCCAGGTCAACCAGGACAACCAGGAGAGCCAGGAAAACCGGGTCAACCAGGACAGCCAGGTCAACCAGGACAACCAGGAGAGCCAGGAAAACCAGGTCAACCAGAGAAACCAGAAAGTCCAAAGAAACCTGAGGAGCCACAGAAGCCAGAACAGCCTAAACAACCAGAGAAACCAAAACAACCTGATCAACCCAAACACCCAGGTCAGCCAGGACAACCAGGTCAACCAGGACAGCCAGGTCAACCAGGTCAACCAGGACAACCAGGAGAGCCAGGAAAACCAGGTCAACCAGGACAGCCAGGTCAACCAGGAAAGCCAGGTCAACCTGGTCAACCAGGACAACCAGGACAATCAGGAGAGCTGGACGAAACTGATGATACGAACATCAAGAAGAAGAAAAATACAAAATCAGAAATCGACACTGAAGAGAACGAAGAGATAGACGAGGAAACAAGCATTGTCAAGAAGAATAAAAAAGAACTGGACGTCCATGAGGAGTATGAGTGCGGCTCGGGCAAGCGGCCGCAGGCGCCCGGCACGCCCGCGCCGCGCGTCCCCGACGATGGCAGGAAGGGCGGCAAGCTGGCAGTCCAGAAGGGCACGAAAGGTATGGTAACCTTTTAAGGGGCTTACAGCTCTGAATGACCTTCGATCTAGCACTCCGCTTTTCTGTGTTGTAGTTATTATTATTTTTAGTAAGCGTTATGCGTCTTTCCTGTGGACACCCGAAAGTCAAGGGCTTTAAATACTAATTTTTCTTAGTGCCCTATTAGGTGATGTACAAATTGATTAATTCTCTAGATCTAAGCGATAAAAATATCAGTTATATGTAGGTACCCAAGCCCTTAACTATTGCGTTGTCCACAGGAAAGACGGCTAAATTCTAGAACCAGTATGACCCAGTTGTCTCATCATGTGTACAGCGACCGTCTTTACCAATATACTGTATCAATTTATCTATAAGAGTCACCGAAACCCAGATAAATGCCATTAAACTTTGCTATTTTTACGACGAAAAACCAGTTTTTGCCACTTTTCTCAAAAAATACACGCCTTTTAAAGAAAATGCTTGCGTAGCAAGTTAGGTCTTTTGCAGGCATAAGTTTTGAGTCTATCAAAGGTTTATGGCGATACTAGATACGCAATCTTTATTTTTATAGACCTCTGTAAAAATCCATTATTAATTATATAGAAATATATTCTAATTTTCGAATGCAAGAAAGTTTTAAATAGAAACAGAACTAAACCATAATTCCAAAAAACCATGAATAATCGTACATTTACGCTTGGAGCCCCTTAATTTGACTGCTATACCAATACTTAATACATTCTCAAAATGTATACAAACAGGCCAAGAGCATCTCGGACTAATACCAGAATAACTCAAAAACCTTATATCCAATCATGTTTACAGTAATTTTCATTGAAAGTATTTATTAAGGTTTACGCTGGAAAAACGCAATTTCGGCATGAAATTATTCGTTTATTAATAGAAATCAGGGCACATTTCTCACGTACGTTTTTGAAATCTCACGAAACATGTTGTTTTTGTGATAGCTTTTATCATAAATTCCCCCTCCCTTCTTTTTTCTAAACGGTATGTCCAAAAAATATAAAAAAAATGACAAAGATAAATACTTTCAACGAAAATTATTTTTAACATGACCAGATATACAGTTTTTGAGTTATTGCCAAAAAACTGCGCTTATTAGCAAAAGGACCTAAGGGGCGTGGAAATACGCTCTTTTGCTAATGTCTGTGTATAATCAAAAAATAAAGGCGACAGATTGACACCGACTCCAAAATAGCAATAATTGTATATATTATATTAGATTAAGCTTGTAAAAGGTTACGTGTAATAAATAAATACATATCAGGTACAATCTTACACAGATCGACCTAGTCTCAAACTAAGCAAAGCTTGTACTATGGGTACCAGGCGACGATATACATATTATATAAATAAATTATAATATTTTAATACATAGAAAACATCCAAGACCCAGGAACAAACATTCGTGCTCATCACACAAACACTTACTTGCCCTTGGATTCGAACCCGGGACCGCCGGCTTCGTACGTAGGCCGTTGTGCAGTGCAACCCACTGAGCCAAACGTGTCGTCATTATATTAAAGAAACTTTATTATACAGTTATTTTTTAACTTTTTTTGAAGTCAGTTAATTTTTTGTTAAACATTCATTTTATTCACACTTTTTATCGTAATCGGTAAACTTATGTATGCTTTTATGTTAAAAAGGTTCCGACAAATTAAGAACCTCATTTTCTTCACCTATATAACATTTTAGTATGTTTAACTAACCTACCTAGCGCGGACTTCGACGGTCTATTGTATGGCGGGTTTTTAGGGTCAATTTCAGAGCGTTTCAACCACATTTATTAGTGTCACCGCATTGATGATGCCTTCTATTACAGTTTCGAATGAGATACTATACCTCCCGTGTAGAGGCACTGTACCTCTACACAATATCTCAAATAGCCATTCGAATCTGCAATAGAAATCACCATTAATGCGGTGACACTAATGAGTGCGGTCGAAACGCTCTGAAATTGACCCTTTACGCGCTCCACGATCGCTCACGTCTCACTTCTCTGATACAACTTAATAATCTAATCAATCTTTTTTTTCAGAAATCCTTCACGCCTTGGAAACCAGTATGAACCTTAAAATCCTAATCTTGCCCAATGGTCCAAACAACAAGAACTGTTTCTGCACTTGCGACAACACGGCGACGCCGAAAATCATCCCAATATCTGCTCTGCCGCCACAGATAGCCGAAATCGCTGCCAAGAAAAACTAAACGTAACATTGACACGACAAGTCGACAAGACCGATAATGACTTCGTGTAGACGCACGTATTATCGTAGTAAAATTTAAATAATAAACGCTTTTTTCGCTCTTATGATTTTTACATTTAACGCGTCAACTTATATTGCGAAAAGACAAAATGGCGGTAAATAAATATTAATAAATAGAATAGTGTTTCTCTATTTTTTCATAAGTTTTTATGTACGCATTTATAAGCGTATACTGAATATCGTATGTAAATATGTTAAAATAAAGAATAAAAATTATGAGTTGCTTATTTAATTTACATGCAAGTTTTATTTCTATGACCTAGTTAAATTTTTTAGTCTTTCGTCTATTTAAGATAAGATAAGATATTTATTGCAACCAAGTTACAGACTTAAGTCTAGTTACACCAGTCTACCTCTTCTTGTATTATATCAGTAGCGGTGTCCGACAGTGGGTGGGCTAGTTAGTACAAGATTGCACCTACCAACCTCGAAGAAGGTCCCATCGGTAATTTCTCTACGTACCGATTCGTTGCGAACACACACTCCAGCAATATACCTATGCATATATTTTAATCCGTCGGCTGACTCAATAAAATAATTGTTGGCAGTGTGTGAGGAGTATGCTAATCGGCATGGTCTTAGGTACAATACGTCAAAGAGTGAGCTGGTTATTTTGAAAGCACAAAAATACAACCCGACCACTGTACCTACGATCTACGATTTTGCTGTGCGGCGTACCTCTTAAAAGGGTTGAGACTTTGTAGTACTTAGGACATGTTGTCACGAGGACTTGAACGATGACATGGACCTAGAAAGGGAGAGGAGAGCTTTGGCAGTGAGAGGCAACATGTTTGCCCGCAGATTTGCGCGTTGTCATAAACACGTAAAAATTGACGCTGTTTAGACCCTACTGCCAAACATTTTACGCGCGCAGTCTGTGGGTAAGATTTACGCAGTGAGCCTATTGTTGGGGCTGCTGAAGTACTGTAGTGAGTCCGGAATGTTTGCTGAGACCCTTACAGATGACTTGTTTGTTATTAGACATTGTACTTATTTAAGTGAGCTTTACTCTGGCTGTTTCTCAAGCCTACGAACTATCGAATACCCCGCTAAACTAACAGGTGGCGCTAAAATAAATACCTTTTTTTTTTATACCTTATGATATCATAACATTTATTTGGCAAAATGCTTCCACCACCAAGCCACCGAGGACCAGTAGCCGGTTTAGATAGAAATACTACTCCTCATGGAGTGTGGACAGGCAAGAAACCAAACCTCAGCTACCTACGAGTGTTTGGAAGTCCAGTTATGGTCCATATGCCAAAAGAACAGCGCAAGAAGTGGGATAAAAAGGCTCCGAAGATGTACCTAGTTGGATACTCGGAGAATACCAAGGGTTATCGTTTGTACAATCCAGGGAGTCGAGAAATAAAAATAGCCAGAGATGTTGTTATCATGGAAAATATTTATAGTGATAACTGTACAGCACGGATAATGCTAGAAGAGAAACAACCACTTCAGATGATGCCAAAGAGAGAATTGGTACTTGACCAGTCTAGCAGTCTAGATGAGACCTGGAACACAAATAAGGAAAATGATGAGACATATTTCCCAAGCGAATCCATGAATGATTCCGAGGAAGTTAGTGCATCAACTTTTGAAGATGTTTGTGGACCACCAAGTGAAAAGTCGGAAGATTTACAGGACACTTCTGAGAAAAGAATTCGTCGGAAGCCAGAATATTATGGTATGAGCAACATGTGTGTAGAAGATATGACAAGTGAGCCAATGACGGTTAGTGAAGCTAAAAATGGTCCTGAAAAAGAGCATTGGGAAAGAGCAATGAAGGAAGAATTGCAGTCTTTCAGTGACAATGAGACATGGGAGTTAGTGGACAGACCTAGTCCGGGTACAGTGGTAAAAAATAAGTGGGTATTTAAAAAGAAATATAACAGTGATGGTGAAGTGCGCTATAGAGCGAGGCTTGTGGCAAACCTTTTGACGGTTGGTGACTACTTCTCGTTGTGTCCACAAGGTTTTTTGACCTATTCGTGTTCTGACCACTTCTGGATTTGAC
Organism: Hedya salicella; assembly: GCA_905404275.2. NCBI lineage: Eukaryota > Metazoa > Arthropoda > Insecta > Lepidoptera > Tortricidae > Hedya > Hedya salicella. The sequence goes on from FR990120.1 coordinate 8,148,443, forward strand.
CACTTCTAGATTTTGACCACTTCTGGATTTGACCACTTCTGGATTGGACCAGTTCTAGATTTTGACCACTTCTGGATTTGACCACTTCTGGATTGGGCCAGTTCTAGATTTTGACCACTTCTGGATTTGACCACTTCTGGATTTGACCACTTCTAGATTTGACCACTTCTGCATTTGGCAGAACAGGTTAGACTAGTTTTGACCAGCCTTTAATAAGCAAATAAAGAAAACGACTGCGTTAACCTTCCGACTTTTAAAACAAACCAAAAACTTTCCCTCCGACATTAATACATGTTTGTAAAAAACTCGTCGAATCTAGGAATCGCAGGATATTGTGTTTTTGAAAGTAATTACTAACAAAAACTTTATATATTTTTGAAGTTCATAGAACTAAAATAACAGTTTAATTTATCTGAACACACTATCTACTCTCTGAACACTAGTCGCATACAATAATTAAAAAAATGACACCACTCAATACCTTTCTAAATGCGGTTTGATAATACCTATGTATTGATACTTCTTTGAAGTGGAGGTATTGGCCACTTATGAAAAGTTATATTTATCTATGATTTATTGATCAGATTGATGTTTGTCATTCGTAATTGAATAGTTGTATTTTCCTTAAAATTCTCAAAAATAGTGATTTAAATTGATTATGAATTCGTTGATTTTTCAATTTACAAGAAATAAAAGAGGCAAAGAAACATTATTACAGGATAAGTACAGATATAATTTGAGTGCGTGTAACAAAAACGGAACTAGCCGATGGAGGTGTGTTCGGAGAGATGTTTGTAGTTCAACTAGTAACGATCATGTGTTCGACATTACTTTTTTTTCATATAATCATATTTTTCCACCCCTTATTAATCTCATAAAACAGATTTGAACATCAACCTATAGTTACTAGATAAAAATACCTAATTCTTATAGGTATACTACCTAAACTACAAAAGTAAACAAATCGTTAAATTATAAGTGCCTACATACCTATTCTTGCGTTCCCTTGTGGAGCTATTTCAGTTGAGGAACAAGTGTGAAAGTATTATATGAAGCAGATGTGACATTTGAGAAAGAAGAGTAATTCGTGGAGGCATTTTTAGTATAAATGGGGAACATTTGAGGAGCTGGGATCACTTTTTACTTGATCGTCGAACGAGTAACATAGTCTCTGGCATTTTGAGGTTGTAAACAATTATAAGGGGAATTTCTGTCGGATTTATGTTTAAATAATAAATTAATTTTGTTGGGGATTTTTGTGTTTTAAGCTAGAAAGCAAATTTTATGCCAGAATGATGTTTTGGTACATGGTTATCAAATAAAATGTCCTTAACTGTAACAGTGATAAACTAGGGCATTTTAGACTCGCAGTAATTTATCCAGATTAGGCAGTCTGGACACTAGCCAATTATAAGTGCAGTGATTTGCCTACAAGATTCATTGATCTGGTCGGAGGAAGAGGGGACCTTCGAAGGACATGCGGGATTTCCACACCCTTGGATACCCGTTAAATTTATGTATATATAACCATAATACTACACGGATAGGGCCAATGTCTTACTTGAACGCACCTTTGGAGTTTCATTATCCGCGTCAGGGGGAGACAATTACACGAGTATTAGACATAAATATCGACTTACTCATCGAACGCATTTAGAAGCTTAATTAGGGTCCCATACACCACTTTACACGATTAAATGTAAATGTGAGGAATTTCCTCCAGAATTGCTCACAGCAGAATAGGCTATTTTCGGGGTAGAGATAGGCACACACATTACTTATTTGGGAATATGAGTATTCGGCCAATCTTCATTTAATAAGCATAATACTTTATTCAACTATAAATCCATCAAATACCATTTATCTAATTGAAATATTCATAGCGTTCAACTCAAAACCATTGAGTATTCTTTATTATAATATTATAGATATCTGTAGCCTCTGTTAAAAGGTATTCTTTGATTGAATGATCCCAAACCAGAATCTTTGGTAGTTTAACACATCAAAATCAAAATTAAAAGTAGGAGATTAAATTTTGTATTATTATCAAAATATTTAGACTTATATAAATATAAATGTACCTGATAGACAGAATCTTATATTTTTTTAGTCGAATAATATAAGATTGGAAAATAAAAAATTTGTTAGAAAAATACGCTGTTCAAAGACGTCACTCACAGAATTAGTAGATTTTGGAAGTTTTCATTTTTCAGCAAAGAAAGTCATGATTGCTTTGAGTCAACATGCTTTTTTGTGAATGAATGTATTTTTGAGATAAAGTGCGATTCGATGAAGGAATCTGTTTTGAAAATAGTGTGATTATTTGTCTAAAAAAGGACAAGTAATTTATTCCATTGATGTTGTGGATCAGATTGATGTTTTGCTAAGAATGGCCGAGATATTAATCGCTGAACACAGAGTTTGGTGAATCTCGATAACATCTTGTTTGATTGACATTCATACGGAAATAATATACAAAGAGTTTTGGAGATTCCTTGTCGAAGCGTACTGAGGAAAGGAACAAGTAATCAGTGCACATGTGTTCATGAGAAGGAGTGACATTTATTTATCGTCTACGATTGGCGTATGTTTCTCAAATATGAAAGGATAAGTAGTTTTCAGGGTTTGTGAAGGAATAAAAGTGGTCACTTAATCCATAAATAAGAGAGGAATGTCGTGATTAGAAATACAAATTTGTGTTATATTGATTAATGTTTTGTAGTGCAATTTGGTAATAGAACCTGTGTTGCAATAAAGATGAGGTTAGTCTAAATAAATGGACGAAATCTCAATTTATAAATGTATTATTGAACATCCCTAACATTTTGCTAAGAATGGCCTAAGATCTATCTTCTAGAAGAGAACTAGATGGGATCTTTGAACGGTGTCTGGTGTGATCGATAATCATGGTTAAATAGAGTGACTACCAAGGGTCTCCTTGTCAAAGAGTACAGTGAAATAATAAGAACGTGTTTTAACATCAATTATATGAGAAACATAATAATTTTGCAAATAAGAATATATAGTTTATTGAAGTATTTATCAGAACTCAAATCGTTCACTCTATCCTTTATACAAGAAGGATTTATATTGATAATCGAAGGAAATCAATATTAGCATACCCGTGAGAAGTGTGTATGTCTACAGACCAGTAAAAATATAGTTATATGATTATAGAACATAGCAGTGAACATATAATTCAATTACCCATTTAAGGAAATAATAACATTTATCGTCTATGTATGGCATATGATTTCAGATATGAAATAATAAGTTTTCTAGGTTTATAAAAGAGTAGAAGAGTTCACTTAATCCATGAATGAGGATTTGAGTTGATTTTAACGTAGATAACATTTTCATTCAAAATATCAAAGAAATTGAGAAAATGGCGAATTCAAGAAACAATTCTTGAAAACAGGTGCCTTAAAACCTGTAAAAAGATCTGACTTGTTGTTCATTCGGTATCCGGGGAATATGACTTTTTTATGGCTTGTAAAATTAAGAATTAACATAGAAATCGAATCCAGGAAAGGATTTTAAACAATATTTTGATTCCAAGTATGGAAATCTCTTGTATCCGATAGACATAAAGGAAGCCTATTCTGTATACGAACGCCCATGCCGGTAGCCGCCATTAGCTTTCAACAAAGTTATACTGTTGGGGAAAATAAGGAGATGATTCTAGCGGTTCAATATTATCTCATATATTAAAATTTAGTTTACAATTCTTTCTAATAATCATTTCATACAGAAATCCATCTATAATGGCATAGAGAATGCTCATAGAAGTTATCCTATCATAACTAGAGCTTAAGTTCAACAAAGTATGAGTATCGAGCCAGCGCAGTTAATATTTTGAATCTGTACCGAACTCCAAAAATTGTATTCGAACTGACTACTTCTAATTATCTCTTGATATTTCATAATGAATCATATATGTTAGTGTTCTAGTTTCCACACCAGTTTGACATTTCAGGATAAAGGAAAGTAATTTTGCTAATTAAATTCTTCCATCATCTCCTTATAAGTCTTAAAAGTGTTACTTTTTTAAACCAGATCTTTTTAGGGTTGATACTCCTTATTGTTGACTTTCTCATTGATTGACGGGAGCTCTTTACTATTACTGCTGAATGAATTCTCTAATCAATGGATAAGAAGACTAGTTATACAAAATTTGCATAAATAATAATAGGACAGAGTAGTTAGATCTCAAAATTCATATAAATAATTGTAACTGTCAGATATATTATAATTTAACGACAAAGTATGCAATTGAAAGAGTATGTTTTAGGACAGGAAAGTAGGATAAAGATAAGTCAGGATATAAGAGTAGTATTTATTAACATCAGTAAAAGATAGGTTTATTTTAATTGGATCTTCCATAAAAGAACTTCAGGTTACTATGCAACGTAGAGTCCTACTAAACTAGACGAATCACAACGGGTTTGCCGATCACATTTCTGGCCAATATTATTATAATAGCGTGATTCAAATTCAAATGCACATTATTAAAGTAGAAAACAGTACAAGATAGTTGGTGTAGTAATAAGATTTAGACTGTGTTCATGTAGGTGTATTCTGTTAGGTGTATTCGAGGTAGTGTAGTGGAGTGTGGTATTAGGAGTCTCATTAGGCATTACAGTTGCAGATTGCAGCACACAGGATTAATAGGGCACATTAGAAGTTACATTTGGTTTCGAGACCAATTAGCTTCATTAGGATCTCATTAGGGCATTACATTTGGTCCCATGGCCATTGCTTAGGTAAATTACAATTGTTTAATGCACTGTTTTTTAGGTTCATTACATTTGGGTCCGTGACCAAGGATCTTCGTTAAGTTTATTACAAACTGTAACATTAAGCAAAGAGAAAACCATGATACTTAAAAAGACGACGCATACATGCTCGCCAAGAAAGATTGATAACGAGGTGTTATGTATAATGTGTAAAAATGACAAATTCATAACGTACAATTTTAATTTCATCAGAGATACGAATTTATACAATAATAATAGAAAATGACAATAGAATATAAATTGATATGTTTAATAATGTCAAGTAAATGTAAATTCATTTGATCATTTAAACATGTTTAACATAAGGCTTAGAGTAGGTAACAATAATTATTGATTATATTACAAAGTGTAACACACCAATAGGTCCTATATGCATGTATAGCGACAATCAGAGTTCAATTAAATTGTCTGCCAATTCATTGTTTCATAGACGTACGAAACATATTGATATTCGTCATCATTTTGTAAGAGAATGTGTAGCGGATAAGTGAAAGTTGTGTATGTATCAACTTCTGATATGCCAGCGGACATACTTACAAAAAGCCTTGGTACTAATAAGCATTATAGGTTCCTGAAAGCGTTAGGCATCTCGGAAGTATAATTATTTTTATTACTCTCTACTTAAATAAATATGAATGTACATTATTTTGTTAAGGGAGGATGTCAGATATGGAATTAACAAAATAAATGTCTATGACTACAGTCTATGTATAACTAGTAGCGCCATCTAGTATGGAACTAATATATTTGTTACTTATGAAATAAAGTCAGTTGCTGTCGAGTCACCATATTGCGTTTTATTACAAATTTCCAAGTAATATTGAATCGACACCCATTTTGTGAATTCACTATCAAGGATCCCAAAAAAAAATACTTTCTCTCGTATTTAAAAAAAAAGAAATGGAATTATCCATTTCCGTAGTGTGCTGTTAGCCTCAACCCCACGCTAAAATACATGAAAAGATTGGTTGTCTGTAAAGTCGGTTAACGGACGATAATTTTACGTGATAACGTGAAAGAGAAGCCGATCGCTTGGCCGATCGTGCTTCTATCGCTTGTTCCGCGCTCTCGCTTACACACGGAACGTGACAATGAATCATGCTTTTTCGTGCGCGCAGCCGGCGTTCATCGATTTATAAGACGTTATGACGTCAAAATTGTTCGGTAATGACACTCGTTGTCATCTCCATTAGTTAAAATGCTCTAAGGCATCGTACTATTGTTGGGCACTGTCATATCAATGTGCTCAACCACTGGATTTAATGGGTTCTTTACTGGTATAACTAGGGTTGCCAACTGTACTATAATATAATTATAGTATTGTACCATATTTTGACTCGTGTGTACTATATACTGTTGAAGAAATATATAGTACGCAAAAATACTATATCTCGGTCAGTCTTTACGCATATCAACTAGATTTGGGTTGGGGCTTGAAGGCCTTACTTGCATTTAGCCTTGGCATTCAAAACGTCTCAGTAGTACACTGACTAAGTATGCAAAATGACTTGTTTATCTAATGGCATGATTACAAAATTATCTAAGTTTTAGGAAGAGTTACTTAGCAAAACGTGTAGGTCGTGAAATGCACAAGTAAGCAGAATGTCTAAATTGTATGAGAATGAACATGTCTGACTGTTCAATGACATAAGACATTAAGTCGTTTTACAGCCCAGTCATTCAGCCCGCCAAGGGGCTGTTCCTAAATTACGTCATCTATTTTTGTCGGTCCATAATTCGAACGACCCCCCCCCCCCCTCCCACCAAATAAAATTACGTCATTTCCAAAAAATGCGTTTTTAGCAACAGATGCACTTTTTAAAGATGTGAATAATGATGTCATCTTCGGAATGAGCCTCCCCCCTCCTTCGTCATGCTACCATCATCCGATGTCCAGACCCCCCCAAATTTGAGATGACGTAATTTATGAATAGCCCCCAAGGCAAGGCAAGTAAGGCCTTCAGGATCCAACCCCTAGATTTTATGCACCAAATAACAGGCCGAATGTTAGTAAGAATTAAATATTGTGCATTATGTTTAACGTATCAATTTTCACTCTTAAGTATTTTGTACTATTTTATTTTCAGAGTACTATATTTTTTGTACCTCGGGCTGGGAAATACTATATTTGCTTAAGTAATTTTTGGGAAACCTAGGTATAACTCACCTAGCCGTTTATGAAAGAAAAGTATATATATTCAATTATAAAATTATTTATTTCATTTATTAAAATTTCATTGTAAAACGATCGCCTCAGCACTTAATATAGGATTCGTCTAACTGGTTAACACTAGCCACGGCGCGGACAGCTCGCAGCTCCCAGGCATAACTGCGGACAAACATACATGCAGATTATTATTTCATATACACTTAACCACACACAATTTATCTGCTTTGCCTCAAGGTTTACTGGTAGAGAATGCCCTAATGCATTGAGTTCGCCTTTTGTACGATATTTTTTTCTTTTGTGCAATAAACGTAGATGTCCCCTTCAAGAGTTTTTAGATTATAAGTAGTTGTACGTGCCTAGTGCCTGTACTCCTTAATTTTTCATGCCATGTACGGTGGATTTTAGTGATACGAATATATTTTTTAAGATCTTAATTGTACCTAAAATTATGTGAAATTAATTATTTTTATTTGTATAAATAACATAACAAGTTGAGTCACAATGAAACAACCGTTTCCTAACAAAAAGAAGTATATTCTCCAAAACCGAGGATTAAAACAATTAAATGAGCAAAAACTAAGCGAGATCACCAAAGTTAACATCATATCTCTCCGTAGTCATTCACCCGTTGTCCCATTCCGTCACTCGTTCATTCCATACATCATATTCACTCTTACATTCAATCATGTCAATCCGTCACCAACACTCAATCCTACATAAATATTAAATAAATAAAGCTTTTCGACGCTACGGAGTGCCAAAGGGTCATATAGAATTTTTATTATGAATTATGCGTGTTTCAGTGCCCGTATAAGTGCACGTATAGTCTTACTTTTAATAAATTCAACTCGAAAATTAACATTTCAATTTCAATATTTTAATGAACATTATTTATCATATTACATTACACGGTGACATACTCATAAACTAAACTAACACTAACTAATTTGGCTCAGGGACCCAAAGAGGGTCTTGGCCTCCGAAACGAGAGCACGCCATCTGTCCCGATCATGCGCAACTTCTTGCCAGTTACTGACTTGAACATGTCGCAGGTCCACCTGCACGCTGTCCTCCCAGCGGTACCTGGGACGCCCAACCGGGCGGCGACCAGTTGGTCGTCCCACGTACGCTCTCTTGGCAGCACGATCCTCTCCCATTCGGAGTGGGTGACCAAACCAGCGAAGTCTGTGTGATTTTGTTACACCGATGATGTTGGGTTCGGCCACCAGCTCCTGGATCTCTAGAATCGTGCGGATCCTCCATGTGCCGTCGTCTCTCTTGATACGCATACATTCGTAATTTTGATTACTTATTTCAATTTAAGGCTTTATTCTATTAGACATGTTGTGACCAATTGTAATTTAATTATTTAGAATTAAGATATAAATATTGTACGCCTCTCTGAGGCATGACATGATGATTCTGTATTTTTTTTAAAGTTCTGTATAATTCATGACCATACAATAAATATTATTTGAATTTGAAAAATTAAAATATATTGGACACGTATTTTTTGTTTTTTTTAATTAATCAAAAAATACTGAGATAAATCACAACAAACTTTAGGATTTGGGGCTCGTGACGTCACTACTAGGTATAATCTGTATCATACGGTGACGTCATGCGACATTTTTACTCAATGTATCTCCGTTATTATGATTACGTAAAAAAAGAAAAAAAAAATACGTGTCTAATATATATGTATATTTAAATATAATATATATACATTTCTTTCTTTCTAGACGGTGCCCGCAACTTCGTTCGCAGAGGAGTAAAAGTCATAATCTCTCATTTTTCTTCAGCATAGTCAGATAGAAAGTATCCTATAACCATCTGTAGATACCCGCTACCCGTACCAAAAATAGTTGTAATCCGTTTAGCCGATTTGGCGTGATGAAGCCACTACGATACATACTAACATACACAAAATCCAAAAATATATATTTTTCAATTCATTCATTTTTACAACTTTATAAAAGTATACATTGATTTCTTACGCAAATCTTGATTATTTACCATCAAGATCTTCGTGATTTTTAAAGCGAGTTTCTTCATTTAGAAATTATATTCTTATAAATATAAAGATTTAAAATAATGTAAAAATTTCAAGACTCCTACTGGATTTAAACCAGTGACTGGGCTCTGTAGCTCAAGTGGCAGAGCGTGCGCCCCGGCAAGGCACAAGGCACTGGTTCAAATCCGGTCGGAGTCTTGAAATTTTTTCATTATTTTAAAAGTTTGTATTTATAAGAAAACCGGCCAAGTGCGAGTTGGACTCGCGCACCGAGGGTTCCGTACAAAACTTCCTCCTAACCTTCTGACCGGTTTAGTTAAGTTTGCACCTGGTATCTATTGCGTTGCATACAAATGAGGTGCAAACTTAACACAACCGAATTATTCAACTAATTTTTGTATATTAAAAAATATATTTATTTTACTCTGTTTTTAGTATTTGTGGTTATAGCGATAGCGGCAACAGAAATACATCATCTGTGAAAATTTCAACATTCTATCACGGTTCATGACAGGTGACAGACAGACAGCGGAGTCTTAGACTTGGCCTGGACTTGGAATCCTAAAAATAGTATAGACTAAAAGGCGCCCCCGCAACTTCGTTCGCGGAGGAGAAAAAGTCATAACCCCTCTTTTTTTCTTAAGCATAGTTTGGTAAAAAGTATCCTATAACCATCTGGAGATACCCAGCTACCCGTGTACCAAAAATAGAGTTGAAATCCGTTTAGCCGATTTAGCGTGATGAAGCCACGACACATACAAACATTCTATTGTTACAAGTTTATATGTACTAGCGGCCGCCCGCGACTTCGTCCGCCTTAGATTCGTTTATCGCGGATAAAAGGTATTTTTCCGGGATAAAAAGTAGCTTATGTCTTTCCCCGAAACTCGATATTTTAAATGAAATGAAATGAAATTTATTCACAGGAATATATGGTACATAAAGTCTTACAAAATAGTATCATGGTTCCTTGTATATTCTACCGTTAGGCATGTGACAACTTGGTTTAACTGGGTATAGAATTATTGCGTGGTATAATTCTAATTTTACTAATTTAAATGTGAAGCATATTACCAAATTTCAAGTACCTAGCGTAAAAAAATATTTACAGTCCATACAAGTTTTCATCCCCATTTTCGTCCCTAAAAGGGATGAAATTTGACATACATTATAGCCTATGTCCTATTCTGATATATAAGGTACATAACTGGAGAGTTTCATAAAAATTCGTCCAGTAGTTTTTGAGATTATGTGGAACGTACAGACATACTTTCACGTTTATAATATAGTAATCTATACTATTATAAACTTGTAAAAATGAAATGTCTGTACATTGAAGATATTTTCAATAAATTGATTGTTATGGACTACTAGCTTCTGCCCGCGACTTCGAGCGCCCTAAATTCGTTTATCGCGGATAAGGGCATTTTTCAGGGATAAAAAGTAGCCTATGTCTTTCCCCGGGACTCAAACCATCTTCATACCAAATTTCATCCAAATCGGTTCAGCGGTTTAAGCGTGAAGATGTAACAGACAGACAGACAGACAAACTTTCGCATTTATAATATTAGTATGGATTTGGAGGTCATTAAAACGAAAAATATTTTTTTTGGATTTTATGTATGTTTGCATGTGCCGTTATGGCTTCACGCAAAATCGGCTAAACGGATTTCAACTATTTTTGATACATAGCTGATAGCTGGGTATCTCCAGATGGTTATAGGATACTTTTTACCCGACTACGCTGAAAAAAAAACGACGGGTTATGACTTTTTCTCCTCCGCGAACGAAGTTGCGGGCATCTCCTAGTAAAGTAATAAGAGAATAGATGTTTCAACCCACCTCTCACTCATTTCCGGACACATCCAAATTAACATTAACATAACTGGCCCCCATGTTCTCGCGGTGCCGCGGGGACACCACATGCTTCTTAGCGTTATCTGCGTCCTCCACATCCGCGTCACACACCCCGCACCGCAGCCTCCCGAACTCGTAGTACGCGTACTTGTTGCGCGCCAACATGTTGATGTTGTGCTTCAACTCCAGGTAAAAGCGGAACACGTTCTCCGTAGTAGGCTTCTCTGGGAAGTGCTCCGCGAAAACTAAATGCATGAGCAAAGAACGAATGGAATTGAAGACGCCTTTACACGCGACGCAGTTGAAGGTGGCTCCTTCGCTGTTCAGGATGTAGTTCCCTCGCATGTACACGCTGATTATGTCGCCTTTGTTGGCTTTGGTGAGCGCTTCCACTAAAGCGTTCTGATGCTGAACGCTGGAGAGGATGTGGGTGATAGCTTCACTCAAGTCCGGGAAGGTCGCGTCGCAATAATCGCATTTGATTTCCCCAGCAGTAATGATCTTGTGGTGGGTTAAGAGTTCCTGACCTATATTCTGCTCGTAGAGGGCCGAGCGGATCAGCTTGGCGATCGTCTCGACGTGCAGGGTGCTTTCGAAATGCTCCACGATAGCGGCGAAGGAGGGCAGCGCGACGAACGTGGGGCATAGAGCACAGACGTAGTAGTTGCCGAAGCTGGCGTAATACTCGGAGGGTCTACACTGGTTCCTGTACAGCAACTGCAGTTTATGAGGCGCCGCGTTCCTCAGATGCTTCTTCTGGCGGATATGGTTGAACAGCACCTGCCTCGGCCCCTTCAGAGTCATATCGCAGCAGGAGCAGTAGTTCGCGATCTTCCCGGAAGGCTTGATGAAGTTCTCTATGACGACGTGGTCCCGATTGTTTAGAGGCTTGCCGATGCTGGCGAGGAACTTGGCCCAGTCGAGGCTCTTCGGGCCCCACTCGTCCGGAATCGCCCCATCTGGGTTGTTGGCCTTCATTTTCCGGAATATCTTATCCGACAACTTCCCGAGATGGTTCTCATCTAGGATATGTAAAACGGATGCTTCAATGGAATCTATGGAAGTCTTGCAAAGCCCGCAGCTCAGCCCGTTCGCGTCTTCGCTGATGCTGTGGCTGAATAGGAACTTTTGGTTCATCTCCTTTATATTCTCTATGTTTCTGCTATCTATGGAAGACGGTATGTGCTTGTCGGCTTGGAGGATGGAAGCTAGGTTGTGTACGTGCGTTTCGCTGAACACATGATTCAACACGGAATCGTAACGGAATCTTAGCGTGTAATACTCGCACGCCATACAGAAGAATGCGCGTTTTCCCGTCCGATCGTCGACCAAAGACAAGAGCTTGTGGTTGTAGAGCAGCTTGACGATGTAGTTCTCGATGGGCCCGTAGTAGCGATACTTCTTCACTTGATTCTTGTTTGGCTTCTCGGGAGCCTCGCTGTCCTCGTTCTCGAAGTTTTTGTTCGCGTCCGCTGAGAAATGTTGATTCACATTGTCTTTGATGCTCATGATGATCGGGGCTACGGAGCTGGTGAGCGCCGAGAAGTCTACCTTGTCTTGGCAGAGCTTGTCGTACGCCACGTGGTAGAACTTAACAGCGGCGTCGATACTGGCCTCCGAATTATCGGGGAGGTGCCTTATAAGCGACGCCTCGAGTTTGCTCGAGAACATTCTATCCAACTTCTCGCTCGGCTTGTTCATGATCTGCATCAGATGCGCAGCGATGTCGAGAGACTGCGCCGGGGTCTCGCCACACTCCATAGCGGAGAGTCGTCGAGACATGTTCGGCAGGATGATAGGCTCCGCCACGTCGATGCTCTCCCGCTTTAACTTGGGCTTCGGCAAGTGCACCTCCAAGTTGAAATGCTTCTGAAGCGACTCCATCAGAGGCTCCTCGTCATTCAGCTCGATCTCCACGTTGCAGTCGGTGCAGATGTGCACCTGCTTAGCGTTATCATCGGTCAACAGCTCAGCCTTGAGCAACTCAGGTACCTCACTCACTGGAAGACTGTTGAAGCGTTGTCGTTGAAGACTACTCTTCTTTTCAGTCGTAAAAATATATTCTACTTCAACTCCCTCGCGTTTCTGAACGAATACCCTGCGGTGGAATTCGTTCAAGTTTTTCAAATAGTTCAAGACGACGGGATTCCCCTGAGTCAACGGGTGGAAAATTACGTTGCGCAGGTGGATCGCCAGGCGTTTGACGTCCGTCAGTTTTCGGAATGAGAGGACGTCGATTTCCGCCATCATCTTAGTGACATCCTCGATGGATCTCTCGGTAGCCATGTCGGCTTAAAGTTTATAAAACAATAACTGTACAATGATAGACTTTCTTGGAAATATCGGCCAAGATATTAGTCGTTTAGCTAAAGAGCTAATATGTGGAGCTTGTAGCTTGTTGCCCGTACGTTGAGAGGTTGTGCGCTGAATTTAAAGTCTGAAGAGATTCGTCTAATTTGGATTTTAAAAAAGCTGGGTTCTGTGGACTATCACCGCATTTCAGGACCTGGAACGAGGGAGAACGACGGGTTAGCAAAATATATCCTCTTACTACTTCAACGTTAGAAAAGTGTAGACATTTTGATTCAAATAACTGATTTACTTTGTTAGAGTTCATTTCAACTGCTCATTAGATAGCTCTAAATCAGTTATCGTAAAATTGCATTGTCAGCAAACTTTAGTGGGTAGATCAATTTTTTTTTATTGTTACTCTGTCCCGTAACTCAGAAGAGAATAGTGACAAAGTTGCTTATAAAAATGCATATATTGTAGGCTATTAACATACGTGACGAGATTGGCTTTTGAAAAATTTACCTGCCTTGGCTAGAAAATAATGTTATTGTTGCCTTTATATCATTCAAAATCGTAGCTTTAAAGAGTGACTCAGGAGACGTTACTATGGCAAGGAGGCATAGACAAGAGTTGATCGACCCACGTGTGCCAAATTTAACATCAATCGGAATCCGGGAAGTGGATCAAACTTAACTTGCAAGATTTGATACGAACATACATTCAAACATTTCAAGTTAATTAACAGCTTGTAAAAAAATCATGACGTCACTGCGTTTACCGTGTGGCAGCGTATTTTGAGCAGCGGTGTGGTCAAAGCTGACACGTTACCAGTAATAATAGGGATGACTACTAAATTTTAATATTTAGTCCTTATTGTAAATATCAAACAAGAAACTACAGAAAAGCAGTTCAATAGACGGTTGACGGAATTCCTCATAAAAAAAAATGACACTTTGAATAAAATAAATATAAAAAAACAAGTCGTACTGCATGCATAAATCGATCATTCCTATTACTATGCATATCTCAAATATTATAATTATAATTTATATGTTTTCCTAATTTAATCTTATTTAATTTAATCTGATATATAATTAATTGTGATCATTTTTATGCATGAGAGAACATTTATGTTCTAATCTCTCATCTTCTATTGAAATTATAACTAAGTACTGTATGTTGATACGCCCTATCAGGGCCCATGAGAAACTGTATTAAATTAAGATCGTATGTACCATGGATGCAATCACTTAATAAATAAATAAATAACTATAGATAATTCAAAAAGTAAAAAACCCCCGACAAAAAGAACACAACAACAAAATTTGGAGTTCCTAGCGTCAATATTGGCTGAGATCCGGTCACTTGTTCCACTAAAAGCTGAATATCTTGGAGACGAGTGCTCCGATTTTCATCAAACAAAGCTAAGAACACTCGGGATAAAATTATTAAACTAAAAAAACCGCACTCAAATCGGTCCATCCGTATGGGCGCTATGATGCCACAGACATATACAGAGTGACAGACACGTTAAACTTATAACACCCCTCTTTTTTGTCGGGGGTAAATCGGGTAACAAGTATCCTATAACCGTCTGTGGAAGACCCGTGTACCATAAATCGTTGAAATCCATTAATTATCACAACACAACAAACGGTTTTAATCGCGTATAAATATGATTTATTTAATTACCTTTCGTTGGTAATTCTTCGACGATTCGGACGTCGCGTTACGTCTATGGTCTCGAAGGAACTGAAGCGGCGAGTACCAACATCTTCTAGCCGCGCGAGTTTTGTGCGCGTGTATTGTGAATTTTTTTAAATCAATGAAATCCATTCAGCATCAAAATGTTTTTCATTTTTTAATTATTTTCAATATTATATAATAGTATAGATAATGGTGTTTAGATAATCAAATAAATGACGATATCATTAAAAACAGTATCAGCCCAGTGCCCCAAATAGTGCTATTTTAGTCTTAAGCTAGATTAGATAATATATGGGGGCCTTATCATTATAGTTCCTATTTATCGTAATCGTAAATTGAGTTTAATCGACAGCATGTCTGCTGTCACCGTTCTCGTACGAGGCGATGGAATGCGACAGCATTCTCAGTAAGGGAACAGAACCGGTTTTTTTATACAAAATATCCGAAATAACGATTCGTTGTTTTCGTTCAATTACAAGATTTTCGTATATTTGATTAAAATTCTGGAACTTGAATCAGGTGTTTTGTGATTAATTTATCTTCTCCTGAAAATACAGTTTGGAAGCATTCCAAAATAGCGTGTATTTTACAAGATTTCGCGGCTGTCATGAGGAAGAGGTACGCGTCACTTCTGTCGCGTATGCGCGACAGTCCCAACCGCATTCCGAGCGCATTGGCGTGCCGCTGGGACAGCCCTTTGCTGGCCCGCTGGAGAAGTGTGCATGCGCACTAAGCACCGAGGGCCAAACTGCTATGTTTTTAATTATTGTCACGACGCTACTAACACTTAGTTTCATAAGCACACTATTTTATTACTAACACTATATGGGCTCTAAGCCTGAAATAACAAATTAATAAAGACCTCGCCAGCATCTCCGTGTGGTCGCGTACCTTTGGGATCGCCGTAAACCCATCCAAGTGTCAAGCCATTATACTCGGAAGCTCGCGGCTTCTCTCTCTGTTGGACACTACGCGCTTGGCATCGATTATGTTCGAGGACATTGCAGTTCCCTTTGCATCAAAAGTTAAGAACCTGGGATTGGTCATTGACAGCGGTCTAACCTGGGGTCCCCAGGTGTCTGACGTATATCGTAAAGTAACTAATACTTTAAGAGCGCTTTATAGGTTTAAGCATTTTCTTCCGCTTAGCACAAAAACTGTCCGTGTTCAAAACATTGCTGTTGCCCATAGTTGATTATGCTGATGTGTGCTACTCCAATATTAACCCAGGAGTCTCTGAGCAAGCTGGATCGGCTAATCAAAAACTGCATTCGATTTATTTTCAACCTCCGGAAATATGACCACGTATCTGAGTATCGCCGTCAGTTAAAATGGCTTCCCATTTGCGAACGCAGGTCCTTAAAAATTCTTTGTACCCTTTTCAACATTTTATTTAATCCACCGATCCAATCCAAAACACCGGATTATCTTAAATCTACGTTTACATTTGTAACTGCCCGTCCTGGATGTAAGCTGCGCTCTGCTCGCAGTCTCAAACTCTCTCTTCCTTCTCACAGCACTAGTTTTATGTCCAAATCCTTCTCTGTTCAAGCAATTCGTTTATGGAACGATCTTCCTCTCTCTATAAGGCAAGCTCAGAGCATTTTCTCTTTCAAGCGCATGTTGCGCAATCATCTCTTCAATAAATCTCAAGATTGATTGTCTGTGTGATTTTTGCAGGTGTAAGGGTACATATACATTTTATAATTGTATTGTATTTATCTCTTTGTATTTTAATATAGTATGTGTGTATGTATATAAATATTTATACGTATATATCCCCATATTGACTTGTTGATTTGTCTCTTTTTTTTACTTTTTTTTTGTATTCTCAACATTAATGATCCTGCACTAACTACTAGTTTCTGTTTGGTCCGCCATTTGTAACAGTTTGTATTGTGCAATAAAGTTTAAATAAATAAATAAATAATTGAATTGAATTGAATTAAAAAATACGGGTTCCGATCCCTGTTCTCAGCACCAAGCGTGTGGCGCTCGGAGCAGAATAGTAAGAAAAGATAATTTTATTCCACGATAAAAATTACAACACAAATTTGCTTATGTCAAAATGTATATTATTTACTAGAAGGCGCCCCGCAATTTCGTTCGCGGAGGAGAAAAAGTCATAACCCCCCTTTTACCTTCTAGTTTAAAAATAAAATAGTTAGCGGACTTAATTTTCCTAGAGAGATGACTAGTCTAAATTTACCCTTTATAGCGCCAATCTGCGTGGAAAAGTCATTTGAAGTTCGAATTTATAATCTACGCTATTATTAAATTATTATAAAGTTGTACAAATGAAAAAAAAAAACTTGTATATTTTATGTGTCGTTTTGGCTTCATCACACCAAAACGGCTAAATAGATTTATCTATTTTTTATACACGGGTAGTAAGGCATTCACAGGTGGTTATGGGATACTTCATACTTGACTACGCCGCCGGAAAAGGGAGAGTTATGCCCTTTTCCTCCTACATGAACAAATACAGAACCTTCTAGTTTTATAGGTATAAATAATTACGTTATAATTGGTTTCATAGCAGCAATACTAATTTTAAAATAATTGCAGTCATAACAGGAAAATATTATCTGTATGCGTTTTTCAGTGGCTATTTCCAATTCCTCACTACAGACCATTAGCCTAGGGTTGCCAACCGTACTATAATATAGTATTGTACTATATTTTGACTCTGTGTACTATATACTGTTAAATAAATATATAGTACATAAAAATACTATATTTCGGTCAGTCCTTACGCATGTCAACTAGATTTTATGCACCAATCAATGTTGTTGGAGTGGAGAAATGGGCTTCTATCAACTTAGATAGTTGCCCCACCCAATTGCAATAACAGGCCGAATGTTAGTAAGTAGTAAATATTATGCATTATGTTTAATTAATTAATTTTCACTCTTTATGTTTATAGTATGTTTTTTTCAGAGTACTATATTTTTTGTACCTTGGGCTGGGAAATACTAATTTGCTTAAGAAATAGTTGGCAACCCTACATCAGCCACACACTTAACTGAGCATTGGTAGGCCTCATTGACATTAACATTCTTCTTGACGACACGTTTGGCTCAGTGGATTGCACAAAGGCCTATGAAGCTGGCGGTCCCGGGTTCAAATCCCGGCCAGGGCAAGTGTTTGTGTGATGAGCACGAATGTTTGTTCCTGGGTCTTGGATGTTTTCTATGTATTTAAGTATTATAATTTATCTATATATTATGCATATGTCGCCTAGTACCCATAATACAAGCTTTGCTTAGTTTGGGACTAGGTCGATATGTGTCAGATTGTCCCTGTATTATTTATTTATTAATTTTCATAAAGCCCTTAAGTGTGTTACTGTTTGTACACTCGAGAGCAAATATTTTGGGTAGGCAAAATACCATCATTTAAACTCTATACTATATTATAAAGTTGTAAAAATGAAAAATCTGAACTAAAAATGAAAAGTGCGGAACGGGCTATTTGAGGATTACTTAATCGATTTTTTGTTTTTTTGTATGTTGGTATGTGTCGTTGTGGTTTCATCACGCATAAACGGCTAAACAGAATTCAACTATTTTTTGGTACCCGGGTTGCTAGACATCTACAGATTGTTATAGGATACTTTTTAACCAACTACGCTGAAGTAAAAAAGAGGGTTATGGCTTTTTCCTCCTGCGCGAACAAAGTTGCGGCCACCTTTTAGTAATTCCTAAAATAATGCAGGATTTTAGAGTATTTTTAACACTGCCATGCTTTTTATTATTTTTTTACACAGAGCGGAGGGGACATACAATATATCAACTTATATCAGGCAACATTTTTAGATGGTCATAAGTTATAGATGTGTCAATGAAAAGAAAAAGTTTGTATCGCGCCGTCCCGCTCACTCAAATATATTTTATCACGAGAGCGAGGAGGACGGCACTGTACAAACATCGGATTAGCCCCTCTGACGGTAAGTGATTTTTGGTCCGCTAATAATTTTGATCACCTATAGTGACCGCGCCCCGTAGTTTGAAAAATAGTTTTTCTACTCGTGTACGTGAATCTGTGAATAAGAACTTAGCGAATCATACTAAAAAGGCATACTTTTTAGATTGGTACATCACTCACTCTATGGTTTATATTATATGACACTGAATTATAATGAAAAATTATACAACTCCGTGCAGCACGCAAAAGACGCAGTGTTTTTGCTATATCTTTTTAGCTGTGTTTCAATATTGTAGTTTAACGGTTACGCATAGAAAAGTATTGTATACAATGGTAATATAATTAGCTTTTTAAATCTCGTACCTTAATTAGGCCACTCGCTAAGCTTCGTCGCCTAAACAAGTTACTAGACTGAAAAACATACATTCTATAACGATCGCATACAATACTATTTTGTTAGATACATTACGTGTGTATTGAGGAAACATTTACAAGGATAATAAACAGTGAAAATTAATGTTTAAATGCAATAGATGAATAGGGAATATGCAATGAATTGATTTTTTATAATTACTGTATAAAACAAACACGTAAAAATATCAAATGTAAGGCTCCATTTGATATTTTAAAAAGGGGGGAACAAAAAAAATGTTTAAACTTTGTTATATTATGACGAAAAATACCTGTTTTTTTTCTTGTCTATGAAAATTAAATGTTACCTTTTAATCTATACTATTATAAAGTTGTAAAAAAGAAATGTCTGTACATTGAAGATATTTAAAAAAATATATATATTGTAAGGTCACTGAATCGATGTTAATTTTTTTTCGTATGTGTCGTTGTGGCTTCATCACGCAAAATCAGCTAAACGGATTTCAAATAATTTTGGTACATGGGTAGCTGTATATCTCTAGATGGTTATAGGATACTTTTTACCCAACTACGCTGAAGAAAAAAAGAGGGGTAATGACTTATTGCGTTTATCGAAATGGTTTCATAACAAAAATTACCATACATTTCATGGGTTACCATTGAACAACCCATGAAATGTATGGTAATTTTTTTATTAACTATAAATATTTTCATAATTTAAAAATGTTCTTTCTTTCATTAAATATCAAGGAAAAACGCATGGCTCCTGAGGAATTCATAAAATAATGGGCTTTGCTGACAAAGCAATGCGAAAATCTTAGTTTTCTATGTGTAGGATAGACAGTAGCGTGTGTATGTAGGCACAAAGGTACTGCCTACCCTGAAGGATCAAGGCTCCATATAGGCACAAAGGTACTGCCTACCCTGAAGGACCAAGGCTCCATATAGGCACAAAGGTACTGCCTACCCTGAAGGACCAAGGCTCCATATAGGCACAAAGGTACTGCCTACCCTGAAGGACCAAGGCTACATATAGGCACAAATGTACTGCCTACCCTGAAGTCTGAATGACCAAAGGGTCAACTTCAGAGCGTTACAACCGCAATCATTGGTGTCACCGGATTAATGGTTCCTTAATTTACAGATTTGAATGGCATTTTGAGATATTTTGAGGAGGTATATATAGTATCTCATTTGAATCTGTAATAGAGGGCATCATTAATGGGGTGACACTATAAGTGCGGTGGAAACACTCTGAAATTTACCCCATAGCTCCATATAGGCAAAGAAAAACTGGCTGCCTTGGGAAAAAATCCTGTCACGATACTGAGGATAGACACGTATCTAAGAATACAATATAAATTCTCTTTATTGCACACTTCACAAATATAAGGGGGCTTTACAAATAATGCATCTATGAAACAGAATTAGAGGTATAGGGAACAGGTGGTCTTATGGCTAAAGAGCGATCTCATTCTGACAACCTTTTGGTAGTGAAGAATTTGATATACAATGTCATCAGTAGGTAAGTGACGACAACAAAAACGAATAATGTTGTTGACACATTTGGGTCAGTGGTCACAACGGCCTACGAACCTGCCGGTCCAGGGTTTGAATCCAGGCCAGGACAAGTGCTTGTGTGATGAGCATGGATGTTTTCTATGTATTTAAGTATTATAATTTATCTATATATTATGTATGTATATCGTCACCAAGTACCCATAGTACAAGCTTTGCTTAGATTGGGACTAGGTTGATTTGTCTAAGATTGCCCCCGTAATTAAATATTAAAAAAAAAACAATGCACAAACATGGTAATGTCAACCAGATGGACTACTGAATACTAATATATGTTTTAAATTCAAATTTAGAGTCACTTTAATTTGAATCAAAGTTTTAGTATCTTCCATGTTCTTCTATTTGCTGTTTAATAGTAAATTCAAAGAAACTACATTGTGCACTGCTTTTTTTTTTTTTTTTTTTTATTATAAATAGATGGGCATTTGACCGCAATCTCACCTGTTGTTAAGTGACGATGCGGTCAAGGATGTATCATGCCCGTCTAGAAACAGCCTATTCACTCTTGTCTTGAACATGCCCAGATTATAATGGTCGGGGAACACACTCGCAGGCAACGAGTTCCACTCCTTTGCGGTACGCATGATAATAGTTGTTGCATCCCTTACTCAATTAATTATAGCGTAAAACTGCATGACAACAATATATAAGAAAATTAATTAACCTTCAATTTCACCAGCTGATTTTGTATGAAAATAGTGGTTTATCCCTTGAACAACCATGTTTTCTGCTAGAATTCGATTTTAGCAAAATGCAACATATATATTCAAATAGACTGTTTATTTGGTGATTTATTTATTAAAATCTATTATCCTTATAACAGTATTAACTAAGGCACTGTGAAACTCAAATTAACTTAAGGCATATACATAACATAATAATTTATAAAACTTACACAGAAACAGAAGAAGGATGCATATTAATTCTCTCAGAAAACCTCAGACATTCATCGTGCAACACACCCCATCAACTTGCAAACACATCACACTCAGGGGCTGTTGTGAGCAGAACATTCAGTAACTGCAATGCACAAAGTAAAGGTGATTCCCTTTGAAACACTGTTTGTGATGTGGGACCATCAATAGATGCAACACACAAGGTTGAAGAGACTACTGTTTATCTATAAGACCGCCTATTATTTTTACCTTTCCTTGAATATATTGTTTTAAGTACTCTGTTTTGTGAGGTGTGCAATAAAGAGTATTTTTGCGGTAACCAATGGCGAAAAAAGTAACGGACAAGAAAAAGTTGATTTGCCTCAAACACTTAATTTTAGATTCAAAGTGGAACAGACAGAAATTTTAGTTAATGCATTTGAATCCTTCCTACCTGGAAACCAGGGAAGTGACATTGTATGGAGATATATATAATAAAGGATAATTAATCAATAAAAGTAATATTTCCGCATCACATTTTCAGTACTGTACAGAATACTTTCCCAAATGCAATGCATAAATTTGTGTATTGCAAAGAGTCATAAAAATACAATTTCTACTAAAAACTTTCATTTTTAAACGCGGCACAGAATAGAATAACGAAAAGAAAACTTAGCATAACAAAAGAGGTTACTTAACCCACTTACTTAATTTTCCTCTAAGTTGGTACAACAAACACTCCACAAATCAATATCTTGGTATTGAAAAACTGTACATTATACGAAAAACACGCGCTACGCCACAGTCACGTTAGTAATGTATACGAGAAGAATGTATTTACATAAAAAAAATGAAGTTACACTCTCGCTATCATGTTTTCGTAATCTTAAAACGGGAATAAGATTACACGAAAACAATGTTTCAACGCGTAAAAACTGTTATTGAGATCACTTCCTCATCATTTTTGGCACAAATACAGATCGGTAACGGTTATATTGATCATAGAAACTGGTAAATAACGATAATTCGTAAAATAAATACATTTCAAAAGTTAGGTTATAATGACTTTGCAGTGTACGAGTTTGATTGATATTAAGATGGTGTAGTATTTTATTTTGTGGGGAATAATATACTGGCACTGTATTTACCTTTAGATCTTGATTTTGTGCATGGCAGTAGGTACCGCCTTTAATTTTGTACGGGCACTCGGTGACAGTCGGGGGATGACATGACAGTACAGTGACAACGAACAACGTGATAGGACCGCAATGCGGCGGGTGGCAGGGTAATCGCGTTTCCCCGAAAAGTGGGGTAAAAAATCAACCACAATTTAGCAATATTGCAACTGTGTACAGTCAGCAGCAGAGAAATGTGCCCCCTCTGCCATATAATGTTAGTATGGGGGTTGCTTTTCTCTGCAGCTGACTGTACTACGGAATATGGTATGTTTTATTGCAAATAAAAAATGTATTGATTGATTGAATACCTTGTGTAGCGGCCAGTTAGCTGCTACACTTGATTTGTAGTTAAGTGTTTGAGTGTGGTGCAAGATAGTGAGAATTATAGAGAATATATTGAGCAAATGTAAATACACAGTTAATAGTTGGTTCTTCAAATTCAAATTCAAAAGATTTATTTGCTAGGAATACAGATTTCATATAGGTCTTACAAAATTTTTGGTTTCATGTATTCAGCCTACACGTAGGCATGCAAATATTTATCACACTAAATTATATTAATATTCAATTTCCAATCTAAATAATCAATAATAATATTATAATGTCAATAATCAATAATAATAGTATAATTAAAATAATCAATAATAATAGTATAAATGAAATAATCAATAATAATAGTATAATTAAAATAATTACCTAATTCTACATGTGTCAAGAAAATATTTTACGCTATAAAAGCAATTTTCAATCAGCCAGCTATTTAGAGCAGTTTTCAACCTATTCTCCTGAAGAGTTACAATTTATATTAAGTAAAAATGAAGATCAAATAAATGAAGATCAAATAAATGAAGATCAAACAAATGAAGATCAAACAAATGAAGATGAAACAAACGAGAACAAGAGAAAATTGTGATAATTTTAGAGCTGATTTTAATTTTGATAATGAGATTTATGTTGATGAAAGTGAAGAATTTTATGATGTCGAAGAAGAAGAAAATCAAGTAGAAGAAATTGAAGAGAGAGCTATAGTGAATAATGAGAATAGAAGAATCCAAGCAACTAGAGAGCGAAAGCCGCCTGAAAGATATAAAGATTATCTGATGAATTATGATACTGAAGCGTCAATGTTAACATATGAGGAGGCAACAGAATCAAAAGAAAAAAATAAGTGAAAAAAGGCTATAGAGGAAGAAATTAAATCGTTAGAAGAAAATAATACATCGTCATTTGTGGATGAAAGGGAAGCAAAAGGAAGAAAATTAGTAACCAGTAAATGGATCTTTACAGTTAAGCCAGATTAGTTGCGAGGGGTTTTCAACAAAAATATAAAATAGATTATGACGAAACATATAGCCCGGTGATAAACAGCACTTCTCTAAGAGTACTAATAGCAACAGCAACTAGTAAAAGATTAAAAATGAAGCAATTTGACGTGAAGACAGCATTTTTACATGGAGATTTGAAAGAATGTATCTATATGAAAGTACCTAAAGGTTACAGTGATAAAGATGGCAAGGTATGCAACCTAAACAAAAGCCTTTATGGGTTAAAACAAGCCGCATTCATGTGAAATATCAAATTTACAGAATCCTTAACAAAGATGGGTTTCAAACAACTGAAATTAGACCAATGCATCTTTGTCATGGAAGGAGAGAGAAAAAATATTCTTGTAGTATACGTAGACGATGGCTTAGTATTTGGGGAAAGAGAAGAGGATCTACTGCATACAATAGAAACAATTGGGAAGGTTTTCGATTTAAGAATATGCGACGAAGTGACTAACTACATTGGTTTGGATATAAAACAAGAAGAAAACGGAATCAAAATTTATCAAAGAACATATAGTGAAAAAATAATGAAGAAGTTCAACATGAATACAGCCAAGGAGGTAAAATGTCCAACTATATTGATAGAGCAACACCCTTCTGTAAGAATTGACACCAAATTTCATGAGCTTTATCGTGAAATGATAGGGTCATTGTTATATCTTTCAAATAAAACGAGACCTGATATAAGCTTTCAAGTGGGTTATTGTTTGAGGCATCAAAATTCTCCAAATTTAAATGATCTAAATAATGCTAAAACGATTTAGAAGTTTGTAAAAGGTTCAACAGAAAAAGGTATTCACTTTACTGAAGGTGATAAAGTACTTAGAGGTTACTGTGATTCATTCGTGATTTGGCTAAATTGTGGACCAGTGGCATGGAGTTCAAAGAAGCAATCAGTTGTCGCATTGACCAGTACGGAAGCAGAATTTATAGCGGCGGCAGAATACTGCAAAGAACTTCTGTTTATAAGAGATCTAATCCATGAAATAATAGGAGAAAAATTAGAAATCGAAATGAGAGT
Organism: Hedya salicella; assembly: GCA_905404275.2. Classification (NCBI taxonomy): domain Eukaryota; kingdom Metazoa; phylum Arthropoda; class Insecta; order Lepidoptera; family Tortricidae; genus Hedya; species Hedya salicella. Next base: position 8,173,558 of record FR990120.1, read on the forward strand.
GGATAACCAATCAGCAATTTGGCTAATGAAGAAAGGAATCATGAGCAAAAGAAGCAAACATATAGACGTTAAATACTATTATTTAAAGGAAAAAAATTGATGAGAATCAGATTACTGTAAAATACTGTCCAACAGGATCACAATTAGCAGAAATACTAACAAAAAGTTTACCACCTGAAAAGTTCGAAAAATGTCAGCGAAGATTAGTGTTTTAGTGGCAGTGGAGGTTAATAAATGAGTACAATTATGAGCAAAAGTGAACTTGAAAATGTATTTCGGTATAATGTAGGGGTCAATTATTTTTTTTTATCGTGTAGTAGTTTGTAAGGTTTTATAGGGTGGTTAATTGACAAGAATACCAATGACTTGTAAATAGATTCAAGAAACAAGCAGTGGTTTGAAAATAGATAGGATTAAATGAGTGAATAATAAATAAATAATGATTCACTTAAGGGGGTGTGGGGTCAAGTGAGCGTAATTAAATCATTATTTATTACAAATATGGTCACACATTAAATAAACAACGGAGTCCTAACCATTTTTTGATACAGGTATACACAAATTTGCTAGATCAGGCATCCTTAAGTATTTTTCTATTTGAATTTTATTTATAGTCATGTAATTCGTTATGTTTGTTTGATGTGATATTTTATGTTTTGTTTAGCATTTATTTAATGTGGAAAAGAGACATTTGGTTTTGGGAGAAAATAAGTGTTAGTTTATAAAATAGTTTATTGATGTATCGAGTGGGAGAGAATAAGGGTTAGAGTATAATATAGTTTAACGGTGTATCGAGAGGAGTAAATTATGTATTGAGTGGCAAGGGAAAGAAAGTTAATTAATAGCGTAGTTTAATGATGAGGCGAGTGGAAGTTTACAAAGATAAAGTAAATGAGTTAATAATGTAATTTTAATTTTAATGGTGAATCGAGTAGGAGTTACTGAGATGAAAGGTTAAACGAATTTCCGAGATTTATTTAGGTGACAGTTGAGTTGAGATCAATTTTATGCTTAATGTATGTTTATAAAATTAATTTACAATGTGGTATAAGAAATTTTAAAATTGAATTGGCAGGTATATTTTAACTTATACAGGGTGATACGAAATTTAAATAAAATAGTAGGAGTGTTTTATAGTGAGTCGATTGAGGGTGTGTGTTGAAAGGAGGTTAGCAATCGACTGACTGGTAAGGTTTGAAAGACATTGTTCTCTATTTGAATGGTAGTGACAGCAAACTGTCACTACATTTAAACAGTGTTTTATACTGCACTCCGTTGACAGCTACAGTCATGAAAACATCTCGTTTATATATTTGTGTATAGTTAAGTTACTATTGTGATGTATTGTGCCCTGTATTAAAACCAAGTACCCAAAGTCCTCCTGGTTTCATTAATTACAATAAGAAAATGTGTAACAATCTGATTTAAATTATGTTTTTCTTTTTAAATCAAAACGTCTTGATTTTTTTTTTCATGTGAATCGGGTAAACATATTTACACTGTAGCAACTTTAAAAAAAACTGCGTTCAATTTTAACGACAGTTTCCGCATCAACATACAACAGGAAAATTAAATTTTTGATAATAATATTCCTGCTACAAATATTTACATGAACCATCATACAATCCACAAATTTTAGATTCAATAAAAATCATATCCTTAAATGAAAGCGACATTTATTTACATTTCTGTAGTCACCTTTCAATAACATATTTATATATCGGGTATATCGGTGACTCAGTGATATATTGAAATGTAAAATGTATGATACACAGTTGTTTTATCTTTATCTAATGAATAATAAGTAGATCTGCGGCCGTGAATTTTAATAACTGTTTACTTAGTCAAATACAAATCTTTTCCTTCGACTATTCTTCTAGTATTTATTTCAGCTTTATTGCACATTCTAAAAAGTATAACAAGATCTACAATACAGTAGTCCCTCGAGGCCCCAACCGAAATGGCACTCGTAGCAAAAAAAATTGTCTGTCTGAACGCCGTCTGCACGCATGAAAAAGCATGACTCATTGTCACGTTCCGCTGTCACGTTGCGCCTGAGCTGAGCGTGCAAGCGAGAGCGCGGAACAAGCGATAGATTTTTTTCAATCCTACCAATACTACCATTTCGTCATCATAAATAAATAAATATATATATACCAATTCCACATATAAATATGTATACAGGGTGGAAAAGATGGTTGACTGGTATCGTATGCCTTTTGGCATTAATTCCGCCATTTGTACATTTTTCCTGAGTGCAGTAAAGTTTAAATAAATAAATAAGTACCTAGAGTCAACTGTAAATAATAAACGGGTAGTTTCCTGAGTGAATTTTTTTTTCGAATTAGTCAAAAAATATTGGACGCGTATTTTTTAATTGTCAATCAAACGAAAAAAATATGATAAAGCGCGTCAAAGTTTGGGAGTGGGGGCCCGTGACGTACGAGAAACGGCCGCACGGCGTGACGTCACGGAGAACTTTAACGGGCTATATCTTTATTTTTTGTTTAATTGACAAAAGAAAAAATACGTGTCCAATATTTTCTGATAATCTAACTGACAGACTAATTATATTTTTTAGGGCACAAGCCTATTCGGATACGTGTTATACTTAGCGGCTTGTGAAAAGTGAAGTATGTACATTTGATGTAGCTACTAACGTTTTAATTTTCATACTTCATATTCATTCAAAATACTTGATAATAGCATTTCTCTATAGATGATTCATTCTCATTCAACCAACACCATGATCGTGTGTTGTCAGGCAACGGCATAAAACAGGTGTGCAAATACAAGATACATCATTTAGGTGTCAAATATAACACGAGCATACCAAAATTATTAATATTTACTTTACCTAACTACTTAGCTTTTAATAAAGATTCCACTCGCAGTCTCACATTCCTTTATTTAAAAAAATATGTTCCTTATACACTCGGAGCAGGGGTTGCCAAACTACGGCCCGCAGGCCAATTCCGGCCCGCGAGCCCTCTACTGATCCGGCCCGCGAAACGAAAGCGGGAGAGCCTACAAACTGACGGTAATTGGTCATAATCATAGCTCATGAACATAATCAACACCAAATGCGTTCCTTATGCGTTATCTAGGTACAGTAGGTAAACCCTGAAGACTAAATACAAATACAAAATTTTTTATTGCGTAAAAAACACGTTTTACATAATCTAAGTGTTAGGCGGCGCCGCTCTTCCTTAAGTAACATGAGGTTTAAACAATTTAATTTATTTAACTCTTAGATACAATACATAAAGATTACAAGTTATAAGATTAATTAAAGATTATAAGTGTGACAGTTCCACTTTTGGTTATTTAGTTTTTCAAAAAACTAAATAACCAAAATAATACGTTGTTTCCTAAAAATATGAATGAGATTTCGTGTAACCAGTGAAATTGAAAAAAGTTTTATTGATGAAAATATTTTACACTTCGACCAAAACTAAGTAATCACAGCGTATGTGCGCTCGTAAGCGTCAGATTTTGGAATTTGATTACGGATCGCAGTTATACACGCCACTGACCATATACGTATTTTTCTGGAAAAATAATTTTACTTTTTAAGAATTGGGATTATCTATTTTTATCATATTTTAGGCACGAGTAAAATAATTATGATAAATTATTAATTGGATGATGAGATGGCTCTTGCTAAAATCGGCAAGAAGTGAAAGCCATTAAGGGAAAAAGCCTACAGACACTGACATTGACATTTAGCAACTCTGTCTCTGTTGAGAAAAAAAAAAAATTGTCTCGGTTGGCTGTCACTTTGATTTGATTTCCCTAAAAGTATAAAAACTTATAGCGGCCGAAATTATCGGATCGATATTGCAGATGCAGATATCCAATATTTCCATAACTATTGTAATGATAAACTTTTAAAATGAAGAGGAAAGAGCGCGCTACTAGCGCAGATGATCCCAACGGTATAGTGATGTGTGAAGTTGACGATACGACTTGCGGCGTGTGTTACGCCGAATTTCTTGATCCAGAAGACTTGAGCGTCCATATCGAGCAAGTCCACCCGCACGGGAAGCTGGTAAACTGCCAATTTTGCGACAAAACTTTGTCGGATGCAGTAAATTACGCATTACACATAAGAGATTGTCATTTACTGGACTTAAGAAGTTGCTGGGCCTGCAGCCGAGTGTTTGCCGATCCATCTCAATTCAGGAAGCATGAATCTATACATCCCCATTCGATGCGTGAGGGCACATTCTCCTGCTCTCAATGTGGACAATTTTTCCTTCACCAATACACATTACAACAGCATGAGATGGAAGACCATTTTAATACAGGAGAAGGGGTGTTTCTGAACAAATATTATACAGTTTTGTCGTCAGTTTTCAACATCAAAGCTGAGACAGTCATTCAGTCTACTGGAAAAGACTTTGCTTATAACTGTTCGCGTTGTAAATATAGTAACACAGATTTGGAAGCATATATATTGCATATGAAGAAAAGTAACTGCCTATCTCTTGTTTGTGACTGGTGTTGTAAAGTGTATAAGAGGAAAGGGGTTCTCGCTGCTCATCTTACCCAACATATGAAAGGCAAAGTTTTGGTAAAACGAAGAAGCGCTCCTAGTAAACCGAAATCAAAACAGTGCTCAACATGCAAGGAGTATTTTGAGTCGAAGAGCATTAAAAATCACAGTTGTAGGAAGAATTTAAAGTGCTCTCATTGCGACACCAGTTTTAACACTGTGACTGAGTTGTCCGAACATCAGACGAAAGCGCACCCACTAGCTGTGGCGTTAATGGTGTGCAAATTTTGCCGAAAAGAGTGTGTTGGCACTGTTTCATTGGAAAGACACTTCCAAAGGACTCACAGTCATGAGTTACATTTGTACAAGTATACATGTTCATACTGCAACACAGATTTCAAGCACCCACAGCGTTTGTTTGCACATTACTTTCTGAAACACAAAGATATTAACCCATACCTTTGCAAGATTTGCGATAAGGAATTTAGGATCCGCAAAGCTTTCACATTGCATATCAAACTTGAACATAAGAGTGAGGGTTTTGTCGAATTTGATGAGAAACTCCATGTCTTTTTCACTGATAAAAAATCTGATAAACCATTTCAACCCGTTTCTAAATATGTTAAAGAGAAAACCACTGAAGATGGTCTAGATGTTACTGAAAATGGAAACAAAGATAAAGGCTCTGATAAAAGCCAAGACTTGCAGATAACAAATGTTGACTCAGATTTAAACCCTACTGACACTGAAGGTAAGCAAACTGCCACTGGCAAGAAAAAAGGTTCCCGCAAACGTAAGAAGGACAACCTTGAAGATATCATGGTGTTATCAGACTACGATAGTGATGATGAACCTCTCATAGCAGTAAAGAAGAAAGCTAAACTCAAATTACAGTTACGAAGACGGCCTTTTCAATGGAAAAGGAAGAGTTCAAAAAAAATTTCAAAAAGTCAATTTACATGCAAAATTTGCAAAAAGTATTGCTACACCTTCCAGAATTATCAGAACCATGTCAACATGCATTTTAGAGATGAGGCAAAGAAGTGTATCAAATGCTCACTCTTATTTATGTCCAAAGAAGATTTGCAGAGGCACATGACGGAACAACACTCTAGTTCTCGGTTGACGGAGACACTGAAAAACATTATAGAGAGACGAAAGAAAGGAGAACAGAAGCAGGATACATCAGCAACAATGAAATTCCGTAACACGATAAAGAAAGTCCAAATTGAAAAAGATGATATTACAGCTACATTGACTCCTATTACTAAGGAGTTGTCAGTACAGAAGTTCATAGAAAACTTCACACCAGAGGGGGGTGAGGTAAAGAACATTCAAATACACAACAGTATTTCTTTAACTCAAGTTACTAATCCTGTTCAGAAGGAACCGGCAATAAAAATGACCAAATTCATACCAGCACCTGAAATAAATGAAGCTCATATTAAATTGGCAATGCCAGTCAGATTTAAGAAATGCAATGAACAACATCGCGTCATAATGAGGAAGGTGCTATCGGAAACTGTTCAAAGTAACTTAAAGCTCAACTATGACGATGGAAACCAATTTCAGAATGACGACAATGATTACAATTACCATGAAGATGGTAAAGATAACTATATACCAGAAGTCGAGCAAGAGGTAACACTGGGCGCTGAAGAGGTTCCTAAAAGAAATCTGGCAACACACAAAATTGTCATACCAAAACTGCCTAAAGAGCTGAAATCTATAAGGATAGCACATCTTCTGCCCGAGGCGCCATATTATAAAATTGTGAAGGTGGCCGATATAATAAACACTCAAGATGATAAACAGAAAAAAGATGCGACGAAAGATGATGATATTGAAGACACTGATGTAAGATTGCCAGACGGTACGAAGCTGGTACATGTTAACCCACTTGCTCACTTGCTAGGGAACACGCCAGTAGAGCAGATTTTGAAGAAGTCCAGCAAATATAAATCTAAGCCAAAGAATTTCGAAGCGGTTGTAGCTAAAGCTCTGCGCAAGCTCGACCAAGACCCTGTCAAAAATAAAAAAAAGAAAAGTGAGCAAGCTTCAAATAAAAAAGAATTAGCAGCTTCAAAAAGTGCTAGTGAGACTATTGAAGAATTAGACAGCATTGATGCTCTCGAGAAGGAGACAACAATGACTTGTGATGGTGGTAATGACAGTACTGGAGATGTTTCTAGGGTAGAAAAACTAAGTGATTGTGTTTAAATATAAATGTAGATGTCAATTTATCAAGATAATGGAGACATGGGAACATGTTTCCCAGAGTTGTTCATATTGAATTTTTCCTCAATAGTGCACGTTATTGGGACTCAGAATGTAATAGTTTATTTTTAAGTTGTATTGGTTTTTAGATAATAATATCTATACTAATATTATAAGTGCGAAAATGTGTCTGTCTGTCTGTCTGTTACCTCTTCACGCTTAAACCGCTGAACCGATTTGGATAAAATTTGGTATGGAGATAGTTTGAGTCCCGGGGAAGGACATAGGCTACTTTTTATCCCGGAAAAATGCCCTTATAAACGAATTTAAGGCGGACGAAGTCGCGGGCAGAAGCTAGTATTTTATAACCCCAATATGGTATTTGGGTCATACTGATTTTTAGTATTAGTTAGCGTTATGCGTCCTTCCTGTGGACACCCGAAAGTTAAGGGCTTTAAATACTAATTTTTCTTAGTGCCCTATTAGGCGATGTACAAATTGATTAATACTCTAGATCTAAGCGATAAAAATATCAGTTATATGTACCCAAGCCCTTAACTATTGCGTTGTCCACAGGAAAGACGGCTAAATTCTAGAACTAGTATGACCCATTTGTGCAGTTATCTCGACTGTATACAAATTTATATTGGTCTGTATGAAAAATAAGGAAAAGTTGAAATTGACCTCGAATCTGTATAGACCAAAGTAAAAATGTATGGTCAGGGAAACTCAAGACATGTCATATCGGGATTCAAAAAAGATACAGCTTAAAAACAGCATAAGTTAAAAATACACTATTTGTACATTTCGAGTCCAAATAACATATCTATATATCGGGAAAAAATACAATATGAACACCAGTGGGAAACTTGTTCCCAATTGTTTTTCTAGGATCAAATAATTGTCGTCAAGCGGATCTATATCGGAATCCCTATCGTCATTTATCCTAATGTATCGTTTGCATCAGCATTTAACATTTTTCATTTTATTTATTTGATTTGATATTAATGATTTGATAACATGTAATATTATTTGCACACCTGCATGAAGGTTGAAAACGCATGTACAATTGTAGACTTAAGACCCTGTAACCGCATTCTTGGAAATAAAGACAATTTGATTTGTCCTAACGCATTTTTAGGGTTCCGAAGCCAAAATGGCAATAACGGAACCCTTAGTTTCGTCATGTCTGTCCGTCCGTATGTCACAGGCATTTTACTTAAAAACTATAAAATGTACATTGATGGAAATTTGGAGCATAGATGTCGTATGTAAACCGCTACTTAGTGTGATAGTTAAATAAAAAATATATATTCTTTAGGGGGGGCACTCCATACACGTAACCGAAACTGTTTTTTTTTTTTTCAGCAAATATCAAGTTCTGGCACATATTTCGAAAGTACTTCTAAAAACACTTCGAGGTTTCTGCAAAAAAAATTGACATAGTGTATATTTTCCGAAATATTCGCTACGAAAGTAGCAAAAATTGTGTCCCCCCCCTCTATTTTCTAAACGGTATGTTCAAAAAATATGAAAAAAATTACAAATTAAAGCTTCATAAATACTATTTTTAAGTTATTGCCAAAAAACTGCGCTTCTTAGCAAAAGGACCTAAGTGCCGGGGAGATACGCTCTTTTATTAGTGTTTTTTTTTCATATCGTATTTTTTTTCATCTCTAGTGCATTTTTTTTATAAACCCTTCATGGGCGAGTCCGACTCGCACTTGGCGGCTTTTTTTGTATAAACGGCTGCGAAACCCTACATTGAGCAAGGTCCAACATGCTCTTGGCCGGTTTCTTTTAAGAAACTGTAAACTTTTTAGGATTGTTATAAAACAAATCTAACCTAATCTATACGATGATCTTTTAAACAATCCTGAAGAATTTACAGTTTCTGAAAAAAATGCGTTAGGACAAACGACAATAAGGATCCTGAAGGAGACCCGTCGGCAAGCTTGTTGTGTCGTATATATTATGTATACAAATAATCAATAAAACATAGCATTTTCAAAATAGTATTTATTACAATCGAAAACAAATCCTTAATAAATATTACTTATAGATTAGGGTCCCTATTTTTTACAAATTCAAATAAAAGCTTGTTCCTGAAGTGTTTTATTTACTTTCATAAATTCATCCCAGGATTAATTAAATTTAGCTCATGCAAAATCTTGAATTTTAAACAATTCTAATTACTCGAGTTTTCATTAATTGAAACATTTGTTTATTTATGTAAATAAAACAATTTAACAGATTATATCGCGTATATTATCTCATTTGAGTTCCCGACGTTTCGGAAGCTTTTCAGCTTTCCATGGTCACGGGTTGACTGAGAAAAGATATATTTTTCTCTGTCAAAGTTACAATTTGTGCAAACTACCCACTTTGAGAAAACAAATAATTAAGCCCTTCTGGCACATGTGTAACTGTCTATATAGATTAGGCCCACCTGGCATTTACACCTTTACTTATTTCTCAAAGTAGGTAGTTTGCACAAATTGTAACTTTGACAGAGAAAATATATCTTTTTCCAGTCAACTCGTGACCACGGAAAGCTTAAAGCTTCAGAAACGCCGGGAACTCAAATGAGATAATATAGATATTATCCGTTAAATTGTTAAATTTAAATGAGTAATAATCGCGGAAACAGAAGAAACCATTATTGGTTTATTATTAGAATGTCAGCAATGTAAGTACAAAAATAAATTTAACAAGACTAATGTCAATTTTCAACACTTTACAAAACAGTTAAGAACTCATATTTTATGGTTCAATTTTATTAGACTTTGGAATATTCATTATCATTACCCTAAACCCCACGGAGCCTTATTGCTGAACCCGTGTGACTGTCTGTCTTATTATGAGGCTACACCTCCTAAAGGTGCGTCCACATTTGTATCATTTGCCCGTATCAGATCATCGTCGCGTGGCATGATCGCGTGTCACGATCACGCGTTTGGACGTTGCGCCGATCGGATCGCTCGAAATCCATTTTGCTACGCGTATCACACAGTTGTATCGGAGGAGTACGGCATGATCGGCGCGCCGACAGTAAGCGTCCAAGCAGCGCGATACGCAGTCATGCCACGGCACGGTGATCGGATACGAGCAAATGATACAAGTGTGGACGCACCTTCAAGTATCTCGTAGCGGGGCATGATTGTATGTCATATTCACCATGACCTGACTGGTACGGTTTTCAAAACATACTTATTTTTATATGAAACACAAATATTCGTGTTTATGTTTTTTTTTGTGGGAAAATTAATACCACATTATTATCTATTGTGATATAGATACAAATCAGAGCGCAAAGAAAAACACGATTGCTCTCGTACGTGGTCACACCAGGAATCGAACCTTTGGATTACGCGTCCAACGTGTTAACCTCTCCACCAGCGAGCAATGTTTTGCTTTGCGCTTTGATTTGTGTCTATATCACAAAACATACTTATTATTTGGATTACAGTTTCTTAATTCTACGATAGATGCAGCAACTTGTCACAGCAGTATTAGGCTTTTCCAATCGCCTTATTTTATAAACAATTTTCTAACCTCAATGTACATTTGATGCCAAAACTAGCTTGTGGTGTATGTAGACTAGCCCTAATAGGCAAATATCCCGCCCTCGTCGCCAATCTCGTGTCTCAATAAAACCAGGAAATTAATTAATCCTTTTTTATTTCTGAGAGGCACAAATTACACTGTTGTTTTTACACAGACCATCATTTGGGAGAGTGAGGCAGAGCATCACTAGTGATGGGGTATTTTCCGATTAGGGCTGCACTACATACACCACACTTTTTTGTTGCACGTATGTAAATCAATTTCATGTACAAATAACGTATTTAAGATCGAGCAAAATTCTTAATGTAGCTGACATTTTACTAACTAGTTACTAGATCTTATTAAAGTATTGTTATTGCTTTACATGAAGGGCCATTAAAACAAGAGGACTGACAGTTGCCATACTTTTGATCGTGTTTCGATCGCAAGGAGATATTCTGGCAAAAACTAGATGGCGCTTTAAAACTAAACATTTAATGATTATATAATTGAATAAAGAAACATGGTATACTAACAGTTACTTCGCAAATAGCTTATCCATACTTATAATATTATAAATGTGGTAGTGTGTCTGTCTGTTACCTCTTCACGCTTAAACCGCTGAACCGATTGGAATGAAATTTGGTATGGAGATAGTTTGAGTCCAGGGGAAGGACATAGGCTACTTTTTATCCCGGAAAAGTACCCTTATCCGCGATAAACGAATTTAAGGCGGACGAAGTCGCGAGCAGAAGCTAGTAATACATAAATCGTAACATTTAAATACTATGACACACTTGCAAACTTGAATAATTGTAAAAAAATAATTAGATGGCGTTGTGCATATCGGGGAACGGCTTTTTGTAAGGAGATTGTCAGTCCTCTTGTTTTAAAGGTTAACTTTACATATTACAACAACCAACTTCAATCAATCCTGGCCACATCAAGACCATCCTATACAACATTCCACATCAATAATAGCTAACACTTTCGTGGAAAAATATGATCTACTTCAAATATTACAGGGTTTTGAAGTTTTTATACGGGTTCGGCATTAATCAAGATGGCGGCCTTAGTCCTTGATAGGGGCTATTCATAAATAACGTCATTTCAAACTTTCTGGACATCGGATGATGGTAGCATGACAAAGGAGGGTTGGGGGGTCATTCTCAAGATGACAAAATCTTTCGCATCTTTCAAAAGTGCTTCAATGAGTAAAAAAAAAATGAAATTCGTGTTTGTATATATATATAACACGAATTTTGATATTTTTTTATATATATAAAGAGTAATGGCAGTTCGAGACTTTTGCCAGCATCAGTTTTAAAGATATATTAATTACAACACAATTGGTAAATAACACTACAAAAGTCCGTATCTATTTACATTATCGCGGCCAGTCCAACGGGAAAAGAGTGCACGAACCACGTTTGTATAAACTGTTGCTATAAACGCAGTATTTGGAAATGACATCATTTTATTTGGTAGGGGGGGGAGGGTCATTTGAATTATGATGGTTGGATGATTTTAGGGGGGAGGGATCAAAAATCGACAAACATAGATGATGTAATTTATGAACAACCCCATATATCTGAGGCTCTTTGTAGTTCTTCAGTACAGTACCTCAACAGATTGACCCGTTACATAGTTTTTTGTTGACCTGTTGTTAAATACCAATATTGACTTACAATACGTCAAAAATTCATCGGATGAATATATATTTTTTTTTACTTTGTTACTTAGTGTATATCGTGATACGTTACTAAAATGGCTAATTATTTTAAAACGGGGTGTGTTATGTGTGTGCTGTTTGTCTGTGCGGAGGCGACGCGTCGGACGATTCTAAGCATAGTTCTGAAGCCTGGTCTGCCAGCTCCATTGTTATCTAAGGAAATAATAAATAAACAATATAAATATGCAATTTTATGAAAATAATTGTATATTTTATTCGACTTCTATATCTAAACTATAAAGTTGTAAAAATGAAATGTCTGCACATTAAAGATATTTTCAAAAAAATGATTGTTACGGACTATTTGGAGGTCACTAAAACGAAAAATATTTTTTTTGGATTTTATGTATGTTTGTATGTGTCGTTGTGGCTTCATCACGCAAAATCGGCTAAACAGATTGACGATTTGAGACGGGTAGCTGGGTATCTCTAGATGGTTATAGGATACTTTTTACCCAACTACGCTAAAGAAAAAACGTCGGGTTATGACTTTTTCTACTCTGCGAACTCATTTTATTTGAAACCACAGAGAATATCCTATTACTCTCCCCTCTGTAGGTATCTGCGCCAGATACTGTATAGTGTGGAGACGCACATATACCTTGTGTCGCAGTCGGGCGGCGAGCGCGCACACACCGCCAGCTGGATCAGTACTGTGTGTGTGTGTGTGTGTGTGTGTGTGTGTACCTTGTGTCGCGCCTGCGCGGTGCAGTCGGGCGGCACGGGCAGCGCCTTGAGCAGCGCGGCGAGGTGCGCGGGCGGCGAGCGCGCACACACCGCCAGCTGGATCAGTACTGTGTGTGTGTGTGTGTGTGTGTGTGTGTGTGTACCTTGTGTCGCGCCTGCGCGGTGCAGTCGGGCGGCACGGGCAGCGCCTTGAGCAGCGCGGCGAGGTGCGCGGGCGGCGAGCGCGCACACACCGCCAGCTGGATCAGTACTGTGTGTGTGTGTGTGTGTGTGTGTGTGTGTGTACCTTGTGTCGCGCCTGCGCGGTGCAGTCGGGCGGCACGGGCAGCGCCTTGAGCAGCGCGGCGAGGTGCGCGGGCGGCGAGCGCGCACACACCGCCAGCTGGATCAGTACTGTGTGTGTGTGTGTGTGTGTGTGTGTGTGTGTACCTTGTGTCGCGCCTGCGCGGTGCAGTCGGGCGGCACGGGCAGCGCCTTGAGCAGCGCGGCGAGGTGCGCGGGCGGCGAGCGCGCACACACCGCCAGCTGGATCAGTACTGTGTGTGTGTGTGTGTGTGTGTGTGTGTGTGTACCTTGTGTCGCGCCTGCGCGGTGCAGTCGGGCGGCACGGGCAGCGCCTTGAGCAGCGCGGCGAGGTGCGCGGGCGGCGAGCGCGCACACACCGCCAGCTGGATCAGTACTGTGTGTGTGTGTGTGTGTGTGTGTGTGTGTGTACCTTGTGTCGCGCCTGCGCGGTGCAGTCGGGCGGCACGGGCAGCGCCTTGAGCAGCGCGGCGAGGTGCGCGGGCGGCGAGCGCGCACACACCGCCAGCTGGATCAGTACTGTGTGTGTGTGTGTGTGTGTGTGTGTGTGTGTGTGTGTACCTTGTGTCGCGCCTGCGCGGTGCAGTCGGGCGGCACGGGCAGCGCCTTGAGCAGCGCGGCGAGGTGCGCGGGCGGCGAGCGCGCACACACCGCCAGCTGGATCAGTACTGTGTGTGTGTGTGTGTGTGTGTGTGTGTGTGTACCTTGTGTCGCGCCTGCGCGGTGCAGTCGGGCGGCACGGGCAGCGCCTTGAGCAGCGCGGCGAGGTGCGCGGGCGGCGAGCGCGCACACACCGCCAGCTGGATCAGTACTGTGTGTGTGTGTGTGTGTGTGTGTGTGTGTGTGTACCTTGTGTCGCGCCTGCGCGGTGCAGTCGGGCGGCACGGGCAGCGCCTTGAGCAGCGCGGCGAGGTGCGCGGGCGGCGAGCGCGCACACACCGCCAGCTGGATCAGTACTGTGTGTGTGTGTGTGTGTGTGTGTGTGTGTGTACCTTGTGTCGCGCCTGCGCGGTGCGGTCGGGCGGCACGGGCAGCGCCTTGAGCAGCGCGGCGAGGGGCGCGGGCGGCGAGCGCGCACACACCGCCAGCTGGATCAGTACTGTGTGTGTGTGTGTGTGTGTGTGTGTGTGTGTGTACCTTGTGTCGCGCCTGCGCGGTGCAGTCGGGCGGCACGGGCAGCGCCTTGAGCAGCGCGGCGAGGTGCGCGGGCGGCGAGCGCGCACACACCGCCAGCTGGATCAGTACTGTGTGTGTGTGTGTGTGTGTGTGTGTGTGTGTACCTTGTGTCGCGCCTGCGCGGTGCAGTCGGGCGGCACGGGCAGCGCCTTGAGCAGCGCGGCGAGGTGCGCGGGCGGCGAGCGCGCACACACCGCCAGCTGGATCAGTACTGTGTGTGTGTGTGTGTGTGTGTGTGTGTGTGTGTACCTTGTGTCGCGCCTGCGCGGTGCAGTCGGGCGGCACGGGCAGCGCCTTGAGCAGCGCGGCGAGGTGCGCGGGCGGCGAGCGCGCACACACCGCCAGCTGGATCAGTACTGTGTGTGTGTGTGTGTGTGTGTGTGTGTGTGTACCTTGTGTCGCGCCTGCGCGGTGCAGTCGGGCGGCACGGGCAGCGCCTTAAGCAGCGCGGCGAGGTGCGCGGGCGGCGAGCGCGCACACACCGCCAGCTGGATCAGTACTGTGTGTGTGTGTGTGTGTGTGTGTGTGTACCTTGTGTCGCGCCTGCGCGGTGCAGTCGGGCGGCACGGGCAGCGCCTTGAGCAGCGCGGCGAGGTGCGCGGGCGGCGAGCGCGCACACACCGCCAGCTGGATCAGTACTGTGTGTGTGTGTGTGTGTGTGTGTGTGTGTGTGTACCTTGTGTCGCGCCTGCGCGGTGCAGTCGGGCGGCACGGGCAGCGCCTTGAGCAGCGCGGCGAGGTGCGCGGGCGGCGAGCGCGCACACACCGCCAGCTGGATCAGTACTGTGTGTGTGTGTGTGTGTGTGTGTGTGTGTGTACCTTGTGTCGCGCCTGCGCGGTGCAGTCGGGCGGCACGGGCAGCGCCTTGAGCAGCGCGGCGAGGTGCGCGGGCGGCGAGCGCGCACACACCGCCAGCTGGATCAGTACTGTGTGTGTGTGTGTGTGTGTGTGTGTGTGTGTACCTTGTGTCGCGCCTGCGCGGTGCAGTCGGGCGGCACGGGCAGCGCCTTGAGCAGCGCGGCGAGGTGCGCGGGCGGCGAGCGCGCACACACCGCCAGCTGGATCAGTACTGTGTGTGTGTGTGTGTGTGTGTGTGTGTGTGTGTACCTTGTGTCGCGCCTGCGCGGTGCAGTCGGGCGGCACGGGCAGCGCCTTGAGCAGCGCGGCGAGGTGCGCGGGCGGCGCGCGCGCACACACCGCCAGCTGGATCAGTACTGTGTGTGTGTGTGTGTGTGTGTGTGTGTGTGTACCTTGTGTCGCGCCTGCGCGGTGCAGTCGGGCGGCACGGGCAGCGCCTTGAGCAGCGCGGCGAGGTGCGCGGGCGGCGAGCGCGCACACACCGCCAGCTGGATCAGTACTGTGTGTGTGTGTGTGTGTGTGTGTGTGTGTGTACCTTGTGTCGCGCCTGCGCGGTGCAGTCGGGCGGCACGGGCAGCGCCTTGAGCAGCGCGGCGAGGTGCGCGGGCGGCGAGCGCGCACACACCGCCAGCTGGATCAGTACTGTGTGTGTGTGTGTGTGTGTGTGTGTGTGTGTGTACCTTGTGTCGCGCCTGCGCGGTGCAGTCGGGCGGCACGGGCAGCGCCTTGAGCAGCGCGGCGAGGTGCGCGGGCGGCGAGCGCGCACACACCGCCAGCTGGATCAGTACTGTGTGTGTGTGTGTGTGTGTGTGTGTACCTTGTGTCGCGCCTGCGCGGTGCAGTCGGGCGGCACGGGCAGCGCCTTGAGCAGCGCGGCGAGGTGCGCGGGCGGCGAGCGCGCACACACCGCCAGCTGGATCAGTACTGTGTGTGTGTGTGTGTGTGTGTGTGTACCTTGTGTCGCGCCTGCGCGGTGCAGTCGGGCGGCACGGGCAGCGCCTTGAGCAGCGCGGCGAGGTGCGCGGGCGGCGAGCGCGCACACACCGCCAGCTGGATCAGTCGCGCACCCATCTCTGCGCGTGCGGCGGCGTGCCGAGGCGTTCTGAGGAAATACATTGTTTATTTTATCATCATCGAGCATAACAAAAAAACATCGATAATAGCAAATAATTTAGGATCCAAACGGTGAAAAGCGAGGTCACAAGGGATCTGCTCACTTGACAGCGAGGTGCGCCTGCGCGCGACAGGCGGCGGCCACGCGCGGCCGCAGCGCCTCCAGGCGCGCCTGCACGCTGTCGCGGTCCGCCTCCATGCACGACACCAGGCTGCGGATCTGCCGGACAAGAGAGGTTACATACCAGCTGCACACTCGACGACAAACAGATGCACCTACGTTTACAATATGTGGATACATCTCTTTGTAATTCCTCTATAAATTGTTAACAATAGGCATTAAACTGGTACATTTCACTATACACATTACCCCGTTAAACAAATTTTTTTTTTTTTTATAAAATAATTTCCGAAGAGTATAGTTGAATCATAGAGAGCGTGGAATTGCATATGTAGTAGTATTGTTTGTTTACAGGCATTCTATATTTGAATTTTCTATTTTCTTGTACTATCAGCATACAAAGAGGTTGTTATATATATATATATATATCGAAGAACTAAAAACAAAAATAATGTCAGTGTGAAATTGTCAATATTATTTACGTTGTGCGTGTATTTTTACATCTGATTTGATTGTATTCTCAATTAATTATTGTGTCCGCCCGTACGACTACGAATAATTTCTATATTTAAAAAAAATATGGCTGTAAGTAATTTTGGTCCTATTGAGAGTCAAAGTAAGCAAATAATTTTAATAAATATTTTGAAAATGAACTGACGAAAAATTTAAACTTGCCTTACACCGCTGCCCAACTGGGCAGCGGTGTAAGGCAAGTTTCAACTAACTAGTTGAAAAAGCTACAGGTGTTTGTCTCTCTACTGTTTATAACATTGTGACTGAGAGCAACAGCGAGAAATTCGCAACAATAAAGAAATTCACCTCCCCGAAGAATAAAAAGTTGCGTCCTTGTCCGTCATCAGCAGTAGACGATTTTGATCAGGAAGTCATCCGGAGTCATATACAATTTTCATCTGTCCCATAAGCAATTTCCAACCTTAAAGGGACTCCACTCTGTGTTAAAATCCGATATAGATTACAAATTTGGCATTTCCACCTTACGAAAACAAATACAAAAATTAGGATTTAAATGGAAAAAGACCGAGGACAACCGAAAAATATTAATGGAAAAACACAACATACGACTGCTAAGAATAAATTACCTTATCAAAATTGCGGAATATCGATCTCAAGATAGACCACTAGTTTATACTGATGAAACCTACATCCACACTTCACATGTGTCCGGAGAAGCTTGGACCGATGGAACAGAATTTGGTGTAAAAAAACAAATCAGTACAGGCCAGCGGTTAATAATAGTGCACGCAGGAGGAAAAGATGGTTTTATTCCCAACGCTTTGTTAATGTTTAAGGCAAACCAAACCAAAAAACGGGAGATTACCATGACCAGATGAACTTTGTCAACTACGAAAAATGGTTAAAAGAAAAATTAATACCGAACCTCAAACCGAATAGCGTACTTATCGTGGATAATGCGTCCTATCACAACAAACTTTTGAATCGTGCTCCAACGTCAAATTCTAATAAACAAGAAATGATGGATTGGTTGACAGAACACAACATTTCGTATAACCGGTTGATGTACAAAACCAGTTTGTATGAATTAATTAAACAAAATAAAGAGCGGTTTCGCGAGTACCACATAGATGCAATTTTAAAAGAACATGGCCACTCTGTATTACGATTGCCACCGTATCACCCGACATTCAATCCGATCGAAAATATTTGGTCCATGGTAAAAGGATATGTAGCAAAAAGAAACGTTTCATTAAACATGCAAGGCATTATGAGTTTAGCAACTGAACGAATGAATACCATCACTGCTGAGGACTGGGAAAATATTTGTCACCACGTCGAATGTGAAGAAAATAAATATCGATGTCAGGAAGGAGAAATGGATTAAATAACAGACAATTTTATTATCAATACTTGTGACAGGTCAGATGAAGAACATGATAGCGAATAAAAGAAAAAAACAGAGGACTACTACTTATTCCACTTCTTGGGTATGTCATTTTATTAAGTTAAGAGAAAATTATTCTCCTTTTGTTGCAAACGGTACAACCACTACAAATGCAATTCCATCTTCTCGATAATTCAACTATAACAACGCTAATTCGAGAAAGTGTTCGAATTTATTTTAATAATTGTCTAAGCTTAACGCCTATATAAATTCAACACTATTGCTGAAACATTGCCATCGCCCGCGTCAGGCGCTTGAAGATTCATATAAAAATGTATACTGAAGATAAAACATGGTGGCCCATGAGGGGCAATGTTCTATCTTTAGCGGATGAGAGAGATGGTGTAAATTAAATGCCCACATAGTTAATAACAATAACTGTGTTCGGTGTAGGCGTGTATGTGGTGAAACGTTGCAGCCTAAGGCTAGGTTCACACGGCAGTCCTGCACGTTTTTTTACATATTCGATTTTAAACATAAAATTGACCGGATGTTCATACGGTCAAATTTTCATTCGTGATATAACGACTATTCGATAAAGAAAGTATGACATCGTGCCGTGTGAAACAGAGCTATACCACTCGCCACTGCAAACCGAATACATTCAAGTTCATTTGATTTTGCTTGACAAGTCCGGGAAGTATTCGTTTAAATGTATAAACAGTTTACGATCTTTTGCAGTGCGATCGACGTGTGATGACTAAGTATGTGGTACTATTTATTTGTTAAGACGTATACTGTAAAAAACGTGCAGAACAGTGCCGTCTGAACGAAGCCTAAACCGTGCCATTAATAACTCACACAATAGGTCGTCCGTTTTCGTCAGTGGGCCTGGACTTCGCGGGACCGTTCCCGATTGTTAATCGCTAAGGCCGTGTAAGTCGTTTAATAAAATACATATTTTTGTTCGTTTGTTTGCGTTATAAATGCACCCATCTCGAAGCTGTGAGTGATTTGACTGAGAATGCATTAATAAATTACACTCAGACGTTTTTTTGTGCGCCGAGGCAGACCAACGAAGATATTCTGTGATAACGGTACTAACTTCATAGCGGCCGCAAGAAAGTCAGGATCATTTATCAAGCAAAATCACAAACCTCTGTGTGATTTTGCAAGTCAAAATTCTATCCAGTTAAAGTTCAGTCCGGCTTATGATCTTCATTTTGGTGGTAGATGACGACACGTTTGGCATAGTGGGTTGCAAACAAGGCAAGTGTTTTTGTGATGAGCACGTATGTTTGTTCCTGGGTCTTGGATGTTTTCTATGTATATAAGTATTATAATTTATTTATATATTATGTATATCGTCGCCTAGTACCCATAGTATAAGCCTTGCGTAGTTTGTCCCTGTGTTATTATTATATGGGAAGCCGTCGTTAAATCGGCAAAGGTCCATTTAAAACGCGGCGTTGGCAATAGCCACCTCACTTTTGAAGAACTTAATTGTTTACGAGAGGAGCCGGTTGTGCTTTTATTAATTTACACCATCCGCCAAAAATAGAACATGGTCCCTCATGGGCCACCATCTTTTATCTTGAGATAGAACAATAATATTTTGTCCATATTATTTTTCTCCTATTAAGACCCAAAGAGCCCATAATTCATTCAAATTAAGAATTATTTGGTTGCGAATCACAAGCGGTCCGATGGTCTAATGATTCAGAGCGCTATTCTGATTAAACAGATACGCTATTTCAATTCCTTATTATTAATAATTCATTCTACTTACATCTTTGTATCTATACATTGTAATTAAACATATCTTTTGATTTGACTTTTAAAAATGTGAACAAAAAAAACATCTCGTTCGATTTGACACTGGTGTGATACGAGATGGCGCTTAGATTTTAATACTTTTCAAAAAATAAAATAGGTACATGGGTCAAAGCGGATGGATAAATTCGAGGAGATTGGCACAGTGCTCGCTGGTGGAGGAGTTGACACGCTCGACGCGTAATCGAGAGGTACCGGGTTCGAGTCCTGGTGTGACCACGTGCGAGAAAAATCGTATTTTTCTTTGCGCTTTGACTGGTATCTATGTCACAATAGATAGTAATGTGGTGTTAGTTTTCCTACATTAAGAGGATTTATATCAGAATCGTTTCGGTAGTTACGCTGGCACAATGCAAAATTTATGATAGTACTGACTAAAGCTCTCAAAATGAATCCATGTCTATATCTTGTTTTGTAAGAAAATAAAGCCAAAAGCGATGATTATGTGAATTAAACGCATCCTAAATCCTAAAGATGCAGGGTGTGTTTTGGACATACTGTCAAGTTTCATTCAAATACCACAAGGGTCAATTTCAGAGCGTTTCAACCGCTTTCATTAGTGTCACCGCATAAATAATGCCGACTATTACAGATTCGAATGTCATTTTGAGGTATTGTATAGAGGTATAGTATCTCATTCGAATCTGTAATAGAAGGCACCATTAATGCGGTGACACTAATGAGTGTGGTTAAAACACTCTGAAATTGACCCACAAAATAATGAAGCAAAATTAAAAAATAAGCGACGTTGCCAGTTAAACAGGTATAAACGCTATTAAAAAGAATTGTGTTTCATAGAAAAAACAGTGTTTTTATAAAATAAATGCATACCTCATCGCAAACTCTGATATAGTGGTGGAGCGCCTGCCCGCCATGCTCCCAGCCGCTGACCTCATGACGCTCCGCGGCTTCGTTCAGCTTCTCCAGCAAAGGCGATATGCTGAGCAGGTCGTCTGCGAACATACATAAGTTACTATCAAAAATTAAATTTTTGTCACAAGCTTTTTTGCCGACTGTACTTTTCTTTGATCATCCGTCAACTATTTATCGAGACGATTCTAAAGAGCCCAAACTCGGTAGGATTGTGTTTTGTTATTACAGAGTTCCTATGACCACCTTCCGACTCCATCATCAGATGACGACCGGTTTGGCTTGGCGGGAGTAACGTTGCTTGCTTGATCCTGAGTTCAAATCCCGGTAAGGGCAAACATTTGCGTGATGAGTATAAATATTTGTTCCTGAGTCTCGGATGTATTCTATATATATATAATAAGTAAACTAGAAGGCGCCCGCAACTTTGTTCGCAGAGGAGAAAAAGTCATAACCCTTTTTTTCTTTAGCATAGTCGGGTAAAAAGTATCCTATAACCATCTGGAGATACCCAGCTACCCGTGTACCAAAAATAGTTGAAATCCGTTGCCGATTTAGCGTGATAGAGCCACAACGACACATACAAACATTTAATTTTTACATCTTTATAATAGTATACATATATCTATTAAATATATCGTCGTCTAGTATCCATAACACAAGCCTTATTGAGCTCACCGTGGTAGTTCGATTATGTAAAATTGTCTCGTAATATTTATTTTATTGATTTATTTCTTTTTATCAGCCAGCTCGTTGGTATCATAATATTGAATTGTCACCGAACTTAAAGTGACAACAATCTCAAACTAAGATGCAATAGGGATGTTGACTGTACTCAAATAATAATAAATTTTCATGCGAAGGTAGTTTTTATGACGAAAATCCTAAAGAAAAACTTTGAGTTCGATCGATACCTTACGTGTATCTAGTTTTATGAGCCTTTAAAAATAGGTGGAAATGTCCATTTTTAAAGTATGAAAATATTAACAAATAATAATACCATTGAATAACCCGTGAAATATATGGTAACTTTTGTTATGAAACCGTTTCGATAAACGCAAGTTTTAACATAGCTGCAGAACAAAGTAATCACTTTATTGCACATAAACTGATATAAAAAAATAGGCGTTTACAAAATACAGATATGTACAAAGGCGAACTTATCCCCGTGAGGGATCTCTTCCAGTTAACCTTTAAGCAAATGAGAGAAAAAAGTATACATTAAAGAAGATGGACAAACCAAATAATTAGGTAATATGCACAAAAAAACGAAGTCAAAATTTGAATACACATAAATTATAATAAATACTTACCTATAATATATACTGTACGAGTACATCGCACATGCGTCATATTATCATTTGCATCATCAGCATTTTACTTTGTATAGCTTTCCGCTAGTCAATAAATCAGTTCACGTTCGCTAATTATAAGTGTGCACACCTATCAAGTAAAATAAATCGAATTTATTAAGAAAACAGACTTTCGTGTTCCAACCAAATATCAAGATACCTATCAAGCAATGTACGTGTAGACAAGTGCCCGTACATTAATGGTCCTTGAGCCGGATATGAACCAGCGACCTATGGATCTACAAATAGATATAATACTAATACAGAGTTCTTAATTTCCCCATATAAGGTTTAGGGCGTGTCCTAGTGGTGACTAAATAAAATGCAGTCTTGACCTTATAAGTATATTTAGTGTAAACACATAAAGTAACACACGCGTCACAGTCTATTTATCAGGAAGTGCTCCAGTCAAACCTGTACGTTGTATCTCGCGTGACTGCCGGGGCCCGTGGGACCCGGCTGCTTTGCGCGTTTCCGCTAGTCAGCTCATATTCAAGTGCACATGCACTGCGATATGAGTTGACGTAGCTAGACTGTGCTTACAAAGGTAGGAAGGTGTGACGTCACGGCTTCCTACGGTTTAGTATGGAGCGTTAATGGGAAAGTTCAAAAATGTGATTCTAATGTCGTTGTATCTCGTGGAGTTTTTATGATATTGAAGTAACCCTAATAATAAATACCCTAACGTCTTTTGTCTTAATGACGTTTGTCCTAATGTATCATTTGCCATAACGCATTTTTTTCAGAAACCTTTAACTTTTCAGGATTGTTATAAAACAAACCTAACCTAATCTTTACGACGATCTATTAAAAAAACCTGATTTTTTTTTCGGTTTCTGAAAAATAAAATGCGTTATGGCAAATGATACATTAGGACAAACGTCATTAGGGGCTGTTCATAAATTACGGCATCTATTTTTGACGATTTTTCCCCCTTAAAATCATCCAACCATCCATCCATAATTCAAATGAACCCCCCCTCCCCCCCGCCAAATAAAATGATGTCATTTCCAAATAATGCGTTTTTAGCAACAATTTATACAAACACGAATTTCATTGCTTTTTTTACTCATTGAAGCACTTTTAAAGATGCGAAAGATGATGTCATCTTGGGAATGACCCCACCCCTCCTTCGCCATGCTACCATCAACCGATGTCCAGTCCCCCCCAATTTGAAATGACGTAATTTATGAATAGGGATTCCGAAGGAGACTGGTTTGTAAGATGGTATGAGAATGTTTACCGGCGAGCACGGCGGCGGGCAGCAGCTCGTCGAGCAGCACGCGGTGCGCCGCGTTCCACTGCGACGCGCCCGCCAGGTGCTCCGCCTGCAGCGCCGGCAAGTGCTGCAACAGAGTCACTGATGACGTCACTGTGGTCAGCACCGCAGTACAAGTATATGTAGTGCCGAGACACACAAGTCGACCATCACTCGCGCGGCACGCGCAGCTTGTGCAGCAGCTCCAGGCGGCTGCGCAGCTCCGGCGTGTCCCACCAGTGTGAGCTACGTGTGAAGGCACAGGTGGCGTGGCTCACCTCGTACTTGGCCCTGTGCGCCTGCGCGAGCAGCACCCACTCGCGCGGCACGCGCAGCTCGTGCAGCAGCTCCAGGCGGCTGCGCAGCCCCGGCGTGTCCCACCAGTGTGAGCTACGTGTGAAGGCACAGGTGGCGTGGCTCACCTCGTACTTGGCCCTGTGCGCCTGCGCGAGCAGCACCCACTCGCGCGGCACGCGCAGCTCGTGCAGCAGCTCCAGGCGGCTGCGCAGCCCCGGCGTGTCCCACCAGTGTGAGCTACGTGTGAAGGCACAGGTGGCGTGGCTCACCTCGTACTTGGCCCTGTGCGCCTGCGCGAGCAGCACCCACTCGCGCGGCACGCGCAGCTCGTGCAGCAGCTCCAGGCGGCTGCGCAGCCCCGGCGTGTCCCACCAGTGTGAGCTACGTGTGAAGGCACAGGTGGCGTGGCTCACCTCGTACTTGGCCCTGTGCGCCTGCGCGAGCAGCACCCACTCGCGCGGCACGCGCAGCTCGTGCAGCAGCTCCAGGCGGCTGCGCAGCCCCGGCGTGTCCCACCAGTGTGAGCTACGTGTGAAGGCACAGGTGGCGTGGCTCACCTCGTACTTGGCCCTGTGCGCCTGCGCGAGCAGCACCCACTCGCGCGGCACGCGCAGCTCGTGCAGCAGCTCCAGGCGGCTGCGCAGCCCCGGCGTGTCCCACCAGTGTGAGCTACGTGTGAAGGCACAGGTGGCGTGGCTCACCTCGTACTTGGCCCTGTGCGCCTGCGCGAGCAGCACCCACTCGCGCGGCACGCGCAGCTCGTGCAGCAGCTCCAGGCGACTGCGCAGCCCCGGCGTGTCCCACCAGTGTGAGCTACGTGTGAAGGCACAGGTGGCGTGGCTCACCTCGTACTTGGCCCTGTGCGCCTGCGCGAGCAGCACCCACTCGCGCGGCACGCGCAGCTCGTGCAGCAGCTCCAGGCGGCTGCGCAGCCCCGGCGTGTCCCACCAGTGTGAGCTACGTGTGAAGGCACAGGTGGCGTGGCTCACCTCGTACTTGGCCCTGTGCGCCTGCGCGAGCAGCACCCACTCGCGCGGCACGCGCAGCTCGTGCAGCAGCTCCAGGCGGCTGCGCAGCCCCGGCGTGTCCCACCAGTGTGAGCTACGTGTGAAGGCACAGGTGGCGTGGCTCACCTCGTACTTGGCCCTGTGCGCCTGCGCGAGCAGCACCCACTCGCGCGGCACGCGCAGCTCGTGCAGCAGCTCCAGGCGGCTGCGCAGCCCCGGCGTGTCCCACCAGTGTGAGCTACGTGTGAAGGCACAGGTGGCGTGGCTCACCTCGTACTTGGCCCTGTGCGCCTGCGCGAGCAGCACCCACTCGCGCGGCACGCGCAGCTCGTGCAGCAGCTCCAGGCGGCTGCGCAGCCCCGGCGTGTCCCACCAGTGTGAGCTACGTGTGAAGGCACAGGTGGCGTGGCTCACCTCGTACTTGGCCCTGTGCGCCTGCGCGAGCAGCACCCACTCGCGCGGCACGCGCAGCTCGTGCAGCAGCTCCAGGCGACTGCGCAGCTCCGGCGAGTCGGCCCGCGCCGGCGCGTGACGCGACAACACGCCGCGGATGAGGTGCCCGCGTCTGAGACACAAGGAGGACGTGAAGGGACCATCAACAGTTAGAGCTGTGGTGTGTGTGAGCGACGGCAGCCGCCGCGGCGGGACACTCACGCCGCGTCGCCGGGATGGTACGCGAGCGCCTGCACGGCGAGGTGCCAGGCGCCGGCGGCCTCGAGCTGCTCCGCCACGCCGACGCAGCTCTCTATCGAGGGGTTGCCGAACCACACGCCGAGCAGGAAACTGAACGAAACAAATAAGTTTCTCTCAACATTTTTTTGTGGCAAGTTTTAAAATAAGAATGTTGATATTCAACTACAGTCACAAAAGCACTTGATCACATATGAATATAGCGAAATAGTCAAAAGTGCAACAGGGTTCTACTGTAATATTGAGCCAGCGATATGTAGTCAGCATCGGCGTGTCGGCCATAGACTTACCAGAGACTATAGTCCATGGGGTCGGGGGTGTAGGAGGCGGGGTGCAGCTTCGGGCGGTGGTTGAAGGCGCGCGCCTTCAACAACTCGTACCGCAGGTCCAGCACGCGGCGTTGCTTGCCGTTCTTAAACAAAAGACGTCAGCCATAAGGTATTTGACTCTCGTACACATACAACCCAGCTGGCCGACTCTACTGCGCGTGCAAGAGAGTATTTAAAAGTAAGTTCGGCCTAGCCAGCCATATCAGAGCCCACAATAGACGAAGTCCATAATGTTTGCGTAGGATCGCCGTCATCGATGTCGATGAGGAGGACGATATATACATATACTAGCGGCCGCCCGCGACTTCGTCCACGTAGATTTTAGGTATAAACAGAAATATAAATGAGGAAATCTTTTTTCTGTGAGTTGTCCGATGCTGTTAATATTTGTAAAAAAATACTCAGAAGATATTCAGCGACCAGCGACAAAATTATTCCATAAGAAGGCAACACTGACACTTTTCATTGTAACGCCAGCTAGACTATGAGAAGAAAAAATAGGTAGGCGAAGTTCCCGACACTGGCCAAAATGTATTATTCTAGAATGTACCTCGGCGTTTCAAAAGGACAGTATTTTAAGGCATAGCAAAAAATGGTTGTCTGTAAAGTCGGTTTACAAACGATAATTTTACGTGTTGGCGTCATAAGAAAACCGGCGTCATAATTCTACTACGACAGCTATTTCTTGTCTCTCCCTCCCTCCCTATCTCTCTCTCTCTCTCCCTCCCTTCCTATCTCGCTATGTCTCTCACTCTTCCTCCTTCCTTATCTCTCTATCTCTCTTGCTCCCCCCCGCCCTATCTTTCTCTCTTTCCCTCCCTTCTCTTTTTATCTCTCTCCCTCACTTCCTCGCTGTCTCTCCCTCCCTCTCTTCCTCCCTACCACCCTCCCTATTCATTAATTAACACACAACACACAATCTTTTTGCGAAATTTCAAGTTTCCTAGTCCAATGAATTTACGTTTCACATACAAAGTTCCATCCCTTGTTTTACCCCCTTAGGGGATGAATTTCGAAAAATGCTTTCTTATCCCTTGACTACGTTATAAATGTAGCCGACTGTGCAAAAATCTGTTCTCTAGCGTTAGTAGTTTCGGCTGTGCGTTGATGAGTCAGTCAGTAACGACACCTATTTTTTGACTCTCCATCGCTCTCTCTCTCTCTCCTTCCCTCTCTTCCTCTCTCCCTCCCTCCCTCCCTACCACCCTCACTCCCTCTCTCTTTAAAACAATCTTCAATATAAAATGACCCCACACCGCGAACAATTTGCTTACAAGAAGGGGTCTGCTGACACTGGATATTCATAGATACGGCCGGTTTTAGCGTATATTTTGTACGGAGTCCAAGTCCGACTCGAACTTATTTAAACCAATGCGTAGGCATTGGTTTGGCTAATGACAAACATCCCAAAACCGAAAAACCGAGGATATGTGTACCTGAAGGTACTTATTACCTATTCTGTGCTTAGAGCATTGAGCCACTGGAGGTGCCATACGAACATTCCCCTCTGCCAAAATTATCGTAAAATTTCGGATTCGTTCATACAGTAAATTGCCAGTGTGTGGTAGTTTTTTGTTTATACGTGATTTATTTTAATTGGCATGATGGCGGGGTATGAAATTCATAATTCCAATTAGTCCGTCAGATAATAAAAAAAGATGGGACACGTATTTTTTGCTTTTTCAAAATAATAAAATAAAACTCGGATAAATCGCATTAAAGTTCAGGAGAGGTACAATTTGCTGAGGCTGACACTGCAATATCGTACCTCATTAAGAATCTTCAAAATGCCATTTCAAACAATATTAGTCAATAGTAGTTAATATGTTTAACACTCTTTGTCTATGAATTTTATTTTATCTATTATTTTACTATGTATGTTTTTAACTATGTATTTAAACGAACTCACACCGCCTGAGATACAGGATTTTCCTAGTTCAGACACGTGAAATAGTGTAAGTTCTATGGAAACATAAGACGTTATTGTTAATGTTAGCATTAAGTTCTATTAATAAAAATGTATTATTATTATTATTATTATTAATTTGTACCTAAGAGTGACGTCACGCGATATTTTGACCCAATGTATCGCTTTAATTTTTTGATTACGTAAAAAAACAAATGTTTTTTTTATGACATAGGAGGCAAACGAGCAGACAGGTCGCCTGATGGCAAGCGATCACCGTCGCCCATAGATACTTGCATCACTGGTGGAGTCACAAGTGCGTTGCCGGCCTTTCAGGCCTTTTACGCTCTTACAAATATTTCACCAATACATTTTATTAATCTGCATGACGGACTAATTATCAAAATTTAGCCAGCATCCCTATTGTGTGCGTTTGTGGAAATAGAAATGTTTCCGTAGTGTGCTGTTCATGTTTACCTCACTCCGCGTAACATGAAATCAGAAATCATTTATTTGCATAGATACAGTAGGTATATATATGGATGTTTAAGTACATTATGGTTCGTTGTATCTAGCTTGCGAGCAAGCGTGCAAATATATAGTAAGCAATTAAAATGTCAAAAATTATTTCAATAAAATACATTAATAAATTCAAATAAATATAAAATGTCAATTTAAAATAATAATAAAAAGTTAACATAATAGGCATGTCCCAATAACAAAAAACTAAATAATACCAATTCTGGTGGTCGAGATACGCCTTTGCGATGTAAAAACAACGATCCAAGAGCACTGGCTCTTAGACTGCGTTTAAAGGCCTTTCCCTTCAGCAGTTTTAGTTCCTCCGGGAGATGATTATAAATAACAATGCACATATTGACTACGTTTTTCTAAAAGATCATCTTGTGGCTTCGAGGGTGATATAAAAGGTTCATTATTTTTTCCCTGGTTCGCCTTTCCAGAACTTCGCCACGTGTTTTGCATGGCAAAGGAGGAATTTTAAGTTTTTTGAAAAGGGGCACGCAAACATGAAGACGCATGCATGAAAAATTTGTTCGGTAATTATTTATTATTAAAAAAAAGGTACACAGCATTACATTATTTACTGACACGGCTTGTCATCCTCATTAGTTAAATGCTCTAAGATGCTGTGGGTATACTCACATCGTGGACTAACACGTCGTACTCCCCCATGTACGGCGGCAGAGGGCACTTCAGTTCCATCTGGTTGTCCTCTATGAGGGTCAGGTCGGCCGGGCCCTCCGACTCGGCCACGAAGAAACTCTCGTACGTCCGGATAACGTGCTCCAGTGAGGGCACTCTGGGGCAGATGTATCTGTCGGCAAAAGAGTAAATATTATATACGTATGTATCAAGGACCATTAAAACAAGGAGACTGACCATCTCCATACAAAAAGCCGTTCCCTGATGTGTACAACGCCATCTATGTACAAGAATATTTTCTTACATTTTTGCAACTTTTACAAGCGTGACACAATAGTGTCAACCCGTGACCATGGAAAGCGGATGAGAAAAAGTCATAACCCCTCTTTTTTCTTCAGCGTAGTGGGGTAAAAAGTATCCTATAACCATCTGGAGATACCCAGCTACCCGTCTACCTAAAAAAGTTGAAATCCGTTTAGCCAATTTAGCGTGATGAAGCCACAACGAATAAATTATTTTACGATCTAGTGACCTCGAAATAGTCCGTTAGAAACATTTTTGGAAATATATTAAATGTACAGACAGTTTATAATAGTTTATTGTGTTGTCCTTCTTTCAGTCTACAACAGAGCCACAACAATAGAATAACTACAGTACAGCTTGACTTACAAAACATACTAAAACTTCATATTTAGATAGTAACATATAAGGATAATCAACAGGCGATCTTATAGATTTTTTCCAGACAGCCTTCGGGTGTTGGAAGAAGTTAAAAGATCAACAAGTGATACTGTGATCAATCGCTGGTCAGCTTATGAATAAAATAAGTTTCTGTCAAAATTTCATTTTTGTGACAACCTTTTATCGCTGACTGTACTTTTCCTTGAACATCCATCAACTACTCACCGAGACGATTCTAAAGAGCCCAAACTCGGTAGGATTGCATTATTTTATTACAGAGTTCTTATGACCCACTTTCATGCTTCATCATCAGATCAGCTCGACGGTATCATACTATTGCATTGTCACCGAACTTACATAAGTATGCAACATTTTAGCTCAATCGGAAGTGGATCAAAATTTTACTGGCAATATTTGATTACAGACCGACAGACAGACAACGGGACATGTGAATGTAAATAAAAGCTTGTAAAATGGTTACAATTTCTTCGATACTGTTAGCGCTCTGACCTGGCGGTGGCGTGTAGGGTCTGCAGCCAGTCCGCCTCCATGAGCTTGGTGCGGGGCGTGGACAGCCCGGCGAGGAGCTGCAGCGAGGCCATCCTGTGCGCAGACACCACGCCCTCCGCGCCGCACTCGCGCCACTGCGACAGCTGGCGGGCTATCATGTTGCGGAACACGCCATCGCCTGTAAAAGTTATTCCAAATTAAAAATTGCAACTGAGATGGCAATGGGGAATTAATGAAAATTTTCAAAAATCTTTGTAATTTTGTTTATAGGTAGGAATAAGTCTCCTTATCGTCAGAAAAAAAATACAGATTTTTCTGTGGCTTAGAAAAAAATAAAAAGATGAAAAGGTGTTGCTGGACCTTGACAGGTTATACGGTACGGCAAATGCACCATTGATGTTTTCGATTAAAATGGCTGTAAATGTACTGTTATTCTTGCCGTATCGTATAAGCTGTCATATAGGCCCACCAACACCTTTTCATCTTTTTATTTTTTCTAAGTCACAGAAAAATCTGTATTTTTTTCTGATGATAAGGAGGGTTATTCCTACCTATAAAAAAAATTTCAAGATTTTTGAAAATTTTCATCCATTCCCCATTGGGATGTTGACAGTTTCTATGATAAAAATCCTAAATAAATAATTTGAATTCGATACCTTGCGTATAGCTTGTTCTATGATTTAATTGAATATTTGCCTATCTAACATAAAAGTATCTCAGTTTATGTTAAGGCTCAATTGTACTGTTTCTCTTGTTGGTGTGCAATAAAGAATTGCCTTATTGTATTGTATTAAAACAATATCGAATCTGCCAATTCGACTCGTATCCTACCGGCTGCGCCATATATTGTTTTAAATTAAAGATGGTTTAAGAAGTCTTCGGTGTTTTATTTATAGCTTTAACAGTATAAAAATGCAGTTAAGATATATAACAACGATGCCGAGACGTGTGTAGTTTCAGTGACAGCTAAATAAGGTCGAGAGAGGGGATCTGACAGCTAGGCTGACAACTAATGCTGCGTACCATTATTAGAGCCATCGCTATAAAATTAGTGTATTTTTTTAAAGTCCAGACGAGGCCTTTTTTGCGTGTTTAGAAAAGGATAACATTATACACTAGAATGAGAAGAGCGTTCGTTTTCTCACCCTAGCATATAGTGTATTCCTTTTCCTCCTCCTCGCGTCGAATTCCTCATTACTGAGGGTCGTGATTCCCCCGTTGCTGGGTCAATATGCTCCGGACCGTGCTTCGCCACCTAGAACTGTCCTTGACTTCATGGAATGCGTTGTGTAGCTTGGTGTCCAATGATGAGCGGATTTGGTCAGACCATCTCATCGGTGACCGGCCCCTTGGACGCTTCCCATCGACCTTTCCAGTCACCATGAGTTGTTCCAGATTATTTCCTTCTTTCCTGGCAATATGTACCGAAAAATTCCATTACTCTTCTCAAGCACATAGTGGACAGACGAGTTTCAACATGAAGTTCGCGAAGAATGGAATCGTTTGTGCGAAATGCTGTCCATGGATTCCTTTTTTTACACTTGCGTAAAACGCCTTATCTGGACTTGCACAAATAGTTACCGGCAGCCTGCGCGATGAGGGCGGCCATGTGCAGGTCGCCGTGCTCGCGCGCCAGCCGGCACGCCGCCAGCAGCCGCCCGCCCAGCAGCAGCGTCCACACGCGCGCGCTGTGCACGTCGCTCTCTAAGTACATAAAAAAAACACATTTCTTATGATAATACTACAAAGACACGGAAAATAGGGATTGCCAGCCATGTAGGTGCAGATGCATAGGGATACGAGGCCGGAAATCCCTATTTCCTTCGAAGTATGTAAAAAAATAAATCTAAGACGTCTTTCTTTTAATAAACTTATTATACTTATTAGTTCTTTCCACTGCCACTTAGCGAATTGAAACAAAAAAAGGTCGCTTTGCAGGCCTAGGTCTTATTTTTTACATACAATTTTATGCTCCACCTCTCGTCTAATCAAACCCGAAACGTGAGACTTCCAGGGCTATTATAAGGAACACAACGTCAATATTTCATTGCATGTTTGACAAATAACGGACCATTCTTATACAGCCCGTGAGAACTTATAATAAAGATTACGCTACTGTCGAATAAAATCTAATGTACTCGTGTTTTTTTTATGTTATAGCGGGCAAACGATCAGACGGATCGCCTGATGGTAAGCGATCACCGTCACCAATAACACCTGCAAAACCAGAGGAGTTAACAGTGCGTTGCCAGCTTGTGGGAGTACGCTCTTTTCATGATGGCTTGAAGGTGGCATCGGTCCGGAAATACTGCCGGGGACAATTTATTCCAGTTCAGTCGAGCGAGGCAGGAAATTTCTAGCAA
The DNA here is from genome assembly GCA_905404275.2 of Hedya salicella. Taxonomy (NCBI): domain Eukaryota; kingdom Metazoa; phylum Arthropoda; class Insecta; order Lepidoptera; family Tortricidae; genus Hedya; species Hedya salicella. The sequence continues at coordinate 8,205,930 of FR990120.1, forward strand.
AACGCACAGTTCTGGACTGCCACTCATCTAAGTAATGTATGTATAAACAGACTGCCTTCGAACATCAGGGATCGCTATCGTCTACTCAATAGCAGAATACTGTGCACCAGTATAAAAATTAATAAATAAAGTTTCGAACAATTCCTCTTTGCCAGCACACTACGAGTTTTGCCATCCTCCTCCACACCGACTCAAATCCCGAAAACCTCCCTACATTACAGCTTGGAACCTGGATAGTTTCAACATCGGGGACAGCTGCTACAGAAAGAAAATCCACCCGGACCACTGACCCGACGGCAAAACCAAAAGGATTCGATATCCCTCGCAGGCAGGCGATTGCGGTGAGGAAGAGCATACAGCTGAACACTTCATCCAAAGCTGCCCGCTTCATTCCTACGATGGACCCGCTGAAGACCTGGATCATGTGACTCCTGACGCAACCGCCTGGCTTAACAAACTTAAAGTCATTCTTTGATTGCCTTAAATTTGCCATACGATCATAGTACACTACTGCAGAGGTTGCGAAGTAGGGGATTGCCAGCCGAGTAGTTATAGATCTTCTAGAGATACGAGGCCGACAATCCCTGTTCGCGCCGAGGTCTGTATAGTGCTTTTCTCAAACATGCAATGAAATATAAAACGCCGCACCCGATATCTGAGACGAGGGGTCTATTACAAGGAACACAACGTCAATATTTCATTGCATGTTTGAGAAAAATATATAATGTAAAAACAGCGACTCACCGTCCTCCGGCTCGGGGTGCCGCGGGCGCTCCAGTTCGCGGTCGGTGGCGGCGGCGACGGCGTCCTTCAGCCAGCCCAGCAGGGCGCGGTGACGGTCCACCACAGACAGATCGTCTGTGCCCGGCACGCCTGTACACAACAAAATCTATACAATAACTACAGAAAATTATAGAAAAACTAGAAGGCGCCCGCAACTTCGTTCGCGGAGGAGAAAAAGTCATCACCCCTCCTTTTTTCTTCAGCGTAGTCGGAGAAAAAGTATCCTATAACCATCTGGACATACCCAGCTACCCGTGTACCAAAAATAGTTGAAATCCGTTTAGCCGATTTTGCGTGATGAAGCCACAACGACACATACAAACATACATAAAATCCAAAAAATAATATTTTTCGTTTTAATGACCTCCAAATAGTCCGTAACAATCATGTTTTTGAAAATATCTTCAATGTACAGACATTTCATTTTTACTACTTTATAATAGACTTGACTTGATCGACTTTCTAGATTGATTTGACGACCGATTTGGCTCAGTGGGAGTAACGTTGCCTGCGAAGCTGAGGTCCTGGGTTCAAATCCTGGTAAGGGCAAATATTTGTGTGATGAGCATAAATATTTGTTCCTGAGTCTTGGATGTTTTCTATGTATTTAAGTAATATATCTATTAAATATATCGCCGTCTAGTACCCATAACACAAGCCTTATTGAGCTTACCATGGGCCTAGTTCGATTTGTGTACAATTGTCCCGTAATATTTATTTATTTATTTTAAAGTATAGATACTAATAATATTGCTATGCACTATAATGTCATTATATAGATTGTGAATGTTTTTTCTGTTCATTGTAAAATGTAAAAGTGCCCTTGACTCGCAGAATAAAGATTTGTTGAATCCTGGAGAACTACGCATTGAGTTATACTTAAAAATATATATTTAAGATAGGCTAAATACAAATATTGTAATAGATAAGAGTTGATTTGAAAAAATGATGACTGTTGAGTTTGTTTCGGCTTTCTTCTCAACAGTGGTCTCCCCTTCAATGCCGTAGAGTCAGAATTTAAAAGGCACTTTTTAAATCTTGCAGAATAAAATTCGTTTTTTTTATTTTATTTCAACTTTATACTACATATAGAGACAATATTGGGTAACAACATGAAGGATTCTAGAAGATATAAACAGGAAAAAATGGATAGATTGTGTGAGAGATGATATGGGTAATAAAAAGACCCAATAGTTACGATTTTTGGCATTTAATTACCAGAAGTGCTATGAAATAGTATTTTGATCTACGATTGGCGGAGTTCTAAATTTACTGATTACAGTATATTGTGAATTGTTTAATTGGATTAAATTATTATAAAATTTCTATTAATTGTAAGTTCTAACCTAGTTATTAAGACGACATGTTACCTACTAACCAAATATGGATGGATAATGTCGGACATAAATAATTTCATTTCATTTCATATGAGTAGAAAATTGTATAAATGTACGTACCGTCGTTGTCTAAATCAGCTCCCCACAGCGCCTCGCACAAAGTCCAGACTTCGTAGCAGTACGCCCCGGACACGCCGAACTGAAAAACAAACGAAATTATTAGGCATGGAGTAGATAATGTAAATATTAAAGCAAAGAGTTGAACATTTCTATGCGTCGAATGGGATTCGAACCCACTTTTCCAACGGCTACATTTAGATTGTGTCAGCAGATGTTTCTGTTTCAATAAAATTTCATAAATATTCTCGATATAAACTATCATGGTAATATAAGTGAGATCCTGTAATTAGCTCGCTATTACTATTTAAGACACTATTAACAAATTTTAAGCTGTTGGATCTCCATGTTAATAAATAAATATATATAATTTGAGACGATGGGCCATGTCATTATTTTAACTTGAACGGCAGTTGGCATACTGTAACCGTCATCGGTGTGCTAACTTTGAGACGATGGTCACGGTTAAGGCGTATCCATACTAATATTATAAATGGCAAAGTGTGTCTGTCTGTCTGTCTGTCTGTTACCTCTTCACGCTTAAACAGTTGAACCGATTTGGATGAAATTTGGTATGGAGATAGTTTGAGTCCCGGGGAAGGACATAGGCTACTTTTTATCCCGGAAAAATACCCTTATCCGCAATAAATGAATTTAAGGCGGACGAAGTCGTGGGCAGAAGCTAATCAAAAATAAAGGAACGGGTTGAAAGATTCGATGAGTCGGGTCAGAGTTTGGATGGACCAATTGGCAGGTCACCTTAGGCAGGTCGCGGACAGCTCTCCTCGTCCAGGAGTGTCTCCACGAGGACGTGGAGCACTCACCTTGGCCTTCCTGTCCCTGTCGGTGGCGGCGACCTCCCGCAGCGTGCGCAGCGCCTGGCGACGCTCTCGCGGCTCCTGCTTCAGCGCGGGTCGCGGACAGCTCTCCTCGTCCAGGAGAGTCTCCACGAGGACGTGGAGCACTCACCTTGGCCTTCCTGTCCCTGTCGGTGGCGGCGACCTCCCGCAGCGTGCGCAGCGCCTGGCGACGCTCTCGCGGCTCCTGCTTCAGCGCGGGTCGCGGACAGCTCTCCTCGTCCAGGAGAGTCTCCACGAGGACGTGGAGCACTCACCTTGGCCTTCCTGTCCCTGTCGGTGGCGGCGACCTCCCGCAGCGTGCGCAGCGCCTGGCGACGCTCTCGCGGCTCCTGCTTCAGCGCGAGTCGCGGACAGCTCTCCTCGTCCAGGAGAGTCTCCACGAGGACGTGGAGCACTCACCTTGGCCTTCCTGTCCCTGTCGGTGGCGGCGACCTCCCGCAGCGTGCGCAGCGCCTGGCGACGCTCTCGCGGCTCCTGCTTCAGCGCGAGTCGCGGACAGCTCTCCTCGTCCAGGAGTGTCTCCACGAGGACGTGGAGCACTCACCTTGGCCTTCCTGTCCCTGTCGGTGGCGGCGACCTCCCGCAGCGTGCGCAGCGCCTGGCGACGCTCTCGCGGCTCCTGCTTCAGCGCGAGTCGCGGACAGCTCTCCTCGTCCAGGAGAGTCTCCACGAGGACGTGGAGCACTCACCTTGGCCTTCCTGTCCCTGTCGGTGGCGGCGACCTCCCGCAGCGTGCGCAGCGCCTGGCGACGCTCTCGCGGCTCCTGCTTCAGCGCGAGTCGCGGACAGCTCTCCTCGTCCAGGAGAGTCTCCACGAGGACGTGGAGCACTCACCTTGGCCTTCCTGTCCCTGTCGGTGGCGGCGACCTCCCGCAGCGTGCGCAGCGCCTGGCGACGCTCTCGCGGCTCCTGCTTCAGCGCGAGTCGCGGACAGCTCTCCTCGTCCAGGAGTGTCTCCACGAGGACGTGGAGCACTCACCTTGGCCTTCCTATCCCTGTCGGTGGCGGCGACCTCCCGCAGCGTGCGCAGCGCCTGGCGACGCTCTCGCGGCTCCTGCTTCAGCGCGAGTCGCGGACAGCTCTCCTCGTCCAGGAGTGTCTCCACGAGGACGTGGAGCACTCACCTTGGCCTTCCTGTCCCTGTCGGTGGCGGCGACCTCCCGCAGCGTGCGCAGCGCCTGGCGACGCTCTCGCGGCTCCTGCTTCAGCGCGAGTCGCGGACAGCTCTCCTCGTCCAGGAGAGTCTCCACGAGGACGTGGAGCACTCACCTTGGCCTTCCTGTCCCTGTCGGTGGCGGCGACCTCCCGCAGCGTGCGCAGCGCCTGGCGACGCTCTCGCGGCTCCTGCTTCAGCGCGAGTCGCGGACAGCTCTCCTCGTCCAGGAGTGTCTCCACGAGGACGTGGAGCACTCACCTTGGCCTTCCTATCCCTGTCGGTGGCGGCGACCTCCCGCAGCGTGCGCAGCGCCTGGCGACGCTCTCGCGGCTCCTGCTTCAGCGCGAGTCGCGGACAGCTCTCCTCGTCCAGGAGTGTCTCCACGAGGACGTGGAGCACTCACCTTGGCCTTCCTGTCCCTGTCGGTGGCGGCGACCTCCCGCAGCGTGCGCAGCGCCTGGCGACGCTCTCGCGGCTCCTGCTTCAGCGCGAGTCGCGGACAGCTCTCCTCGTCCAGGAGAGTCTCCACGAGGACGTGGAGCACTCACCTTGGCCTTCCTGTCCCTGTCGGTGGCGGCGACCTCCCGCAGCGTGCGCAGCGCCTGGCGACGCTCTCGCGGCTCCTGCTTCAGCGCGAGTCGCGGACAGCTCTCCTCGTCCAGGAGTGTCTCCACGAGGACGTGGAGCACTCACCTTGGCCTTCCTGTCCCTGTCGGTGGCGGCGACCTCCCGCAGCGTGCGCAGCGCCTGGCGACGCTCTCGCGGCTCCTGCTTCAGCGCGAGTCGCGGACAGCTCTCCTCGTCCAGGAGAGTCTCCACGAGGACGTGGAGCACTCACCTTGGCCTTCCTGTCCCTGTCGGTGGCGGCGACCTCCCGCAGCGTGCGCAGCGCCTGGCGACGCTCTCGCGGCTCCTGCTTCAGCGCGAGTCGCGGACAGCTCTCCTCGTCCAGGAGAGTCTCCACGAGGACGTGGAGCACTCACCTTGGCCTTCCTGTCCCTGTCGGTGGCGGCGACCTCCCGCAGCGTGCGCAGCGCCTGGCGACGCTCTCGCGGCTCCTGCTTCAGCGCGAGTCGCGGACAGCTCTCCTCGTCCAGGAGTGTCTCCACGAGGACGTGGAGCACTCACCTTGGCCTTCCTGTCCCTGTCGGTGGCGGCGACCTCCCGCAGCGTGCGCAGCGCCTGGCGACGCTCTCGCGGCTCCTGCTTCAGCGCGAGTCGCGGACAGCTCTCCTCGTCCAGGAGTGTCTCCACGAGGACGTGGAGCACTCACCTTGGCCTTCCTGTCCCTGTCGGTGGCGGCGACCTCCCGCAGCGTGCGCAGCGCCTGGCGACGCTCTCGCGGCTCCTGCTTCAGCGCGAGTCGCGGACAGCTCTCCTCGTCCAGGAGAGTCTCCACGAGGACGTGGAGCACTCACCTTGGCCTTCCTGTCCCTGTCGGTGGCGGCGACCTCCCGCAGCGTGCGCAGCGCCTGGCGACGCTCTCGCGGCTCCTGCTTCAGCGCGAGTCGCGGACAGCTCTCCTCGTCCAGGAGTGTCTCCACGAGGACGTGGAGCACTCACCTTGGCCTTCCTGTCCCTGTCGGTGGCGGCGACCTCCCGCAGCGTGCGCAGCGCCTGGCGACGCTCTCGCGGCTCCTGCTTCAGCGCGAGTCGCGGACAGCTCTCCTCGTCCAGGAGAGTCTCCACGAGGACGTGGAGCACTCACCTTGGCCTTCCTGTCCCTGTCGGTGGCGGCGACCTCCCGCAGCGTGCGCAGCGCCTGGCGACGCTCTCGCGGCTCCTGCTTCAGCGCGAGTCGCGGACAGCTCTCCTCGTCCAGGAGAGTCTCCACGAGGACGTGGAGCACTCACCTTGGCCTTCCTGTCCCTGTCGGTGGCGGCGACCTCCCGCAGCGTGCGCAGCGCCTGGCGACGCTCTCGTGGCTCCTGCTTCAGCGCGAGTCGCGGACAGCTCTCCTCGTCCAGGAGAGTCTCCACGAGGACGTGGAGCACTCACCTTGGCCTTCCTGTCCCTGTCGGTGGCGGCGACCTCCCGCAGCGTGCGCAGCGCCTGGCGACGCTCTCGCGGCTCCTGCTTCAGCGCGAGTCGCGGACAGCTCTCCTCGTCCAGGAGAGTCTCCACGAGGACGTGGAGCACTCACCTTGGCCTTCCTGTCCCTGTCGGTGGCGGCGACCTCCCGCAGCGTGCGCAGCGCCTGGCGACGCTCTCGCGGCTCCTGCTTCAGCGCGAGTCGCGGACAGCTCTCCTCGTCCAGGAGTGTCTCCACGAGGACGTGGAGCAGTCACCTTGGCCTTCCTGTCCCTGTCGGTGGCGGCGACCTCCCGCAGCGTGCGCAGCGCCTGGCGACGCTCTCGCGGCTCCTGCTTCAGCGCGAGTCGCGGACAGCTCTCCTCGTCCAGGAGAGTCTCCACGAGGACGTGGAGCACTCACCTTGGCCTTCCTGTCCCTGTTGGTGGCGGCGACCTCCCGCAGCGTGCGCAGCGCCTGGCGACGCTCTCGCGGCTCCTGCTTCAGCGCGAGTCGCGGACAGCTCTCCTCGTCCAGGAGAGTCTCCACGAGGACGTGGAGCACTCACCTTGGCCTTCCTGTCCCTGTCGGTGGCGGCGACCTCCCGCAGCGTGCGCAGCGCCTGGCGACGCTCTCGCGGCTCCTGCTTCAGCGCGAGTCGCGGACAGCTCTCCTCGTCCAGGAGAGTCTCCACGAGGACGTGGAGCACTCACCTTGGCCTTCCTGTCCCTGTCGGTGGCGGCGACCTCCCGCAGCGTGCGCAGCGCCTGGCGACGCTCTCGCGGCTCCTGCTTCAGCGCGAGTCGCGGACAGCTCTCCTCGTCCAGGAGAGTCTCCACGAGGACGTGGAGCACTCACCTTGGCCTTCCTGTCCCTGTCGGTGGCGGCGACCTCCCGCAGCGTGCGCAGCGCCTGGCGACGCTCTCGCGGCTCCTGCTTCAGCGCGAGTCGCGGACAGCTCTCCTCGTCCAGGAGAGTCTCCACGAGGACGTGGAGCACTCACCTTGGCCTTCCTGTCCCTGTCGGTGGCGGCGACCTCCCGCAGCGTGCGCAGCGCCTGGCGACGCTCTCGCGGCTCCTGCTTCAGCGCGAGTCGCGGACAGCTCTCCTCGTCCAGGAGAGTCTCCACGAGGACGTGGAGCACTCACCTTGGCCTTCCTGTCCCTGTCGGTGGCGGCGACCTCCCGCAGCGTGCGCAGCGCCTGGCGACGCTCTCGCGGCTCCTGCTTCAGCGCGAGTCGCGGACAGCTCTCCTCGTCCAGGAGAGTCTCCACGAGGACGTGGAGCACTCACCTTGGCCTTCCTGTCCCTGTCGGTGGCGGCGACCTCCCGCAGCGTGCGCAGCGCCTGGCGACGCTCTCGCGGCTCCTGCTTCAGCGCGAGTCGCGGACAGCTCTCCTCGTCCAGGAGAGTCTCCACGAGGACGTGGAGCACTCACCTTGGCCTTCCTGTCCCTGTCGGTGGCGGCGACCTCCCGCAGCGTGCGCAGCGCCTGGCGACGCTCTCGCGGCTCCTGCTTCAGCGCGAGTCGCGGACAGCTCTCCTCGTCCAGGAGAGTCTCCACGAGGACGTGGAGCACTCACCTTGGCCTTCCTGTCCCTGTCGGTGGCGGCGACCTCCCGCAGCGTGCGCAGCGCCTGGCGACGCTCTCGCGGCTCCTGCTTCAGCGCGAGTCGCGGACAGCTCTCCTCGTCCAGGAGAGTCTCCACGAGGACGTGGAGCACTCACCTTGGCCTTCCTGTCCCTGTCGGTGGCGGCGACCTCCCGCAGCGTGCGCAGCGCCTGGCGACGCTCTCGCGGCTCCTGCTTCAGCGCGAGTCGCGGACAGCTCTCCTCGTCCAGGAGAGTCTCCACGAGGACGTGGAGCACTCACCTTGGCCTTCCTGTCCCTGTCGGTGGCGGCGACCTCCCGCAGCGTGCGCAGCGCCTGGCGACGCTCTCGCGGCTCCTGCTTCAGCGCGAGTCGCGGACAGCTCTCCTCGTCCAGGAGAGTCTCCACGAGGACGTGGAGCACTCACCTTGGCCTTCCTGTCCCTGTCGGTGGCGGCGACCTCCCGCAGCGTGCGCAGCGCCTGGCGACGCTCTCGCGGCTCCTGCTTCAGCGCGAGTCGCGGACAGCTCTCCTCGTCCAGGAGAGTCTCCACGAGGACGTGGAGCACTCACCTTGGCCTTCCTGTCCCTGTCGGTGGCGGCGACCTCCCGCAGCGTGCGCAGCGCCTGGCGACGCTCTCGCGGCTCCTGCTTCAGCGCGAGTCGCGGACAGCTCTCCTCGTCCAGGAGAGTCTCCACGAGGACGTGGAGCACTCACCTTGGCCTTCCTGTCCCTGTTGGTGGCGGCGACCTCCCGCAGCGTGCGCAGCGCCTGGCGACGCTCTCGCGGCTCCTGCTTCAGCGCGAGTCGCGGACAGCTCTCCTCGTCCAGGAGAGTCTCCACGAGGACGTGGAGCACTCACCTTGGCCTTCCTGTCCCTGTCGGTGGCGGCGACCTCCCGCAGCGTGCGCAGCGCCTGGCGACGCTCTCGCGGCTCCTGCTTCAGCGCGAGTCGCGGACAGCTCTCCTCGTCCAGGAGAGTCTCCACGAGGACGTGGAGCACTCACCTTGGCCTTCCTGTCCCTGTCGGTGGCGGCGACCTCCCGCAGCGTGCGCAGCGCCTGGCGACGCTCTCGCGGCTCCTGCTTCAGCGCGAGTCGCGGACAGCTCTCCTCGTCCAGGAGAGTCTCCACGAGGACGTGGAGCACTCACCTTGGCCTTCCTGTCCCTGTCGGTGGCGGCGACCTCCCGCAGCGTGCGCAGCGCCTGGCGACGCTCTCGCGGCTCCTGCTTCAGCGCGAGTCGCGGACAGCTCTCCTCGTCCAGGAGAGTCTCCACGAGGACGTGGAGCACTCACCTTGGCCTTCCTGTCCCTGTCGGTGGCGGCGACCTCCCGCAGCGTGCGCAGCGCCTGGCGACGCTCTCGCGGCTCCTGCTTCAGCGCGAGTCGCGGACAGCTCTCCTCGTCCAGGAGAGTCTCCACGAGGACGTGGAGCACTCACCTTGGCCTTCCTGTCCCTGTTGGTGGCGGCGACCTCCCGCAGCGTGCGCAGCGCCTGGCGACGCTCTCGCGGCTCCTGCTTCAGCGCGAGTCGCGGACAGCTCTCCTCGTCCAGGAGAGTCTCCACGAGGACGTGGAGCACTCACCTTGGCCTTCCTGTCCCTGTCGGTGGCGGCGACCTCCCGCAGCGTGCGCAGCGCCTGGCGACGCTCTCGCAGCTCCTGCTTCAGCGCGAGTCGCGGACAGCTCTCCTCGTCCAGGAGAGTCTCCACGAGGACGTGGAGCACTCACCTTGGCCTTCCTGTCCCTGTCGGTGGCGGCGACCTCCCGCAGCGTGCGCAGCGCCTGGCGACGCTCTCGCGGCTCCTGCTTCAGCGCGAGTCGCGGACAGCTCTCCTCGTCCAGGAGAGTCTCCACGAGGACGTGGAGCACTCACCTTGGCCTTCCTGTCCCTGTCGGTGGCGGCGACCTCCCGCAGCGTGCGCAGCGCCTGGCGACGCTCTCGCGGCTCCTGCTTCAGCGCGAGTCGCGGACAGCTCTCCTCGTCCAGGAGAGTCTCCACGAGGACGTGGAGCACTCACCTTGGCCTTCCTGTCCCTGTCGGTGGCGGCGACCTCCCGCAGCGTGCGCAGCGCCTGGCGACGCTCTCGCGGCTCCTGCTTCAGCGCGAGTCGCGGACAGCTCTCCTCGTCCAGGAGAGTCTCCACGAGGACGTGGAGCACTCACCTTGGCCTTCCTGTCCCTGTCGGTGGCGGCGACCTCCCGCAGCGTGCGCAGCGCCTGGCGACGCTCTCGCGGCTCCTGCTTCAGCGCGAGTCGCGGACAGCTCTCCTCGTCCAGGAGAGTCTCCACGAGGACGTGGAGCACTCACCTTGGCCTTCCTGTCCCTGTCGGTGGCGGCGACCTCCCGCAGCGTGCGCAGCGCCTGGCGACGCTCTCGCGGCTCATGCTTCAGCGCGAGTCGCGGACAGCTCTTTTCGTCCGCGGGGCCGAACGTCGACCATTCCAGAAGCGTCTCCATTTGCTTTGTGAGTGTGCTCTGAAAATTATAACAGTATCCAATGAGTCAGTGATAACCTAGGGAACTGCGACATTGTCGATCACAATAGGACTCATAAGGCGGATCAGATGATTCTGATCCGCCTGCAACGTGCCATGGAAATGGCAATGCTCGGAGTTTCTCTGCGATGGAATCAGAAATGAGGATATTCGCAGAAGAACCAAAGTAGCCGATATAGCACGCAGGATTGCATGTTTGAACTGGCAGTGGACGGGCCATGTAGCCCGGAGAACGGAGAGCCGTTGGAGCAGTGCAGTCCTGGAGTGGCGACCACGCATAGGAAAGTGCATCGTGGGACGGCGTTTTCGCGTCGCGCATCACTACATGACTCTGTTCTAACACTCGTTATAGTATCAGAGAGTATAAAGGTACAGAGATCAATAAAATCAATGAACGTTAATAAAATGAAGCAAAAAATTTGCTCACTGACCGATTTTGTTTTTCAATAAATACGTAAATGCTAATCGAAGTTAATTAAGTTCTGCTAAGATAATTTTCGCGTAGTTATTTAGCTTAACAGCCCCATGTAACCAATTAATTGGTACGTTCCACCCTGTTCAGCGAAAAGTATTTCCTCTTTTGCAGTCCTAACGAGAGAAGTAGAAGCAGAGTCCGTACAATCAAGTGGCACATCAACAGCTAAATAAATATCGATAGCGGAATCCGTGCATGGTTAAGGGGGTGCATCGAAAATTTAAGCTATTTGTTAGTGATTTTTTTTGTCAAATCTAGTATATGAAACAGGCTGGTTTTCTGATATGTGTTTTTTTGACTATATAACCTATTCAGCGCCTAACGCGACATGTTTGCTTAAAATTTCCTCGATCGAAAAGTTATCCGAAAACGCGTAAGTTTCCGTATTTTGTCTAGTTTGTACAAACGACAGACTAATAAACGGCTACACTATGTAAAAATGTCATTCTTCCCTTTATCATTTACTTCACTAACTTAAATATTTAGAAAACATAATAATATCTTCGATTTAATTGCCTTTTTACACCAAAAAACTCCAAGCATGTAGTGTATTAGCTTTCTCTTTCTTTGATGCGCGCGAGTAATAAATGCGTCCCTTATTACAAATTACACTCATTGGCCGGTACGGGGGCCGGGGCGTGGTTTTTCCTTGACGATGCTGCAGTGGCGGCTGGCTATGGCGATGTTTTGTTGTTGCTAACTTCACTGCAAAGCGGCTTGTGTTTGCACTTATTGCAATGAAAAATTCACTTAATTTTGTGATTTTCTTACGCGATATTTTAGCTTAATTTACACTTTGTTCGATTGTACTCGTGGCCAATCTTTCGTATGTTCAAATAAATCACTGAATTAATGAATACTTGTTTACTTTCCTTAGAACAAAAACACAGTACAGTTTAATGGCACGCCATCTTGACCGAGAGAGCGGGAGAGCGATATGGTTTGAGCAGGACAGAATATAAAGCCCTAATCACACGATACGACACAGGGCCTTAACGTTACTTACCAGGAAGTTGGTGGTGTTGTCCGCCTGTCCCATGGCCAGCCTGGCGACCACCGGCTCGCTCCAGTCCTTCTCGCCTCGTCCCGCGACATACTTGCCGATCTCCGATAGTTGCGCCGCTGAAACGTATGATATAATGAAATAATGATCTTTATTCTGTAAGTAGGCCGCAAGGGCACTTTTACAAGTCTGACTCTACGGCATTTCCCAAGAGGAGACCACTGTTGAGAAGAAAGCCGAAAAAAACTCAACAGTCAGTCATTTTTTCTAAATAATTCTTAACTATTACAATATTAGTACTTAGCCTATCTTAAATACATCTTTCTAAGTATAAACTCAATGCTTAGTTCTACAAGAAAACATGTCAAACTTATAAAAGTAAATATGGAATCATTTAACATATGGGATGCGCGGTTGTACAAGGTTTCTACAGAATTATAATTTTGGTTCATAGAATAATTACTCGGCATATTTTATTTAGCACAGAGCCCAAGTCTCTTGCTCAATGAATGAGCCGACTGGTGGACGGGAGGAGTACGCCAAACCATCTGATACCCCAGTTCCGCCTCAGTCTCGCCCTTTACCTCGTTGTAGGCACGAGAAACTTATTAATTATTATAAAAAAATACAGGTTGATTAAGTGGTTGTTAGAAGTGTATTATTGACCGCATCGTCACTTAACAACAGGTCAGATTGCTGTCAAATGCCCATCTATTTTTTAATAAAAAAAAGTCTATTTTTATAACATGTTATATAGTAACGTTATAAGTAGTTTAGTGAATTAAGGTGGAGGACTGTGGTGTATGCGGCCTCCTTAGGATTGCGACCGGTACGCTACACCATTAGCACAACTAGTATGCGACTCCTTATCGCGCTACAAAGATTGTCTGTCTTTTTCCTTCCAATACACATTGACAACCGGTTTAGCTCAGTGGGAGTAACGTTGCCTGCGAAGCTGAGGTCCTGGGTTCAAATCCCGGTAAGGGCAAATATTTGTGTGATGAGCATAAATATTTGTTCCTGAGTCTTGGATGTTTTCGATGTATATAAGTAATATATCTATTAAATATATCGTCGTCTAGTACCCATAACACAAGCCTTATTGAGCTTACCATGGGACTAGTTCGATTTGTGTAAAATAGTCTCGTAATATTTATTTATTATTTATACAACGCGAGAAAGACGGGTGATGCTATGTCGCGCGCCAAGCGTAGTCGCGGAGAGTTGTGCTAGACCGGCTGGTCAGGCGGTTGTCAAACGTTGACGTTGTCTAATAAATGGTTTTTCACTTTTCCTACTCAAAAATTACGTCATATTAGCTTCGCGAAGCGAGACTAAAATAGTACATTTAACCCCTAGGGTTTAAAAGAAAGCCATATAATTCCATACAAATTTCTATGACGCTGAAAAAAAAACTTACGGCCAGCTACATACTCCTTACGAATAATTAAAACCAACCTGATCAGATTGGCCAAACTGTCTGATATAATTGCTCAAACTGTAGTTTTAGTTTTTCATGAAATATACAATTTTAATGTTAAGTCTTTTTTATTTTCTCGCAGTCGAAGTGAAAAGCAGAGTGTTTAACACGTGGCTAAAAGTCATTATGTCCACGCTCACTTCGTGAGCTCGTCCAAATAATCACTTCGTGTTGTAATGGCTTATTTTAGCCCCTTGTCAAACAATCTACTATTGTGTGGAATCCCTGCTTTCCTTGTTCTCTAACTAGAATACCTTCCACCTGTAACTGTGGGACATGGTAGGTACCTCTGGGCAGGTCTGCGAGCGCGTCGTACGTGGAGACGAAGGCCACGGCGCCCGCGGGCCCGAAGCCCACGCGGCTGTGACGCGCGCGACACACCGCCAGGTCCGCGATGCACGCCGCGTCCAGCTTGCCTGTCACACAAGTCAAACCATCTTATTTATTTTCAAGAAAATCAGGGCCATGAGCAAATACCTACAAGCTAACACCACATGAGTAAAGAAACGGAACAGAGACTAAGCTTCCAAAGAGCGCGCAATATTTATACCTAATATGGTAGGGTTGGCACTCGTGGACAAAACGAAATAAAAATTATATTGATTAGTTATTTTTATTTATTGACTACAAATTACTTACGCTAAAGATTATGTTTTTATAATTTTTGTTTTTTAATAATTTATTATATTTTTTTATACAAGTGCATTGCTCAATACATATTTTTTTATCTTGTTTTTAATAGTACAGGATTTTTCGAAGTCATCCTCACAGATTCTGTACTGTCGTCATCGTCGTCGGTCGTCGTCGGTCGTCGTCGTCGTCGTCGTCGTCGTCGTCGTCGTCGTCGTCGTCGTCGTCGTCGTCGTCGTCGTCGTCGTCGTCGTCGTCGTCGTCGTCGTCGTCGTCGTCGTCGTCGTCGTCGTCGTCGTCGTCGTCGTCGCCGTCGTCGTCGTCGTCGTCGTCGTCGTCGTCGTCGTCGTCGTCATCATCATCATCATCATCATCATGACCATCAATCAGTAGTCATGAATTGGAACAAGTAAGGTATTTGATATTATGAAAATGGCCCTTGATGGCACTTTCATCTTGTGCTTTAGTCCAACTTCTTTGGCTTCGATATAAAGTTGCAGTTTTATCTATGAAACTAACCGAATATGGGCGCGAAATTTAAACTCATTCTAACTTTAATAACTACAAAATGATTTGATAGTGGGCCATCTTGGGCGCAAGTAACTTATAAATTTTAAAAAATTGGTAAAGTGAAAAGCACTAGTTCGCGAAAACAAACTTTCCGCACGCTAAACAGCTTTTAGCACTTGTTGTTAATGCGCGCTTTGTTGTGGCAGATATCAATGGTGGTGACTGCACAAATGCTCATATTAAAAAAAACTCACCAGCTGTGGTCAACTTATATGGCATCACTTTCCTGTGGTACTTGAGCACGATCTTCTCCGGGTGAAGGATCAGCGGCCGCATCGGCATATCTGTAAATAAACATAACAAGTTTAGGGCTCGTCCAGAAATTATGTGATCATATTTGGCCTACTTTTGTCTATAGATCATACGGTAATTTTTGCAAATGAGCGTATTGGTCCACTACGTTTTGGCGTGATTCCCAGCGATTGCTGCAGCAGAAAAGAGGCAAGTCTTCTCAGGCCACAAACACGCTCAGAACAGATTATTTTGATAATTGGAAAATTATTGGGTAATTTCGTAATTTTTTGACTTTCCTGCCGTCTTCTTGGCCTACGTAACTGTGATCCTGAGTTCGAACCTGCAAGGGCTGTGTGAATATTTGTTGAAGCGAAGCGAGATGCAATGTCATTTAAAAAAAATAAAACACCGTAGGGTTAATTACTTCCAAGTGGTAACTGTAGACTTTGACCTCACGAGACAGGCCTATCGCAGTGTGGAGGTCATAGGCAAACTTATACTGTAACTCATTCTAATAAACGATATTTTATTTAATATTTTTTTCTGTTTCCGCGATTATTACTAACTTAAATAAAACAATTTAACGGATAATATAAAGATAGATTATAACATAGTCACGGGTGGACCATGGAAAGCTGAAAAGCTTCCGAAACGTCGGGAATTCAAATGAGATAATATACGCGATTAATCCGTTAAATTGTTTAATTTAAATGATATTTAATTTGTTTTTTCTTTTAAACAGACCTTCCAATAATATTTTCTTCTGTTTCCGCGATTATTACTCATTGAAATAAAACAATTTAACGGATTATGGATTTTTATGGATTGGTAAATTATTAGAATAAAATAATTAAGCCCTTCTGGCACATGTGTAACTGTCTTTACAGCTTATGCCCATCTGGCATGTATGTACACCTTTATTTGTGTTTTTTCAAAAAATGGGTAGTTTGCACAAATTGTAACTTTGACAGAGGAAAATACATCTTTTCTCAGTCCACCCGTGACCATGGAAAGCTGGAAAGCTTCCGAAACGTCGGGAACTAAAATGAGATAGTTTCAATGAGACCTTCCAATTTGAATCGCTGACGACAGGGACGCAGCTTATTAGACACATATTGTTGCGTCTCTGTTGTCAGTGACTAAATTAGGAAGATGTAATAAGTGATTAAGGGACGAGTAGTTTTCTGTTGCTAATCTAATAGTTGGCGCGTAGATATTGTTCATTCAAATATGGAAATTCCTGGTAATACTCACCCACTGCGGAGACCGCGTCCTGGACGTGTTCGTGCGCGGCCGGCTCGGCGATTGGCGGGAGGTCGTCGCGGGCCGCGAGCCGGAACACGCTGCGTGGGGCGGGCACCTGCTGGTCACCCGTGGACGTTGACGTGCCGTCATCCATGTCCATGTCTGCCAATAAACAACTATTTCACTTCTGCTCAAAAAGTACGCCATATTAGCTTCGCGAAGCGAGCCTAAAATAGTACATTTAGCCCCTAGGGTTTAAAGAAAGCCATATAATCCCATACAATTTCTATGACGCTGAAAAAAAAAACTTGCGGCCAGCTACATACTACTTACGCATAATTAAAAACAAACAAACCAACCTGATCAGATTGGCCAAACTTTCTGATAGAATTGCTCAAACTGTACTTTTAGTTTTTCATGAAATATACAATTTTTTATTCTATTCTTTTTTATTTTCTCGCAGTCGAAGAGAAAAGCAGAGTGTTTAACACGTGGCTAAAAGTAATTTTGAGACTCAGACGTATTTGTCCTCGCTCACTTCGTGAGCTCGTCCAAATAATCACTTCGTGTCATGATGGCTTATTTTAGCCCCTTGTCAAACAATGTACTATATTGCAACGGCCACACTTCGGGGGTTAATATTATCATAGAAAACGATAGTGACGCCAACAACGAACATTCGCCAACCCCTCAAAATGTGGGCGTGGCAATTTTATATGGCGAACCGACCTAAGAACTGTGTCAGGTCAGGCCACAGCCCAAGATGCCGCAAGGCAGTACGGGCCCCCCTGCACCCCCCACGGGGTGTAAGAAGAACTGTGTCAGTAACGCTGGCGATGCAGCGGGTAAATGCTAGTGATATCTTGTGTGTGTAGATTTTGCGTGTAAGGCACTAGTATAGGGTGGCCATAAATGTATGGGCATGTCGACCGGGACAGTTGAAATGAAACAAAATCATAGGGCTCATAGAATTTTTGACTGTACTCGCTATAACAAATAATTAAGAAAAAATACAATTTATTTTACATCACACCTGGCAATTTTACGTATGTACGTACATTATGACCAGGTAAAGACGTAAAATTGTGTACTCACCATATTTACAACCCTCGACTGCGGCTCGGGTCACAAATATACTATTAATTTTAAATTTAGAAATAGGCATCGGTATGTGCCGAGTCTAGTTTTGAAACCGGGACAATTTCCTACATGGACACGTCCCGGCGTAACGGGACGTATTTTCAACCCTACACTAGTACGATATTTTTCAACTAGGTCTGATTAGCCTCTCTTTTTGAAGTATCAAAACGACCCATTACAATGTTTTTGATGTGATAACGTCTTATAAATCGATGAACGTCGGCTGCACGCACGAACCAGCATGACTCATTGTCACGTTCCGCCTGAGCCGAGCGTGCAAGCGAGAGCGGGGAACAAGCGATAGAGAGGCACGATCGGCTTAAGCGTTCGGCTTGTGCCGCATCTGCGACGGCGGCAGCACACAACTGAACTATTTTATCAACTGTTTATAATCAATGTTTTCTTATGACGTTATCACGTAAAGTTATCGTCTGTAAACCGACTTTACAGACAACTATTTTTTTTTAGTCAAATACATCTTTAATATTTTCATCTGTTTCCGCGATCATTACTCATTTAAATAAAACAATTTAACGAATTACATCGCGTATATTATCTCAAAGTATATTATTTCAAAGTGGGTAGTTTGCACAAATTGTAACTTTGACAGAGGAATATATTTCTTTTCTCCAACCCGTGACCACGAAAGCTGAAAAGCTTCCGAAACGTCGGGAACTCAAATGAGATAATATAGGATATAATCCGTTAAATTGTTTTATTTAAAATACCTCCTTGTTCGTCACGAAACTTGGTACGATTTGGTCACTGAACAGCATTTTTCGTCTCAATGGTTTGAAAGGGTTAAAATACATACCGTCAGCGTATATAGATGCCTTCATCAGCTGCACGTGGTGGCTGGACCGGTTCTCTAAGCGGGCCAGCTCTGCAGTCGGGCTTTTCACTCCAAAACCTAGCAATAGAAAATAGTACAGTAGAAAGCAGCATCAATATCTGCCATAACAAAGCGGGCGAAAATATCAGACACGTCCTAATAGCCCTAGTAACAGTCGTGTCAGATATTTATGCGCGCTTTGTTGTGGCAGATATTAATACTGGTACGTTGAAATAATAAATAAATAAATCGGTGCATGTAAATAAGGTATTCATTCTACAAAAAAAATGCGTAAGATCTATTTGTGGTGCGTATATAACGGAATCATGTAAGCCACTTTTTAAAAGATTAAAATTGCTTACCTTGCCGTGCCTATATATTAAGCAGCTAGCAATATTTGTAAAACAATATCCAGATTTGTTTAAAAAAATAACTGATGTAAGTAGCAGAACACAAAGAAAATGTAATAATGGTAAATTATTCCTTCCTAAACTGAAATTGCAAATTTATAAGAGAAATGCCTATATTATGGCTATCAGAGTATTTAACAAGTTGCTCAGAGACCTGTGTAATCTGCCTCTGAATAGATTCAAGACAAATCTACATACATGGTTGTTGGACCGACCCTTTTACTCTATTAATGAGTTCTTTAGTTATTAAGTATGCTTGCAAGTATTCTTGTTTGCAAAATATTCGCACGCCAGAAATGGCGTAATATGCTTGTTCTAATTTTAATTTAAGAAGACCCCTGTAACCATATTACTGCGAATAAATGATTTGATTTGATTTAAAAAAGCCTTTTATTTCTCGTCCCGTTACTTATTTTATGTCAAGTTACATATTATGATAATCATGTCTGTTAGTTTTTTATGCTTCTTAGTATATGTAGTATGTCAACAAATTATTGATGTGGTAATCGTTTTGGTTAGTACTTATCTATCTATTTGTTCAATTTTGTTCAAATACATTTTATAATATTTCACCTTGCTACTATTGTATAATGTCATAATATTTTTTCTATTTGTGGACAAGAACCCCTTTCAGGGGAAGGCCTCCTCCAAGGACATCCATTTTTTTCTGTCATTCCCCACTGCCAGCCATTTGGGGCCCGCTATCTTTTTGATGGCATCGGACCATCGGTTTTTTGGTCTTCCTCTCTTTCGTTTTCCGGCTGGTCCTAGCCATGAGGTCGTTTGTATGGCCCAGCGTGAGTCGGACAGTCTAGCGACATGCCCAGACCAGCTCCATTTGAGTAGTTTAGCATGTTTCAAGGCATCTATTACCTTTGTAACAGTTCTTATGTGTATGTGACGTATCTCTTGTGTTCTTATAAGAAAAATACAAATATAAAAAATATAAATACAAATCCATAGCAGTTTGGCAAGTGGTTATCTTATCTTATAAAAAAAAAGATAACTGGTACGTTTAAACTAATTTAAAACTATAGAAAATTAAAAACTTAAAAACCTCCCGGCTTGTTCCACTAAAAGCTGAATATCTTGGAGACGAGTGCTCCGATTTTCATCAAACAAAGCTAAGAACATTATGGATGAAATTATCTATGACACAAAACCGCATTCAAATCGGTCCATCCGTATGGGCGCTAAGATGCCACAGACAAATACATAGATACACAGAGTCACAGAGTTACAGATACGTTAAACTTATAACACCCCTCTTTATTAAAAAATAGGAGCTATCTTACAAAAATAGACCAGTGGCCCGTTTCCCAAAAGTCTGTAACAAGTATTACAAGCGAAAGAATCTTTCCAACAATATAAATTTTAAATAGACTTCCGCTTGTGTATATTTCTTTTAGAGATAATAAATTTCTTTAACCACAAATAATCGTCATGATATAGGTCGATTCACAAGAGTTGGTACGAATGGATTGAATGAGTGAATGATATTATCTATGTATGTATAACAAAATGATTAAATACAAGTTAATTCAGTAAGTTACTACGAAACGTGATTTAGATAATTTATAATTTTTGCTTCATGTGTTGTTGTTTGTGCAATTTGTGCTGAAAATGACTTATTTAGGCTGGGACAAAGTTACCGCGCAAAATTTGATAATAACCCATAAACGAAATAAAGACTCCATGATAGTAATATTTGTATCGAACCGTTAAATTTACCTTTCGCATACGTTCACCTGCTTAGTCCCAATAAAGTGCGGATTTATTTTATTTTAACTTCGTTCGCGGAGGAGAAAAAGTCATAAACGCTCTTTTTTTCTGTAGCGCAGTCGGGTAAAAAGTATTCTAAAACCATCTGGAGATACCCAACTACCCGTGCACCAAAAATTGTTGAAATCCGTTTAGTCGATTTGGCGTGATGAAGCCGACACATACAAATATACAAAAAATACAAAAAAATATATGTATGTGACTTCCAATAGTCCATTACAATCATTTATTTGAAAATATCTTCAATGTAAAGACATTTCATTTTTACAACTTTATAATAGTATAGATAACAACGGATGGTGGAGAAAAAACCGCCGGGCTAAAGTGGGACTGGGCCGGTCACGTCTGCCGCATGCACCCGGAAAGGTAGGCTAGTGTGGTGACTGAATGGGTGCCACAAGATGGGCAACGTAGACGGGGCAGGCCTAGCCGAAGATGGCGGGACGATCTGGATGCGTTTCTCAACAACTGGTAGAGGTAGCATCTGATAGGGAGTCGTGGAGATCTAAGGGAGAGGCCTTTGCCCAGCAGTGGGACACTCAAATAGGCTAATAAAAAAAAACGAAATCGTATTATGTACTTGTATACAAAGTGACATTACTTTCGTTCAATCCATTAATGCCGGCTCTTATGAATTGACCTGTACTTACTTCAAATTAAAATCATTTATTTGTAAACAATAGTTATACACACAATGTAATTATGCTAGATGGTAGGTAAGTGTGATAGTCCAGCTATGTTCGGCCTGAAGGCAAACAAAAATCTTATAGCATATATGCTTATTGCACTAAATTCAAGTTAAGTAAGCTTTTTTGACCAGAAATCCACTTAAAGCCCGCTTAAATTCTAACAGTTTCTTTTCTCCTGATATCGGCACTACTTGATGATATATATACTTATACATATAAAACGAAGCTATGTCGTTACCTCTGGTGGAATCGTAGAAACTCTGCGACTCGCCGTTTTCCTCCGTGGTGTCCATTTCAAATGCTGTAAACATACAAAAACATAAAATAGTGGCTCTGTGAGCGGTAGAACTCGCAAGTATTTCAACTCCCATATATCCGCACTTTGAAAAAAAAAAAGTCCAAAACACTAATTCGACAAATAATTATCGGACTTGGTATGAAAATTTCACGAGTCGGTTGAGAAATGCGAGCTGAAATATTCGCTTGGTAAACTTCGGAGATAAGGCGGGAGGGGGTGTATTAGTTTCCACATTTTCCTTAATAAATAGAAATTAAACCAGACTACAAAAGGGTCTTGACTGACGGACGGACGGACGGCAGTCATCCTTTGGGTACAGTTTTTTTTCCGTTTGAGGTACGGAACCCGAAAATAGTACATAACTTACCAAGGGCTGTAAAATAAAGAAAGTCCCAAATCGCAGGTATTTGTGACCCGAGCCGCAGGCGAGGGTTGTGAATATGCGATAGAGGGCTTTCTTTAATACTGCCCGTGGTGAGTACACAATTTTACGCCTCTCGCCATAATGCGAGTTTTAGTTTTACTGTATGCGTAGCGTCCGGTAAAACTCACATTATGGCCAGGTGTGACGTAAATGTAGATATAGCAACATTCAAGGAGAGGTATACAACAGACGACCTTATCGTTAAACATCTCTAAAGGCTGTCATCTCGCTATTAGCGATAAGACCGCCTGTTGTTTACCTCTGTTTATTCGAATGTTACGGTCATGTTCTGTACTTCTGTGTATCTGAGGTGTGCAATAAAGAGTATTGTTATTGTATTGTATCTCTTCCAGCCTTTAGGGTTGGGGTATAAAAGGTTACCTTTTCCAGCCTGTCCCAACAAGTCCAGGGACGTGTGCTGCATGGCGTACAAACTGTCGTCGCCCAGTCCCGCGCCGAGCCCGGGCCCGCCCAGGCCTCCAAGCCCCGGCCCGGGCACAAAAGCAGGGCTCCCGAGGCCGGCGAGACCAGGGCCCCCCAGCCCGCCAAGACCGGGCCCCCCCAGCCCAACGAGGGCGGGAGACGCGCATACAGGCGGTATCTGAGCTAAATGGGTATAATACTTGCATTAGTTAGGTAAACATATGCCCTCAAAAACTTCTATACTAAAGACTGTATCGTTTGATATAATTACAAAAAGAAAGTGCAATATCTTTCGCTTTTTTTTATTTACATATACTTTAAAATTGTCTTCTGTTTCCGCAATTATTACTCATTTAAATACAACAATATAACGGATTATATCTCATTTGAGTTCCCCACGTTTCGGAAGCTTTTCAGCTTTCCATGGTCACGGGTTCACGTTGGGTTAAAGTTAACCCGTGACCATTGAAAGACAGCATGGAGAGCAATAATATACGCGATATAATCCGGTAATTGTTTCATTTACATTAGATATACTTTTTTCAAATTACCCGTGTACACAAATACAGAGGAATCAAAAAATGCTACAGCGAAAACAAAATCACTAATTTCTGGCCAGTTTTCTGACTTATTGTCTAATGGTGCACATCAATGATTGGACAGCGACTTTGTCAAAAGTTCGTTCCACCTTGTTCCAGTCTAAACGAAATTGAAACTTGAACTTTTTTTATAGCCCAGCAGTGTTCGATCGGGCGAAGCTCTGAACAATACGCTCGATGACAGGGTATAAAAATCAAAATTCTAATTAGTCCGACGGTTGATGAAAAAATATTGAACACGTATTTTTTGCTTTTTCAAAATAAAAATAAATACTCAGATAAATCGCATTACAGTTTAGAAGTGGGGGCTCGTGACGTCACTCCTAGGTAAAATTTGTACTTAGGAGTGACGTCACGTGACATTTTGACTCAATGTATCGCCTTTATTTTTTGATAACGTAAAAAAAGAAAAAATACGTGTCCAATATTTTTGTTTATCTACAAGACAGACTAATTATTACAATTTTGTCATCATCCCTATTAGGCGGGTTCAGGTCTTTGGCCACAAAATTTACATTATTATCTTTGTACCATTTTAGTACCTTAGCTATGTAATGGCAAGACGCCGGGCAAAAATATTCGCAGTTATGCTTTCTCATCATAGGCAAGATTCACTTCTGAAGACACTCCTTCATGTAAATATCGGTATTCATTGATGAAGTAGTGAAAAATGCATTTCGTTTTATTAACACGCTTTTATTAGGTGGACCTGTATGTAACTATGTAATGGAATCTAAGGTAACTAATTTAACCATCTTCCAAGGATCGTAGCGTCATGAAAATTGGCAGCTGTATGTAGTGCTGATGACAATACAATAATATGGTACTGTTGAACTGATCTGATGATGGAGCCGGAAGATATGAACTGGAACTTCATGATGGAACATCGTATCGTAGCTGTGTTTGGATTTGTTAGAAAAGTCTTGTAAAGCGTGTTTTTCTAGTGTTTTTTAAACTATTAATTTATTTTATTTTTACTTCTAGCACAGAATAATAAAGAGTACTACGTACAGTATGGACACTCCCTGAAAGTGCCGCCCACCCGCGCTCGATTACCTCGCAGTTACCGGCTGAGGTAACTGAACTGTGAGCGGGGAGAGCGCGGGGGGGCGGAGCTTGCGGGCGGCGGGCGGCAGGGAGTGTCCACAGTGTGCTTCTAGTTTACGGTATATGGGTGTGGGGGCGTACCGGGCGCGGAGTTGTTTTGCAAAGCGTCGTTGACAAGCTGCCGCTTAAGTACGGCCGGTGTGGGGTCGTCTTCTTCATCAGAGTCCGTCAGCCCGTACTTGCTGAAGTGCTCCACCTATATCGACAAAAAACGTGTTTCATGTCACAAATAGTAGATACTCTGACTTTTAGAATTTTATTACATTTTCAGTATTGAATACATATAGATGGACTATGTATAATAGTAATTGCACTTAAAAAAACAATTCTGATGGGTCCCCCTGTGTCGGACCTGCCCGGGGAATCGTTCCCAGAACGCTGGCCGCATTCCCTCTCTGGATGGCTAGGCTGAGGCGTTGAGCAAAGTATGACCCAGCTCTAATATCGCCGGAAACGCCGATGAGCTTGTCAGACACTTCTTTGACTAATTTTTTGGTGTCGGATGACCATGGCCCAAAGGTTTCGACCGCAAGTGCCGAATAGTAGATTGTTAACCTAGGGTTGAAAGTGAGCTATTCCACCCGACATATTTCTCCAATAGTTCGAGGCTGAAATGAGTAATTTCACCCGAGTTAAACACTCTACTTTTCATCTCTACTGGTCGGAAAGTTTAATTTTCATGGGAAGATAGCCGGGTGGAAAATTGCTTTTTCATCCCTAGGGAGGAAAGTATTATTTTATTTTTACTGCCACGGAATCGAAGATAACCGAGTTAGTACGTCATATTATTAAAATACAAGCTTTTCATATCCACCCAACCATCCAAATCTAAAAATGTTTTTATACAACCTATAAATAGTATTAAACACGTCATTTAATGTATAGTCGACTTTAGCTATAAGAAAAGCTAAACCCCAAGCATGTAGTTAGCTTCCTCTTTCTTTGATGCCTGCGAGCAATAAATGAGGCCTTTATTACACATTCTGCTCATTTCGTTTGGGGCGTGGTTTAAGAATGACGATGCAGGCCCTTAAATACTCTTAAGTTCGGATGTTATAGACAATCTGACCACTCACCCGGAACACCCAGCTGCCGGTCTGCGGGCGGTACTCGATAAACTTGGTGTCGTGTTTGTCGCACACGCGACGCAGCTTGCCTTCGTAATCCATGGTTAGCAACCTAAAACAAATCGTTACGATAAAAACCATTACAAAATGTGAAATTAAAATTTAAATCAGCCAAGAAATACGCATGATATAGGCATTTTAAACTACTAATTAGACAGAGAGGTCCGACATGCACTGTTACGTCATAGTGCACTCCGGCCATATGAACTCCACATTAAATTCTGTTTTGCAAGAAAGAGATGCTTGTATCTTGGTTATTTTTATAATTACTCGAAAAAATATTTTTGTCTCCTGTTTGTTACATAAATGAGCTTTTAATAAAGCAAAAATAAAAAATCATGCATATTCCCTATTTACATTTATTCGAGGGCATATTTAGACAGCAATACAAAAATAAATTACTAATCTAAGTATGCCCCGAAATGGTCCCACCTCAGCATAATGCTGGCTCTAAGGCCAGCGCTGATCTTCCGGCGAGACCATAGGTAGCGCCACGGAGAACTGTACGCACGAAAACGTTTTTATTGTAAACGCAGCGCTAAGCAAGCTGTCAGGAGTGTCGATTGTCAAAGCTGTCAAGTGGAATTGAGACTAGAAGACAAACTTAGTTTGCGTAGAAGAAAAAGTCATTACCCCTCTTTTTTTCTTCAGCGTAGCCGGGTAAAAAGTATCCTATAACCATCTGTGGACACCCAGCTACGCGTGTACCAAAAACAGTTGAAATCCGTTAAGGCGATTTCGCCTGATGAAGCCACAACGACACATACAAAATATCAAAAAGTAAAAAGCGCCCGCAACTTCATTCGCGGAACAGAAAAAGTCATAACCCTTCTTTTTTATATAGCATAGTTGGGTAAAAAGTATCCTATAACCATCTGAAGATACCCAGCTTACCGTGTACCAAAAATAGTTGAAATCCGTTGAGCCGATTTACACGACACATACAAAATATTAAAAAAGAATCGGTGTAGTGACCTCCAAGTAGTCCGTTACAATTAGTTATTTGAAAATATCTTCAATGTATAGACCATTTTTACAACTTTATAATAGTATAGATAACTTTAATTTTGAGAACTTTAAGACCGGAGCATGTCGGAGTCCCCTCGTGGTAGTTACCTGTCCGGGTCCGTGATGGGAGTCTTCTCGGTCTTGTCTCGCGGCCAGATGCGGTCCAGCGTGACTACGGCGCGCCGGTTCAGCCCCTGCCCGACTGGCGGCTTGTCGGAGTCCTCCGGGTACACTATCACCTCCTTGTTTAGGAAGTGCACTGAAATATAACATTTTTTTAGTTAGAAAACTAATGTAACGTGTAACGTGATACCCAAGCATTTTTAGTTTACGGAACGGTTGCTCGCGTCATTAAAATCGAGTGCTACTGGACATCTTTAGATCATGTAAGCGAGCGAAACATATCGACTAAAATTCGGCTTTGTCGATATCGACTCAGATCTTTGTGCCTGTAGAAATAAGATGTTATGTGAAGTAGTCATTTGGAAGAAAGAAAGAACTGTCTTGCCGTATTCGAGCTAGCTTATAAATAAAAAATATCTATACTAATACTATAAGATAAGGTAATTTCATTTCTCGATTAAAATTTACAACACAAATTTGGTTATATCAAAATTATACGAATTAGATCATGGTCGTCAAAATACAAGGAATATTGAAAATAAACAATGTACAGTCAGCATCAGATATATCGTAGCGGTCGAGGTACTCAAATATTTCTGAGCAGTCTTAAATTTCAATAGATTCCTAGCGCTAGATGTAACCAATAATATCTGAACAGCCAGTTTGTCGGAATTATATGAGCAGCTGATTTCCAATAAATTCTGAACATACAAGGAGCTAAAAATATCTGGCCGCACAAAACGCCAATGGTATTTAAGCAGCCAGGATAATCATAAAAATCTGAACATTCATAGAAAATATGCCTTGGCCCGGTACCATAGTCACAAATTACAAATTCATTAATACACACATGTACACACTGTGGAGTCTACCTCTTTCATTTTCAGCATGACGTAAATAGTATATATTAATTTATTAAATATTTTTGCAGAAAAGAAAACTTTTACAAAAGGCGCACTTAATGCAATGAAGCATTCTTTACAAGTCAACTTCAGGGCAACGCAGAAAAATTGTGCGGGGATTAGGTTTAGTGCATATTTTACTTGGCACAGCTTTTACCCACGCTTCTAAAAAAATCCCTTACATTCTTTGCGTTCTCGAAATTCATACCCTATGAGGGTTGAAAAAATGCGAAAGAAATGAATGAGTTTTCAAGTGAAAGGCTACTTCTAAAGAATAATAAAGTTGTAGTATTAAAATTTGGAGGTCACGGAATCGATAATTTTTTTTTAGGATTTTTTGTATTGTTATTTTTGGTACACGGGTAGCTGGGTACCCACAGATGGTTATAGGATTTGGTTTTGGGCTTTGTATGTATTTAAATAACAAAACTGGTCAAGTGCAAGTCTAACTCACGCACCGAAGTTTTCGTACAAATTTTCTCATTGTTCCTAGCTACCTAGAGCAGGTTCAGTTACGTTTTCACCTGGTATCTATCCTATGGCACCACCATGAAGTTCAAACTGAACGTAACAGGGTTATTGAAAAAGGATCATTAAGATTATACAATAAATTAACTACAATACAACAATTTGTCCCTTTAAGGTAATAGGTAACATCATATTATATCATATATATCAACCGGGACCTACTTGCAGCTCCTAAAGCGCGCACTGCGGCGTACAGGCAATCACCACTGGTTAGTGCTTTGCACTACATCAACGCACTGCTCAAGTCGGCTCCTGACTGCGATATTTTTGCCAGTAGTTGGAGGCTAATTTGTGACTATTGCAAAAACATTTTGTAAACAAGAACTTCTAAAATAATTTCCTAATACCTTGATACGTATGTACCTATTGATGTTATACAAATTTCCAGTATGCCGGTAAATCCCAGGATTTTTGTTAGTAAAATTAAATAGAGTCCGCCTCTATACTAGTCTACATCTACGCGGTGTAGGTACTGAGGCCGAAGTTTAGGTATAAAAGCATCCGAATGTCCGATTCCTAACGATAACTCACCCAGCGCGTCCAGGTCGAGGTTGGTGACGTCGATTTCGCAGTCGTAAAACACATTCCCGTAGTTCCGTCGGCCGATAGTGAGGTGCGGCACCACGCAGGAACCATCCGGTCGCATGTACGCTGCGAAAAAATAAATCAACTAGAGCTAAACACTCGTATTTTTGGAAAAGAGAAGCGCGTTTGATTTTGAGTTGCGGTTTCATCGCGCCAAATCGGCTAAACGGATTTCAACTATTATCGGGACAGGACAGTTATATGTTGTCAGGATTCCGGTGCGCCTACGGGAAGCCCAACACTTGGCTCGCCCGCCAGTTGTCCCTCGACCGTGCTATAATATACACGACCTAATTAAGTACAGTGCATTATCATTCCACTCCCAGATTAGATTCCCTATAGAACATAGGTTCCTATAACTGGTGACCCCGACAACTTTTAATAGACTATATATACATTATTGTAACCCCATCCTGCGTTCTATAGCGGACAGGCTTGACTGTCCGTTTATGAGATACTGCTGTAAGATGCATGTGTCAAGAAGTCCCTTTATTTTATAAAATAAGTAAAAGTGATCATTAATTAAGTTAATTATATTTTAATATGTATGGTAGTTGGTAAGGTATTTATCTATGGGCCATAGATGCCTGCAATAAATAAATGAATTTGAATTATTAATAAATAAATGAAAAAGACTTACGTGAATTAATTATAAACAAACCCCATCCGGGGTTCCCGGGGAGAAATTATGAGTTGACAGCTTAATAGTGCGAGGACACACATTTTACAAGTCGATGTCGATAGAAAAGCACGATGTACTAGAACACCGTTATGATGTTCAGAAATATTAATTATTGTTGTAAACAATATGAAAACGAACTGTATGTATTTTTTTAATATTTTATAAAATTTTCGTAATATACAATTAGCATTTTTACAATTAGCATTTTTACCATTAGCAAGCTTAGGTACCTGTTTCTGATTCAAAAGTTGTTCGTATGGATGTCGATAGAATAGTCGATATTTAATTAAGCACTAGGAGCAGAAGCATTTTTGCTCCCGTCATCCGGGGTTTGATTATAAACTATACCTATAACTGTTTTTGGTACACGAGTAGCTGGGTATCCACAGATGGTTATAAAATACTTTTACCCGACTACGCTGACGAAAAAAAAGGGGGTTATGACTTTTTCTCCTCCGCGAATGAAGTTGCGGCGTCTTCTAGGAGGCTATATTTTATCGTCAGGTCCTTTTTTTGAGTTTTTGTTTTTGACCGTTGGCGGTAGGTCGGTAGGAAAGGTCGATGGGAAACGTCGGGCTGGTAACCGATGAGGTGGTCTGACCAAATCCCCACATCATTGGACACCAAGCTACACAACGCACTTCATGAAGGACAGATCTAGGTGGCGAAACACGGTCTGGAGCATAATGACCCAGCAACGGGGGAAACGCGACCCTCAGTAATGAGGAAATCGACGCGAGGAGGAGGGAGGTACAGATGTAGTGAATAATCATTTCCCATCGTATTTTCTCGGAAATGTTCGTACTCGTCTTGCTACTTCATTCACACTCAGTACCCATCAAGACAACGTAGCGGACGGTCGCATTGCGAGACGAAGTATCGATATAGAGTGGTTAATACCACAGAATTTATTTAAGTTAGTATTTTGTTTACCTAACGAATTCTTTATATGATTGGATCGTGGTGGTTTTAACATCTCAGTGTGATATACTTCAAACTGGTTGTTTGACATTTGACATTGATGAATAAAGTAGTTAATTTATCTGATACAAAGACGTCACTTAATAATACAATAATTCATGGACACATCGGTGTCATTAGGAAGTAGTCGTATGTGCCGAGTTTTCACGATGGGAAAGGATTATTCACTACATGTGTAGGTACTTACCGACCATCTCCTCGAGCGATGGGATGGTGTAGTATCCCGGTCGAGTCAGCTTCACTCCCGCCGGGTGCGGGGTCGGCGCATGCGTCTCTCGGGCCACGCTCTCCTCTTCGGACACTGCCAACATACACAACAATGAACGATCTCGACCAACTTCTCAGACTGTAGATTATATAAATTGTGCTCCTATTTTCATGCAGTTTCCACATAAAAATACGCATGCAAATACAACAAACCACCACCAAACAGTATAATCCTCCAAGCCTTTTGAGGACTATTTCGCGGAAAATCAAAAGCACTATAATCCATTAATCTAGTATGGAATTCCGCAAAGTAACGCCTGAATCTATCAATTATTCTCAGACTGTGGCTAAATTCAAGATGGACTCCTGCGGGTCTTAGCCTCCTGAGGTATTGTACTAATAATATTACAAAATAAAATCGATTATTGAACTTTTACGAAATTCAAGGTTCGAAATTTAAAAAATCATAAATTACTCTGGGCCGTAGGAGATAGGGAATATGAATGAATTTTTATTTTTGCTCTAGTAAAAGCTCATTTATATAACAAACAGTAGAGAAAATCGAATAACTGTAAAAATAACCAAGATATAAGCAAGGTTTGGATTTAAAAGTATGGCGTCAACGTCTATGTTGAACGGTATGGAGACCGACTCAAGTTTCCTAATCAACTTCCCGGGATTTCTCAATTTAGTAACAAGACCTCCAAAACGCATGTTTTATTATTCTCTTATGTTACATATACCTTGAAATTAAATCAATTGACACCGCGGTTACGACAAATACACACATTACCTACATTTGCATAACAACGTACTTGCTTACCAAACTAGTCATAAATAGCCATAAACTATACATGCCTGTGCCTTTTTTCCTCCTCGTGTCGATTTATGCAATCCCGGAATCCCGGAACTTATATTCTCAAAATAATTTAATTAAAAAGCCGAATCCATATTTGCCCATATTTTGCCTGGTTTTTGGTAACTTTAGGTAAATATATCACCGAATATCCAAACCCTGGATAAAAGCCATCAAACACTTCATTATATCTTTTTCTAGCATAACAGAATAATAAATTTGAATTTTTTATTGCCGCAGTGTACTATGATGTAAAAGTACATATCGGACCTCGCTGTCAAATATATGTGTGTCCCACTACTGATCAGAGGCCTTCCCTCTACACCTCCTAGTTGTTAATATTAACCATATACTCCATTAATTTTTGGCACACGGGTAGCTGGACATCCACAGATGGTTATAGAATACTTTTCATCCGATTACGCTGAAGCATAAGGTTATGTTTTTTTCGTCTTACGCGAACGAAATTGCGGGCGCCTTCTAGTTAGCATATATGTGTATCCCACTGTTATTCAAAGGCCTCCGTCTATGCTTTCTACAGGTCTAACGCTTAACTGAGTCTATTCCTGGGGTATGGGAAAAGGTATGGGAGGGGTGACAAGTGACGTATTTGTGTAGTTATTACACGTCATGTCACGTCACTTGTTCTCGCACTTTTATACTACTAAGGTGACAAACAAGCGTACGGCCTGCCTGATGTTAAGCATTCACCGCAGCCTATGAGCGCCTGCAACGCCAGGGGCATTGGGCAGTGTTACCGACGCTTTAAGAACCTATTCACTCCCCTCTAGAAGAACCCCATACTGTAAGCTCCAGGAAACACCGCGGCAGGGAGGTGAGTCCACATTCGGAGTGTGCGCGGTAGAAAATTCCTTTTAATACCGCACGGTGCGCGACCATTTTGGTTCCAAGGTGTGTGTGTGGGTGAATATCCTGCCGATGGCGAGCGGTGCGATGGTAGAAGGGGCTGTAGGCATCATTTCGAACAATTCCTCGGAACACAGCCCATTATATAGGCACTTGCACTCCCTTACCTCAGGAACATTCAGTATGCTTTAGGCCTATACTTGTAAATATTAACCATATACTCCATTGATCTGGTGCGCAATCTTCTCACAGGGCGAGGATTGAGGCTGCTGGCGCCATCGGTGGCAACAGAACTGAAGGTCGCTCACTGACCGGTGCAGGAGGGCTACGGGGATAGGTTGGGTCAGGATCAAGGACCATTAAAACAAGAGGACTGACAATCGCCATATCTTGCGCCAGACTGCGGAGGTATCCAGGGAAAAACTAGATGGCGCTTTAAAACTAACAGCCATTCTTACCTGTAGGGCTTGTAACCCGGTTTATTTTCCGTACCGGTTACCCATAATAAACGTTACGCTCGCCAGAACATCGCTCTAACCGGTTAATATCTCGGAGCGCAAAACAGGGAGCGAAATCCATTTATTTCGAGAGCGGTTCCTCCGTGTGAGCGGAATCTAGAGTAAATAACCGCTAGCTTAGACAGGATTGGCTTGCTTGCTACAAGCCCTGCTAAGAACGAACGCCCTATAAACATTTAACGATGTTATAATCGAACAAAGAAACAGAGTACAGTAACAAGTAGTTCGTAAACAGGTAATAATAAATAAATCGTAACATTGAAAAAAATTTTTTTGCAAATTTGAAAAGTTGAATAATTGTAAATAATATTCTTTATACATAGAAGCGTTGTTTCTTTCACCCGTTATTTATATGGCGATTAACAGTCCTGTTGTTTTAATGATCTCTGGTAAGGATTAAGGTAAGATGTACAGGTAGCTATGTGAGCGAATCTACGAGCGTTTCGACCGCGATTGTCGTCTCATAATAGGCATTAAATAAATAAATATTACATGTCAATTTTTACACAAATCGACTTATAGCTTGAGAATTTCTTTCTTGACACTGCCAGCGTCTACGGGGGGGGGGCGACGACGACGCCAGCGGCGAAATGACCCTGCCGCGGGCTGTCTTACTCGCCCCCGCTGTCTTCCCCCCGTCGCCCGCAGACCATGGGGGTGTCACGAAAGAAATTGACAAGCTATAGTCCCATGGTAACCTCAATAAGGCTTGTGTTATGAGTACTAGATGGACGATATATTTAATAGATTTTAACTTATATACATAGAAAACAGCCAAGACTCAAGAACAAATATTTATGCCCATCACACAAATATTTGCCCTTACTGGGATTTGAACCCAGGACCTTCAGCTTCGCAGGCAACGTTACTGCCACTGAGCTAAGCCGGTCGTCAGCATGATGACGGGGTATGAAAATCAAAATTGCAATTACTCCGTCAGTTATATAATAAAAATTTATTGGACACGTATTTTTTGCTACACACACACTACAACATAATACAAAAATACTCAGATATATAGCATGAAAGTTTTGGGGGCTCGTGACGTGACGCGTTTATCGGGCAAAAGGCTACGAAGTCATCTTAGGTAACATGCATAAGTATAGGAAGGTAAAGTAGGTGGGAACGATTTCACTGATCAAAGTAGCGTCTCCTATACCATATAGTATATCTCTCTCATCATCTCCCTGTCCTTATCCCACTTATGTAGGGTCGGCACAACATGTTTTCTTCTTTCATTTATCTCTATTATTCGTCATTTCAGCGCTTACTCCTTTCTTTCTCATGTCCTCTCTCACACAAGCCATCCATCGCTTTTTTGGCCTACCGACCGCTCTTCATCCTTGGACATTCATCCCTAACATTATTTTACCAATATGACGTTTATCCCGCATTAGATGCCCATACCACACTAATCTACTGTTCCTCATTTTGTCCGCCACGGGTGCTACTTTCAACTTTCCCTTTAGATACTCATTCCTCATGCCACTCCACAGATCCATCTCAACATTATATCTATAACAGTCTATCTCTCTTTGGCCGAAAGTAAAATGCTTACCGGATAAGCTGTCTATGTTCTCCTTGTCCCTCTCACTCCGCACGCCCAGTTCTCGGACCGAGTTCTCGGCAGAGGTCTCCGCCGCCGAGGGCAGCGGCTGGCGAAGAGGCTTCGTCGTTAACCTGTAACATAATTCCTGTTAATATCAATATTAGATGGAAATTTCATTTTGATAATAGCACAAGTTTGATGCATTACCAAGTCCAACACTAAGTTCAGTACTTATTAGGAGATACTAGGGGCTACTGGTAAAATAATTAACACATTCACTTCCACCGACGCATATACGCGTTCACCTCCATACAAGTTTGTTCCTAGGCCACGCCCCCTAGCAGTGAATGCTTTAATATACATGTTGACTGATCTCATAATATGTAAAAATTGGTATCCTGCCTTTTCTCCGAATATTTCATTGGCCAACTGTTTCATTTCCCAACATTCAATTTTCGCAGAAACAAAAACTTTTTCTCTACGTACTTTCTTATGGTTTTATAGAATATGGTAGTTTAGGTTAGGTTTGTTTTATTAAAGTTCCGAAAAAAAATGGTTTCACAGAAATTCGTGAGTTGGGAAATGAAACAGTAAGTGAGACTTTCGAATATATTTCGAATATATAAGATCCGGAGAAAACACGCAAAATAAGGAGCTACGTTATATTTTGAATTCGATACACACGTGTAGCTTGTTTTATGGGCTTTTAAAGTAGGGTGAGAAAGTCCATTTTAAAAGCATGAAAATATTAATAACTAATAATACCATTGAATAACGCATGAAATATATGGCAACATTTGTTATGAAACCGTTTCGATAAACGCAAGTTTTAACATAGCTGCAGAACAAAGTCCTTAATTTCCCCTTACACGTACTAACGTGTGACGTCAAAAGCTAGTAGGAAATATGACGCGTTTATTGGGAAAGTCCAAAAATGTGATTTTAACACTGTTGTATCTCGGGGAGATTTTATGAGATTGAAATAGTTTTTTCACCAATATTTCTATTATTGAGAGGTCGTAACATATCACAGACAAAAGTTGTGATATAGCCTATTCTTGATGCTCGACTTACCAACTAGATCGACGCTCGGGAAACTGTGGGGGCATCTCCTTATCTGCAATAAAATGACGACAGAATCAGAATCATAATTTTTTTATTTGTTGAACATAGGGATAATACATGTTGGTGAGCATACAATTTTGACCTCAATGTTTTATCCATAAATATAGGTGTACAAAAATTAGCCTATCATGCTACATGCATTTAATTTATTCGTGAGCGTACAATGTAGACGATTTTTTTTTTTTTTTTTTTTTATTGTTCCTTATCTCTTTTTCAGTCTATGTAGACTGTTTTAGAGGTGTGTAATAGTTTTAGAGGTGTGTAATAATGTAGACGATATATTACAAAACATTAATCTGTTACGATATTATTTACTATTATTAATTACTTATATCAAAATTGAAAATAATTATCTATAAACAGCCATCATCATGTCATCATATTATGTAATTGTGTCGTTTAAGTATTCCTTGACTGAGTAGTAGCATTCTTTTGTAACAATCGATGTTAATTCTGTCTTAAACTGGCGAACATCAAGGATTTTAAGTGAATCTGGAATTTTATTGTATATTTTTGACGCCATACCCAAGATACTACATCTCATCAAAGCCGTGTTACTTCCGTTTAAGCTTCTTAGTTTTCTTTCGTACTGTGACAGTATTTAAAAAATATATGCGGGATACAGAAATTAAATAATAACCGGTTGAACACCGGCAGCTTCGGTGGAATCCAGCAACATGGCGATAAGTGGAAATGCCATTTTAATTGGGAGTATTTAGTTATATGTTTGTAGAGACTTCCCTTACGGCTTACTTAGAGCGCTTGCCTGCCGACTTGAGCAACGAGACATCTGACGAAACATTTAGGCGTCGACTGAGAAACATCCATTAAGAGGATATACTAGCAAAAGGCCTTTTGGAAATTAGATACTTTTAAAAACAATTGCTATCGCATCGCCTCAAATCCCCCGTACTACAGTGCAAAAGGGACAACTGCAGCTCGGAACGATCTGACCTACAAAAAAATCGCGAAAACAAGGTTTCAAGTACCCTATTTCCTCTTCCAAAGCTGGACTAATTTAAGTTTTTCTTGCAAATATATTATAACGAGGGCTTCGGCTATGCTTCTATGTCTTCTGTTTTTCTTTTATATTCGTTAAATTTGTTTACTGAACGTGTGCTTATGGCGCCGGATGGTGGCATTTTTTGCAGTTTTAGGGGGCCTCTAATTCTTAAAATAAACAAATTATTAAGAAAATTAAAACATAGGGGCAGCCATGCAGGTAAGTATAGATAATATTTATAAAAAAAAATTGCTCTAAGACAATTATCCAGGGAGGAAACGGCGGATTACGTTTGTATGGAGGAGCGGCCGCTAGTATATCCTCTTAACCAACCTTTTTGTTTTATGTATGGTATTTCAGTGCATGAGTAGGTATGTAACGCAACGTTTGTGAGTATTATTTAACTTAACGTTAAATACTATCATGGGAGCATTTAAGTATTACGTAACGAATTTGGGGGAGGGGGGACTCTTGTAAAACGTTACGATGCGTTACATGGGCGGTAGGGGGGGTTTCAACTACGCGTTACGTAACTTTGTTTTTTTTTTAACCCTTCAGAACGGTCGCGTACAGAGATTCTGTCAAGCATTTTTAACTTTTATTTTTTCAAAATTTCAAATGGGATGACTATTTTTGGGTAAAAAAGATCACTTGGTGGTTACGTAACGTTTTACTAGGGGGGAGGGGGTACAGAAAAACTTTACGGCGCGTTACATGGGGGGGAGGGAGGGTCAAAAATCTCCTAAAATTGCGTTACGTAATATTTGAGGGGAGCGCTCAAGTATTACGTAACGCATAAGTGAGATCCAGTAATGAGGTTTTTCTAAAATGGTAATATCTCCAGTTGGTGCCACCATGACGTAAGGTCTAACTGACAAGAAGTGTCAACATCCACCAATCACAGCACAAGATTTTAACACTTCTTGTCAATTAGACCTTACGTCACGGTGGTACCAACTGGTGATATTACCATTTTAGAAAACCCTCATTGGCTCGACATTAATATTTAAGACACTACTAACATAGTTTAAGCTGGTGGATCACCATGTAAATAAATGAATAAATAAACATCCCAAGTCATATTTTGTGAAAATGCACTCACCTAAATCTGGATACAACCGGAATGCCGGTTCCTCGGTTGCCCGTATTTCCTTGTCGCTCCGAGGACTCTTCGAAGAACTAAGCCTGGACATAAAGACAACAGAGTTGATGATAGAATTTTAATAATTTACTTGAAGGTGTCCCCAACTTCGTTGGCGCAGGAGATTAAGCCATAATCCCCCAAACGCCAAATCGACTAAACGGATTTCAACTATTTTTGGTACACGTGTAGCTGGCCATCGACAGTGTTTTATCATACTATTTATCCGACTATGATTAAGAAATAAGAGGGTTATTTTTTTTCTCATCCGTTAAAAAGTTACCTTAAGTTTTAAAATATGTGTCTGTCAAAAAAGGAATTTTGTGACAAGATTTTATTTAAGACTGTACTTTTCTTTGAACATACATCAAGACGATTCTAGAGAGCCCAAACTAGGTAGGATTACGTTATTTTATTACAGAGTTCCTATGACCACCTTCCTGCTCCATCATCAGATCAGCTCCATGGTGCCATATTATTGTATTGTCATTAAAATTACGTAGGTTCACCAAATTTCAGTTTAACCGGTCGCCGTGAATTGGTTCAAATCTTTTTTCTCTCATCTACCGCTGACGCATATATATATATATATAACTCTTATTTTGAAATTTCATTTAGTCTAGATATGATTGCTAGATTTTTTGACATCGGTTTACAAGAGGTTAATAAGTTTTGTAAGCATACAAATGTGTAAAATAGTCTTGTAAAAAAATATTACTACTTACCAACTGCCATGCTTCTCTGAGCTGTGTTCCAAATCTGGAAAAGAGACAAACACTTTAAAACAAGTGATCCCTTCCTTACTAATCTATACTACTATATAGTTGTAAAAATGAAATGTCTGTTCATAGAAGATATTTCAAAAAAATAAGTGTACAGGACACTGAATATTTTTTTTTTGTATGTGTCGTTCTGGCTTCATCACGGCTAAACGGACAACTATTATTGGTACACGGGTAGCTGGGCATCCACAGATGTTCTATGATACTTTTTACCCGACTAAAGAAGAAAAATAGAGGTTTATGACTTTGTTCAGGCAACTTATTGTTGACTTCACTCTGGAATGGAGGCGGTTAGATAGTCGCCTTATAAACGCCTCTAACACGCGTTACTGACAGCGCCATCTATCGACTTTTGGCGAACAACGTGGCGAAAGAATCACTTCTCACCGGCGCGCGGTCATGGCTAGATCGTACCCCTAATCGGTTGAACATATTTGTGCTCTTACGATGTGATTCCTTAAAAGACTATATGTGGCATACGGTGGACTTGGCTGTTGTTGATTGTGTAAAGAAGAACGAGCGGCGGCATCAGAAAGATAGGGTCTAGACTCGTAAAAGTGACACGGCGCATCGCAGCGCTTATATCAAGGTACTGTCTCTTATCTGGTATGTTGTTCGCATTAGTTGCCTTGAACACGGGGTTAATTTAGGTTCCGGCTAGTTAAAATCTATAATATAATCGAAGGTTTCGTCACAGTCTTGTTTCTCTACCGCAAACGATTTTGCGGGCACTTTCTGGTATTCTTATAAATACAAAGATTTAAATGATGAAAACATTCCAAATTCCGGATTTTGAACCAATGCCTTGTGCCTTGCCGGGGCGCACGATCTGCCAACAGAGCTACAAAGTCCAGTCAGTTTGTCTTTGATTTTTGTCACTATTTGTTACAAGATCCTTGCATTTTGCATGGAGTCTTTGATCTCATTATTAATGGGCGTACACAGTAGATGCCATATGGTGACAAAAGCTTAAGATGGATAAGACTTTTATTACAATTCGAGTAACATTTATGAATGCAGGGTTTGTAGTCATATCGATATTACGTATATCGTTTGACATGATTTTGACGTATATGTATCGCATCCACAGTCCGCCCTTTGCTCATTATTCAGATTTTTGTATTAATAAGCACACTAGAAGGTGGGAAATCCATCATGAGGAAAAAGTGTGCGTCTCTCCTCAATCGCAGTCGTGGCAGCTCGAACATCATCCTGAACGCGTCATTATATTGGACGCGCAGCGCGCTGTAAGCCCGCTGAGTAAAGTAATAATACTTTACAATGATCAACGGCAAAAAGCGGAAAAAGCAAAAACGTAATCGATAACTGAATCCGTCGGCGGTTACTATGCTTTCGATATATAGATGTAACCTAAATAATATTATGAAGTTTATACTGACTGTTGTTGTTGTTGTTGCTGAGGTTCCGTCGTTCGTCCACTTCGTCGTTGGCGTTGTCGGCGGGTCTCTCCTTTTCTGTTTGCGTGGGCATGTCCCTTAGGCCCTGCTCCTCTAAAGACCTGAGGGAAACAATAAGTTTCTGTCAAAATACTATTTTTAGACAAGCTTTTTTTTCTTTATACATTTTTGACGCCACGCCACCGGTCTGGTTCTCAACAATATGAATTAAAAAGACACTTCCCCTTGTAATACAAGTTACATGCTTGTGAGAAACGGGCTGGCCCCTATTTCATAAACGTGACAGGTGACAATTGACAACGACAATTCGACGTACATTGCAGGGTCGCCGAGTAAGTGTATGCCTGGCATCATGATGGAGAAGTAATGTATGCCGAATGGGGAATGGATGAAAATTTCCAAAAATCTTGAAATTTTGTTTATAGATAGGAATAGGCCTCCTTATTGTCATAAAAAAATTGCAGATTTTTCTGTGGCTTAGAAAAAAATAAAAAGATGAAAAGGTGTTGTTGGGCTTATATGCCCGCCTTATACGGTACGACAAGGGCAGAATTGATATTTTGGATTAAAATGGCTGTAAATGTACTGTTATTCTTGCCGTGCCGTATAAGGCGGGCATATAAGCCCACCAACAGCTTTTCATCTTTTTATTTTTTGTTATCCACAGAAAAATCTGTAATTTTTTTCTGACAATAAGGAGGCTTATTCTTACCTATAAACAAAATTTCAAAATTTTTGAAAATTTTCATCCATTCCCCATTGTCGTTTTCAACTGTCACCTGTCACGTTTATGAAATAGGGGCCCGCCCCCGTATTGCCTAACGCGTTTCACGCTCGCAATCAGACTCAAGTGTCATGATTTTGTATGGGCTATGACAGTTGATTCCGACACCAAGTGTCAAAATTTCGTTAGGCAATACCCCGCGGGTCTCACGGTAGTGCTCTGTGGGTACCTGTTCTGGCCCCTGTCGGGCTCCGGTGTCTCCGTGTTCTTGGGGCGCAGCACTAACCGCTTCCTGCTCGGCTTCAGGGTCAGTTGGTCCTCCATGCTGGCGTCGTACTCTTCCAGACCATCAAACAATGATTTCTGTCAAAAAAAAATATGACGACTTTTTTGCTTGTTTTATCAGGATCTTATATAATTTTTATACATTTTGAGATCAGATTAATGGATTACATTTGCTTTGCTTTTCCGCAAAATAGTGACCCGGTTAGATGTGACAGTAAATTATGTTCACATGCGCATATTTTCATGCAGTTTCCACAAGAAAAAGACGCATGCAAATACAACAATCCACCACCAGACAGAACAATATTCGACACGTGTTTCGCCTCTACCAGGCTTCATCAGGAGATGTTGACGGTCCGGCGTCCATTCGAGAAAATAAAGATGAATAAGAAATATTTTTCTCGGGTGGACCCATATTTGTGAGATGAGCATAAATATTTGTTCCTGAGTCTTGGATGTTTTCTATGTAAAAAAGGAAATAATATCTATTAAATATACTGTAGTCCAGTACCCATAACACAAGCCTTATTGAGCTTACCACGGGATTAGTTCGATTTGTGTAAAATTGACCTGTAATATTTATATTGACCAGTGATATTTATTCCAACGTACGTGGATAATTTATGGATTATACTTCCTTTGCTTTTTCGCGAAATAGTGTTTTGGTTAGATTTAACAATAAATTGTGGTCACATGCGCATATTTTCATGCACTTTTCACATAAAAATGACCCGAGCAGTTCTTGGATGAACGCAAGACCGTCAACATCTTCTGCATCTCCTGACGATGCCTCGTAGAGGCGAAACACGTGTCGAGGATTATACTGTCTGGTGGTGGTTTGTTGTATTTGCACGCGTAGTTTTTTGTGGAAACTGCATGAAAATCTAACCAAGACATTAGTTAGCGGAAAATCAAAGGAACTATAATCCATTAATATAGTGTTCCGCAATGTAACACCTGAATCTATCAATTATTTTGACATCAGGAAACATCCCTATTAAAACTCTGTTGAGGAATTATGTCAGAATTCAAATTGACAGGAAAATTTATTAATTTCTACAAATATTGATGATTAAATAATGTTGACACGTATTTTTATTTTTGATTTTGAATTTAATATTTTTTGTTCACTCGTTTACTTAATTAAGGTCTTTTTTAAATTGTACCTATGTATTATTTCAAACACAATTTATATTGTTTTTTTTATGACATAGGAGGCAAACGAGCAGACGGGTCGCCTGATGGTAAGCGATCACCGTCGCCCATAGACACTTGCATCACCGGAGGAGTCGCAAGTGCGTTGCCGGCCTTTCAGGTGGGAGTACGCCCTTTCCTTGAAGGCTTGCAGGTCGCATCGGTTCAGTCGGGTCAGGAAATTTCTAGAGAAACGCACAGTTGTGGACTGCCAACCATTAAGTGGTGAGGGTGGAAATATTGTCGCGTAGGACGATGGCGGAAAGATTCAGCTGGGATCAACCCGTTTTTCATGAAATATATGACTATGGGTATTTTACCTGTGGGTGCGAGGCTCTGGGCAGAACCTTGAGCCGCGATACGCTGGAACTGACGCGGTAGGCGTTGTCGTTGGCCAGAACTGCCGCCACGGCAGCCGGATTGGTCGGCTTCAACACATCTTCCGATGTTGTTGCTGGAAAACGTTTATTTAAACTTTATTGCACAGCACAAAAACAGATTTATTCAATATTAGGTGTATTCCACCAGAAAGTCGGGTATGTGACGCAATTTTTTCATACTTCTAAAAAAGTTTGGAAGTAAATTTTTGGTATGTCAATATTTTATAACTTGGCTTCCGTATTGGTAGTGAATTCTTGGACTTTTTATAGGTTTTTAAGGTAGCTGTCATAGCCGTCATGTACCCGACAAAGTAGATGTTCTGCTGGAATGCACCAGTAGATCGTAAACCGAGGGTTGAAAGTGACCCATTTCACCCTAGATATTTCTAATAGTTCGAGGGTGTAATGGGTAATTTCACCCGAGTGTAACACTCTACTGTTCATTTCAACTGTGAGGAAAGTACAAAAGACTACTGGCATATTTTATAAAATAGACCAACTGTAAAATGATTTTTTTATCAACCTATGCATCGTAACAAACACGCCGTTTAATGTTTAGTTTAGATGTATCAAAAGCTTTTATTTTAATAATATTGACGTAACTCAATTATCTTAGAACGAGGCTATTTATATCAATAAAAAAAACTTTCCACCCTAAAACAAAAGAAGAGATGATAATTGAATGCTTTTATTTTGATTAAAATAAAATAAATAAATACAACAGTTTAAATGGTACATATGAACCACTTTGTAAAACCCGGAGAGTTTATGTAGTAGAGTATTAAAAGTCCCCGGCAAGCTCGGCCGAATTTCACCTTCCCATGCAAAGTTTCGTTCTCATTTTAAAACTACGAGTTGGATTGTAACGAAACTTTGCATATACAATGACATGAGGTATATCTAGGCCTGTAATAAGTTTATATGGCTCCAGTTTATAAGACAAACGAAATATAGCAAAAACTAATTTTGTATGAAAAACTTAAATTCGCTGTATTTTACAATGGTATCTGAAGCTACATAAACTAATTACAGGCCTACATATACCTTAACTTATTCTAAGTACAAAGTCTCTGAGCACCCTAGCCAGTCGTTTAAAAATGACAGCGCAACTAAGTTTGTGTGGAGAACCGAGCTTACCGGGGACTCTTAAAAGCTTTGGTATTTGTGTTAAAAATATTGTTACATAATTTTCAAGAGTTTCTACTTACAGGTATCAGGCACCAGGTCTTTGAAGAGGGGCGAGTCTCCGTAAGGTCGGGCAACTAGCGACAGTATCTGTTCGTGCACGTTGCTTTGCGGGGCGCCAGACAGACCGGTTCTGGAATATATTTATTTAATACTAGAGTGCCCGCAACTTCGCTCGTTGAAGAGAAAAATGTCATAACCCCTCTTTTTTTAAGCAGCGTAGTCGGGTAAAGAATATTCTATAATCATCTGGAGATACCCACCCGAGATAGCAAAAAATGTTGAAATCCGTTTAGCCGATTTGGCGTGATGAAGCCACAACGACACATACAAACATTTCATTTTTACAATTTTATAATAGTACTAGCGGCCGCCCGCGACTTCGTCCGCGTAGATTTTAGGTAAAAATAGGGATATGAATGAGAAAAACTTTTTTCTGTCAGTTGTCCGGTGCTGGTCATGTTTGTAAAAAAATACTTAGAAGATATTCAGCGACCAACGGATTTAGATTGAGAAAATGGGGATATTGAACATTATTCCATAAGAAGGC
Organism: Hedya salicella; assembly: GCA_905404275.2. Lineage (NCBI taxonomy): Eukaryota > Metazoa > Arthropoda > Insecta > Lepidoptera > Tortricidae > Hedya > Hedya salicella. The sequence goes on from FR990120.1 coordinate 8,249,345, forward strand.
AATACCGGCACTTTTAATTTTAACGCCTGCTAGACTATGAAAAGAAGAGACCGGCGAAGTTCCTGACACTGGAATTTCAAAAGGATAGTGTTTTAAGGCATAGCGTAAAATGATTGTCTGTAAAGTTGGTTTACTCCCTCCCTCCGTAGTTTTCACGTTTCACATACAAAGTTCCATCCCTTGTTTTACCCACTTAGGGGATGAATTTCGAAAAATCAAGAATATAAGTTTCTTGATTTTTAACACACAATCTTTTCACGAAATTTCAAGTTTCTTAGTCCAAAGATTTTACGTTTCCCATACAAACTTTCATCCCTTGTTTTACCCACTTAGGGGATGAATTTCGAAAAATGCTTTCTTATCCCTAGCCTACGTTATAAATGTAGCCGACTGTGAAAAAAACAATTCTAGCATGAGTAGTTTCGTCTGTGCGTTGATGAGTCAGTCAGTCAGTCAGTCAGTCAGTCAGTCAGTCAGGACTTCTTCTTTTATATATATATATATATATATAGATAGACTGGAGAGTGCTTCGTACGAACTTCGTCAGCGGAGAAAAAAATCGATGTGCACTAGCAAAAGAGCGTATCTTTGTGGCACTTACGTCTTACATGTTAAAAATATTTTTTGTTGTAAGTATACCTTACCTTTGTATTTTTTTTTCATATTTTTTGGACATACGGTTTAGAAGATAGAGGGGGAGAGGGGGATACAATTTATGTTACTTTTGGAGTGATTATTTCCGAAAATATTCAATAATTAATTTTTATTTTTGAATTTCTCAAGAATTTTAAAAGAACTGTCAAAGTATGTGCCTTAACCCTTTGCATGCTTAGTCCTGTATCCGTACGTCTGCTGCCGTGGCCGGATCCGAACACACATCAGCTATCACCGTGTTCCGTATTCATAATGGCTACCAATTCCAAATAACCAATATGGGATTACGGATACGGGACACGGCATCTGACGGATACAAACACGTTAATGGGTTCGGCGTTCCAGGGTTTAAATTGATTTTGCTGAAAAAAAAAACTCCCTAAAAATAGTATTTTTTGTAACTTTTTACATATATATAGTTTACTTTAATACATCCACAGAACACGTGTGTACTCACTGCTGCATGAAGCTGCCGGCACGGAACATGTGTGTACTCACTGCTGCATGAAGCTGCCGGCACGGAACACGTGTGTACTCACTGCTGCATGAAGCTGCCGGCACGGAACACGTGTGTACTCACTGCTGCATGAAGCTGCCGGCACGGAACACGTGTGTACTCACTGCTGCATGAAGCTGCCGGCACGGAACACGTGTGTACTCACTGCTGCATGAAGCTGCCGGCACGGAACACGTGTGTACTCACTGCTGCATGAAGCTGCCGGCACGGAACACGTGTGTACTCACTGCTGCATGAAGCTGCCGGCACGGAACACGTGTGTACTCACTGCTGCATGAAGCTGCCGGCACGGAACACGTGTGTACTCACTGCTGCATGAAGCTGCCGGCACGGAACACGTGTGTACTCACTGCTGCATGAAGCTGCCGGCACGGAACACGTGTGTACTCACTGCTGCATGAAGCTGCCGGCACGGAACACGTGTGTACTCACTGCTGCATGAAGCTGCCGGCACGGAACATGTGTGTACTCACTGCTGCATGAAGCTGCCGGCACGGAACACGTGTGTACTCACTGCTGCATGAAGCTGCCGGCACGGAACACGTGTGTACTCACTGCTGCATGAAGCTGCCGGCACGGAACACGTGTGTACTCACTGCTGCATGAAGCTGCCGGCACGGAACACGTGTGTACTCACTGCTGCATGAAGCTGCCGGCACGGAACACGTGTGTACTCACTGCTGCATGAAGCTGCCGGCACGGAACACGTGTGTACTCACTGCTGCATGAAGCTGCCGGCACGGAACATGTGTGTACTCACTGCTGCATGAAGCTGCCGGCACGGAACACGTGTGTACTCACTGCTGCATGAAGCTGCCGGCACGGAACACGTGTGTACTCACTGCTGCATGAAGCTGCCGGCACGGAACACGTGTGTACTCACTGCTGCATGAAGCTGCCGGCCCCGAAGGGTTGCTGCGGCGCACCGAGCCCGCCCAGCGTACCCGCCCCGAACATGCCGCCGCCCAGCCCGCCCTCCAACCCTGCCGCCACAGAACGTCACTATGTTAATACGATACGATAATAGGGTACTTGACTGACAGATCAAATCAGTTCCTTTTTATGAACTGTCAAAACGGTCAGAAAGTATAAAGATTAAAAGGAAAAAAGGTTTACGGCGTCATAATTCTATACTATTTAAAAAAGCTTAAAAATAAGTATTTATGAATTTTATCTACATATTTTCAGAAATAACATTTAGCTTTAGCGACATAGTCAAACAGTGACAAAGCTCTTAAATAAAAAAAAAATAAAAAAACATTTAACTGCAAGAGTGACATTATTTATGTTGACTACATCAAAGTACCCACTTATAGCAGTTTTCTAAGTAACTCTGTCGCTATTGTCTCTTGAGTTACAGGACAGAATAAGAAGTAGAACAAGTTCATCCACCCATCTATTATTTATGTCTAAACAATCCTTAACATTTTGTGCGCCACCAGCGAAGTCTATACAGTAGTATCACAAATATAAGGTACAAGTTACCGGTCCGTTACAACCAAGTAGCATAATGCCAGGTTACATATTTTGACTCAATCTCACATTGGCTTAGGTCCAAAATACTCAAATAAATTTGTTTTCAATATAATAAATTGTCATAATGACGTTTACATGTTGCATAGTGGGCAAAATGTATAGTGGGTAAAAAGGACAATTTATTAAATGCCAAATTATCATTAAGACTGAAGGTTAAAACGAAATAGTTTCATAATTACCAAAATTCAAATATACCTTTAACTGTCAGGCCCAAAGATCAAAATGACATTGTCTCATACCTAAAATTTGGACTAGGTACATTAAAATATGACTAGTTTTTTAAAAACTAATTAAAAAAATTTTTTTTTTGAAACTGAATGATACCAGTAATTTGATAATTAGTTTAATGACTCACATGAAAATTTACCAATCACATGAAACAGTAATTCCGAAAATTAAGACATTTTTCCATATGAATTGAATTTTAGGTATTTTAAATATTGATGTTTTAAGGTAATATAAGTTTAAGACATTTTGGGACGTGGTTGAGTTGAAAATAAGTAAATTCACTATAAAGGTAATTTGAATTATAGTTATTTCAAGAGTATGGGTATTTTAAGAAGTAGGTGTAAGTCATTTCAACATTTTTAGCAATTTTCAAACTAGTCTGTTTTGACAATGCGACGTAATAGGAACATGATATTATGATATTTGGTTGTAGCGAACCGGTAATAGTTACAACGATGTACCTGCGCAGAAAGCATTTTTGAAAACATATTAACCAATTATAAGGCAGCGCGTTTGCGCGGGTAAAATCTTCAAATTCTTCTATCACTAAAATATCGCAACGTTTGCACAATATGAACGCCATACGAAATGCTGACAATAAAACGAAAATGGCCTGGCGAATAATAAATAAGACTAAGCTCAACCGCCCTAAAGAATATATACAGCAAATTAAAGTAAATAACTCTGTTATATATGATCCGAAACGTATAGCTAATGCTTTTAATGACTATTTTATTAATAAAACATCACGATTAACAGAGGATGTCGATTCAAACAACTGTCATATTATTACCAGGACAACATCTATGTTTATGTCACCAAGTACTCCTATGGATGTATACAGAATTATAAAAGATTTGAAAAATAAAAAAAGTGTACGACATGATGGAGTGTCAACTAAAGTTATTAAATATGTTGCAGATTATCTCGCACCACATCTAAGCTATTTGATGAAGAATGAAGATGAAGGTGTTTTTCCTGACATTAAGGAAGGAAATTAAGGTTTTGCAGTCCTGTGTCTCGCTTGTTCCTTGATGAGATGTATTACAGGATCCCAAGCTGGTGGTAGTGACAATCCATCTTCTCTATTGAAATTAGGATGCTTTTTAATCTCAATAGCCTCGCGTAGCATTCTGGGAAAATATCTTTTTTCTTTGGCAAGGATAGAAGGTTTATCAAACTTAATTGAGTGGTTTGGTTTGTCAATGACACAGACTGCAGACCTATTACAACGACGGTGCTTGACATGTGTATGTTAATTTCCGAACGGTGTAAAATATCTTATCTGTTTAAAAGTAGTTTAATAGTCTCTGTTTTTAAATATTATAATTAGTAATGAGGTAGCCTGGGAGTTTTTCTTTGCAGCGTTTCTTTTCTCCTCAGTACGCCTCATTTGTGAAATGCTGCTTGGTAAATTGTTAAAATAAAATAATTAAGCCCTTCTGGCACATGTGTAACTGTCTTTACAGCTTAGGCCCATCTGGCATGTATGTACACCTTTATTTGTGTTTTTTCAAAAATGGGTAGTTTGCACAAATTGTAACTTTGACAGAGGAAAATAAATCTTTTCTCAGTCCACCCGTGACCATGGAGAGCTGGAAAGCTTCCGAAACGTCGGGAACTAAAATGAGATAATATACGCGATATAATCCGTTAAATTGTTTTATTTCAATGAGTAATAATCCCGGAAACAGAAGAAAATATTAATATGTAACAATTATATAGCAAGGATGGAAATATCCATTATTTTAAGTTCATAAGTAATAGTTACTACTTTTTAAAGCGTTTTTCAATGGCGACCCCTGCTCTAATGGATACGCGGCTTTAGCAATAATATAAAGTGTACCGGTCTTGAAGGTGTTCTGCTGCTGCGGCTGCTGGAACAGCGAGCCGCCGCCCAGCGCGCCGAAGGGTGCTCCCGCCGGCTTGGCCTGGAACGAGCTCGCGCCCAGCCCGCCGCCTGCCACACCACATACACGTCATGATTTCATTCATTTAACTAATAATTAATCAATCAAATCAAATCAAAATATCCTTTATTCAAGTAGGCCTAGATGCAGGCACTTTCGATTTGTCAGTTACATTGAGAGAAGTCTTTGCTGGGAGACATACAATATGATCCAACATTTGTTGCAAGGATTAGGAAAAACCCAGAAAAACCTAATCAGATCATTTAACTTAAGTATAATATTATTGATAAAATCATCATTATTTAATTTAAAATAATTAATAAGATAAATCCCAAAAGGATTGTCAATTAAAAAAAAAATCTAGAATGTGTCTAGAATAAAATTCTAAATGTCACAGTATATAAAACAATTAATATGCGTGTACCAATTAACTATTACAATATTGTCTTAATTATACTTAAAACTTTCATTAAATAATGATCTTTACTATGTACTAAAAGGCGCCCGCAAACTTCGTCCGCGGAGCAGAAAAAAACATAACCCTCCGTTTTCAATAGCGTAGCCGGGTAAAAAGTATCCTATAACCATCTGGCGATAGTTAAAATCCGTTTAGCCGACATGGCGTAATGAAGCCGCAACGACACTTTTTTACATAAAATCCAAAAAAAATATTTTTCATTTTAGTCTCCAAATAATCCATAACATTCATTTTTTTGAAAATATCTTCAATGTACAGACATTTAATTTTTACAACTTTATAGTAGTATGGATATTACTTATATACATAGAAAACATCCAAGACTCAGGAACAAATATTTATGCGCATCACACAAATATTTGCCCTTACCGGGATTTGAACCCAGGACCTCAGCTTCGCAGGCAACGTTACTCCCACTGAGCCAAACCATTTTACAATTGCGATCTAACAATTGAACCTCCAGTACTCTCCTCAGCGTACTCTCACCCGAAAGGCCGGCAACGCACTTGTGACTCTCCGGTGACGCAAGTCTCTATGGACAACGGTGATCGCTTACCATCAGGCGACCCGTCTGCTCGTTTGCCTCCTGTCATGGGGAGCGTTCAAGTATTACGTAAAGAATTTGGGGGGAGGGGGGGAGTCTTGTATAACGTTACGATGCGTTACACGGGCATGTGGGGTTTTAACTACGCGTTACGTAACATTGTTTTTTCTAACCCTTCAGAACGGTGGGGTACAGAGATTCTCTCACGCATTTACCAAATTTTTTCTCTCAAAATTACAAATGGAATAACCATTTTAGGTAAAAATGGTCACTTGATGGTTACGTAACGTTTCACTAGGGGGGTGAGGGGGGGAGGGTACAGAAAAACGTTATGGCGCGTTACATTGGGGGGAGGGAGGGTCAAAATCTCCCAAAATTGCGTTACGTAATACCTGAACGCTCCCATGAGAAAAAAAACCTCGCTAGTTCAGCATACTTAAAGCGTGTTACAAGTAGAATCTCACCGAGTGCGGGCTGGTTGAACCCGAAGGAGGGCTGCGCGGGCTTGCCGAACGTGTTGTTGGCGCCGAACAGCCCGCCCGCCGTGCTCGTCGTCGCGCCGAAGCCCGACGTGTTCAGCGACCCGAACGCTGTCAACGCAAATTAAGGTCATTTTTAGGGTTCCGTACCCAATTTATCCAACCCTATTTCCAAGACTGCTCCAAGTGGGTAAAATTTAAGTTACAAGATTCCACCCGAACAAACATAGTTACACACATACATTGAAAGTTAAATAAAAGCTTGTAAAAACGGGACCCTATTACTAACACGTCGCTGTCCGTCTGCTTGTCAACAGGCTGTATCTCATGAAGCGTGATAGCTAAACAGTTGAAATTTTCACAGATGATGTAATTCTGTTGCCGATATAACAAAAAATACTAAAAGATAACAAATGAACTATAGAAAACTAAAAATAAACCCGAGTTGTTCCACTAAAAGCTAAATATCTTGGAGACGAGTGCTCCGATTTTCATCAAACAAAGCTAAGAAAACTCGGGATAAAATTATCTATGACCCAAAAAAACCGCACTCAAATCGGTCCATCCGTATGGGCGCTACGATGCCACAGACAGATACACAGACACGTTAAACTTATAACACCTCTCTTTTGTCGGGGGTTAAAAAACAAAAAACGTGACTGCTTAAAACACAAAAAACCAAGTCCAGTACACTAGAAATTTGTTAAGTTATAATGGAAATGTTTTATGATTCAACATCGATACTCACATAAAACAAAAAATAAATTCTAATGTGGAACATAGCGATTTTAAACAGTCGGGACCCGTAAGAAATCTAGATCCTCGCAAATCTTCCCAACAATGGGTCCCGACTGTTTAAAATCGTTCGTTTAAAATTCGCGGCTCTTGTTACACAGACTGTTATCCACTCCATTAAACACGCGTATTTTTTACATTAACTAATGGCACTATTGCCGTTATAAACAGTTTTTAGTGACCTTCAAATAGTCCGTTACAGTAATTTATTTGAAATTATCTTCAATTTACAGATATTTCATTTTTACAACTTTATAATAGTATAGAAGTGTCTTCAAACTATCCTGGCCTGGATATATAATCTGCCGCTCGCTAAAGGCCGAGTCACACCGAATGCCTGTGCGTGACGTGCGCGTTGTAAAGTACGAATCCTCATAAAAGATGACACACCGCTGCGTACGCACACTAGGGGCTGTTCATAAATTACGTCATCTATTTTTGACCCCCCCCACCAAATAAAATGATGTCATTTCCAAATAATGCGTTTTTAGCAACAGTTTATACAAACACGAATTTCATTCCTTTTTTCACTCGTTGAAGCACTTTTTAAAGATGCAAAAGGTGATGTCATCTTGGGAATGACCCCCCACCCCTCCTTCGTCATGCTACCATCATCCGATGTCCAGACCCCCCCATTTGAAATGACGTAATTTATGAATAGCCCCGATCACGTCACGCAAACGGTTCGGCCGTCAATGTCTGTGCGTGTGCGTGCGTGCGGGCCGGTCGCCGCGGACGGCATACTGACCGGGCGCGGCGGCGCCGAAGGCGGGCGCCTGCGTGGCGGGCTTGGCACCGAACAGGCCGCCGCCGGCACCGAACGACCCGAAGCCCGAGCTCGGTGTGGCGCCGAACCCCGTCGTCGCGGGCTTCGCGCCGAACAGACCCGTGCTTGGCTGGAACGACACACAGATTTACATTCAAATTATAAAAAAAATTTTTTACTTTATTTATTATAAACAATCTTAAGTGGTATATATACAAAATTATCATCCGCATAAAATGACCTATAGGTAAGTTTTTTTTGCAATCGTTACATAATGTATGCTTTTTCAACCAAGTACCGCGTTTAGGCCACGAAGCTTGCAGAGTAATAGTATATTACTGCAGAGGCCGGGAAAAGTCATTTCGTGGATGAGTACGGTTTTGAAGGACGAGGCGTAGCCGAGTCCTTCAATAGATACGAATCCACGAAATGGCATTCCTGCCGAGGCATGTATACTGCTTTTCTCCAAATATGCGAGGAAAATTGACACATGTTTATGTAACTTATTTTCGTAAAAATAACACGATAGACACTCTTTGACAAAATGAAATTCACGTTCCCGCCTTAATTTTTTTTAAGGATATTAAAGTTAAAAGTTTTGGGACCGAATTGTATATTTGGTTCCACATGAAATATAGTAATGAAAATAAATAAAAAGAAAATCCATACCAATAGTTAAAATAAATATATACATTATTACTTTTAGCTGAATCGGCAATTCCTAAACGCACAACATTAAAAAAAACATATCTTTGCTACAAAATATTTATCAGTTCCAGAAGATCATTAAGACTAAATAAACTGTATTATGATTTGGACACAATAATTATTGTTTTTTTTTTCTATTATTATTGGCATTAACCACGCATTAACTAAACGCAGAAAACAATTCAAGTTTTTTTTAATCTCGGTTTCTGTACGTTACTATTGGCTGTATGGTGAATTTTCAAAGTCTTGGATGAAATTAAAAGTAAAAACCTGCACAATAATGTACACTTCCCGGACCTGTCCGGGAAGTAATGCCACGTTTTTTTAAATTGATTATCGTATCAACGTATATAACGATGGACTTCGCGGTGTGTTTTTACTAATGAATGGGTACATTTCCGAGCAAGTTGGAGAAAAAGTATATTTAATAGTTATAATTACTTACTAGAAAGTGCCCGCAACTTGGTTCGCGAAGGAGAAAAAGTCATAACCTTTTTTTTGTTCAGCGGGTTCAGTCGGGTAAAAAGTATTCTATAACCATCTGGAGATACCCAGCTACCCGTATACCAAATATAGTTAAATCCGCTTAGCCGATTTGGTGGGATGAAGCCGCAACGACACACACAAACATACAAAAAATAAAAAATAAAAATAATCTTTTTATTGACCTCCAAATAGTCCTTTACAATCATTTTTTTGAAAATCTATTCAATGTACAGACATTTCATTTTTACAACTTTATAATAGTATTGATATTATATGTATATATAGGTTTAAAGATCATTTATTCTCATTAAGAATTCTACAATTCACTTATTATGAGAACTTAAAATTATACTTATAATAAACAACGAGCGTTAGAAAAAAGTAAGAAGGTACTTCTATACAAAATACGCGGACAAGTTTTACTAATGTATGCATACCCGTTAACTAAGCAATGCGTATATATACATAGAAAGCATCCAAGGCACAGCAACAAATATTTTATGCTCATCACACAAATATTTGCCCTTACCGGACGAAAAATAGCTCACCTGTGTTGCCGTGTTGGTCCCAAACCCGCCGAAAGTCGACGTGGTAGTGCCGAAGGACGGAGCCTGCGTGGTGGTCGCGCCGAACAGACCCGTGCCTGCGAATCGCCAATAATTAAACATTGATTTAAACCAACACGATTCTCACTCATTATCACAACACAACGACTTCCACGATACAGGCTGAGCCTAGTATGGAAGTCACTGTCTGTGTTTTTAAGAGTCCCAAGTAAGCTCGGTCGAATTTCACCTTCCCATACAAACGGAGTTTCGTTCTTATTTTAAAACTACGTGTTGGATTGTAACGAAACTTTGCATACACAATGACATGAGTACCTTGGTATCTGAAAGCTACATAAACTAATTACAGGCCTGCATATACCTAAACTTATTCTAAGTACAAAGTTTCAGAGCAAACTAGCCAGTCGTTTGAAAATGAGAGCGTAACTACTTTTGTATGGAGAACCGAGCTTACCTGGGGACTCTTAAATGTAGCAATCTTTATATGGCAATAAATCATTATTATTATTATTAATTATTACAACAAACGGGGCGTAACGCGATGTCCTAAACTTCGAAAAATTACCAACGAAAGGTAATTAAATAATAGTACATTACTGAAGAGGCTGCAAAATAGGGGATTGCAGGCCGAGTATGTATAGATGGCCGAGTGTTACTCAAGCCATCTAGAGATACGAGGCCAACAATCTAATGCTTTTCTCAAATAAATCCAAGGAAATAATACTGAAGAAATGAAAGAATTGGCTTTAAGGGGGTGCATCGAAAATGTAAGCTATTTTTTTGTAAGATTTTTGACAAATCTAGTATATGAAACAGGCTGGTTTTCAATTGTGTTATTTGGTTATATAAACTATTCAGCGCCTAACGCAGAAACATGTTTGTTTAAAATATCCTCGATAGAAAAGAAATCCGAAAACGCGTCTTCATTTTCCGTTTTTTGTCTAGTTTGTACAAACGACAGATTAATAAACGGCAAAGTTATGTAAAAATGTCATTCTTCCCTTTATCTTTTAGGTCACTAACTTAAATGTTAACAAAACGTAATAATATCTTCGATTTCATTGTACTTTTACGTCTGGCGCTTACACCAAAAAACCAATATTAGATTTATCTTTCTTTGATGCGCGATAAATGCGTGCCTTATTACAAATAATGTTCATTGGCCGGCACGGGACCGGGGCGCGGTTTTTCCTTGACGATGCAGGCCCTTAAAATTGTCCAATAACATAATCGTTTGATCTAATTTCTCACCGGCGGTGGACGTGGCCCCGAAGGCGGGTTTGCTGGCTCCGAATAATGAATTATTTTGCGTCGTGTTTTGCGGCGCACCGCCGAATGAGAATGTGCCTGGAAAGAAAATGTAGGTTCAATACCAATTGCAAAAATAGGCAGTCTTATTGCCAACTAGAACGGCACCTTCTAGCTTCGAAGGGCAAACTTCACCATGGATGTAATAAATATATAACTGACAAACCGGCCAAGTGCGAGTCGGACTCGCGCACCGAGGGTTCCATACAAAATATACGTTACAAACGGTCGTATCTATGAACTTTCAGTGTTAGCGGAGCCCTACTCCCAAGCAAAATTTACGCGGTGTTCGATCATATTATATTGGTTAGTCACATAGATAGACATACATCAAATTATACTGTTAGTATTTGTTGTTATAGCGGCAACAGAAATGCATCACCTGTGAAAATTATAACTGTCTGTCATGGTTGAGATACAGCCTTGTGACAGACGGACAGAGAGCGGAGTCTTAGTAATAGGGTCCGGCCACCGTATTGCCTAACGCGTTTGACGCTCGCAATCGCAATCGAGTGTCATGATTTTGTATGGGCTATGACACTTGATTCGGATACCAAGTGTCCAATTTCGTTAGGCAATAACCCAGCCGTTTTACCCCTTGGGTACGGAACCCTAAAAGCTAAATGAGAAAGAAACTCACTCTGTCCGAAGCCCCCGGAGGCGCCGAGCGAGCCGCCGCCGAACACGGGCGCGCTGGTGGTGGCCGGGGTGCCGAACGCTGCGAAACAACATGTATTTTTCTTACAACTCGATTAGATTAAACATTGATTCAAACTTACACGGTCTTCACTCATTATCACAACAACAAAACGGGGCTTAAGAGGATATACTAGTGGCCGTTCCTCCATACAAACCTAATCCCCCGTTTCCTCCCTGGATAATTGCCTTATAGCATTTTTTTTTATAAATTTAATCTATACTTACCCGTGCCCTTGAGACCTTGTACCATCCCAATAGGGATGATGACTAAATTTTAATAATCAGTCCGTCTCGTGGATTAATAAAATATATTGGACACGTATTTTTTCTTTTTTTACTGAATCAAAAAATAAAGGAGATACGTTGAGTCAAAATGTCGCATCACGTCACTCCTAAGTACAAATTTGACTTAGGAGTGACGTCACGAGCTCCCACTGCTAAACTTTGATGCGATTTATCCGAGTATTTTTTATTATTTTGAAAAAGCAAAAAATACGTGTCCAATATTTTTGTATTATCTGACTAGAATATTGGACTAATTAGAATTTTGTTATTTTTTTTCCCTCTTTATAATTCATCCTCTGCCAAACCGCATGGCGGTTTATTGGCAGTAAAATCCAACAAATATATTTTCATACGCAGTGATCATGCCTATTGTCAAAAATTCGTTAGGCAATAGGGGGCTGCGATAGATATACTCACTGGAGCCCCCGAACAGCGGCTTGTTCTCGGCGGGCTGGCTGAACCCGCCGAACACGCCGGCCGTGGAGCCCTTCCGTCCCGCCGTGTAGTCCTCCAGTCGCAATTCTTCTAGAGACTTGGTCTCATACTCCTGCACACACAGATATTAAGTACTGTGGGGGATGTAGCAGTTGGTAGTATAAACTAAAAGTGAGCTGGTACGGGTTTGATGTTTTGTATTCAACACAACTTAAGAGTCCTATGGCAAAGGCATATTATAGGGTAGAGGACTATTTAACAGAAAAAAAAGCATGGCCCAAAACAGAAACCAAATAATTAACTTTTACCGGGACACGGTTCTTATAATGTAGCATATCAAACGTATGTAATTTGTTTTAAATGAAAAAAACATTATTTTGCTTTTTATATTCTATATTTTTTTACTTTTATAAGTGATGATATGCTTTCTTGAAGAACTCGCATTGAGTTTATACTCAAAACATGTATTTAGGATAGGCTAAGTACATATATTGTAATAGATATAAGAGTTATTTCGAAAAAATGACTGATTGTTGAGTTTGTTTCGGCTTTCTTCTCCTCAGTGGTCTCCTCTTGGGAAACGCCGTAGAGTCAGACTTGTAAAAGTGCCCTTGTGGCCTACTTACAGAATAAAGATCATTATTTTATTAACATCTGTCTTAAGATTGAAATAAAACAATTTAACGGATTATATCGCGTATATTATCTCATTTTAGTTCCCGACGTTTCGGAAGCTTTCCAGCTTTCCATGGTCACGGGAGGACCATGGAAATGGACATGGTCCTCCCGTGACCATGGAAAGCTGGAAAGCTTCCGAAACGTCGGGAACTAAAATGAGATAATATACGCGATATAATCCGTTAAATTGTTTTATTTCAATGAGTAATAATCGCGGAAACAGAAGAAAATATTATCTGTCTTAAGAGTTAAGCCTAATGACATAAAGCTGGAACGAGACAGCTGACGTTCCTAATTTCAAATATACACTACTTTTACATACGGCCTGTCTCGTCATACGGTCATGGTGGAGGTATACTTCGTTTTTTTACCGAAAAAATAGTAACAACTACTTATGAAACCAAAATAATGTAAATTACCATCATTACTATATAATAGGGTAGTTTTCTGGGTAAAAAAAATATTATTCTAATCAGTCCGACAGTAACATTATCAAAAAATATTGGACACGTATTTTTTATTTTGTCAATCAAACAAAAAAAGACAAAGATATAATGACAATGCAATATTATTATGACATGGAGCTAATCTCATGATGGAGCTGGAAGATGGTCATAGGAACTCCGTCATAAAATCACGCAATCCTACCGAGTTTGGGCTCCTTAGAATCGTCTCGGTGAGAAGTTGACGGATGTTTAAAGAAAAGTACAGTTGGCAATAAAAGCTTCTCTTCTTAGCTGTGCAATAATTAGAGGTCCTAACAATGACATAGGTCATACTGTATATAGGAAACCTACGCATACAGATAGGTATTTGAATGGCAAATCTCACCATCATCCCTGTCAACTGTCTACAGTGGGTAAATCTTTGTTTCAGACAGTCAGAGGTATCTGCGACGATCAACATCTGACTGCTGAGTTGCAGAATGTCAAACGTGCGCTTCGAGCCAACGAGCTCCAGATACCACGTTCCAAGCAGAATCCCAGTATGAAGAAACCAACAGTCGAGCGTAAAACTGCCGTATTACCATATGTGAAAGGGGTCACAGACAAGATCGGAAACATCTTGAAGCGTGCTTCTATAAAAACATATTTCAAGCCGTTGAAGAAGGTGTCTCAATACCTTAGACCCGTGAAGAGTAGCACCCCTTTGCAGAGTGCAGGCATTTATAAGCTGGACTGCGAGTGTGGTCTTACATACATTGGTCAAACGAAACGCAGTGTATGAACCCGGGTGAAGGAGCACATAGCAGATGTCAAGCACCGTCGGTGTAATAGGTCTGCAGTCTGTGAACATGTCATTGACAAACCCAACCACTCAATTAAGTTTGATAAACCTTCTATCCTTGCCAAAGAAAAAAGATATTTTCCCAGAATGCTACGCGAGGCTATTGAGATTAAAAAGCATCCTAATTTCAATAGAGAAGATGGATTGTCACTACCACCAGCTTGGGATCCTGAAATACATCTCATCAAGGAACAAGCGAGACACAGGACTGCAAAACCTTAATTTCCGAACGGTGTAAAATATCTTATCTGTTCCAAAAGTAGTTTAATAGTCTCTGTTTTTTAAATATTATAATTAGTAATGAGGTAGCCTGGGAGTTTTTCTTTGCAGCGTTTCTTTTCTCCTCAGTACGCCTCATTTGTGAAATGCTGCTTGGTAAATTATTAGAATAAAATAATTAAGCCCTTCTGGCACCTTTATTAGTTTTTTTTTCAAAAATGGGTAGTTGCACAAATTGTAACTTTGACAGAGGAAAATACATCTTTTCTCAGTCCACCCGTGACCATGGAAAGCTTCCGAAACGTCGGGTACTAAAATGAGATAATACGCGATATAATCCGTTAAATTGTTTTATTTCAATGAATAAAAGCTTGTCACAAAAAATAAGTTTTTGACAGAAACTTATACGCTTGGAGTCTCTCTTCCTTGCGTCGGTTCCTCATTGCTGAGGGTCGTGGTCATCTTCTCGAAACAGTCTCTCTCGGATGATGCACCGCCATCTGTTTCTGTGAGTTGCCGTGTGTAGAGTGTCGGGACACATATGTATCGCTGACTATGCATGCGGTTGCGATGGGCACGTATGCATAGCCAGCGGAGGACGGATTCCCTCAGTGCGCCTTGCCCCGCGGTAGAATTAACAGGTTTCCCAATAAATATAGTTAATAATTACCGTGCATTTCTCTACATAACCTTGGACCTACTACCCCTAAAGTGGATTCCCCCCCTTACACAAAAATAATAAATTAATAGTTTAAGAAACACTAGAAAAACACGCTTTACAAGACTTTTCTAACAAATCCAAACACAGCTACGATACGATGTTCCATCATGAAGTTCCAGTTCATATCTTCCGGCTCCATCATCAGATCAGTTCGACAATACCATATTATTGTATTGTCATCAGAACTACATACAGCTGCCAATTTTCATGACGATCCTTGGAAGATGGTGTAACGTAGGCGTTATTTAACTACAGCAGCATATTAGAAAACACTTACAATAGGTTATTTTTTATAATTAAGTTGTCATAATAGTAATTTATTTAATGAACCCTGAGCGAAGAGAGCGAAGCGAAAATTAGTTACCTTAGATTCCATTACATAGTTACATACAGGTCGACCTAATAAAAGCGTGTTAAAAAAGGAAAATGTGTCCCTACATAGAGCATCGTGTACTGTGGTGCCAAGTGTTGTGCGAATCTGCTCTATCCAGTGGGCTCCTGCCTCTTGGTCGCCCCCATCATACCCGTTGAATACGGAACCCTAAAAAACAATGCCAATGACCGACCTTCATGCAGGTGATGCAGTGGTGTTTGATGTTGATGTTCTGCGAGGTGCCAGACTTGACGACGACATCGGTGCCGACCACTGGGTTGTACTTCACATGCGCAGTCCCTGCCGCTGTCTGCTGTTGCCCGAATCCACCTGGACAGGATAATAGGGTAGTTGGGATGTTGATTGTACAATAATAGAAATAAAATTCTTGCAAAGTGCTACTGTACGGAGCTGTTTAGCGTGCGCAAAGTAGGTTTTCGCGAACTAGTGTTTTTCACTTTTCCAATGTTTTAAAATTTATACTTGTTCCAATAGGCAGAATGCATATTTTTTTCTTTTTGCATTATTAAAAACTCATTCATGTAACAAACAGTGCAGAAAAATATTTTTTTGAATAACTATAAAAATAACCAAGATATAAGCTATCAAACATTTCATTCTGTCTCTTTCTAGCAAAACAGAATTTAATGTGGAGCTTATATGACCGTAGTAGACTGTGACGTAACAGTACATGTCGGCCCTCTCTATCAAACTGCTGTCTAATTAGTAGTTTAAAATGCCTATATCATGCGTATTTCTAGGCCGATTTTAATTTTAATTTCACTTTTTGAAACAGTTTTTACGGTATTTTCATATTTTGTTAAAAAAAGCAATAAAAAAATTCATGCATGTTCCCTACTCATGACTACTTATTGATCATAATGAAATGATGATGATTATGATGATGATGGAAATGGTGATGATGATGATGATAGTGGTGATGATGATGATAGTGATGATGATGATGATAGTAATGATGATGATGATGATGATGGTAATGATAGTGATGGTGATGATGATGGTGCTTGTTGTTTTTCTTATTTTTTCGCAACTGTATTAAAGAATGTCGTTCGATACACGTGCGGAAATGTCATTCTTAGTAATGACACACTTTCCGCACTAGTATCGAAATGTACTAATCTATGATAGAAAGCTTAAAAAATTGTATTCGATACCTTACGTGTTGTTACGTTTTTTTATGAGCCTTTAACGTTGGATGGGAAAGTCCATTCTTAGGGTTCCGTAGCCAAAATGGCAAAAACGGAACCTTTATAGTTTCGTCTTTCGTGTGTTAAATACAATATTATTAATAACATACGAAATTCTTCTTTTAAAAGGGCGACTATCTGCATGGTCTATAGTCAGGTGTGAGTATGATCTGTGGCGTCCCATGGCCTGTACCTGCGGTGTTCCCGAAGAGTGTGCTGCCGCCGCCCATGGCGGGCTGCTGCCCGAACAGCGAGCCCGCGGCGGGCGCCGCGCCGAACAGCGTCGAGCCCGCCGTCGTGCCCGCTGTACTCGTCGCCGTGCCGCCGAACCCAAAGCCTGAACAGGAATAAACATGAAAAGATATAGATCGTGTCTATGGGCGACGGTAATCGCTTACCATCAGGCGACCCGTCTGCTCGTTTGCCTCCTATATCAAAAAAAAAATGGTCGAATTTTTTTCTTTAAACTCAATGCGTAGTTCTCTAAGAAAACATATCAAAACTTATAAAAAAGCAAAATATGATTTTTAGTTGTGACATAGATACAAGTCAAAGCGCAAAGAAAAATACGATTGCTCTCGCACGTGGTCACACCAGGACTCGAACCCGGTACCTCTCGATTACGCGTCGAGCGTGTCAACCCCTCCCCCAGCGAGCACTGTGCCAATCGCTTCGAATTTATCCATTCGCTTTGACCCATGTACCTATTTTATTTTTTGAAAGGTACCTTAGGTTTGACTTGTATCTATGTCACTATAGATAGTAATCTGGTGTTAGTTTTCCCACATTAAAAACACAGAAACACAAAAATTTCTGTTTCATAGAAATGATTTTTAGTATTTTCATATTTATTTATTTATTTGGGGCATCAACGGCAATACAAAATATGAAACATAATTGAAAACCCTAAGAAAAAAGCCAACAACAGATCATTGATTTAAACTTACACGATCTGTACTCATTATCACAACACAACAAAACGGAATCGAAGAATTACCAACGAAGGGTAATTAAATAAATCCAACAACAGATGTCCACAAAAGTTCAAGTTACATAAAAGCGAGTATACTATAAGTATAATAAAAAATATTTTGTTAAGAACGATGTAATGTCGATAATAGTGCATTGTGCACCATGGGCGGTAAAGAAGGAATTGCAAACGAGAGCACATAGAAGCCCGAAGCCGCAGGCTGAGGTTTTAATTCCGGTACCGCCCGAGTAACACACAATGTTTTTCATCACACTTGTGAGGAAACTAATAAATTATTAAGTCAGAAAAATCTTGTTACTTTCAAGTGTCACAAGTCGCAACATTGTGTCATAAAGTGTCATTTCGTGATTGGTAGAATCCATAGATAACATAAACAAAGGTTTCGTTCCGAAACTATTTTTCAGTTTTGTTGCATACAATCTTTTACGTAAATTAATAAATTATAAAATAATCTAAATAAGCTATTTTAACGTATTTAACTATAGCGTCGACGTTTATTTATTGATATTACATTATGTACAATTCAAATTTGTTGATTTTGACTAATTCCGTCCTACACCTGGCATATTAGAGTAGTGATGCAGTCAAAAAATTAAAAAAAAGTCATTACGCCCATGGCGTTAATGGAATTAATAAAAAGCCCACGGTTTTCATTAAGACCTCGTCGCTCATTTTGCTTGCGTGTAATGACACCGTTTACGAACAAGTGTGATGAAAAAAAACTGTGATGCATGTACCCTATAGGCACCGGCTATGCTAATAAGACACGTTACCCGCCGGTTTGGCCTGGAAGGGCTGCTGCGTCTGGCCGAACAGCGGCGCGGGCTGGCCGGCGCCGAACAGGCCGCCGCTCGTGTTGGCACCGAAGCCGAACCCTCCCCCCGCGCCGAACGACGACCCCCCCCCCGAACACGCCGCCCGCCGAGCTCGTCGGCCCGAACAGACCTGCCAAGTAATCATACATGTCAGGGACAATCTTACACGAATCGACTTAGGCCCTAACTAAGCAAGCTTGTACTATGGGTACTAGGTCGACATATTTAACACGTCACATGGGGCAATACATTAGTTAAGTAGTAGTAGTCTAAAGTCGGCCACACACGCTAGGTTATAACCGATGGTTATGCCTGCACAGTTCATTTGTGCAGGCATAACTGAACGTGTCTATTATAATTGTGCTTGCGCAGGCAAGGAGTCATTTAACAATCGGTTATGACCTAGCGTGTGTGGCCGACTTTAGACTAGTACTACTAAACTAATGTATTACCCCATGACTAGCCATGAAACCAAAATCCTCGCCCACACGAATTTATATTAAGTCCAGTGTGGCCCTTGAGTCAAAAAGTTGGAAGGGCCCTGAGCTAGATGATATGTCGCAGGGAAATAGCCAAAACAGAGATTTGAATAAATCTCTAAGAGATATGACCAAATCACGTAGGATGTTAAAATGGCGAATCAATTTTATCATTTGCCTAGAAAAAATCAGTAATTTAATAAAATCCCTGAATCAGTTTAGTGAAATGACGAAATCATCCAAAAAAAGCAACTCGTTTTTTCATTTCACCAGATTTGTTTAGTGATTTGATAAAATTTCTGATACACGCCAGTGAGTTGACGAAACGAACTCACAAAGTGAACTCGTTTTATCATTTCACTGTCTAGTGAAATGATAAAACGTTCAAGGATTTGATGAAATGACTGACTTTTTCTAGGCAAATGATAAAATGGTTCGCCATTTAAACATCCTGCGTGATTTGGTCATATCCCTTAGAGGGTGTAGACTTCGCCACCTAGTTACAATAAAAAATAAATTAAAAAAAATCCAAACTGACAGACAATAACTACAAAATTAAAAAAATTAAATACCTCCCGACACAAATTAACATAATAACAAAATTAGGAGTTCCCAGCTTCAATATTGGCTGAGATCCGGTCACTTGTTCCACTAAAAGCTGAACTAAGGTAGCAAACAAGCCTACGGCCTGCCTGATGTTAAGCAGCCTATGAGCGCTTGCAACGCCAGGGGCATTACGTGCGTGTTGCCGCTCAGCAGCTCATTCCACATTCGGAGTGTGCGCGGTAGAAAATTCCTTTGATACCGTAAGGTGCGCGACCAATTTGGTTCCAAGGTGTGTGGATGAATATCCTGCCGATGGCGAGCGGTGCGATGGTAGAAGGTAGCTGTAGGCATTATGTCGAACAATTCCTCGGAACACAGCCCATTATAAAGGCGGTAGGACACACATAAAGAGGCGAAGTCTCTCCTTAGACTTAAAGTAGACGTTAAACTTATAACACCCCTCTTTTTTGTTTGGGGTTAAAAAGTTACTAAGCTGTCTCACCTGTGCCTGTGGCGGGCTGTGTTGCGGCGGCGCCGAAGGCCGGCGGCGCTCCGAACGCGCTGTTGGTTGTGGTCTTGAAGCCGCCGCCGAACGGCGACGAAGTCGTCGCACCCGCGTTGAACGAGCCTGCAAATTATCAAAATACTTGTACAGTCAACAGCAAAAGTAAATAATCATTTTAGTTCCCTGTCACTTTCACTACTTTAAAGCATCCTAATAGGGATGATGACAAAATTTTAATAATTAGTCCTTCATGTAGGTTACTAAAATATATTGGACATATATTTTTTCACAGTATCGTTACGTCAGGGCGACAGAATACTAAATAAAATAGCCATCTACTTTTGTTGTTGACTGTACCTAAACGGACCATGGACCGCAATGAGAACAAATGAGTTCATTCTGAGAGAACTAAAAATCACCAAACTACTCTCAACAATCTGCCAGGAGAGGGCTCTCAGATTCTTTGGACACTCAAAGAGTCCCCGGCAGTTTATATGGCTCCAGTTTATAAAACAAACGAAATAAAGCAAAAACAAGTAAGTAAACCTTCTTACCTTATTCTAAATACAAAGTTCCAGAAGAAACTAGGTAGTCGTTTTAGAATGAGAGCATAACTACGTTTGTACGGAGAATCGAGCTTACCAGGGAATCATAATGCGATTGCCACACCACAGCCTCGAACGTGACACACTAAGTCAAGTTGAAGGCAAGCGCGCTAGAGGAAGAGTCGCTGCATTATGGTCGGATTCCATTAAACAAGTATGTGGTTCAATGCAGAGGGCAGCTCACATAGCCCTTGATCGCGTTAAGTGGAGGGACATAGTTTTGGATCACGATCCTCAGGCATGAGGGAACGAGGAAGAAGAAGTGAAAATGTATCTGAACGGGCTGTATTTATAAAAACCGTTGTAAGGCATGTCTGTTGGATCTTCAAAAACAATTGCATGGTACATGATAGTCATCCAAAATGTATTTAGTTATTAAGTTACGGGGTGGCAGAATAACAGCGGTGACCAATTGTCCTTGCGGGCTCTTGACATTGACATAAGCTGAGCCACCTTCCCTTTCATTGTTTTGCATACGTCTGTACCTCACCATATATAAGTCAAAACCCAATGATGTACCTATGCAATAAGTGAATAAATGTCTTTTATTATTATTATTATTGAAATTATCAAGAAAACAATGTGTAGGAATAATCCAGCATAAAATCTAGAAATTGAAATGAATGTACAATAAGTTACTGTCAAAACTTACATTTTTTTGACAAGATTTTATTGCCGACTGTACTTTTCTTTGGACAAGTCAACTACTCTACTTTTTGTTTTACAAATATGATAATAATCACAATATTTGCAATTTATTAGTGGATCACTCCACTAGCGTTATTATTATAAGCAAAGATCAGAAACAAATGAAAAAAAAATTCGACAATACTGGACTTGAACCAGTGCCTTGAGCCAGACCGGGGCAGCACGCTCTAACCAACTGAGCTAATCGTCCATAACAGTAGTCGACGAATTTTGTCATCTGTTCTTGCTTATGGATCTTTGTATGGTGCATCCGGCTCTCTAGCCGTTTAGCGCCGCCTAGTGCAGAACTGTGAGGTTACTTTATCCAGTATCGTCGAAATTTTTTTTCATTTGTTTCTGATCTTTGTTCTTTGATAAAGTCAACTACTCATTGAGACGCTTCTGAAAATACCAAGCTCCTTATTTTATTACAGAGTTCCTATGACAACCTTTCGAGTCCATTATCATATCAGCTTGAGGGTGTCATAATATTGGATTGTCACAGAACTTACATAATGTGTACTGAATTTTAGCTCAATCAGAGACCGGGCAGTGGGTCAAATTTAACTCGGAACAATTGTACCACACTAAGATACAGGCATTGGCGTGTACACGGTTTTTGGCCAAGATAGGCAGATTTCCTTTGCCTATATGGAGCCATGGTCGTTCAGAGCTCCAGGGTAGGCGGTTTCTTTGTTCCTGTATGGACTACACGCCACTGGATACAGGTGGCAATGGGCGAGCTATGTAGTACAGATTGCCGTTGGGGGCAGTAAAGTCCTGGAGTGGGCACAATGCACAACAAAGGGCAGAGCGCAGGATCTCACTCTATGGAGATCTATAGGGGAGCCTTATGTTCAGCAGTGGAAGTCTGTTACTGATAGATGGATTACAAACGGGTTGGGTCCCAAAGGCCTTACTTGCATTTAGCCTGGGTATTCAAAATGTCATGATAAGAAAACTTTCAGGAAGACTTACATAACAACATGTCTAGGCCGGGAAATGCACAAGTAGGCAGAAAGTCTCAATTGTATAAAAATAGGCATAGTCATGTTCGTGATCACTGACTTATGACATTAAGTAATTTTACAGCCAAGTCAGTCCGTCTACTATGTCTTATAACAATGAGGGCGTTTTACAGACCAAGACATTTTGCTATAGGGACAAATATACAACTTAGGTGCTCTGCTTGTCAAGGCTAAATGCAAGTAAGGCCTTCTGAACCCAACCCTTACAAACATACATACGGAAAGTTAAATAAAAGCTTGTACTTACCGAAGCCCGAGGAATTGGCTCCGAAGGTCGGTTTCTGGAACATTGTGGGTGGTCGGCTGCTCTGGTACTGCTCACTGAACCGCTACTCCTCAATCAGATGGAGATCATTATTGACCTGTATAACAATCCAGATATCTATAAAAAAATAATAATAAAATAAAGTTTATAAATTAAATGAAACAGTTATGAAGCAAAAAAAATAGGCATATTTAAATGCAATAAACATCTATACTATTATAAAGTAGTAAAAATTAAATGTCTGTACATTGAAGATATGTTCAAAAACATAAGTGATACAAACTATATTAAGGTGAACTAAATCGAAAAAATTTTTTTTTGGATTTTTTTAAAGTTTGTATGTGTCACTGTGGCTTCATCATGCCAAATCGGCTAAACACCTATTTTTGTTACACGGACGGGTAGCTGGTCATCTACAGATTTTTAACGGACTATGCGTAAGAATAAAAGAGGATTATAACTTATGTCTCCTCCAATGACAAATATTATAGTCAATTGAATATTTTTTTTGCATATTTTGTGTATTGTTGTAGCTTCATCACGCCAAAACGGCTTAACAAATTTCCATCCGCAAGCAGCTGAGCATCCACAGATGGTTATAGGATATCTTTTTATCTGACTATGCTGATGAAGTAATATCGTTATAATTTGCTTTGCCTCTCTGCTGACGAAGTTGCAGACACCTTCTTGTAGTATTATGTTTTTAGTTTCAGTGATATTCAACTAAATATCTGTGTGGATTTGGGTATTCTTTTACCAATAATATAATGGGATACAATTGATTATAACCCTCATGGCCAAATACTACCAAACCTAGCCCAAACTTTGTTACAATGAGCATTGATAACATATTTTAGATTTACACTGAAGAGCTTAAAATGTATATTTTACACATAAGATGTAATATTATGTTCAAATAAGTATTTACTTCATTAGGTAATGCAATTTGATGTTTTAGTACATAATTAATTTAACCTAATAAAACTGAGGACAAGCTTCTAAACAAAACATGCATCATATAATAAAAATGTTACTCATAATTTATGTTATTTTCCCGAAATAACCTAAATAAAATAACCTTGACTTGAGCAATTTTAAAAGCTTCCAAATCAGTATAAAACGAAGTAATAATGCATGTGGTTGCTGAAATTTTGTATAATTTGCAGATTTGTGAGTGCCACTCGACCAAAGAAACGTGAAAAACTAAAGAGACTATTGTATTAAATACCAATTTCTTTACATACCTTCAATATTCCAGAATTACTGATGTCATTACAAAAAAATAAAAGGAAACCAAATACACTAACGATAAATATGTATATTAACAAATTTTCATTTAAAACTGGAATTTACATGCGAATATAACCGGCGTCTGTTTGAAAATAGCACTACACAATTTGGTAGGTTAATCCAAACACCTCAAATTTTTAAAGCATGTTTATTCGGATACTTACAGCATAAATATATGGAGGGCAATTTAAACTGATATTAGCGTTACTAAAATGAAGAAAGGTTCACTCGATTACTTATAATTATTCTATTCTTCACTACTTAAACAATTCAATTCACCCACGAATGTCAAAAGCATGACCATTGACGACTACGACCGTCCACTTGTCTTTTAGTTTAGCTAGAGCGGGAGTGAGAGTGACAGTTAAAACTAGTGTTGTCATTAATAAAAAAATGTATATTTGTTTATAATGCTTAAGGCCTGGATTCGAGTTATTTAAGCAAAAAAAAGTTCTCGCCAATTTAACCACACATGCAGTAAAAAAATAATAGAGTAGACCTTATAAAACTTCGTTACCCGACCGTTGTATAGCGCTTCAAGGTGTTGCGTAAAATCTCTCATCTATTACCCAGTGTGTGGTGTATTGAATAGTCAGGACTATACTATATACTACTCCACACTAGATGTTGCTAGGGAAGATGTCACATGTCCAGAGGGCTTGCAGTGGGCGGAGTGAATCGAGATATTTAACTACTCGCCGGCTAGACCGGATTATGGCGATCAGTCTGGGGCTGGCGCCGAGCGAGTAAGCACGCGTACGCTGCGATCTGCCGTCTGGATCGATCGGTCTCGGAGCGTCTCGTATTGATAGATATACTTACCTTAACAATAGATTATAAAAGCGGTATGAAATGCACTTTGAAAAGAGGTTACGTGAATTGTTCTGTAAATAGATGTTTGAATACATATTATAAGGATGGAAAGTACTCTTTTTTGTCAAATTGTGAAGAGTAAATTATTTTTTTTATTACTTAGGAAGTAGGTACGTGTTTATTATTAAATAGTGCTTTTCATGACTTAAACCGTTAATTACTTAATAAGATTTAAGCATCTACAGAAGTACACGGCACAGTATGATATTTGACCTCAAAAGCGGTCATCCTTATTTTATGTTTTCATTTGGTAGAATTATTTAACACAATTATAAGACGAAAACTCCGGAGTGGCAATTACGCACACAATTCATAATAAAAAATAAATCGTGAAAAATATATGAAAATCTGAAATTTCTCTTTTCCATTTTTTTCATAATAATTAATACTGCTCCTAGCAATATCAAATAATGCTAACTACAAGCAGTTCATATAAGAAAATAGCACAGCTCTAGGTATTAAGAAAATTGAGTAAAATGTATTTTTATATATTTTAGTTATTTATTTATATTAACTTATTTTACAAGTATTAGGATTTAATTTTAACATGAAATGATTGTTTTGATTGTGCTCTTGCCCTGAAAAAAAATCAATCTTAACGGACTGATGACCTCTGAGAAATTCTGTTTCAAAGTTTTTTCTGATAATTCTGAAATTAGGGTTGTTACCAACAAGAATATTTAATTTATTTACATAATATTTACAAAACACATATGTATATATTTTCGCTTCTTAATAATTCTGTATATTCAGCATCATATCCGTCTATAATTTGCGAAGTATAATTTTCTGCGACGGGAACAGAATCAACCGCTTTAGATACTTCAAATTGTTTCAAGAGATTAAAAACCGTGGGCGGGTTTTTAACTTTTTTAATCTGTGCTGCAACCGTACGTTACAAATCAAGGGATCGGACGATTCCAATGTCCTGTGAAACAAATCCAGCATGGTTCTTTTGCGGTCAGATTTCCGGCAATAGTGCTCCCTATCGAACCGCCAAAACTTATTCCTGGCGTCTCCAACTTGTTCTGATAAGAAACCGATAGATAAAGCTGACCATTGCATAATATCTCTGCCATGTACTAATATTTTATGTAAGATTACATTCATAGGATACGAGGGCTGCACTGAAAGTTTCAGGAATCTATTACTTACTGTTGAGTCGCTGGTGAAAATGGAACTGTCCCGTGAAAATTAAAGAGCCATGATTTATTACGACTTTAAAGGTGGACTAACACAAAAACAACGTGGAGACCGGATGATTGCTGCTTTTAGTAATGAAGCACCTTCAAAGATGACAATATACAGGTGGTATTCAGATTTTCAACGTGGTCGTGTATCTCTCACGGACGATGCCTATTTGCGGATATTTCTGGAGGACGAAGAACACCGCCTGTGGCGCTATCCACAGGGTCACTTGCCACTCGTGTACCAGCGTGAGGGTTGACGCCCTCGTGCTCTCTTAGCATTAAGTCAGCCGGTTGGAGCCCGGACAGACATTCCTCAACAGGCCGGATAAGTTCCTGTTGAGGCAAAGTGGTACCATGGGTCTTTTGCGGCTCCATGGTACCCCCGTTCCTTGGTGCATTACGTATTGGCACAGGGTTTTAGTATAAACCTTACGAGAGCGGACCCCTTCCTTGTACCACATAATACTCTTCATTGGAAAATGTTACATGTATTGTGTTATATTGAAAAAAAATACCAAATTTTATTTTGAGGTACGGAATCCTAAAAAGCATATTATATCGGTATAAGTAAGTTTTATTTACACGTATAGATTGCTACATGCACAATAATATAACATTTTTTTTAAATGTATTACTTTATCTTATCTTTATCTTTATAGTAACTGACAACCCTAGCTTCAAAATATTGACATAGCAATATCTCGAAGGTCCTTTGGAATATCGGTTTCATTTTTATGGAAGAGGCTAAGAGTGTCTCAATTAAACAAATAATCGTGCAATGGAATCCTAATTCATTACTATGTTGCCATAGAAAAATAAAAACAAAAATAGACAAAATTATTCAGATCTCAGTTGATATTTGAAATAAAGTCCTGAGCTTTTTCCCAAATTATCCCGGACAATAGTCTTATCTAAAGACATATGCATTATTACACAAGACTGGGTTATTTTCAAGTTAAATTAATTTCTATGATATTTTAGGAAATCCATAGAAATGTTGAAAAAAAATCACTACATCAGTATTATGCATAATTATCACTCGGGAGTTTTAGTCTTATGTTTATATTAGATAATTCTACCAAATGAAAACATAAAATAGGGATGACCGCTTTTGAGGTCAAATATCATACTGTGCACGGTAGGTACTGTGTACAAAAGATAAATCACTTTACCTTATTAACTTACATTGTTTTAAACTACTGCGGTTATTAGGTAGGTATTTATACCAAACTGTTTCCAAACGGATACTTACCAATGCCTATAAGACTGATTTAAAGTAGGTAGGTATGCGGAGGTGAATTTATCGCGTCATATATATATAATAATAACAAATAGGTTCATTATTACATTAAAGTCACACAATTGTAAATACATACATTTGTTTCGGATTATAAAATTTGTGCCTTTTTTGTGGAACCCATAGTAAGCTCTAACAACATCCTACCCTATCCTTTCCTATCCTGTTATCTTTATTTCCTTTTAAGTATGACAATCCATTTTATGTCCAACTCCTATACCATTCAAGTTCCAAAGGGGGGCCCTTTGGAACCGACTTCCTCTCAAGATCAAGAAAGCCCCAAACAAGTGCGCTTTCAAAAAATCTTTGCGCGAACTCTTTGTTAGCAGAACTGCAAACTGTTAGCTTCTCTGATTAGCTTTGTAGGTGATTGACATCTGAATCAAGTAGAAACAGACAGGATTGACGTTGTGTTCTGCCTCGGTGAGGAGTCAGCGTTGCAGGTGCGAAGTATGTGGTACGAAGCACGGAGCACGAGGCGATGTTCACTCGACGGCGGCCGGCAGCAGAAAGAACGAGAGCTAACCGTGTCTTCTCATACACCCCCGTGGGGGGGTGCAGGGGGGCCCTGCTTGCCACGGTGGGCACTTAGGGCTGTGGCGGGGTCGCGACCCGTGATGACGGGCCGGGCGTGCGTCCTCAATTTGGGGAGGACAGTGTGGCAGGCATTTGCAGGCCGCGCGAGCAGGGGCTCGCGGCGGCTAGCTGAGAGGGGGTAAGAACGAGCGCGGACTGCAGCACGCCTTATATGCACGCGCGCCGCGGGACGCGTAGCGTACTGAGGTAGTTGAGAAACTCGGCGTTCCCAACTACCTACATGTAGGTTTCCCTTATTGTAATTAAATCTAATTTTATCTATTTCTAATTTTATGTGTTTAGTATCGCGGTAGTTGAGAACACTAGGTTCACAACTACCAACGCAAATTATAAAAATGTTAACCTAGTTTTACTATATAAGAAGCAGATATTTAAATAAAAATTATTACCATTACCATAACCACCTGAACTGCCTTTCAATCAAGCAGTCCCCAAAGTCTTCGGGTGGTCCAAAACCACTAAAGTGGTGACCCTAAGTGGAGAACTATAACAGAAGAACGAAAAACATCATGAACAACGGAGCTTCTGCACCTGCACCTGCACCTCAAGCCGTCGCACCACAGCCTCAGATGCAGCTACCCGCGCCGTCTGAACAACAAGCACCGTCGTCGCACGAAGTCTCCGGCATATCACTGTCGCTTCGCGTACCGCCGTTTTGGCGGGATCAACCGCGACTGTGGTTTTGCAGTTTCGAAGCCGCTACTGCCGAACTGAAGCGAAGCCAGCCGCAACTCGCGCAGATGGTTATTGCCCAACTTGAGAAACAAGACATTCAGAACATCTCCGATCTCATCTATTCGCCGCCAGAAAAAGACTACTACAAGGCCATCAAAGAGCGTCTAATATCCCTATATGAAGAATCCAGCAGCACACAGACCAAGAAGTTGCTGTCACAAGTCGAGTTAGGCGATCAAAAACCGAGCCAACTCCTACGCCGCATGCAGAATCTCAACCGAGAAAAGTTTCCCGAGAGCACAATACAGATGATGTGGCTGGACCATCTACCACCCCACGTCCGCTCCGTGCTCACCGTCAGCGAGGCATTCCAGATCAAAACCACGCTCGACGACCTAGCTCTCCTCGCCGACAGGATGAGGGAGGTGTCACACACGTCGTCAGAGCACATCGCCGCAATAGCGACGTCCGCGCCTACGACCGCGCCCGCCGTGCCCGCACATCTACAACCGCCGCCACTGCCACAACAACCAACTTACCAACCGCATCCACCGTTCGACCAGCAATACTTAATCACCGAAATCAGAAGACTGTCCCTGGAAATCGCCGAACTCCGATCGCGACCGTACGAAAATCCACGTCCGTACGAAAACCAGCGAGACAGCCGACCACGGCGCCGTTTCCAATCACGATCAAGAAACGCGTCGCACAGCCGCAGCCGCAACAATACGCCCATGCCGTACTGTTATTACCACCACCGTTATGGCATGGACGCCAAGAGATGTACGCCACCGTGCAGCTTCAAGCCCATCACCGCGCCGCAGCCGGAAAACTAAAATTAACGTTAGCTGTGGCGGACGCTGGCGTTTACGAAACCTCTCACCGCCTCTTCGTGACAGACAAGCAAACGAAGCTCACGTTCTTGGTAGACACGGGTGCAAATATTTCCGTACTACCGAGAACGAAAGGCACGCAAGAGCAACCACTACCGTTTCAACTGTACGCCGCAAACAACACCGCCATACCTACATACGGCGAGAAAACACTCGATCTCGATCTCAACCTCCGACGTTCATTCAAATGGAAATTCATCATCGCAGCCGTATCGAAACCTATCCTGGGAGCCGATTTTCTGAAGCACCACAATCTCATCGTGGACATCAAAAATCGAAGACTCATCGACGGCAAGACGCTACTCACAACAAATGCACAAATCTGTTCTGCGGACATACCTACCGTTCGTAGCATAGACGTGCAGCAAGCATACCACAATATACTCGCCGATTTCCCCGGAATAACAAGAATAACATCCATGAAGCTTAGTCCAAAACACAACGTCGAACATTTCATCGAGACAACCGGTCCGCCCCTCCACTGCAGACCACGCCCCATCGCTCCCCACCGCTACGAGCTTGTGAAGAAGGAGTTTTCAAACATGATGGCACAGGGCCTCTGTAGACCAAGCAAAAGTCCTTGGGCATCACCACTACACGTCGTACCTAAGAAGAATGGGGAAATACGAGTATGTGGAGATTACCGAAGGCTAAACGCTATCACCAAGCCCGACCGGTACCCCATACCGCGTATGCGCGACTTCACATACCAACTCGCCGGGAAGCAAATATTCTCAACTCTCGACCTAAACCGCGCATATCAGCAGATACCTGTCAGCGAACAAGATGTGGAGAAGACCGCCATCATCACGCCATTCGGTCTGTACGAGTTCCCTCGGATTTGCGCGGGACTAAAAAATGGAGGTCAAACGTTCCAGAGGTTCATCCACGAAGTTCTACGTGACCTCAACTACGTATTACCATTCGTCGATGACATCCTCATAGCTTCGACCAACGAAGATGAGCACCAACAACACCTACGCACAGTACTGCAACGACTTGAAGAATATGGCATCACCATCAACCCATCGAAATGCGTCTTCGGCCAGCCATCTGTCAAATTCCTCGGCTACCAAGTCTCACAACAAGGAATCCAACCACCCGAAGAAAAAGTCGAAGCAATTAACAACTTCCCGAAACCACAAACAGTCGAAGAGTTACGTCGTTTTCTCGGCATGCTAAATTTCTACCGAGAAAATATCAAGGACGCCGCAACCATACAAGCACCACTATACGCATACCTACACAACGTCAAGAAGCGAGACAAAACAGAAATCGACTGGACCGCTGAAGCAAACCAAGCATTCGAGGCATGTAAAGTCAGCATCAAAAACGCAGCTTTACTCGCCCATCCTTCGCACCATGCGGCATTGGCGATCTTCAGCGATGCTAGCGACAAAACCGCAGGAGCCGCGCTAAATCAATTCGTAAACAACGCATGGCAACCACTCGGCTACTTTTCAAAGAAATTCACCGACGCACAGACACGCTACTCCACATTCCACCGCGAGTTGACAGCAATTTACATGGCAACGAAGCATTTCCGCAAGATGTTCGAGGGAAGAGAAATTATTATCTACACCGATCATCGACCGCTCACATTCGCATTCACCAAGACGAACACAAACAACGAATTGCCACGTCGGACACGTCAACTGCTATACATATCCGAATTTACCACGGATATACGACACATCAGTGGATCGCTGAATGCAGCCGCCGACGCTCTATCACGAATAGAGACAATTTCCTGCCCATCACCAATCGACTACGAACAACTCGCCGAAGCACAAGAAAGAGACAGCAACATCATCGAAACACTCGTACAACAAGGAAATCTAACAATCAAGAAAATAACTTTACCCGGATCAAACGCAAAACTACACTGCGAAACATCAACAGATTACCTACGTCCATACCTACCAAAAGAATATCGCCGCATCGCATTCAACTCTATTCACAACATAAGTCATCCTGGAGTCAAAACTACTCGCAAACTAATAACGCAGCGATACTTTTGGCCAACGATGAACCGCCAGATCGCAGAGTGGGGACGATCCTGCTTACACTGCCAACGTGCGAAAATCATTCGACACACATCGAGTCCGCTGTCCACTTTTCCGCCAACCGACCGCTTTCAGCACGTGCACTGTGACATCGTCGGCCCGCTGAGTACAGCGGCAAGCGGATGCAAATACCTACTGACGATGATAGACAGAGCAACCAGATGGCCCGAAGCGTTCCCGTTATGCGAAATAACAGCAGAAGTCGTCGCCAAGACAGTTTACGACGGATGGATTTCGCGTTTCGGCTGTCCCGCTACAATCACTACGGATCAAGGAAGGCAATTCGAAAGTAGAGTATTTGCGTCCCTTTCACGCTTACTCGGCATCGAACGAACCCGGACAACACCGTACCATCCGCAATCTAACGCTATCGTCGAACGCTGGCACAGAACACTCAAGGCCGCACTAAAAGCAAGACTACAGACAACAAGAAGTTGGATCGACGAAATACCTACTGTCCTACTGGGAGTTCGCACCGCGATGAGAAGTGACACAAACGTCAGCGCTGCCCAACTAACTTACGGCTGCAGTGTACGACTACCGGGCGAATTCCTGGGATCGACGCCGCGTGGCGACTCCGCCGCCGAATCCAACATGGACGCCGAATTCGTGGAACGATTGCGCGAAGTTATAAACAAATTGAGACCTATGCCGAACCAGTCACATAGCAACACAAGACCTATCTTCGTACACCGTGACCTTCAGACATGCGACAACGTTTTTGTACGAGTCGACGCCGTAAAGAAGCCACTACAAGCACCTTACGACGGACCCTATCGCGTGCTGAAACGAAATGGAAAGGTTTTCACACTGCAACTACCTAACCGGCAATCCAACATCTCAATAGACCGTCTAAAACCCGCATATACGATCATCGAGCAAGATTTACAAGAACCTACTTCGACGCAGACTACGCAGAGTTCCTGTAACAACGCTACCGCCAAACAAAACACATCTACATCAACGCAGATTACACAGAGTTCCTGTAACGACACTACGACCGAGAAAAACACACCGATGCAGAACCTGAAACAACAAACACAAACCAACTCAACACCTACCAAAGAAAACCGAACAACCCGCAGTGGACGTACTATTCGCCTGCCGGTACGTTTCCACTAGGAGGGGAAGCATGTAGGTGATTGACGTCTGAATCAAGTAGAAACAGACAGGATTGACGTTTAAGTTTTTTCTTTTGTGCAATAAAGATTAAATAAATAAATAAGAATTTGTTAATTAAATATATGTAAATTTAATATGTCTTTTTTAGCACGACGTTATGTGCGATAGCACAGACTACTATACTAGCTACGAAAAGGCTGAGTTGTCGATTTAATTGGCATTTGTGAAGTAACTTGTACAGTCAGTCAGCGTCAATTTGACATATGACAGTAGCAAAATAGTCAGCTACTTTTGATGCTGACTGTACTTAATGTCGGCTCATTTTACCCAAACGCCACCTGGTAAGCTACAATATTTTTTGTCCCCATTGATGTATTCCTGGCGTGACAACCCTAGCACTACACGTGCCGCGTGCGAATGAATACAAGTTATACGATAGTCCGAGAGGCATACAGTAGGCACGTTTCTCATGCCTTAACAGCGTTTTACGAGGAAGTAAAATTTCTGTACTTGTACTATTACTTATTCTGTGACATGTCTGTACCGAACAAGATCAAACGCAACCCTCGGAGTAGCAAAAAATGTACGCTGGCAACATCTTGTATTTCGTCCCGATTTACTAGTGATGAGACCTTCATCATTTTATCGATAGAGTCCTCTCCCAAAACAGTTTAGTACACTTTTTGAGACCCCAAGGTAAAAATGCTATAAAAATATAATATACTAAGACACCCGCAACTTTGTTCGCGGAGTTGGAAAAAGCCATTACCTACTACTTCTTCTTTGCTTCAGCGCAGTTGGGTAAAAAGTATCCTTTAACTATTTGTGGATACTCAGCTATCCGTATAATAAAGATAGCTGATATCCGTTTACCCGTCTTGGCATGATGAAGCCACACATACATAAATACAAATGTACAAAAAAATCGACTCGGTGACCTACAAATAGTCAGTTTCACATATTTATTACAAAATATCTTCAATGAGACGGCCGACCGGTTTTGGGTCAGTGGGAGTAACGTTGCTTGCGAAGCTGAGGTCCTGGGTTCAAATCCCTTTAAGGGCGAATATTTGTGTGATGAGCATAAATATTTGTTCCTGAGTCTTGGATGTTTTCTATGTATATAAGTAATATATCTATTAAATATATCGTCGTCTAGTACCCAAACACATGCCTTATTGAGCTTACCATGGGCCTAGTTCGATTGGTGTAAAATTGTCCCGTAATATTTATTTATTATTTATTTTATTTATTTATGAGAAGGATGTTTCATTTCTACACTTAATATTACAGACTATTTATAGCCTATGTGTTATTCTGATGTCTAAACAACATTACTGGAAAGTTGCGTTGAGATCCGTTCAGTAGCATTTAAAATTAAGAGGAACCAAGTAGTCCGTTACAACCATTGTTTTGAAAATATCTTCATTGTACAGACATTTCATTTTTACAACTTAATAATAGTATAGAGTAAAGATTAGGAAGCATATTATGATTAAAATATGGTTGTAAATTTAGTGTGCGTAAGAAAATGACCATATGTATAATGAGGCATTTATAGCAGTGGCGTGGCATCCATACAAGCCGATTCCCAACGGGTTGCCCAAGAAAAGGCTTATAACCACCTTTTTTCTTTATATATGA
Source organism: Hedya salicella (assembly GCA_905404275.2). Lineage (NCBI taxonomy): Eukaryota > Metazoa > Arthropoda > Insecta > Lepidoptera > Tortricidae > Hedya > Hedya salicella. Next base: position 8,283,793 of record FR990120.1, read on the forward strand.
GTAAATTAATACGCTTCGGCTTCGCTTGTAATTTTCCTGAGCCTCTATGATGTAGAGTTAAGATTTTGTACATCACCGTCACTGGGGATCAGAGATCTGGTGACCTGAAATACAGGTTTCCCCTAGTTCAGGCACCAGGCTCCACCGCATCAAGTTTTGTATACGCCTCGCCTATTTGTAATAAATGTTTTTAACAAACTGTATATTTATACTTTGTGGTGGAGTGAATAAATGATTTATTATTATATTATTATTATTTATTATAGAGTCCAGGATATGTTACACATGTAAATAAAAAGGATACGACTGACGAAAATGCAACAAATTTTCTATATGTACTCTTAGGCGAAGGGTAGACGTACAATAAATACTTTGGTCCATCAATATGATAAAAACTGTTGGATTACATTATATACACGCATTACACAGACAAGACTACACGGTCAATATTTATTATATCAGAACTATGACATGTTTCGTAGACTGCAGTAATATAATGGTAATGGATATGGAGGCAAAAACTAAAGCTCGTGTGGCTATTATTTTAGCACAGTGCCTGTATTACAGAATCCAGAAATCTAGATATACATTATAAATATTCTTATATACCAGTGTACTAGATTAGACGATTAATAGATAACATGATATTTGATATATGTATATCAGTAGTTTACAGTATTAATTGTTCGTCTAGCCTTCAACTTATGAGAAATGGGATTATTTTACCGGGATTCACGAGAAACAGACATGCTTTTGTATATTCATTTTATATTTATTATCAGCGGCTGGCGTATAGTTTGTAATTTATTTTATAATTCAATTTATAATAGACTAGCTATTTTAATTACACTTAAATACTTTGTATTTGACACCTATCATGAGTGGTTGGTCAGTAACGTCGCATACTTTAGTAAATTCGTCTCTGCTCCAAAACTTGTGGAAAATGCGCTTAGAGCGGTATTTTGAAGAGAACTTTACATCTGAGAAAAACGGTTCTGGTGTTTGAATATCCAACGTCTCTTGTGGGAACGGCAAAACCAGCCTGAAATAATATAAATAAATATTATTTTAATATGTAAATATAACAAAAAAGAACATGCTTTATCTTATTTTCTTCTGTTTCCGCGATTATTACTCATTGAAATAAAACAATTTAACGGATTATATCGCGTATATTATGTCATTTTAGTACCCGACGTTTCGGAAGCTTTCCAGCTCTCCATGGTCACGGGTGGACTGAGAAAAGATGTATTTTCCTCTGTCAGTTACAATTTGTGCAACTACCCATTTTTGAAAAAAAAAACACAAATAAAGGTGTACATACATGCCAGATGGGCCTAAGCTGTAAAGACAGTTACACATGTGCCAGAAGGGCTTAATTATTTTATTTTAATAATTTACCAAGCAGCATTTCACAAATGAGGCGTACTGAGGAGAAAAGAAACGCTGCAGAGAAAAACTCCCAGGCTACCTCATTACTAATTATAATATTTAAAAACAGAGACTATTAAACTACTTTTAAACAGATAACATATTTTACACCGTTCGGAAATTAAGGTTTTGAAGTCCTGTGTCTCGCTTGTTCCTTTATGAGATGTATTACAGGATCCCAAGCTGGTGGTAGTGACAATCCATCTTCTCTATTGAAATTAGGATGCTTTTTAATCTCAATAGCCTCGCGTAGCATTCTGGGAAAATATCTTTTTTCTTTGGCAAGGATAGAAGGTTTATCAAACTTAATTGAGTGGTTTGGTTTGTCAATGACATGTTCACAGACTGCAGACCTATTACAACGACGGTGCTTGACATCTGCTATGTGCTCCTTCACCCGGGTTGATACACTGCGTTTCGTTTGACCAATGTATGAAAGCCCACACCCGCAGTCCAGCTTATAAATGCCTGCACTCTGCAAAGGGGTGCTACTCTTCACGGGTCTAAGGTATTGAGACACCTTCTTCAACGGCTTGAAATATGTTTTTATAGAAGCACGCTTCAAGATGTTTCCGATCTTGTCTGTGACCCCTTTCACATATGGTAATACGGCAGGTTTACGCTCGACTGTTGGTTTCTTCATACTGGGATTCTGCTTGGAACGTGGTATCTGGAACTTGTTGGCTCGAAGCGCACGTTTGACATTCTGCAACTCAGCAGTCAGATGTTGATCGTTGCAGATACCCCTGGCTCTCTGAAACAAAGATTTACCCACTGTAGCAAGTTGACAGGGATGGTGGTGAGATTTGCCATTCAAATACCTATCTGTATGCGTAGGTTTCCTATATACAGTATGATCTATGTCATTGTTAGGACCTCTAATTACTAGCACATCTAAGAATGCGAGTGAATTTTGATTTTCCAACTCCGTAGTGAATTTAATTTTACTATGCATGGAGTTCAGATGGTCTAAGAAAGCTGAAACACTAGATCTAGGTAAAATAGTAAAGGTATCATCTACGTATCTTTTAAAGATCCTCGGCTTGACAGGTGCCAATGAAAGCGCTCTCTTCTCGAAGTCTTCCATGGAAATATCGGCGACGACAGGAGACACCGGAAACCCCATTGCCACACCATCAACTTGCCCGTAGAATTCACCATTCCATAGCATATAGCCAGATGTAAGGCAGTGTTGTAAAAACTCAGCATATTCTGTTGCCATCTGTTGTTCACTCAATCTTCTTTTCAAAATTTCGATACATTCTTGAACGCCTGCCTACGCATGTGAAGAGAGACTGGACATCAAAACTGACCATAACTTCATCATCAGTTAGTCTCAAATCCTTAATTTCGCTGACAAAATGGTATGAGTCCCTTGTGTATGCTTCCGTCTTCCCTCGCAGTAAAGAAAGCACACCTGCTAAGTGCCGAGCTAATCGATAGGTAGGAGCATCGATTTGACTCACTATAGGGCGTAACGGAGCACCAGGTTTATGTATCTTTGGTAACCCGTACAACTTTGGTGGCACCGGGCAAGAAGGCACTAAACTTTTCACATCCAGATTAAGATTTTCAGAGTGCTTACTTATCAGCTCGGCTGTTGTTTTTACTACTTTCGCCATTGGATCTCGCTTAACAAGCTTATATGTTGTAGCGTCTGACAAAAGTACTTCCACTTTCTGGTTGTAATCACTAGTATCCATAACGACCGCCGCATTTCTCTTGTCAGCCCGAAGAATGGTGATGTCTGGGTCTTCACGCAAGCTCTTCAAAGCGTTGAATTCAGTTCTTGGCAAGTGAACTTTAGGAGACTTTGCTCGTCTTAAAATTGAAGACACATCCTGTCGTACGGCCCCCAAATCCTCCTTACGCATATGATTTTGGACCAAACAATCTTCCACACCGACTATAATCTGTTCAAAAGGGATATTCCGTGGAGTAACAACATAATTAAGCCCTTTTTTAAGAAGCGAGGTTTGAGACTCGGTGAGTTAATATTCACTGAGAGCTAATATTCACTACAGGTGCAACGGCATTTGACGTTGACATTTGATTACCTCCACGGAGCGTTACATTCCTAGTGCGTTTTAATTTCAACTTGTCAAACTTAGCATTTTTCTTACGTGTACAACTTTAAAATTTTGATGCGTAACGTCTGTCGCCTAGTTCAACAATACTTTTGAAGTCATCATCTGTCAATATCAACTGCAATTCGTCACTCTTTTCTTTAATCTGTTGTTCAAATTTGTGAGCTGAATAACGGGTATTGTGGATAAGTTTGCACAGTAACTTTACACTGGCTTGGCGGAGAATGCGTTCACTACCGAAAATGTCCTTCTTCGGTGCTATTTTCACGCATGTAGGAATGAGATCTTCATCACGGCATTCTTTAAGGAAATTCAATGAACTTCGAGCTCGTGCGAGCCCCGTTTTGAGGTCTTCATACCGCCTGATTTGGTTAGCAACATCCAGTCCGTACTGGTGTACATAATATTTTCTTCTGTTTCCGCGATTATTACTCAAAACGGTGTAAAATATCTTATCTGTTTATAAGTAGTTTAATAGTCTCTGTTTTTAAATAATTTAATTAGTAATGAGGTAGCCTGGGAGTTTTTCTTTGCAGCGTTTCTTTTCTCCTCAGTACGCCTCATTTGTGAAATGCTGCTTGGTAAATTATTAGAATAAAATAATTGAGCCCTTCTGGCACATGTCTGTCTTTACAGCTTAGGCCCATCTGGCATGTATGTACACCTTTATTTTTGTTTTTTTTTTTTTAAATGGGTAGTTTGCACAAATTGTAACTTTGGCAGAGGAAAATACATCTTTTCTCAGTCCACCCGTGACCATGGAGAGCTGGAAAGCTTCCGAAACGTCGGGAACTAAAATGAGATAATATACGCGATATAATCCGTTAAATTGTTTTATTTCAATAAGTTATCTTCCAAATTGCGCAGAAATTATATAAGTCTCGTGGCTCAGAAAAAGAAACATTTTTGGTTCAAGTCACATGTTTTAAGTACCTCATAGCATGCAAAAACATTCGATGCGGTGCCGAATCTTCAGTGTTGCTGTAGGTGTAGTCACCGAGTATCGTGTGCCCAATGGACGCACAATGTACGCGGAGCTGGTGTCGACGGCCTGAATAATCAGAATACTCTTTATAGTGTTATCATTATAGAGCCTGACAAGCTACGGAACGACCTTAGGATAGTTTCACTACAAACCGTTTACAAATGGCAATAATTTGCATATGTTATGTATAGTCAAGACAATTTTTCTAATTGAGATCTGTTTCCAATAAGGCGATTTTAGCAGCCAGTTTCCAAGGCATCATCCTGTTAAATGCATTAGGTTAGGTTTTTTTGATAACAATCCTGAAAATTTTACGAGTGCAGAAAAAAATGCATTATGCCAATGATGATTATGACAAAAAAAATATAGCAGATGACGGTAAACGGAAACATTAGTTCAACAAGTACTAGATGGAATTTTATCTGACATTACTTTTAGAAATTTAGTTTTAAGGAAAGGAAATTCCTTCTTTAATTCATAAAAATCTCTAAAAATAATTGTTAGCTAAGATTCAAAGACTTTTATTTTATTTGAAATACATTATTCTGAATACTGTATTTTGTATTTCAAATATCGGTCACCAAAGTAGTTTGTATTTCAAACATACTTTATTTAAATGTTTTTTGGAATTTGTATTTGAAATACAATGAAGCCAGTATTTTGCCCAACCAACTGCCAATATGAAACCGTTTGAACAAAAGTACCTTCAAATTGGCTTAGAAACTAGCAACATGCAAAAATATTAAAGTACCATATTAAAACAACAAAGAGAAACTAAGCTTATATTAAAAAAAATTAAGAACACTGAGTATTTCACTAACAGTGTCTGTACATTTGGATGTTCTATATTTTTTTATGACATGTTCTTAAGAAGTTATTAAGCTATACCCAGTAAAGAAATAACAACAACATTAATAATGATAATTATTTTTTTCAGTTGTGAGTCGGCTAATACTTACCAGTGACAGGTTTTAGCAGCAGCACGCTGACAGGATCGTCGCCATAGTAACCAGTTTCTAAAAGAAGAACTCGGGTGTGTGCTACCCGAGGGTGAAGAGTTGTTGTTGTTATCTCAGGCGGTGTAGTCACTGCACACATTTTGTGCGACGACGACGCTGTCAAAGGATCGGCACCTGAAAAAAAAATTATACGACTTATTATATAATTTCAGTTAAATAAAAAGCACTATTAAGTAGTAATGATGTGAAAGGTACAGTCAACCAATTGGAACCCGAGGCCACTAAATATATAACTATGTTAAAGTAACATCTGTAATAAGTAACATTTCATTTAATACCGTCACTGATATAGTTCCATGGTGGCAAAAACTATATAACCTTTTGTATGTATCTGAATTGTGCCTTTCTCTTTTTTCTGGCTTTGATTTATAGTTTGTCGTATCTTATTGTACCTACCCCACTTACTCATTGGTTGTCTACTTTGCGCCATCTCATCTCTACTACTTTAAGGTTGTCTGGAAGAGATCGCTTCTTAGCGATAATACCGCGTGTTTATTAACATTTCTCATACTATTTCAGATTAAAGTGTCTCATGTTATTTTCTTTTGGTGTGCAATAAAGAGTATTGTATTGTATACTTACCTATAGAATATTCAATATCACACACTTCGAATTTCATATGCCCTCTCACAACAGCTAAATAATATTTCTTGGTTTCTCGCTTCTCAAACAATTTGCCCGCATTAGCCGAAGCTCGTTTATTTTTAGCTATACATAATACACCACTGGTGGCATAGTCCAGGCGATGGACAAAATGCAACGGATGTGATGATGTGGAACGGTGAGAGTCATGTTTGGCTATGTTATAGGTGACTGAATTCTGTAACACAGTATGAATGTTAATAGCGATATCGATAAAATATTTTATCGTTTCCCCACATCTCTATTGTTTTGTAATAAACATAACCTAAAATTCCGGCTAAATAATTTCAATGAATGTATTTATGAATGAAAATATGAGCGACTTACCGTTTCAGTTTCATCTTCCGAATTTATGTACATGTCATATGGTTTATTTACAATCAAATAATGCTCACTTTGATATAGCGTAGGGACCGACATCATTTAGCTTTATATTTTTGTTATAGTAAAAATGCGTTCGCTTTTCGTTCGTTTCGCATAGTTATGGCTTTTTAATGTGCTATTACAGAAAATATAATTATTTTGAATTGTTTAATGCCATTTTGAGTAAACACACGTAGAAGAGATGTAGTAATAGAATATTTTTGATTAATTCTCATACACGTCACATTTCTCCATTGTTGTTGCGTTGTTGTTGTCTTGTTGGTCTTGTAGGAGTAAAATTTCTGTACGTGTGTTTTAAATGACTTATAACAATACATCATAACTTACTTCTAATCTTGCGTATTTTTGTGATTATGTAGACAAGTTATTCAAACTCGAAATAAGTGAAATAATCACATTTAAATTTTTATTATTGTACAAAGTATAATTGAACGCGTCCAATGTACTTGTCATCTAAAGTTGTCATATTTGAGTTTGACATATGTCTAAATAGTATAACCCAAACCCAGCAAAGCAAAATAAAATGTAGTGATTTTTATAGTTTGGTACGTGTATCACCAGTACAGTTAGTACAATAAAACGCGGAGCTTACATAGCTTTTCTAATTAGCTGGACTAATACCATATATATTATCCGAATATTTCAAGATATTAGTTAAAATGAATCGAGTGAAGAGACATAGAATTAAAGAAGAGAAAGCCACGACTTCTCGTACGTCGGAGGAGCACGATTTGGCGTATTTCATCCACGATCGAGTGGAGTTGATGCACCAAGTTTTTTCTGTTTTAAAATCCAAAGAACTCAAGTCATTGGCCCCCGAGTGTGTTAGACGGCTTTCAATAGATGATTTACAGGAATTGTGTCTGGAAGAAGTAAGTACTGGTCTCAGTTTTTATCCTACATCTCATCATTTTTTTGTTTACTTTTAGGAATCTCTAAGTTTCAAGTTCATACTTACAGTGGTTTAAGATTTAAGCCCCAGTACAGTTAACAGATTTTCATGACAGATGCTCAAAATATGTTTTATTCATCTTGTACACTGTGGTTACTATTTGGTTTAATGTAAAATGTATTATGTTTAATAATTCTTCAGCTCCTCGGCATAAGCTCGAAGCGCCTCTGTGCTATATTGGATGGTGCAGAGCCTCCGTCAGACACCGACTCCTCTAGCCAGTCAGCCGAGCAATTGGAGACAATCTCTCTTGACAGCATATCTTCAGATGAGGAGATACTAAGCCAGAGTAGCAAGAAGAAGAAGGTCAGTAATTCTTTAACCCTTTGAACGCCAACAATGGCAAATCACGTCAACGAAGAATTGTGCCGCAAATATCACAACATCATTTGCTGCTTTACTGTATCATACAATGGATTTATTAGTTGGTGTGTGGCACAAGGCTTCCCGTCAACATGTAGGGCATTCAAAAGATTAAGAAGTTTACTGTGTAAAGATAGAAAAAAGATCTCCCTTTTTGTGCTTAAATTAAGGACACTGTAACCTCAATTAGATTAATTCTAAACATGAGTTTTAGCTTTGAAGTGTTATTTTTCTATGTACTTCGGAACACAATTTTCACAAGTTATATTAACAAAATTGAACTTAATCACATTGAAGTATAGTCTATTTGTTACTTAATTTCGAATACATACCAAAAATATCCATAGGGCAGGTTTCATCAAATCCCAAAAATATATCCACCGCAATGTTCCTCATTAAGCAATGGTAGAAAATATTAACCGCAATACACATACACATCGTCAAAATAAACGTAACACACACACACACAAAAATATAACAAACACATCATTACTCTATAAATCCTATAAGGACCCGGCTTAAACATTCCAAAGATACCTTTCACGCTGGATAGCCAGAGATATATTATATGTTGAACCAGGTACGAACCAGATCTTGAATCACAACCCTTATCATATGTTTTCCTGAGGCCTGGGTAAATTTTGTTTATTTATCTTTTTAATTACGTTTCAATTGTAAACTGTTGGTTAATGTCAACAAAATTTGGGTACTAAGTGGAAGGTTATGATGGTTTTTAAGTTTAACAAATGTCTAGAGTGAATTTTATCCTGATTGGGAATATTGTATCGGAGTGTGACAAGAGGAGGGCGAGATTTGGAGTGTATGCATGTATATCTCTTTCTCACACTGCGGATTAGACAGCTAGATCTTTTTAAATTGATCATGTTAAATCGTGTGAGATCGGGGTGTTGGTAGATTTTCCTTGGTTGTGCCAGTGAAATAGACAACATTTTGCAGTTAGGTTTTTCTTCAAAGTACAATCGACCACACTAGGGTTGCAAATAGAAAAAAACAATGTTTTTTTTTTCAAATTTATGGAAAAAACATGAAAACACCCCGGCACCATTGTTTTTTTTCTACATAAGGTTTTTTTTAGGTGAACAAATAATACTATAATAGCGACTTTTCGTGATTTATTTATATAAGTAACTGAAAACTAAGTACATTAAAGTAAGTATGTCTATGTTATGTAACTAAAACAGCTATTCTCAGTAAATTAAAAAAAAAACTTCGGACTTATTCAGTAGAAGTAGAATTATCAGCAGCACTATCAACTCTAATTCGATCAGTAATATAACTACCACTACAGATTTCATTAATGTTAGCTTTATAAAACCAGAAATTATTATTTTTAATTAACTTAGTTTAATAGTTAACATAAAGTCTAAAACAATTGTATAAAAGTATTAACTGCCTTGCAAATTTTGAGATTTCGTACTTTTGAAAAAAGTATATATTCCAGAAAAATTGTCAGGTTTTTTATCAAGACAGAAAAAAAACCTTTTTTTTACAACCCTAGACCACACACTTAGATGGTCACCTAAGTCTGTTTCTGTTTGTACTGATGATATACTCTGATATATGCTTGTTACAACTTATGATAAATACCGCAACAACTATTGGATTGTAAACATAAGATGTAAGAAGTAAATTGTATTTTAATTTTGGAGCTAAAGTAGTATAAGCATTTAAACTGTGACATTATCTTGAAATAGTCATAGGGCAGAAAAAAATACGTAATAGATGTTATTGATCTTATTGTCACATGTAAAGATACAGATTCTATAATAATAATTGTCCTTGTGGGTTCTTGGCACTGACATAAGCTGAGCCACCTTCCCTTTAATTGTTTTCCATACTTCTGTACCTGACCATATACATATAAGTCAAAACCCAATTATGTACATATGCAAAAAGTGAATTAATGTCTTTTATTATTATTATACACTTATTTATTTTCAATCTTAGGTAGGTTTTTACAATCCATACTAATATTATAAATGCGAAAGTGTGTCTGTCTGTCTGTTACCTCTTCACGCTTAAACCGCTGAACCGATTTGGATGAAATTTGGTATGGAGATAGTTTGAATCCCGGGAAGGACATAGGCTACTTTTTATCGCGGAAAAATACCCTTATCCGCGATAGTCGAATTTAAGACGGACGAAGTCGCGGTCAGAAGCTAGTATATATACATATATAAAGTAAAATACAAAAAGCAAATACAAAATATAAACACATTATAAATAAACTAGGGTGCCGCCGGCAGCGGGGCAGGGCTCAAGCTACCGGTGGTTAGGGCTGCACAGAGAGGAACCTCCTGATAATGCGGGCCGTGTCCAGGATTACTGCCTTCTGTATCTGACCCTTGATCCAGCCATCTAGCGAGAGTATTATTAATAGTCTTCATTTTCTGTTTGTGGAAATCTGATTCTTTGGGGGCTATATCGCTACAAAACTTTCGTATACCCGCAGCATAAGCACAGACACTCGAAGAAGAAACGGCGGAGGAAGTCGAAGGGTTCTGATCAGGAACAGGGGGAGAGCCGAGCGTCACGCGCTGGGCTGACCGTGCTCGAGCTGCTGGAGCTACAGGCGCGAGCCAGGGCCATCCGGGCGCAGCTGCACCAGGAACCAGCCAGTGAGTACAAGTGACTTGGTCGTCCTACTGACTGCGCCAGTTCGTTTTTATGGTAGAATATGGTAGTGTCGGGAGCTGGGCATCGCTGGACTGGCGGTGCTCGAGCTGCTGGAGCTACAGGCGCGAGCCAGGACCATCAGGGCACAGCTGCATCAGGAACCGGACAGTGAGTACTAGTGACCGAGCCGTCATCCTACTGACTGCGCCAGTTCGGTGTAAAGGTAGCTGCAGGTAGACTGTCGGGAGCTGCGCCTCGCACTACTAGCTAACAAAGTTATGGAACTACAGGACATGAAACAGCCAGTGAGTCCTACCTAAGTAATAGTCATGCTATGATTGTTTATGACATTAAAACAGGAACCAGTTAGTCAATTATGTTACAATGAAAGATTGACCAATGTGAGGTACAAACCGTACAAAGTCGCAATACGACTACAAGTTTTTTCTTTCACACCGCCGACGAGAAAGCGAGTAGCTATCAACTATTTTCTAGCTCAAGAACTGCTAAATATACTTTGATCCCGTGACAACAAAGAGATGCATATATTTCGAGTTAGGATGGCCTATCTTGCGACCGATAACCGACCCACTTTTGTCCAAAGTTTACCGCCTAAGCGAAGAAGCTATAGTTATCCTTGTGAGTAATTTTGATGACGATTACAGGGGTGCAGGAGCCGGTGGCGGAGGCCGCGTCGTCGGACAACGATGAGGTGCTGATCAAGGAGGAACCGGCCGAGGTGTTCGAAATCAGCAGCGACGAGGAAAAGCCGGACGTCTCGCGATTACAAAAGCAGATAGGTAAGCGCAAAGAGGGTTTTCTAAAATGGAAATATCACCAGTTGTCGGCACCGTGACGTAAGGTCTAACTGACAAGAAGTATCAACATCCACCAATCACAGGATAAAATATTGACACTTCTTGTCAATTAGACCTTACGTCACGGTGGCGCCCACTGGTGATATTACCATTTTAGAAAACCCTCAATGGGCATGTGTTCTGGATTATTTACACTTCACATATATGTGGCTCCTCCAGCACTCATTTTATGAAATATATATTTTTTTTCGAAATAACATACATTCCAATTTAAGTATATACCAATGCGAAACTCTTAATAATATAATGATAATGACATGTAATATTTTGAATGTTATCAATAAAGGACTATGACTATGGGTAAATCAATTTTTAGACCTAAACCTGTGTCGTATCTGGCGTTACCGAAAATCTCCAGAGTTGCCAAGAAATCGGACTTCGAATAAGTATTTTTCGTTAATTAAGCTTCATAGACGGGATTTTACGATTTAACGTTTACCATAAATTTTAATAAAGAGAAACTATTATTTAAAGGCGTCATTTTACCTCGAAGCTTAAAAGTTGTGGATAGATATGTGTGGGTCTAAAAGTTTATTCACCCATATGTATATAATGGAAAAATTAGAGGTGGTTTAACCTTTTCAGCGCCAAACAAACAATCATTAAAATAAAATGAACCTCCACAAATTAAATAGTGATTGCAGAACGAGGTATTGATATTAGATTCGGAGTTTTTGAACCATGAAATTTGGTCGGCATATGCCGACGCTGGCGTCAGTGGCATCATGTGATTTGCCGACTCTGGCGTTCAAAAGGTTGAGACCTTTTTTCAGTGTGCAACTCCTTTTGTTGACCTTTTACGACAATAATAACATTTTCCGCCACTGTTTCTTTTATTGGCATATGGATGAGCAGTATTTGATTTTAAAACTTTATATGTTTCAGAAGCATCGACAACTCAATCCAATGAAACAGCAAATAACAAAAATGGTGATTCACAATCGGTGACTAAAAGAATCAATGATTTGATCATTACAGTTCCGCAGTCCAAACCAACGAGGAAAATTAAACTTAAGAGGCAGAAACCGACAGAAACTGTTACTAGACAAAAAACGCCTGAAAAAGTAAAAGAACAGGTTGTTGAGACTAGTAGTACTGGCAATATCGCTGCTACTTCTAGTGATAATAAGAGTGGTGAAACAGAACCTATTAAAGCTAGCACAGCCACACTAAACCTTAGTAAAATTAAGAAGAGTAAGAAGAAAAAGAAAAAGACAAAAGAAAAACGAGGCAGCGATGAAGATGAAATTACGATTCAACTGTCGGATACTGAGAAAATGGATTTACTTGAAGATTTGGACGCTAAAAACTTGGATACTGTTACTTCCAGCGATTCCGATAGTTCGGATGATAGTGAACACCAGAATGATGGAAAAGTAGCTGTTGTGGAAAAAGCCGTTCATTCAAAAAATAAGGTGTTGGGTGATTCAGAAAATACAGTGGATGAATCAGATGATAACAAAATAGAGACAAAAAATAACAATGAATCTACTGAGTTAGATGTAGTAGTTACTGTAAATCAAAATAAAGAAAATGTTCGAAAAGATGATGAGATAAGCGGTTATGTATGTAATGATAACAATGACACTATTGAAATTAATGACCTGCCTGTTATCGCTGATGCGATTACAAGATCGAAAAGCACGGATGAATCTAGTGATACGAAGGTTGATGATAAACAAAATAGTGGCGAATCTAATGTTAGTGAAGAGTCGGTTGGTTCAAGTAAAGAAAAAACAAGTGAAAGTATTAGTAATGAAAAAGGTTCTGACGGTAAAACGGGAAGTTCATCTTGTCAAGAAACTAAATCCGATGGTGAAATATCTGATAGAGAGAGTTCTGAAGTTGAAGCTTCCGATCTACAGCCAGAAATAGTTTGTATATCTGATGATGAAGGTAAGAGGAAGAAGAAAAAGAAAAAGGAGAAGAAAAGTAAAAAAGAAAAAAAGAAGTCGGGTTTTCGTGAGGAACATGATGAAAACTTTTATAAAAATAAAGAAGTTGAAGAAAATTTTACCAGCGTAATAGAACCAATTGATGATGGTGATGATGATGTATATGAATACCTAGAAATTTCAGATGATTCCTCATGTTATGAAGTTGAAGGTATATCAGTATTGTCGAAAGAACCAACTGCGGAAGAAATAGAGGCTTTCTCTGCTAAAATTGATGAAATTGACATAGATAGAGTTGAGACAGTTATAGTAAGTGAAGACTCGCGCAAGGAATTAAATGAAACTAGTGACATTGAAAATGTATCGTGGAAAGACAGATATCTCGGTAGCAAGAAGGTTAAGAGAGTTTTGACAACATCAAACATACTTAATGCTATCAGAAAAAAGAATATAGAGTTGAAAAAGAAGTTAGAAGAAGCGAGAAAAGCTGAGAAAGATAAAGAAACAGAAGTAGAAAACGATGCAAGCGATCCAGCAGTTGAGGATGGTACCATTGAGCAGTATGAAACTCTGCAAGGTTCTACTAAATACGTCGATCCAGTTAAAGAACCAGAAACAGCAAACTTAAGCAAAGAAGGAGAAGAGAATAACGAAGCTAAAGAAAATGCAAGTGAAAATGTCACGAAAGAGATGAAAAAGGACGCTAAGATGTTGCTTAAAATGTACAAACGTTTGCTCAAATACAATGATATTACTAAACAGAAAGATCCTAGCAAGAAAAAAAGGAAGAAACACAAGAAAAACAAGGATAAGGAAAAAGTGGTTGCCAATGTCTAATGTAAAGCAGATATATATTACAAAAACGTAGTACACGAAAAATCTAGAGGATTCTGTGAGGGGCAGCACTATAAGAACGTGAAGTATTTATCACCCACTTTAAAAGTCAACAACGCGAAGTTAGAACTATAATTTCCTTAGAAAATCTTATATTTATATTGGTTACAGTCAAGGGCACCAATATGTATACACCACAAAGTTTCAAATTGTAATAGATAAGAGTTATTTAGAAAAAATGACTGAGTGTTGAGTTTGTTTCGGCTTTCTTCTCAACAGTGGTCTCCTCTTGGGAAATGCCGTAGAGTCAGAGTTGTAAAAGTGGCCTTGCGGCCTACAATACAATACAGATCATTATTTCTTTATTATTTCATATTTTGGAACTTTGTGTGGATTAATCTTTGCCTTGGACTGTACATCATCCATCTCAAAATGGACTTTATATATATATCTAATAAATAATTGTTAAACAACGCTATTTCATTTCCACCACATTTAGGTACTTCGTCACATGACTAAAGAAAGGGAACTAGGGCACATAACGTACAACTACGCTGCGATAGGCACACTACTACAAGCCCGATGCGCGTGTGCGTGAGCACTGACTTTTCGTCACGTACGCACGGAAACCGGCTTAGACCAAAGAGAATTTAATCACTACGTTTACGTGTGAGTTTCGTAAGACTGGTAAGACTCACTGAGTTTCTGCTCAAGCACGTTGCCCGTTGTGATTTCGCCTCATATTTTGAGTGATTATAATGGAAACAAAATGTAAACAGAGGGCCTACTCTGAAATTCGATATTCGAAGTTCGTATCGCATCATCCCTCTCGCTCTCATGTTAAACTGTATTTGAGTAAGCGAGATGGCGCGATGCGAACTTCGAATATCGAATTTCAGAGTAGCCCCTCTGTACAGTAAAAAAAAAAGCAACCGAAATGATAATAACCACCTCCTTTTTTGGGAGTCGGTTCATGAAATAGCTTTAAAATAGAGACGACTAGTGGCACGTTTTGAGCAATAAAGGGTAATATTAATATGCTTCTGGCAACAGTCCATTAGATGTCAACATCTAAAATTACATTATCACATAATTAAAAAAAAAGGTTTCTGAAAATATAATAAGCAACAAATAGAAAAGTTTTGCTTCTTCTTACTCATGGCTCAATATTGGAAAACGGCTACCTAGATAAAATAAATATCGTTTTGTTCGATTGTTTGTGATTTAGTTTATTTTTTTAAGCTAGCAACACCTTTTTCTGTCATGTCAAGTTGTCAACGTCCGTCACCAACGTCAAATGTTTGTTGCGAATACACAACAATTCACGATCACAATGAGAAATAAGCTTTAAACACTTATTCTATGTACAATTACCTATTAATTTTATAATGAATTCTCAGTACAGCAATCCGCCTTTAACCTATATATGCAAAGGTTGTCTCAGTGTCGACCGAAAACTAAGTACAATTTATAATGAAGAGTACAAGAGAATATTTATGGAAATGTTGGATTCTATGGTGAGTATTAAACATAAATACTTTTTTAAATCACTATAATTAGGATGACTACAGTTTCAAATCATAATTCCATATTATTTGCTTACTGAATGTGGGAAATTTAACTGTAAGACACCAATAGAAAAGCTTTCAATAAGTTTTGATTGAAAACAACATAATATGTAAATTAGGAGGTTCTAAGAGAAAGAACAGAAAGTTAGAAGACGTCACGGTTTGCACCAGTTGCCTTAGTGAAACTTTTGGAGTTGTAAATGCATTTTTAATTATTTTGTCTAATGTTTTCTTAGTTGATTCTTCCCTTGTATAATATGCCAAATTTCCTATTTAGGATCACGTGAATCAGCAGTTACTGCTGTGTTGGGAATGTACCGCCATTATTAGGTCTGTGATACACTTCAAGAAACAAGTCCGCACGGCCCATGACTGCCTGGTCCGGTACATGGTAAATAAAGTTTAGTTTATCTTTATAAAAAGGTTGCATACTAGTAAGTAGTTCACTAAGCAAGACGGGTGAAGTTTATTTTATCTCATTTTAATTTATTAAAGACTTCACAATGATCATCAATTATTATACTTCGGATTGTACTCCTACTGCAGGCAAACAATCAGTATTGAAACTAGATTGAGCTTTAAAACCAAACACTAACAATGTAATTGAACAAAAAGAAATAGCTTCCTGGATCCCCAGGTCTTCACTTGAGGACATAACATTTTAAAAATCTACCGCCACATTGCTGGCCAAATAGTCTTCTTGTAGATGTTACTCACAAATAGAAGGCAATGTGAATTTTCAGGTTGCAGAAATGTATGGTTTATGAGATACATTTTTTTAAAGTTTAGATATAAATTTCTGTTCTGTTTTTAAGTTTAATGGCTTCTGTCCGTCACTCGCAGACCATGGGAGTGTCATGAAAGAACTTGTCAAGCTATAATGATTATATTTTCAGGTTTGCCAAACTACCCACATCACATCACTGTCAAATTTAACAAAAACTATTTGCAACACAACACAAGTATACAATGATGATCTAGAAGATGATAATAAAGGTTTAATATCACCTCAAAATCAATTTTCAAATGCTTTAGCCTTTAACACAGTGGAGTCTATCTGTTTCCCTCAAATTACAAAGGTGACCACTTATTCTGAGACTGAGTTTCTGAATGCTGCTACTGAAATTAATACAAATAATGCCTCTGCGATTACTAAGGATAGATATGAAAATGGAAGTCAACCCCTTTTTGTAAAAATAGAAGATAATGATTACGAGTTCAGTGAAAGTATATATGAAGATGAAAATATTAGCGACAGAGAAGAGAAGGAGGATATTGTAAGTATAATAGTACATCACTGCAGAGGCTGTGAAATAGGGATTGCCGGCCGAGTAGTTATAAATGGCAGTGTTGACGAGGCCATCTAGAGATATCAATCAAATCAAATCAAAAAATCCTTTATTCAAGTAGGCTTAGATACAAGCACTTTCGAATTGTCAGTTACAATGAGAGAAGTATTTGCTGGAAAACATACAATATGATCCAACATTTGTTGCAAGGATTAGGGAAACCCAGAAAAACCTAATCAGATCATTTAACTTAAGTATAATACTACCTTATTATTGATAAAATCATCATTTTAAAAATTAAAATAATTAATAAGATAAATCCCAGGGATTCCCACAAGGATTGTCAATATATACAAATTCAGAGATGTACAAATTCTCCAGATCAATGTTAATATAAAATATAAACTATTTTTTTTCAGAGATGTATAAGGTCTCTAGGCGTCACGACATGCGATAAAATTAAATATAATAATTTTACTGAATTCTACTGAGATGTTTAAGGTCTCTTAGGGGTCAAAGTGAATAATACATTAAAAATAATTATTATTAAATCTAAATTTCTTAGAGATGTATATGGTCTCTAGGCGTCATAACATGAAAAAAGATAAAATTAGTTAATTAAAATCCTCAGAAATGTTTAAGGATATACCTCTATAAATAATACAAAACTCTTAGAGATGTATACAGTCTCTAAATCAAATAAAAAATGAATAACTTCAATCGAGTACAGGATGAAGTCTCTCACGTCATCAGTTCATTAAACACTGGTTACTAGGTATACAATTAATTTGGCCCTTGCTAGCATGAACAGATACGAGGACAATCCCTGTTCGCGGCGAGGCTTGTATAGTGCTTTTCTCAAACATTCTTTTCACAAACAACTGCAATGAAATTAAAAACAAAATTTTTTTGCCACTAAAACGTTATTTTAATATACATAGTTTTTCGTTCTGCGGCTCACCCTGGCGCTCGGAGCGAATGGAAACAAAAGAAGATCGCTTTGCAGGCCATGGCCCACAATCTTGTATGAAATTATCATTATGTGCCCCTCATCGCACCGCACCCGAAATGTGAGACTTCGTGGTCTATTATATGGTGTACAATCGTCAATATTTCATTGCATGTTTGAGAAAAACATTTTACCATCACGAATATCACGATCTACGTGATTTTTAAAGTGAACATCTTCACAGTCACAAGTGCGTGGCCGGCCTTTCAGGTGGGAGTACGCTCTTCTCTTGAAGGTTACATCGGTCCGGAAATACTGCAGGCGGCAATTTGTTCCACAGTTCAGTCTTATAAATACTTAGATCTAAATAATGATATAAATTCAAGACTCCAACTGGATATGAATCAGTGCCTTGTGCCTTGCCGAGAGGGAGCCGAGTGAGATAGCGCGTGCCCTGGTTCAAATCCAATCGGAGTCTTGAAATTTCCTTTTGGCCACCATCGCGTGAGTAATAATCGCGGAAACAGAATAATATATTTACTTTTTTCATTATTTACATCTTTGTATTTTAAAAAAATATATATTTTTCAGACTCAAGTTAAAATCGATGATGGCCCAATCCCACAGGAGACTGTTAATAGTAAAATGAGCAAAAGTAAGAAGAAAAAGCGTAAGAAAGAAGAGTTTGATGCGTCAGACGACGAGCCTCTCAAGCCTAGCAAGAAAGACAGAAAAGACAGATCGAAAAAGGATGAAACAGGTATTAAATAATATGTATATACCATCGCAACGTTAAAGTCAAAATAAAACAACACATAAATCCATACTAATATTATAAATGCGAAAGTGCGTCTGTATGTCTGTCTGTTACCTCTTCACGCTTAAACCGCTGAACCGATTTGGATGAAATTTGGTATGGAGATAGTTTGAGTCCGGGGGAAGGACATAGGCAACTTTTTATCCCGGAAAAATGCCATTATCCGCGATAAACGAATTTCAGGCGGACGAAGTCGCGGGCAGAAGCTAGTCTACAATATTGAAACAACGTGTGGTACATATTTCGACACCTCTTTTAAAAAGGCTGAGTGTTATGAAAAAAAAAATTAAGTGAATTGTTTCGGAAATAATCGCTCCGAAAGTAGCTTAAATTGTGTCCCGCCCTCTATTCTCTACACGATATCACAGAATTGATAATAGTACAAGTCCAGTAGGCTCACTACTTTGATCTTTACAAAAGACGCTTTTTTCTTAGCAAAAACATTATGATTTATGGCTCTCTGACGTCGTCGACTCCAGCGTAAGCCAAACGGAACGTTAAGGCCGCGTCGCCGATAGTGCGGGCTGTCAACGACTAAAAAAAAATAATGTATTGTCCATTTATTTCTTGCATTCTGTATAGAGAGCAATAAATGTATATTCTCCATATATTTTATACATTATTTCATTATTTATCTCTAAAATAATAAATCCCACAATTTGGACGAATTGAATCCACCAAGAACAAACACCAGGCCGCATTTTATTGGTTTTGCTGCAACCCACTGTAATGCAAAATCTTGTTGCTTTATTTTTAAACATTTTAATACGTATAATAAAAAAATATTCGGGCCTTCCCGGACACGCGTGATTCGAATTTTGGTTACTGCTTCTGCAACCCGCTGCGATACAATATCTTATAGATGTCCTTTTACTCATTTCAACACAGAAACAGACGAATGCGGCACGTTCACTTGCGATGACTTTTTTTTCGATTTACTTAAGCGTGAGCGCGCGGAATATCGTGCGCATGCAATCCGAATGAGAGCGTGGCAGCCACTGAATTGTACCCATCGATATGTAAGCGGTATCTACCTGTAGCGATGAACGTAAACCGCGGAGTGCGCCTCGTCTGACGATATGTCCAAAAAATATACAAAGATAAAGCTTAACAAACACTTTCCATGAAGATTGTTTTCAACATGATCGGATATATCGTTCTTGAGTTATTTTTCATATCGTATTTTTTTCTTCTGTAGTGCATTCTTTTCTATGAATGACTGCAGGACCCTACACTGAGCATGGTCGGACATGCTCTTAGCCGGTTTTACTATTTTGTAATAGTATACATGACGGACAATAATGAGGTAGCATTCTTTTCAAAATTGTCACAGTGTGTCCAAATTTTCATTGGTTTTGTGTTCAAATTTTTATTTCAGAAGATAAAACAGTGAAAAAGCGGCGCAGCAAACGAGAGAAACCCGCCGGGGTAGTGACCAACCCGCGGGTCAACCGTAACCTCGAGCAGCTGAACGTGAAAGAAGGCCAGATCGAGATGGTCGTCCTGAGCTGGGAGGAGGTGAGTGAAGGAATATCTCGTATAATACTGTATAAGCGGCGCAGAACGAGAGAAACCCGCCGGGGCAGTGACCAACCCGCGGGTCAACAGCAACCGAGGGCAACTCAACGTCAAAGACAGCCAGATTGAGATGTCGTCCTGAGCTGGGAAGAGGTGAGTGAATTACTATCTTGTATAATAATGTAAGGTAAGTGGCCATAATTTCGTGCTAGTACGGCATTTCGTGAGTTTTGTTTCGCGCGTAAAAAATAAGCAAACCAAATATTTTTATTATGAAATTTATATGTAAACAATCTCTTACATTTAATCTTCCTAAAAAATTAAATATACATACTCTAGCGATTTAATTTTGAGCGATATGACGCTCGAAAGTGCTAGTCGGCCGCAAACAGCCGTATTATGTGCGCACTCGCTGTGACCGTATGGTGCGCGCTGTGACTTCTTAAGCTCATAAAAAGGCAAAGGTAAGTCTATTTGACTAAATATTTTCATAGTGCTTTTCTGTGTTCCACAACAATTGATTTGATATAGAAAACAAGTTACATTTAATCATTAAAGTCTCCTAATAATTGCAAAAAACTGACTCACGAAATAGCGGTCAGTTTATTTTTCGTTTTTCCCCTGTTTCGTGACACTCCCGAATCAAGGATTTTTTAGTTACATTTTCATTGCGTTGGCATTTCTATAATAATTAAGATAATTTAAATGTAACTTTAAAAACAGATAATGTATTTAACAAAGTTTTGAAGGAGCTAAATTCGGTATATGATTTGTTCACTATATTTGCCATAAAACGAGTTTGAACGTGTCCTGATTATGTTTTTTAAGGTAAAATCGCGCATTTCCGGCGAACAAACTTTTTTTTAAAATTGATTTGTTTTATTTATTTTCGTGTATGCTTATTATATATAACATAGTTAATAGTTTATTTACATAATTTTAAAATAATATACAAAATTTTCTGGGTGGATTTCCAGAAATCAGTAACACGAAACAAGGGACAGTTATTTTGTTAGTTTTCCCCTAGTTCGTGATAGATAAATCTTCAGGATCGACACCGACAGACTGCATTTGTACTGCAACCCAACTACAAAATGACGTTCTGATCTAGTTGACATAACTGCATCAAAACTGTAAGCCGACTGCGCAGTCAGTTCTCTCCTGGCGTGTAGTCTGGTTACAGGACACGTCAGTTGCAAGCAGACTGCGCAGTTGGTATGCAGTATTTGACGTAACTGCATTAAAACTGTACCTGACTGCACAGTCCGCTTGCAGCTGGCGTGAAGTCGGTTTACAGGACACGCCTGCTGCAAGTAGACTGCGCAGTTGATTTACAGTATCTTTGTAACTGCATTAAAACTGTAATCAAACTGCGCGATCCGCTTGTAACTGGCGTGCAGTTAGCTTACAGGACACGCCTGCTGCAAGTAGACTGCGCAGTTGGTTTGCAGTATCTGACGTAACTGCATTGAAACTATAAACAAACTGATTTAAATAAAACAATTTAACGGATTATATCGCGTATATTATCTCATTTGAGTTCCCGACGTTTTATTTAAATGAGTTACAATCGCGGAAACAGAAGAAAATATTATATAAACAAACTGCGCAATCCGCTTGTAAGTGGAGTGCAGTTGGCTTCCAGGTCTCGCCTGCTGCAAGCAGACTGCACCGTTGGTTTGAAGTATTTGACGTAACTGCATTAAAACTGTTAACCAACTGTGCCCGCTTGCGGCTACCGTTTCACCGGTTTACCGTATTTGACGTAACTGCATCAAAACTAAACGAACTGTGCATCCGCTTGCAGCTGACGTGCAGTCGGTTTACAGGACACATACGATGCAAACCTACCTCGCCATTGGTTGTTTTAGTTTTCAGTTTTGATGCACTTACATCAATTGCATCAGAACTATCAGTTTGTAACAGTGTTGCAGTTTAAATGCTGTCCTTCTGTATCGGCCCTTATTGGTAGGTAATATACAGGCCACATATGCAATAAATATGAAATCGGTACATTTGATCATCTAAGAATATGACAGTTTTTTTTTTCAAATTTCAGAGACATGCGAGGTACAAAATGCCGTACAAAAATTATAGTTGCCAAGATCTAGAAAATGCTTTGTCATCAGTTAAGAACGGTGAAATGACGGCTTACAAGGCGTCTCAATTATATAAAGTCCCTTATCAAACCTTACAAGACAAATTAAAAAATAAACACACTAATCCTTCCGGTCACACGACAGTCCTTACGACGGAGCAAGAAACATTAATAGTCCGATGGATTCACCACATGGCAGTGATTGGGTTTCCTGTCACAAAAGAGCAATTACTACATTCCGTGTCTAAATTTGTTCAAGAACTGAATCGACCCAACCCATTTAAGGATGGAATTCCAGGAAGACACTGGTACGAATTATTTCTGAAAAGAAACCCATATGTGACTTCAAGGGTATGTCAACCATTGACAACCGCACGAATCGGTGCAACAGAAGAAAAAATTCGAGGCTGGTTTGACAGAGTATATAAGTACCTGGAAGATAATGACTATCTGGATATTCTGCTAGATCCGTCTCGAATTTTCAATTGTGACGAGTCAACTTTTTTCTTATGCCCTAAAGGTCAAGCTGTATTAGCAAGGAGAGGCCAAAAAAGTATCCACTGTCGATCCGGTAATAATGATAAAGAAAATTTGACGCTCTGCCTTGGAGCCTCAGCTGACGGAAAACTAATGCCAATACAGGCTATCTTTCCTTATAAGCGGATTCCAATGAACATTCTTGAAAAATATCCGAAAATGTGGATGATTGGAAGTTCTGATAATGGGTGGATGACGTCTCAGACATTTTACGAATACATTGTCAATGCGTTCAATGGTTTCTTACTGCAAGAAAACATCAAAAAACCCGTGTTGCTCTTTCTTGACGGACACGTTTCACACCTGTCTTTTCCGTTAACGACGTTCTGTAAAGAAAACGGCATCATTCTCGTGGCACTTTTACCCAACTCAACTCATGTACTCCAACCTATGGACGTAGCAGTGTTTCAGGCTTTGAAGAATTCATGGAAAAAAAGTATCCACGACTGGCGGATGGCTAACAACGCAAAAAAGATAGGAAGAGAAGATTTCGGTCCAATTTTGAAAGAGTGCATTCAAATGACCCTGAGGCCTGAAATTATGATGAATGGCTTCCGACATGCTGGTCTGTACCCCTTTGATCAAAATGCCGTCAACTATGATAAACTCCTCAACTCCAGCCAGTCCAGGGATGCAGGATCTTATGACCAGTGATGCAGAGTCTACAAGTGATTCTCGTTCAGCTGCGAACACCCCCCTCGATGAACAACCTGTCCATGAGCAATCCATACGCGAACAACAACTGGAAAAGACTTCTTTATCGCCAGCTAATTCTGAACAGTTTGTTGCTGAATTTGAAAAGCTGCTGGGCATCAAAAAACTCCAGCTTTTTATGAACTGCGATGGGATTTGGCAAGGAGATATTGAAGATACCAATTTATTTTATTTTTGGAAAATGATAAATAGTTGCAATGCCGAAGAAATTGAAATCGGTGACTCAACTCTTGAGAGCCAACAACGACTGCATGCTAAATAATATAAAAGACAATATTATGAACATGGACAACTATAATATATTAGAAAGTGTCGCGGATGATGGACTTGTAACACTGACATCCCACATAACCTTAGGTTCACCAACTCTAACTGAACATAATGCAAACTGCTTAAAAAATTGCTGCTGAAGCTATTCATACAACAGAAACTAATAATCCAAAGAAAGCTCAGTTCGCGACCCCCTTCAAAAAATCTTTACTGTGGCCTGTAGAAACAGATGCAACTAAAAATTCAAATCTAAAAGCAAAAAAATAATTGATTCCAACGATTGCTACTTCTACAGAGTACATGAATCACCAGCTGCGCCAAGACCGAGAAAAAAAAGAAAAGATAGAGAAAGTTGAACTTAGGCTCAAGCTAAACTAACTTCTAATATTTTTTTTTATCAAACAAAAATAAAAGTACGAATAAAAATAAGTCTCATTATAATGCAACGGAGAAAGGAAAAACCAAATGTAAAAAGACGCGTACTCAAGAAAAATATTCATCGGAATCTGAAATTGATAAAGAAGCAGAAGAGATAAAAGATAACAAATCATATAATAAAGAGGTCGCTTTTAAAACTGGTAAATACGTAGTTGTAACCTACGAGGGTGAAAATTTCCCAGGTCTTGTCATAAAAGTGTCCGAAGGGTCACCGAAAACTTACGATGTAAAGACTATGACTATGACTGGCTTAGGCACAATTACTGGTAGTGTAAATTGCCGTTGGCCAGAAAAAGAAGACATCCTTACGTACAATTCTGAAGATATTGTAAAAAAAATAAAGGCCCCGATACCGCTATATAAAAGAGCAGTTTATTCAGTAGCAGATATGCAGTGCACTGGTTTTATCTTTAAATAATGAGCTAAGCTCCAATTATTGAAGTGTTACTGTCATTTAATTTATGTTATTAACATAGTCAACGAAAGATAGGATACGTATATTTTTGTTTGAGTACATTTGATTTATTTTTATTTTTTGTAAGACTCGATACCACTCGATAACCGAGGAGTTTAGTTAGTAACAGACGTGTAGTGCAGTGCAATGTTTATATCTTTAAAAATTGTTCCTAAGTTGAAATGATTGAAGAATCTTTTTATTAATGTTACTACATTGTTTTGTCTATCCAAGAGAGGATACATATTTTTTATAATGTAGAAACTTTATTTAAGTTTTTTTAATTCGTTTTAGAGATTGTTTCTTTTTATTTCGTAGGTGCGTAATTTTGGTTTTTAATTTTCCAAAGATATAAGATTACTCATCAGTATTGATTAGTGGTTAAGTAATAAAAGCTCAAAGTTGGATATCACTGTAACATCTTTTTTATTTAAATGCCCTATTGTGCCATACACTACGTCGTTCGTGCCCGTGTTGTTGCGAATCAGTCAAATATTTATGATTTTGATCAATACTTACTTAATTCCACAACTCGGAGCAGAAAATAGACGAACAGCATTTGAACTGCAACCCAGTTGCAAAATTAATGTTTGAGGGCTGTTTTGATGCAGTTGGCGAAACTGCATCCAAACAACAGACCAACAGCAGTCCCTTGAAGCTAGCTTGCAGTTAGTCGACGGGACTCGCTTGCTGCCAGCAGACGGCAATTGGTTTACAATTTTGATGCAGTTACGTCGCAGCTGGTGTGCCCTGTAAGTTGAAACCGACTGCACGCCAGCTTCAGGCGTATAGTGTAGTTGGCTTACTGTTTTGATGCAGTTACGTCAAATACTGTAAACTAATTGCGCAAGCTGCCTGCGACTGGCGTGCAGTCGGATAGTCCAGCTGCAAGCAGACTGCGCAGTAGTTTTGTGGTACTTGACGTAACTGCATCAAACCTTTAAACCAGCTGTGCGTAACCCAGGGCAACGCAACGTCAAAGACAGCCAGATGGAGATGGTCGTCCTGAGCTGGGAGGAGTTGAATGAAGGACTATCTTGTATAATAATGTAGTAGAGGCGCAGAACGACAGAAACCCGTCGGAATGGTGACCAACCCGAGGGTCAACCGTAACCTAGGGTGTAGCGGCCAGTTAGCTGCTACACTTGATTTGTAGTTTAAGGTATGTAGTTGGAGTTTGGTGAAAGATAGTGACAATTATAAAGAACTAGCTTCTGCCCGCGACTTCGTCCGCCTTAAATTCGTTTATCGCGGATAAGGGCATTTTTCCGGGATAAAAAGTAGCCTATGTCCTTCCCCGGGACTCAAACTATCTCCATTCCAAATTTCATCCAAATCGGTTCAGCGGTTTAAGCGTGAAGAGGTAACAGACACAGACAGACACACTTTCGCATTTATAATATTAGTATGGACTAGCTTCTGCCCGCGACTTCATCCGCCTTAAATTCGTTTATCGCGGATAAGGGCATTTTTCCAGGATAAAATGTAGGCTATGTCCTTCGCCGAAATTAAAACCATCTCCATACAAAATTTCATCCAAATCGGTTCAGCGGTTTAAGCGTAAAGAGGTAACAGAGAGACAGACACACTTTCGCATTTATAATATTACTATGGATATGGATATAAGTATAATCGTTGCCGTGCGACTCAAAGTAGGTCGCAAGTAAGCACAAAGAAATGTACGGTGATGAAACCGTACATAGGGCAACTCAACGTCAAAGACAGCCAGATTGAGATGGTCGTCCTGAGCTGGGAGAAGGTGAGTGAATTACTATCTCGTAAAATAGTGTGGAAGCGGCGCAGAACGAGAGAAACACGCCTAAAAAATATATCGACGGCAAAAAGCAGAAACGTAGTAACCGCCAATGGATTCAATTGGCGGTTAGTGCGTTTCCGCTTTTTGCCGTGGATATTTTACTTTGAGACTTCACTTCTTGAACGTTTTGACAGTTCATAAAGAAGGCTTGATTTGATTTGTACTTTTTGTACCCTGTTGCAATATGTTTTTTATTCGATTGCTTTTTTTTAATTTCCCTTTGTTTCTTGAGTATGAGTATGATGAGGATCGGGTCAGCGAATACAAAGATGTCGAGGTTTAAGTTCTCAACCGCTGTTCAGGGGACTGCCCCTGTCACAAATATAAAAAAATAAAAAAACAGCCAAATTGAGAAACACTTCCTTTTTTGGGAATCGGTTAAAAAGCTACACCAAGCATTTGGCACTTGTCCCACCGCCAGCGAGTAAGCGATGAGCTATCGGCGATTTTCTCGCCCAGGGAACGAACAAAAGATAATAGCTTCCGTGTAAATAAAAGAGTGAGATATACAGTTTATCGCTGGCTGTTCACACTGCCGGCGATCTATCTCTCTTTTGCGGGACAAGTGCCTTAGACTCTCATACTGAAGTATACTGTGTACCATTTTAGTCACTATTCATGTTATTTAAATTTGATTGCGACTTATTTCTTTAATACTTAAGACCGAGGACTGTCAGCGGTTAAAGTGCCCTGAGAAATACCCTAATAACATTTTATTTATTTATTCAAATTCAAATTGTTCAAATTGTTACTAACAGAAATGGACCATTGATGTCTAATTAATAAATAAATTGGAATTTGAATTTATTTATTTATGTAATCTTTATTGCACAAAAGATAAACTTATCGTATAAAAGGCGGCCTTAATGCCATTCTCGGGCATTGTCTACCATTCAATCTTGAGGGGAACAGATAAATTGTGGGCGGTGCAACTAATCAATCAATCAATCAAAATATGCTTTTATTCAGGTAGGCCTAGATACAAGCACTTTCGAATAGTCAGTTAGAAATCAGAAAGAAATCTTACATTGAGATAAATTTTTGTTTGAAGTTTTAATTTACAGACATAATTTATAAAGATACATACATATTCATTTTCAGGTGGAGGCAGAGCGCGCGAGGGCGCGCGAGAGCGTCGTGTTTACGCGGCACGAGTACCGCTGCAGTGACTGCGTGCTCGGGTTCAACCACCGGTTCAAGCTGGACAACCACATGGCTAAGCACGCGCCTGTGAGTGACTCGGGGTCTAGTGTTTACAGGTGGAGGTGGGGCGAGGGCGTCGTGATCTTACGGCAGTAGCACTGCTGCTGTGACTGCGTGCTCAGGTTCAACCACCGGTTCAAGCTGGACATCCACATGGCCAAGCACGCCCCTGTGAGTGACTTGGGGTCTAGTGTTTACAGGTGGAGGTGGGGCGAGGGCGTCGTGATCTTACGGCAGTTGCACTGCTGCTGTGACTGCGTGCTCAGGTTCAACCACCGGTTCAAGCTGGACATCCACATGGCCAAGCACGCCCCTGTGAGTGACTCGGGGTCTAGTGTTTACAGGTGGAGGTGGGGCGAGGGCGTCGTGATCTTACGGCAGTTGCACTGCTGCTGTGACTGCGTGCTCAGGTTCAACCACCGGTTCAAGCTGGACATCCACATGGCCAAGCACGCGCCTGTGAGTGACTCGGGGTCTAGTGTTTACAGGTGGAGGTGGGGCGAGGGCGTCGTGATCTTACGGCAGTTGCACTGCTGCTGTGACTGCGTGCTCAGGTTCAACCACCGGTTCAAGCTGGACATCCACATGGCCAAGCACGCCCCTGTGAGTGACTCGGGGTCTAGTGTTTACAGGTGGAGGTGGGGCGAGGGCGTCGTGATCTTACGGCAGTTGCACTGCTGCTGTGACTGCGTGCTCAGGTTCAACCACCGGTTCAAGCTGGACAGCCACATGGCTAAGCACGCGCCTGTGAGTGTCTAGTGTTTGTGGGTGGAGGCGCGGCGAGGGCGTCGTGATCTTACGGCAGTAGCACAGCTGCTGTGACTGCGTGCTCAGGTTCAACCACCGGTTCAAGCTGGACATCCACATGGCCAAGCACGCGCCTGTGAGTGACTCGGGGTCTAGTGTTTACAGGTGGAGGTGGGGCGAGGGCGTCGTGATCTTACGGCAGTTGCACTGCTGCTGTGACTGCGTGCTCAGGTTCAACCACCGGTTCAAGCTGGACATCCACATGGCCAAGCACGCGCCTGTGAGTGACTCGGGGTCTAGTGTTTACAGGTGGAGGTGGGGCGAGGGCGTCGTGATCTTACGGCAGTTGCACTGCTGCTGTGACTGCGTGCTCAGGTTCAACCACCGGTTCAAGCTGGACATCCACATGGCCAAGCACGCCCCTGTGAGTGACTCGGGGTCTAGTGTTTACAGGTGGAGGCGCGGCGAAGGCGTCGTGATCTTACGGCAGTAGCACAGCTGCTGTGACTGCGTGCTCGGGTTAACCATCATAGCTTCAAGCTGGAAAACCACATGGCAAAGCAGGTTTAAAGGACGATTATCATTGACGTCCCAACTTTATGAGTATTTGTTTATTTGGAAGGTAGGGTTGGCCTCACACGGAAGGGGGGGGGGGGGGGGGGTGTTATCATCGACGTTCTAACCCAAACATGTGGTTATAACTATTCGTTTAACTGGAGTGGGTACCCCACATGGGGATTATCATTGAAGTCCTAACTTTATGACTATTAGTTTATCAGGAAGGGATGATGCATGATGACATAGGGTTCTTCATGAAAAGTCCATGTAGTTGAATATAGTATATAGTTATAC
The DNA here is from genome assembly GCA_905404275.2 of Hedya salicella. Taxonomy (NCBI): domain Eukaryota; kingdom Metazoa; phylum Arthropoda; class Insecta; order Lepidoptera; family Tortricidae; genus Hedya; species Hedya salicella. Next base: position 8,313,170 of record FR990120.1, read on the forward strand.
CATCAAGTATGAGATAAAAGATAAGATAAAAGGACCACCTATTTGTACACTCAAGCGTACAGCGAAGTTACGATGAAACTATAACTGAGGCATACACCACAGGGAAGATTGGCTTGACAAGGTGGGGGGGGGGGGGGGGGTCCTTATAGGAGTGGTTTCCCTTTACAGGGGGATTATCGTTTTGACGTCCTAACTTTATGACTTACTGACCCATGAATGTGTGTATGACTGTATGTTTGTCGACAGTCCGCGGGCGGCGCGGAGTGTCCGGTATGTCACGTGCGATGCCGGGACGACCACGCTCTCGTCGCGCACAAGAGGCGACACCGCGTGCGGTGAGTACACTTCTTGTATTAACACTTTCGCGACCGCGAACCCGCTAGGTGAGCTTCTAGTAAGTTTTCGCTACACACGTATTTTCCCGTGTTATCGACTACGCGAGTAGCACTACGAAAACCTCGGTCGTGAATGTGTTAACGGGTGGATACATTTATTAGAGTTCGAGAGTTTCGTTATATCCGTCCGTCCGTCCGTTTCTCACAAGCATTTTACTCAAAAACTACTGGATTTATATATGTGGAGTATAGGTGTCTTGAATAAGCAGCTACTAAGTTAAATAAGAAAAATAATTATTTCGGTTCTAAACATATAACTGAAGCGAATTCTTTTTTACTAAAGATCAACGGGTGTGTTACATATTTAGACAGTTCTTTTTAACACACTTTGAGCTTCGTCAAAAAATATATCTTCTGTTTCCGCGATTATTACTCGTTTAAATACAAAATATTAGGTGAATATTTTCGGAAATAATGGCTTTGAAAATTGCATACACTGCCGTGCCACCGGATTTTTCAATTATCTGTTGATACCCAGTTACCAGTGTACTAAAAATAGTTCAAATTCGTTAGCCGATTTGGCGATTCGGCTTAATGAAGCCACAACGGCACATACAAACATACAAAAAATAAAGAAAATGTCCGATTCAGTCACCTTCAAATAGTCTGTTTCACTTATTATTTTCGAAAATATCTTCAATGTACAGACATTTCATTTGTACAACTTTATAATAGTATAGATTTATTAAGACTAAGAACCTAGACTCATTTACTAAGATATTTACAATTTTAATACTAGATTTAATACTAGGAATAAAAATAAAACTGCCATTAGGAAGTTTCGCGTTTGTAAAGTAACCAAATCCTTCGGAAGCCAATGTATTAATTTTTATAGAAAGTTATCAGAAGATTCTTTAAAATTACCATTTCCAGCTCTCAAAAACTACTTGAAAAAGTCTCTAATGTCAAAAACATATTACAGGGTAGAGGACTATTTAACATACAAAAATGCATGGCCCAAAACTGAAACCAAATAACTTACGTTTACCGGGACACGGTTCTTATATACAGCCATATCAAACGTATGTAAGTCGTTTTAAAACATGATATTTTGTTTATTTTTTAACACCCGACTAAAAAGAGGAGTGTTATAAGTTTAAACGTATCTGTGACTCTGTGTATCTGTGTATCTGTCTGTGGCATCGTAGTGCCCATACGGATGGACCGATTAGAGTGCGGTTTTTTGGAATCATAGATAATTTTATCCCGAGTGTTCTTAGCTTTGTTTGATGAAAATCGGAGCACTCGTCTCCAAGATATTCAGCTTTTAGTGGAACAAGTGACCGGATCTCAGCCAATATTGAGGCTAGGAACTCCAAATTTTGTTATTATGTTCATTTTTCGGGGGATTTTAAGTTTATTAAAAACCGTAAAATTTATCTTTTCTTGCAGAGCTACATAACGTAGTTTACTTAAAAATATATATTTAAGATAGGCTAAGCACTAATATTGTAATAGTTAAGAACTATTTAGGAAAAAAAACTGATTAATGAGTTTCTTTCTGCTTTCTTCTCGACATTGATCCCCTCTTGAGAAATGTCCGTAAATTCAGACTTGTGTAAGTGACTTTGTGGCCTGCTTCTGTACTATTAAGTATTATAATTTATCTATATATTATGTATATCGTCGCCTAATACCTCATAGTACAAGGTTTGCTTAGTTTGGGACTAGGTCGATTTGCGTAAGAATGTCCCTGATATTTATTATAAAGTTGTAAAAAATATTGAAGATATTTTCAAAAACTAATTGAAATCGAAAAATATTTTCTAGATTTTTTGTATGTATCTATGTGGTTTCATCACGTCAAAACAGCTCAACGGATTTCAATTATTTATGGTAACGTGTAGAATGGCATCCACGGATGGTGATAGAATGCTTTTGGATGGTGATAGGACTACGTTGAAGCAAAAAGGAGGATTATGGCTTTTTTCACTCCCGCGAATTAAGCTACGGGCAGGCACCTTTAAGTCTTTCATAACTCTGCTTTTATAGTCTGCAACAGATATAAAGGCCATCATCTGATTGCGGTGCTTACAGAATATTTAGATGTGAGTGTGGGGTTCAGAGTACAGGTTAGGCTCTCAAACTGTGGCTCTAACCGATACGGACCATAAACCGGTTTTCACCGTCTATCGTTGTATGTATATAGCTATCGTTGTGAACAGATGGCGCTGCGTGGAGTGCGGCGAGATGTCGTCGCGCGCCGCCGTCGCCGCCGACCACGCGGCGCGCGCGCACGGAGCCGCGCCCACACACACGTGCCGCCGCTGCGGCCTCACACACGAGTAACTACCGCACACACTCACACACTACACCACACGCGGGCCCACACACACGTGCCGCCGCTGCGGCCTCACACACGAGTAACTACCGCACACACTCACACACTACACCACACGCGGGCCCACACACACGTGCCGCCGCTGCGGCCTCACACACGAGTAACTACCGCACACACTCACACACTACACCACACGCGGGCCCACACACACGTGCCGCCGCTGCGGCCTCACACACGAGTAACTACCGCACACACTCACACACTACACCACACGCGGGCCCACACACACGTGCCGCCGCTGCGGCCTCACACACGAGTAACTACCGCACACACTCACACACTACACCACACGCGGGCCCACACACACGTGCCGCCGCTGCGGCCTCACACACGAGTAACTACCGCACACACTCACACACTACACCACACGCGGGCCCACACACACGTGCCGCCGCTGCGGCCTCACACACGAGTAACTACCGCACACACTCACACACTACACCACACGCGGGCCCACACACACGTGCCGCCGCTGCGGCCTCACACACGAGTAACTACCGCACACACTCACACACTACACCACACGCGGGCCCACACACACGTGCCGCCGCTGCGGCCTCACACACGAGTAACTACCGCACACACTCACACACTACACCACACGCGGGCCCACACACACGTGCCGCCGCTGCGGCCTCACACACGAGTAACTACCGCACACACTCACACACTACACCACACGCGGGCCCACACACACGTGCCGCCGCTGCGGCCTCACACACGAGTAACTACCGCACACACTCACACACTACACCACACGCGGGCCCACACACACGTGCCGCCGCTGCGGCCTCACACACGAGTAACTACCGCACACACTCACACACTACACCACACGCGGGCCCACACACACGTGCCGCCGCTGCGGCCTCACACACGAGTAACTACCGCACACACTCACACACTACACCACACGCGGGCCCACACACACGTGCCGCCGCTGCGGCCTCACACACGAGTAACTACCGCACACACTCACACACTACACCACACGCGGGCCCACACACACGTGCCGCCGCTGCGGCCTCACACACGAGTAACTACCGCACACACTCACACACTACACCACACGCGGGCCCACACACGTGCCGCCGCTGCGGCCTCACACACGAGTAACTACCGCACACACTCACACACTACACCACACGCGGGCCCACACACACGTGCCGCCGCTGCGGCCTCACACACGAGTAACTACCGCACACACTCACACACTACCCCACACGCGGGCCCACACACACGTGCCGCCGCTGCGGCCTCACACACGAGTAACTACCGCACACACTCACACACTACACCACACGCGGGCCCACACACACGTGCCGCCGCTGCGGCCTCACACACGAGTAACTACCGCACACACTCACACACTACACCACACGCGGGCCCACACACACGTGCCGCCGCTGCGGCCTCACACACGAGTAACTACCGCACACACTCACACACTACACCACACGCGGGCCCACACACACGTGCCGCCGCTGCGGCCTCACACACGAGTAACTACCGCACACACTCACACACTACACCACACGCGGGCCCACACACACGTGCCGCCGCTGCGGCCTCACACACGAGTAACTACCGCACACACTCACACACTACACCACACGCGGGCCCACACACACGTGCCGCCGCTGCGGCCTCACACACGAGTAACTACCGCACACACTCACACACTACACCACACGCGGGCCCACACACACGTGCCGCCGCTGCGGCCTCACACACGAGTAACTACCGCACACACTCACACACTACACCACACGCGGGCCCACACACACGTGCCGCCGCTGCGGCCTCACACACGAGTAACTACCGCACACACTCACACACTACACCACACGCGGGCCCACACACACGTGCCGCCGCTGCGGCCTCACACACGAGTAACTACCGCACACACTCACACACTACACCACACGCGGGCCCACACACACGTGCCGCCGCTGCGGCCTCACACACGAGTAACTACCGCACACACTCACACACTACACCACACGCGGGCCCACACCCACGCGCCGCCGCTGCGGCCTCACACACGAGTAACTACCGCACACACTCACACACTACACCACACGCGGGCCCACACACACGTGCCGCCGCTGCGGCCTCACACACGAGTAACTACCGCACACACTCACACACTACACCACACGCGGGCCCACACACGTGCCGCCGCTGCGGCCTCACACACGAGTAACTACCGCACACACTCACACACTACACCACACGCGGGCCCACACACACGTGCCGCCGCTGCGGCCTCACACACGAGTAACTACCGCACACACTCACACACTACACCACACGCGGGCCCACACACACGTGCCGCCGCTGCGGCCTCACACACGAGTAACTACCGCACACACTCACACACTACACCACACGCGGGCCCACACACACGTGCCGCCGCTGCGGCCTCACACACGAGTAACTACCGCACACACTCACACACTACACCACACGCGGGCCCACACACACGTGCCGCCGCTGCGGCCTCACACACGAGTAACTACCGCACACACTCACACACTACACCACACGCGGGCCCACACACACGTGCCGCCGCTGCGGCCTCACACACGAGTAACTACCGCACACACTCACACACTACACCACACGCGGGCCCACACACACGTGCCGCCGCTGCGGCCTCACACACGAGTAACTACCGCACACACTCACACACTACACCACACGCGGGCCCACACACACGTGCCGCCGCTGCGGCCTCACACACGAGTAACTACCGCACACACTCACACACTACACCACACGCGGGCCCACACACGTGCCGCCGCTGCGGCCTCACACACGAGTAACTACCGCACACGCTCACACACTACACCACACGCGGGCCCACACACACGAGCCGCCGCTGCGGCCTCACACACGAGTAACTACCGCACACACTCACACACTACACCACACGCGGGCCCACACACACGTGCCGCCGCTGCGGCCTCACACACGAGTAACTACCGCACACACTCACACACTACACCACACGCGGGCCCACACACACGTGCCGCCGCTGCGGCCTCACACACGAGTAACTACCGCACACACTCACACACTACACCACACGCGGGCCCACACACACGTGCCGCCGCTGCGGCCTCACACACGAGTAACTACCGCACACACTCACACACTACACCACACGCGGGCCCACACACACGTGCCGCCGCTGCGGCCTCACACACGAGTAACTACCGCACACACTCACACACTACACCACACGCGGGCCCACACACACGTGTCGCCGCTGCGGCCTCACACACGAGTAACTACCGCACACACTCACACACTACACCACACGCGGGCCCACACACACGTGCCGCCGCTGCGGCCTCACACACGAGTAACTACCGCACACACTCACACACTACACCACACGCGGGCCCACACACACGTGCCGCCGCTGCGGCCTCACACACGAGTAACTACCGCACACACTCACACACTACACCACACGCGGGCCCACACACACGTGCCGCCGCTGCGGCCTCACACACGAGTAACTACCGCACACACTCACACACTACACCAGACGCGGGCCCACACACACGTGCCGCCGCTGCGGCCTCACACACGAGTAACTACCGCACACACTCACACACTACACCACACGCGGGCCCACACACACGTGCCGCCGCTGCGGCCTCACACACGAGTAACTACCGCACACACTCACACACTACACCACACGCGGGCCCACACACACGTGCCGCCGCTGCGGCCTCACACACGAGTAACTACCGCACACACTCACACACTACACCACACGCGGGCCCACACACGTGCCGCCGCTGCGGCCTCACACACGAGTAACTACCGCACACACTCACACACTACACCACACGCGGGCCCACACACACGTGCCGCCGCTGCGGCCTCACACACGAGTAACTACCGCACACACTCACACACTACACCACACGCGGGCCCACACACACGTGCCGCCGCTGCGGCCTCACACACGAGTAACTACCGCACACACTCACACACTACACCACACGCGGGCCCACACACACGAGCCGCCGCTGCGGCCTCACACACGAGTAACTACCGCACACACTCACACACTACACCACACGCGGGCCCACACACACGTGCCGCCGCTGCGGCCTCACACACGAGTAACTACCGCACACACTCACACACTACACCACACGCGGGCCCACACACACGTGCCGCCGCTGCGGCCTCACACACGAGTAACTACCGCACACACTCACACACTACACCACACGCGGGCCCACACACACGTGCCGCCGCTGCGGCCTCACACACGAGTAACTACCGCACACGCTCACACACTACACCACACGCGGGCCCACACACACGTGCCGCCGCTGCGGCCTCACACACGAGTAACTACCGCACACACTCACACACTACACCACACGCGGGCCCACACACACGTGCCGCCGCTGCGGCCTCACACACGAGTAACTACCGCACACACTCACACACTACACCACACGCGGGCCCACACACGTGCCGCCGCTGCGGCCTCACACACGAGTAACTACCGCACACGCTCACACACTACACCACACGCGGGCCCACACACACGAGCCGCCGCTGCGGCCTCACACACGAGTAACTACCGCACACACTCACACACTACACCACACGCGGGCCCACACACACGTGCCGCCGCTGCGGCCTCACACACGAGTAACTACCGCACACACTCACACACTACACCACACGCGGGCCCACACACACGTGCCGCCGCTGCGGCCTCACACACGAGTAACTACCGCACACACTCACACACTACACCACACGCGGGCCCACACACACGTGCCGCCGCTGCGGCCTCACACACGAGTAACTACCGCACACACTCACACACTACACCACACGCGGGCCCACACACACGTGCCGCCGCTGCGGCCTCACACACGAGTAACTACCGCACACACTCACACACTACACCACACGCGGGCCCACACACACGTGCCGCCGCTGCGGCCTCACACACGAGTAACTACCGCACACACTCACACACTACACCACACGCGGGCCCACACACACGTGCCGCCGCGGCGGCCTCACACACGAGTAACTACCGCACACGCTCACACACTACACCACACGCGGGCCCACACACACGTGCCGCCGCTGCGGCCTCACACACGAGTAACTACCGCACACACTCACACACTACACCACACGCGGGCCCACACACACGTGCCGCCGCTGCGGCCTCACACACGAGTAACTACCGCACACACTCACACACTACACCACACGCGGGCCCACACACACGTGCCGCCGCTGCGGCCTCACACACGAGTAACTACCGCACACACTCACACACTACACCACACGCGGGCCCACACACACGTGCCGCCGCTGCGGCCTCACACACGAGTAACTACCGCACACACTCACACACTACACCACACGCGGGCCCACACACACGTGCCGCCGCTGCGGCCTCACACACGAGTAACTACCGCACACACTCACACACTACACCACACGCGGGCCCACACACGTGCCGCCGCTGCGGCCTCACACACGAGTAACTACCGCACACGCTCACACACTACACCACACGCGGGCCCACACACACGAGCCGCCGCTGCGGCCTCACACACGAGTAACTACCGCACACGCTCACACACTACACCACACGCGGGCCCACACACACGTGCCGCCGCTGCGGCCTCACACACGAGTAACTACCGCACACACTCACACACTACACCACGCGCGGGCCCACACACACGTGCCGCCGCTGCGGCCTCACACACGAGTAACTACCGCACACACTCACACACTACACCACACGCGGGCCCACACACACGTGCCGCCGCGGCGGCCTCACACACGAGTAACTACCGCACACGCTCACACACTACACCACACGCGGGCCCACACACACGTGCCGCCGCTGCGGCCTCACACACGAGTAACTACCGCACACACTCACACACTACACCACACGCGGGCCCACACACACGTGCCGCCGCTGCGGCCTCACACACGAGTAACTACCGCACACACTGACACACTACACCACACGCGGGCCCACACACACGCGCCGCCGCTGCGGCCTCACACACGAGTAACTAACGCACACGCTCACACACTACACCACACGCGGGCCCACACACACGTGCCGCCGCTGCGGCCTCACACACGAGTAACTACCGCACACACTCACACACTACACCACACGCGGGCCCACACACACGTGCCGCCGCTGCGGCCTCACACACGAGTAACTACCGCACACACTCACAAACTACACCACACGCGGGCTCACACACACGTGCCGCCGCTGCGGCCTCACACACGAGTAACTACCGCACACGCTCACACACTACACCACACGCGGGCCCACACACACATACCGCCGCTGCGGCCTCACACACGAGTCACTACCGCACACGCTCACACACTACACCACACGCGGGCCCACACACACGTGCCGCCGCTGCGGCCTCACACACGAGTAACTACCGCACACGCTCACACACTACACCACACGCGGGCCCACACACACGAGCCGCCGCTGCGGCCTCACACACGAGTAACTACCGCACACGCTCACACACTACACCACACGCGGGCCCACACACACGTGCCGCCGCTGCGGCCTCACACACGAGTAACTACCGCACACGCTCACACGCGGGCCCACACACACGTGCCGCCGCTGCGGCCTCACACACGAGTAACTACCGCACACGCTCACACACTACACCAGCCTGAGACAGCCCTATACTGGCCCGCTGGATAAGTGTACATGCGCACTAAGCACCGTTATTGTCACTACTAACATTTAGTTTCATAAGCACACAATTGTATTACTAACACTATATAGGTTCTATGCCTGAAATAAATAATTGAATTGAATTGAATATGACTTTCTCCTCCGCGATTCTAGTACCTATTTCATTAAATCTCTGTAACTTCGTAGATCGCTGGCGAAGCTGCGAAACCATATGAAAAACCATGCGGAGAGACAGAAGTGTGAGCTTTGCGGAAAAACGTTTAGAGATCGCACATCGCTGCGAACGCACCTCTTGTGAGTACTTCATAGTTATATTTACTGATATGCAAATTGCGGAAACTTTCCGAAATGCTTAAAAAAGGTCTTAAGTCTAGTTTTATCTTACATGTTTATAAGACCTTTCTAAAGCATTTTGGAAAGTATCGCGTGTGCCGTTCCCGTATTGGCTTACATAGCCACGAAAAACGTTGTGACACTGTGTCAATAGTCTGTAAAAGACTAAGAGGCCTTTGATTGATGATTGATGAGAAAGGCACTTTAAATTAAATATTGACGGTAAAAAGCGGAAACGTAGTAACCGCCAACTGCATCCATTGGTGGTTACTACGTTTTACCGTTGATATGTATCTTTAATTAGAGGTCAGTGGTTGTTACAAAACTGACGATTAATGTCAAATAGCATATATTATATTTCTTTACAAAACTGACAGGCTAGGCGCTATTTAAATGTAGTTTTAAGTTGCATGTAACCGTACAATTTTAAATAAAAATTCCCAAAAGTTTAATGTTTACATTAAACAAGTGAAATTGGATATCTAAAGGTTAGTGAATAGATTTTTTTTCGATCTTTTTGTATGTATGTAAGTGTCTTTGTGTTTACATCGCGGCGACACGAATTTCATTTCGTTGGATTCTGCACAGTATCCATCGTGGCGAGAAAGAGTACTCCTGTCCTCACTGTGACAAGAGATTCCTGTTCAAGAAGGCGATGGAGGTCCACTTGGTGACGCACGCCGCTCCCGCGCAGCTGTACTGCCTCGAGGTGAGCTGTTCATACAGAGAGTGCTGTGTCCTCGCTGCGACAGCTAGCTCTAGTCGCCAAGTCGATGGAGGTCCACTTGGTGTCAGGCTCCTGGTCACGAAGGCGACGGAGGTCCACTTTGTGACGCTCGCCTCCCCGCAGTTGTACTGCCTCGAGGTGAGCTGTTCATACAGAGAGTGCTGTGTCCTCGCTGCGACAGCTGGCTCTAGCCGTCAAGTCGATGGAGGTCCACTTGGTGTCAGGCTCCTGGTCACGAAGGCGATGGAGGTCTACTTGGTGACGCTCGCCTCCCCGCAGTTGTACTGCCTCGAGGTGAGCTGTTCATACAGAGAGTGCTGTGTCCTCGCTGCGACAGGCTCCTGGTCACAAAGGCAATGGAGGTTTCTTGGTGATGCACGCCGCTCCCTCGCAGCTTTACTGCATCGAGGTGAGCTGTTCATACAGAGAGTGCTGTGTCCTCGCTGTGACAGCTAGCTCTAGTCGCCAAGTCGATGGAGGTCCACTTGGTGTCAGGCTCCTGGTCACGAAGGCGATGGAGGTCCACTTGGTAACGCACGCCGCCCCGCAGCTGTACTGCCTCGAGGTGAGCTGTCCACACAGAGAGCGCCGTATCCTTGCTGCGACAGACTCCTGGTCAAAAAGGTGATGGAGGTCCACTTGGTGACGCACGCCGCCCCGCTGCTGTACTGCCTCGAGGTGAGCTGTTCACACAGACAGTGTTGTGTCCTCGCTGCGCCAGGCTCCTGGTCACGAAGGTGATGGAATTCCACCTGGTGACGCACGCCGCCCCGCAGCTGTACTGCCTCGAGGTGAGCTATCCACACAGAGTGCTGTGTCCTCGCTGCGACAGGCTCCTGGTCACGAAGGCGAAGTAGGTCCACTCGGTGACGCACGCCGCCCCGCGGCTGTACTGCCTCGAGGTGAGCTGTCCGCACAGAGAGTGCTGTGTCCTCGCTGCGACAGACTCCTGGTCAAAAAGGTGATAGAGGTCCATTTGGTAACGCACGCCGCCCCTCAGCCATACGGCCTCAAGGTGAGCTGTCCACTCAGAAAGCGCTGTGTCCTTGCTGCGACAGGCTCCTGGTCACGGAGGCGATGGAGGTCCACTTGGTGACGCCCGCCGCCCCGCAGCCTTGTTGTACGGACTATTTAAACACTGAATCAATTTTTATTTTTAGTATGTTTGTATGTATCGTTGTGGCTTCATCACGTCAAAACGGATAAACGGATTTCAACCGTTTTTGCTACACGAGTAGCTAGTCATCCACAGATGGCTATACAATACTATTTATCCGACTACGCTGAAAAAAAGAGGAGATCTTACTTTTTCTCGTCCGTGAAATTTCAGGCACCTTTTAGTATTTTAGATTTGAGCCTATGGTTTAACTTATTGTGTCACTTGTTTCAGTGCGACATGACCTTCAAGAATCGAATGTCATATTACCAGCACCAGAAGTATAACTTGAAACATGTCGATCCCGCCAAATTGAAGTAAGTCCGCATCTATTTATTTATCTATCAACCACGGACGTCCACTGCTGAACATTGGCCTCCCCGTAGTAGCCCATGTGTATAGTTACAATGTAAAGTTCAAACCAAAATCTATTTAAAGCTCGATAGAAGCAAAGGTACACGAGGGTGATTTGCGGGGTGCGGCCCGCCTCCTAATGTCGGACTCTTCATTGGCTCCCAATGATGACAATACTCTGAGGGCTTTTAAAAATAAACATCCTTCACCGTCAAGGCAGCATGTGGTACCAGCTGAGCCTGATTTCTCAACTCCATTTTTAATGGTAAACTCAAAGTAATCGTACTGTATAAAGTTGTAAAAATAAATCAGACTGTACATTGAAGATATTTTCAAAAAAAAATTTGTGACGGACTATTTGGAGGTCACTAAATCGAAAAATATTATCTTTTGGATTTTTTTGTGTTTGTATGTGTCGTTGCGGATTCATTACGCCAAATCGGCTAAACGGATTTCAATTATTTTTGGTACATGGGAAGCTGGGTATCTCCAGATGGCGATAACATACTTTTTCTTCGACTACGCTAAAGAAAAAAGGAGGGGTTATGACTTTTTCTCCACCGCGAAAGAAGTTGAACTAGAAGGCGCCCTTCTAGTTTCTTATTAAGTTACTTGTGTACATCATGCAAATTTGGTGTGTATACAGTGTTTGAGTGTCATTTCAATACTCTAAGAGGGTGCTATCTATTTCGCATTTTTTTAATGTCCGAAACTGATTTCGCCGAACAGGTTTCGCATAATTTGATTTCGCCGAATGTTCATTTCGCCGAATCATTATCTTTCCGAATCTAAATACGCATAATTTAGTATCGCCGAATTTTAGTTAGCTGCAAATTCAACCTCTAACAATAAAATACTGCTGCCCGTAAAGTATGTTAGGTGAGGTTAGAACTGCAATCCCGAACAGAAGATGACTACTGCCAGAAAAGTAGGTTCTCGGCATTAAAATGTTTTCCGTAAAGACCATTCGTCTGAAATAGATTCGGCGAAAACAGGATTCGGCGTAATGAAATTATGCTTAGGGGCTATTCATAAATTACGTCGTTTCAAATTTGGGGGGGGGGTCTGGACATCGGATGATAGTAGCATGACGAAGGAGGGATGGGGGGGAGTCATTCCCAAGATGACATCATCCATCGCATCTTTAAAAAGTGCTTCAATGAGTAAAAAAGGAATGAATCATGTTTCTATAAACTGTTGCTAAAAACGCATTATTTTGAAATGACATCTGTTATTTGGTAGGGGTGGGGGGGCATTCATTTGAATTATGATGGCTTGACGATCGAAAGGGGGGGGGGGGGGGTCAAAACTCGTCAAAAATAAATGACGTAATTTATGAACAGCCCCTTATACATCATTATGCCTATTGTGGTTTTGTGATATAGAATTATGATAGAAAATTTCTTCTATTCCAGGTACCAGTGTCCACTGTGTGACAAAAAGTTCCTCAAGGCGGCTCGGCTTGAAGAACACAATTTCGCGATGCATCTGAAAGTGACCCCCATTCGTTGCACGATGCCCGACTGCGACTTCGTAAGTTCACCGTTTGATTTTCTTCTGTTTCCGCGATTATTACTCATTTAAATAAGACAATGGGGAAAGGTGAAAATTTTCAAAAATCTTGAAATTTTGTTTATAGGTAGGAATAAGCGTACTTATTGACAGAAAAAAATTACGTTACGGCAAGAATAACAGTACATTTACAGCCATTTTAATCGAAAATATCAATGCTGCCTTTGCTGTACCGTATAAGGCAGGTATATAGGCCCACCAACACCTTTTCATCTTTTTATTTTTTCATAAGCCACAGAATAATCTGTATTTTTTTTCTGACAGTAAGGAGGCTTATTCCTAACTATAAACAAAATTTCAAGATTTTTGAAAATTTTTACCATTCCCCATTCTAACGGATTATATAGCGTATATTATCTCATTTGAGTTCCCGACGTTTCGGAAGCTTTTCAGCTTTGCATGTTTACGGGTTTACTGAGAAAAGATATATTTTCCTCTGTCAAAGTTATAATTTGTGCAAACCACCCACTTTGAGAAAACACATAAAGGTATACATACATGCCAGATGGGCCTAATCTGTAAATACAGTTACACATATGCCAGAAGGGCTTAATTATTTTATTTTAATAATTTACCAAGCAGTATTTCAACAAATGAACTGTACTGAGGAGAAAAGAAACGCCGCAAAGAAAATCTCCCAGAGTACGTCGTTATTAATTACATTGTTTAAAAAAGAAAGATTACTAAACTACTTTTTTAAGTACTTCATATTAGCTTCGCGAAGCGAAACTAAAATAGTACATTTAGCCCCTAGGGTTTAAAAGAAAGCCATATAATCCCATACAAATTTCTATGACACTGAAAAAAAAACCATGCGGCCTGATACATTCTTTCCTTACGAATAATTAAAAACAAACAAACCAACCTGGTCAGATTGGCCAAACTTTCTGATAGAATTGCTCAAACTGTACTTTTAGTTTTTCATGAAATACCTATACAATTTTAATGTTAAGTCTTTTATATTTTCTCGCAGTCGAAGTGAAAAGCAGAGTGTTTAACACGTGGCTAAAAAACATTATGACACTCAGGCATATTTGTCCTTGCTCACTTCGTGAGCTCGTCCAAATAATCACTTCGTGTCATAATTTTAGGCTTATTTTAGCCCCTTGTCAAACAATCTACTATTTAACAGATAAGATATTTTTACACCGTTCGGAAATTAAGGTTTTGCAGTCCTGTGTCTTGCTTGTTCCTTGTTGAGATGTATTACAAGATCCCAAGCTCAGCGTTTGAATTCAACGCTACTTTTTTTAAAATGTAATAGCTAGAAAGTGCAACTTCGTCAGCGGAGGAGAAAACAATATAAGTCTTATTTTCTACAGCGTAGTCGAGTCAAAAATATCTTATTACCAAAAATAGTTGAAATCCGTTTAGCCGTTTTGGCGCGATGAAGCCACAACGACACATACAAAGTAAAAAAAAATACAGTGTCCTTCAAACAGTCAGTATCACTTTTTTTTAAATATCTCCATCCTATATAAGTAAAAAAAGAAAAAATACGTGTCCAATATTTTTTATTCATTTACAAGACGGAATAATTATTAAAATTTAGTCATCATCCCTATTGCAGATTCAGAAAAAAAAATGCCAAATTATGAATTATGCCAAATGATGCTCCTGAGTCACGGGACAGAATAATAAAGAAAAAAATTATCCACCCAAATACTACAGGCCTAACGCATGACTGAGTCTGTCCCTGAGGTATGGGGATGGGTACGGGAGGGGTGTGTTTACGGAACGTCAAACGACGCGTAATGAAATAATGATCTTTATTCTGTAAGTAGGCCGCAAGGGCACTTTTACAAGTCTGACTCTACGGCATTTCCCAAGAGAAGATCACTGAGGAGAAGAAAGCCGAAACAAACTCAACAGTCAGTCATTTTTTCGAAATAATTTATATCTATTACAATATTTGTACTTAGCCTATCCTAAATATATGTTTTGAGTTTAAACTCAATGCGTAGTTCTTCAAGAAAACATATCAACACTTATAAAGTAAAAAAATATAGAATATAAAAAAGCGAAATAATGTTTTTTATTTAAACCACTTACATACGTTTGATATGTCACATGATAAGAACCGTGTCCCGGTAAAAGTAAATTATTTGGTTTCTGTTTTGGGGCATTAATTTTTGTCTGTTAAATAGTCCTCCACCCTATAATATGCCTTTGCCATTAGAGACTCTTTTAACGTAACTTCAGGCTTCTTCTTTCTCGTAACTTCAGTCGGGCGTCAGGCTTGTATAGCGAGACAGTTAGGACACGTCATGTCACGTCATTTGTCACCTCCCGCACCGCTCCCATACCTCAGGAACAAACTCAGTTAAGCGTTAGACCTGTAAAGAGGGTTGTTATTGCGAGAAGGTTGAGTGTATGTGATTGCAGGCGTGCTCGTCGCGGCCGGTGCTGCGCACGCACGTGCGCACCGTGCACCGCCGCGTGCGCGCCGCGCGCAACCACGTCTGCGACACCTGCGGGAAGGCCTACACGGTACGCAGTGAGGGCCGCGCATCCCTCACTCATTACACACATTTTTCAGCCATTAAATCACATAACCGTCAAATAGATCACTTAGAAAAACATTTCTAATTAATTATTGGAAATGAAAATGAAAGAGCTGCAGCTTCTTGTTAATTACGACGAGGACTGACGAGAGAAAATATAATATGCACCTCTTAAAAAAAAAAAAAATCTAGCCAACTAAATGGGTATTTGATCTGAAACAAAGAATTCAATTCATTTTAATAAAGCCGAACGAGATAACCAACTGCACCTGATCGGCAGCGCTCTCAATTAACGATTTTTCAAATTTCCAAGTAATATTAAAATGACACATATTTGGTTAGTTTTATTAAAAAAAATTATAGCAAAATTTCTTGGTTTTAGACTAAGAAAACACTGGAGGGCCACATGAGGAGCCACACAGGCGAGCGGCCTTTCCACTGCGCGCTTTGCGCCTCCACGTTCTCGTACGAGGCGGCGCTGTACAACCACAACAAGCTGGTGCACCTCAAGGGCAAGGTGGGTGGTGCAGCCCCAAGCTGAGGATGAGGACCCTGGAGCCCCAGGTGCTCCCCTCTCTCACAGGCGGCGCTCTAAAACCACAACAAGCTGATGCACCTCAAGGGCAAGGTGGGTGGTGCAGCCCCAAGCTGAGGACGTCGACCCTGGAGCCCCAGGTGATCCCCACTCTCACAGGCGGCGCTCCACAACCACAACAAGCTGGTGCACCTCAAGGGCAAGGTGGGTGGTGCAGCCCCAAGCTGAGGATGAGGACCCTGGAGCCCCAGGTGCTCCCCTCTCTCACAGGCGGCGCTCTAAAACCACAACAAGCTGATGCACCTCAAGGGCAAGGTGGGTGGTGCAGCCCCAAGCTGAGGACGTCGACCCTGGAGCCCCAGGTGATCCCCACTCTCACAGGCGGCGCTCCACAACCACAACAAGCTGGTGCACCTCAAGGGCAAGGGCGGTGGTGCAGCCCCAAGCTGAGGATGAGGACCCTGGAGCCCCAGGTGCTCCCCTCTCTCACAGGCGGCGCTCTAAAACCACAACAAGCGGATGCACCTCAAGGGCAAGGTGGGTGGTGCAGCCCCAAGCTGAGGACGTCGACCCTGGAGCCCCAGGTGATCCCCACTCTCACAGGCGGCGCTCCACAACCACAACAAGCTGGTGCACCTCAAGGGCAAGGTGGGTGGTGCAGCCCCAAGCTGAGGACGTCGACCCTGGAGCCCCAGGTGATCCCCACTCTCACAGGCGGCGCTCCACAACCACAACAAGCTGGTGCACCTCAAGGGCAAGGTGGGTAGTGCAGCCCCAAGTTGAGGATGAGGACCCTGGAGCCCCAGGTGCTCCCCTCTCTCACAGGCGGCGCTCTAAAACCACAACAAGCTGATGCACCTCAAGGGCAAGGTGGGTGGTGCAGCCCCAAGCTGAGGACGTCGACCCTGGAGCCCCAGGTGATCCCCACTCTCACAGGCGGCGCTCCACAACCACAACAAGCTGGTGCACCTCAAGGGCAAGGTGGGTGGTGCAGCCCCAAGCTGAGGACGTCGACCCTGGAGCCCCAGGTGATCCCCACTCTCACAGGCGGCGCTCCACAACCACAACAAGCTGGTGCACCTCAAGGGCAAGGTGGGTGGTGCAGCCCCAAGCTGAGGACGTCGACCCTGGAGCCCCAGGTGATCCCCACTCTCACAGGCGGCGCTCCACAACCACAACAAGCTGGTGCACCTCAAGGGCAAGGTGGGTGGTGCAGCCCCAAGCTGAGGACGTCGACCCTGGAGCCCCAGGTGATCCCCACTCTCACAGGCGGCGCTCCACAACCACAACAAGCTGGTGCACCTCAAGGGCAAGGTGGGTGGTGCAGCCCCAAGCACAACAGAGTGGTGATGATTATTGATTTTTGATTACTGTTTTGTTGTTTTTTTTAATAATACAGAAATATTTAGAACTAGCTGCTGCCCGCGACATCGTCCGCCTTAAATTCGTTTATCGCGGATAAGGGTATTTTTCCGGGATAAAAAGTAGCCTATGTCCTTCCCCGGGACTCAAACTATCTCCATACCAAATTTCATCCAGCGGTTTAAGTGTAAAGAGGTAACAGACAGACAGACAGACAGACATACTTTCGCATTTATAATATTAGTAAAAATAACGGGCGATAATTTTACGTGATAACGTCGAAAACCGGCGTCATAATTTTACTACGATACCTATTTTTTGTCTCTCTCCCACTCACTGTCTCTCTCTCTCTCTCTCTCTCTCTCTCTCTCTCTCTCTCTCTCTCCATCTTCCCTCCTCCTCCCTCTTCATGTTTTACTTTAATAATTAATTAATTAATTGTAACTAGCTTCTGTCTGCGACTTCGTCCGCCTTAAATTCATTTCTCGCGGATAAGGGTTTTTTTTTCGGGATAAAAAGTAGC
The DNA here is from genome assembly GCA_905404275.2 of Hedya salicella. Lineage (NCBI taxonomy): Eukaryota > Metazoa > Arthropoda > Insecta > Lepidoptera > Tortricidae > Hedya > Hedya salicella. Next base: position 8,331,738 of record FR990120.1, read on the forward strand.
CTATGTCCTTCCCCGGGACTCAAACTATCTCCATACCAAATTTCATCCAAATCGGTTCAGCAGTTTAAGCGTGAAGACGTAACAGACACACAGACAGACATACTTTCGCATTTATAATATTAGTAAAAATTACGGACGATAATTTTACGTGATAATGTCGAAAACCGGCGTCATAATTTTACTTCGATACCTATTTTTTTCTCTCTCTCTCTCTCTCTCTCTCTCTCCCATCCTCCCTCCTCCTCCTTCTTCGTGTTTTACTTTAATGATTCATTAATTATATGTTATTTAATGTCCGTTTTGGGTTCCGTAGCTACACATATGCCAAGCCGAACGCTCGGCTCGTCACGAGCCGCTCGTGACAATGAGCGACTTGTGACACTTTATCATGAGTGCAGCCGGCGTTCATCGATTTATAAGACGTTATCACGTCAAAAAAGCTTTGTCTTCTTCGCGGTGTGAGGACACGCATTGTCATGATGCAAGATAATGCGGTTTCTTGGTCGTTTCTCGCGGACTTTTCCAAAGACACTGAACAAACGAATGGTTATGTACCACTCAGCATTAACAGCGTTCTTGTTATCTAGAGGTATAGTAAAAATAGGACCACTGCTGTCTTAAATATGAAGTAACCAGCATCTATGCTCTGCTGAGTCTTGGATGTTTTCTATGTATACAAGTAAATTTATCTATTAAATATATCGTCGTCTTGTACTCATAACACAAGCCTTGTTGAGCTTAGTGTGTAAATTGTCCTGTAATATTTATTCATGCTCTCCGAGTTTAAAAGTAAACCTTCACCAAAATGTTGGTCGTGAAAGTGTTAATGAATAATAACGAGATTTTCCCTTGTGTGCGCAGACGGCGCGGCGCGCGGGCTGGGCGCCGCCGGCGCCTGCGCACTAGCGGCCGCACCACGCGCCACCTAGACATCAATCACAGTCAAGGAATCTGAAAGATTTTAACCACGAATTCTTAAAGTCATTAGGAGTAAAAGATGTTATATGACCCCGAGTCAAATTCAGCAAAGAAACTAGTCTTGTACATAAACTTAATAACTTTCGCTTCTCTATGAAAATTATCCCCTTTTATTAATATGGTAACGATTATTTTTCCAAAAAAGGATGACCTTAATAAGTGGTAACTGTCACTTTGACGTCTGTCAATAGCGACGCGAAACTTGGCAACATACGTGGCAACGTCGCTATCAAAAGAGCTTAATGCACTAGTAATCACAATAGTTTACATGAAAATTGATAATATCTTCAAAACTACGCCGGATTTTACTGATGTTCATATAACATTATTTTCTTAAACATGCAATGAAATATTGATGTTATGATCCTTATAATAGGTTGCGAAGTATGACGTTTCAGGTGCGGCTATGACAAGAGGTCGTTAATGGAATTTCATACAAATCATGCAGGCCTAGGCCGGCAAAGTCCTCTTTTTTAATTTCCATTTCACATAAAATTGTGGCACAGGCTTCATGACATTCTGCCACTATGCGTATTAAAAAATAAAACTCAGATTTTTTCGTTGTTCATTTCATTGCATGTTTAAAAAAGTACTATACATACCTCGGCGGGAAATATGGGGTTGCCCGCCTCAGACCTATCCGTCTATATGTTTTGGGCCGACAAACCCTTTCATCCCGACATCTGTAGTAATGTACTACTACAAGCTTTTATTTAAATTGCAATGTATTTATATATGTATACTTGAACTTGTCCAATCTTGCAAGTTAAATTTGGCCTATTTCCCGGTTTCCATACATGCATTGAATCCGCATACATGTGTAAATTGGCAAACAATGCAATATCTTTATAACTGGTGCTGATCTGATGATGGAACAGGAAGGTGGTCATAGGAACTTTGTAATAAAAAAACTCATTCCTACCGAGTTTGGGCTCTTCTTATGCATCTCAAATATTTGCACGCCTGCTTGCAGGCTGAACACACTGGAAATATACAATTACATATATAAGACCTTATAAAACCGTGTTCTAGCAAATAAAGGATTTGAATTTGAATTTAGAAGCGTCTCGGCGAGTTGTTGATGGATGTTCAAAGAAAAGTCTAGTCGGCGTTAAAACCTTGTCACAAAAATGTTTCTTTTTTTGTGAGAACTTTATTTGCTTCTAATGACCTCTAAGGAATGCGTGGTTAAAATCTATGTCTGTCACAGTGTTAACTTAATATCTATTCTATTATAAAGTTGGAAAAATGAAATGTCTCTACAAAGAATTTAAAAAAAACTGTTGTAACACGTTTTGGATTTTGGATTTTTTGTATATTTGTATGCCAAATCGGCTACATGGTTTTCAACTATTTTTAGTATCTGTAGCTAGGTATCTCCAGATGGTTATAGGATACTTTTTATCCAACTACGCTGAAAAAAAAGAGGGGTTATGCCTTTTTCTCCTCCGTGAACGAAGTTGCGGGGGCACCTTCTAGTGATACTATAAATAACATAAGGGTGGATCAACTTTTTCATATTGTACTCCAGAGACAAGTGTCAGTCACTTAGAAAAATACTAATATTATATGCTAGATACGCTCCTGAAAAAGGACCTATATTTAAGTTTAAAATCGTCGTTTTAAAGAGTGTCTTAAGAGACGGAACCACCATAAAGAAGTACAATAGAAAGTTGATCGACTCTTAAATAAGAAAGCCTATTCGATTTTGTGAATATTGATATAGTGTTTGTTTATATTTTTTAATGGGAAAACATCACATATTTTTGTATAACATTGATACAAAGATCTAAGTAGAAAAAAAAATGCGATCCGATCTGATGTAGTGTCGTAAGTTTGACGCTACTAAAATGGCAGGTCAGAAAGAAGAAATGCTGCGAAAGCGCATGTTATTAAAATGGTGACAAGTGTAAGGTACTAAACATTTCAAAAAAAATATGGTACATAAGGTAGTGAGTGACGTATCGTTACCGAATAGAATAGAATATATTTTTAAGAAGGTAGAGGATTAATTCATTGTGAATCACAAGCGGTCTGATGATCTAATGGAGGACGCTGTTCCGGTATAACAGAGACGCTGGTTTGATTCCGGCTTAGACTGCAGTGTATCGCAATTAATTTTACTTTTCTATTTAGATCTCTGTATAAATATTGTATTAATATAGTGGACAAATATATTTTTATAACATACGCTTTTGTTTAATTGAAGCCCAAAATGGAACACTCCAAAACGATTTACTGTCATTAAATACAAATGGAAAATCGTCCAATTGAATTGACCATTTTGGTATTTGACCAAAAATAATACCGTTCAAACTGAATTTTGGCAAGATGTAATTGTGCTATAAAAATATTATAAACAAAAATACATCTATACTATCATAAAGTTGTACAAAAGAAATGTCTGTACATTTAAGATATTTCAAATAAAACTATTATGACGAAGCTTGTCGCTGATTCGATTTTGTCTACCACTTGACGAAGCCTGTGTTGCGAATTAATAATAATGTTTTAATTTTATAATTTACTTTAATTTAATTTGAAATCTATGTATTTAATTAATTCATAATAAATAATAGTTAAATACAAAAAAAAAACTTGTAAGGGACTATTTGGAGGTCACTGAAGCGAAAAATATTTATTTTTTATTTTTTGTAGATTTGTATGTGTCGTTGTGGCTTCATCACGCTAAATCGGCTAAATATAGGATACTTCTTACCCGACTATGCTAAAGAAAAAAAGAGGGGTTATGACTTTTTCTCCTCCGCGAACGAAGTTGCGGGCGCCTTCTAGTCAAGTACTATTATAAAGTTATAAAAATGAAATGTCTGTATGTGTCGTTGTGGGTTCATCACGCTAAATCGGCTAAACGGATTTCAACTATTTTTGGTACACGGGTAGCTGGGTATCTCCATATGGTTATAGGATACCTTTTACCTGACTATGCTACATAAAAAAGAAGGGTTATGATTTTTTCTCCTCCGTGAACGAAGTTGCGGGCGTTTTCTAGTTAAATAATAAAGTAGTGATTGCAGAACGAGATATCGATATTTTATTCGGAGTTTTTGAACCATGAAATTCGACGATGGTGGCGTTAGTGGCACGTATTTTCAATGACGTGATATGCCGTCTGTGACAGTCAAAATTTAAGTACAAAACAAGAGTGACTCTCACATAAGGTCAACCGCGACAAACGCGTTTGTGGGGCAAATGTGTCTTAAAGACTTCTTAAAATCCGAACACATAGAAAAATTACCCATACCCCTCCCTTTCTAAAATTTGGCAGTATAAGTATAAATTTTATCCATTTTGTTACTAAAATACATACTTTTAAAGATAAGTGTCAGTAAATAATAAATTAATAGGTATGTCAATACAAAGACATTTAATTTTTAAAAATGTGTAATATTTAAATTAAACAATTTAACGGATTATATAGGATTAAGCAGCATTACTAAAGCAGTACTAAATTATTAAAATAAAATAATTAAGCCCTTCTGGCACATGTGTAACTGTCTTTACAGCTTAGGCCCGTCTGGCATGTATGAACACCTTTATTTGTTTTTTCAAAGTGGGTAGTTTGCACAAATTGTAACTTTGACAGAGGAAAATATATCTTTTCTCAGTCCACCCGTGACCAAGGAAAGCTGAAAAGCTTCCGAAACGTCGGGAACTCAAATAAGATAACATACGCAATATAATCCGTTAATTTGATTTATTTAAATGAGTAATAATCGCGGAAACAGAAGAAAATAACGTTATTCAATTCAATTCAATATTTATTCATAAACAATACAATCATTGTGTTTGAAATTAGTACATACACTTAATAATAATAAAATATATATACTTATTTATAAAATTAAAAAATATTTTGATTGTTATAATAGTATACATTTGATTCATTTGGATTCTTAAATTATTATACTTTTATTTCGTATCTGATTATCAGAAATAGTAATATTAGGGCGATTGGCAAAAAAATGGACCTTTAGTTTTTTCAGAATATAGTATATTGAGCTTACCTTACTCATTATCGTTCATACATTCGAACCTCATACAAGAAAAACCGGTCAAGTGCGAGTCTGACTTGCGCACCGAGGGTTTACGTAAAAACTTTCACTTATTCCGAGTTAACTTGCCGCTTGAGTTAAATTTGCCTCTGGTATCTATGGCGTCACATACAAATGAGGGGCAAACTTAACCAAGCCGGCGGGGTTATTGCCTAAAGAAATTTTGACACTTGGTATCGCAATCAACTGTCATAGCCCATACAAAATCATAACACTTGATTCCGATTGCGAGCGTCAAACGCGTTAGACTATACGGGGGCCGGGTAATCAAAAATTATTTATAGCGATAAAAAAAAAGTAAGACAGATAGATATATGGTTATAATTTTCGTGTAATATTCATATTAAATTACATAATTCAAGACAATCCCAGATTTTTCGCTTGTTAAACTTCGGAGATAAAGAGGGCGAATGGTATTATTTCCCACATTTTCGATAATAAAACGAAATTTAAGCATAATAAATAATAATAAAAAGTTGTTCAAAAATTTACAGATCAAGCCCTTTCATATGATACCCTACTTGACCTAGTGACTAGACTTTTAATTTTTGCCCCCCCTCAATTGGTCGTTTTTTTAGAAAAAAAATATATTTTATTATGTTTCCTTTATAATACATGTGGGCTGACCATGTTTATAAATATTCCAAATAGATAGCATAAGTAGTTTTTGAGATATGGCGCTCTAAGAGTCGGACTGACAGACGGTCGCACCATAAGGGTTCAGTTTTTACCTTTTTGGTACGGAACCCTAATAAATATGTCCCAAATTTCCCATCTCAGTTCGTTACACTTTTGTATGAATGATTTTTTATTTCTATGAACGAAACGTGCCTGATATTTTTTTTCGATAAAAATTGTGAGACAAAAAGATTATGTAATTCCTTTTTCGTCGTATTCCTGATTGGACTATTCTTGTTTCCGCACATTCCTGAGGGGCTACTCTGAAACCCGAAAATCGAAGTTCGTAACGTGCTGTCCCTCTCGCTCTCATGTCATGTTATGCTGTATTTGAGTGAGCGGGATGGCGCCATACGAACTTCGTTTTTCGGATATCGGAGTAGCCCCTCTGTGTGGACGTATTCCGTTTTCGGCATATTCTTGTTTGGACACATTTAAATAAATATATGAAATACTTGTGAGTTTGCTATCGTAATAAATTGAAAATAAAAAATAACGATACCTAGGAATAATTTCATTTGTTGTATATAATGATTTATGCCGAAAATGGAATATGCCGAACAGGAATGTGACGAGACAAGAATATGTCCAATCAGGAGTACGACGAAAAAGGAATCAGTCATTAAAAAGTTCCAAATTTCCATCTCAGTTTCGTTACAATTTAAGTATGATTTTTTTCTATGAATGTAACGCACTCGAAAAATATTTTTCCCTGCATAATTTTGGGACAATTGAAGGGTGCATATTTTGTGCATATCACCCATTATGATCTTCTAGATCACAGACCACTTAACCCTATAGAACCCGCTTCACACAATTTTATTTAGTATCTCATCTCGCTAAAATGGCGGGGCGTGGGGGGCAGCAAGTGCACCGTGATTGGCTAGGTAAGGCGAGCAAGAAACTCACGTCGACTGCTAAGTGACCCGGCACTAAGAGAACGTTTGGGGGCGTGGCGGCTGCTTGGTGTTTTTTGAGCTTAAGCTTTGCTTACGGGGGCGCCTTTGTATGCGGGGTCTAGGGGTTACCTAGTCGATGTTCTAGATGGTTTGTTGTTACAGAATCATTTTTGTCCTCGTCATTATCAATTACTCTCGTCTTTACAGTGTTTTTTACTTCCATTTGTGTTTTCTTCTGTAAAAATTTGCGTTATTCTCCTAGGTGACTCCACAAACAAAATAGGCATGATAACTGGATTTGAAAATGAAAATTGTAATTAGTCGGTCAGCCAGATAAAAAAAAATATTGGATGTATTTTTGCTATTTCAAGATAATAAAAAAAATATTTAGATAAATCGCATGAAAGTTTAGGAGTGGGGGCTAATGACGTCACTCCTAAGTAAAATTTGTACTTAGAAGAGACGTCACGAGACATTTTGACTCAATGTTATCGCCTTTATTTTTCGATTATGTAAAAAAAGAAAAAGTACGTGTCCAATTTTTAATATTAATCTACATGACGGACAAATTATTAAATTATTGTCATCATCCCTATTAAGATGTAACTGGAACTAGTTGAGGCGTCTTGTTCTGAATCTACTGCTCGTGAACCATCTGCGTCGCTAGCTTGGTTCTCATCATTTTTTTTTATCTTAAACTTGTGTAAGAGTCCTAGGTTTTAGTTGTAACATTGAAAAAAAATATACTGAGTCGATCATGCTACGAGATTCATCAGTTCGTTCGTTTTTCATATTCTCTTCGTCTTCGACCTCGTCTTCAGTAAGTTTGGTTTTTTTTTGTACTGTTATAGAATCCTTAAATTTACGTTGCATGTTTTTTACATTCTCATCACACACAGTAACTTTTTTTATATTGAATTTCGTAACACCTTGGCAGTGCATATTGCAATGAACATCGTATTGCGGTTCATCAAAAGTCAAGCCACATATACAGGTTTTTGTCTGTAATTCAGACTCTGGACGGCAGCTTTCCAAATGTCTGAAAAGAGCCTCCAGTGTGTGGAAGCATAGTCCACATTGACACTTATAGATGTTACAATATTTTTCTTCTTTCGAGACATTATTATGATTACTAGTATCGTGACATTCAATCGCTTTGTCGCCAGCCTCAGATTGATTGCCATGGTTAGCCATTGTTCGTTCATCGTTTGCCGTTTGACGGTTTCGTTGGAGTTCAATTTCTCTCTCTGCAACACGCGTCGCAAGTATCTTGTAGATTAAGTAGGTTTTATCATTCCCTTCTAATGCATACTGAGCGTTTAATCCAGCTGCATTTATCAACATTGCGTCCTGATACAAATCTGAAGGATCATTGAATGAAATATCTCTGTAGTGTAAAAAACTCGCATCGACCATATTATGTGTGTTATAGTGATGATACATAGCGTTTTCCGTAAGAAATTCCTTCTTACATTTGTGGCAGGGAAAGCCAGTAAGTTGTGAATTGCACAAGTTTTCCTGGACGTGTGATACTATGGAATATGGGTCAACATACTTCTTGCATTTAAGACATCGGAAGAGCATGAAAGGAGCCGAAGTATTTTGTCTTCTTAATGATAAGCGGATAATTCGAGTAAAGTAATAAATACTATTACAATTTATTTTATCGATTTCAGGCTGTGTTAAGGTCTCAAAAATAGCCGGCCACTTGTTACTCTTCAAAAGCTTATAATCACAATTTACGACGGTAAAAGGACTCAAGTCCTCCAAGTGATATATATTAATTTTATCTAGGGGTGTTAAAGTTCTCTCTTCATAGTAGCCCTGTTCTTCGAGAATATGATCTTGGCAGTGTTCAATCATACGATTGTAAGAAAAAGTTTCCATATATTTGCATCCAGTGCATACATACAGCAATGGTTTGGATATTTTTGGCACCCCTGTTTTTTCCACATGGTCAGCATCACTGTCATGTTGACTGTTCAAAACATTTTTTTTCCTTGATTTTTTAAGTTTGTTAGCTGTGTGTTTTGGTCCAGGCCGCCGAACATTGTCTAGCAATGTCTTTTTCACAGATGCCTTACAACCATTATTAAGGTTTTTTTTTGTGTTGGGCATCTCGTCTTTATTACTTCGATGTTTTTTTTCTGCTGACGTTTCCCTGTGATCCTTTGTATTCTTACTTTCACTGGAAATATGCTGCTTCTCTTCTTTCCTGCATGTTCGTTTTGCTCCGTTTTGCTTACTAACAGAAATAGGTATCTTACCTTTTTTAACTCTTCCATCACTTTTGCTACTGTCATTAGATTCTTGATGATTTACTATTGAACTCTCTGATGTCACTTGACATTTTTTCTTAATTGCGCCAAGGACTGCCGTTTCTAAATGTTGTTTAAACACTTTTATATTATTATCCATAATTTGCTGGCAAGAGTTGAATACGCCCTTCTCTATATATTTTTCTTATAATAACTGTTGTAGGTCTACCTGAAAAAAAGAGGCTATATTATGCATGTGTAAGTGTATATTAGTAGATTGTTTGACAAGGGGCTAAAATAAGCCCTCGCTCACTTCGTGAGCTCGTCCAAATAATCACTTCGTGTCATAATGGCTTTTAGCCATGTGTTAAACACTCTGCTTTTCACTTCGACTGCGAGAAAATAAAAATTGTATATTTCATGAAAAATTAAAAGTACAGTTTGAGCAATTCGATCAGACATTTTGGCCGATTTGATCAGGTTGGTTTGCTTGTTTTTAATTATACGTAAGTAGTACGTAGCTGGCCGGAAGATTTTTTTAATTTCATAGTAATTTGTATGGGATTATATGGCTTTTTTTAAACCCTAGGGGCTAAATGTACTATTTTAGTCTCGCTTCGCGAAGCTAATATGACGTACTTTTTGAGCAGGAGAAGTGAAAATAACTGTTATGTAACCGTTTTGATAAATGTTTCAACATCGCTGCAGAACAAAGTCCTTAATTTCCCTATACAAGGTAGGAACGTGTGGCGTCACTCGTATGGGCCGTTTTTTGGGGAAGTCCAAAAATGAGATTTTAACATTGTTGTATCCAGGGTTTTTATAAGATTGAAGTGGTTTTTTCACCAGTATTTCCAATATGGAAAGGTCGCTCTAACATAGCACAGAAAAAAAAAATGTCAACATCCCAATTGAAAAAAAAAAAATGTTCGATAACTTTTGATTTTTTTACTGAATTATGTTGTGACAAATATGTACTTTATTGAAAAAAAAATTTTTTTTGTGAATCGTCATCGCTCCGAAGTAGCATAAATTGTGTCCCCATAAATACAATAGGGCTCGTTACGTCATCTGTAAATTTTCCGAGATACATAACACTGTTAACATGTGAAAGAACATTCCCTTCTTTATCATGTTAACATTAAACATTACGCTTACATTTTTTTTAAGTAGGTAAAACACGCGAAGAGACAGTGTAATAAGTATTGTACAGAAGAAGTACACTGGACAGCATAATCGCATGGACATTTGTCAAAGTTTGCTTTGCAGCGAAACGAGACGCCATCTATCCGGTAACTACATTGGTTTCATAAGGTCTTACTAGATGGCGTTGATAACATCAAAATATAAAAATAAATCTCGGTTGAACTTACGATCGCCAAACACACACGGCAAGTCATTCAAATATTCAAATTTACATTATGGAACGTATTTTTAGAATCCAATATTTTTGAATGCACCTTCAATTAAATATTACTTAGATTCACCGTCGATGATTTTGCTAATTCAAACACAAAATACAAAAACGCTATTTTCCTATACCGTTCGAGAGGATTTGAACCCAGAACATTCGCCGTATAGATCAACTCATTAAACCCCTTAGCCATCAAGCCATATTCGACGTGGATGAAATTTATAACCGTATTTGTAATCACTAGTCACCTACGTTTGCAAGGCATGCGTTTAGTGTTAATAGTTTTTTTATATTATTTTTTACTGAGATTAATTAACAGCTGCTTAAACAAAACATTTTTATTTAAACAAATAAATATGTATAATTAATCACATGTTGAATCGTTGTTTAATAGTGCAACAATTATATAAAAGTAACCGCACATACTTAGAGGGTAGACTTAAGATTATAAATATACCGTAATAGTTTTTATACAAAGAAACTGTTCGTTCGTTCCCTTGCGGCTGCCGTCGGTTCGATTCTATTTTTGATTCAGTTTTAGTATTTAGTTCTTTTATTTTGTAATAATGGGTTCTCGTTGCAATATTGACTTTGACCAATATGTTACAAATAATTACTTTCCATAGTCAAGGCAAAAATTTTACAGAAATTGCCACAGACACCGGTTTAAGCGTAAGTATTATTGTTTACATTTCTTTCTAGATTTTTTTATATTAGTTATATCTGTATGCTAATTTAAATTTAAACAGGTGTGTTTTGGGTGCGACAATTCACAGAGGAAGGGTCATATAGGATCTGCACCGCCAAAGGACCGGTAGACCTCGACTTATAAGCGCACAGCGGCGTCAAAGCATGGTCCAGGAATATGAAGAAAATGGTTTTCCACCAACAACCCATTACACCCGTTTATTTAACACAGGCGTGGACACTGTTCGCCGTGTTCTCCACACAGTGAGGGTTTACATCCTCGCAAGCATGCAGTCAAACCCTTGCTGACTCCACAGCTCAAAGAAGCGAGACTAAAGTTTGCTCGAGAATACTTAAATGCCGATTGAAGTAATGTCATTTTCACTGACGAAAAAACGTTTCACTAGTCAACACGGACGTTTGAGCTTGTGGCGTCGAAATAATACGCGTTATAATAACGATCACGTAGTGCCCGATGTGCAATCTGGTCGCATTACAGTGAATATATGGAGTTGGATGAGCGGGGCTGACCCGGGAGAACCGTCAGAGTGCCCAGTCTGGCTAATTGGTGATTACATCAATGTGCTGGAGGAGACCATGATTCAAAATGTGTATCCGGGGAAAGAATTACCCATAATTTCATTTGTGCAGGATAATTGTCTTATACATCGTTCCCAAAGTGTGAATGAGTGTTTTCGCCGGTGTTATAACATAAATATCATTTCGTGGCCTGCTAGATATAAATCCCATTGAAATCCTGTGGCTATACCAATTAAGGACAGAAGTAAGTGGAGATAGGGTTACAATGATGTTTATTAGTAGTTAAACAGGGCGTCATTGCGTTAAGTATATTTTATTTTTATATTTTTCTATACTATGATAGTAAATAACTACATTTTTATACTACAAAATGGGACTCAATCACGTATTGTTTTTTTTTTGCATATACGCTATTTTGTGACAGTATTTTACGATATTTTTTTTATCACTCAGTCTTTGAATTGTTAAGAAATGATAAGTTAGTAAAACAGTACAAGGTAAATGTTAAAGTGCGTTCGCCTACAATGATAACCAGTCTCAGATTTGTAATTAATTGTATTCGCTTATAATACTGTTTTTTTGAAGGGAAGCTTCAATCCTCTTTCCTATTTGGGAAATGAATACTTAAGCTATACCCTCAACAAAATGTTAAGAAAAGATTTTACTTAAATAATATATTAATAAATTGTGTTATTTATCGTAAATAAAAATTATGTAAGAAATTAAGTTATATTTTTCATTTCAAAGTTGTATTATTTCTAGTTGTAAGTATAGGTAGTTATTAATTGGTTGTAATAAAAAAATAGAAAACCCTACTTTAGAGGAGTGTCATTATAAGAGAACGTGTGACTATTTTTCTTTTACCTTACCTTTTATGAATACACAGTCAATTGTAAATTTTCTTTTAATAACTATATAATTTAATAACCATACTAATATTGAATCAGTATTTCGATTGCTATTAGTGTAGGTATTCATAGTCAATATTCAGGCAAAGATCCAGGCACAAACAATGATTATTTTGTTTCAGCCTAGTCTATGTATCAATTGACTATCTCTTCATATTATATGATATTATAATAGATTTTCATCCCTGATGACTTTCAAACAACTAGCAACGCAAGTTTTTACGGAAATTTGCATCCAAAGTAGAGTATTTTCCAAAGGAGAGTATTCTAAAGTTCCACTTTGCTTATTATATTATTTTTACTAAAGTATAGTGCCGTAATATTCATGTCATCACATATGTTATTGAAGTGTGGATGAAGTTAAGTATGTTTAGAAACCTCGTAGTTTCATGAAGAAACAAAGTGTAAATGGCGGTATATTTGCAATGAGTTCTTGTTTGCAGAACAGACTCTGTTCTGTTACGATAGTAACAATACGCTTGAAAGATAAATTTTAAAACAACCTTACTAATAAAAAAAAAAATATTCCGACAAATTGAGATCCTCCTCCTTTTTCTGGAAGTCGGTTAAAAAGAAGCGTGTTCCAAAAGTTAAATACGGGTGCCGTTTTAATTTCAGTGGAAGTTTTTTTTTTATAGTCATTATATTTCATCCATGTAGTAGATTATTCTATTACAAAACAATTTTAGTGCTTGTGAGACTTACATATCAAAAAAGAAAGCATTAAATTCTTTGTTTGTTTTGATAACAACGCCATCTAGTTTATTTTTTGGTAACCATCATGCAATGCTGAGAGCTACGTGCTGTCAGCATCTTAAGACAGCCAAGCGATTATCGTCTTTGCCATGTCCATGCAATTATGCTGTTGATAGTTCATCGGCGTAGTTCCAGACAGGAAAATCATTGTAGTTAAAAATGTTTGTTTCAGCTCAATGTGCTTTATAAGGGGTCGTCCACAAATTACATAACGCAAATTTAAAAATTTTGCGTTACGTACTTTGTGGACGACCCCTAATAATAAAGTATAACTGACATAAATACATAGTTGGTAGTAACATGAAGGTTAACTTAAAAGGCATGACGACAGGGTATAAAAATCAAAATTCTAATTAGTCCATATTGTAGATAATAAAGGAATATAGGACACGTATTTTTTGTTTTTTCAAATTAATAAAAAAATACTGAGATAAATCGCATCAAAGTTTAGGAGTGGGGGCTCGTGACGTCACTACTAGGTATAATCTGTATCATACGGTGACGTCACGCGACATTTTGACTCAATGTATCTCCGTTATTTTTTGATTACGTAAAAAAAGAAAAAATACGTGTCCAATATTTTTTAATTATCTACAATACGGACGTATTATTAAAATTTAGTCGTCATCCCTATTGCTTTTAAGAATAGGAACAAAAAATTGTTCGGTTCGGTCAGTTGTAATATTATTAAGACCAATGTCTAGTTATTTGCGGAGGGCGTTGTTATTAATAACATACTGATGACTGATGATAGTTATACCAAAAAGAACAGAAGAATTTCAAAATAATTTTGGACTAATTTTCCCTCTCGCTTGTGTATGCTTCCTAATATCTGCATAGAACAGAGAGGCCCCAAAAAGCAATTGCACCATAGAACACACGGAATGATATAACAAAAGCTACCTACATTTCATGGGTTATTCAATGGTATTATTAGTTATTAATATTTTAAAAATAGACTTTCCCGCCGAACTTTACTGAAATAAAAAAGCAATTGCACCATAGAACACACGGAATGATATAACAAAAGCTACCTACATTTCATGGGTTATTCAATGGTATTATTAGTTATTAATATTTTAAAAATAGACTTTCCCGCCGAACTTTACTGAAATAAAAAAGCAATTGCACCATAGAACACACGGAATGATATAACAAAAGCTACCTACATTTCATGGGTTATTCAATGGTATTATTAGTTATTAATATTTTAAAAATAGACTTTCCCGCCGAACTTTACTGAAATAAAAAAGCAATTGCACCATAGAACACACGGAATGATATAACAAAAGCTACCTACATTTCATGGGTTATTCAATGGTATTATTAGTTATTAATATTTTAAAAATAGACTTTCCCGCCGAACTTTACTGAAATAAAAAAGCAATTGCACCATAGAACACACGGAATGATATAACAAAAGCTACCTACATTTCATGGGTTATTCAATGGTATTATTAGTTATTAATATTTTAAAAATAGACTTTCCCGCCGAACTTTACTGAAATAAAAAAGCAATTGCACCATAGAACACACGGAATGATATAACAAAAGCTACCTACATTTCATGGGTTATTCAATGGTATTATTAGTTATTAATATTTTAAAAATAGACTTTCCCGCCGAACTTTACTGAAATAAAAAAGCAATTGCACCATAGAACACACGGAATGATATAACAAAAGCTACCTACATTTCATGGGTTATTCAATGGTATTATTAGTTATTAATATTTTAAAAATAGACTTTCCCGCCGAACTTTACTGAAATAAAAAAGCAATTGCACCATAGAACACACGGAATGATATAACAAAAGCTACCTACATTTCATGGGTTATTCAATGGTATTATTAGTTATTAATATTTTAAAAATAGACTTTCCCGCCGAACTTTACTGAAATAAAAAAGGCCCATAAAAAACCGGCCAAGAGCATGTTGGACCATGTTCAGTGTAGGGTTCCGTACCGGTACTACAAAAAAAAACCGATCAAGTGCTACTCTGACTCGCGCACCGAGGGTTCCGTACAAACTTTCACTTATTCCGACTTAACTTGCCGCTTGAGTTAAGTTTGCCTCTGGTATCTATGGCGTCACATACAAATGAGGGGCAAACTTAATCAAACCGGGTTATTAAAAAATGATTATTTGTGATTAAAAAAAAGCAAGACAGATAGATATATGGTTATAATGTTCGTGTAATATTCATATTAAATTACATAAATCCAGAAAATTCTAGATTTTTCGCTTGGTAAACTTCGGAGATAAAGAGGGGGGAATAGTGTTTTTTTTTTGTAAAAATATATTTTAAAATGTTTTCTTTGCAATACATGTGGGCTGATAAACTTTATAAATATCCCAAATTTCAAATAGATAGCATAAGTAGTTTTTGAGATATGGCGCGGACAGACAGACAAAGTCGCGCCATAAGGGTTCCTATTTTACCATTTTTTGTACGGAACCCTAATGACACTACAGATGAAAAAAAAGATGAGAAAAAGTGCCTAGTAAAAGAGCGTATCTTCGTGGCACTTACGTCCTTTTGCTGAGAAGCGCAGTTTTTCGGCAATAACTCAAGTAGTAATATCCGAACATGTTGAAAACAATTTTTGTTGAAAGTTTTTATTTATTTGTAATTTTTATGCTACTTTCTTAGCGATTATATCCGAAAATATTCACTAAGTAAATATATTTCTTTTAGAATCCTCATCATGTTTTTAAAAGAACTGACGGAAATGTGCGACACCTTGATATTTTCTATAAAAAATATATGTAAAATATAATTCTATCATAAAAACAAGAATAAAAAAAAAAAATGTTTTTTTTAAATAATTTTGTTGAGTAGTACTACAGTCAACATCCGTCATCCATATTATTCAAAAGTTCTATAAATATTCGAGTGATAAGGCTCTTAAGGTGCGTCCACATTTGTATCATTTGCCCGTATCAGATCATCGTCGCGTGGCATGATCGCGTGTCACGATCACGCGTTTGGACGTTGCGCCGATCGGATCGCTCGAAATCCATTTTGCTACTCGTATCACACAGCTATATCGGACGAGTACGGCATGATCGGCGCGCCGAAAGTAAGCGTCCAAGCAGCTTGATACGCAGTCATGCCACGGCACCGTGATCGGATACGAGCAAATAATACAAGTGTGGACGCACTTTTAACCTTTTTACCGCAAAGCAGCGAAGTAATACAACATAACCCAGACGCCACAGCAAGAAAATATATCCTTAAAAATAAAATAGTGATTGCAGAACTTCGAATTTCAGAGTAGCCCCTTACTAATAATCTGACATATTATTTACTTACAACCGAATGATTGTGCTGTAGGTATCTATTAATAAGTATTATTGTTATCATTTTTTTGACACAGGCATAGAAACCCGGGTTTATCCTTATTATTTACACTGACGCACTTTTACAATAACGTGAATGTATCTCGGCCTTGCTTCGATGCGCGTCAATGGTAGGTACTACAAACAACATTACCTTTCGCTCAAAACTAAAACACGAGCAAAGATCAACACTACTACAAGTAAAATATGTAAATAATGGACTGTCGTGTCGACCACAGAGCGCCCTGCCCAGCCCCAAACTAAAATTAAAATAAAAATGACATGCGTAATACCGAATATGCTTAATACGGAACAGTGTTGCCAACAAGGGTAATATAAAATTAGCAAAAACTGCAGCTCGAATTTTGCTAAAATTTATGCTAATGCTATTTAGAAATGTCAAAAATTATGGTAACAGTTCTCTATTTCAAATAAAATGTCTATCATTTTTGTAATGTATTTTATCCTAGCAAATTAAGATTTAAATCGTTATAATCGATGACGTTTTCAAATAAGTTGTCTATATATTCTAGTCACCCGTCACGTAAAATGAAATTTGCATGATCGCTCTCATCTTTTTAGGGTTCCGTAGCCAAAATAGCAAAAACGGAACCCTTATAGTTTCGTCATGTCCTTCCGTCCGTCCGTCCGTATGTCACAGGCATTTTACTCAAAAACTATAAGATGTACATATATTGATGAAATTTGGAACATAGATGTCTTGTATAAGCCGCTACTTAATTTGATAATTAAATAAAAAATATATATATTTCTAGGGGGGCACTCCATACATGTAACCGAAACTGAAAAAAAGAAATTCGCTCCGAAAGTAGCAAAAATTGTGTCGTCGTCCCCCCTCTATTTCGGTATGTTCAAAAAATATGAAAACATTTACAAATATAAAGTTTAATAAATACTTCCAACAAAAATTGTTTTCAATATGCTCGAACATACCGTTTTTAAGTTATTGATAACTTTGCTTCTCAGCAAATGGACGTAAGTGCCGGGGAGATACGCTCTTTTGGTAGTGTTTTTTTAATATCGTATTATTTCATCTGTAGTCCATTTTTTGTAGAAACGGCTGCGGTACCCTACATTGAGCATGGTCCGACACCGACATGCTCTTGGCTGATTTTTTTTATCTTTAATTATTTATCAACGCCCGGATACGTTTCATATTATAGATACACTTTTAAATGTTTTTATTTTACTTTAATTTTTAAGTATAACATTTTTTAAATATGCATAAAAATATGATTATGCAAAATGCTAAACGACAAGAAAATATGCTAGACAACATATAATTATACAAAATTTTGCATTAAATATGCTAAGTTGACAACACTGTTACTGAATAATAATTTGGTGTCTGTCCTTGAAAATAATGGAACTCCCCAACACAACATGACTACGTTGCTAGCGAACAAACCCATCAAAAAACCGACTAAGTGCGAGTGGGACTCGACAACGTGGGTTCCGTACAAATTTTATGCAAAAAATGACTTTGTCTATGAAAATCCAGTGTTCGCAGACCCTGCTCCTAAGCAATATGTACGAGGTATGGTGTCCTTTTACATTGGTTATGGACATAGACAGATATAAAATAAACAATCAAGATTTTCAAATTTATTAATTTCGTGGGCTGTGTTATAAATAAATAAAATAACTCAGGGACAATCTTACACAAATCGACCTAGTCCCAAACTAAGCAAAGCTTGTACTATGGCTACTAGGCCACGATACACATAATATATAGAGTCGATAACATAATATAAGAGCTGCCTTCATAAATAAATAAATATCAGGGACAATCTTACACGAATCGACCTAGACCCAAACTAAGCAAAGCTTGTACTGTGGGTACTAGGCGACGATATACATAATATATGTATTTTTAAGAATCAGAAGCAAAGACCAATTTTTACCACAAATGATTTAATACAAATTATGAAATTAGTGAAATTACAAAGTAACTCAATGTATCGTCCGTCCTAAACTACACCACTACCACCACCTCCTAGTCACCGAATCCGAATGCAAAGATGATGTTCCCGCGACCTCTCCCCTCACCCTGCCCAGGTCCCGTGCCATCACACCTCGGCCCAAGGTTGCTGACTTGACTCCTTACAGTATAGATAAATTATAATACCTAAATACATAGATAACATCCAAGACCCAGGAACAAATATTCGTGTTCATCACACAAACACTTGCCCTGGCCGGGATTCGAACCCGGGACCGCTAGCTTCGTAGGCCGCTATACAACCCACTGAGCCAAACGTGTCGTCAAACATACCAAACTAATTTCTAGGACAACTGGAAGTACTCTATAGGTTCTCCATGGACGGCAATTTGTATGGAAACACTTTTTTTAATGACTGTATCTGATTGCGTTGACATAGAGGCTTAATATTTTCTTCTGTTTCCGCGATTATTACTCATTGAAATAAAACAATTTAACGGATTATATCCCGTATTATATCTCATTTTAGTTCCCGACGTTTGCTCAATACTTACTCAATGATAATTTACGAGTGGCGATAAGATATCTCGTTTAAGTTAGTTAAGCTACTTCATAGTCACGAATTTAAATGTTCCTGATGAAAATCGAGCTTATTATATAAAATGAGATAATATACGCGATATAATCCGTTAAATTGTTTTATTTCAATAGACGCTTAATTTTTTTACAGCTGTAAGGGACTGCAGACATAGGTATTTGATGTAAATTTCAACTAGATATCTCCACGCATTCCTAAGAAAAATGGTCGTGACAGACCGACAGACCAACAACAAAGTGATCCTATAAGTACTTTTTGTTTTACAAATATCATGATAATAATCACAATTTTTGCAATTTATTAGTGGATCACTCCACTAGCGTTATTATTATAAACAAAGATCAGAAACAAATGAATTTTTTTTCATCTAGGCGGCGCTAACGGCTAAAGAGTCGGATGCACCATACAGAGATCCATAAGCAAGAACAGATGACAAAATTCGTCGACTGCTGGTATGGACGATTAGCTCAGATGGTAGAGCGTGCTGCTCCGGTCTGGCTCAAGGCACTGGTTCAAGTCCAGTATCGTCGAAAAAATTTTTCATTTGTTTCTGATCTTTGTTTATAATGATCCTATAAGTGTTTCTTTTTTTCCTTTTGAGGTACGGAACCCAAAAAAATTACAAAATTTACGCTGGCAACATTTTCTATTTCATCCTTATTTACTAGTGATGCGACATTCAACTTTTTCTTCATCGATAGATTCCTCTCTCACTCAACACTGCTCAAAGTTCTCAATTGAGTATATTTTGTTCACCAAGGTAAAAATTGCAATAATAATATAATATACTAAAAGGGCAACTTTGTTAGCTGCGGAGGAAAACACCATAACATATTTTTTTAACGAACTTCAAAAAAAGGTGGAGGTTCTCAATTCGACGGAATCCCTTTTTTTTAATTTTATAGTGTTGGTACACCGATTAATCGGAGATGAAGAATATTTAACCAATTTCAACATTATTTTTTTATTGGGCCCATGTAATCTTTAGTTGGTCTCATATATTATCTTGGTGAAGATCTGATGTGGAACTCATGAGGAATCAAAAGAACTCCTGAAGTATAGGCATTTACGTATCGATTTCAGTATTTTTAGAGACAAGTATACAATGAATACAAGCATTTGCATTCAGAAAATATAAATTGGTAAAGTGGAACTGATGAAGAAGATCACAGGATGCCATCGGAACTTCTCAATGATAATTTACGGATGGCGATTAGATATCTCGTTTAAGTTAGTTAAGCTACTTTATAGTCACGAACTTAAATGTTCCTGATGAGAATCGAGCTTATTTGGTGGTGGAACTGGAAGTTGGGTACAGGATCTCCATAATAAAATAATGAAGGTATCTTTGCTGTGTTTGGGCTTGTTGGAATCGTCACGAGATATAATTTTACGTAACGTTTAGCTAAAAAACGAGAAATAAAGTAAATTTTAAGTATAAATAAATCCGATTCCAAAAAAAGTAAAAATATATCTGTATAATATAACTTAATGTATATATAACTACAATACAATTAATGCTATTTTGGAATCGGTGCCATCGTGTCACAACTTACTAAAATCGACAATTTTCAACATTTTACACACTCTTTACATGGCACCGACGCCAAAATAAGATTATAGGCGTAACGTATACTTGAGTCTGAGGGGCGACTCCGAAACCCGACAAACGAAGTTCGTATGACGCCGTCTCGCTCACTCAAATACAGCTTAACATGAGAGCGAGAGGGACGGCGCGTTCTGAACTTCGAATTTCGGAGTAACCCCTGAGGTATGGGAGCGAAAGCGATGCGATACGGGAGGAATGTGTGTGATGTGGAACGTCAATATTTAACGAGAGAGTAGGACACGTCATGTCACGTCACTTGTCACGCCTCCCGCAACGCTGGGACCGCAGGAACAGACTCAGTTAAGCGCTAGACCTGTAACTGTATTGTATATACTGTATACAGAAATTGAGTAGAAAAACGATTAGGTACTTTATTGTTTTACTTTTTAGTGTTTTCTTTTTTGATTCGGTTTACGCCAATATCGTTTTAACAATATTAGTATCAGCAGTATTCTATTGTGATATAATCCGTTAAATTGTTTTGTTTAAATGAGTAATAATCGCGGAAACAGAAGAAAATATTAGTATTCTATTGTGTTGCGATAAATAAATAAATAATACGGTGACAATTTTACACAAATCGACCTACTTAGTTCCAAACTAAGCAATGCTTGTACCATGGGTACTAGGCGACGTAAAAACATCCAAGACCCCAGGAACAAATATTCGTGCTCATCACACAAACACTTGCCCTGGCCGGAATTCGAACCCGGGACCGTCAGCTTCGTAGGCCGTTGTACAACCCACTGAGCCAAACGTGCCGTCAAACTATAAAAAACTATAAATACCTTCATAACAAAAATAAATGCCGTTTACTACAAGTCGGTATACTCGTACGTAATGCGTCACGGCTTTCCGTGCATGCATTATACTTATGGATTCTTATTCTCAATTCATTTGTTTCTGAACACGCGAGGGAGGATACTCCCTCGCGTACACGTAATGCCCCTTCCACACGTGACCGATTCCATCGATTATTATTCTAAATAGTAATTTCGCCTTGAAGTAATCGATCGAACTAGAGATGGGTCAGAGCGAACAATTATTAAATCGAATTAGTTGACTCCAAGATACACATATATCTAAATCAGTTTGGCGAATACAATTTCACTTTAATTGTTTTTCAATATTTTTTAACTTAGTTACATACAGAAGGTATATTCTGTACGCTGAATGAAATGAATTATAAATATCTATTCATAATTCATCATAATTTTGCCAATCTGATGGACGAAAATTCAAGTCAATTTAGATAAAGTCAACCCGGAAATAATTTTAATAACGGCCAACCTGATCAGGTCAGGCTAAATTACTGATCATCTGGGGGTACACATGAAGTTCATTCTTTTTCTGTCAGAGACTGTCTGAGTCTGTCAGAAGTGAAGTGACAGACGTCAACGTCACAATCAAACAAAGTAAAAAGTAAAGTAATTTAGTCTTTCTTTAGTCGTCAATTGTCCTGCATGATGTGACGTGTATACGTGAATCCAGTTCCAACTCCATCTGCATAGGATCTGTTTATTTAGTCTAATAATTATAGCAGTAAATCTGAACAAATACCAGCAGAACAGTAGTTAATACCTAGTCAAGCTTTTCCCAGCAAAAGTCAGGGAAAACAACAACTTTCCCGCCATGTACTCGTAAGTATCACTTCAAGGAAATACTTAAATTTATGTCATACAAAGGCTGTGTTATTTTACTCATTAAATAACTAATTCACTTTTTATTTAATCTTATTCTTCAGATGCCATTGCAAGCTTGCGTTAAAATTGAGCGTGCACAATTTGACCTCTGACCTACTTGCAAATTAATGCATTTTATGCACATCTATACTATTAGTTTATTTAAAGTTCTTAAAATGAAATGTCTGTAAGTTAAAGATATTTTCAGAAAAATAAGTAAAACGGACTTTTTGGATTTTTTGTTTGTGTTGTTGTTGCTTCATGACGCCAAACAGTCTCACCAGATTTCGACTATTTTCCTTACAGGGTAGCTATATGCTTGTGTAGCATAGGATGGTTATTGGATACTTTTAATCAGACTTTTAAAAGAGCATAATCCCACCTGAAAGGCAGGCAACGCACTTGTAACTCCTCTGGTGATGCAAGTGTTTATGGGCGACGGTGACTGCTTACTATCAGGCAACCTGTCTGCTTGTTTGCCTCCTATGTCATACAAGAAAAGACTATGCTGAAGAATAAAAGAGGTTTATGATTTTTTCTTGTCCGTTGACAAAGTTGCGGGTATGCTCTAGTAAATTATAAAGTAGGTAAAATGGAATGACTGTACATTAAAAACATGTTAGTGAATATTAGTCTAATTATGATTTGCGGAGGTCTTGGAATCAGTTTGTTTTGTATTCTCTGAGATAACAATATTGCATGAAAGTCACATAATTATTCACTGTCTTTCACTGTTAGTATCACCAATTGACATAACTTAACAATTTAAAATAATTAATATAATTAACCTTAGGTCCGTGGGGTCCCAGCGCCCACAAACTAGTTAAAGATCCAAAAAAGAGTGTCCGATCGACTGGTAACCGAAGAGCTGGCAGCTACCTTGCACAACATATTGTTATACAGTGTGGAAATACTGCCAGCATCTTCGGCACCATGGTGCGGGGCACAACATTTTACATTTATTTTAGTTTTAATTTAATTTACTAATAATTTATTCCACTTATTAATTTATAACATTAATTAGTATTATTGAAATAAAACAATTTAACGGATTATATCGCGTATATTATCTCATTTTAGTTCCCGACGTTTTGGAAGCTTTCCAGCTCTCCATGGTCACGGGTGGACTGAGAAAAGATGTATTTTCCTCTGTCAAAGTTACAATTTAGTTAAAATGAGATAATATACGCGATATAATCCGTTAAATTGTTTTATTTCAATGAGTAATAATCGCGGAAACAGAAGAAAATATTAATTAGTATTAGTTTGTATGTATTGAATTGATGAAAAAATGTGAAAGAATTATATGCTCCTCTAAATGCCAATAAGCCAAATTGTGACAGTTCAATTTCTATTGTAAATTTGTGTTATAGCTGTTTTATTCATTGATTATCGGTTATTATGCTAGGCATAGGACTTTTGGTAGCATACCATGATTCTTAAATCCATGGGGCCACCACATGTGCAATATAATTTTTGAAGTCAAAATCAAAAAGTATGATGTAATATTAAATTATACTGTCACATTGTTACTGACTTTATTATAATCTTAGGTAATTAATTATATACATGTGATGCTACAATATAATTTATCTAGTTATGCATCCTTTTTAATGACCGAGTGTAAGTAGATCAAACTCATTGGCAATTTAAAATTAAAAAAAAATTATCAATTGATTAAGTTTGTTGTCACTTTTAGAGACGTTGAAATTGGTTTCTGAATTTAATTAAAATGACGAATCGATCAATCGCGTCTCATGTACTGAATGAAGCTCATGCTATATTTTCGAGGTTTTTTTTTATATCTCAACATTGAAGAGTATATTATTTTACAACTAGCAGCTCCATGGATTTTAGAACCACAGTATGCTACGAAAAGTCCTAAGCCCAATTATGACAGTCGAAATGCTTTATCCTCATCACTATTTACATTGTCATGTGACATAAGAGAGATGGTAGATATCTCCAACTATAGTAATAGTCCTTCTGTACGATTTTATATGCTGTGACTGTCACCTAAACCCCTGTTCCATCTGTCCCTACCGCCATATCCCCCCTGATAAGGATTAACTCTCTTTTGTCATCTACGCTCTTTTAGAATGAGGAACTTATGACATTGAGCTTTTTACAGGATGTCGGAATATTTCCGAAAATTTTAAAATTTAGTTATTCATTTTTTTTCCATTGGATTTCATTGGAAAAGAGCGTGCTTAAAAAAATGAATGGCAGTCAATTGTGTTTTTGGCATTAGATACTGAGTTTTTCTTTCGTGTTTAACGTGTTTAACTAAGTACTTGTTTGCCCCTCAAGTTCTGTCATATAATATAACAATTTACAAGTCTTTTATGTATTAGTTGTTGTAAATCGGTTTGTTGGTTTAGCTCTGGGGGAGTGACGCTGTCGAAATCCATTTTATCATTTGCCTAGAAAAAGTTAGTCATTTGATCAAATCCCTGAATCTGTTTAGTGAATTGATGAAATCAGCCAAAAAAGGCGACTCGTTTTTTCATTTCATCAGATTTGTTTAGTGATTTGATAAAATTCCTGAAACACGTCAGTGAGTTGACGAAACGATCTCGCAAAGTCAACTTGTTTTATCACTTCACTAGACCCGTTCAGTGAAATGATAAAGTCTCTACTGTAACATGCTGAACAGTGTTTTTGCAGCTAAGTAAGTTATCTGTATTTGGAGATCAGGGGTTCAAGAATTGTTCCTGTGAAAAGTCTAGAATACAATGTAGATTGGTCAAACTTAATCGTTGAGTAAAATGTTATATCTAGGTACATATACGTCATTACACTAAATCAGTTCAGAGATTTTATCAAGTCACGTGACTTTATCATATCACTGATCTTGTCTAGTGATATGGTAAAACGAGTTGACTTGACGAGTTCGTTTCTGACGTGTTTCAGATATTTTATCAAATCACTAAACAAATCCGGTGAAATGGAAAAACGAGTTGCCTTTTTGGCCGATTTCATCATTTTACTAAACAGATGTAGGGATTTGATCAAGTGACTGATTTTTTCTAGGCAAATGATAAAATGGATTCGCCATTATGACATCGTGCGTGATTTGGACATATCCCTTAGGGATTTGTTAAAATCTCTGTTTTGGACATTTCTAGTTTTATCATTCAAAACTCAGGAACAAATATTTATTACTCAACATAGAATATAAACAGCATGCGGTGCATAGCTCCATACAGGCACAGAAACTGCCTACCCTGAAGCCCTGAACGACCATGGCTCCATATAGGCACAGAAAAACTGCCTACTGTGGCCAAAAATCCTCTGCAAGCCAATGAGCTTTTCTGAATAGTGTCTCTGATATAATAGTGTAATCAAGACGACCGGTTTGGCTCAGTGGGAGTAACGTTGCCTGCGAAGCTGAGGTCCTGGGTTCAAATCCCGGTAAAGGCAAATATTTGTGTGATGGGCATAAATATTTGTTCCTGAGTGTTGGATGTTTTCTATATCTTTTAAATATATCGTCGTCTAGTACCCATAACACAAGCCTTATTGAGCTTACCATGGGAATATAGCGATTTGTGTAAAATTCACCCGTAATATTTATTATTATTTTATTTATTATTAATTTTCAACAGCTCCATCGCCGAACCCAAGCCGCACCAGCTGTTAACCTGCCCCTACAACAAGTCGCATGTGGTAGAGCATTACAGGATGCACATACATCTCCAGAAGTGCCGAAAGCAATATCCCAACTGCTCAAAGAAGACTTGCCCCCTGAACGCCACGCACGTCGTCAATGAGGCGGAGCTGGACGTAAGTTGTAATAGGCTTGTGTCCTAAAAAAATATAATTAGTCCGACAGTAAGATTATCAAAAATTTTTGGACACGTATTTTTTCTTTTCTCGATTATTCGAGCCATGTAGATCTCATTTCACTAGACTAAGTGTATTGACATTTCCATATCTTTACATATACGAGATAGCTTTATATGTAAAGAGTAATTTGAATCAGTTCGCAAAATTGAACAGTGTTCGTATACATGCAGAGTAGGATAAACCACGAGCCGCATAAAACTGATCTATTTGATAAAAGTATATTCGGAATGGCACCTAAAATATTAAATAAACTACCAACTACTATTAGAAATTTGCAGGATATTCAAATGTTCAAGCAATCATTGTTTAAATTCTTAGTTTAAAAGGCGTACTATTCTACCCAAAAATATTAATTGGATAATAATGTTAATTATGTTAATAATGAATATTACTGGATTTCGACTTTTTTTTTATTACGCATGCACTCTCTATTTTGGTATGCCTTTCGGCAAAACATAGTGTTCCTAAGCAATTTATGAAACACCTATGTTTTACTAAATAAATTATTCTTATTCTTGTCAATTAAACAAAATATGATTCAAAGATTCAAAGATTTTATTTGCATAGAATGCAGAATATATGTACAGATGTTTCACAGTAGGTAAGAGTCCGGTGCATTCAGCCTGCATGCAGGCGTGCAAACATTCATGAGGAGCGGTTAAAAAATTAAATAAGTAAGTAAGTATGTCAGTCAAAATAGCAATATCCAAACACATAACATTAACATTTAAAATAAAATACAAGAAATAATATTTTTTACAATAATAATAATCATGCATATTTCATCATTCAGTACGATCCAAGTATTTGTCGACACTATAAAAGCATCTGTCCAGTATCCAGGTAGTCAGACTATGCTTAAAACTATTTCCGTTAAGTCCCTTTATGTCGTCTGGTAATTTATTATAAATTATGATGCACATGTTAAATACATTTTTATTATAAATCATTTTGTGAGCACGTGGTTTGTACAGTAGGTTCATAATTTTTTGTCGGGTCAGTCTCTGCATCACTTCACCTCGTACTTTGAATAAAAGTCGATGTATAGACAGGGTAAAGGAAGAATGCGCAGTTTTCTAAACAAGGGGACGCAAGAGTCGTCGAGCCAAGCATTTCATAAAACCCGTATACATTTTTTTTTAATTTTGAAGACTCTTTCTACATCGACAGAGTTACCCCAGAGAATTAGGCCGTACCGAAGAACAGACGACACATACCCATGGCCTTCTGGGACCCTGCACCTAATTCGTAGAGGGACTAAGTCGCGTTATGGCTAAACTTTTTGTTAAATTGGCTTTAAGTCTTGAACGATGTTAGCCTTTTTGGCAGACAGCTTACTTCGTTATAAAGCTATTTCTTTATCAGACCAACTATTCATCAGCCTAACTCGCGTTTCACCTAATTGTCACCCTGCCTACAACATGCAACCTTCTTTATCGTGGCACTTGAAACTAGCGTGTTCTAATGATAAATGAATATGATGGGTGTCATCCATCACTCATTACACATCATCTATTTGTAGTGTCGAGTATTATAGCGGTTTTATATATTATTAATTTACGATGACCTCGAATGAAGTTGTTTTTGTAAAAATTAAAAAGGGAGCTGAAAATTTACTTAAAGACGGCTATGCATATACTAAGAACAAAATCAATAATGATGGATCTTCACTATGGCGATGCTCGAACAGAAAGGTTTGTAGTGCTTCCCTCAAGCTTAATCCAGATAACGCAGTGGAAAAAGTCAGTCAACATACGTGTTTGCCAAACCACGCTAAAACCAAAATCTCCGTAATTATGGATAAAGCGAAGGAAGAGGTGTGCCGAACTTTTGGGCCTGTGAATCAGATATTAGAAAAAGTTATTTTGCAGGAATGTGAGCATAACACAACAGCTGAAAATAGAAACGAATCCAATCCTAACATAGGAAATAATATGGATATAAATGAGGCATCTCTATATAAATAAAAAAAAAGCTCTTTATGCCGAACAAGAAACAAATTTATAAAACTTGATAAAGCTAACAATTGCATAAAAGAAATTCAAGTACCAAGTATCATTGCAAAGGATTTTCAAATCTGCAATGAAGGCGATGATGACAATAAGATTTTAAAATTTTCGAGTTCATTTGCTATGAAGATAATAAAGTCACTTGTAGATAATATGGACGCACAATTCTATGGCGACGGCACCTTTAAATGTGTGCCGATATTTTATCAACTTTATACAATACACGTCAATATAAACACAGAGAACAGTGACACTAATATTTACATATTGTTCCGGTTATATTCTGCCTATTGCCGGACAAAACACAGGACACTTACATAAGACTATTCGAATTAATAAAAAGCAATATTGGAATCAACATAAGAAGGTTTAAATGCGATTATGAAATTGCTCAAATTCAAGCACTTAAGGCCGTTTTTCCAGGAATAACAATAGGTGGTTGCTATTACCACTATTCCAAAGCAGTTTTCAAGAAATCTGAAAAACTGGGGATGTTGAACACGGATGTGGGGTAGACCTGTGGGGGGGGGGGGGGGGGGGCGCAGTAGACCTAAGTATCTATATGTCTACGTCGCGTAATGACTAGTCATATCGCAACTTTATCTCTAGCCTTTGCACTAAACATCAGTACGTGTATGAAACTTTTTGCCTTACTCGGTTCCAACCTATATCGCAGTAGACCTAAGTATCTATATGTCTACTTCGCGTAATGACTAGTCATAACGCGACTTAGTCCTTCTACGCATTAGGTGCAGGGTCCCAGAAGGCCCATGGTAAGCCGTCAGCGCGGCTTCCACTGAGACAGTCTCTCTCAGTCTTCGGAGAGCAAACACAAATCTATTTAGCCTATTGCAGATTTGCTCAACGTGATCCTTCCAGTGCAGATGTTTGTCTAAGGTGAATCCAAGAAACTTAACAGAGGCTACTTCATCTACGTTTTCATTTTTATGTTGAATTAAAATTGGTAAACTATTCGAATTATAAGAAATTATTTGCATAAATTTAGTTTTATTAATATTAATTTTTAAATCATTCATCTCCATCCAATTAATAATGTCATTTAAAGTGTTATTTATTTCTTGACTAAAAGTTAACCTATCATTACATTTTACCATAATGGTCGTATCGTCTGCAAACATGATGACTATGAGGGGTTGCAGTTGGCAGGTCATTAATGTAGACGACTATAAAGAGTAACGAGCCCAAAATGCTACCCTGTCAGACACCGGTATGATTTAATTTGTACTCAGATCTAAAAACTTGTTTGATGATTACGTTATTTGTCTCTATAAATCTACTGATCTCAGTACATTGCATCCTGTCTTTCAAGTAACTCTTGATCCAGTCAAGTGCTCTGCCTCTGATACCATATCGCTCGAGTTTACTTAGAAGTTTCGAGTGATTGACAAAATCAAATGCTTTTGTCATATCTAGGAAAAGCGATGCAACTGGAGTCCCACTATTGATGCTCTCTGTGATGTATTTTACGAAATCAAAGCAAGCATGTGTTGTTGATTTCTTTTCACGGAAACCAAATTGCTCTGCGCAGAGTATTTCAAATTTCGTTAAGAAGTTACTCAGTCGAGTATAGAATGCCTTCTCAAAAATTTTTGATACTATAGGTATTAATGCGATGGGTCTGTAATTGCCTGGATCTTGCCTGTCACCTTTTTTAAATAGAGGTTTGACTACAGATAATTTCAGATCAGCTGGAAAAATGCCTTCGACAAATGACAGGTTGATTACTTGACCAAGTGGAAAACAGATATATATGGCACATCGTTTTAGTAGTTCTGTGGTAATGTTGTCATAACCACTTGCTTTGCTATTTCTTAAGGACATTATTATTTTGTATAATTCCTTACTATCTACGGGGCTTAAAAACATTGTAGAATGATTTACCGAGGGTTCTCCTCCAAGTGGGACAGACTTATAAAGGGAGGTTGGTGGAGCATTTTCAGACTGTGTTGACTTTATAAAATAGTTATTGAGAATATTACAGATATCATGAGGACTAGAAAATACTTTGCTATTTGACTCTATACTTTATATATCTTTTTCCTGCGAAGAGTCTGACACATTTGTGGAAATAACATTCCAAGTTGCCAGACACTTGTTTTTACTTTTTTGCGCTAGATATACATTTTTTTAATAAATTGTAATAAATTTTATAGTGCCTTTTTTTTCCCTTACTTTAGATCTTTTCCATTCAAAATAAAGGCTTCGCTTAGTTTTGCAAGATTTTTTTAAACCTTTAGAGAGCCAATTATTTGCTAGTGGCCTGTTATTGATTTTTACTTTTATTGTTGGGAAACACAAATTATAAAATAAGCACAACAGATCGTAAAATTGTTGAAATGCTTCTGTTGCATTAGTAGAGTCAATGATGTCTGAAAATGAAAGCGACGATAAGCACTCACAAAACTTACGAACGTTGTCATTGTTGTAGTCTCGTTTGTACTCATACCAGGTAGAGTAAGCTTTTTTATGTTTCATAGTTGCAAAAGTTATAGATTGTGCTGTTCATGGTCAGAGAGCCCAAGGTAATGAATTTTTACATCTAAATTTTTTATATTGCTCGCAATTTGATCGATGCATGAACCTTGCCTTGTTTGTTTTGAAATATGTGGTTTGAAGTTGTAATTTTGTAGAATATCTGTTAGGCCTTTTGAGGCCGCACTTTGTTTTAACATGTTTATATTCCAGTCACCGCAGATAACTATTTTTTTCCTTTTAAAATGAGAGGTGAGGTAGTTTAATACAATATCTAATTTATGAATGAATAATTTGAGGCATCTTACTCGTTGATCTGGGATTCTGTATATGTTTACTATGACAAGCCCCAATCACCCTATTTCAATGCCACAACATTCAAAGAAAAATTTACTTGCCAGTTTTATAATATAGGGTAACGGTTGGAAGTCTAAATATTAATTAATAAGTATACAAGTCCCACCCCTACACTTATGGCGGCAGTAGGCCGTAGCAAGTTTCATATTGTCAAGCTTTACATTTCCTTGGCAGCCTTCCCTGATAAAAGTTTCACACCGGCAGACAATATCAAACTCTTTTCCTTCATCACGTAGCTCTTTTAGGGTTAGATTCAGTAGGTCGAGTTTCGACGATAACCCTCCAATGTTTTGATGGAATATTGAAATCCTGTTAGAGTTATCTGCGTGTGTCGAGTTACCACACTTTCCATTCGGCTGAGATCTTACAGTAAGTTTTTGTTTAGGGACGAAAAAAGGATTTCGATCCATTAGGTTGAATGGGCTGATTCACATTACATTTACTTTTAACTTTTACAGGACTACACTTTGAGAGAACAGAGTTGAGTACCTAGTTTAATTTAAAGTTCAGCCAGTTTAAAAATGCGGTCGTATTGCGAGAGTTGTTCAAACCATTCTTAAAAATATTAATAATTTTGCAATTTTCGTACATATTTGTGAATAGATTCAATTCGTGATTTAATACATTATTCTTAAAATTTAGGTTTTTACATACATTTAATATTATAATACGGTTGTCCTTGTATTTGCCTAGTGTGTTACTTATGGTTGTCAACAGCTTGTATGGGTCCTTTTCATCGTTTTGAACGGAGAAAACGATGATGTCATCCTTTGTTATGTTTGACATAGCGTGCAGGGATTTCAGCACCAGAGAAGTTGGGGCATAAGGTTTGATCATCGCGGTTATGCCATATTCGTCACCTCTTGAATGAATAAGTCGTGATGATAGGCCTCGTAAGTTTTCGTCTCCAAACACAAATATAATTATAATGTTTCTTCTGTCTCGAATTACAGTGTGTAGGCGTGCTGGAGTGGGTCGGCGTAATTATTGGTGAGACTGCAGGGTTTCGGCGATCATCATTCATTGAAAAAGCGTTATGTGAAGAATACTGAATATTTTGTTTAGCTTTGATTTAGGGCTTTGTTTGTTATTTTTCTTCCTTCTAGATTTCGATTTTTTGCATGATGTTTTATTGGTGATACTTTTGCTCAAGGATTTCAAATGATTACTTTGTACTCATAGGATTTTATTTTATCCTTCAGCGAAGAGTTTTCAGCAAGTAAGTTCTCAACTTCATTTTCGGCTATTGCTAACTTTTCTTTCAGTTCTATCACAAGTTTTTCTAGCTCCTCTGCTTTAGAGTAAATGCTTAATTTTTCTGGGCAGCTTCTATTTTGCTCTGCGCCAGATAGAGATGGTTCACAATCCGAGTCTTCCTCAAGCTCAGAATGACTAGATAACGTTTGAAACGAGTTACTAGTAGGTATCATCGCACGGTATTGCCTTCGTATAGTACCATTGTCGCTTGAGTAGTTTGGTTTAGATAAGCAAACCTTACAAATTCAGAGAGTTTTTCGTTCCGGCTCCATTAAATTAAACAGTGCTTCCGAAACGGAGCAACAGTCGAGATGATAAGTGTGTTGACACGAGCGACATATAAGGAAGGGATTGTTATTAATGTGCTTATTGCATTTGTCGCACTTCCGCGCCATATTTGGTTGAAGAGCGGTAGTTATTTCGTTGTTTACAAACGACGATTACCCGGTTTATGCTATCTGTAGATCGCCGATCAGCTGTGCCGGCGGTACCGCGCAGTCTCTCGAGATCGGACGACTCCCGATCTGGCGGTCGTCGCCCTTTGCCGCGTACTGACTGCTGGTCATACGTTATGACTTGCGAAATAATAGCGATGTTATTATTACGTTAAGTTTTAACTTTAAGATATTTCGTAAACGGATTCACTTATCGAGAAACTGTTTTCACTGTTCAATCACTTAATGGTACTTCTTCATAATATTTTACAAAATAAGCCACAAATCAACAATTTTATATTTATAACGAGATTTAATTGCTCCGCGCACTAGATAAGCGGTGTTGTCGCGCTGACACCCCGCGCGCTCCTCCTGATGAAGATATAGCCTGTTAAAGTTCCCCGTGACGTCACGCAGTGCGACCGTTTTACGCACGGCGTAGCGTCATGCGCCCCCCACTCCCTAACTTTGACGCGCTTTATCTTTGTCTTTTTTTGTTTGATTGACAAAAGAAAAAATACGTGTCCAATATTTTTTGATAATCTTACTCACGGACTAATTAGAATAATGTTTTTTTTACCCGGAAACTACCCTATTAGAGATACAGCGAATATTCGGCCACTATTCGGTATTCGGCCACTTTTTTACTATTCGGCCGAATACCGAATAGTAAATTAACAAGTTAACTATCATTTTTCTACGTGCAGCACCAACACTTGCCTAATTGCGAGTCTCTCTTATTAGAAGCAACACAAAAAGCACTAGAAACTCACGCATTAATTTTTTTGCGAGGTGACGCATTTTACTCATCGCGACTCGCATCGCGAATTTCGACCGCACTGACGTAAATGAGCGGCATGAGCGAGTTTTGAATCATATTATTTGCGTAAAATTAGTGACAAGTTACAACCTGCACGGCGCGCAGTGCACGCGCGCTCCGTATTTACCTACTCCACTGTAGGTAGAATCGACGGCCGAACATTCGGCCCTTCGGCCGACGGCTACGCCGAACATTCGGTATCCGGCATCCGGCCAAACGACTATTCGCTGCATCTCTAGTTGTTACGAGTAATAATAAGTATCTAATGGCAAAGGCATATTATACGGTAGAGGAGTATTTAACAGACAAAAATGCATGGCCTAAAAGAGAAAACAAATGATTTACTTTTACCTGGACACGGTTCTTATAATGTGGCATATCAAACGTATGTAAGTTGTTTTAAATAAAAAAAACATTATTTTGCTTTTTTATATTCTATATTTTTTTACTTTACTTATAAGTGTTGATATGTTTTCTTGAAGAACCACGCATTGAGTTTAAACTCAAAACATATATTTAGGATAGGCTAAGTACAAATATTGTAATAGATATAAGAGTTATTTCGAAAAAATTACTGACTGTTGAGTTTGTTTCGGCTTTCTTCGCCTCAGTGGTCTCTTCTTGGGAAACGCCGTAGAGTCAGACTTTTAGAAGTGCCCTTGCGGCCTATTTACAGAATAAAGATCATTAATTCATTATTTTAATAAATACAAGGACCGTATCGGGAGGAAAGTAGACAAATTTAGGCATCTCGACTTGACTTCACTGACACGTACATAAGACAGGTATAACTCAATACATTCCGGTCTATAATTCCAGATAAAAAACAACAGATTTTTAGTCAAACCGTCAAAATGGGACGATTTATCTTAAAAAAATGCGTTATGGCAAACGATACATTAGGACAAATGACGTTAAAGATTCCGATATAGATCCTATTTTTTTTTTATTCAAAAAATCCTCAGATTTCCTGAGATTTTCAAAATCCGGCCGCAATCCTGAGAGTCCAAAAATCCTCAAATCTCAGGACAAATCCTGAGATATGATAACCCTAAACGCGGGGCCGCCAGTTTCGAAGGACCCAACAAGTGAGGCAAACGACTTAAGGTGGATCGTTTTTAATTTTTCGAGATTTTATGTAATGGTTGAAAAAAGTTGCCTTTTTTGTTTGAATAATCTATAGATATTTTTATTTTAATTTTAATTAAATTTGCCTCCGCTTTATATTTAAAAAATACAAAATGTATGAACCACAAAAAAAAAAGATGTTTGTATTTTCTTTTTTTCATCGTATTTAAGTTTTCTAAAACCATAAAAACTATATTCAGTTGAAATAAACATTCAGTTATTGACACAAATATGAAATAATAAAATAAAACATCGTAGCCCTCCTAGTATGGATTTTTCGTTACTAATTTAAAGATGGATGCGGAGGCAGAAGATAAACATCAAGTACAGAAAAAAAGTTAAAAACTTTTCCTATAGACACATTTTTGTTGGTATTACCAAGATGAAAATAGATTTTAATTTTTCTTCATACATGATCGCTCCACCCTACCAAACGTGCCGTGTGTCCACAGTTCCACATCGCATCGTGCCCGCGGTATTTTTGACAGCAAATAATATATACCTAAATTATAATACTTAAAAGAGTCCCCGGCAAGCTCGGCCGAATTTCACCTTCCCATACAAACGGAGTTTCGTTCTCATTTTAAAACTACGTCTTGGATTGTAACGAAACTTTGTAAAATGACATGAGGTATATATTTTTTATTATTATATGGCTCCAGTTTATAAAACAAACGAAATACGGCTAACCAAATTTGAATGAAAAACTTAAATTCCCTGTATTTCTTTTACTATGGTATCTGAAGCTACAAAAATAATTACAGGCCTGCATATACCTTAAGTTATTCTAAGTACAAAGTTTCAGAGCAAACTAGCTAGTCGTTTTAAAATGAGAGCGTAACTACGTTTGTATGGAGAAACGAGCTTGCCGGGGACTCTTAACAAGATAAGACACAGGAATAAACATTCGTACTGATCACAAATGTTTGCCCTGGCCGGGATTCGAGCGCGGGGCCGCCAGCTTCGCAGGCCCCAACAACTGAGCCAAGCGTGCCGTGTGTCCACAGTTCCACATCGCATCGTGCCCGGACCGCGGTATTTTTGACAGTCAAAAGTACGTGGTGGATGATGAGGTCCAGCCGCGGCAGCTGCCGCCGGTGCCCGTCGTCGAGACCGAAGAGAACTGGGAGGATGTAAGTTGTCATCTATCCATTTTCTATTTATATCTATTTCTATATCTTCACCTTTTTATATATAAATAAAAATCAATTGAAGATATGTATGTTCGCGCATTACTTCAGAACCTATTTGGCTGATTCTTTTTTTGTTGTATTTGTCTGGGCAAGGCCTGCCCGCCGTATGTATCAGCCGCTGGTCGTTAGTATAAGGTACTCAATAAATTAAAAAGAACTAGTGCGAAAAATCCAACTTTCACTTTTTGAGCAACTGTACTAAATAAACATGTCGACCTGAGAACCTTGTTTTTTTCGTCGGTTTAAAACGTGAAGCTGGCGTAACTCCAGAACCCTGTAGCTATACGCACGGTTGCAGGACCAGGCGTCGTACGTACCAGACCCGGCGGCCAAGGCGCACGTCATCAGCAAGGTGAAGGGCGCGACGCCGGCGCAGCGACGCCTCGCGCGCATGCAGGGCGTGCGCAGCTACCGCCCCCCGCAGTAGTGCAGCTACCGCCCCCCGCAGTAGTGCAGCTACCGCCCCCCCGCAGTAGTGCAGCTACCGCCCCCCGCAGTAGTGCAGCTACCGCCCCCCGCAGTAGTGCAGCTACCGCCCCCCGCAGTAGTGCAGCTACCGCCCCCCGCAGTAGTGCAGCTACCGCCCCCCCGCAGTAGTGCAGCTACCGCCCCCCGCAGTAGTGCAGCTACCGCCCCCCGCAGTAGTGCAGCTACCGCCCCCCGCAGTAGTGCAGCTACCCCCCCCCGCAGTAGTGCAGCTACCGCCCCCCGCAGTAGTGCAGCTACCGCCCCCCGCAGTAGTGCAGCTACCGCCCCCCGCAGTAGGGCAGCTACCGCCCCCCCGCAGTAGTGCAGCTACCGCCCCCCCGCAGTAGTGCAGCTGCCGCCCCCCTCAGTAGTGCCCGGAGCTTTTTGCCGGTTCTTCTCAGGCGCGGCTCTAGCCACGCATTTCACTCAACTGTTTTTTATACTAGGGTACACCGAAATGATCGGGACAGCGTATGATAAGGTGCGTCCACATTTGTATCATTTGACGACACGTTTAGCTCAGTGGGTTGTACAACGGACTACGAAGCTGGCGGTCCCGGGTTCGACTCTCGGCCAGGGCAAGTGTTTGTGTGATGAGCACGAATGTTTGTTCCTGGGTCTTGGATGTTTTCTATGTATTTAAGTATTATAATTTATCTATATATTATGTATATCGTCGCCTAGTACCCAAAGTACAAGCTTTGCATAGTTTGGGAATAGCTCGATTTGTGTAAGATTGTCCTTAATATTTATTTATTTATTTATATTTATTTACCCGATCAGATCTTCGTCCTGTGGCATGATCGCGTGTCACGATCACGCGTTTAGACGTTGCCCCGATCCGATCGCTCGAAATTCATGTTGCTACGCGTATCACACACTTAGATCGGATAAGGTCGTCGTAATCGCCGCGCCGACAGTGAGTGTCCAAGCAGCGCGATACGCAGTCATGCTACGCCACGGTGATCAGATACGAGCAAATGAAGTGTGGACGCACATTAAGAAAATTGTCGCTTCGTTTGTTACAAAACAGGGACATGCTGCCACGGATCCCTCACGGGAACGAATAACGGTTACCCCAAATTGGTACACTTCAGTTTGGCTGCCAGAAATGATCGCCGAACTTCCTAGAGACGACCCACAAAGCACTTCTTTCGAAGCTGTCATCTTATGGGCTTCCGGAGAAATTATGTGAGTGGGTCAGTAGCTTTCTAGCAGACAAATGCATAAAGGTCGTAGTTGATGGTGCGTACTCTGAATCCATGTCTGTGAATGCTGGTGTCCCTCAAGGCTGTGTGTTATCGCCCACGCTGTTCCTTCTGCATATCAATGATATGCTGCAAATTTGTGGCATCCACTGTTATGCGGATGATAGCACGGCTGATGCCTCCTACACTGGCCGCGCCAATATTTCTCGGGATAACGTCATCGAGAGCCTAACAAACTTGTGTCTGAAGTTGAAACTTCCCTAAATGAAGTTTCAGAATGGGGTCGACTACATTTAGTCCGTTTTAACCCTGCAAAGACATAGGTTTGCGCTCTCACCGCTAAAAAGTCTGCGTTTGTTGCATCACCTCGTTTTGAGAATACTCCCCTAACTGCCACAGCCACTATCGGAATCCTTGGCGTCGATATATCGTGTGAAGTCCAGTTCCGCGGCCAAATTAGCCTCTAAGAAGCTCAACAGATCGAGACGACCCGACCCGTCGCATCATCTTACATCATGATAATGCCAGCACCCACACCGCCCATAGGACAAAAGCTTATTTGCACCAGGAACGTCGAGTTGGTGACTCATCCTCCTTACAGTCCTGACCCAAACGATTTTGTTAGTTCCCTAGAACTAAAGATTTATTGCGTGGTCAGCGGTTTGAAGGCCCAGAAACAGTCGTAGAAGCGTACAAATCAGCCATTTTGGAAGCGTCTTCGTCAGACTGGAATTATTGATTTAATGACGGGTTCGAAAGAATGCAAAAGTGCATTAATTGCAAGGGGAATACTTTGAGAAATTATAAGATATAATTTAAGTCCCTCCTTGTGTCGAGTACCTCAATGCTGAGGGTAGTGGCCTCTCTGAAAGACTTTATTGTGGACTATCTTGCGCCAGCTCACTCTATCCATCTATATATAATTTAAGTATGACCTGCAAATAGTTTTTTTTTACGCCCGATCATTTCGGTGTGCCCCCCGAATGTGTATGTTAACATTTTTTTTCAATGGGTAAGTGCTATTTGGATGAGTCGAGGGGGTCATGATGGGAGTGGAGCGGGGATCTACTCACAGGCCAGTTACCATTTTACCGAAAATTTATAAGATAGTTAAGAGCTACTTCCTCTAGTTCAGAGAAATACCATTCGTTACCACCAATTAACATTAGTAGTAACAGCTGGAATTTTTTATTCCCAGTATGTAGTTACTATGGAAAGAAAGAACAGACCATGAAGAAAAAACAAACCCACTGTTACTAGTGGTAACAAGTTGGTGGTAACAGGTGGTATTAACCTGAAAAAGGGTTGATTGACCCAAAACCAATATGTTATTAAATATAAATATCTCAATGTATAAAGTATTTAAATTGTTTTGTTTTTATTTTTCACTTGATTTATATTTTAAAAATAAGTACTTCTACATATATACAATCTTTCATTACAACACTCCATATATCCTTCGTGCTGCAAATCTTCGAGAGTAACACCCGTGCCCAAAGGTAAAGAGCTGTTGGAGGTGACTGGGTACAGGCGTATCGCTGTATTGTCTGTATTTGGTAAATTGTTTGAGTCTATTTTATATACTTCTATTAGTCGACAAATTACAGACAAACTCCACGATGCCCAACATGGTTTTCGCCGCGGCAGGTCAACTACAACAAACCATATAGTTCTGGTTGATTATATCACAGAGGCGATGGATGCCCGTAGGCAAGTCGATGCGGCCTATTTCGATTTCCGCA
Organism: Hedya salicella; assembly: GCA_905404275.2. Taxonomy (NCBI): domain Eukaryota; kingdom Metazoa; phylum Arthropoda; class Insecta; order Lepidoptera; family Tortricidae; genus Hedya; species Hedya salicella. The sequence continues at coordinate 8,371,081 of FR990120.1, forward strand.
AAGCTTTCGATCTTGTACATAACGACATCTTATTGCGTAAATGTGCAGACATGGGATTTACGCCTAAACTCCTCCAGTTCTTTGCCAGTTATCTGCAAAATCGAATGCAATACGTCAAATTTGCCGGATATGAATCGCACTCCTTTTACACTCGGTCTGGTGTAAGTCAAGGCAGCACACTGGGGCTTACTCAATTTTTAATCATGATAAATGATTTGCCTAATGTCGTCACCACAGCGAAGTGTTTAATGTTTGCGGATGATATTAAACTATTCCATAGTGTCAGGGACAACAGTGATCAAATACAGATAGATATAAATGCTATTTCTAAATGGAGTGAAGATAATAAACTGCATTTTAATGCATCAAAATGCATGTTTATTACCTTCTCCAGGATTCGTTCTCCTTTAACTTCAGAGTACACTCTTCGCGGTGTCGCGATGAAATACAAGACTTAGGACTGAGGCTTGACAAATAACTCGACTTTAAACAGCACGTAATGACGACCTGCAGGAAGGTTTCTAGAACTCTGGACTTTATAATGAGAGTCTCTTCACAGTTTCCGACCGTCAAGGTGGCGATTATGTTATACAACGCTTATATCCGTAGCAGGCTGGAATTCGGAGCTGCAGTATGGGACCCCCATGAGGATAAATATGTCCTTATTGTGGAAAGAATACAAAAGAAATTCGCCAGATACGTATATAAGCGATTGTATGGCTACTATCCATTTTTATACCCATCTATGTTTGTGACCGGTATGGTTGGCCTTCACACACTCGACTTAAGGCGTAAACTACTGCATATAGTGCACTATTATTGTCTCCTGAATAATAAAGTGGACAATCCGTCTGTCCTACAACGCATAGGACTGCTTGTGCCGCGAACGAGCGGTGCGGGTGGCGCGGGGACACCGCCGATTGTTTGTGGGGCCCGCCACGCGCACCCAGCGCGGCGCCATCGCCCCCACGGCCAGGGCGCTCGTACTTCTTAACCGTATTGCCCTCGAGTCTGACGACGTGGATGTGTGTGCCGACAGTGTTGGTGTATTTTATAGGAAAGTCCTTCGGTACTTAAATTGTACAAATGTAAATATAACAGTACCTTTATTTGTTAAAAGCGCTGTAAAATAGATTTTTTTTTTATGATTATTATACTGTTTGCTATTTATTTCCTATTTTGTTTGTACCTAACTTTGTTCTTTGTGTTTTTTATATTTTCGTGTGCAAATGTTTTGGTTTTTAATCTGTTAATTTGCAGATTTACTGAATAAATTGAATTGAATCTATCCAAATCATAGCTATGAATTCAGTCATGTTTCAAATTGTTAATTGTAAATTTCTGAATGTTTTAACATTAAATATTTTCGTACAAATATATGTCTAAAATTTGTATTTTCATTATGAAAACATGCAACATAATATTTTTTGACCAACGCTATGTTTTGATTAATAGCCCATAGCCATAACATAGGTAGGTATTATTTGGTTTGAAAAAATTATACAAATAAATGCAGGAAGTAAAACGAATTATTTTCTAATTCCTAATCACAGCCAGTGATTAGGAAATCGAGCGAACACTGAAATACTGCTAAATACTTCGACGAGACGTACTTGTTAAGATTGCAAAGCAGTTACGCACGTCGTTAAAAATGTATAAATTTGTAAAATTACGGAAACTAAAGGAGCAATAATCAAACAGACATACAGATCGGAATTTAAACTAATTAACACAGGTGTACCTCAAGGCAGCATTCTTGGACCACTGCTCTTTATTTTATATATTAACGACTTACCCAATGCGTACCCTGGGAAAACTGTAATGTTTGCCGACGATACGACCCTGGTGCTAAAATGTAGCAATAGGTTACGCGAAATTCAAAATTCATTAATGAACATTATTAATTGGATGAATAATAACAATTTAATAATAAATATTAATAAAACTAAATGCATGCAATTTATATCATACAATTCTTCTGACATTCCTATTAATTTAAATTATAAAAATGAAATTATTGCAAAGGTCGATAGTCTTAAATTCCTTGGTGTCATGCTGGATAAGCACTTAAATTGGAAGGCACATATTGAACATATGTGTACAAAATTTAATCGTTTTGTCTTTGCGCTTAAACGGTTACGTGACACTGTTTCAACAGAAGCCGCACTCATTGCCCATCACGGCCATGTATCAGCCGTGCTTCTGTATGGTCTAATTCTCTGGGGAAATTCTGTAGAAGTAGACAGAGTATTTAAGATACAGAAAAAGTGCATCAGAGTCATTTGCGGTGCATAGTTTGATAGTTGTGTACCACTTTTCAAAAAGTTACAAATTCTGCCTTTGCCGTGTTTATATATCAGAGAAGTGCGCTTTTGTGAAATCTAATTCACATTACTTTGAATTAGGTGGAGAAACTACGCAAAGGCAGACGAGATTGAAGGATAGGTATCTCCTACAAAGACCTCGCTGCCATACTATGCTATATGAGAAAAATGTCTTTAACATGTGCATTGACATTTTTAATCGTATACCTAATGACATTAGAATTCAAGAAGGAAATAGTTTTAAAAATAAATTAAATAGCTGGCTGCGCGACGGTTGTTTCTATGGTGTAAAAGTTTTTCTCGTGTCATGTAGAATTAGGTAGAATTATATTATTGACATTCTATATTTTATTTTCTATAATTAATTGTTTTTACTTATAAGGTTTAATTATCCTAAACATTTGCATGCCTGTTTGTAGGCTGAATACATGGTACTTTTAAATTACATGTAACAACTGTGTAACTGTATTCGTGGCAAATAAATCTTTGAATCTTGAATCGCAATATATTTTAGTAGTTTACGCAACTGATACGTAATGAGGGCCTTAAAACACGAGTGTGATTTTATGAAACGAGCCAAAGTCTCACCCGTACCATTAGCCGCCACGCGGATCTTTACTGTAAAGTTGTACGTGATCTCATAACTACATCATATATCATGCAATCAAATCGGTCCATCTGTTTAAGAGCTAGGATGCCGAGACAGACACGAATACACACGTCAAATATATATTTGTAACATACATACAAATTTACCGTCAGGATTTAATAAACACTTCTCTTTGGTTCATATTTTTTACAGTAACAGATCTATTTACAACAGAAACACTCGTCGCCGCACATTTAAACAAAATACATCAACACTTGTATACGCGAATGACATCTGTGATGAGCTCCCTGCAGATAGGACACACCTTGGCGCTGCCACAGCTCGAGCGCGCAGCAGTAGCACATGCACGCGTGTCCGCACTTGTACACCACGCCGTCCACGGCGTTGTCGCAGCAGATCGTGCACTCCGCGTCGGCCGGGGTCTGTTCTTCAGCTTCATTTGGCTGAGGGTTTTCTGATTCTTCACCGGACGGCTCGGCAGGAGTCTCGGGTTCCTCTGATCCCGGCGGCATGCTCAACTGCTCATGTGTTTGAGTCGTCAGTGTGGTCAGCAATCTCACTTTCCGTGTAGCCCCGCAAATGTCTACAAACGCCCATAACTCTACAGTATGATCTACATGCATGACTGTGATAGGATTCAAATTATTTCTCGTCTCTCGCACCTCTCCGCCTAATGTTAAAGTCACTGCCAACTCGGTGCCTCTGGGTAGGCTACTGGCAGGGAGTCTCCGGACAACCCAGTACTCTGGTCTGTCTGATAGCTGCTCGGCGACGACGGGCAGATCGCTCTGTGGTAATCTAGCAGGGTCGCAACTGGTCAGGCCGAAAGCTAAGCCTTCAGTACATGACGGTTCAGTTAACAGGATCTGAATAACAATTGTTTGTCCCGGAGACATGGGGGCGGCGGTGAATACATATGCCTGAGATAGCTCTGCGTCCATTCTAGCTGCGACTCGGGAGTCGAATACACTGAATTCATAGTGTCCAAACCTTTTGCAGTACCCGCAGACAAGGCGCTGCTTCTTCACGCTGCCCTCGGCGGCGGCACGTTGCGCGGGTGTTGACGTCGTTGGCGTCGGCGGCGCGCGAAGCGGCGCGGCGGCGCGCGGAGCTCCGCTGGCGGCGGTCGCGCGTTCCGCGACCGCAGGAGTAGGAGGCGCTCGTTGGTTCGAGGTCGCCGCGCGGCTCATGGTCATAGCCTGCGAGGCCGTCTTCCTCTCCCCCTCGTCGAATGAATCCTCAACACTCCTAGCACGACGAAGTAGCTCTGTAAAACTCGTGAAGTCCTCTCTCCGAACTCGTTTCCGTATTCTGTTGTTCAGGAGGCCGTAGGTAATATCCAGCTGGGCCCTCTCTGAGACATCTCCCTCCGGGAGGCGGGCGAGAAGAGACCGGATGCGTGCCACGAACACGTCGGTATTTTCAGTTGTTTGCGGAGATGCAAATATCTGTAGGTAAATACGATGGGGCGGGCGGCGGTCGCCGTAGGCACTTATTAAATTGTCTTTAGCTTGTGACCACGTCGCGATGTGTTGTTTTACGCCTTGCCACCATGTTGCTGCCTCCTCTTTCAGTAGGTAAGACAGTCCGCGCAGAATGTTTGAATCTGAAACTTGCGCGCATTCACTGAACGCTTCCACTGCGTCTATAAAGGTTTCAACAGATTCTTGCTGTAAGCCAGAAAACGTGGCTTTACAGCCAGTGAGTGTGCCATGGCCTTGACCTTGAGACATGTACGCCGATACCGGTGTGGAAGTGTGCGCTCGCGTCACTGAATCCAATAATTCCTTAAATGCCTCAGTCTGAGAACGTTGGAGTGACGTAATTATATTCTGCACACTTTCCTGTGAAAACATGTCGGCCGTTGAATTACGCGGTGAAACAGGAGCGGCGGGGCCGGCGTCAGCGGCGGCGCGGTCTTCTTCAAAGAGACGCGGGCGGGCGCTGCGCCGCGAAGTCGATCGTTCGGTTTCGAGACGATTCAAACTCTTCGCTCTGTTTCTGGTCTGCATATTAAAACACACGCGGAAGAAGAAAGTAGGTTCTTTCACTGCACTACACAAAATTGTCACATAAAACGTTGGAGCGCCATATATGAGGGATAGTCTCAGGGATTGAAGTGAAAACACTAGATTAGTTATGAAATAAGTCTATTCACAGAAAACAGATTAGTCATATGAACTTAAGAGATGAAATATAAGAAATAAGTGGGACGATAGCCCTAATTCGAGGATGTACAATTTATGTGTGCGATTGCGCGCGCGTTTACAGTGGCCGTTCGGTACGAGGCTTCCAAAGCAAAAAGCAACTGGCTAGCCGTCCGCGTGCAAGCGAGACGGCAAGCGCTGAAAGCGCTACATTATGTAGCGGTTTGGCAACCGACCGCGAGAGGCTCGCGGTGGTAAAATGTTTGTCGTACGGTTTGCTATACTGTTGAAATATGTGCCACACATGGATACATGCAGGGATGGGGCAAGGAGAACGTAAAGATCTTTTTAATTTCTTATTTTTATATACATATTTACACAATAGGGTACTTTGACTGAGAGATCAAATCAGTTCCTTTTTATGAACTCAAAACGGTCAGAAAGTATGAAATTTGAAAGGAAAAAAGGTTTACGACGTCATAATTTTTTTGATTTGAAAATTATAGTGAATAATGGTAAAAAAGTATTGTTCTGATTTTGTCTGCCTCAACAGTTCATCAAATCCAGCAATTTGGTATCGTTATTTCTGATACCATCACAAGGGGACCGGTAAGAAATATTAATTAATGATAAAACGCGACGAAATTCAAGTTACTAATATCGAGCTTTTGGAAAAGATAGCATCAATTGTAAAATTGGTTTTTCAATTTTTAACCAAATGAAAGAAATAGAACTCTTGCTTCCTTGTCCATGCATTCCTAGAATTTGTTTGCAAAAGTATTTTTTTAGAATGAGGATCTATTTTACTTTGAAAAGAAATAATTATATTTTTCTGTATTTTCTGGGTGTAATTTGTAACTTATTGTATCCATACTAATTTCATACTAATCCATACTAATATTATAAATGCGAAAGTGTCTGTCTGTCTGTCTGTTACCTCGTCACGCTTAAACCGCTAAACCGATTTGGATGAAATTTGGTGTGGAGATAGTTTGAGTCCTAGTCCTTCGACATAGGCTACTTTTTTATTCCAGAAAAATACCCTTATCCGCGATAAATGAATTTAAGGCGGACGAAGTCGCGGGCAGATGCTAGTTTTAAATAAACGTGACGTGTACAAAAGTTTTTATTTTATTTTTCATCACACTTGTTCGTAAACGGTCTCATTACACGCAGGCAAAACGAGCGACAAGGTCTTAATAAAACCGTGGGCTTTTTATACGCCATGGGCGTAATGACTTTTTTTGACTGCATTCACTATTCTAATATGCCAGGTTTAGCACGGAACCGAACGGAACCAGTCAGAGGTCTACTGATACCCAAAAGGGAATACTTGAATCTGCAATAGTAGAAAACAGGTTCGAAACCCTTTTTTTTTAATTTCCATTGATGCGCACTTCGATATCACCAGCAAGTGTCACTTCAACGGAGATGATATCGTCTTGAATGGGTGGAGCATGAAGCAGTTGTAGTTATCAAAAAAATCAACGAGGATGGGCTGCGGTAGGGCCGAGGGGTCGACGGTGGAGATGCCTAACAGAACGGTTGGGCGAGTGACGTCCGAGCTGGCCTCGACGATGCGGAGACGCACCTTGAATGAAAACGATTTTTTCAGTAAATAAAATAATGAATTAACGTTAGCTTTTCAATCGGCACGTCCGTCTCTACATTATGGAGTAAGGTCAGTTGGGATAAGTGCGCATGCGGGGCAAGTGCGCCGACTTATATATTTTTATCTAGTTCTTGGTAATAATCACAGCTCTGTTACCATTACCAAGAACTATGATTTAGACTGTTGCATCGACGTATGATGTAATTACCAGAGCCCGGAAAATCCATAGCAAAACAAAAGACTGTCGCGATCAAACTAGTGTTAGAAACATTTTATTATCGATATCGAGCAAGTTTCGTCTAAAAAAAAATCATACCGATATGTATAGGTACATTATTTTACAATCATTCACGCCAAACGCAAACGAAGTGGTAAGTTAAGGTTTTGTTTTATATGTGTTATTCCATCTAAAACGCAACGTAACTTTATACCAATTACAATGAGTTTTATATTTGCTCCCTTGACGTCGAGTGAAGTCGAACGTTCATTTAGTATACATAAATGGCTTTATAGTGATAAACGAAACAATCTTCTCCCAGAGAATGTTGAAAAATTAATGATTATCTACTTCTATCACTATAACAAACCCGATAAGATGTCATGTGCTGCTGTGTGTACTGACGTGAATTTGGAGAAAGAAATACCAACCTATGTGAAATTTTGTATATTTTTTTTTTTCATTTGGAGGGCCGTTTTTTCTCATATTACACAACTATCAACATCGATAAAAAAATGTTTCTAACACTAGTTTGATTGCGACAGTCTTTTGTTTTGGTATAGATTTTCCGGGCTCTGGTAATTACTAGTACCTATTAACAGTTTTTGTTATTTAGGAGTAGGTAGGCGCACTTGTCCCGCAGGCGCACTTAATCCGACTCACCTTATACCTAGCAAACATCCAAATATCCAAAACTGGCCAAGAGCATGTCGATGTCGAACCATGCTCTGGGCAGGTTTCGGCAGTCTTTCATACAAAAAAATGCACTACACATGAAAAAATACGATATGATACAGTACACTAGCAAAAGAGCGTATCTTCACGGCACTTATATCCTTTTGCTGAAAAGAGCAGTTTTTCGGTAATATCTCAAAAATGGTATATTCGATCATGTTGAAAAGAATTTTCGTTTAAATTATTTATAAATTAAACTTTATCATTGTAATTTCTTTCTCATTTTTTTGGACATAAGGTTTAGAAAATAGAGGACGGACTCAATTTATTCTACTTTCGGAGCAGTTATTACCGAAATATTCACTAAATAAAAAAAAATTGAACTCTCAAAATCTTTTTAAAAGAACTGTCGTTATATATATGTGCCACACATGGATACTTGCAGATTTTTTTTTTTCAGTTTCGTTTACATGTAATGAGTAAGGAGTGTGCAAGCAAAGGGTCAAACAAAAAAAAAGGAACGGTCGGACATGAAGAAAATATAAAGGTGCGTCCACATTTGTATCATTTGCCCGATCAGATCCTCGTTCCGTGGCATGATCGCATGTCACGATCACGCGTTTGGACGTTGCGCCGGTCCGATCGAAATCCGTGTTGCTACGCGTATCACACACCTATATCGGACGAGTGCGGCATAATCGCCGCGCCGGCAGTGAGCGTCCAAGCAGCGCGATACGCAGTCATGCCATGGCACGGTGATCGGATACGAGCAAATGGGTATACTGCCTTTTCGGCGAAAAATGTTTCGACAAATTTCACGTCCCAACCAACTTTTCGCAGAAGTTTAATTTGGCTAACCAACCGTTGGCATAAGTTTACTTCGCTCTTTTCTGATTTGGCAACTTTTTTAAATCGCAAAATTTTACACTTCTACAAACCTTTATGTGGCAAATTATTATGAAGCAAAAGATTTACTTAGGCAAATAACAAATCGTCAAACGTCATTTGGGCAAATACAAATTTTGCTGAATTATTTCATGCTACTGCTTGTGTTTATCATTACACTAACAACCTTTAGAGAACCTATTTAGATAGTTCGAAGTGAAACAAAAAAGAAACAGTATAAATAATGTTTATTTGAAGAAACAATTTTTTATCTATCACACTGTCGCAAATATAAAATACAGGTTCTTTATTTTCAAGTTAGTTGCGATACACATCGACTTGGCTTACGATTCCTAACATTACCTAAGTATTTCACCTTAAGGCATGTCCGACATGGGTTAGGTTAGGTATGACGACGAGCGAAGCGAGGAGGAGTGTTAGGTTGAACTGCGACCCGTGCGACCCTAACGAGCGAGCGAAGTGAACGAGCCGCGCAGGTCTATATCGAGTGAAAAAAAATCCCAACATCACCTTTTTCTCCTTAAGACAGGTCCGACATGGCTTAAGTTAGGTACGACGACGAGCGAAGCGAGGAGGAGTCTTAAGTTGAACTGCGACCCTAACGAGCGAGCGAAGCGAGCGGACAACTCAGGTCTATATCGAGTGAAAAAAACCCTAACATTATCTTCATTCACTCATAGTCTACTTTTTAACAACAAATGATTGATTGCACACATTAACTATCAACGATTGCACGACAATGAAATGCCATATTGAGCAACGGAGTATTTAAATAAAAGTTATACCCTCATAATTAAGGTATATAATGAAATACAATCATAGGTACTGCAATTTGAACCCTGCACCCTAACGAACTAGATTAGAATAATGCCATTCAATATGTTGCTACAAATATGGTATGCCAATCAATACATTTGACGAATACATAAATGACATCTTAACAAATCTCAAGTAATATTTTGCCTACTAACAATTTATCAAATCATTAATTGGGTTATGATATCAGTGCGAGACGTTGAGTTGGGACATAAAACTTCGCCCAAATAAAAATATGGGAGAAATAGTTTGGGAGTTAAAAATTTGCTAAATAATTTTCGCCGAAACATTAGTAAACCGAGCAAATGATACAAGTGTACGCTCCTTAAGAGTTCCGTTTTTGCCATTTTTGCTACAGAACCCTAAATCGTATACCCTCGGTTGTGCAGCTATAGCTAGCTATACTTGTAACAAAAGTCATCGAAATCTCCCAAGGGGTATTGACTTGATGAAACTGCAAAGGCGCATTTAGCAACATACATATACCCATACAAAGAACTCGATTCAGTGACCTTGAAAAGCCGGTTTACTTTTTTCATATCTTCAATATCATTTTATTTTAACTGAACCTGAAAATAACTTTATAATAGTAAAGATGTTAGAATGCAGATGTATTGTCCTTACCAACTCGCCAATTCTGATAGGTCTCGCGCTGAATGCCAAGCTCCGGCCATGCGAGCTCCCGGTGCGCAGCGCGACGGAACCGTCCCTGGAGACCCAGATGTTGGGCGAGTGGACGCTGTGGAACCGCAGCGGGGGAGACCTGGAGAGTTGCACGCGCCGCCGTCACCGGAGGAGCTAGGCACTGCAACAAGAGGTTAACGGTTCAGTTGGGAAAATAAGGTTCTCAGAGGTATGTATCTTATTTTCGACAGTTTACGAAATGTGAACTCAGAATCTAGTCAGAACCACATTCAGATTGTGCCAGGGAGTAGGAAGTTGATGAACGCAGTCACGCGCGGAACGGGGGAGTTTTGGCGCAGGCGCGTGCGCGAGTGCTCCGCATCCAGCAGGGGCGGGGGAGTACTCATCGGGTACGGATAGTTTTAGGAATCTTTCCGAAAGATCGATACTGTTTTCCTTGACCCTCGGGATCTTAATTACAAAGTTCACTAGCTCTAAATTTCTGCGCAACTCTAATGAGTCGCAGCCTACATGTCCGTGTATAAATCTAGTCGGGCATAATAATAGGGTTTTCCCTACGGCATGCCGGTCTAGCACAACCCTCCGCGACTACGCTTGTCGCGTGATATAGCATCACCTGTCTTTATCGCATTGTATTGACATGAAAGAGAGAGACAATCTTTGTCGCGCGACAGAGTTGCGTATCACAGTTGTGCTAAATAGAGGTGCTGGACACAGGCCTCCTCAATTGATTTCCACATCCAGCGAGTCCCCGTACGCCTAATCAGGTCGTCCGACAACCTTGCGGGTGGCCTCCCAACGCTGCACTTGCCGGTATGCGGTCTCCACTCGAGAACTTTTGTGCCCCAACAACGGCCATCAATTCTTCGAACTATGTGCCCTGCCCGTTGCCACTTCAGTTTACTTACCCTGTTTGCTATGTCGCTAACCTTGGTTCATCTACGAATCTCCTCATTTCTGATTCAATCTCGAGCGTAGCCCTTTCCATAGCTCGCTGAGTGACTCTGAGCTTCTTTAAGAGGCCCATAGTTAAAGACCACGTCTCGGCTCCGTAGATCATCACCGGTAATACGCACTGGTTGAGACTTTAGTCTTCAAGCACTGAGGTATCCTGGACAAGAAGACACTTGGCAGTTTCCCAAATGCTGCCGACACCCAGATAGCTTTTGATAACAAGCTTTTTATTAGGTCCTATTTAAATATTACAAAAGTGTAACACATGTACTACCTACATTACAGATATTTTCAAAAAAATACGTGATACCTACGGACTATTTGAAGATACGAGTAACTGAATCGAAAAATTGTTTTTTTGTACGTTTGTATGTGTCGTTGTGACCCCATCACGCCAAAACGGCTAAACGTATTTCAACTATTTTTGTTGCTGGTCATCTACAGATAGATAGGGTACTTTATTTGTGACTACACTGAAGAAAAAAAAGAGGGTTTATAATTTTTTTCTCCCCCGCTGACAAAGTTGCGGGAAATTTTCTAGTTACCAATAAACTATATCATGATTATGTATGTACTTACTAGTCACAAAAATCACAAAGACTACACTACAGCTACACAACAAAATAATTATACATTGAAATAAAACAATTTAACGGATTATATCGCGTATATTATCTCATTTTAGTTCCCGACGTTTCGGAAGCTTTCCAGCTTTCCATGGTCACGGGAGGACTGTTTTATTTCAATGAGTAATAATCGCGGAAACAGAAGAAAATATTAAAATAATTATAGTTATTATTTGATAATGTTACTTTTTTTCTATCTTATCTGATATACATGCTATCTTTTCTATCATAATTCACTTATCACTTTTCATACTCAATATCTTTGTTTATCTATCAGTTCGTAGACAATGAATTTTTTTGTTCTTTTTAGAGTTTCGTACCGTCCAAAACGGTAAAAAACCGGCCAAGAGCATGTCGGACCATGCTCAGTATAGGGTTCCGAAGCCGTTCATACAAAAAATGCACTACACATGAAAATATACGATATGAAAAAATTCACTAGCAAAAGAGCATAAGCATCTCCACTATTCTCCAGGGCACTTGCGTCCTTTTGCTGAGAACGCAGTTTTTTGGAAATAACAAAACGGTATATAAGATGATGTTGAAAATAATTTTCGTTGAATGCACATGTACCTATTTATTAAACTTTATCTTTGTATTTTTAACCGACTTCCAAAAAAGGAGGAGGTTATATGTTTGACAGATTGTGTTTTTTTTTGTTTTAATATGTTTTGACCAAACGGTTTAGAAAATAGAGGGGGGTCCATCTTGGACGGGCGACACGGTGTTGATAGATTTTTTTTATAACTTACGAATATAATTTCAATACCTAGTTCTGCAATCACTGTTTTATTTTTAAGGGTTAATTTTACTTTTTGCTGTGGCGTCTGGGTCACGTCGTAAAACTTCGCTACGTACCTAATTAAAAAGTTTTGAGAAGTTTGTTTGCTACACACGTTAAGGGTCCTTGTTCCGTACCTACAAACTTTCACTTATTCCGACTTCAACTGGCCGGTTGAGTTAAGTTTGCCTCTAGTATCTATGGCGTCACCTACAAATGAGGGGCAAAGTTAACCAAAGCGGGTTATTCAAACATGTTTTTTGGTGATAAAAAAGTAACATAACGTGCATACAGTGCATGACGTAAAGTAACATTGAATTGGGCAATGCGGAAAATGGGGGAATGGGTCAAAAGGGGAAATGGGGGAATGTCCAGTGCCCAATGCCAAATATCATGTGTCAAACGTCATATGTCAAATGTCAAACGTCAAATCTCAATCTTCAAATGTCAAAGGTCAAACGTCAAGTGTCAAACGTCAAATGTCAAACGTAAAATGACAAATGTCAAAGGCCAATTATAAAAGACAATTAAAAAAGGAAATATAAATGTAATTCTAATCTTCGAAAGGGAGAATGGGGGAATGACAAAATATCCAGTGTCCAGTGTTCAATGTCAAATCTCCTATATCCAATGTCAAATGTCAAACGTCAAACGTCAATCGTCTAACGTCAAATGTCAAAGGCCAATGATAAAAGACAATTATAAAAGGAAATGATAAAAGACGTAGAAACGTCGAGGTAATTAAATAAACACCTTTTTGAACGCGATTAAGCCCAGTTTTGTTATAATAAAATGGCCACGATTTCAATTCAACCCCCATGGGTTAAAAAGGTATAAAATTACAAGATTCAACCATTTTGAAACAAACTTGTGAGGTCGACAGCTCACAGTCACTAGTGATAGTAGATTTAAGATAGTCGGGTCATGGGCGGGCAAAACGCACGCGTGTCACAAACAGGTGGCCGCCATTCGCCTTCGTTGAATGAAACAATGGCAGGTAAATCCCCGCTACTCTGTGTTGTTACCGCTAAACTGCGCAAGTCCTGTGGAAAGCAGTGTTGCCAGGTCTCACGTTTTTACAGGAGATCTACTGTTTTTTCAACAGAATCTACTACCTTTTTTTAAACATAACAATTAATTTTAGTATGTCTTCTATAACTATTTTCCTGTTTTTCTTAAATTTTGACGTATCCGTACACAATCGGATCAAGGGTCTCGCTTTTTTGTAAAGCACGGATAAAATACGTTAGAATAAAATTATAACCTGTAACCTTTAGTTAGTTTTTAGTTAACCTTTTAAACGTTAAGCGGCGGAGCCATTTACCGTGCCACTGACGCCAGAGCAAAACAATAAGAAGAGCTCCAAAATCAACAGGGACGGAAAAATACTTGTAATCCAAAGTTTTTGATCATTGAAATTTGGACGGCTGTAGCCGACGTGGCGTCAGTGGCACGACTTTCAGTTGTCGGCCACAGCCGTCGATGATGGTCAAAGGGTTAACGCTAGTGAAATATTTGACGGTCTATACGAGTATACATTTTCTTACAATCCCTATAATCAAAAAAATTAAGGGAACGGATGAAAATTAAAAAAATCTTGAAATTTTTGTTTATAGGCAGGAATAAGCCTGACAAGGAGTCAGAAAAAATTACAGATTTTTCTGTGTCTTGAAAAGGTGTTGGTGGGCCTATATACCTGCCTTATACGGTACGGCAAAGGCAGCGTTGATATTTTCGATTAAAATGGCTGTAAATGTACTGTTATTCTTACCGTACCGTATAAGGCGGGCATATAGGCCCACCAACGGGTCTCCTTCAGAATCCCTAATGTCGTCTGTCCTAATGTATCGTTTGCCAAATGTGTCATTTGCCATAACGCATTTTTTTCGGAAACCGTAAATTTTTCAGGATTTTTTTAAAAAATCGTCGTATTGATTAGGTTAGGTTAGGTTTGTTTTATAACAATCCTGAAAAGTTTACGGTTTCTGAAAAAAATGCGTTATGGCAAATGATACATTAGGACAAATGATACATTAGCACTAAAGACGTTAGGGATTCCGATATAGATCTCCAACAACACCTTTTCATCTTTTTATTTTTTTCTAAGCCTCAGAAAAGTCTGTAATTTTTTCCTGACAATAAGGAGGCTTATTTCTACCTATAAACAAAATTTCAAGATTTTTTTAAATTTTGATCCATTCCCCATTCTCCGCAAAAAATTAAATGGTATCAAACTACTACACATAAGTAAGAGCCCATTCGTACAAAATAGATACATTCTGATATCAAACATACCTATGTTTATAATTTAATTAAAACATGTTCATAAAATAATTTGCATGCGTATTTACATAATAATCGAAGTTTTGCTAGTGATTTTCTATAAATCAGCAATTTTTGGACCAATTTTTTTACCAAATATTCAATTGGCTTCATAACCTATACTCGGATTTTAAATTCAAGACCAAAATTTTATAGTTCCTATCTTGTTTATTTTAACAAATATACATTAATTCGTAAAAACGCGAATGAGAACATGTGTAACCAGTAATATTAGGGTAAGTTTTATTGATACAAATACTGAAACTTAAACCAATATGCAGTAATCACAACGAATGTGAGCCCGTTGACGTTAAATTTTGGTCTTGAATTAAAAATCTGAGTGATACGGTATGCACTTTTATATACAACCACAAAACAAAAAAAAAATTTAGAACCCATTACATGCAGTTCAATTATCGACATCTGTTTATTGGTAATGAATATAAAAAAGTTATTTTCTAACTGAACGTTTTACCAGTGAGGCACAATTCGACCGATGGTTAAGGGCTGTCGGTATACTCATTCGCACCCTGTATATATTCGGTAAACTTTTTTTTCTGGAAATAGGGGTCTATACCAATTTATTTTCATTTTATATCAATATTAATTAAATGTTTCATTTCTTCGTAGCTATAATAATGAGCTATATTCCCAAAAGATGTTTATAGAGATTAAAAAGTAAATAAACATTTTCATATGACAGCGACAACATTCGAAGCTTATTATTATTATTTTCAAATATGGCAGCTCGCAGCTTGTGCCAATGTCATTCGAAGCTTCCAAGGTTATTTATATTAAGAAAATTAAATGTCACTGTCAGTATCATCAATAAACGTCAAACGTCCACCCCACCGCGACCGCGCCTCGCGTTATCATAAAGTTTAGTTAGAGTTAGTTTTGCTTATTGTGTGTGAATTTTAAAATATTTATTATTGTGCAAGAGTATCTTTGAGAGAGTTGTGATGATTTAATTTAAAGTGTGTTCAACAAGATCGATCAGGAAAAGGTAAAAAAATAAACAATACTAAAATACTGAGAATATGAAATTAGCTATATTAACACGCATTCTGTTGAATAATGATAAAATAAACACATATCTCTGCTTGCCCGGTTCTTTAACTCTTGGCACTACTTATAATGTTTACTTAATAAAACTAGGTTACAAACTTATAAAATATACCTATATTAAGTAAACTAAAAGACGATATTTGTGTCGTGACTGCGCATTCAATAGGGTGTTGACTATATTTAAATAAAAATTAAATTTTGATGCAAAATGGAGGTCTATGATAAATATCCTAAAAAAAATGAGTGATACCTTTTGTGTTGCTTGTTTTATGAACCCTTAAAGTTGGGTGGGAAAGTATATCTTTTTGATATGAAAATATTTAAAACTAATAAGTCCATTGAATAACCTGAAACCATTTAGATAAACATACGTTTTAACATAGCTGCAAAACTGAGTTCTTAATTTTATAATAATTATTAATTAATGATAAAAACATGACGTCACACATTCCTAGGCTTAAGTATGGAGCGTTATTTGGGAAAGTCCTAAAATGTGACTTGAATATTGTGGTATTTTGGGGAGATTTTATGAGATTGAAGTAGTTTTTTCACCAATATTTCTATTATTGAAAGGTCCTTCTATGACACACCACAGACAAAAAGTTGTCAACATCTTGTTCTTTATCTTCCTTGGATGTCTTCCCTTCATCAAGCGCTTGGTCTGCCAGATCTTCTGTTTCCCTTTGGTCCGATCCACATTGTGATGATCTTTTCCATTTTGTGTTCCACATGTCCGGGTAAATTCAATTTAGATTTTAATCAGTATTGTAGAGTGTCAATGAATTTTGTTTATTGACATATGTTAAAAATAATCATCATCATCATCATTAGCCTATGTACATCCCACTGCTGGGCCCAGGCGCGGAGTGTGATGACCCTGCCATGGGCAAATCTTATTCACTCCTGCTGTCACTGAACTTGTCCAGCTATAGCCTTATATGTACATTTCCAAAACTGACAAACAAATGGAAGTGTAGCGAGTAGTAAAAACTCTATTACTTATCTTAACCCTCTGGCTGCATTCATCTAAATTATTTTGTTTTTTCAAATGAAAGTTGTTAGCCAAGGTATTTGACGACCGATTTAGCTCAGTGGGAGTAACATTGCCTGCGATGCTGAGGTCCTGGGTTCAAATCCCCGTAAGGGCAAATATTTGTGTGACAATCATAAATCTTGGATGTTTTCTATGTATATAAGTAATATATGTATAGTAGTACCCATAACATAACACAAGCCTAATTGAGCTTACCATGGGGCTAGTTCGATTTGTGTAAAATTGTCTGCTCTACTTTGTCTACTACTCTTATTCTTGTAAAAAATTTTTTGTTCCCTGTAAGCCCTTATTTTCTTCCCGTATGCTGTTATTTTGTGCTCTATATATAGTTATGTGTAACAACACACACACAGGGTCTATCAACTTTTTTCTGTACAACATTGCCATTATTACGTCTCCTGTTATAACTATGATTTGAACAAACAGACAACCTTATCAAATCAAATCAAATCAAAATATTCTTTATTCAAGTAGGCCTAGTTACAAGCACTTTCGAAATGTCAGTTACATGAGAGTGAATGTTTGCTGGGAGAAATACTATATGATCCAACATTTGCTGCAAGGATTAGGGAAACCCAGAAAAACCTAATCAGATCATTTAACTTAAGTGTAATATTATTGATAAAATCATCATTTTAAAAATTAAAATAATCAATAAGATAAATCCCAAAAGGATTGTCAATAAAAAATAAATAATCTAGAATGTGTCTAGAATAAAATTCTAAATGTCAGAGTATATAAAACTATCAAGATTAAAATAATAATAATACCTTAGGTATTCGTTAAAATAATTATTCATATACCTACATGACGCTACTATTTACATTTATCCCACGCGGCTTCATCATTCATGTAGTCTTGTGTGCTATAATAAGCTTTAGAAAATAATTTTCGTTTCACAATATTTTTGAATTTACCAATAGACAACTCAGTTATGCTGCTAGGAAGTTTATTATAAAATCTCACATAGTTACCAATAAATGATCTCCTTATTTTATGGAGCCTAGTAGCAGGCACTGCGAGCTTATGCTTATTTCTAGTATTAATATTATGTATATCACAGTTCTTCTTAAAGTCGGTAATATTTTTATGTACATACACAATATTCTCATAAATGTATTGACAATTTATGTATCGATGTACACAATGGAGCCTTAATTTATTGCATTAAAACCCAAAAATTGGCATTATTCAACAATTTATTGACGACGAGCGTCCTTTACAGAGGTTGATAATTTTAGAATGCGCCGGGTAGACATGAGGATTTATTAAAGTCCAGGTTCAGGCGCCTGATCGATGTAAATAGCAAAATGTTTCATCCAGTATGCAGTCAGGAGCTTGAACATCTTCCGGCCTCGTTGAAAGATATGAGCTTTCAACACTTTAAGTCTTCAGCTGATGGTAAAGGGCATAGGCGCACGAGTGGTCGTCGTACGCAGCCTTTCGTCGTAGTCACATCTGCAACCCTGGTAACACCGTCTGGTCCCGGGAACAAGCGCGTGACTCTTCCAAGCCTCCAACACAGCGGAGGTACGTGGTCCTCGTGTAGCAGAACCAGATCACCCACATTCAGCTTGGCAGTATTTGTTCTCCACTTCGTTCTTTCTTGTAGTTCCGATATGTATTCTCTTTGCCACCTTTGCCAAAAATGCTGGCGAATCTTCTCTATTCGAGCATATCGTTGCAACGAAATTTCCTTGTGGTTCTCCAGAGAAGGCGTCGGCAGTGCAGTCAGAGGTCTTCCGATTAGAAAGTGCCCTGGAGAGAGGGAAAGGAGATCGTCAGGGGATGTTGACATAGGGCACAAGGGACGACTGTTGAGAATCGCTTCCACTTGCGCAAACAACGTAGAAATCTCCTCAAAGGTTAAATTACTATTGCCAACCACTCTTTTTATATGGTGCTTTGCGGATTTCACACCTGCTTCCCAAATACCGCCGAAGTGAGGTGCGTAAGTTGGCGTGAATCGAAATCTAATATATTCTTGATTTGCAAAGTCAGACAAAGGTTCCTGATTATTTTTCAAAAAGTTGCCTATTTCCTTGGCTGCAGCGACAAAGTTACGGCCATTATCACAGAAGATTTCTGCAGGCTTACCTCTTCGAGCAATGAACCTTCTTAGCGTCATTATAAAAGAATTTTTTGTTAAGTCACTGACAGCTTCTAAATGCAAGCATTTGTATCGTAAGCAAACGAACAAGCATAGATAACATTTAATCAACTTAGCCCCGCGACCTTTACGGTTTAAAATGTGGAACGGTCCTGCAAAATCTAGGCCAACCGATACGAAGGGAAAGTCTGGATTTACCCTTTGAGCTGGGAGATTGCCCATTTTAGGTGTTAAAGTATCACCACGAGCACGTCTGCACCGCATGCAATTATTTACCGTACGCTGAGCAAAACGTCTTCCATTAATCGGCCACACCGTTTCCTTAACGATTGATAATAACAATTGAGGAGGGGCGTGCATATTTTTTACATGTTCATGAGCAAGGATAAGTTTAGTTAAACGATGGGCCGAGTGAAGCAAAATAGGATGCTTCTTTTCGTAGGCACACTTCGATGCCTCGATTCGGCCACCGACCCTTATCAGTTTGGATTGATCCAAAAAAGGTGAAAGTTTTAGTATTTTAGATTTAGAGCTCAATGGATTATTTTTAGCTAACATATCATATTCACTATGAAATGATTGTTTTTGAGCGATTAAACAGAGATAATTAAATGATTCCGCCAACTCGTCCACAGTCAAAATTCCAATTCGTTTATTTTGCGGATTTTTCATGTTATAAATCATTCTTTTAACATATGCAAACGATCTTTGCAACCTATTTAGTGTAGAGTATTTTTCAAAATGTATGAGTGGATGGGATAAACTAGCAAGATTCGATTTAGTTTCGGGTAACTCAACAACTTTAGGATTATTTAGAATAGGCCATTTAGCTTCTTCTTCAGTTAAAAATGTTGGACCAAACCACCAAAGATCCAGCTTTGGAAGCTGATTTGCATCCACACCTCGAGAAATCAAATCAGCTGGATTTTCGGCGGTAGGCACATACCTCCATGACGAGTCTTTAGTCATTTCTAGGATTTCGTTTATACGATTGGCTACAAATGATTTTAATTTGGCAGTTTTATTGTGTATCCACCCTAACACTATGCTTGAGTCACACCAATGAACCACGCGATCCGGCTTGAGCCTTAGTGCTTCTAGGACGGCCCTGCTAAGCTTGGCAGCGAGCAGAGCAGCACACAACTCCTGCCTCGGCATTGTGGTCGGCTTCAGAGGTGCCACCCTCGATTTAGCGCACAACAGCCTTACAGTGACGTCATCATTTGGTGCTATAGACCTCATGTAAATACATGATCCAAGGGCCAACTGAGAAGCGTCACTGAAGACGTGAATTTCCACGAGTTTTGGTGAATCACACAGAATACGCCTAGTTATCCTAAGGTTTTGAATAAATGGTAAGTTTTCAGCAAATTTCTCCCATTCCTTAACAATATACTCCGGCACCTGTTCATCCCAATCTAATTTCAACTGCCACATTTTTTGTAAAAGCATCTTCGGTTTAATTATGCATGGACTGAGACACCCCAGCGGATCAAATATTTTAAATGCGTTTGACATTATATACCGTTTTGTAATTTTTTCACTTGTGGGAGGATCTTTAACCGGAAAGTTAAGTGTGTCGCTAACTGGACACCAACCCAGTCCGAGAGTGCTCGCTGACTCACTAATTGTTAAATGTTCGCTGGTATTTATATTGGAATCTTCAAATAAAGACGGCAAATTACTTTTGTATTTTCTTAAATTAAAACATCCAGCCTTTAATGCCTCCGAGACTGATTTT
Source organism: Hedya salicella (assembly GCA_905404275.2). Taxonomy (NCBI): domain Eukaryota; kingdom Metazoa; phylum Arthropoda; class Insecta; order Lepidoptera; family Tortricidae; genus Hedya; species Hedya salicella. Next base: position 8,391,689 of record FR990120.1, read on the forward strand.
TGTATAAATCTTAATTCATTTTGATCATTTGATCCAGTGACCAAGTCATCTACATAGAAGTCTTTCTGGATTATTGTTTTAATGAGCTGATCATGCTGCTCCTCTCCAAGTTGAAACAAACATCGCGTGCTTAAATAACTCGCACTTCCTGTACCGTAAGTGAGAGTATTCAATCGCAGCGTTCTGAGGGCCTCGGACTCATCTTCTCTCCATATAACCAATTGTAGATTGCGGTCTTCGTCGTGAACTTGAACCTGGCGATACATTTTTTCAATATCACCAGACAAAATGTAATTGTATTGTCGCGCTCTTACTAGAATGGAGAACAGAGAGTCCTGTACATTTGGACCCACCACGAGAATGTCATTTAATGACTTCTGAGAGGAAGAGGCAGCGGATCCATCGAACACAACCCTCAGAGAAGTCGATTCGCTGTTTTCTTTTAGCACAGCATGATGACATAAGAAATAGTTTGGACTTGGCTGCAGCGAAGCAGACTCGGACAGATGTCCTAATGCAGCATACTCATTAATAAATGTAGTGTATTCATATTTCAAGGTCGGATTTCGCTTGAATTTTCTTTCTAAATTAAGAAATCGTTTTTTGGCTAGATTGTAAGAATCCCCAAGACATTCAGGTGATTCAGCTAATGGTAACTTAACACAAAATCTGCCTGTATCTAGACGAATAGTGTGAGCTAGGAAGTGTTTTTCACATTCCGCTTCATTTTGATTTAAAATGGATTTATTGGGAACCGATTCGGTCTCCCAGAATTTTGTTAACATTGATTCAATATTTTCCTGTGTCTTAGATATCAGTGCATGATTGCAATTGATTTTATTTGGATTATTTTTAGTATGATTTTGTTTTGAAGAGAACACCGGACCGGATATTAACCAACCAAATTTAGAATTACGTAATTTGGGATTTTGAGGACCCAGAGAGTATTGTTCACAACCCAGTATGTCCCAGAATATATCCGCCCCAATCAAAACCTCAATGGCGGCTGGTTGGTTAAAATCGGGATCCGCTAATTGGATATGATTTGGTATCTGTAGACTTTGGACATCTACTGGATATTTTGGTATGTTACTTGTTAGCTCCTTTAGTACAAAGCATGATAAAGCAACTTTGAAAGGGTCATTTAAAGAGTTAATTTGAGCAGTACACCTTTCGATGATGTGATTTGTACAGTTATTTCCGATCCCTATAACCTTTAGACAGTCTATAGGATTTGAATCTAAAGATAATCTTTCTTTAAGTGATTTAGTAATGAAAGAGGACTCGCTACCACAATCTAGGAGTGCGCGGACCTTTTCCTTCTGGTTAGTTTTGGGATTGCAGACTTCAATCAACGCTGTAGACAGAAGTACTTGCTTTTTGACATTATTCGAAAAATTAGCCGTAGACGACGTGTGACTGACCGTAGCTGAATTATTTATAATGCCCGGGCTAGGCTCATGAAGCAAACTATTGTGCCTCTGCTTACAATCCCGGCAAGGACCCCCACGACACTCACTAACGGGGTGGCCTTGTCTAAGACAATTGGCACACAATTTGTAATTCGCAACATCGGCTAACTTTTCTTGCATGCTTTTAGCTGCAAAAATAGGACAATCATAAATTTTGTGGTTGTCGCTACATATGATACACACAGAAGTTCCAGGTTTGAACTGATTGTTTTTAATAAATTGCTTTGATTTTTGATTAACGCTTGCAAATGATTTTACATGACTGTTTCGGTCCTGTTTACTGTGGCTATGTGCATTATTGTAATGATTTGGCGCTGGTGGGCTTGGCCGTGACGTAGAAGGTGAAAATTTAGAAATACCGGTCTCAAACTTATTGCGATTAAGGGCCTCAAGGACGTCGGCGCGATCGATTAAAAACTTGTGAAATTGATCTAAAGTCGGAACATCCTCCAGCGTATTACGGTACTCTTCCCATTTCAAAAGGGTACGGCTCTCCAATTTAGACGACACCATAAATATAATCAACATATCCCACTTGTCGGTCGGTTGGCCTAGGCTCGCCAATGCTCTTAAATTTTTTGTCACGTGATCGACTAGGTAACGCAAAGCCCTTTCAGACTCCCGGGTGTGCGCTTGTATGTTAAATAAAGAACTTAAATGATGATTTATCAGCAACCTTTTATTGTCATAGCGCTCCCCTAGTAGCTTCCAGGCCTCCGTGTAATTAGCAGAAGAAACTTCTAGATTAGAGATAATTCTGGCCGCGTCACCCTCTAAGTATGAAATCAGGTAGTGGAATTTATGTATATCTTTAATACGATCATTTTTATGAATGAGATTTTCGAACGTATCGCGAAACTCCAGCCAGCGGAAATAGGCACCATCGAATTTTGATATTTGTATTTGTGGCAACTTAAAACTTTGATCCTGATGATCGAAAGTGCAATGAGTCTCAACAGTGGCAGAGTTGCGTCTTTCGATTTCAATCATGCTGTGTTTTTCTAATAATGCCTTAGCTGTTGCGATATTGGTAATAATATTTTGCTCAATCCGCTCCCGCTCATCAAGCTCAATAGACAAACTGTCAGAATTCAGAACCTCAATCTCATTTTGCAAGGCATCGAACTTGATTGACAAACTTTCAAGTTTACCAAGCCTAAGACTAAGCTCGGCGAGTTCAATATTTGAAACATCCGTTTTTTCTTTCATCACATTTAAGTATGCTTTAAATTTAGTAATTTGTCCTTTAATTGAACTTCGCGAAACAGTTAAATCTTTTAGACGACTAATACTAGTAGTAGAAGATGAACTACTTTGTTTTTGAACTGAATCCGGCATCGTAAATATGTTACAAAACGTTTAGCGTTGTAAGAGAAATAAACTTCTATAATAAAAATAACAATGCGCTTATCTTACGTTCCTCACTTCAATGGTACCTGCCGATGGGAAGCCGGCTGTGCGCTCAGCTAAGTTGTAAACAACTTAATTATGTACTTCGCTGCTCTGCGACGATCCTGGAATATTCGGCAAATAATGTAAATACTAGGAAATAAACCTTGTGAAGGCGAAATAAAGGGACGTGGATTGACAACAACCACCTTGTACTAGTAAAACGTACTTGATTTAAAAGTATGATTATTTCTACATGAAATTAAGTAAACAACTATTAAAGTAATTACTTTTACTTTATAGAAGAAGACGTATTAAACACGGGCCACCATATAATTTGGATATTTAAAGCTAAACAGTTGTGATTTACTTGTCATAAAGTGCCTACGTGTATAGAACAAAGGAATGCAACTACTTAACTTGTAGTATGAAAATTAACGTTATTTTTTTAGATGTTGTTGTTACTGTTATTGCGTAAATGGAAGTATGTTTTAGCACTTTCGGACAAACTAGAAGAAAATTGTTTGCAATTTTGACTAACTAGATGGATTTTTAATAGTTTTGTGGGACAAAGGAAGGATATAGGACGAGCACTTATCTTTTGTGATTGCCTCCTTGCACGGTTGTGGTCTTTAGCTGTACCACTGCACTGCACTTTTAGATGATCCAGATAATGTTTATTCTTTGTTCTTGAAGTCCAATCTTCTTGCCTTTACTGCATACGCGCCTTTGTTCAAGTCGGATATACTTTAGTTATATTCTTTATATTTTTCTTGTGTTTTTCGTAGTCCCCTCATGGGCCACCAATTTATGTATCGATGTACACAATGGAGCCTTAATTTATTGCATTAAAACCCAAAAATTGGCATTATTCAACAATTTATTGACGACGAGCGTCCTTTACAGAGGTTGATAATTTTAGAATGCGCCGGGTAGACATGAGGATTTATTAAAGTCCAGGTTCAGGCGCCTGATCGATGTAAATAGCAAAATGTTTCATCCAGTATGCAGTCAGGAGCTTGAACACACTGTCATTATATTAATGTCCTTAAACTTATCTCTAAGCGAGTCTCTATAGTTCATTTTATATATCGCACGAACAGCCCGCTTCTGCAGAACAAATATAGTATTAATGTCGGAAGCACTGCCCCATAGTAAGATGCCATATGACATAATACTGTGGAAATAACTGAAATACACTAATCGAGCCGTTATCACGTCTGTTAATTGACGAATCTTACTTACTGCAAAAGCTGCAGAACTCAGTCTATTCGAGAGATTAGCAATATGGGGACCCCATTGGAGCTTAGAATCTAATGTTATACCGAGAAAGACTGTACTATTAACTAGTTCCAGTTCCTCACCTTTAACCATAACGCTTGCTTGCTCGTGTTTTACGTATTCTTCTACTTATTGTAGAAATAAAACAATTTAACGGATTATATCGCGTATATTATCTCATTTTAGTTCCCGACGTTTCGGAAGCTTTCCAGCTTTCCATGGTCACGCGGTCACAGTCATCGCGGAAACAGAAAAAAATATTATAACCTTATTGTAGTAAAGAATTTGATTTTTAATTTGATCTCTGTGTCTAATATTTTTCTTTCCTTTTTCTGGATTCCTGTACCAGTACTCTCGAGCTTCACCTTTTTATAGATGTCCTTAATAGTTTCAATATAAATAAGAGGGACTTTTGCTTTTTCAGCAACAACCTTTAAGCGAGCATGACATGCTCTAAAGGTCTTTGCTTACGGTGGCGTCGGTGAACGGGTCGCATCCTTCCCAAAAATATGGTTGAGGGTGCCGATGGCTGAGATATGCGTCATGCTCGTGAACGGGTGCAGACCCCACAAGGGTTCTGGTCTGTTCATGCTAGCAAGGGCCAAATTAATTGTCTACTTAGTAACTGCCTACCAGTGTTTAATGAACTGACGTGAGAGACTTCATCCTGTACTCAATTGAAGTTATTCATTTTTTATTTAATTTAGAGACTCTTAGAGACTGTATACATCTCTAAGAAACTTAGTTTCAATATTTGTTTTGTTTATAGCGGTATTCTTCAACATTTCTGAGGATTTTAAATAATTAATTTTATTTTAATGAATATGAACAATTTATTCTTAACATCGTTACAAGTCCATTTCTTAACTTAATATATTTAGTTGTGGTGTACATACATAACAAATTTATGCAACATTATTTAATTAATTAATTAGAACATTGTAAAAATTAAATATTATAAATTCATTGTTTCATAATTTCAGTTAAGTCATAAATTTGTGCTTCTAGCAGCCATTTCTTCAGGCTATTTTTAAATGTTTGTGAGGAAGGTGTATCCCTGATACTGTCCGGTAACTGGTTGTAAATTAAAGGGCCGAGAACGTCAGCTGACCGTTTAGTTTTCGCTAGCCTGTGGGTCACGGGGGCGAAACGACCCGCGTTCTTGTTACTACGCAGACAGTGTTTAGTGTTTGCTTGTACGGTCGCAAACTCTCCACTGTGGGCGTATGTGAATATTGCCACTTGTTGGATCAGTACACATGGTAGTGTCAGGATCAAAGAACTATATCAAGTCAAGGCTATTGCGTAGGTACTTTGACGCCACGAATGTAATTTAGTGATGGGAAACATAAGCCGCGCGAAAACAATTCAAAAGCATCGATTCACAGATCGATTAGAACATGGCACTGATTCTATACACAGCTACCCCCACCAATCTGCGCCGCGGCCCCACCGCTGTCAGTCACAAACAAAAACAAGTCTGACAACAACAATAGAAGTTGGAGGTTGCGTGCGCGCTGCGCGGCGAAATCAAAAACATCGGACGACTGAAATATTTTTCTATATATTTTTGTGCATCGGATGTTCGCCTTCGTTGTGAAAAGAAGTACTGAAATATATACCTTTATTCGTGTGATGACAAACAATTTACTCGTACATAATTGTCATTCAATTATATTACTCAAGTTATTGTAGTTGCATTTTTATCGATTTAAAATATCGATAAGAACCGACAGAGGAAATGATAATTATTTTCGACAGAGGAAAAGAAAGAAACTTCAGAATTTCAAATCGAAAAATATAGAAATAAGTAGGTACCTACCTGGCCAATAAATTGCGTTACATTTGTGTACCCTATTATCTGTTGCACAAATTGTAATATTATTAAGATAAAATATACCACGCACGCACGCACATTTTCAAAAATAATATTTAGCCTTATGTAAATGTGTACCTTTTTATCATTTGACATCATCACTACATCAATAGTCGGATTAGCTGCACTGATTACTCGTCGGTACTTTGATGGGCCAGTAAAGGTGTCATTGTGGAAATGTATAGAACATTTTCGGCTGATTTTTGTAGGAAATATTTTTTACGACCAGTTTCTTCACTTCAATACATTAATTTTTAATACGAGGATCATTCGTATAACTGAAATAAAATTGCAATATAGAAGTAACCATAACCTGCTTGTTAATAATATATGCTGTGTACTACGTACCTACATTATATAGTTACATAATAATATTAAAACGTAATTATCATTTTCTCTGCTTTCAAAATCGATTTTAAACGAGTTAGAAAATCGCAGTCTACAGCACTGGGGTACAGCACTATTCTTACTTTTGACAGAAAAAATGAGTAATCGACCTTGAACGTAACTCGACAATTTGAATAGCATATTTTTACATCGCTGGTTTTGAACGCACGCCAAGTCTAGCTTGTCAAATTAAAGCCGTCATGGAAAAGTAGCTTTGTACACACAATCGCCCGCTACTATTTTGACGAAAATAATAAAATAAATTGTTTTTCAATTAATCACACATATTTTGGGACAAACACTATTTACCGATGAAAGGAAATACCACGATTAACAGCTCCAACTTTATTGGTAGTATTTGAACAGTTAATTATTGAATAACGAGTCATTTTGTTTTTTAAACCTCACGTTGCACGCAGACCGCGGTCGGGAGCAGACTGATGTTCGCGGCGAGCAAGTCCGCTGTCGGAGCGAGTTTTCGCCACGCGAGGTACATACACTCTTTCCTTCCACCTTGATATATTTCTGTGGTCAGGATGTTGTACTGCCCAAAGTATTGGCGAGCAGAGACTTCATCAGGAACACCTGCTATTGCTCGAACGGCTCGTTTTTGCAGTACAAATACCCTATGCCAGTCCGCCGCTCTGGCCCAGAGCTCCGTGTCATACGAAATGAGAGCGTGCACCGTCGCGAAGTAACAGCTCCTGTTGACGTCTCTGGTCGCAGTACTGGCGAGAGGTCTCAACGCGTAACACGCGCTGCCCAACTTGGCGCACAGCTGGTCAATGTGCGTGTCCCATCGCAGCCCACTGTCAATTGCGATGCCCAGGAGTTTGGTATCTGTTACCTGTTGGACAGGGTCATCGCCGGCCCACACCATCAACGGCTGGGTTATGTGACCATTAAGACTGCACTTCATGCAAAAAGTCTTACCTTTGTTGAGGGCTAGACCGTTCGCTTTGAACCACAGGCTCAGTTGGTGAAGCGTGTTGTTCACATTCGTTTCCAGCTGTTGGCGAGATGTGCCGGCGACATATTTAATTTTATTGTATGTCGTGTCGCCTAGCGACCTTGTACATCTCTGAGATGAGTTTATTTGTTTATTAGTTTATATTTTACATTAACATTGATCTGAAGAATCTGTACATCTCCTCTGCGTGTACCAATTATAAATTAGTTATAACACACTTGTAAAATTTTAAAGTATAATTAAGACAATATTGTAATAGTTAAGAATTATTTTGGAAAATGACTGACTGTTGAGTTTGTTTCGGCTTTCTTCTCAACAGTGGTCTCCTCTTGGGAAATGCAGTAGAGTCAGACTTGTAAAAGTGCCCTTGTGGCCTACATACAGAAAAAACAATTTGAATTTGAATTTGAAATTTCTTATTGCTTCAGAATATGCGACAGGAAATTGATCGGCTGATCGCGGTTGAAAGATCCGCAGAACTACCCATATACCCTTTTCCAGACACAAATTAATAATACATGTAAGTAAGAGGTAGTGCTATTATAAGTGCGACATCTCTGATAATCTTTGTTGCTATCTTATCAATCTAGTACAGGTAACTATTTGTATTTTTTAACGAATTAACGATCATCAGTGTTAGTTAGACTCATTAATAATGAATTAGACGAACTGAATAGCATTGTGTTATTGTGTGTGTAATTATTGACACTATCATTGCAGTTATTACAATTTAATTAATGTTTATTACGATTACACAGTGAAAGACAAAATGATAAGGATCAATGCCTTGACAGAATAAAAACATTGTTTCCTGATCATCATGTGAATGGAATTGTGCGTAGGGAACTGTTTAGTACACGAGCTACTGAAGATTGACTTTTTTCTTTCTTCCTCGGACTAGTATGGGGTCATCAGGTGCGGCGGTCGCCCATGGCAAAGGCACCACCGAGCCCTCCTTCGACATCATAGTGCCGTCAGAGGCCGCCTCCGGCACCCCGGCGCTGTCAGGGCCCACCTGCGGCACAATAACGGCGTCAGGGCCCACCTTTGGCACCACAGCGGCGTCAGGGCCCACCTTCGGCACCACAGCGGCGTCAGGGCCCACCTTCGCCACTCCAGCGCCGTCAAAGCCCACCTTCGCCACCCCAGCTCTATCAGGGCCCACCTTCGACAATCCAGCGCCGTCAGGGCCCACCTTCGGCAACCCAGCGCCGTCAGGGCCCACCTTCGGCAACCCAGCGCCGTCAGGGCCCACCTTCGGCAACCCAGCGCCGTCAGGGCCCACCTTCGGCACCCCAGCGCCGTCAGGGCTCAACTTCGGCAACCCAGCGCCGTCAGGGCTCACCTTCGGCAACCCAGCGCCGTCAGGGCCCACCTTCGGCAACCCAGCGCCGTCAGGGCCCACCTTCGGCAACCCAGCGCCGTCAGGGCCCACCTTCGGCACCCCAGCGCTGTCAGGGCCTACCTTCGGTATCCCAGCGGCGTCAGGGCCCACCTTCGGCACCAAGGCACCGTCAGGGCCTAACTTCGGCACCCCAGCGTCGTCAGGGCCCACCTTCGGCACCAAAGCACCGCCAGGGCCTACCTTCGGCATCCCAGTGGCGTCAGGGCCCACCTTCGGCATCAAAGCACCGTCAGGGCCTACCTTCGGCACCCCAGCGGCGTCAGGGCCCACCTTCGGTACCCCAGTGGCGTCAGGGCCCACCTTGGCCACCCCAGCGTCGTCAGGGCCCACCTTCGGCAACCCAGCGCCGTCAGGGCCCACCTTTGGCATCGCAGCGCTGTCAGGGCCTACCTTCGGCACCCCAGCGGCGTCAGGGCCCACCTTCGGCACCAAAGCACCGTCAGGGCCCACCTTCGGCACCCCAGTGGCGTCAGGGCCCACCTTCAGCACCCCAGCGGCGTCAGGGCCCACCTTGGCCACCACAGCGCCGTCAGGGCCCACCTTCGGAACCATAGCGGCGTCAGGGCCCACCTTCGCCACCCCAGCGCTGTCAGGGCCCACCTTTAGCAGCACAGCGCAATCAGGGTCCACCTTAGGAACTCCAGCGGCCTCATGGCCGACACTTGCCACCCCATTGCCGTCAGGGCCCACCTTCCGCACCACAGCGCCGTCAAAGCCCACTATAGCGCCGACACGGCCCACCTTCGGCACCACAGCGTCGTCAGTAACCAGCAGCGCCTCTTTAGCGTCGTTAGCGTCCGCCATCGCTACCACAGCGGCGTCAGGGCCCCCCTTTGGCACCACAGCACCGTCAGGGCCCACCTTCGGCACCACAGCGGCGTCAGGGCCCACCTTCGCCACCCCAGCGCCGTCAAAGCCCACCTTCGCCACCCCAGCTCTATCAGGGCCCACCTTCGACAACCCAGCGCCGTCAGGGCCCACCTTCGGCAACCCAGCACCGTCAGGGCCCACCTTCGGCAACCCAGCACCGTCAGGGCCCACCTTCGACAACCCAGCGCCGTCAGGGCCCACCTTCGACAACCAAGCGCCGTCAGGGCCAACCTTCGGCACTACAGCGCCGTCAAAGCCCACCTTCGGAACCCCAGCGCTGTCCGGGCTCAACTTCGGCAACCCAGCGCCGTCAGGGCTCATCTTTGGCATCACAGCGCTGTCAGGGCCTACCTTCGGTACCCCAGCGGCGTCAGGGCCCACCTTCGGCACCAAGGCACCGTCAGGACCTAACTTCGGCACCCCAGCGTCGTCAGGGCCCACCTTCGGCACCAAAGCACCGCCAGGGCCTACCTTCGGCATCCCAGTGGCGTCAGGGCCCACCTTCGGCATCAAAGCACCGTCAGGGCCTACCTTCGGCACCCCAGCGGCGTCAGGGCCCACCTTCGGTACCCCAGTGGCGTCAGGGCCCACCTTGGCCACCCCAGCGTCGTTAGGGCCCACCTTCGGCAACCCAGCGCCGTCAGGGCTCACCTTCGGCAACCCAGCGCCGTCAGGGCCCACCTTTGGCATCGCAGTGCAATCAGGGTCCACTATAGCGCCGACACGGCCCACCTTCGGCACCACAGCGTCGTCAGGAACCAGCAGCGCCTCATTAGCGCCGTTAGTGTCCGCCATCGCTACCACAGCAGCGTCAGGGCCCACCTTTGGCACCACAGCACCGTCGGGGCCCGCCTTTAGCACCACAGCGCCATCAGGGCCCACCTTCGCCACCCTAGTGGCGTCAGGGCCCACCTTCGGCACCTCAACGGCGTCAGGTTTCACCTCTGGTACCACAATACCGTCAGGGCTCCCCTTTGCCACCTCAGCGCCGTCAGGGCACACCTCCGCCACCCTTGCGGCATCAGGTTCCACCCTTAGCACCCTAGCGCCGTCAGGGCCTACCTTTGGCAATAAAGCACCCTCAGGGCTCCCCTTCGCCACCCCAGCTCCGTCATGGCCAACCTTCGGCACCACAGCCCCATCATGGCCCACCTTCAGCACCACAGCCTCATCTTGGCCCACCTTCGGCACCACAGTCCCATCATGGCCCACCTTCAGCACGACAGCCCCGCCATGGCCCACCTTCAGCATCACGGCACCGTCATGGCCCACGTTCAGCACCACAGCGCCTTCATGGCCCACCTTCGGGACTACAGCGTCGTCAGGAACCAGCAACGCCACCAGAGCACTGTCAAGGCTCACCTTTGCTACTACGCCGTCGTCAGTGTCGACCGTTGGCACCACAGCGTCGTCAGGAACCTGCAACGCCATCTCAGCGCCGTCAGGGCCCGCCATCGCCACCACAGCACTGTCAGGGCTCACCTTTGCTACTATGGCGTCGTCAGGAACCAGCAACGCCATCTCAGCGCCGTCAGAGCCCGCCATCGCTACCACAGCAACATCATTTGTCTGCGACGCCATTGCCGCAGGTCAGTCTGAACTAGTAATTAGTAGTATGTATAAATATCATTGCATCGAACAGTATGTACACCTCTGTTTACGAACATCAACAATACTATTTATGTACGGTTTAGCTAAAAAGAATAATTTAAAAAAAAACCCGATCTAGTAATAAAATTTAAAAGAAAAAAACAAGTCCGGTACCCTAGAAATTTGTTAAGTTATAATGGAAGTGGTTCATGATTCATGATCGATTCTCACATAAAACAAATAATAAGCGATTTTAAACAGAGAGCTTGCACAAATATGTATTACAATTAAATGAAAATTTAGTGAGAACGGCTTGCTAACCAACCTTAAATCGTTATAGTTCCTAACTGGTAATTAAAAATTAAAAATGATAAAAGTAACCTAAATATTCAACGATACCCCACTCGATATAGTGCGTTGATTTTCATTTTTTTATTTTTCACTATATGGCGTCTCATTATCGCCATTTTGAGTTTCCATCATTTTCATGTCTTTAGTGACATTCGGACAATTAAGACGAATCGACTGACGTAAGATTCATCAAAATCGGCCCACAGGTTGGTCTCTAGAGTGCCAGATAGGAACAAACTTACATACATAGACTGACAAACACATTACCCTCCCTTGCGTCGCACAGTCGAGTAAAAATTGGAGAATACAGTTGCAGGATAAACTGATTCGTAGTAATCTTATGAAAATATTACAACAGTTTTGTGATTCACTTGCAAGTCGTCATGGTGCAAATCCTTTCTAAACTTTATCTTTTATTGTCACGCCGCATCGTATTTGTGTAGTGTAAATTAATTTACCGCTTATATTTATATCCGTTTATTCATAGTGTAAATATAATTAAACTAAATAGTTGGTTCGAACATGCAGTATTTACGGGTTTGGCCTCAAGCATTTTTGATACAATGGTCATTGAAATATAATGTAGGTACTTGCTTCTGCCCGCGACTTTTCCGCGGAGCGAATTTTTTTTCTATTATTGAATTCATAACATACCAATGTTATTGAATAAGAAAAATTATCCACAGGTTATGTCATCACGACCATGGTAGGTATTTACTTTAGTATGGACATATGTATATGTCCATACTAGTCACGACCATGGTAGGTATTTACTTTAGTATGGACATATGTCAAATTCATTTATTTAAATCTATACTATAATAAAGTTGTAAAAATTAAATGTCTGAACATTGACGATATTTCAAAAATATATATTATAAAAGACTATTTGGAGGATATTTTTTTGGATTTTTGTATCATTTGTGGCTACATCGCACCAAATCGGCTTAACGGATTTCAACTATTTGTGGAACACGGGTAGCTGGGTATCCACCACAGATATAGATATACACTAGATAACTTAAACACCTCAATCTGTATGAAAACCAACCGTGTCACTTTTCTACCTACTGTGACGTCACAAAGCGATTTAGTGATGTGCATTCCCCGTTATCTGCGCAAAATCGATTCAAAGGCGACGCCGCCGCCGCTCGCGCCGCCGTTCGGCTCGACTCGATTCAGCCTGGCCGCAGATGCACGGAATTTCGGTACGGTTTCTATATGACAGACAGAGACACTTTTCATCATCCAAACATACGAAAGATTTTTGGGCCAAGCTGAAATGGAGACGCTTCTATCGCTTCGCTCGCTCGGTCAAAAATTGTATCTGATACTTTGCTTATTTACGTAATATAAAACGTTGTACGTGTATAGGTTTTTTTAATAAAGCCACACATAAAACTTACCTACATAAGCTGTCCTGTAAAAATAGGACATATTATGAGCTTGTTTTTATCAATAACTATTAAATTGTCGTTTTTTAATATGGTCCATATCATTCGTCTGTCCGATATCGATTAAAATCGATTATCGAAATATGTTATAGAACGAACAACATTAGTTGCTAAATTTGACAGACGAATGATAAGTTCCCTTGTACCACGAACTCGAAGCGATGCGCGACAGTATCGCTTGTTCTGCTATGCATCGTCTCTTAACACAAAACGTCAGACTAAACGCTCAAAGCAAACGCCGCAATGTAATGTGAACATAGTTTTCTTGCCGATAATCTATAGTTACTTAGGTACAGTCGTGGAATCACACCTCGGAATACTTAAAAAATAAATTTAAAATGAATTTACGCATAATATAATTTGAAAATAACTTTCGTGTGATAGGAAACATATCTTTGCGTTTGGGTGCTCAAAATTTTTGGGCTATTGCACTTTAGTACCATGCAATAAGGCATTTTCTTAATATTCACGGACAACCGGCTAACACAACAGACGCGTGCGGAATGTCAGTAGCGACGGCTGGCTCGGAGACCTTCTCCGAGCTCTGACACGCGAAGTAGATGCATTTGCGTGATCTAGTGTATATCTATATCTGTGGTATCCACAGATGGTTATAGGGTACTTTTTACCCGACTACGCTGAAGAAAAAAAGAGAGGTTATGGCTTTTCCTCCTCCGCGAACGAAGTTGTGGGTATCTTCTAGTAAATATATAAATATCAGGTACAATCATACACTAATCGACCTAGTCCCAAAATAAGCAAAGCTTGTACTATGGGTACCAGGCGACGATATAAACAATACTTAGATACAATCATTATCATCATAAAATCAGCCTAAGGATGTCCACTGCTGGACACATGCCTCCAAGGATCTCCATATAAACATCACATAAACACTTACCCTAGTCTGGATTCGAACCCGGGACCGCCGGCTTCGTAGGCAAGTGCAACCCACTGAGCCAAACGTGTAGTCAAGATAAATATCTTATCTACATGACAGACTAATTATTAAAATTTAGTCGTCATCCCTGTTACCGAACAAATTTTTTAAGCATTGTTGCGGGGGGTGAGGTTAAAACGTACAGCACACTACGGAAAATGTTCCTACTTCTACCAACGAACACAAATAAAAGTCAAAGTCAAGTACCGAATGAAACCGAACGTGTGACCATTTCAATAAAGACCTTGTTGCACTGTATACGTACGGTACATATGCAATGACAGGTGAACTTGTGCTCTCGCTCATGGCGACTGACGCGGCGCCAGACAAAATGGCGGGCGCCGGCGTCGCGCGCAAAATTTTTGGCCAATGGACAATTTTACCCGCGCAAACGCGCTGCCTATTAATTGGTTAGTCTGTTTTTAAAAAAATGCTTTCTGCGCAGGTACATCGTTGTAACTTATATTTGTGGTCCTACTGTACAAAATAGACTGAAAACAAAATATGAAGACGCGTTTTTGGATTTATTTTCTATCGAGGAAATTTTATATAGTCAAAAAACACATATCTGAAGACCAGCCTGTTTCATATACTAGATTAGACAAAAATGTCACTAAAAAATAGCTTCAATTTTCGATGCACCCCCTTAACTTTGAGCTGAACTAGCAGCGTAGCTTATGGCAATAGGGTAGTTTCCCGAGTAAAAACAATATTATTCTAATTATTCCGTCAATTAAATTATCAAAAAATATTGGATACGTATTTTTTCTTTTGTCTATCAACCAAAAAAAGACAAAGATAAAGCGCGTCAAAGTTTGGGACTGGGGCGCATGACGTCACGGGGAACTTTAACGGGCTATATCTTCATCATTTGTTGTTCAATTCTCAAAAGAAAAATATATGTGTCTAATTTTTCTGTTAATCTAACTGACGAGGTGCGTCAAAGTTTGGGACTGGGGGCGCATGACGTCACGGGGAACTTTAACGGGCTATATCTTCATCATTTGTTGTTCAATTCTCAAAAGAAAAATATATGTGTCCAATTTTTCTGTTAATCTAACTGACGAGGTGCGTCAAAGTTTGGGACTGGGGGCGCATGACGTCACGGGGAACTTTAACGGGCTATATCTTCATCATTTGTTCTTCAATTCTCAAAAGAAAAAATACGTGTCCAATATTTTCTGTTAATCTAACCGACAGACCAATTGTATTTTTTAGGACACAAGCCTATTAAAGACAACATTAGGTACAGATTTAGTGAATAATCCTTTCCCATCGTGAAAACTCGGCACATACGACTATTTCCGAATGGTGCCGATGAGTCCATGAATTGTATTATTAAGTGACGTGTACTTATGTATCAAATAAATTGAATACTTTATTCATCAATGTCAAATCACCAGTTTGAAGTATATCACGCTGAGATGTTAAAACCACCACGATACAATCATATAAAGAATTCGTTAGGTAAACAAAGATGAAACTAGTTACCGAGGATATTTTAGTTATAGATTAGTATTAATAGCATGAAGTTTGTACACCTATACAAAATATATTATGTTGTTAACATGACTATTAAAAAAGACTTAATACTAACTTAAATAAATCCTGTGGTATTAACCACTCTATATCGATACTTGCGCAATGCGACCGTCCCCTACGTTGTCTTGATGGGTACTGAGTGTGAATGAAGTAGCAAGACGAATACGAACATTTCCGAGAAAATACGATGGGAAATGATTATTCACTACATCTGTACATCGAGTAAATAACAAAAGTACAAGTACTTTCTTTCTTTCTAAACTGTGTACCTACTAACAAATATATGGATTGCAATTTTCAATCTGAAATAAATATTATTAATTCATTCATTCATTCATTCTGAAATCAAGAAATCGCCAATGGACCTTTAACCTCTTGCAGTGCCTGGGGCCTCCGGTGCCAGCGGCGCGTCCAGTTCCCCAGATCGCCCGCTGAGGTTCCACAGCGTCCACTCGCCCAATATGTGGGTCTCTAGAGACGGTTCTGTGGCGATGTGCGTGTGGACGGACAGGGTCCTGGGCGTGGCATTCAGCGCGAGACCTGTCAGAGTCGGCGAGTTGGTAAGGACAATACATCAGCATTCTAAAAAATCGAAATCGAAAAAAAAACGAATTTATGAACTTATAATCAGGTTCTTTAAAATTAATGACATTGAAGACATTTTCAAATAAGTTAAACCGGCAATTTGAAGGTCACATTCGTTTTTTAGGGTTCCGAAACCAACCGAATACTGAACCCTAAATTTGGTGTATAGGTATCTTCCTATAGAGAGGGGGGGCACTCCATACATGTACCCGAACCTGGATATTTTTTTTTTCAGCGAAGATCAACTATGTGGCACATATTTCGACAGTTCTTCTAAAAACTCTAGGTTTCTAAATTTTTTTTTCTTTTGTTTGTTTACCTGACTACGCTGAAGCAAAATATAGGGTTATGACTTTATTCTGCTTCGCGAGCGAAGAAATCCTACCAATATTTTAAATGCGAAAGTTTATGAACATGTTTAGATATTTGGATGTTTGTTAGGTACTCAAAAACGTAGAGACAGTCGCGCGGATTGAATTTAAACTGACAGAAACAGATGAAGTCGTGGATCAAAATAATAATAAGTATATATTACTAGTTGGTTTGGGTCACTGTATTGAATAAGTTTCCGAATGGACACAGCTGTAGATAGCCGTGAACATTCGCGAAGTAACCTGACGTCAAGCAAGTTTATTTACCGAGCAAGTCGTTTTCTTTCAAGGTGCGGCTCCGCGTCGTCGAGACGCCCAGGTCGACGAACTTCAATAAAACTGGCATTTGGCTCGGCATCTCCACCGTTGACCCCTCGGCCCTGCCGCACCCTATCCCCGATCGTTCTTCTGATTACTACACCAGTTTAATGTTACACTCGTTCAATAAGAACGATATCATCTCTCTTGAAGTGCCGCCTGCTGGTTGTATCCGATTGTGCATCAATGGAAATCTTATGAGGCTTGAGGGGCTGCCTCCCTCTTTAGCAGCTTCGAGTGTTTCCTTCTGGGTATTAGTGCAGCCCAGGAGCGATTGCTTTGCCCTTCAATTCGTGAATGCAAATACGACAGAAGATGACAAAAATATTGAGAATTTAATCAGTGAAATACAGCTACTTTCCGAAGTAACCGATAGGCTGCCGTGGCCAAGGTACGCGGAACAAAAAGTTCTTCTTTGCTTACATTGGGTTCGAGGGAGGAACGTTCAGTTCTGCTACGGAGTCGCAGTAAGAATGGAAGCAGAGTTATCTCAGGCATACGTGTTCACTGCCGCGCCCATGTGTCCGGGAGAAACTATTATTGTTCAGATCCTCTCAACTGTACCGTCGTGTACTGAAGGCTTAGCTTTCGGCCTGACCAGTTGCGACCCTGTGACATTACGACAGAGCGATCTGCCCGACGTCGCCGAGCAGCTATCAGACAGGCCAGAGTACTGGGTTGTCCGGAGACTCCCTGCCAGTAGTATATCCAGAGGCACTGCGTTGGCAGTAACTTTAACATTAGACGGAGAGGTGCACTTCAGTATAGATAATTTAGATCCTACAGTCCTGTGTGTAAATAATACGGTAAAGCTATGGGCGTTTGTGGATATATGCGGGGCTGCACGGAAAGTGAGAATGTTTACCACATGGACGACTGAAAGTCCTGAGCAGTTGGGCGTACCGGCAGAATCAGAGGAACTCGTGCCTGCAGCGGGAGCCGAGCTGTCCGACGGACAATCAGAAAATCTTCAACCAGCACTCACCATCGACACCACCTCTGGCACCACCACACCCACCATCCTGACCACTGCATCTGTCTGCGACACCACGACGACAGGTCAGTGCGAGTAACCAATAGTGAGCATAAGTACAATTATTAGTCATAGTCATAGTTAGGGAATGCCATTACCGGCATAATTTTGAAACCGGTAATTTACCGACTTGGGTAGTTCAAAACTGTAGTAAATTACCGATATTGGAGGTTCGAAGTAAAAAAGATCTGAAAATTTTGTTTTATTTAACATTTCTGTATTATTTTTATCCATAAATTAAAAGAAATAACCCACATTGTGTAAAATAACATAATATAAAAAAAAAAAAAACACCAGTAGAGTTAAGATTAGTTAACACTAGGGAGGAGGAAATCAAAATACGCATCCAAAGTGTCTTGCGATGCAGTGCGGCCCTCCATAAAGTGTTAGTGTTCAGGATTCTCAGCAGGAATACAAAGTTACGGATATATAAGACTGTTATAAGACCCATCCTTATGTATGGCTGTGAGGCCTGGTCACTAACACTGAAAGAAGAAAGTCAGCTCCTGGTAGCGGAGAGAAAAGTTTTCCGTAAGATCCTGGGGCCTGTCAAGAGAGATGATGGCACCTGGAGGATTCGAAGGAATGCAGAAATTGAGGAGTTGGTGGCTGCACCGAATATCATCGGCGAAACAAAATCCCACAGACTTCGCTGGTTTGGCCACCTGCTAAGAATGGATGAAGATCGGGCTGCCAAGAGAGCATACATGGGATGACCGTCTGGGCGCCGTCCGGAGGGTCGGCCCCTGGGCCTGTAGCGGGGATAGTGTAAAGGCCGATCTGTGTCAGCTTCAAGCAGATAATTGGCAGGAAGCTGCGCAGGATCAGGACAAGTGGCGTGCTCTCGTTTCGGAGGCCGAGAATCATTTTGGTTCACTGAGCCATAATGGTTAGTTAGTTAGAGTTAAGATTAAATTAAAACAATCAACAATTTACTAAATAAGAATCCAAAAAAGGGCCGTGGTCTTGTTTAATCGGCCCTGCAAGGAAGCCAGGCTTCTAAGGCAAGCTTTGTATGAGGCTTGGACCGCGGTCCGTATCAATAAGGATCTTAACATATCTGATGTGAAACGCGAATTAAATGCTGCTTCCAGAGCCAGTAAACGAGAAATTGCCAAAGCTAAATTCGATTTCGTCGGCAAAATTGGTGAACAACTCGCAGGGTACCCCTTTGGAAGTCGTGCCTTCTGGTCGCTCGCCAAGGCTGCGGAGGGAAACTTCTGTCAGCCATCCTTACCAAACCCTGCGAAATGCTGATGGTAACTTGGCCCACACTGCTAAAGAGAAAGCCGATCTTTTGGGTACCCGTTTTGCCTGGAACTCGACTTTGAACGATGATGGAAGCATCGTACTACCTACCATTCCATGTTGCGGATACTCCATGCCGAAGATAATCTTCACTCAAAGGGATGTCCGGCGGGAATTGCTCTGTCTAGATGTTCACAAGTCAAGTGGGCCAGACGGCATACCGGAAGTGGTGCTCTAACAGTGTGCTTATGAGTTGTGGCCGGTGTTAACGCGCTTCTTCGCGCTTTCTTACAAAAAAGTGCAGGAAAACGTCTTCGTGGAAGACTGCCTATGTGCATGCAGTGCCCAAAACAGGGGACAGGTCAGATCTATCGAATTACAGGCCTATCGCAATCACCTCCCTTCTCTCTCAGGTGATGGAGCGTGTGATAAACACGAAACTCCTAAGATACCTAGAAGAACACGATTTGATCAGCGACCGTCAATTCAATACGGCTTTCGTCACGGTCGCTGCAATGGTGATCTCTTAGTGTATCTCATACACCGCTGGGCCTAGGCCATTGAGAGTCAAGGTGGGGCATTGGCAGTTAGCCTAGACATAGCCAAGGCCTTCGATCAGGTCTGGCAGGGTCTTCTATGGAACTTGCCATCTTACAGACTGCCCGAGGGTTTGTGCAAATGGGTCGCCAGCTTTTTAACCAACAGAAGCATAAGAGCCGTGGTTGATGGCAGCTGCTCAAAAACCATGGTTATTAATGTAGGTGTCCCCTAAGGCTTCGTAGTATGTCCAACGCTGCTTCTGCTGCATATAAATGACATGCTGTCCACCGATAGTATTCTTTTTTATGCAGACGACAGTACCCGAGATGCACTTTACACAAGCCAAGCAAACATCCCTTGTTCCGTTGTGACGTGAAGAAACTCGCGAACTTTGAGCTAATTAGAGTGCTGAACGGGGCATAATATTTTAGTTTTCGGTTGATGGTTTTTTTATAAATTTGTGATATAGAGATACGATACAACAGCTCATTCTATGTACTTAATAAGAGATGGAACACTGACATTAAGTGTAAGTTAAATATAAGAATGAATCCTAGGTGGGCCAACTTTTCGGTTGGGCTAATAAAACGCTAGAAAGCTTTTAAACCTTTTTGAAACCAATAAAGGGTAATTAAATCGTTAAATCACATAAAATCATTTGATCTGGATAAAGTACGGGCGTTTTGTAGTAAATAAATTGATAAACATCAGCGTAAACCAATATTTATATGTATCGGTAAAAAACCGGTTTTGCGTTATAATTACCGGTAATTTACCGGCTTCATGTTTGACCGGTTTACCGGTAAACCGGTAAATCGGTATAGCGGTTTGCATTCCCTAGTCATAGTCCTTTATTAATAACATTCAAAATATTACATGTCATTATCATTATATTATTAAGAGTTTCACATTGGTATATTACTTATATTGGATTGCATGTTATTTCGAAAAATAATTTATTATTTCTTGTGTGTGTGTATAACTGGAAATTTGCTGTATTCGTACTTTCCCCCTTACTTAAGGCGGCTTATTCCTCATTGAAATAAAACAATTTAACGGATTATATCGCGTATATTATCACATTTTAGTTCCCGACGTTTCGGAAGCTTTTCAGCTTACCATGGTCACGGGTGGACTGATGATGATGGTGAGCTGAAAAGCTTCCGAAAAGTCGGAAACTAAAATGAGATAATATACACGATATAATCCGTTCAATTGTTTTATTTCAATGAGTAATAATCGCGGAAACAGAAGAAAATATTAGGCTTATTCCTACCTATAAATTTTTGTTCAAGATTATTGAAAATTTTCATCCTTTCCCAAATGAACTTTTAACCTCCTGTTGCAGTGCCTGGCCCGTCCGGTGCCAGCGGTGCGTCCAGTTCTCCAGACCTCCCGCTGAGGTTCCACAGCGTCCACTCGCCCAATATCTGGGTCTCCAGGGGCGGTTCTGTGGCGATGTGCGTGTCAGAGGACTGTGGCCTAGGCGAGGCATTCAGTGCCAGACCTGTCAGAGTCGGCGAGTTGGTAGGCACAATACATCTGAATCCTAACATTATCTCAAAGTTTCGAATCTTACAATTGATATAAATGAGAAAAATTGTGATGACATTTGAAATAATAAATATCATTGCCAATCTTACACAAATCAACCTAGTCCTAAACTAAGCAAAGCTTGTACTATGGGTACTGGCGACGATATACACAAGATACATTTTAATACTTAAATCATCCAAGACCCAGGAACAAACAGTCGCGCTTATCACAAAAAACACTTGCCTTGGTCGGGATTTCAACCCGGGACCGCCAGCTTTGTGGGCCGTTGTGCAATCAACTGAGTCAAAGTTGGAAGTCAAGATGTTTGTTACCTACTGTCATGGAAACAGTCGCGTGGAATAACATGAAATTTAGTGATCAGACAGATCAAGTCCTAGATCGAAGCTTATAATATTTCCCGGTAACACGGGTGAAGTAGTATTGAATAAGTCTCCATATAGGAGAGTGCTCCGAGGAATGGTTCGGGTTGATCCCAGCTGCATCTTTCCGCCATCGTCCTACGCGACAATATTTTCACCTTCACCACTTAGATGGTTGGCAGTCCACAACTGTGCGTTTTTCTAGAAATTTCCTGCCTCGCACGACTGAACTGTGGAATAAATTTCCGCCTGCAGTATTTCCGGACCGATGCGATCTTCAAGCCTTCAAGAAAAGAGCGTACTCCCACCTGAAGAGCCGGCGACGCACTTGTGACTCCTCCGGTGATGCAGGTGTCTATGGGCGACGGTGATCGCTTACCATCAGGCGACCCGTCTACTCGTTTGCCTCCTACGTCATAAAAAAAGGGCCGCAGAATTTACTGAGCAAATCGTTTTCTTTCCAGGTGAATCTCCGCGTCGTCGAGGCACCCAGCTTATACACCTCTGACCCAGTCATCAGGTTCGGCATCTGCACCGTCGACCCCTCGGCTCTCCCGCACCCTGTCCCTAGTCATTTTCCTCATTACTACACCATTTTAATGTCCCAGTCATTCAAGAAGAACGATATAATCTCTCTTGAAATGACGCCCGCTGGTGATATTCCAGCGTATTTCAATGGAAATCGTGTACGGAATCTTAGTTCAAGAGTATGTCCTGAGAGCATGCTTTCCTCTTTAGCAGATTCGATTACTCCCTTTTGGGTATTAGTGGACCCCTGGAACGATAGCGTTGCTCTTCAATTCGTGAATGCAAATACGACAGAAGATGAAAGAACTATTGAGAAATTGATCAGTGAAATACGGTTAGTTTCTGACGCAGATCAGCTGCCGCAGCCAAGGTACGTGGGTCATCTTGTGCCTCTTAGCTTACATTGGACTAGAGGGTGGAACGTTCAGTTCGACTTCCGAGTCGCAGCTAGAATGGATGCAGAGTTATCTCAGGCATATGTATTCACCGCCGCCCCCATGTCTCCGGGGCAAACAATTGTTATTCAGATCCTCTTAACTGAACCGTCATGTACTGAAGGCTTAGCTTTCGGCCTGACCAGTTGCGATCCTGCGACATTAAACCCGTGCGATCTACCCGACGTTGCCGAGCAGCTATCAGACAGGCCAGAGTACTGGGTTGTCCGAAGACTCCCTGCCAGTAGCCTACCCAGAGGCACTGCGTTGGCAGTGACTTTAACATTAGACGGAGAGGTGCGAGAGAGTAGAAATAATTTGGATCCTATCACAGTCATGCATGTAGATCATACTGTAGAGTTATGGGCGTTTGTAGACATTTGCGGGGCTACACGGAAAGTGAGATTGCTGACCACACTGACGACTCAAACTCCTGAGCAGTTGAGCATGCCGGCGGGATCAGAGGAACCCGAAACTCCTGAGATGGCCGATTCGTCCGACGAAGAATCAGAAAACCCTCAGCCAAATGAAGCCGAAGAACAGACCCCGGCCGACGCGGAGTGCACGATCTGCTGCGACAACGCCGTGGACAGCGTGGTGTACAAGTGCGGACACGCGTGCATGTGCTACTGCTGCGCGCTCGAGCTGTGGCAGAACCGGGGCGGGAGCTGCCCTATCTGTAGGGAGAGCATCAGAGATGTCATCCGCATATACAAGTGTTGATGTATTCTGTTTAAATGTGCGGCAACGAATGTTTCTGTTGTAAATAGATCTGTTACTGTAAAAAATGTGAACCAAAGAGAAGTGTTTATTAAATCCTGACGTAAATTTGTATGTTTGTTAAAAGTTATAGTGCGTGAGACGTATCAGTTGCGTAAACTACTAAAATATATTGCGATTATACATGTTTAACGACGTGCGTAACTGCTTTGCAATTTGAATACGTCTCGTCGAAGTATGTAGCAGCATTTCAGTGTTCTTTCTGTTAAGCAGTCGGTATAGTGGCGTGTGGAACTCGAAGTATGTGGAAATGTGACGGGAATGAAATAAGAAGTTGCACGAACTCTTCAATTTGTTTGTATTATTTTTATAATAACACTATACAAATTAAAATGACAATTACACTTATATTTATGGATTAAATAACACAGACGGGAAGCCTACGTGTGTACACTAGAACGGAGGGAAGACAAAGAGACAGATAATGCTACTGTCAAACACAAGTCAAGTGACAGCAGCGGCTTAAGTTTAAGTAATGTATTCACTACACTGATACAGTTCAAGTAGACACTTGTTATCGTATATTTCTAACACTTTCTTCTCAGTTTATGTCGGGACCTGGGGCCTTACTATGATCTACTAAGGTAATGTGATTTAATGCTGGTTCTAAACTAAATCGCAACCAGTTTTTACATGTCAGTCTCATATGTGTGAGTATTCCCTCGAATAGTACATTATGATACGAGTGTGGTACGATGGTAATTACACTCAAGGCTTTATCTTGCAGCCCGTGTCGTAGACGAGGGCTGTACCTTTAGCCGAGAGTGTAATTACCAATGCACACAAGTTTCATACGAGGTTTTTCAACACATTTGCGAGGAAAAAAGCAAAAAAAAGATACGTATATCGTACCTTATTTAAAATTTCGTCTAGGTTGTACTTGGGTAAACAATCCTGTGGTCCGTAAGTTTTTCATTAATCAGTACTTTAAATTTACGTACCTCCATAACTATTATACTTAATTACCGTGGTTTGAAACTATTTACACATTATTCATTTTTTTATAAAATAATAAATAATAATTATATATTAAATATTTGTAAAATCAAATCAAAATGGCGCGCTGCGGCCGGTGAATTTGTCTATGCGCGCGCAAGACCGATGAGGCAAAGGCTAATTGGCCAATCAGCCAAACATTAATAATATAATAAACTGAATAATCATATCAATTTAACACGAACAAAATGTTTTCTTGTATAGGAAAAAATATAATTTATTGAAATTGATTGTTTTTGATAAGTTTTACACTAACCTACTATTAATTAACTATTTATTAAAAGAACCTATAATGTTTCTGGTACATAAAAACTATTTGCTGACGTTTAAAAATAAACTGCACTAGTGCAATTATATAATGTAAAAAATACGCGTATGTAATGGACTGGATTACAGCCATAAAAACGATGTAATAAGGGCCACTTTACGAGCTTGTGTGTAGAAAATGTATTTTCTTTCTTTCTTTCATATGCAAACTGTCTCAAAATGACAAAATTAGACCTGAACTGAATCTCATTTAGAGATTGTGGTAACCTCCCTGAATAAGACGTATTGTGAGAATTTGCTACTGTAACCTACATAATATAGAGCAAGTGTAGTGTACCAGTGAATGAACCCATTAGGAGTAACTAACTAAGAAAAAAAATTGTACATCGCTGGATGCTGGATAGCTATAAAAAGTACCAATCAGGGTACAAGATTGGATTTACAAAAAATGGATCCAGGAATAAATGTCTCTAAATAATTCTTAAAAAATTCTAGCGCGCAATAACCTTCGAATAATTATTTTTCAAAGACTTTCGTTTCTCGAGTAATAATAATATCATTGAAAGATTAGAAAATACACAAAAAATTAAACCTACCTTCTTAACGATTTAAAAAAATTAATTGCATAACTACATAAAAACACCGTAGCAGAATTTTGATATTATAAACAAAATGGTCAATGCGCATGTTTCATTTTTCTATTCTACCGAAAGTCAATAATTTAGGTCCAAATGTTGTCACTGCTTAAATATCCTTTTTATTAATTTTCGCTTGTAAATTGTGTACATTACTGGTTCCTCTAAAATAGTTTGTTAGATGTAGAACTAAATTAAACTTAAAACTAATACGCGTATTAGTTTTAAGTTTAATTTAGTTCTATTTAGCTACAGCGACCTTGTTATTGTTACGCCTTCACTTTTGTTAAGTAGATAAGCGGGATCTCGTGTCACAGATATACATCATGCTTAGTGGGAGATTCCAGCCATGACAAACAGTATCATTTATTGTTATCAAATAAACTCAATATTTTTATTTACTAATTTGTTTACATAACTTTTTCCACATTACCTTTTCGTCCACAAACAAATCCCAAAGTATCCACTTCCTATTTCGTCCACAAAGCAATCCCAATTGTATCCACTTCCTATTTCGTCCACAAAGCAATCCTAATTGTATCCACTTCCTATTTCGTCCATATGCCCAACTCGTTCACAAACCAATCCCAAAGTATGCACTTCCTATTTCGTCCACAAACCAATCCCAAAGTATCCATTTCCTATTTCGTCCACATTCCCAATTCGCCCACAAACCAATCCCGAAGTATCCACTTCCTATTTCGTCCACATTCCCAACTCGTTCACAATTCCTAAATTGTCTACGGGCATTTTTATTTAACATTGTACGGTTAGACGAAACTTAAACTATATTTAAATGGCGTCTAACCTGTCAGTTTCGTTACGAAATATGTGCTATTCGACATTAATCGTGGCAACCACTAACCTCTAGTTAATAACACATGTTTAAATCAAAATGCCCATAAATACAGCTGTTAACTTTGCAGATAGTCTTTCTAGAGGAACGGAGGCACATGTTTTACAGGAGACCTCCTTGTGGTTAAATGGACCCGCTGTATTAAGTAGCCCAGAATTTAGACCTAAGGCTAATGAGATGAAACAATTATGGCAGGGGAAATTCCTGAGTTAAAAGCTACCCTAGTCAGCGTTGCTCAAGATGATATAACATTATTTGAAGAATGTTCTAGCATAACAAAAATGAAGCGAATTTGTTCGTTTCTTTAAATTTATTTAACTCATAAAAGTAACATTTTACATTATAATTATTACTCATCAAACTGTAATGGCGAGAAGTCTTCAAACACATAATAACAACTTAATATAAATTATATCATGTTAGTATAGGTACATACTTCGCTGGCTCGGCCATCTTGAAAGGATGGGGGAAGATCGGGGAGTGAAGCGAGCGTAGGTATGTGGGGTGTCCTAGCGGTCGACGGCCGGTTGGTCGTCCCAGATATCGCTGGGAGGACGAGGTCGGAAGGGACTTGCGCGAGCTCCACGCGGATGACTGTCGGGAGGTGGCACAGGACAGGCCAAGACTCACTTTGGGTCGGAGTCAAGTTAGTATAGCTACAAATCTTTATTTGTATTCGCATGGTCATATATTTCTGGTCAGGCTTTCCTGACCAGAAATATATGACCATGCGCCATGTTGCGGAATTTCATCTGAACTAATTTCTTGCACTGGCAATAATTTTAATGATAAGTTGTCAGTGTCACTGTGGCGGTTTATTCAAATAAGAGTTAAGTGTTGTATTAAATGATAAATGACTAAAAATGCCCAAAACAATTCACAGTCAAGAGCGGAACATTATTAATAATGTATGTAATCAATTGCTGAAAACACAACGTACAGGAAATGAAACTATTTCGCTAGGAAACATTTCAAAATTAACATCAGAGCTGACAGGTAAACAACTCAAGATGTCATCAAAGTCTATACCTAACTGTTGCCATGTAAAACAGAATAATAGCGCCCTCTTGACAATGCTCATATATTTTTAGTTTACCTTTACAAATGAACCGCTTAGAACAATCTGCATACGCATCATATTTAATATGTAGGTACTTCGTCCTCGCCGAAAGCGATTACGATGACACTTATCTTTGAGGAGGAAGTCCTTTAGTTATGATTTTAACACAGTTTTACTTATTATAAACAAAGATCAGAAACAAATGAAATTTTTTTTCGACGATACTGGACTTGAACCAGTGCCTTGTGTGTTTTAGAGTTGGATGCACCATACAGAGATCCATAAGCAAGAACAGATGACAAAATTCGTCGACTACTGGTATGGACGATTAGCTCAGTTGGTTAGAGCGTGCTGCCCCGGTCTGGCACAAGGCACTGGTTCAAGTCCAGTATCGTCGAAAAAAAAAATCATTTGTTTCTGATCTTTGTTTATAATAATAACGCTAGTGGAGTGATCCACTAATAAATTGCAAATATTGTGATTATTATCATGATATTTGTAAAACAAAAAGTACAGTTTTACTTATTTTACTGTCTTGTCTAAGTAAATTAATCTTATTACAAATTTTTGGTAGATATTTTGAGGTCCTTTTACCGTAGTCGTTTTTTTACACTCGGTTGATTTAATTTTCTCTGTGTTAGTAACACTTCTAGTATTATTTTTATTATTCTTAGCTACTTTGTGCTTATCACCATAGAAATACTCTAAACCTATCAGATATTTACTTTCTTATAAACTGGTGGAATTTTACATAAAAGAAATAACTTGTCATATTCTCTATTACACTTATTTTTACATTTTTACTTAAGAGGAACTTTATCAGTCTTATCTGTATATTTTTTACATCTTCTAAGATATATATATATATATATTTGTTGCAACTAAGTTACATACTTAAGTCAAGTTACAAGGACCCTTGTCGGGTGTAGCAAACATTCTTTATAAGGTACAATTTACTTAAATCTACGCCATTACTTTTACTTCTTATAAAATAATAGAACATTGAAGAGTAATAACATTTTTCAAGTGATACACTTTTCAGTTTGCTTTTTTAACCTTCTGAACGCCACTGTTGAATGTGGCTGACAACGGGAAATCGTGCCCCAGACGCCAATGTC
The DNA here is from genome assembly GCA_905404275.2 of Hedya salicella. Lineage (NCBI taxonomy): Eukaryota > Metazoa > Arthropoda > Insecta > Lepidoptera > Tortricidae > Hedya > Hedya salicella. Next base: position 8,419,901 of record FR990120.1, read on the forward strand.
GGTTATACCCGTCGAGTGTGTCAGTGAAATAGCAACCTACGTGCATGCCCATAAGTTTCAAGTTCGTGTTTGACAAGATGGCGTGGTGTTTGAGTTGACAACTTTTACATTTAGATGTGGCGTTCATAGGGTTAAAGGCCGAATCTGATTGTAAAGTTTTTATATTGACAGGAATTCTAATCTCTATAATATGGACTGTTCTTATATATTTCCAATTTAGGCTACGGAAGCTCGACATTTTGTATCTATGATTCCCTCTCTGGTTCGGATTTCCGTACGACCAACATCGTTTTTCTGTGGGCCTAGTTTAATACTTTAATTAGATTCATAGTTAATCAGTTTACACCTTATTTGGATAACTGGATCTTGTACAGTCAGCTGAAGAGAAAAGTAACCCCCCTGCCATACTAACATTATGTGGCAGAGGGGTCACGTTTCTCTGCTGCTGACTGTACCAGAAACTGGTATTCTTAATACATTTATCTAGGAGTTGTCTGCAGTTTTATTTTGAAGATTTCCACATCATCCGCCATTGATGAATGAATGAATGAATGAACGAATGAATGAATGAATGTATGATTTATTCGATGTATGTGGGAGATGGGTTACATTTGCAGGTTGAGTTACATAACACAGAATCACCAGACCCTACCTTTACAGGCGTACATACATGTTGGCACATAATTTAATTACATAATTTACTATCTTCTATCTTAAAAAAAATTACCACACAAATTAAAATTACACTAAACTACACTATTTTTCTAAATTACAAGTCAAAGTCTCAAATTGTCACGGTTAACATAATATTCATAATTAATAATAGTTAGCAATTATCATTAAAGAAATCATTGATACTGTAATAACATTTTTTTGCAAGCCATGTCTTAATAGATTGTTAAAAATTACATATATTTTTTAATTTAAAATCATCAGGAATTTTATTATAAATTGAGATACACATATTATAAGAATTTTTAGAAGTTAGTCTCAATCTTGCAGCTGGCTTGTGCAGTTTGTGTCTATATTGAGATCGGACTTCTCGTGAGCTGTGCTGCTGTACATCTGTAAATTGGTCTTTGTATTTATGAACAAATGCAGAAGTCTCCATAATGTATTTACATGGAACAGTGAGAATGCAGTTATCTATGAAGTGCTGCCGACACGACTCTGTTTGACTAATGCCAAATATGCCTCTAATGCAGCGTTTTTGTACAATAAATATTCTTCTTATATCTTTGCAATTACCCCATAGAATTACACCATACCGTAGAGTAGAATTTACATACCCATTATAGGCAATTAAAGCAGCTTGTACGGAAACAGTTTGAGCTATTATTCTAAGTGCATATACAAAGCTGTTTACTTTGGAACAGGTATTATCTAAATGTGTTTGCCAGCTACAGTCACAGTCAATTGTTAAACCTAGAAATTTTGTATGGTGTACTTCTTCAATAGTTTCATCATCATAATGTACATTTAAATTTTGTGGGGTAGCCCGGTCTGTATGAAATTGAATGAAATTTGTTTTTTGTAGGTTTACTTTTAAATTATTTTTTTCTAGCCATTCAATGGATTGAGCCAGTGTTCTATTGATTTCTTCCTTATATGTAGCTGGATCTCTACATGGTATAATGATAGATGTGTCATCAGCGAACAGTATACACTCATTTGGTAAATAATTGGGTAAATCATTTATATATAATATAAACAGCAATGGTCCCAATATACTACCTTGGGGCACGCCGTGTTCATTAATAACATAAGATGACCTGTACGGTATTAGGTGTTTAGTTATAGAGCAGTATTTCAAGGCTTCAACACATTGACTTCGATGTTCAAGGTACGATTTAATTCAATCGAGAGCTATACCTCTTATACCATACCTGAATAATTTTGCTAGCAGTCGTTTATGATTTACAAAGTCGAACGCCTTGCTCATATCCATAAATAGGGCCGTTACCGATATCCGGCTATCTATCGCATTTAGTACGCTTTTAATTAATTTAAATGCTGCCAAAGAGATGCATCTGGATTTTCGAAAACGATGTTGTTGGTCACATATAATATTCTTTTTTTCCAAAAAGTTTAGTAATCTGTTATACATGACCTTTTCGTAAATTTTTAAGAATATGGGTATGAGAGTTTTTGGTCTATAGTTAGCCATTTCTGATTTATTTCCCTTTTTATAAATAGGTTTCACTATAGGTTTTTTAAAATGCTCTGGGAAAGTACCCTGGGTTAGTGATAAGTTTAATATATAGAGAAGTGGCTTTACAATAACAAGCAGACAGTTTTTAATTATATCTGTTCTCAGTTCGTCATAACCAACGGCATTGGAGTTTTTGAGTTTCTTTACTATATTAATTAATTCTTCTGCATTCACTGGGTTGAGAAAAATGGTTGAGTCATTGTTGTTAATATTAAAGTCAAGCTCAGATTTAGATGTTACATTTTTATTGACAGTACTGATAAAGAAATTATTAAATGATTCTGCAATCTCCTGAGGGTCTTCAATACTGTTTTTGCCTACTAATATTTTTCCTATTGACCTGCTATTGCAGTCTGATGTGGTGTCTTAATGACATTCCACACTGCTTTGCATTTATTATTGTTTTTATTTATATAGTTTAGGTTTGCATTCTTTTGATGAGATTGAATGCATCTCTTCAATAGTTGCGAGTATTTTTTATAACTTAATTTACAATGTTTTGATTTCCTACTTAACAAATACAATTGCCTTTTTTTATGACAGCATTTGCGTATACCTGTTGTTAATTGTTTAGAATGTAAAGGTTGGTTCATCATCTTAACTCGAATCTTCGGAAAACACAAGTTATAAAAGAGAAATATTAAATGCGCGTGAAGCATCTGTCTCGCTATATATCTCATTAAAAGTTAGACATGATAAACAGTCTATGAACTTCTTTTGATTATCCTGACATAGATCTCTCCTCGTTTCGAACCACCATTTTACGGGAGGCAGGACTCGTTTCTTCACAGGTATTTGGTAGGATTGCGCAGTGTGATCAGAAAGTCCCAGTTCATGAATTGTTGCTGCGGCTCCTTGCGTACTAGAAGCTATGTTATCAATACAGGTTCTAGATTGGGCAGTAATTCTGGTTGGTCCGCTAATAGTCAGTTGTAAGCCGTAGTTCTCCAGGATCTGCACAAACTTCTTTGATATTAGAGATTCCTTCATTGTATTGATATTAAAATCTCCACATAGGACGTACCGTCTCCTTCTATTTTGACAAACAATGTGGAGCATCTCGTCAAGTTTGTGAAAGAAAATCGATGAGGGCGACGTTGGCGTTCTGTTTGTGTACACGCATATTATTGTTATATTGTATTGAGTAGCGGTAATTGCGCAGCATTCAAAGATATATGATTGTGACAGCGAGTCGATTTCTGTAATTACTGTGTGGGCAATGTTCTTTTGAATTAGAATAGCGACCCCGCCCCTTTTTGAGTGTTTGCGGCAAAAACTGGCAGCTACGTGGAAATTGTTCAATTTTAAGTTGGCTTCTGATCTGCGCATTATATTCGTTTCGCTTAAACATATAATATCCACTCGGGTGCCTTTTTTTTTCTAAATCCGATAGAGCGAAATTAAGTAAAAATTGTTTATTAAGCGCACCTGATATATTTTGGTGTAAAATGCCAATATTGTCAGATTGCGCTGCTACGAAAAAACTGGTCTTCAGTCGGTGATCTCATTATTATGGCATTGTCTAGGTTCTGCTCAGCGCGTTCAGTCTCACGCAGGTCAGCGGCAGCGCCGGTCGTACTGTCGCAGGTCTGGTGTACTTTCTTGGATGTGGCGATATGACGTTTCAGCAAGTCCAACTGGTAGAGTGGATTGTAAAGTGAGCAGGCTATTTGATGGAAGATTTTACTCGCTTTTGAATAACGAGCTTTGCTTAGATTATTGCTTGAGTCATGTTCACAGCTTATAAAATCACAATGTTGAAATTTGGTAGCGATATGTTGTAACATGTTATTTAAGGGACGATTCCACTGCCATCCTTAACTCACATACTTGAAAGAACAGATCATGTCCTCAGGCTTTAATTTATAATTGCAGGAGATGAACAGAACGTTTCGCGATCTGAGGGCTAGTCCGAAATCCGAAGTTCGTATGGCACCTTCCCGCTTACTCATATACAGCTTAACATGAGAGAGAGGGACAGCACGTTACGAACTTCGAATTTCGGAGTTACCCCTCCCTCTCAACCACGCCGAAAACGCCACCGTCGAGTAGACCGTCACCGTCAAGGTCATAGCAACTTTAACGTTTGGAAGTTTAGTATCAAGTGCCTGGTAATAATAGAAGGCTTGTGAAAATGTGTGATGGGTGTGGACACTGATACCGCGCTCGATGAACGCGCTTTGGACCGCATCTGTTTAGCCGTCTGCTCCACATGCTACCAACATGTGCAAAACGCAAAGACTAGCAATAAAGCGTGGACCAAACTCACAAATGTATTAGACGACTCCGGGCTTACAAGGAAGGCTGTTGAGGTAGCTACAGCTACATCGCATTGAATTGAATGCATTTTCATCCGTGACCGAGTACATCGAAAATACCATGATGATAGTACAGCAATTCGCTGATATCAAGAAAATCATAGATGATGAAAAACAGAAGTCCTGTTGTCAGAACTACAGAGTATAACACCTTAGTTACAGGCTTAGAGAGTATTTGCCTGACATCGAGATTAACACGCGAAGTGTTTAGAACTCGTTTACTTCAGGAATCAAGAAGAGTCGACGTCTTAGTAAGAATAACTCACATGCCACAGCTTTCGTCGTCTTGAAGCCATTTGTGAACGTCAAGAAACAATGTAGTTACTGCGGAAAGTCTGGTCATTCAGAGTCGATGCTTCGAGCTGAAATAACAAAACAAAGGTTATCTTGCTTCGGCTTTCATAGCGGCAAGCAACGATTGGTCTGTCGACAGGTTGATAAACCAGTCTGTAGAGCCTCTTGTTCAAATGGGATTTATAGGTTACCCCAGATTAAGTTCACGTGTGCAGTTGTGCATTCTTCAACTATCTTGCCAGAGCAAGAGAGTGTGAAACCGGCCAAGGAGCCAGCTCAGGTTTGGCACATGAGGTTGGGCCGCTTATATATGTCCGGCATGTTAGCTCTTAAAAATGGTATGGCATGCGGGATCTGTTTTCAGGATTCAGATGTGGACACCCTTAAGAACTGTGTCTCGTGCCCGTAACAAGACGGAGAGGTTAAATATGTTTTCTATTCAGCTTCTGTCTTAAGTCTAAAGTTGACATAAAAGAGCGAGACAGGTTCTTTCTTAATTTAAACAGATACTACTTTTTAAATCCTATCTGTCTTTTATACTAGCGTGAAGGATTCATATCTTCACAGTACAAACAAAACCTTTGCAATTCATGTATTTAGACTGATATACATTAACATTATCTTAATGTACAGATACATATGGTATTTTACAATTTATTAGAATGTGCTCCTAACTTCGCCAGCGGAGTATACAAATTATAACCCTCTTTTCTTCAGAGTAGTCAAATAAAAAGTATCCAATAACTATTGAACTATTGAAACCCGTTGAGCCGTTTTGGCGTCACAAAGGCACAACAACACATCCCTATAGGCTAATAGGCTAATGCGAATGCCAAGACAGATTAGATTCTAAGCTCCAATGGGGTCCCCATATTGCTAATCTCTCGAATAGACTGAGTTCTGCAGCTTTTGCAGTAAGTAAGATTCGTCAATTAACAGACGTGATGACGGCTCGATTAGTGTATTTCAGTTATTTCCACAGTATTATGTCGTATGGCATCTTACTATGGGACAGTGCTTCCGACATTAATACTATATCTGTTCTGCAGAAGCGGGCTGTTCGTGCGATATATAAAATGAACCATAGAGACTCGCTGAGAGTTAAGTTTAAGGACATTAATATAATGACAGTGCATTGTCAATACATTTATGAGAATATTATGTATGTACATGTTTGGTTTGAACTCTATTTATACTTGACATAAGAGTGGTGACATGCAACTACAGTTGCGGAAAGCACTCTAGTGGTTAAGAAGAACTGTGATATACATAATATTAATACTAGAAATAAGCATAAGCTCGCAGTGCCTGCTACTAGGCGCCATAAAATAAGAAGATCATTCATGGGTAACTGTGTGAGATTTTATAATAAACTTCCTAGCAGCATAACTGAGTTGTCTATTGGTAAATTCAAAAATATTGTGAAACTAAAATTATTTTCTAAAGCTTATTATAGCACACAAGACTACTTGAATGATGAAGCCGCATGGGATTAATGTAAATTATAGCATCATGTAGGTATATGAATAATTATTTTAACAAATACCTAAGGTATTATTATTATTTTAATCTTAATTGTTTTATATACTCTGACAAAATGTTGGATCATATTGTATGTCTCCCAGCAAACATTAAGTCTCATGTAACTGACATTTCGAAAGTGCTTGTAACTAGGCCTACTTGAATAAAGTATATTTTGATTGATTGATTGAAGACCACCTGTTTTCAACCAAGAAAATAAATTTAAAGTATGAAATTGGAAACGTAGCACTAAAAACATTAATTCCAATTACTTTATTTACGAGAAAATGGGAGTTTAAGACAAAAAGGTGTAGGGACTTTTAGGTTAGAATGCAATGGTGTTTACTATTTAGGACAAGGTCAAATAGTGCACACTCAATTTGGTTGGACTAAAGCAAAGCGGGTCCCGAAATTTTTCATCAGTGTGATGTCATATTGACACTTATTTTTTATGATGTTATCGTATAGAGGACGCTGAAATCAAAAATGGCCGAGATATTCGCCCTCAAAGATGTAAGTTTTTCAAGGGAGCTGGGACTTGGCAAAATTTCGATAGTTGTTGGTGTTATTATAACACCTATTTTTTATGATGCTATCGTATAAAGGACGCTAAAACAAGCATGTTTTGTAAAGGAAACTTTTCTCTAAACTGGATAATTACCAAGATAAATGACGGATTATAAAATGTAAAATATTCAATGATGAAATGGGTACGTATTGAAAACATTTTGAATGGTTTTAAGTAAAGACCCACTGCCTAAAAGTGATATTCTATAGCTTTTTGTTTAGGTCAAAAACCGAAAACTGTAGGTTAGGTTAGGTTTGTTTATGACCATGGATAGCGGAGCGTCAGAATGCTTGCTTACTTTATTGCAAAATGTTTGGAAGAACTGCGACAAAATGGAACATGGGTCAAAAACCGAAAACTGTAGGTTAGGTTAGGTTTGTTTATGACCATGGATAGCGGAGCGAGCGAAGCGAGCGGAGCGTTAAAACACTTGCTTGCTTTATACACACAATTGACAGGTTAGATTTGGTTTACAAGAGAATGAAATGCTATACTGAGCGAGCAAACAAGTACGTAAATTTTTAATTCTTTTTGTTTTTTCTTTGTTTTTACTTGTACAATTTTTTTTTTTAAGTTATACTTGTAATTTTTTTTACCTTTTTTAATTCTTTTTGTTTTGTATTTTTTTTACTTTTAAAAATAATATTATTTTTTAAGTTATACTTGTAATTTTTTTTACCTACCTTTTTTTAAATCAGTATTTTAAATTTTAATAAATAGGTGTCAAAAAATCCATCAAAATCCCCCCCTTTTCTTCCCCTTATATGTAAAATCATTAATTAATATGATAAGAATCATATATCACATAAGAATTTGATGAGTACTTTAAGAGGCCCCCAGATGATCAGAATTTAGCCAGTTGATCAGATCGGCCATTATTAAAATTTTCGGGTTGATTGAATTTTCGTTCGGCAATCCATCAGATGGATATAAGTTTTGAGTAGAAATTTATTATTCATTTAATTTAGCGTACACAATGCGACTTTTGTATGTAACCAAGTTAAACATTATTGAAAACAATTAAATTGAAATCGAAATTACCAAACTTCATCATTTAAATTTAATAGGTACTTAGTTAACTCTGATGATAACGATTGCTCTTATTCATTTTAGACATCGTGTTTTATAGTAACATTTACTGTTTAAGACCTACACAATCTGTTGAAAGGAGGTTAGCAATCGACTGACTGGTAAGGTTTGAAAGAGATTTTGTTCTCTATTTGAATGGTAGTGTCAGCGAACTGTCACTACATTAAAACAGTTTTTTATACTGCACTCCGTTGACAGCTACAGTCATGAAAACATCTCTTTGATATATTTGTGTATAGTTAAGTTACTATTGTGATGTGTTGTGCCCTGTATTAAATCCATGTAACCAAAGAAGTCCTGGTTTCATTAATTACAGGTTATGGGCCCAGCACGCTTCCACTGCGAGATAAAACACCTGCTGAAATGTGTTCAATATCAAACCAAATGTGTCAAATATTAGAAGATTTGGTTCAACAGTTTTCTACAAAATTAATTCTGGCGTACGGAAACTTGATGAAAGGTGCAACAGGGGAATTCTGGTCGGCTATATAAGAAACGGCTACAAAATATGGGTGGACGATGAGAAAAGAATAATAAGAGCAAGAGATGTCAGAATAAACGAAGAAGAACAAGGTATCTATTTAAATGGAGAAGACAATTACAAAATAATCAGAGGACTTTGGCAATTAGATGAAGAGAAACAAAAAGAACAAAAAGCAGCTAAAGAAGGCACAACACGTAGTCAAGAGGAGAGAAGACGAGACTTAAATTGGAGTAGTAGTAATAAAGATGAAGATCGATAAGGCGATAATTTGAGAAGAAATAGTAGAAATGAAGAGTTTCGAGAAGGCGTACAGTTAAGAAGATTAATCAGTGAAACAAGTGAATGTGACATAAGTGAAGATCAAACAAATGAAGATGAAATAAATGAAGATGAAACAAACGAGAACGAAAGAACAAGAGAAAATAATGATAATTTTAGAGCTAATTTAAATTTTGATAATGAGATTTACGTTGATGAAAGTTTTCGATTTAACAATATGCGACGAAGTGACTAACTACATTGGTTTGGATATAAAACAAGAAGAAAACGGAATCAAAATTTGTCAAAGAACATATAGTGAAAAAATAATGAAGAAGTTCAACATGAATACAGCCAAGAAGGTAAAATGTCCAACTATATTGATAGAGCAACACCCTTCTGTAAGAATTGACACCAAATCTCATGAGCTTTATCGTGAAATTATAGGGTCATTGTTATATCTTTCAAATAAAACGAAACCTGATATAAGCTTTCAAGTGTGTTATTGTTCGAGGCATCAAAATTCTCCAAATTTAAATGATCTAAATAATGCTAAAACGATTTTGAAGTTTGTAAAAGGTTCAACAGAAAAAGGTATTCACTTTACTGAAGGTGATAAAGTACTTAGAGGATACTGTGATTCAGATTTCGCGGGGGCCAGACACTAGGCGAAGTACTTCTGGTTTCGTGATTTGGCTAAATGGTGGACCAGTGGCATGGAGTTCAAAGAAGCAATCAGTTGTCGCATTGAGCAGTACGGAAGCAGAATCTATAGCGGCGGCAGAATGCTGCAAAGAACTTCTGTTTATAAGAGATCTAATCCATGAGATAACAGGAGAAAAATTAGAAATCGAAATGAGAGTGGATAACCAATCAGCAATTTGGCTAATGAAGAAAGGAATCATGAGCAAAAGAAGCAAACATATAGATGTTAAATACTATTATTTAAAGGAAAAAATTGATGAGAATCAGATGACTGTAAAATACTATCCAACAGGATCACAATTAGCAGACATACTAACAAAAAGTTTACCACCTGTAAAGTTCGAAAAATGTCAGCGAAGATTAGTGTTTGTGGCAGTGGAGGTTAATGAATGAGTACAATTATGGGCAAAAGTGAACTTGAAAATGTATTTCGGTATAATGTAGGGGTCAATTTTTTTTATCGTGTTGTAGTTTGTAAGGTTTTATAGGGTGTGTAATTGACAAGAATACCAATGACTTGTAAATGGAAAAGACTGAAGGATTCGAGAAGCAAGCAGTGGTTTGAAAATAGTTAGAATTAAATAGGTGAATAATAAATAAATAATGATTCACTTAAGAGGGTGTGGGGTCAAGTGAGCGTAATTAAATCATTATTTATTACAACTATGGTCACACATTAAATAAACAACGGAGTCCTAGCCATTTTTTGATACAGGTATACTCAAATTTGCTAGATCAGGCATCCTTAAGTATTTTTCTATTTGAATTTTATTTATAGTTATGTAATTCGTTATGTTTGCTTGATGTGATATTTTATGTTTTGTTAGCATTTAGTTAATGTGCATGGAAAAGAGGCATTTGGTGGTTGGGTGTATCGCGTGGGAGAAGGGAGGTATCTTTTAACTTATACAGGGTGATACAAAATTTAAATAAAATAGTAAGAGTGTTTTATAGTGAGTCGATTGAGGGGGTGTGTTCTGTTCTCTATTTGAATGGTAGTGACAGCGAACTGTCACTACATTTAAACAGTTTTTTATACTGCACTCCGTTGACAGCTACAGACATGAAACCATCTCTTTGATATATTTGTGTATAGTTAAGTTACTATTGTGATGTGTTGTGCCCTGTATTAAATCCATGTAACCAAAGTCCTCCTGGTTTTATTAATTACACAATCGATATCTAAATAGAAATAGTGTTAGTTTTATTTTTCAAAACGTCGTCCGGGTACGATTCCCGAGCTGAGTTTTATTTCTGTATGAATGCAGTTTGTCTTATTACTAAAATCGATGACATGGTTCCTAAGAAGAGATTTTCGTATGTCTTATAGTTTCAAACTTTCCCATACTGACCGATCTAAATGTGCCACCCTGTATAGTATAGATTCGTTGTTTCGAACTAACCCTGCCTCGTGTACACTCTTTACCCCTTCCACGTGTGACCGATTCCATCGATTATTACTTAGCCATGCAAAAATCGTTCAAACTAGAGAGAGATGGGGTCAGATCGAAAAATTATCAAACCGAATCAGTTGACTCCAAGATAAGTATTATCTTAATCAGTTTGGTGAATTCAATTTCAATTTAATTGTTTCCATCATTTTTAACTTGGTTACATACAAAAGTCGCATCGTGACTGGCATTTTTATGATTAAGTCACTCACTGACTGAGTTATAGATCAGAAACCTAACCCACTTCCAGCAGATAACCTAGCAAGTTGAAATTTGGTATCCGACTGGATAACTGTGTGGATACAACAAACCATACATAAAAAGTGCTAAAGCCCGACCAGGAAAATAAAAACTTCGCCATATTGCGGAAAACTATTGGAATTAATTTCTTCAACTGGCAATTGTAACTTTAGAGAAGTCATTAAAGCCCTCTGTCAATTGCTGTCAAAGTGAGGTGTTGATCATGCGTGGTCTATTTCTGGGATATTGTGAGTTATTTGTGCGTTAAAATGCTGAAAACTATTAACTCACTTAAGAAAAGTGATTTACAATATGACGAAGTATTTGTCGGATAGAAAGAATGAAGGATTAGACTCTATTCCTCTAAATAGCATCTCCGACCTTGTTGTCAAGATGACTGATAGGTATATCATACTTAGTGTTGCTATAATTATTGGGAATTTAACGCCCCCGAGCACGTATTTTATTTTCCTGGTCGGAATTTATATATAACTATTGGTATGGAAATTAAAAGATAGAGGCCAAGTTTGTAGAAAAATATTATTCACAAAAATATCTTAAGTATCTTGGTATCCAAAACCTAGCAAAAAGTAATGATATCCCACCAAAACATTAATGAGATAAATAAGCCAAGTTCTCTTGTTCCACCAAAAGTAGTGATATCTCAAAAAGGGCCAATTCTGGTACTAAATTATTAACAGTAAAACCAATTAATTGTCGCTTAAGACTCCCCGGTAAGATCGGTTCTCCATACAAACGTAGTTACGCTCTCATTTTAAAACGACTAGCTAGTTTGCTCTGAAACTTTGCACTTTGAATAAGTTAGAGTATATGCAGGCCTGTAATTAATTTATGTAGCTTCAGACACCATACTAAAAAAATTACAGCGAATTTAAGTTTTTCATACAAAACTGTTTTTTGCGTATTTCTTTTGTTTTATGGACTAGAGCTATATAAACTAATTACAGGCCTAGATATAATTCCAGTCATTGTATGTGCAAAGTGTTGTTACAATCCAACGCGTGGTTTTAAAATGAGAACGAAACTCCGTTTGTATGGGAAGGTGAAATTCGGCCGAGCTTGCTGGGGATTCTTAAGGCTGATTTAGATGGAGCATCAAAAACGCAATTGTGTCGAATTGTTCCCATGAACGAAACTTCGTTTGTATGGGAAGGTGGAATTCAGCTGAGCTTGCCGGGGACTCTTAATGCATTTTGAGCCTTCAATTGGTAGTTTTCTATGTTGTTACAACCGGTTGTCAACCTGTTGGATATTCAATTATTATGTATGCATTATTTGCTTGTGTACTCCAAAACACCAAAAACGAAGTTTGTATCGCACCATCCCGCTCACTCAAATACACCTTAACATGAGAGCGAGTGGGACGGCATGTTACGAACTTCGAATCGCGAGTTTCGGAGTAACCACCCGTTAGTGGATTTCATTTATTACTACCTTGGTTGTAGCGACCATTTATTTATAGTGACGTTAAATCTAAGTCCCTTGCGTTTAAATCATTCTTTAGTACAAAATTCATGTGGCTATAGCAACTTTGGATGTATCTCCGAGTTCGCGTGTAGTGATTGTTTTTAATGATTATGAATCATTTGTAATAAATTCCTACAAATCCCATGCAGATATTGCGACCGGAGTCGGCAGCCACAGACACAAAGATTTATTTATTTCCCAAATATTTTGTTAACATCCACACAGATGGTCAACAACTGTGGAGTCCTTTACTACTTTTTGTCCAATTTTAACTTTTTCAATCCGATCGCCGAGACAGCCGTTCCAATCCGATCGCCGAGTCCAATCCGATCGCCGAGACAGTCGTTCCAATCCGATCGCCGTGACAGCCGCAAGGCTTCGTCCAAATGCCACTTATAAATAAAACTTTTTGTTTATAGATATCAAGTAGGTAAAGCGTGTGCGTTTCGGAGTTAAATTTCCTATAACAAAGGATGTGTTAGGTGTTGTAACAAAGCTTAAACCAGCCATTTTCAATATTTGTGACTGCGGTTGTGTAGGTATAATAGGGATGAAGACTTAATAATAACTCCGTCTTGTAGATTAATAAAAAATATTCGACACGTGTTTTTTCTTTTTTTACTCAATCAAAAAATGAAGGCGGTACATTGAGTCAAAATGTCGCGTGACGTCACTCCTACGTACAAATTTTACTTAGGAGTGACGTCACGAGCCCCCACTCCTAAACTTTAACACTATATATCTGAGTATTTTTTTATTATTTTGAAAAAACAAAAAATATGTGTCCATTATTTTTTATTATCTAACTGACATTAGAATTTTGATTTTCATACCCAGACATCATGCCTATTGCCGCAACCTTTTACATACATTTTATGGAGTTGTGGTAATTAGATGCAGACACAAATCTGGAGAATCGCCGAAAAGATATTGTTTATTTGGTGATGGAAAGGATATTATAGATATTGAAGAAGTGATGAAAATGGAATACATCCTACACCGTACACTAGCACAAATAAAATAAATTGAAGCAAACTAATATTCATCGTATGTAATATTATTTATATGTAAGTGTAGTTGTTTGTCCTAAGGTTGACAGGTAGAGAACGCCTTATGGTATAAAGTTCGCTCAAATTCCCAAGATGACATCATCTTTCACGTCTTTAAAAAGTGCTTCAATGAGTAAAAAAATGTCCATAAACTGTTGCTAAAAACGCCTTTTTTGGAAATTACATCATTTTATTCATTTGAATTATGATGGTCGGATGATTTTAGGGAGGGGGGATCAAAAATCGTCAAAAATAGATGACGTAATTTATGAACAGCCCCTTTAGTGTACCTAAGGCTGCTCGTGTGAAATGACTGGCTAAAAGCTTTAATAATTATCGTCGCCTAATACCCATCATAGAAGCACAAGCTTTGCTTAGTTTGGGACCGGGTCGATTTGTTTGAATCGAAAATTTTTTTTTTTTTGTTTTTTTTTTACGTTTGTATGTTCGTATGTGTCGTTGTGGCTTCATCATGCTAAATCGGCTAAACGGATTTCAACTATTTGTGGTACACTGGTATAGGTGCGTCCACACTTGTATCATTTGCTCGTATCCGATCACCGTGCCGTGGCATGACTGCGTATCGCTCTGCTTGGACGCTCACTGTCGGCGCGTCGATCATGCCGCACTCTTCCGATATAAGTGTGTGATACGCGTAGCAAATGGATTTCGAGCGATCGGATCGGCGCAACGTCCAAACGCGTGATCGTGACACGCGATCATGCTACGCTACGATGATCTGATACGGGCAAGTGATACAAATGTGGACGCACCTTAACGTATCTCCAGATGGTTATGGGATAACTTTTACCCTCCTCCTGAGAGGAGTTATGACTTTTTCTCCTCCGCGGACGAAGTTTGCGGGCATTGTCTAGTTATGAAATAAAGTAATTTAATCTGATATATTGTATTGTATCTACGACTAAAAATTTAGATCGCGCTCCCTCGTAGGCCCCTCAACCCTCCCGTCCTCCGAGAATAGGTCAGTCTTGTATATTTTGTTTATTCTATTTTATCGCCACATGAGTCACTCGATTCATATTCGCAACTACAAGGCGCCCGCAACTTCGCGGAGGAGAAAAAGTCATAACTCCTCTATTTGTCTTTAGCATAATCGGGTAAAAAGATCCTATGACCATCTGGAGATACCCAGCTACCCGTGTACCAAAAATAGTTGAAATCCGTTTAGCCGATTTAGCGTGATGAACCCACAACGACACGTACAGACATTCTATTTTTACAAGTTTATAATAGTACTAGCGGCCGCCCGCGACTTTGTCCGCCTTAGATTCGGTTATCGCGGATAGAAGGTATTTTTCTGGAATAAAAAGTAGCTTATGTCTCTCCCCAAAACTCGATATTTTACTAAATGAAATGTGAAGCATATTAGCAAGATTTCAAGTTCCTAGCGTAAAAAAATATTTACTGTCCATACAAATTTTCATCCCATTTTTGATATTTGATATAAATTATAGCCTGTGTCCTATTCTGATATATAAGGTACATAACTGGAAAGTTTCATAAAAAATCGTCCAGTAGTTTTTGAGATTAAGAGTCCGCAGCAAGCTCGGCCGAATTTCATCTTCCCATACAAACGGAGTTTCGTTCTCATTTTAAAACTACGTGTTGGATTGTAACAAAACTGCATATACAATGACATGAGGTATATCTAGGCCGGAAATTAGTTTATATGGCTCCAGTTTATAAAACAAACGAAATACAGTAAAAATAAGTTTTGTGTGAAAAACTTAAATTCGCTGTACTTTTTTTGCTATGGTAACTGAAGCTACATAAACTAATTACAGGCCTGCATGTACCTTAACTTATTCTAAGTACAAAGTTTCAGAGCAAAATAGCCAGTCGTATTAAAATGAGAGCGTGATTACGTTTGTATGGAGAACCGAGCTTGCTGCGGACTCTTAAGTGGAACGGACATACATACTTTCACATTTATAATATAGTAAGGATAAGGACTAGAAGTCGCCCGCAACTTCGTTTGCAGCGGAGAAAAAGTCATAACCCCTCTTTTTTTCTTTGGCATAGTAGGGTAAAAAGTATCCTATAACCATCTGGAGATACCTATCTTCCCGTGTCCCAAAAAAAGTAGAAATCCGTTAAGCTGATTTTGCGTGTTGAAGACGACCCATACAGACATACAAAAAATCCAAAAAAAAAAATTTTTCGTTACAGTGACCTCCAAATAGTCCATAACAATTTTTTTTTTAATATCTTCAATGTACAGACATTTCATTTTTACAACTTTATAATAGTAACGATAAGTAAGGATAGAAGATGATCCTAATAATAATAATTAATAAATTCATGCCTACAGATAATTATGAAATAGGATAGGCTATCTATAATTCGCTGCTTGTTAGGGTTCTGTACCAAAAATGGTAAAAAAGGAACCCTTATGGTGCGACTCTGTCTGTATGTCTGTCTGTCAGACTATCAAAGCGCCATATCTCAAAAACTACTTATGGTATCTATTTAAAATTTGGAATATGTATGGTCTATCTGTACCTATTAAGTTTGACGCGCAATAAAGTGTGATACCTAACAGAGGGGCTAGTCTGAAATTCGGTATTCGAGGTTCGTATCGCGTTATTCGCTCACACAAACACAGTTTAACAGGAGAGCGAGAGGGATGGGGCGATACGAACTTCGAATATCGAATTTCTGATAACCCCTGAGTATATACCCTACATCGTCTTAATGCTCGAGCACCCACATCAAGTCCACCGCGGAAAATTACGATGAGGCGCCTAGGTCGCCAGTCCTCAACCAAGTTCCGACATAGTAATAAAAAAAGGTGTTTTTATACAAATTGCCATCCATGGAGAACCCATAGACAGAGTACTTCCAGTGGTCCTAGAAACTTGTTTAGTATGAAGGTATATATGTTTGCCCGCAGGTTTGCTCGATGTACCACAGAGGTAAAAATTACACTTTTCAAAGTTTTTATCCAGCCATTTTACTCGAGCAGCCTGTGGGTTAGGTACATACACTAAAGGAGCCTACAACGCCCTGCGTGTTCAATATAATAATGCATTCAGGATACTGTTGAGAGTTGGGACTGCCCAGGTGGTGTAGTGCCTCACTTATGTTTGCTGAGGCCCGCTCGGAACGGACGGTATAGCCCACGAAATGAATCTGAAAAACAAATTATTTTTCCACCTCTCCTGCTCAAAAAGTAAGCCATATTAGTTCGGGAACCGAGACTAAAATAGTACATTTAGCCCCTAGGGTTTAAAAGAAGGCCATATAATCCCATACAAATTTCCATGACACTGAAAAAAAAAATATTTCGGCCAGCTACATACTCCTTACGAATAATTAAAAACAAACAAAGCAACCTGATTAAATTGGCCAAACTTTCTGATAGAATTGCTCAAACTGTACTTTTAGTTTTTCATGAAATATACAATTTTAATGTTAAGTCTTTTTTATTTTCTTGCAGTCGAAGTGGAAAGGAGAGTGTTTAACACGTGGCTAATTGAGCCCCTTGTCAAACAATCTACTATTATATCTGTGTATATGTCGATAACCAATATAAAATGAGCCCACACCGCGTACATTTTTTAGGCCCTATAACACTGGATTTTCATAGATACGGCCATTTCTTAGCGTAAAATGTGTACGGAACCCTCGTTGCGCGAATCCCACTCGCACTCGGCCGGTTTTTTGCGTGGGTTTGTTCGCTAGCAACCCAGTAATGTTACGTAGAGGAATTCCGTTTTTTCCAAGGACAGACATAATTTATTATTCAGTGTCAGTGTTGCCAACTAAGTATACCTATTTTCTGCTAAAGTTGGTATAATTTTATGTTGTATATCATATTTCCTTGGCGTTTATCATCATTATATATTAAGCATATTAAATAAATATTATAAGTACTTAAAATTGGGACGTTGACAAATAATTAACGATAAAAACCGTTCATGCAAATTTCATTTTACGTGACGGGTGACGAGAGTACCTATACATACACATGATAGAAATTTTATTTGAAAATGTCATCGAATAAAACGATTTAAATCTAAATCGGTTTGGTTACAATATATTATAAAAATGAAGTGATTTTTTTTGACAAAGAGAACTGTTAGCATAATTTTCGGCATTTATAAATAGCGTTAGCGTAATTTCAGCAAAATTCGAGTTACAGTTTTTGCAGATTTTATTAGCCTTGTTGGCAACACTGTTCAGTATTACGCATGGCATTCCATGGTCATGAAAACATTTAAAAAAAAAATTACGCTTGGCATCGACTGAAGGACATTGAATCCATGGTCATGAAAACATTACGCATGGCACGATCAATACACATGATAGAAATTTTATTTGAAAATGTCATCGAATAAAACGATTTAAATCTAAATCGGTTTGGTTACAATATATTATAAAAATGAAGTGGTTTTTTTTTGACAAAGAGAACTGTTAGCATAATTTTCGGCATTTATAAATAGCGTTAGCGTAATTTCAGCAAAATTCGAGTTACAGTTTTTGCAGATTTTATTAGCCTTGTTGGCAACACTGTTCAGTATTACGCATGGCATCGACTGAAGGACATTGAATCCATGGTCATGAAAACATTACGCATGGCACGATCAATGGGGTATATAAATATACTACGCAGTGGCCCTATTCTACTATATACAGAAACGTTATGGAAATATGTGTTAAATCTATATAGAAACTTTAAACTACTACATGTCTCTTTTTCACTCACGTGCCTTTTGGTATGATGAAAGAGATAGCATGTTGCTTGTTACTTCCTTACATGGATTAATTGCGACACAAACCCATTTTCGGCTGCCGTGTTTTTGACGTGTCGCCATTTTATGCGCCAACCTTGTAGTACATGAGCTGTCAAGTGAATGAAAACTTGGATGTTAGTTGCGATTTTCTGTATCTAAAACATTTCATATTGTTTTGTTTTGTGACCTGGACATCAAGTGATGCAAGGGCATCATGCCTGTATGTTCAATTAAACAGTGCAGTGCAAGGAAAATTATTAAACAAGCTCTGTTGACCGTTCATAGGTTAGTACCAATTTTTGTAAGAGAAATGCCATTAAATTTATGCACAGTGATTTATGGACTCGAGTTTTTAGTATTTTATCAATAATGGTACCATTCGCACCTTCATTTGTTGTTATATAGCTTCTATTTAACATAATTTTTATTTTGTAAACACATACATCTCTGAATAGTGATGTTGTATTTCGGTCGTTATCGATATTTTTAATTCGAATGAAGTCTTTTTGTAGCATTAAAATTTCCTAATTAATTTTGCGGCAGACGCGACTGGAAGCTATTGGTAGCAGAACATAAAACCTTGGCTTGTTCTGTATGCCTGTAACTATAAATACATACATTTTGAGTTTCACATGTCCGCTAAGTATGTAATTTAAATCCTAATGTATATGCTCAATCGTTTGTAATTTACAGGTTCCCCAAATCGAAGTATTACGTCGGAAATGGTTTAATATTGTTGGGACAGAAAATATAATCCTCGGCATAACGACTATATCTATGTTTCTTACACTTTGAGGAATCATCTTTCCAAAAAACTCTTGATGTGATCCGACTACGCGATAATGCAGTGCCATCGAATCCGATCAAATTATATTTCATGAACCATAATGACAGTGACATCTACTGAAAATAACCTCGTTTACTATTTTAGTAGCGCTTAGGGTCTCAGACCCTTAGATTTAAGGAATATACAGATTCCCCACTGAAGCCATTGATAAAAACAGAATAAATTACAGACCTTTACGTAGTATCGATATTGATATTTTACACTTCCATTTACAACTACTCTAGTCTTCGCCGCCATTTTATGCGACAAATTGAGGATAGGTATACACGCTTATTTTGTACGTATTTCTAGTCCATATTTTTAATAGGTCTGTGGGCACGCACTTTATTTTCATTCTAGTTTGGGCAGACCACTCAGTGGTAGTCAGCGTCAGTCCATTATAAAAATAAATGATGGTATTGTTCAGTACCTAGTTAAGTTGCGAAGTGTTGACGTTCGAACGTGTTAGAGTTCTGAGCGAAAGGTATGTTGTTTTAATATTTTCAAATTCAATTTAAAA
Organism: Hedya salicella; assembly: GCA_905404275.2. Taxonomy (NCBI): domain Eukaryota; kingdom Metazoa; phylum Arthropoda; class Insecta; order Lepidoptera; family Tortricidae; genus Hedya; species Hedya salicella. Next base: position 8,439,681 of record FR990120.1, read on the forward strand.
ATTTATTTTAGATGTAGGCCTCAAGGACACTTACATTTATTTTAAAACCAATAGTCGCACGTAGAAGCAAGGCCGAGATAGGTACTATAACGTAAATGTACATTTAACTATTAGTGTTGTGTCAGTTTAATAATAAGGATAACTGTGATAACCCGGGATTCTGTGCCAATAAAATAATAATAATACTTATAAATAGATACCTACAACACAACCGTACTGGGTTGTAAGTTGTAAGTAAGTCATCGTCCGAACGAGCAAAGCTTCTCTACTTCAGGAGGTGCGTCCACACCTGTATCATTTGTGCGTATTCGATCACCGTGGCGTGGCATGACTGCGTATCGCGCTGCTTGGACGCTCAATGTCGGCGCGGCAATCATGCCTTGCTTGTCCGATCGAAGTGTGTGATACGCGTAGCAACATGGATTTCGAGCGATCGGATCGGCGCAACGTCCAAAAGCGTGATCGTGACACGCGATCATGCCACGGGACGAAGATCTGATCGGGCAAATGATACAAATGTGGACGCACCTTTGGACGAAAAACCACTTTCCTGATGTCGAATGTTCTCGCCTAGAGCTCGCATTGCTCAACCGATTCTCATGAATATTGTGAGTAGGTTCGGTAAGTATATATGATGTGCGTTATCTTTCAATAGGTCAGTAACGCAAGAGTTTTATATACATAGATTATAGGCCTAGATATACCTCCAACACGTAGTTTTATAATGAGAACGAAACTCCGTTTGTATGGGAAGGTGAAATTCGGCCGAGCTTGCTGGGGACTCTTAATTGCTTCTATAGGTGCGTCCACACTTGTATCATTTGCTCGTATCCGATCACCGTGCCGTAGCATGACTGCGTATCGCGCTGCTTGGACGCTTACTGTCGGCGCGCCGATAATGCCGCACTCTTCCGATATAAGTGTGTGATACGCGTAGCAAATGGATTTCGAGTGATCGGATCGGCGCAACGTCCAAACGCGTGATCGTGACACGCGATCATGCTACGCGACGATGATCTGATACGGGCAAATGATACAAATGTGGACGCACCTTAAGAATACGTAGGAACAAGGTCAGTCAGTTGATGTTTTCTTATTTAAACCAATGTTTAGTTATTTGCGTAGTTCGTTATTATTAAATAACATGATGACAGTTATAGCAAAATAATAGAAGAATTTCAACACAATTTGGAACTAACTTTCCCCTTTAACTTGTTTCCCTAATGGTGCGTCCACACTTGTATCATTTGCCCGTATCCGATGTCCGTCTCGTGGCATGACCGCGTATCGCGCTGCTTGGACGCTCACTGTCGGCATTCCGTATCACGCCGCGCTTGTCCGATCCGAGTGTGCGATACGGGTAGCAACATGGATTTTGAGCGATCGGATCGGAGCAATGTCCAAACGCGTGATCGTGACACGCGACCATGCCACGCCACGATGATCGGATACGAGCAAATGATACAAATGAGGACGCACCCTTAATATCAGAATGGAACAGAAAGGCCCCAAAAAGCTGTTGCAACATAGAACTCTACATGGAATGATATTTCCGTTATATAGTCACTTACACATACTTAATTTTTATGCATAATATAACCTTCTTTTTTTCAGGTATTCAATAGTCTTCAACTCTTGGCAGCAAACTATGGATGCAATTATGAAAGTTTTTAAACAAAATTTAGAAACAGCAGTCCTTGGCGCAGTTAAGAAGAAACAATGTCAAGTGATATCAGAGAGTTCAGTAAATCATCAGAAATCTAATGACAGTAGCAAAAGTGATGGAAGAGCTAAAAGACGTAAGAGACCTATGTCTGTTAGTAAGCGAAACGAAGCAAAACGAACATGCAGGAAAGTGGGAGAAAAGCAGCATAGTTCCAGTGGAAGTAAGAATACAAAGGATCACAAGCAAACGTCAGCAGAAAAAAAACATCGAAGTAGTAAAGATGAGATGCCCGACACAAAAGAAAAACCTAAAAAAGGTTGTAATCAGCGGGCTGAACGTAAACCCAGAGGAGCTAAGAAACGTAAAAAACCAAGGGTAAGAATTAATTCGGACAGTGAATACGAAGAATCTAGGTATGTGGAGTATCTTAAGGCGAGGGGGTGGGCAAATCTATGAAATCGAGGTTTTTTTGTGCATTTTTTTTGATATTATGTGTGGCATATAGAGATGTGAAAAGTAATTATTCAGGAAACATATATAATTAATTATGAGTTGATAGAGTAAGTTCGTTCCTATCTGATGTAACTAGGCCTAGAAACTATATTAAAGAAGCAGATTTTTAAAAATCTTCTACATCTTTTTTTCCGCCTGTGAGCAATTCTACATTACCAAATTTTGCACATGTACTTTAAGAACCTTGGTCTACTAACGGATAGGAAAAAACTTATTCTAATTTGTGTAATACGGAGTTTAGACCCAAAATCAACTTTTACCTACGACATTTCTACGGAGTCAACGTACTAAATATTTGATCAGTGTAAAAGCGTAGGCGCTTTAGCAGTGAAAGTGACGTTGCGTGTTCGCGCCGCGCTACGCCACGGCGGCGCGGCGTGCGCTTACGCTGTTGCCAGCTCGCTTCCACCTATCCATAGCGATAATGTTTTTGAATGGAGGAAAAGGCCCTGAAAAGGTGTCATCTCCCATCTTCGCAACTTCATCACAGCTGGCCGCAGCCAGCTTCATAAACCGGCGGGACTCACAAGACCTGTAAGCCATCCGGTGGACAGGTGCATGTTTTTGAATTCATTCCGTCAACTGATTGCGTTTGTTTTGTTTTGATGTGTTCTATTTTACGATTTAGTACCAGTATAATAGGGAAGATGACTACATTTTAAAAATAAGTCCATCTTGTAGATTAATAAAAATATTGGACACGTATTTTTTCTTTTTTTTACTAACCCGAAAAATAAAGGCGATACATTGAGTCAAAATGTCGCGTGACGTCACTCTTAAGTACAAATTTTACTTAGGAGTGACGTCACGAGCCCCCATTCCTAAACTTAAACGCGATTCATCTGAGTATTTTTTTATTATTATGTAAAAACAAAAAAATACGTGTCCAATAATTTTGTATTATCTAACTGACGGACTACTTAATTAGAATTTTGATTATCATACCCTTATATCAAGGTCATCACGCCTTTATATCGAGGTGCTCTGTGTTTATTATTATTACGAACCGGTAGTCTTTGAGGCGTTGTTTATTTCGGGGATTTGTTATGTTGTTTTGTATGTTATTGTTTGTGTTATTTGACATTGATCTCGGTGTTTTGTGCGGCGTGAGTCGCTCCGTGCGACGTAATTACTTGGAGATTCTTGAGTCCCTAAAACTGGGGAACAAGAACGGTGGCGGTGGTGGTAATGATAGTAATGGTGGTGATGATGGTGGTGATGGTGATGGTGGTCGATGGTAGTGGTGATGGTATTGACGGTGATAATGGTGGTGATTGTAGTTGTAGTGGTGGTGTTGATGGTGATGATGGTGGTGACGGTAATGATGGTGGTACCACACCACCACCACCACCATCATCATCATCATCATCATCATCATCATCATCATCATCAGATTTGATGAGAGCTGCAGACCACTCTTCCAAAAGTTTAATGTTTTACCCTTAGCTTCAATGTACATTCTAAAAGCATGTTTGTTTACCAAAGGCCAACCAGGGTATTTTAAAAAATACGACGAAATTTTCACAAGACATGTGCGAACGCAGTACAAAAACTTAATATACCATCCACCATGTAAATTTGATATCTATAGGAAAAATGCGTACAACATGTGTATTATTTAATAACCTTCCGAATGACATGAAAATTTTGGACGGGAAAATATTTAAGGCAAGGCTGACTAAATGGTTGCAAGGTCATTGTTTTTACAGTGTCAAAAACTTTTTAAATTTTAGTGAATAAGTAATATTGTGGGCAGTAAAATTTTATTTGTCTTATTATTATTTTGGACATTTAATTTCTATTCGCTAAACTTGTGTATTAATCTATTTCTATAAACTAAGACATGTATAATTTTAATTCTTAATATCTAATCTGAAAATGTTGAAATGTTACATTCTATAAATTATTAATTATTATTTCTTGCAATTTAATTCACATTGACATTTTGTTTTATTTTACTAAGTATTTAATTTGTGCATAATATTAATTTGCATGTTGACTTTTATGTCGGCATACTCGTACTGGTACTGGGTAATAATAATCTTAAGATCGAATTGTAACGTATTCAAGCAAATAAACATTTCTATTTCTATTTCTATCATTATCATCATCATCACCATCACCACCATCACTACCACCACCACCACCACCACCACCATCATCATCATCATCCACTACCATCCACCACTGTCACCATCATCACCATCACCACCATCATCACCACTACCGCCACCACCATCATCATCATCACCATCATCACCATCAACGCTACCTTTTTATATAGTTTGAAATGAAACACTAAAACAAAACATTATAAATAATGTCTATTTAAAGAAACAAGTTTTTAGTTATCACATTGTCGCAAATATATATACAGGTTCTTTATTTTAAAGTTAGTTGCAATACACATCGACTTGGCTTACGATTCCTAACCATGGCTTAGGTTAGGTACAAGCGAAGCGAGGAGGAGTGTTAGGTTGAACTGCGACCCTAAGGAACAAGCGAAGCGATCAAGCCGCGCAGGAGTGAAAAAAAATCGTAACATTACCTTCATTCACTCATAGTCTACTTTTAAACAACAGATGATTGATTGCACACATTAACTATCAACGATTGTACGAGAATGCTAATATTGAGCAACCGAGTATCTAAAGGTGCGTCCACACTTGTATCATTTGCTCGTATCCGATCACCGTGGCGTGGCATGACTGCGTATCGCGCCGCTTGGACGCTCGCTGTCGGCGCGGCGATCATGCCCCACTTGTCCGATGTAAGTGTGTGATACGCGTAGCAACACGGATTTCGAGCGATGGGATCGGCGCAATCGACTAGTACTCATAACACAACCTTACCATGGGATTAGTTCGATTTGTGTAAAAATTGTCCTGTAATATTTAATATTTATTTATTGAGTTACGTCATAAGTATTATTAAATTAATACCTTTTCATATATCTAAACTCAGCTAAACATTAAACGACGTGTTTATTACGATCAATAGGTTGATATTAAAATAATTTTACAGTAGGTCTAACTGATCATTCCTAATATATGTGTATTATAAAATGTGCGTGTAGTATTGTACTTTCCTCGCATTCGAAATGAAAAGAGTGTTTTTAACTCGGGTGAAATTATACCCATTTCACCCACGAACTATTGGCTAGAAATATCTCTCCCGTTAAGCTGTAAAAAAGCGGCCAAGTGTGAGTCGGACTCGCCCATGAAGGGTTCCGCAGCCGTTTATACAAAAATAAACTTTTTAACAAAAAAATAAAACCGACTCCAAAAAAACTAAAAAGTAAAAAATAACGCCATAATTCAGTTTCTTCAAATTACTTACAAGTAACCGTTTGTATACTCAATCTATGCAATAAATACAATTAATCTTATTTTGGCGTCGGTGCCATATAAAGAATGTGTAAAATATTGAAAATTGACGATTTTAGTAAGTTGTGACACGATGGCACCGACTCCAAAATAACATTAATTGTATATACTGTATAGATTGAGTATACAAACGGTTACTTGTAAGTAATTTGAAGAAACTGAATTATGGCGTTATTTTTTACTTTTTAGTTTTTTTTGGAGTCGGTTTTATTTTTTTGTTAAAAAGTTTATTTATTTTACACTTTTTAGTTACTCGTTACTTAAAAGTGTATCTCGTGACGATTCGAACAAACACAAACACGGCTAGGATACATTATTTTATTACATAGATCTGGTGCCTACCTTCCGGCTCCATCATCAAATCAATTAGATGGTACCATTCTCATCAGGAACATTTAAATTTGTGACTATGAAGTTGCTTAGCTGAATTAATCAAGATATTTTGTCGCCACCCGTAAATCATTTATCATTGAGGAGTTCCGATTGCATTCTGTTGTCTTCTGCATCAGTTCCACTTCACCAATTTACACTTTCTGAATGCAAATGCTTATTATGTTTCTTATAATACCAAAATCGCTATATGTATGCCTACAATATTTGAGGAGTTCCTTCAATTCCTTTTGGATTCCATCATCAGATCTTCACCAAAATTAAATGGGACCAACTTGAAAGTACCTTCTATAAAACAAAAAAAAAAATTAGAAATCGGTCAAATAGTCTTCGAGTAATCGGTGAACATCCATAAAAAAATAAAAAAAAAAATCCGTCGAATTGAGAACCTCCTCCTTTTTTTGGAAGTCGGTTAAAAAAATGCACTACAGATGAAAAAAATACAATATGAAAAAAAAACACTAATAAAAGAGCGTATCTCCCCGGCACTTACGTCCTTTTGCTGAGAAGCGCAGTTTTTTGGCAATAACTTAAAAACGGTATGTCCGATCATGTTGAAAACAATTTTCGTTGGAAGTATTTACTAAGCTTTATATTTGTAAATATTTTCATATTTTTTGAACATACCGTTTAGAAAATAGAGGGGGGGGGGGCACAATATTTGCTACTTTAATAGCGAATATTTCGGAAAATATTTACTAATACAAATTTTTTTTTAGAAACATGCGTGTTTTTAGAAGTACTGTCGAAATATGTGCCACACATATTTGCTGAAAACATTTTTTTACAGTTTCGGTTAGAGTTTGGCCAGAGAAACATGATATTGACCTTGAAAGAGAATTCTTTATATGTCATCAATTTCAAATATTAAAAAAGCTGTCAAATTATAAAACCTACTTCGTTTCTATGCATTCCGTATTGCCAGGTCATGATTTTTTCAAATTTGCCGCACATTTTTAATGTCATGTTTCGTTTGCCAAACTCTACATGTATCGAGTGCCCCCCCTAGAAATATATATATTTTTTATTTAACTATCAAACTAAATCATTTATCTATATGTTAATTATGTATATCGTCGCCTAGTACCCATAGTACAAGCTTTGCTTAGTTTGGGACTAGGTCGATTTGTGTAAGATTGTCCCTATTATATAATATTTATTTTTATTTTTTTTGTTTAGTAAGAAGGGAACTCTTATAACACTGCCTACGAAATAAATCTGAATATCGAAATCTTTAGGGTTCCGTACCCAAAGGGTAAAACGGGACCCTATTACCTACAAAGAATTCGCTGTCCGTCTGTCTGTCACCAGGCTGTATCTCATGAACCGTGATAGCTAGACAGTTGAAATTTTCACAGATGATGTATTTCTATTGCCGATGTAACAACAAATACTAAAAACAGTATAATTTTATGTCTGTCTTATCAGTAACCAATATAAAATGATCGAGCACCGCGTACATTTTGCTTAGGAGTCTCTGCTAACACTGGATATTCATAGTTACGGCCATTTGTAACGTATATTTTGTACGGAACCCTCAGTGCGCGAGTCTGACTCGCACTTGGCCGGTTTGCTTAGGAGCAGGGCTCTGCCAACACTGGATTTTCATAGATACAGCAACATTTTAGAGTAAAATGTGTACGGAACCCTCGGTGCCGAGTCCGACTCGCGCTTGGCCGGTTTTGTGGATGGATTTATTCGCTAGCAACCTAGCCCATGTTGTTTTGCGAATTATCCATTATTTCCAAGGACAGACACCAATTTATTATTCAGTACAGTCTTGCCAACTAAGCATATTTTACGCCAAATTTAGCATAATTTTATGTTTTCTAGCAAATTTTGTTGTCGTTTAGCTTTTACCATTATTGTATTTTAAGCATATTTAAAAAATATTATTCCTTAAACTTAAAGTACAATGATGACATTTAAAATTTTATCGGTAATTTGAAACGTATCCGGGACGTTCATAAATATACTCTGATTTTTAATTCAAGACCAAAATTTAACGGGCGCACTTTCGCAGTGATCACTTCATACTGGTTTAAGTGTCTGTATTTTTATCAATAAAACTTACCCTAATATTACTGGTCGCAAGATTTCTCATGCATGTTTTTATGAAATAATGCTTATTTGTTTAAATCATCAAGATGAGAACTGTCATATTTTGGTCTTGAATTAAAAATCTGAATTTAATTAACGATAAGAACGATGAGAGCGATCATGCAAATTTCATTTTACATGACGGCTAACGAGAATACACCGTGTCCAATAAGTTCGAATCCACTTTTTCTAACACTTGCTTAAAAAACGTAGACAACTTTCTGACAGGTTTGCCATTATAGAACAATATACGTCTTTCGCTTTTAATCCATGATGAAGCAATTCCGGGAACCTATAATTTCTTAATGGCGATAGACAGCCCAAGTGCAATTTCTCAGGCAATGAAAACTTTTGGAATTAGGGTAAATCTAGATTAATCTACTCGTACACTTAGAATAGGGTCGTGAAAATTATGAGAGAGCGTCTCCGCCGGAAAAAAACACTGTTCGATCCGAAAATAACCTGCTGCGATGACTTAAAGATTTCAAGAGGATCAGTACACAATATCTTGAGAGCAGACTTCGGATATCATGCTAACAAGAAAATAAAAGTACACGGCATGTCCGAAGCAACAAAGAAAAAAAAGATTAGATCTATCAAACACTAATACTGAGAGGCTACTCTGAAATTCGATATTCGAAGTTTGTGTCGCGCCATCTCGCTCACTCAAATACAGCTTAACATAAGAGCGAAAGGAATAGCGCCATACGAACTTCGAATATCGAATTTCAGAGTAGCCCCTCTGTCCTGGCACGCGGGGCATGAATTCGTTTTTACAGACGAAAAACTTCGTATTAGAGTAATCTCACAATGCTTAAAATGATCGTTTTTGGGCAGCAAACATACAAAATATTTCAGATAATCCGAGGAATGTGCCAAGATCCCAAAGTGCACCATCAGTGATGGTTCGGGGAGCAGTTTATATGCGGGTTAAATTTTCTTTGTTATTAATCGACAAATGATATAGGTTATGGCTCTAAAAAATAGAAAGAAAAATACAACGTGTACAGAAGTCTTGCATGCGCTATTGTTTTGATATAAATCAAAGATCTCACATAACTCCGTACCTGAACACGTACAATATCCTCAATATGAAAAATAGACGTACTTAAGCTTAAGTTGGCAACATTAATATTTAATATGAAGTGGAGTGGACATCCAAAGTATTTGTATGACAAATTTTCATGGCCATCCGATGACAACAGGACCGATTCAATAGGTGTACAGCGGATACATAAATTAGTTTCCTTTAAGGGCAGCATTCGTTTTGCAGCAACTAAATGCTGAAATGACCTACCTCCTCCTGTAAAGAAAACGAAAACGCTGCAGGTATTGTAAAAACTGGCGTCTGTCGCAGCAAAAATAATCATGCGTTTGGACGCTTGTACAACATTAACTTAAGTAGATAACTCGACAGTTGTTACAGTTTACCTTTCCTTAACACGTACATCTACATATTTATATTGTTATTGTGGAACATTATGTTTTTTTAATAATATTTTGAATTATATTAACGCCCTATATAATTTTAATACCATGTATCTAATATTTGGACTCTACATAAGTCGATACGCCTCAAATTGATTGATTACAATCGTGTTGGCAGCGAACTTACCTCATTTACCTTATTGAGTTAAAATTTTAGTATAAAGTAGATATTAAGTCATGGTTGGAGAGTGAAAACTAGCGGTCTCGCTAAGTCTCAATCCAAGTTACTTCATGAAACTAGTTTATAAGCTACAAAATCTTGTAATACAAAATGAGTCTGTTTGTTTGCTGTTGGTAAATAAATGTCGTTTAATTATTTAATTTTTATTTAAATGGGTAACCATCAATGCCGAACACTATAAAACAGAAGTGTTGGAAAAAATGTTGCTACAAATTTACGAATGATGTTTGGGGACGACTACTATTGCTTCCAATAAGACGGAACTCCATTGCATACGACACGGCAGACTCAGTTCAAGTGTGGTGTCAGGCCAATTTAACGGATTTCTTGCCAAAAATAAATGGCCCCGAAGTTCTCCGGATTTAAATAAATCGGACTTTTTTTGTATGGTCACACATGCTCTCTAAACTTAATAACTATAAGATTAAGAATTAAAAGCATTTAAAAAAAGTTTTCGGGCATGAAATGCCGATGGAGGCAGTGCGTGCCGACGCACATTTAGATGAGCATTTTGTGTGACCGATCTGAAACTTGAAACACGATTGGACCTGGCGATGAAGGGTAAATAAAGGTGGAGTCATCCCGAAACATTATTGTAAATTGTAAATATTGTATATAGGAATATCTTTCATGAAATACAGCTTTTATTGCATTTGTTATTAGTACTTTGTTTTAATGAGAGTTTGAAACTGTATTTAATCTTATTGGACACGGTGTATAGACATTTTATTTGAAAATGTCATCGATTAAAATAAATTAAATCTAAATTAACTTATTTAAATAAAACAATTTAACGGATTATATCACCTATAATATCTCATTTGAGTTCCCGACGTTTCGGAAGCTTTTCAGCTTCCCATGGTCACGGGCTGGCTCAACCAACCTGAAATGAGATAATATACGCGATATAATCAGTTATATTGTTTTATTTAAATATGAAATAATCGCGGAAACAGAAGAAAATATAATTTTCTATATTAACTTGTTTAAAATAAATTATAAAAATGGGCTAGCATTTTATTTAACATAGATAAGCATAATTTACGGCATTTATAAATAGCGTTAGCATAATTTTAGCAAAGTTCGAGCAAATTTTTGCAGATTTTATATTAGCCTTGCGGGTAACACTGTTCAGTGTGATTATCTTGTATCGAGAGTCGAGAGTCAGTGCATCTCTCTCGCACGCGCATATAGTGCGAAAGAGATAGACCGCCATCGAGCGCACAGTCAGCACAGTATGACGCGTGGCGCGATCTTTATACATTTTAGTTTGGGCAGGCCTCTCAGTAGTCGTCAGCGTCAGTCCATTATCCACGTATTGTTCAGTACCTAGTTAAGGTGCGAAGTGTTATCATTTGAATGTGATTTAGTTCTGAGCGAAAGGTATGTTGTTTTAATATTTTCAAGTTCAATTCAAAACTTTGTTCTAGAAGTAGGCCTCAAGGACACTTACATTTATTTTAAAACCAATACTCGCACGTCGAGGAAAAGCCTAGATAGGTACATTTAAGTTATAGTGTTGCGTCAGTGTGATAATAAGGTTAACTGTGATAACCCGGGATTCTGTGCCAAAAAAATTATAATAATACTTAAAAATTCAGGGCCCAAAACAGAAACCAAATAATTTACTTTTACCAGGACACGGTTCTTGTAAGTTGGCATATCAAACGTATGTAAGTTGTTTTAAATAAAACATCATTATTTTGCTTTTTTATATTCTATATATTTTTTACTTTTATAAGTTTTGATATGTTTCCTTGAAGAACTACGCATTGAGTTTATACTCAAAAGTCAAAACATATATTTAGGATAGGCTATTAAGTACAATTATTGTAATAGATAGGTATAAGAGTCATTTCGGAAAAATGGACTGACTGTTGAGTTTATTTCGGCTTTCTTCTCCTCAGTGGTCTCTTGGGAAACGCCGTAGAGTCAGACTTGGAAAAGTGCCCTTGCGGCCTACTTACAGAATAAAGATCATTATTTCATGATTAAATTGATACCTGCAGCACAACCATACTGGGTTGTAAGTAATATTAATATGTCAGATTGTCAGTCCTGAACTCCTCTGCATTAGCCTTTTGACCGCTGCAGTCGGGAAACACTAATGTCATTCCTTTTTCTACTCATTGAAGCACTTTAAAGATGCGAAAGATGATGTCATCTTGAGAATGACCGCCCACCCCTCCTTCGTCATGCTACCATCATCCGATGTCCAGACCCCCCCCCCCCCCAAGTTTAAATGACGTAATTTATGAATGGCCCCATGGCGGTCAAAAGGTTAAGAGCCTTATCACCAAACGAGGGTTTTCCCGCGGATGCAGCCGAATATTTAAGACACTTTTGAATAATATGGATGATGGATATTGACTGTACTCAATTAATAATGTAAATTTGATGCGAAATGGCAGTTTTTATGATAAAAATCCGAAAAAAAATTGATGTTCGATACCATGCAGCTTGTTTTATGAGCCTTTAAAGTTGGATGGGAAAGTCCATATTAAAGTACGAAAATATTAATAACTAATAATACTATTTAAGAGTCCCCAGCAAGCTCGGCCGAATTTCACCTTCCCATACAAAAGGAGTTTCGTTCTCATTTTAAAACTACGTGTTGGATTGTAACAAAACTTTGCATATACAATGACATGAAGTATATCTAGGCCTGTAATTAGTTTATATGGCTCCAGTTGATAAAACAAACGAAATACAGCAAAAACAAGTTTTATATGAAAAACTTAAATTCGCCGTATTTTTTTTACTCTGGTATCTGAAGCTACATAAACTAATTACAGGCCTGCATATACCTTAACTTATTTAAAATACAAAGTTTCAGAGCAAACTAGATAGTCGTTTAAAATAAGAGCGTAACTACGTTTGTATGGAGATTCGAGAAAGAGAAAACAGTTTCGATAAATCGCAAGCTTTAACATAGCTGCAGGAGTTCTTAATTTCCATACAAGGTAGGAACGTGTGACGTCACTCGTTCCTAGGCTTTATTAAGTATCGACCGTTTTTTTAAAAAGTCGAAATGTCTGATTTTAACATTGTATCTCGGGGAAGTTTTATGAGATTGAAATGTTTTTTTTTACCAGTATTTCCATTATGGAAAGGTCGCTCCAACATAGCACTGAAAAAAATTGCCTACTACCCAAATAAAAAAAAAATACTTCGATAAGTTTTGTTTTTTTCCGGAATTGTGTCATAACAAATATGTTCTTTATTGTAATGTAGGTATGATGCGTATTATTGATAATTCAACGATAATAAATCCTTGAGTATTCTGTGAGATTTTGTTAAAATAATGGTATATAATAAGATCGATATTAAATATATAATATACTAGATTCTGCCCGCGACTTCGTCCGCCTTAAATTCGTTTATCGCGGATAAGGGTATTTTTCCGTGATAAAAAGTAGCCTATGTCCTTCCCCGGGACTCAAACTATCTCCATACCAAATTTCATCCAAATCGGTTCAGCGGTTTAAGCGTGAAGAGGTAATAGACAGACAGACACACTTTCGCATTTATATATATATATATTATATAATAACCTATATTGCATTATTATTATAACATAATAACGAAAATTTGAGGCCGTAGACAAACCAAGCACATTCATAATTATTGAGACTCTAGAAGAGCCCGCAACTTCGTACGCGGAGGGGAAAAAGTCATAACCCTTTTTCTCTTCAACGCAGTCGGGTAAGAAGTATCCTATAACCATCTGGAGGTACCCGGATACCCGTGTGCCAAAAATAGTTGAAATCAGTTTAGCCGATTTTGCGTGATGAAGCCACAACGACACATACAAACATACAAAAACTAAAATAAAAAATATTTTTCGTTTTAGTGAACTCCAAAAAGTCCGTAACAATATATTTTTTGAAATATCTTCAATGTACAGACATTTCATTTTTACAACTTTATGATATATAGATTACAAAACAAACCACAAAATTCTAAAATAAGCTAAAATAAACCTAGTGTAACAACCCACCCCGAGTCACTCCCGGCGCAAAGGTGCCGACTCACCCCAGCGGCATTACCCCTTGCACTAAGAATGACCCGGAGCGTGGGTCCAAACGTCTCTCCCTTAAACGGCGCCCCACCTCCACAAAAAAGGCCGTTGTGTAAAATCCATACTATTATTATAAATGTGAAAGTGTGTCTGTCTGTCTGTTACCTCTTCACGCTTAAACCGTTGAACCGATTCGAATGAAATTTGGTATGGAGATAGTTTGAGTCCAGGGGAAGGACGAAGGACATAGGCTACTTTTTGTCCCGGAAAAATACCCTTATCCGCGATAAACGAATTTAAGGCGGACGAAGTCGCGGGCAGAAGCTTAGTGAGGATATACTTCGATTGTCTCTTAAGGAAACTTCCGTCGGTAATCGGGTGACTCTATAGTTAAAATATTTAGAGCTAATATTTTAGGTCGCTATTTACAAAATAAGGAACTAACTTATGCAAATAACTAATCATAGTTATAAATAATAAATAAATAAATATAACGGGACAATTTTACACAAATCGAACTAGCCCCATGGTAAGCTCAATAAGGCTGGGTACTAGACGACGATATATATTTAATAGATATATTGCTTATATACATAGAAAACATCCAAGACTCAGGAACAAATATTTATGCTCATCACACAAATATTTGCCCTTACCGGGATTTGAACCCAGGACCTCAGCTTCGCAGGAAACGTTACTCCCACTGAGCTAAACCGGTCCTATCCGTTATAATTATCTTTTCTTTTTTGTAAAATACAACGCCAAAAATTTGTTTCAAACGCTTTTTTAAAACAAAATTTTAAAGGGCTCTTAACATAATCTCCGAATTTTCCGAGATACATATAGCACTGTTAAGATTTGTGAAAGAAGGGACTGACCCGCTAAGCTTACAATTTTCTAAAGTAAAAACAAGCGCATAGACAGACTAATAAGTATTGTACAGAATAAGTAGCTTTAGTTCCAATCAGGAAAATCATTGTATTTAAAAATATTTGTTTCAGCTCAATGTGTTTTATAATATTAAAGTAAAACTCGATATAAGCACATATTTGGTTTTAAAATGAAAATTGACTTAATTGCTTCTTAGAATAGGACCAAAAATTTTTCTTGGTTAATTATTTAGACCAATGTATCACCATCATCTGGAATAAACTTTTTTGTCATAATAATCATTTGGCATAATAATTTTTTTCTGAACACGTAAAATTTTCAGGATCGACATCAAACAAACCTAACCTAATGCATTTAATAGGACGATTGCTTAAAAAGTCCTGAAAATAATACAGTATAAGAAAAAAATGCATTATGCCAAATGATGATTATGTCAAAAAAGTTTATGCCAGATGTGGGTAACCGTGATGAGAGTTATAGCAAAAAGAACAGAAGAATTTCAAAACTATTTGGAACTATTCTCCCCCTCAGCTTGTGTGCTTCCCTAATATCTGCATATAACAGAAAGGCCCCGAAAAGCAGTTGCACCGTAGAACTCTACATTGAATGATATCACAGTTATACAGACACTTACACATACTTAATACTTTTTTTATACTACTAAGGTGGCAAACAAGCGTACGGCCTGCCTGATGTGAAGCAGTCACCGCAGCCTATGAGCGCTTGTAACGCCAGGGGCATTACGTGCGTGTTGCCGACCCTTTAACAACCTATTCACTCCCCTCTTAAAGAATCTCATACTGGAACCTCCAGGAAAAAATAAACTTATGCATAATATTGCCTTCTCTTTTTTTCAGGTATACAAAAGTATTTACCTGTGTGAAAAATAAATAAAGAGAGCCGTCTTCAACTCTTGGCAGCAAACTATGGACGACATTATGAAAGTTTTTAAACAAAATTTAGAAACGGCAGTCCTTGGCGCAGTTAAGAAGAAACAATGTCAAGTGACATCAGAGAGTTTAGTAAATCATCAGGAATCTAATGACGGTAGGAAAAGTGATGGAAGAGCTAAAACAGCCAAGAGACCTATGTCTGTTAGTAAGCAAAACGGAGCAAAACGAACATGCAGCAAATTAGAAGAGAAGCAGCATAGTTCCAGTGAAACTAAGAATACAAAGGATCACAGGAAAACGTCAGTAGAAGAAAAACATCCATGTAATAAAGATAAGATGCCCGACACAAAGAAAAATCCTAAAAAAGGTAATCAGCGGGCTGAACGTAAACACAGAGGAGCTAAGAAACGTAAAAAACCAATGAAAAAAAATAGTTCGGACAGTGAATCTGACTTGGAAACGACAGGGGCGGAATTGCCCCCAAACACATCTAAACCATTGCTGTATGTATGCACTGGATGTGATAATGTGGAAACTATTTGTTATGATCATATCATCCAACACTGCCAAGATCATATTCTCAAAGAGCAGGGCTACTATAATGAGAGATATTACACACCTCTAGATTACTACATTATAGATTACGGGAAGAATTCAGACAGGAATTCTCTTACAGTCGTAAATTGTGATTATAGCCTTTTGAAGAGTAACAAGTGGCCGGCTATTTTTGAGACTTTGACACAGCCTGAGAGCGAAAAAATAAATTGTAATAGTATCTATTACTTTAGTCGCATCATTCGCTTATCATCGAGACATAAACAATCTTCGGCTCCATTCATGCTCTTCCTATGTATGAAATGCTTCAAGTATGTTGACCCATATTCCATAGTATCACACGTCCAGGAAAATTCATGCAATCCACAACTTACTGGCTTTCGCTGCCACAAATGCAGGAAGGAATTCCTTACGGAAAACGCTATGTATCTTCACTATAACACACATAATGAGTTCGTTGGGAGTTCACACTACAGAGAGGTTTTGTTTAATGATTCTCCACATTTCTATGCGGACGCAATGTTGATAAATGCAGCTGGATTGGACGCTAAGTATGCATTAGAAGAAGATGATGAAACGATGAGAGATAAAAGAAAAACCCATTCAATCTACAAGATACTTGAGGCGCTTGTTGCAGAAAGAGAAATTGAAGTCAAACAAACCCACCAAACGGCAAACGACGCACGAACAATGGTTATCCATGGCACTCAATCTGAGGTTGGTAACGAAGCAATTGAATGTCACGATACTAGTAATCATAATAATGTCTCGAAAGAAGAAAAACATTTTAACATCTATAAGTGTCGATGTGAACTATGCTTCCACACCCTGGAGGCTCTTTTCAGACATTTGGAAAGCTGCCGTCCAGAGTCTGAATTACAGACAAAAACCTGTATATGTGGCTTGACTTTTGATGAACCGCAATACGATGTTCATTGCAATACACACTGCCAAGGTTTTACGAAATTTAGTATAAAAAAAGTTACTATGTGTGATGAGAATGTAATTGATGTAAAAAATATGCAACATAAATTTAAGAGGATCCTATAACAATACATGGAACCGAAGTTATTAACGAAGACCAAGTGAACATACCAGTCGATCAAATCGGTTAGTGATATAAAAGCAAAACAACACGCTAAGACTGAAGAATTTTTCGGAATGGTAGAGCCTTTCTACGTCAATGTTACACCTAGGACCGGTACAGAAGTTTGAGGATCTAAAAGTCGGTTTATGGAGTAATACGTGATAACGTGGAAGACAGATAGATGCGTCACAAGCCGAACGCTTAGGCCGATCGTACCTCTATCGCTTGTACCGCGCTCTCGCTTGCACGCAGAACGTGACACTTTTTCGTGCGTGGAGCCGGCGATCATCGATTTATAAGATGTTATCTTTTCGAAAATAGACGAAAACCGGTGATCTAGTGACGCAGCTGCGGGCCGTAGATTCAGAACAAGACACTTCAACTAGTTCGAGTTAAATCTTAGTTTTGTCTCTGCAGTCACCTAGGAGAATAACGCAATCTATTACAGAAGCAAACACAAATTGAAGTAATAAAGATAAGATAAGATATCATTTATTTGCTAGAATTATGGTCATACATACGTTAAGGTACACTTGAAGAGTCTATCATAATTCTGCCGAATAGACGGCGTGGCTATTCATGTCACATTATGTTTATGGTTTAGAAAATCTTATTGCTATTAAAACTTACAATAACGAATAAAGTGACTCACCACTCACATCATAAAAACATCCTCCAATAATTTATTTATTCAATATCCCACGAAATTATTTCCCAGGAAGTATATTCTAATGTGTGCAGGTAAAACATTAAATAGTTTTACAGCCATACAATAACAGTTTTTTTCGTAAAATTTTAGTCTCTGACATGTTTTCTGCACTTAAGATCAGCAGTATTTGAACATGTTTTTGTTCTTCTTGACAAAATAAAAAAAAAACAAATACACGTACTCTTACGCATTTTATTTATAAGGTCATAATCCTCTTCCCCTTTTTCGTCCCTGAAAGGGATGAAATTTGTCATACATTATTGCCTATGTCCTATTCTGATATATAAGGTACATAACTGGAAAGTTTCATAAAAAAATGTCCAGTAGTTTTTGAGATTAATTTGAACGGACATACATACTTTCACGTTTATAATATAGTAAGGAAGGATTATAATACTTAAATACATAGAAAACATCCAAGACTCAGGAACAAACATACGTGCTCATCACACAAACACTTGCCCTGGCCGGGATTCAAACCCGGGACCGCCAGCTTCGTAGGCCGTTTTGCAACCCACTGAGACTAATGAAACGTGTTTCTGTGACAAATGTGTGTCTGTGTGTGTATGTATGTTTATATTTATTAATGTATGTAGGTACATACAAAAATAAATATAAAATCTGTTTAATAATTTGTTTATTACATTTTAATTCTTATTATTATCTCACCACCTTTGGTTGTATGGAAGAAATACCTCTTTAGCGATAAGACCGCCTATTGTTGACTATAGTTTATATTAAAGGCTCAATTGTACGTTTCTCTTGTTGGTGTGCAATAAAGATTTGTTGTATTGTATTGTACTTATTTTATACCTAATCCAAGGAGTTAATCTAGGTAAGTATACTATTAGCCATACTAATATTATAAATGCGAAAGTGTGTCTGTCTGTCTGTTACCTCTTCACGCATAAACCGCTGAACCGATTTGATACGGAGATAGTTTGAGTCCCGTGGAAGGACATAGGCTACTTTTTATCCCGGAAAATATTGTTTTATCCGCGATAAAGGAATTTAAGGCTTACGAAGTCGCGGGCAGAAACTAGTTAATTTCAAAGTTGGAAAAATTTTATGTCTGTACATTGAAGATATTTTCAAAAAAATTATTTAAACGGAGTATGGAATGGAAACGAGAACTATATTTTTTGGATGTGTCATTGTGACTTCATCACGCCAAAACGCCTGAACGGATTCCAACTATTTATGGTACACGGGTAGCTTGAAATCCGTTTAGCCGATTTAGCGAGATGAAGCCACAACGACACATACAAACATTTCATTTTTACAACTTTATAATAGTCTTCGTTCGCGGAGGAGAAAAAGTCATAACCCCTCTTTTTTCGACAGCGTAGTCGGGTAAAAAGTATCCTATAACCATCTGGCGATACCCAGCTACTCGTGTACCAAGAAGAGTTGAAATCTGTTTAGCCGATTTGGCGTGATGAAGCTACAACGAGACATACAAACACACAAAAATTCCAAAAAAAATCTTTCGATTCAGTGTCCTCCAAATAGTCCGTTACAATAGTTTTTTTGAAAATATATTCAATGTACAGACATTTCATTCTTACCACTTTATAATTGTATAGATATTAAAACCGATAGATACTAAGTAGATATATGTGATAGCTAATGGTCGTTACAGACGTCTATCCTCCGATTTCATCTGAAATGACGAGTAGGTAAGTAAAAACGTAACAAGAGCTTACCAATATGTATAGTTTATACGACATTTTAGAATCACTGTTCTAAGGCCAAAAATGACGTGGCACCGCGCAGTATCCATTTGAGCAATATCACGGCCATGTAACGGATATATATCGTTTTCTCGGTATTCGAACTTCATTAAGAGACCTTTTTCACCCATATTTAGTTTGACTAAATTTCATAGTGTATTTTTTTAATTTTATTCAGGTTTCTCTATTTATTTTATTTAATATATCTATACTATTATAAAGTTATAAAAATTAAATGCTGTACATTGTAGATTAAAAAAGAAGTGATGCGGATTATTACAAGGTCACTGAATACAAACCTACTTTTTTGTATGTCGCATGACTAAATATATTTAAATATAATTATTGAATCTGATTGGTAGTAGGTCCAGTCGACTACTAAAAGATGTACCTGTCCACTTTTTGGACCTTGTTACAATAGAATAAGGTGCAATTTTTGATACATCTCTTTGTACTGGTTATATCGACATATTTGTAGCTATGACTATTGTGACTATTACCTGTGACTATTTTACCTTTGCATAAACCTTAACTTATTCTAAGTACAAAGTTTAGAGCAAAAAGAAAAAAAAGTTTAGAGCTAGTCGTTTTAGAATGAGAGCGTAACTACGTTTGCATGGAGAACCGAGCTTACCGGGGACTCTTAAGAAATAGTTGGCAACCCTATACGCCTCTAGCGATATCTCGGATATATGTCGTGTGCCACGTCGAATCGGACCCCAGGGCTTTGTCCTTCTCCTTTTAAATTCGTCCGTCTGTCACCTTCAGACGTTCGGCAGTACAACGACCGCCTAAGTATTCATATAAACACTAATGCGCAGTAGGAGCCAATTGTGGTCTTTGCGGAGTGTCCAAAAATGTATTGATGAATCTGGAAGGTGAACTTGCCTGCCGAGGGGTGTAGTGTGGGGGGGAGGGTCATGACTCCCTAACTAATCATGTCCATTGAAATGGAGCGACTGTGACGGGAGACTTTCGAGTGTGATATTAGTGTAGTGTAGTGATCTAAAAGTGTTTTGAGTACTTATTGTGACTGTGGAAATAAATCCTACTCTTTTTCTTTGGTTTAGCAAGTACGTTTCAATCACGTACCTACCCTTAGCCCCTACGCGGGCTCGACATCGCGCGACTATTGGCAGCGGCGAGCGTATTTGTTATACAATGCGCGTGTTGTTAGTTAACCGTTGTACGGTGAACGGGTCGACCGTGGAATGAACAGAGAAATCGCTCGCCGCCGCTGCCGATGGTCGCGCGATGTCGTGGTAGGGCCGTAACATAATAGGCTCCAGTTATTACGAGGCGAAACCTATAATCCATTCCTCTTTTCACGAATTTCTTTATGGGTACCCCCGAATTCCAACATCGTCCTACGCCCCCGGCGGCAACCGCTGTTCGCGGTCCCGCCAACGCGTACGCGGAGCCACTCTCACTCTCCACTCCATCACGCGCTAAAGGTGAGTCCACACTTGTATATTTGCTCGTATCCGATCACCGTGGCGTGGCATGACTGCGTATCGCGCTGCTTGGACGCTTACTGTCGGCGCGGCGATATCGCCGCGCTTGTCCGATCTGAGTGTGTGATACGCGTAGCAACATGGATTTCAAGCTATCGGATCGGCGCAACGTCCAAGCGCGTGATTGTGACACGCGATCATGCCACGGGACGATGATCTGATCGGGCAAATGATACAAATGTGGACGCACCTTAACGTTACTCAATGACATGGTACTCAGTGACACCGATCTGGATATATTTTCTAGCTCTGAGTCCAGGCTCATGTCCTCAATTACTGGCTACTTGGAGTCTAATGTTAGGCCTAGCTCAATTACTGTGTAATGTATTTTTTTGCATTAATATGTATACTAAGTTAATCAGCATGCTTGGTTTTATATATATATATATATATATAGTGTTGATTGTGAACTTATAATTGAAATAAATAAATTAATAAATAGGGTAATAAGTATCTTGGGTTTCTTCAAAAGTATTCTAATTATATAGTCCGTCAGTAACATTATCAAAAAATATTGGACACGTACTTTTTCTTTTGTCAATCAAACAAAAAAATACAAAGATAAACCGCGTCGAAGTTCGGGAGTGCAGGCGCATGACGCCACGCCGTGCGAAAGAGGGTCGCACGGCGCGACAACACGGGGAAATTTAGCTATATCTTCAGCATTTTTTGTTTAATTGACAATAATACCAAACCATTGACATAAGAAAAAATACGTGTCCAATATTTTCTGATAATGTAACTGACGGACAATTTTTTTTAAGACACAACTCGCGGAGTACAGTCAGCGTCAAATAGTCTGTCTCAATCTTTACAATTAATGTCATTTTGGCGTACCGACAGCGCGACTCAAAGAAATTACCAAATTTTCAAAATTTATGATTTTTGTAACTTAACGGGTTTTCTCTTGCTTTTTAGTGAATAGAATAATATTATAAGGTTGTAAAAATAAAATATATACAAAATAATATTGTACATTTCGATTTAGTGACGACCAAATAGTACGTTTAAATTTTTTTTTTTTAAATAGCTTTAATGTACAAACATTTCGACCAACTTCGAGAAAGAGATCAATCGAAGGATCCAACTCGGATGGGCAGCGTTTGGGAAACTGCAAAGTGTCTTCTCGTCCAGGAGACCTCAGTGCTTGCAGATGAAAGTCTTCAACCAGTGCGTATTACCGGGGATGACCTACAGAGCCGAGACGTGGTCTTTCGGCCTCTTAAAGAAGCTCAGAGTCACTCAGCGAGCTATGGAAAGGTCTATGCTCGGGATTTCTCTACGAGATCGAATCAGAAATGAGGAGATCCGTAGACGAACCAAGGTCACTATGGCTGAAATGATGATGACAGATATTTCATTTATACACCATTATAATATGAATAGGCGATTCTCCGAATTCGTGTTATCGCTCCGTACTGCCCACGCGCCTTTAAAAACAACTCTGGGATTTACCGCTCCCGTTTCATTTTTTTTTATTATACCGCGGTGGAATGAAAGTCATTAATGTTTCCCTCGAGCTAAAGACGTTTTTTAGTATCGTTGTCTATTTATCAAATTGCAAAAATAACATTTCGGGCAAAAACTAATAAATACTCGTCTTTACTTAAAGACTGAGTTTGCGGCGCTTGCGGTAGACACTTTGGGTCCCGGTCAGCCGACATGAAGAAGTTTATGGGGGCCCAGAGGGGCTACTCCGAAATCCGATAAACGAAGCTCGCATGGTGCCATCCCGCTCACTCAAATACAGCATAGCATGAGAGCGAGAGTGACAGCTCGAGTTTCGGAGTAACCCCCTGTTAGCGAGGGTGATTGATACCTCGGGAAACCGTCGCGCTGGCGGCTACCTCTCGCAACGAATTTCTCTCGCAATTGGGTAATTTCCTGTAGTCAACATAAATGATGTTAATGTCACACTTGCAGTTAAATATTATTTCTGAAAATACGTAGCAAATATTCATGAATACTTATTTTTAACATTTGGCGATTTTAAAAACATCAAAAATAAGGAGAGGTCATTTGACCGTATAGAATTATGATGTCGTGAACCTTTTTTCCTTTCAAACTTCATACTCTTGACTGTTTTGACAGTACATAAAAAGGAACTGATTTGATCTGTCAGTCAAGTACCCAATTCAGAGAGGTAACGCCGCCAGCGTGATGGGGACTATGCCGCAAGGCGACCTTTAAGACGGGGTTTTATTATTATAATAGTATTTAGTCTTTAGATAGTATTAAGTTATATTCATTTATTTCCTATTTTGTTTTCGTTGTTGTTTTAAATTAAAACATCACATTACGGGCATCAAGAACTTTCATAACAATTTAGTACTCAATAACAATATAGTTACCTAGAAGATGCCCGCAACTTCGTTCCCGGAGGAGAAAACATCGTAATCCCTCCCTTGTAATTAGGAAAAAAATGGATTTCAACTATTTCCGCTACAAGGGTGCTGGCCATCCACAGATGGTTGTAGGATACTTTTTACTCGACTAAGTTGAAGAAATAGAGGGTTATGATTGTTCTCTCCTCCGATGACGAAACACCTTCTAGTACAGAATACTTTTAAAAAAATACAGAACAATTTTTACACAAATCGAACTAGTCCCACGACGGTAAGCTCAATAAGGCTTGTGTTATGAGTACTAGACGATGATATATTTAAAAAATAAAAATAAAGGGCATTGGGCGTTTTTGACGAATTTTGAAATGTGTTTGTGATTAATTTTATATTTTGTTCTTGTGCCCACTTTGCATGCCAACTACTGGTGAAATGTGTATTTCCTTGTATGTCTAAACCATCTTTTGTACCACGTTTTTCAAGCAGAACTTACTTACTGACCCGATTTCCGAACTTTCGCGTACAGAGACCAAACTAGTTTTAAAATAGGGAATTTAATCTCACATTTCTAAATATTGTTTTTTAAGTATCAACCGGCAGAAAAAAGTTATTCAACAGTATGTGTACGATGTAGTGATACTATTAATTAATGTTTTTACTTTAAGCATTGTGCAAAGGTGTGGTTCATGCACAATTCTCTGTAAAAAGTCAAAAGTCTAAGTTAGAAATGGATTGTATTTTTGTTCTTCTTTATATTAAACGATATAACAACAGCAACTTAATATAACAGCAGCTCTTACAGCAGCTATTCAAAGTATTTTTTGAAATAATTCTAATGATAGGGAACATGCATGAAATTTTGATCGCTTTTTTTAACTAAATATCAAAATACCGTAAAAACTATTACAAAATGTGGAATTAAAATTAAAATCGGCCAAGAAATACGCATAATATAGGCATTTTAAACTAGTAATTAGACAGAGAGGTCCGATATGCACTGTCACAGTGCACTCCGGCCATAAAAACTATATTTAATTCTGTTTTGCTAGAAAGAGATGGAATGAAATGTTTGATGGCTTATATCTTGGTTATTGTTATAGCTATTAAAATTATATTTGTATATTGTTTGTTACATGAATGAGCTTTTAATAAAGCAAAAACTAAAATTCATGAATATTCCCTATTCTGACTTAATTCTTTGCAAAAATGCTATAATGATGAGATTTTTTTTTTCTCAATTCTCCCATGGTTACAAGAGCGACTCATACCACTGAGTAGCTGATACATTTACCTACATACCTAGCCCTATTTCGTTTGTGTACGCCGTGGGTCATATGTCCGAACAAAATGCCCAATTTACTTTTATATATAAAACATCAAAGACTCAGGAACAAACATATTCTCCTCATCACACATTTTTGCCCCGACCGCGATTTGATTCCAGGACCTCAACTTCGCAGAATACAGTTCATTATATCATTAATAATTCATGGGTTGGTATCTTAACCCAAAAATAAAAGACTTATGTATGTCAATTGGCGATGCGTCAAAGCTAGTTTAGGATAACTTAAGAATTTAAGATAACCGCAGCAGTTTATTGATAACTTCTTCAAATGCTTTATGAGTAATTAACAAGTCATGACGTCGTAACTGAATAAGAGTGATAACTGATAAGGAACCAAAAAAATATATTAAACGTTACTGAGACTAAACTAGTTTGTGTTTTATTAATAACTAGAGGGTGCTCGCAACTTCGTTCGCGGAGCAGAAAAAGTCTTAACCCGTCTTTTTTTCTTTAGCATAGTCGGGTAAAAGTTATCCTATAACCATCTGGAGATTCCCAGCTACCGTGCACAATGGTTTTTTTCCATATGACAATAATTAAAAAACAAAATGTCCAATTTATTGACATTACTAATTATTCTGACGTCTACTATATCCAAACAATCACAAACTATAAAAAGATTTATTTTGATAATTACCCTCGTTCCGATATTGTTATCGAAAAGTGGGCTTATTTCTTCCCGACTCGCGCTATCAGTATCTCATGCAATTACCGCTCGTTGTTTTACCCATATTACTGGGAAAATTCTTTGTTGTAATTTGTTTTTGTAATGGATACTCAAAAACAAGGTATGTATGATTATTTAACGTATTAATTAATTTAAAATATTGAGTTTTAGTGTGGTCAATTGGCTGCTACATTAGTAAAATATTTTATTAAATATATTTAGTTTATTTGTAATGTTAGTCGACTTTTAGTACTTTGTCGACGGTTGCCTAATCTTAAATCTATCTTGATTAGTTAAATATAAGACTTCTTTTACTAAATCAAGTCTAATTTAATCCAGAACCTTCCATCATTTTAAGTAATTAGGGTTTAAAGTGTTCCGAATACGACACACCTGGAAAATGTCCAGGAATGTAACTAGTGCAGACCTCTTGAACAGGCTTCTTCTGCGCTCTGATCCATTAATAATGGGGCTCAGGAAGTTGCCTAAAAAGAAGAAATGTTTGCTATCAAGAGCTACGCTGGAGCTACTTCTTATGTTTTCACAAAACAGGTGCAACTCGGCCTCCTGAGTGGCTCACACAACTTAGGCTCCATAATGATAGATGTGTGTCTCAGGGGGACTCTCAAACAACTTTCTGCCCCTGTAGCCATATAACCAAGGCCAGCTCACTAAGATATCTAGGTGTTATAGTAGAAGACAATCTTAACTTTAAACGTCACATCTGCACGACTGCTGGTAGGGTTCGTAAACTTATTTACACAATAAAGTTACTAAGGGAAGTTGCTGATGCTCAATTCTTCAAAACCGTGTACCTGGCCCTGTAAAATAGTGTGTAAAATAGACATTTTGAGCTATTGCATACTTGCGTGGGGTGGTTCTGCTAAATCTAACTTAATATTGCTGGAGAGGGCACAAAGAGCGGTTTTAAAAGTGTCTTTGCGACGACCTCGTCCGGAGACTCTTCTTACTGCGTGTCACTATGTATGTTCATAGTAAAAGTCTAAGATCGCGAGTATTCTGATATTGCACTTAGGAGAATCTATAAAATCCCTAAACCTTATGTTAATACTGCCTTTGCGAAACGATTTTCAGCATTTCTCTTCCCACACATATAATAAGATGGTTAGATTTTGTGATATAAGGTATTATCGGGTTAATGAGGTCAAAGCTTGTATACAGAACTTTTTGTTATCGTGGGACTAGGACACGTCCGAGGAAATACTTAATGTGTAGAAGGGTAAACGTATTGATCGGCAATTTTGTCATCAATCCCAAGACATGTTATCTCTCGTAGGGCTGCTGTTTACCTCTCACACTTCTGCTTATGCACTGTGCACATACATACACATACTAACTTACACACTACACACGGATACAAACATGTCCACATCTTTAAATATTGAGTGTAATACCTATGTATTTCTGCCAAATGTTTCTCACATTATAACAGCTATAAATAGCCGCATTATTATGGTAACTCTTTTGCTACTGAATTCCACGAAACAGGCCTTGCCTACTGTGGAAATCACTGTTCTTTCTTTGTGATTTGTAACTTATGGTAAATAAACTGTTTTCTGTTTTCTTACTAAGTTTTTAAGATATTTTTTATCTAAGTAATTTATTATTAATATAAAAGATTTAAATCCTCTAATTTAATAATGTGTTTTTTCAACTAAAATAAGTAGGTTTTACTTTTAAATCTTAGGTACAATGAGCATTAGTATTTTTAGCGAGGTACCAATGTGACGTGTAGTGAAAATAGTCGAAATCCGTTTAGCCGATTAGCGTGATGAAGCCACAACGACACGTACAAACATACAAACATTTTATTTTTACAATTTTAAAATAGTATAGATATTTTTTTATTTGACGACCTGTTTAGCTCAGCGGGAGTAACGTTGCATGCGAAGCTGAAGGTCCTGGGTTCAAATCCCGGTAAGGGCAAATGTTTGTGTGATGAACATAAATATTTGTTTATGACCCTTGGATGTTTTCTATGTATATAAGTAATACATCTATTAAATATATGTCTAGTACCTATAACACAAGCCTTATTGAGTTTACCATGCCATGGGACTAGTTTGAGTTGTGTAAAAATAGTCCCGTAATATTTATTTATTTATTTTCAGATGTCATAAATGTATAGATTGTTAGTAAAAACTTAATAGTATGTTAGTATTTTATACATCAGCATATTTATTTGTTATTTATTTATTTTAATTTGCCGCAGGCGGACCTTTTAGATGGTGTATTCTTTCTATAATCTTTTTCATCTTATAAGTTTAGTTTAAGATTTATATATACTTTTTATTTTATTTTATTTTGTCTGTAATGTAAAATATTTATTGTAATACATACTTAGTCATTTACTGTTATTTACTATTATAGTATAGTATAATATGAAAATAAAATATACTTTTAATTTTATTCATTAACAACATGAGTTGTGTATGAAATTTACAGTGTACAATTAATCGAAAACATAATCCAAATTAATAATCAAATTATCAAAACCTAAAATAAAATATACAATTGAAAAAATCTAAAAATCATAACAAATTAATGAATTAAATACCGTCAGAACATTAATAATAATAAATAACAAATAATTACCTAAAAAAAAAAATATTACAAATTCAAATATTAAAATCACATTTTTAAAAATAGTCAATCTAAATTAATAATGATGATAAAAAAAACCAAATAAAAATTACCCAATCAAAAATGGACAATATTACAAATTCAAATATAAAAATACATTTTCAGAAATAGTCAATCTAATTTTATAATAATAAGAAAACAAATAAATTTTAACCTTATTAAAAAAAATGCCAATATCACATATTTAAATATTATATCACGTTTTCAAAAATCGTGAAACTAATTTATAGAATTAAAACATCATAAAAATAAAAATAAATTAGGGAATGTTAAAATTTATCAGGCTTGATCATAATATTCTTGAACTGAGTAGAAACACTTTTCCAGCAAGAATGCTTTCAATTTTTTTTTCAGGATGCAGCTATTAGTTACCGACTTTAGCTCAGTTGGTAACTTATTGAATAGCGCATATGTTAATAAATTTAAAGGAAAAATTACAATTATATACAAATATTTAGAAATATATAATTATTTTTGAATGTTAATTTTAATTAAATTACTAACACAAAAAAAAAACATAAAATAAAATAAATAATTTTAATTTCCGACAAAAAAACAAGTACTTCATTAATATTTTCTTCTGTTTCTGCGATTATTACTCATTTAAGTAAAACAATTTAACGGATTATATCGCGTATATTATATCATTTGAATTCCCGACGTTTCGGAAGCTTTTCAGCTCTCCATGGTCACGGGTTGACTGAGAAAACATATATTTTCCTCTGTCAAAGTTACAATTAGTGCAAACTATCCACTTTGAGAAAACAAATAAAGGTGTACATACATGCCAGATGGGCCTAATCTGTAAAGACAGTTACACATATGCCAGAAGGGCTTAATTATTTTATTCTAATAATTTACCAAGCAGCATTTCACAAATGACGCGTACCGAGGAAAAAGTTGAAAGGAGAAAAGCTGCAAAGAAAAACTCCCAGACTACCTCATTACTATATATAATATTTAAGAAAACAAAGACTACTAAACTACTTTTTAACAGATAAGATATTTTTACACCGTTCGGAAATTAAGGTTTTGCAGTCCAATGTCTTGCTTGTGTTGAGGTTTTAGGTAGAAGAATAAGCAAACTCTGTTATTTATCACAAACCGTATTATATTCACATAAACATTACGAAATCATACATAAGAAGAGAACGTAACCATAGTAACCAGTCAACATTACTAGTGTGGAGACACGCAGCTAGTGCTGTAGGTACTTACATCTCAACAGCTTGTTCCTTGATGAGATATGTTACAGGATCCCAAGCTGGTGGTAGCGACAACCCATCTTCTTTATTGAAATTAGGATGCTTTTTAATCTCAATAGCCTCGCGTAGCATTCTGGGAAAATATCTTTTCTCTTTGGCAGGGCAGAAGGATTATGAAACTTAATTGAATGGTTTGGTTTATGTGAACATGTCATTGACAAACCAAACCATTCAATTAAGTTTGATAATCCTTCTATCCATGCCAAAGAATAAAGGTATATAATGTTCCCATTGGTTTAGCTTTCCAAGACGTATAACGTACTGAATTGTGACTAAACTTGAGTAAACGTGTTCTAAATATGTAATTCCATATGTAATTGTTCCATTACAAGTTTTCATTTATGTAATACTGCGAGCCTATGATGGTCGCGTTTGTCACGCGATTTATGATATGATAACGCGCCTGTCGCTCTCGCACTCACATCCGTGTCAGAAGGTGACGGCAGCTATGTCACTTATTTATCTCGTGACAAACGCAATCATCATAGACCCGCTGGTAGCATTTTGTTTCACAGCGATAGGTATTGGCGTGACGCCAGCAAATTAAAAATGGCGCGTCGGTAAAACCCAACAATGTCGGCTAAATTCGCAAAGCTCGTAACTCTATTTTTATTCAAAATAATGTTTTGGCACTTTTAGATCATTAAAGTCTGAACGCATATAATGGCAAAACTCTTAAATGCTAGGAAAAACCCGTTTAAGTTTGAAAACCGAAATAGAAAACCTCCCAATAACCGACCGCCATATTGTTAGTTTACTTTTTGTGCCTCAAGTAATTTTTCATCCGATGGAATTACGAGGTTTGTGAATTTCGCCGACGGCATGCTTTAATTTCAATTAATATGATGTTATGACTCTTATGACCTTAATAACTTATGACTCATTACAATGTAATATTTTCTTCTGTTTCCGCGATTATTACTCATTGAAATAAAACAATTTAACGGATTATATCGCGTATATTATCTCATTTTAGTTCCCGACGTTTCGGAAGCTTTCCAGCTTTCCATGGTCACGGGAGGACCTCCCGCGACCTAATATACGCGATATAATCCGTTAAATTGTTTCATTACAATGTGTTATTTCCACGGTTCAGCGACTAATAGTGGGAATTTCCTGAGAACACATATTTGACAGAATTGTCTATTGTTTAATTCTTTGTCAAATCTAATGGCTAGGCTAAGGCTAAGCCATAATAGGGAATATGCATGCATTTTTACTTTTGCTTTATTTTAACAGAAGACAAAAATATTTTTTGAATAACTTTAAAAACAACCAAGTTATAAGCCATCAAACATTTCGTTCTATCTCTTTCTAGCAAAACAGAATTTAATATGGAGTTTATATGGCAAAAAGTGACGTAACAGTTCATGTCAGGCCTCTCTTGTCAAATCGCTGTCTACTTAGTAGTTTAAAATGCCTATAATATCATGCGTGTTTCCTGGCCGATTTTAATTTGACATTTTGAAATCGGTTTTGCTGTATTTTGATATTTTGTTAAGAAAAGCGATAAAAAATCCATGCATGTACCTTATTGTGTGTCAAATCTAGCGATTATGAATTATACAATCGATTCAATCAATCGAATCCATTTTTTGCCGTTTTTTTTTATCGAACGTATATATTTCATCCCTGCAAGCCTACTAGCTATAGCTACTTATTACGAATCTTGGGCAATGAATAAGACAGCCAATTGAAGAAAGTTGATACAGGCAAGGACCATTAAAACAAGAGGACTGACCATCTCCATACAAAAAGTCGTTCCCCGATATGTACAACGCCATCTATGCATAAGAATTATTTTTTACAAATATTCAACTTTGCAAGCGTGACACAGTATTTAAATGTTATGATTTATTTATTATTAGCTATTTGCGAACTAATTGTTGCTATACTATGTTGCTTTATTCAATTATAACATCGTTAAATTTTTAGTTTTAAAGCGCCATCTAGTTTTTGCTAGAATATCTCCTTGCGATTGGAACACGATCCAAAGTATGACAACGGTCAGTCCTCTTGTTTTAATGGTCCTTGATGTAGGTCACTTAATATTAATATCAGAGTGTTATTACTTATTTTCAGAATACCCCATGGCATATCGAAAGCTCGCAGCGTCTTAATTTTAACCGATCTGACATCTGTATTGGATCGCTGGAAATATGCAGATAATAAATTAAGTAATATTACGGGATTACCTCACACAATTCGATTGTCGATGGCGTTTGTAGAACCCCTTAAATTGATTCCTTACTTCCTAGTAAATATAATGGTAATAGTACAGGATGGGCGGCGACGACAGGGCAGGCCGAGACGGAGATGGCGGGACGGGGACGACCTAGATGCGTTCCTAGACGATTGGCCAGAGGCAGCCGGCAATGGGGAGTTGTGGAGATCTAAAGGAGAGGCCTATTCCCAGCAGTGGGAGACTCGTACAAGCTATTAAAAAAAAACGTAATGGAAGAACCTCGATGGAATTCTGATGTAAATGTAAATAAGAAACATTGTTATGGTATTTCTCTGTGGTTTTACATGTTACGCCATTCGTACTCCCACGAAAGTGCTGATGGAAAATTATCGATAATTACGCCATACGGGTCCCAGACGGCGACGACGGGATTCACTGAGTCACCCGATTTTCCCGATAAATCGATTGCCGGACTCCCACGAAAGTGCCGAGTGAACATTATCGACTTTGGTTTGAATAAAAGTGTCGCGAGCGTCTTATGTTTTCCATCGCGGTAGCGTAAATGTGCATCCACACTTGTATCATTTGCTCGTATCCGATCACCGTGGCGTGGCATGACTGCGTATCGCGCTGCTTGGACGCTCACTGTCGGCGCGGCGATCATGCCCCACTTGTCCGATGATGTAAGGACGACGATGATCTGATACGGGCAAATGATACAAATGTGGACTCACCTTTAAGGTCGCCTGGTCGATCTTGATCAATAATTTAAGGGGCTACCCGGAAAATTTCGGTAAATTTCACTGTTTTTAAAGTGATATAAAATTATTGAACTTGCTGCAAACCACGTAAATAAAATATATATTGCAGCTTAGCATTTGGCCTATATTTTTGTCAACTGGAATGTTATAATACTTAATAAATCAAAAGAAAAACAAGATTCGTACAGTCCTTTTTCTATCTTAAATTGGTATAGGTTAAGTGTATGGCTGATGGTATAGTCGAGGAATGAAAACGTTCGTCACTTTTCGACTCTATGTGATGGTGTTAAGGGTGAAAAGTGACGAACCTTTTTATTCTGCGACTGCACATGTGAGTGCCCTCGCTAGAAATATTATTTTTTGTTATTTAACTATCAAACTAAGTAGCGGCTTTTACAAGTCATCTATACTCCAAATTTCGTCAATATAGGTACATCATGTAGTTTTTGAGTGGCATTTTACATACGGATGGATGGACGGACTGACAATACGGACATGATGAAACTATAAGGGTTCCGTTTTTGCCATTTTGGCTACGAGACCCTAAAACAATACAATAAATTATTTGTAGATTCTGAGATGAGATGAGATAACAGAATCTATTGGGAAAAAATATTTGCTAATTAAGCATCGATAATCCGAAAACTCCTATTGGTCGAAGGCAAAACTGCGCAGATATAAGTTCGTGGAAAAGTTTACGATTCACACAGAGTAGGGAATTACAGAGTGATGTTTTAGCATATGGGGGCCGCTAGGTTGATGGGCAGTAACTCCTAATAAATCAATGTCGAAGTGTGAATATGTAAGAATTTAATTACAAAATTTGGTTATATTTATATACTCAGATTATTACTTAAAGGCCTGCATCGTTAAGGAAAAACCACGCCCCAAACGCCGAGCCGGCCAATGACCGTAATTTGTCATAAAGGGACGCATTTATTGCTAGCGCGCATCAAGGAGCGCCGTTTATACGACTGTACCTACTAGGACAGGGGTCGGAAAACTTTTTAGACGTATCTAGATGCCGGCAAAATATAGATTTTTCTGAAGCTCAAAGAGCCGCAGTTTATCTGTTTTTGGTTTATCACTGTATAACGAATTATAATAGGACTTTTTTGAAGGGGAACTTGAAGACCCGCAAGTGACCCTTTAAAGAGCCGCATGCGCCTCCCGAGCCGCGGTTTGTCGACCCCTGCGGGTCTATAATGGTTTCGTTTGTCACGCGATAAATAAATGACATAGCTGCCGTCACCTTCTGACACGTCTGTGAGTGCGAGAGTGACAGGCGCGTTATCATATCATTTATCGCGTGATAAACGCGACCATCATAGGCCCATTGTACTAGGGTTTAGCAAGGACAAATAAAAGTCAAAATTAAAGACAAGAATCAAATAAAATAAAAAAAATCAAATCAAAAATCAAAATCATTTATTTTAACCATATTATAAGAAAATAATTGTCGAATTCTAAGGAGGTAAGTACGGACAGAATGAGATGGCGTTTTTTTTATTTTGGGTCATACCTATCTTTATTTAACCAAATTATAATCAGTCTCATTTATCTAAAACCATCTTAGGTTCATTCACTATCATATTAAAATGTATATTTCCGTATATAAACTGTCATAAATCTATCATGGACAAAATGATAATACAACATTTTGATTTTTAAGATATCATTTTCTCCATTTGCGGCCCATTAAAGTGACGATCATGATACGTTACATCATATATTTTAATACAGTTCCTATTCATAACGATAAAAAAGAAGATCAAACGATTAGTACTTAGTTAAGTTTATGAACACAAGTTCTTATATTTCACTATGTCGTTTTCAGAGTACAGGTATGTTATTTTATACAATTGTAAACTGAACCATTAAAAGATCATATATATTTTACTAAAACACCTAAACAACTGCAATAAATTTACTTTCAATAATTTCATTAGCTCATGTTCATCGATTTAAATAAAAATAATCACAAATAAACCGACATAGCAAACAGGGTAAGCAATCTGATGTTGCAATGGGCAGGCCACATAGTTCGAAGAACCGATGGCCGTTGGGGCAGAAAGGTTCTCGAGTGGAGACCGCGAACCGGCAAGCGGAGCGTGGGATAGCTACCCAGGTGGGACGGGATTTATATCGGAATCCCTAACGTCTTTTGTCCTAATGTATCGTTTGTCCTAATGTATCATTTGCCATAACGCATTTTTTTAGGAAACTGTAAACTTTTCAGGATTGTTATAAAACAAACCTAACCTAACCTAATCTATACGACGATCTTTTAAAAAATCCTGAAAAATTTACGGTTTTTGAAAAAAATGCGTTATGGCAAATGATACATTAGGACAAACGATACATTAGGACAAACGACATTAGGGATTCCGAAGGAGACCCGGTCGGACGACCTGGTTAGGGTTACGAGCACTCACTGGATGCGGGTTGCCTTTATCCGGCCCATGTGGAAATCTTATTGAGGAGGCCTGGGTCCAGCAGTGGACGTCCTATGGCTGAAATATGATGATGATGATGATGAATCACATGAAATGTCTGTTCATTGATGATATTTTCCAAAAATTGATTGTCACGGACTATTTGGAGGTCACTGAATTGAAATATACCTATTTTTTGTATGTTTGTATGTGTCGTTGTGGCTTCATCACGCCGAATCGGCTAAACGGATTTCAACTATTTTTGGTACACGGGTAGCTGGGTATCTCCAGATGGTTATAGGATACTTTTTACCCGACTACGCTGAAGAGAAAAAGAGGGACATAGCCTAATTTATGTACCTATATAAAACTCAGTATTTTTTTTTCTTAAAAGTACTTGTCAATGTTGTTAAAAAACCCCCGACACAAATGAACACAACAACAAAATTTGGAGTTCCTAGCCTCAATATTGGCTGATGAGATCCGGTCACTTGTTCCACTAAAAGCGGAATATCTTAGAGACGGGTGCTCCGATTTTTATCAAACAAAGCTAAGAACACTCGGGATAAAATTATCTATGACACAAAAAAAACGCACTGAAATCGGTCGATCCGTATGGGCGCTACGCACAGACACGTTAAACTGATAACATTCCTCTTTTTGTCGAGGGTTAATTATGTATATTGTGTAATAAAGTCTAATTTACTCGAAGTATTATTATATTAGTGACCCAAATATTTCAGGCTGGGATCACGTCTGTAATGGGTAATGTGTCAGCATTTTACGGCATCACAGTGACACTCTATAACAAATGTACTCTATAAAAAAAAACCCATAAATACGACGCCACTTCATACAATACTAAACTTACGAGGTCGGCCTTGGCCGCAAATTCCTTCGATTACGACGTGACGTCATCCCTCCTCCCTGTTACGGACTCTGGAGAGTTTGTAATACAATTTACATATTTTATAGCTAAGAGCAAGCTCTCTTAATAAAGAAATAAATATTATAGGACATTTTTTACACAAATCGCACTGGTCCCACGGTAAGATCAATTAAGGCTTTGTGTTATGTACCAGACAACGATATATTTAATAGATAAATTTACATAGAAAACATCCAAGACTGAGGAACAAATATTTATGCTCATCACACAAATATTTTACCGGGATTTGAACCCAGGACCTTCAGCTTCGCAGGCAACGTTACTCCCACTGAGCTAAACCGGTCGTCAATATTATGGACTAGACATATAATATGAACCCCACCAATACGAAATGAGCGAGGACAAATATATCTGAGTGTCATATAATAGCTTTTAGCCACGTTTTAAACACTCTGCTATTCACTTCGACTGCGAGAAAATAAAAAAAGACTACATTAAAATGAAAAACTAAAAGTACTGTTTGAGCAATTCTATTAGAAAGTTTGGCCAATCTGATCAGGTTGGTTTCTTTGTTTTTAATTATTTGAAAGGAGTATGTAGCTGACCGTAAGTTTTTTTTTCAGTGTCATAGAAATTTGTATGGGATTATATGGTTTTCTTTTAAACCGTAGGGGCTAAATCATGCTAAATGTACTATTTTAGTCTCGCTTCGTGAAGCTAATATGACGTACTTTTTGAGCAGGAGAAGTGAAAAGTATCATATAAATACTATATATTTTTTTGAGGGTTCCGTAGCCAAAATGGCAAAAACGGAACCCTTAAAGTTTCGTCATGTCCGTCCGGCCGTAGGTCACAGGCATTTTCCTCAAAAACTATAAGACGTATATTAATAAAATTTGGAACACAGATGTCTTGTGTAAGTCGCTACTAAGTTTGATAGTTTAATAAAAAAAAAAGATATATTTGTAGGGCTGGTACTCCATACATGTAACCGAAAGTAAAAAAAAATATTTTTCAGCAAATATCAATGTGTGGCACATTATTCGACCGATCTTCTAAAAACACTGAGGGTTTCTAAAAAAAATATTTGATTTAGTGAATATTTTCGGAAATATTCGCTTCAAAAGTAGCAAAAAATGTGTTTCCCCCCCTCTATTTTCTAAACGGTATGTTCAAGAAATATGAAAAATTTACAAATATAAAACTTAATAAATACTTCCAACGAAAATTGTTTTCAACATAATCGGACATATTATTTTTAAGTTATTGCCAAAAAACTGCGCTTCTCAGCAAAAGGACGGAAGTGCCAGGGAGATACGTTCTTTTGTTAGTGTTTTTTTTTCATACCGTATTTTTTTCATTAGTATTGCATTTTTTTGTATAAATGGCTGCGGAACCCTACATTGAGCATGGTCCGACATGGTCTTGGCCGGTTTTTTTGTTTCTTTCCTTTATTCTCGTCTGGTCAATGTATGACCATTTTAGAGGTTCTGAAATAGGTGAGGGGAGGGATTTCTATATCAATATTCAATTTACATATAAACTGTAATTGTGCATAGTAAAGTTATTTTACTACGCCGCTGAATTGAATCATCAACAAAAACAAGTCACTACAAGCTCCGCGATACTCTCGTTTATGCGCCCAATGTTATAAAAACCTAACTCAATAGTCTCGTAGCCTACGCGTATTATATTCTCGGTGTGTGAGGGAGATAGCACCTAGCCGTCTCCTACCTCTATCTCCGTCGACAGAAATCGATATTTCATGTTATTCCTCGAACTCGGCAGACAGTGTGACCAGTTTCGATATTTGTCTTTCCTTTTTGGTAGTTTTAATAAATAGCTGTAGTAAAATAAA
The DNA here is from genome assembly GCA_905404275.2 of Hedya salicella. Classification (NCBI taxonomy): domain Eukaryota; kingdom Metazoa; phylum Arthropoda; class Insecta; order Lepidoptera; family Tortricidae; genus Hedya; species Hedya salicella. The sequence continues at coordinate 8,477,219 of FR990120.1, forward strand.
TTTCTTTCTAGATTTTGGTAGTTTACAACATTGAATTATTATATTCATATTCATTTCATTTATACCATTGTAATCGTAATCAGCATGATTGATAGGGTGTACAATTTAGAAATATGTATCATAAAATGTATATAATAGAATTAGAAATTAAATAATGCTACAAACTTAAAACAAGAAGATTTAGTAAGACGCAGTTGTAACTCATATCAATATCAATTAAATAGGTGTGCTTGATAAATTTGATAATTGATAAGTATATGATAAAAAAAATATCTAAATTAAACGTTGTGAAAGATAAAACCGGCGTAAAAATATTTTTCAAGTATAAAAATCTATCTAACTACATTGTATTCGATCTAGTTATGAGATCATAACAGCACAGATCCGGGCTGACATGATATCTTGGTAACATGGTTCCTGACTCAATGGTTCCACATAAAACACACGGAAACAATATAATATATGCATGTAGATAAACTAGTAATGCAACTGTACATAATTAAGCCTTAAAATACTCGAGTGATCTAATTATAAAACCACACTCGTGTTTTAAGGTGTCTTATTATGCATCAGTCGTATAAAGTACTATTACCTGTATTATATATTCTTTTTATTTAATTACAGTCTAAGTTAGGCTTTTAACAATCCAAAGTGTGTCTATCTGTCTGTCTGTCTGTCTGTCTGTTACCTCTTCACGCCTAAACCGCTGAACCGATTTCGATGAAATTTGGTATGGAAATAGTTTGAGTCCCGGAGAAGGACATAGGCTACTTTTTATCCCGGAAAAATACCCTTATCCGCGATAAACGAATTTAAGGCGGACGAAGTCGCGGGCAGAAGCTAGTATGAATATAAAAAGTAAAATACAAAAAGCAAATACAAATTATAAGCACAAATTAAAACACCTTAAGGGCGCCTCAATATATTATTATTACGTATAAAATACCTGTTGATTGGATTTCATTTGCATTTTAAACTTAAAGGATACTGGATTTGGTTGGTTTTTCGTGTATTTGGTAGATTTAGTAGTTTTAGCGAGCTTTTGGTAGAAACGCCTGATAAAACTGTTCCCGCTCTCTGCCCTCAACCTCATCATTGGACTATGTGAGACGCCCGTCGCGGTCGCGTCACTCGAGGCCGACGGAATATTCATGTATGATAATATACGGAAGAATTATTTATCAACAGATTTGTGGACTAAAGTGCATTGGCCTTGGGCCAAATTGCGAAGATACTATTCAAAAGTGATCTCGTAGGAACATTGGATAAAGTGTGTAAAAAGACAAAGATAATTTTAGGATTGATTCGTTTTGGCGGGCGAATGGAAGTGCATCAAAGATATAAGTGTTTGGAAGAAACAGATTACAATAACGAGAAGTGTAATACCTAGTTAATTAATGAATTGTAAGTAAGTACATTTTTTCTTAATTTTTATAAAACTTCCGGCCCAGGGCAGATCCGACACAGGTGGACCGGACCCATCAGATAGGATTTCAGCAAAAAACCAACAATCAAATGACAACATTAATGGCGGCTATAGGACCTCTTGTCCTATGTATAGTTCTATAGGTATGTAATCTGGGAGTTGGAATAATACTTCAAATATAAGTAGTTAAGGCGTGTAATACGGAACACGGTTGAGAGGTAACTAGCGAGCTAGTGCATGAGGCTTCCCGTAGGCGCGTCAGGAATGCTTACCATGCATAATGTCCCTATAGCGGCAATTCGATCCTCCGTCAAAACGAATGTTTTTGTTTAAATCATAGACAAACGAATGAAGTCATTATTTTCATATCACTCGAGATCAAATGTCGTGCGGTTTATATTAAAAAAACATACTGAATTGACGTTTCTTATCGATAACTGATTTAATATCTATGGATACTGGAATAGAGACCCAATTGAGTTTTGACAGCTGTTCCAAATTTAATGCACCCACAGATACAGATTTCCTAATATAGTCTATTTGCTTATCGCTGCCAAACATATTGTAGAGAATTTACCTCATTTTAACACGTAGTTTTAAGATGAGAACGAAACTCCGTTTGTATGGGACGGTGAAATTCGGCCGCGAGCTTGTTGAAAAATATGGTATAATAAAAATAATTTACATTATGTATATGTACAAGATAACGAAAATTTGAGAGCATGGTGTAAAATAAGGATATATTTCGATTATAAAATAATATTTAAACAACTAGTGCCTCATATGGCATCATAAAGTTTCAAGGGCTCAAACTTATGACTTCGCGCGCTCTTCAGAAAACTACTGTCGGTAGTGCTACTAAAATTTTAAGGCCGCTTACAAAATAAGGAACTGACTTATGCGATTAACTAATCTGAATTTAAAATATCTTTTTTTTTCTCTAAGAAATACAATTTAAAAAATCCGTTGCTGAAGCTTTTTTTTTGCCAAAAATACGAAAGGGCATACACAAGTAGATTTTCCTATTTAATAGGTAGAGGTAACATCAAACGATAGATAATAATTAAGATCAGAATAGCGAAATATAAATTTAGTCTGCCTCTGAGAAAAAAATTACGATGCTTCCCATACCACCCCAGGAACAGATAAACAATGAATGGAAAGTAAAGTACCCACTTCTTATCTTATCTATACTATTAAAAAGTTGTAAAAATTAAATGTTTGTATGTTTATATATGTCGTTGTGGGTTGTGGCTTCATCACGCTAAATCGGCTAAACGGATTTCACTTTATTGAGGAGGCCTGGGTCCAGCAGTGGACGTCCTATGGCTGAAATATGACGATGATGATGAATCACATGAAATGTCTGTTCATTGATGATATTTTCCAAAAATTGATTGTCACGGACTATTTGGAGGTCACTGAATTGAAATATACCTATTTTTTGTATGTTTGTATGTGTAGTCGTGGCTTCATCACGCCGAATCGGCTAAACGGATTTCAACTATTTTTGGTACACGGGTAGCTGGGTATCTCCAGATGGTTATAGGATACTTTTTACCCGACTATGCTAAGGAAAGAAGAGGGGTTATGACTTTTTCTCCTCCGCGAACGAAGTTGCGGAAGCCTTCTAGTTTATTAATATTTTTTTACTAATAGATGCCCGCAACTTATCAAAAAAAAAAAAAAAAACGTTTTTCATATCAGTTACCTGCAAATAGTCCGTGACAATATTTTTTTTGAAAATACCTTCATTGTACACAATTATTTAATTTTTACAACTTTACAATAGTATAGATATCCGTTCCATAGTTATATTATACTTCTATATTATTTACTAGCTTCTGCCCGCGACTTCGACGGCCTTAATTTCGTTTATCGCGGATAAGGGTGTTTTCCGGGATAAAAGATAGCCTATGTCCTTCCCCGGGACTCAAACTATCTCCAAACCAAATTTCATCCAAATCGGTTCAGCGGTTTAAGCGTGAAGTGGTAACAGACAGACAGACAGACAGATAGACACACTTTCGCATTTATAATATTAGTATGGATTCGTATGGATTATAAATTCAACAGAACACAAAGAAAAATACAAGGGTCCTGCTTACATACAATAACTCCCTATTTCATCATGTCCCTCCGTATGTCATTTATGAAATTTGGAGTACATACAGATGTCTTATTAGTCAGTGAAAAAGTGTTAGTGAAAAAGAAAAAAAATAATATTTCCAGGGAGGGGTGGGGGAGGGGGCCCTACATACATAACAGAAGCTGTTTGTTTTATCAGCAACTCAAGTAGCACACAAGCTGTATAAAGGCTTATACAGCTATTATACAGCCAGTTTGAGAGTTATCAGAGCTGTATAATCTTTTATACAGCTTGTGGTGTTACTTGGGAATAACTCCTTATTTCATCATAGTTTCGTCATGTCAACAAAACACGCATTCTCTTCAAGATTTTTCATATTTCTAGAACCGCTTATTTACAATAGATTAAATGCGAAATTAGACCTATTTCCACTTAGCTACGCTCAATGTAAGATTAAGTTACGTGATTCACTACAAAACATGACATATGAAGATACAGAGAATTTACTCACTGTCGTGAAATAAATGTTTATTTTAGATTTTTTTTAATTAGTTTTGAGTAAATTTTAGTATTTAAGTTACCATACGTTCTATTATAATATAGATGAATATTTCTTTTATAGAAAATAATGTAATATTAAGCTTTCCTTTTGCCTGAAACACAGGGGGAACCCTAGTTCAGGCTATATAAAAATTAGTGATATACTATTTAAAGGTCACTGAATTGAAAATATTATTTTTTTGATTTTATCTGTATGTTTGTATACATGTGTGGCTGTGGCTTCATCGCGCCAAGACGGCTAAACGGATTTCAACTATTTTTGGTACACAGGTAGCTGGGTATCTCCATATGGTTATAGGATACTTTTTACACGACTACGCTGAAATAAAGAGGTGTTATGACTTTTTCTCGTCCGCGGACGAAGTTGCGGGCGCATTTTAGTATGGGCATTAAGTTGTGTGACGATATATTTGACGCTTTGGATGCTTCAGACTATTTCAGGCTGACTGTACAAATGTTCCGGGCACCTTCTAGTTCATACTATCCATACCAATACCATAAATACGAGTGTGTCTGTCTGTCTGTGTGTTACCTCTTCACGTTTAAACCGCTAAACCGATTGAATGAAATTTAGTATGGAGGTAGTTTGAGTCCCAGGGAAGGACATAGGCTACTTTTTATCCCGAAATATACCCTTATCCACGATAAAAGAATTTAAGGCGGACGAAGTCGCGGGCAGAAGCTAGTTATATATAAATGCCCAACCAGTCTTAAGATTTCTGTTTCCGAGTACACTGAACTCCGAACGATTTTTTAAACGAAAACAATGTGTTTTTTATTACTGCCGGTTGCATATGACCCCTGTCCTCATGATAAGTATAGCCGCCAGTCTGTGGCCTTGAAAACTATTCCGTTCCAGTGAATACATTACATACACACACAGTTAGAATACCTAAAGTCCAACAAACATTTAACTTTTTACAATACAATAACTTTATTTATACGGCCTACGAAACTGGCGGTCCCGAGTTGGAATCCCGGCGAGGGCAAGTGTTCGTGTGATTGAGCACGAATGTTTGTTCCTGGGTCTTGGATGTTTTCTGTATATTTAAGTATTATAATATATATATTATGTATATCGTGGCCTAGTACCCATAGTAGGGGAGACCGAGGTGAGTTGTGACAGAGGAGAGTTGTGACATCGTCGATTTTTTGGAACCTATTAACTGTTAGCGAGCTCGTAATAGAGCGCGTTTGTTAGTTTAAGTGTCGATCAAATCATCTAAGAAACACTCACTATTGCGAGCTGCCTAACAGTTAATAGGTTCCAAAAAATCTACGATGTCACAACTCTCCTCTGTCACAACTCACCTCGGTCTCCCTTACCTCACCTAAAAGCTTTGCTTAGTTTGGGAAAAGGTCGATTTGTGTATTTTCCCTGATTATTTTATTATTATTATTTACAATCAGACATTTCATTTTTACAACTTTATTATATATAATCTATATAACATATTTGGATACTTTTTACTCGACAACGCTGAAGCCAAAAAAACGGTTATCGCTTTTTTCTCATCCGCGAACAAATTTATAATATTAGCAAGAGTAACTAGCTGGACTTATTATTAGCTGGAGTGGCTCAAGTTCATTAAAATTCCATCGAAATCAAAACAGGAAAATGATAGGTGTACAGGCCGAATTTTAAATACCTAATATACCTATAACGAAACCTGTTTTGGCCTCGGCATAGTGTTTTCGTGAGACCCGCATCTTATTAACTGTTTTAATAATTACTGGAGGATGCCCGCAACTCCGTTCGCATAGGAGACAAAAGTCTTAACCCCTTTTTTTCTTCAGTGTAGTCGGCTAAAAACTATCCTATAACCATCTGGAGATACCCAGCTACCCGTGTACCAAAAATAGTTGAAATCTGTTTAGCCGATTGGGCGTGATGAAGCCACAAAGACACATACAAAAAATCTAAAATAAAAATATTTTTCGATTTGGTTACCTCCAAATAGTCCTTATGTCCGTATCAATTGCCTTATCTTCGTTAGCGGAAGAGAAAAAAAATCATGACCCGGATTTTTCTTTAGCGACGACGCCGAGTAAAAAGTGTTCTATAACTATTTGCGGATGGCTAGCTGCCCATGTACCAAAAATCCGATCAGCCGTTTTGAAGCGATTAAGCCGCAACGACACATACAAACATACAAAAAATCCAAAACAAATATTTTTCGCTTCAGTGACCTCCAAATAGCCAATTACATGAGGTTTTTTTTAATATATTCAATGTACAGACATTTCATTCTTACAACTTTATATTAGTATAGATATTGTAAAGATACCTTTAAGCTCGACTCTTCCTGGTAACCCTAGACGCGACGCACAGCCGAAAAAAAGTCATAACCCTCTTTTTTAGACAAAAAATAGCAGATTGGATTTGTGAGCAATGTATATGTGTATAACAGGCAGACCTCCGTACATGCATAAAATTTATGTACTTAAAATATTGTCAATTGTTTTTAGCTTGTGTACTCAATCTTTTGAAAGTACTTATAATTGTTGTCAATTAATTGTATAATTGTTAATTAAGTAATCTGGTTTCACGGTGAATTGGTTCGCTGTAATACCGTGTAAATAAATTGAATAATAAATAGATAAATAAATAAATATAGCCTTTAGGGAATATAAAAACCGGTTATTTCATATGAATAAAAAACGGTGTTCACTCCTTATCTTAACAGCCAAAATGTTGTCGGTATAACAATTAGAGATGCAGCAAATATTCATATTCATATTCTGTATTGCGTACCATGTTAATTATAAAGTGTTATAAAATATACTTGTATCACATGGACCCTGTAAGGGTATTGCAAAATCTTAAAAACTATATTCTTACTTAAGTAGACATCTTACATACTATATTTGGGGTTTACAAAGTAACGCAACAATATTTAACATTGTTAACGAAGTTACACAAATTTCAGTTTAAGAGCATATTTAACAGCTGACCTCAAAAAGTTCTTGTACAGTGTAAAAACATTTTTTTGAGCTAGGAATGACTTTAACTTTTTTGCGTATGTTTTATCGTTTTCTTCTTTTTTAATATCATCTGGGATTTTATTATAATATTTAATTGCTGCATAATGGGGGCTTTTCCGAAAATTTTCCATGTTTGCTACGGGTAATATAAGTTTATATTGGAATTGGAACCTTTTATTTTGTTGTTTTTTAAACATGTGTATATTTTTACGCACAAACATACATAATTCGTAAATATATAGGCATGGTAGCGTAAGGATACCATGCTCCACAAAATGCGATTTGCAGCTTTATCTGCTTGGTATACCCACTAATATACGCATACACTTCTTTTGCATCACAAATAGTTCGTGTACATTAGTACTGTTGCCCCACATTGAAATCCCATATGTCAACCACGAATGTACATAGGCGTAGTAGGCTGAAAGTGCTGTGGGAAAAGTTCGTAGTTTTACGAGTACGCCATGTAAATAGTGCACACTGAAATAGATATTTTGGTCTTAATATTTGAAATATGGTTTTTCCAGTTCATGTGTGTGTCGAGTGTAATACCTACCTAGAAGCGTAAAACATCCTGCTTCTTCAATTTTCTAGTCCTTAATTTTTAATTCTAAATGTAGTGATGGTTTTTGATAGGGGTAAAACTGAATTAGTTTTGTTTTGTCAGAGTTTATTAGGGGGTTGTGGTCGGTCATCCAATTATTTATTTGGTTCAGTGTCTGAGCTAAATTAGCATCAAAGTTATCATTCTTAAAAAAATCAAAGAGAACTGAGACATCATCTGCAAACAAGGTACATTTTTCTTCTATTTCTTGCGGAAGGTCGTTTATATACAGTAAAAACAGTAGACATCTGAGAACACTACCCTGTAGAATTGAACCTCTTACTTCCAAATATTCGGCCACTATGCGGTGTTCGGCCTAATACCGAATACTGGCGTACTATTCGACCGAATACCGAATAAGTAGTAAATAAACAAGTTGACTGTCTATTGTCTACGTGCAGTACGAACACTTTTAAGTAATTGTGAGTCTCTCTTACTAGAAGCAACACAAAAAACGCTACCAAACTCACACATTCAATTTTTTTGCGAGGTGCCGCAGTTCACTCGTCGCGAGCAAAATTTCGACCGCAATGACGTAAATGAGCGCGTTTTTGAATCATAGTTTGCCTACAATTAGTGACAAGTTTCCACCTGCACGGCGCGCAGCATACTACTCCACTGTAGGTAAAATTGACGGCCGAACATTCGGCGTCCGAATATTCGGCCCTTCGGTTTTCGGTATCCGGCCAAACGATTATTCGCTGCATAATTACAATAATAAACTGCGCATAAGGGGTTTTTTTAGCTTAGACCGGGTTATTCATGGCATAAATATTCAAGGTCTGTCAAGTCAACTTGATTCCTTATTCTGCACGGGGAACGATTGCAGACAGACAAATATATATATACCTACTTATAATGTATATCAATATCGTCTCGGTTATGTTTGAAGTGATTTATGCATTACGTTCGCGAAGGAGAAAAAAAATTGAAATATTTGGGTTGAATACATACCTATACTAGAAGGTTGAAACTTTGTTTGTGGAGGAGAGCAAAATGATAGCCCTCTTTTTTCCTTAAGAAAGAAAGAAAGATAATTTATTTCGCAGCGATAATATACATGACATACAAGAGAGGAAAAAAAATGCGTTGTGCGAAAAAAGAGTCCACTCAGCAAAATGCCAAACCACCGAGAGTGATTTGACGCTGGTATTACGTGGATCCAGAAAATTGAGCGATACAGGACTGCACGTTATAGTCACATTAAACAAAATAAACTTAACAACTACAATTTACTCAGTACGTACTCTGCTTGGTTGCTCTTTTAATAATAACAAATTTAGATAGAAGCAAACTAATGGTAATCATAACTTATGGTTCATTTTGATCTACCCTGGGACACGAAAATGCTATGTTGGATTGATTTGTTGGTCTAACAAATAGTTTTTAACCGTTTTTTAAATACAAAAACCGAGGATTAAGCGTAGTCGGATAAAAAATATTCTATAACCTCCTGTGGATGACCCGTGTATCATAAATGGTTGGAATTTGTTAAGCCATTTAAACTAGATGAAGCCTCTACGACATACAAAAACTATAACATATTTTTTTCATACTATGCTTCAACTAGTTCGTTTTACTTATTTTTTTGTAATTATTTTCAATGTTCTAACATTTCATTTTTACAACTTTACAATAGTGTAGAGCAAGGCTGCGCTGACAACGGCTCGCATGGTTTAAAACGTACAAAGCAATGATTAATTACTGACTGAATTAATTACTTGAAAACTCTTTTTTTCTGCGGCCCTCCAGCTTTTGTAGAAAAATTAATAAGCCCGAGAAGGTATTTAGTTTGGACAGCCCTGGTATACACAGCCCTGCTATTTACAATAGTGTAGAGCAAGGCTGCGCTGACAAGGGCTCGCATGGTTTAAAACGTACAAAGAAATGATTAATTACTGACTGAATTAATTACTTGAAAACTCTTTTTTTCTGCGGCCCTCCAGCTTTTGTAGAAAAGTTAATAAGCCCGAGAAGGTATTTAGTTTGGACAGCCCTGGTATACACAGCCCTGCTATTTACAATAGTGTAGAGCAAGGCTGCGCTGACAAGGGCTCGCATGGTTTAAAACGTACAAAGAAATGATTAATTACTGACTGAATTAATTACTTAAAAACTCTTTTTTTCTGCGGCCCTCCAGTTTTGTAGAAAAGTTAATAAGCCCGAGAAGGTATTTAGTTTGGACAGCCCTGGTATAGAGTATAAATTGACAGTTGAACTGCTTTTTGCTAGAAATTTCCTGCCTCGCAAGACTGAACTGTGGAACAAATTAAGGCCGGCAGTATTTCCGGACCGATGCGACTTCCCAGCTTTCAAGAAAACAGCGTGCTCTCACCTGAAAGGCCAGCAACGCACTTGTGACTCCTCTGGTGTTGCAAGACTTGCAAGTGTCTATGGGCGACCCGTCTGCTCGTTTACCCCTATAATATAAAAAAGCATCCTACAGAAGTTCAGTTCAGTTTATTCAAGAACAATATACATTGTGTTTGAAAAGTTCATGTTATACCTGCGTCGTAAAAACAAACCCTTAATCGCACTGTCTAGAGCTGTTACCTAATGAATTAGCTAATGGCACACCCTTGGGGCTAATTGCGAAGGAAAGTACCCACTTAACCCCCACTCTCCCTTGAAGTCGTCACTAAAACACAAACAATACCACGTAACTCAAATAAACAAGCTTTTAAAACACCACTGATATAAAAAAACCGGTCAAGTACGAGGCTGACCCACGCACCGAGGGTTCCGTACAAACTTTCACTTATTCCTGCTTAACTTGCCGCTTAAGTTTGCCTCTGGTATCTATGGCGTCACATAGAAATGAGGGGCAAACTTAACAAAAATGATTTTTTTGGTAATTAAAAAAAAAGTAAGACAGATATATATATATGCTTATAATTTTCTTGTAATATTCATATTGAATTACATAATTCCAGAAATTCGCTTGGTAAACTTCGGAGATAAAGGGGGCGAATGGTATTATTTTCCACATTTTCCTTAACAAAATTTACACAATAAAAAATTAAAAAAAATTGGTGGAAAATGTGCAGATCAAGCCCTTTCATATGATATCCTACTTGACCTAGTGCCTAGACTTTGAATTTTTTTTTTCACACACAATTGATGCAATGGACAAACCAAGTCAGCGTTAATCAACTATCCTTTGTCCTTTCTATGGATACTCAAATTATCTCCATACCATATTTCATCAAAATTGGTTCAGCAGTTTAAGCGTGAAGAGCAGGCAGACAGTAATTTCGCATCTATACTATTATAAAGTTGTAAAAATTAAATGTCTGTAAATTCAGGATATTTTAAAAAAAGTAAGTGATACGGACTATTTGAAGGTCACTGGATCGAAAAATATTTTTTGTGTGTGTCGTTGTGGCTTCGTCACGCCTAATCGGTAAACAGATTTCAACATTTTTTTGGTACACGGGTAGCTGGGTATTGACAGATGGTTATAGGATACTTTTTACCCAACTACGCAGTCGCAAAAAGAGGGGTTATGACTTTTTCTCCTCCGCGAACGAAGTCGCAGGCACCGTCGAGTTTATAATATTAGTTTGGATGGGTTGCCTGCGAAGCTGATGTCCTGGGTTCAAATCCCGGTAAGGACAAATATTTGTGTGATGAGCATAAATATTTGTTCCTGAGTCTTGGATGTTTTCTATGTATGTAAGTAATATATCTATTAAATATATCGTCGTCTAGTACCCATAACACAAGCCTTATTGAGCTTACCATGAGGCTAGTTCGATTTGTGTAAAATTGTCCCGTAATATTTATTTATTTATTTATTTATTAATTATCGCTAACGATCTAATGATCTCCCATAACAGGGTAGTTTCCTGGGTAAAAAAAAATATTATTCTATTAGTCCGCCCGTCAGTTAAATTATCAAAAAATATTGGACACTTTTTTTTTCTTTTGTCAATCAAACAAAAAAAAGACAACGATAGAGCGCGTCAAAGTTTGGGAGTGGAGGCGCATGACATCACGCCGTGCGAAAATAGGTCGCACGGGCGGGACGTCACGGGGAACTTTAACGGGCTATACTTTCATATTTTTTAGTTTAATTGACAAAAGAAAAAAACATGTCGAATATTTTCTGATAATGTAACTGACGGGCTTATTATATTTTTTTAGCACACAAGCCTACTAAAGGTGCGTCCACACTTGTATCATTTGCTCGTATCCGATCACCGTGCCGTAGCATGACTGCGTATCGCGCTGCTTGGACGCTTACTGTCGGCGCGCCGATAATGCCGCACTCTTCCGATACAAGTGTGTGATATGCGTAGCAAATGGATTTCGAGTGATCGGATCGGCGCAACGTCCAAACGCGTGATCGTGACACGCGATCATGCTACGCGACGATGATCTGATACGGGCAAATAATACAAATGTGGACGCACCTTTAGACGAATCTTACGATGCATCATGTTCATCTATACTATTATAAAGTTTTTATTACTTAAAACTTAAAACAAAAGAAAGAATCTAAATCTAAGTTAAAAACTATAAATTGACTATCTAAAGATTAAAGATGCCCTCCAGCGGGCCTATGATGGTCGCGGTTATCACGCGATAAATGATATGATAACGCGCCTGTCACTCTCGCACTTACATACGTGTCAGAAGGTGACGGCAGCTATGTCACTTATTTATCGTGTGACAAACGCAACCATCACGCCCGCAGGTCACCTTCGCCGGATATTGTACCCAGAAGGCTGGCGGCGTTTCCTCTTTGGATGGCTAGGCTGAGCCTCTGTCCAAAGAAGCAGCCAGCCCTCTGGTCACCCGATGCATCGATAAGGCGCTGAGCTATTTCTTTATACAGCTCCTTGGCGGTGGGTCCCCACGGTCCAATTGTTTCTACGCCAAACGGCGCAAATATGTAGCCCTCACCGAGACTAGCATATTTGCGCCGTTTATGCTGAAGTTATAAAGTTGTAAAAATGAAATGTCTGTACATTGAAGATATTTTCAAAAAATTGATTGTTACGGACTATTTGGAGGTCACTAAAAAGAAAAATATTTTTCTTTGGATTTTATGTATGTTTGTATGTGTCGTTGTGGCTTCATCACGCATAATCAGCTAAACAGATTTCCATAATTTTTGGTACACGGGCAGCTGGATATCTCCAGATGGTTATAGGATACTTTTTACCCGAAGAATAAACGACGGGTTATGACTTTTTCTCCTCCGCGAACGAAGTTGCGGGCTTCTAGTGTGTTTATAAATCTTTACGAACGTGACGACAAATATAGTGTGGTGAAGAGTATTATTACACATTTCGTAGAAGGATCTAAAAACAATATGGTACATGTTTTGGAATCATATTTACGCAGAATTGCAGTCATGAAACTATTTAGCCTACCAGTATGTTGCCTGGGCACGTCCATACGATAAGGAGAGCAAGATAGGGTTCATCCATAAATCACGCGAGGTTTTTTGGGCCACTATTAGACCCCCCCTTGGATATTATCTAATATCACAGCACTAAAATTAAATATACATATTATAAACAAAGATCAGAAACAAATGAAAAAAAATTTCGACGATACTGACTGACACAAATAAATTGCAAAAATTGTGATTATTATCATGATATTTGTAAAAACAAAAAGTATTAAATATACATATTTATGTTTATACATTTTTGATATTTTTATACTATTTATTGGCATTTTTAAAACGGAACCTTTAACCCTTGTACCCTTGAACCCTTATAGTTTCGTCATGTCCGTCCGTCCGTCCGTATGTCACAGGCATTTTACTCAAAAACTACTTCATGTATATTGATGAATTTTGGAGGATATGTGTCTTGTATAAGCCGCTACTTAGTTTGATACTTAAATAATAACAAAATAAATTTCTAAGGGGGGCACTCCATACATGTAACCTAGACTAAAAAATAAAATTTTATTTATAAATATCAATGTGTGCAAAAAAAAATGGATGTTAGATCCATTTTGTTACAATTTTGATAAATTCAGTTTCTCATAAAAGATAGCGGCCACAGGCCGGCATCGCCCCCATCGGACGCATCGCACGTATCGGATTTTGGTTCGCCTTGTATACGTACTCATACAACAGCGTCCACTGATCCGCACCGTTAGCTGTGGACGCTGTTGTATGAGTTTGTATACAAGGCAAACCAAAATCCGATACGTGCGATGCGTCCGATGCGTGCGATGCCAGCCTGTGGACGCTTGGCTTGGAGACTAGGGAGGTATATAAAGGACCAACAGGGATTCATCATCATCATCATATCAGCCCTTTATCGCCCAATGCTGAGCATAGGCCTCTCTTCGTGCACGCCACCTATCCCGGTCTTGAGCCAACAGGGATTGAGCATTAGGAACGACAGAAATGACAGTCAAAGTCAGGCAATATCTGCCGAGCGTCAAAACACCCCATACAAAATGGGCATAAGCTATGACGTCATTCATTAATATAGCGCAGGCAGTAAAGCTGTACTGAAGAAACACGTCTTTCATTTTTGGACGTGAAAAAATACTTAAGGACAAAATTGTAATCCTTTTTTAATTGGAAATGTACATTTATTGTGGACTTTGATGTTATTGTAAAAGTGTGGTGTTTTCGTACCTGTAGAGATACCTACAGTAGGTAATCTCTATTTTTTTCTGTATGTAAATTCCCCAGAAGTGGGTAACCTCAATTAATTATATGGGACATTGCGGCCATCTTCAAACAACAGACATATAAACGACCGTAATAAAATTAACATAATTTTAATAACTACTATCTATTAATTATATGCTACTCGTATCTTTTAAGACTTTAATGTAAAATGCTTTGGTCAGATTCCGAGAATAATGTTAAGGGGCGTTCAGTTCTGAATGACCTCCGATTCTTAGCTCTCCGCTATTCTGTGTTGTATGTCTCATCGTATTGGCAACAACTGTCTTTACCAATAGTATACCTATGATTTTTAACCGACTTCCAAAAAAGGAGGAGGTTATATGTTCGATAGTTTGTATTTTTTTTTTCTTTTTTTTTACCGATTTTAAAAAGTATTTTTTTATTTGAAAGAATATACTCCTAAGGTGGCAATAGGACCACCTATTGCCACCAAGTTGGGATCTGATGATGGGATCCCAGGGAAATCGAGGACAATCCTCAAATTTTATAGGCACTTATAACGTTTTTCATATATTTTCTTAAGCTATTTAAGTATTTGCATATGGTAGTTATCATCTCATCATGTTGAGCTGATGACGGAAGGTACAACTCCTTAATGGTTAAGAGTTAGAGGATAATTCTTTAAAAATCATCTACTATAGGTAGGTACGATAAGACTCTTAGTCATATTCTTTATAGTGTGTCTCTGAGGTAGTCTCCTTATCACCAAGTCAGGATCTGATGATGGAATACCAGGGATATCGAGAAAAACCCTCAAATATTATAGGCACTAAAAATGTTTTGTATATATTTTTCTAAAGTTATTCAGTTGTTTTCGTCTGGTTGTCATCATCAGACAAACAAACTGAGCTGATGATGGAAGGTGCAAATGAATATGAACTAACCAATTTTTACATTTCTTACTTACAAAGACTCGAGATGCGTGCAAAGTGCCTCCTCAATCTTCCCATTCTGGACTCTAAAAAATACTGTATGTTACTACTAAGATCCATCACTAAAAAGCAAAAAAAAAAATATATAAATAAAAAAAGAACCGACTTCAAAATAAACTAAAAAGCCATAAATAATCTTTTACGTACGGTACGGATCACATTTGAATCACCTTTTGAAGTCGGTGCCAAACCTGAAGCGAATAAAGTTCTTTATTCAACAAAAATACGAATTACTATGACTAAATATATATATAGGTAGTTAATAACTAAAGGCTCGCCGCCGCGGTTCTTAATAGTAATAAATGAATGTTTTGGCACCGACTTCAAAAGGTGATTCAAATGTGATCCGTACCGTACATAAAAGATTATTTATGGCTTTATAGTTTATTTTGAAGTCGGTTCTTTTTTTATTTATAATAATAAATCAATTTAAACGGTTTATATCGCATATATGATTTGAGTTCCTGACGTTTTGGAAGCATTACAGTTACAGCTTTCGTGTTCAACTGTTCAAGGGGTCAATGTGTGGCACATATTTCGACAGTTCTTCTAAAAAAACTTAGAGATTTCTAAAAAAAACTTGATTTAGTGAATATTTTTGGAAATAATCGCCCCGAGAGTAGCAAAAATTGTGTCCCCCTCTAATTTGTAAGAGAAGAATTCACAAATATAAAACTTAATAAATATTTCCGACGAAAATTGTTTTTAACATGATCGAGCATACCGTTTTTAAGTTATTGCCAAAAAACCGCGCTTCTCAGCAAAAGGGCATAAGTGCCAGGGAGATACGCTCTTCTGTTAGTATTTGCTTTTCATATCGTATTTTTTTTTCATCTGTAGTGCATTTTTTTGTATGAACGGCTCCGGAACCCTACAATGAGCATGGTCCGACATTACGGTTTTTTTTTTTTTACCAATAAATTCTGTATTCTGTCATGTACACACTTTTAATTTTTAACCGACTTCCAAAAAAAGGAGGAGGTTCTCAATTCGACGGAATGTATTTTTTTTTTTTATGGATGTTCACCGATTACTCAAAGACTATTTATTGACCTATTTCGAAATTTTTATTTTTGGTTTTATAGAAGGTACTTTCTAGTTGGTCCCATTTAATTTTGGTGAAGATCTGATGATGGAATCCATGAGGAATTGAAGGAACTCCTCAAATATTGTGGGCATACATATCGCGATTTTGGTATTATAAGAAACATAATAAGCATTTGCATTCAGAAAGGGTAAATTGGTGAAGTGGAATCTATGCAGAAGACCACAGAATGCCATCGGAACTCCTCAATGATAAATGATTTACGGATGGCGACAAAATATCTTGATTAATTTAGCTAAGCAACTTCATAGTCACAAATTTAAATGTTCCTGATGAGAATGGTACCATCGAATTGATTTGATGATGGAGCCGGAAGGTAGGCACCAGATCTATGTAATAAAATAAAGTATCCTAGCCGTGTTTGGGCTTGTTCGAATCGTCACGGGATACACTTTTTAACTGACTTCCAAAAAAGGAGGAGGCTCTCAATTCGACGGAATGTTTTTTTTTTAATTTTTTTTTTAATTTTATTTTATTTATGGATGTTCACCGATTACTCAAAAACTATTTACCGGTTTCAAAAATTTTTTTTTGGTTTTATAGAAGGTACTTTCTAGTTGGTCGCATTTAATTTTGGTGAAGATCTGATGATGGAATCCATGAGGAATTGAAGGAACTCCTCAAATATTGTAGGCATACATATAGCGATTTTGGTATTATAAGAAACATAATAAGCATTTGCATTCAGAAAGTGTAAATTGGTGAAGTGGAACTGATGCAGAAGACCACAGAATGCCATCGGAACTCCTCAATGATAAATGATTTACGGGTGGCGACAAAATATCTTGATTAATTTAGCTAAGCAAATTCATAGTCACAAATTTAAATGTTCCTGATGAGAATGGTACCATCGAATTGATTTGATGATGGAGCCGGAAGGTAGGCACCAGATCTATGTAATAAAATAATGTATCCTAACCGTGTTTGGGCTTGTTCGAATCGTCACGAGATACACTTTTAAGTAACGAGTAACTAAAAAGTGTAAAATAAATAAACTTTTAAACAAAAAAATAAAACCGACTCCAAAAAAACTAAAAAGTTAGAAATAACGCCATAATTCAGTTTCTTCAAATTACTTACAAGTAACCGTTTGTATACTCAATCTATACAGTATATACAATTAATGTTATTTTGGAGTCGGTGCCATCGTGTCACAACTTACTAAAATCGTCAATTTTCAATATTTTACGCATTCTTTATATGGCACCGACGCCAAAATAAAATTAATTGTATATACTGTATAGATTGAGTATACAAACGGTTACTTGTAAGTAATTTGAAGAAACTGAATTATGGCGTTATTTTTAACTTTTTAGTTTTTTTGGAGTCGGTTTGATTTTTTTGTTTATTCCAACTTATATTAGTACAGATGAGACTAGAAATATTCATGACGCAATAAAGTAGTCAATTTAATTTTAAGCTCATTAAGTGGGTTCATTTTATGAAGCATACACTCAGTATCATCAATCCACATCCTTTTCCGCTTACTAATCGCAGTTACATACTTTACACTGATCTTGTGCGTTCTGCGTCACCGACAAGAGAATTATAAAATGTATATCTGGGCCGCCTTACTAAAAATGCCGTACCCAAAGAGTCTTTGATTAATAATATTTTCTTCTGTTCACGCGATTATTACTCATTGAAATAAAACAATTTAACGGATTATATCGCATATATTATCTCATTTTAGTTCCCAACGTTTCGGAAGCTTTCCAGCTTTCCATGGTCACGGGTGGCTTCCGAAACGTCGGGAACTAAAATGAGATAATATACGCGATATAATCCGTTAAATTGTTTTATTTCAAATCTTTGGTTACTTGTTATCTACGCTCTTTTATCATCTTACTGATGATTTGTATGTATGTAATGAATTAATCTGAATGTTAAATATCTTTTCTGTTTCTAAGAAATACAACCTCAAACATACGTTATAGGTACCAAGGACTATTACAACAAGAGGACTGACCATCTCCACACAAAAAGCCGTTCCCCGATATGTACAACGCCATCTATGTATAAGAAATATTTTTTACAATTATTCAACTTTACAGGCGTGATACAGTATTTAAATGTTACGATTTATTTATTATTAGCTTTTTGCGAACTGATCATAAGTATACTATGATTCTTTATTCAATTATAACATCGTTAAATGTTTAGTTTTTAAGCGCCATCTAGTTAACACGATCCAAAGTATGGCAACTGTCATTCCTCTTGTTTTAATGGTCCTTGGTCTAACTATACTTCATGTACGACCGATTTAGCTCAGCGGGAGTAACGTTGCCTGAGAAGCTAAGGGTCCTGGGTTCTAATCCCGGTAAGGGCAAATATTTGTGTGATGATCATAAATATTTATTCATGAGTCTTGGATTTTTAGTGTATATAAGTAAATATTTATTTATTTAATCTTTATTGCACTAAAGAAAGACTTATCGTACAAAAGGCGTATAAATGCCTTCTCTACCAGTCAACCTTAACACAAGCCTTATTGAGCTTACCATGTGTGGGGACTAGTTCGATTTGTGTAAAAATTTACCAGTAATATTTATATTGTACAACGGCCTACGAAGCTGGCAGTCCTGGGTTCGAATCCCAGCCAGGGCAAGTGTTTGTGTGATGAGCACGAATGTTTGTTCCTGTGTCTTGGATGTTTTTTATGTATTTAAGTATTATAATTTATCTTTATAATTATGTATATCGTCGCTTAGTACCCATAGTACAAGCTTTGCTTAGTTTGGGATAAGGTCGATTTGTGTAAGATTGTCCCCTGTGTTATTCATAATTATTATTTATTTAGCTCTTAACGGAGACACGGCAGTCCTCATCGGCGATGGCGGGATGAACTGGGCTCCTTTCTTAAAGAATGGCCAGAAACCGCCCTGCACAGAGAACATTGGAAGAAGAAGGCGACCTTTGCCCGACAGTGGGACATAACAGGCTCAGAATAATAATATAATAATTATTATTTATTTATTTATGTTGTTACAGATCACAGCTAGCCGCCAGAGCAGGCCGAAAGTAGCGGTAGACATGTTATAAAATGGTAAGTTTTATTTATCCATACTTCATACTTCTACTATAATATAGTTGTAAAAATGAAATGTTTGTAATATGTTTGTACAATATATCGGTGTGGCTTCATCACGCAAAATCTACTAAACGGATTTGAACTATTTTTGGTACAAGGGTAACTGGGTATCTCCAGATGGTTATAGGATACTTTATACCCGACTACACTGAAGAAAAAAGGGGTAAGGACTTTTTCTCCTCCGCGAAAGAAGTTGCGGGCGCCCTCTAGTAATATTATAAATGCGAAAGTGTGTCTGTATGTCTATCTGTTTGTTACCTCTTCACGCTTAAACCGCTGATCCGATTTGGATATAATTTAGTGTGGAGATAGTTTGAGTCCCGGGGAAGGACATAGGCTACTTTTTATCCCAGAATAATACCCTTATCCGGGATAAACGAATTTAAGGCGGACGAAGTCGCGGGCAGAAGCTAGTCCATACTAGTATTATAAATGCGAAAGTCTGTCTGTCTGTCTGTTACCTCTTCACGCTTAAACCGCTGACCCGATTAGGATGAAATTTGGTATTGAGATAGTTTGAGTCCCGGGGCATAGGGACAAAGGCGCTGCCTATCCCGAACGACCACTGGACTGAACGACCATGGCTCCATACAGGCACAGAGAAACTGAAAAGAAAAGAAGAAATAAAATAAATTTATTCAGACGCAGACAAAAAAATAAAAAAAATTACAAAAAAAAAACAACTGATTCTATGCCCTAAAATGGTCCCACCTCAGCATAATACCGGCTCGGGAGCCAGCGGTGATCTTCCGGTAGGACCATATGTAGAGCCACGGAGAGCTGCTTGCACGAACATCGTCATTATCCTGAACGCAGCCTACTTTTGTTCAGCGAACGCAGCCTATATCCTAAACTGCCTTCTCTGTAGCCCTGAACGACCATGGCTCCATACAGGCACAAAGAAACTGCCTACCTTGAAGCCCTGAACGACCATGGCTCTATAAAGGCACAGAGAAACTGCCTACCCTGAAACCCCAAAAGGACCATGGCTCCATACAGACACTACTGCCTTCCTTGACCAAAAACCTTGAGCACGCCACTCACTATCACAGTCTATCCGTGATTCATATTTGCACTTATAAATCTAAATAGGCTTCTAACAATAACCGCTTTCTGTTTTCAGGAAGTAATGACCACCCTAGAGGACGACGATGAAGATATCGGCCGTCTGGTTATAGACGAAGGAGGCATTCAACCAGAGAAATCAGACGATACTGAGAGGCGCAAGATCGGCACTGATGATCGGACCAGCAACAACACCTATGAACACATCGTTCCTATTGTCAGCAACAAACAAATAAACCAAAATAATGCAGAACCACCTGACAACATTGTACGTCTAATGAAAAATTTCAATCACGAAAATTTTCGTAATAATAATCCCAACTTTTTCAATAACGATGCCAAAACAGAAACAGATCAAAACATCGATCATGTAATAGAAAAGGAGGAACAAATTAAAAGTTATGGACCTAGACTTTCTTGCAGAGAATTTTCACGAACCCCTTGCGGTAATGGAAGTAACTTAATTTCGCATGAAGCCTTAGAAAACTCCGAGTTATATGCCCAATTAATTTCACCCGAATTCTTAGAGAAGTCAGAGTTATATGCTGATTTAAATTCGGTCGAATACTTGGACACCTCTGAGTTATATGCCCTTTTAACTAGTAGTGCAAACACCAATAAGTATTTAGATGACTCCGTACATTCTAAGGCAAAGAATAACGAAGGTTTCCAACCTACAGCAAATAATGTTCCTCACAATTCAAGACTTTCCAATGCATCAGATAAATTGGGACCAGCGCCATTCTCTTACGCTTACATCCCTGCACCACCGAATAGCGTGTATGGTAAACAAGATCCCCAATCAGAACTATTAAATATGAGAACATCGGGTGTTAGAAGTAGCATTCCACCGAACTTAAATGTTTATGCTGTTCCAGACATCATGACCACTAGTATACCAGCCGCACAAAATAGGCGCGTTATTCCGCCTTACCCAAGGGGACCTTCGAGCAAAGCTTACATAGAAAAAGTAGTGCCAAATGCTAACAGACAAAATCCATCAGTCACAAAAAACTGTGTACCCACAGCAAAAGGCATGCATAGTTACGGCTCCACCCTAGTCACTCCTCACCAAAACAGCAAAATGCATGTATCGGATGAAAATAGAAGGCAAACATATGATCAGAGTTTAACAGCTTCATTAACATGTTGTCAAAACATGTATCCCTGTTGTTCGGGACCTTGCGGACCAGTGAACATGGGAACTATACCAAGGCCGGCGTTACCCCCTTTTCAAATTCCAAGCATGATTGCATGTGGGTATCCAGGGCCATGCAATGTCCAAAGACCATTGTATCCCGTTCCCCAACAAAATGTTCCAATGCAACCTAATTCTCAACCAACAGATCCGCGATATTGTTATGTGCAAGTGCATAACGGAAATGGTGCTATACCGCGAGATTGTTTATATAGAGTCGAGGAACCAATTATCTATGCAAAGTATGTTGAGCAAGCATATGTTGATGCACTGAAAAGAAACACGATTGCAGCCAAACATTCATTAAATGAGAAGAAAACGCAGAAGTCGACGAAGGCAAAAAGAGCAAAAATGACTATAAATCCCGGTAATCCACCTACTCATAACACGAATCCTAGCTTTCCAGCCAGTCGCGCTTCCTATCAAGGGCTTACAATACATCATACTAACAGCATTAACACGATACCGAACTGGGAGGCTTTTGGAACTACAAACATCGGGACATATATGAATTGCGCTGAAGAAAGCATGAAAATGAAAAAAGCTGAAACTACAGCTGCCAAAAATGCCCATTGTGCAAAAACTTCATTGAGAATGAAAAACTATTTGCAACCAAACAACGTGGACATTAAAACAAGACAAACTGATAGTAGTAATATTAATAATACTAAGAATAAAGTTCCATCGAGTACAAATGCCCATTTACAACAATGGACAATGCAGATGCCAATTCCGACAGAACTTGGTGAAAGTACATTGGCTTATAATAATATGACTAACGCTAGTATACAACAAACTAGAACCAATACGCTTGACAATGAAGCCCAGAAAAGCATAACAAGCATGAACATAAATAAACCACAAGTTCCAGTGAACCCAGAGCAATGTACAATAAATAGTGAAAGAGGACTTATCCCAGGTACTATGAAGACCTACGAACAACAAACCAGATTTCATGTAAATACCGACCAATCACAAGTTAATATGAAAGTAGAACAAATCATAATGGACGCGGTCTGTAAGGCAATGCAAAGCTATGACATGAGCAGCATAGAAAGTGCCCAAACTACAATAAACACGAAAGGAATAAGACAAACAAGTTTGCAAAAAAATGTTGAGAGCACTGTAGCCTTGCTTGATATGAATAAATACGAAACTTCAACTAATCCAACGCCAGTTCAAGCAAGCTTAAAAGGTCCTGAGCTCAAAGCTCCAGACCCTTTTACAGAAGTCGAAGAAATTGCAGATAACATAGAAAAAAGTCATCTTACATCGTATTCTAGTACCATTTCTGAGCTGAAAATGCAAGCTGACACGCAGCAAGATATAATGAACATGAATATGAATAAAGTCTCCTACACACAGCAAGCAAGGATCAACACCAATAGTAGAAATGAACAGATTGCACTAATCACAGATACCTCTATGCAACAAGTAGATAATAACATCGGTATTTACACGGACCAATCACAAGAGATCATAATGGATGCGGTCGATAAGGCAAATCAAAGCAATGGCATAAACAATGGCATCAAAAGTGTCCAAACTTCAATAAACACGGAGGCCTGTATAAGACAAACAAGTTTGCAAAAACATGTTGGGAGCACTGTAGCTTTACTTGATATGAATAAATACGAAGCTTCAACTAATGCAACGCCAGTTCAAGCAAGCTCAAAAGCTCCTGAGCTAAAAGCTCCAGATCCTTTTACAAAAGTCGAAGAAATTGCAGATAACATTGACAAAAGTGATCTTATATCGAATTCTAGTACCTTATCTGAGCTGAAAATGCAAGCTGACACGCAGCAAGCTATAATAAGCATAAGTATGAATAAAGTTCCCATTACACAGCCAGCAAGGATCAACACCAATAGCGGAAATGAACAGAATGCACTAATTACAGATACCTCTTTGCAACAAGTAGACAATAACATCGGTATTTATACCGATCAATCACAAGTTAATATGAAAATAGAACAAATCATAAAGGATGCGGTCGATATGGCAAAGCAAAGCAATGGCATAAACAATGGCATCCAAAGTGCTCAAGCTTCAATGAACACGAAGGCTTGTATAATACAAACAACTTTGCAAAAAAATGTTGAGAGCACTGTAGCCTTGCTTGATATGAATAAATTCGAAGCTTCAACCAATGCAACGCCAGTTCAAGCAAGGTCAAAAGCTCCTGAGCTCAAAGCTCCAGATTCTTTTACTGAAATCGCAAAAATTGCAGATAACATAGAAAAAACAGAGGTTATATCGAATTCTACTACCATATCTGAGCTGAAAATGCAAGCTAATATGCAGCAAGATATAATGAACATGAATATTAATAAAGTCCCCAACACACAGCAAGCCAGGATCAACACCAATAGTGAAAATGAACAGATTGCATTAATCACAGATACCTCTTCGCAACAAATTGGAATGCAGACCAGCGTACAGCAATCTAAAATCAATACGGGTTATAAAAGAGTCCAAACTTCGAAAAAAATCGAGGTATGTGCACTACAAGATAGTCAGAACATAATCATTGCAACCCTGCCACAAAAAAAAACAGTTGTTGAAGCAAATAATGTGAGTGAACTTAAATGTCCTTCTTTTTCCACTGCAGCCAAAAGCATTACATGTAACATAGAAAGCACTAAACTTGAATCTAAATCCAATATTTATAATGCTGTAACTGATCTTAGTATTAAAGCTGGTATACAGTTAGATAAAAAGTATTTGACAATTAATGGAAAACAGTCTACTTTTACCATGGAGAAACCAAGAGTCAATAATAATGAAAACTCAAATATTCCACTTACATTAAGTGCCGATTTATACCAAGCCGGAATGAACGTAAACACACAACAGGCATTAATTGACACGATTGATTTGACAGTGGAAACCAATGTACAGCAATGTAAAATATACAAGGAGAAAAACAATGAAAATGTACAGATTCCATTGATCATGGAGGACTATCTACAGCAAGATAATATGAGTATGAACGCGTCTAAAGTACAAGGTGATATAAGAATGCGCACCAGCGTACAGCAAACTAAAGTGGACAAGAATAGAATAGTTCAAACTTCAATTAACATGGAGACTGGTACACATCAAGCTGACAGTAACATACATATAGAGAACTTATCAACCCCAGAAAACAAAAATTCCTTCACAGCTCAAAGTACTGTTATACAAACTGCTAAACCATTAGTTCAAGCAAGTTCGAATGTTTGCGGACTTAATGTGTATACGTCTTTTATTACTGCTGAAAGTATTACAAACAACTCAAAAAGCTTTAATTTTGTGCCGAATGCCGCTAATTTGAATTCTGAAACTATGTTGAATACTGTCGCCCAAAGATCAGACACAATTGAAGATATAACACAAACACAAGTAACGGTACAACATCAAGGGTCAAAAGATCCAGTACCGCACATTTCAATAGACTTCCTGAGATCCGTTTTGTACAATGCACTTGGGCATTCTACAAATAAAAATGAAAACGATGCAATTCATGAAACTATTGAAAATGAATATGCAACTGTCAGTGAAGGCAATATTATCAACAGTAAATCTAATAAGATTATTGACATGGAAGAAGAAAAACTGAAAATTGCACGACACCGTTTAGCAATATGGAGTAAACATAATGAAAAAAAAGATGTGGAATCGAATCTTCTTGGCGATGAAAATACACAAAGAGACATTATTTCGAATTATGACTCTATAATATCTGCAGTTCTAAAAATAGCAAATATTTCACGAAATATACCAACCCCACATGACATATTATCTGTTGAACGAATGAAATTCAATGATAACAATAATTATATTATAAACAGGGAAACAAGCAACGTGACAAAAAAACAAAGTGACCGCTCAATGCAAAAAAAATCAGGTGTGACTAGAAAAAGAAAAAATCATAACGATCGAGAGACGAATGGCACTGATGATTCAAAAGAAGCAATTGAAATTAGTAAGAAACGTAACAGACATGAAGCAGATTTTAAAGAAGATACCAATGATAGTGGTAATTTGCGACAACCGCCTGTGTATCACATGTATAGAACAGAAATAGAACAAAACACAAATGTGCCTGTAAAATTGCACCAGGTATCTGTAGCTCTAAACCAAGGCATAAATAATGAGAACATCGATAAAGAAACAAAAATGACAAGTGATGGAGAAGTACTGAGCATCGATGAGTTTGTATTTTTTCAATTCCAAGTAAAGTTTTTTGCACGTCTACGGGCACATTTAGAGGAAAACGATTTTAAAGAGGCGGCTGATAACTTGTGGTATGACATTTATAATCTAGTATATATATGCGAAAATAAAGACGCAAAAGCAGATATGGAGATTAAATGTCCTAACTGCCATTATACATCTATTTACTCACCACGTCTGTTTTATTATAAAGGAGAGGATCATAACCTACAAAACTCCAACAAAATTGTAAATTGTGAAATTTGTACTGAAATAAGGAAAAAATACATTACTTCGCTGAGAAAATATATTCTACAAAATATAACTAAATTGGAGAAATTAAAAGAAAGTACAGGGACGAAAACGACTACGGCATGCCGTGAAACTAACGTCAAAGCAGATGACAGCACGATACATTCTAATAATTACTGTGAAGATCGGCCTACTGATTCTGATAACGCACTCCGTATAGAAAGGGAAGATGCAGAAAGCGCAATCAGCATGAATGACCTGCGGGACAAAAATATAAATACCTTAATAAATGACAACAAAAACAATGAAAAGATTCATGAAGTAAGAAAAAATACTCAAGCTGATACTGCAACCACTTCAAAAGTAGGAGAAAAACCAAAAAACAACAAAGCGAATAACGATAACATACTGAATAACCGTGATACAAACGCACGCCAATCTTTAGCCAGCAATGGCGTTAGTATGGGTAAAGAGGATAATAAAAGTGTTTACCTGAAATTCAAAAAAGTAAGCGTAGGACATAACAAAATCGAAGCACGTGGATCGGATGATAAAAATAATAAAAATAAACAATGTGCTAGAACCGACGATAGTGATAATAGTAGTAGTAAAGATCATAACGAAACTGATTATAATGGTGATGAAGTAGGTGACGGGATTAATAAAAAAAAGGACGATTCTGATCCTCTTGACGAACTAATGGAGTTTATAACAAATGGCGTATCAACGAACTCTAACAAAGCTATTGGGGAGAAACAAAACAGACATGGTAAGGACAAATTTCCAGTCAAAATACCATGGAATAAGCTTAATCCATCGACTGTTGAGGCAATAATGGAAAATAGAAATGCTACATTTAACAAAAACATATCCACGTTAAATAATGTAAATCCAACCGATAATAACCCCAAACAATTTAACATAAATATAAGTACCGTAACAAACGAACAGAGTGATAAAAACAAGTATAACCAAAATAATCAAGAAGTTAACAAAACTTGTAGTGTCGAAACTTTAATAAGTGAGAACACAGGACCAAACACATTTAAAGTGACGTCGCCAACCAACATTGATGTAGTCCTACCTAACAGAAATGGAAACACTACAGCAAATAACAATAGTGATAATGACAATAACAAAGAAAAAAGCAATGAAATAAGTGTTAATAACAAAATTGCAATCAGTAGCAATGAAAATATAACTACAATAGTAAATAAAAGTCGTAATAATGACAAGAATTATGAAAAAAGGTTAATTACTTGTACCGCAACTGCGAATATCACCAGTGAATACCTGAACAATGGAAATAAAAATACTAAAATCGATAACGGTATTGTAAACAGCAAGAAACGTGAAATAAAGAAATGTGTTGGTGTTGAATCTGCAAGTACTAGAATTACAAAATCGGACAACACAAACGAAAAGAGCCGTAGAGTGATGAAAAGTGTAAGGGTTAAAACTGCAACAAAAACAAATACAGAACCGTACAAAAATAATATTACGATAAATACCAATGATGACAACAAGAACAATAAAAATAATCACAAAGTAAATAACGTTGTAAATACTGAAACTACAACCACTGCGCATGGGCATCTACAAAATAAACCTGTAAATACTACAATAAATGACAGTTCTGATAACAATAGAAGCATCGAAAAGAACCGTATATGCAGGGAAGGTGCTGAAAATGCAATCAGTACAAATGCTGTATCGCGCAAGGAAAATATAAATCAAAACAGTGATAACGATAAGAATCACAAAATAAGGAAAAGCACTCATGGCGATACTGCTACCAGTCAAATCGTACAACGAAAACTAAAGAACAACCAGGCGAATCACGATGCCATACGAAAGAACCTTGAGTTAAGGAAAAGCATTAGTGCAGAGACTACACTAAGCACACAGCGATCTTCATACAATTACAGCGTAAAATTGGGTCAAGAAAATAATAGAAGTATTTCCATGACATTCCAAAAATCAAGCGTGGGAATTAACGAGGTTGAAGCACGTGAAACGAATGATAAAGAGAAAGATAATGATAAACGGGATGGTCAAACTGAAGATGATAATGACAGTAGTAGTAAAGATGACAACGAAAATGATAATAATAGTAACAGTAACAAAGATGACAAAGAAAGTGATGATAATAGTAGTAGTGAAGGTGATGATAACAAAAGTGATGATAGTAGCAGTAACGGAGATGGGGACGAAATTGATGATAATAGTAGTAATGACGAAGATGGTAAAGAAAGTGATGATAATAGCAGTAATGATGAAGATGACAAAGAAAGTGATTATAACAGTAACAATGACGAAGATGACAAAGAAAGTGATGATGATTGTAGTAGTAGTGACGAAGATGATAACGAAAGCGGTGATGAAGCTAATCAAAAAGCAAGTAAAGCCATAGAAAACGCCTTTAAATCACTTAAAGAGAAATTAAATTCTAAGAAAAATACCAAACTTCCACATGTGCGGATCCCTGGAAAATCGGAAATTAAAAAGAATTCCAAGACCAAAGATGAAGCATTTAAACTAAAACCCAAATTATGTTATAATACATATGTATGTCAAAAGTGTACAATTCCATGTAAAGGTTTGCACAGGTACTACAGTCATATGCGTAAGAACCACGGTATATATGACCAGAAAGTGCCAAAAGACTGCGTGCTTAAGGAGTGCCAGTTCTGTGGCCTGGACATACCGGACAGAAATTATACTTACCATATACAGTATGCGCACGGAGATAAGTGTACGGAAAAATATTAGCAACCCAAGTGACGTTTAGACAGGCTGTGTACCTTTTTTTTTCTAGTGTTTGTAATAGTTCATCTATACTATTAAAAAATTGTACAAATGAAATATCTGTACATTGAAGATATTTTCAAAAAATAAGTTATACGGACTATTTGAAGGTTACTGACTTGACCATTGGTCAACTTCTTTTGCCACACGGGTAGCTGGGTATCCAAAATTTTTATTAACTACGCGGACGAAAAAAAGAGCGGTTATGACTTCGCGAACGAAGTTGCGGTCACTTTTTAGTATTATAAATACAGCCGAATAAAATAGCCGATGGGGCCGGCGAGTTCTTGAGTAGCGACCATGTATTGGAAGACACAGCGTGCTCCCACAAGGTAGACTAGATCTAGTTTGACGGCACGTTTGGCTCAGTGGGTTGTACAACGGCCTACGGCTAGCGGGCCCGGGTTCGAATTCCGGCCAGGGCAAGTGTTTGTGTAATGAGCACGAATGTTTGTTCCTGGGTCTTGGACGTTTTCTATGTATTTAAGTATTATAATTTACCTATATATTATGTATATCATCGCCTAGTACCCATAGTACATACAAGCTTTGCTTAGTTTTGGACTAGGTAGATTTGATTAAGATTGTCCCTGATATTTATTTATTTATTTAGTAAGAGTTGTGGGAGCAATGAAAGAGCAGATGTAAGCGCTGCAAGACTGGCCGAGGTGTGTCGATTGGGGAGGCCTATGTTCAATTATTAAGCCGTGGAGGTCTTTTGGCTGATACATCGTGGGAATGATAAAATTCGACGGGCTTTACGCATCGATATCTATGCCAAATTGGAAAAAAGCAGGTACTATATACAGGGCCAGATTTAGATGCTTGGTGAGGAGGCCCTAGGGCAACAATAAAAAAAAATCGTTGATGATTTCGTTAAAATCAAGTTCCCGGAGTAAATCACTTTCAATGCTCAGGAGAGAAAGCTTTGATAGATGGTTTTGACCCATCGTCGCTAAGGTTTTTCAAGACGTAAAACTGGCCGCCCTTTTTCTTCGATAATTTGTTAAGCAGAATTCGGTATCGCTCTGTACTTGCTATGAAGTCTATTGTGGGGGCCTCTCTTTTGTGGCCTAAGCTAAAACGGCCGTTTTATTTTTGAGCTCATAGATCGACGAATCCAGCAACGAAAAAACTAGTTTAATGTATTCAAAAGATGCTTAAATACAAAATTCAGTACCTAGCGGCCCCTCTTTTTTAATATCTATCGTTAAATTTAAATAATCACAATCGAGTTACGAGTGGCGCTAGTGGACACGCGAAACGGGTCTTAAATAAAGCTTAATTTCAAAAATTATAAGTGTCTAAAACGCCAACTGGCTGCTCACGCCAGCGGGATCGGTTAAATTCGTTTTATACGCACCTGCTACACTAGCGCCATTCTGGATGGATTTGGAACTATTATTATCTGTTTTCCTACATTAGATTGGCCTCCTTACCTTTTTTATACTCCACGGTAATCATATTAACTGTATTAGCAATCAAGAGTTTCTACCTTAACGGCATCTCTCGGTCGCGATATCGTTGCTACCTCAATCCTTATCACGCTAAAACAACTGTTACTGATTTCAACATGTTTCGACAGAGGGCAATAGTAGCACCTACTCGAGGAAAATAATTGTAATTCTCTTTTTAATTAATGGATTATAAAAAAGTTCCTATGCTTTTCCGCGAAATTGTGTCTGCTCACATGCGCATATTTTCATGCAGAGTCCACAAAAAATACGCATGCAAATACAACAAACCACCATCAGACAGTATAATCCTCGACACATTCACCTCTCTACGAGGCATCATCAGGAGATGCAGGAGTTACTTTTTTTAATTAATTATAACTCCCTTTTTTGCTTTTGCGTAGTCGGGTAAAACGTATCCTATAACCATCTGTGTATGCCCAGGTACCTGTTTACCAAATATAGTTGAAGTCTGTTTTGACGTGATGAAGCCAATACGATACATACAAACATACAAAAAAATGGTTTGTTAAAAACTGACGAAGTTCCAGATACTTTCTAGTAGGTTCATATGCCTCTTCCCAAGTTTTTCGTCTGAACAAAGGGGCTCCGACATTCCATTAAGACTGTCCTGCTCACACAAATGAAGACTAACGTGAGAGGGAGACGAAGAACGTCAAATTACGAACTTTGGTGAACTCTTTATACTTTGGTGGCCCCGAGTTTGTGCATCTGTATGATCTTATCTGTTTTGTGACTTGTGATTGATAATGTTTAGTGTAAATTAAAGTAGTACAGTATTAGCATTAAGATTTTAACGCATTAGTAAGTAAATAAAGATAAAAAAAACATTAAAAAAAACAAAAAAAAGAACAAAAAAATACTATTAAGTCCGCCATTGAGCTTTTATCTGGTCGTTCTCAGAGATATTTTTTTAACGAAGCTGATTAATTATAAATTATAAACTGCATGAACCTTTTATGTTTTTTTATGTAAGATTCTTAGGTACTAAGACATTTATATTTTGTTATTTTACATATTGTCATATGGGTCTTAGATATAGTTTGATTTACCAAATCTATTTCATACTATATATTTTTAAGCATTTTTAATTACTTTGAAGGCTTCATTTAAGCCTTAAAAAAAACCTTAAAATAAGCCTTAAAAAATCGAACCTTAAACTGGTCGTTCTTAGAGATATTTTTTTAAATGGAGGTAAATTTATTATAACCTTCATGAACCTTTTATGGTTATTTTTATGTAGTTAAGATTCTTAGATTTTAATACATTTCAATTTTTTTGATTTTACATATTGTCATATGGATCTTAGATATAGTTTGATTTACTAAATCTATTTCATACTATATATTTTTTAAGCATTTATTATTACTTTTAAGGCTTGATTTAAGCTCCTTAAATAAAGCTTTAAAAAAAAACAAAAATAAATACTTTTAAGTCAGCCATCGAACTTTTAACTGGTCCTTCTCAGAGATTTTTTTAACGGAGGTAATTTGTTATCACCTCCATGAACCTTATAATTTTAGGCAAGATTATTAGATTTTAAGACATTTCAATTTTTTTATTTTACATATTGTCATATGGATCTTAGATATAGTTTGATTTACTAAATCTATTTCATACTATATATTTTTTAAGCATTTATTATTACTTTTAAGGCTTGATTTAAGCTCCTTAAATAAAGCTTTAAACAAAAACAAAAATAAATACTTTGAAGTCAGCCATCGAACTTTTAACTGGTCCTCCTCAGAGATTTTTTTAACGGAGGTAATTTATTATCACCTCCATGAATCTTTTATGGTTATTTTTATGTAAGATTCTTAGGTACTAAGACATTTATATTTTGTTATTTTACATATAGTCATATGGATCTTAGATATAGTTTGATTTACTAAATCTATTTCAAACTGTATATTTTTTAAGCGTTATTAATTACTTTTAAGAGTTTTAAGTCTTGATTTAAGCTCCTTAAGTAAAAATTAAAAAAGAAACAAAAAAATATAATATTTTTAAGTCAGCCATTGAGTTTTTAACTGGTCCTTCTCAGAGATTTTTTTAAGTGCAGGTAATTTAATATAGCCTTCATGAACCTTTTATGGTTAATTTTTATGCATGATTCTGATGTACTTATTACATTTTGAGGTCAGATATTGTCATTTGGATCTTAGATATAGTTTAATGAATAAAATAAATATAACTGAAACACTGGTATTTTACTCATACACCTTTTCTCAACTTAAAGACTTTAATTACTGGAGATTAGAAGCCGTTTCATTATCATTAATACCGAAGAAATTGTTCATGTTCAATTTTCTAACCATTAAAACAAGAGGATTGACAGTTGCCATACTTTGGATCGTGTTCCGATCGCAAGGAGATATTCTGGCAAAAACTAGATGGCGCTTTAAAACGAAACATATAAGGATGTTATGTATACTATTATAAAGTTGTAAAAATGAAATGGTTGTATGTGTCGTTGTGGCTCCATCACGCTAAATTGGCTAAACGGATTTCAACTATTTTTGACGGGTATAGTCAACATTCTTTTTCTAGAGCGAATCCACTTGGCTTTGTACCCGATGAACAATACTCATTAAGGTGCGTCCACATTTGTATCATTTGCCCGTATCCTATAACCGTGCCGTGGCATGAATGCGTATCGCGCTGCTTGGACGCTCACTATCGGTGCGGCGATCATTGCCTTGCTTGTCCGATCTAAGTGTGTGATACGCGTATCAACATGGTTTTCGAGCGATCGGATCGGCGCAACGCCCAAACACGTGATCGTGACACGCGATCTACCACGGAACGAAGATCTGATCGGGCAAGTGATACAAATGTGGACGCACCTTTATCCGCATTGTTAACTGTGGCCACAACCAAATGTAAGGCGTTGTAAGTACAAATGACTTTTACACTAAATTAGTCTTTAAGTCAAACGAAATAAGGTTTAATCTTAAACAAAAAGAGCATAGATGTTGGTCACTTCGTAAGTGAAAGAGCAGTGAAGTTCGTATCGATGCTTAGGATGACGACGAAGTGACGAACATCTGTGTTATTTTTGTTTAAAAGTAAACCTTATTACGTTTGACTTAAAAAAATACTATACTACTACGTTATAACGCCTTAAGGTGCGTCCACATTTGTATCATTAACCCGTATCAGATCATCGTCGCGTAGCATGATCGCGTGTCACGATCACGCGTTTGGACGTTGCGCCGATCCGATCGAAACACTCGAAATCCATTTGCTACGCGTATCACACACTTGTATCGGAAGAGTGCGGCATTATCGGCGCGCCGACAGTAAGCGTCCAAGCAGCGCGATACGCAGTCATGCTACGGCACGGCGATCAGATACGAGCAAATGATACAAGTGTGGACGCACCTTTACATTTCGAAGTGGCAGTTGTGGCCACAGTTAACAATGCAGATAATGAGTATTGTTTACCGGGTACAAAGCTAAGTGGATTCGCTCTACAAAAATAATTATGACTATAGCTACGCTGCCCTCGTAACTGTAAGTGCAGTAACTCGAGTCAAAAAGTAGAAAAAAATGCACCTTATTTCAATCGAGCCAGTACTTTACATTTCGCCTTTGAGCGGAGTTACTGCACTAATCGTTAGCAGGGCAGTATGGGTATCTATCTCCAGATGGTTATTGTATACTTTTAACCCGACTACGCTAAAGAAAAAAAGAGGGGTTATGACTTTTTCTCCTCCGCGAACGAAGCGAGCGCCATCTAGTAATTTAATAAAAAGCATAGTATAGCAACAATTAGTTCGCAAAAGCTAAAAATAAATAAATAGTAACATTTGAATACTATTGTCACACATGCAAAGTTGAATAAGCGAGCTGGACTCGCGCACCGAGGCTTCCGTACAAACTTTCAACTACCCTAATATTATAACCCGGTACCGGTTAAGTTTGCACCTGATATCTACAGCGTTGCATACAAATGAGGTGTAAACTTAACGCAACCGGGTTGTTCAAATAAGTTTATTAAAAATTAAATAAAAAGATTGCTAGTTAGAGAAACGGTTATAAGTGTTATAACTTTCGTTTCATGTCTATTTATACAAATTGCAAAATTACAAAATTTTCGCTTTGTAAACTTCGGAGATTAAGGCAGGGAATGGTTTTTATTCCACATTTTTCAAAGTTTCATCACAATAAAAAAATCATAAAATTGTTCGAAAGGGGAGTGATTATTTCCCAAAAAAAATCACAAAATCCCATTTTTTAAAATAAACCATACAATATTTTTAAAAGAACTGTCGAAATATATATCACACAATCATATTTTCTGAAAAAAAAAAACCAGTTTCAGTTATATGTTTGGAGTGCCTCCGAGGAACTATTTGATTTTATTATTTAACTATCAAACTAAGTAGCTGCTTATACAAGACACCTATACTTACTCCAAATTTTCAATATACATCTTGCAGTTTTTGAGTAAAATGCCTGTGACATACGGATGGACGCACATGACGACACTAATAAGGGTTCCGTTTTTGCCATTGTGGCTACGGAACCCTAAAAATTCCAGCTCATGATATTGCAAATTTGCCGCATTTTTTGTGTATCACGATTCACTTGACAGACTCTAGTACTAGCGTTTGCCCGCGGCTTCGCCCGCGTTACTAGAATTTGAGTGTCCTATGTTTGAATCCATCGGAATGCATAGGAAGAACCTATTATCACCACTCGCTGGTCAGACTTTATATACTTGATTGGTATGTACGTTTTTTTTATATTTCAGAAAAAGTACATTTTTTCATCCACATTAAGGACATTAATTGTTTACGTGAAAAGAAAATAAAGCATCATAATTAGCACCATTTTTAGGCATATAATGATTTTATAGGCATATATCTTGATATGTTTACAAAATAAAAGAGGTCAGTACATAAAATGCAAGTTTATTTAACAGTATTTAATTTTAAAGGATGCACTGAAAGAAAAAGCTGTAAATTTAAAATGAATACATCGAAGCAATATAGCAAGCTGCGTTTTTTTACTACGATAATAATAATCACTTGCATTATATATCTTTTTTTTTTGGTACTATATTTCCTGTCATCATGATACAGTTTCTTCCAAACCCCTTCCACAACAGCTTTTGCCGCACTTCTTTATTTTCCTGGCTGCTGAATTTCACTTCCTGCGGAAGTCGTACACCATGTTTTACTTAAAAGACAGACTTTCCGTTCATAAAGTAATCAAGTGACATATATTTTCTTTTTCAACAGAGTCATAGACATTACATATGAGAGAGTATTTAGTTACATTATAATAAAATAACACCCCCACTTAACTAAATAAACGTTTAAACTGAACAATATCTTTCATTTAATTTTAATTCCCAACATCTCCATGAATCTATAATGTTTAGTGGACAGTAACCCTTTCGTCAACATATCAGCAGGCATTTCCTGTGTTGAAATATATTCAATTTGAATTAATTTATTTTTAACAGCGTCCCTAACATAATGAAAACGAACATCGATATGTTTCAAACGATTATGTGCCTGGTGACTTGTTGCTATTTTTAATGCACTTTGGTTATCACACTTTAGTTTAATAACATCTTTTTTACCAGTTATTTCGTGTAACAAACTTCCCAAATAAACAGCCTCCTTAGCCGCCTCGGATAGTGCAACATACTCGGCCTCACTACTCGACAAGGAAACTGTTTTCTGTTTCCTGCTTTGCCATGATACTACAGAACCATTCATAACAAAACAGAACCCAGAATAGGACTTGCGATCAAGACTGTCACTCGCCCAGTCGGCATCTGCAAAACCAACTAGCTCTGTATTCCCCTTGCTTCAGACAATAATGCTTGGTTTTTTGTAAATACTTTAACACTCTTTTAGCATAATTGAAATGAGTCTCATTATAGCAATTATTAAACTGGCTAAGATAGCTAAAAGAATATGCTATGCCACGTCTAGTCAGGGTAGATAAATACATGAGACTTCCTATTAGTCTTTGATATGGAATATCTTTTGAACAGGTTTCGGACTTTTCAATATTCAGTTTACTTTCAATAGGAGTATCAATAGTCCTACAATCTGACATATCAAATCGAGATAATAATTGCTCAATGTATTCTTCTTGATCTACAGTTATAATGTTAAATTTCTTGTCTACATTGACTTGCATACCTATGTAGTGCCTGACAGAACCTAAGATTTTTATTTTAAATTCAGAATTTAGCACATTTATCAGTTCTTCTGTCTCTTTGGTACAATTCGAGAATATCAAGAAATCATTTATGTAGATGATTTCTGACTGTTACAATTACTTTTAAATTTCCAGAAGTTTTTGTGAATAGGCAAGGTTCATATTGGCTCATCTTTAAACCCATTTTTGTCAATCAGTCTTTCACTCTTTCGGACCACGCAAGAGAAAATTGTTAGAGTCCATAGATAGCCCGTTTCAGTTTCAGAACCTTTCCTTGACCTGCATTTACAAAACCTTCTGGAATAGACATTTTCTTTTAAATATCCATTCAAAAATGCAGTGGTTACATCTAGGTGTGTAATGTCCATGTCCCACTGTACACCAAGTGCAAACAACATTCTGAGCGTTGAATGTTTTACGACAGGACGGTAAGTGTCAATGTAATCAATGCCGCGTTGCTGAGTGAAACCCTTAGCTACGAGCCTGGCACGATATCGCATTTTATCATTTACATCTAGCTTTTTATTAAGTACCCGCCTACACTTCACTATTGAACCATCATTCGGAGCATCGACAAGCTCCCACGCACTGTTGTTCTCGAAAGCCTGCAGCTCCTCTTGCATGGCCGCCCTCAACAGCTGGGCTTCTGGTCCTTTAAGAGCTTCTTCAAAATCGATCTGCTCGACTGACTTCTCTGGACTGCTATTGGAAACAACCATGTTACCAAAACCATAGCGATCTGGAGGCCTTCGCACTCTTGCTCGGTGCAGCTATAGGAACTGGTTGCCAGT
This sequence comes from Hedya salicella, assembly GCA_905404275.2. NCBI lineage: Eukaryota > Metazoa > Arthropoda > Insecta > Lepidoptera > Tortricidae > Hedya > Hedya salicella. The sequence continues at coordinate 8,514,654 of FR990120.1, forward strand.
CACCTCAGGTATCTGTCTCAACATTTGACGTAGTCAGGGTGTCATCAGAGCTATCTTCGGATTCACTGTGTGGATCTGTGTATAAGGATGTACTTGAATTATTAAGAGATTCATTACCTGAAGACTCCCCTACTGAATCTCGATTACCTTAATCTGACTCCTCTTCCGACTCTTGACCAACCTCTGTCGTTTCCACTTCATTCTGTATCCAGATTGCATTGTCATCTTTCTTATTGTTTATTGGTGTCATTAACTCACCTTCCATCACTATGACATCTCTCTTTACAGCTATATCATTCTTCTTTGGATCATATACACGATAGCCCTTGTCCCATTCAGCCTTCTTGTCCCATTTCAACCTTTTCTGTTTGGGTATGTGAACCATCACAGGACTTCCAAATAGACGAATATGATCTAAGTTTGGTTTCTAACCATACCATACTTCATAAGTGTCTTATTTCCCAAGGTCGAAGTCACAGATCTATTTTTTGAATACACTGCTGTATTTGTCGCTTCCGCCCAAAATTTGTACTCAATTTTTGCGTCGAAAAGTAAGAATCTTGCCTTCTCAACAACAGTTCTGTTTGCTCGCTCGCAAACACCGTTCTGTTCTGGAGTGTATGCATTTGTTCGCTGGTGGATTATTCCTTCTTTGCTCAGGTATCTTTCCATTTCTCCATTGCAAAATTCACCTCCATTGTCGCTCCTCAAGATCTTATTTTTTTTATTCTGCTGGTTTTCGACCATCGCTTTAAATTCTTGAAATTTTTTGAACACCTCATTCTTATGTTTAAGAAAGTATATGAATGTCATGCGACTACAACCATCAATAAATAGCAGGAAATACTGTGCACCACCAATGGATTTCGTTTCCATTGCACCGCATACATCAGCATGTATTATCTGTAGTGTTTCTGTGCTCTTCTGCCCCACATGTGAAAATGGTAGCCTCATTTGTTTACCTTCAAAACAGGTCACACAGTTATTTTTCGTCATATCACTGGAGTCAGGATAAGTCAATCCATCCACAATGCCATTCTTCATTTTACGCATATCACTTGTGTTTACGTGCGCTAATCTTCTGTGCCAAAGTTCTGCACTTGCTACAGCTGGTGCTGCCAACATACAATCTGCTACTTTTATGTTTAGCTTGTATACTCCATTGATTGAGTTTGCTGTGGCTACCACTTGATTCTTCTTGTTGCGAATGTAGCAGTGATCAGCTTCAAAAAATACTTTGTTTCCATTTTTTATTAGCTCACTTACTGACAATAGGTTAGCAGTCAAGCTTGACACACACTGTTGGAAGGTCGTGATACTGTCCAGTGATGCTGTTCTTGAATTTTATTTTCATTGATGTACGGTGTCATATCTATTGTTTTCTTGCTACAAATAAAACGCAATGTTTTAATATCTTTTAATGTTTTAATTGTGCTGGTGCTGCAGTTTACTCTATCAGTGGTAGCAGAGCGTGGTTGTCGCAAATGGAAGAAGCTATATATGTTTTAATAAATCATAAAGTGAGAAAATAAATATAAAAATGAGCTCAAGCATTCGAAGCATAGAACCACTAACGAAATCGAACTACAATACCTGGTGCCTGCAGGCACAGGCGATTCTCATAAAAACTGATTTATGGGAGTACGCAAGTGGTGAAAAAACGTTAGAGGAAAATGCGACTGCCGATCAAAGAAGTGCGTTGCTGAAGGAAGACTCAAAGGCAAGATCGGAGCTACTCTTACTTATATCCCCACAAGAACTCAAGCATATCAAGGGGTGTGATACATCCAAGGAGCTATGGGACAAATTAAAGTCAATACATCAAAGTTCTGGGCCAGCAAGAAAGGCTACACTACTAAAGCAACTGGTTTTAAAGAAAATGACTCCAGAAGAAGATGTAAGGGACCATTTCAATAATTTTATCGATGTAGTTGGTAAACTAGAAGACATGGATGTAAAAATTCATCCAGAATTATTGAGCATAATGATGTTGTACAGTCTACCTACAAACTTTGACAGCTTCAGAACAGCTATTGAGTCGAGAGATGCCCCGCCAAGTCCCGAAAGTCTAAAAGTAAAAATAGTGGAAGAATATGAAGCAAGAAGACAAAACGAACCTCAGACTTCAGAGGCATTTAATGCAAAAACAAAGAAAAGGGTACTACATTGCAAGTATTGTCATAAGAAAGGGCATTCCACAGAGGATTGTTGGTCAAAGAAGAGACCTAATAACCCTAAAGCTAAAAGTCAAGAAAAAACTTTTAATATTTGTTTGACAACTGGAACTTCGAAAACCAAAGGCGGTTTGTGGTGTCTGGATAGTGGCTGCACGTCACACATGACAGGAGAAAAAAGTTTGCTCGCTAACTTAACCCCTGCGACAGATACATTACGGTTGGCTTCGAAGAAGCATACTACCGAAGTAGAAGGAAAAGGAAAAGTCGAATCTACACAAGCAATTGCAAACATTATTTAACTGATACACTATACGTACCTGGTTTGTCGAATAATTTAATGTCAGTAAGTAAGATAACAGATCATGGCTTTAAAGTTCTATTTGAAAAGGAACAAGCCAGTATTATAGAAGATGAAAGTACTATTTTAAAAGCTAAGAGAAGAAATGGCTTATACTATCTTGAATTCGAAGAACCAGAAGAAACAACAAATTTCACGCCTAGAGCTGAATGTGAATAATGAAATGGCATAAGAAATTAGGTCACATTAATGAAAGAGACCTTAAGGAAATGGTAAAGAATGAAATGATACAAGGACTAAATTTTAAAGAAAAGACGCTTGAACAGTGTGACACTTGTATCAAAGGAAAATTTACCACTCTACCATTCCAAAGCCATGACGAAATAATCTCTACTGAAGCACTCCAGATCATTCACAGCGATGTATGCGGTCCTTTCGAGAATGAATCTTTGGCTGGGTCAAAGTATTTCGTCACTTTTATTGACGATTATACGAGATACTGCTGTGTTTACTTTATGAAAGAAAAGAGTGAATTCATTGAAAAATTCAAGGAGTATAAAAACAATGTCGAACTATTTCATAAGAAGAAAATTCATTATTTGCAATCGGATAATGATAAGGCGAATACAAGTCGAAAGCCTTTGATAAACTTCTTATAGAAAACGGTATAGGCCGAAGACTATCTGCGCCCTACACGCCACAACAAAACGGTTGCAGTGAAAGGAAAAATAGATCGTTAATGGATAAAGCAAGATGTCTAATGCTAGATTCTAATATCCCTGCAAACCTATGGGCAGAGGCAGTGAACACTGCAAACTACCTCATAAATAGAAGTCCAGCAAGATCTCTTAAAGGAAACTCTCCTTATAAGAAGTGGGTAGGAAGAACACCTTCAGGAAATCAATCACCTTCATGTATTCGGAAACAGAGTGTTTGTGATGAATAAAAACCGAAGAGGGAAATTCTCAGCCAAAGCTATAGAAGGAGTGTTCTTGGGATATCCCAAGAACACTCCTTCTATAGCTTTGGCGGAAAATGCAAAAGCCTTTAGAGTATACATACCGGAAAAGAATGATGTTGTTATCAGCTGAGATGTAAAACTAATAGAACAGATGTATTATGAGAGTACTTCTGCTGAGAAAATCAAAGACTTTCATCTAACTGAAGCAGAACAAATCGAAATTGAAATAAAAGAAAATAATGACAATAATAACATTTTATCTTTTCAGCCACCAAATCTCCCACCAAGCTCCGGTCAAGATCCAGTTGAACCACCAACCACAAGTGGAAGACCACAAAGAGAAGTGAGGCAACCAGCGTGGACCAAAGACTACGAGTTAAGTTGGTGCGTAACTATGTGTGTGTCAGAAAATAATGAAGACTATGACTACTCCTTACTTACCTATAAAGACGCTGTGACGGGCACCGACAAACAAAATTGAAATAACCGATAAAGACTTGAAAATAAATTTGCACGTCGATAACCAAAGTTCGATTCAACTGATAAAATCTGGGTCGTTTAATAAGCTGTCAAAGCATATTACCATTTCATCCATGAACATTTCGTGAGTGGACTGATAAATGTCAGCTACTGTCCGACTGAGATTCAGTTAGCTGATATAATGTCAAAACCACTGGCTAAATTAAGGTTTGCAAGACACTGTGCAAATTTAATGCATGGATAGAGACGTGTCTTAGCTCAAGCATATGAGTGCACATCAGGAGGAGGTGTTGGAAGGTCGTGATGCTGTCCAGTGATGCTGTTCTTATGTCTCTAATTTTGTATATGCATGTTTTTGAATTTTATTTTGATTGATGTACGGTGTCATATCTATTGTTTTCTTGCTACAAATAAAACGCAATGTTTTAATATATTTTAATGTTTTAATTGTGCTGATGCTGCAGTTTACTCTATCACACACAACACGTTACTAACTATTTTCTTCTGTTTCCGCGATTATTACTCATTGAAATAAAACAATTTAACGGATTATATCGCGTATATTATCTCATTTTAGTTCCCGACGTTTCGGAAGCTTTCCAGCTCTCCATGGTCACGGGTCCACTACATATACGCGATATAATCCGTTAAATTGTTTTATTTCAACGTTACTAACTGTAATATCATAATTACAATCTGTCGATATCTGCACGTCTCCTGAGCACAATACTGGTACTTTCGTATTATTAGCAAAAGTTATTTCTGCTAAGTTCGGTGAATTATTCACATTACTTATCCACGCTTCATTTACTGTCATGTGAGTACTCGCGCCACTATCAACGTACCACTCACTTTTACTATATTATTCATTGCGAAAAAAGACGCTAAAAGCATTTGATTGCTTATTTTTCTGCAATAATGGACACTGGTTTCGGTAATGACCGACTTGATTACATTTATAACAAGACACTATTTTTTCACCAATCACTTTCGACGTTGTCATACTTGACGTTGACGTGCCGCCAATCCCGCCGTATTTAGTCTTTGGTTTTCGTTGTGAATGAGAATGAGTTCGGTTTGCAGCGAACGCAACAGTAGCGCCACTCGTGTCCGTGTCGACATTTGAAACCTCCATATCAATCAACTTGGACTTGATTACATCTGTAGTAATTGCTATACCGGAGTGTTCTATGGCCATTATCATTGGTGAAAAACGCTCTGGTAGACCGGCTAGCAGCAAAGATCCAACCCATTCATCTGTGATTGCAAAGCCCGTGCCCTTTAATCTCTGAGCTGTCTCGACAACCTGCGTCACGTATGAGGTCATAGAATCGCAGTTCTCTTGTCGCAGTGAGATTAAATGCCTCAACAATGTTATTTTTCTGGAGAAACCCGAATCGTCAAACATTAATTTCAGTTTCTTCCACAAATCCGCAGAATGTCTCTTTAATATGCACATATAGGCTCTAATTTTATATAGTCTGCCATATTTTCTAGTACTAACAGATTCTCGACGGCGAAACTCCACTCATCGTAATTTTCTCGACCTTTTAATTTTGGTACACTTTGTACTTTGCAATATAATTTGTAGCTATAATTCCAGAAAGTCAATTTTCATCTGTAATTACTAGTTTAAAGTAACAAATTACTGAAAAAATTCAATGGAATTAGCCCATAACCACTTAAAAGACAGACTTTCCGTTCATCAAGTAATCAAATGACATATATTTTCTTTTTCAACAGAGTCATAGACATTACATATGAGAGTATTTAGTTACATTATAGTAAAATAACAGTTTTTAGCAGCTTTACCTGTCTTCCTTAAGCTCGATTGGGCGGCACTGCGGGTTATTAAGGTACGCCCACATTTGTATCATTTGCCTGTATTAGATCATCGTCGCGTAGCATGATCGCGTGTCACGATCACGCGTTTGGACGTTGCGCCGATCGGATCGCTCGAAATCCATTTTGCTACGCGTATCACACAGTTACATCGGACGAGTACGGCATGATCGGCGCACCGACATTAAGTGTCCAAGCAGCGCGATACGCAGTTATGCCACGGCACGGTGATCGGATACGAGCAAATGATACAAGTGTGGACGCACCTTTAGGTGGATTGAATTCTTCAGGTACAAAATTAATGTTGTTGTTTTTAAGAAGCTTTAAAGCTCACCACATCTTCATCAGTTGTAGCAGTTGATGTTCATGGCAATGAGTTAATATAGTCATATTTCGCAAGATGTCTCCTTTTTTACGGTAATTTCTGAAAAAAAAATAAAGTTCTGATTTAAAAATTGCCCATATGTATTCACTTAAATGAGAAACATATATATATATAAATAAATAAAACTTACCGGTTGACAAGATACGGGATGGTTCACAAATATAGTCGGCACTGCATGTGAATGGAGCATTCTTCGGTTATATCCCATGCGAAAGCAAGATTCCTCAAAATGCGCAGATCATATTCTTGAGTACTGTGAAGGAGTCCATTTCTCCTCTCTCTTTATATTTTTTATCAAAGCCTTCTTTAGCTCTATATCAGCTGGAATAAACAGGTTTATAATTGCTGATGTTAGTTTCGTTCATTTATGGTTCAAAATCAAATTACTAATACCAACGTTCCTAGTAAAATTATCGATATAGCGAAAAACACCCACAACACCAAGCAGTAGGTTAAATGTCAAAATTCTTTACTTGCGTTATTTACAATTAATACAATTACAAACTCCAACGTATGTTCAAAATCGATGTATAAAATGTGTATTTGTTTTTATTAATGCATCTTGAATAAGAATCAGCACTGCAAGTTACAAATTAAGTACAATAATCATGAGTCAGCTTACCGGTGAGAAGATATATTTGTATTGTTTTCTTCGAAAACACCCATTCGGTGTGAAAACCCGGGCACTACACACGCCATAGTTTATTTTAAACATGCACATTAAACTAAAAGATCACAATTTATTCTGAAATTGTAATTTTTTCCACAAAATACGGCGCCGGTTTAGGTATCCAGCTGGCTACCAAACAAACAACTAAGTGGCGCGCAGCACTTTAAGACGCGATCGAGAAACTATTGCCATTTCGTTTTAGTGTATAGAAAAGCGCATACCATAGATACCTGTGTTCAACTTAATACAGTCCATCTATGTTATTTCTTTATCTTTGGTAAGATCCCTTCCGTGAGGCGAAGTTTGATAGCGAGGTGTTTTATTTGAGTGTGATACTTTATTATTGTACACAGGGCATTTACTGTTAATTCAATGTATTGAACCATTGTAATTTAACATAATCCATGTGTCTTGTACTAGTTTAATAATATCTTATACACACGGGCTGTTGTGTCGAGTGTGGCACTTAGTTTAAGTTTAATTATACTGCTTCTGTTCGTGAGTTCCTTTAATTGGCTTTTCTTTTGCTATCTTAATTCTATTTAAGTTTATGTTATGTTGGTTCTACAAATAAATATAAATCCATACTTAATATTATAAATGCGAAAGTGTGCCTGTCTGTCTGTCTTCACGCTTAAACCGCTGAACCGATTGGGATGAAATTTGGTATGGAGATAGTTTGAGTCCCCAGGAGGACATAGGCTACTTTTTATCCCGGAAAAATACCATTATCCGCGATAAACGAATTTAAGGCGGACGAAGTCGCGGGCAGAAGCTAGTAAATAAATAAAACAAATACGAGCGTTATACATCAGGGTAATTCGTATAAATCAAACGAATTAACTACCAGCTACAAAGTAAGTCTTTATCTAAAATTGCAATATAATAAATGTGTGTCGTAGGTCAGCAAACACATAATTAACTCTCATATCACGTCTGAAGAATTATATGCCCACGGCAGTGTGATAGCCAAGTTTGCGAAGCAAAACGACGCCTCAACGGCTATGGTACGAACTGTACGAATTTGTACTAGTACAGTCAGCGTCAAATAGTCTGTAGCATGCAAAGTGCCAAAAGTATCGCAACACATCTTTAATTTTATAGGCATAAAGATGTGTGACAATATATGTGGGATGGGTTGTCAGAGTTAAAACGCACTTCTTTAGATATTAACTATTTATTACAATTTTAAAGAAACTCGCTACAAACACCATCTTCTATCTACAACCGCCGCCATTATCCTAGTCTATATCTGTCCCCCTCTCTCCACTTCCGTCCCGCTCACACCTTCGTACGTTCCGTTTCCTACATATATTTGGCGCTTTGGCGATTGAATAAATAAACAATCCACGTTTTATTTTATTAAATGGCAATAATATTGTAATTGACTTTAAGGGCCTGCATAGTCAAGGAAAAACCCAAACGCCGGGGAATGAGCTTAATTTGTACGAGGGTTGCTACTTATATATCCGGAAACAAAAAAACAAACAAACGTACACGGCTGAAAATAGTTTTATTGTTTTTCAAAGTATTCCCCTTGATGATCTATGCACTTTTGCATTCGCGTGAACCAATTTTTAAAGCACTTCTGCCACTCCGCCTGAGGTACCTCCATAACGTGTTGTTTGAATGCGTCGACAGCATCTTCAGCGGTCGAAAATCGTTGACCGCGTAATTTATTCTTTATATTTGGAAATAAATAAAAATCGTTGGGTGCCAAGTCAGGGCTGTACGGCGGATGACCCGTTAATTCCACATTTTGACCCTCCAAAAATAGAGTTGTTTCGCGTGACGTATGACAGCTGGCATTGTCATGATGAAGAATGATTCTTCGTCGCTGGTTAGTTTTACGAATTTGTTCAAATACTTCCGGTAAGCAAATGGTCGTGTACCACTCTGAATTAACCGTTCTACGGTTTTCTAGTGGCACTGTAGCTACATGGCCATTAATACCGAAGAAGCAGGCCACCATTTGTTTCAATGTACTTTTTGCACGAGTAACTTTCGTAGGGTTCGGCTCATTTTGAAACACCCATACCGTTGATTGTTGCTTCGTTTCGGGATCGTATGCATAGATCCAGGATTCGTCACCTGTATAGATGTTATAAACGGCTTTTGAGTCACCACGGTTATATTTTTTTAACATTTTATTGCACCATTCGACGCGAGCATGTTTTTGCTCATTTGTTAAGTTGTGGGGTATCCAACGCGAACAAATTTTTTTTACAGCCAAATAATTATGTAATATGCTATTAATGCTGGTCATAGAAATACCCAGAGTCGCCTCTATCTCGCGGTACGTAACATGTCGGTCGTCCATTATAAGTTTTCGCACAGCCTCGATATTTTGTTGTACAACGACCGATTTCGGGCGACCTGCCTTAACTTCGTCCGTAAGCATACTACGTCCACGATTGAACTCACTAAACCAGTGATACACAGTAATTTTAGATGGGGCTTCATCACCAAAAGTTGAAGTTAGTTGATCTATGCACTGTTGTTGCGTTAAACCACGCCGAAAATCATAATAAATCATAGCACGAATATTTTCACGAGTGAGTTCCATTCTTGCTGCGAGATGACATTTAAAACCCGTCAAAAACAAAACACGAGCGTTAATAAGGAAGAAAAAATATACCTTATATACTTAAAAAAGTTCAAATTTTACCATGGCGGTCAAATATGCTATTTAAGAAGATTGTAATCCCGGTTTCCGGATATATAAATAGCAGCCCTCGTAATAAGGCACGAATTTATTGCTGCGCGCGCATCAAAGAAAGAGAAAGCTAATTACACTGCATGCTTGGGGTTTCTTGGCGTAAGCGCCAAATGTAAAAGTACAATGAAATCGAAGATATTATTATGTTTTGTTAAAATTTAAGTTAGTGATGTAAAAGATAAAGGGAATAATGTAATTTTCACATAAATTTGCCGTTTATTAATCTAGGGGGTTGTACAAACAAGACAAAAAACGAAAATGAAGACGCGTTTTCGGATTTCTTTTCTATCCAGGAAATATTAAACAAACATGTTTCGGCGTTAGGTGTTGAATAGATTATATAGTAAAAAAACACATATCTGAAAACCAGCCGGTATCATATATATAGTAGACTAGCTTCTGCCCGCGACTTGGTCCGCCTTAAATTCGTTTATCGCGGATAAGGGTATTTTTCCGGAATAAAAAGTAGCCTATGTCCTTCTCCGGGACTCAAACTATCTCCATACCAAATTTCATCCAAATCGGTTCAGCGGTTTAAGCGTGAAGAGGTAACAGACAGACAGAGAGACAGACAGACAGACAGACAGACAGACAGACAGACAGACAGACAGACAGGCAGACAGACAGACTTTCGCATTTATAATATTAGTATGGATAGTATAGTATGGATTTGACAAAAAAATCGCAAAAATATTGGTTAAATTTTCGATGCACTCCCTTAACGCAAAGCTGGGCAACGGTGATGAGCAGAGAGCAGGCAATTTTAGCAGGGGTTCACCCCAGGGGGCAACAACTGGTCGAAGTCATGGAGAAGGAGGGACTCTTATGCGATGAATTCTTTTTTCAAGAAGAGACCCCTCAGAGTCAGTGGTCCCACCAAGGGCGAGGAAGCGATTAGCTATCGGCGATTTCCTCGCCCAAAAAACTAATAAAAGATACAGATCGTGTGTTAGTAAAAGAGACACATATTTACACAGTCAATCGCTGGCTGTTCACACTTCCGGCGAGAACTCTCTCATATATGTATCTCTTTCATTGACGCGGAGTCTACATTTATTGTGCGTTTCTTGAACGAGTTGGGCGAGGAAATAGTCGATAGTTGCTCGCTTTCTCGCCGGTGGGACTAGTGCCAGAAATGGCTGGATCCATCCTGGGTCCGTCCCGATGGTTCCGTAAGAAATGAGATCTACTTCATCATTTCGACTAAAAGGCAGATATTGAAAGTTGTCTCCACCGTGCATTGAGCAACAGCGTAAAAAACCGGTGGTGATTACAGGATGGTAACAGTCACGAATCTGAATACTGCGCTGGAATATTTGAAATCGATGAGGTCAACGCTCCGTTTAACCAAAACCCCGAACGTTTTCAGCTCTAGCTTGAAAATCATTTCAAATGCCTAGTAGATTACATTACCGTGGATGATATTAATAATGGCCTAATAAAAACCAGTCCATGACGTCGGAGCTAAGTTTTACAAGCCCCAATGCACATTAGAACCAAAAATATCTTAAAGATACTCTCTAACATTTGGACAAAAGACGTAAAATGATATGTAGTCCTCAACTCAAATATCAGTATACAGGCCACCATATACACAGATCACCACACAATCTCTCAGGCGCGACACTAGGCATTTCCACACAACGTGTATCAAATATATAATAAATGTAAATAATTTGAATTTGAAATATGCTAATGCTGTTTATAGGGTACATGCATGAATTTTTTTATCGCTTTTCTTAACAAAATATGAAAATACCATAAAACGCTTTCAAGAGTGAAATTAAAACTAAAATTGGCCAAGAAATACGCATGATATAGGCATTTTAAACTGCTAATTAGACGGCGATTTGACAGAGAGGTCCGATGTGTACTGTTACGTCATAGTCCACTCCAGCCACATAAACAACATATTACATTCCGTTTTGCTAGAAAGAGATGGAATGAATTGTTTGACCTTGGTTATTATTATAGTTATTCAAAAATTACTTTTGACTACTGTTTGTTACATGAATGAGCTTTTAATAAAGCAAAAATAAAAAATCATTGAAATTCCCTTTTGGGCAAAGCCAGCTAATTAAGCCGAAGAGATAGTCACAATATTGTCTCTTCCAAAACTGTGATTTTGTGACAGCTATATACACCTCAGCACAGTAGCACTTTAACAGTCCCGATGCAGACCTAAGATTGAAACTAATCCGACACAAGATATCGTGGACGTCACCTATATGAGATTAGAAGGGCTCTAAAATGGTTGTCAGTCCATAACTGTGCGTTTTTCTAGAAATTTCCTGCCTCGCACGACTGAACTGTGGAATAAATTGCTGCCTTCAGTATTTCCGGAACGATGCGACCTTCAAGCCTTCAAGAAAAGAGCGTACTCCCACCTGAATGGCCGGCAACGCACTTGTGCTTACCATCAGGCGACCCGTCTGCTCGTTTGCCTCCTATGTCATAAAAAAAAATAGCTTGAGAACAACGAGGTACCGCTCGGGTGATGACGGAATTACGACTGAACTACTGAGAGTGGGTGGAAAACCAGTACTTAATGCCCTCCAGAAGTTGTTCGGTCGCGTTATACTTGAGGGCATGACACCTGAAGCATGGGACGGGAGCGTGGTGACATTGTTCTTCAACAAAGGTGACAAAACCTGACAAAAATATCGTGGTCATTGCATAGTCGCTGGAGGAATTAAGCGTTATGCTCGAAGACCTCGGCAGTTCTCATAGCAGGCAAATAGATAAAAAAAAATAGCTAAATATTACAAAACAATTTTTACACAAATCGAACTAGTCCCAGGGTAAGCTCAAAAAGGCTTGTGTTATGGGTACTAGACGACGATATATTTAATAGATATCAATTTACTGATATACATAGAAAACATCTAAGACTCAGGAACAAATATTTATGATCATCACACAAATATTTGCCCTTACCGGGATTTGACCCCAAGCCCCTTAGCTTCGCAGGCAATGTTATTCCCACTGAGCTGAACCGGTCTTTCAAGCTCTGCCCTCGATATTGTCGACGAGTATGTACACTGGAGACAGTCCAGTTAAGTAAGTCTAACTTCGAGTCAATCATCGAATTCAACTCGATAAGGCAGCGTTCGGGAAGCTGCGTCATATCTCCTCGTTGAAAATCCGCTGTACTTGAAGACGAAGGTCTTCGAAGAGGGCGTGTTGACTGTGATGACCTTCGGAATTGTGACATGGTCGTTCACAATGGGACTCATAAGGCGGCTAAGAAAGGGCTATGCTCGGAGTTTCTCTGCGTGACAGAATCAGAAATGAGGATGTCCGTAGTAAAACCAAGGTGACCGACATAGTTAATATAATAAATAAATAGGTATAATATAACACAGGGACAATCTTACACAAATCGACCCAGTCAGAAACTAAGCAAAGCTTGTAGTATGGGTGACGATAACATAGTATATAGATAAATTATAATACTTAAATACATAGAAAACATCAAAGACCCAGGAACAAACTTTCTTGCTCATCACACAAACACTTGCCCTGGCCGGGTGGTCTGCAAGAGATCACTGTTTAGCGATAAAACCCGCCTGTTGTTTACCTCTCCTTGAATGTATTGTTTTCTGTACTCTGTTTTGTGAGGGGTGCAGTAAAGAGTATTGTGTTGTAGGTAATGACCTGGCCGGGATTCGAACCCGGGGCCGCCAGTTCCGTAGGCCGTTGTGCAATGCAACCCACTGAGCCAAACGTGTTGACTAAGGAGTATCAAGCAGGATAGCATGGTTAAAGTAGCAATGGGCGGGCCATGTAGCCCGGAGAAAGGATGACTGTTGGGGTAGTAAAGTCCTGGAGTGGTGACCATGCATAGGAAAGCGCAGCGTGAGAGGGCCTCCGACTAGGTGGACGGAGCCTTTCCATTCAATACATTGCGAGAATGTCGGGTAAGGATGATGCCACGTCCCGCGGCTTATGACATGGCGAACCCTGCCATGTCATAAAATGACTAAGAAGAAAAGCATAAGTCTGAAAAAAAAAGCGGCCAAGTGCGACTCGGACTCGCCCATGAAGGGTTCCGCAGCCGTTTATACAAAAAAATGCACTACAGGTGAAAAAAAAATACGATATGAAAAAACACTATCAAAAGAGCGTATCTCCCCGGCACTTACGTCGTTTTGCTAAGAAGCGCAGTTTTAGGCAATAACTTAAAAACGGTACCTATGTCCGATCATGTTCAAAACAATTTTCGTTGGAAGTATTTATTAAGCTTTATATTTGTACATTGTTTCATATTTTTTGAACACACCGTTTAGAAAATAGAGGGGAGGGACACAATTTTTGCTACTTTCTTAGCGAATATTTCGGAAAAATTCACTAAATCAAAAAATTATTTTACACGCCTCATAGCTTTTTAGAAGTACTGTCGAAATATGTGCCACACATTGATATTTGCTGAAAAAAACTTTCAGTTACATGTATAGAGTGCCCCCCCTGGAAATATATATATATATTTTATTTAACTATCAAACTAAGTAGCGGTTTACACACGACATCTATGCTCCAAATTTCATTAATTTACATCTTATAGTTTTTGAGTTAAATGCCTGTTACATAGGACGGACATACAGACAGACAGACATGACGAATCTATAAGGGTTCCGTTTTTGCCATTTTGGCTACGGAACCCTAAAAAGAAGATACATTTACTTTACACCCGCCTATGCTGAGTCTACGCCAAATATCTATACTATTATTATAAAGTTGTACAATGTGTCTGTACATTGAAGATATTTTCAAAAACAAAAGTGATACGGGCTATTTGATTGTCACTGAATTAAAAAGTTTTTTTTTTTTGGTTTTTATGTGTTGTGGCTTCATCACATCATGACGTCAAAACGACTAAACGGATTTCAAATTTTCGTACATGGGTAGCAAGAGATGATTACATACCTACAGGATACTTTTTATCCGACTACTCCGAATTAATAAAGAGGATTATGACTCTCTTCCACGAACGAAGTTGCGGGCACCTTTTGGGATGAATATAAATTAAAATCCAGTTGCTTACATTAAACTAGTATACATAAAGTGTGTAATATTTGTTATTTTTTACTAAAGACTGACCTATGATGGCTATGTGTTTTCAGAGCGAGAGATAAATAGATAACACAGACGTCACTCGTTACATTACATTTAATTTAAGATTACATCACATTACACACCCACCAACAAGTACAGTCAGCAGCGTAAAGTGATCCCTCTGCCATAAAAACATTATTATGACACCACATTTTTTTGCTGACAGTACGTGAGTGTCGAATTCTTTATAATAAGTACTAGGGATATTAGGGACCTATTAGGATTTATTATTTGTTATATTATGAGTTTCGATCATGAATCATAAAAGATTTCCATTATAACTTAACAAATTTCTAAGGTACTGGACTTGTTTTTTCTTTTCAGTTTTTTACGCAGTCGGGTTTTTTGTTTTTAAATTTTTGATTTCATTTTATACTTTTTACTTAAAATTATATAAGACAGTCAATTTCGCAATCTTTATCGTGGGGGTTATTGAGAAGCTTGCACAGATTTATTACAATACAATTAAATGAAAATTTAGTGAGAACGTCTTGCTCACCAACTTTAAATTGTTATAATTGGTAATTCCAAATTAAAAATGATGAAACAAAACCTAATAATGATTTTCAAATCCCTATTCATTGATACCCCATTTGATTATAGTACGTCGATTTTCATTTTTTTCTTTCGATTGACGTTTGGTCTCTAGAGTGCCAGATAGGAACAAACATTTATACATACATACATAGACTGATAAACACATTACCACTCCTTTGCCTCGCGCAGTCGGGTAAAAATTAGGTACGCTAACTCAAGAATGACGTCACACTTGAGTATCAATTAGTATGGAGCGTTTTGAGCGCTTAGTAGGAATGCCGAACTTCAACTGTCTTTTTTGACTTGTAGAGTTCTCTATCTGTATTTAGTTCCATATAGACATTTGATCCTTACGAAAAACAGAATCAATTGCGTACCTTAAGGGGACGCATCGAAAATTTAAGATATTTATAGTGAGATTTATGTCAAATCTAGTATATGAAACAGGCTAGGTTTTAGATATGTATTTTTTTACTATATTTAATAGAAATAAGAAAATCTAAAATACCACAGTATGATACAAAAAAAGAAATGTATAATAATATTATAAGCTAATCATGATTGAATTTAATATTATATTATCCATTAGAATACAAAATTTCAATATGTTATAAATGCCCAATTCTGATTTGACGTATCATTCTGTTGCAGTTAATATTTAACTCAGTGTAATTATAACTTTGTAACGAATTGATGAATAAATTATTTCTATTTTTATTTCTATAACCTATAACGCGGAAACATGTTTATTGAAAATTTCCTCGATATAAAAATTATCCGGAAACGCGTTTTCATTTTCCGTTTTTTGTCTAGTTTGTACAAACGACAGATTAATAAACGGCTAAATTATGTAAAAATGGCATTCTTCCCTTTATTTTTTACGTGATTAACTTACTTATACATCTGGCGCTTACGCCAAAAACCCAAGCATGTAGTGTATTAGCTTTCGCTTTCTTTGATACGCGCGAGCAATACATGCGTCCCTTATTACAAATCCCGCTAATTGGCCCGCACGGCGTTTGGGCGTGGTTTACGAATAGGCATTCTTTGACGATGCAGGCCCTTAAAATACCGTCATCATCCCAATTTATACATTATAGCGTTACAACCGTGAGCATAAGCGCTGGCTGAACTTTGTTACGAAACGACTTTTTTTACCTGGACTGGAATACATTTCAGTGCAAAGGTTGTATCAATATTATCTGTTCAGCCGTTTCAATGTGATACGCGCCCAAATAAACAGACATACAGACAATCAGACATTCTGAAAATCTGTATAAGATTGGCCATCTGGAATAAACGATTTTGTCATAATCATCGTTTGGCATAATTCATCATTTAACATAATCCATTTTTTTCTGAACACGTATACTTTTCAGGTTTGTTACGAAACAAACCTAACCTAACCGAATGTATGAATGTATTAAAAAGTCCTAAAAATTCTACAGTTTCTGAAAAAAATACCTTAGGTATGCCAAATGATGAATTACGCCAAATGATGATTATGACAAGAAACCACATGATGGTAACCGGATATAGATACCTCTATAGGTAGACTTTTTTAAAATTATAAATAAATAAATATTAAGGGACAATTTTACACAAATCCGTCTGTAATAAGATTAAAGGCTACTGATTTATTTTGAAAAAGTACTAATAACTGGATCGATGTAATATTTTCTTCTGTTTCCGCGATTATTACTCATGAGTAATGGATCGATATACATGTAATTATTGAACCTGCTCACATTTCACAAGAATTGGTTGGGCCTCCTTCTTAAAAGTCGGTTAAAAACAATCTCTCGTAGTAACTGAAAAGTAAAATAAAACAAATCTTTCATCAGAAAGCTCTGCAAAACAGCCACGATCACAGATAACCTCCACGACAAAAATAGATGTGGGAAATAGTAGCATATAAGCCGTGGACGCGTCCGTAAGCTCACAACTTGCCAGAGTCCCGCCGTGCTCCCAACACCCGTCACCCGATATATCCAAGATGGCCGCCCTCAAAACTCTGCTGTTGCTTGTGGCATTGGCGCTGGTGCTGACGCCAGCGGCTGCTATATATTTCAAGTACTGTAACAAAACCTGCACCAGAGGCACGATACAAGATCAAACGAAATGCTGCAAAATGCTGGGGTATACCACTTCACTCGGGTGCTTTGATGGCCGAGATATTTGCATCTAATCTTAATTTGATGAGAGCTGTACCACTGGACGCTCTGAAGAGGCTTTGCGGCAGGAGAATTACAAGGGAAGCCAAACCGTATTAATTTACTCATGTTTAAAGAAAAAGGTTATATGTCATATGCTGTTCCTTGGGCAACCCGGTGGGAATCGGCTTATATGGACGCCATGATGATGCTCCGCCGCGACATGCTGCCAACGTCGTTACAGGTTACCAAATCAAATTTACAAAAGACAGTTTTTTTTTTCATTGTGACATATTATGACTTTGAGCTATGATGAAAAGAGGTGTGTAACAAGTTTTACGCGTGTTTCTGTGTGCCTGTCTATGGCATCGTAGCATCTAAATGGACGGACCTATTCTGATTGAGTGTTTTTGTTGAAAGCCGACTTCACGAGTGTATTAGCTTAGCTAAGCTTGTTCAACTTTTATAAAGTCGGGGTTTTAGCTATTTGTGACGTTTTAGTCTATATTAAGTAAAATTGTTTGTATCTTATAATGTATTTAAAGTTAAATTAAATGGTTTATAACCGTTCGTAATCTTACTTTGATCTCAACTGTTGCGGATGAACCCGGTGGTGGTGTAGCTGTGTGTGATCTCATATCTGTCGCAAGTTTTCGATCTATCCCTTTTAAGATAAGCTGGTTTGGAATCTCGGAAAAACATCCACAAACGACAGGATTAATTAATAAATATATATACGAGTACTTATAGATCTTTACTATTATAAAGTTGTAAAAATAAAATTTTCTATGTTTGTATGTGTCGTTGTGGCTTCATCACGCTAAATCGGCCATACGGATTTCAAATATTTTAGGTACACGGGTAGCTGGGTATCTCCAAATGATTATAGGATACTTTTTACCCGACTATGCTTAAGAAAAAAAGAGAAAATGATACAAATGTGGACGCACCTTTAGGTTTGCTTTTTAATAATCTGTTTACATGTTGTATTTGCATTTTGTATTTCACTTTAAAGAGTTCCCAGCAAGCTCGGCCGAATTTCACCTTCCCATAAACGGAGTTTCGTTCTCATTTTAAAACTACGTGTTGGATTGTAACGAATCTTTGCATATACAATGACATGAGGTATATCGAGGCCTGTAACTAGTTTATATTGCTTCAGTTTATAAAACAAACGAAATACAGCAAAAACAAGTTTTGTATGAAAAACTTAAATTCACTGTATTTATTTTACTTTGCTATCTGAAGCTATATAAACAAATTACAGGCCTGTATATACCTTAACTTATTCTAAGTACAAAGTTTCAGAGCAAACTAGCAAGTGGTTTTAAGGGCCTACTTCGTCATTTGTAAATCACGCCCCAAACACGGAGCCAGCCAATAAGCGTGATTTGTAATAAGGGACGCATTTATTGCTCGCGCGCATCAAAGAAAGAGAAAGCTAATACACTACATGCTTGGGGTTTTTTGGCGTAAGCGCCAGATGTAAAAGTACCATGAAATCGAAGATATTATTATGTTTTGTTAACATTAAAGTTAATCACTTAAAAGATAAAGGGAAGAATGACATTTTAACATAATTTAGCCGTTTATTAATCTGTCGTTTGTAAAAACTAGACAAAAAATGGGAAATGAAGACGCGTTTTCGGGTAACTTTTCAATCGACGAAATTTTCATTAAACATGTTTGCTCGTTAATCACTGAATAGGTTATATAGTCAAAAAACACATTTGTGAAAACCAGCCTGTTTTATATACCAGATTTGACAAAGAATGCGCTACAATAGCTTAAATTTTCGATGCATCCCTTTAAAATGAGAGCGTAACTACGTTTGTATGGAGAACCGAGCTTACCAGGGACTCTTAAGCTACGCTACGCAAGGTTTTAAATACCGGCCAAAAGTGAGGCAGACTCAGGCACCAAGGGTTCCGTTCAAAATATACGCTAAAGACAGTCGTATCTATGAAAATCGAGTATTAGCAGATCCCTACTCCTAAGCAATATTGTACGCGGTGTGGGGTCATTTTATATTGCTATGGATATAGACATAAAAAATTAAGATTTTCAGATTTATTTCGTGGTTGTGCTATAAGAGCTATCTACCTTCATACCCAATTTAAAATTTCTAGGACAACTTTAAAAAAAAGGTATGTCGCTTGATTTTGTAAGGATCCCGAACTTGCATTCTACGAAATAATATGAAATTCCATCAAAACCTATCGATATTCCCACGAAATACAGTCCACTAAAACACAACACACAGTAAGCTTGAATAATAATCTATAGATAAAAATTAATATTATAACACAGAGTTCTATTAAGTAAGTAATATTAATTTTTATCTATAGATTATTAATCAAGCTTACACTTCGTTTGCGGAGGAGATAAAGTCATAACCCCTCTTTTTTTCTTCAGCGTAGTCGGATAAAAAGTATCCTATAACCGTCTGTGGATACCCAGCTACCCGCAAGAATAGTTGAAATTCGTTTAGCTGATTTGGCATGATGAAGCCACACCGACACATACCAACATACAAAAAACCCAATGTTGTGCAGTCTGAGGACTGTAAAAGCAGTCTGAACCCCTTTCGATAGCTTTAAGAGCAGTGTAGGTGAAGTAGAGAATAAGAAGTCACAGTTTATATCGAAATCCCGTTCCTAAACCAATACTTAGGCTTCCTATTTTAACTATGATATCTATCTGACTGAAGCTAATTCACTTGACGATTGTTTCTTGTAAGTATTTCCAATGGCTTGTAAGTAGTACCGATAACTTAGTAGTAACGACTGAATAGTACGGGGACTATTTCTATATTTGTGTGCTTATTTGTATGGCACATATAGTGGAGTTATCGCCAATGGAATTAGCTTCGTCTTTTATAGTCGAGCCGTATATTGGTTAGGGAGGGGGTAATTTTATTATTTCTCAGAATTATAATTATCAATTATTGTGCAACATATTGGGTTTTCATGGAAAGTTACCAATGTTATGGTATAGTTGCAAATGTTGTGCAATTCCTGTGGAAAGTTTACATACATTAGTTTACTATGTAATTTATCGCCTTATGGGCTTTATACAATTGATATTTAACTTGAACATATGAATATTATTCCTTTGACTGTTAAGTCAAAGCAGTGATTTCATATCTTTCTATCGGGGTTAGATAGAAAGGTATGAAATTAGTTTATTGAACAAATTATACTCTTTATTAGCTTATAAATTATGTAGGTATTTCAGGTCTTATTTTAAGTCTATATAATACTATAAATGTGATTGTGGGGTCATCCGGTACAAATGTAAATGTTTTTCAATTCAGTGACCTCCAAATAGTCTATTGCCAATCGACGGCGATCTGGGGCAATTTTTTTATTTATAAGCAATTTTTACGTCTAGTTTTTAATTTCTCATTTTAGTTTATTTTTAGTTATTTTAGTTTAGTTTTAGATTTAGTTTTATTTCAAGGTAGTTTAATTATTTATATACCTACTGAATTGATTATGCTGTAGCTTTTATATTATAGACCAGGTACTTGTTGTAATACAATGAAAACTTTCAATTTTTTAAAGAAAAAACCAAGTCTATTACAATTATTATTTTGAAAATATCTTCAATGTACGTACATACATTTTATTTTTACAACTTTATAATAGTATAGATAAAGGAAATAATCAACTCGACCTACCAAATTGCAAGCGGGATTTGAACATGAGACCTCATCTTTAACGCAGAAGTGCAACTGAGCTATCTCAACTTTTCGTACGTGGCTTGAAATTTTCGAACAACAATCCAGTTAGCACTCGTTGCGCGTATTTTAAAATGCTAAGCGCATTCATTATCTATACTTCTAGACATACGTATCACGCACCTATAGATAACCTTTTCAATGTCAAACAGGACGGAAATTGCACACTATTGCGGATATAAACCACAGCACGTTGTGCATCTGCACACAACTTGTTCGAGCCTGACCGAGTTCTCGTCAAAACCGGACGAATCCAAGATGGCCGCGTTGAAGACGCTTCTGGTGTTGGTGGTGGTGCTGGCGCTGGCGCTGGCGGCGGCCGCGAATGGAATGTGCGATTCAACGTGTGCCGAACCGCTTGCCGAACAAATCAAGTGCTGTGAAAGTTTTGGGTTCCACGGTTCGGAGGGCTGCGTCGGCTATACTGTTATCTGTGTCTAAATATCGGCTAAGTGCGCCTCGCACGCCTGCGACGGGTTCCTTGCGCTTATGCAAAAGGTTTTTTTTCTGTACCTCATTGTTATGAATCCTGAATCACTCCTTAAAACTACGATTTTAAATACAACGAAACCTTCCTTTGGGTCCCATATTATATTCTATTTTTTAAGTATATACCCATCATTTTAGTTGTGTTGTTAAAGCGGTTAATTATAGTGCACGTACATATCTCTATCTGTGAAAATTTTAAGTGTAACTTATTACGATATTACATGAAAAACGCCAAAAAACACGGTGCTCGTACGGGGTCCTTTAAATTCCAAATTGATTTTATTTTTATTATATTTTTAGAGGCTATAGTGTAAGCGTTAAAATAACGCCTCTTGTATAAATGCCTTATATTGATGTCATACTCAGTGTAATCTATGCTTTATAACAGACGTCAAGGGCTTTGACAGGAACAGTGATTTTATTAGGTGGGAAAACATTACTTGTGATTGTTTACTTTTTTGTACTGAGGACAATATAACGAATTTACTCTGATATCTTCTGGTTTCTCCTTAATTGTTGAGCAGTTAAACAATAGTAATAAATATTCTTTGAACATTTCAAGTGTTATATCTATCTTGATTTAAGACTTAGAGCCCTGTGACAGACCAACAGCGATATCTTAGTATTAGGGTTCCCTTTCAGTACAGAACCCTAAAAACTGGCTTTGAAGAGTGGAACTAGGTGTGGTGGTGACATTTAAGGTGCATCCAGACTTGTATCATTTGCTCGTATCCGATCACCGTGCCGTGCCATGACTGCGTATCGCGCTGCTTGGACGCTCACTGCCGGCGCGGCGATCATGCCGCACTCGTCCGCACTCGTCCGATATAAGTGTGTAATACGCCAAGGAACACGGATTTCGAGCGATCGGATCGGCGCAACGTCCAAACGCGTGATCGTGACACGCGATCATGCCACGGGACGAAGATCTGATCGGGCAAATGATACAAATGTGGACGCACCTTTACGAGTGACGGATGCTGTGCATCACTCCAGGCTCCAGGATCCTGTTTCAGTACGATGCTACGTCAGCTCGTCCACCAGATGCACTAAATTTATAGGAAGTAGATATATACTGCTGAAAACAAAATAGGGGCCCCCAAGAATTTTAATCGTAAGGTGAAAATATAAATTAGTTAGTAAAAAGTATTTTACAAGATCTCCAGCTAAAGAGGCTTTGGTTTTATTTAGGCTAATAATCGATTAATTAAATAGAATTTTGTTTTATTTGTTTTAAAATAAAATTAGTGTTTTTTGTATCCACACGAACTGCACAGAATTTTTTAACGATCAAATGTGCACGACATTTTTTTTTTTTCGTATAATAATATTTTTCCACCCCGTCTTAATGTCATAAAACAGATTTGAACATCAAACTATAGTTACTAGATAAAAATACCTAATTCTTATAGGTATACTGCCTAAACTACAAAAGTAAACAAATCGTTAAGTCATAAATGCCTACATACCTATTTTTAAATGTCCAATATGTCCACATAGTCTAACATGTGACAGAAGTACCACTTTTACAGGTAGTCTAATTTGTCAAGGATTTTTAGTATAAATAGGGAACATTTGAGGAGTTGGAATCACTTTTTACTTGATCGTCGAACGAGTAACATAGTCTCTGGCATTTTGAGGTAGTAAACAATTATAAGGGGAATTTCTGTCGGATTTATGTTTAATTAATTTTGTTTGGGGATTTTTGTGTTTTAAGCTAGAAAGCAAATTTTATGCCAGAATGATGTTTTGGTACATGGTTATCAAATAAAATGTTCTTATCTGTAACAGTGATAAACGAGGACATTTTAGACTCGCAGTAATTTATCCAGATTAGGCAGTCTGGACACTAGCCATTTATAAGTGCAGTGATTTGCCTACAAGATTCATTGATCTGGTTGGAGGAAGAGGGGACCTTACGGAGGACATGTGGGATTTCCACACCCTTGGATACCAGCTATGGTTTTTGGATCTTGGTCTCCCGTTAAATTTATGTATATATAACCATAATACTACACGGATAGGGCCAATGTCTTACTTGAACGCACCTTGGAGTTTCATTATCCGCGTCAGGGGGAGACAATTACACGAGTATTAGACACAAATATCGACTTACTCATCGAACGCATTTAGAAGCTTAATTAGGGCCCCATACACCACTTTACACGATTAAATGTAAATGTGAGGAATTTCCTCTAGTATTGCTCACAGTAGAATAGGCTATTTTGGGGTAGAGATAGGCACACACATTACTTATTTTGGGAATAAGGGTTTTCATTAAACTTATTACTTAACCTCCGAATATTCGGTCATTTTCATTAACCAAACCTAATACTTTATTTTAAACATTGATCTAATATCATTTATGTAATTGTATTCTCACTGTGTTTAACTTAAAACCGTTTAAAATTATTCTTCACAAAAATATTAAAGACATGAATCTACTGTTAAAATATAGTCTGTGACAAGTTACTAAATACAAACTTACACCATCTTTTGGTAGCTTTATCAAATCAAAATCAAGATTAAAAGTAGGAGATTAAATTCATATTATTATCAAAATCTTTAGACTTATATAAATAGAAATGTACCTGATAGACAGAATCTTATAATTCTTTAGTCGAATAATATAAGATTGGAAAATAAGAAATTTGGTAGAAAAATACGCTGTTCAAAGACATCACTCACAGAATTAGTAGATTTTGGGAGTTTTCATTTTTTAACAAAGAAAGTCATGATTACATGCTTTTTGGTAAATTAATGTATTTTTGAGATAATGTGCGATTCGATGAAGGAATCTGTTTTAAAAGTAGTGTGATTATTTGTCTAAGAAAGGGCAAATACTCATTCCATTGATATTGTGGATCAGACGATGTTTCGCTAAGAATGGCCGGGATATGAATCGTCAAACAAAGAGTCTTGACGAATCCTGGATAAGTAGTTTTCAGGGTTTGTTAAGGAATAAAAGTGTTCACTTAATCCATAAATAAGAGAGGAATGTCGTGATTAGAAATACGAAGTTGTGTTACATTGATTAATGTTTTATTGTGCAATTTGGTAATGGAACCTGTTTTGCAATAGAGATGAGGTTAGTCTAAAGGAATGGACGAAATCTCAAGTTATAAATGTATTATTGAACATCCCTAACATTTTGCTAAGAATGGCCTAAGATCTATCTTCTAGAAGAGAACTAGATGGGATCTTTGAACGGTGTCTAGTGTGATCAATAATCATGGTTAATTAAAGTAACTACGAAAGGTCTCCTTGTCAAAGAGTACAGTGAAATAAAAGAACATGTTTTAACATCAATTATATGAGAAACATAATAATTTTGCAAATAAAAATATATAGGTTATTGAAGCATTTATCAGAACTCTGATCGTTCACTCTATCCTTTATACAAGAAGGATTTATATTGATAATCGAAGGAAATCAATATTAGCATACCCGTGAGAAGTGTATGTGTACAGACCAGTAAAAATATAGTTATATGTTTATAGAACATAGCAGTGAACATATAATTCATTTAAGGAAATAATATTTATCGTCTATGTATGGCGCATGATTTCAGATATGAAATAATAAGTTTTCTAGGTATATAAAAGAATAGAAGAGTTCACTTAATCCATAAATGAGAGGATTTGTTGATTTTAACGTAGAGAACGTTTTCTTTCAAAATATCAAAGAAATTGAGAAAATGGCAAATTCAAGAAACAATTCTTGAAAACAGGTGCCATAAAACCTGTAAAAAGATCTGACTTGGTGTTCATTCGGTATCCGGGGAATATGACTTTTTTTATGGCTTGTAAAATTAAGAAGTAACATAGAAATCGAATCCAGGAAAGGATTTTAAACAATATTTTGATTCCAAGTATGGAAATCTCTTGTATACGATAAGCATGAAGGAAGCCTATTCTGTACACGAACACTCTTAGTCCGGTAGCTGCTATTAACTATAACAAAGTTATACTGTTTGGGAAAATAAGGGGATGATTCTAGCGGATCAATATTATCTCATGAAGTGACATAGTTAGTCAACCATTTTTCATATATTAAAATTTAGTTTACAACTCCCTCTAACAATCATTTGACACTAAAATCTATCTATAATGGCATAGAAGATACTCATAGAAGTTATCCTAGCATAACTAGAGCTTAAGTTCAACGAAGTAAGAGTATCGAGCCAGCACGCAGTTGATATTTTGAATCTGTACCGATCTGCAAAATTGTATTCGAGCTGACTACTTCTAATTATCTCTTGATATTTCATAATGAATCATATATGTTAGTGTTCTAGTTCCCACAATAGTTTGATATTTCAGAATAAAGAGTAATTTTGCTAATTAAATTCTTCCATCATCTCCTTATAAATCTTAAGTGTTACTTTTTTAACGAGATCTTTTTAAGGGTTAATAATCCTTATTGTTGACTTTCTCATTGATTGAGGGAGCTCTTTGCTATTCTACTGAATGAATTCTCTAATCAATGGATAAAAAGACTAGTTATACAAAAAATTGCATAAATAATAATAGGATAGAATAGTTAGATCTCAAAATCATATAAATAATTGTAACTGTCAGGTATATTATAATTTAACGAACAAAGTATGCAATTAAAGTATGTTTTAAGACAGGAAAGTAGGATAAAGATAAGTCAGGATATAAGAGTAGTATTTATTAACATCAGTAAAAGATAGGTTTATTTTAATTAAAAATATACTGAGCGAACATGATGGTTCTTCCATAAAAGAACTTCAGGTTACTATGCAACGTAGAGTCCTACTAAACTAGACGAATCACAACGGGTTTTCTGATCACATTTATGGCCAATATTATTATAATAGCGTAATTCAAATTCAGATGCACATTATTAAGGTAGAAAACAGTACAAGATAGTTGGTGTAGTAATAAGATTTAGACTGTGTTCATGTAGGTGTATTCTGTTAGGTGTATTCGAGGTAGTGGAGTGTGGTATTAGGAGTCTCATTAGGCATTACAGTTGATTCCGCACACAGGATTAATAGGGCACATTTTATTAAGTTCATTACATTTGGGTCCGTGACTAAGGATCTTCGTAGAATTCGTTACAAATTCTCCGCGCAAAAGTGGCCCCTATTTTGTATTAAGTAGTCTAGGAAAAAAAACCGGTCATGAGCCTGTCGGAGCATAAGCATTGTGGCGCATCTACGTTTTTACTTTCGTTTTCTACCCTAGATGTATCTGTTACCGACGTAATAATTGATAATTACAATAAAATTGATCGTCTAAAGTTTACCTAAGTTTTAGGGAAACATTAGACGATCAATTGCTAATAGAACGGCTCCGCTAATCGCGTATCTTGTGACCTCTTATAGCAATGTTATCATGAATAATAACCATAAAAAATAGGCCAAGTGACGATTTTTTACTGGTGTAAGATTTTGTGTAGAACAAATACCTTGATTATTTATTTGAACATTATTGCACAAACGAGAAAGTACAAACGTCGGATGTGCAGAGGAGGCGTGGCGTCAGGAAAGTTACAAGGGAAGCCGAAGCGTATTTATTTAGTAATATTTAAAGAAAAAAGTAGTTATAAGCATTTCCTTGGGCAATCCGGTGGGAATCGGCTTATATGGACGCCACGCCACTGATGTGCAGCAATATCAAGTCGATACGGCTGGACAGATTTAAGTCGTTTTTGGTATAAGGATGCAAATTTTTAGCATAATATTATTTAACTAGGTACTTACTATTAAAACTTATAACATGATGTATATAAACAAAATACATAATGTTGTTGGTCATATCAAATAACATACCGGTACCGTAAGTCGAGCAAGTAAGCTATCTAGGATTCAAAATTGACTCCGGCCTCACATGGTCGCCTCACATTAACGCGACTTGTGACAAGCTGAGCTCGGCGTCCTACGCACTATCGAGACTCGCCCCAACTTTATCTAGTGAAAATCTGAAAAAAGCGTACTATGGCTATTTTCATTCCATTCTAACTTACGGTGTGGATCTCTGGGCCACCGCGGCAGATAGAGATAGGGTCTTTAAGATTCAAAAACGAGCAATACGTATAATCGCTAAGAAACCATATGACCACCCTGCGCAAAACCTGTTCAAGGAATACAAAATACTTACTTTACCAAGTGTGTACGTACTCGAAGCATGCACATTCGTGAGACACAATCCTGACTTGTACACGACCCGTGCGCAAAAGCACGGCAGAAACACCCGCGGGAAAAACCTGCTACTCATCCCGCAGAGGAGATTAGCCAAGGTTCGAAAGTCTCTCGGCACTATGGGACCCAAACTGTATAACGCCCTCCCACCAGACATTAAAAACTCCACGAGCGACACTAAATTTCACAATAAATTAAAGAAAATTCTAGTAGAAATTGCATGTTACAACATTGACGAATTCCTGGAGAAAATAACATTGACCCACACATAGTGCCTATGTCTCACTATTTTAAGATAATTTTATAATTAATATATGTGAATGCTATATGACGTGTAAAATGTATATTTTATCAATAAAGCTCTGATTCTGATTCTGATTCATAATAATTAAATAACAGAATACTGTACAATCATAAAAAACATTATTTATAGCGATTATTACGTATAATTTTACTTGTTATAATATACATTCAGTTTAACGATAAACATTTAGAACTAAATTTTAACGGTTGATCGGGTGACATAATATATGATATACGTACTCGGTGTCAATCAAAGTATAAAACAACCTATCTATTGTATTTTAACCCTTAGATGCATGATATATCATATCATCCGTTTGATTTCTGAAATGGCTTAATTAGAGATTCATGTCAATTTGAGACTTTGTGACAATATGACAGTCTCAAATTGACGTTGATTTTTACTTGTGTCATTATAATACATACACAAATATATATACAATTAATAAATATAATGTTTATCTCTGTTCTGGGTTCATTTGATGCACAACGTGAAAAGTGTTAGTGCAAGCAAAGCGTACACGTGAACGGGGCGAGCGCGTTAAGGTGCGTCCACACTTGTATCATTTGCTTGTATCCGATCACCGTGGCATGGCATGACTGCGTATCGCGCTGCTTGGACTCACTGTCGGCGCGGCGATCTCGCCTCGCTTGTCCGTTGTAAGTGTGTGATACGCGTAGCAACATGGATTTCGAGCGATCAGATCGGCGCAACGTCCAAACGCGTGATCGTGACACGCGATCATGCCACGGGACGAAAATCTGATCGGCCAAATGATACAAATGTGGACGCACCTTTACGTATGCCACACGCAAAAACTTAGCAAGGATCTGTGTCCTTACAGGAGCAACCAGCGAAGCACCAGAACCGAGTTTTTTTATAATACTATCCTTTTTGAGAATAAATAAAGAAAAACCTCAAATATGAAGAAGGAAACAGCGTTACATTTTTGTTTATATATTTATCGGAAATTGTATTTTGCTAATACATTTGTAGTAGGCGTTTATATTCTTTGAACATTATGATACTTGGTCTATATCAAAAAATTACGTACGTTATGTATGAGCAATAAATACTATACAAAGTGACCATTTATACTGATTGCCTCTTATGCAACTAAACTATTATTTTTGAAGTAATTATGCAATTCGTTTCTATTCATTTTGTTTTAAAACTATATAATCATTTTGCTGGTCAAAATTATGCAATTCGTATTATGTAAAATGAAAATTCAAAAATAATTATTAAAAACATTATAAACCCACTGGATAGTTATACTTACTAACTGCGCTGGCTCAACCACCCGAAGTAGACCTTGGCCTCCAACAGAGAACGCCATTTTGTTTTATCCCGGCCTATTTCGCGCTATCCAGGCAGGCCTAACTGTATATAGTTTGTTATACAAGGGTGCAAAGTTGTATTTTACTCGCGAGTGTCCAATTGAAACAAGAGCAAGCGAAAGGAGTCTTTAGTTGAACCACGAACGAAGCGACTGGCTCTAAATTAGAATACTCAACGTAGCGAGCTAGCGAGTGTTTCAACACACGAGAAGTAAAATACAAATTTGCACCCTTGTGCAATACGGATTTCAATTATTTTTATTACAAGGGTAGGTAGCTGGGTATCCACAGATGGTTATATGATATTTATTTATTTTATCGAATCACATAAAATGCAAGATATGCTACAAGGTACCCGCAACTTCGTTCGCAGGAGAAAAGTCAACCCCTCTTTTTTCTACATCGCAGTCGGGTAAAAGGTGTCATCTGCAAACGAAGTTAGTATGTTGCTTTATTATCAAAAATTTGTTATAAGGTGTAATAGCTCCCATCGACTAGAAAATAATTAATAAAGTAATTATAAAAATAATTAATGAAATTGCTTTCCCGATTTTTTTTATGTTATCTACGAGTTGATATTTTGTTTAGTTGTATGCTTTCTGAGTGTATTGAAACTTCATAAAAAGGAGCTGATTTGATATGTCACTTAAGTATCCTATTTCTGGCTGCTTATCTGTGCTTGGCGCCGCACTTCCGCGTCCCCAATTTGTTTCTCATTCTTAATTTCGACAGATTCTGTTAGCGGCCGGCACCGCTAGCCCTCGCGCGTAAAAAAAATACCTATGGATTATTTAAATACCTATCGTCGGCTTAAGTCGCAAACCTCGTAATTCCATTTTTTTTTTTCAAAATAATGTTTTGGCTTTTTAGATAGTTAAAGTCTGAACGCATATAAGGTGCTATATGCTAGGAAAAACCCGTTTAAGTTTAAAAACCAAAATAGGAAACCGACCGCCATATTGTTGAAGTTTAGTTTTTTCTCCTGTAAAATTTGATCCGATTGAGTCACGAGGTTTGCGAATTTAGCCGACGCTATGGATTATTTAAATACCTATGGGCTATAATACGTATTTTCCTAAGTTATGAGCATCAAGACGGATAAGCAGTGTAGTTTTTTGTATTTAGTTTTTTTGTCGTGTGCTAATGAATATCATATGTATACAATATTGTACTTATATAAGTACATACATAAACTGTTGACTGGACACGTTGGACTAAAGACATTTCTTTAGGTAGGTACTTACTTTATTTCTCAATTTTATACAATCGATACAAATCAAGATGAATCTCACTAATCTTACTTTGGGAAAAGAGTGTCTCGGCGAGTAAAACTAAAAAAAAATCGGTATTAATAAGTAAAGCATATTGCGTCACTATAGTATATATAGCTGAATTATCGAGAAGATGGAATTGCATTTGTAGTGGTTGTACCGTTTGCAACAAAAGGAGAATAATTTTCTCTTATCTTAATAAAATGACATACCCAAGAAGTGGAATAAGTAGTAGTCCTCTGTTTTTTTCTTTTATTCGCTATCATGTTCTTCATCTGAGCTGTCACAAGTATTGATAATAAAATTGTCTGTTATTTGATCCATGTCTCCTTCCTGACATCGATATTTATTTTCTTCACTTTCGACGTGGTGACAAATATTTTCCCAGTCCTCAGCAGTGATGGTATTCATTCGTTCAGTTGCTAAACTCATAATGCCTTGCATGTTTAATGAAACGTTTCTTTTTGCTACATATCCTTTTACCATGGACCAAATATTTTCGATCGGATTGAATGTCGGGTGATACGGTGGCAATCGTAATACGGAGTGGCCATGTTCTTTTAAAATTGCATCTATGTGGTACTCGCGAAACCGCTCTTTATTTTCTTTAATTAATTCATACAAACTGGTTTTGTACATCAACCGGTTATACGAAATGTTGTGTTCTGTCAACCAATCCATCATTTCTTGTTTATTAGAATTTGACGTTGGAGCACGATTCAAAAGTTTGTGTTGATAGGACGCATTATCCACGATAAGTACGCTATTCGGTTTGAGGTTCGGTATTAATTTTTCTTTTAACCATTTTTCGTAGTTGACAAAGTTCATCTGGTCATGGTAATCTCCCGTTTTTTGGTTTGCCTTAAACATTAACAAAGCGTTGGGAATAAAACCATCTTTTCCTCCTGCGTGCACTATTATTAACCGCTGGCCTGTACTGATTTGTTTTTTTACACCAAATTCTGTTCCATCGGTCCAAGCTTCTCCGGACACATGTGAAGTGTTGATGTAGGTTTCATCAGTATAAACTAGTGGTCTATCTTGAGATCGATATTCCGCAATTTTGATAAGGTAATTTATTCTTAGCAGTCGTATGTTGTGTTATTATTTTTCGGTTGTCCTCGGTCTTTTTCCATTTAAATCATAATTTTTGTATTTGTTTTCGTAAGGTGGAAATGCCAAATTTGTAATCTATATCGGATTTTAACACAGAGTGGAGTCCCTTTAAGGTTGGAAATTGCTTATGGGACAGATGAAAATTGTATATAGTTCTCCGGATGACTTCCTGATCAAAATCGTCTACTGCTGATGACGGACAAGGACGCAACTTTTTATTCTTCGGGAAGGTGAATTTCTTTGTTGTTGCGAATTTCTCGCTGTTGCTCTCAGTCACAATGTTATAAACAGTAGAGAGACAAACACCTGTAGCTTTTTCAACTAACTGGGCAGCGGTGTAAGGCAAGTTTAAATTTTTCGTCAGTTCATTTTCAAAATATTTATAACAGTTGAAAATTATTTGCTTACTTTGACTCTCAATAGGACCAAAATTACTTACAGCCATATTTTTTTTAAATATAGAAATTATTCGTAGTCGTACGGGCGGACACAATAATTAATTGAGAATACAATCAAATCAGATGTAAAAATATACGCACAACGTAAATAATATTGACAATTTCACACTGACATTATTTTTGTTTTTAGTTCTTCGATATATATATATATATATATAACAACCTCTTTGTATGCTGATAGTACAAGAAAATAGAAAATTCAAATATAGAATGCCTGTAAACAAACAATACTACTACATATGCAATTCCACGCTTTCGATGATTCAACTATACCCAGCTAAAACTTATACAATAATATATTTTTTACTGACTCCTGGATGAGATTGACTCAGGACCGGGATAGGTGGCGTGCACGAAGAGAGGCCTTTGCTCAGCAGTGGGCGATAAAGGGCTGATATGATGATGATGATGATATTTTTTGCGGTTTGGGGAAAAAATATTTAGCATTCTAGAAGGCGCCCCGCAACTTCGTTCGCGGAGCAGAAAAAGTCATAACCCGTCGTTTTTTCTTCAGCGTCGTCGGGTAAAAAGTAACCTATAACCATCTGGAGATGCCCAGCTACCCGTGTACCAAAAACAGTTGAAATCCGTTTAGCCGATTTTGCCTGATAATGCCGCTCTTTTCTTCATTATAGTGAAAAAAATAGGATAGTAGCATTTCATTTGCTATTGATTTTAAAAAGTGATATATTGACAATGTAATATGATCTATATGAAAAATGTACATTTATTGTGAACTTTATTGTAAAAATGTGGAGTTTTCGAACCTGTAGAGATACAGTAATGTCTATTATTTCATTATGAACGTTCCCCATTGACAATCCTCTTGTTTTAATGGCCCTTCGTATAAAATAGATTGATATTAATTGCCAGTTAACAATGTCGTCGTCAAGACAATCATTGTTTTACTACTTATCAGCCAAATATGAACTTTTGAACTAAATTTGAATGAACCATTGTGGATTTCCACGCAACTGCTGGCGAGCGCGTGCGAGTCAACGCTTATTTATTTATTGAAGCAAAGTTGCTGGCGCCTTCTAGTCCATATACACTAATTATATACTAATATTTTAAATGTGAAAGTGTGTCTGTCTGTCTGTTACCTCTTCACGCTTAAACCGCTGAGCCGAATTGGATAAAATTTGGTATCGAGATAGTTTGAGTCCCGGGGAAGGACATAGGCTACTTTTTATCCCGGAAAAATACCCTTATCCGCGATAAACGTTACTTAGATGGCGTTGTACTTATCGGGGGATAGGACGGCTTTTTGTATAGAGATGGTCAGTCCTCTTCTTTTAATGGTCCTTGGTTATAGTAATATTTGTGTCTACTTAGCTCAGGCGTTGACCTAGTGACAACCATTAGGTGAATTTGAAGATCAATGTTAGTTAACCTGTTAGTTGTTTGTGTTTATAGGAATGCTTTTAAAGTGACTTAAGAGTCCCTGATAAGCTCGGTTCTCCATACAAACGTAATTATACGCTCTCATTTTAAAACGACTAGCTATATAGTTTGCTCTGAAACTTTGTATTTAGAATAAGTTAAGGTATATCCAGGCCTATAATTAGTTTATGTACCTTCAGAAGCTATAGCAAAAAAAATATAGCGAATTTAAGTTTTTTTATATAAACTTGTTTTTGCTGTATTTCGTTTGTTTTATAAACGATTTACAAGCCTAGATATACCTCATGCCATTGTACTCGTATATGCCAAGTTTCGGTACAATCCAAATTTAAAATGAGTGCGAAACTCCTTTTGTATGTGAAGTTGAAATTCGGCCCAGCTTGCCGGGGACTTTTTTTTTATGGCATAGGGGCTAACGAGCAGACGGGTCGCCTGATGGTAAGCGATCACCGTCGCCCATACACACTTGCATCACCAGAGGAGTCACAAGTGCGTTGCCGGCCTTTCAGGTGGGAGTACGCTCTGTTCTCGAAGGATTTAACGTTTTTATAATGTGGTAGTTTTTGTATTTGAAATTCTATATTTTACATTGTACGCGTATATTTTAAAATATCTTTCCTAGTAGTAGAGTACTGATAGTGGTGGATATGGCCTTGACACGCGCAGGCAGATAACATGAAACATTTCGGAATCGAAACATATTTTTTTCTAATCTTTGTATGTTTGCTGTATGACTCTTTGTGGCTTCATCACGTAAAAACGGATAATGAAATAATGATCTCTATTCTGTAAGTAGGCCGCAAGGGCACTTTTACAAGTCTGACTCTACGGCGTTTCCGAAGAAGAGACCACTGAGGAGAAGAAAGCCGAAACAAACTCAGCAGTCAGTCATTTTTCGAAATAACTCTTATATATCTATTACAATATTTGTACTTAACCTAAATATATGTTTTGAGTGTAAACTCAATGCGTAGTACTTCAAGAAAACATATCAAAACTTATAGAAGTAAAAAATATATATATAGAATATAAAAAAGCAAAATTATGTTTTTTTTTTTTTAAATCAACTTACGTTTGATATGCCACCTTATAAGAACCGTGTCCTGGTAAAAGTAAATTATTTGGTTTCTGTTTTGGGCCCTGCATTTTTGTGTGTTAAATAGTCCTTTACCCTAGAATATGCCTTTGCCATTAGATTTAAGTACTTTTTGAGAGCTGGAAACGGTAATTTCAAAGCATCATCTGGTAGCTTATTATAAAAATGCATACCTTGCCTACGATACGAATGATTTGGCTACTTTACGAACGCGGAACTTTCTAATGGCGATTTTGTTTTGATTTCTAGTATTAAAATTGTGGAAATCTGAATTCTTAGTAAAAGACTCTAGGTTTTTAATAACATAAATAACATATATATACCGTATACATATAAATAGTAAAAAGACTTGCATAAGCTTACTTACTTGCCTAATAAGGCGAGTTTAAATTAATTTAAATAGGCCAGTATCGAAAAAGAAAACTGCATCTTAAATAACACTCTATTTGAAAGTCTTAATTATTGCTTTATTTACGCGAAGTAATATATAAAAAAAACCGAGCAAGTGTGAGTCGGGCTCACGCACCAAGGGTTATGTACAAACTTTCACTTACCCTACCTACTTTATTATATTACCCGGTTCCGGTTGAGTGAACTTTGTACCTGACATCTATAGCATTGCATACAAATGA
Source organism: Hedya salicella (assembly GCA_905404275.2). Taxonomy (NCBI): domain Eukaryota; kingdom Metazoa; phylum Arthropoda; class Insecta; order Lepidoptera; family Tortricidae; genus Hedya; species Hedya salicella. The sequence continues at coordinate 8,550,012 of FR990120.1, forward strand.
GGTGCAAACTTAATGCAACCGGGTAATTCAAACAGGTTTTTAAAAATTAAAAATAGCTACTTACAGACATGGTTACAATTTTCGTGTAAGTAGTATTTATGTTTATTTTTACAAGTGGTGAAAATTTCAAAATTTTCGTTCGGATATCTTCGGAGATAAAGGGTGGGAATGGTTTTTTTTTACATTTTCCTTAATAAAAAAAAAACTACTCACAATAACAAAAAAACAAAAAAAAATTAAAAACGTACAGATCAAGCCCTTTCATATGATACCCTACTTGACCTAGTAGCTAGACTTTTAATTTTTGCCCCGCTCCCTCATATAAGTCGTTTTTTTAGAAAATAAAAATATATTTTAAAACGTTTCCTTTGCAATACATGTGGGCATTTGAGATATGGCACTCTAATAGTCAGACAGACAGACAGACAAAGTCGCACCATAAGGGTTCCTTTTTACCATTTTTGGTACGGAACTCTAATTATTACACATAACATCTTACATATTTCAGCAGAAATTACTTATTTGAATATGGATATCGAAATTATACATATGACCTCCTTGGAAACTTCCGTCATACGTATACGTCAAAATTAGTTCATTGGGCCACTCGCTGATCGCGGGGGGCGCTTCAAATTCGTACACAAATTAACTCTACTATGACGAAGTTAGAAGAGGGTTATAAATATTATGATTTTTATCTCCTCCGCCGACAAAGTTGCGAGGCAGCTTCTAGTTGTTAATATTAGTAGAATTTAAGAAAGAAAATTAAAAGATTATTTTATAAATAGACCCTATTACTCAATTAAAGAATTGTTCGCAAACGCGCTAGACTAAATTGAACTAAACTTGACATTATAGGTACGATATCGATTATTGACTTCTCATTAAAATAGAATCTGTGCATAATTTATAAATTATTTATTGACCAATTTCTCTTGTGCTACATATTATTATTATTTCCCTTTGATATTATTTTATAATTATTATGGCTCCTTATTTTATTTTGTTGTTATTAATTTTTCTTTAATGTTTTGTTGTGTTTATACTAAAACTGTATTTGCATGCATTTAAGTATGTTCTATTGCAAATAAATTGATTGATTGATTGATTGATTGATTAAGCCTATTTTTTCTTCCTCAGCCTAGTATGATGTCATCTAAAGTGACGCCAAAACCAGAACGCAGGTTGCGTGGTGTGGCCTCTTCTGCACTCGCCTCTGGTACCACAGCGCTCACCGGCAACACAGCACCGTCTGAGCCCGTTTTTGGTACCACAATGCCCACGTCCGGCACCACACCGTCAGCGCCTGTCGGCCCCATTGCGTCCACCTTTAGCACCACAGTACCGACAGCTCCCGCTTTCGGAACCACAGCGACATCAGCGCCTACCTTCGGAGCCATTATGCCGTCAGCTCCCGTCTTCGGTGCCACTGCACCCTCCTTCGCCACGACACCATCGTCAGCACTTGCCTTTGGTACCACCGCGTCCAGCTTCGCTAACACAGCGCCATCAGCACCAACCTTTGGAGCCATTATACCGTCAGCACCCGTCTTCGGTACCACCTCACCCTCTTTCGCCATGACAGCATCGTCAGCACTTGCCTTTGGTACCGCCGCGTCCAGCTTCGCTACCACAGCGCCATCTGCACCTACCTTCGACACTACAGCGCCCACTGCACGCGTTTTTGGTAGCACCGTGCCCATCCTCGGCACCACAGCATCAGCGCCTGTCTTCGGCCCCATTGCGTCCACCTTTGCAACCATAGTACCTACAGCTCCCGCTTTCGGAACCACAGCGCCGTCAGCTCCCACCTTCGGAGCCACTGTCACCACCTTTGCAACCATAATGCCGTCAGCACCCGTCCTCGGTACCACTGCTCCCTCCTTCGCCATAACAGCGTCATCAGCGCACACCTTCGGCACCAGTTCAAGCCCCTTCAACACCACAGCGTCCACTGCGTCCGTTGTTGGTAGCACCGTGCCAAACTTCAGCCCCACAGCACCATCAGCACCTTCTTTCGGCGCTACAGCATCATCATCACCTGCCTTCGGTCCCACACCGTCCACCTATAGCACCACGCCACCATCAGCGCCCGTCTTCGGTACCAACAAGCCCATCTTTGGTGCCACAGTGCCGCCAGCGCCCGCCATCGTCACCACCGTTTCCACTTTTGACACCAGTGCTGCTATCTACGGCGCCTCGGGTCAGTATGTGTAATATCGAGTACCCTATAATATATTAGATTTCTTCATACTTGTCAGACGTCTTCGTTCTTGTGAGGCAAACAGTGCCTACAGAACCGCCGCTAAAAATGCATGAAAAATTTGTTCGGTAATGACACGGCTTGTTTTTTTTTTTAATGGTCCCACCTCAGCATAATGCTGGTTAGGCAGCGCTGATCTAGCGCGTGAGACTATGTAAATGTAATCACTAAACTAAGCTCTTATTATTAACAAAATGATGGACCCCTGTTGTCTTAAATAAACAATTTTGAATTTGAATTTAAAGCGCAAAGTGATTAAAAAGCATAATAAACACCGCCCAAGTACACATCACTACAAGTTACTAGTAGCGGCAATTAAGAATATTAAGTTTCTCAAAGGCTTAAACTTTATATTTTTTCCCGACAGCATACGTTATATGAACTCAGAATCTATAAACTGTTTATTTTTACACCGTATTGTTTTTTTTATATATATTTTTTAAGCACTCGACGTGACATTTTGTACAGTTCCTGCGTTTCTCAATAGGTATTCATAATACCTACATATTTAAGTACTTACTAGTTAGTACTTTCGTCTACATAAGTACAATACAATACAATAGTCGTTATTACACACCAAAAGAAAATAACATTAGACACTTAAATCTAAAACAGTATGAGAAATGGTAAACAAGAGGCGGTCTTATCGCTAAGAAGCAATCTCTTCAAGACAACCTTAAGGTAGTAGAGATGGCGCAAAGTAAACAACCAATAAGTAAGTGGAAAGTACATTAGTAACAGAAAAAAACATGACATTGACAGCTAACTTATCTATTTACTCGTAGGCCAAAGTAAAAATATATTCATACCAGGGAACTGTAAAATCTCACGATGTGTGTTTAAAGGAATACAGTACGTATCTGATCCTGAAACAAAATTTTACTTGGATATTTCGTGATAATAATAAACATCTATGACATTTAGAATTTGTCTTTACAATCATGACAAGTAAATAGGCGATAAAAGTTTTTTGTATGCTTGTAAAGGGGTTAGGTTAAGCCCATCAATTTAATTTCTTTTTAATACGTTAGTGTGCACATACCTATACAATTCAAATGACATTGTGACATTTCTTGTTTTGTATCGTTTTTATCATTGATAAAAGATGGTAAAGAAATAATACAGGAGGTTATACAAAGTGATTAAATTACGTTTTTTTTTTTCAACCGACTGTTAAAGTTCCTGGATTTCAACAAATCAGGTACCGTTATCATACTTATGATCTAAAATTATGTGGTACATTTCTTTGCCTTACGTTCGGGTACATATTGTATATCTAATAATAATAATAATAATTCTGTCCTCTTTCCACTGTTGCCTGTCCAGTGCCACCCTAGTCCATCTGGGTCCCAGTGTTGCCCGAAAGTCATCTTCCCAGCGTCTTGCTTGGCGACCTCTTTTCCTTGTGCCATCTCTGGGGTACCACTGGGTTACTTGTTTGCTCCATTTGTCCACCTTGTCGCGCAGCGCAGACCTCCACTTTTGTTGGTCGACTCGTGTGATTATGTCTGTAACCTTAGTCCTTGATCTTAAATCGGTGTTCCTAATTCTGTCTTTTAGCTTTACTCTAAGCATACTCCTTTCCATTGCTCTTTGACATTTCGCGAGCTTGTCCCTGTGTTGTGCAGTTAGTGACCAGGTTTCGCACCCGTAGGTCAAACACGGGAGTATACAGGTATTGAAAGTCTTTCTCTTTAAGTGTAAACCTAATTCTTTGCTTTTCATTATCTCCTTGAGCGACCAATATTTTCTCCATCCATATGCTATTCTTTTGTGGATCTCTGTGTTCATTTGGTCTCTGGGAGAGATAATTTGGCCAAGGTACAGTAAGATAGACAAGCAAATAGAATCCAAACACTAGAGGAGCATATCGAAAAAACAGGTGGCAGTAAAAAAGCCCTGAAAGCATTGAGAGAGAATGGAAAAGAGTGGATTCCAAAACTAAACTATAACCAAAACCCTATTTCAAAACGAGAAGATATTCAGAATCTAGCCACAAACTACTACCAGGCTCTTTATTCAAATTGTAATACAAAAACAGACTCAGACTGCGAAGGGCATGAAAGTATTATCCTAAATATACCACAACCAATAAAAGTAAAGGAGAGCATACCATACATTCTTATATCAGAAGTAGCGAAAGCCATCAGTTCTCAAAAATTAGAGAAAGCACCGGGACCCGACAGGATTCCAAACGAACTGATGAGAGGTACAATTGAGGAAATTAGCCCAACACTAACAAGAATATTCAACGACACCCTGAAGACAGGACTAATTCCCGACCGATGAGGAGAATCTCACATTGTTCTTATATACAAAAAAGGGGCAAGGGATGACATAGGTAATTACAGGCCGATAAGCTTGATGTCCAACATTTACAAGGTGTTTTCAAAAGTAATACTGGCTCGGTTGTGACCTTTGCTAGATCAGAATCAACCAATCGAACAGGCAGGGTTCAGAAGAAACTTCAGTACAATTGACCACATTCATACTGTCAAACTACTTCGACAAAAGTACAATGAATTTCAAAAACCATTGTACATGGCATTCATCGATTACTCCAAGGCATTTGACAGTCTGAGCTACAAACATATATGGTCAAGCTTAAAGGAGCAAGGTATCAGCGAAGTTTATATTGGCATCATCCAGGATATCTACCGAAAAAGCAAGGGAAGCATAAAATTGGAATCCACAGGGAAACCATTTTCGATAGAAAGAGGCGTACGGCAGGGGGATCCCTTATTAGTTCTTTTCGGCCGTGCTCGAAACAATTTTCAGAAAAGAGATGACTACGGTCTAAACATTAATGGTAGACGCCTAAACAACCTAAGGTTCGCAGATGACCTGGTTCTGATGGAAGAAGACTCAAAAAAGCTGGAGTTCATGGTCCAAAACCTAAGCAAAGAGAGTATGCAGGTGGGTTTGGTAATGAATGAAGAAAACAAAAATGATGACCAATTCAGCAAAAGTGAAGATATAAATAAATAATTGTAACTTTGAATATGTCGACGAATATGTGTACCTTGGCCAAATTATCTCTCCCAGAGACCAAATGAACACAGAGATCCACAAAAGAAATATCTAATAAACAATTCTATATAAAAAATAAGATATTGATATCCTGGGTTCACAAAACGTTTACTGTCGAGAAAAAAAGTTGCATACTTCTGAGATGCTTAATGTTTCCAGTTATTTTTAGGTGTTAAACGAGATCGAACGGGCGCATAGGGTGCATTTTGGGGCAAACTACAAAGAAACAAAGTTACGTCGATTGTATGTTAATTAAGAGCAATTTCCTTGTTACAGTCGCCCATCCAGGCCGCCGCAAGCTGTTGCCTCGTCGACGGAACCATGTGGAAAAGGACCAAGACTGCAGTACTAGGCAGACGCTCGGCTCACTGTTCCAGCAGCAAACGAACGCCTGCAATACCGGTATGCATCCCTGACCTTAGAATTCGATGAATATTAATTTTAATTTTAAAATAAAGACTACTTCGATGAGAGTTTTATAAGTTAATTTGTATCATCTTACGTATTTTAATACTAGAAGGCGCCAGCAACTTCGTTCGCGGAGGAGAAAAAATCATAACTCTTCATTTTTTCTTCGGCGTAGTCGGGTAAAAAGTATCCTATAACCATCTGGAGATACCCAGCTACCCGTGTACCAAAAATAGTTGAAATCCGTTAAGCCGATTTAGCGTGTTGAAGCCGCAACGACACATACAAACATACATAAAATAAAAATAAAATACATTTTTCGTATTAATGACCTCCAAATAGTCCATAACAATCATTTCTTTTTAATATCTTCAATGTACAGACATTTCATTTTTACAATTTTATAATAGTATATAGACTAGTGACATGAAATTGACATTGTCATTAATTACTCTCATTTCCTCCATACATTGTTACGTATATTTTTAGGATAATAAATTGACACGGTGTAAAGAAAGATTGTATCTGAATCTTAGGCTTTATTATGCTAAAAATATACGTAACAGTGTATAGAAGAATTGAACGGAATTAATGACAATGTCAATATCATATGACAACTAGTTATTCTGTAGTTTTACTTGCAGGTCAATTTGCATTCAGGCCACCAGTCACATCAAAAATCGGCGATACGAGGACGTCGAATGGGGCGATTGGCACTACGACAACAACAACCACAGCACTTGGCACTAAGACAAGTACAGCTGGGACGCTGGGCACTACGATGACTACAGACATGACACTTGGCACTACGGGAACCACGGTCCGTGCGCTCGGCACTAAGACATCCACAGCCGGGCCGCTCGTCACTACCACATCAACAGCCGTGACACTTGGTATTAAAACAACCGCAGCCGGAGCACCCGTCACTATGACAACCACGGCCAAAGCACTCGGCATTACCACTACCACAACCGTGACACTTGGTATTAAGACAACCAAAGCCGAAGCGTGTGACACTATGACAACCACGGCTGGGGTATGCGGCACTACGACAAACACAAGAGTGACACTTGGCACTACAAGAGCGGCTGGCACTAAGATAACCACGGTCCGTGCGCTCGGCACGAAGACACCCACAGCCGAGCCGCTCGTCACTACCACAACAACCAGAACAACAGCCGTGACAGTTGGAATTAAAACAACCGCTGCCGGAGCGCCCGTCACTATGACAACCACGGCCGAAGCACTCTGCTCTACCACTACCACAACCGTGACACTTGGTATTAAGACAACCAAAGCCGAAGCGCTCGGCACTACGACAACCACTGCTGGGATACGCGGCACTACGACAAACACAAGAGTGACACTTGGCACTAAAACAACCACGACAAGAGCGGCCAGCACTAAGACAACAACGGACAGGACGTCCGGCACTTCGACAAATACAAGAGTGGCACTTGACCCTAAGACCAACGTGGGTGGAGCGCTCAGCACCAAGACAACTAAGGCCGAGATGCCCGGCACTAATGCTAAGTCATCAGAGAAAGCTGTAACGATGCTATCACAGCCACTTATTGACAGTTTGTACAAATGTAAGTGTATGTTCATTTCGGGCTTGGCAGTTTTTACTTCTTTAATCACGTATTTTATTTTATGCCTAAGTGCGAGTCAGATTCGCGGACCGAGGGTTCTGTACAAAATTTACGCTACAAATGGCCGAATCTATGAAAATCCAGTGTTAGCAGAGCCCTACTCCTAAGCGAAATGTACGCGGTGCTCGATCATTTTATATTGGATACTGATATAGACATAAAATTATACTTATTGTTTTTAGTGTTTTTTGTTATAGCGGCAACAGAAATACATCATCTGTAAAAATTCCAGGCTGTATCTCATGAGCCGATAGCTAATATAGAGTTATATTAGCTATCGGCTCATGAGATACAGCCTGGTGACAGACAGAGACGGACAGCGAAGTCTTAGTAATAGGGTCCCGTTTTACCCTTTGGGTAAGGATCCCTGAAAACTGATCTGCTAAAGTGAGGAACTTGTTATGGTTAAATATATTTTGAACTCCTTTGCAGCTTTCAAGTTTCGAAGCTTTGAGTCGGACGCGTTGACCAGCAAGTTGAGCGCGGATTTCGCTACTGCCACAACCAGAGCTGGTGACGTCTTTAACACTACCACGACCACGCCGGATAGGACTAAAATTACTACGCCTGGTAGCACTACAATAACCACGCCGAGCAGCTTCCTCAGCACCACGATGAACACGGCGGGCGAGGATTTCGGCACGTCGCCAACTCAAAGTGAGTATTTAATCAGATGTAACTGCAATCAGTGTTTTTTTTTTTTCAAAGTTATTTTCTTAGAAGATAAACAAAGAGACTAGAAGACTGGATTTGAAAACTCTTGCCATAAAATTAAGCCTCCTCTAAATAAATATACTTTTTTGTATGTTATAGGGGGTAAACGAGCAGACGGATCGCCTGATGGTAAGCAATCACCGTCGCCAGAAACCTGCAACACCAGAGGAGTCACAAGAGCGTTGCCGGTCTTCCGGTGGGAGTACGCTCTCTTCTTGAAGGTCTGAAGGTCGCATCGGTCCGGAAATACTAGCGACGACAATTTATTCCACAGTTCAATCTTGCCCATGGTACTTATATCCAGCTTTTGCTGGGACTGGGATGCAAGTCAGACATTTTTTAAACCGAGTCAAGCGCGTTCGATCTCTCTCAATGAAAATGTAGCTTTGTTCATCTTTGAAAACAGCTTGTTGGTTTTAAGGTATAAGCATTGCCTCTTGTTGCAGTTCCTGGTCCCTCCGGTGCCAGCGGTGCGTGCAGTTCTCCAGATCCCCCGTTGAGGTTCCACAGCGTCCGGTCCAGCAACATCTGGGTCTCCAGAGACGGTTCAATGGCGCTACGCGTGTGGTCAGACACCAACCCAGGCGTGGCGTTCAGTGCCAGACCTGTCAGGGTCGGGGAAAGGGTACGGCCAATACGTTATTTGACATACCTACTTGTAATTTTTCCATTACGATTGAGTACATAAAGTTTCTCAGAGGTGTGCATCCCCTCACTAGCTCGGAAAGACTTCTTTTATCATTTAAGACAAGTGGGTAAAAACGCATTTTAATCACCAGTGGGGAAAGTAAATTGACCTTGGAGCGTGTTTAAGTAGCTTTTGACACATAACAAAACGTAAAACGCTTGTAATAATGGTTCGTTCAATATTGATTGTCATTAAATTAACGCTTTAGGAATTTAATAAACATTTGTATTTAGCTTCATTTAATGATTTTAAGTAATAAATCTTAAAATTCCATAAGAAACATTTGTTTTTTTATGATGTTGAATTAAATTATAAACGCATAAGTTAATTGAGTCGATGCAAAATAAAACGCATCGTCAGAAATGACAACATTGTCAACAAAATTTTATTTAAAAACTTTTCTATTGATGATGATTCTAATTAACCGATGATGATTATGTGTACAAATACTTATTTTTTACGAGCTGTTTTTTTGCAAGTTGCACTTTCTTCGCTATAGTGAGGTGTAAAGTTTTGTGTTATACACGGGTGCAAAGTTCTATTTTACTTCTCGTGTGTTGCAACACTCGCTACGCCCATGATTCTATTATAGAACCCCATTCAACCATATAATCCTTTCGCTTGCTCTTTTTTCAAATCCACACTCGCGGGTAAAATACAACTTTGCACCCTTGTATAACAAATAACTATTTCGCGATAGTATTCGTGAAGTCACAATTTACAGATAGTTTATTTATACAGCAATACAATAACTCTTTATTGCACACCTCACAAAACAGAGTACAGAAAACAATAAATTCAAGGAGAAGTAAACAACAGGCGGTCTTATCGCTAAACAGCGATCTCTTCCAGACAACCTTTGGCTATAGTGGGAGACGTTGAGAAAAGAAACTGTACGAATAAGTAGATGGCGCAAAGCACAGTTTAGATTTGTAGTTTTGTACACTCATGGAATTTAATTTATATCCCATTTCGTACCTTGTCACAGTCAAAATCAATATGAAAACCGATAGATTCCATATCAATGTCACTATGTCAAGGTACGAAAGGGTACACAAATTAAATTCCTTGACCGTACATATATATTAAACAAATATAATATTTAGTATAAATATACGATTTGGCATAAACTTTCTTCATCATTGGTATAATTCATCATTTGGCATAGGAAATGCATTTTTTTCGGAACACGTAAATTTTTCAGGTTTATTATAAAACAAACCTAACCTAACCGAATGTATTTAACAGAATGATGCCTTAAAAAGCCCTGAAAATTCTTAACTTTGCTCAAGAAAAAAATAGGCGTAATGACTTTTTCTCTTCCGCGAACGAAGTTGCGGGCGTCTTCTAGTATAGTTATATACATATATATATATACAAGAAGTTGCCCGCAACTTCGTTCGTGGAGGATAAAAGTCATAATCTCTCTTTTTTCCTCAATCAATCAATCAATCAATCAATCAATCAATCAATCAATCAATCAAATCAAAATATTCTTTATTCAAGTAGGCCTAGTTACAAGCACTTTCGAAATGTCAGTTACATGAGAGTAGTGTCAGTTACTCCAGCGTAGTCGGGTAAAAAGTATCCTATATAACCATCTGGAGATACCCAACTACCCGTGTACCAAAAATAGTTGAAATCTGTTTGACCGATTTGGTGTGATAAAGCCACAACGACACATACAAGCATACAAAAAAATCCAAAAAATATATTTTTCGTTTTAGTGACCTCCAAATAGTCCGTTACAATCACTTTTTTGAAAATATCTTCAATGTACAGATATTTCATTTTTACAACTTTATAATAGCATAGTTGTTGGATAACTGTTACTAATATTACTCAGTCATGGAGTCCATAGGACCAGTAATGTTTTACTGGTCGAGGTTCTATGGATGGGGCCGATAATGGTATTTGAGATTTTCTTAAAGATAGAGAGGGATTTAGCTGGTCTTAATTCTACAGGCAAAGAGTAGATACATCGTATTGATTTTAAGATATTACATATTTTTAAGCACCCGTCGAAACATTTTGACGTTCTCTCGTATGAATACACTTTTACTTTAGTCTAGATAGAATACTAAGAAATTAAAAAATAACATGACATTGACAGCTCACTTTTGAATTTATCTTACTAAATCTATACGAGGGAACTTTAAAAATGTCACTTCGGCCATCATCCAAAAATCTATTCGCTACAATAATAAGATATTTGTAGATTCAGAGTTCACATAACGTACATATACTATCGGGAAAAAATATAAAATGCACACCTCACAGAAACTTATGTTCCCAATTTCGGACATAATATTCGAACACGGCACACACACATACGATAATTTCGTAGGAACATTCATGACTAAATTGACATCAACCGTTATTGATAATGTATTTGCTAGTTGATAGATTCCCGCGTTACTTAGCGGAATTCTATATTAAGTAGATTAATGGATTTTAGTTCCTTTGCTTAGATCAGTCTTTCTTCAGGCGGCGATAACGCCCACTTGTGGGCGCTGGAAGCTTAGACGGGGGCGGTAAGGGGCCCAGAAAAAATTGGGGGTGTAGTAGTGGCTTAGGGGGGGGGGGGGGGGGGGGCGTTTGATTTATAATTTCGTACACTGCACAACATCAATTATTTACTTAGTTCATATTTATATCCTGTTTGATTGTATAAATAAAAACAAAGCACAATAATACTAATACAATAGAGATTTGATTGTTTCGGGATGAAAAGTAGCTCATATGACTCTCCGGCCTTTCTTCTATGCCTATTCCAAAAATCAGGTCAGTTAGTCGCTCCGTATCGAAATTAAAAAAAGAGACGCAAACAAACAAATAAAAAACACACAAACACACTTTTGCATTTATTATATTAGTATAGATAAGTTCCGATGATAGGCCGCGAGCACCAGGCTAATATAGCACAATATAATTTAATTAATTTAAAGTTATAGTGCTTTTTAAGTAAAAAAAAATAGGGGGCGCTGAAAAACAATTCATTTTTAAAGTGGGCAGTAGACAAAATAAGTTTGAGAATTTCTGGCTTAGATGTATATGATAGTGTCTTGGTTACATATGACAGTAAATTGTGCTAAAAAAACGCATGCAAATACAGCAAACCACTACCAGACCGTTATAATACTCGATACGTTCGCTACGATGAGGATAAGGAGATGCAGGAAATGTTGACGGTCCTGCGTCCAACCGAAAAAAAAATGTTGTAATGTATTTGCTGACCAATTGATTCTTATTTCAAGGTCTGTCTCCGCATAGTCGGGGAGTCCAGCAACAGCAGATTCGGCGCCATTCGTTTTGGCATCTCCACAGTCGACCCCTCGACCCTGCCGCACTTAGCCCCTGAATATTCTCCAAGTTACTATTGGGCTACGACCATGTCCCTGAACAACCCATTGAAGAAGAACGACGTTTTCTGCTATCAAGTAAACTCAGCTGGTAATATACGCTTCAGCATCAATGGACAGCGTAAAGGCGTGCATTCCCCAAGAGTGGACACGAGATCTCCCTTCTGGGCATTAGTGGATCCCTGGGGGAATTGCTTTGGCGTACAGTTCGTCGATGCTAGTCAAGCTATTAGAAGAAATCAAGCAGTTCGAAGTCCAACAGAAGACAAGAAATCTAAAACAGAATTAAATATGGAAGAGATGATAAGTGAAATAAGGTCACTCTCTATCGAAGACCCGCTTCCGCGTCTAAGGTACCCGACACCTGTAGTTCCTCTAAACTTACATGGAACTAAAGGGTGGAATGTTCAATTTAGCTCCGGAGTAGTAGGCAGGATCAAAATACAGTCCCCCCAAGGATATGTATTCACTGCCGACCCCATAAGTCCGGGACAAACTATTGTTATTCAGATCCTCTTAATTGGACCCCTCAGCTCGAAAGATGATATGTCAGGCTTATCTTTTGGCCTAACCAGCTGCGACCCTGCGACATTGCAACCGAGTGATCTGCCTCACCTTGCTGTACAGCTATCAGACAGGCCAGAGTACTGGGTTGTTCGTAAACACCCTGCCAGTAGTCTATTCAGAGGCGCTGAGTTGGCAGTGACTTTACGTGCGGATGGAGCAGTGCGAGAGAGTAGGAACAATTTGGATCCCGTCACAATCATACGCGTAGATCACAAGCTGAAGCTATGGGCGTTTGTGGACTTGGTCGGGGTTATACGGAAAGTGAGATTGCTGACCTCACAGACGACTCGATCTTCTGAGCAGCTGAGCGTGCCAGCGGGATCAGAGGAACCCGAGACTCCCGAGAGAGCCGAGCCGTCCGATAGAGAACCAGAAAATCCTCAGCTGAATAAACCCGATGAAAGGAATTTGGCGGATGCTGAGTGCACGATATGCTTTGAAAACCCCGTGGACAGCGTGGTGTACAAGTGCGGACACGTGTGCATGTGCTACTCCTGTGCAATCCAGCTGTGGCAAAGGGAGGACGGCAGGTGCCCTATCTGCAGGGACCAAATCAGGGATGTCATACGCACATACAAGTCTTGATGTTTACTATAAACCGCATTCTGAGCGCATTGGCGTGCCGCTGGGACAGCTCTATGCTGGCCCGCTGGATAAGTGTGCATGCGCACTAAGCACCGAGGACCAAACTGCTGTGTTTATTAATTAAGCATTGTCACTAGGTACTAACACTGAGTTTCATAAACACACAATTGTATTACTAACACCATATGGGTTCTATGCCTGAAATAAATAATTGAATTGAATTGAATATATGTCCGGTGCACTGTCCATTTCTTGTTGTACAATGCAGCAGTGCATCCACAGGGGAATTATGTGATTAAAACAAAGAATTTACGAGTATTGTGATCTTTATTGTTCTTAAAGAATAATTAATTAATTAATATAAAGGGACAATTTTACACAAATCGAACTAGTTCCATGGGAAGCTCAATAAGTCTTGTGTTGTGGGTACTAGACGACGATATATTTCATAGATATATTACTTATATATAAATAGGAAACATCTAAGACTCAGGAACAAATATTTATGCTCAATACACAAATATTTACCCTTGCATTTGAACCCAAGACCTCAGCTTCGAAGGCAACGTTACTCCCACTGAGCTAAACCGGTCGTCGAATATATAGAGATAGAATATATAGTATAGCGACCTTCTCCTTCAATCTTACTTTTTAAACCTTTACATCGGATAAGATAAGATATAATTTATTTAACTTCTACCCGCAACTTCGTCCGCCTTAAGTTCGTTTATCGCGGATAAGAGTATTTTTCCGGGATAAAAAATACCCTATGACCTTCCTCAGGACTCAAACTATCTCCATACCAAATTTCACCCAAATCGGTTCAGTGGTTTAAGCGGAAGAGGTAACAGACAGACAGACAGACAGACATACACACTTTCGCATTTATAATATTATTAGTATGGATAATGAAATAATGATCTTTATTCTATAAGTAGGCCGCAAAGGCACTTTTACAAGTCTGACTCTACGGCGTTTCCCAAGAAGAGACCACTGAGGAGAAGAAAGCCGAAACAAACAACAGTCAGTAATTTTTACGAAATAACTCTTATATCTATTACAATATATGTACTTAGCCTATCCTACATATATGTTTCGAGTATAAACTCAATACGTAGTACGTGACCTCAATGTGAATGTCAAAACAAATAAAAGTAAAAAAAAATATAGAATATAAAAAAGCAAAATAATGATTTTTTATTTAAAACAACTTACATACGTTTGATATGCCACCTTATAAGAACCGTGTCCCGTATACATAGGTTAAGTTCACAACAGTAATTGTAATACGCTTAATATCATAATATTTTCTTCTTTTTCCGCGATTATTACTCATTGAAATAAAACAATTTAACGGATTATATCGCGTATATTATCTCATTTTAGTTCCCGACGTTTCGGAAGCTTTTCAGCTTTCCATGGCCACGGGTGGACTGAGAAAAGATATATTTTTCTCTGTCAAAGTTACAATCTGTGCAAACTACCCATTTTTGAAAAAACAAAGGTGTACATACATGCCAGATGGGCCCAAGCTGAGTTATTACAACACTGCTTTACATCTTACATCTGGCTATATGTTATGGAATGGTAAATTCTACGGGCAAGTTGATGGTGTGATTCTATCAAGATAATGTTATCTGAAACTACTGTAATTTCAGATAACATTATCTTGATAGAATAAATAAATAAATAAATTTTAAATGAGTAACATATTACAGTAATAATTACTAACTATAAACTAATGGACAATAATAGCCATGCCAGAGCTAGGATTCCCTGTCAGGCAATGCAGGTCTGACGTAATTTATCAAAAATATTCACATGCAAAATATAATACAATTTAATTTTTATTCTTATTCGCTATTAAAATAAATACAAAACGATACAAACTTTGTGACCTTAAATTAAAACAATAATCACTTCACGATATATATATTTTTTTTTAAATTGTGGATATCTGAATTCTTATTGTAAGTCTTGGTACTTAGTTACATAAATAATATTTTAATAGATACGTATTGGGATGCTACAGTTAATATCATTAAAAGTTCTCTTAAGGAGTCACGGTAATATATGTACAGGGTGCTCGTGAGCATTGCGAGAGATTTTAACAGCATGTTCCTGACCATATTTTAAGTTAAAAATCTTAATTAACTTCGGCTAAATTCGGCTCGGGTTTCGAGATATTTCCCTTTTCCTGTAAAAACGTTTTAATTAAATCTCCAGTATGAAACACCTTTATGATAGCAACGTTGCGAGACTTAACAATCTAATTTGACTGTAAACGTCAAATCCAGTTGTCACTATGAGTGTTTATCAACAGAAATATCGCCGTGTTATTTTTAGTAAAAAAAATACATCTGATGCTAAGAATGGTTCCGCAAATGATTTTGTGAATGAAATTTCACGTGTTTACTATTGAAAGCTTTCACTGATGCCAGGGGGCAAGTAACAAAAAAGAGTGATTGTGCACTGTTCCCCATCGTCTGTTGTTGCACATGCTTTCCAGAGGATATTGAGAAGGCTCGTAAAATACGACTGGGAGTAGGGAAAACTACTAGTAAATCCTATTGACGTAATTATTGGACTAATAAATGTAATACTTACTAATTATTTTATTTATTTATTTATTTTTTACAATTATGTGTATTCTGTTACTGTTACAACAGTTAGAAAGGTGAATAAAGATTAACTCTTATCAAGACTTCATTCAAAGTGATACAGCTATTAACACCATGAATGCCCAGTAAGGAATATTCCTTACTGGGCATTCATGGTGTTGGGTTTGGGTTTCAGTTTCACTTTCAGTCAGCCACAAAGAAAACTACTTTGTGCACTCAAAGGGTTTCAAGGTTTTCCGCAGATGACCGTACTCAGTTGATTTTGTATCATATGGACAGTAAATATCAGGGACAATCTTACAAAACACACCTAGTGTCCTAGACCCTAGGTTCCATCCACATAAGAAAGTTTAAGTTAAAAACGTAAAAGTAACATGTTATTACAGTCCCTACATAAATAAAATATGAAGTATTTAGTTAAATTTATTTACTCAGCTTTTTATTAATAAATCTCATTACACATCACATTTTATCAATACTTTACTATCTAGATTAATATCTACTGCTGCTTACTACTGCTTAATAGCAGTCATATCCTTTTTTATTTAGCCGTCGCAGCTGATAAAACGCCGTCTGCAGCATCAAATACTCAAGGCACACTGATGTTGTAATAAGTCGGACCACAAAGCACTCGACATAACATTTCTTTAGCTTTCGTTATTAAACGACCTACCGGCCGTCACATTAAACTGGTCCTCAATTTCTTATTATTAAGAATTTGGTCTCGGTGATACTTTAGAACAATTTTATTAAACATGCTTATATATTTTAGTTTTAGATTTTTCTCTTTTAATTTTAGATTACAGTATTTACAGTTTTAACGCTAAAATTAATACCAATAATATCAATCACTCGTATGAAAGTCATAAATGACATTATGAAAGAGGAAATTTAGTTCAGGTAGAACATTTTCAAGTGGCCAGTTGCTTTTATCGTAGCTACTAAAGTACCGATAACGATACTCTTGAATACATTAAACTACCTCTGTTGTCTAATAGTAGATTCTGACAAGTGGAAAAGGTGTGTTATTTATTGAGCTAGTCTATGTCGGTTGACAAGTCATGTCATAAATTTTTCATTCGGTAAAAATAATTATTGTATGCTATAACGAAAATGCCTCGTCCGCGTACATACCCACCGGAACACGTGGCAGACATAATTTTTACATACGGTTTCTGTAATGGGAACTCTGTGCAAGCTGTGGAAGAGTATAGACGTAAATATCCAAATAGACCTGTGCCCCATCATACCACTTTTGTGGGCATGTTCAGATAGTTACGTGAAAGGGGCATTCAAGCGAACAAGTCTGAGCGAGCTATTGGATTGGACATCGTGACTGAAAACAGAATCCTTAACCTAATTACCGAGGATCCAACTCTATCAACCCGTGGTGTGGGTATTACTTGCGGCGTTAGTAGTGAAGCTGTTTGGAGGTGTTGGAAGAAACATAACCTCCATCCTTTCCATTATAGGAAGGTGCAGGGGCTAATAAAAAATGACGGGTTTTCTAGGGTAGTGTTTTGTGAACGAATAAATGGAAAACTTGATCAAGATCCAAATTTTTTAAGAAAAATATTATGGACCGACGAAGCTCAGTTCACGAGAACGGGGATATTTAATTCCCACAATTTCCACAACTGGATGGAAGAAAATCCACATAAAACCTGGGTTTTCTCTCACCAACAGCAGTTTTCGGTGAACATGTGGGCAGGCATAATAAATGACCAATTGATAGGGCCGATAGAGTTTCCGGCTAGATTGAATTCGGACATGTATCTAAATTTTTTGCGCAATGATTTAAATGATCTCTTGGAAGACATCGATTTGGAAACTAGGCGGGATATGTGGTACCAATATGATGGAGCACCTCCACACTATGGTCTAATTGTTAGGAACCACCTGGACCGAGAGTTTCCAAATCGATGGATTGGTAGAGCGTCTCCAGCAATCCAATGGCCACCGAGGTCTCCGGATCTTACGCCATTGGATTTTTATCTTTGGGGTACGTTGAAAAATATGGTTTATTCAAAACCTATTCGTTCCAGAGAACAATTGGTTGAAAAGATTATGGAAGCTGCTGAGCAATTGAAACACAGGCCTGCCCCACTTGCAGACCAAATACGTAAACGATTAAATTTATGTCTTGAAAAAGATGGATCGCATTTTGTTTTTTTTTTTAAATTGAAATGATTAAATGAATTTACTTTTTTTATCTTGTGTGCCATGCCAAATGTATTTTAAAAGAGTACAAAACGAAACATTTTTTTTTTCGTTATTATGTTCAACAGGCGTATCTAACCCTGCATAGTAATTTGTATGCTACGGTGGATACGATTTATAAATTAAATAGTTAAGTGTTTCACGCCATTTTGTCGTTCTTTAGTTTAAACCCACAATAATGTCAAAGTGGTACTAAAACCCATGTTTTATGTTTTCTGCCTTTTTGGGAATATGAACGTGTGCGTATGTATGTAAATATCAATATCAAGTTAATTATGGAGTCGTACTTTGCAGCACTTGAGATTGTTGATAATGATAACTGAGAGTGATAGGTAAGGGACATTGTATTTTGTGTACCAACCTTTTACTTTCATTCAATGTAGTACAGCTAACTCGAAAAAGAAGAAGCTAAATCGTAATTTGAATAATCTATGCCCAAAAGAAAAAAGCATATGACATTGTCTATTGTAAAAAAGAGATAGCAATATCAGACGTTGCCAGCTCGTCCTAAAGGCACGTTTATACTACGTTAGCAATTATTATGTATGAAAATAATAATAAAAAAAAAACGTGTTTCGACCTAAGTTAATATAACATTTATTACTTCTTATAGCCTCAGGAATTAGTAGTTAAAATCTCTCGCAATGCTCACAAGCACCTTGTATAGAACAGGTCGCTCTTTTTTGTAGCACAAATATAGTCTGTATGTCATCTGCTTTGCCCCAAACCAGATTACCGTAAGACATGATACTATGAAAATAACTATGATAAACTAAGTGAGCAGTATAAACATTGGTCAACTCTCTACTTTTTCTAATAGCGTATATAAGCGGCGGAACTTAAATTACTTGCAAGTACTGCTAAATGGAGACTTCATTGCAAGTTGTTGTCCATATGTTATACCTAAGAATATAATACTATATCTACCATTTCTAAACATTCACCATTGAGCGATATAATAGAATCCGCTACTCTACATCACGAGGTTTTTCTTGATATTGAAATGAAAATTAATTGTGTTTATGTGTTTTTAATACGAAAAATTACCGAACGCGTAAAGCAATCGTATTTTTCTTTGCGCTTTCATTTGTATCTATGTCACAATCACGAGGTTATCTCACATTGCCGACTTTATCAATAAACGTGAAAAGGTCGGGAAAATTACACTGCACTAATGCATTTGATATAATGCACGAGATATAGGCAAGCGAGATAGCGCAGCTTGACCTGACAGACCATTTGGAAAGTCCATACATACATGTTACCGTGTTCCAATGTTTTGATTTGACTAGTAAATTTCCCGTTACATAGAATTTCCATAACCTCCTGTTTTTTTATCACTGATTAATAAAACAAAACGCTCTCAGCGAGCTATGAAAAGGCTATGCTCGGGATCTCTTTACGAGATCGAATGAGAAATGAGGAAGTTCGTAGACGAACCAAAGTCACCGACATAGCAAACAGGGTATAATGCGCGGCATGTAAGTAAAACCTGCGCAGAAGTCGATTTTAGAGTCTCACTCATCTGAGGTGAGGGCGGGGGCAGACGCACTGCACATATCTATGGCAACAAGGCGGATTATAAGCAAACTGAAGAGGCAATGGGCAGGGCACATAGTTCGAAGAACCGATGGCCGTTGGGGCAGAAAGTTCTCGAGTGAGGCAAGCGCAGCGTGGGAAGGCGACCCGCAAGACCTGGACCACTTAGTTATAGTCAGTCCGACGTCTTCCCATACACCCCCGTGGAAAGGTGCAGGGGGGCCCGTGCTGCCATGTGGCACCTTGGGCTGTGGCGGGGTCGCGACCCGTGATGACGGGCCGGGCGTGCGCCCTCATTTTGAGGAGGGCAGTGAGGCTGGTGCGGGCCGCGCGAGCAGGGGCTCGCGGCAGCTAGCAGAGAGAGTGGGAGCCTTGCGAGCAGCGCTCGCTGAAGCCTGCGGCTAGCGGACCTGGTCGGCTTCTTGAGCCCTACGCCGCGTGTCTTTCCCCGGGGCATCCGTTTTAGCAGGACCGGGTACGGACAACACGGCTAGGGCACCGACCAGGGTGCGGCTAAGCCGGTGAGTGCGCCGGGTAGGCGGGAGAGTCACGCCGGGGCGCGGAGGCCGCTAGTGTATTGCCACCCGGCCTAGAGCGGGATGGCGAGGAGTTCTCGGGGTAGTCCCCGAAAGCGGCTGTCCGGGGGCCGGACGTAGTGGGGCGCGATGCCCTGGAGATGTGTGGGGCTGGAGTTGTCCGCGCGGTCGAACATTCGACGCGCGAGCCGGCCGACAAACATCTCCAGGTCGCGCCACTTGAGGTCCGCAGTGATGGTGCGGTTCCGCACGTAGCGGGGGGCGGCGACGATGGTGCGCAGCGTCCTGGACTCCTGCGCCTTCAGCTTCTTCCTCGATGTGGCGGCGGGCGGCGGCCAGGGCGTACCAAGCTGGGGCGGCGTATGACAGCCGTGACCGGACGTAGGCCTTGTACAGGCCTAGCTTGGTGCGCCTCGGCAGCTTGCTGGAATAGGGTAAAGTGAGCTGCGTGCGTAAGCTGCCTTGCTGCGAGTTTCGTTCACGTGCTTGGCCATGATGAGCCCCCTGTCAATGGTCACACCCAGGTATTCCACTGAGTTTGACCATGCCAGGGGCTGGCCGAGGAGAGTGAGCGGCTGACGGGCAGCTTTGTACCCGGTCAGCATCGCTTGAGTTTTACTCACGTTTACGGAGAGCCTCCACTTGGCTAGCCAAGCTGGGAGGGCGTCGAGCGTCGGCTGGAGCTTGTTGATGGCGTGGCACGGCTTGTAGGAGGTGCTGAAGAACGCTGCGTCGTCCGCGTACAGGGCTAGTTTCGTGTCACCAACGACGGGGATGTCGTTGGTGTACAGAGCATAGAGGGCTGGAGGGAGACAACTACCTTGCGGCACCCCGGCTAGGATGGGGCGGGTTGTGGAGAGGGCGCCTTCTACGATGACCTGGAATTACCGACTATCTAGAAAGGAAGCTACAACCTTTACTATGCGGCGGGGGGTGGGGCTGATCGACAGCTTGTAGAGAAGGCCTTCGTGCCAGACACGGTCGAAGGCCTTCTCTATGTCTAGAAGCACGGCCACCGTGTGCTCCTGCCTTCCTTCCTTGAGCTGCAGCGTGGTCTAGTGGTCCTGTCTGAACCCGAACTGTTCTTCCCTGGGCGTGATGTGCGGCTGGAGATGGCTCAGCAGCAACTTCTCGAACACCTTCGAAACAGTATTAAACAGAGTTATAGGACGGTAGCTGTCCGGTTTAGTTCTATCCTTGCCAGGCTAGGGTAGACGATTACTCGTCCTAACTTCCAAGATGTTGGGAAGTGCCCTGAACGCATGATCCCGTTGAACAGGCGCGCCACTGCTGCTAAGGTATTTAGCGGCAGGTGGCGGAGCGCCATGTTCGGGATCGCGTCGGGGCCCGGCGCCTTCCTGGGGCTGCAGTGGCGCTTGATATAGCGCTGCACCTGGTTGGGAGAGAAAAATACCGGGTCCTCCGTTGGGAGGATGGGGTCCGCGAAGTAGCTCTGGAGGTGTTGCTCTGCCTGGACGGTGCGTGTGCGTGACTCGTCGTTCTCCGGGTTCGGCTGAAATTGAAGTTGGAGGCTGTGAGCGAGTATCTCGGCTCTGTCCTGGGCTAGTTGGTTATAGCTTGAAGTTCTTCTGTGACACTCCCATGGTCTGGTATGAAGTGGGTGCGCGGCGGCGCACGATGGAGCCTGCCTCTTTTGACTCGCCCCCATTGTCTTTGCCCCCGTCGCCCGCGGACCATGGGAGTGTCAAGAACTTGCCAAGCTATAGCGTTTCGCTGACTCGCTGGATGCGGGTTGCTAAATTGAGGAGGCCTGTGTCCAGCAGTGGACGTCCTACGGCTGAAAAGATGATGATCATGAATAAAATAAATAACGAAATAGCTCAAACTTGGTAGAATCGCGTCATTTTATAACACAGTTCGTAGTATGACCAAGGCTCCATCATCAGACCAGTTCCGAGATGCGACATTGTATTGTCATCGGCGTTACGTAGGGAAGACTGGGTAAAGTTGTGTCACGCGTTGGTTGTCATACGACGATAATTACCAAAGTCCATTTTTAGGGTTCCGTATCAAACATGGGAAAAAGGAACCCTTATGGTGTATCTTACAGCGCCATATATCAAAAACTACTTACGCTAACTCTTTGGATTTTGTATATTTATAAACATGGTCAGCCCACATGTATTGCAAAGGAAATATGAAAATTGAAAGGGCTTCACCTGCATAATTTTGATTTTTTTTTTAATGTGATTACATTTTGTTTTTTAAGGAAAATGATAAAAAAGGGAAATTTGGGAAAGTCCAAAAACGTGATTTTAACACTGTCGTATCTCGGTGAGTATTTATGAGATTGAAGTAGTTTTTTCACGAATATTTCTATCATTGAAAGGTCGTCCTTTAAGTATAACATACCACTGAAAAGAGTTGTCAAGACTGTCAACATCACAATTAGCCATGGACCGAATAAAACTGCCCTGTTTGCCATTAGTATTTTATGCAATCGTTATATAATATATGCTTATTCAGTCGAGTACCGTGTTTAGGCCACGAAGCTTATTAAACACACGAATTATAAAACTATTGTAAGTACACCATATTTTTTCTATGAATACCTAACCCATAAACTACAATAAATGAAACACAGCTAAAAAAATCATTGCATAAACACTGCGTTTTTTTTTAAATTCATTATGGTTCTGCGCGAGGTTGTATAATAGTTCAATGTCATATAATATAAACCATAGAGTATAGAGTGATGTCCCAATCTAAAAACTATGCCTTTTTAGTATGATTCGCGAAGTTCTTATTCACAGATTATATAAAGTACACGAGTAGAAAAAAGTATTTTTGGAATGGTGCCAAAAATGTTTAATATATGAGGTGCCAAAAGCTATTTGAAATTTGCATGATCTTCAATTATTTAAAAATCATGTCTACGAATTTGTTCAAGAAAGTATTCAACTCAAGAATACCTAACGGATAACGATAAAGAATAAAAGGTGTTTACTTAATTGTGTACATTACTGTCGCATTCATAATATTGGTATTTTAGTATGTATGTAGTTTACGTAATTAACTTGTCATTGTCACAATGTCCTACTGGATAAATAATATAGACCTCTAGGCACCGAGTGTAAAACTGGCTTAGTATATTATAAACAGATGCTACTCTAAGGCAACTATGAAACTTAAGCAAAGACGGGAGGGCACAATTTCCCAGGCTATTTCGCATTCAGAGATAACATTGCCGTGAATAATTATCAGGAAAATTATAGGGCATACATAGGTCACGCGCTGGTATATAGATCGCTGCGTGTCGTCGTCCGCACACAACTTGTCCGAGTCCCTCGAGTTCCTGTCAGAACCGACCTGTCAAAAATCCAAGATGGCCGCGCTCAAGACTCTGTTCGTGCTGGTAGCGCTGGCGCTGGTGCTGGCGCTGGCGATGGCGGATAAGGTGGGCACGCACGTAGCGGCGTGCGACTCGACGTGCTCGAGCACGCCGGAGGACCAGAGAGCGTGCTGCGTGAAGCTAGGCTTCAAAGGTTCGACGGGGTGCACTGGCGGCCAGATAAACTGCTTCATATAATCGGGCAATATTTGAGGGAAAAGCTGGGTTTGCAGTGCCTGGCTGGATCCTCTGCGTCACTCCAGATTCCTGTCAACAGACACGCTCATCTCACTGACCCACCACTCACGAATCCGGCTAGTTTGTTATGTTGCTGTTATACTTATATAGGTTAATATATAGTACCTTTAAAATTAGGTGACGCAAATTGTATTGTGATAGTTTTATTGGTTATATAATAAATAGCTTCTGCCGGTTATTTTGTTTTTTCTTTGTCTACTAATTCCACTTGCAACTTATATAGTTAGTTTAGTATATTCTGACCGCCTTCATAAGTTACTATATCCTAAGGCCAATTTTTAAATTTATATACTAGCAGTAGACTTGTAGTAGATACTGCCCATAATAAAACTTATCGCCCGCTCAATTGTGTTTTTCATTTAACTTGTATGACATAATTATAAACAAAAATCAGAAACAAATGAAAAAAAAATTCGACGATACTGGACTTGAACCAGTGCCTTGAGCCAGACCGGGGCAGCACGCTCTACCATCTGAGCTAATCGTCCATACCAGTAGTCGACGAATTAAATTATGATAACGCTAGTGGAGTGATCCACTAATAAATTGCAAATTTTTTTATTATTATAATGATATTTGTAAAACAAAAAGTTGTATGACATAATGTTTTATAGTTACTTAAACCTAAAAGAAACCAAACTACTTCATCACTAAAACATCATTATTATAGAGTACTAGCTTCTGCCCGTGACTTCGTCCGCGTTTATCGCGGATAAGCATCCAAATCGGTTCAGCGGTTTAAGCGTGAAGAGGTAACAGAGAGACAGACAGACACACTTTCGCATTTATAATATTAAGTGTGGATTTCCGCATCACTTTCGTGGGACACCTTTTTATCTAAATACCTATAAATTTCAATAGAATGATCCAAAATACGCAACGATTCAATTATTTATTTTACATTTCTCACCGCTATTAAAATCGCAGATAATGCAATGAGCAAAATCAAACAGGGATATCACCAAAAGGCATAGTCAATAAGGACATATAAAGGTTATTCGTTGGTATATAGCCCGCCGTGTGTCGTCCGTCTGCACACAACTTGCGCGAGCCTCCACGAGTACCCGTCAACGCCTTATATATCCAAGATGGCGGCGCTTAAGACGCTGTTGGCGCTGGTGGCGTTGGCGCTGGTGCTAGCGCCGGCGATGGCGAACGGGGAGGGCACCCACGTATTGCCATGTGATTACACATGCGCGGGCAAGCTGCCTGAGCAAATAGCGTGCTGCAAATGGTTAGGCTTCGATGGTTCCACCGGCTGCACTGATGGAAAGATCAACTGCTACATATAGTCATAGTCAGCCAACATTGCAGGGTAGCTGTGAGGGAGCTATTCTCCTGACTGGCTGTTTAACACTTCAAATCACCGAGCCATTAGCTACAAATACAATATATTTATATATAATTCATACTATATTTAATAACTATTAACAAAAGTTATGTATTTATCATAATCCTAAGTTATATATTATAAATGTTCTATATATATTTTGTGATACTAAAGTTTTGGTTATAAAATAAATTACAAATGTACCTATATTGATACAAAGATCTAAGTAGAAAGAAAACTTTATTGCGATCCACTGCAGTCTAATTGTGGCCATACGCCATCCTTCCCTTCGTCCAATCGCACGCTGCAGACTTGATCCAATCTGCAGTTCGTCTATATGTCTATATACACCACACACGGTCAGTTTAAATTGTCCAATAGGCAGCGACGTTTAATTGAAGCCATGGCGTCACCGGTGACAGGTGACGATGTTTTTGCCGTTATAATCGAATAATACATAAAAAAAGCAGATCGAGCAGAGTAGTGCAAACAGTGGTTAACGAAAAGAAAACAGTTTACTCATACATTTTTTTAAGAGAATTGTAGTGTGGCGACTGCTTTATAAATAAAGCTGGCAACATGGACTTGACATTGACACTTGACAGATTAAACGTAAGAAAAATTTAAGTAACAACACGTGCCGTACATTGTTTTGATTGACTGTATCCGCCGTATTTGTATAAACGGATCATTAAACCTAATTGTCAAATTAGATCCATTGTTTCTTTATCATCCGCGCGTCATTCCTGCATCATCACACCAAAAAGGATTACGCCAAAAGATTATAGTAATTATTTACGAATGAAACAAGAAATTTACCTGACTGAACTGACGGTCACCGACAGCCATACACGGTCCAATCGGCATGGTCCAATCGGCATGATCAAGACAAAAGAATCGAAATTCGATTGTGCTGTCAACTCCCACACACGGTCAGTTCTAACTGATCCAATCGGTAGCGTCATGTCGATTGGAAGGATTGTGTAAAGCCACCATGAGACTATCAGACCGCTTGCGATTCACAACGAATTAGTCCTCTACCTTCACGAAGGATACGTTACTTTACGATCTATGTATGTACCATACATTTTTGAAAGTCTTAGTACCTTATTTAAAAGATTGGGTGATGTTTTCACATTAAAAAAATATAAACACTTTACATCTCGATGATGCCTCATAGAGAGGCGAAACACGTGTCGAGGATTCGTCCACAAAGTTCATCTTTTACCGAGATTTACGGCAATCTATACTATTATAAAGTTTAAAAAATTAAATGCCTGTATCATTGAAGATATTTAAAAAAAAATAAGTGATAAGTACAGACTATTTTAAGGTCACTGAATCGAAAAGTTTCATTTATTTTTTTGTATAGTGTATTTATGTGCTGTTGTGGCTTCATCACGCCAAAACGGCTAAAATGATTTCAACTATTTTTGTACACGGGTAGCTGGGCAACCACAGATGGTTAAACTGGGATACTTTTTACTCGACTAAGCTGAAGAAAAAAGAGGGTAATGATTTTTTCTCCTGCGCTGACGGAGTTACGGGCACCTTTTAGTGATTTATAAAGTAGCCTAACAATGTTGTGATTTCCTTCATAGCACTTAACATACCTACATACACCGGAAACACGTTTCTCACCAAAATTGAATTACAAATAGCAGTAGAGACTAGAATAAAACTATTACAATAAAATAAAACAATCATTTATTTACAAAAAAAAATATTTTACAAGAAATATTGCTCAAGGTTTCTTCGTTTATATATGTATTATATGAATGACAAAGTAAATTAACAAATTACGAAATATGTACTTAGAGAAAGAATATTCGCGTACCAAAAAACCCTGTCGTAATAATAGACTATTATCATTTCAATTGTCATCAATAATGTACGTTACTGCGACTGTTACTTATCAATTTTCCTTGCAATAGGTACGATAGAAACATGTCGTTAGAGTAGGTTAGGTCTTCGGGTTAGGAGTAATCTTCTGTATCCGTGGTAATCACCACGGGCCGAAAGGCATAAATACTATTACAAATACGGTACAGGCATTATTTTGGAGGGAGCGTAGGGCGCTGTCAGTCCGTGCGAATATGCTGGCCCGCAGATTTGGTAGATGTACAGAAGCAGTGAAAATTACCCTGTTCAAGGCTTTCTGTACATCACTGTATTCGTCGATTCTGTGGTTCACGTATACGCAGCGGGCTTACAATGCCCTACGTATCCAATACAATAATGCGGGTGCTGTTGCGGCTACCGAAGTTCTGCAGTGCATCATCAATGTTTGCCGAGGCGCGCACGGACGGCTTCGATGCTGTTTGGCGCAAGAAAACTGCCTCACTTTTGGATAGGGTGCGGAGAAGCAGCAACAGCATTCTACATATGATCGGCAATAAAATCGATTGTCCTTTGATGCGGAAACTCAGAGAGAGGACTAAATCTTTATTAATAATAAGATACTAACAACTCTAGTTACTTAAGTTTACTAACAAATTTGGATCATGTTGTCTGAAATAAAAAACTTTGAATTTGAATTTGAATTATTTTGGCTTAACCTATGCATTGGTTATGTAAAGTGGCAGCATGTCGAGTAAGATGTACAGAAAAGTCCAGAGGTTTAATCGCAGATGACTTTACCGCGCCAGCAGCCCGTAGAGCCGTCGTAGCCATTTTTTTTGCAGCACGCGATCTGCTCTTCATGCGAACTCTTGCACTCTGCATCGCACACGCCCGCTGCCACTAACGCCAGCACCAGCGCCAGCACCACCAGTGCCAACAGCGTCCTAAGCGCGGCCATCTTGGATATATATCGTCTTTTTTTATCTTTATTAAAGAGCTTTGTCACTCCGGTGACGATGTCGGTCTGTTGAAGGGATATATCCAGTCTTAAAACACATTGAGACTCGACCGAGTTGTGTGCGGTCGGATGACCTGTTCTCGCTTATAACGCGGGCGCAATAGGTACCTATTTTCCAGATGTATGCACCGCCAAGGTTATCTTATAATAGAATAGTCTGGAAAGTGTATCTATGCTAGGGTTAGTCGTAGAATGGCATTTGTGTATAGGCGTTTGAAGGCTCCTTTTGCGTAACTGCTGTAAGGTCTGGTTTATCGGATGACTTTGCATTGACCTTCGATGCGTTAAGCGTCTTAATCACTTGTAACTAATAACTTAGTGTTATTGTTTACAGTCACACAAGTATACTTTGTATGTAATGTATCTAATTACAGATATTGTCTATTACCCAAGAATATTAATCGTAGCTGATATGTTCGCCTGGTAAAATTAGTTTCAATTAAGTCAATCAGCGGAAATTGTTCGTATAGTTTTCAAAATTGCTACAGTGCTTCCTTGAGGTGTTCTGATAAAACTCCTTACAGTCCTCGGATGTGAGGATTTCTAAGCCGCCTATAAGCAGTGGTGTGCAGTCAGCGTCATAAATATGAATTCATTTTAATACCTTAACAATAATGTTTTGATCAATGGGTAGGGAGTTTCTCTATGGCTATATGGAGCCATATCTACCAGGGTACGCACTCTTTCTGCCTATATGGACCACACGCCACTGCCTATGAGCCATTTAGCCCGGAGAACGGATGGCTGTTGGGACAGTAAAGTCAAAAAGTTGCAAGTAAATTGTATTTGGCGATCATAATTTAGATTAATGGATTATAGTTCCTTTGCTGTTCCGCGAACTTGTGTCTTGGTTAGATGTGACAATAAATTGTGGTCACATGTCCATATTTTCATGCAGTTTCCACAAAAAATACGTATACAAATACAACAAACCAACACCAAACAGTATAATCCTCGACACGTGTTTCGCCTCTCTACGCGGCATCGTCAGGAGATGCAGGAGATGTTGACGGTCATAATTTAAATTGTGTCAATGTCCCTTCCCGACGGCAGCGTGCCCAGCAGGCCTATGATGGTCGCGTTTATTACGCGATAAATGACATGATAACGTGTCTTTCACTCTCGCACTCACATACGTGTCAGACGGTGACAGCAGCTATGACGCTTATTTATCGCGTGACAAACGCAACCATCCGCTGATTCTCTGGGCTAAGAAAGTGCCAGCCCCCTGGTCACCCGATGCTTCGCGTAGCCTCTTTCTCAATTGTAGCATTTAATGATAAGCTCATTTATTATTCTAGCTAGCTATGATACTTTATTATGAAATCTCAAATAATTTAATCTAATCATGCTATTCCTGTATCAGTAAACAAGTAAACTTTATCTGATTCTAATCTTGGAATTACAGCATACGCAAACGGGTTAGAATAAATTCTTTCATTATGGAATGATTAAATAAGTCCTAAGGGTTAAGTATGTAAAATTATTCGTATGCTGAAAAATAACAGAAATGAGAAATTAATATTTTTGAGTTATTTATCAATGAAATAGCACTTTCATTTTCGAACGCTGAATGAATTAAAAATATATGTAAAATCTTAATTTTGCAGGGTTTTTGCGGGCGCATATGATCACTACGTTTTAGCTTGAAGATGACATAAACATGAAAATGTGGACTCAAACATAAATTAAAAGACAATTATAAACAACTAGCTTCTGCCTGCGACTTCGTACGCCTTAAATTCGTTTATCGCGGATTAAGGGTATTTTTTCGGGATGAAAAGTAGCCTATGTCCTTCTCCGGGACTCAAACTATCTCCATACCAAATTTCATCCAAATCGGTTCAGCGGTTTAAGCGTGAAGAGGTAACAGGCAGACAGACAGACACACTTTCGCATTTATAATATTACTAGCGGCCGCCCGCGACTTCGTCCGCGTAGATTTTAGGTAAAACTAGAGAAGTAACTTTTTTCTGTCAGTTGTCCGGTTCTATTAATGTTTAAAAAAAATACTGAGAAGATATTCAGCGACCAACGGATTTAAAGTGAGAGAATGGGGTTATTGAACATTATTTCATAAGAAGGCAACACTGGCACTTTTAATTTGAACGCCTGGTAGACTACGAGAAGAAGAGACAAGCGAAGTTCCCGACACTCGCCAATATAAAATGTTCCAGAAGGTCCCTCGGCGTTTCAAAAGGATAGTATTTTAAGGCAAAGCAAAAAATGGTTGTCTGTAAAGTCGGTTTACGAACGATAATTTTACGTGCTACCGCCGTCATAAGAAAACCGACGTCATAATTTTACTACGACACCAATTTTTTGTCTCTCCCACCCTCCCTCTCTCTAGCTCTCTCTCTCTCCCTCGCTCCCTCCCCTTCTTTCTCTCTCACTCTTTCTCCCTCCTTCCCCTTTCCCTCCTTTTTTCCCTCCCTCACTCCTTCTCTCCCCCTTCCTCCCTCTCTTCGTCCATTTCTCTCTGTCTTTCCTTCCCTCCCTCTCTTCCTCTCACTGTCTCTCCCTCCCTCCCTCTTTCCCTCTATACCCCTCTCTCACTTTCTCTCGCTCCCTCGTCTCTCCCTCCCTCCCTCCCTCTTTTTCTTTAATAATTCATTAAAAAATATATTTCTGGATAGCTCTACCTATTATAAAAGAAACCTGCTGTTCTTCCGTCATGTTTCTTTCTAGCCACAGTTTAACATTAAAAATCAAACATTACTTATGTGAACTATCAAACCCCATCTTAACCCCTTCACGGGATGAATTGGAAAAGATGCCCTTATCAATGGTTTTCACTAAACATTAGGAGGTTGTCACCGAAGTTTTAAGAGTCTAACTTTAAAAACGATGTTTCCCATACAAACTTTCAACTTTTTTTTAACCTCCTTTTGGGATGATGTTAATTCTTCGGAATACAAATTTCAGAGTTAACAAAAAGTGATGATTATCGATTTATTGTTGAAAAATACCCGTTTTATGTATTTATCTTATTTTTAAACTATACTTTTGTAACAAAATGTTTATCATTCAGAGATGATCGCAAGTCCAAAATGTACAACGGGCTATTATCCGGCTATATTAAGATATACTCTTATTTGTATGATATGTCATATACGGAAGGTGTGTTCTTTGCTTAATCGTGTACGTAGTATTACTGTTGCTAGGTTACCAATTTTTTATTCATTACTAGCTTCTACCCGCGACTTCGTCCGCCTTAAATTCGTTTATCGCGTATAAGGGTATTGTTCCGGGATAAAAGATAGCCTATGTCCTTCCCCGGGACTCAAACTATCTCCATAACAAATTTCATCCAAATCAGACAGACAGACAGGTAACAGACAGACAGACAGACACACTTTCGCATTTTTAATATTAGTATGGATTTAGAAATGAAAATGTCACAATGTACAAAATGTCATGTTTTTCCATTTATTGTTAAATAAAAACCCTTTTATGAATGAATAACCTCAAAAGATCTATGTTACATTACTGCAGAATTTTGTACGCAAATCTGTTATGTAGTTTTTGCGTACCAGCGTAACGTACATTCTCACAAACATTCACGTTATAATATAATATAAGGATTACACAAATAGATACTAACGTGTCAAATAGGTTTCCTAGCAAGTGTTTGTTGATTGATATAATAGAGAACATGCATGAAATTTTTTCATCGCTTTTCTTAACAAAATATCAAAATACCGTAAAAACTATTCAAAAAATTGAAATCTGCCAAGAAATACGCATGATATAGGCATTTTAAACTACTAATTAGACAGCGATTTCACAGAGAGATCCGACATGTACTGTTACGTCACAGTCTACGACGGTCATATAAACTCTATATTAAATTCTGTTATGCTAGAAAGAGATAGAATGAAATGTTGATTAGCTTATATCTTGGTTATTTTTATACTTATTCCAAAAAATATTTTTCTCCACTGTTTGTTACATGAATGAGTTTATAATAAAGCAAAAAGAAAAGATGATGCATATCCCTATTTAATAAATCTTCGACTTAACTCATTCTATACTGCATGCCAAATTGTTTGATTAGCTTTGTTTTAACTGCTCCGTAAAGTTACCTTATGTTATTGCTATTTTCTTTTGTAAATTATGTATTGCTTTGATTTTGTGCATCATACGCTTTATAAACTAGCCGCATTAAACTCTGTTGTAAACTCGTGGATGGTACGACTTCCACGATACAGGCTGAGCCTGGTGTGGAAGTCACTGTATGTGTTTTTAAATGTAGCAATCTTTATATGGCAATAAATCATTATTATTATTATTCTTCGCAATATAAATGTCACAATGAACTAAACTCGGGGTTTTCTAAGGCTTTTCCATTTATTGTTAAAAAACGCATTTTATGAATGAATAACCTCGAAAATTATAGCCTATGTCCTATTCTGATATCTAAGCTATATTGCTGAAGAGTTTTACGCAAATCTGTTGTGTAGTTTTTGCGCAATAGTGGAACGTACATACATACTTTCACGTTTATAATATAGTAAGTATAGTATGAAGTAAGGATAAGTTTGTTCTACTACCAACAATTTCGCATCACAAAGCGTATCTACTGGTTTATCTATTACTACGTTCGCGCAGGAGAACAAGTCACAACGCGTCTTGTTTTCGTGAGCGTAGTTAGCTAAATAGTATCCTATGTGGATTGGATACCCACTACCCGTGTGCCTAAAATAGTTGAAATAACCATACAAAAAAAAAACGATCCTTTGAAACTATCTTCAATGTACAGACATTTATTTATTGCAGTCATGTATATTTTATAACATCTTTAAGGTCTAAACTTTTTACAAAGTACATGAACCCTGATAGGGCATGGCAACATAAAAACTATCTAGGATGCTAAATTTGGTAAGTAGGTACAAACATGCATTATAAAAATAAAAATAAAAATTCTTTATTTCAGATCGCGATCCATAGCATGTTAGTAACAATCGACTTATGACTAAATTAGTAACACTTACCTACTAAACAAAATACATTTTTTTTTTTGAAATATTAAATTCAGCAACGCCCTTTAGCTGTCCCACCCAAAAAGATGGAATAGGACAGTCAAATCTACACGCTATTGCCTTTAGAATGCTGTTGTCGCTAGCTCTCACCCTGCCTAATAGCGAGGCTATCTTTTTTCTTATGATCGCCTGGAACCCGTCTACACGGGCTTCGGCAAACATGCCCGAGGCACTACACCTTCTCGGCAGCCCCAACAGCATTCTAAATGCATTATTGTATTGGACGCGCAGGGCGCTATAGGCTCGCTTTGTATACCTAACCCCCAGGCTGCTCGTGTAAAATAATTGTGTATAAGCTTTAAAAAGCGTTATTTTTACTTCGTATAAAATTATATTTGTACATTTGAAAATAATAGGTAATAAATAATTTTCGCATTTAATTTTGACAACTTTATAATAGGATACATATCGCGTTTTCAAGCAACCCTAGACATCAATGAGGAAAATGCAATATCGATACATGTATAGGTTCCGCTGATATAAACTAGGTCACGATGTCCGTTGTGCGCACAACTTGTCCGCGTCTCCTCGAGTCCCGGCCCAGACCCGACATATCCAAGATGGCGGCGTTCAAGACGTTGTTGGTGCTAGTGGCGCTTGCGCTGGTGCTGGCGGTCGCGGACCATGTCGGCACGCACGTGCCTGCGTGCGATTCGACTTGCTCGAGCTCCAGGGAGGACCAAATCGCGTGCTGTCAAAAACTGGGTTTCCGGAATTCAACGGGATGCACTGGCGGCCAAATTAACTGTTTCATATAGTTTCGGTACATTTGGAGTCAGATGACGGAGTTATAAGTGTGAGGAGCTACACTGATAACCTAAACAAGTTTATTTTATAAGATACGTTAGGAAATGGTTTTATTTATTACTTATATTGTATTTTGGAGATGCCATACGAATATATTCCCCCCTGCCAAAGTAATCGCGAATACTCCGGTTAGTTTGAACGGTAAATTGTAGGCGATTTCTTATAATTGTGTGCGTTTTTAGAAATAGGAGAATTTCCGTAGTGTGCTGTTGCCTACATTTTATCTTTATTATTTTTTTATATTACAAGTGTATATACAGCTTATAAATTAGAATTATTTTCTGTTGTTATTGTCGTGTGGATGAATAAAGTTTTTCTATCTATCTATCTGTACGGGTTTACCCCCCCCCCCCTCGCCCCTTGCTAAAACTGAATGAAATATTTTGAGACGGCTTGTCATCTCCATTACTTAATCAGTGCTTAATCAGGTGACAACCAAAACTCACTAAAATATCTGTCACTGCTCTTCAAAACCTCGTATCTCGGTGCGACATCGATACTGAGATGCGAGCTTTAATTCACGTAGGTATTTGTTAGTTGGTGAGTTTTGCTTGTGAACAGGCGAAATGCTCTAAGGTATTTTGTGATATCAGTTTTTTATAGTGCGTGCTTATCAAACAACTTTACACGATTTGCCAAAAATGGTTTATAATTAGATACGTAAGCTCGACGGTCCTCCATACAAACGTAGTTACGCTCTCATTTTAAAACGACTAGCTAGTTTGGTCTGCAACTTTGTACTTAGAATAAGTTAAGCAGTATAATATGCAGGCCTGTAATTAGTTTATGTAGCTTCAGATAGCATACTAAAAAAATACAGCGAATTTAAGTTTTTCATACAAAACTTGTTTTTGCTGTATTTTGTTTGTTTTATAAACTGGAGCCATAGAAACTAATTGCAGGCCTAAATATACCTCATGCCATTGTATATGCAAAGTTTCGTTAAACTCCGTTTGTATGGGAAGGTGAAATTCGGCCGAGTTTGCCGGGAACTCTTAAGTTCGAAATACGAAGTTTGTATCTTGCCGTCCCTGTCACTCTCGCGTATTTCGAGTTTCAGAGTAGCCTCTCCGGGAAAACTAAGACTTTATGAACATTTTATGACAACCGTAACGTGTGCCTTTGCGCAGCTGTGGGAACTTTTAAGTAAAAATAAAAATGTAGTACCTACTATAAACAAAGATCAGAAACAAATGATTTTTTTTCCACGCTACTGGACTTGAACCAGTGCCTTGAGCCAGACTGGGGCAGCACGCTCTACCATCTGAGCTAATCCATAAGCAAGAACAGATGACAAAATTCGTCGACTACTGGTGTGGACGATTAGCTCAGATGGTAGAGCGTGCTGCCCCGGTCTGGCTCAAGGCACTTGTTCAAGTCGAAAAAAATTTTCATTTGTTTCTGATCTTTGTTTATAATAATAACGCTAGTGGAGTGATCCACTAATAAATTGCAAAAATTGTGATTATTATCATGATATTTGTAAAACAAAAAGTAAATGTAGTACCTACGTTTGAATTAAGTGTACAATTGCAACTACACGAAAACAATATTGTACCTTAAAAATACGAAAATTTGTGGTTATGGTCATCCTTAACCTTAAAGGCTCGTAAACGCCACAGGGGACCATAGGGCTGGCTCGTTCCTCGCTGAAAGAATTGGCATATCAAATAATACGCAGCCAGTCTGATGGGAACCCTGTTCACCGGGTCAGATTTGGGCGATTTAATTTAAGTGTTTTTTTTTGTATACATATTCAATGTTAATTTAATTTCATAAATCATAGGATAACAATACCAATATGACTTCTAACTAATTAGAATTTTGATTTCCGAACCCTTAGCCACAGCAATGTTACTAAGATCTTTATCCTGGTACATAATCTTAATCAGTACATAGGAATCGATACATCAATTCGTTCTAACTGCATACATGGAAGGTTATTGAAGGTTAATCATGAACGTAGCGATTGACGTATCAATTAAAAGCAATCTATCATCTGATTTTCCTGTGTACAGATAGCGTTGCCCTCCGCCGCATCTAATTAACTGTTACTTACATAGATCATGATTATACAAACCTATGACATAAATGTAAGTAATTTAATGAAGCGAAGTATCTTCATAGGTATAACAAGTGAGTAGATCGATCACATTAAAATAGACAATGCCACAAACATTTTATTATAAGTACACAAAATATTTACTGATGTATATATTTATTGTATAGTTTGAATTAACTTAAAGAAAAAAATTTTACTGCTAAACTAAACTCAAATATTCATAAACCTATTGAAATAAAACAATTTAACGGATTATATCGCGTATATTATCTCATTTTAGTTCCCGACGTTTCGGAAGCTTTCCAGCTTTCCATGGTCACGGGAGGACTGAGAAAAGATGTTTTTCCTCTGTCAAAGTTACAATTTGTGCAAACTACCCATTTTTTTTAAAAAACACATAGCAGATGTCAAGCACCGTCGGTGTAATAGGTCTGCAGTCTGTGAACATGTCATTGACAAACCAAACCACTCAATTAAGTTTGATAAACCTTCTATCCTTGCCAAAGAAAAAAGATATTTTCCCAGGATGCTACGCGAGGCTATTGAGATTAAAAAGCATCCTAATTTCAATAGAGAAGATGGATTGTCACTACCACCTGCTTGGGATCCTGTAATACATCTCATCAAGGAACAAGCGAGACACAGGACTGCAAAACCTTAATTTCCGAACGGTGTAAAATATCTTATCTGTTTAAAGTAGTTTAATAGTCTCTGTTTTTTAAAATATTATAATTAGTAATGAGGTAGCCTGGGAGTTTTTCTTTGCAGCGTTTCTTTTCTCCTCAGTACGCCTCATTGGTGAAATGCTGCTTGGTAAATTATTAGAATAAAATAATTAAGCCCTTCTGGCACATGTGTAACTGTCTTTACAGCTTAGGCCCATCTGGCATGTATGTACACCTTTATTTGTGTTTTTTCAAAAAAATGGGTAGTTTGCACAAATTGTAACTTTGACAGAGGAAAAACATCTTTTCTCAGTCCTCCCGTGACCATGGAAAGCTGGAAAGCTTCCGAAACGTCGGGAACTAAAATGAGATAATATACGCGATATAATCCGTTAAATTGTTTTATTTCAATGAGTAATAATCGCGGAAACAGAAGAAAATATTATTCATAAACCTAGTCAAACATTTCGCTCCGTGCCCATCCAGACGCAAAGGTTCCCATCACGCTCGCAGCGTTGACACGCTGAACCGCGATATACAATGTTTGCATCAGGAAAGACCTGCCCCCCTATTGCCTAACGCGTTTGACGCTCGGAATAAGAATCAAATATCATGATTTTGTGCGCCCAGGGATTTGCGATGGACAAAGTTCGTTTAATCTAAACTGATTGATAATTCACAAACTTTAATATATTTACTCCGCAAGACGTCTGATGTTATTGAAATTTATTTCACCAATTTACATTCGAACGAGGTTTGTGAATTAACCGACCAAGATTTAGCTCCACCCCGACACTCCACAGATGTATTATTTGTACACCGAACACTGGATATCTTTGTTAACGGACACATATAGCTTGTCACCCAAGTAGTTGTACAAAGGACTGGTTCACTCGTCGCATCGTACTCGTTTAGCGGACTGCACGGGAGCTTGGCAGCCTTATCCCGCCGTGCCGGCGCGAAATGCAAAATATCTCCGAATTTCCCGAGATTTATTGTTGTTGTAGCTTCTTTCACGTAAGTTCCAACTTCTACGTTCTACTTCGTTTTTCTCGAGTCCTAGTATTTGTCACAGTTGTCGGTAACAGACGTCAGTCCCCAGTCGAGCAAGAGAGCAATGCTACCAACCATCGGACAGGGTAAAGTCAATGCTGATCGCAGTTCTTCTGCCAATCCTTCCTGACCTGGCAGCTGCTGGACCACGTGCTGTTCAACCCGACGCTGTGGGTGCACGCCGGCGGGCGTGCAGGCGCGCCTGTACTGCTACCTAGCGACGGACTTTCTGGCCGACGCCCACATCTACGGCAGCGGCGCCGCGTCAGCACCGTCTTGCAGACCGTGCACACACTCAAGTTTTACTACTGGGCCCCCAGAGCGAAATACATTTTTTTTTATACCTAATGTTAGTTGTACATAAACACGATTTTTTGTATTAAGATTTTTCATATACATAATATATACCGTAAACTCGGGTTATTTTGACTGAATTCTCAATTTAATGTTGCAAGTTACCCAACTTTGACCCACATGAGAAGGTTCTCATGTGGGTCAAAGTTTAAAAGGCATTTAAAAGGGTCTAATAAAAAACACAAAAACGTTAAAAGCTACCTAAAACCTACCTCATGGCATACGTCCATAATTACAGTGCAATAATATAACCTGGACCGAGTAAATCTCAATGGCCAAAGTTACCCTCCAGGGCTGAAGTAACCCGACTTTACGGTATATTAAAAATATATATTATATATATAGCATCTGCGATTATATGAAGCAGTTTATCATCTTGTTGACGCACCCGGTTGACCCCATGAACCCCAGCTTGATGCAGCACGCCTCCTGCTCTGGAAATGCGGCGTAGCACGTCGAGTCGCACGCTTCCACGTGTGTGCTCACCCGCTCTCCCGCAGCCGGCGCCAACACCAGCGCCAGTGCCACCAGCGTAAGCAGCGTCTTGAACGCGGCCATCTTGGATATGTCGAGTCTTGACGGGGACTCGGTGAGACTCGGACAAGTTGTGTGGGGACGGAGGGCGTGCCCTGTTTTATATACCTACCGTGGCTGATGTAGCGATATGATCATTAATTCAATTCTTCGATCCATTTTCTCCTTGCCAAGGTTAACTGGAGATACGTTAGTATGATAGATAATCATTTTATTACTAAAACTTAACCTATCATTTGTTTACGATGTTTCCCGCAAAAGGCAAATGGCAACGCAATATGTATAGGTATTAAACCTTTAGAACCCCATTCCCTAACCTAATAAGTGCCAATAGCATTTTCCTCCTTCAACCCCTTGAAGGAGGAAAATTCATCTGTAAAAAAATCAGGTCCCCACCTGATTTTTTTACAGATGAATTACTCCTGTCATCTCAAAAGTGCGTAAATTAAGAGTCCCCAGCAAGCTCGGCCGAATTTTACCTTTCCATACAAACGGAGTTTCGTTCTCATTTTAAAACTACGAGTTGGATTATAACAAAACTTTGCATATACAATGACATGAGGTATGTCTAGGCCTGTAACTACTTCATATGGCTCCAGTTGATAAAACAAACGAAATATAGCAAAAACAAGTTTTGTATTAAAAATTTAAATTCGCCGTAATTTTTTTAAGATGGTATCTGAAGCTACATAAGCTAATTACAGGCCTGCATATACCTAAACTTATTCCAAGTACAAAGTTTCAGATCAAACTAGCTAGTCGTTGTAAAA
This sequence comes from Hedya salicella, assembly GCA_905404275.2. Classification (NCBI taxonomy): domain Eukaryota; kingdom Metazoa; phylum Arthropoda; class Insecta; order Lepidoptera; family Tortricidae; genus Hedya; species Hedya salicella. The sequence continues at coordinate 8,589,284 of FR990120.1, forward strand.
TGAGAGCGTAAATACCTTTGTATGGAGAACCGCCGAGCTTACGTATCTAATTATTACCGGGGACTCTTAATAGACTGACTAATTCACTTATCATAATGTAGAGAATATGACCCGTGTCCCGGAGACCTAAAGCCTTATACGGCATCGAAGTACGTCTTAGGTATGTGCCAAAGTAAAACAAAAATAGTATGATTTGATACTAAAATCATTATGTTTATTATGAATATGTATTATAACATTTAAGAACGTAATAGTAGTATGTGCGAAGGCGAACTTGTCCCTTGTAAATTCACTCGCTAGTCCCGACTACGTAAAACAATAAATCATCTCATTGATGCATCCAATAGACCCCTTGAACGCCAACATTATGCAGCAAGCCTCTTGGTCACAAAAGGTGGCCGCGCACGTCGAGTCGCACGCCGCTACGTGCGTCCCCTTCCCTTCCCCCTCCGCCGCCGGCGCCAGCACCAGCACCAGCGCCACCAGCACAAGCAGCGACCGTAGCGCAGCCATCTTGAATATGTCGGGTCTAAGCGGGGACTCGAGGTGACTCCGACAAGTTGTGTGCAGTCGGACGGTGTGCCGTTGTTTATATATGCGCGACACATACTAACTGAATATATTCGTAAAGATAATGATTTATAATGTATACTTGTAGCTCGCAAGCTTCAATTTAGTACAGGAAGTTCCTGTGCAGGATAGCGGTCAGCCAGTTTCGGGGATTGGGTCATATTAAGACTATTTTTTTATACCTAACTGTCTATGTTCAGAAGGTTGATTTGTTTAAACTTGATTGCTCAATACCAGAAAGTGCAAATGGCGGACTTAATGCCGTAAAGGTATTCTCTACCAGTCAACCATTAGGCTAAACAGAGAATTTATTAGTGCGGGATATCGGTATCAAACTTATACAAATTAATAATGTCAAGTGTGAGACACCCAAACTATATACTATACAAACTATATATAATACGAAATATATATGTATAAACATATATATTTCGTAATATTTTCTTCTGTTTCCGCGATTATTACTCATTGCAATAAAACAATTTGAAGAAGGTGTCTCAATACCTTAGACCCGTGAAGAGTAGCACGCCTTTGCAGAGTGCAGGCATTTATAAGCTGGACTGCGAGTGTGATCTTTCATACATTGGTCAAACGAAACGCTGTGTATCAACCCGGGTGAAGGAGCACATAGCAGATGTCAAGCACCGTCGGTGTAATAGGTCTATAGTCTGTGAACATGTCATTGACAAACCAAACCATTCAATTAAGTTTGATAAACCTTCTATCCTTGCCAAAGAAAAAAGATATTTTCCCAGAATGCTACGCGAGGCTATTGAGATTAAAGAGCATCATTCAATAGATAAGATGGATTGTCGCTACCACCAGCTTGGGATCCTGTAATACATCTCATAAAGGAACGAGCAAGACACAGGACTGCAAAACCTTGATTTCCGTACGGTGAAAAATATCTTATCTGTTTAAAAGTAGTTTAATAGTCTCTGTTTTTTACATATTATAATTAGTAATGAGGTAGCCTGGGAGTTTTTCTTTGCAGTGTTTCTTTTCTCCTCAGTCCGCCTCATTTGTGAAATACTGCTTGGTAAATTATTAAAATAAAATAATTAAGCCCTTCTGGCACATGTGTAACTGTCTTTACAGCTTGGGCCCATCTGGCATGTATGTACGCCTTTATTTGTTTTTTCAAAAATGGCTAGTTTGCACAGATTGTAACTTTGACAGAGGAAAATACATCTTTTCTCATTGAAATAAAACAATTTAACGGATTATATCGCGTATATTATCTCATTTTAGTTCCCGACGTTTCGGAAGCTTTCCAGCTTTCCATGGTCACGGGAGGACTGATCTTTTCTCAGTCCACCCGTGACCATGGAAAGCTGAAACGCTTCCGAAACGTCGGGAACTAAAATGAGATAATATACGCGATATAATCCGTTAAATTGTTTTATTTCAATATATATTTCGTATTATATATAGATGGAGGGATGGAATTAAGAATGTAAAGGCAAATCACTTGGCGATATTATATCAACAACATAAGGGTGGAACCTAAATCTCCTACAGGCGGAACGCCTCGTCTCATAATTACCAAATACATATGTAGACGGCGAATTTAATTCATCTGCCACACACTATTAGAAATGTAGGCCAGGTTACTTGAGATTGATAGCTAATTGCGTTGTTTATTTACGAATTACGTATACATATACGTTATACGTGTTTATGAAACATCTATACTATTATAAACATGTAATAATTTTATTTAATAAAAAAAGAACCGACTTCAAAATTACTTAAAAGCCAAAAATAATCTTTTATGTACGGTTCGGATCACGTTTGAATCACCTTTTGAAGTCGGTGCCATTAATTTATTACTATTAACACAGATGGCACGCAAGAACCGCGGCGGCGAGCCTTTAGTTATTAGGTACCTACCTATATATTTAGTTATAGTAATTCGTATTTTTATTGAATACAGAACTTTACTTCAGGTTTGGCACCGACTTCAAAAGGTCAGTATCACATTTGAATCACCTTAAACCTTATAAAAGATTATTTTTGGCTTTTAAGTAATTTTGAAGTCGGTTCTTTTTTTATTAAAAAAAAAATATTTTTGCCTTTTAGTGATGGACTTTAGTGATATAAAGTATTTTTTAGAGCCCAGAATGGGAAGATGGAGGAGGATTTGATTGTAAATAAAAATCTAAATTATAAGAATTGGCGAGGTCAAAATGGTTAAGTCCAGTAGCTTGCTGGTTAAAAAAGAATACGACTAACAGTCTCTTACCCATACATTTTCATTTTCGTTATTAAAGGTCAATAGTTGCGAGATAATTCTTTAATTATCTCGCAACTATTGACCTTTAATAAGGAGTTGTACCTTCCATCATCAGCTCAGCATCATTAAATGATGACAAGCAGACGAAAACAATATTGTACCTTAAAAATACGAAAATTTGTGGTTATGGTCATCCTTAACCTTAAAGGCTCGTAAACGCCACAGGGGACCATAGGGCTGGCTCGTTCCTCGCTGAAAGAATTGGCATATCAAATAATACGCAGCCAGTCTGATGGGAACCCTGTTCACCGGGTCAGATTTGGGCGATTTAATTTAAGTGTTTTTTTTGTATACATATTCAATGTTAATTTAATTTCATAAATCATAGGATAACAATACCAATATGACTTCTAACTAATTAGAATTTTGATTTCCGAACCCTTAGCCACAGCAATGTTACTAAGATCTTTATCCTGGTACATAATCTTAATCAGTACATAGGAATCGATACATCAATTCGTTCTAACTGCATACATGGAAGGTTATTGAAGGTTAATCATGAACGTAGCGATTGACGTATCAATTAAAAGCAATCTATCATCTGATTTTCCTGTGTACAGATAGCGTTGCCCTCCGCCGCATCTAATTAACTGTTACTTACATAGATCATGATTATACAAACCTATGACATAAATGTAAGTAATTTAATGAAGCGAAGTATCTTCATAGGTATAACAAGTGAGTAGATCGATCACATTAAAATAGACAATGCCACAAACATTTTATTATAAGTACACAAAATATTTACTGATGTATATATTTATTGTATAGTTTGAATTAACTTAAAGAAAAAAATTTTACTGCTAAACTAAACTCAAATATTCATAAACCTATTGAAATAAAACAATTTAACGGATTATATCGCGTATATTATCTCATTTTAGTTCCCGACGTTTCGGAAGCTTTCCAGCTTTCCATGGTCACGGGAGGACTGAGAAAAGATGTTTTTCCTCTGTCAAAGTTACAATTTGTGCAAACTACCCATTTTTTTTAAAAAACACATAGCAGATGTCAAGCACCGTCGGTGTAATAGGTCTGCAGTCTGTGAACATGTCATTGACAAACCAAACCACTCAATTAAGTTTGATAAACCTTCTATCCTTGCCAAAGAAAAAAGATATTTTCCCAGGATGCTACGCGAGGCTATTGAGATTAAAAAGCATCCTAATTTCAATAGAGAAGATGGATTGTCACTACCACCTGCTTGGGATCCTGTAATACATCTCATCAAGGAACAAGCGAGACACAGGACTGCAAAACCTTAATTTCCGAACGGTGTAAAATATCTTATCTGTTTAAAGTAGTTTAATAGTCTCTGTTTTTTAAAATATTATAATTAGTAATGAGGTAGCCTGGGAGTTTTTCTTTGCAGCGTTTCTTTTCTCCTCAGTACGCCTCATTGGTGAAATGCTGCTTGGTAAATTATTAGAATAAAATAATTAAGCCCTTCTGGCACATGTGTAACTGTCTTTACAGCTTAGGCCCATCTGGCATGTATGTACACCTTTATTTGTGTTTTTTCAAAAAAATGGGTAGTTTGCACAAATTGTAACTTTGACAGAGGAAAAACATCTTTTCTCAGTCCTCCCGTGACCATGGAAAGCTGGAAAGCTTCCGAAACGTCGGGAACTAAAATGAGATAATATACGCGATATAATCCGTTAAATTGTTTTATTTCAATGAGTAATAATCGCGGAAACAGAAGAAAATATTATTCATAAACCTAGTCAAACATTTCGCTCCGTGCCCATCCAGACGCAAAGGTTCCCATCACGCTCGCAGCGTTGACACGCTGAACCGCGATATACAATGTTTGCATCAGGAAAGACCTGCCCCCCTATTGCCTAACGCGTTTGACGCTCGGAATAAGAATCAAATATCATGATTTTGTGCGCCCAGGGATTTGCGATGGACAAAGTTCGTTTAATCTAAACTGATTGATAATTCACAAACTTTAATATATTTACTCCGCAAGACGTCTGATGTTATTGAAATTTATTTCACCAATTTACATTCGAACGAGGTTTGTGAATTAACCGACCAAGATTTAGCTCCACCCCGACACTCCACAGATGTATTATTTGTACACCGAACACTGGATATCTTTGTTAACGGACACATATAGCTTGTCACCCAAGTAGTTGTACAAAGGACTGGTTCACTCGTCGCATCGTACTCGTTTAGCGGACTGCACGGGAGCTTGGCAGCCTTATCCCGCCGTGCCGGCGCGAAATGCAAAATATCTCCGAATTTCCCGAGATTTATTGTTGTTGTAGCTTCTTTCACGTAAGTTCCAACTTCTACGTTCTACTTCGTTTTTCTCGAGTCCTAGTATTTGTCACAGTTGTCGGTAACAGACGTCAGTCCCCAGTCGAGCAAGAGAGCAATGCTACCAACCATCGGACAGGGTAAAGTCAATGCTGATCGCAGTTCTTCTGCCAATCCTTCCTGACCTGGCAGCTGCTGGACCACGTGCTGTTCAACCCGACGCTGTGGGTGCACGCCGGCGGGCGTGCAGGCGCGCCTGTACTGCTACCTAGCGACGGACTTTCTGGCCGACGCCCACATCTACGGCAGCGGCGCCGCGTCAGCACCGTCTTGCAGACCGTGCACACACTCAAGTTTTACTACTGGGCCCCCAGAGCGAAATACATTTTTTTTTATACCTAATGTTAGTTGTACATAAACACGATTTTTTGTATTAAGATTTTTCATATACATAATATATACCGTAAACTCGGGTTATTTTGACTGAATTCTCAATTTAATGTTGCAAGTTACCCAACTTTGACCCACATGAGAAGGTTCTCATGTGGGTCAAAGTTTAAAAGGCATTTAAAAGGGTCTAATAAAAAACACAAAAACGTTAAAAGCTACCTAAAACCTACCTCATGGCATACGTCCATAATTACAGTGCAATAATATAACCTGGACCGAGTAAATCTCAATGGCCAAAGTTACCCTCCAGGGCTGAAGTAACCCGACTTTACGGTATATTAAAAATATATATTATATATATAGCATCTGCGATTATATGAAGCAGTTTATCATCTTGTTGACGCACCCGGTTGACCCCATGAACCCCAGCTTGATGCAGCACGCCTCCTGCTCTGGAAATGCGGCGTAGCACGTCGAGTCGCACGCTTCCACGTGTGTGCTCACCCGCTCTCCCGCAGCCGGCGCCAACACCAGCGCCAGTGCCACCAGCGTAAGCAGCGTCTTGAACGCGGCCATCTTGGATATGTCGAGTCTTGACGGGGACTCGGTGAGACTCGGACAAGTTGTGTGGGGACGGAGGGCGTGCCCTGTTTTATATACCTACCGTGGCTGATGTAGCGATATGATCATTAATTCAATTCTTCGATCCATTTTCTCCTTGCCAAGGTTAACTGGAGATACGTTAGTATGATAGATAATCATTTTATTACTAAAACTTAACCTATCATTTGTTTACGATGTTTCCCGCAAAAGGCAAATGGCAACGCAATATGTATAGGTATTAAACCTTTAGAACCCCATTCCCTAACCTAATAAGTGCCAATAGCATTTTCCTCCTTCAACCCCTTGAAGGAGGAAAATTCATCTGTAAAAAAATCAGGTCCCCACCTGATTTTTTTACAGATGAATTACTCCTGTCATCTCAAAAGTGCGTAAATTAAGAGTCCCCAGCAAGCTCGGCCGAATTTTACCTTTCCATACAAACGGAGTTTCGTTCTCATTTTAAAACTACGAGTTGGATTATAACAAAACTTTGCATATACAATGACATGAGGTATGTCTAGGCCTGTAACTACTTCATATGGCTCCAGTTGATAAAACAAACGAAATATAGCAAAAACAAGTTTTGTATTAAAAATTTAAATTCGCCGTAATTTTTTTAAGATGGTATCTGAAGCTACATAAGCTAATTACAGGCCTGCATATACCTAAACTTATTCCAAGTACAAAGTTTCAGATCAAACTAGCTAGTCGTTGTAAAATGAGAGCGTAAATACCTTTGTATGGAGAACCGCCGAGCTTACGTATCTAATTATTACCGGGGACTCTTAATAGACTGACTAATTCACTTATCATAATGTAGAGAATATGACCCGTGTCCCGGAGACCTAAAGCCTTATACGGCATCGAAGTACGTCTTAGGTATGTGCCAAAGTAAAACAAAAATAGTATGATTTGATACTAAAATCATTATGTTTATTATGAATATGTATTATAACATTTAAGAACGTAATAGTAGTATGTGCGAAGGCGAACTTGTCCCTTGTAAATTCACTCGCTAGTCCCGACTACGTAAAACAATAAATCATCTCATTGATGCATCCAATAGACCCCTTGAACGCCAACATTATGCAGCAAGCCTCTTGGTCACAAAAGGTGGCCGCGCACGTCGAGTCGCACGCCGCTACGTGCGTCCCCTTCCCTTCCCCCTCCGCCGCCGGCGCCAGCACCAGCACCAGCGCCACCAGCACAAGCAGCGACCGTAGCGCAGCCATCTTGAATATGTCGGGTCTAAGCGGGGACTCGAGGTGACTCCGACAAGTTGTGTGCAGTCGGACGGTGTGCCGTTGTTTATATATGCGCGACACATACTAACTGAATATATTCGTAAAGATAATGATTTATAATGTATACTTGTAGCTCGCAAGCTTCAATTTAGTACAGGAAGTTCCTGTGCAGGATAGCGGTCAGCCAGTTTCGGGGATTGGGTCATATTAAGACTATTTTTTTATACCTAACTGTCTATGTTCAGAAGGTTGATTTGTTTAAACTTGATTGCTCAATACCAGAAAGTGCAAATGGCGGACTTAATGCCGTAAAGGTATTCTCTACCAGTCAACCATTAGGCTAAACAGAGAATTTATTAGTGCGGGATATCGGTATCAAACTTATACAAATTAATAATGTCAAGTGTGAGACACCCAAACTATATACTATACAAACTATATATAATACGAAATATATATGTATAAACATATATATTTCGTAATATTTTCTTCTGTTTCCGCGATTATTACTCATTGCAATAAAACAATTTGAAGAAGGTGTCTCAATACCTTAGACCCGTGAAGAGTAGCACGCCTTTGCAGAGTGCAGGCATTTATAAGCTGGACTGCGAGTGTGATCTTTCATACATTGGTCAAACGAAACGCTGTGTATCAACCCGGGTGAAGGAGCACATAGCAGATGTCAAGCACCGTCGGTGTAATAGGTCTATAGTCTGTGAACATGTCATTGACAAACCAAACCATTCAATTAAGTTTGATAAACCTTCTATCCTTGCCAAAGAAAAAAGATATTTTCCCAGAATGCTACGCGAGGCTATTGAGATTAAAGAGCATCATTCAATAGATAAGATGGATTGTCGCTACCACCAGCTTGGGATCCTGTAATACATCTCATAAAGGAACGAGCAAGACACAGGACTGCAAAACCTTGATTTCCGTACGGTGAAAAATATCTTATCTGTTTAAAAGTAGTTTAATAGTCTCTGTTTTTTACATATTATAATTAGTAATGAGGTAGCCTGGGAGTTTTTCTTTGCAGTGTTTCTTTTCTCCTCAGTCCGCCTCATTTGTGAAATACTGCTTGGTAAATTATTAAAATAAAATAATTAAGCCCTTCTGGCACATGTGTAACTGTCTTTACAGCTTGGGCCCATCTGGCATGTATGTACGCCTTTATTTGTTTTTTCAAAAATGGCTAGTTTGCACAGATTGTAACTTTGACAGAGGAAAATACATCTTTTCTCATTGAAATAAAACAATTTAACGGATTATATCGCGTATATTATCTCATTTTAGTTCCCGACGTTTCGGAAGCTTTCCAGCTTTCCATGGTCACGGGAGGACTGATCTTTTCTCAGTCCACCCGTGACCATGGAAAGCTGAAACGCTTCCGAAACGTCGGGAACTAAAATGAGATAATATACGCGATATAATCCGTTAAATTGTTTTATTTCAATATATATTTCGTATTATATATAGATGGAGGGATGGAATTAAGAATGTAAAGGCAAATCACTTGGCGATATTATATCAACAACATAAGGGTGGAACCTAAATCTCCTACAGGCGGAACGCCTCGTCTCATAATTACCAAATACATATGTAGACGGCGAATTTAATTCATCTGCCACACACTATTAGAAATGTAGGCCAGGTTACTTGAGATTGATAGCTAATTGCGTTGTTTATTTACGAATTACGTATACATATACGTTATACGTGTTTATGAAACATCTATACTATTATAAACATGTAATAATTTTATTTAATAAAAAAAGAACCGACTTCAAAATTACTTAAAAGCCAAAAATAATCTTTTATGTACGGTTCGGATCACGTTTGAATCACCTTTTGAAGTCGGTGCCATTAATTTATTACTATTAACACAGATGGCACGCAAGAACCGCGGCGGCGAGCCTTTAGTTATTAGGTACCTACCTATATATTTAGTTATAGTAATTCGTATTTTTATTGAATACAGAACTTTACTTCAGGTTTGGCACCGACTTCAAAAGGTCAGTATCACATTTGAATCACCTTAAACCTTATAAAAGATTATTTTTGGCTTTTAAGTAATTTTGAAGTCGGTTCTTTTTTTATTAAAAAAAAAATATTTTTGCCTTTTAGTGATGGACTTTAGTGATATAAAGTATTTTTTAGAGCCCAGAATGGGAAGATGGAGGAGGATTTGATTGTAAATAAAAATCTAAATTATAAGAATTGGCGAGGTCAAAATGGTTAAGTCCAGTTAGCTTGCTGGTTAAAAAAGAATACGACTAACAGTCTCTTACCCATACATTTTCATTTTCCTTATTAAAGGTCAATAGTTGCGAGATAATTCTTTAATTATCTCGCAACTATTGACCTTTAATAAGGAGTTGTACCTTCCATCATCAGCTCAGCATCATTAAATGATGACAAGCAGACGAAAATAACTGAATAAATTTAGACAAATATATAAAAAACATTGTTCTGCCTATAATATTTGAGGGTTTCTCTCGATTTCCCTGGGACCCCATCTTCAGAACCTGACTTGGTGATAGACACACTATAGAGGATATGACTAACAGTCTTAACATACGTACCTATATTATTACTGTAACTATTAACCGTTGAGGAGTTCTCTGGTTCTCCACTATCAGCTCCACTTTGCTACCCTGATCTTAACTAACTTCTGCCTCTAAGCAAAATATGATAAAGAATTATATGGCGATTAGTCAATTAAATAACACTGGTTGAGGCCTTTCTAGTGACTGGTGGCTTGTGTCTTTATCATCAGTTTCTCTTTACCAAATGATGATTTTGGAGTGTAAATGCTTATTCTTCTTTAATAAACACCTAAATCGCCATAGATGTGCTCATAATATTTGAGGAATTCCTTCGATTCCTCATCGATCTCATCATCAGATTATCACCAAAATTTTATGGAACTAACTTGGAGATTCCTACTCTTAACCGAAAAAATAATTTTCCAAATCGACTCACGATCCGCGAATTAAATAACACTGGTAGAACCCTCAGTGGTAACTGATGGCTGGTGTCTTCATCACTGGTTTCTCTCCACTAAATGGTGATTTTCAAATGTAAATGCCTTAAACTACTGTAATAAATACCGAAATCGCCATATATGTGCTCAAAAAAACCGAGGAATTCCTTCGATTCCTTATGGATCCCAGCATCAGACTTTCACCAAAACTGTATGGGACCAATTTGGATATACCTACTCATGAACAAAAAAATAATTTTCCAAATCGTTGTGTAAATGACGGAGTTCTGAGGTAACAAACATAAAAAAAAATTAAAAAAACATACAACCGAATTGAGAACCTCCTCCTTTTTTTGAAGTCGGTTAAAAATGAAATATCTGCATATAAAATAAATTTTCAAAAAAACATTGAAACAGACTATTTGGAGGTCACTGAATAATTTTGTATTTGGTATGTATTTGGTGTGTGGCTTCATCATACCAAATCGGTTACACGGATTCAACTATTTTTGGTACAAGGGTAGCTGGGTATCTGGGTATCTCCAGATGGTTATAAGATACTTTTTACCCGACAACGCTGAAGAAAAAAGAGGGGTTATGTCTTTTTTTCTTCCGCGCAAACCTTAGTTCTTTGCTACCGGCACCTTCTAGTTTTATTTTTTTTCTATATAAAACAATTTACTTAAAAAGTATTATCGGATATGCATCTTAGTGTCATTTATATGCTGTTTTTACGGTTCCGTAGCCAAAACAGCAAAAACGAAACCCTTATATTTTCGTCATGTCCGTCCGTTTGACTGTCCGTCCGTCCGTATGTCACCAAGCATTTTACGGAAAAACTACAAGATGTATTTTGATGAAATTTGGAGTAGGTATAGGTGTCTTGTATAAGCCGCTACTTATATTGTTGTTAAATAACAAAAATAAATATTTCAACTCCATACATGTAACTGACGCCGAAAACATTTTTTTTTCAGCAAATATCAACGTGTGGCACGTAAGAGCTATGAAGATACGCTTTTTTGCTAGTGCACTTTTTCACATCATATTTTTTTCATCCGAAGTGAAACCCTACTCTGAGCATGGTCTAACATACTCTTGACCGGTTTTTCGAGTACTAAGGACGACCGCAGTGACCTTTGACGTTTGACATGTCCCGAGCTACTAACTAATACGGACTATGCAGCTCGGGCTCGCCCCGCCCGCGTCTCGCCCCTTGCACCCCGCACGATTGCTCTGTCTAGACAGCTTCGTCGGATGACTGTATCGATTTCTAGACTGTGATATTACCATCACAGTACTTTATAGATATAAAAACCATAGTATAGTGCATAAATAATAATAAATAAATACATGATAAAATATTTAATAACTTAAAGAAATATAAGAAATGATACAAAAGTCAATTCCATTTAATTTATTTTGAAAAACTATCCCCATATCCATGTAATTAGATACAACCAATATTAAGAACATAATAACAGGAATAACAATAATTTCAGTAAATGTAATAAACTGGCAGGCGTGGCATCTGGTGGGTCGGTGAGCTGAAGTGGCAGCGAATGTTCTGCGGCAGGACCTGGCAGGTGCACTCAGGATTCCGGATCTACAGCTCCCGGCCCAGCTGCCAGCTGGCTGGGTGTCTAATTGTAGCAGTTTATCTGGCCAGCAGTGCACCCGGTCGAACCAGTGTAGCCTAGCTTCACGCAGCATGCTCTCTGGTCCTCCGGCGTGCTCGCGCACGCCGAGTCGCACGCCGGTACGTGCGTGCCCACTTTATCCGCCACCGCCAGCGCCAGCACCAGCGCCAGCGCCACCAGCACGAACAGAGTCTTGAGCGCGGCCATCTTGGATTTCTGACAGATCGGGTCTTGAAGGGAACTCGAGGGACTCGGACAAGTTGTGTGCGGACGACGACACGCAGCGATCTATATACCAGCGCGTGACCTATGTATGCCCTATAATTTTCCAGATAATTATTCACGGCAATGTTATCTCTAAATGTGAAATAGCCTGGAAAATCATGCCCTCCTACGTCTTTGCGTACGTGACGAGAGGTCTATTCTATTGTACTGACCGAGTAGCACAAGCAAAGGTAGCCGTTTCAGTTTGGGGTAACTTAATCTAATAATCTGAGGGTAATGAGTATTTGGTCTGTGGGTAACTGAATCAAAATATATTTTTAGGATGTTTTGTACGCTTATATGTGTCGTTGTGGCTTCATCACGCAAAAACGTCTGAACAGATTTCAACTATTTTTGGTACATGGGTAGCTGTCCACAAATGACTATAGCATAGCATACTTTTACTCGACAACGCAGAAGAAAAAAGAGGGTTATGACCTTTTCTCCTCCGCGAACGAAGACCTTCTTTCTAGTAATCTATATTAGGTTTGGCGGCTCAAGTTATGTTATATTTGTTTCGTAAAGTACTCTTATAATAACTCCGGTAGCCGAGTGGTTAAAGCGTGCGACTTTCAAAGGGGATACAGAAGGTCAATAGGTTCGAAAGGAAATATCATTTATCTGGAAACGTATAGAATGTATGGACTTTCCGGTGTCTGTCACGGTGACCCGAGCTATCTTGTGCGTCAACTGTTACGCCATGTGCAATTTCCCAGACCTTTCCATATTTATTGATAACTTCAGCAATGTGAGAAAAACTCGGGAAGGTGTATAAACTGCACCTTTTTTAAGGCGTAGGTATTTTTTAGGGTTCCGTACCTCAACAGGAAAAAACCGGCTAAGAGCATGTTGGACCATGCTCAGTGTAGGGTTCCGCAGCCGTCCATACGAAACAATGCACTACAGATGAAAAAAAATGGAAAAAATACGATATGAGAAAGTGCACTAGCCAAAGAGCGTATCTCTACGGCACTTACATCCTTTTGTTGAGAATCGCCGTTTTTCGGCAATAACTCAAAACGGTATATCCGATTATGTTGAAAACAATTTTCGTTGAAAGTATTTATTAAGATTTATTTTTGTGATTTTTTCATATTTTTCTGACTTGTTCTTTTTGATTTTTTTTAATTTATCCAACTTTCGGAGTGATTATTTCCGAAGATATACACTAGAAAAAATCTTTTTTAGAAACCTCATAATGATTTTAAAAGTAAAGACGATCGAAATATTTTCCACACATTGACATTTTAATAAAAAAAACAATTTCGGTTACATATAATGGGGTGTTGGTACTTATTTTCCCCTCCGCGTACGAAGTTGCAGGCATCTTCTAGTAAAGTTATAAAAAAGCAGCCAGGTGCGAGTCGGACTCGCCCATGAAGGGTTCCGCAGCCGTTTATACAAAAAAATGCACTACGGATGAAAAAAAAATACGATATGAAGAAAAACACTAACAAAAGAGCGTATCTCCCTGGCACTTACGTCCTTTTGCTGAGAAGCGCAGTTTTTTGGCAATAACTTAAAAACGGTATGTGCAATCATGTTGAAAGTTTTCGTTGGAAGTATTCATTAAACTTTATATTTGTAAATTTTTCAGATTTTTTGATCTGACCGTTTAGAAAATAGATGGGGGGACACAATTTTTGCTACTTTCGTAGCGAATATTTCGGAAAATATTCACTAAATCAATTTTTTTTTTAGAAACCTCAGTGTTTTTAAAAGTAGATACTGTCGAAATATGTGCCACACCTTGATATTTGCTGATTTTTTTTTTTTCAGTTTCTATTACATGTATGGAGTGCCCCCCCCCTAGAAATATATATATTTTTTATTTAACTGTCAAACTAAGTAGCGGTTAACACACGACACCTATGCTCCAAATTTCATCAATGTTCATTTTATAGTTTTTGAGTAAAATGCCTGTGACATACGGACGGACAGACAGACAGACAGAGAGACAGACAGACAGACAGACATGACGAATCTATAAGGGTTCCGTTTTTGCCATTTTAGCTATGGAACCCTAAAAATGAAATGTTTGTATGTGTCGTTGTAGCTTCATCACGTCAAAACGGCTTGTCGGATTTCAACTATTTTTGATAAACAGGTAGCTGGGCATCCACAGATAGTTAAAGGTAATGATATAACATAAAAAGAGGTAGATAGGTTATACGGGTTCCGAAAATGGCACACCAAAACTGCGCCAATAAGCAAACTTTAACTCAGTCTTGCGCACAGAGTACCTCGTTATATATTCGATTATGCGTCAAATAAAAAAAAATGCCGTCATGCATAGTGAGATTTTGCACTAATTACTCAATAAAAGCGTCTAAATGCATTTATGATTAGTGTGTTATTGCAATATTAACAGATTTATGAGTGCATAAGCCTGGCCATTTTTACACGTGGATTATCGTGTAGGTAACCGATCCATCTTTTTATATTATATCATTGGTTAAACAGTTAAAGGATACTTTTTACAATACTAAGCCGAAACAAATTGTTTTTTCCTCCTCAAACGAAGTTGCAGGCGTTTTTAAGTACATAATAAAATCGTAGGAACTCTTGTTTTCGTCTCATGCAAAACTCATAAGCTCTAGTAGTATTAGTCGCAGGGCCGGGTCTAGGGCTGTCTAGGTGTGTCTAAGATACGTTTGCTGTATGGGGGCAGGGCGCCTGCTTCGCCGCTCAATTAGGATGATGCCTGTACTCAAATAAAATTTTTGAAATCAGTCAAGTAGTCTTCGAGTAATCGGTGAACATCCATAAAAAAAAAAAAAAAAAACATTCATAAATTTTTGACGTTATTTTATCGACATAGAGTAGTAGGTGTATATCTACTTTTGTATTTTCACTGCCTTGACTGTACCTAGCCAAATCATGTCCATGGCAAATATCATCCAAATCGGTCCTCTAGTCAAATCAGTCTAAGCATGAAAAGGTAAGAAATATATCCGTACATGGCGTGTAGAACTTGATAAATCGTCAGTAAATTCTAAACAAAATAAAAACCAATAGACTCATGACCTAAGTTCAAATTTCTTTAAATATATATTTCGACTTATCAAGTTCTTACACATAGAAATCCATACTTCATCAAACTTTCGAATTTTAGTGTAATATTAGTTAGAAGTAAGAGTAGAGGAAAGGAGAATCGATATCAAAAACGTGGGGCCGAGTATTTACATTTAATTTACAGTTATGACATCCTTTTTTTACTAATTTGTATGAAAGGTAGATAGTTAATTATTTTTCTTATATGAGAGAATAAATTTTGCAGATCCTTGTAGCCAGTAGTGACAGAATTTGAAGACAAGCTGACTGGGCTCTGTAGCTCAATTGGCAGAGCGTGCGCCCCGGCAAGGCACAAGGCACTGGTTCAAATCCGGTCGGAGTCTTGAAATTTTTTCATTATTTGGATCTTTGTATTTCAAGAATATAGATTCCTAGTGAAGAAATTCACTTTAAAAATCACGAAGATCGTGATGGTAAAACATCAAGAATAAATTTTGATAATTTTTCTCCCTTACCCTAAGGTTGACTGGTAGAGTAAGCCTTATGGCATTAAGTTCGCCTTTTGTACGATAAGTTTTCTATTGTGCAATAAAAATTAAATAATCCAAGACGATTTTGTTGCAGATTTTTTTAAGAAACCTATTATATAAGAAAGTTATGCCTCTTTTTAAACCGCTCCGGTAAAATTTCGAAATAAAAAAATCGCTTAATATAACTACATGGGGTATTTTCGGTTACAGCTAGGTGCGAGAAATCTATTACAAATACCCCCCCCCCCCCACCCTATAGTGTAATAACTGCTGTAAATAAATAATTTGTACATATCTAAAATCTATTTTTATCTTCGTGGAATCCATCACGCTCTTCCATAACGTGAGCAAATATTTAATAAATACAAGAGAATAAAAAAAAGTAAATTCCATTTACTTTATTTAAAATAACTATCCCCATATCCATGTAATTAGCTACACAATAGTCGTTAATAATAGCAATTAATAGCTTCAATCATGTACGTGGCTATTGACGTATCAAGTAATAGCAATCTATCATCTGATTTCCTGTGTACAGACAGCGTTGCCCTCCGCCGCATCTAATTAACTGATACTTACAATATATCATGATTATACAAACTATATTCACTCACTTGCTCAAAGGTTAACTGAACAGATCCCTAATAGGGATAAGTTCGCCTGTGTACTTATATCTTTTAAGTTGATTGCATTTGTAACTGGTTATTATGTACAATAAAGTGTTTAAATACATACAAATAAGAGTAAATAAATTAATATATAAAATATTTAATAACTTCAATAAATACGAAACGATAAAAAAGTCAATTCCATTTACTTTATTTGAAAAAAAAAACTTTTCCAATATCCATGTTACAAAACTAAAACCAATATTAAGAACATAATAACAGGAATAACAATAATTTCAGTAAATATAATAAACTGGCAGGCGTGGCATCTGGTGGGTCGGTGAGCTGAAGTGGCAGAGAATGTTCTGCAGCAGGACCTGGATGGTGCACTCAGGATTCCGGATCTACAGCTCCCGTCCCAGCTGCCAGCTGGCTGGGTGTCTAATTGTAGCAGTTTATCTGGCCAGCAGTGCACCCGGTCGAACCAGTGTAGCCTAGCTTCACGCAGCACGCTCTCTGGTCCTCCGGCGTGCTCGCGCACGCCGAGTCGCACGCCGGTACGTGCGTGCCCACTTTATCCGCCACCGCCAGCGCCAGCACCAGCGCCAGCGCCACCAGCACGAACAGAGTCTTGAGCGCGGCCATCTTGGATTTCTGACAGATCGGGTCTTGAAGGGAACTCGAGGAGGCTCGGACAAGTTGTATGCGGACGGACGGCACGCCGCTGTATATATACCCGTGACCCGTGCGTCGACTGCCATTTTCCTGATCTATTTCCATGACCAATGTTATCAGTAAACGCACCATTTGGCCTGGAAAATTATGATGCGCTAATCCTGCGTTAAATTGAACAGAACTTTGAATTATAACGTTTGTTTACAAGTAGCGATGGGCTAGTTTTGCAAACTCTGTAACGTGAGGTATATTCTATTTATCAAGAGATAATTTTATTGCATTAAACATACATTCAGGGTCTCATTCGCTAGTAACAAACAACTTGATGCGAAAATTGATAAGGCGTGTAATATGTCCTTCGGTGTGGAATAGACCTTATTCATGCTTGAGTTACACTCGCACTTGCGACTAAAGTGTTTCAAGTTTAAACTATTCGCTGGGTTCGTGGGGGAGCGTAATATATTCGATCGCAGCGCTCCTAGTGGCCAAAAGTAAAACTAATGTTGGCGCTGTTATCTGTCATATCTCAAAGTAATCCGTTTAGAATTGGTTACCTAATTTAAATAACCCCGGTCCTGAAAATAATACTCATTTGGAACTGAAAACGATATTTAATTTATCACTAGTGATACAGGAATAATTATATATGTTTATCTTGAATGAAACTATTAAAGTAGCTTTAGCTTGTTGTTTTACAGTAAAACTACTATTAAAAATTAAGTAAACAAACGCTGACAGAATAACCCATATACAAAATAAAACAAACTGTTTGAATCAATTTTATACTTACCCCATTTGATTTGAATGATGAAAATTTATTTCATAACTCTTTCTCCACCCAAATTAAAGTATCACAGTAATTTAGGATATAGATTAGAGTTTGGCCAGAGAAACATGATATTGACCTTGAAAAAGAATTCTTTATATGGCAACAATTTTACATATTTAAAAGCTGTCAATTATAAAACCTACCTCGTTTCTATGCATGCCGTATTGCCAGGTCATGATGTTTTCAAATTTGCCAAACTCTAATAGATAATTTTGGATTATTGTAATATTTTGTCAAAACGATTTGAAAAGTCAGAGCCAACAAAGTTGAGGACACTAGGTGGAGCTGAACTTGTGCACGGAGCCAATACCTACCAAACATGACATCTTTTAAAATTACTAAATAACTGCATAAGCAATAGGGTTATTATTTTATTTTTCAGCCTGAACTAATCCCACTGCTGGGCAAAGACCTACCCAAGTAGCACACAAGCTGTATAAGGGCTTATACGGCTTTTATATTTACAACCAGTTTAAGCGTTACAAGGGCTGTATAAGCTTGTGTGTTAATTGGGTACCTCTCTTTCTTCCATTCGTCCCTATTTAAGACAGCAACGGACCAATCTCTCCGGAACGTATCTAGCTCATCCCGCCATCTCTTTCGTGGTCTACCGCGACTCCGAACAAAACAATAAACTCAAACAATAGGGTACATGCATGAATATTACCGATTTTCTTAACAAAATACCGTAAAAACGATTATAAAAGCGAAATTAAAATTAGAATCGGCCAAGAAAAACGCATGATATAGGCATTTTGAACTACTAATTAGACAGAGAGGTCCGACATGTACTTACTTTTACGTAGTATTACACAACGGCCATATAAACTCCATATTTAATTATGTTTTGCTAGAAAAGACAATGAAATGTTTGACGGGTTATATCTTGGTTATTTTTATAGTTCAGTATTCGAAAAAATATTTTTCTCTCCTGTTTGTTACATAAATTAGTTATTAATAAAGCAAAAATAAAAATTCTTGCTTGCGAGAAGAATTTTTATTTTATTGTGAGGCGCACTGACCTAAATGGCAGGTATTTGGAGGTGTTGGTAGGGTCCGAGCCAGGGCTCCGAGGCTGATGGCTTGGAGCGACGCCACTGCGGGCGTAACAATGGGAAAGCGACATATTTTCTCGGTAAACTCCGTGGACACAAAATCTGAAAAGCTTCCGAAATGTCGGAGACTCAAATGAGATAATATACGCGATATAATCCACTTAGTTGTTTCAAGATTTGACCTGACCAAAAACAATGAGGCTTGGGACAGTCTAATATTGATTATATAGGTGCGTCCACACTTGTATCATTTGCTCGTATCCGATCACCGTGCCGTGGCATGACTGCGTATCGCGCTGCTTGGACGCTCACTGTCGGCGCGCCGATCATGCCGCACTCTTCCTATATAACCGTGTGATACGCGTAGCGTAGCGTATATCGCGTGGATTTCGAGCGATCGGACCGGCGCAACGTCCAAACGCGTGATCGTGACACGCGATCATGCCACGCGACGATGATCTGATACGGGCAAATGATACAAATGTGGACGCACCTTTAGTGGTTTCTTTGTGTAAATGGAGAAGAGACAATAAACTGCCAATTATCTTTCGTTTGACTGTTATATGACATCTGTATTTGACCATTAAAACAAAAGGACTGTCATTTGCCATACTTTGGATCGAACCCCGATCGCAAGGAGTTATTCCCTTTAGTCCAATCTCGTAGCCAGATTTGATAGCTAGCTTCAAAATGAGAGAAATATCACAATACAACAAAACGGGCTTACTTAATGGCGTATAATAGTAGATTGTTTGACAAGGGGCTAAAATAAGCCAAAGTGATTATTTGGACGAGCTCACGAAGTGAGCGAGGACAAATATGTCTGAGTGTCATAATGGCTTTTAGCCACGTGTTAAACACACTGCTTTTCACTTCGACTGCGAGAAAATAAAAAACACTTAACATTACAATTGTATATTTCATGAAAAACTAAAAGTATAGTTTCAGCAATTTTATCAGAAAGTTTAGCCAATCTGATCAGGTTGGTTTGTTTGTTTATTGTCAGGAATATGTAGCTGGCCGCAAGTTTATTTTTTCAGTGTCATAGAAATGTGTATGGAATTATATGGTTTTCTTTATAACCCTAGGGGCTCAATGTACTACTTTAGTCTCGCTTCGCGAAGCTAATCTGACGTACTTTTTGAGCAGGAAAAGTGAAAAAATGATTTACTAGCCATTGGCTAGAAGACATTGATTCGCCACCCCAGTTCCTTCAAGACTATGGACGTAACGCGACGTCCGAAACGTCGAAGAATTACCAACGAAATTCAATTAAATAAATCATTAATCAAATTAAGCCCCGTTTTATTGTGTTGTGATAATGAGTGAAGATCGTGTAAGTTTAAATCAATGTGGTAGAAATATTCCCGATTCAAAGCTTGCTACGAAAAACGAATCCTTCAGTCGTAGCTAGCTTCGATATGGGAGAAATATTTCCGATTCGAAGCTTGCTACGAAAAGGGAATCCTTGAGTCCCATCTCATAGCCAGATTTGGTAGCTAGCTTTGAAATGCGAGAAATATTTCCGATTCGAAGCTGGCTACGAAACGGAATCCTTGAGTCCCATCTCATACCCAGATTTGGTAGCTAGCTTTGAAATGCGAGAAATATTCCCGATTCGAAGCTTGCTACTAAAAAGGAATCCTTCAGTCGTAGCTAGCTTCGATATGGGAGAAATATTTCCGAATCGAAGCTTGCTACGAAAAGGGAATCCTTGAGTCGTAGCCAGCTTCGATATGGGAGAAATATTACCGATTCGAAGCTGACTACGAAATGGGGATCATTTATAGCTTGACAAGTTCTTTCGTGACACTTCCATAGTCTAGGGGCGACGGGGGACGGAAGACAGCGGTGGCGGGTATGAAGTGTGCACGGCAGTGCACGATCACACTTCTTACTCGCCCACGCTGTCTTTCCCCCCGTCGCCCGCAAACTATGGGAGCGTCACGAACGAACTTTTCAAAGTATAGTCCCATTCCTTAAATGTCTTACTTACCTGAAATATTTTTTTCAATCTGCTTGTACCTACTTTGGTGCCACTTATTTTATGCTATCTTCAGTATAAGGAAACTTGGCATTGTCAAGTGCTTGACATATACAATCATATCATATCATATCATTTATTGCGTATCATGTTCATTTTACAATGGATGTTACCATCGTAGGTAGTTATTATGTAGGTACATGAGACCCTGTTAGGGCATTGCAATTTCTTATATACTAAAAACATTATTAATTTAAGATATTATGTGCAACTGTTTTACATCCATAAAATGTCATTTATATAATTATATTCTTATATTATTTTAATAAAATTATTAATTTACGCCTCAAGATATATGTATTAGTTTAACATTTGAAAATAATTCAGTTGAAAATGATAATTGGACATAATAGTTAAATAATAATTAAAATGGTGAAAATTCAATGTCAGTGCTCATTTTAATTTATCATTTATAGGATGATGACCGTGTTCATTTTGGTAGATAGCTACAAGATGGGAAAGTACAATGCCCAATTTGTAGCTAGCTACCAAATATTGCTCCGAGATGAGAAAATCGTTCGCATTTGGTAGCTATCTACAATTTCATTTCGTAGCTAGCTACTAAATCTGGCTACGAGATAGGGACTACAGGCAAAACTGGCAAAATCTAGATGGCGCTTTAAAACTAAACATTGAACGATGTTATAATTGCACAAATAACCATAATACAGTAACGATTTGTTCGTAAACAGCCAATCCATACTAATATTATAAATGCGAAAGTGTGTCTGTCTGTCTGTCTGTCTGTTACCTCTTCACGCTTAAACCGTTGAACCGATTTGGATGAAATTTGGTATAGAGATACTTTGAGTCCCGGAAAAATACCCTTATCCGCGATAAACGAAGGTGGATGAAGTCGCGGGCAGTAGCTAGTAATATATAAATCGTAACATTTAAATACTGTATCACGCCTGTAAAGTTCAATAATTGTAAATAATTATTCTTACACATAGATGGCGTTGTACATATCGGAGAACGGCTTTTTGTATGGGTATTGTCGGTCCTATTGTTCTTGGTCCTTGGCTGTATCCCCTTGTGTCAATGTATTCATATTCATATTCATTTATTGCAATTATCACGTGTTATATAAGGTCTTACAAATACAATAAAGTAGCGTTCACATGAACCCTGCTAGGGTGTATAGCAATGTACTTAACTAAAATTATAATAAATTAACAAGATTAAACTTAAACTTAGTCCATGCAACATACTTATTATTAAAAATGGGGTAGTTCGAATTTAAATGTACCCTCATTCCCCTACAGGACATGAAGTTGTGAGCGTGACCTCAACTACTAGTTATTATACAGGTTGTCCCTAAAACCAACACCAAAATGAAGAGTGGTGATAGAACAGCTCAAAAGCTATCGATTTGATCCCCATGTATGTTCTGCGATTTTTAGTAGTTTCCGAGATACTCACAATTTTAGTAGCGATTTGTGTTTTTTTCCTTAATAACCGTGTTACAGATAGGTAGTAAAGTTTAAGTGAAGTTCCTTTTTTTTCATCTGTATCCTAGATCATTTTAACCATAACGAACTACTGAAGTTTTTAAAAACACGTGCGCGTTTAGTTTTCATATGATGTTTTTTGAGTAATCATGCAGTTTGATTTTCCATACTTCGCATAAACCCAAACACGGAAAACGTTAGTATGGAAAATCAAACTTTACGTGTATACTCAAAAAAATCTTGCGAAAAAAAACTGGCACTTGTTTTTAAAAACTTCAGTTGTTCGTTATGATTCAAATGATGTAGGATACTGACGAATTGACTAACACGGTTAAGGAAAAATCCCAAAATTGCTACTAAAATTGTGAACATATCGAAAACTACTAAAAATCTTAGGGCATACATAAGGGTCAAATCGATAGCTTTTGAGCCTATCACCCCTCTTCATTTTGGCGTTCGTTTTAGGGACACACTGTATAATCTGTGCCTCAAATCTGGTGCCTAAGTCAGTACCTTAGCGCATTTGCACTGATTGAAGCCGCGACCTTCGACGCGTCCCCAGCTATCTAATCACAAAGTGACTTCCTGACTTCTCACCTCTGCGAGGGCTCGATCTTGCCCCGTGCGACCTCTAATACTTGCATCTAAGTAATACTTATCAGTAACTGTCGTATCAATACATCCAGCAGAAGCGACCTACCGTACTTAATAATATATTGGTCGATAAGATATATTTGTTTATGTACATTCTAGAAGGTGCCAGCAACTTCGTTCGCAGAGGAGAAAAGTCTTAACCCTCTTTTTAGGGTTCCGTAGCATAAAAGGCAAAAACGGAACCCTTATAGTTTCGTCATGTCCGTCCGGCAGGCATTTTACTCAAAAACTACTAGATGTATATTGATGAAATTCAGAGTATAGGCGTTTTGTATAAGCTATTACTACTTAGTTGAAATAACAATAAATAATATTTCTAGAGGGGCGCTCCATACATGTAAACGAAACTGAAGTTTTTATTCATCAAATATCAATGTGTGGCATATTTCGACGGATCTTTTAAAAAAATAAAACCGGCCAAGTGCGAGTCGGACTCGCGCACCGAGGGTTAAATTTTTACTTACCCTAACTTTATTACCTGGTAACCGGTTGAGTTAAGTGTGCACCTTATATCTATAGCATTGCATACAAATCAGGAGCAAACTTAACGCAACCGGGTTGCTCAAATAGGTTTTTTGGGAATTAAAAAAAAAGAGGTAATATTTTCTTCTGTTTCCGCGATTATTACTCATTGAAATAAAATAATTTAACGGATTATATCGCGTATATTATCTCATTTTAGTACCCGACGTTTCGGAAGCTTTCCAGGTTTCCATGGTCACGGGTGGACTGAGAAAAGATGTATTTTTCCTCTGTCAAAGTTACAATTTATGCAAACTACCCATTTAAAAAAAAAACAAATAAAGGTTTACATACATGCCAGATGGGCCTAAGCTATAAAGACAGTTACCCATGTGCCAGAAGGGCTTAATTATTTTATTTTAATAATTTACCAAGCAGCATTTCACAAATGAGGCGTACTGAGGAGAAAAGAAACGCTGCAAAGAAAAACTCCCAGGCTACCTCATCACTAATTATAGTATTTAAAAACAGAGGCTAGTAACTACTTTTTTTAAACAGATAAGATATTTTACACCGTTCGGAAATTAAGGTTTTGCAGTCCTGTGTCTCGCTTGTTCATTGATGAGATGTATTACAGGATCCCAAGCTGGTGGTAGTGACAATCCATCTTCTCTATTGAAATTAGGATGCTTTTTAATCTCAATAGCCTCGCGTAGCATTCTGGGAAAATATATTTTTTCTTTGGCAAGGATAGAAGGTTTATCAAACTTAATTGAGTGGTTTGGTTTATCAATGATATTTTTTAGCCTTATCTATATTTAATCATTTAAGCACAAGTTATCTCATAATCTTCCCAAATAGTTTAGTAATAGTTAAATAGTTAGTTTCTTTACACATTAAATACACGAATGCGGCACGTTCACTTGCGACGTAAATCCAGAAAGCGAGAGCGTCTAGCGTGCGCAAGCGTTCCGAGGCAGAGCGTGGCAGCCACTGAATAGGCCCCACTGGAAGGGGCCGCCGGCATGTACTTGTAGCGACGAACGTAAATCGCGGAGTGAGCCCCGCCTGGTATTTAGAACCGTTTAAATCACTACATCTTATAAAACGACGTCCCCTGTCGCGTCTGTCTGTCTGTCTGTTGTCTTTTTATTATTTTAGACATAAATAATGAGATAATGTATATAATGTATGAAGAATATACATTTATTGCTCTCTATATTTAATGCAAAAAATAAATGGGCGATACATTATTATTTTATTTTTAGTCGTTAACAGCCCTCACTGTCGGCGACGCGGCGAGTGAGCCAATTCATATTCACCGTTCGTACACAGCCTTAACGTTCCCTATGGCTTGCGCTGGAGTCGACGACGTCAGAGGCCCATAAATCATAATATTTTTGCTAAGAAAAAAGCGGCTTTTGTAAAGATCAAAGTAGTGAGCCTTCTGTACTTGTACTATTATCTATTCTGTGACTTTAGTCACAACTAAATTTTTCAATCATTAGTGTTTAGTGTTCAATCAGACTAACGTTCGGCCAACACTGTATATAAGTATATAACCTATTCAGTGATTAACGCGGAATTAAAATTTGAATGAATCCAAAACGCGTCATCATTTTCAGTTTTTTGTGTCCATCTAGTATCAGTAGTCCGGTTGTTAGTCCGGTTGACCGATCTTTGTCTAGTTTGTACGAACGACAGATTAATAGACGGCTAATTTATTTTAAAATGTCATTCTTCCCTTTATCTTGTACGTGATTAACTTAAATTTTAACCCATAATATCTTCGATTAAATTGTACTTTTACATGTGGCGCTTACGCCAAAAAACCCCAAGCATGTAGTGTATTACCTCTCTTTCTTTGATGCGCGCGAGCAATAAATGCGCCCCTTATTACAAATTCCGCTCATTGGCCCGCTCGGCATTTCCGTCGTGGTTTACGAATGACGATGCAGGCCCTTAACCTTTTGAGCGCCCAGCGTGTTTTGCCGTCTTTGGCGCACAAAGGGTTAGGGTCCTTAGCGTTCAAAGGGTTAAATGGTGGCCGGATATCCGTTGCATCTCCAGTTGTAAATATCAGGGTACAGGCTTTTTTTTATTTTCGTCCATAGTTTTGCATGATGAACGAACAACGATGAAGTTAGAATAAATAAATAAAAAATCTCTTAAATAGTATTTAAACTTATTTATTACTTCATTCAACATAGGAATCTTAAAACATCCACAAACGTATTGCAAACCGCCCCGTTGTTGGCACAAAAATTGCCAATTTTCACCACTTTGCCAATCGCAAAAAAAATGACACAATGTGCCAATAATTGGAAGGTGCCAACAATAGAGCCGTTTATACAATAAAATATAAAATACCGCAGCCAACGGATGAAATTCACAGCATTGTTAAGAAACACGTTCTCAAGTCGACATCGAAGAATAAGCTAAGACTTCTATAGCCCGGCCACTTCATTCGTGACACTCCCATTGTCTGCGGGCGTCACGGGAGGGGGGGGGGGGGGGCAGCGTGTACGCCCCCCCCCCCCCCCCCCCTCTATGGGAGTGTCACGAACGAAGTTGTCCCCTTTTTGAAGTCGGTTAAAAATGGCCAAGCCTTGTAAACAATTGGTACATTGGACATATTGGAGTTTCATAACGACTCGTGTTAAATCATCGGTCGTTAATAGGGTTGCCAAAATAGTATTTTCCAGCCCAAGGTAGAAAAAATAGTAGTGAAAATTTATTCATTAAACATAATACCTAATATTTACTACTTACTGTTATTGCAATTGGGTGGGGCAACTATCTGAGTTGATAAAAGTCAATTTCTCCACTCCAACAACATTGATTGGTGCATAAAATCTAGTTGATATGCGTAAGGACTGACCGGAATATAGTATTTTTGCGTACTATATATTTCTTCAACAGCATATAGTACACATAGTCAAAACATAGTACAATACTATATATTATAGTACGGTTGGCAACCCTAGTTGTAAACCGACGGTGAATGAGCGCCATCTATTGATAAGTTTCTCAAAAGGCCTCCCACATATACATACTATTATCCTACCTATGTATGACAAGACCAAACAAACACAATTTAAAATAATCATTTTGAATACAATAAGTATTCTCTAAATATACAATTTATCTATTAATAAGATTTCACACAAATCAGTGGCAGAGCGTCAAGTTTACTCAGGGCCGATTTCACCAACATTTAATTTGCACGAGTTTCTACCCCAGTATAACTTTACAATGGTTATCCTCAATTTCGTTTCACCACGCTAGTCTGCGGATAACTTACTCTCGCATAGTTACTCGGTAACGTTGGACGAATGAATTCAATGAAATCGTAATGCACCTAAATAAGATATACAGTTTGTCCAATGCTTGAGCAATGGTGCTGCGTATTTTTTAAACTTGTTCAGGTAATACATCAATGGGGGAATATTCAGGAACTTTTATTTCTGCTTTATTAAAAGCTCATTCATGTAACAAACAGTAGACAAAAAAAATCGAATAACTATAAAAATAACCAAGATATAAGCCATCAAACATTTCATTTTATCTCTTTCTAGCAAAACAGAATGTAATATGGAGTTTATATGGCCGGAGTGCACTATGACGTAACAGTTCATGTCGGACCTATCTGTCAAATTGGTGTCTAATTAGTAGTTTAAAATGGCATGCGTATTTCTTGGCCCATTACAATTTTACTTTTTTAAGTCTTTTTTACAGTATTTTGATATTTTATTAAGAAAAGCGATAAATAATCTTCATGCATGTACCCTGTTGGGACATACGTAAGGAATTCAATTGACAGTGACAATGACAATACTAATCTACGTCTAACAGTTTACTCGGCCGAAATTGGCGGTGTAAGATTTTGCCTACGTTAAATATTGGTGAAACTTAAAATGAGTTTACTCACAAGTAAATTAATGATTTATTATTGAAATAAGACTTGTAATACGTTGATGAAATCGTCCCTAAGGAGCTATGAAAACAAAAGAGGATAAACTTTCGTGGAATTCACTAAAATAATATTATGGTCCGTCGCCGATACCACAATACGCTGTTTTGAATTTGAGACACCGTGAACGGCCATATCTAAAAAAATATATTAGTCCGTGAGATTATCAGAAAATATCGAACACGTATTTTTTCTTTTGACAATAAAATAAAAAAGCAGCCAAGTGCGAGTCGGACTCGCCTATGAAGGGTTCCGCAGCCGTTTATACAATAAAATGCACTACGGATGAAAAAAAATACGATATGAAAAAAAAAAAAACACTAACAAAAGACCATATCTCCCCGGCACTTACGTCGTATTGCTGAGAAGCGCAGTTTTTGGGCAATAACTTAAAAACAGTATGTCTGATCATGTTGAAAACAATTTTCGTTGGAAGTATTCATTAAGCTTTATATTTGTAAAAATTTTCAGATTTTTTCAGATAGATGAGGGGGACACAATTTTTGATATTTTCGTAGCGAATATTTTGGTAAATATGCACTAAATCATTTTTTTTTTAGAAACCTCAAAGTGTTTTTAAAAGTACTGTCGAAATATGTGCCACACCTTGATATTTGCTGAAAAATTATAATTTTTACATTATTACGGTTACATGTATGGAGTGCCCCCCCTAGAAATATATATTTTTTTATTTAACTTTCAAACTAAGTAGCGGTTAACACACGACACCTATGCTCCAAATTTCATTAATGTACATCTTATAGTTTGTGAGTAAAATGCCTGTGACATACGGACGAACAGACAGACAGATATGACGAATCTATAAGGGTTCCGTTTTTGCCATTTTGGCTACGGAACCCTAAAAATGATGAAGATATAGCCCGTTAAAGTTACCCGTGCGCCCGTTTTTCGCACGGTGTGACGTCATGCCCCACTTCCAAACTTTGACGCGCTTTATCTCTTGTCTTTCTTTGTTTGATTGTCAAAACAAAAAATACGTGTCCAATATTTTTTGATAATCTAACGGACTAATTAGATATTTTTTTTGCCTAGGAAGCTACCCTATTGCTTTTTCTTAATTTTGCCTAAGCTAAGGAAATACTTTACACATATGTATACTAGCGAGTTAGCAAACGTGCGAACAGTCCATCCGAGTTTATTTTGCCACGTTGCCATTGGTAAAACACTCGTCCCTTTCTGATGCGTATGAGTGTAAACATGTTATTTTTACGAAAATCTTCATGTTTTTCATTATTTACATTTTTGTATATACGCGGTGAGGCTCTATATCGGAATCCCTAACGTCTTTTGTCCTAATGTATCGTTTGTCCTAATGTATGATTTGCCATAACGCATTTTTTTCAGAAACTGTAAACTTTTCAGCATCGTTATAAAACAAACCTAACCTAATCTATACGACGATCATTTAAAAAATCCTGAAAAAATTACGGTTTCTGAAAAAAATGCGTTATGGCAAATGATACTTAAGGGCAAACGATACATTAGGACAAATGACGTTAGGGATTCCGAATGAGACCCACGCGGTGATTTTTTAGTCACTGGCCATATTAACTCCAGACAACTAGGTGACACTTAAGGAATCTGTTGTTTTCGAAAGGTGTCAATGACCTCCACTGATAACATGGAGCGGGGTAAGGTCATGTACTGAGAAATATTAAAAGAAAATACGCGTACTTAATTGTTTTTCACGTACTTTCGGGTGCTTTTATATGGCCAGTGACTAAAAAACCGTATATAAGAATATAGCTTCTTAGGGCCGATTTCACTAACAATCAATTTACACGAGAGTGGCTAACCCAGTATAAACTAAATCTAACGATTTACTCAATGGTTAACTTCATTTCCATTTCACCACGCTAGTCTACGGATAACAATCTCTCGCATAGTTACTAAGTAACGTTGAACGAATGAATTGAATGAAATCGTAATGCACCCAAGTAAGATAGACAATTTGTCCCATGCTTGAGCAATGGTGCTGCGTGTTTTTTAAATTTATTTGAGTAATACATCAATTGTGAAGTAAGTATTGAATTCACTTGACAGTGACAATGACAATACTAATCTACATCTAACAGTTTACTCAGCCAAAATTGGCGGTGTAAGATTATTCTCTAGTTTAGACATTTTATCTTTAGGTCAATTATTGGTGAAACGTAAAATGAGTTTTCTCACGTGTAATTAATGATTTATTATTGGAATAAGGCTTATACTACGTCGGTGAAATTGACCCTTAGTGAAGAAATTCACTTTGAAAATCACAAAGAACGAGATGGTGAAATATCAAGATTTTCGTAAAAAATCAAGGAAGATATTAGAAGACCAATTTTTAGGTAAATCTAGAGATATTTTGAGTAACGCCAGAGAATTCAAAAGTGTGGGTCTGTAAGTGAGTTGATTCATCCATAAACGCGAGCATTATAGAGGTGAGCAACAATTTTTGGGCAAGTAGTTAAGGAATTTCATCTGCTTAGTTATAATTGATGCCGTTGTGACACGAATGTTGGCATATAAATTGTAAGAAAGGCACAAGGAGAGGTAGGCACTTGACATGCCTTAACTACTCGCCAAAAACTTGGTCCACACCCATAAGCCAGGTGGAAAACGTCGACATATTCGTAAAAAAATTAAGGATGAGATCATATTAGAAACCCAATTTTTGGTAACTCGAGAGACATTTTCAGTAACGCCACGGACGTGAAGTCTGGAAATTGATTCACCCATAAACGCTAGCATTATAAGCCAGGTGGAGGTGCTGGAAATAAACGCAGCAATCCAAACCAAGGTTCGAAAATATCCGATATTTATGATATATATCCGATACACATCAAGTTTGATATATATCCATTTTGTATGATGTAATAAATTATTTAAATAAAATAATGAGGGAGTATCTTTTAACTCTACTCCAACGCCATCTACATTTGGGAAGTAGAAATACATTCGCCACACGCTTAAAATAAATACGCATAAAAAATTACTCAATCATAAAAAAAATTAAACCATTTGGGGATGTTCATAAATTACATCATGTCTTTTTGACCCCCCCCCCCCCCCCCTCTTAAATCATTTCATTCCCCTTTTTACTCAGCAAGCACTTTTTATAGTTGCGAAAGATGATGTTATCTTGGGACTGACCCCCCCCCACTCCTACGTCATGCTACCATCATCCGATGTCTAGACCCCCCCCCCCCCCCCCCAAATTTCAAAGGACGTAATTTATGAATAGCCCCTATCATAAAAAAATATTTGATAGATATCGGATATATATCCATTGATATATATTCTCGAACCCTGATCCAAACAGCATACGTTTTACAATAGCCCAGTTGAGAACTGAGGGGGAGCTGCGACTGACGCTGCGTCTGCGACTGTCCGTGCGACTGCGCGCTCTCAGTAGTTGTAGTCGTCCCCGTTGGCCTCCTCGGGATTGTACTTGTTCTCGTCCTCGTCCGTGGGCTCCTGCTTGATCTGGACGTCCATGGCCGGCAGACTGAACTCCGGATAATCTGGAAATAAGACAGTTTCGATGATGTCACTTTTTCAACACTGGACGGGCGTCCAACGGTTACCTATCGCAACTTTGTTTATCCGAAGTCCAGACTCGTCCGGACTTGTTAATGCACTTATGCACCATCAAAAACTGTGATCGTTTTCAAAAGTATGCCGATTTTTTTGAAATCATATCTAAAAACACTCTATGAAGTTCTCTTTCTTTCTCGTCGGTGAAAAAAAGGGGCACGATAAAAAAAAAAGGAGACGAGATAAAAAAGGGGGAAGATAGAAACAAGGAGAGAAGAAAAGGGGGGAGATAGAAACAAGGAGGGACGAGAGAAGAAAAGGGGGAAGATAGAAACAAGGAGGGACGAGAGAAAAAAGGGGTAAGATGGAAACAATAAGGCACGAGAGAAAAAAAATAGGAAAGATGGAAACAAGGCGGGACCAGGAAAAAGGGGGAAGAGAGAAACAAAGGACGGACGAGAGAAAAAAGGGGTAAGATAGAAATAAGAAGGCATGAGAGAAAAAAGGGGAAGGATGGAAACAAGGAGAGACGAGCGGAAAAAGGGGAGAGAAACAAGAGTCAGACGAGAGAAAAAAGGGGGAAGATAGAAAAAAGGGGGGACGAGAGAAAAAGGGCGACGATAGAAAAAAAGTAGAGCAAGTCATACGTACCCGTGTGCGGCTCCTGCTTGACCTTGATCTCGTCGACGCGCAGCTTGGGCTCCTTGCGGTCGCGGTCCTTGTCCTTGCGCGCGCGCTTGCGGTCGCGGTCGCGGTCGCGGTCTTTGTCGCGGGAGCGCTCGCGCTCGCGGTCGCGGTCGCGCTCGCGGTCGGCGCGCGCGTCGCGCGGCTTGTCCTTGTCGCGCCGCCGCCGCTCCGAGCGGGAGCGCGAGCGGCGCCGTCGCCGGCTGCCGCTACAAATATATCATATACCTTGCTTTATTTTAAATCTAACACATTTATTTTATTCTTTTGGGGCGGGTTGGTAATAGTAGATTGTTTGACGAGAGGCTAAAATAAACCATCGTGACACGAAGTGATTATTTGGACGAGCTCACGAGGTGAGCGAAGACAAATATGTCTGAGTGCCATAATGGTTTTTAGCAACGTGTTAACGTGTCATATTCGCGCCCACCGTCGTAGGAGTCCCACGAGCCTACTTAAAGTCGCTGTCATCGGATCCGACGAAGAGGACCAATAAATGTGTACAGCGAGACAGTCAGGACACGTCATGTCACACACTTGCATCCCTGCCTTGCATACGCTCTGCTTAACGACTTATATAGATCTAAGACAATCGAGGTATGGAGGTTCGTAAAGGACATAACCACTCGAAAACCTCAATTAAAGGATTCAAGCAAAAGTTCCCTAAAGAGATACTACAGCACGAAAACTTGCGCAATAACAAAAATTCTGACGGGCCACTGCAAACTGAACAAGCACCTGTTTCAAATGGGAATGAAACAAGACGCAGTATGCAGATTCTGCCAAGAGACAGAGGAGACTGCAATGCATATCCTCTGTTTTTGTGGACCACTTATGAGGAAAATATTCTTCCAGAAGGAATACAATACTTCACTGCCCAAAGAATCTGGGAATACCTACACTCAACGGCCCTCAGTAGTGAACTCTAATAAAGGGCTGCCATAACAGATGAAATCTGGTCGAAGCGGCATACAGAAGGCCTACCAACCAAAATAGATTTTATACGATTTATTACTGGCGAGCACTGTGACGTACTTACTGTGAGCTAGTGAATGGGTAACACAGCTGACCCGTAACCAAGAAGTACCGGGTTCGATCCCTGGTGTGACCACGTGCGAGAGTAATCATATTTTTTTTTGGGCTTTGATTTGTTTCTAAATCACAATAGATAATAATATGGTGTTAATTTTCCCGCATAAAAAACAGAGAACCCCAATAAACTTGCGGTTCATATAAAGAGAAAAAAAATGATTTTAGTTAAGTATTAGGTAAGCTTAAGAATCTACGTAACGAATTGGTGTAAAACTGTCATCTTGCATTATTGTAATTCGATAAAAACAAAACCCGTTTCGTTATCGATAAAAAAATGTATCTGACACCAGATTGATTGCGACAGTGTTATGTTTTGCTACGAAAATTCTGACCTCCGCTCTGTACTTATTGAACGTCCCTCGTATTATGGTAGAGTTTGAGGATAGTTTGGTAACGTATAGGCCTAACGCATAACAGAGTCTGTTCGTGAGGTATGGGAGCGGTACGGGAATGGTGACAAGTGGCGTATATGTGTATAGCGAGACAGTTAGGAGGTCAAGTCACGTCACTCATCAACTCAGGAACAGAGTCGGTCAAGCGTAGCGATGGGCGAGTAGAGTTGTCTAATTCGAATAACTCGAATCAGAGTCTAAGCGAGTTGATTCGAATCAAGTTCCTTCGCAACTTGAATCAACTTGCCGACTCCACCTGGCGGTTTGACTCGCGTAATTAACTCGGATCGGAGTCGTCAACTCGACGAGTGTTCTAACTCGGAGCTCCAATAGGTGAGTCAACGCAACGCACAATTCATTACATAAACAGCGAGTCAAAACAAATTACCTACACTTGATTCGAATCAACTATTACGGGCAGCAATGTAGCGGAGATTCGGCTAGTCAAGTTAATTGGGATGTACCAGTTTTTTCAAAGGTATGGCAATTCAAAACCCATTTAGAGGAATACGTTTAATAAACTGCTTGCAAATGTCCGTTTTCCATTCGGATGAGTATATTTGTTACAATTCCTAACCAAAGTTTTCTGTGACGTCATTATTTAGGCATTTTGTAATCGTCAAAACCACGTATCTTGGTACTATCCTTACCGGGGATACGAGGTTTTGACGATTACAAAACGCCTAAATAATTACGTCACAGCAAACTTTGGTTAGGAATTGTAAAAAATATACTCATCCGAATGGAAAACGGACGAAATTAGTATCTTAAATTAACCTATATTTTACGATTTTGATGTAAAATCGAGGTAATTTTTTTTTTTGGGACATCCCAATTCGAATCAAGAATACGCCGAACTCGACTCAACTCGCCGACTCGCGGACACGACTGATGCCAGTCGAGTCAACTCGAGTTTTGATTCGAATCAGCGGCCGAATCAACTCGAGTCATCCGAGTTGGAGAAAATTCGACTCGTAACATCGCTAGTCAAGCGTTAGCCCTGTAGCAGTGATGGGTGTTACCTGTCGGCGGGCTCGTCATCGCGCGGCTTGTCACGCTCGCGCTCGCGGCGTCTCGTGCGCGACGTGCTGCGACGTCGCACCGACCGCGAGCGACTGCGGCGCCTCCCGCCGCCTGCGCATGCGCAAACAACGACGTCAGTCAAGCGCGTCACCGCGTACGATAAATAAATAATAATACTTATTTATTATGCAAGGCTTCAAAGTTATTTGGCGCGAGTGCTTCAATTGAAAGCCGAGTAAGCGAAGGAATCTAAAATTGAATAACGAGCGGAGCGAGTGGTTCAAACATAGACACCTGAGCGTAACGAGGCTTTCGACGCACAATAAGTCAAATAATTTTGCAGCCGTACGGAACACACAATTTTACACGTCCCTACAGCGAAGAACATGTGACATGTAAGAAAAAGTATAAAATTATAACAAACTGATTATTTTGTCATTTAAAACTTGATAATGAACCTCGGAAACATACTCATAACAAAACAATCAAATATACATATACAAAAATATAAATTTGAACTTCAAATGACTTTTCCAAGCTAGCTACCTAGGTTTAGCTTAAAGCTAAATCTATAATCAATCATATTTGTGTTTACAAAAATGGAGTCCACTCAGCATATGTCAGAGCACTCATGAGTGCCATGACGCTGATCTTCCGTGGATCCAGAACAGGACATGTGTGAGACAGCGTGCTGTGTATGTACGCTGTGTACGCACTCATTTATGTGCGTGCCTGTGTGACTGGCATATATGTATAAAGATAAATACATAAAATTAAATTAATATGGACAAAATAAACACAATAACCCTGATATATATATGTACTTAGACCAGCCTATCTTTAAGACTTGATGCTGAAGATTTGATGCTGTAAATAGAAATTTTCCTAGCTAGTGAGGTACAATTACAGGGCAATATTTACAGAAATCGAACTAGTCCCATGGTATGCTCAATAAGGCTTGTGTTATAAGTACTAGACAACCATATATTTGATAGAAATTACCTATATACATAGAAAACATCCAAGCTATTTTATTTTTGAACGTTTTAATTTTATTTTATCGCTGAGGCGTCTGTATCACGTCGTATTACTTCGCCGCTTGGGCAGACAGCCTTTTGGTAGCAGAAATGACCTAAGACTTAAATAACAAAATATTTACTTCCAAAGACTTAAATAACTAGAAATGCATGTGGGTGATTCAACTTTTTCTTATTCATCAAGTCAGGAGAGAATCGTGACAGATTTACTTAAATCTTAATATTTTAAGCTTTTAACATACTGAAGATTGCTCCAAGAAAAAATAACTTATATGCGCATAACAAAAGCATTTGCGGCCTTTTTAACCCGCGACAAAAAAAAGGGGTGTTATAAGTATAACGTGTCTGTGACTCTGTGAATCTGTGTATCTGTCTGTGGCATCGTAGCGCCCATACGGATGGACCGATTTTAGTGCGGTTTTTTTTTGTGTCATAGATAATTTTATCCCGAGTGTTCTTAGCTTTGTTTTATGAAAATCGGCGCACTCGTCTCCAAGATATTCAACTTTTAGTGGAACAATTTTTTTTTTATACTACTAAGGTGGCAAACAAGCGTACACCGCAGCCTATGAGCGCTTGCAACACCAGGGGCATTACGAGCGTGTTGTCGACCCTTAAGTCGGGGGTTTTTACAATTTTTAATTTGCTATATTTATTACATCGTTTAGTTTGAAATCATAGTTCTCTTGACTCGTAACCATGGCGACGAAGTACAGAAATGGTCGCAGACACTCACGGGGCTCGTCGCGCTCGCGCTGCTCGCGGCTGTAGCGCTCCCGCTCGCGCTCGTTGTCCTCGCGGCCCGAGTGCTTGATGTTCACGTCCGCGCCGCCGCGCCGCGTGCCGCCCAGCCCGCCGCCTGGAATACAAGCATTCATATTTGTTCATTGACAGTGTAGGCTCACACACAATTACATTCACGCCTTGTTCAATCGATCGTCGCGTTTAGGCTCCGCCTCTCAACCTTCGCTGCCTACCATTGATGATGCGGGCGCACATCACGTCCACCAGCCCGCTCTAATGCCCCTCCTCACGCAGCCTCCTCGGCAACCAGCCCAGCTCTTGACGGTGCGGGCGCGCTTCATACCAGCCCCCACTAATCCCCCCCTGACCACCCCTCCATCGGTACTCACCCGGCCTCCCCGGCAGCCAGCCCCTGACAGTGCGGCCACCCTGAACATTGTTGGCCGTGAAGGCACTATTCCCCCCCGAATCCCCTCTCCACCTGTACTCACCCAGCCTCGTCGGCAGCCAGCCCTTGACGGTGCGGGCGCGCTGCACGTTGATGGACGTGAAAGAACCCTCTAGTATCCCCCCCATCCCCCCTCCACTGCTACTCACCCAGTCTCCTCGGCAGCCAGCCCTTGACGGTGCGGGCGCGCTGCACGTTGATGGACGTGAAAGAACCCTCTAGTATCCCCCCCATCCCCCCTCCACTGCTACTCACCCAGTCTCCTCGGCAGCCAGCCCTTGACGGTGCGGGCGCGCTGCACGTTGATGGACGTGAAAGAACCCTCTAGTATCCCCCCCCATCCCCCCTCCACTGCTACTCACCCAGTCTCCTCGGCAGCCAGCCCTTGACGGTGCGGGCGCGCTGCACGTTGATGGACGTGAAAGAACCCTCTAGTATCCCCCCCATCCCCCCTCCACTGCTACTCACCCAGTCTCCTCGGCAGCCAGCCCTTGACGGTGCGGGCGCGCTGCACGTTGATGGACGTGAAAGAACCCTCTAGTATCCCCCCCCATCCCCCCTCCACTGCTACTCACCCAGTCTCCTCGGCAGCCAGCCCTTGACGGTGCGGGCGCGCTGCACGTTGATGGACGTGAAAGAACCCTCTAGTATCCCCCCCATCCCCCCTCCACTGCTACTCACCCAGTCTCCTCGGCAGCCAGCCCTTGACGGTGCGGGCGCGCTTCACGTTGATGGACGTGAAAGAACCCTCTAGTATCCCCCCCCCCCATCCCCCCTCCAATGCTACTCACCCAGTCTCCTCGGCAGCCAGCCCTTGACGGTGCGAGCCCGCTCCACATCTACAAGCACCCTCTTGCCGTCGATCTTCTTTCCATCCGCGTGTTTGTACGCCGCTGTGGGGATGGCGTCAAATTAGTACAGGTCTACAGGACTGACTGTGACGGCCCGGCGCCGAGCTTACTGCTTTGACCTTCCACTTTCCTCGAAGCTGAATTGGGAAAGGTATGCCACCTGTCCGGCGATGTGGGAAACCACCCAGCCACCCGCGCCTACTCAGTACACTCACGAATCAAGATAATGTGTGATAAATTGGCGGTTTTTATAAACTTGTAATACGGAAATATGTAATGTTTACATTGTAGTATTGTTACGATGCCC
This sequence comes from Hedya salicella, assembly GCA_905404275.2. Taxonomy (NCBI): domain Eukaryota; kingdom Metazoa; phylum Arthropoda; class Insecta; order Lepidoptera; family Tortricidae; genus Hedya; species Hedya salicella. Next base: position 8,626,959 of record FR990120.1, read on the forward strand.
TTTATTAAAATAAAAACCTGACATTTTATCGCGCAGTTACTAAATAAAAGGAAGGTCAAAGTGTCTGCTACTAGCGCTGGAGAGGCTATAATTTCATACAATCAGAAAAAAGTTCCAAAAATATAAACTTTATTTTTTGCCTTGCCGTCACAAATCAGTCTCGTATAGTATTATTATTTATATGGACTTTTATGTTCCTTAAAAAGCAAAAAAAAATGGATATAATAATAATATTACACAATTTTATAGATCCACTCAGAAGTCACTCAGAAGTACTTCAAAGTAACACATAATAGTCCATATAACCATTTATTCTCCCTTCAATGCCTGATGTATTTCATTCAGTAAATAAAAAAATTGCAGGGAAAACAAATGCATCTAAAACAAAAAATATACAACAGCCACAGAGATCATTAGAGTTGAAAATAATGATTCATTATTTTAACTTATACAAATCAAACAATGAATCATTATTTTGAACAAATTCTGTTTAAAAAAATTACAACAGTATTCCTTTGGAATTAAAGTTATAATGATATTGAATTGAAAATATTGATATCGTCAAGTTAAAAATAATGATATCAATTAATTCAATTAAAGTTGAAAATAATGATCATTATTTTCAACTTTAATTACATTACCTGTAAACAGACATTTATAGGAATCATACCTACTGTCGTACCTACCCATGACCGAGCCGAGAGACGCCAGAATGAAATCGTTTTGTTAAACAAAAGTACAAATTGTTTATACCCACCATTTGTTTCAAACTTACCGGAATTTTACATTTTACCATTATTATCCAAGATCCCGGCAAAAATCCTGAGCGACCGGAGGTCTCGGCGAATTCGGAGGTGAAACATCATTTTATTCGTGTTACATATGAATATATTGTCCAAAAATTAGGAATACTTGGAATCGAAGAACATCACAAGGTGCAATTTTTTTTTGAGTTTGTCTTACCAACTACACAATATCTTCCACATTTAGGTGAGTTGTAACCCGCAAACCTCGTACTATAGCTATTAAATTACATGAAATTCGAAGTAGCATTTTTCTGTTTGATTTAATTATATAATGCCCTTACAAATCGAGTATAAATATGATATTACGGTCATTATGAAATTAAGTTTTAGTACTCAAATTGTCTTAAATTATCACGAATTATTTTTATTTCTCACATTAAAATACTTTAAAACTTACTGAAATATCGGAACATTATTTTACCAGTCCTCGTCATATTAATGTTTCTGTGCTTTATGGGGCGTTTAAAAAAAAAAAGTAAATAGTTAAGGGCTTAATTAAAACAAACTTTGAATCCGATCCCTTTGGGTAACGAAAGTTAACCATACAGAATATATTCGTTCGTAGTTTTTCGTTACATGAAGGATTAAATTAAATTTTGTTTTAATTAAACCCCTTAACAATGTAAGTACATTTTTTTTTTCAAAACGACCCGTATCTTACTTTGTACTTTATCTTTGAACTCTCCTCCGACACAGACAGTGACAGCTAGTCATCTGCCGTCCTCTTCACCCCTCCATTAGCCGAGAGCCCGAAGCGCGCTCACGACTCGTGCCGCATGTACTTACTTTACAAAACCGTCGCGAAGAAACCTTTACCTGGTGCTCATTTAGAGCCAACTAGCTGCTTCTTACGTCCCAACCGACAGGCGCGAGTGAAAGCTACAGCAAGATAAGCTAATTCTCTTTTATATTTAAAAAAATATTTAGTCGAGTTGGCTGAATGCTCAAGTAATTTTTAATGATAATGATACTAAATCATTATTTTTAATTTATTAAGTTAATTCAATACATAAACTGAGTTATATACATATTATAATAATTGGCAAAGCTTATAGGACGAAATATTTGTATCCAATTCAAATGGTATGCAACATCGCGCGTAAAAATATAGCTTTAAAAAATCTCCCACATATTTAATATTCACGGGGTTTCGAGTAATTTTAAAATAAATAAACATACTTCTTTATTATAATTATCAGTTTAATTTAATTTCATAATATATTTAACCTTTTGACCGCCAAACAGACTCAGACGCCACGGCAATAAAATAAAATGAACCTCCAAAAATAAAATAGGGATTGCAGAATGAGGTATTTATACATATTATATTCGACGTCTTTGAACAATGAAATTTCGACATATGCCGTCGCTGTCAGTAGCACGAATTTTCGATGACGTGTTTAGCCGTCTGTGGCGTTCAAAAGGCAAATTTAACCAATTAATTTTCGAATAAAAAAATATTTAACGAAGAACGAAACTCTCTTGCGCCCGGTGGTTTGAACATAAGCAGCACATTAACGAATTCGGTCTACTATACTTAAAAAGGTTTGGTTGGGTTTTTAAATAAATATTTGTATGTTGGCATCTTACCACATACAAACCTATTATATGGCCGGTAACTCGAGTGGGGTCTTAACGGCTGGGTCTGTGATTAAAATAGAAAATGCCTTGTTAATCATGTACTCATTTTCTCTTACTTTGTATTTGACCTTTCTGCAGGGGGTATGGATATATTCTGGGGCGGCACATGTGTAACTGTCTTTACAGATTAGGCCCATCTGGCATGTATGTACACCTTTATTTGTTTTTCAAAGAAGGAAGTTTGCACAAATTGTAACTTTGACAGAGGAAAATATATCTTTTCTCAGTCAACCCGAGACCATGGAAAGCTGAAAAGATTCCGAAACGTCGGGAACTCAAATGAGATAATATACGCGATTTAATCCGTTAAATTGTTTTATTTAAATGAGTAATTATAGCGGAGACAGAAGAAAATATTATACAAACTAGATTTTTTTGGTAAATCTCACTTGATTTACATAACATTTTTTACTCCTAATGGCCTCAGGAAAGCGTGGTTAAAATCTTCCCCATTGCTCGCGGGCACCGTGCAGATTGACTAGAAATATATATTTTTAATGCCTTTATTTCGTTTAAAATCACAGTTTTAAAGAGTAACTCAGTAGACAGATAAAATTAGATTGACCCATATATATAATATTAGTACAGACAGATTAGTCTTTGCAGTTCTTTTGTAATTCGCTTCGAAACTAATATGAATTTAAAACGCATTAAACTCTTGCGCGTCACCCAACAAAAAGGTCAATAAATTCTCCACATCATTATTTTCGCAAAACGCATTAAAAAGTGTCATTAACTTTTTAATGATGAAGAGATTAGGTCATATTCATAAATGTGTCATCATTATTTTATGTAATTACTGTCGATGGGGAAAATAAATATATATAATTTTAATATATAGCATATATTAATATTGTACTATATTATATTTCAAGCAGGTAAATATCCCGAATATTTTATAAGTAAAATAAATGCGATACACATGTACGAACATGACATATGTTAATGCATGGACAGGAAATTGTATGGTTCATGTCATTGTATGTAATAAAGTTTTTGTTTTTATATTGATTATATGTAATTACAAACATAAACATATGTATCTGTAATAGTTTATAGTTTTGTCTATGATGACTTACACTACCATTGTTTTATGATTAAGATTGAAAATAAATCAATAATACCAATATATATATAATGGATTAATGGTATACATTATAGTGTATGGACAATATAAAAAACCGGTCAAGACCGTGCCCAGTGTATTAGGGCTCCATAGCCGTTGCTATCAAAATACGCACAAATAATTGGCTTTTACCGGGACACGGTTCTTATAAGGTGGCACATCAAACGTATGTAACTTGTTTTAAAAAAAGAATACCTTACTTTCTTAACTTCTATTATATTTTTACTTTTATAAGTTTTGATACGTTTTCTTGGAGAACTACGCATTGAATTTATACTAGAGATGGCCGACTAATCGGCGCTGAGGTGGCCGACTAGTCGGCAACTCCGATCATTGGTTTCGGCTAAGTTCGGGTGCAATCGGAGACTTTTGTTTCAGTTCGCTGGTCGCGCCTTGGGCCATTGTGCGCGTGGCGTGCACGTAGACGTGCGCGTGGCGTGCACGTAGACGTGCGCGTGGCGTGCGCGTTGTAAAGTACGAATACCCATAAGAGATGACACACCGCTACGAACGTACGTGCACGCCACGGAAGCGGGTGCCATCTACTATGACATTTCATACGATACAACGCGCACGCCACGCACACGCGCACGTGCACGTGCTGCGCACGCATCCGTTGTGTTTCGGCCTTAAATTGTATTTGACATAAATAGTGTAAATGACTTCATGATAATTGTTTTAATAGTATAAAGGAATGTTTGACATAGTTGATTAATATGTTTTCACTTCTCCTGCTCAGAAAGTACGCCATTTTAGCTTCGCGAAGCGAGACTAAAATAGTACATTTAGCCCCTACGGTTTAAAAGAAAGCCATATAATCCCATACAAATTTCAATGACACTGAAAAAAAAACTTGCGGCCAGCTACATACTCCTTATGAATAATTAAAAACAAACAAACCAACCTGATCAGATTGGCCAAACTTTCTGATAGAATTGCTCAAACTGTACTTCTAGATTTCCATGAAATATACCATTTTATGTTAAGTCTTTTTTATTTTCTCGCAGTCGAAGTGAAAAGCAGAGTGTTTAACACGTGGCTAAAAGCCATTATGACACTCAGACATATTTTCGTGAGCTCGTCCAAATAATCACTTTGGCTTATTTTGGTTGTATGTTGTTTCATAGGCTACAGTTTGGTAGAATTTCGTTTTACATAAAATGATTCCCATATTATCATTACATAGAATAATCAATTCGCAGAATATTTACTTCGTAGATTTTTTTTCGTATATGATTCATATCGTAGACTTCCAATTTGAACTTAAAGTGATTTAAAAATATGAGATCACTTTAAGTCTTTTATTACTTTTTGTTGGTCCTGAAATAGTATAGTATAGAATTGGTTAAATTGTTGATCCCATTGTGGTGTCGCATAACGTCTTTTTTCCGAATAACTTATGGCATTTTGACGGCCGACTCGCTTCGCTCGCTCCGCTATACATGGTCACAATACAAACCTAACCTAACCTACAGTTTTCGGTTTTTGACATACTATACATTTGGCACACCTTTAGGCACCACAGTTTAGATGCTGTAATTGTAGCCATTTTAATGATAGGCAATACATAATTCTAATATTTGATAATGTTATTAAATAATAAAGTAAGATTTTAAAATTCATCGAATTGCGTTTCACTGAAAAATGTTTCATTGAAGTAAATGCAGTAGTTGTTGAAACAATAATATTTGAAATAAAAATAAACAGAACAAATATTACATGAAACCTTTTTCTGCGAAACAAAATTCTATGAAATTTCTGTTGGTGAAATAAGGATACTCGAAACATAATTCTATTGTTTGATAAGTATGTTGATTAAAAAAAAAAAATATAAAACTCATTGAATTGTGTTTCCGTAAAAAATGTTTCATTGAAGTAAATAGTCGTTGAAACAATAATATTCGAAGTAAAAATACAAGGACTAAACATTATATGAAACATTTTCTGTGAAACGAAATTCTACGAAGATTGTGTCTGCGAAACAATGGAACACTGGCTTATTTTAGCCCCTTGTCAAACAATCTACTATTAAATATTTAGATTTCAGATGTATAAGATTTTTATGATTTGCTTTATATTTTGAAAATGTTAATAATTGCAACATAAATTAAGTAACATTAATGATTTGCACACTTGCATGCAGGTTGTATACGCATGTATGTTTGTTGTAGCTTTAAGATCTTGTCCGTATTCTTGCATATAAATATAATTTGAATTTTGAATTTGACGGGTGATGCTATGTCGCGCGACAAGCATAGTTGCGGAGAGGTGTGCTAGACCGGCAGGCATCAAACAAGAATCTAATGCTACATTTACACGCTTGCCAATTTTCCATAAACTTACAGGACACAGTCATATGTTAGAGCTATTTCTGTCTTCCTCTAAAATATGACTGCGTCCTGTGAGCTTATCGAAGCTTGGCATACGTGTAATTGTAGCATCAGAGAGTGGCCTAGATCCCAACATTAGAATACTCATGAAGCCATATAAAAACAGGTACATATTTATCTCTTTTCTTTCAAACAAAAATGAAACCATCCAAGTGCGGCTAGCTCCACCTCGCTTGCCTAGAAGATTGGCGACGCCTAAAATCGCGGTTGTAGGATGTATAAACTTTTACTCTCTCAAGTTATTTTAAAAAAGCCATGTGACCCGGATTATGGAGTGTAGAAAATTAAGAACAATCTCTATATATCCAAAGTGTCCGTCAAAAGGCGACAAATCTGTATTTATTTAGGTTATACCGGTTAATTATTTAGGTTACGCTCGGACGAATTGATTTGGGAACTTTATTTCGAAGCGCTCTCTAACCGGTTACTCCGTGTTCGGATACGGTATCACTGACCGCTGTCGCGCCGATAGTGGCGCAACGACAGTCAACTACATGAAAATTGTAATCTAATACCATAGCAAGCAATCCGATCCTGTCTAAGCGAGCGGTTATTCACCCTAGACTCCGCTCACACGGAGGGACTGCTCTCTAACCGGTAAATGGATTTCGCTGGCAGTTTTACGCTCCGAGATATTAACCGGTTAAAGCGATGTTCTTGCGAGCGTAATCTTTATTATGGGTTAAGCCTCAGAGATTAAACTATCAAATGGGCCGTTGAAAAATAAACCTATATTGGTTAGAAAAAATATTGGACGGTGTTACGTAAGAACGGATCAAACAACACTAAGTTCAAACGGAAAACACAATTTTAAGATTACAATATTAACCTAACCTAACCTAATCCAATTATTTTGTTATTATATCGTTTAAAATCTTAGTTTTAAAGAGTAACTCAGTTGACACAACCAACGAGGTACAGAAAAATGTGAATCGACCTTAACCTATATTGGATAGAAATGTTAATATTTTGCCTGTATACCGTTTAAAATCGTAGTTTTCAAGAGTAACACAGTAGACGCAACCATGGCAACAAGGTACAGATAAAAGTTCATTGAACTTGCGTTTACTAAAACTATCAATAGAAGGCGTTAGTCGAGCGATCAATCACTCCATATTCTATGAAGCCACAAGACGGGGTAAACATTGGGGGAAGCCTAGAGCATGAACCATACAGTCCCCCTGCGCGCGCGCATGCGCCGTACTCACAGTGCATGTCCCGCTCGTGCTCGTACTCAATGAACGCGTAGCCGCGCGGTTTGCCGTCCTCTTTGTTGTACACCATGTATATCTGAAATGGAATAGTACATCACTACAGAGGCCGAAGGAGGGGATTGCCTAACGAGTATAGATAGGGATACGAGGCAGGCAATCCCTGTTCGCGTCGAGGTATTATAGTACTTTTCTCTAATAAATCCAAGGAAATATATATGCATTATCAGAGATCAGAACCGGTACTTTTTAAATCTTCTAAAATACACACTATTTCTGGAATGTTTTAAAACTGTATTAACAAGAGAAATTAATCACCAAAAACATGATTTAAGTTGTAGAATTTTAATAAAAAATCCGATCCCTGTGCATTATAAGAGCCACTGGCGATGCTAGTTTACTTATGGATGGGGGCGGGGGGGAGGGGGCGGCACAGGCGAGTATTGTACACACCGACCACAAACAAAAGACAATCAAGACTGTACTTTTTGTTTTACAAATATCATGATAATAATCACAATTTTTGCAATTTATTAGTGGATCACTCCACTAGCGTTATTATTATAAACAAAGATCAGAAACAAATGAAAAAATTTTTCGACGATACTGGACTTGAACCAGTGCCTTGAGCCAGACCGGGGCAGCACGCTCTACCATCTGAGCTAATCGTCCACACCAGTAGTCGACGAATTTTGTCATCTGTTCTTGCTTATGGATCTCTGTATGGTGCATCCGACTCTTTAGCCTTTACCTTTTCTTTTCTTTAGTTTTTTTAGTTAGTGAAAGTAACTTCATAGTTCTGCACTAGGCGGCGCTAACGGCTAAAGAGTCGGATGCACCATACAGAGATCCATAAGCAAGAACAGATGACAAAATTCGTCGACTACTGGTGTGGACGATTAGCTCAGATGGTAGAGCGTGCTGCCCCGGTCTGGCTCAAGGCACTGGTTCAAGTCCAGTATCGTCGAAAATTTTTTTCATTTGTTTCTGATCTTCGTTTATAATAAAAGACAATCAATTTTGTATGAATTTTCCTTACAATGCCCGCAATTTGAAATTGGAACAAATTTTCAATAAATATATCATAAACGCAGTGTTTCGCTGTCTGTTATCACAAAGATAAGAACTACATTTCCTTGGATATTGCCCCCTTGGAATGTAGTGATCCAGACCACAACATCATCATCAGGAAGATATTTTCTATGCGATTGGCCCCATATAAGAAAATATGCAAGTTTTTATTTATTTATTCACAACTTTTTGGGGAACGAAGACCGCGCGCTTTTTATCTGCCACCAAGAGATCTCTCACTTACAAGGCGTTATCAGTGCACGTATTGTGCATCCGGGCCGCCCGCCACCTGCTTCAGCTTTTTCATAAAATTTTCAGTCTATTTTCTACATTTCTTTGAATTTTTTTGACATAGTGACTTTGCTCGGTTTATAAAATATATAATTACCTTTTTAATTGCTCCATATCCTTCAAATTCTCTTCTCAGTTTAGATTCTGATGTGTCATAATTCTGTAACAAAGAAACACAAATGAACGGCAAATCTAGCCACTGCTGCATCCTCTGTCACCAGAACAAATTCATAATCCTATGAAATAAGGATGTTTATAAGACCTCTGGATGGCATGTATAAGTTATTTATCCTTCATCATCATCTTCCTGCCCTTATCCCACTCATGTAGGGTCAGCATAACATGTCCTTGTTCATTCATCTCTATTATTCGTCACATTTTCTGAGCTTAACCCGGGCGTGGGACAAGTGCAAGTTAAATAAAATGAATATGCTTACAATCCTAGCAACAAAGAGTGTCTTGAATGGGTCAGCGGTGGCGCGGGTGTTGGTGGCAGGGTCCCACAGCGCGATCTCCTGCTCAAGCTTGTAGGCTGTCTGCTCGGCGCGCTCGCGCCGCCTCCGCTCCATCCGCTCCTCGCGCGTTTCCACACGCGTCGGAGGCGGGGTCTCCGATGGGTGCTGAAATGTCACCATTATGTTTTAGTATGTGTCACTATTATCAGCCCCGGATCTAAGGGGGGGCAAACTGGGGTACTTGCCCCCGGCGGCAGTTTCATGGGAGCGCCAAATCCTTGACACAAGAATTCTAAATATCTAAGGAAGTCTCTTTTCCCACAATCTCATAGGTTTTGGTCACAAAAAATGCTACTCATCGGCTTTTAACAGTTTTTCTCAAACACTGAAGGGTGGGGTTGCCACCATCAAGGTTTCGGCCTGCTTCGAAAAAATCGTAGAGCCGGGGTTGATTATTATCTTCGAAAATCGCAACAGACCTAGCCATTAACAGTCACCATCGCCAATATAATATCATTTTAAAGGGGGCAAAAATATCTGATACATCTTAATGGCCCTAGAAATAGCTGTCTATCAGATATTTATGCGTGCTTTGTTCTGGTAGATATTTATGCTGGTGACTACTTCTGCCAACTTTTAAACTTTGTTTTTCCACTTATTTTATCTATCTGCCATCAGCCTTAAGCCATAAACACATCAGTTCAAGCGTAAATGACAGGTGGGAAGCACATCCACTGATGTGACATCCTTAAATTTGCTCATATTGAGGCGAGACATTATAGTTTCAGCCGAAATTTACAATTTAACGTGTCAATCAGGTCTTAGACAAACACTTTTGCATAGTGTTCTAGTCTGTATTCATACTTTTCACAAAATTTGTGTATCTCCAGTTTTACTGTTGTTATATGCAAGTATTCATGGACAACTGTATTTTTTATGAAATATAGACCATAGCTAATTATTTTTAGAACATTGTTCTGGAATAGTTGTAGACCGAGCCCCAGAGTAGTATGCCAGAAGTCCATATTGGTTAGTTGTAAATGAGTACTTTATTTTCTATGCTTAATGATGACTGTCTTCCTATTAGCCAGAATAATTTATTATCTGACATGGCATTGGAGAATGTAGCACCCTATCCAAATGTATTGAAAAGACAAAATACACTTTTATGTATCCACAGTAGAACGGAGAAATGGGATAAGCGACAGCTTGGTGGCACTTACTAATATACTCATGAAACTCATTTTATAAGGTATATAATTGAATGTCTCGACAATGTTTCTTATCCCATTTCTTCTTTCTGCCATATGTACCTTGCAGATTGGTATAAACTCAAAAATTAAGTATCTGATAAATCCGAATGATTGTGCAGCTTAATTACATTGTATGAGCAATTCCACGTCGAGTAAATAATATGAATTCGTAGATTTTCAAGCTGTTTAAGGCATGCTGTATCTGCAATGCAGTGAAATTTTATTTAACAAAGAAATCAGAAAGTAATTGATTTATTAGTTACTCAGTTCGGAGTCTTCTTACACAATGTATCTGAGTACAACATTTCTAAAACATTTAAGCGTTACTAATATACACGAAATTCGTTTTACGAATCGGTATAAATACAAAATACGTAAAATATTCGTACCTAAAGGACAAAACATTTCACACATCATAATCTGAAAATCACTCAACCATTAACTGATCGCCTAATTACTCGCGAAACTTTGTGTAAAATATAGAAATCAAAAACTAACCTCAAATATACTGAGGAAAGCGCCGACGCCATCATAGCCTTTTTGCTTCTTCTCGTGAGGGAGCTTGGCCGCTGGCGGCAGATAAGGGATGGGGTCCCTCGCCGCGAACAGGGCAAGCAGATTCGGGGGCAGAAACTGCGTCATGGTTACTACAACCTAACGTTTAGCTATAGCACATAGTCCACCGAATAAAACACTTGATTAGTTAGATTTCGACACGGCAATGCTTAGTAAAACGAACCATGCCTTAATTAGTAACTTATTCACTTTTGTTTGATTTAACACCTCACAAACCAGTATAATATAATGGCAAGTCCACAACGTAAATGCAGCAGTTTTCACGTAGCGGCCGCCATGACAGATAAAAAGAAGCTATCCTCCAAATGCGTGTAATTGCGTTTTGTTACTGCATAGCACTTAACATACACGCGCAGAACATCGTAATGTGTCACATATTTATATTGTATTTTTAACTGATAGGACACATTAATACATTCACCTATAAATTAAACTAGTAAGATTCATTCATCTTTATTTAACTTGTTATTTGCATAAATAGTAGTCAATTAACATTATTGTTCATAAATAATTCAAGTGATAATAAAAATAAATCAAATATTACACGACAAGATACGATATTCTGTAATTTTACCCCCCGTGTAATTATTATATTCCATGTTTGGTTCTTTTATATTTATGATTTACAAAATATTTATATGGTCATACTCTTGAAAATTAATTTAAATGCAAAAGCAAAGAAACTGAAAGGGTGCAGGGTAGCCTTGGAGAAATTGCTCTCAAAGCTTTGTTTCTAAAACTATAGTGAAAGCATGCGTTATGAGGATATAACACCATGCACAAGGTTTCAGCCCTCTTCTGCCCCCTGGAAGCTCACGGCACCCAATTAACCTGAAAATTACTTTAATTATCTTCTCCAAAACTATGTAACCGACGAATTTGAAATTTTACACAAATATTATTGTTATATACTTACAGAAATCGTATACCCTTAGAAGCTTGAGTCTCACGATACATTTTCTCATACCTCTTAGAGACAACGCATTGAATCTCCACTAAACGTCGCGGGTGGATCGGATTTACGTGTAATTAAGATACCTTTATCCGTGTATACGGGTACACGTATCTTAATTACACGTGCCGAACGGGCCAGAAAGCCGTTGCCGTGTAACATGGAAATCGTGGAATAAGTTATAAAACAAAAGCACGGCTAGTCAGAGCCCTAGTTTTCCCGATTTTCCTATATGGAGTAGAAACTTGGACAATCCGAAAAAGAGAGAGATAGAGGATAGATGCATTCGAAATGTGGTGCTGGAGGCAAGTGCTCCGAATACCCTTGTCGGATAACGCACAAATGTATCTATTCTCTCTCAACCTGGCATCAAGATCCGACTGTCCACTTCGTGTCTACAATACATATTGTCCTATTTCGGCCACATAATGCGAAGAGGTGATGACAACCTTGAGAAATTGGTCATCGTTGGAAACACCGAAGGAAAGAGAGCACGCGGCCGGTCGCCAACGCGATGGTCTGACCAAGTGAAAAGGGCCACCTCATCGTCAAAAATTTATCAGGCTACTTCGGACCGGAATCGATGGAGACAAATTGTCCATTTGGGAGGTTCCAGTGACCACGATGCTCAGTAATAAGGGACCGATTGGAGAGAGACAGAGAGTAACATGGAAACGGAGATCCGGCGACGGTACACGAAACACGGACACGACCGCAAGCCCTAGTAATAACCCCCTCAATCCGCCATTTTCTTTGAGCGGGTCAGTTCAGTTACAGTCATCAGTTTTGAATAAAAAAACCATGTCATCATAACGTTTATTTGGAATTTCTTATGCTAAACAGTAAAATTAGTAAATAATTACTATATACCATTAACACTATGAACCTGCAGTGTAACCAGCAATGGCACAATGTCTATAAAACTCCAAACAGAGCGGCCTATTTTAAGACATCATGAATCTTAATGTTCTTAGGTCGAAAAGGAAAAAAACGACCGTCTGCCATGTTGCTTATTCAAAATATAATTTCACTAGCCTAAATGACTGTCCCACAAGTGGGCAAAATTATAAATGTACTTTATAATAGGAAAACATACTTTATCTACTCCCATAGACGCATAATAGTAAATCCTCTTTAATGTGTTAAAAACTACACATTCTCTATACTGCATGAAAAATTATGTAATTGAGATCACGTACAACTTAGGCAGGTCCAACTTCGAGAAAGAGATCAATCGATGGATCCAACTCGGATGGGCTGCGTTTGGGAAAGTGCGAAGTGTCTTCTCGTCCAGGATACCTCAGTGCTTGAAGACGAAAGTATTGAACCAGTGCGTATTACCAGTGATGACCTACGGAGCCTCAACTATGGGCCTCTTAAGGAAGCTAAGTCACTCAGCGAGCTATGGAAAGGGCTACGCTCGGAATCTCTCTACGAGATCGAATCAGAAATGAGGAGATCCGTAGACGAACCAAGGTCACCGTCATAGCAAACAGGGTAAGCAAACTGAAGTGGCAATGGGCAGGGCACATAGTTCGAAGAACCAAAGGCCGTTGGGGCAGAAAGGTTCTAAAGTGAAGACCGCGTTCGGGCAAGCGCAGCGTGGAAAGGCCACCCGCAAGGTGGTCGGACGACCTGATTAGGGTTGTTAGTGAGTCCCCCACTTGATGCGGATCGCCTCTATCCGGCACATGTGGAAATCTATTGAGGAGGCCTGTGTCCAGCAGTGGACGTCCTATGGCTGAAACTATGTACAACTTTACAGTACAGATCCGGTCCGTGTGCGCAGGCGCCGGGTTGTCTCCCGGTAAACATGGTTCCTGGCTCTATACTTGAAAATGAAACACAAGAAATAGGATTTAATATCGCGATGTAGATAACCTAGTGTATGCAACTGTACATAATGAGGCTTTAAAACACTCGTGTGATTGTATTATGAAACGACACGCGTGTTTTAAAGTGTCATACTTTCTAGCGGTGACATGGTATCGTACGGAATTCAAACTCCTATGAAAAAAAAAATACGAGAAATGTACTAAATAGTACGCTTATGAAATAAAATGTACTACACGTACTTACAAGAAAACGGCAATTCTGTCGGGCGCTATCTATTTCATTATGTAACAGTCTAGTTTCAACTTTTCACAAGAAACTTGAAAACTAGACTCTTAGTGACTGAAAGTATGACACCGCCAGAAAGTATGCTTCCTAGCGGTGACAGATTGATAACTGTTTTCTTGTAAGTACGTTTAGTACATTTTTTTTTCATTAGCGTACAATTTTGTACATTTCTCGTACATTTTTTTGATTTGAGTTTGAATTCCGTACGATACCATGTCACCGCTAGAAAAAATGACACGTTTTTTGGCCTCTAATTATGTATCAATTTCATAAAGTACTATTAAACATTTCTTATAAATTTAATACTATTTGGTATTCATTAGTGTTTTTAGTAAACATATTGTTACAAGGTGGCGCCACTGTGAGCTCGTGACGACCCTACAGTGTCGCCATCTGGTGATATAAAGGTTTCTAAACAACACACAGTTACAAAACCCGATGGAAAACAAGAAAATAATTATTTATATGTAAATAAAAATATTAATAATTAAAAAAGAAATAAGTCCAAGCCCGCACCTAAATTAAACATTTTGTGACTCGATTTTAGAATTGCACTGTTTAAATACAAGGTGCCCGCGAAAAATCCTAAAAATTTCAACCACGTATTCTTTAGGTCATTAGGAGCTAAAAATGTTTGTTGTTAACGCTTAGTTTTAAAGATATTATCAATATTCATGTAAACTATTTATTTTTGGATTACTAAAGTACATTAAGAGTCCCCGGCAAGCTCGGCCGAATGTCACCTTCCCATACAAAGGGAGTTACGTTCAGTTATTTTCATTTTAAAACTACGTGTTGGAGTGTAACAAAACTGCATATACAATGACATGATGTATATCTAGGCCGGAAATTAGTTTATTTATATTATAAAGTTGTAAAAATAAAATGTCTGTACATTGAAGATATAAAAAAAAAAAAGATAGTTATGGACTATTTGGAGGTCATTAAAACGAAAAATATTTTTTTTGGATTTTATGTATGTTTGTATGTGTCGTTGTGGCTTCATCACACAAAATCGGCTAAACGGATTTCGATTATTTTTGGTACACGGGTAGCTGGGTATCTCCAGATGGTTATATGATACTTTTTCCCCGACTACACTGAAGAAAAAATTAAGGGTTATAACTTTTTCTCCTCCGCAAACGAAGTTGCGGGCGCCTTCTAGTTAGTTTATACGACTCCAGTTTATGAAACAAACGAAATACAGCAAAAACTTGTATGAAAAACTTAAATTCACTGTATTTTTTTAGTATGGTATCTCCAGCTACATAAACTAATTACAGGCCTGCATATACCTTAACTTATTCTAAGTACAAAGTTTCAGAGGGAACTAGCTAGTCGTTTTAAAATGAGAGCGTAACTACGTTTGTATGGAGAACCGAGCTTACCGGGTACACTTAACCTTTTTTGATAGCGACGTTGCTAAGTTTTTGTCGCTATTGACAGACATCAAAGCGACGCAGGGTACGCACTGCACCAACTAAGCTACCGAGTCCAGTCAGATGGCTACGAATTTTGTGGCAATTTGTTACAGATTATTTATTTTGCGTTTTTTATTCGGCTTTGCATAAAAAAAACGACTAAGATATAAAATTTAAATACAAGATCAAAATAGTGAAAAAAAAATCGTACGACATGATGAAAATAAATGTTGAATAGGGCGTAAACTAGACAAAATGTAATTAAAAAAAAAAACAAGTAAAAAAATAATTCTAGACAAGTAACTGTGTGTCGTTTTGAACTACAATGCATATGAAATAGAATCAAAAAGTGTTCGACCTATTTCTTGGCCGAACGTACCCATTATTAAAAGTAAACGTATGTAACTAAGGCAAAACAATACATTGAAAGAGATTTTTTTTTTCATTAGAAAATTAACAAATTATTTTTTCTCTTCATACGAACCACAACTTTATTGGGGTTCCGTGTCAGCGGTCAAAGCGGATAAATAAATTCACAGTGCTCGCTAGTGAAAGGTTAACACACCTGACACGTAATCAGGAAGTACCGGGTTCGAGTCCTGGTGTGACCACGTGCGAGAGCAATCGAATTTTTTTTGCGCTTTGATTTGTATCTATGTCACAATTAACAAATAGTTTAACTCTTAATACATATGTAACATTATTCCAATTTCGAAATCAACAATAATCGACCTTATTCTACGTAACGGTTACAGGTCAGAAGCTAGTATGAAATAAGTATTCGCTGCATACACAATCCGCGCCAGCTCTTGTAAAACCACCTGTACAGACAATAGGGAACATGCGTGAAATTTTTTCACCGCGTTTTTAACAAAATATCAAAATACCGTAAAAACTATTCCAAAAAGTGAAATTAACATTAAAATCGGATAAGAAATACTCGTGATATAGGCATTTTAAACTACGAATTAAACAGCGATTTGACAGAGGTCCGACATAGACTGTTACGTCACAGTCTACGACGGTCATATAAACTCCATATTAAATTCTGTTTTGCCAGAAAGAGATAGAACGAAATGTTTGATAGCTTATATCTTGGTTATTTTTATAGTTATTGGAAAAAAATATTTTTCTCCCCTGTTTGTTACATGAATGAGTTTTTAATAAAGCAAAATAAAAAGTCATGCATATTCCCTATTCATTTTTACAACTTTATAACAGTACTAGCTTCTGCCCGCGACTTCGTCCGCCTTAAATCCGTTTATCGTGGATAAGGGTATTTTTCCGGGATAAAAAGTAGCCTATATCCTTCCCCGGGACTCAAACTATCTACATACTAAATTTCATCCAAATCGGATCAGCGGTTTAAGCGTGAAGAGGTAACAGACAGACAGACACAATTTCGCATTTATAATATTAGTATGGAAGTGTGGAAGTATGGATATGGACAGTATGGATAGACTACACCGCAGGAGGTTATTATTCTATGCAGTATTTGTAATTTCACCGACTCTGATGCCTATACTAATAAACCTACTGATGTGCAAATTGCGGAAACTTTCCAAAATGCTTAAAAAGGTAACACTAGACTTAAGACCTTTTTTATACTAAAAAATGCTTAAAAAAGGTCTTATAAACATGTAAGTTACCATTAGACTTAAGACCTTTTTCATACAAAAAACTGCTTAAAAGAAGTCTTATAAACATGTAAGTTTACACTAGACTTAAGACCTTTTTTAATCATTTTGGTAAGTTTCCGCAATTTGCATATCTATACTATTTATTATAAAGTTGTAAAATGAAATGTCTGTACATTGAAGATATTTAAAAAAAATTGATTGTTACGGACTATTTGGAGGTCACTAAAACGAAAAATAGGTATTTTTTTGGATTTTTTTGTATGTTTGTGTGTGTCGTTGTGGCTTCATCACGCAAAATCGGCTAAACAGATTTCCACAATTTTTGATACACGGCTAGGTATCTCCAGATGGTTATAGGATACTTTTTACCCGGCTACGCTGAAGAAAAAACGACGGGTTATGACTTTTTCTCCTCCGCGAACGAAGTTGCGGGCGCTTTCTAGTCAGTAAATAAACCTAATAAACGGTGAGCGTCAGTCGGTCGGCCGAGCGCGTCAGCACAGGTCGATGCACTCGATCTGGTCGTGCGAGTCGTCTGGAACGCTTCGCACGTCGGAGATGACGCCGAGCGTGTGCGCCGCGTCCGCGGTGTGCCTGTGTGCGTGTGCGGGGGCCGCGGGGGGCGCGGCGGGGGGCGCGGGGGGCGCGGGGGGCGCGGCGCGGGCGGGGGGCGCGGCGCGGGCGGGGGGCGCGGGGGGGCGCGGCGCGGGCGGGGGGGCGCGGCGCGGGCGGGGGGCGCGGGGGGCGCGGCGCGGGCGGGGGGCGCGGCGCGGGCGGGGGGCGCGGGCGGCGGCTGCATTATGCGCTCGGCTGGATTCGGGTCCGTCGCGTCCTAGAACACCAACTTATTTAGCGCGAGTGCTTGAATTGAAATCCGAGTAAGCAGGGCTTGTAACCGGTTACAGAATCAGAGTCAGAGTACCTTCATTTGTAAAACATAGGTACAGTACAGATAAGTAAGGTGACATGTTTTAAATGTTATGATCCTCTATGCTTGACCCACAAATGTAACATGCATCAAGTTACACCAATAATAACAATTAAGTACAATTATTTTGATGTCAAAATTACGAATCATTTTCAATACAATGTCGGTGTTCAATTCGAAATTTTGTTATTTATATACAGCTACTAGCTTCTGCCCGCGACTTCGTCCGCCTTAAATTCGTTTATCGCGGATAAGGCTATTTTTTCGGGATAAAAAGTAGCCTATGTCCTTCCCCAGTTCTCAAACTATCTCCATACCAAATTTGATCCAAATCGGTTCAGCGGTTTAAGCGTGAAGAGGCAACAGACAAACAGACAGACAGAAACACTTTCGCATTAATAATATTAGTATGGATGTTAACATCATTTAGAAAATCGCCAACACTATAAGAACATTTTTCTAATAGCATACAAATAAACCGGTATTTATTTAGGTTATACCGGTTAATTATTTAGGTTATATTCGGACGAATTGATTTGAAGCGCTCTCTAACCGGTTACTCCGTGTTCGGATACGGGATCAATGACCGCTGTCGCGCCGATAGTGGCGTAACGACAGTCAACTATATGAAAAATTCAATCTAATACCATAGCAAGCAAACCAATCCTGTCTAAGCGAGCGGTTATTGATACTAGACTCCGCTCACACGGAGGAACCGCTCTCTAACCGGTAAATGGATTTCGCTCCCTGTTTTGCGCTCCGAGATATTAAACGGTTAGAGCGATGTTTTTGCGAGTGTAACCTTTATTATGGGTTAGGCTCGCAGAGTGTGGCCATAATCGGTACGGAATATTAACAGGGTTACAAGCCGTGCGAGTAAGCGAAGGAGTCTAAAATGTAACCACGAGCGGAGCGAGTCGTGGTTCAACTATAGAATCCTATCGCTTGCTCTTCTTTCAATTCCACACTTGCGGGTAAAATGCAACTTTGCACCCGTGTATAACAAATAACTATTTCATGTTTCGGCATGGCCATCTAGATATAGTCGTCGTAACCAACTCGGTTACAGTCTAGTCGGCCGTGGCAAGTGGCCAATGAAAAAGTTTGGACGTTAGAGGTTTACTTAAAATTTTGACTGATTATTCTTAAGTGGATGCATCGAAAATTTAAGCTATTTTGTTGTTGCGCATTTTTTGTCAAATCTAGTATATAAAACAGGCTGGTTTTCAGATATGTGTTTCTTGACTATATAACCTATTCAGTGATTAACGCGGAAACATGTTTAATTAATATTTTCTCGATAGAAAAGTTATCCGAAAACGCGTCTTCATTTCCCGTTTTTTGTCTAGTCTGTACAAACGACAGATTAATAAACAGCTAAATTATGTTAAAATCTCATTCTTCCCCTTATCTTTTAAGTGATTAACTTAAAAGTTAACAAAACCTAATAATATCTTCGATATCATGGTACTTTTACATCTGGCGCTTACGCCAAAAAACCTCAAGCATGTAGTGTATTAGCTTTCTCTTTCTTTGATGTGCGCGAGCAATAAATGCGTCCCTTATTTCAAATCACGCTCATTGGCTGGCTCCGCGTTTGAGGCGTGATTTACAAATGACGAAGTAGGCCCTTAATTTGCCTGTTTATAAAATGTGCTTGTAGATTTTTTTTTCTTCACCGTGTCTAATTTTTTTTATAATCTAACTGACAGACTTTGATTTCACACCCCGTCATCATGCCTATAATATAGTTGAAATGGTAATTTCTGATGCAAGGCTGCAAAGTTGTTAGCCGAGTAAGCGAAGGAATCTAAAATTGAACGCATCACTCGCTCGTGGAGTGGTTCAAATATAGTTTCCTGAGCGTAACTAGGCTCTCAAGGCACGAGAAGCCAAATAATTTTGCAGCCGTGCGAAACACACAACTTTTCACCTCAATACAGCGAGGAAAATGTGAGATGTAAGAAAAAGTATGAAATTAATAAACCGATTGTTATTTCATTTTAAACAAGTGATAATGAACCTACGAAACACACTCATAACGAAACAAACAAATAAACATATAAAAAAATATAAATTGCATACTTCCAATAATTAATATAAAAAGAGGTTACCTACACGATAATCCACGTGTAAAAATGGCCAGGCTTACGCACACATACATCTGATTGCTGACGCTTTTATTGAGTAATTAGTGCAAAATCTCATTATGCATGACGGCATTTTTGTTTATTTGGCGCATAATCCAATATATAACAAAGTACTCTGTGCGCGTGACTGATTTAAGGTTTGCTGATTGGCGTAGTTTTAGTGTACCATTATCGGAGCCCGTATAACCTATCTACCTCTTATTAACACGCTTTTATTAGGTCG
This sequence comes from Hedya salicella, assembly GCA_905404275.2. Classification (NCBI taxonomy): domain Eukaryota; kingdom Metazoa; phylum Arthropoda; class Insecta; order Lepidoptera; family Tortricidae; genus Hedya; species Hedya salicella. The sequence continues at coordinate 8,647,214 of FR990120.1, forward strand.
ACTTGTATGTAACTAACTATGTAATGGAATCTAAGGTAATTAATTTAACCATCTTCCAAGGATCGTAGCGTCATGAAAATTGGCAGCTGTATGTAGTTCTGATGACAATACAATAACATGGTACTGTCGAACTGATCTGATGATGGAGCTGGAAGATATGAACTGGAACTTCATGATGGAACATCGTATCATAGCTGTGTCTGGATTTGTTAGAAAAGTCTTTTAAAGCGTGTTTTTCTAGTGTTTTTTAAACTATTAATTATTATGTTATATCATTGCGTACTTCAAATGACTTTTCCACGCAGATTTGGCGCTGTAAATGGAGCTTTTAAATTTAAAATATATATATATATATATTAAATTGTAAATTTTTACTGCTGTTTTATTTTTATTTCCTCGCAAATGTGATGGAAAACGTCGTACGTGACTCGGGCCGTAAAAGAGACATTACAAACTCATATCATTAAAGCTTCGACTTCGGGCTCCAGTGACACTCGTTCGTAATTTCTCTTTTACGGCCCTTGATACGTAATGTACTATCCACACTAATATTATAAATGCGAAAGTGTGTCTGTCTGTCTGTCTGTTACCTCCTCACGCTTAAACCGCTGAACCGATTTGGATGAAATTTGGTATAGAGATACTTTGAGTCCCGGGGAAGGACATAGGCTACTTTTTATCCCGGAAAAATACCCTTATCCGCGATAAATGAATTTAAGGCGGACGAAGTCGCGGGCAGAAGCTAGTTAATATTATAATTGTAGCTCACCATAAAAGATATAACATCCATAGGTATCTTGTCTTCCCAGTCAACAGTCTGATCCGTCCGCAGCAGCGGCGCTTTACTCTCAGTCATTCCATTACTAACATTATTCACGTTACCCTTGTCTGCCATAACTTCATAATTTATCTGAGACGCTTGCGCATTTTCATCTACATGTTGTACCTCGTTTAAATCGCATTGTACTGAACCAGGCGAGTCGAGTCTTAAAGGATCTTCGGGAATTTTCCGCTTCTTGTTATTAGTATTGCCTGTATCTGTGTGCAGAACTATATTCATGTCGTTCATTTTAATGACGTCTACATTGTTAACTCCGTTCTGTTGCTCGACTAGCCTCTGTTGCGTTTGCGTTCGTAAAAAATTGTAATATTCATTATTTTCGTTGGTTCTCCTCTGCGAAGGCTTGTTGTGATCCCGTTTGGTGTTGCTGTATGTTTGAGTTTGCGTTGTGTGGAAGAACGTTTGATTTTGTGAACTATTTGTATGGACGCTTGCGTTTCGTAGAGCGTGTGAATCATTTTTGTTCGGGTGCACCTGTGGGTTGGTGGTGGGTGTTGAAATCATACAATTCTGCATCTGACTGTCGGTTATGCCTTGAAATAAGCCGTTGTCGAGGACTTGTAGTTTTAAAGAAGGTACATATAATTTTCCGTCCGAGCCTTTCAACTGAAAAAATAACAAATTAATCATTAAGAGAAGTTTAGTTCATCGCGTATTTATTTCGTCCAATGTGAATATTTACTTAATTTGTAATTTGGTATCATGATATACTAGGCGTTAAGGTACATTTTCGAGTGGAGTGTGTGGAGAAAAAATAACAGGTCAATCTTTCATGATGCGTTTATTGCAAGTAACCGTCGCCGCCAAGCGGGCGCTGTATCTAGCTACATACACATTTTAGTATAATTTAAATCGTCGCCGACGTCGAAAACTCAGGACTATACAGGCTGATCAACCTAAATGGGTCAGTAGGGAGAACTCAGAAACTAAGAGAGATAGCAAAATCTGTCCTGAGGAACCATGGCGGCGATTTAAAATTTTATAATAATGGCATTCAATTTTTTCTTTAACTCTATAGAGAATTAATCTTTGCATCCAGGAAAATGGCTACATTTTGAACATTTATATTTAAATAAAACAATTATCTTATTATTGAGTTTTTCTTGCATTTTTTTAAACAAGGCTCCATTAAAAAAGTTTTCTTTGTGACTGATTTGATTCGCGCCATCAACAATAATAACGAAAAAACTCGCAGAACTTGTAACACTGTTTACAGAGATTTTGACCAGGTTCGATTCCCGGTTATGTATGAGTTAAAAAAATATACTGAATGTCGTTATTATTAAATCTAAAATCAACGCCTTGGTTCATAAGAACAGATTTCACTATCTCTCGTAGTTTCTGACTTCTCCATACTGACCCATTTGGATTGATCACCCTGTGCCAGTTTCACAAGAAATTGTAACTTGTATTAGAAGTGGAAGTATCTTTTATAAATATTGTTGGAAAGAGATTTCCGCTTGCAACGGAGTTTTTATGATATTGGAGTAGTTTTGTCACCAATATTTATATTATTAAGACATCGTTTAATAAGATACCATAAAACAAACTGTCAAAAGCTTATTGATATGGCACAAGCAATTCAATGCGCGAAAAGTGGAAGGAGCATTTTAAGAATAAGAATAATTTATTTTGTAAAACATAGGTAGGTACATGGGTGTTTCATAAATTGCTTAGGAACACTATGTTTTGCCGAAAGGCATACAAAATTAGAGAGTGTAGCATGCATAATACAAAAAAGAATAGTCAAAATTAATTAATATACATTATTATTATCCATTGAAATAAAACAATTTAACGGATTATATCGCGTATATTATCTCATTTTAGTTCCCGACGTTTCGGAAGCTTTCCAGATTTCCATGGTCACGGGAGGACTGAGAAAAGATGTATTTTCCTGTGTCAAAGTTACAATTTTAATTAAATTATATAATCATATATATATAATCATAAATTGTTTTATTTCAATGAGTAATAATCGCGGAAACAGAAGAAAATATTATTATTATTATCAATAACATTATTATCTATTAAAAATTCTTGAGTAGAATAGTACGCCTTTTTAACTATTCTACTAGAGAGTTTTTAATAGATAATAATGTTAATGATAATAATAATGTATATTACAAACAATAATTATTTTATAAACCGAAGAGCATCATGATAAAGTGAAACTCACCACGGGGTGTAGTACGATTTCGTTGGTTTCTTGGTTGACGACGCGCACGTGCGGCGGCGCCGGCGCCGGCTCGTCATCGTCCACAATCACCACCGTGTCTGACCTATAATAAATAAAATAAAATAAAATAAAAATCATTTATTTCAGATGCGAGATCCATATGGTGTTAGTAGCAAATCCAATGGCAATAACTTACAAAACTAGGTGTTAGTAAACTAAATCTAACTTATTTTAACTTCCCTGTTCAAATGCCCACCCAGTGCAACAAGATAGGGCAATCCAGACGTCCAGCCAACATGCTCAGGATGCCGTTACTGCTATTCCTCACGCGTCTTAGCATCGAGGCGACCCTTTTGCGACGGATAGCGTGAAAACCATCTGTCCGGGCCTCCGCAAACATACCGGATGCACTACAGTGGCGAGGAAGCTTAAACAGCATCCTGAAAATGTTATTGTACTGGACACGCAACGTATTATAAACGCGCTTCGTATGCTTCACCCATAGACTGCACGAGTAGAAGGATGTGCAAAACGCCCTAAATAGTGTCAGCTTAACATCTCTTGTACACCGTGCAAATCTACGAATGAGCATGTTGCCCCGCACTGCCAGGGCCCTTCTTTCTCGTTCCATATCAAGGTCATCGTCAAGGTTATCCGTGACTATATGACCTAGATATTTAAATTTATTAACAACTTTGAGAGCCACGCCGCTCAACACTATCTCAGGTACATTTTGTGGATTATATTTACGGGCCTTGAACACGACCATCTCACTCTTACTGGCGTTGTACCTAAGGCCGTGTCGATCGGCGTAACTCTCACAAATCGCAATCAGTCGCCTAATGGAGTTGATTGAGGGGCCCAGCAGCACCATATCGTCAGCATAACTTATGTTATTGACACATACCCCGTCTATATGGCATCCGACATGTAAGCTGCTAAGCTCCTCAATCAACCCATTGACATACAAATTAAAGAGGACAGGAGACGTCAATCCTCCCTGCCTTACACCGCACTCAAGACTGTATTCATCAGACCACTCTCCCGCCCACTTCACCTGATTGGTCTGATTGGAGTACCAAAATTTCAGCAGAGAAGTACATTCAGCGGGTACCGTTGTTTTACTCAGCTTATCCCACAGCAGATTATAGGCCACCCGGTCGAACGCCTTCGACAAATCAAGGAAACACGCATATATTGGCGTGCTCCTATCCTTGTAGTACCTGATAGTTTGCTTAAGACATAATATTGCACTCTCTGTAGACAATCCTGCTCTAAATCCGAACTGCGCGTCTTGGAGTTTTATGTGGCAACGGAGATGGTCATTAAGCAGACCATCAAGTACTTTAGCGATTACAGTAGCAAGCGAGATGGGCCTATAATTAGCAAAATCTGACACGTCTCCCGTCTTATTTTTAAGAAGCGGTACTACCACGGTTTTCATAAGCGGTTCAGGGAGGTAAGCATGTCGTAAGCAAAGCGTAAAGAACATAGGGATGTTCTTACACTCTAGGCAAGTGGGACCCCGCATATTTTAGATGCTCAATACTGAGACCATCGTGCCCCGGAGATTTTCCCCTCTGCATATATATATATATAATAGAATATAATAGAATAGGTATTTAATTGTAAACTAGAAGGCGCCCGCAACTTCGTTAGCAGAGAAAAAGTCATAACCCCTCATAAAATCTAAAAAATAGTCGAGTAACAAGTTTCCTATAACCATCTGCGTATACCCAGCCACCCGTGTACCAAAAATAGTTGAAATCTGTTTAGGAGGCCACAACGACACGTACAAACATGCAAAAAATAAAAATAATTATTTTTCAATTCAGTCACCTCCAAATAATCCGTAACAATATTATATTAGATTTGGAGTGATTAAGCCACAACGACACATACAAACGTACAAAAAATCAAAACAAAATATTTTTCGTTTCAGTGACCTCTAAATAGTCCGTTACAAAAACTTTCTTGAAAATATCTTCAATGTACAGACATTTCATTTTTACAACTTTATAATAATTATACTAGTGTAGATGTTGTTTTTTTTTCTTTCTTCTACTAAAATCTTAATGTAAAATTTACCATCATGATCTTCGTGATTTTTAAAGTGAATTTCATCACTAAGAATCTATATTCTTGAAATACAAAGAACCAAATATAATGATAAAAGATCTTGTAACAAAATTTGAAGACAAGCTGACTGGGCTCTGTGGCTCAATTGGCAGAGCGTGCGCCCCGGCAAGGCAACAAGGCACTGGTTGAAATCCGGTCGGAGTCTTGGATATTTTAACACGCTTTTATTAGGTCGACCTGTATGTAACTAACTATATAATGGAATCTAAGGTAACTAATGTAACCATCTTCCAAAGATCGTAGCGTCATGAAAATTGGCAGCTGTATGTAGTGCTGATGACAATACAATAATATGGTACTGTAGAACTGATCTGATGATGGAGCCGGAAGATATGAACTGGAACTTCATGATGGAACATCATATCATAGCTGTGTTTGGATTTGTTAGGAAAGTCTTGTAAAGCGTGTTTTTCTAGTGTTTTTTTAACTATTAATTTATTTAATTATTTGGATCTTTGTATTTCAAGAGTAAGGGCGAATATGCTATACTGACACATATTGGTTATACTGACAGGGGCGGTGGGGGCTGCGGCGGTGGCGGCGGCTTCTCCTTCACGGAGCTGACGACGAGTGTGTCGGTGGCGACCAGCTCGTAGCGTAACGTCTCACGCATCCTCTTGTCGATGGCCAGCGCGCGCTGTACTATCGACCCTGCCAATACCTGATCAACAGATACAGTCTCTTCATTGTAAAGCCTGTGGATCAATTACACTCAAAAATCATACAGCGCTCGTGTCCAGTACAACAACGCGTTTAGGTCACTGCTGATGCTGCCCCACTTCTGCTGCGCTTCGGGCATGTTTTGCTGAAGCGCAGGCTTGTGTCCTAAAAAAATATAATTAGTCCGTGATCAAGATTATCAGGAAATATTGGAGACGTATTTTTTTTTAAACAAAATATAATGAAGATGTAGCCCGTTAAAGTTCCCCGTGACGTCACGCCGTGTGCATGGACCTATAAAATAAGCGGACGGAGTCTTTGGAGAGAACATGAAAGTGAAGCAACCATAGTAAGTCAGTATCTGTCAAATCGCTTGTCCTTACGAGAGACACACACACATTCAAACCATAATAAGTCAGTCGGCCGCCATAACTAAACGAGACTCCGTCGAATAAACATCTCTCAGAATGACACAATATAATTGCAATATGCCGTCTTGCGCTGTCCAACGTTGTTGGAGCCACAGCGGAGTGAGGAAAAAACTCAGAGCGTTACTTTTTATAAGTAACAAAGTCATAAATTAATATTATTTTCAAATTTAACATTTTAAATTGTCATACGATAAACTTCATACGACGAAACCAGTGTCCTCAATTAAAAAATGGGGTAATTACCCTAAAAGTTAGGGAGATTGGTATTGCGTTAAAGTTTATTAAACGTGAGAATTGTTATTTCAGTTCATAAATTTGTTTAATTATCGTGGAACGTACGTCTTAAACTCATCGAAAATATTATTTAGGTTTCCTAGAGTGGACGAATCTCAAAGAAATAATTTACGACATAAAAATTACAAGAGAATGAAGGAATAAAATAGTTGAACACCATCCAAAACGAGCGTAATCTGTACTATTCATTTTGAGGCTACAAATTTATACTCCACCGAAGGTCGAATGATTAGAATGGTTACTAATTCGTTACCAAAAAAGATAAGTTTACCAAATGAAAAACTCCAGGTTCTATAATAACTATTAGATTTACCGTTTCAATCCGTTTATTTTGATATTATCCACATCTGAGTCTTACATGTAGGTATGGTGTTCTAACCTTTTTACGGGAAAATTATTATTTGAAACCTATTTCGTGATTGGGGAAATTTTGTTGTACTTGGCAACTCTGTTAAAATGCACACATTGACGCGGTCCGCCATTAGCTGGCTTCAGTTGAATGTTCTAAAGACTCCGTCCGCTTATTTTATAGGTCCATGGCCGTGCGACCGTTTTTCGCGCGTGACGTCATGCGCCCCCACTCCCAAACTTTGACACGCTCTATCTTTGCCTTTTTTTTTAACTGACAAAAGAAAAAATACGTGTCCAATATTTTTTGATTTTCTAACTGACGGACTAAGTAGAATATTTTTTTAACCCAGGAAACTGCCCTATTGCTTTTTCGCCACCATGCGCAGGAGTTGCGCGTCGATGGCGCGGCGGGCGCGGGACAGTCGCAACAGCGTCCTGGAGCTCAGCAGACAGGCTGGACGGCCCATACCAGTAGTCGACGAATTTTGTCATCTGTTCTTGCTTATGGATCTCTGTATGGCGCATCCGACTCTTTAATGCGATTTATCTGAGTACTGGTGAAAGTAACTTCACAGTTCTGCACTAGGCGGCGCTAAACGACTAATTAGTCGGATGCACCATACAGAGATCCATAAGCAAGAACAGACGACAAAATTCGTCGACTACTGGTATGGACGATTAGCTCAGTTGGTTAGAGCGTGCTGCCCCGGTCTGACTCAAGGCACTGGTTCAAGTCCAGTATAGTCGAATTTTTTTTTCATTTGTTTCTGATCTTTGTTTATCAAAATTATTATTATTATTTTTAGTCCTTCCCACTATCCCACTTCCCATATTGTAAAATGTCGTATGGACGTATGTAAATATTGTAGTCAAGGAATTTAATTTACATACCATTTGGTACCCAGTCACAATTAAAATCAATATGAAAGCTGATAGAGATTCCATATAGTCACTATGCCAAGGTACAAAATGGTACACAAATTAAATTCCTTGACCATACCTACCCAGCTACCCGTGTACCAAAAATAATTGAAATCCGTTCAGCCGTTTTGGCGTGATGGAGACGACACATACAAAAAAGTATTTTTCAAATCAGTGACTGCAAATAGTCAGTTACAATTTTATTTTTGAAATTATCTTCAATGTAGATATTTAATTTTTACATCTTTATAATATTATCACAAGACAACAAAACGGGGCGTAATCGCGTATAAATATGATTTATTTAATTACCTCCCGTTGGTAATTCTTCGACGTTTCGGACGTCGCGTTACGTCCATGGTCTCGAAGGAAACTGGAGCGGCGAAATCAACGTCTTCCAGCCGCGCGAGTTTTACGATCTACCCGCGCTTGATGTTTATTATTAGGTTGAACACTACGGTCGTCACTAGACCGACACACTACACTCACGACGTCAGGGAATTTATCGGATGTTATATGATGTTGCTTACATTTACTAATTACTGGATTCCACGAAGATGAAAGCTTGAAACCATCTTCCCGGTTGAAATTTCAGTGTTTCTTGATTTCAATTGCTTCACGCACGATTCTACAATACTAATTACGTTCCGTAGAAAGGATCTTAGGATTATAAAGCTCAATCCAGTGCTTTGGTCCCGCTTCTAATAAATGTTCGGCAATAGCGGGCTTATTCACCTGGCGGTTCTTAACAGCTGCGATATGTTCCTTGACTTTTTCAGCAATAGTGCTCTTCGTCTGTCCAATATAAGAACTCCCGCAACTGCAATCGATTAAGCCCCGTTTTGTTGTGTTGTGACAATGAGTGAAGATCGTGTAAGTTTAAATCAATATCTTTATATAAGTATGGAAAACATGCATCAAAAAACATATAAACAGTATACAGTGTCAGCTACCACATTAAAATCCAAATGTCCATTAAATTTAACAAATTCAAATAGTTTATTCTGTAAGTAGGCCGCAAGGGCATTTTTACAAGTCTGACTCTACAGCATTTCCCAAGAGGAGACCACTGAGAGAAAAAAGCCGGCACAAACTCAACAGTCAGTCTTTTATTCAAAATGACTGAGTATGAAAATCAAAATTCTAATTCGTCCGTCAGATACATAATACAAAAATATTGGACACGTATTTTTTGCTTATTCAAAATAATAAAACAATACTCAGATAAGTTGACATGGAACATTCTCATATGCTCTATATAATTTGAAGAAAATTGCAAACCAGCAAGCTGTGTTAACTGCGTATCACGCATATGTTACATCTACTTTAAGGTACGCTATAATTTTCTGGGGAAATTCTGCTAATAAAGATAATGCGTTTAAAGCTCAAAAAAAATGTATAAGGTCGATATGTGGTATTAAAGCAAGTGGCTCATGCAAACCATTCTTTATAAGGTTCAAAATACTAACACTCCCATGTTTGTACATATATGAAATAGCTAATTTTGTAAATGCTAACCAAATTCTTTTTAATAAATTTAAAAGTGTTCGTCTCCAAAACAAAATACGGGCACAGCCAAGTCACACAGCACTGTTCCAAAAAAGTATACTTGGAATGGCTCATAAGATATATAACAAACTACCACAGGGAGTTGTAGCAAAAAAAGGAAGTGACATCGAATTTCAGATCGAAAAAGCCTATTATTCAGTAACAGAATTCCTGACTGATACCATTAGCTGATAATATATATTGACATACCATATTCTTATTTTATTTTATAATCATTAATTAATTATAAATAAACTTATTGTATAGCATGATTATGACCTAAATAGATTAATATTTTATGTGTTATGCATGCTGCATGGAAGCATGTAAAAAAACAAATTTGTATGCCCCACGTGGCACCACATAGTGAAACCAATAACTTTGTAAGACCTTGTATTCTACCTATGTTGGACAAATAAATCTTTTCAATTTGAATTTATAAATCACATTAAAGTTTAGGAGTGAGGGCTTGTGACGTCACTCCTTAAGTAAAATTTGTACTTGGGAGTGACGTCACGCGATATTATGACACAATGTATCGCCTTAATTTTTCGGTTATGTAAAAAAATTAAAAATATGTGTCCAATATGTATTATTAATCTACATGGCGGACTAATTATTAAAATGTTGCCATCATCCCTATTCCTTACTATTACAATATTAGTACTAAGCCTATCTTAATTTTACTTATAACTTTTACAATTGTACACCAACTACTAGTTTCTGTTTGGCCCTATGGTTGACTGGTAGAGAATGCCTTAAGGCATTAAGTCCGCCATTTGTAACAGTTTGTATTGTGCAATAAATAGACGGGCAAGATTTCTAGACCGCATCGTCAATTAACAACAGGTGAGATTGCGGTCAAATGCCCATTTATTTTTTAATAAAATAAATAATTAAATTGTGTTATAACTAATTCATAATTGGTTCATGTAGAGATGTACTCTATTTTATTCTTATGAGTAACTTCTTAGCAATTTGTATCTATAGACCTTACCTTGGGAGCTCTGTTTGCCTGTGCATCCATCAGGTACTTGACGACAGTCTGCCAGTGTCCAGTCTCGTTGATGTGTTCATACAGCACCCCCACGCTCGAGGCCAGCTCCACAGCTCTCTGGAACCGGACCGCCGATGCTGCCAGTGCTTCGCAGACATAGCATATCTTGACTGTTTTCTAAAAATGAAGTGTTTCTTATAACACATGTCGATATGAATGGAAAATATCACAACCAACACCATGAAGACCCTAGAATATAACTTTGACTACTTAGTTTTGTAATTTCACTGTGAAATTATCTGACTGAATGATTGAATTTTGTGAGATGCTGCTGGTAAATTATTAAAATAAAATAATTAAGCCCTTCTGGCACATGTGTAACTGTCTTTACAGATTAGGCCCATCTGGCATGTATGTAAACCTTTATCTGTTTTCTCGCTTTGGGCTTGAAATCACTAACTTTCATAATACCTTATTCATTAATATCCCTTATTTTCAAATTACCATGACCTCATTATACCTAAATGTCAAATTGTCTCATTCTTAAAATTAATAAAATTCATTATGACTTTGACCTAAAACGTCATATTCTTAAATACCTAAAGATTGAAATGCACAATTCCTTCAAATTCCGAATGACAGTTGGATAATAAATACAGAATATGTTGTTTTGCCATGAGTGTTTTGAAGTTTAGGCATTATGAGACTTAGCTATTTTGAAATTCGGCCATATTAAAATTCCAGTGCTTTAAGAAAAAAAATTAGGCATTCTGCAATTTGGGTATTTTGAGACCAAGAAGTTTTGAGATCTGGGAACATTGATAAAGAGGTAAAAGCAATTTAGTAGTTTTAAGCCCAAAGCGTTTTCTCAAGGTGGGTAGTTTGCACAAATTGTAATTTTGACAGAGAAAAATATATCTTTTCTCAATCAACCCATGTATATGGATAGCGGAAAGCTTCCGAAATGTCGGGAACTCAAATGAGATAATACACGCGATATAATCTGTTAAAATTGTTTTATTTAAATTAGTGATAATCGCGGAAACAGAAGAAAATATTATTAATGAATGAAGTTCGTAATACATTATTTACTCATCATCATATTAAAAACCTGCTAATTGTTTTTTTTTATATTGATTACATGATTTCTTTTATAGTTTTTTTGTACTTTTTCACATTTGCACAAAAATGTTAGCCACATATTTTTATGAATATGACTGATTTTTCATTTGTATGAATGAGATGCACTAGACCACGGGGACAATATTTTGAGTCGGAAAAGTCAAAAATTACAGTTTACAAAATTTCAAAGTACTTAGAGCCACAAAAAAAAATCTGCCAACAATAAATAGTACTTTTTGATAAAACTAATCTATGAAGCCGTAGTTTCTCATCCAAATAGATGCATGTGGCTTGCGAGCCCCAGGATGCCAATCCCTGCACTAGACAAATACTTCTGTAATGCTTTTGTACAGCCTAAGCAGACATAATAATGTTAATATATTATATATCTATATAATATATACGGACTTAACCTAGACTATATAATATATTATATAGTCTAGGTTAAGTCACTTTTCCAATGTACTGCAATTTTTGTTGTTGTTTACAAAATAAATGTATCTTCTTCTTCTTCTTCTATATATATTTTCGTTATTTAATTTGATGATGGGACATGTTAAATGGAATAATAACATGTAAGTTGAAATACATAGCTTTTAAAGTTTGTTAGTTTTATAGAATGTGGTAATAATAGTGTAAATAAATGTGTAACAATTAGCATGTACCTTTAAACTGTTGGTGCTCATTTGTAATAAATAAATAAAGTGCAAGTATACAAAATTTCATGTATATTTTTTGTTTAACAGCATCCAATTCTGAATCCAAATCTCCAAAGTATTTTGCTAGATACAGATATACACTGTAATGGAAGTATTGTGACATTGACAGATGTTGACAACTTTTTTCTTTGTTATACCCAAAGGAGCTTCCAATAATAGAAATATTGGTGAAAATACTACTTCAATGTCATAAAAACTCCCCAAGATACAACAATGTTAGTCACATTTTTGGACTTTCCCAAAATTCACTCCATACTAAAGCTTAGGGATGTGTGACGTCACATTTTGGCATAAAAGCTCGTATTGAGAGTCAAATAAGTGAAGGAACAAGTATAGGAAGGCTTTTGAGGCATGAGAAGCCAAATAATTTTGTAACTGTGCAAAACATAAACTTTTTCTCACTACAGCAACAAAAAAGTGAGATGTAAGAAAAACAATGAGAATATAACAAACCGATTATTTCCCATAAAATCTAGTGATAATAATGACCTTTGAAACACATTAACCCGGCGATAGTCACTAAAAATTTTTAGTAGCAAAATTTAACCTTGTTACTTCCAAATAGGACCTATACAGGGTATTTTTTATCCAGTAGCGCCTACCGCTGGGTTAATAACAAAACAAAGAAATAAAAGTATAAAAAATATAGGAAAATTCAAACTTTAAATGACTCTGCCATGCTAGTGGATAAAATGAACTTTCCCACTCAGATTTGGTGCTATAAAGGGAACTTTTCCGAGTTAGTGTGATGAAAAGATTACTTAATTGTAAACAAAAACAATTTGTGTTATAAACACTGATTACTTCAAGTTCTACAGCTACATTCTATATCACAATTATCACATGTACCGCTACTAACCCTGAAGTATTTATGACGACTCATGAATACGTTTATAAACACAGGCTCCACAAGTCTCCGTTCTAATGCTGATCGAAAACAAATTGAGCAGTAATTTCCATTGCTACGCGTTATCTCGTCGTGAAGCTCTATAATGCCGAAGCCACCCATGGCGGACGATCAAACATTAATTTGGCAATGTAATTAAAACGTTTTCTTAGTAAGAAAACGTTTATTTTTTATTTAAATGTAAAAGCGCTAGAACCGCAAAATAACACATATGAAAGTTGAGCTGACACAAGACATTTGACACTTTACGATGACAGTAGTTTTTTTTTTATATCTCACGGTGAATCGTCTATGATTTTAAGAGCATACTGCATACTCGAGCCTCCGTAAATCAATACAGGAAATTACTTCATTGCTCATTTTACACAAATGAGAAGGTTTATTGTTTTTGTTGGCCTAAACTTAGATGTATAGATCTATCTATCACGCACTTTATTTGTGAGGGATTACTCCGAAACCCGGAAAACGAAGTTTAGAAAAGCCGTTAACTTTTCTATTTTGCTACAATTTTTTTCAATCATAAACTCTCGATAACCCATAATATTATTAATTTATTATTTTCATAAATTATATATCGTTAACAAAATAGTAAATAATTAAGGATGTGGTAATTAATGTCCAACTTTTTTTTAGAATTGCACTAAAATCTGCCGTTGTATGAATGAATTAATATAATAAACCAACTAAATGAAATAGTAAACCAACGTTTATATAATTGATCAATTTTAGTACCTACTCATAGAGTTTACTCCTGCGACAATCCCAGAAGTCACTACAATTATAAATAATTTGGATGCAAATACCAGCTCAGGATTAGATGGAATAACTGTAAAATCCTTAAAATGTGTAAGGTCTCTGATAGTAGAAAACTTAACGGAGTGCTTCAACAAATGCTTGAGACTAGGCTACTTTCCTGACAGTTTAAAGCTTGCAAAAGTTACCCCTATCTACAAATCTTTAGCCAAATCAGATCCAGGAAATTACCGCCCAATCTCAGTCCTCTCGGTTCTCTCAAAGATTCTTGAGACCCTTCTATATAGTCGTCTTGGTAGTCATCTCGAGTCAATAAAGTTCCTCTATGAGAAGCAGTATGGATTTAGGCCACAATCAAACACTCTGACCGCCACTATAGACCTTGTGACCAAAATCAAAGTTAGTATTGACAAAAAAAAATTGTGCTGGGGGTATTTATTGACCTGAAAAAGGCTTTCGACACTATTAGCCATCCGGTTCTCTTGAGAAAACTGAAGGAGGTTGGTTTGGGCGGTAAAGTCCTGAAAATGTTTGAGTCATATCTCGAAAATCGCAAGCAAATTGTGAAAATAGGCGATCATGCGAGTAGTGCACTGAATGTTACTTATGGTGTCCCTCAAGGATCTATTTTAGGACCGCTGCTTTTCTTGTTATACATTAATAACATCAGTAAAATAGGTCTAAGAGGTGACACTACTCTGTACGCAGACGACACAAGCCTATTTTACTACGGCCACTCTATCCACGACATCATAGCCGATGCTCAAAGTGACTTAAATCTACTCAATGAGTGGTTTCAGAGCAATCTTCTGACAATAAACATTAGTAAAACAAATTATATAATATTCGCGTCGAAAAACAAAAGAATTCCCGATCACCAACCTTTAACTATAAATAATCAGCCCATAAATAAAGTTGACAAAGAAAAATATCTAGGTCTCATACTAGACAAGAAAATATCTTGGCAACCACATATTGACAAAATTAAAAACAAGATAACCGCTCTAACTGGTTCACTAAAGGGAATAGTACGATGTCTTCCCAAACGAGTTCGCTACACAATTTATAATACACTTGTGAAACCTCACATTGAGTATTTAATCGAGATATGGGGAGCGGCATCACCTACTAACCTAAACTGTCTACAACGAGCCCAAAACAAACTCATTAAAGTTTTATTTGGTTATAACTTTCTGACGCCATCAAATAAAATTTATAAAGACACTAAACTTATGAACATTCACCAAGCTTACATCTATCACACTTGTATTCATATAAGAAAAATACTATCAAATGACCTTCATATCCAAATTTCATTTACAAAAAAACAACAAATTCAAAAAATTAAACTCTGAAACGCTAATAACCTTATTCTCCGCCCCCCGCGGACTAATTACGGCAAAAAATGCATATTGTATGAGGGAGCTAACTTATACAATAAACTCCCGATCGATATCAAAGATGCTAAATCACGACGCACGTTCAAAAGACTACTTAAACACCATCTATTAACTCGTCCATAACATGAATACATGTATACATTTATAAAAGTAAAGTACATCCGTTTTTAATCTACTTAAACCATACAACTTTTTTTTTTTTTTCAATAGTGATACCTTTGGCCATAAATCAGTATATTAGAAAAATATATATATATATATATATACATACATATATGTACTATAAATTACAAATAATAAAAATACACACACACACTGTTCTTTTTATATTCATAAAAATAGTACAACAAATCAGTTAACACCAAATTAGTCATTCCGCAAAACGTACGCATTTATTGACACACTTCCAAACAATTTATATCCTTGTACGATGTTATCTTTATCTAGTTACTACGCTCGCAACGCGCAGCGCAGCGCGCCCACAAGCAGGCAGCGATCGTTGGCAAACTTGTTTTGTATGCTTCCATTTATAATTCCACCCGCCAAATGTTACTTTTTACAGTTCGTTACTTTGCGACTTTTGCGAAAAAACAGAAATGTATTTACGCTCACTAGTTTAGGTTATAACAATTTATGCATGATATGTTTTTCTCAAGTAAGTGAATTATTGTTATTCTTTTTGAGAAATAAAGATCTTTAAACCGAATTTTACTTTTCATCTTCCATATAATGCAATTAATAATAGATATTTCATTAATGAAAAAAAGATTTATTTTATTCTACATATAATTTTAAATTTTTAGGTAATTTGTGTGTCCTAGGTGGTCTGTCTGTCTGTCTGTCCGACTATTAGAGCGCCATATCTCAAAAACTACTTATGCTATCTATTTGAAATTTGGAATATTTATAAACATGGTCAGCCCACATATATTGCAAAGGCAACATTATAATATATATTTTTATTTTCTAAAAACCGATCAATATTCGGGGGGTATGAGTCTAGTCACTAGGTCAAATAGGGTACCATATGAAAGGTCTTGGGATCTGTACATTTTTTTATTTATTTTTACTGTTCAAATTTAGTTTTATAAAAAAAAAGGTAGAAAAAATACATTGAGTCAAAATGTCACGTGACTTCACCATACAGTACGGATTATACCTAGTAGTGACGTCACGAGCCCCCATTCCTAAACTTTGATGCGATTTATCTCAGTATTTTAAGATTATTTTGAAAAAAAAATTGAGGTCTTCTTCACCAGTTCACCAATATACACTGAATGCAAATGCTTATTATGTTTCTTATAATACCAGAGATCGCTATATGTATGCCTACAATATTTGAGTTCCTTCAATTCCTCATGAATCCCAATTACTAGCTTCTGCAATATAAAATACTAGCTTCTGCCCGCGACTTCGTCCGCCTTAAATTCGTATATTTTGGATAAGGGTATTTTTCCGGGATAAAAAGTAGTCCTTCCCCGGGACTCAAACTATCTCCATACCAAATTTCATCCAAATCGGTTCAGCGGTTTAAGCGTGAAGAGGTAACAGACAGACAAATAGACAGACAGCCAGACAGACGGACAGACAGACACACTTTCGCATTTATAATATTAGTATGGATACTTAAAAAAAAATTATAACCGAATTGATAGCCACCTTCTTTTTTTGGGATTTGGTAAAAAAACGGTTCAGGAACCTCCAACCAATCTTTTCACTTATTTCTAATAACATTTTTTTCATTTTTATGATATTATTTTTTATTAATGTACATACAATCAAAAGGGTGAAAAAAATGTTTGAACTGAAAAGTGGAAGAAGGTGGTGGGCCTGAGGCATGCAAAGCTATTCATAGAAGGGGTAGAATCAAGCTGGACCAAGAAACTGTGGAACTACAGCAAAAGACGACTCAGAATCATAATGGGTGTGTTCACAGGTCACTTCGGAGTCAAAGGACTCCTGGCCAAACTAGGACTTTCTGACAACACGGATTGTAGAATGTGCGGCGAAGAGGTTGAAACAATGGAACATATATTATGTGAATGTCACGCCCTCGCCAGACAGAGAGTGAAGGAATTTGGCGTGGGGTACCCAAGGCCAAAGGAATTCCAGACGCTACCATTGGCATCTATCATCCGGTTTATGGAGTTGGTAGAACAAAACATTGACTAGCAAGAAGGGGTAATTACACAAAAGATCCCACTGGGTCTAAGTGTATCCGTAAGGACCCCTAGTAATGAGATAAGATAAGATAAGATAAATGTACAATCAAATAAGTGAAAAAAATGTTTGAACTGAAAAAAAAAAACTTGAATAGGTTATTTGTATGAATGTATCAAGCTTATGTCGAAGTTAAGCAAATCGACAAAAAACCCAGTAGGTCTATAATTTTTAGGCGTTGGACAAACCTGGCAGTTATGTTCTTCCCCGTTGAAAAGTATTTTTCAAGGTCGCCAGTATGTTGCGGTGTTGCTAGTTAAAAAAACATATACATATTTTATGTTTTTTACTGTCAGTGCTGCCAGCTAAAAAAACATCACCCATGCTTTTGTTGCGTAAGTAAAAGTGAAGTAGCGCTGTAGCGCACATTTAGTACGAGTTGGTGTTTTGAGCATTTAGTTCACTTCACTCGTTTTCCCGCTGTCATATGATATTGATGTTGGCATTCACTCGTTATCATTCACCTCACTATCAAGTGTCCGTGTTAAGTTTCTTTGTTTCAAATATAATTAATTTTACATTGAGAATTTTTCACGCGTCTTGTTTGAAATAATAACGTAAGTATATATTTAATTATTGGAGTCGTCAGATATTAAGAAATTTATACGATAACCATAAAAAAGTAGATAGGAACTCTTATTATAGATTCAGAATCAGAACAATGGATATGATACTAAAATGGCGGACACTACACGGTCAAATAAAAATATTTTTTTTAATGTGAAATGGTAGTTGGTAGGATAGAAATCCTAAAACAAAATTGAGTTTTATGAGCCTTTAAAGTTGGGTGGGATAGTCCATTTTTAGGGTCCGTATTTTATTATTTATCTCCGAAGTTTACCAAGCGGAAAATCTGGAATTTTATGATTTTTTTTTTAATCGCCAAAAAACATTTTTGAATAAACCGGTTTGATTAAGTTTGCCCCTCATTTTTTTGTGACGCCATAGATACCAGAGGCAAACTTAACTCAAGCGGCAAGTTAAGTCGGAATAAGTGAAAATTTGTACGGAACCCTCGGTGCGCGAGTCAGACTTGCACTTGACCGGTTTTTATATATATTAATGTTGATTACTTGACAAGAACAAGAGGCAGTATGCATATTCTGCCAAGAGACAGAGAAGACTGCAATGCATATCATCTGCTTCTGTGAACTACTAATGAGGAAAAAAGTATCTACCTAGGGTAACATGTCGTGCCACCGGAAGTGATACAACACTTCACTTCCCAAAGAATCTGGGAATTCCTAGACTCAACGGGCTTCAGTAGTGAACTCTAATGAAGGGCTTCAACCAGATCTTATCTATTGTGGCAGCCCTTTATTAGAGTTCACTACCGTGAGTCCACAGAAACAGAGGATATGCATTCCAGTTTCCTCTGTCTCTTGGCAGAATCTGCACACTGCCTTTTATTTCATTTCGTTCCGTTTCCGTTGTGTGTACTCTGCTGACTCGTTTAATTCATTATCTAGCTGATTAGAGTGATTGAATCTTTGTTGCTATTTTGAAAAAGTTAATTTAAATTCATTTAGAAATATGTACTCGTTCTCTTATAAGTAGATACGTTATGAAAAGCGTCAACTAGTTGTAAATAATAACATGACTCATGTAGATAAAGGCTTATACGATAACGTAGTGATAATTTGTGATAACCGGCTATCACAAATTATTATCGTTTTTTCTATAGACGATCAATGCAATAGTAAGTAAATAATAAATACGAGGGCGATGATATTACATAAATTATCTATACTTAATATCGACGGCGTAAAGGGAAACGTAGTAACTGCCAACTGAACGCATTGGCGCTTACCACGTTTCTGCTTATTTATTATTATTATTATTTATTATCAGACAGGCAGTGGCAGCAACTGATAATGCCGCCTCTGGCCACGTGGTCCTACTGCCTTTGTCCTACCGATCGGACCACATGAACTTTTTTTTCCGGTTGGTTCGATTAACTAATCGGACTATTGAATCTATCATTTTCGTAGACCCCGTGGTCCTACCAATCGAACCACGTGAACTTTGAATTTCCTGTTGGTTCGATTAACTAATCGGACTATAGAAACTTGCGTTTTCTTAGACCACATGGTCCTACTAATCGGACCACGCGTTCTAGACATGAGTAACGTGACTTGCATACTGCGTATTAGGTGACCTTCTTAAGAAATAATATAATAAAGACAATGTCAAATGTTAATGTCAATAGATATCTGTCACGGACATTATTCCTGCTTTTCTCGAGGCGAGAGATTGAAAGATTTGTATTATGAGGGCTATTTATCGTCTGGTCGGACAAAGCATGGATGCAGATAATGATGAACCAGAGTTATTATACATAAAACGCAAAGGTGGCTTGGTGTTGCTGTACAACGGATACCAATTTTACCGCAACAAGACGTACAGCAGCGGATCTATTCTTTGGGTGTGCAGCAAAAAAAAGGCTGAAAAATGTCGAGGGTCTATTACTATACACGTAAGTAATTTTTGCCCAACGTATCGTGTTAAATTTTTAGGGTTCCGTACATTAAATAAAAATTAAATCAGCACTGTCATATACCTGTACGTCTATCAAATTATTTTTCCCAATCGCCTAGTTAGGTAACTAATAATACATGAGTTTTTTTTTTATTTCAGGAAGCTCGCATTTCAACTTGCAAGACGCATTCTTGTATTCCTGATTTTCATCAAAATGATATTGACAACCAATTTCATTTAATGAAAGAGGCGGCAAGTAAAACTTTAACACCCATAAAAGCCATTTATGATGAACACGTGACACAACTGAAAGATGCTGGTCTCGAAATCCTAAAAAAAATACCGACGTACAATGCTGTTAAAAGTGAATTATTCAATAAAAGGAAGGACGGTCTTCAGGTTAAAAAACTAAGCTATTAAAGCCCCATGGAGGTAGAGATACCACCGGCTTTTGACCCTTTTATGTTGGCGGATTATGCTTGCGATGATGTACGCATCATCGCATTTTGCTCACAAGAAGCTAGAAAACTCATACCAACCCTTACCTCTTTTTTTGGGGATGGAACTTTTCATAGTTGCCTTTTGAACTTTTCATAAATGTTGATGTATGAAAAATGTAAGTGGCAGCTGACGTAAGTGGAATAAGACCGTCATGGGACTCATGGTTACTTCAAATGAAAATAGATTGTATATCGTACTACGGATAAATACTACTTATGATTTATGATGACTAGCTAATGTCACATTATTATGACATACAATTGAAATATCTGTTAGTTAATTTATATCTTAAGAAAAAGAGTTCATGTGGTCCGATCGGTAGGACGAAGCGGAATTACAATTCCTTGTAATCCGATTAATCGAACTAATTGGAAAAAAAAGTTCATGTAGTCCGATCGGTAGGACGAAGCGGAATTACAAATCCTTGTAATCCGATTAATCGAACCAACCGGAAAAAAAAGTTCATGTGGTCCAATCGGTAGGACAAAGGCAGTAGGACCACGTGGCCAGAAGGATAATGCCTATATCCAATTTATATAGTCTAAAATTCTCTGTTCAGTGGTATGCTTGTCAAATTTGTTTTTGAAGGTATTGACATTAGGTGCCGAGATTACATCCTCTGGGAGCTTGATCCATGCGCTCACAACCCTGTTGCCCAGATTTTTTTCCCATACTTTACTGTATAAAATTGTAATAATGAAATGGCTGTACCTACATTTAAGATATTTAAAAAAAATATTGAAACGGACAATTTGGATGTCACTGAATCGAAAAACTTTTATTTTTTGTACGTTTGTTTGTATGTGTCGCTGTAGCGTCATCACGCAAATCGGCTAAACGGATTTCAACTATTTTTGGTACAAGGGTAGTAACTCCTAATAAATCAATGTCGAAGCGTGAATATGGAATGATTTTATTTACAAAATTCGGTTCTATTTATACACAGAGATTATTACTTAAAACTAGGGCGCGTAGAGAGGGAAATTCAGGGAATCGAAATGAACACCAGCTCTCTGCACCTGCGCGGTGATTCGCGGAAATGCACGTGGCTTTGCGATAGCGTCCTTAATAGCATCAATTTATTTATACATTTAGGTACGTCGGCTACAAAGGATAAAAAATAAATATAATCACGTTTTTAAAATATCTTCTTTTAAAAATCCATTTCAAAAGTTTCTAATTCTACAAGAGCGTGGACGACAAGTTGAACACAAAATTGAATGACAGTTCCAGATACAGGGTAGAAAATAATACAAAAGGACTATTACTCTACTTAACGCAAAACGAACTGGCGACCTAGATCAAAATGCTATCTCTTTCATGCCTGCTAAGCCCACGCACGTGTGAACGAGATAGCATTATCAATTATGATCTGGGCCGCCAGTCTGGTTTGCATCGAGTATAAGACGGGATTTACTATACAAATTGTACTGCTGTACGCTGTGACCGTCACATTTCGCTAATAACGTCACTTAGAGAATCGCATAGGTACCTCTTTCACATTTTCCCAAATATCTTCTAAACTAGTAGCTACAATATTTTTTCAAAAGTTTTCTCCTCACTAGCTCAGAAAGCCGTCTTTTATCCTTTAATACAAGTGGGTAAAAACGCATTTTATCCACTAGTGGGGAAAGTAGTTTGACCGTCGAGCATGTAACTTTTGACAGATAACAAAACGTAAAACACTCATAATAATGGTTCGTTAGATTATAATTATCATTAAATAAATGCTTTAAGAATTTAATAAAAATTGATGTTATAGGATACTTCACGCTCATTTTTACTACTTTTTACCCGACTATGCTAAAAAAAAAAGAGGAGTTATGACTTTTTCTCCTCCGCGAACGGAGTTGCGAGCGCCATCTAGTTATTATTATACAGATACTTTTATTTTATTTTTAGTTTCCAGTATGTCGTGGCAAGGTTACGCTTCCGCCGGTCAGGGGTATGGGTATAGCTTCGCAGCTGCATCGTCTTCTTCAACCAGCGTCAAAAAAAAACATGGCCACCAGCCTCAGGTCCACCAGAACACCAGGGAGCAGCACATGGCGAAAGTCGAAATCTGGCTCTGCAAGATCTGCAACAAGGACTTCGGATCTAAGGGTGGCCTGAACCGCCATTTCACTATGGTCCATGAACAACCGAGGCCGAAACCGATAAAAGATGTACCGAAAGCTATGGTTCCGTACAGGTAAACTTGCTGTCCTTTTTTAGGGTTCCGTATCCAAAGGGAAAAAGAAAGAAAGAAAACATATTTATTGCAGCGAAAAGATAACACCATTATAAGAAGAAAAATTAAAGAAATAATTAAATTAAAATTATCTTAAATCTAGATTGACGATCCTTTATCTATGGGACTGGCAATGTCAAATCGGGCAATTTTTATTGGCAGTTTTGTTCAGATGTGTGTATCTAGTATAATTTAATATATATTAATGATTATCATAAGATTTTTTTTGTAGACAGCTGGTTTATACAAAAAGATAATTTATGAAGAAATTTTGATTCTTTTAAAATGCTTCCTTAAACGACATATATGCAAAATAATTATAAACCATACACATTGAAAAACAAGCCTCTTAATACGTTTATACGAAAACATGTAGATGTCACTAGTTTTGATATTTAGCAATAAGTGTTATGCATTTTAATTGACTTTAACGCCATCTAGACTTATGCATGTTTTTCTTGCATTGCACAATAACGCCATCTGGACTTATTAATGATTTTGCCGGTCGCATTTTGTTCTAGGGGGTGGACATATCTTTATATTCCTTTATCTATGATATAAGTATACAACACAATGGTGCTACCACGTCCGCAACAAAAGGCCACCACTCAGCGTGATGCTGCGAAATGGGACTCCGTCTGTCCGTCTGTCACTAGGCTGTATCTCATGAACCGTGATAGCCACAGTTGAAATTTTCACAGATGATGTATTTCTGTTGCCGCTATAAATAGTATAATTTTATGTCTGTCTATCTATGTCAGTAACCAATAATCAGATAGCGCGTACATTTTGCTTAGGAGTAGGGCTCTACTAACACTGGATTTTCATAGATTGTCTGTATGTCCGTGATAGCTAGTTGAAATTTTCACAGATGATGTATTTCAGTTGCCGCTATAAACAGTATAATTTTATGTCTGTCTATCTATGTCAGTAACCAATAATCAGATAGCGCGTACATTTTGCTTAGGAGTAGGGCTCTACTAACACTGGATTTTCATAGATTGTCTGTATGTCCGTGATAGGAAGTTGAAATTTTCACAGATGATGTATTTCAGTTGCTGCTATAGCAAAAAACGCTAAAAACAGTATTATTTTATGCCTGTCCATCTATGTCAGTAACCAATATAAAAGGACCAAACACCTCGTACATTTTGCTTAGAATTAGGGCTCTGCTAACACTGGATATTCATAGATACGGCCGTTTGTAGCTTAACATGTTTTGTACGCAACCCTCGGGGCGCAAGTCCGTCTCGCACTTGGCCGGTTTTTTTCCATTATGACCGATCTATATTATCGCGGAGCCCTCACACAGGCTTTGCGGAGCCCTAGGGCTACGCAGAGCACACCTAGCCTTGGCCCACCCATGTCTCTTAATATATTTAGAGTCGGATGTCCACAATTTTATTCAATGAAATAAACAAGAACAATACAAAAGAACTAATACTACATAATGTTATAAAATTAAAACTAAAATAAATGTAAATAGTTGTGCCCCCGCGGCATAGTGCCGAAGATGCTGGCAACATTTCCACTAGAGTTCCAATCCGGGATTGTCCATACAAGAAATCCCGGGATTGGAAACCCTAATTTCCAAGCTGTATATAATACTAATATGTTGTGCAAGGCAGCTGCCAGCTCTTCGGTCACCAGTCGAGTTTAGAGTCTAGATATATCCAAGGTCAAAAATTTAATCCATAATGTGAAATCTTCCTTCTTCTTTCCAGAGACAACTCCCCAAGCATCATTTGCCGTATATGCGGGAACAGCTTCGCCTCCCAAAGCAACCTGAACCGGCACATCAACACGGTGCACCAGCCGGGACCGGCGAGGCCCGGCCCCGCAGGCCCCCGGAACACCGCCGTCTCACAATCCACGAAGATTGTTCAGAAGAACAAGACGAACGTCACCGTTAATGTGTACAAACCTGTGTTTTATAACAATTGTAACAAATATTAGGGATGATGCCAAGGCATCGGAAATTCGGATGCTCTTATACCTGCACCTACAACTAGCAAAATCCCGGAAAAAGCTAAGCAAGTATGGAGTCGGCTTCTTAAAAGTAATATTTCAATTTTTCAATTCCCAGGATTATACAAAACGTCATGAAAAGGTTATTAGCTTTTTAAATTACTTAGGTTATGACGTCTATTAGTTAAATGAAACATGTGAATTAAATACAATTTTGTAAACAGGAACGGTTACGTAGCAAAATGTCTAAAATCAAATGTCATAAGCTTCAAACACATATGTCTAGAATGTCGAAAGCCTAAATGAATAACGTTCGTTATCTATAAAGTTCGTAATACATACAACACGATTGATCGAAAGAATATAATATCGAAGTACAAAATGAATATGATGATTTGTCATACAATTGATACACATAATGTCCAGAATGTAGAAAATCCAAATGAATAATGTTCGTTATCTATAAAGTTCAAAATACATACAACACGACTGTGTACCTCAGATACATTTTGTGAACGTAGACTGATCGAACGAAATAGTGTAATACAATGATACAAAATATTATATCGTATGAATATTTATTTAAACTTAAACAAAAGTACTTCTTTTATAATAAAAACATTTTAAATGTAAAATCACAAATTGGCAGCAATATTCTAAAAGGTCGAAGTGGCTGTATTCGTGTATTTTCGTAATAATATTTGCTATATTACAAATATGCGATTCGTTTTTCCTACGTCTTTTTGACGGAATTTGGCGTCCCAGTTTTATTTTTTCTATTTCCATAATATTGTTTTTGGTTTCTTTTTTTAGTTCATTAACCAGTTCATAAAAACCAAGTTGTATTTTCACACATATTTGATTTATATGGTGGTGAAACGCCTCAGCGCTATTTTGTGTGTATCGACCAGCTGATGCACCCCTCTAGTACACCAAAACCACTCTGCCATCCGGTTTTCGTCATTATATTCCTTTATAAATTCTTGGTAATACTCATGCACATTTAGGGGATGTGCATATGCCAACGCTAGTAAACATTTCACATGTATTTTAAAATCCTGATCGGTATCAAATTTTTTGGTCAGTCCTTCTTTTTGAAGTTTTCGATATAAAATCTGTCTTAAATGAAAAGAAAACACCCTTTGACGACGATGTTCTCAAAATTCTGTGTCAGACTTAAAACAGCTGCCTTTTCAAAGTCCAGAATCGCATTAGTGAAACTTAAATTTATATTGTGTTCCGCACAGTATACTCTTTGATCAAATCGAACATAACATCGTATGTTTTTTTATCTTTATGCGAACATAATACGAACAATAGGGGAAATGTCTTTTTCCCCTCATGAAAAGTACCATGAATTGTATATAGCTGTCGAAATACTTTAGGTACTATTTTAAAAGTACCATCCATTATCCAATACGGCGACTGACCTAAATAGGTCATTGTTGCTCAAAAGTATTACTCTGTGGGAGTTTTCATCAAAAATTCTATCCTTTATTACAAAGTTCTCGTTATTTATCATTGTGGCATTATCATCAATTGTAAAATCACATGAATCGGGATCTTTAGGTAATTGATTCACTTTCTGCTTCTCTCGCTGTACAATCTGTCTCAAAGCCTCTCGCGATGCCATCCAAGGTGCTAACTGTATTTCCGAAGAGGCAATGTGATTTTATAACATTTGACATGTGCGAACGTACGGCTGCTCCCTTGCTTTTGCCTTTAAATTATTGATATAGTTTGCAATATAGGGCCTCATTGCGTTACCTTCATGGCGAACATGCCACTTGAAGAAATCACGGTCAAATTTTCAACCGTGACACTTCTATTTGTAACTAAACGTGCGTTGCACTTATATAATTCATCTGATCTACATTTACAAATCCAATATACTTTATCATCACTTTGCCGATTTTTAATAAAAGTATAACCATTTCGCCATAGTAATGTCCCACCTTTTTGGCTTTTAATAAATTCCATCTTCAGGATAATATTGTTTTAGCTGACTGATATGACAGACACAAAGCCATGATACGTTATGTTGACAAGTGTTTTATGGTTTTTTAAAGAGGTGCAGTGACATTTATTTATTAGGTACTTAAAGAATATTAAATAGGTTGATATACTGATAGCCCGATAACTAGTTAAGTTTAGAATTTTTTAATTTATCATATTCTAGCTTTTTCCCGCGGCTTTGCTCGCATAGAAGTCGGGGGTAGGCTATCCTACGGGAAACATGCTTTTTCACATGATGCTCAGTCAAATAAACAGACAAACAGATAAACAAACAGACAAAAAATCTAAAAACTGTTGGAAAATGTTCTGTTATCGATTCTAAGTATCCCAAGGCAACTTTTTTCGAATATCTTCCATGTACAGACTTCCGACCCTCTCCAGCTTTATTATATGCAATTTGACCGTATATATTTTGAACGTATGAAAAACGAACTATAACTACCTACTATTGATTTTAGATGTTATTCTACGTATCCATTATAAATGTGATGAATTTTGACCGCATTTATTTTAAACTTATGATAAATGATGTTATGGATTTCGTACGGTATGCAATTCGACTTAATGTATTTTGGACCTTATACATAGTCAGCGGTATAGATTAGAAACGAGATGAATTTTGAACGTATATATTTTAAACTTATGACACATGACGTTATGGATTTGGTACGGTATGTAATTTGACTTTATTTATTTTGACAGTCATTCTGCTACGTAACCACAGGAACTACTTAAATGGTTTTTTAATACCTTGATACGTATGTACCTATTGATGTTATACTAATTTAATCCGAATTTCCGATGCCTTTGATGACTAAATTTTAATAATTATGGGAAACCGGGTAAGGTTGTGTGAAGGGTTCACAGCGGCCATATGGTCCATGCTGGTGTCGAAAGATCGCGAGAGCTATATCTCCCCCCTAGATATAGCTTTCGCGACCTTTCGACACCAGTAGATGGACTCATTCGTTCGTTCAGTTTTCTATTATGGCCGCATGCCAAACAACCCGTGTGAGACAAACCTTACCCGGTCTCCCCTAGTCCGTCATGTAGGTAGATAGTTAAAAAATATTGGAGACTATTTTTTTACGTAATCAAAAAAAAAAGGCGATACAAATTTTAATGCGAATTGCGATTTATATATATATATATATATAACTATCGTTTCGTTTGCGGAGGAGGAGAAAATCATGACCCTATTTTTTGCATCAGCGTAATCGGATAAAAAGTATCCTATAACCATCTGTCGATGCCTAGCTACCCTCGTAGCAACAATAGTTGAAATCTGTTTAGTCGTTTTAGCGTGATGAAGCCACAACGACACATACAAAAAATTAAAATGAAATATTTTTCGATTCAGTGACCTCAAAATAGTTCGTTATAATATTATAGATCTAATAACTGACAGTCTAATTATAATTTTGATTTTGATACCCCGTCATCATTGCATGCCTATTCCTGTAACATAAAATGTAATTGAAATCATAATAAAATGCGTTATTCAAGCCGGCTATCGCCTATTTCCTGTCGAATATACCTCCTGTATACGAATATGCTCTGAGACTCCGAAACTCGAAGTTCGTAACGTGCTGTGCCTCTCGCTCTCATGTCAAGCTGTATTTGAATGAGCGGGATGGCGCCATACAAAAATCGGGATTCGGAGTAGCCCCTCTCGTTTTCATATCGCTCACCATCAGGCGATCCGGCTGTTCGTTTGCCCCCGACATAAAAAAAATTACGAGCGCCTGCAACGGCTCATGCTTGAAATGTCCGTTTTACTAAATGTTCTATTCATGAAATTCTCAGACCAAGAATCCTATAGACTTGACATCCGCGTACACCCGTAAGGAACGGACATAACTATTATGCAGCTAAATTAAGAACACTTAAAAATGGCTGACAGCTTTCCATAAACCTACGTAATTTGGACGGATAATTTTACAAATAATGTTTTCTTTATTTGTCAGCCACCAACTCTTTTGCGGCAGGCGGTGGAAAAGTGGAACTATGACAAAGACAATAAATAATATATTTCTCTCTGTCACTCTTATTAGAATAGAATAGAATAGAATTTTATTATTTGTAAATCACAGGTAGTACAATAAGGTCTTAATTCTAAACATGTAGTGCTCTGTGTTTTGCCTATTGGCGTACAAAATTTGGGAAATTATATATTAAGTAAAGTTTCATTAAATAATTTATAATAGGTTCGCTCTCATAATGACAATTAAGATCGTTTTCGCTATGCAATATCGTCCAGAAATTCATTTACTGAGTAATAGCATTTTTGTAGAAGAAACGATGTTAATTCTTTTTGAATTTATGACATTCTAAGATTTTTATTCTGTTTGGGATTTTATTATATATTTTAGGTCCGATCCCAAATACACACTTACGGTAGAGACCAGTTTTGTGGTCATTATTGCATACATTCTTTTTATATTGAGAGCGTGTTGGTAGCCTGCGTTGCTGAAACACCTTCTTAAAAACTTGAGGGTTCGTTTTTACAAAATTTGCTACTTCAAATATGTAAAGTGCTGGTAGTGTCAGTATATTCAGCGATTTAAAGAAAGGCACGCAGCTTTCCCTCATATTAAGGCCACAAATTGCTCGTATGCATCTTTTTTGGGCTTTGAAGACTAAATCCCTATTTATTTATTTATTTATTTAATTTATTTATTTAATTATACAAAACATTTGTGCTTTAACAGCTATTGCCAAAACAACACAAATTTAAAGTTAGTAGATTACCTTATTTATATGTACATAAAAAGTTCGTCCATTCACACTATCGAGCTCGCAGGCATCTCTCGTTCAGCCACTCTCTTACATTCTGACATTAGTCGCCCAATCGCACTCGCAAACAGGTCACAGTGCCTATATACAAAGTTTCCCCAAAATATAATTCCATATCTTAATACAGAGGCTACGAGACCATGGTAAGCAGTCAATACTGCTTCTTGATTAACTACTTTTGCCAGTTTCTGTAGTGCGAATGCTGACTTATGAAGTCTTTTGCAGATATGTTCTATGTGACACTTCCAAGTTTGCATACGAGCATCTCGTTCAGTAGTGGTATTATTATTTGGTTGTCAAGTCTAAAGGATACTCGGTCTAAGAGTGAACCAATTACAAAACATTTTTATCAAAATACTAATCAATTCAATGTATTTTTTTTACTATGGTATCTGAAAAAACCAATTATAGGCCTCAGTGGCGTGGCGTCAAACATATGCCTGGTAAAGCCGGAGCAGGATAATAGGCTTATTTTTTTCTTCAAAAGAGGAATAGGGAACTCAAATGCTTTAAAATAGGCAAGCCGGTGGGAATCGGGTTGTTTGAACGCCACGCCACTGATAGGCCTGCATATACCTTAACTTATTCTAAGTACAAAGTTTCAGAGCACACTAGCTAGTCGTTTTTAAATGAGAGCTTAATTAATTACGTTTGTATGGAGAACCTAGCTTACCGGGGACTCTTAATTCATATTGTTGGAAAGAGACTTCCGATTTATAATACAAGTTACAAGCTATTGAGAATCGGGCCCCAGGTCATTTACAGAGTCTTTCACCTATAATGCCAAGTGGCACACTGGATGCAATCATATTACTGTAAATAATATAATAAGTAAACGTAAATGCATCGGGAGTGACCTTGCCTGCGAAGCTGAAGGTCCTGTATTCAAATCCGGGTAAGGGCAAATATTTGTTTGATGAGCATAAATATTTTGTTCTTGAGGCACTGGTCCCGGAAAGGGCTAAGAAGCGATTAGCTATCGGCGATTTTCTAGCGCAATAAACGAAACGAACAAAAGATATAGATCCTGTATTAGTAAAGACACACATATATTAATAGTTCATCGCTGGCTGTTCACACTGCTGACGAGAACTCTCTCTACTAGTCTGTTGCAGCAATAATATAGAACTCAGCGATGCTTGTTTGGCGGTTAAAACTCACTCTGCAAGACCAACCAGCGGTGATTTAAAGCATTACCAAGCAAGTGGTGCGAGTAATAGCCCGTCGCACATGAACGCTCACTTAAAGCCGAGCTACAAAACTACACTCACTTCTTGCTGCTCGCCAACTCGTTTCTAGTGCTTTAATCGCTTCTCGCTGATCGTAGGCGGTGGGACCAGTGCCTAAGTCCTGGATGTTTTCTATGCATGTAAATAAATAAATATATACAATATAATCGTTGTCTAGTAATCATAACACAAGCCTTATTGAGCTACTGATGAAGCTGTTTCCATCTCACCCTATCCAGGGCTACCTCCTCAATCTCCCTATATGACATGATGTTAACCTTCTCTATTATTTGTTTCATGTAACTTATCCTTCGTCTTCCTCTGCCTCGCTTGCGTTCAACCTTTCCTTCGACGATGTTAAATATATATAAAATTATGTATCTTTATAAGTTGACCAATCATTTTCCATCTTTTATTTTCTATACTTTTTATTCAGCTCATCCCTTCCCCCACCCTTCCAAGTACTTCATTTGTGCCTTTTTTCATCCAACTAATCTTTTCCATCCAACGCCAGCGCCACATTTCAAAGGCCTCCAGTAAATAAATAAATATTATGAGACAACTTTACACAAATTGAACTAGTCCCATGGTAAGCTCAATAAGGGTTGTGTTATGGGTACTAGACGACGATATATTTAATAGATATATTACTTATATACATGGAAAACATCCAAGACTCAGGAACAAATATTTATGTTCATCACACAAATATTTGCCCTTACCGGGATTTGAACCCAGGACCTCAGCTTTGCAGGCAATGTTACACCCACTGAGCTAAACCGGTCGTCGAAAGTCTGGTCCAGTAAGTCCTTATCCTTTTGGGACTAGTTCAATTCAATGTATGTAAAAATTGTACCTTAACATTTTCACAACCAGGAATCCACTAAGCAGGTGCTCAGCTTGCGGCAAGTTTTCGCTACATATACATTTTTTCCATGATATTTATCTGTAATAAAGAATTTAAATAACCCAAACTGCATACATTTTTCTTAGGAATTGGGCTCTGCTAAATTTTAAATCTACCGTTGAATTAAAACCAATAGAGTACCAGTAGTCCTAGAATCTTCAAATTTGGTATGAAGGTAGCTCTACATAGCACAACTATTGTTAAAATCCTGAAAAATCATAAAATTTTGTCTGTTTGTCCATGAAAATTTTTAAAATGTCCTCACACTGCGTACATTACGCTTAGCAGCAGAGCTCTGCTAACACTGGATTTTCATAGAAACGTCACTTTTTAGTGTATGATTTTGAAAAGAATAAAATTGAACAAAAATATATGAAAGAGGAACACTGGATCCCTGTCCACTGTTGCTCACAATATGATGTTCCACTGTTACCGTTTAATGAATTAAAATATACAAGAAAATACCTGTCTCACTATTACACTTGACTGAAATTAGCATCCATAAATGGATGGTAAATGGGAGAGGGAAGTGAAAGCATCTCACTTCAACGTATTGCGGCTTCCCTGCCGTCAGTGACTGAATTCAGGACAGTGTATTAAATAATAACCACTTAAGTTAACAAAAGGTTTTGTACGCTTGTAAATATGTAAGACGTAACGAAATTATCGTATACATAACAATAAATATAGCGCCAAGGAATTCTAAACTCAGAATGTCAAAGGAGAATTTAAAAACTAAGTTATGACATTCGTGGTTAAGGTCGGAATCACAGATTATTAATCTGTAGCCGTGTAAAACGTGGAGTTTATTTATATTCTCTTTGTCTGTAGCTGAGGGGCTACTCCGAAACCCGAAAAACGAAGTTCGTTTGGCGCCATCTCGCTCACTCAAATACAGCTTTACATAAGAGCGAGAGGGACAGCACGTCACGAACTTCGTTTTTTGGGTTTCGGAGTAGCCCCTCTGGTCTGTAGCTGTCGGAATTTCCAATTCCGTTTTCGTCGCTTGTTCCAGATGGCATTCGGAAACACAACCAAACATTGGAGTATATATTTTCCACAGCCTTTGCATACAACCTAAAAAAGAAAAAGATACTCAGATAGTAACATTTTAATATAATTGTATAACACGGATATGTTTCATTTTTGAACTAATTTCGGTGAGTGTTTTATACTTACTAAAACTAAAGTTGAAAAATAAAGATAAAAGATTAATTATTCTTATTTATATTGAACATTTTGAGGTTTCCGAACACATCTCCTTAAACTAAACTGTCAAAAGACAAAGGTTCGTTTGAGACACTTTTAAGAACACATGCAGATTTTGCTAACAGACGTACATAATATTAATAAATGACAACAAGTAGTCCAGATAGAGAATAAATATCCAAACAAATAAAAATGTAGAGAAAAAAAGGTCAGCGTATTGTTTTTTTTAGTGCGCTTTTTTGTTCTTATGTTGCCCATATCGGGGCTCCCGCGAACCAATGTTGCCAAAAACAATAAATACTATACATTCGCAGTTTAAAGTGAGATCATGTGAAATAACGAATATCCAAAATATTACAATAATTTGTTCTCGCGCTTAAAACGGAGATTTTCAAACGCATCATGTATCTTTTTACGTGATAACTCATTACTTCAACACTCAGCTTGGTCGGATCAATGACCGAAACCGGTATTCCAAAACAAACGTTTTCCGATCCCTGGCTTGGTCAGACAATAAAAAGCATACTTTCTCATCAAGGCGTAGGGATTTTTGTTTAAAGATATAGATCAAGGACGCATAGGATCCTAGATCAAAATTAGTTATTTTTTTCATGTCATAAAGATTCGTTCGTATTGCGTTTATACTAAGTATCTTGTATATATTTTACGCAAAAAATTCAGCAGCTCCTCTTTGCTGTTTGTGAGAGACAATAACGTTTTTAATTTTTAACAGTGAATATCTTTCTGATTTTTTTAGAAAGTAGCCTAGAATTCATTTTTTTATGGTGTTTTTTGGTGGCTAAACCATTCAGACCTTCAAAAAATATATCTTTCTGGGGTATTTGCAAATTTTGATTAAAGAGGGACAAAATCAAAGTATAAAAGAAATAAATAAGTTGCTTGCAAATTGCTTAATTAAAATTCTAATGTATTTAGTAATTTTGTGATCACCTTGACAATTTCAAGTGCAATTTTGGATGGCGACATCTGTAACGAACTTCTTTTTTTAACCTTATCATCATATTTGTAAATGGGAAATGGATGAAAATTTTCAAAAATCTTGAAATTTTGTTTATAGGTAGGAATAAGTCTCCTTATCGTTAGGAAAAAAAGACACGTTTTTCTGTGGCTTAGAAAAAAAGTAAAAAGCTGTTGGTGGGTCTATATGCCTGCCTTATACGGTACGGCAAGAATAACAGTACATTTACAGCCATTTTAATCGAAAATATCAATGCTGCATTTGCCGTACCGTATAAGGCAGGTATATAGGCCTACCAACACCTTTTCATCTTTTTATTTTTTTCTAAGCCACAGAAAAATCAGTGTTTTTTTTTGTCAATAAGGAGGCTTTTTCCTACCTATAAACAAAATTTCAAGATTTTTAAAAAATTTCATCCATTCCCCAGTGAAAATGTTTTATTTTTATTTTTAGCACAGAGAAATGGCAACATCAGTTTTGGCACCAACGTAAGTAAAGTACCTAGTCTAAACTGTCAATAGACACACCCTACACCGACCTCCTGACCTTGGCGTCTATAATTATATTGATCAGTGTGGTTATGGGGATAGTCGTCCTCGTTCTTCTTATTTAGCACATTGGTGATGTAGTGGTTTTATTTTATTTGTCTTATTTTTACTTTTCGGTGTGGTAGGGGACAACGTGCTGGCGCAGTGTAAACTCACCAATCCAATAAGATAGTGTAAGTAAAATATCTCAATCATACCAAAGCGTAGTTTATTCATGTATCTTACGCAAATATCATGATAGTACAAAAATACCAGAAAATATAGTATAACCAATAAATAAGTACGTATTCGTATTTCGGCTAGAATAAGCTAGAAGAGGAGTTATTCCGATGTTCGAAATAGGAATATCGTATCGTGCCGTCCCTATCGTTCTCGTGTAAAAATTGCGTTAGTGGCACGGCGCAATACGAACTTCCATTTTCTAACTTCAGAAACAGCTCATAAGGTGAAAATTGTATTACTTTCATGTTGAATATTGCATATGCAATTGATACATTTTCCTCCATATCGACGGTTCAAAGGAGGAATGGGGGGGATAAGTCACATTTTCGAGATATTGAAATATACACCTTTTATAATGAGTTAAATGAGTATATTACTATTTTAAATGCCACCAATTGCTATTATCCCATTTTTACTTTCCACGGATATGTATGTATATAATAATGTTAGAACATTGATTATTATACTACCTGTCTTGATGTAGGAGGTGAAAGGACATGAACATTTTCATGTCATCATTAGAAAGTTCCGCGTTCGTAAAGTAGCCAAATCATTAGTAGGCCAATGTATACATTTTTATAATAAGCTACCAGA
The DNA here is from genome assembly GCA_905404275.2 of Hedya salicella. Taxonomy (NCBI): domain Eukaryota; kingdom Metazoa; phylum Arthropoda; class Insecta; order Lepidoptera; family Tortricidae; genus Hedya; species Hedya salicella. The sequence continues at coordinate 8,682,373 of FR990120.1, forward strand.
TGACGCTTTGAAATTATTGTTTCCAGCTCTCAAAAAGTACTTAAGAGTCCCTAATGGCAAAGGCTTATTATAGGGTAGAGGACTATTTAACAGACAAAAATGCATGGCCCAAAACAGAAACCAAATAATTTACTTTTACCGGGACACGGTTCTTATAAGGTGGCATATCAAACATATGTAAGTTGTTTTAAATAAAAATCACTATTTTGCTTTTTTATATTCTAAATTTTTTTTACTTTGATAAGTTTTGATATGTTTCCTTGAAGAACTACGCATTGAGTTTATACTCAAAACATATATTTAGGTTAGGCTAAGCACGAATATTGTAATAGATATAAGAGTTATTTCGAAAAAATGAATGACTGTTGAGTTTGTTTCGCTTTTCTTCTCTTCAGTGGTCTCCTCTTGGGAAACGCCGTAGAGTCAGACTTGTAAAAGTGCCCTTGTGGCCTACTTACAGAATAAAGAACATTATTTCATTATTTATTTCATTTCATCATTTCATTATGTCATGACAGAATGAATGAATGAACTTTATTCACTAGAATGTATGGTACATATTGGCAGAGTGCAACGCGGGTGGAGGGGGTAGCCTAAACAATCACAGTGCTCGCTATGGCTAAAATTATCATCACTGACTTGAGCTGTCAAATCCATATTGTAGTAAACATTTTCTAACCGTTTTTGACATAAAAATATGGTCCTGGTAAGATGTGTTGTTGTAAATTGTAATAACACCAAAAATAACACAAGATTTCATTCATATTTTTCACAATATTTACTTACTTCTTGTTTGACAGCGGTGACAATATTGTCCATAATGGCCGCCTGTTACGTGGCGCTGTCGTCGCGCTCGGTCCCAATAAAGGTGTTACAATTATTATTCGATTAGCATTCCCATAATATATTCAGCCACTATGTAGTGGCATGTGAAAATTACAATGGCATCATAAGACTAGGTACAATATTGTCTAAAAAAAAAAAACAATACTTGGTCCAACAATACATACACAATAAAATGTTAAGACTGACATTTATAGGAACAATAATAGACAGTAATAAGTTAAATAAAATTAAAAAAATAGCTAATTAGAATATTATTTACAGATGGGGCTTCACCATTTTATATGTCATTATCTAAACTATTATAAAGTTGTAAAAATAAAAAGTTTGTATGTGTTGTTGTGTCGTTGTGTCTTCATCACGCTTAATCTGCTAAACGGATTTCAACTATCTTTGGTACACGGGTAGCTGGGTATCTTGACTATGCTAAGGATAAAGAGGGGTTATGACTTTTTCTCATCCGCAAACGAAGTTGCGGGCTTGGTGGGCTTCTAGTTAATTAATATTATAGTAGATCAGAGTATAGTGAATATGTCAGCTATGTTGATTACTTATATTTTGATTCCAAGTAGTCCTGATCTCTGCTAAGGTATGTATAGATACACTCAATAAACTCCGTGTTACTTATGGCGTCGCTGCTACTGGCTGTTTCATAGAATCTTTAGCAAGGACTATTAAAACAAGACGACTGACCATCTCCATACAAAAAGCCGTTCCCCGATATGTACAACGCCATCTATGTTTAAGAATTATTTTTTACAATTATCCAACTTTGCAAGTGTGGCACAGTTATTAAATGTTACGATTTAATTATTACTAGCTTCTGCCCGCGACTTCGTCCGCCTTAAATTCGTTTATCGCGTCTAAGGGTATTTTTTCGAGATAAAAAATGGCCTATGTCCTTCCCCTGGGCTCATACCATCTCCAAATTTCATTCCAATCGGTTCAGCGGTTTAAGCATGAAGAGGTAACACTTTCACCTTTATAATATTAGTATGGATTCTGTATGTGAGTATGTCACCTAACTCTTTCAAAACGACTAGACCGATTTGGATGAAATCTAGTATGTATATTTGAGTGGGTCTCTGGATGGTTTGAAACTACAATTAACCCGATAGATGGCGCCGTGATCGCGTTTTCATGAAAAATACGATTTTGTGATTTTTCGTGTGCATTGAAGTTGGACCCTGGCTGGATAGTTTTCATCTACAATTAGATAAGGTAGGTGGCGCTGTAATCGGAAAATTCTTCTGCGTGTATGTAAAGTGTCAGTGAACTCCTTAATAACTTAGCCGTTTTTAATGAAAAATAATTTCACAATAATTTTATTTTCCCGATATATAGAAGACTTTCTGAATTCCGACAGCAGAGCCATCTACCGGGTCTAAAATCTAAACCATCCAGGGACCCACTTGAATGCACAAACAAGTTACGTTCCACAGGTAAAGGGGGTTATGGCGGGAGGCGCTTAAGCCGTTTACTAACCTCGCGGCGCGGCGTCGCGGCGTTTGTGTTGGCGCGAGGTTAATAAACGGCTTAAGCGGCTCCCACCACAAGGTACCCCGTGGAACGTCACATGTTTGTGCATTCAAGTGGGTCCCTGAATGGTTTAGGTTTTAGACCGGGTAGATGGCTCCGCTGTCGGAATTCAGAAAGTTTTCTACATATCGGGACCTCAAGACGTTCAGTTCAAGTCTGAATTTATTTCACGTAGGTACTAAAATATTTTCCACGAAATTCTTCCACTGGACCCGGTAGGTAGTGCTGCAGTCGGAATCTAGAAAATATTAACACTTTCACAACCGAGACGCTACTTTCGTAGCCCCTACGTGCGTCGCCCACAACATGGGAAAATGCGTTTGTAGCGAAAAGTTACTACGAGTAGAGCCTACCTAGCGGGTTCGCAGTTCGCGGTCGGTTGTGAAAGTTATAATTACTACCGGACCCAGGACGGACTGGACGCATGTTCCGACATGCTCTTGGTCATTTTATTAGGGTTCCTTAGCCAAAATGGCAAAAACAGAACGTTTATAGTTTTTCCATGTCCGTCCGTCCGTCTGTCCGTCCGATGTCACAGGCATTTTACTCAAATCTACAAAATGTACATTGATGAAATTTGGAGTACAGGTGTCTTGTATTGTGTGTGCTGCTACTTACTTTAATATATAAATAATAAAATATTAAACATCTAGGGGGTGGCACTCCATACAATGTACCGAACCTAAAAAAAATAGCAAATATGATTGCGTGGAACGTATATCAACAGATCTTTTAAAATAATTTTGAGGTTTCTAAAAAAAATATTGATATAGTGGACATTTTCGGAAATAATCGCTCCTAAAGTAGCATAAATTATGTCCCGCCGTCTCTATTTTCTAAACCTCGTGTCCAAAAAATAAGAAAATAATTACAAAGATTAAGCTTATTTCATACTTTCAACGAAAATTGTTTTCAACATGATCGGATATACTGTTTTAGAGTTATTGTCAAAAAACTGCGCTTCTCAGCAAAAGGACTACAGCTAAGTGCCGTGGAGATTCGCTCTTTTGGTAGTGCACTTTGTATTTTATTCATCTGTAGTGCATTTTTTGGGAAAAAAATCCCATCTGTTACCAGTGGTAACAAGTTGGTGGTAACAGGTGGGAATAACCCCACGCTAACTTATAATTTATTTATTTATTGTCATATGAAATTTACACAGCATAATATAGGATGGAGTCTCGATTGCAAATGTTTTCCATATAAACCGAATTAATTCTTTATAGATACTCTACTCTTTATGAGACAGTTTATAATCATCACGAACTTTCTTTTACAGATTCATCATGCATAATAACCTACCCCCATCACTTCTAACACCATCCAGGCGTGACGCATTCACGTCACTCTCCGTTAAAAGCAGCAACCACATCCAAGCCGGGGTCAACCAGCCTACTCAGGAGAACCCTACACCCAGCCAGCCCCACTCGGGACGCAGCCAGAACCTCTCGGAACCCAGCTTCACCCACCCCGGATCCATCGAGTCCCAGCCGGGACCTAGCAATGCCTACCTTGAATCCAACCAGCGACCCAGCCAGTTGCGCCCGGGATACAGCCGGCCCTACCTGGGGCCTGGCCTTTTCCCCTCGGAACGCAGTCAGACCCACCTTGGATCTGGCCAGACTCACCCTGGATCCAGAGATTCCCAGCCGGGACCTAGCTATACCCACCTGGGACTCAGCCAGAACCACCAGGGACACAGCGAGGTCCGCCCGGGACCCAACCCGACCCACCCGGAACCAAGCCAGCCCCACCCGGGACCCAGCCAGCCCCACCCGGGACCCAGCCAGCCCTACTCGGGACCCAGCCAGCCCCATTCGGGACCCAGCCAGTCGTATATGGGGTCCGGCCAAATCCACTGCGAACCCAGTCAGACTTTTCCGGGGTCCAGCTGGTCCCACCCGGGACCCATGCAGTTCTACCAGGAACCCAGTCAGACCCAACCGGGACCCATCCAGCCTAGCCAGGTTTTGCTGCAAGAGCTCTTGAGGTCTGAAAATCAAGATATGTTCAGATATATCTTGCAACAAATACAACAACCTAATGGCCAAAGGTAAAATCTTTTGTTTATTACTCTTAAGTTCAAAATTCATTACTCGTAAGTTTTTCGGATAGATCAAGTTCTATAGCAAGATTGATATGCAACGTGTTTTGTACATGACATTTATTTATTCAAAAATTGGTACATTCTAAGTAATCTAAATACATTTTAAACATTACTTACTCTATACATATATAATAAATTAAGTTAGCATACTTTCAAAACACACACAACAAAAAAACACACATGACATGACAGTCAGTTGAATAGATAAGATGCAATATTTTGAGTTTTGCTTCTATTTTAAAGAATTCAATGTAGAATAAACCACAAGTGAACAAATTATTTAAGAGGTACGCAAAAAAAGGTTTGATTACTGCCTTTTTAATAATCACACAAACTGGCCATTAACATGAGCTATTAACTTAAAAAATTCGGAGGTTTTGTTATTTCAGATTATTCATATGTCGCACTCCAGCGGGCATTTAGCGGGCACGTCATTCGGTAAGGATTACAAAAAAACATCTTAATTTACTAGTATACGTACTTAGTATTTGTAAACATACACGTTATCATGTATCAATCTTAAATTGACTAATTAATCTTTAAAGCGATAGGCCTATTTAAGTGGCCACTTTACAAATGAAAATAAATAGCTATCATACGTCATTATGACTGCGGTTCGCAGTTGTTGGTGATGCGTGTCGTCAATTTGATAGTAAGTTTTGTTACAATTGAGTGGCGTTAGTATACTCGGTTAGTAGGGGTAGCACTATAAATCCCTACCTAACGTACAACATTAGTTAGTAAGGTATTTGGAATTGCATATTACAAATACTAGGTAACAAATACTAAGTACAAATACCTTATTCTGACAACTTGAAAATTTATTGATTTATTTGTGAACCTTACCATTTGACGTGCCCGCAAGATGCCCACTGGACTGGAGTGCGACGTATGGATTACCATTTGTCTTTTGCAAATATTAGTAGTACAAGGATATTATAAAATGTCAACACTACGGGTCTCCGTTAGGGTTGCCAGATGTCCGGTATTTAAGCGTACAGTCCATTATTTTCGAGGCCTGTCCGGTAAAAAATAAATGGTCCTACCGGACAGAACAATGTCCGGTATTTTGAAGAAAGTCGGTACTACTGGTCACAAGCGCCTACAAAAGTAGGCATATGAAATCCCTCAAACGCAAAACTCGCGCGCGCTCCTCGCTAGCAGAACTGTCTGTATGTGCGTTTGGGGGCTCTCACTTCACCACTGTATACCCGTCTCACTCACTCGTACTTGCTGCCTGCGTCCACCCGCGCGCGCGCCCGTTGTGTTTTGTTTTGATTTCGAGTTTTGTTTACCTAGTCGATAATAAGATTACGCGACGTTCGGGAGTGTTTACGCAGTTGACCTAAGTACTTTTTTGCGACCTAGCGTACCCCCCCCCCCCCTATTTTGCGACTCACCTGGCAACCCTAGTCTCCGTCGACCCAAGCCTCTGTAGCCGGTACAAAATAGGGTACATGCATGAAATTTTTTCATCGCTTTTCTCAAATAAATATAATAATACCGTAAAAAATATTTCAAAAATTTAATTAAAATCGGCCAAGAAATACGCATAATATAGGCATTTTATATGAGGGGTCCGATATGCACTGTGACATCACAGTGCACTCCGGCCATATAAACTCCATATTAAAGTCTGTTTTGCAAGAAAGAGATAAAATGAAATGTTTGATGGCTTATATCTTGGTTATTTTAATAGCTATTCGAACAAATATTTTTGCCTATTGTTTGTTACATGAATGAGCTTTTAATAAAGCAAAAATAAAAAATTCATGCATATTGCCCATTACAATGTAATAAATGCATGTTTGTAAATATTCGGTGCGTCATAATACCCCACTAGATCAGTGCGCCTACCATGACTTCAGCACTATACTATACTCAAACCAAATAGACGACTGGGATCGTAAAACAATTAGCATCGTATTGTCTCTTTCGCACCCGTACGCCCTTATGCAGCATGCCTGTTATCAGCCGGGCCGCATAGGGCAGGTAGAAAGCACACGGTACAAGGCATGTCGATAAGATAACATGCAAAAATGAAAACAAAGTAATGCATACAATATTTTATATTATGAAATAAATACTTTTAAAACTACAATTAGGTACTTTAGAACTAAAACATAGTAAGACTAAATAAATAAATAAATATTATATTAATAGTATTAAAATTAAAAATATTCTTCATCACTGTCACTATCCTCTTGAAGATTGATTATAAGAGGATGAGCATTTTTTAAATATGCTTTTTCTAAGTCTTCGTTTTGAAGGTTTTCGGCATGACGAACACATTTAATCCAATTTTCAGTAGTTACATTCATGATGGCTTCATCTAATAACTTTTCAACATCAACCATTTTAAAAGTTTTATTTTATTGGTAACCGTAGCACATCCTTTGTACCCTTTTCTTGGGGTATTGGGGGTCCCTGCTTCCAAAACTGCTTTCCGTACTCGATCCACAGTAGTTACGCTTATTCCACACATCAAGGCCGCCAGCTTTCTTGGTTGTTGAAAGTCAATAGTCTTCATAATATCAGGATTTTCCTTCAGTTCATTAAAAAACACGTAGACATTATAAATGAGCTGTCGAGATTGTGAATCAATATCACCTTTTAACTTGGTAATAGATGCACTGCAAAAATCTTCCATTATGGTGTATGCTTCCAGACGGTATCTATATTTTTTATATACGGTATCTATATTATATATATATATTTTGTGGGTAGGCAAAGAGCACAATATCAGAATCTTCTGTATCAACCTCCATGTCGCACTTTAATTTACCGGAAAAATTCCTACAATATGTGCATAGTTTTATATAATAGCCTACCGGAGAATATTAAACTATTACAGGGTAATGCTTTTAAGAACTCTATTACCAAATGGCTCTCAGAACATTGTTTCTATAGTGTTAATGAATTCATGGACCATAACAGGCACAATAGAGGAACGTAGTAGCCTCATTTATTGTATCACAAATTAAATATTATTGTGTGTTAAATATTTCTATAATGTTAATAATGCATGCATTCATACATTTTTTTTACATTTATTTTGCATGTCGATATCATTCGACAGAATACTGAACTTATATATTACAATAAGACCTTGTACCTAGACTTAAGTATTCCAGCAAATAAACCATTCTTTCTTTCTTTCTTTCTTTCTTATCCGGGAGACGAATGAGGTATGAACTCTATTTGTAATCCTTTTATAGTAATTGTCATCTTTAATATAGTATAATAAAATCGGCGTATTCTAATGACTGTGTCATTGTGTGATTAAATGTACAATCTTAGTGCGATAATCTAATGACCTGCGGTATTGCGTGTAGAAAGTATTAATCACTTGGTGATTAAGAACTCATGTAGGTACTCCATTTGTAATCCTTTTCTACTAATTGTCATCTTTAATAGTTATACTATAATAAAATCGGCGTACCCTAATGACTGTCATTGTGTTATTATATGTAAAATAATTAGTGTGATAGTCTAATGACCTACGGTATCAGCACGATACTGAAAATAACATAAACGAATAAAACCATAAAAATAAGTTACAGTATTAAGCTATGCAAAAAATATAATCAATCTTATCGACATTTAAATAAATCCAGTATCGACATGCCGCCATCCCTACGGCCGCCGGCGTTTATTGCCTCAGTCGTCTGTTTGGTTTGAGGATAGTATAGCGAGTATCGAGCGCTCGATGACGGTCTATCTCTTTCGTACTATTAGCGCGTGCGAGAGAGGTGCACTGACTCTCGATACGAGATACTCGCTAGCGCCGATCGTAAACTCAGCTCATGGTAGGCACACAGGTGTCGGGAACCTTCGGCTCGCGAGCTACATGCGGCTCTTAGGATGTGAAGCTGCGGCTAATAGATTAGTTTTGTTTAACAAAAAGTACTGATTTTATTTCAATGAGTAATAATCGCGGAAACAGAAGAAAATATTAAAAAGTACTATTTATTGTTGGCAAGAAAAACTTTGTGGCTCTAAGAACTTTGAAATTTTGCAAATTTTAATTTTTGACTCTTCCGACTCAAAACGTTGCCGACCCCTGCACTAGTTGTACCAGCAGAAGCTATCGTGGTCTAAACGGCCCTTGAGCCAAAAGTTGGTGTGATACCGCTGAACTTATCTGAGCACAGTTCTTTTTAACTGATTTCCAAAAAAGGAGGAGGTTCTCAATTCGTCGGAACGTTTTTTTAAATAATTGTATCAAGATCGAATCGCGTTAACCTGTCAACAACATCTATTATTTTTTTTATTTTGACTTGCTACACCACACCCTATGCCGCTAAACCGGTACCGTAATGAATAGGGCTTTTGGACCCTGTATACATTTCTTACATTTTTCTTGTGTAATTCTTTCCAAGTTTTCACATTCCAAACATGAAGTTCTAAACATATTTTTTTCAACAGGGGCAAAAAAGTATTTAAAAAGAACCACTACTACAAGAGACTAGACGCCAACAATGAGTGCCACTTCTGCAACAAGTGTTACGCCAGCAAGCAGTCCCTCGCCACACATCTCCTCTTGCACAATGAGAGGAACCAAGAGGAGTATTATGGTCTTTCACTTAGTAGTAATATTGCCAATCCTGATCCCTGTTTAAGGAATAACACAAACGAAAATGTAAGTAAACATCATGGAAATAATACTGTTAAGGATAAAATGCACAAGTGTGAAAAATGTTTTGGTTATTTTGAAGAGCGAAGCCTGTTAGATGAGCACATGAAAGTTCAGCACGGTTGCGAACTGGTGTGCAAGATTTGTAACCAGAATTTTCGTTTCCAAGACATCGACGCGCATGTTGAAGAAAGTCATCCAGATGTGTACATTAAAAAAAGTACAATGGAGAAAAACAAAAAAACAGAAGGTAAAAGACGTCATGTATGCACTGAATGTGATTGTACAATGGAAGACAAGATGGAAGCGCAAATACATTCTAAATGTCACCAAAAAAGACAAAAAAAAGAACAAGCTCCCAAGAACACAATCCTCAAATCTATTGGAAACTTCCTAGATTTGACTGAAGATAATGATCTTGTCTTATTTACATGCGATAAATGCAACATTTCTTCAGATTCATACGATTCAGCTGTGGAGCATTCACAGAACCATCTAACGAATGTGTCGTATAGTGTACAGTCCGAGGCTTGCCCCACTTGCGTACTTATATTCGACAAATTGTGCTACAACAGGCACATGGATCTGCATTACAATAATAAGGGAATACATAAAGAATCCTTTAAGCATAGCAAGTACAGATTCCAATTACTTCTGACCGAAAAGTGGTTTGAGTGTTTCGATATGACCGATCCTGCCATCAAAAATGTGATTAGTGCTAGCATATATAGCCATACACGAAGTGTGAAAATGGGAGTCCTTGTTAAAGGTCTCTACAGGCTTTACAAATGTTGTCAATGTTACAGTTTTGTTGAACCTGCAGCAGTGTTCGACCATACTATGAACTATGATACTTGCCCCAAAGTAGAGAGTACTTATGATATTTGTATTAGGAAATATTGGAATTCGTCCGACAGACATGAAAAGGGCTATAACAATGAAGTTAACTTTAAGGTTGTATTATTTAATAATGAAATGGATAAAGAGTTTAATAGAGTACTTAATAATCTACAAATAGCACTTGGTCATTATATTAATACATCATTAAATGTGAGAGAACTTCACAATAATGATGCAGATAATAATGATAAGGTGCTATATAAATGCATTTGTGACCTGTGCTTTATTCGTAAAGAAACTGCAGATGAACATAAAAAGATGTGTCCGGAAAATGTTCAGAAAAAATCTTGCCGGGAATGTAACAATTTGTTCATTACGGAAGAATTTCCGGCGCATTTCTTTGAACATCATTTGAACGAAACGAAAATTTGCATTGAATATATTACACCAGATGTCATTGTTATAGACTCTGACGAGGAACACGGAGATAGAGATGATGCCATAGCTTTAAGTGACCCTAGTGACGATGAAGATGAAATAAAAAATGAGGACGATATGATAACAGTCCGTGGTTCCAGTGAAGATGAGGTAAACGAAAACAGCTTGCATGCTTGCGAAATAATACCTGAAGCTCCGGTCACAGATCCGAAACAAATTGTTCGACAATCGGATGTATTGCATGCAGAACAGGATACTAGCAATTCTCCCGAAGTATCTGAAGTAGTTAATGAAAAACCAGACGATGATGATCCTCAAGATACTATTACCTATGAATATACAGAAACAACTGCAAACAATTCAATGCCTTTTATTGCAAATACATGTAATGAAATGAAAATTAAGCAGGCAGATCAATCATTGAGCCCACTTATTTTAGCAAACATTTCATCTCAGAAAACTGATATTGAAGCGTTAAAAAATGTTACTGCTACTTTACAGTACAAAGATATGAATCTAACTAATCGTTTAAATGTTGATAATGAACAGTTTGCTCAAGAATACACAGACCCTTCGACTAATAAGGATCCTGAAGTTAATATAAACGACATAAGCAACGATGACCTTTCATCATTAGGCAATCAGAACAATAATGCATCTAACTCTGAACATAATGCTGAAAAAGTAACTTCGTCAGATACCGTGATAGAACAGATAGGAGATCAGGATTTGGACCTAGCTGTTAAGGAAACAAGCCTCATTAACAATGTTACTACTACCGAAGAATCAGAAAGTAGACGTCGCGATAATATTCCTACAGATGAGACAGAAGTTGATAGTATTGGAGTTATTATTGAAAACTCTTCTGCCCTTGACCCAGACAATACCGAGGTTCAAAAAGATAAACAAAATGTTTGTGATCACGTACTAACACAACGTGACATTATACAAATTGATAACGACGAGGATACTTTGAATTTTGGAGAAACAGACCCAAAAGATCCATCAACAAACGACGTTATGCTAATTCACAATGTTACCCGTGGATCGACTTCTAGTCCAGTTGCTATAACAAACATACAAACAAAGTTATTCCATTACACGAACATAAAAATTAAAACAGACGTGATTGCGCCTATTGGACGTGACATTCAAAATGACAGCAACTATTATGGTCTGGCACAAATAAAAATTGAGCCAGCAGAAGCGTTAGAGAGCGAATCTGACGTAAATTAAGTAAGTGGTTCAGTTTAGGCTTTGAGCTTAAAACCACTAAATTTCGTAATACCTTATTCATGAATACCCCTAATTTTCAAATTACCATGAGCTCATAATACCTAAATGTCAAATTGTGTCATTCTTAAAATGATCGTAATGTAAAGGTAAACCAGAAATATATGACCATTGTCAAGAGGGCGCTATTATTTTGATTTACATGGCAACAGTTATATTGACATCTTGAGTTATTTATCTGTCAGCTCAGATGTTAATTTTGAAATGTTTTCTAGCGAAATAGTTTCATTTTCTGTGCGTTTATTTTTTCAGCAATTGAGTATATATATTATTAATAATGTTCCGCTCTTGACTGTGAATTGTTTTGGGCATTTTAGGTCATTCATCATTTAATATAACACTTCACTCTTATTTGAATAAACCACCACAGTGACACTGAGAACTTATCATTAAAATTATTGCTAGTGTAAGAAATTAGTTCAGATGAAATTCCGCAACATGGCGCATGGTCATATATTTCTGGTCAGGCTTTATTATGACTTTGACCTAAAACGTCATATTCTCTGAATACCTAAAGATTTAAATGCGCAATTCCTTCAAATTCCTAATGACAGTTGGCCAATAAATACAGAATTATGTTGTTTTGCCGTGAGTGTTCTGAAATTTAGGCATTATGTTATGGGACTAAGCTATTTTGAAATTCAGCAATATTAAGATTCCGGTGTTTTAAGAATTAGGCATTTTGCAATTTAGGTATTTTGAAACCAAGAAGTTTTGAGATCTGGGAATATTGATAAAGGGGTAAAATTCAATTTAGTAGTTAGAGGCTCAAAGCCAGCTTAGACCAAACTGATTATGTTACAATCTGTATTATTTATTGAAATAAAACAATTTAACGGATTATATTGCCTATATTATTTCATTTTAGTTTCCGAGGTTTCGGAAGCTTTCCAGCTTTCCATGGTCACGGGTAGACATGGAAAGCTGGAAAGCTTCCGAAACGTCGGGAACTAAAATGAGATAATATACGCGATATAATCCGTTAAATTGTTTTATTTCAATGAGTAATAATCGCGGAAACAGAAGAAAATATTATTTGTATTATTTGTTGAAGAAAATATTATTTGAAGGTCGAAGAACCGGTTGATGTCACAAATCGAACTAGTCCCATGGTAAGCTCAATAAAGCTTGTGTTATGAGTACTAGACGACGATATATTTAATAGATACATTTACTTATATACATAGAAAACATCCAAGACTCAGGAACAAATATTCAAGCTCATCACACAAATATTTGCCCTTACCGGGATTTGAACCCAGAACCTTCAGCTTCGCAGGCAACGTTACTCCCACTGAGCCAAACCGGTCGTCAGAATATAAATAAATACGTCAAAATAGTATATGTGGCAACTTACTGAGTTTTAACCCATTACGGGATCACAAATGCTTTTGCTCGCTCGCGCACTTGAACAAGTCGCGTAGTACCGTCACAAAGTTGACCCTGAATACGTTGTTTCGACTCTCGTCTCAGGGTGGCTAGAATAGGGTAGTTTCCTGGTTAAAAAAATCTAATTAGCCTGTCAGTTAGATTATCAAAAAATATTGGACATGTCTGTTTGTCTTTTGTCAATCTCCTTTCTCCACCTGGGGAGAAAAAAGGTAAACAAAATAATAATAAATATTACAGGACAATTTTACACAAATCGAACTAGTCCCATGGTAAGCTTCATAAGGCTTGTGTTATGGGTACTAGCCGACGATATATTTCATACATATATTTAGTTATATACATACATAGAAATTATCAAAGACTCAGGAGCAAATATATATGCGCATCACAAAAATATTAGCTCTTACCGGGATTTGAACCCAGGACCTTAGGCTTCGCAGGCAACGTTACTCCCGCTGAGCCAAACTGGTCGTCAAATTCATTCAATTCGGGTATTCTTATTTTAGTTTAACCTGACGGCATTTTTTTATGCACATCATATCTATTAGTAAATTACGATTACATAAGGAAACAACCGGAACACAACCTTAGTTATAAGAAGTTAATGTTAAATTAAGGGTATCAAAGATACCCGGCATTTATCCTTAGGATATATCGCAGGACGGCTACTGGTGAGTTCAAAGTCGAGTACTATTCGACATGTTTCGGTACAACACGAGAACGTTAATCACGAGCACATTCAGTGATTCTCATGATTGAGGCCTTCGAGTCGGAAACTTGGGGCCTGCTCTTTTATTACGTAACAATTTTAACGTCTTTCTGACCTCCCTCTCCCCCTTACTAAGAAAAAATAAGACTTGAACGAATGAAATCTTACGTAAGATCAGTATTTACCAGAAATGCAAACAACTTTCGCAAAAATATAAAAAACTAGAAGATGCCCGCAACTTTGTTCGCGGTGGAGAAAAATTCATAACCCCTCTTTTTTTCTTCAGCATAGTCGGGTAAAAAGTATCCTATAACCATCTGGAGATACCCAGCTACCCGTGTACCAAAAATAGTTGAAATTCGTTTAGCCGATTTTGCGTGATGAAGCCACAACGACACATACAAACTTACAAAAAATCCACTAAGAATTTTTTTTGCTTCAGTGCATGACTTCCAAATAGTCCCTTAAAATACTTTTTTTTAATATCTTCAATGTACAGACATTTAATTTTTACAACTTTATATTTTAGCTTACTTTTGTGATATCACGTAAGAACAATCTGGACCCCCTCCTCACCTCCAGGTAAGAAAAAATAACACTTGTTAGGACCGCCTCCCCCCTAAATCCACGTAATATATGGACAGCCCCATGTCGAGCAGAACTCGACTCTAACGGCGTCAGTAACCGCTCTGTCATCTAAATATGTTAGATTTATTGGGTGTATTTTCGCTTGCGTCTATAAGACAATGCGTGTTAAATTGATGTTAATTGGATGTGAATTATATTCGTCTATGTGATTACTGACTGTCAATTTTAACATTTTATCGACTTCAAAGAAGCGGAGATGTCAATCCTACCTCGTTAATTTTGTAGTTCACCTTTAATCAAGGGCTCGTACAGTCGAGGAATTTAATTCATATACCACAAGCTTCTGCCCGCGACTTCGTCCGCCTTAAATTCGTTTATCGCGGATAAAGGCATTTTTCCGGGATAAAAAGTAGCCTCTGTCCTTCCCCGGGACTCAAACTATCTCCATACCAAATTTCATCCAAATCGGTTCAGCGGTTTAAGCGTGAAGAGGTAACAGACAGACAGACAGACACACTTTCGCATTTATAATATTAGTATGGATTTCGTGCCTTGTCACAGTCAAAATCAATATGAAAGCCGATAGAGATTCCATATCAATGTCACTATGACAAGGTACGAAAGGGCACACAAATTAAATTCCTTGACCGTACGTCCAGGATTTTTGGGAGGCTTGCGTGGGTATATGGATCCAAGTAGAGGCCCATTTGAGAAGTTTGCTGTGACTGTACTCCTGCTGGGACCCGCTCCTGACCATATCAATGAGAGAATACGTCCATGAGCAAGTCCCAGTAGATGTTGGAACTATTGGATATTATGGAAAGAGAATCGGGCTATTCAATGGGGAATGGACTTGGAATGGATGAAAATTTTCAAAAATCTTGAAATTTTGTTTATAGGTAGGAATAAGCCTCCTTATTGTCAGAAAAAATTACAGATTTTTCTGTGGCTTAGAAAAAATAAAAAGATGTTGGTGGGCCTATATACCTGCCTTATACGACACGGCAAGAATAACAGTACATTTACAGCCATTTTAATCGAAAATATCAATGCTGCATTTGCCGTATCCTATAAGGCAAGAATATAGGCCCACCAACTCCTTTTCATCTTTTTATTTTTTTCTAAGCCACAGAAAAATCTGTTTTTTTTACCTACAAACAAAATTTTAAGATAGTTCTAAATTTTCATCCATTCCCCATTGGATTTTGTATCGATTTTTTTTGCTATTGCAATAGAGATGCTTCACCCGCTATAACCACCAAATAGATCATTATCTGTGGCGGGTGGTGACTCGCCACTCACTTGATGGGCCCCCCTAATTGCCGTCATAAAGACTGCCGGAAGCAACAAGGACGTGACGGCTCAGGGGTGTCGAGAGGTGTACTGCGCTTTTTACCTCATTATTATTATTATTTTAATAAATCTGTATGCAACTGTTATATAATTTGGCATTCAATCACTCGTATGATAATATTCTGAAACTCACTTGCAGCTTGTTCAACTGACTTTAGAAAAGGGGGAGGTACTCAATGTTTCTATGGTAGCTGAGCTGGTGGCTTTCGTTACAGTTGATTTTTTAAGTTATTATAATGTTATGCTTTAATGCCTATTATTATAACTGTTTATGTGTATTTGTCTGTATGGCAAGTTTTTTAAATGTAAAATTTTATTTTAGTTTATAAGTCAATTTCTAGGTCTGTATACGCTTGTCGAGACCGCGAGCGTGTCAATATCGCCGACACCAAAACGGGCACGGCCAGTGTATACGTCCGGCGTAACCGAACCGGAGCAAATCGTAACTACTTTGAAAAACTCTGGTATCCTAAAATATCTTTCAGTAAATGGCGGAAGTACATACTAATTAGGTAACAACAGATACGTTTTTTTCTAAGTATTGACGAATGTTATAAATAAAGAAATACAGATGCAAAATGTTGATCTGAGGCGTTACTCCGAAACTCGAAGTATGTAACGTGCCGTCCCTCTCGCTCTGATGATAAACTGTATTGGCGTGAGCGCGATGGCGCTATACGAACTTCGTTTTATTGGATTTCAGAGTAGCCCCTCTGTATCAGGGCTATCGCGCCTTAATTCATTACTAGAGGAGCTTGTAGTCTAGAGTAAAGTCTTAGAAATGGCAAATTTCTTTCTGGTCTTTTGTGACAGCAATTTTCACAAATTATTCACGATTGTTGTAAACATTATGTCATATCTGGTTATGTAACATATACACTAAAGCTCCATTTATGTTAAGAAGAACTAAGAAAAGAGGGGAATACATTAACCTTTTGAGCGCCCAGCGTGTTGACGGGAAACCATGCGTCACACGGCAACTAAAGGTGCGTCCACATTTGTATCATTTGCCCGATCAGATCTTCGTTTACCGCGGGCTAGCGCAACATAGCATCACCCATCTTTTTCTAACTGTAATGAAAGGAAAGATAAAGACGATCTTTGTCACGCGTATCACAGTTGCGTTAAGGTGCGTCCACATTTGTATCATTTGCCCGATCAGATTGAGTGCGTGTCACGATCACACGTTTGGACGTTGCGCCGATCCGATCGCTCGAAATCCATGTTGATACGCGTATCACACACTTAGATCGGACAAGCAAGGCAATGATCGGCGCGCCGACAGTGAGCGTCCAAGCAGCGCGTTACGCAGTCATGCCACGGCACGGTGATCGGATACGAGCAAATGATACAAGTGTGGACGCACCTTTATATAACGGCAAATGACGTGGCGTCTGAGACGTTGATATGCTTTGCTGTCTTTGGCGCTCAAAGGGTTCAAGCTAGCTTAAAGAACAAGTAATCCAGATAGGCATAGTAAAGGTGTGTTTACTACTGAAAAAGAAGGTTCAATACCTTATATTTAGGTAGTTAAAGTTATCAAAAGTAAGCTTTATATAATTTTGGCCTATTTTCCTGGACCTAACTCGCCGGTGGCGCAAACTGGTGAGCACAAATGTAAACGATAGCCCTCATTGTGCCATTTTAAAATTATAATTCAAAGTACAAAAAGTAAGTAAGTAAGTAAATGTTACTTTTATCATAATAAATAATGAACAATATTTATGATTTTTAATATTTAGGGGAATGTGGAACACATTTTATTTAAGCTGACGTAAGTTCAGAAAAAGGTTTTTTTAAGAAATCGTAGCGCTTTTTTTGGATGATAATACGGCTGCCATAAATTTAATGAGCAATCGTGAGGCCTTTCTTGACGGACAACAGCTATTCGAATCCTGAGTTTTTGATTTTCGCTCGATAGAAAATATCACGAACATAGGTCTAATACACTTAAAATATTCGTAACAAATTGTGCACAAAAGCTAAACATATGAAAATTGTTTCTAAAAATTGGCAATATCATGTTTGAAGGAACTCAGCTATTACTTTTTTATTTATATAAACGCACAAAAAAAAAATTAAATAAAAGTAAATATTAGTCAAGGAAAACTCGCTTGAAATGAAATTATTGGGTTGGGTCTTGAAGGCCTTACTTGCATTTAGCCTTGGCGAGCAGAGCACCTTAGTTTTATTGTATATTTGTCCGGGTAGCAGAATGTCTTGGGCTGTATAACTCCCTCATGGCTATAAGACATAGTAGATTATTTAGGGTTAGATGTTGGGTCAGTCAGTCAGTGAAAAATAATCCAAAATTTTTAGATGTGTGTATTTCAATAACCGCTGAACTATACCAGGGGTCGGCAACCCGTGGCTCGCGAGCCACATGCGTCTCTATGGATGTGAAGCTGCGACTCTATAAACTCTGATTTTTAATTCAAGACCAAAATCTGACAGTTCTCATCTTGATTATTTCATCAAATAAACATTATTTCATAAAAATATGAATGAGAATTCGTGCAACCAGTAATATTAGGGTAAGTTTAATTGATAAATAAACTTTTAAACAAAAAAATAAAACCGACTCCAAAAAAACTAAAAAGTAAAAAATAACCATGCCATATAAAGAATGTGTAAAATATTGAAAATTGTCGATTTTAGTAAGTTGTGACACGATGGCACCGACTCCAAAATAACATTAATTGTATATACTGTATAGATTGAGTATACAAACGGTTACTTGTAAGTAATTTGAAGAAACTGAATTATGGCGTTATTTTTTACTTTTTAGTTTTTTTGGAGACGGTTTTATTTTTTTGTTTAAAAGTTTATTTATTTTACACTTTTTAGTTAATCGTTACTTAAAAGTGTATCTCGTGACGATTCGAACAAGCCCAAACACGGCTAGGATACATTATTTTATTACATAGATCTGGTGCCTACCTTCCGGCTCCATCATCAAATCAATTCGATGGTACCATTCTCATCAGGAACATTTAAATTTGTGACTATGAAGTTGCTTAGCTAAATTAATCAAGATATTTTGTCGCCACCCGTAAATCATTTATCATTGAAGAGTTCCGATGGCATTCTGTGGTCTTCTGCATCAGTTCCACTTCACCAATTTACACTTTCTGAATGCAAATGCTTATTATGTTTCTTATAAGAGGAGTTCCTTGAATTCCTCATGGCTTCCATCATCAGATCTTCACCAAAATTAAATGGGACCAACTAGAAAGTACCTTCTATAAAACAAAAAAAAAAATTGAAATCGGTCAAATAGTCGGAGTAATCGGTGAACATCCATAAAAAAAATAAAAAAATAAACATTCCGTCGCATTGAGAACCTCCTCCTTTTTTTGGAAGTCGGTTAAAAATACTAACACTTCAACCAGTATGCAGTGATCACAGCGAAAGTGCGCCCGTTGACGTTAAATTTTGGTCTTTAATTAAAAATCAGAGTATAGATTAGTTTTTTTTATAAAGAAAGAAAGAAAATATATTTATTGCCACAACGAAATGATAAAAAATATTCAGAAACAAAAAATATACTTTAATCTAGCAATAACTTAAGTTACTTATCTATACATAACCCATAAAAAAGTATGTTTGTGGCAAACCACTGGCAAACGGTTCAGGAGTCAGCATAGTGCTGATCGAGCCGCCTCCTGAGCGACACTCCAGTGCTGTTTTTCGGCCGAAACCCGAAAACTACGAAACCCTAAAACGTAAACAATGAACTCCACATAATCACTTACTCTACTCTCACTCACTTTGTCTACCGTTTGTCACATGAATGAGCTTTTAATAAAGCAAAAATTAAAATTCATGCATATTCCCTTTTTGGGGCATACTTTGTAGTAAGCTATAGTAGGGATGATGACTCAATTTTAAAAATTAGTCGGCCTTGTAGTGAGGTGTGGAGGTCAGTAAAATGAAACACGACAATGCTGGTTACTTGCTGTATTAAGACTAAATCATCGTTCACACATCATACACACACATACATTAATACAGATACTTATGTAGATAGTTATGTTATATCATTGCACCACCTCACCTGGGGGGCACTTTTAAAAAAAAAAAATTTTTTTTTTTTTTTTTATATAATTACATAAATGGTGCTTTTTTTATACTATGTATTTGTCGACAAAACATACATTTTATCACACCTTTGACTTACAGAATTACTGTAATGAACAATATTTGCCAGTGTCTTATACTTATCAATAAACATTATAGAACATTTTATTTTGTAGGTTTTTTTTTTTAACTTACAAATAACTTAGTTCTATTTTTATGGACAAGATCGATCTTACCATCTATTTTTAACTTAACATTTACGCCATCATCCTCGATGACTTTAAAAGGACCTTTAAAAATATTTTCAAATTTCTTTCCAGTTTCACTTTTAATTAACACTAAATCATCCTTTTTATAAGTCACTGAGTTTGATGATTTATCATAATATTTTTTTCTTATCTCTTTAGTTCTTAACAAATTTTTTCTAGCATCTCTATGCGCTAATTGTAATCTATATTTTAACTGTAATGCGTAGTTATCATCACAATACAATGGTTCAACAATTTTTGTTAAATTACTAGGGATGTTACATTTCTTTCCGAAAACCAACTCGAAGGGCGAATATTTTGTTGATGTATTAATTGTAGTGTTATATGTAAAACACCAAAATGGTATCCAATGACTCCATGTGTCGGGGTGACCGTCACACTGGATTCTAATGAAAGCTGCAAGGTGTTTATGCATATTTTCCAATGCACCTATAGATTGATGATGATAAGCAGTTGAATGGATCTTACTTATTTTTAATAGTTTACATACCTCGTTCATAGTTGACGAAATAAACTCAGCACCTCTGTCTGTCGCTATCGTTCCGGGTATGCCGTATCTAAGTATAAAATTATTAACTAGAGCTTTTGCTATGCTAATTGCATCCTTACGTTGCAATGGGTACGCTTCAATATATTTTGTAAGTTCGCATTGCAAGGTTAGGATGTACTTATTACCTTCTATGTCTGTGTCAACGGGTCCCACTATGTCGAGATATATTTTCTCGAACGCTGATGATGCCGTTGTAGTGATGGTCATTGGTTGCATTATATTCCTAGAGTACTTTGCCACTTGGCACTTACTACATTTACTTATGAAACTTCTCACATCCTTCTCTAATCCTGGCCAGTAAAATTTACTCTTTATGTTGTTTACCATTCTACGGACTCCTGCGTGGCCACTGGTCGGTAGTATATGGTAATCATTCAATAGAATAGTTTTTTCGTCGTTATCACTTATTCGCGTAACATTTCCTATAACATTTATTCGTGGACCGGTCCATGATTCACTATTTTTTATTTCTTCTAATAATGTCTTTATGAATAACGCGTTACTATTTGACTTTACTAAGCATATCTCTTCTATATTTATATCTTTACAAAAATCACTTAACATATTCGCAAACACGGCTCGCGTAAATTTGGACATATAGTTAAGGTTAATGTAAAGCATTAATTTGCTCTCTACGTATACAAAACATTCTTTTTCTTTAGTTACATATTTATCTTCTCTCAATTTATTTAGGTCATTTTCCTGTATAAATGCCATTTCTACGGAATTACTAGGTTTTCGCAATATTTCCGAAATTTTCGGTTGATCAGGCCTCAAATCGTGAGAAATATTGTGATCCTTGGTAATTCCCTGACTATCTATACTCGTAGTTGAGTCACTATTCTGTAACGCGTTCCTACTCTGTGCCCTTGTCATAACTAATATTTTTTCATTAATTTGCTTTAATTCGTCTGATGTTATAATTCTACTTAATGCGTCTGCTACGACGTTTGACTTTCCCGTGATGTATTCTACTTTGTAATCATATTCTTCTAGTTGTAATCGGAATTTTATAAGTCGACTAGAGGGATCTTTCATGCTAAATAAATACAACAAAGGTTTATGGTCTGTCTGGATGGTAAATTGTCTTCCAAATAAATAAGGTCTGAAGTATTTAACACTCCATACTATTGCAAGAAGTTCTTTTTGAATGATTGGATAATTTAACTCTGCTTTGTTTAACGGCCTGCTTGCGTATGCGATGGGTCTTTTATCTTTATTGCATAATGTTGAACCGATTGTTTTGCCAGATGCGTCGGTTTGCAGAATAAATTCATTTTCTTCCGAAAAATCGGGATATTGCAAAATTGGTGGGGAAATCAATTTTTCTTTTAGCGTAATAAATGAATCTCTACATTCTTTAGTCCATTCAAAAGGGATATCTTTTCTACAAAGCTTATTTAAAGGCAATGTGATATGAGCAAATGATGGTATAAATTTCCTATAATAGTTACAGAACGCAACAAATCGACGTGTCTCGTCCACGTTTGTTGGTTCTGGATAATTTCTGAGTACTGTGGTTTTTTCGGGATCTGGAAGAACTCCCTCTGCCGATACAACGTGTCCTAAATATAGAAGTTGTTTTTTTAAGAAATCGCATTTTTGCGGATTTACTTTTAAATTGACCTTCCTTAATCTTTCGAATACATCTATCAAATTTTTGTTATGACTTTCCATGTTTCTCCCGAAAACTACTAAATCGTCCATGTAAACAAAACATTTTTCAAAAGCTAATCCTGACATGGCGATTGACATTACGCGAGAAAACGCGCTTGGACTAATTTTAAGACCCATGGGAAGCCTTTTCATTTGGAATTGGCCCATTGCGGTGGAGAATGCCGTTATTTTTCTACTTTCTTCTTCTAACTCTGTTTGGTAGTAAGACTGTTGTAAATCTAAATGACTGAAATAAATAGCTCCGGAAAGTGAATCAAGTATCTCTACAATATTCGGTAGCGGAAATTTATCATCCTGAATTACGCTGTTCACTTTTCGATAATCTATTACTAACCTCCATTTCTTCGTACTATCCTGAGATCGTTTCGGAACTAAGAGTACGGGACTATTCCAATCACTGTTAGTTTCTTCTATAATATTCTATTTTAACATTTTTTTGACCTGGTTATTTATCTCCGTTTTCATCGACTCTGGTAATCTATATGGTTTCATATATGTTGGTTTCGTATTCGGTTTTACACTAATGCGTTGCTGCATGATGTTCGTCGTACCTAACAAGTCACCGTCCAAGTAAAAGATATCGGCGTATTTCGCACAAATAGATTCTATACATTTTTGATCTGTTTTATCTAAATGATTTAACTTTAATGAAGACAATAATTTTTTTACTCTGTCTAAATCATTTTGAGACTTTTGGAATGCACAAATTCGGTAGTTATTTAAATTTTCCAACTTTGGTTCAAATATCGGCAATTTAATTTCCTCATCGCTTGTGTTAAGTATTCTAACTGGTATTCTCCCCTGTTTAACATTAACTATACCTCCCGCCAAAAATATATTTTCCGCTAAATTTTCCGAACCTAAAACGTAATCTTGTCCCGAGGTAAATAAAGATTTTATTTTGATTAAATGTAAAGATTCGCTTCTTGCCGGTAATGTTAAATGAGAATCGCTATCGCTACTCTTATGAATTTGTACCACACAACTTTCATGTCCCACGTGTAGAATAAGCTGATTCGACTGTAAGTTGATAATTGCACTATAAGTTCGTAAGAAATCAAGTCCGATTATACCGTCTGCATAACACGGCATATTGTTTAATACATGGAACTTATGGCTACATGATATCTGGTTACCATATTCGAATAATATGTCGGCTATGTTGTTGCTAACTATCTCACCTCCTACGCCTTGAATTACTATAGAGCTCTTATGTAATGTTGTTCCCGTGGGAATTTTTTTCTTATGCAAAACGGATAGGCTCGCTCCTGTATCCAGTAAAAAGGTGGTAGGCTGTCCCTGTATCGTAAAAATAACATAATCTAGTCCGTCACACGTTAAAATCTTATGGCCGAAAAAACTGGATCTCCCTTGCTGGTTCGCCTGTCGAGTCACTAGGCGCATCGTGGGTGGCCTGTAGGTCCCGCGTATATGTATACACGCTACCTCGACGTCCTCTGCCTCTTTGCGGCCCACGAAAAGTCCTAAAGTTAGGTCGTTGACTACGGCCTCTATAAAAATTACTACTAGACACAGTACCTGGGTTTCTGGGGTAACTTGGTACCCAACTGCTGCGGTACCCACTTGGTGCTCTCGGCCGATGCTGAGAGCCTGGTGCCCGCCAGCCGTAGTGTAGTGGTTGATGAAAACCTCGTCTGCCGGTCGAGCCCCTCATGTTCATGAGCACAGGGTCTCGTTGTGGCTGCGCTTGCTCCTCATCTTGTGCGGCTCGGATGGCTTCCTTCAGCTCCGTGTACTGCCGGGCAGCTAAAATGGTACTAAGGCGACGGTTTCTCAATCCGTCCGTAAATTTTTTTATAGGACTCATTTATTGGTCGCAAAATGTCTCGCGCACTAGCGTTTCCGTCCGCTTGCGCTATTGTGAGACCAATAAAAAGTTCCTCTATTTTCTCACCGTATTGGTTAATACTCATATCCCTTTGGGATGCGCTGTTTAATTGAATCAGTAAGGAATTTGCAGATTTCTTAGGTAACATATATTTCCTGATATCGGCAACTAGATCGGACACCGTTTCGTATTTTGATTGAAGTTTTAGCTGCGCGATTTTATTTAATCTTGTTTTTAGTACGAAAGAAATCAGCAACTTCTTTTGGTCAGCTCCTTCTATCATACTATCCATCATTTCAATACCTGCTAACATTCGTTCCACTGTCTCCTCACGATCATCTATTATTGGAATTACACTACTAGCTACTTTTATTTCAAAAATTTTCGCCATTTTAGTTGGTTTTTTATACTCTAATATCTTATTATAAACCTCATCTATTCGTTCGCACAACAATTCAGCAATTAAATATTCCTGCTTTAAATCATCAAAATTAGTACTCCCAATTAATTGTTTATATTCCTCGTAGATTAATGTTGCACTATTTATTTTAGACAATCCTATTTCTTGTTGTCTTCTAAGATTTCCTAACTTTCTTAACTCTACTCTTAATTTCTCTAATTTATCATATGTATTTCTTAACGCTAATTCTATAACCTTCCCACGTACCGCTCTTCTTACTGCTGCTCCTCATCAGGAGTCGTGGCGGACCTGCGGCCCGCTTCCCACGTACCGCTCTTCTTACTGCTGCTCCTCATCAGGAGTCGTGGCGGACCTGCGGCCCGACATTCGCTGGTGCATTCGGCGGATGAACTCGGCGCTTATTGTCTTTTTTATCCACTGCTGTTGTCCCTCTTTATATTTTTTGTATATTACATACAAGATGACAAGGCCCGCAATGGCCAGAAGAACACTCACGAGGACATTGTTTAACGTAAGTCCATGTACTTGCTGGTCGCTTTGGGTAGCCGTATTTGTGCCGGCTCCGGTCGTTTGGGCGATGATAATTTCTTTATCCTCGGTTTTTGAAGATTTTGACCCCATTTTTGACGCACACACAGTATAAAAATATTGCTGCGATTATAAGTCCAACGACTACCAGAAACGTGTAGGCCAGAAACGTAAGTTTCCGCTCAAGTTCCAGTAATGCACTGCCGTCGTTGCAAAAGGGTCCCGAGCACAAGTTTTGTCAAGGTAATAACGTCCGATCCACAATAAATTATTAAAAGACACCAGTCCACAGTCGATGCGGCGGAATGCGTCCCGTCAGCGTGTTACGCCCGATACTCGACGCCACACTTGCGCCGACTGTCACGGTCGCCATGAGGTGTGGAGGTCAGTAAAATGAAACACGACAATGCTGGTTACTTGCTGTATTAAGACTAAATCATCGTTCACACATCATACACACACATACATTAATACAGATACTTATGTAGATAGTTATGTTATATCATTGCACCACCTCAGTAGGTTGATAAAAAATATTGGACACGTATTTTTTCTTTTTTTACTTAATCTTAAAATAAAGGCGGTACATTGAGTCAAAATGTCGCGTGACGTCACTTACGTCACTTACTCCTAAGTAGAAATTTTACTTAGGAACTTCAATGCGATAAGTATATCTGAGTTTTTTTTTACTATTCTGAAAAAGCAAAAAATACGTGTTAATTAGAATTTTGATTGTCATACCTCGTCGTCATGCCTATATATATATGCCGTAGACAGAGATGTAAAAATACTTTATAAAAAGTATTTAATACAAAATGCAAATAGTTTTTTAATTAACTATTTCAAATGCAAAATACAAAATACTTTTGCTTTTTGTATTTTAAATACTAAATAAAAAATAGGTATTTTCAAAATACTATATTGAAATAAAATACTTTTTGGTGAAATTAGGTTTCTGTTTTGATCAACCTAATCGCTGATTATATTGTATTTTAACACTAACATTTTTAAAAATTAAATACCTGTACATTGATATTTGAAGAATTGATTATGTGAAGGTCTGAGTCGAAAAATATAAGTATATTTCTTATGCATTTACGTAGGTGTCTATAAGGCCTCATCACGTCAAAAAGGCTGAAAGAATTTCATAAATTTTTAGTATCCAAGGATAGCTACACAACCAGGGATGGTAGGATATTTTTGAACGTACTAAGCTTAAGTAAAAAATACTGTTAAGGTGCGTCCACATTTGTATCATTTGCCCGTATCAGATCATCGTCGCGTAGCATGATCGCGTGTCACGATCACGCGTTTGGACGTTGCGCCGATCCGATCACTCGAAATCCATTTGCTACGCGTATCACACACTTGTATAGGAAGAGTGCGGCATTATCGGCGCGCCGACAGTAAGCGTCCAAGCAGCGCGATACGCAGTCATGCTACGGCACGGTGATCGGATACGAGCAAATGATACAAGTGTGGACGCACCTTTATGAGTTTTTCTCCTCCACGAACACTGTTCACCGCAACGAAACAGCCGTCATGATCCACAGATAACGCGCGTTCGTTTTGTCACTTCACTAGGCAAACTCGCAAGGCTTCTAGCTTCTCTAGTCGCTATTACCTAGTCGACTAATATTGGCGAAACATAACAGTAAAGTATTTTACAAACAGAAAATACGTCTCGAAAAGTATTTCAAATAAAATACAAAATACTTTTTTCAAAAAGTATTTAAATGCAGAATACAAAATAGGTATTTTGCATTTTGTACTTGTATTTTAAATACAAGTATTTTAAAATAAGTCGCAGCTCTGGCCGTAGAATAAATGTATTTTCTTTCTTTCTTTTCTTTTATTTATTAGTTTCTCCATTACTTTAGCTACAGTAGACAGAACTGAAATGGGTCTGTAGTTGTTCACATCACCTCTGTCTTCATCTTCATACATGGGGTGAATAATGGCCTGCTTTAATGCTGTCGAGAATATACTTACCTTGTGGAAAATATACACAACTGATATGATTTTAAAACAGGAAGTAATTCTAACTTCGCCAATGTCACAAAATGAGTCTGAATATTGTCCCATCCGGGCGCAGACTTAGTTCTCAGGTTTAGTATTATAGATTCAATTTCATTCCGATCCACCCCCGTATTGCGTAACGCGTTTGACGCTCGGAATCAGAATCAAGTGTCATGATTTTGTATGGGCTATGACAGTTTATTCGGATACCAATTGTCAAATAACCCCCCGGTTCTACGTTGACGTTGGCTGGGACTGCAAAGAATCAAGGTACAACGGATTCCACTCGGCCACTCCGGATTGTTCTATTCATCGTTTGCTACAATAGTACTGGTTCACTAGCGGTAAATTCACACAATCCAATAAATGCGAAAAAAATCCGACGCTGGTGACAGTATAGATACTAACAACTGACAGATTAAACAGTGTTGTAAGAGCAAACAAAAGTTAGTTCCGTTTCTACTCTTTTTTGCCAGGCTGTAAGTACTGACAATCCAATGGACAACATTTTATTTTTTGTAAGTGACCAAAATTGGAATATCATGGATAGATTTGGGCTCTCTGCACTGAACACATTAAGGCACTTGTCCCACCGCCGGAGAGATATTTTATTTATTTATTTCCACACTTACATCTATCTTTATAGTTCATCCCTGGCTGTTCACACTGCCGGCGATCTATCTCTCTCTTTTATTTACACGGGAGCGATTATCTTTTGTTCGTTTCTTGGGCGAGAAAATCGCCGATAGCCCATCGCTTATCGCCGGCGGTGGGACAGTGCCTATCATTATTTTTGGCATTTTCGGATTACAAATTTTTGGACTTTTTTTTTTTTATTGGCGATAGACGAGCATTTGATCGCAATCTCACCTGATTTTAAGTGACGATGCGGCCGAGGATGTATCATGCCCGTCTAGAAACAGCCTATTCACTCTTATCTATTTCATTTACCAAATGGTGATAAATTATCTGTAAGCAGTACAAAGTTAATTACTTTGCTTTATTTTTTTGGCATTTATAAATGGCAGTTTACATTTGTGTCATAATCATTACTAGCGGGTGGTCGGCCGCTAGAAAAGTATAACTGGGGCCATTTTCACAAAACGCTTGTATTACAAGCGGAAGTCTCTTTTTAGTTCATATTGTTTGAAAGAGACTTCCGCTTGTAATATAAGTTACAAGCTTTTAAGAATCGGGCTCCTGGTCACGACGGAACGTAACAAAATCGCGTAGGTTATGTGAGTAACAATTGTGATAAAATTAAGGTAAATTTGTTATAATGATCTGACGGGCTACTCTGAAACCCGAAAAACGAAGTTCGTATGACGCCATCCCTCTCATTCAAATACAGCATGACATTAGAGCGAGAGGGACAGCACGTTACGAACTTCGATTTTCGGGTTTCGGAGTAGCCCCTCTGTGCGCCTACCATGATTTCGGCACGAGCGAGTATCGAGCGCTCGATAACGGTCTATCTCTTTCGCACTATTAGCGCGTGCGAGAGAGGTGCACTGACTCTCGATACGACATACTCGCTAGCGCCGATCGTAAACTCAGCTCATGGTAGGCACACCGAATACATTACAGTAAGTAACTTTAACGTGGCAAGTCAGGGTTTTCAGGCATAGTCACTTTATTTGGTCGACACCTACCGCTTTCATCTTTGCAGGTTCGGCGACCACTTTTAAACTCAGCTACCCAATATTTTACAGTTGTAAATGAAGGAGCAGTCTCTCCCAAATATCCAGCATTAATTGGACGTACACCTTTCAAATAGAAGTATTGTATAACATATCGAAGAATGAAGCGCCTCGCGTAATGAATGGACGCCCCTATCTTGTAACTTCTGATTGTGTCGACTTAGAAGTTTAATTTCTATAGCTTCAAGGTATTGCATATTTGATATTAATTCCAACTTGATACCTCCATGCGTCCCTAAGAAAAGTCTTTACAGAGACAGCAAAGTGATACTATAAGGGTCCCGTTTTTTCCGTTTAGGAGGATCCATACCAAGCGAGCAGCCTCTGCCGAGCAGGGCTTGTAACCGGTTACAAATAAACCGGTATTTATTTAGGTTATACCGGTTAATAACTTAGGTTACGTTCGTACGAATTGATTTGCGATTTTTATTTCGAAGAGCTCTCTAACCGGTTACTCCGTGTTCGGATACGGGATCAATCGCTGTCGCGCCGATAGTGGCGCAACGACAGTCAACTATATGAAAAAAATAATTCAATACCATAGCAAGCAAACCAATCCTATCTAAGCGGGCGGTTATTCACCCTAGACTCCGCTCAAACGGAGAAACCGCTCTGTGACAGGTAAATGGATTTCGCTCCCTGTTTTGCGCTTCGAGATATTAACCGGTTAGAGCGATGTTCTTGCGAGCGTGACCTTTTTTATGGGTTAGGCTATCAGTGTGTGTGCAATATATGTAAGAGATTACCCACGTCAAAACCAGTAATAAACTAGCTACAAAGCAGAGCGGTTGTTTTACTACTATCTTGCGACACACCATCTGGCGACGAGGATGGGATTTACCCGCTTTAATTTTAATAACGTGCAAAATGGCTAATTTCGTGGGAAATATTGGAATTTTTAACCATAAAGCGCAAGAATGGGACGTTTTCTATGCACGCCTGACACAGTTCATAAAACTTAACAAGATTACGGACGACAATAAATGTGCAGTGTGTTACATCATTTATCGGATGAGTCATACACCGCCTGGTTCGGAATCTTGTGCATCCAACCAAACTGGAAGATAAATCGTTCGCCAAAACGATCGACTTTGGCGGACAGGGCCAAGTTTTTTGAGGCGACGAAATCCAGCGCGCGGAAAGCAGTCAGGATTGGGCAGCACGGCTGCGAGGGCTGGCAGTGGACTGCGATTTTGGTACGGAACTGGAAATAGTGCTTAGCGATCGTTTCGTACTAGGCTTCAATATGGGACCGGAACGCGATCGTCTATTCGAAAGTGATTCTAAGACGTTGACGTTATCGAAAGCGCTCGAAATTGCACAGCAGGCGGCATGCGCAAGACAAGCGCGCGCGCAGGTCGTAAAGGACGAGCCGTTGTACCGGGCGGAGGCTCGCGTCGGGCGCCACGGCGCCGGCGTGGGCTCCGCCGGCGGCGGCCGGAAGGACGGCGACGACGGCGG
Source organism: Hedya salicella (assembly GCA_905404275.2). NCBI lineage: Eukaryota > Metazoa > Arthropoda > Insecta > Lepidoptera > Tortricidae > Hedya > Hedya salicella. The sequence continues at coordinate 8,712,665 of FR990120.1, forward strand.
TCCGCGGTGTTTGGTGTGCAGGATGAAACATCACGACGCTGCGATGTGCAGATTTCGAAACTACAAATGCCAAAATTGTGGATGGTGGAATGAATAAAACAAAACTTCACAACATTGACACGGAGCTGCAGGAAGTTAGAGAATGTGATAACTGTAAGGAGTGCCAAATGTTTAATATGAGGTATGTAAACTGTAATCCTATAAAAGAATTCGTTTTTATGTTATACCTAAGGGTGGCCCGCCTCTTTTAGGGCGCGATTTTATGTCGAAATTTAATATTTGTTTGACTACAGCGCACCATAGTATTAAAAACGTAAATATTGCCATAAGTGAGTTGCAGAAACTGATAGATCAGTATCCAGATCTTTGGGAGGACAAATTAGGATGTTTTAACATATTTGAAGTCGAGTTAAATTTAAAAGACGATGCCAAGCCTAAGTTTTTTAAGCCATGATCGGTCCCTTTGCTCTGAAGGATAGGGTCAGTGCCGAATTAGATAGGTTAGTCTCGTTAGGTATTCTTGTGCCCGTGAATTACTCGGAATACGCCACCCCAATAGTCCCCGTACTAAAAGAAAATGGAAAGTTGAAAATTGCTGGTGATTTTTCGTGTACTTTAAATAAGGATCTAAAAATTGATAAGTATCCTTTGCCTAGAATCGAGGAAGTATTTGCAAAGCTCAGCGGTGGTCACCAATATACTAAGATTGATCTAAGCAACGCATACAATCAATTTAGGCTAACAGAATCTTCGCAAAGACTGACTACAATCAATACGCATAAAGGGTTATTTTCCTATACAAGACTAGTGTACGGTCTTGCCAACGGACCCTCCGTGTTTTAGAAAGCTATGGAAACCTTATTGTCGGGGCTAGACGGGGTGAGCGTATGGTTAGATGACGTTTGCATCACTGGACCCACCTTTGAAATACATTTAGCAAGGTTACATGAAGTTTTAAAACGATTGCATGACGCAGGACTACGTTTGCAAAAGGATAAGTGTGCATTTCTCCAAGATCACGTAACATACTTAGGTTACGTGATAGATAAAAACGGGTTAAAAACTTGTCCTAATAAAGTAGAAGCAATACTTACGGCGCCCGCGCCAGAAAATGTTTTAGGGCTAAAAAGGTTTCTAGGCGTCGTCAATTATTACAGAAATTTCATTCCTAACGCATCGGCAGTGTGAAGTCCACTCCACGAATTATTACCAGCCGATGCGGAATGGAGTTGGGGAGCGCGGCAGCAAGCGGCATTCGATAACATTAAGCGTGAATTGGCGGGCGAACGCGTGTTGGCGCATTTTAATCCGGCAGCGCCACTCTGGCTAGCGGTTGACGCCGGGCCTACTGGCCTAGGCGCGGTTCTAATTTCTAATGCATGTCGACAGCGAAGGCCGCGAGCGCCCGATTGCGTTCGCATCCCGTTCATTATCAGTAAATGAAAAAAACTACAGCCAAGTACAAAAAGAGGCCACTGCGATTGTTTTCGGCATTAAATATTTTCATCAGTACTTGTATGGTAGACAAACTCCATTTATTTTAAAAACTGATCATCGCCCATTGATCTCAATATTTGGTTAAAAAAATGGAATATCAGTCACAACCGCGTTACGTCTGCAACGGTACGCAGTGCTATTATCGGCCTATAACTTTACAATACAGTATGTGAGTGGAAAAAATAATCAAGTGGCAGATTACTTTTCTCGTGCTCCTTTGCACGTACAGATCGATGATGAACGGGAGCGAGACGGCGACAAGTTTTTTCTTTTCTTAAATAGTAACATAGAACCGGTTTCGTTCGACCAGATAAAACGGGCAACGGGCAGCGATAAGGTATTAAATATGGTAATTAAGTATATGAATCACGGGTGGCCCAGGAAAATATCGTGTAAATCCATATCTCCTTATTTTCACTGTAAAACCGATTTGGAATTTTTTGGACGGATGCCTATTTCGCGGCCATAGAATAATAATTCCTCAGGTGTTTCGGGTAGCGATGCTGAAAGAATTACATTCGTCACATTTCGGGGTCGTAAAAACTAAAAGCGCGGCTCGCAGTAGGATGTGGTGGCCTGGTATCGACGCTGAGATCGAGCGCTGGGGCGGCGCGTGCGGCACCTGCGCGGCCGGCGCCCTGGCCGCGCCCGCCGGCTCCGTGGCACCGGATCCACATTGACTACATGACAATTGAGCAAAGGGATTATTTGATCGTGGTCGACGCGTACTCAAAATGGTTGGGATGTATCTATATGGACAGAGGTACTACTACTGGTGCGCTGATATTTAAGCTTAAAAATGTATTCGCTATGTTCGGAATACCGTATGTAATTGTCGGATAATGATGTTAAAATTTGTTCGGTAGAATGCAAAACCTTTTGTTATATGAACGGTATACATTATTTAACATCGCCAATTTACCACCCGTGCAACAATGGACAGGCCGAAAATTCTGTAAAGACCTGTAAAAAAAAAGGGAAAAAATGCTTAAATGCGTGTTGTCTAATGTAACGAATGCTAGTCATCAAGCGATTCAAGAAAAGTTACTGGGATTTCTATTTGACTACAGAAATACTGTACATTGCGTCACGGGATGAGTATTGCGGATGGGGACATTAGGCAGGCAGTGAAGGAGCGCTTTTTCTGTCGCCTGACAAAAGTACTTAACAGTCTTTTGTCGGGTGGCAACAAGGCGCGCGCCTTCAACGCTTGGGTGATGCCCCTCTCACTTACTCTTTTGGAATACTAAGGTGGACCCAGACTGAGCTGGACGCCCTGGATACCTCCATAATCGCGAGGTGTGCAGTCTCAGGGAGTATTTCCTAAACAACGAGTGTGGGATACATCGCGATGTAGTGGCAGTAGACAAAGGCCTCACCCCTCTATCCTTGGCAAACGAGAACTGGCGCAGACCAACGGTGCTTAGCACCGTAGACCGCAAAGACGTATGGAAGAGTAAGGAGCTACACGGGCGGTTCTACAAGGCCCTTACAGGACCCGATGTGGATCTGCTCGCATCGGTGAACTGGCTACGTTTCGGCGATCTCTTCGCGGAAACCGAAGGTTTTTCCTGTGCAATTGCGGACCAAGTTATCATGACGAACAACTACGGCATAGGAGTAAGAATTTTATGACCACAGACGTTGTCTCACTGCCAACGAACGTGTTAATGTTTTCCCCTCTTTTCTTAGTTCTTCTTAAGAGTCCCCGCAAGCTCAGCCGAATTTCACCTTCCAATACAAACGGAGTTTCGTTCTCATTTTAAAACTACGTGTTTGATTGTAATGAAACTTTGCGTATACAATGACATGAGATTTATCTAGGCTTGTAATTAGTTTATATGGCCCCAGCTTATAAAACAAACGAAATATCGCAAAAACAAGATTTGTTTGAAAAACTTAAATTCGCAGTGTTTTTTTTACTATAGTATCTGAAGCTACATAAACTAATTGCAGGCCAGCATATACCTTAAAATATTCTAAGTACCAAGTCTCAGAGCAAACTAGCTGGTCGTTTTAAAATGCGAGCGTAACTACGTTTGTATGGAGAACCGAGCTTACCGGGGACTCTTAACATTAATTGAGTTTTAGTGTATATGTTACATAACCAGATATCATTATCACAACACAAGAAACGGGGTTAATCGCGTATAAATATGATTTATGAACGGCCTACGAAGCTAGCGGGGTCCCGGGTTCGAATCCCGGCAAGGGCAAGTGTTTGTGTGATGACCACGAATGTTCGTTCCTGGGTCTTGGATGTTTTCAATGTATTTAAGTATTATAATTTATCTATACATATATTATGTATAACGTCGCCTAGTACCCATAGTACGAGCTTTGCTTAGTTTGGGACTAGGTCGATTTGTGTAAGATTGTCCGTGATATTTATTATAATTATTTATTTAATTACCTTTCGTTGGTAATTCTTCGACGTTTCTGACCTCGCGTTACGTCCATGGTTTCGAAGGAACGTTTCTTGTGTTGTGATAATGAGTGAAAATCGTGTTAGTTTAAATCAATGTTTTATAACATAAGCAGATATGACAAAATTTTTATAACAATCATGAATAATTTGTGAATAGGCGCTATAACAAAACTTACAAACAGCAAGAGATCAGAACATTTGTCATTTCTAAACACCTCAGTCCATACCAGCGCCTCTAGTGGTGAGTTAAGGCGCGATACCCTTGATCCAGATCAACATTTATCATCTGTATTTTTTTGTTTATAACATGCGTAAGTAGTAATACTTAGAAAAAATCTTATCTCATGTTGTTACCCACTTAGTATGTACTTACGCCGTTCGGATTCCACCCGTGACCAGAAGAACTGAAAAGCTTCCGAAACGTCGGGAACTCAAATGAGATGATAAACGCGATATAATCCGTTAAATTGATTTATTTAAATGAGTAATAATCGCGGAAACAGAAGAAAATATTAACCTCCCCCTTTTCTGAAGTCAGTCGAAACAACCCGCAAGTGAGTTTCAGAATAAGATCATATAAGTGCGTCAATGCCAAATTATACAACATTTGCATATAGATTTATTAAAATATTAATAATAAAGAGGTAGGATTGATAACTCCGCTTGAAGTCGGTTGCATAATAACATTGACAATTTAGTAATCACATAGCCGAATAAAATTCACATCAACACTTTACAACATCAATTTAACACGCGTCAGTTAGACGTAAGCGAAAATGCACACATGAAATCTAACATTAAAATGACAGAGCGGTTACTGACGCCGTTAAAGTACAATTCTGCTCGACATGAGGCTGTCCATTTATTACGTAAGACAATTTAGGGGGGGGTCCGAATAAGTCTTATCTGCTGGGAGGTGAGGAGGGGGTCTAGCAGTATCGTAGCGTCCATGAACATGACATATTATATATAAATTGTGAATAATTTACGAAATTGCCATGTAATTATGAGCAATTGTTACTTGAAATAAATGCATTATTGTTTTTATTATTATTATTATAAAGCCGATTTGCCCAAGGAAGGGCTTATAACCACCGTTTTCTTTAAATATGAGTAAATTAATACGCTCTGGTTTCCCTTATTATTTTCATGATACCAGGTATGGTGAGGTTTAGTTAGACTGTGCTTACGTAATATCACAAAAGAAGGCTAGAATGTATTATTGTTATATTTTCCACTCGATTGATATTTAACAAGTACCATTAAAACAAGAGGACTGACCATCTCCATACAAAAAGCCGTTCCCCGATATGTACAACGCCATCTATGTATAAGATTTTCTTTTACAATTATTCAACTTTGCAAGCGTGACACAGTATTTAAATGTTACGATTTATTTATTATTCGCTATTTGCGAACTAATTGTTACTATACAAGTTTCTTTACCCAATTATAATATAAGTAATTAAATGTTTAGTTTTAAACCGCCATCTAGTTTTTGCCAGAATATCTCTTTGCGATTGGAACACGATTCCAAAGTATGGCAACTGTCAGTCCTCTTGTTTTAATGGTCATTGATATTTAAGTATGTTTTTTAACATAAACCAACGTTTTTTATTCATATTTTTGCTACAGCTTTTATTGCATTTCTGGTAAATACTGATCTTAATAGGTAAGATTTAGGGTGGAGGGGGTTCGTACAAGCGTTTTTTTAGAGCTTGGGTCAGAAAGACATTAATTTTTTTTTACGTAATAATGAGCAGGCCCCAAGTTTCCGACTCTAGAGCCTAAATTATGATCATGAGAATTACTGAACGTATTCGAGATTAACGTCCTCGTATTGGATCGAAACATGTCGAATAGTACTTGACTTTAACGACACCAGTAGCCGACCTGCGATATACTAAGAATAAAATGCGGGGTACCCTTAATTTAACAATAACTTCTTATAAGTAAGCTTTGTGGTCCGGTTGATTACTGAAACGACCCTAAGGTTAAAACACTTAAAATTTTCCACAATCACTATATAAACGGTAACATTGATATACATTATAGAACAATACACGAAAAACTTATGTACTACATTGGAGCAGAGTGTGGAATTACCGGTGTCAGTGTGAGACTTCAGGCCAAACCCAGCTGTCTCCGTAATTAACAGCTGATCAACGTCAGTCCATGCCAGCAATTTGATAGACAGCCGTATACATGATGAGATTAAGCGTTAAAATAGCTCCCAATGCTTCAATGCCCATCTAGATTAGCGATGGGCGACTTTGAATGATTCTAGTGGAATCATTCGACTAATAATTTCATTCGAATTATTCGAAAATTCGAGATTCATTCGAATGAAGTCGAAACTCAGAGAACTTCCAAAGAGTGAGCGCTTGACGGGCGGCGGCCGCGGTCGGCAAAAGATTGTCGATCTCACCCGAAACGACTCGAGTCAAAGTCACACGACACGCCATATCGCCAGCGCCGCCAGTTAGACAACTTAAAAATCAGATAATTCGACTAGTATCATTCTAAGTCGCCCATCGCTACTTAGCGGTAATCACCACATCGTACAGCAGTCGAAGTCGAAAGTCGAACATTCATTCGACTATAGTGAAAAGATTAAGAGTACACTACTATCTATCTAAATGGCACCACTACACCGTGTTTTTTTTTCCGTTAATTTTAATAGGTGGCATACCCGTCAATACAAACTACTTTTTCTATGGAGTAGTTAGATATAACCACATCTAGTATCATCTTGTACATGCAGTTGAATTTACATATAATTTTAGAGGAAAAACACTTCCAACAAGGACCATTAAAACAAGAGGACTGACAATCTCCATATAAAAATCCGTTCCCCGATATGTACAACGCCATCTATGTATAAGAATTATTTTTTACAATTATTCAACTTTGCAAGTGTGACACAGTTATTAAATGTTACGATTTATTTATTATTCGCTATTTGCGAACTAATTGTTACTATACTATGATTCTTTATTCAATTATAACATAGTGTATTGTTTATTTTTATGGCGCTATCTAGTTTTTGCTAGAATATCTCCTTGCGATCGGAACACGATGCAAAGTATGGCAAGTGTCAGTCCTCTTGTTTTGATGGTCCTTGCTACTAATAATTCCATACTCTTTATTAGAAATTACAAATAATCATTTGGAGACAGTAGATATGACATTGAGTTCACTGATTTGCCTCGTTTCTCCATGGCGTAAGAAAGATTTAAAAGATGTCTTTTGTCTCTTTCTATTGACGTCAACTGTACCATATTTCATGCACAAATTAATATTAATGCGCTTAGCATTTAAAAACAAAAAAAATCGAGGCCACGTAAAGTCGCGATAGCTCAGTTGGTCAGATCACTTCTGCGTTAAATCAAATCCTGCTTGCAATTAAGGTCGCATTGATTTTTTTCTTTTACAATCGAACTCTGCATTATAATACTAATTCTAATTAAAATCATTTTATTGTACTTAATTTTATTCTAGCCACATAGGGTACATACATGATTTTTTTTATCGCTTTTCGTAACCAAATATCAAAATATCATAAAAACGATTTCAACAATTGAAATCGGCCAGGAAATACGCATGATATAGGCATTTTAAACTACTAATTAGACAGCGGTTTGACAGAGGTCCGACATGTACTGTTACGTCACAGTGCACTCCGGCCATATAAACTCCGTATTAAACTATGTTTTGCTAGAAAGAGATAGAATGAAATGTTTGATGGCTTATATCTTGGTTATTTTTGTATTTATTCGAAAAAATATTTTTGTCTACTGTTTGTTACATGAATGAGCTTTTAATAAAGCAGACATAAAAATCATGCATATTCTCTATTCAGGGTCAACTTTGTGACAGTACTGTGATACTCCTTTAAGGACGTGAGCGAGCAAAAGTACTTATGATCCCGTAGCGGGTTAAAATTCGATAAGTTGCTACATACAGGGTGTCCCTAAAAACAACGCCAAAATTAAAAGGGGTGATAGAACAGCGCATAAGCTACCATATTAAGTAAATATAAGTTTATAATAAATTCATGGTTTACGAGATATTGGCACTTTTTAAAAACTCGTGAACTTTTTTGATTTTTGCTGTAATTCGATTTTTTTAAATTATTTCTACCGACAAAGCATCGTGACATGTAATAAATTTAAATTACATTCGACAGGATATGTTTTGGTAGCATCCTGCAAAAAACAGATTTACAAAATACTTAAATTTTCAGTGGTGGCAATCGACATACGGACGCAGGGTATCAAAAGTCACGAAAAGTGCTAATATCTCGAAAACCATGAACTTTTTAAGGGCGTTTATACCTGCTTCACTGGCAACGTCGCATTTTTTTTCATTTTGCTTCATTATTTTGTGGTATTTGAATGAAACTTAATGGTATGTTCAATTCATACCCTACATCTTTAAGAATCATGTTGCGTTTAATTGACCTATCACCCGCTTTTGCCTTTATTTCATTACAAAACAAGATATAGAAATGTATTCATTTTTAGAGCCTTAGTTGTGGCAATTAACATGAAATTTTGAATTGTGCCAAGTTCACTACCGAAAACCTAATGAATGTATTGAAAACATGTTCAAGTTACATTCATATTTCTCAAAATAATCAAGGAAAACCAAAAAAATGCGACGTTGCCAGTTAAGCGGGTATAAACCCTTATGCTTATGAGCTGTTCTATCAGCCCTCTTCCTTTTGGCGTTGGTTTTATGGACATCCTGTATATGCTCACTCGACAGCATAACGGACTGCTCTACGTTAAAACTTATATACTACTGCTCTTACAGCAGTATCATTTGTTACTTGCTTCAACCCTTGAATCCTCTTTAGCAAATAGTACAAGTTTTAACATCATCATCAGTTTGTTCTGAATCATTTCCTTCATTTAGGTTAGATTCGCTCTCTAACTCATCCACTGGCTCATATTTTATTTTTGCCACATCATAATAATTATTGCCATTTTTTATGTCATTTTCAATATGCGCAATCAATTCTGTTTTTATTTCTATGTCCGTGTAATCGTTTTTTTTTGTTTCTATATTAGTTGTATCAACCGGACTTGAAGTCGATCCACGGGAAACATTATCAATCACCATAAAGTCGTTTGTGTCTGTTTCTACAAAATCAGAAGTATTATCATCATTGTTAGTTTGTATAATGTCACGTTGTGTTGGTACATGATCAAAAACATTTTGTTTATCCTTTTGACCCTCGGTATTGTCTGCGTCCAGGGTAAAATAGTTTTCAATAATAACTCCAATACCAGCGGCTTCTGTCTCATCTGTGGGATTATTGTCGCGACGTCTACTTTCTGAATCTTTAGTATTAGTAACATTGTTAATGAGTCTTGTTTCCTTACCAGCAGAGTCTAAAACCTGATCTTCTATCTGTTCTGTCACAGTATCTGACGAAATTACTTTTTCAGCATTAAGTTCAGTGTTGGATGAATTATTGTTCTGATTAGCTAATGATGAAAGGTCATCGTTACTTATGTCGTTTATATTAACCTCAGTATCCTTATTAGGCAATGGGTTTGTTTGTACTTGGGCAAAATGTTCATGATCAATATTCATATTGCCTTTATCAATAGATTCTTCAATACTTGTTAAACGAACAGTTGGATTAATATCATTGTGTTGTGAAGTAGCAGTTATTTCATGAAATAACTCTCTCAGATTTGAAACTATTGGACCATTATTAGCAGCATTGGCATTCCGGTCTCCCAATAAAATATAATTATTTTCTGATTCAATAACAGCATCCATTTCCTCTTCCTCATCATCTGTTAGCAATGATTCGACAGCACTAATAGCTGAAGACATTTCTATTTGCTTTAATGACGGCCTTCTACATATTTTAGAAAAGTCCGTGGGATTCAACCAGCAGGACATTTGTTCGTTCGTATTGAAAAGTTCGCTTTTTAAAGATACTGCTATACTTTCAATATCATGTCTTAAAATTGCAATATCGGTAGTAATCTCTTGTTTTATCGTCCCGATATCAACCCTCTCAGAAAAATTCTTATCTAAAAGAAATGGGCTCAATAATTGATTTATCGGCACCGTTTTTATTTCATTACAACTACTTACAATAAACGACACTGGATTATTTGTAGGTATTTCTGTGTTTTCATAAGCAATAGTATCCTGAGAATCATTATCAGTCATGTCATTATCCTGTTCAGTTTGTTCACCGCCCGTGACCGGAGCTTCAGCTATTATGTCGCACGCATTCAAGCTGTCGTTTGCTTCATCTTCACTGGAACCTTGGACCGTTATCGTATCAGTTTCATTTTTTATTTTCTCTTCTGCGTCACTGAGGCTACTTTCAGCTATGGCATCATCTTTACCGTCGATTTCCTCATCAGAGTCTATAACAATGACATCTGGAGTAATATTTTCAATAATAATGATCGTTCCGTTCAAATGATGTTCCAAGCAATGCTCTAGTAATTGTTCCCTACCGAACAAATAGTTACATTTTGGGCAAGGCTTTTTAGGATCTTTTCCCGGACAGATCTTTTTATGTATATCTGCACTTTCTTTACTAATCAAGCAGAGGCCACAGATACATTTATATACCACCTTGGCATTATTATTGGCATTATTACTGCGAAGTTCACTCACATTAAGAATACTATTAATCTCTTTATCATTGTCATGATTAAATAAAACAATCTTAAAGTCAATTTCACTGTTATGGTATTTTGCATGTTTGTCTCTGGCTAACGGATTGTTAAATTTCCTCTCACAAATATCACAAGCATAGCATCTCTTTAGTTTCAGGCAAGTATCAAAGTTTAGAGCATGGGTAAGCACTGCTGTAGGTTCAACAAAATTGTTACATTGACAACACTTGTAAAGCCTGTGGAGACCTAGATCTTCACCCACGCCTCTCATTTTTAAGTTTCGTGTATGGCTGTAAATGCTCGCAGATATCACGCTTTTGATGATAGGGTCGGTCATGTCGAAACATTCCAACCATTTTTCGGTCAGTAGAAATTGAAATTTGTACTTACTATGCTTGAATGATTCTTTGTGTATTTCTTTATTAATGTAATGCAGATCCATGTGCTTCCTGTAGCACAACGGTTCGAAAGTAAATTCGCAAAAAGGGCAAGTCTGAGTTACACACTGGTCACGATACGACACATTGGTTAGATGGTTCTGTGAATGCTCAACAGCTGTATCGTATGAGCCTGAAGAAATGTTGCAATTATCGCATGTAAATATAACGAGATTATTATTTTCAGTCATATCGGTGAAATTTCCTTTAGATTTGGGGACTATGTTCCTGGGAGCAACTTTTATTTTTAGCCTCTTCTTGTGACCTCTAGAATGTTTATCCGCTTCAAACTTGTCATACATTCTACGATCACATTGTGTACACACGAATACAGGAACTCTCTTGCCCTCCTTGTTCTTCATTACTTTTTCAATGACAATGTTCTCTTTATTCTTCACTGTATTTTTTTTTACATAAACATCTGGGTGGTTCTCTTTAACATGCGCATCGATGTCTTTGAAACGTAAATTCTGGTTACAAATCGTGCAGACCACTTCACCAGCGTGCTGTGCTTTCATGTGTTCGTCAAACTTGCTTCGCTCTTCAAAAAAACCATCACATATTACACACTTGTGCATTTTATCTTTATGAGTAACAGTTCCATCATTATTGATAACATTTTCATTTATGTTAACACGTGCAGCATTATGATTAGCCCTGTTATGATTGTCTAAGCCGCTTTGACTTTGAGCTATGTAACCACAAATGGAGCACTGAATCTCCGTTGTAGAGGCATCAAGATTGACAACAGTACTATTAAGTGAAAGACCATAATACTTCTCTGGGTTGACTTCAGGGTGCATGATCCGGTAATGTCTGAAGAGCGTTGTCTTGTTCGCGTAAGTCTTGTCGCAGACCCGGCAGGGTTCTCTAATGTTCGGTGTCTCAATGCGAGGCTTCTTTTCTAAAAATTTGATGCCGCTGTTGGAAAAAAATGACTGGCATTTAATAAGTGTGGAATGTGGCAACTTGGAAAGTATTTACTACTGATGTGCAAATTGCGGTAACTTTCCAAAATGCTTAAAAAAGGTCTTTTAAACAGGTAAGTTAACACTAGACTTAAGACCTTTTATACACTAGAAAATGCTTAAAAAAGGTTTTATAAACATGTAAGCTAACACTAGACTTAAGACCTTTTTTAAGCATTTTGGAAAGTTTCCGCAATTTGCACATCAGTAGTATTTACACAAAGAAATGGAACAAATTTAACACTACAAGGGAGATGGAAACATAAAATCAAAATCTATTAATTTACTTGAAAATCGTTACGGTCCTTATAAGATGGCATATCAAACATGTAAGTTATTTCAAAATAAGTATAGAAAATTAAAAATTTTACCCCAACACAAATGAACATAACAACAAAATTGGAGTTCCTAATTTCAATATTGGCTGAGATCCGGTCACTTATTCCACTAAAAGCTGAATATCTTGGAGACAAGTGCTCAGATTTTCATCAAACAAAGCTAGGAACACTCGGGATAAAATTATCTATGACACAAAAAAACCGCACTCAAATCGGTCCATCCGTATGGGCGCTACGATGCCACAGACAGATACACAGAGCCACAGACACGTTAAACTTATAACACCCCTCTTTTTTGTCGAGGGTTAAAAACATATTTTGCTTTTTTCCTTCTATATTATATTTTTACTTTTATATGTTTGATATGTTTTCTTGCAGAACTATGCATTGAGTTTATACTTAAAAACATATATTTTAGATAGCCTAAGTACTAATATTGTAATAGATAAGATTTATTTAGAAAAAAATGACTGACTGTTGAGTTTGTTTCGGCTTTCTTCTCAACAGTGGTGTCCACTTGGCAAATGCCGTGGAGTCAGACTTGTAAAAGTGCCCTTGTGGCCTACTTACAAAATAAATATCATTATGTCATTACTTACAGTACAGTAAGAGTATTTCGACAGTGCACAGTAAAAATCGCATAAGCGACAGCTTGGTTCCATTTAGTAATATACCCATTCATTTATTTTTTAAGGTGTATAATTTAATATCTCGAGAATGTCGCTAATCCCATTTCTCCTTTGCACCGTCGATTCTGAGTTTGCCACCCGGCGCTTGTACATGTTAAGAGGGTTTATAACTGCTTAAGTGGCAACGTCGCATATTTTTTGGTTTTTCTTGATTATTTTTGATAAATGTGAATGTAACTTGAATAAGTTTTCAATTCATTCATTACGTTTTCGGTAGTTAAGCTGGCACAATGCAATATTTCATGATATTGCCACACCCAAAGCTCTAAAAATGAGTTTATCTTGTTTTGTAAGGAAATAAAGGCCAAAACGATGAGGACATGAATTAAACACAATATAAATTCTAAAAATGTAGGGTATGTGTTGAATATATCTTTAAGTTTCAATCAAGTACCACAAAACGAAAAAATATGCGACTTTGCCAGTTAAGTGGATATAAGCGCTCTTAATAAGCCAAATTCATATTTACACAGAGTATGCAATAGTCGTGAACGTCTATGCTATTATCAAGTTGTAAAACTGAAATGTGTGTAAATTGAAGATATTTAAAAAACGAATGGATAGGACAATACGGAGGTCACTGAATCGAAAATAAATGTGTTTGTATGTGTCGTTATGGTTTTATCCCGACAAAACGGCTAAACAGATTTTAACTGTATTATTATTTTTGATAAATAAATAAATAATAAACACTGGTAGCTGGGAATCCACAGATGGTCATAGGATACTTTTTACCCGACTATGCTGAAGAAAAAATAAAGGGTTTTGACTTTTGCCTCCGTGAACGAAGTAATAGTACATAACATCAATTAAGTCTAGCTGCTAAGTCAAGTAGGGTATCATATGAAAAGACTTGAACTGCATATTTTCGAACAATTATTTTTAATCATTTATTTTGCTTAAATTTCGTTTTATTAAGGTAAATGTGGAAAAATATACCATTCCTTCCTATATCTCCGAAGTTAACCAAGCTAAAATGTAAAATTTTCTTGAATTATATAATTAAATTTAAATATTACACGAAAATTATAACCATTCTAGCTTCTGCCCGGGCGACTTCGTCCACCTTAAATTCGCTTATCGCGGATAAGGGTATTTTTCCGGGATAAGAAAAAGTAGCCTATGTCCTTCCACGGGACTCAAACTATCTCCATACCAAATTTCATCCAAATCGGTTCAGCGGTTTAAGCGTGAAGAAGTAACAGACATACAGACACACTTTCGCATTTATAACATTAGTATGGATATGGATATCTGTCCGTAATTTTTTTTATCACCATAAATCATTTTTGAATAACCCGGTTTGGTTAAGTTTACCCCTCATTTGTATGTGACGCCATAGATACCAGAGGCTAGCTTAACTCAACCGGCCAGTTAAGTACAAATAAGTGACAGTTTGTACGGAACCCTCGAGTCTGACTCGCACTTGGCCGGTTTTTCTATACCTCGTTGCCTCTAGTTACGACTCCTGAGTCACTCATTAAAACTACGATTTTAAACGATATAAAGGCAGCAATTTTTTTTTTTCTAGATAATATTGGTCAATTTGTCAATGCTTATCTTCTCGTCAATATGTTAATAACTTAAATCTTAAATACTGGATTTAGATCACTTTTAACAAGAGATTTTCATCAAATGTAAATCTTGTTGGTAAAGAAACTAGTAGTATTTCCGGAACGATACGACCTTGAAAGCCTTTAAAGGTGCGTCCACATTTGTATTATTTGCCCGTATCAGATCATCGTCGCGTGGCATGATCGCGTGTCACGATCACGCGTTTGGACGTTGCGCCGATCGGATCGCTCGAAATCCATTTTGCTACGCGTATCACACAGTTATATCGGAGGAGTATGGCATGATCGGCGCGCCGACAGTAAGCGTCCAAGCAGCGCGATACGCAGTCATGCCACGGCACGGTGATCGGATACGAGCAAATGATACAAGTGTGGACGCACCTTAAGATAACTTTTTATTAAAAAATAAAACCCACTCCAAAAAGAAAACACAAAAAGTAATAAAACAGCAGCATAATTCGGCTGTCCGTCTGTCTGTCTGTCACCAGGCTGCAACTCATGAACCGTGATAGCTAGACAGTTGAAATTTTCACAGATGATGTATTTCTGATGCCTCTATAACAACCATTGGTGTAATAATCGGCTACCAGAAAACATAGTAAATGCAAGTACCACCGTCAGTTTCAAGACACAACTAAAAAAGTGGATTCTGAAAAACAATTTCTATGCGTATGATGAATTCTTTGACCTGCCACAAATATTATAGTGAGTGTGTTTATTATATTTTATTTTACTATTAAAATTATATGAAATGGGATATTATATACAATTAGCATTAATGTATTACAATATTAATAAACACCTCCTCTTTTGGGAGTCTGTTAAAAACTGATCTGATCATTTTCTTTTTCAACAAATACTAAGAAATAATATTTTCTTCTGTTTCTGCGACTATTATTGAAATAAAACAATTTAACGGATTATATCGCGTATATTATCTCATTTTAGTTCCCGACTTTTCGGAAGCTTTCCAGCTTTCCATGGTCACGGGACGACTGATGGTCAGTCCTCCCGTGACCATGCATCTGTGAATGGCCAGACCCATGTACCAAAACGAAGAAATCTGTTTAGCTGTTTTTGCTGGATGAAGCCACAACGACACATACAAATATACCATGCTCAGTGTAGGGTTCCGCAGCCGTTCATACGAAAAAATGTACACTACAGATGGAAAAAAATGCGATTTGAGAAAGTGCACTAGCAAAAGAGCGTATCTCCACAGCACTTACGACCTTTTGTTGAGAAGCGCCATTTCGTTCAAAGTATTTAATGAAGCTTTATCTTTGTAATTTTTTCATATTTTTTGAACCTACCATTTGGAAAATAGAGGGGGGGGGGGGGACACAATATTATGCTACTTTCCGAGCGATTATTTCCGAAAATATCCACTAAATTAAATATGTTTTTTAGAATCCTCAAAATGTTTTCGGACATGAAACTATAAGGATTCCGTTTTTGTCATTTTCGCTACGGAATCCCAAAAAACAAACCATTCAGTGACCGTCAAATAGTTCAATTCAGTTTTTCTTTTTTAAATATCTTCAACGTACAATACAGCACACTTTATAATAGTATAGATCAGGGGTCAGTAACATTTTGAGTCCGAAGTCAAAAATTGCAATTTACAAAATTTCAGTTTTTCAAGAGCCACATTTTTTTTTCTTGCCAACAATTAATAGTACTTTTTGATAGACAAAACTAATCCATAGATCCGCAGCTTCACTTCCAGAGCTACATGTGGCTCGCGAGCCGCAGGTTGTCAACCCCTAGTATAGATTTTTTTTAATCTTTATTTAAGGAGCTTTGATCAAAGGAAATGAACAAACCAGCTCCAGCAGGCCTAAACATCTATCCATACTAATATTATAAATGCGAAAGTGTGTCTGTCTGTCAGTTACCTTTTCACGCTTAAACCGCTGAACCGATTTGGATGAAATTTGGTATGGAGATAGTTTGGGTCCCGGGGAAGGACGTACGCTACTTTTTATTTTGAAAAAAATATCCTTATCCGCGATAAACGAATTTAAGGCGGACGAAGTCGCGGGCAGGTGCTAGTACTATTATAAAGTTGTAAAAATGAAATGTCTGTACATTGAAAATATTTTTAAAATAACTATTTGGAAGTCACTAAAACGAAAAATATTTTTTTTGGATTTTTTTTGTTTGTTTGTATGTGTCGTTGTGGCTTCATCATGCAAAATCGGCTAAACAGATTTGAAATATTTTTGGTACACGGGTAGCTGGGTTTCTCCAGATAGTTATAGGATACTTTTTACCCGACTATGCTAAAGAAAAAACGAGGAGTTATGACTTTTTCTCCTCCGGGAACGAAGTTTCAAGCACCTTCTAGTAAGTAGATAAAACTTAAAGATTTTACCTTTTGCCAGTAAGTTCTTGCATTCGACTCATGAGAAATTCGAGCCCATCTTGCAACTGAGACAGCTTCTCTTCCTGGCTAGGCTCTTTCTGGCTGGTTCCTGGGTTCATCTGACGGTGGTTACTAGCAACTTGTGCTTGATTGGTTGAACTGCTTATAACAGTATGAGATCTGTTGGTTGCGCGGGACTGGCTGGGTCCCGAGTTGGATTGGCTGGGTCCCGGTTGGGACTGGCTGATTCCCGGTTGATACTGGCTGGGCCCCGGGCTTGCCTGACTAAGCCGGTTGGCCTTGGCTTGATTATGGTTGGTTGAGCTGCTTGTGACAGATTGTTTCCGGAATGTGTCACTACCAGGTTGCGTTCTTCCGTATTGAAATGGAGGGAAGAAGTCTTCATCACTACTCATATTGAAACTGTAAAAGAAAATTGTTGTGATTATAATAAAACCTTAAAAGAAAAATTTCTTGGTTTGTTAATCGGTTTAAAAAATATTTGATATCTGTCTACTCAAATACTATTAGACCAATTACAGATTATTTTTATGTTTGAAAGATCTGTTGATGGGATCCATGAGATATGGCATCATATATAGAGGAATTAAGGTATTTTAAGAAACAAATCAGGCATTACTCAGAATCCACATGACAAACATAATATTTGACTGCACAATGCT
Organism: Hedya salicella; assembly: GCA_905404275.2. Lineage (NCBI taxonomy): Eukaryota > Metazoa > Arthropoda > Insecta > Lepidoptera > Tortricidae > Hedya > Hedya salicella. The sequence goes on from FR990120.1 coordinate 8,730,306, forward strand.
CTCGTGATATTACAATTTATATAAGCTCAAATATTGAGCCACACAAAATATAATCAGAATCAAAGAAGTCCTTTGAATTCTGTATGCAAATATGAAATTACCTTTCTTGTTTGAAAAAGTTCTAATTCTATTAATAATTTACATAGACACATTAGAGGAGGCCTTTTCCAAGTGGCAAGATTGAAAAACATAAAAAAGAAATACATAACAAAAACGGAAAGAAATAACTGAACAATGGACTTTATATTAACGCTAGAAAGTGCCCGCAACTTATTTTGCAGAGTAAAAAGTTGTTATCCCTCTTTTTTCTTAAGCATAGTCAGATAAAAAGTGTCCTATAACCATTTGTGGATACCCCTCTACCCGTGCAGCAAAAATTGTTGCAGTCTGTTTAGCCGCTTTAGCATGATCAAGGCAACACATACAATAGTATCTTACATTACTGAACATATCTTCAATTGTACGCACATTTCATTGTTATAACTTTATAATTGTATAGATGACTGTGTAGGTGCATATCAAAATCTTAGTCCTTAAAATTAGCTACGCCATTTTGAAATTCATTCCTTGTTTGAAAAAGTTCTATTTTTGCGTTACTAATTACGTGGACTCATGCGAAAATTTAACTGTTTGTACTTTTTTCGCGTCTTTCATTTCATCAAGACAGAGACGCTAGTCTTGGAGGAAATAGTCCGCAAAAATTGTATTACCATACAAAATATGCCGATATCAAACTGCTTAGTAAAATACGAACTGGACAAGTTCAAAATGTCAAGGACGCAGATAAAGAATTCGCAATAATAGTACCTAGTATTATAATCAATCTACACGAATTAGGATAATGGTGGTAAAAATAAACTTAATTTAGAAATACAATTTTAACTTGCTTGCTTATATACTAGCCAACGTCATACGCTTTTCCGTCGGCAGTGTTCAGGTATTTTTTGTAATAAAACATGATATTGCCATAAACGTAAATTACACGAATAAACTACGGTTTCGTATGATTGAGATACTTTACTTACTCTCTCTCTCTTTGGAGAGTATTCAGCACTAGCACGTTGTCCAGTTACAGTTCCACGCCCAAAAATAGAAAATAAGACAAAGAGAAGAGAATAATAAAACCAGTACTGAGAAAAACGATTCAATACAATGACCGTCAAAAAACTGATGTTGCCATTTCTCTAAGCTAAAAATACAAAAAATCATTTTGCAGATATTGTTATAAGGTTTAAAAAAGACGTTCGTTTCATATGACGCCACTCAAAATTGCACATATTGAATAAATTAATATATTAATCAGAATATTAATTAACTTGTGTGCTATAACATACAGGCATGAAGCTAGCTTATTTATATACTTATTCTTAGACTGAAAATTACCTTTTTTTGTTCACTGGTAAATAATAATACGTGTCTTCACTGATTCACTCCAGTTGCCGTTGTAACAATAGAATTAACTATGAGGATTCACAAAGTTTTTGTCTTTATGTTATGAGGGAGAAGATGCAGCTAAACTATAACAGAGAAGTGCGGAAAAGGGCCCGTTACTGTATAAAGAATTGCAGTGACCATTTTAAACATTTAACTTAAATATTTTCTTTTGTATTTATCACTTAAGTTTAAAATTAAAGTTCATATAGTTTCATTACAAAGGAATGAGTGATACCTTAAAATAAAGAATAAAAAACAGGCATGTTTTTAAAAGTGTTTAAGCATTTCAAAGATAAAAAAAGTCTTCAATAAAAGAAATGACTCTGTCCCAACCTAAGTAATTTTTAACAATTTGAGACGCTTAAAGATTCTTTCATTTGGTCGAATACACATTAAACTATCAGAAATAAAAAAAATTGTATACCATCTAACGCTTATTGCGGCACTATTTAATATTAGGTCTACTAAAGTATTCTGCTAAATTTCGCCTAGGACCTATTCAAAAATCTTCTAAAATACCTCAAATATACACCTTCTAGCTTTGTACGTAGCTACTATACCAATCATACTGTATTTTTTTTCTATCATACGTGAGAATAAATAACTGCTTTTTTTTGGACATTCGCTTTGTCTATTACATGAGATCAAACTGAAAAACTGCATATTTATAATATTTATTGTGTATGGCAACATTGGTTCACAGAAGGCCCTATAAAGAACAAAATGGCCAACATAAGAACACATAAAAGTCTAATAAAAACATTGTATTCTCCTTTGTCCTTTAGATTATTATCTATTTGGCTATTTTTTCCATGTAGACTATTTATTACAGCTTATTTATATTATGTACTTATCCGAAAGTTTCATCTCTTCTTAAATATATCTCAAACGAACCTTTGTCTTTTGACAGTTTAGTTAAGGAGCTGTGTTCAGAAACATCCATTTTTTTCAAAAACATATTATTTTATAAAACACGTGCCGAAATTAGCTTGAAAATTAACCATAAATATAGTGCACAGTAATTTTAGAATATGAATAGTTAAGTATCTTTTTATTTTTTAGTTCGTATGCTAGGCAATGGTAAAAAAAAATCTTATAATCTCGACATTCTCGGTTGTGTTTCTGAGCGGTACCTTGGAATTGGGAATTCCGACTTTCGCTGAAACGTGGTGTTTACGAGCGTTGCGTCGGGATTCGAGAGCTTAGTTTGCCAATACCTAGCGAGTCAAAAGTTTATTTTCAGTCTAAACTGTCATCAAGGGAAGTTATGATGACTCCTGTGATATAAGAAGATATTATAATTATGATAATTGAGTAGCATTTGTGTACAGCAGTGAATAATATACTGATTCTTGCCGTTTTTTAATTGAAGGTACGTATTGATCATTTTACGTAGTTATAGTCACTTTGCAAGTCATGTCTATCTTTTTTCTTGGTCTGAGGGTAACACTTCGTATTGTGTGTACGACTACGACTAGTCGTGGTTTAATGGATTGTTAAGGTGATATCTGACGGTTCTCTTGAATGAATGTTCACCCGAATGAATTCATTAGTGAACCGACATCAGCATTGTTGTTTCACTTTCCGTTCAGACATGTCACTTTGAGTGAAAAATGCAAAATGAAACAAGAAAATGAAAGAAAAGTGAACTGTCTGATATCACTTTTATGATAAGATAAGATATTTATTGCAACCAAGTTACAGACTTAAGTCTAGTTACAAGGACCCTTGTCGGGTGTAGCAAACATTTTTATTTCATACAAAATTAAGTTACATCTATAATCAAATCAAATCAAATCAATATACATATACCATGTCTTAGAGTATAGCTTTATTTGTTTGTGTAAATAAAACGTCGTAGATGCTTCAATCACCCATGAATTCCATAATAGAGTAGTAACATTTATCAAGTAGTACACTTTTCAGTTTATTTTTATAGGCTGTCTGATTCTATAGTTTTAATGTTTACAGGAACTTTATTGTATATTTTTATTGCTGTATAATATGGACCATTCTTATATATTTTATAACTGACTATCTTATAACTGACTATGAAGAATCGGAAAAAATACCCGAATTGGTTCACAGCTGAAGTTATCTACTTGAACGAATTAAAAAACACGTACCACAAAACTTATAAACAAACAGGAAACCAACTATATTATGGATTATTTTCCTACTACAGAAAACTGGTACTCACTAAGTCCCAGGAATGCCAGGAACTATTCCTACAGCAGATACAATCGAATATAGTTAACGAGCCATCCTCGTTTTGGTCATTTGTAAAGCAAAATAGAAAATCCTATCAACCCGTAGTTTTTGGAAATTTAACATCACAGGAAGTATGTAACGCTTTCGCTAACTTCTTCAAAAATGTCTATCTGACAACACCTCCTACCCTTGATGTATCGGCCGCTTTAACCTGTGCCAGTGCCTCCGGTGTCCTTGAAACTCATTGTCATGTGACGATCAATCACGTCAGTGTAGATGAAGTCCGTAAAGCGGTTAATCGCCTATCTTCAAAACACACACAAGGTCCAGACGATATCCCTCAGTTTGTGATTAAGGATTGCCGAGAAGTATTTGTGCGACCTTTGCACTTTATTATTAACCTTTCTCTAAATACTCAAACGTTCCCGTCTTGTTGGAAAACAGCCAAAGTACTACCAGTACATAAATCTGGTCCAAAATCAGGTTTTAAAAACTACAGGCCAATTGCAGTGCTATCTATATTCGGCAAGATCTTTGAAAGTGTCCTATACTCCCGCATTTATAACCAACTTGAAGGCTGGTTCTGTGATGAGCAGCACGGCTTCCTACCAAAACGATCGACTGCATCTAATCTTATAAATGCAACCACATTAATTGCCGTCAACCTTGACATTAAAAGACAAGTCGATGTGGCCTATTTCGATTACCGCAAAGCCTTCGACACAGTCGACAATGACATATTACTTGTAAAACTGGCCCTAGCCGGGTTTTCACGTTCACTTTTGTCACTAATGGCTAGTTACTTATCTGGACGGTCCCAATACGTCCAATATGGTCAAAGTCGGTCTAACCTATATCCTGTACTATCAGGGGTAGGACAAGGTAGTAACCTTGGTCCTCTCCTATTTCTTATTTTAATTAATGATTTGCCAACATCCATAAAATATTCCACATGCTTAATGTTTGCTGATGATTTAAAGTTAATAAAACCCGTGAGTGACCATATTGATTGTGCCAAGCTACAACAGGACATAGATAGTGTCTGCGAATGGAGTATAAAAAATAAACTGACTCTCAATGAAGAGAAATGCTCAATTATGTCATACACCCGCGCTAGAAACAAGTTGCATTTTGATTATAAAATACAGGACACCTTTCTCGAACATATTTTATCAGTTCGAGATCTTGGTACACGTTTTGATCCACACCTCACTTTCAATGACCATATTGTAGCCACTTGCAATAGTGCAAGAAAATGTTTGGGCTTTGTAATCCGCCAATCTAAATCTTTTAATTCACAAACCGCTTTAAGGATATTATATAATGCATATGTTCGGAGCCCTCTCGAAATGAATTCCATTATATGGAACCCCCATGAAAAACAGCACACGCTTATGTTAGAGCGAGTTCAGAAATCCTTTGTACGCTTTCTTTTCCTCAAAATCTACGGGTATTACCCACGGATGTACCCCACTCTGTACGTTCTGGGAATGGTTAATTATACTTCCCTCGAGAGTAGAAGGAACATATCTCTTATAAAATACTTCTTCCGTTTAATACGCGGGCAAATTAGTAACCCTTTGTTGCTCGCCCTCATTCCACTGCGGGCAAAGTCTATCACCTCTGTCCAGCTCCGGCGCCGGCCTGCGCTCTTCGTTGTCCCAGCGGCACGCACCCAGGCACTTACCCATACACCGCTACACAGAGCACTAACACTTCTCAACAATATACTGGACAGCGACAGCGAACTTGATATATTCTGCAGTTCCGAACCTAGATTTCTTTCAGTTGCCGGTCGGTATCTGGAGTCCATTTCCACACCAAGCTCCATCATGTAACAGGCCTGTTGTACCAGTCCATTGTTTTTTGTCCAATGTTTATGTTTTTAATTAGTTTTAATGTTACAAATTAATTGCTATTGTGTATACTTACTCTCCTGTTAACACGTGTAGCTTGACTGTAATGTGTTAATTTATGGAAATAAATAAATAAATAAATAAATATATTTCCAATTTAGGCTCCGGGAGCTCGAGATTTTGAAGGCATCGGATATTTTGGCTGAAAGTGAAAAGATGTAAATTATTTCGTACAAACATTGCTACCTCTAAAATGTACAGGGAGGGAAGGGTTAATGATTTGAGGTCTTTAAAGTAAGGTTTGCAGCTATGGGGTTGGTGGATATTAGCCAGGATTTGTACACACTTTTTCTGCATAATGAAGAACTGGTATGCGTCTGTGCTCTGTCCCGCAACATGAGCCCGTACCGCAGCCACGAGACCACCTGTATGTATCTAGTTAAGTGAATTGAGCGCTGTAAGTGCTTTCTTTTGACAAATACTTCTAATAAAATTAAATGATTGATACATTCAGGCGTTACTTAGCGGGAATTCCATATTAGATTAATGGATCTATGTTCCTTTGCTTCACCGCGTAATAGTGTCTAAAAGATAAGATAAGATAAGATAAGATAAGATAAACGTTTATTGTCAAAACTGTGTACAAAAGGTCTTACATATTATTATGGTTGAGTGTCAACAGTTTGCCCATTTCGGACGCACAACATTGATTTGCATTACATTAGGAAAATAGTAATAATTAACAGTTTTCTACATAAAATATTCATTAAGATTATAAAAACATTTGAAAATTAGCCATTCTTTCAGTATTCTTTTGAATCGAGGACCATCTTGTGATTTGATGCATTCCGGCAAATGATTGTAAATTCTTATCCCTGTAGCATAAGTACTCTTTTTAAGTATGTAACTAGTTGGCCGGATGGTACAAAGATCATATTTATATTGTGATCTCAAACTTTCTTTGCAATCAGTTTTTTTGGTAAAATAGTCGCTATGGTTCCTTACAAATAAACAAATTTCTAGTATGTAGATACACGTCATTGTTAAATATTTTTTATCTCTAAATACAGTTCTTAGGGAGTCGGTTTGTTTTAAATTATACATTTTTCTTAGGCATTTCTTCTGAAGAATAAATGTCGAATGAACATTTACAGAGTTGCCCCAAAAAATTACACCATATGTCAATAGAGGGTAGATATTGCCATAGTACGCACTTTTAGTGACCTCTACTGAAGTTATATTGGACAACAATGACAGCGCATAGCAGTTCTTAGAGATGGATTTATTTATTTTTTCTATGTGTGCTTTCCAATCTAGCTTTCCATCAATTGCGACCCCTAAAAAATTTGAGTTGTCCACTTGTTCTATTTTTTTACTGTCAACAATTATATTGACGTTTTTTTGTCCTTTTTTGCGACCAACAAAGTTTACAATTTTAGTTTTATCTAAATTAACTTTTAAATTTAAACATGACAGCCAATTCATCGCAGTTATTAATGTATTGTGTATCTCATTAGCAATATCGGAATTTTTATCTTGAGATACAAATATAGTAGCGTCATCCGCGAACATAACGCACAAATGGTCCGTTATTAAAGGAAACTGATTGACGTATATTAAAAATAGTAAAGGTCCCAGGACGCTACCTTGAGGTTCTCCTTGTAGATTTTTTTCATATTTTGATTGAACTTTGAGCAATGTTTTTGTATTTTTATCATAAGTATCTACTACGGTAGCTTGGACTCTATTTGTTAGATAGTCTTGAATTAATTTCAAGGCTATACCCCGAATCCCAACATGATCAAGCAAACGTAACAATTTTGTATGTGAGACACAATCAAACGCCTTTGATAGGTCTATAAATAGTCCAATAGTAGTCTTGTCTTTGTGTACACTAGTCCATATTTGTTTTAGAATTTGGAAAATAGCTGACGTCGTATTTTTTCCTTTTTGAAATCCGTATTGATTTTTATTTAATATATTGTTTTTGTTAAGGAACGACATTATGCGATTTGATATAACTTTTTCAAAGATTTTTGAAAAATTTGATAATAATGCAATGGGTCTGTAATTGTTTAGGTCATGCTTTGGACCTTTTTTATGAAGAGGTTTTATTAAAGTCATTTTTAAGTCATCAGGAAAAAGGCCACTCTCTAATGTTAAATTAATAATATGTACTAGAGGTTCTATTATGTGTTCAACCCCAGATTTGATTAAACTCATGGGTATGTTGTCTGGTCCAGTACTTTTTTTATTCTTTAGTCCTTTAATGACACTTTTAACTTCATCGGTATTCACCGGAGTCAAAAAAATGCTACTCATCATGTTAGATTCGGTCAATAGTTTAATAGGCATATTATTTATAGTATTATCTAAACTTACAAAAAAATCATTAAATGTATTAGCAATGTCGAGTGGTTTACTAATCAATATATTATCTTTTTTTATATTGTCTATTGTGTCTTTTATCGTATTAACTTGTGATGTATTTTGCTTTATTATCTGCCAGGTAGCTTTGCTTTTATTATTACTTTGGTTTATATAGTTTATATTTGTATTGCGTTTTGACTGTTTGGTTACTACTTTCATTATTTGACAGTATTTTTTGTATCTGTGCTTTATATGTGGGTTGCTTGATTTTACAGACTGTAGATAAAGTTTTCTTTTGTGTTTACTTGCTACCACAATTCCTCTAGTTTTCCAGTTTTGTTTCTTTTTATTTGTTTTTTTAATTTTTTTGGTTGGAACACAAAGATTAAAAACGAGGGTGAAAATCTCGATGAATTTCTTGTAGGCACTGTTGGAATCAGGTGAAGAATAGACATCTGCGAAACTAATTTGGGAAATGTATTTTAAGAAAATTTCCGTATATGGATCAGGATTTTTACAATAAACGTACCAGTACCGTTCTAGGAAGCTCAAATCACTTGAAGTAGATATTAACTGACATGTATGATCAGACATACCAATATCCAATACTTCAATAGTACACTGCTTTTTATTTGTAAAAATGTTGTCTATACATGTTTTTGAACGTTCGGTTATTCTAGTAGGTACTGTTACCTTAGGGTGTAGTCCATATGATCGAAAGGTGTTTATAAATATTTCGCTTTTATTAGTTTTTTTAAGTGTGTCTACATTATAATCACCCAAAATGAAAATGTTTTATAGCAGTGCCTCGGCCTTATTACTAATTTGCGAAGTAAAATTTCCATGTTCAAAAGAAAGATGTCTAAATTACTATTTGGAGTTCTATAGATGCATAATATTAGGTAATTTAGTCCACATACCACAGTACCGCAACATTCAAATGATTTGCATCAAAAATCAAATGATTTGCATAGATTGGTCATGTTTTATGTTGTGATGTTGGAATTTAGTGTTAATTTTAAATTAATTAATTTCATTGTAATCATGTTCATTGGTTAATGTTGTTACATTTAGTTTAGTAGGTCCCTACATACAATTTTGAGTTATCATATGATCTATCTATCAGCCACGGACGCCCACTGCTGAAGATAGGCCTTCCCGATAGCTTGCCTTTTTGTGCTTGTTATCATAGGGGGTTTTGCCTTAATCACCACACTGGGCAGGTTCGCGATCGCAGAAGGTTGATGGTGTTGTTGGTTTTTATTAAGGCGCCTGCAACTTCGTTCGCGGAGGAGAAAAAGTTAAAACCCTTCATTTTTTCTTCAACGTAGTCGGGTAAAAAGTATCCTATAACCATCTGGAGATACCCAGCTACCCGTGTACCAGAAATAGTTTTTTTTTTTTTTTTTTTTTTTTTTTTTTTATTATAAATAGATGGGCATTTGACCGCAATCTCACCTGTTGTTAAGTGACGATGCGGTCAAGGATGTATCATGCCCGTCTAGAAACAGCCTATTCACTCTTGTCTTGAACACGCCCAAATTATAATGGTCGGGAAACACACTCGCAGGCAACGAGTTCCACTCCTTTGCGGTACGCATGATAAAAGTTGCACCATAGCGCTTCGTGCGGATTCGCGGAATATTGACCACGTGCGGATGGAACGAACGCACGCGTCGTGTGTCCCGATGATGGAAAGGGGCTGGTGGAATTAAATCATGTAATTCCCCCGCACACTCACCGAAATGTAACCTGTAAAAGACCGACAGACGAGCGACCCTACGTCGATGCTCAAGGCTCTGCAGCTTAGTGTCAGTTAGAGTAGGGTCGCCAATAAGCCGCCTAGCTCGTTTGTCAATCGAGTCCAAAGTGGCCAGTTGGTATTTAGCTGATCCATCCCAAAGGTGACAGCAGTACTCCATACATGAGTTGAAATCCGTTTAGCCGATTTTGCGTGATGAAGCCACAACGACACATACAAACATACATAAAATCCAAAAAAAATATTTTTCGTTTTAGTGACCTCCAAATAGTCCATAAGAAGCATTATTTTGAAAATATCTTCAATGTACAGACATTTAATTTTTACAACTTTATAATAGTATAGATATAAGCAAGTTGTCGCGCATTTCATACGCGAGTCGTCGTAAAATAGTCCGTGAGTGTCAATCTGTTTTATGTCAATCTATTTTGCAATGTGGTAACCCTGCTTTGTCTATGCTTTGACTGTAACGTTTTTTGTATATTGGCGCTCTGGGACAGAAATACGGCGCCATGGCGAAATGTGGACACTGGGCACGATGCAACGAGCATGAACAGTGGAGACAATAATGGTGTAATTACCAGGTGAGAAGTGAATGTGTCTCCACGCGGTTACCGAAGATGACCCCGGGTAAGTGTTCATGTTACTATGCTCATATAATCGACATTATTAGCTACATGAGTGTGGAACAAGGAGTCAACCGAAGCTGTTGATAGATTCCCCAATAGTTTAATCTTACTATGTACATTGGACAGGGTAGCCCGGGGCTACTCAAGAGTGTGTATCGAAAGCACACAGGCAAGCCATTGTAGTACGGTCGATTATTGAGTTGGAGCACAAGGGCAGACCTATTAGGGGATGGTAAGGACGTTCCCCCTGTATATACGCGTGGAACAAGTAGGACACCAAGGCACACCTATGCAGTGTCTAGACTGGAGGCATAATCGATCATACGAGAGGGTAACTCTGGGTAGACCAGGCCCTCCTATAATGCAATGTAAAGCCAACATAAATGAGACTTAATATCTAGAGATCCATAAGTTATTTAGCACAGTCGAAGGTGAATCCTTCTTCTACACTCATGCATCGTTATATCTTTTTATATTCAGTAAGACTTTGTTGCGCTGATAGACCCGTACCAAGCTGAATTCAGGCAAGAGCGTATTACGTATGGTTTGGTATAGATGGCGCCACAAAAGTAATACTACAAATAATAAATTAATTCTCAACACAATATTAGTATGTACAGTACAGTCACCGGCGTTAATATCAGCCACAAAAAGCATTCATAAATATCTGACACTATATCTGACAATTATTTGTAGGGCTGTTAGGAGGTTTCAGATATTTTCGCCCGCTTTGTTAGGGGAGATATTGATGCTAGTTACTGTACTAGAAAATTAATACAGATATTTTAATTATGATTTTCATGTTAAGCAGAAGGTATGTATGTATGTAATCACTTTATTGCACATAAATTAATACAAAATAAATGTATTTACAATCACAGATATGTACAAAGGCGAACTTATCCCTGTGAGGGATCTCTTCCAGTTAACCTTTAAGCAAATGAAAGAAAAAAGTATACATTAAAGAAGATAGACAAACCAACTAATTAGGTACTTAATATGCACAAAAATAAAACGAAGCCAAAATTTTATTCTTATAAATTAAAAAATAATAAATACTTACCTATAATATATACAAATAGATATAATACGAATACTTTATATATATTACATATATACCTATATATATTATATTTATATATGTATATATACATGTAAATATAATATATAGAAGGTTCATTACATTATCAGTTATATTTTAGAGTTATTATTATATAAGTGCAATTCTTAAATTATATTAAGGTGCGTCCACACTTCTATCATTTGCTCGTATCCAATCATCGTCCCGTGGCATGACTGCGTATCGCGCTGCTTGGACGCTCACTGTCGGCATTCCGTATCATTTGCGCCGCCGCGTGAAGAAACACGTCCACACTAAGCCGTAGCGTATCACCGTATCCGATCACCGCGCCGATCATTTTGCATGCTGCAGTTTGGACGCTAGCGGTATCGTTTCACCGCTGCGATCATTCTGGCATTTCGGCGATCATCATTTTTCGCGTGATCGTTCTTTTGTAGTAGCGTTGTGTTCCGTGTAAAACTGTTGCACTCTGCGATCGCACATCAAATTGGTTGACACCTGTGCAGAAACTTGAAGATCATTATCACGACAGCTGATAAGCCGCGAGTGCCGAGCACCAGCGGGGAAAGCAGTGCCTATGCGTCGGCGGCACCGCGCGCGTAGAAACTAAACGGCAGTACTTTGGAAATTCGCCGTAACATACCTGCGCCAGCGACTCAAGCCACGCCTCTCGGCCATCTTTTTCACGCGTAGCTGCAATGAAAGAGACAGAAAATGATCGGACAAAAACCGACTCGAGATGGATCGCGGCGTATCATAACCGCGTAGCATGATCGCGTGTCATGATCGCTAGTGTGGACGTCGCACCGTCGCGATCATGCCGCGCTCGTACGATCCGAGTGTCTGATACGCGTAGCAACATGGATTTCGAGCGATCGGATCGACGCAACGTCCAAACGCGTGATCGTGACACGCGATCATGACACGCGACGATGATCTGATACGGGCAAATGATACAAATGTGGACGCCCCTTTAGATTCATTGATTGTTACTTACATGTGTTGTAAGTGATTTATTATAAAAAAATCGTCAATTGAATAATAACATTTTTTTTAAAATTTCTTCTTAAATAGTTTCTTATCAGTCTCTAGTTTCATTAATTCGGGTATTTTATTCGTAATTCCTATACATTGATAGTAGGGGCTATTTTTAACCATTGCAATTTTGGTACAAGGAATTTACAACGGATTTTTAATCCTGCTGATGGGGTTTTAAAGTTCCTATTTTTTCGAATTATTTATATCTAGACTAGCTGTCTCACTCACTAAATCAACTAGGGACATTTTATAACCCAAAATTGTATTACCTAGCAGTATAAGCGGATTCCCACGGGATTTATATGGCTTATAACCAACTTTTTTCTTTAAATATGAGTTAATGAATATGCTTCTGCTTTACTTGTAATTTTCCTGACACCACGCCTCTGTTACCCTTCATTAGGGCTGCCATCTTAATTATTGCCGAACCCGGACTAAAACTTAAAAAACCCTGAATATTTTAAGGAAATCGCAATTTTCCCTGGATATGTTATATTTTATACAATTCAATAAGGTTTTCCTTGATACAAAAAGAGTCCGGGTTTTACCCTGGATGGATGGCAGCCCTACCCTTGATGATCAGAGGCCGGAATTCACGTAGCATTTTGTTGGTATGTTTTTTGTAAACACTTTATTGTACTCTATAAGGTGCCCGCAACTTCGTTCGCGGAGGAGAAAAAGTCATAACCCTTAGCGTAGTCGGGTAAAAAGTATCCTATAACCATCTGAAGATACCCAGCTACCCGTGTACCAAAAATTGTTGAAATCTGTTCAGCCGATTTTGCGTGATGAAGCCCCAACGACACATACAAACATTTAAAAAATCCAAAAAAATATATTATTCGTTTTAGTGACCTTCAAATAGTCCGTAAAAATCATTTAAAAGAAAATGTCAATCAATCAATCAAATAATGCTTTATTCAAGTAGGCCTAGGTACAAGCACTTTCGAATTGTCAGGTACAGTACAATAGAGAAGTGTTTGCTGGGAGCCTGGGAGAGATACAATATGATCCAACATTTGTTGCAAGGGAAAACCCAGAAAAACCTAATCAGATCATTAAACTTAAGCATAATATTATTTAAAAAATAAAATAATTAATTAGATAAATCCCAAATGGATTGTCAATAAAAAGAAAATAAAATCTAGAATGTGTCTAGAATAAAATTCTAAATGTCCGAGTATATAAAACAATTAAGATTAAAATAATAATAATACCTCAATAGGTATTCGTTAAAATAATTATACATATACCTACATGACGCTATAATTTACATTAATCCCACGCGGCTTCATCATTCATGTAGTCTTGTGTGCTATAATAAGCTTAGAAATTAATTTTCGTTTTACAATATTTTTGAATTTACCAATAGACAACTCACTTATGCTGCTAGGAAGTTTATTATAAAACCTCACACAGTTACCTATGAATGATCGCCTTATTTTATGGAGCCTAGTAGCAGGCACTGCGAGCTTATGCTTATTTCTAGTATTAATATTATGCATATCACAGTGCCTCTTAAAGTGGGTAATATTTTTATGTACATACATAGTATTCTCATAAATGTATTCACAATGCACTGTTATTATATTAATGTCCTTAAACTTATCTCTAAGCGAGTCTCTATGGTTCATTTTATATATCGCACGAACAGCCCGTTTCTGCAGAACAAATATAGTATTAATGTCGGCAGCACTGCCCCACAGTAAGATGCCATACGATATAATACTGTGGAAATAACTGAAATACACTAATCGAGCCGTTATCACGTCTGTTAATTGACGAATCTTACTGCAAAAGCTGCAGAACTCAGTCTATTCGAGAGATTAGCAATATGGGGACCCCATTGGAGCTTAGAATCTAATGTTATACCGAGAAAGACTGTACTATTAACTAGTTCCAGTTTCTCACCTTTAACAATAACGCTTGCTTGCTCGTGTTTTACGTTACTCGTGACAAACTTGACACATTTAGTCTTCAATATTTCATTTTTACAACTTTATAATTCCCACTGCTGGGCAAAGGCCTCCCCCTCTTCCTCCAATCCTTCCTATTTTGGGCAATTTTATAATAGTATAGATAAAAATAATAGCACTTTCATCTGTCATTTGTGAGTTCTAACTTATCGTCTTTCAATGAATGTACCTATACATTATCCTCAAAAGAAATTATTACTAACTGATTGTGCCGTGTACTCATGTAAGCTGTGGCAATTAATCTGAGGACCATTCATTAGTAGTTTTATAGACATTATGTTGCTATGTCAATCATTTGCCATTTATGTTGCAATGGCCTCTACTTTTTGTAAATGCCTCGAAAGTTCTTTATTATTTGGTGATGAGATTGCCTTTGTTTGCCTGTACTACTAATATAAAGTTATAAAAATGAAATATCTGTACATTGAAGATATATTTTTAAAAAATGATTGTAACGGACTATTTGGAGTTTTTTTTTTTATATGTCATCACAATTATACGCATAATTCATTCGTCAGTTGAATCTTAGCTACAACAAACGATAGGACAAATAATATTTAGGACAAACGACAATAGGAACAACAATTTTGGCAAATAAAAAATATGCGGAATAAAGTTTATGCCATAAGTTATTCGGAAAAAAGACGTTATGCGACACAACAATAGAATCAACAATTTAACTAATTATATACTATACCTACTATTTCTGGACCAATAAAAAGTAATAAAAGACTTAAAGTGATTTAATATTTTTAAATCACTTTAAGTTCAAATTAGAAGTCTACGTTATGAATCATTTACGAAACAAAAATCTACGAAGTAAATATTCTGCGAATTGATTACTCTATGAAATGATAATATGGGTAAAAATATTCATCGGAATCAAAATCTATTAAACATATGTCTAAGTAATAAGTTTTACGTAAACTAAATAATATATGGATACAGAATATTTGAATTGAAAGTTCAATGAAATGAATATTATATTATGATATTAAATCTATGATAAGAAATTCTATGAAGTAAGTATTCTACGAATTGATTATTCTATGTAATGATAATATGGGAATCATTTTATGTAAAACGAAATTCTACCAAACTGTAGTCTATGAAACAACGTACAACCGTCGTGGCTTCATCACGCAAAGTTGGCTTAACGGATTTCAACTATTTTTGGTACACGGGTAGCTGGGTATCTCCAGATGGTTATAGGATACTTTTTATCCGACTAAGCTGACGAAAAAAGAGGAGTTATGACTTTTCCTCCTCCACGAACGAAGTTGCGGGCGCCTTCTAGTAATAAATAATAAAAGATATTTATCCCACAGCCCACAAGGACATTGGTCACGCTGTTATTCTGCCACCATGACTTACTAACTAAATACATTTTGCATGTACTTTGAATCTTCTTTTAAAATTTGTGTTCTGTATTGTATTTCATCGATATATTGTGTATATGGAAATATGAAGCCATAAGTATTTCCGTCTTTCTATTCTTCAATCTTTTACCATCATACTCGACACTGGTCTCGTCAAGACGTCACGTAGCTCTCAAATCACGTTCCCATTCCACGCTTATTAAATTAAATATTACGGACAATTTTACACAAATCGAACTAACTCCATGGTAAGCTCAATAAGGCTTGTGTTATGGGTACTAGCCGACGATATATTTAATAGATATATTACTTATATACATAGAAAACATCCAAGACTCAGGAACAAATATTTATGCTCATCACCGATTTGAACCCAGGACCTCAGCTTCGCAGGCAACGTTACTCCTACTGAGCCAAACCGGTCGTCACGGACCGGACGCTTGTACGGGTATACATATATAAGTGACCTCATAACTGAGTTTCGAGGAAATCTCGCTAGAAATGAAATTATTGGGTTGGGTCTTGAAGGCCTTTACTTGTATTTAGCCTTGGCGAGCAGAGCACCTTAGTTGTATATTTGTCCAGGTAGCTAAATGTCTTTGTCCGTAAAACCCCCCCTTGCTATAAGACATAGTAGACTGAATGACTTGGCTGTAAAACTACTTAATGTCATAAGTCATTGAACAGTCAGTCATGTCCATTGTTATACAGTTGAGACATTCTGCCTACTTGTGCATCTCACGACCTAGACGTTTTTTCTAAGTAAATCTTCCTGAAACTTAGACAATTTTGTAATCATGGCATTAGATAAACGAGTCATTTTGCATACTTGGTCAGTGTACGACTGAGACGTTTTGAATGCCAAGGTTACATGCAAGTAAGGCCTTCAGGACCCAACCCTTCTTAGCCCAGAGAATTAGCATTGCCATCATTGCTATCATTGCCATTCAGCGTGGCAGGGTTGCCGTCCGGGAGGTACATGGGGAAACTTTTTCATCTATTGTTTTAAGTTTGATACTTGTAATAATTTAGAATACTATTTGAACCATAAAATTCTGTGCTAAGTATATAAATAAACATAATTATTATTTTTAATTTTACAGGTAAAATGGATTCTGATGCTGCTTTTTAACAAACAACAATTGAAAGACTTATGGGTATGTCTCGACAAAATTAAAAAACATCTTGCTGTTGCCATAAAAAAAAACAGGAAAGGTACAAGGGGCATAGCAAAGGCAAGGCGGCAAATACCAGTATGAATCTTTAATATGCCAAAAATGTTTGTATTATAAATAGGGATGTGACAAATAGCAGACATTTATTGAAAAATGCAGTAAGATGTATTAATTATGTTGTCCCTGGAACTCCGAGAAGTCATACTGTTATGTGTGGAGATACCTGAAACTTCAAAAAGTTGCAAAGAACTAAGAGTGCCTGGATCTAGTCACTCTAAGGCACCAGTGCAAGGCATTTTGACATATAAGTTAGAAGCAGTGGTGGCTGGGTCTTCAGAAAATTAAACAAACCTAGAAGACTCTGGGACTTCAAGAAACCAAATGAAGAGAACTCATCCAAATGCAATAGTACCAGGAACTTTCAGACGTCACTCTGATACTACAGTGCATAAAACTTTACAAAATCACACTGAAGCAGCCATGCTTGGAAATTCAAAAAGTGTCATAGATGCAGTGGGGCCAGGATCTGCAAGTAATAACCTAGAAAGCTCTGAAGATATTAAAAAACTCACAGAGGCCTTACTAGCTGACCTTTTTGGAAATCACAGTGATGTAACCGATAATACAACTCCTACTAACGACACGGAAGCAGCAATACCGGGAAGTTCAAAAAATCGCTCACAAGCAGTTGTTCATGAAAGTTTAACAAGACTCACAGACGCAGTAGTAGTTGCTGGAAATCCAAAAGACGACGGAAATCCTGATATGCCTATAACGTCAACAAATGACAGAACACTAAATATGGGTAACCAACAAATTAACGTTTACAATGAAACCAATTGTATAAAAAACCGAAATAAAGAAGTAGTGGACGAATCGACTACTATTAATTTGACTAATGATGTTGATTCTGAACTATGTACAAATAAAAATGTAAAAGTGTCCAGTCCGAAGTATATAAAAAATGTCAAAACATCAAACAATGAAAAACGAATTACTACTAAACTTAGTGAGTGTAACGAAATGAAAGATGCTGAGAATTTAGTAGCAAAGATTATAAAAAAATATCAGATTAATCAACAAAGGAAAGAAAATATAATTGATGTGTGCGATGATACCGATTTAAACGATATACTTAAAACGAACCCAAAACAATCAAGGTTGTCTGGGATAATATTAGATCTTGTATCTCGAACTACGAATTCATGTTTTATAAATTCCGATACATCTGCTGCAGGAATGACACCATCGGTGACTAAGGATACCCGAGTAAGAAAACCAAATTCAGTGCCAACCTCTCAAAATAAAACGAATTGCGATCCAAACACAGGATCAGATTTGGCTTCAAAAGATGATGCAATATCAATGCAGAGAATTAAAAAAACTGTTCCTGCTGTAAAAATAACGCTTTTTAAAGCTTATACACAATCATTTTACACGAGCAGCCTGTGGGTTAGGTATACAAAGCGAGCCTATAGCGCCCTGCGCGTCCAATACAATAATGCATTTAGAATGCTGTTGGGGCTGCCGAGAAGGTGTAGTGCCTCGGGCATGTTTGCCGAAGCCCGTGTAGACGGGTTCCAGGCGATCATAAGAAAAAAGATAGCCTCGTTATTAGGCAGGGTGAGAGCTAGCGACAACAGCATTCTAAAGGCAATAGCGTGTAGATTTGACTGTCCTATTCTATCTTTTTGGGTGGGACAGCTAAAGGGTGTTGCTGAATTTAATATTTAAAAAAAAAAAAAAATGTATTTTGTTTAGTAGGTAAGTGTTACTAATTTAGTCATAAGTCGATTGTTACTAACATGCTATGGATCGCGATCTGAAATAAAGAATTTTTTTTTTTTTTATTTATTATTTTATTATAAAACAGAACAATACTGACACTCCCACAGATGTGCCAGAATTAAGTATATCAATAAAATCGACTGCGAATATTCCAAATTCCAAACGAAGATCAGAATCAATACGCCAATCAGTACCAGAAATAGATGCTGCTGATCTGTCAAGTTCTTCCAATTTGAACAGTTTGGTTTCTGAATGTAGATCATCGCTAATCCCAAATTCTCGAAAAAGAGAAAGTCCAGTGGGGACCTCTCAAGTTGCAAAGCGTGCTCGAAACGCAGTAGTAAATTTGGCCCCCAAAACAGATACAAATTCATTATCAGCTCAGGATGAGCCAGCACGTCCAACGTCAATCAATCGGAGATCACCAGAGTCAATGTTACAAGCGGTGTCTCAGATAGCTGCTTCACCGTTGTCTAGTTCTTCAAATCCGAAGAATTTGGTTTCCGATTGGCAAGTGGCGGATTCGCTAGGTGCCCGATCATACCCGGTGACATCTCGAAATACTTCAAACACAAAATCGGATTTGACTACAAGATGCGATATCTCAAAACTGAGAGAGCAAAAAACGAATCCATCTCAAAAGCAGAATACTAACAATATTCCCAGAATTAATATATCAGAATTAAGTATATCCTTGGTATCAACCCCGACTGTTTCATCAGACCATTTTACCAATCAGGAAACCACAGAACCAAAACGCAAATCTCCTTTAATAACTGTTACTAATTTGTCCACGGCCGCAATTGATTACAGTGTGCCGTCTCTCGAAATTTCAGCCCATCCGTACCCATCAAATCGGCAACACCCTGACGACATTATATATCCACCATCATATTTGCTTCAATCTCCAAGACTACCGATCAGTAGAGAAGTTTACTCATTAAGCGATAGACCATACCCTATATCCTGGCACACACCAATTCCTCCTGAAAACAAAAGGCATATATCGTCAAACTCTCCAAACGCACCAGCTCGCGTTCCAGCTGCTGCTTCAAGACCTGTAGTTCGGCCTGAATCTGGGTCGAATTCAGCAGTTCAACAATTTGATTCACACTCCCGCTCGCCACTTCTACCAAAACCAACGATCATTAGAGGTAAAAAAAGAACCACGTCGACTCAACCAATGCTACCAGAGAGTCCAGGAACCGCCATAAGTCCAGATGTACTAAGCTATTATTACTATTATTACTCGCAAGTGCTCCAGTATCTACAACGCTACCCGCAGCCCCCGCCATAAGAGATCAGTTTGATGCAATAAAACTCCTGAGACCGACAGGCTTCAGAAACCGCAACATGCTTGAGGTTGAGTAGGTATGTAGGTTTGCCGCCAGAATAAGACAGAAAACGCAAAGCTAAGCGTAGGTGGCACCACAATCGCACACCATAAACTATAAAATTTTAACCTAAAAATGTCTAATAAATTATTAAAAAAAAAGTGTTTTGTGTTGTAAAGTGTTTGAAGTGAATTTTGCTGAACTGTGTAGGTGCAAATATGTCAATATTAGTTTCTTTATTGAATGTGGCTGTGGCGTCGCTAGCGGAAGCAGGTTTCAACCGGATAAGTCTATCTCTCTATTCGAGTAACAAGGTTCTAAGCAGGAAAAATCTAAGGTGTAAGATTCGCATGGCGACAAGGTTATGTCAAGCAAAGGTTATGTCAGGCATGTCAAGGACGCTCATGGGATGGCTAGACAGAAATTTCAGGAGTGGAACTTATATGGCAAGCCTAGAAATGGGTTTTTCTTTGAGCAGATGGTCGAGAGCCGTAAAATATTTAAATCCAGATTAAAATGGTGTCAGGACAACCAGCATCAAATTAAAATGGACATAATTGCCTCCCATCACTCAAAAAAGGACTTTAGAGCGTTCTGGAAGGCTACGAATAGTATGAAGTTTCGGTCTGGACTCCCGGTGAGTGTCAATGGCAAAAACAACACAAGAGACATTGCTAACCATTTTAAGGAAAACTTTTTTGTGAAGTCTCTGTTGGGGGTAAGGGCGGGGGAGATGAGTGATGCTGATATGAATATAACAAGCCCGGGGTTCACTGCTCGGGAGGTGGACAGGGCGATCAAGTGTATGTCTCGAGGTAAATCACCGGGACATGATTCTCTCAGCATTGAGCATCTCCAGCACGCCGGCCCTCACATATCGAGAGTGTTAGCAATGTTTTTCAACCTGTGTGTAACGCATTCTTATCTACCGGATGACTTAATGAGGACGATTGTTGTGCCTATAGTTAAGAATAAAACGGGAGACCTCTCCGATGTAAAAAACTATAGGCCGATATCGCTTGCATCTGTAATTGCGAAAGTGTTTGACAGTGTGCTTAACACTCGATTAAGCGAGTATGTGGAATTAAGTCCCAATCAGTTTGGTTTTAGACCGGGACTATCCACTGAAAGTGCAATATTGTGTCTTAAGCACACTGTCAAATACTACGTGGATAGAAATTCACCTGTATATGCCTGCTTCCTTGACCTGTCTAAGGCTTTTGACCTGGTTTCCTATGAAATCTTATGGAAGAAACTCGAGGCAATAAAACTTCCCTCTGGACTGATTAACATCTTCAAGTACTGGTATGGAAACCAGGTCAACAGTGTTAGATGGGGGGATGCGCTTTCTGATCCGTATAAGTTGGAGTGTGGGGTGAGGCAGGGGGGGTTGAGCTCACCAACACTCTTTAATTTGTACGTAAATGGGCTCCTGGATGCGCTTAGCAGAATGCATGTCGGGTGTCATATTGATGAGGTCTGCGTCAACAATATTAGTTATGCTGATGACATGGTTCTGCTAAGTGCATCAGTGAGTGGTTTACAAAAGTTGTTGAAGGTGTGTGAAACGTATGCCGACTCCCACGGCCTCAAATACAATGTGTCTAAAAGCCAATTTATGATTTTTGAAGTCGGGCGTGGCAGGACTGAATTAGTGGCACCTATCAAACTCAACGGATCAGCCCTAGATAAGGTTGATGTTTTTAAATATTTGGGGCACCTAGTCACGTGGGACCTTAAGGATGATAGGGATATAGAGCGGGAGCGGAGGGCTTTGTCGGTCCGAGCTAATATGATAGCACGAAAGTTTGCGCGTTGTACAAGAGAGGTAAAGCTCACATTATTTAGAGCATATTGCACCTCCATGTACACGTGCAGCTTATGGCGGGCGTATACGCAACGGGCCTATGGAGCCCTCCGCGTCCAGTACAACAACGCTTTCCGGGTGATGATGGGGCTGCCCCGCTTCTGCAGCGCATCAGGGATGTTTGCCGAAGCCAGAGTGGATTGCTTTTATGCCACTATGCGAAAGAGGGCAGCATCCCTGGTGCGCCGGGTGCGCGCCATCCCCAACATTATCCTAAAGATGATAGGGGATCGGATAGATGCCCCCTACATACGCAACTGCTGTCGGCTGCATGCGCCGTACTCGCGCACAGCGAAATAAAATAATTTATAATTTATATTTAAGTGTTTAGATATTAGAAACTAACATCTAGCATAAGGCTTTTCTACTAACCATATATGAGTGTAACTTACTCGAAATAAAAGATTATTATTATTATTATTATTATTATAGGTTAAATTTTATATATTTTATTTTTTTATTGATGTTGCAGATTCTTACTAAATAATGGCCATTTTACCTATAGGTAAATCGAATCTCATTTTATATTAATGAAGTATAATTTCACGGTTTTATGTAAATTGAGCACGTTTTTTTAACCAGGCTTTTTGTCGGTGAAATAAAAAATATTAAATATTTGAAAATTTAAATAACTATAAAAATATACTTAATATTTCGAATAGGATTTCTATGTCAATTTTTCCTTATTTAAGTGTCAGTGTTTTTATCAATAAAACTTCCCTAACATTACTGGTTGCACGATTTCTCATTCATGTTTTTATGAAATAATGTTTATTTGTTTAAATAATCAAGATGAGAATTGTCAGATTTTGGTCTTGAATTTAAAGTTTAAATAATTAAGGAGTTTAAATAATGGCATATC
The DNA here is from genome assembly GCA_905404275.2 of Hedya salicella. Classification (NCBI taxonomy): domain Eukaryota; kingdom Metazoa; phylum Arthropoda; class Insecta; order Lepidoptera; family Tortricidae; genus Hedya; species Hedya salicella. Next base: position 8,753,068 of record FR990120.1, read on the forward strand.
GAATCTCATTTTATATTAACGATGCATAATTTCATTTTTGATTTCAGAAGTAATAGTTACTATTTTTAAAGTGTTTTATAATAAAAATACACGTCAAGATGGTTTACTCTTTATCTAATGCTAAGAAAAACGAAGTATAGATGAAATAAAAAAAAAGAAATATCGCCACATTTTACATTTTTTACATTTTAGATTACTATAAAAGAATATGTTTTAATAGTTCCTTATTTTAAAAGAGAGTAAACGACGAGTAAAGCGTAAGTGACAGTCACAGCGTAGAAAATCAAAATCATGCAGAAGAACTATTACTAATACGGATTTACTATAGAAATTGAACTGCTGTTCTTATGCCCTGTGGCTATAACTATGTCGCTAATGACGTAATTTAGAGGATCGTAAACGTTTTTCATATTTTCCTGAATATGTCTTCAAAGTTAGGAGCTATAAAAATGATTTTTGGGTCCTTGAAAATAAATTAATGCAATGATTGCCGATTTAATATTACTTGGACATTTGAAATGTCTCAGCATGATGCCAGATAGACATGATAATCAAAAACATTAAATACGTATTTTTGCTTTTGAAATAAATAAAAAAATACTCGTATAAATCGCATTTAAGTTTAGGGGGCTCGTGACGTCATAACTAGATATGAATTGTACGTAGGCGTGACGTCACGCGGCATTTTGATTCATTGTATTGGGTTCGAGCGCGACGACAGCGCCACGTGACAGGCGGCCATTATGGACAATATTGTCACCGCTGTCAAACAAGAAGTAAGTAAATATTGTGAAAAATATTAATGAAATCTTGTGTTATTTGACTATATTACACAATTCACAACAACACATCTTACCAGGACCATATTTTTATCTCAAAAACGATTAGAAAATGTTTACTGCAATATGGATTTGACAGCTCAAGTCAGCGACAAAAATGACAATTTTAGCCGTAGCGAGCGCGGTGATCGTTTAGGCTACCCCCTCCACCCGCTTTGCACTCTGCCAATTGCTATTATTTTTTGATTATGTCAAGAAATAAAAAATACGTCCCCAATACTTTTTATTAATCTACATGACGGACTAAGGTGTGTCGGGATAAGTGCGCCTGCGGGGCAAGTGCGCGCAAGATGGCTCGGTTATTAAGATGGCCCACTAACAATTATTTTGTATTTTTTAAAGTTCGACTATTATATTTTAGTTTCAAGTTCGCGCCCGTGTTTGGTTAGTACCATAGATAAAACTGTAACTTTATATCGAAGCCAAGGAAATTTAACTAATGCACAAGATGAAAGTGGGCCATCTTAAGAACCGGACCATCTTGGGCGCAAGTAGCTTATATATATATTTTTAGTTCTTGTTAATAATCACTGCTCTGTTACTAATACCAAGATCTATGATTTAGATTGTTGCATCGATGTATGATGTAATTACTAGTAGGTACCTATGAACAGTTTTTGTTATTTACGAGTAGGTAGGTGCACTTGCCCCGCAGGCGCACTTATCCGGACTCACCTTAATCATTAAAATTTAGTTGACACTGACTGCCGGCTACCAGCCATTAACGCTTATTAGTATAGAGACTCGTGCCTGCAGTCAAACTGTACAATACAGTTTTGCAGGGAAGTGTCTTAGAAATAAGAGTTATGTACTTTGTTTAATAAGTAAATAAAAAAAATAGAGCCTTTATTAGGTATTCTTGTAAAATAAATAACAGGTAAGTGTTGATTTGTTTCTGGTATAATTTTAATTTTATAATCCAAAACAGAACTGTTACTCTGAAACTCAAAAATCGAATCGTTCGTAACGTGCTGTCTCTCTCGCCACGGTATAATAAAGAGTACTACGTACAGTATGGACACTCCCTGAATGTGCCGCCCACCCGCGTTCGGTTACCTCGCAGTTACCGGCTGAGGTAACTGAACTGTGAGCGGGAAGAGCGCTGGTGGCCGGAGCTTGCGGGCGGCGGGCGGCCGACGGCAGGGATTGTCCGGCGGGCGGCAGGGAGTGAACACAGTGTGCTCTCGCTCTCATGTTACGCTGTGCTTGAGTGAGCGGGATACGCCATACGAACTTCGTTTTTCAGATTTCGGAATAGTCCCTCTGATACCAGTGCCATAGATTTGTTTAGTTTTTTTTCTAATATAATATACTTAGCTGTAAGTACTTGTTCTTGTATATGTATATCTATCTATGTAAAAGTTGTTTACATGTATAGTACTTAGTAATTAAGGGAATTTGATTCGCGTACCAGTACAGAATGGAACTCTGTCGCAGTAACGGGGCTGATCATTCGAGTCCCAGTGACGATGGTTTGTGATTGCGACAGGGTTCTAAGTAATAAAGCATCTACCTCTAAATGTATCTATCTCAAATATAATTTAAAAGAAAGAAAGAATGATTTATTTTGAAATACACACAGGTACAACATCATCATAGGGTTTGGGTCAATTTCAGAGCGTTTCAACCGCACTCATTAGTGTCACCGCATTAATGGTGCCTTCTATTACAGATTCGAATGGCATTTTGAGATATTGCGTAGAGGTACAGTACCTCTACGCAGGAGATATAGTCTCTCATTCGAATCTGTAATAAAAGGAACCATTAATGCGGTGACACTAATGTGTGCGGTAGCGTATGATCTGTAATATTAGGAACTACTCATAACTCCATATCGACAAAGTGGGACCTTTTCCTAAAAACAGTCACAAATGTATCTGCATCTAAATGTATTTTTAGGGTTCCGTACCCAAAGGGTAAATAAACCGACGGACAGCGGAGTCTTAGTAATAGGGTCCCGCTATTACTAAGACTCCGCTGTCCGTCGGTCTATCAGAGTTTGATAGCTAGACAGTTGAAAATTTCACAGATGATGTTTTTCTGTTGCCGCTATAACAACAAATACTAAAGACAGTATAATTTTATATATCTACTACTACGGCCGTATCTTTTTTTAAGTAAACTTAGACGTTTGATTTCTTCACAGCTTCAAGGGACCGTAGACCTGAGTACTTAAATAGTTTTAAATTCAACTCTATACCACCACGCGTTCCCGAGATAAAGGGTCTTGACAGACAGACAGACGGACATCCGCAAGACTTCGATGGCTTGGGCACGTGGTCCGAATGGGTGACGATCGTGCAGTCCGGAGAAGGTACTTAGGTTATCCATCTGGTCGAAGACATTTTTTATTTATTAATAGGTTTGCCAACAGATACAGCACAGAATCAAATATACACTGATATCATATGGACATAAAGACAAGAGTGTTTATCCAATTACAGGCAAACACAGCATGCTTTTTCTATAAGCCAGCTAAAGAATGTGAAGTGACTGCTAGTACTTATTGTATTATACTACAGATAATATTAATTGATAGATTCAGGCGTTACTTTGCGGAATTCCATACTAGATCAATTAATTATAGTTCCTTTGCTGTTCCGCGAAATAGTGTCTTTGTTAAATGTGACAATAAATTGTGCTCACATGCGCAAATTTTCATGCAGTTTCCATAAAAAAATACGCATGCAAATACAACAAACCGACACCAAACAGTATAATCCTCGTAAACACGTGTCGAGGAAACACATCTAACAAAAACACTAGTTCGCGAAACAGCAAAGGAACTATAATCCATTGATCTACAGATAATATTGTACTAACTCTATGATATTAAATCATAGTTCTGACGCCACGCCACTGGAAGTAAGCTTAGGCACTGGTTCCACCAAGGGCGAGGAAGCGATTAGCTATCGGCGATTATCTCGCCTAAAGAAACGAACAAAAGAAAAAAATAGATCCTGTGATAGTACCAGAGACACATATATTAATAGTTTATCGCTAGCTATTGACACCGCCGGCGAGAACTCTCTCATAGGTTAGGTATCTCTTTTATTGACATGGAGTCTACATCTTGTGCGTTTCTGGAGCGAGTTGGGCGAGAACATAGTCGATAGTTGCTCGCTTTCCCGCCGGCGTCTTACTTAGTGTCATGGTCTTCTTAATAGTAATTTTAAGTAATATTCATTTATCGAAAACTCCCAACTAACCAAGACAAGAGTAAGATATTAGAGCGCTATCAGACCTTTGATAAACAAAACAGACGGACGGACAAGCGATCCTGTATAAGCCCTGTAAGGGTTCAGTTTTTTACTTTTAAGGTACGGAACCCTCAGAATGGAGTGATTTTTTAAAGTTCTCACATAGTTTAATCTGGCCGGGTTTGAATAATGATTATGTAACTATAGATAAGATAGATCAAATAAATCAAACTCTCATAACAATTCAATTTATTTATTTGTTACAAATTATATTATGTCTTCAGTATTAATATCACACTTTATTTATTTTTAGCTGTTTATAAAATTTTATACACATTATTTTATAGATATATTAAGTGAATGCTAAGAATTGTGAATGGAGTGGCGATGTGTGTCTATACTTTTATAAAGTTGTAAAATGAAATGTCTGTACAATTAAAGATTTTTACAAAAAATGATTTTAGCTGACTATTTGGAGGTCACTAAATCGAAAAATATTTTATTTGTAGCTTCATCACGCTAAATCGGCTAAACGGATTTCAACTATTTTTGGTACACGAGCTGGGTATCTCCAGACGGTTATATGATACTTTTTACCCGACTATTCTAAAGAAAAAAGAGGGGTTATGACTTTTTCTCCTCCGCGAACGAAGTTGCGGATCGCCTCTATCCGGCCTATGTGGTAATCTGAGGAGGCCCGTGTCCAGCAGTGGACGTCCTATGGCTGAAATGATGATGATGATTTCACGTCTTTGTTCAAAAAGTTACGGTTATTTAATGAAGATACAAAAAAAGTGTAAAAAGAATCTACAATCTCAAACATAATCCTCAGGTACTGAAACTAAACTGAATAATTAATGAAAAAAATGACATAATATTAACATCAAAAGGCACCCTCTTCCAATCGCCTTTTGTGAAACCATGAAAAAGTAAAAATGACCCACCCTATGTACATTTGTACAAAGGTCAGGTAAAGACTAGTGTGCAGGTCGACGGCTCAAAGCGGGAACGTAGTAACCGCCAATGGATTCAGATGGCGGTTACAACGTTTCCGCTTTTTGACGTCGAGGTACAGTCAAACAGACATTCCAAATTGAACTATTTTTCATTTTACGCCATCACAATTCACGACTTCTATACACAATTCTTTGCACTATAGTAAGGAATGATAGGGGCGTGTCAGGCGGTCATGAAAATACGGTTAATACCTATAAAAAACATGTCCACATTATAGTTACGAAAATCTAACTCAGACACTGAATTACGAAATGGGCATCAGTTACGAAAGAGTATTTTAAAGCTTCGCAATATTCCAGTTTTTTTTATACTGGAACGACATAATAATTATTAATGTAATCTTTCATTTTACAGAAGGCAACATTTTCATAATGTCGTTTAAAGTTTCATTTAAGTTTAATAATATAACTGAGAGTAAGCTTGTACAAATTATAATACACTTAAGTGGCGTGGAGTCAAGTATTTCTTTAAACAAGCTGGTACAGATTTTATTATTTTATTCAAGTAATTTTTAGACAACTTAACTAACAGTGCGACACACTAAGACAACCAATTTGTTTTTCAGAGCAAGTAGTATAAGGTGGCACCAATTTCATTTAGTATGCAAGCGGGTAGGCATCAGGTTCTATGACCTCGCCACAAATACATTTATTAAAAATAGTATTTAATGATATATATAAAAACACGAAATTCGTTACGAGATTGTTTGGAAAACAATTCTGGGATTTAACATTACAACTAAAGCAGGAATTAAGTTTAACCGACTATAAATATCTGACAACACGTAGTTTAAGTGAAGCTCAATGCACCGACGCCATGGATAAAGGCATTACGATGAAATTGAAAACTCGAAGAGTTTAAGGCACCAGTCCCACCGGCAACGGGGAAACGAGCGGCTGTCGACAATTTTCTCGCTCAAAAAAAGGAAAAGACGTTGAGCCCATGATAATAATAGATATGTATGTATTAAAAGTTGATCGCCTTTTAATATATGCGCAGCCAGCGATCAACCATTAATATATTATGTATCTCTTTTACTGACATAGGATCCCTATCTATTGCTCGCTTCTAAAACGAGAAATTAATAGCTAGCCAGTCGCAGTGGGATAACAGCCTTAAGCATGTTTTGCAGCCTAAAGAACGAACACCTAGGCCAGAATTTTCACTCTCCAATTTCAATTTAGCAAAAGCAATTAATTTGCTATAATCTTAATATTATCTTCTGTTTCGCGATTATTACTCATTGAAATAAAACAATTTAACGGATTATATACATTTTCCTCTGTCAAAGTCTTTTCTCAGTCCACCCGTGACCATGGAGAGCTGGAAAGCTTCCGAAACGTCGGGAACTAAAATGAGATAATATACGCGATATAATCCGTTAAATTGTTTTATTTCAATAGCTATAATCTTTCTTTACACATATGTGTGTGTGTCAAAATCAAATCTACTCTTCCCTTGAGATTTAAATTCTGTCGTGACGAGCACAGTCAAAGGAGAACTTAACAGTAATATGACTAATATGTAAGTGGGATCCGGCAGTCACACTGCACTGTAATGTACGTTTTGCATTTTTTTTAACACTAACATACCTAAATAAAGATCTATAGTGTACAGAAAATGATAACATATTTTTGAGATGATTAAAATGTTGCCATATTATAATAAATATGCCGCCATACATTTATACAACGATATAGATAGTGCCATACTCACATATTTTTAAAAGTCATTGAATTATTTAGGTGCAAGTCGCGTTTTTCAAATTCGCCCTAAAGTAAGAATATATAGCTGGAAAATTAAACAAATTTTTTTGTCAATGAACTTTAACCATCTTCTTGGTTTCGAGCCAAAGGCAAGTGTATTTTATTAATAAAGTTTCCAAATAAAAACTAGTTAAGAAATATGTTTCAAAACTTACGTCAATCCACTTAAATCATATACGCTTCAAGTTATTCGCATCGCATCACAGAATTAGGTTAATTTATCTATTTTGTTCATATCGAAATATTAGTTTCATTGAGATGCGAATAACGAAAAGGGTCTACAAATATAGTGTTTTTAACAAGCTAGTATGGAACTCAGTGTAGGCTCTTACGGCCACAAATGTTTTTATAAATACATTATTCACTTCCTCCAGAGAAGTAGATAATAATTAGTAAATTATCTACATTAGTACAGTCGGCCCATGAAAATGCTACCCATATTTGGAACCACGTCATTTCGAAATAGTTAGTTGCTCTTGTTTATTTTTAATTCTTCTATTTTTTAGTTTATTATGACAAAGCACTAAAGTGATCAACATTTTTATAGACCGATTGTACGACCAGGCGCGGTCCAAGGGGACGGGGTGGGGGCACAGGGGACATGACCCCTCAAAAATCGTTCACACAGTATTTTTTTGTCAATCAAATAGAACACTTCCATTTATTTTATAATGTGTGCAAGAAAATTGTGTATTGTGCAATAAAGTCTAATTACTCGACATTTTATTAATAGTGACCCCCTCTCAAATTTCAGGCTGCAGCCGCGCCTGTGTACGACGATACGACTTTAGTATTGTGTATAGCTAATAATCTCTCATCGTCGACATAAAAAAAATCATTTTTCTCTAGCAATAAATCGAAGTGAGGTGACAGAACATCGGTGATAATAACTAGCTTCTCAATCACAAATATAATTATTTTGTGCGAACTCGAAAACATTTTAATGTACATTGTTTTTCTTATAAGTTATGTATTTGCGCTTAGAATACTTGATATCAAACCATTTTATTTTTTACATTCGTTACACAACAACATAACAACTACTTTGGATTTGTTTCTTTAGTAACTAGTTACGAAACAGGATGTAGTTTTATTTTAGTAACCGCACATATAAGAAAATGCCATGATAATATAAATAGAAAATTGTCATATAATTATCAACATGATTTGGCTAATTTTATACTTAAATAAACATTTTTTATAAAATTATACAGGCTTACGAAAATAAGCAATAATATTAGTACGTTCGTAACTGAACAAATGACGAACGATTGAACTTACTAAATTTATTACGTTAGGCATTTTTCGATGTAAAATTAGACGATTCAGAACGTTCATGTATGGAGAATCAAGAATCAGCATGGAATTACCAAATTCTGCTATTTTAAGGCAATATACAGTGTAAATATACATGAATAAGTTAAATAGACTTTCACACAAAAAACACTGAGTAACGATTATTATATCGCACCGACTCCTATAATTGATGAGGTGATATTCTGGACTTAATAATAAAAACAGCATAGATAGGTAAGGAAGACAATATCATATAGGAGAACTGATGAAAGTGTCCAGCGGAAAGCAGTAAATAATAGTTCCAAATCCCTCCAGGATGGCGCTAGAGTAGCAAGATAGTATGAAGTCAACAACCAATTACAAAACATTTTTATCGAAACGCTACTCTATCATTCGTTCTTCTGATGTAAATATTCAATCATGCTCAAAATCGTTGTAAATCTTTTTTGGTCATTTATTTTACGCACTTGCTACAGTGGCGCCACCAATTAGACACCTTTTGACGGACACTGGATATAAATGTCAGACCAAGAATCCTATAGACTTGACATCCGCGTACACCCGTAAGGCACGGACATAGCTGTTATGCAGCTAAATTATGAACACTTAAAAGTAGCTGACAGCTTACCATAAAGAACGTACGTAATTTGTTCGGATAATTTTACAAATAATTTTTTCTTTATTTGTTTGCCACAAACTCGGTTGTGGCAGCGGTGGAAAAGTGAAACTATGACAAAGACAAAATATAATATATTTCTCTCTGTCACTCTTATTATAATTTGTATACGACCTCTCGTTCTTTAGTGGTATTATTATTTGGTTGTCAAGTCGATACGATTCTTGGTCTGAGATATAAATATATTGTTCTCCTTCGTTTTCTAGACTCCATAGTACAGACTCTTAAGGATATATTCTCGACTAATTATAATCAAGTACAGTAGCTATAGAAACGTGCAACGGCGCTTGCGTACATATACTTCTATTTATCTATCCCTAGTCGAGGGCCGTCCCACGCTGTGCTTTCCTATGCGTGGATCCACTGCAGGACTTTACTGCCCCTGCTATTCTACTTCAACCACACAATCCTACGAGCTGTGTGGGTTACTTTAGCTCTTCTGCGGATATCATCATTTCTGATTCTAATACTTACGCAGGCAGATTACAATCCTGCTTCTGATTCGCCGTCGTCAGATAATAATTAAAAATAGATCTGATTACTTCACATCAGGCCCCATGTTATAAATGAAAACTGTTACGGCGATAAATTTTCCCCATCTGTTACCAATGGTAACTACTAGTAGTTACCACAAACAACTATGATACAACCAATATCAATCACGTTAGCGGAAACAGCTGGGAATCTTATTCGCAGTAGTTACGAAACGGGAAAAAAGTCCCAGCTGTTACTAATGGTAACAAGTTGATGGTAGCATATGGGAATAATTCGTCATCACTTACGATCTATTATTTCTGTACAACTTATTGCAAAACATACATAGAAAAGCGAATATAGTGCTAAGGAAAATCCTGAAATGGGGCCCCTTGCGTGCTTTTACTAAAAATACTTAACATCACTGTACTTTATCGGACGGGCGTAAACTATATAAAAACCCCTTTGCTAATTATATCGAGTCATTTGAACTATTTCAATTCAACAAAATGGCCAGTATTTATAGGTTTCTCATATAAAATAAAGATGATGACTAAATTTTAATAATATATCCGTCATGTAGATTACTAAAAATATTGGACACGTTATTTTATTTTTTAGGTAATCAAACAATTAAGGGGACACATTGAGTCAAAATGCCGCGTGACGTCACTCCTAATTACAGTTTGTACCTAGTTATGATGTCACGAGCCCCTACCCACTTCAATGCGATTTATCTCATGAAAAAGCAAAAAAAAAGTAATATTTTCTTCAGTTTCTGCGATTATTACTTATTGAAATAAAACAATTTATCCTATAATTATTATATTATTATCCTGTAATACATCTCATCAAGGAACAAGCGAGACACAGGACTGCAAAACCTTAATTTCCGAACGGTGTAAAATATCTTATCTGTTTAAAAAGTAGTTTAATAGTCTCTGTTTTTAAAATGTTATAATTAGTAATGAGGTAGCCTGGGAGTTTTTCTTTGCAGCGTTTCTTTTCTCCTCAGTACGCCTCATTTGTGAAATGCTGCTTGGTAAATTATTAGAATAAAATAATTAAGCCCTTCTGGCATATGTGTAACTGTCTTTAGAGCTTAGGCCCATCTGGCATGTATGTACACCTTTATTTGTTTTTTCAAAAATGGGTCGTTTGCACAAATTGTAACTTTGACAGAGGAAAATACATCTTTTCTCAGTCCACCCGTGACCATGGAAAGCTGGAAAGCTTCCGAAACTTCGGGAACTAAAATGAGATAATATACGCGATATAATCCGTTAAAGTGTTTTATTTCAACAAAAAATAAGTGTAATATTTTTTTATAATGTTACTGACGGACTAAGAATTTTTGATACTCATATCCCGTCATCATGCATATTATAACTGTGCCTTACTCACCAATGTTGGTGGTCGTTAGTATGATTACTAATTAAATGAGCAACCACATCACTGCTCAAAATACCCAAACTGACTCTAAACGCCAGGATTTGGCTTATGCGTTACGTTTTTTCAAGCGATACCACACTCATCTCAAAAAACGCAGACAGTGCGATTGTGCGGGAAAACACCAAACAAGATACGTCATTTTTACTTAATTTTATTCTTACTTTCCACACCGAAGCTTAACAGATTCGGTGTGGAAAGTAAAATCGACGCATAAGTCACGAAATTGCGTTTCCGGTGTATCTGCCTCTTCCTTTTAATTGTGTAATCATTATAACATCCGATTACTAATTATAATTACGAAACGCATTACAACTCAATGTATAAAAATAAATCACATCTTAAAAACCAATCACACAGGCCACGAGGCAATAAGCAAATATTAGAAAAAAATAGTAATTGGAAAGCCCTGGACCCTATTTCACAATCGTGACAATTGTCAGGTGACAACGACAATTTTATGTTCACAGCGATCCCCCCAAGTACTGCACTTACTGTATACTGGGTACCAGTGGCGTGGCGTTCATATAAGCCGAATCCCAAAAGGTTGCCCAAGGAAATGCTTATAACCACCTTTTTCTTTAAATATGAGTAAATGAATACGCTTCGGCTTCCCTTGTAATCTTTCTGACGCCACGCCTCTGCTGGGTACGCAATGTACGTCAAATTGTCGTAGTCACTCGACATTTGTCACGATTGTGAAATGGAGGCCTGAGCATTTTTTTTTGTATACGCATTTTTAACACCAATTCGCCCTGTATGGCCGCCGTCAAATAAAACTAAAATAATAAAATACAATAAAGTCAATAAAACAAAATACTAATCAATACTCTTTTTTATCAATGGCGCTTGGTAACACTTATTAACGTTTAACTAAAAACAGTTTTTTTTTTAAGAAAAATTCAATACCTACCTAAGTTAAGTACATTTAATACGTATTCTGAATACTTTTAAAAATAATACTTTACAATAAAAAAATCTTGCATTGATTTTTAAATTTTTTAAAGATAAACATGAACAGGACACTCAGTGATTCACACCGTTCGCGGAACATTACTATTTTTTTTTCATAAGTAGTATTTCCTTATTATTTATATTTAAAACAATGCACAATATTAGATGCCGCAATACGATATTATATTAACTCTGCGTTATAATATTAATTTGAATAAAAATTGTGTTATTTCCACATTTACAAAAAAATTAGTATAACCTGTCATATAGGCCCACCAAACACCTTTTCATCTTTTTATTTTTTTCTAAACCACAGAAAAATCTGTATTTTTTTCTGACGATAAGGAGGCTTATTCCTACCTATAAACAAAATTTCAAGATTTTTGAAAATTTTCATCCATTCCCCATTATATTGATTCAGTTTCTTCATTTAAGAACAGCGCCATCTCTCGCTGTTCTAATACTTGTTGGAGAAGCAATGTAACAGAGACGAAGCGTGATACGCATGTCTTGGAGTATGGCTAATGCGCTGAGCATTTGAAAATATGAAAGATACAGAGGGCCCTTCTAGTACTAACTAGATTGTGTTCGAAACTTTCAAGCCACGTACGTAAAGTTGCGATAGCACGTCTGCTTTAAAAAGGTAGCAGGTTCAAAACCTTTCTGCTTTAGTAGATCGCATTGATTTTTGTCCTTTACAACCAAACTCTGCGTTATAATATTGCTCGTAAATGCGCCACTAGTCAGGGCCATTAACATGCTGAACCGGATCTCAAATAAAACAGATCTATTTAACTGTTCTCTGACTGAATTCACAAAAGTCGCATGTGAATTACTGTGTTATCCAGATATAAATTAAGTATGTGTTATATTTACTTTTTGTTTTACAAATATCATGATAATAATCACAATTTTTGCAATTTATTAGTGTGGCTCAAGGCACTGGTTTTTCATTTGTTTCTGATCTTTGTTTATAATGTGTTATATTTGTTAAATTAATGTGTGTCTTTCAATCATGCCATGTCTTTTTGTTTCTAGTTCTTTGTTATTGTGTTTAATGTATCACGTGTTGGATTACTCTGTAAGTGATATGCATACCTATTTAATAAAAAAGAAAAAAAAGAACTACATTAAGGTTCCAACCTAAAGTTAGCGTAATAAGGTAGTTTCTTGGGTAAAAAAATATTATCCTAGTTAGTCTGTCAGTTAGGGTATCCAAAAATATTTAACACGTATTTTTTCTATTGCAATCAAACAAAAAACACATAGATAAAGTGCGTGAAAATTTGGGACCTGACGTCGCGGCGAGCGAAAAACGGTCGCATGACGTGACGTCACGGGGAACTTTAACGGGCTATAACTTCACCATTTTTTGTTTAATTCACAAAAGAAAAAAATACGTGTCCAATATTTTGTGATAATTTAATTGACGGCCTAATTATATCTTTTTATTAGCACATAAGCCTATTAAATTCCTGACTGTATCGTCAGTTTGTACTCGAAAATTAACGCGCAGTTTTCACATATTGACGTATGCGGCATCTATTTTCATATCTGTGCATAAAAACCCCATAAAAGATTAAGTTTTGAACTCGTACAAAAATCTAAGTTCCAATGCTGACTGATACCATTTTATATGATTATACTTATGTAAAATATACGTATTTTTTCATCTGTCGTCCAACTTTGGTCATGTTCGTGCACAATTCTTGGTCTCTGAAAAAAGAAATAGCGATATAAATAAATCTGAGATACTCGTAAAGTACACGTTTCTGATGGGCATGAGTATTATAAAATAACTCAAGTATTATAAAGTTGTACTGTGAAATATCTGTATATTGAAAATATAAAAAAAATTGTAACGGACTATTTGGAGGTCACTGAATCGAATATATTTTTTGACGTTTTCTACATTGTATGTCGTTGCGGCTTCATAGCGCCAAGTCAGCTAAACGGATTCCAACCATTTTCGGTACACGGGTAGCTAGGTATCCACAGATGGTTATAGGTTACTTTCTACCCGACTACGGTAAAGAAAACAAGAGGGGTTATGACTTTTTCTCCTTCGCAAACGAAGTTGCAGGCAACTTCCAGTGAGTAAATATAACTCAACTAGAAACAGTCAAGACTTGGAAAAGTTCCATCTAATGAATTTTGAGGATATGTGTGTTCGTTTCATTTTTTCATAATCTCATAAAAAATATAATTATTTCACCTTCATTCTAAATTCTAATGTTGTTTATTTATCACATACTTTGATACCATAGTCTGATGGCCCCTTTTGACCAAGTTCGGCGACACTCACCTCAGGTCTCCCCACCCGCCGTTGCCCTTGACCAGCTTCTTGTTGTGCTTGGCGCCGCCAGGGTTGATGGAGGCGGTCAGACGCTTCGGGTACAGCAGGTGCTTCGTGGTCTGCAGCAGCTTCTGCACCTTGCTGATGACTAGATTGGCGTTGCAGTTGGACTTCTTGTGGTGGAGACCGCTGGGACAAGATATTTTATTAAGTAGGTACAATGTATACTAGTGTACGGGTTTTTCCGGAAAATCACGTGAGGCTCCGAAAGGGGGGGGGGCGGGGGCGGCGGCTTACGAAAATATCACGACTGATCACGTTGGGTGAGGAGTACATTAAATATGAATTAGTATATAGCACACAGGGTGATCAATCCAAATGGGTCAGTACGCAGTTAAAAACTAAACTATGAGAGATAGCGAAATGTGTTTTTAGGAACCATGGCGTCGATTTTAGACTTAATAATAATGACATTCAATTTTAACTCACCTATAACCGGGAATCGAACCTGCGAATCATAAGTCACAAGGAACCCATTTTAAATGGTATCTTGTTTAAATAATTGAAAGAAAAACTCAAAAATAAGATACTTATTTTATTGAAGTAAATGTTTAAAATGTGGCCATTTTCCTGGATGCAAAGGTTAATTTTCTTTAGAGTTAAAGAAAAATTTGAATGCTATTATTATTAAAGTTAAAATCGACGCCATGGTTCCTGAGAACAGATTTCGCTATCTCTCATAGTTTCTGAGTTCTCCCTACTGACCCATTTGAATTGATCACCCTGTATAGTTTCAAATTTCAATGTTATGTCGTATTTCAATGTTATCTTCTAGTCTCCTTCTAAAATTTTTTGGAAGCGGAGCGTTTTTATATACATGTGCGAATTAAACAGCGAAAAGGTGTGTAAAAAGAAAACCCACCACTCTCCAATATGGAACACCCTGGGGCCTTTACACATCATCACTTTGAACTTCTCCTTGCCTTTCCTGTTCTGTGAAAGATGCAGGAGCGAGTAATCCCAGTTATAGTCATCGTAGGCGCAGAACTGGTCCTGAAGAGACATGATGTTGCTCCACACCGTTCGATTGAAGACCATGCCCATATTGTGGATGCTGGAGTGCCATGGGGTAATCTCCACCTGCAACACAGATCAGTAGATAAAGGTATAGGTAACAATACTTAGATATATGTTTCTGTCAAAAATCATTTTTGTGACAAGCTGTTCATAAAGTACGTCATCTATTTTTGACCCCCCCCCCCCCCCCCCCCCACCTAAAATCATCCAACCATCATAATTGGAATGACACCCCCCCCTGCCAAATAAAATGATGTAATTTCCAAAAACACGAATTTCATTCTTTTCTGTACTCACTGAAGCACTTTTTAAAGATGCGAAAGATGATTGTCATCATGGGAATGATCCCCGCTCCTTAGCCATGCGTTGTGACCACCCAAATTTGAAATGACGTAATATATGAATAGCCCCCTAGCTTTTAATGCCGAATGTATTTTTTTTTACTTCCATCAACTCACTGAGACGAATTTGATGAGCCCAATCTCGGTAGGATTGCATTATTTTATTACAAAGTTACTATGACCACCTTCCTGCTCCATCAGATCGTTGTCACCGAATAGGAAACTGGGAAGTAAGTCAAATTTAACTTGCAAGATTTTACCCGAACATACAGTTACAATGCAAGTTGAATAAAAGCTTGTAAAATAAAGGAAGATCGTGCGATCAGGGCGCGTTTCCCATAAGCTTGTAACTAGTATTACAAGTGGAACTCTCTTTTTAATACATATTGTTGGAAAGAGATTTCCGCTTGTAATACAAGCTACAAGTGTCTATGAATTGAGCCCCTGGTCGAATAGTTGGCTGATAGAAGAGAAAGGAATACCCGAGTTATCATAGTGACGATCAGTGTAGAGGCAATTCTTTATGAGTTACGAATTAGGAAATAGTTATACGAACCGCTTACTAAGAGGAGCGAAAAATGGTTAATTTGATTTTGATTAAAATATAGAGCATGCACAACCCAAGGGACTAAATTAGTTTTAATTATAAATATTGTTAAAATTACATACCAGGCCAATAAAACCGTGTGGAAATGCTAGCTTCTAAAGCAAACCAGGCTTATATACATGCCAAGGAAATACAATACAAAATAAAAGTAGATAGTGCGTATAAAATATTGTCGGCAACTCACTGTCTGGAGTTACAGGCAACACATATGCTTATATAGTGACGTTTTAGTAGCTTTAGTCCATGCCGTGCACAATTGAACTACAGCTTATATTCAAAAGGTTACGAAAAAATATACAAAAAAATGGAGAACAGAAATCATCTGTAGATTACATATTTAACGGAAATGTAAACGGAATGTATAATAATGTTTCTAATGTATAACGGAGAGTGTTCCGAGGAATTGTTCGGTTTGATCCCAGCTGCATATTTACGCCATCGTCCTACGCGACAATATTTCCATCCTCACCACATAGATGGTTGGCAGTCCCCAACTGTGCGTTTTTCTATAAATTTCCACCTCGCACGACTGAACTGTGGAATAAATTGCCGCATGCAGTATTTCCGGACCGATGCGATCTTCAAACCTTCAAGAAAAGAGCGTACTCCCACCTGAAAGGCCGGCAACGCACTTGTGACTCCTCTGGTGATGCAAGTGTCTATGGGCGACGGTGATCGCTTACCATCAGGCGACCCGTCTGCTCGTTTGCCCCCTATGCCATTAAAAAAAAACTACTATACAATTGCTTAGTGGATAAGCTTTGGGCATCCATTATTTGAACCTCGAAATAAATGTAGAATAACAATCGCGTTAAGAATCCCCGGCAAGCTCGGTTCTCCATACAAACGTAGTTACGCTCTCATTTTAAAACGACTTAAGATATATCCAGGTCTGTAATTAGTTTATGTAGCTTCAGACACCATATTAATAAAAATAATTTATAAATATTACGGGACAATTTTACACAAATCGAACTAGTCCCATGGTAAACTCAATAAGGCTTGTATGATGGGTACTAGACGACGGTATATTTAATAGATATATTACTTATATACATAGAAAACATCCAAGACTCAAGAACAAATATTTATGCTCATCACACAAATATTTGCCCTTACCGGGATTTGAACCCAGGACCTCAGCTTCGCAGGCAACGTTACTCCCACTGAGCCAAACCGGTTGTCAGTGCAAAAATACAGGGGATTTATGTTTTTCATACAAAACATGTTTTTGCTGTATGTTGTTTGTTTTTGAAACTGGAGCCATATAAACTAATTATTCAATGTTTCGTTACAATTCAACACGTTGTTTTATAATGACAACAAAACTCCGTTTGTTTGGAAAGGTGAAATTCGGACGATCGTGCCAGGGACTCTTAAACCTGTATAATTTTCGAATCATCGTAGATGTAAAGTTGCAAAGATTACCTCTTCATATACACAACATAATAAAAGGATGATTAACAAAAAGGACACGAAAACTGAGGTTTTGAAGGAATCTATGTCTTGAAGCAACGCTATCGAAGCAGCGGTGTTCTCGTGGGGAATACACGTAGAGCCTTCGCATAGACGCCATGTGGGTTATGCAGGATGGTTTTTGGGACGCATGTGGCCAATAATCATAGAACGAAACGAAGTGGCTAGAAGTTATACCAATAAAAATAACGACATCCAGAGCAACTATACAACCATCAAATAACATATTCACTACATTTGGAATACCTAGATATATCGTTAGCGTATGAGGAACACATCAGAAACAAGTCTGTTCTTCGTAACGGCAGAATTCAGACATTCTTGTAGTATTTAAAACGTAACATGCTCAAACAAATAATTCTAGTTACACTTTTAGCACATAATCGATCAAAAATAATAAAAATATTGTTTGTAAACTATTGTAAATAATATTTATTAACACCAATTTAAATTATCCTACATTTTTAAACACGATATGCGAGTACCTTAAATTATTTGGAGAATATCATCATAATAGGACTAAGGATAAGGCGGTACCAAGAAAATTAAGGATAAACTATAAATACATATAAAACTGTGCCTGCTCCACTTGACATTATTTTTTCTAGCAAATGTGAATTGAGTGATTTCAAAATGCTTAGCATATGCAGAAACCATAACCAAGAAGCTTACCTTTATGTACATAGCTATCATCATATCGTGAGTCGTCAGTGCGAGGAGCATTTTCTAAATAATGTATAAAGTCTAATGATTAAAAATAGCAGGAACTAATAAAACTGCCTAATTTTATTTACGCAGCAAGTTACGAAATAGGTAAAAATCTGTTTCGAAACTCATGATTGAAAAAAGTTGATCAAACTTGCTTTTTTCTGGCTAATGAAAAAGATAGAAATTGAGGATGATGAACAATTTGTAGAACATAAAAGTTTTATCTGCCAGTTAATTAAAAAGAGGCAACATCTGACGAAAAGACTTCAAATACACAGTACACAGTCATCAATGTAACGATAATGTCACTACTTTGAAGAAAATAACTGATATATCCTTTTGCTTCAACGAACAACGCAGTAAATAAATGACGTTAGTATGTTGTCAAGTTTGTGCGAAGTTACATTTTCAATTACGCTTTTTTCAAATTAGTGACGTTATGTGATTTTGTTAATAGTACAGTTGGATATGTGATGATTGTATATCTTTTTGTGTTCGTCTGTTCTTTGACATATATTTCAAGATTATCCATTTGAACTCGTGTTCCTGTGTCAACTATTTGCGTATGATTTTTTCAAAGAAATGCTCTTATTGTTAAAAGATCACACGGCTCTAGTTGTTAACCGTTCAGAAATTAAGCTTTGAAACGATCCAACAGAGATTTGGTCAACAAAATCTATACATATAAGAAGACTATGATTGACTAGATCGCCAATGGATAACAAACAGCTTAAAACGTTTCACATTGAGAATTATACTTTTATAGAAATGTATTCATCTAAATGTTATCATGAAATCTTTTATATGTATAGAATATTGTTTTAGTACTGGATAGCTAATCGAAATGTAGCAAATGCTATACAATGGCTAAGCTATCTATAATGCGTATATATCTACAGCTGCTAGTATTTACATTACATTGAGGTTTTGAGCATAGATAGTGTTCTACTTCTGAAATATTATTTTAAAGAAATATGTAATCATATTTTTTGGTGTCGCCTACTTTCAGACATTAAAACATGATATGTATAATTAAATAAAAAATATTATGAAGTAGTTGCGGCGTTTACTTTTTTTCATATAAAATTTACAAAAGACTTTATAGAGTTAGATTTCGCGCAGGCATTTCTAGACACAGACTGAAATGAAAATCTTGATTCAAGTACTCTTATTTGGATCAAGTTATGAATTACTCAAAACCTCAAACACCAAACTAAGTACCGTGCTACCAAAGAGGCATAAGCGCCTGCAAGCTCCGAACATAAATAATCCCTTTTCGTTTGTAACCTTTTGCGTGTACCCGTACAGGTTGGGGTACACCTGGTAGTTCCAGCTGGTCGCGTCCATCTTGCGTCTCCTTCGCTCCTCGTTCGCGGCGCGCACTTGTTGGATGTAGGAGAGAGTCAGCTGCTTCTTCCGCTGTTGCGCGTGAAAGGCACACGATTGTATACAGTGACAACGTAAGCACGTTCGCCAAATAGGAGCCTCTTGGCTCGATGGCTTGGCTTGATGAAAATTTATCATTTCTTTAAAAATGTTGGCCTTTTAAATCATATAATTATATGATGCGCAAATTACACTTCTCATTTTGTATTTTATTGCTTTATTCGATTACAGTCTTATTAGGTAAATAATATTCTAGCCACCAATTTTTTTCAGCTAAACACATTTTCAAAAATAAAGCAATTATATAATATTTTCTTCTGTTTCCGCGATTATTACTCATTTAAATAAAACCATTTAACGCATTATATCGCGTATGGACTGGGAAAAGATATATTTTCCTCCGTCAAACCCGTGACCATGGAAAGCTGAAAAGCTTCCGAAACGCCGGGAACTCAAATGACATAATATATGCGATATAATACGTTAAATTGTTTTATTTAAATAAAGCAATTAATTATAGATAAACTAACAGAAAATTTTTGCTTAGGCTTGTTTCATTCAAAAAATATTTCGCTATTAAAATGTATTTAGAAATCAGAATGAGGCACATAATAGAACAAAATAGGTTATTAGAACTGTAGACATGCGTCATTGATTAGTTAATTTTATTTAGTAAATTATTCCAATTTCGTAACTTAGTTTCGAAACCAGCGAAAGCAATCATAACGAGTTTATAAATGAAGCAAGTGTATCCTGGTCGATTGATACAACTTGAAAAGTAAGTGGAGGTCGATCTATTTCTCTTGACGGTTAGGGTCCTAGAACAGTCAACAGCAAAGGTAGATTTTAGTACTTAGTCGCACTGACGTAGCAATACTGCGACAATGGGGATGTTGACTGTACCTACTCAAAAACTATTTGCTGGGAAATGGTAATTTTACTTTTAAAAATATTTTTGTATAACAAAACTGAGTTCGATACCTTACGTGTATCTTGTTTTATGAGCCTTTAAACATAGGTAGGAAAGGCCATTTTTAAAGTCTGAAAATATTAATAAATTTTAATACCATTGAATAACCCATGAAATTTATGGTAACTTTTGTTATGAAACCATTTCGATAAACGCAAGTTTTCACATAGCTGCAGAAATTCTTAATTTCCCCATATACGGTAGGAAGGGGTCACGTCTAGGGCTTCCAAAATTACGGATATCTCAATTACGTAACCAGTAAGTCCGGTGACTTGGTAAGTTAAATTACGTAATTGATCTAGGATTTATTTACAGTCTTTCTAAAAAAATATTATTTTGCCTACGGCACTATATTATTGAATAATTATCGAAATTCCATGTTTCCTGCTAAATTCTAGTCAGGAAGGGATTACAATATACGATACGACTGAATTATTTGATAAAAAGACCTTATTTTCGTTTGATATTTGTAATGTGAACTACTCAAATCTGTAATAAAACAGGGAGTTAGCAGTCGATCAGTAAAAGCAGTCATTGTAGCCTGCTTTTGTCGAATAATGTTATATTACTTTATCTTCAATACAATATATTGCATGGATGTCACGTATATTTTTAATGCACACAATTTATAAATATACCGTGCATAAATATTTTTTTTATTAAAACTATATGTATACAATATATGCTTTCTTGGAATCGTCGCCACCCAAAGAAATTGCAAAATTTTCAAAATTGATGATTTTAGTAAGTTAAAAATTGTTACACGGGTGGCATCGACTCCAAAATAACCTTGATTGTATACCTATATAGTCTAAATTTAGTTGAAAAAAGGTTAATTGAAACCAAATTTCTCTTTTACTTCCTAGGGTCCTGTTTTTGTGGTTTTTTTAAAATTTATTTATCAATTTCCCACTTTTTAGAGAATCGTTCCGTAAAATTTTCCTCTTGTGACGATTTCAGCAAGCCCAAACACGGCAAGGGTACATTATTTTATTACGGAGATCCGGTTCCTACGTTCCGACTTCACCTTCAGTACCATTCTCATCAGGAGCATTTGAAATCGTCACTATGAAGTCCCTTGGCTAACTTAATAAGATAGATATTGGATAACTTAAGATAAGTATCTTGTCGCCACCCGTACCGTAGATCACATTAGGGTGCCGATAGCCTTCTGTGGTCTTCTCCATGAGTTCCACTTCACCAATTTATACTTTTTTTAATGCAAATGCACTTTTAAAAACACTGTAAAAAATATATTTTAGGTCATTTAGTTTTAAGCAAATGTATAAGAGGTAAAGTTTAATTAGTTAATACTGTAAACACAATGTTAAATTGTTGTTATCCCTAAATATTAAGAAATTTTCTATAATTTGTCTCGAGCGATTAATTTTTCACTAAATTTTATTAGTCTTTCTGTGCACACATTGTTTTGAGTTATAGTCCAGACCTTAACTTTAAGCTTTTTATGTTGATTTTTATGCGACTGTAACTTGTTGTGTGAGCCTAATAAATAAATAAATAAATGCTTGACTTGTTTTTTAAAATTTCGAAACCGACAAATATCTATAAAATTTGCGGGTTACCCTCAATCTCTCTGAGATCCCATCATTAGATCCTGACTTGGTAACAAAGAGACCACTTCAGGAGTATACACTTTCACAAAATTTTGAAAATCTTTCTACAATTGACAGAGTAATCGGTGAACATACAGTTGAAAATACATATAATCTCCTATTTTTAGAAGTCTGTTAAAATTACGTGGCCAAAAATTGTCCTTAATTACGTAATTACGGAATGGAAGCCCTAGTCACGTCTCGCCTTCTTAGGGTTTAGTATGGAGCGTTTTTGGGAAAGTCCAATAATGTCATTCTAACTTTGTTTTATCTCGAGGAGTTTTTATGAGATTGATGTAATTTTTTCACCAGTATTTCTATTACTGAAAGGTCGTGGTATGTACCACAGAAAAAAAGTTGTCAACATCCCTACTGCGATGCGTTAAAGTAGTGAAAGTGACAAGGAACTAAAGTAATCATCTACTTTTGCTTTTGATTATACCCAACCCATTCAAATGTTCCACTCTGCAGTAACGGATTCGTTAAGACATTTTATTGTGTACTGAGATGTATACTGACGATTTTTCCTGTTAATTTGAGAAATAAAATAAATTAAACAACTATCAAAAGTGATTTACACAGATTTGTATTAGATCGGGATGCTTGCTTTAGTGTATTTTCAGTGCAAATTTGCTGTGCCAAGTTACGAAACATTGAAACCCTTCCAATCCAATTAATCATTCAACCTATAATTGGAACTATGAACTAACTAACAGTGGCGTGGCGTCCATATAAGCCGATTCGCACCGGGTTGCCCCAGGAAAGGCTTATAATCACCTTTTTCTTTAAATATGAGTAAATGAATATAATACGCCTCGGCTTCCCTGGTAATTTTCCAGTCGCCACTCCTCTGCTAACTAACTAGCTGAGCGGAGCGACCCAAAGGGAGCGTTCAAGTATTACGTAACGCAATTTTTGGAGATTATTGACCCTCCCTCCTCCCCATGTAACGCGCCGTAACGTTTTTCTGTACCCCCCTCCCCCCTAGCAAAACGTTACGTAACCACTAAGTGACCTTATTTACCCAAAAATGGTCATCCCATTAGAAATTTTGAAAAAAAAAGTTAATAAATGCTTGAGAGAATCTGTACGCGACCGTTCTGAAGGGTTAAAAAAAACAATGTTACATAACGCGAAGTCCAAACCCCCCCTACCGCCCATGTAAGGCATCGTAACGTTAAGGTGCGTCCACACTTGTATCATTTGCTCGTATACGATCACCGTGCCGTGGCATGACTGCGTATCGCGCTGCTTGGACGCTCATTGTCGGGGCGCCGATCATGCCGCACTCTTCCGATATAAGTGTGTGATACGCGTAGCAAATGGATTTCGAGCGATCCGATCGGCGCAACGTCCAAACGCGTGATCGTGACACGCAATCATGCCACGCGACAATGATCTGATACGGGCAAATGATACAAATGTGGACGCACCTTTATACCAAAGGTCCCCCCTCCCCCAAATTCGTTACGTAATACTTGAATGCTCCCAAAGTGGATCTTGGCTTCCGAGACCAGTTTACGTCACGCTTCGCGATCCTGAGCCAGCTCGCGCCAGTTATGGATATATAGGTCCCTGAGGTCTTTTTGGACTTCATCACTATGCCCCTGAGTAACTATGCCCATGTTATAAGTGTAAAGTTTATCAGATTGTCCTTCTTTCACCTGGTACCTATTTATGATACTAGAAGGTGCCCGCGAACTTCGCCCGCGGAGGAGAAAAAAATCATAACCCATTTTTTTCTTTAGCGTAGTCGGGTAAAAGTATCCCATAACCATCTGGAGATGCCTAGCTACCCGTGTACCAAAAATAGTTGAAATCCGTTTAGCCGATTTGGCGTGACGAAGCCACAACGACACATACAATCATACGAAACGCCGTATGTATGGGAAGGTGAATTTCGGCCGAGCTTGCCGGGGACTCTTAAGCCCCGTTATGTTGTGTTATGATAATTGTTTTATACGTGCCAGTAATAAGTATTAATTAGCAAAAATCTAATTGGTCTCGTCTTCTTAGCATAGCAAATATCAGGGGCTTGATTCATAAACGCTTGTAAACTATACTACAAGCGGAAATCTCTTTCAAACAATATGTATTAAAAAGAGACTTCCACTTGTAATTACTGATGTGCAAATTGCGGATACTTTCCAAAATGTTTACAAAAGGTCTTAAGTCTAGTGTTAACTTACATGTTTATAAGACCTTTTTTAAACATTTTTTAGTATATAAAAGGTCTTAAGTCTAGTGTTAACTTACCTGTTTAAAAGACCTTTTTTTAGCATTTTGGGAAGTTTCCTCAATTTGTAATACAAGTTCCAAGCTTTTGTGAAACAGGCCCCAGAGCTTGGTTTCAAGCAAGCTTTTTTTTTAATCAAAGCACAACAGTGCTAAGCCTCACATTTAGCGTGTAACGGACAGAAAAAGCAGTGATTATAATTAAAAAAATACTAAATCATTTTTGCACTTCCGACTTTAAATAAATCAGGGTAAAGTCTCACACTAAAAAAAAGGCCGCCCCAAATATATAACAAAAATAATCTAAAGTTGGTCCATAACTGGCGTAGGTAACTCGCAACAAACATACATATGGGTTTTTAGAGTTCCGTACTCAAAGGGTAAAACGGGACCCTATTACTAAGACTTCGCTGTCCGTCTGTCTGTCTGTCTCCAGGCTTTATCTCATGAACCGTGATAGCTAGACAGTTGAAATTTTCACAGATGATGTATGTCTGTTGCCGCTATAACAAAATATACTAAAAACAGTATAATTTTGTCTGTCCGTCTATATCAATAACCAATATAAAATGATCGAGCACTGCGTACATTTTACTTAGGAGTAGGGCTCTGCTAACACTGGATTGATATATATACGGCCATTTGTAGCGTATATTTTGTACGGAGCCCTCGGTGCGCGAGTCCGACACGCACTTGGCCGGTTTTTAGATTACGGATTGGTCAGCAATTGCTCAGATTGAGCAACCAATCCTGATTGCAGAGGTTGCAGAACGAGGTATTGATCTTATAATCGTTGTTTTCGAACCATGAAATTTGGCCGGCATTATGCCGACGCTGGCGTCATTTTAATGACGTGATCTGCCGTCACGGGGTCACGGTTACCCTCTTTAAGAGTCCGGGTGCCTATGGAGTCGCGACGCAGAAGTAAAAATCCTATACGAACCTTATCGGCGGTGGCATGGTACTGATAGGTCTTGAGATAGGTCCCTAGGGAAAGTAGCTCGCAGTGCGGGCATGTCTTGTCGGCGGTGCTCCTCATGAGACCCAGTACGTGTAGGAAGTCCTCGGCCACGTAGTGATCCTCTTCCAGGAACACCACCATACCTGGAATCGTGATTACGAGGTACCGTGAGCTCAGAAATCAGAAGTACCAAAGTAACCGACACAGCTCTAGCACAGACTAGAGTATGGCTAGCCAAATATTGCTGACAGATATTTCCTTGTGGAATCACCAAGGAATGAATGAAAATTTTCAAAAAACTTGAAATTTTGTTTAGGTAGAAATAAGTCTCCTTATCGTCAGAAAAAAAATGCCGATTTTTCTGTGGCTTAGAAAAAAATAATAAGATGAAAAGGTGTTGGTGGGCCTATATGACAGCTTATACGGTACGGAAAATGCACCATTGATGTTTTCGATTAAAATGGCTGTAAATGTACTTGTTATTCTTGCCGTACCGTATAAGCTGTCATATAGGCCCACCAACACCTTTTCATCTTTTCATCCATTCCCCATTGTCTATGATTTAAAAAAAACGGTTAAAAGTCTTTTGTCAATTTAGCTCATTCATTCAAATGGTCCGCGGTTTATTTACATGCAAAAGGAGATAATAAATAATTAATATTAACAATGACTATGCCGAGTGAGGTCCGCAAACTATTATTTAAGCTTATAAATAATTACGACAATGTGCGAAGTCGACGTGAAGCATTGTATAACAAAAAACTCCAATGTTTACAAGTCGTAAACAATTTAGTAGGTAGGTAGGTGCTCTATAAATATTTTGATACTTTATGTACTACTTCTAACATTTGCCTATAACTATGATTAGGTACGTGAATTTATTAATACCTGAATCGCATAAACAGGACAAAATGTGTAAAGAAACGGATAAACTAGAAGTTCTGGAAAATATCAATTACATCAAAACATTGGAACGTAAGGAGTTACTTGCTGAATATTCAAAAGAAATCTGCGGACTGGTCAGTAGTAATTTGATATAAAAATAAATAATAATAAGTATATTAATAGAAGTATATCCTGAAGGACGGTACGGTCGACATTTGTCGGGCATGCCGCCGTCCCGAAGATGACTCTTCGGGACGGCGTATCATGTCTGGTTGTTCTCATCTTGCTAACGGCGAGTACTTGCACAGGCATAACCAAGTAGCCAGGATTATTCATCAGCAACTTGCTGTTAAATACGGTCTTGTGGGGTCTGAGGTGCCATACTATAAGTATGTACCGATGACAGTTCTTGAAAATGGTCGTGCCACGCTTTATTGGGATCGATATATCATCACGGACAGGACTATTGTACCCAATAAGCCTGATATCGTGCTGGTAGATCGATCTAAGCGCCGGGCAATACTCATCGACATCACCATTCCACATGACGAGAACCTCGTGAAGGCTGAGAAGGACAAATTCAGCAAGTACCTCGACTTGGCTCACGAAGTGACCGCCATGTGGGATGTTGATTCGACGATTATTGTCCCGATACTGGTTTCCGCACCCGGTCTTATAGCGAAGAGTCTCAACGAACATCTTAAGAGACTCGCGCTAGATGGCTGGATCAAGGGTCAGATACAGAAGGCAGTAATCCTGGACACGGTCCGCATTGTCAGGAGGTTCCTCTCTGTGCAGCCCTAACCACCGGTGGCTTGAGCCCTGCCCCGCTGCCGGCGGCACCCTAGGTTAGGTTTTTTATAATGTGTTTATATTTTGTATTTGCTTTTTGTATTTTACTTTATATATATATATATATATTGTAAAAAACCTACCCTAAGATTTAAAATAAATAAGTGAATAGTAATAAATATTACAGGATAAATTTTACACAAATCTAACTAGTCCCATGGTAAGCTTAGTAAGGCTTGTGTTATGGGTACTAGACGACGATATATTTAATAGATATATTACTTATATACATTGAAAATATCCAAGACTCAGGAACAAATATTTATGCTCATCACACAAATATTTGCCCTTACCGGGATTTGAACCCAGGACCACAGCTTCGCAGGCAACGTTACTCCCACTGAGCTAAACCGGTCGTCAAATAAAGTATATAAAAATATCTTGGCCAATAATGTCTACTGTATATGAGCGACAAGCGTGTCGATGGAATCCCGCACTTGGCCTATCATGCCGGTGCAACATTACTCTAACCTAAATGTCTATACCTATTTAACCTAACGCCTTGTTACAATGGTATATTGTGAGAAAGTGTTAACATATGTGTTTGTCGTTTACTGTTCCGTACATAGTGGCAAAAATTATGTGAGCTTACTTTGAGTGAGTATACGTCAACGTATATTTAACTTATTTCCTTAGGTTTAGATACCTTACGTGTGCACAGAAAAATCAAAAATATTTTCTAGTATCAAAGCTATAATTCTTACTACACAAATTGTGACAAGCCCAAGGTTTTTTGAATTTGGCGCCAAAAATTTGGGTAATATTTCAGTAGCCAGACTCTAGAAATCAATACAGTCCAACGAAGCCGTCTAGACGGAGCAATCGTGCGGGGTGCGAGGGGCAAGACGCGGGAGGGGCGAGCCCGAGCTGCATAGTCCGTATTAGTTTAGTAGCTCGGGACATGTCATTGTCATCTACGCAAACATCAAAGGCGTCAGCCCACTGTATGTTTTTTAACACTGTGGTTGAAGGGGCCATGTCCTGGAGAACGGATGGCCGTTGGTTCAGTTAAGTCTTTAAGTCGCGACCACGCATAGGAAAGCGCAGCGTGTGTCTGCCCCCGACTAGTTGCGGAGAGTCGGTGGCGGTCTGCGCAAGATCGCAATCTGTGGCAAGCTATAGGGGAGGCCTAGGTTCAGCAGTGGACTTAATGAGCCCAGATATAGATTAAACATGGGTGGTTATAGTTAAAACATGTAAATGAGGTTACAAAGATAGCAATTTTTAATAGATCAACAATATTAATCCTTAAAAAAATAAAGAATAATAGGTATATAGAAACTAAAAAAGTATTTTCTTTCGGCATGGTTGGTTCCTTATGGCAAGATGCTGGCAATTTACTCTATTAAATCTGATAATGAATTGTAGGTACTTTGGTAAAGCTAATGATACATTAAACTCACTTTGGAAAAATGCCAATCCGTTAACTTAATTTAGTTAAATGCGTTGAACTTAATTCACTGAAGTCACAATGCGTTGAATTTACTTTAGTAAAGTGACAATGAGTTGAACCAAGGACCATTAAAACAAAAGAACTGACCATCTCCATACAAAAAGCCGTTCCCCGATATATACAACGCCATTTATGTATAAGAATTATTTTTTACAATTATTCAACTTTGCAAGCGTGACACAGTATGAAAATGTTACGATTTATTTATTATGAGATATTTGCGAACTAATTGTTACTATACTATATTTCTTTAATCATGTTTAGTTTTAAAGCGCCATCTAGGTTTTGCTAGAATATCTCGTTGCGATCGGAACACGATCCAAAGTATGGCAACTGTCAGTCCTCTTGTTTTAATTGTCCTTGGTTGAACTTACTTTAGTAAAGTGAAAATACGTTGAACTCAATTTAGTAAAGCTGATGATGCTCTGAACTTATCTACTTTAGAACGCGGATGATGCTTTGAACTTACTTAAGTAAAGCTGACGATGCTTCGAGCTTACTTTAAAGCTGATGATGCGTGGAACTTAACCCTGATTATGAAAAAACCCATGTAACGTGTAAAACATGGGTTTTTCATAATCTTCGTAATGCTGGCGCCGAAATTTAATAAAAATTCTCTTAAGATTCATTACCCGTGGTGCTGGGTACATGACGGCTGTTGTATTGATTGATATACTGACTGACCTGTGTGGGAGGCGGTGCACTGTAGCTGGTTGAAGATCCTGTTGGCCTTCCACCACCAGTGATGCTTGGTCTGCGTATACTTGGCCTCGCGATAGTGCCCGTGGTCGTCCGGGTGCAGCGCATTATTGCACTTCAGCTTTATAGCTCTGAAAACATAGCAAGTTTTTGTTGCACAGGGGCTATTCATAAATTACGTCATTTCAAATTGGGGGTGGGGTCCAGACATCGGATGATGGTAGCATGACTAAGGAGGGGGGGGGGTGGCAATCCCAAGATGACATCATCTTTCGCATCTTTTAAAAGTGCTTCAATGAAAACGCATTTTATTTGGTGGGGAGGGGGATCATTCGAATTATGATGGTAGGATTATTTTAGGGGGGCGGGGGGGTGAAAAATCGTCAAAAATGGATGACGTAATTTATGAACAGCCCCACGTCAAAAGGAGCAAAGAAAAACAAGTAAGAACATTATGGTATTCTTTGAAGATGCTGCATTTAAATGAAAGACAAACAATTGATTTAAATTTCAGGTAATCTTACTGTTCAAACTTAGCGTCCCTCGGGCAATCGTTGGGGTCCACTCCCGGGAACTCGTTGGGATGCGTCTGTATGGAGTAGGGGTAGAAGATCTGCATTACCTGGAAAATTATTAGTTGGATGTGAGAAAGTAAAATTTAATTAAGTCGACAGTGTGTTGAGCTTACTTCAGTGAATTTTAACTTATTATAATGATATCGATTAAATGGTAAATATATTCAACTAAAGTCAAAGGTGTATATATATACTAAAGTATACAATACAATACAAAAAATATTTATTGCATATCAACAAAAGAAACACTATACTATACTTTGCCTGTTCGTATTTTATAATTTGCGAAGCTAATAAAGGACGCTAGAATACTTTATTTCCGACATCAAACTAAGCGATGTGTCGAATTTCATTTAGTAAATAAAGAAAACGATGCGTCGAACTTAATTGAGTAAAGCTAACGATGAGTCGGTCTTAATATAGTCAAGTTAACGTTTCGTCAAATATAATTTAGTAAGACTGACGATGAGTGGAACTAAATTTAGTAAAGCTACCGATGCGTCGAACTAAATTTAGTAAAGCTTCTTCGAACATAGTTTAGTAAAGGTGACGTTGAACTTAAAGTGAAGCTTATGATGCGTAGAACTTACTTTAGTGAAGTCGATGGTGCGGACTAGGCTATTGATCTCCTCGTCATAGTAGTCGTGCGAGAAGACGAGCAGCGTGCGCTCGATGTCATGCGCCTGCGCAAGTGACACGATCAGGTGGCGCAGGTATGTCAGCCGAGTGTGCACCTGGGGTAGACGGACGAACATGTTTAGTCAACTAATCATGTGTTTAAATATGAATGATTGATAGATTCAGGCGTTACTTTGCGGAATTCCATACTAGATCAATGGATTATAGTCATGTGAGCACAATTAATTGTCACATCTAACAAAGACACTAGTTCGCGGAACAGCAAAGGAACTATAATCCATTGATCTAAATATGAATGCTTTAATAAATCTATAATATTATAAAGTTGTAAAAATTTAAAGTCTGTATTTTGAAGAATTTGAAAAAAAATGTAAGGGACTTTTTGGAAGTCACTGAAGCGAAAAAAATCCATTTTGGATTTTTTGTATGATTTTAGGTGTCGTTGCAGCTTCATCACGAATTTTTGGTACACGGGTAGCTGGGTATCTCCTGATAGTTATAGGATACTTTTTACCCGACTACGCTGAAGAAAAAAATGAGGGGTTATGACTTTTTCTCCTCCGCGAACAAATTTGTTATTGTTTGTTGTTGAACAAAGTTGTTGCGCGCGCATTCCAGTATTATTATAAAGTTGTAAAATTAAAATGTCTGTATATTGAAGATATTTTCAAAAACATAAGTGTAAAACCCGATCTACACCTTCCGATCCGATAATTAGGATCGGATCGGATAGGATCGGAAGGTCTAGAACGGGTTTAACGGACTATTTTAAGGTCATTGAATAAACTGAATAGAGGGCCCATTGACGGTTAAGGGGCTACTCGTCATTCGTAAATCACGCCCCAAACACGGAGCAAGCCAATAAGCGTGATTTGTAATAAGGGACGCATTTATTGCTCGCGCGCAT
Source organism: Hedya salicella (assembly GCA_905404275.2). Classification (NCBI taxonomy): domain Eukaryota; kingdom Metazoa; phylum Arthropoda; class Insecta; order Lepidoptera; family Tortricidae; genus Hedya; species Hedya salicella. The sequence continues at coordinate 8,784,419 of FR990120.1, forward strand.
CAAAGAAAGAGAAAGCGAATACACAGGTTTTTCGGCGTAAGCGCCAGATGTAAAAGTACCATGAAATCGAAGATATTATTATGTTTTGTTAACATTTAAGTTAATCACTTAAAAGATAAAGGTAAGAATGACATTTTAACATAATTTAGCCGTTTATTAATCTGTCGTTTGTACAAACTAGACAAAAAACGGTAAATGAAGACGCGAAGATGCGGAAACATGTTTAAGGAAATTTTCATTAAACATGTTTCCGCGTTAATCACTGAATAGGTTATATATATAGTCAAGAAAGACTATCTGAAAACCAGCCTGATTTATAAACTAGATTTGACAAAAAATGCGCTACAAAATAGCTTAAATTAACGATGCATCCCCTTAAACGGATTATTTCAAGCGTTTTGCGTTTAGTACATATACAAACTTTAAGATCATAAAGTAGTGGCTGACTTCACCAACTGCAGCTTGTCAATAGTAAAATACATCACATGTCAAATTGATTGTTACAACGTTTCGTACAAAAGGTTTTTAGATTTTTTTAGGAATTTATATTAAGTAAATATATAATTTAAAATGAAAGAGGACGACGGAGACAAAACTCGTACTGAGGTGAGTTGTAAACAAGAACAAATAAAACTCAATTAACATTTAAACAAAACAATTTAACGGATTATATCGCGTATAACAATGATTTAATATAAAAAGAGATAGATAGGTTGTGACACCTCTGGTGATGCAAGTGTCTATGGGCGACGGTGATCGCTTACCATCAGGCGACCCGTCTGCTAGTTTGCCTCCTATGTCATAAAAAAAAGTTACCTACACGATAATCCACGTGTAAAAATGGCCAGGCTTACGCACACATACATCTGATAATATTGCAATAACACACTAATCGTAAATGTTTTTAAACGCTTTTATTGAGTAACTTGAAGTCGCCCGCAACTTCGTTCGCGGAGGAGAAAAAGTCATAACCCCTCTTTTTTTCTTTCGCATAGTCGGGTAAAAAGTATCCTATAACCATCTAGAGATACCCAGCTACCCGTGTACCAAAAATAGTTGAAATCTGTTTAGCCGATTTAGCGTGATGAAGCCACAACGACACATACAAACATTTCATTTTTTCAACTTTATAATAGTACTAGCTTCTGCCCGCGACTTTGTCCGCCTTAAATTCGTTTATCACGGATAAGGGTATTTTTCCGGGATAAAAAGTAGCCTATGTCCTTCCCCGGGACTCAAACTATCTCCATTCCAAATTTCATCCAAATCGGTTGAGCGGTTTAAGCACGAAGAGGTTACAGACAGACAGACACACTTTCGCATTTATAATATTAGTACGGATAGATTAGAGCAAAATCTCATTATTCATAACGGCATTTTTGTTTATTTGACGCATAATGCAATATATAACAAAGTACTCTGTGCGCGAGACTGAGTTAAGGTTTGCCAATTGGCGTAGTTTTGGTGTGCCATTTTCGGAGCCCGTATAACCTATCGACATCTTTGTATGTTATATCATTGGCGTTATTATCTCATTTGAGTTCCCGACGTTTCCGAAGCTTTTTGACGTTCGCGTAGCATTCTGGGAAAATATCTAATCAAAGGGGTGCAAAAATTATCAAAGGGGTGCTACTCTTCACGGGTCTGCAGAGTGCAGGCATTTATAAGCTGGACTGCAAGTGTGGTCTTTCATACATTGGTCAAACAAAACGCAGTGTATCAACCCGGGTGAAGGAGCACATAGCAGATGTCAAACACCGTCGGTGTAATAGGTCTGCAGTCTGTGAACATGTCATTGACAAACCAAACCACTCAATTAAGTTTGATAAACCTTCTATCCTTGCCAAAGAAAAAAGATATTTTCCCAGAATGCTACGCAAGGCTATTGAGATTAAAAAGCATCCTAATTTCAATAGAGAAGATGCATTGTCACTACCACCAGCTTGGGATCCTGTAATACATCTCATCAAGGAACAAGCGAGACACAGGACTGCAAAACCTTAATTTCCGAACAGTGTAAAATATCTTATCTGTTTAAAAGGTAGTTTAATAGTCTCTGGTTTTTAAAATATTATAATTAGTAATGAGGTAGCCTGGGAGTTTTTCTTTGCAGCGTTTTTTTTCTCCTCAGTACGCCTCATTTGTGAAATGCTGCTTGGTAAATTATTAGAATAAAATAATTAAGCCCTTCTGGCACATGTGTAACTGTCTTTACAGCTTAGGCCCATCTGGCATATATGTACACCTTTATTTGTTTTTTTTTTTAAATGGGTAGTTTGCACAAATTGTAACTTTGACAGTGGAAAATACATCTTTTCTCAGTCCACCCGTGACCATGGAAAGCTGGAAAGCTTCCGAAACGTCTGGAACTAAAATGAGATGATATACGCGATATAATCCGTTAAATTGTTTTATTTCAATTAGAATCGCGGAAACAGAAGAAAATATTAGGATAATTGTTTTTTTACACTTGATAATGTACGTAATGTATTACATTTACAGAAAATTTCTCCGATAGTGGACGAAAACTCGAATTTTCCAAAAGAAGCTCCGTACAGAAAGCCCCAGTGAGTAACTTAAACTCAGATTTTTAATTCAAGACCAAAATCGTGACAGTTCTCATCTTGATGATTTAAATAAATAAACATTATTTCATAAAAACATGAATGAGAAATCGTGCAACAAGTAATATTAGGGTAAGTTTTATTGATAGAAAATATTGTCACTTAAAACGGTATGCAGTGATCGCAGCGAAAGTGCGCCCGTTGACGTTAAATTTTGGTCTTGAATTAAAAATCAGAGTTATAGATGTGGTGTCTTCTTTTTGTACTGGTGTGGACGATTAGCTCAGATGGTAGAGCGTGCTGCCCCGGTCTGGCTCAAGGCACTGGTTCAAGTCCAGTATCGTCGAAATTTTTTTTTATTTGTTTCTGATCTTTGTTTATAATCATAACTATATTACTAGAACTGCATTCATTATACCCGAATCATTGCTTTGTCATGTGCATGAAAATGTTTAACAAGTTACCAAAATGTTTACAAGAGCTATCTCTAAATAGATTTAAAAATGAATTAATCGAGCTACTCATTGAAAAATGCTATTATAGTCATTGAGGTAAATATACAAGAGGAGCTCACGTCATAACACCACAACACAAAAAGCGTGCCACGTATCAAAAACCAGGACGTAACCGACAAAAATGACAAAATGAACTATCAAAATATATTTATCCCTTTTCCGCCTGGAGTCGCGTTGCGCGAGTGCCATCTTTGTCTGTCATGAAAATATTTAGGGAACAGATCAGTGTTGCCTACGACATAGAAATATTTCCCCTAAACAACGAATAATGTTTTCAAATATGTACATAAATAATTCTGTTAAATATGTATTTATGAAATTAAATTGAATAAGGTATAGTCATTTAGAACTTTTTCATTAATTGCTTTCAAAGTTGTTATCTGGTGCTCTTCAAACATGAAACAATCGTGAAAATTAAATAAATGGCAAACATCTTATAAAAAATGTTTCTGGAAGGAAACGAAATATAGGTATTGTGTATTCTCCAATAATGAAATCGTCGTTGAAATTAAAGAAGATAGATATTACAGACATACATTTTGATAAATAGCAGCATGTATTTTTATACTTTATTTAACGAACTTCATAGGAGTTAGGAATAAAAAAAATCATAACATTTTCATGTTGGATACCTATACTGACCCTCATACATATATCAATTATGAAAGTAATCAGTATATTGATTTTAATAAGAAGGTCAAAAATATGGGTCAAATAAGCTACAATCTCCCAAAAGTACGGGAAATTGAAATAATGTTTTACTAGCAACACTAAGAGTAAAAAATGCCGACAGTTGATTTAATAAATTTTTCGTGTTATTTACATGAGTTTGAGTGTAGAAACAGTAAATTCTCACGGGAAAAGCAATTCCGTGTGTTTTGTTGTGATTGTCGCTTCGCGATGTGAATGATTTCAAGCTGCATTTTCCAAATTTCACGGACTAGTTTGACGGTCAGTGTCAAATTGTCAACTGACTTGAGGTAAGCCTGACAGAAGCCTACAGGCTTCTATCAAGTTACACGCTTCTGATCTAGTGTAACGTATATATCAATGATTATAGTGCGAAGGACTTTTTCCACCGCACTCCAAATTGTACCTGAATAGTAAGCTTAAAGGTTTAATTTTCCGTGTGATGAGAAGCTGCAGTATCCAGACAAATGTATACCTTATTAAAGTAATGAAGCGTCGAATCTTCAATAACAGATGCACATTGCTCTGGGGATGAATTAAAGGCGTTTAACTTTGTGCCAGGCGTCCTTGTCGCCCTTTGTTTCCTCTCTCATGACGTTAATTTATATTGTCACATCTATCCTCATCCTTACTATATTATAATATAAACGTGAAAGTATGTATGTACGTCCCTTAAAATGGATTTTTTAACAATAAATGGAAAAGCCTTAGAAAACCCCGAGTTTTGTTCATTGTGACATTTTTATTGCAAAGAATTAAATCAACAAACAGTTGCTAGGAAACCAATTTGACACGTTGGTATCTATTTGTGTAAATTGTGACGTTATCGTTTCTAAATAATGAATAAACAATTGGTAACCTAGCAACAGTAATACTACCTACACGATTAAGCAAAGAACACACCTTCCGTTTATGACACGTTTCTTTTATTTCATCTTAATATAGCCGGATAAATAGCCTTTTGTACATTTTGGACTTGCGATCATCTATGAATGTTTATCATTTTGTTACAAAAGTTTGGTTTATAATATAAGATAAATACATAAAACGGGTTCTTTTTAACAATAAATGGAAATCATCACTTTTTGTTAACTCTGAAATTTTTATTCCAAAGAATTATAGAGAAATAATAGCTTTGAAACCAATATGACACGTTAGTACCTGTTTGCGTAACTGGATGGCGTTGTAAACGCTTTTTCGTTCCTTATCTATGCTATTATAAAGTTGTAAAAATAAAATGTCTGTACATTGAAGATATTTTCAAAAAAATGATTATTACAGACCTTTTGGAGTTCACTAAAACGGAAAATATTCTTTTTTTGGATTTTTTGTCTTGTATGAGTCGTTGTGGCTTCATCACGCAAAATCGGCTAAACCGATTTCAACTATTTTTGGCACACGGGTATCCGGGTATCTCCAGATGGTTATAGGATACTTTTTACCTGACTACACTGAATAAAAAAGAGGGTTATGACTTTTTCTCCTCCGCGTAAGAAGCTGCGGGCATCTTCCAGTAACATATTATGTCAATAATGTAACCTACTTATTCTTTGCAAATTAATATCTATCTATGTATCTATGATGATTCGTAAAGTGTCTGTTCTCAATTTGACGGGATAATTTTTGTATGATTGGTTCTACTTTTTTCGATTTGGTTCAGTTGTAATAATGGGATACATGATTTAGATATCATAATAAGTGGACATAATAGGAAGCAGGCCATTTTTGAAAGTGGACATTATAGGTAACAAATAGCACACATTTTAGGAAAGAGACGTTCGTTGGTAGGAGGCCATTTCGAGAAACAGACAATTTAAGAAATGGACTGATTGAGCCTGAGCCTTAAAAAACACATAAAAAAATGTAGAAATGAAATGCCTGTACATTGAAGATATAAAAAAAAAGATTTTTTTGAAAATTCTTGATAGTATAGATTTGGAGATAACAATTAAAAAAAAAAATTATGTGTGTATGTGTCGTTGTGGCTTCATCACGCCAAATCGGCTAAACAGATTTTAACTATTTTTGGTACACGGGTAGCTGGGTATCTCCAGATGGTTATAGGATACTTTTTACCCGACTACGCTGAAGAAAAAACGAGGGGTTATGACTTTCTCCTCCGCGAACGAAGTTGCGGGCATCACCTTCTTAATAATCCATATCCATACTAATCCATACTAATATTATAAATGCGAAAGTGTGTCTGTCTGTCTGTCTGTCTAACTGTCTGTCTGTTACCTCTTCACGCTTAAACCACTGAACCGATTTGGATGAAATTTGGTATGGAGATAGTTCGAGTCCCGGGGATGGACATAGGCTACTTTTTATCCCGGAAAAACGCCCTTATCCGCGATAAACGAATTTAAGGCGGACGAAGTCGCGGGCAGAAGCTAGTTATAAATAAATAAACAGTGATTTACATGATATACAACATAATCCCATACAGAGTGTATCCTATTAAACTGTGAGCTGTCTTCCGAATAGGAAGCTGAGGGCGTGCCTGCAGTCGCCTCGGACCCTGTATGAGCTGGCGGCCTTTATTGTAGACCGGCTGAGATTCCCGGAGGCCTTCCATTGGACGCCGGAGGCGGTTGCCGAATGGGTGGCAGACATCGGTCTGCCAGAGTACAAGGTATCCTCAAAGTATTGGCCTACAGTCAGTTCGAGAAAAAGGCCGTCTAGTGCTAGGTGCCACTCAGAGATCGCGTTTTTTAACACGCTTTTATTAGATCGACCTGTATGTAACTATGTAATGGAATCTAAGGTAACTAATTTAACCATCTTCCAAGGATCGTAGCGTCATGAAAATTGGCAGCTGTATGTAGTTCTAATGACGATACATGATATGGTACTGTCGAACTGATCTGATGATGGAGCCGGAAGATATGAACTGGAACTTCATGATGGCACATTTGTTTGGATTTGTTAGAAAAGTCTTCTAAAGCGTGTATTTCTAGTGTTCTTATTCATCACAGTTTTATTTATGTTATTGAATACTAGAGGATGCCCGCAACTTCGTTCGCGGAGGAGAAAAAGTCACAACTTGTCTTTTTTTTTAGGGTAGATGGAAAAAGTATCATTTAACCATCTGGAGATACCCAGCTACCCGTGTACCAAAAATAGTTTCAATCCGTTTAGCCGAATTGGCGAATATTTTTCGTGTCAGCCCTCCAAATAGTATCTTACATTGATTTTTTTGAAAATATCTTCAATGTACAGACATTAAATTTTTACAACTTCATAATAGATGCTTATGCAGAAATTGCACGTTTGTTCTGCTATTTAAATTTGAAAGTTTATTGAGTTACGTAATGTATTTTTTCAAGTTTTTTTTCTTAAAAACCTTAAGTGCCACTAGGGTACTTCGTCCTGTCAAAATGGCTGTAAATTTAGAGATATTCATTGGACTATATTTTCAGGAGTGTATCGTGGATAATCAGATAAATGGAAGGAGGCTGCTTTTTCTGGAGAACGCGTCCCATCTTCCGCCTATTGGTGTACATCATTGGGAGCATATTAAAGTAAGTCTATGTTATTATTGCGACGGCAAAAAGTCGGTACAAATATCAATAAATTTACTATGCAAGCGTTTTTTGACAGATTAAGATAGGTTTAGATCATGGACTAGGTAACCCCTAGACCCCGCATACAAAGGCGTCCCCGTAAGCCAAGCTTAAGCTCAAAAAACACCAAGCAGCCGCCACGCCCCCAAACATTCTCTTAGTATCGGGTCTCTTCGCAGTCGACGTGACTTGCTCGCTCGCCTTACCTAGCCAATCACGGTGCACTTGCTGCCCCCCGCGCCCCGACATTTTAGCGAGATGAGATACTAAATAAAATTGTGTGAAGCGGGGTCTATAAGGTTAAGTGGTCTGTGGTTAAGATGAAGCCAGTGTTCCAGCCAGTGCATCATTGTATTTTTTTTTGTCTTTTTAAGGGTTCCGTATTAGAAAGGTGAAAAGGGAGCCCTAATGGTGCGACTCGGTCTGTCTGTCACAGCGCTATATCTCCGACTAGCATTTGCAATTTGGAATCGCTAGACCAAGTGCAATTATAGCAAACAAAAATTTGAAACATATTTTTATTTTCAGTGAAAAAAATCATTCTGACAACTGGGTCAAGTAGGATATCATCATCATTATATTTAAGAGCTAGGCGCTTGTCGGTGGAGTAATTTCCAGCTTATTCTACTATCCGCTTTTTCTTTTACTTCTTTACATGTTGAAACATTTATTTTTTCTTTTTTTATAAGATATCATATGAAAGCAAAATTCTGTAACCTTTATTTACAGTGCTTAAATTTCAATTTACGAAATAAAATGTGGAAAAAATACAACTCAAATCTCTGAATTTTTACCAAGCTAATAATTTCAATTTATCTCGAATTTTATAAGTTAACAAATATTACAGAATTATTTCCATCAATATTTATGAATAACCCGGTTAAGGTTAGGTTTGCACCTCATTTGTATGCGACGTCATTTATACCAGATGCAAACTTAACCACCCTGTTAATTTGGGATCAAGTTTAGACTCGTATTTGGCGGTTTTTTTTTCAGTTACAATATTGTTGTGTACATTTCAGACGATAACCTCAAAAGTACGCGAGACTTTCGGCACGGAGTTCGTCCGGTTCTGCCGCAGCACTGGGCTACCGGTGCGCTACCCGCCGACGCACTGCACCTGGTTCAAGTCTCGCACCGGGCCCTCGTGGGGCATACGCCGCAACTGGGCCAGGTTATACAACAATTTTACTGTATACGCTGCAGATGGTCATAGTTCAACACGGGGTTGCTCCGGTTCTGCCGCGGCACCGGCCCATCGACGCACTGTACCTGGTTTAAGTCTCGCACCGGGCCACCACCAGACAGTGTAATCCTCGACACGTGGCATCATCAGGAGATGCAGGAGATCTGGGAAGTTTTCTCGGGTGGCGTTTTCTGTCTGGTGGTGGTTTCTTGTACACATTTAGTGAATAATCCCTTCCCAACGTGAAAACTCGGCACATACGACTACTTCTGAATGGCGCCGATGTGTCCATGAATTATTGTATTATTAAGTGACGTGTTTGTATCAAATAAATTGAATACTTTATTCATCAATGTCAAATGTCAAACCACCGGTTTGAAGTATATCACACTGAGATGTTAAAACCATCACGATCCAATCATATAAAGACTTCGTTGGGTAAACAAAATACTAACTTAAATAAATCCTGTGGTATTAACCACTCTTTATCGATACTTCGTCTCGCAATGCAACCTTCCCCTACGTTGTTTGGATAGCTACTGAGTGTGAATGAAGTAGCAAGACGAATACGAACATTTCCGAGAAAATACGATGGAAAATGATTATTCACTACATATGTACTTGCATGCGTATTTATTTCTAAAACGAATGGATCGAATTCGAAACACCACGCTACGCTCCAAGAGCCAAATCATAGACGTAGCTCGGAAATCGGCCAAGTTAAAGTGGGACTGGGCTGGTCATATCCGCCGCATGCCGAACGAGTTGTGGGCCAAGATAACCACAGAGTGGAAACCTAAAACTTCGAAGCGGTGACGCGGCAGACCTCGTCGCCGCTGGCGGGACGACTTAGACCTTTTCTTGGAGGACTGGCCAGAGATAGCTTTAAGCCAGGATCAGTGAAAGACGAGAGGGAGGCCTTTACCCAGCAGTGGGACAGCACGGGGTTAATATAATAATAATATTATTTTTGTGGAAAGTGCGTGAAAATAGGGATGATGACTAAATTTTAATGTAGATTAATAAAAAATATTGGACACATATTTTTTCTTTTGTTTACATAATCGAAAAACAAATTGAGTTAAAATGTCGCGTGACGTCACCCCTAAGTACAAATTTTACTTAGGACTGACGTCACGAGCCCCCGCTCCTAAACTATAATGCGATTGATCAGAGTATTTTTTTATTATTTTGAAAAAAAAAAAACCAATATTTTTTATTATCTAGCTGACGGATTAATTTGAATTTTGATTTTTACACCCAGTCATCATGGCTATTTTGTGCATGTAAGCACAATTTATTGTCACATCTAACCAAGACAGTATTTCGCGGAAAAGCAGACTATAATCCATTAATCTAATATGGAATTCCGCAAAGTAACGACTGAAGCTATCAATTATTTGAAGTGTGTTTGATACCAGGTAGCACACAAGCTGTATAAGACCTTATACAGTCACTATACAGCCAGTTTGAGTGTTATAAGGGCTGTATAAGCTATAATACAGCTGCTGCACGCCTACCATGAGTTCGGCACGAGCGAGTATCGAGCGCTCGATGACGGTTTATCTCTTTCGCACTATTAGCGCGTGTGAGAGAGGTGCACTGACTCTCGATACGAGATACTCGCAAGCGCCGATCGTAAACTCAGCTCATGGTAGGCACACTGCTACTTGGGATGTTTCCTGAATTGCAGAAGTGACGTACTGCGAGCTATGGAGATAATAATGCCTAAACCTTCACATTTGGATCATTGGGACTTAGTTTGGTGAGTTTAAAATAGGCTAGTATTTAATCGTTCAGCAAACGTAACCTAATCTACAAAAATACTGATTGCACATCAAAAATATCATGCATAGCAAGTCAGGGTGAACAACAGGCGGTCTTATCGCTAAACAGCGATCTCTTCTAGACAACCTTTGGGTAAAGTGTAAAGAATCACAATATTATACTCTTCACATTTTTTTTATCTATCAGATAATTCAGATATTTGATAATAGATTCTATAGCATTACACGGAGAGAAAATTCTAGTTTAGGTAACCAGAATAAAGTTAACTTAACCAGATTGACTAGTAATATATACGACAGCTAACTATTTTGTCGACTTTACTACAAAAATCTGGTAATAGCTTACAAGAATATCTATCACAGTTAAACATAATGATGGTACACATAGTTAAAATTTGTGTATAGTGCACAAAAACCTATCTGAATCCATTACAAATAGGTTTTGTTAAGTATAACGGAATTGGTATCGTTCGTAACACCATGTTTTATATAGGAGATAACGATATTTTTAGTAACTAATAGATTATTATAGTGACTATTAACAAATTTAATGCAAATATTACCATGTTGAGATTTTAGCAAACTATATATTTTTTTACACTATACTACTTATTTTGTATTTACTACCAACATTGTGGTTAGCCATTATCACATTAAATGATTGAGTTTACTATAATCAGACATTAATATTGTTCAGTTTACTATATTTTTTTGGTAATTACAACAATGTTTTATTTTTTCTCCAATATTCAGTAGGTGAATGGGTCTTTAAAAAATATGTACATACTTACCGCATTGTTATAAAAAGTTCAAATCTGTCTATTTTGTCACGAAATTTTCATATAAGTATAAATTTCGCGACTCAACTGACAGATTATAACTTTTTCTTAATTAACAACACGGTAACTAGGTATGTATACTTTTTTAAAGACTCAATTTCAGCAAGCTTGTAATACAAGCAGTCGTACTAAAGTAAAGATGCCCTCTGCGCCAAGCCACGTTATTTACTATTTTTAGAATAAATGCTCATTACTTGCTTAAAACTTTTTCTATCAGAAACAGTACCTAAACAAAATGATTTCATGGCGTAGAAGGAACTTTACTCTTCGGGCGTTAAACCTGCGACCTTCTGAAATCAGAAGGATCATCTATGAGGGTTTCTTGAATTCCAGGTGGAAACACTCTATCATCATACCAAAGTATGATATATATCATAGTATGATTGGTGGATATTGACACTTCTGCTCAAAAAGATCTGACGCCATTTTTCAATTTCAAAAAACCCTCATTTTATATAAGTAAAATGAAGACATGGTCAACCACAGTTTTAAATAAAACAAAACATTAAACGTTTGTGAGTCTATATTCATGTTATTTGAAAATCAACACAGGCATGTTAAAATGTACTCGGCCAACTGCCAGGATTCCAATAATTTTACAATGAACACTTCTATAATATCTATTTATTAAACTAATCACACAACTTGTCACAGTCAATGTCTCTGCACGCGTACGCACTGCTCGCTCCAAAAGATGAAATGATAAACAAACCAACGGCAGCCAGTCGGTGTTGCCAACCAAAATTCAGGCAATCCATACAATATATTTGCAAACGTAAACAACGTTTTGCAGAAAACATTATATTATGGTACTGATAACATAATCTGGTAAACAGTACTACGAGTATATGGATTTGGTTATTTAAACGGTTTGTCTACTTGCGTTATTTTAGAGACAACCTAAATATTGTATTGTTTAATTGAAAGTTAGCAACAACAAACGAATTATGAAGGTATAGTTTACAATTATCGAAATTTTCTCTCTACAATAATAATATGTACTTATAAATAGCTTTGAGTATTGTTTACTAAAATGTGTTTACTATAATATTCTGGCATTTATTAAAATATGACTATTTGTTGTTAAAAGTCAATACGGTAAACTTAACTTAATTCTGTTTCTTTATACTAGAATAAAATTTACAATATGTTCTGGTAGTATTGTTATAATAATTTCTTTCCGTGTACACGAAGTGATTATTGGGACAAATAGAGTGTCATAATGGCATTTAGCCACGTGTTAAACACTCTACTTTTCACTTCGACTGCGAGAAAATAAAAAAGACAACATTAAAATTGTATATTTCATGAAAAACGAATACTACAGTTTCAGCAATTTTATCATAAAGTTTGGCCAATGTGATCAGGTTGGTTTGTTTATTTTTAGTCCCAGTGTCATAGAAATTTGTATGGGATTATATGGGTTTCTTTTAAACCCTAGGGGCAAAATGTACTATTTTAGTCTCGCTTCGCGTAGCTAATATGACCTAGGTACTTTTTGAGAAGTGAAAAATTTATTTCAACAGTTTCTGAACGCAAACAAACTTTCTTGAGTGGCATAGAAACCAATATGGCTGATCGTCGTTGTCATAATTTATTATTTTTTATCATGAAATACTCCACAGTCCGAATTTTGCGGATATATGTTTAACGAAACTCTTGTTTTTTACGCGTAATTCGAGATAAGTTTCGATCGGCGGGGTTATTGAACGAAATTTTGACACTTGGTATCCGAATCAACTGTCGTAGCCCATACAAAATCATGACACTTGATTCTGATTGCGAGCGTCAAACGCGTTAGGCAATATGGGGGCGGGTCTACCGTACCCGGACGGATTTAATAGAGATTCCTTAATGTAGGTACCACAAGCCGGATTTTCCTAAGGTGAAGTTCGCGAGGATCCCGAAACGGTACAGAGTGGACGACATCCCACATTACAAAGAGCAGGAGGATATAAGCAATGAGATATTGGTAAGTGATTATTTTTGTAGTTCACAGTGCCTCGGTTTTTACATGTAAGTAATGCTGTGTAACTTTTGGGATAATAAATAAAAATAATAACTAGACGTTGCCCGCAACTTCGTTCGCGGAGTAGAAAAAGTCATTATCCCTCTTTTTTTCTTTAGCGTAGTCGGGTAAAAAGTATCCTATAACCATCTGGAGATACTCAGTTAACCGTGTAGTAAAAATAGTTGAAATCCGTTAGCCGATTTTGCGTGAAGCCACAACGACACATACAAACATACAAAAAATCCAAAAAAAATATTGTTCGTTAGCGACCTCCAAATAGTCCATAACAATCATTTTTTTTTTAATATATTCAATGTACAAACATTTTATTTTTACAATTTTATAATAGTATAGATAACAAACTGCCATGCACCTTTGTCGCTACGAAAAGTGGTAACTTCGCTGAGTAAAGGTGCGTCCACATTTGTATCATTTGCCCGTATCAGATCATCGTCGCGTGGCATGATCGCGTGTCACGATCACGCGTTTGGATGTTGCGCCGATCCGATCACTCGAAATCCATTTGCTACGCGTATCACACACTTGTATCGGAAGAGTGCGGCATTATCGGCGCGCCGACAGTAAGCGTCCAGGCAGCGCGATACGCAGTCACGCTACGGCGCGGTGATCGGATACGAGCAAATGATACAAGTGTGGACGCACCTTAAAATATTACATCGCGCATTTTTAGGGTTCCGTTCCTAAAGGGACCCTATTACTAAGTCTCCGCTGTCCGCCTGTCTGTCTGTCCGTCTGTCACCAGGCTGTATCTCATGAACCGTGATAGGTAGACAGTTGAAATTTTCACAGATGATGTATTTCTGTTGCCGCTATAACAACAAATACTAAAAATAGTACAATTTTATGTGTGTCTGTCTATGTCAGTAACCAATATAAAATGATCGAACAGCGCGTACATTTTGCTTAGGAGTAGGGCTCTGCTAACATTAGATTTTCACAGACACGGCCGTTTATAGCGTATATTTTGTACGGAACCCTCGGTGCGCGAGTCCGACTCACGCTTGACCGGTTTTTTTTTTCAATATTCGATATCTATACTAGTATACAGTTGTAAAAATGCAATGTCTGTACATTGAAGAAATTTTTAAAAATTGATTGTTATAGACTATTTGGAGGTCACTAAAAAGAAAAATATTTTTTTTGGATTTTTTTTGTTTGTTTGTATGTGTCGTTGTGGCTTCATCACGCAAACTCGGCGAAACAGATTTCAATATTTTTTGGTTCACGGGTAGCTAGGTATATCCAGATGGTTATAGCATACCTTTTACCCGACTACGCGGAAGAAAAAATGAAGGGTGCGAACTAAGTTGCGGTCGCCTTCTAGTATAGTATAAGTATATAGTCTTTTTGGAACAACTTAAAAAAATGTTTTACAAAATTATTTATCATATGAATTACTACCCAGTCGTGCATTATATGTAATTCATGATGGACGTGCTGAGCCTGGTCATGGATAGAAGGAAGGACTATTAAAACAAGAGGACTGACCATCTCCATACAAACAGCCGTTCCCCGGTATGTACAGTCAGCAGCAGAGAAACGTGACCCCTCTGCCATATAATGTTAGTATGGCAGGGGGGTTACTTTTCTCTGCAGCTGACTGTACAGCGCCATCTAGGTATAATAATGTTTATATAAGCTGTCAATTTAACTATAAAGAATTGTTCAAACTGTACTTTTTATTTTTCATGAAAAATACAATTTTAGTGTTAAGTCTTTTTATTTTCTTGCAGTCGAAGTGAAAAGCAGAGTGTTTAACACGTGGTTAAAAGCCATTATGACACTCAGACATATTTTCGTGTCATAATGGCTTACTTTAGCCCCTTGTCAAGCAATCTACTATTTTACAATTGTTCAATTTTACAAGCGTGACACAGTATTTAAATGTCACGATTTATTTATTATTAGCTATTTGTTACTATGCTATGTTTCTTTATTCAATTGCAACATCGTTAAATGTTTAGTTTTAAAGCGCCATCTCGTTTATGCCAGAATATCTGCTTGCGATCGAAACACGATCCAAAGTATGGCAACTGTCAGTCCTCTTGTTTAAATGGTCCATGATGGAAGCAAGGATCAATATTCAGCTCTACGGAATGAAAAACACGCTGTCAACGCGCGTTTCTAAAACGCGATGAAAAACATTTGCCCTAAAAGCTAAACATAAAAATCCCACTTAAAAAAATCAAACGTCATTTCAGGTACCAAGGAAATTCATCTTTGAAAAGCAAATCCCGGAGGAACTCCAGCTGATTTGGATGCAGAAGATAAACTATCCCCCTCTATTTCCAAGTCCTGAGGCGAAGAAACCGAAAAAGCCATCGCGGCTGGTGCCCAAACCGGTGAGGTGCGAGGGTCTGAGGGGCAAGCAGCTGCTACTGGCGCGTAAGAAAATGAACAAGTCTAAATTCTTGCCTTAAAAGCACTCGCTTTTTTCTGTAAAAAAAAGCGCCAAAACGGATTTTTGACGATGTATTTCAAAGAAACATATTTTGTTTAAATGATGTTGAAGGATGATGATGAGTTGTTTGAATTTGTTAGTTCCTCATTTTGTAAGTATTACCGAGAGTAGTGTTCTGAAGAGCGCGCGAAGTCAAAAGGTTGAGCCCTTGAAACTTTATGAATTCATATGAAAACTTAGTTGCTTAAATGTTTTTTCACAATCAAAATACGTATTTGATATTGCACTGCGGCCTCAAATTTTCGTTACACTCTACATATACTCGTACATATGTAAATCGTTCTTATTACGCCATATTTTTCAGCAAAATCTCACTGTAAACATAAGGATTTTCTGATTTACGTTGTATTGTCAATATTATGCATGTAACATAAATATAAAGTACATATTTGTAACAGTATGATTCAGTAAAAAAAACGAAAGCCTTTCGGTTCATTTCGTCAACATACCCATTTCGTTCACATTCCCACTTCATCAGCAATCCCATTTCGTCCACAATCAATTCCCAATTCGTCCACTTCCTATTTTGTCAACATTCCCCCTTCGTCCATATTCCCATTTCGTCCACATTCTCATTTCATCCATATTCCCATTTCGTCCACATTCCCAGCCTTAACGCACTGGCAAATAAACATGTAGGTCACCACTAAACATATGAAATAATAAAAATTGTATGTTATTTTGTTTTATCATTTTATTTTTGTTTTTATTTACTTCTAATTTTACTTTACGCGTGTTAGTTAAGCTACGAATGTTGACGAAGTGGGATTATGGACGAAATGGGAATGTTGACTTAGTGGGACTGTGGACGAAGTGGGAAAATGATGAACTGGGAATATGAATGAAATGGGAATGTTGACGGATTGTGGACGAAGTAGGAATGTGAGCAAAATGGGAATGTGGACGAAATGAACCTAAACGAACTAAAGTTATTTAACAAAGTTTTTTTTTTATTATTCAGAAGTTGTATAAAATATTCAGTTGTACGCGAGCGTACGTCTTGATGTCATGTTATTGTATGGAAGGAATGCTCTTCTTGATACATGTTATTGTATGGAAGGAGTTCACATTCAGTCTTCGATCACCACTGACCTGTATGGCGATGATGACGGTGTGGTTTTGCAAGAAGCCATATGTCCTCGTTGTAGATAGTCTGAGCCTCGTTGTGCCGCTTGATGCCATGTTATTGTATGGAAGGAATGCCGGTGTTCACGTTCAATCTCCGGTCATCACTGACCTGTATGGCGATGATGACGGTGTCGTTTTGTACGGGGCCAGATGTCCTCGTTGTAGATAGTCTGTGCCTCGTTGTGCCGCTTGATGTCACGTTATTGTATGAAAGAAATGCCGGTGTTCAAATAAGCCTCTGGTCGCCACTGACCTGTATGGCGATGATGACGGTATCGTTTTGTACGGGGCCGTAGATGTCCTCGTTGTAGATGGTCTGCGCCTCGTTGTACCGCTTTATGGCGCGCCGGATCTCCGTTATGTTCTTGGGCAGTTCGGTGGAGTTTGCTGAAAGACATATAAAAAAAATTAGACTCCGGCTGAATATAAATTCTATATGAATAAAGTAATGCAATGATCTTCAAACATCACAGATGGATCTAAAAATGGCATTCTCTACCAGTCAACTTCAGGTAAAGCAGTTAAGTTGATTTTTAAACTACACGCGCCGAGTTTCGCATATCGCATACCACTTAGGTATATGTTCGCCGATGCGAGAGTACCTGACTTTTTTGCCATATTAAGAGCCCGGTCAGCTGCTTTTCGCTGATAGCCAATGACTACAGCGACAAGTTTCATAAACATTGGTTTAGCCTGCACCGATCTGAGAATACGCAGCTGTGATTAAAATATAATATTTTATATTTGTGGCTGTTTTATTTTCTGTTTTAGTGTAAGTTTTATTTTTACATTGTATTATAATGAATTTGTATACTCTACTTTACTATGGGTAAAGCTTGCCTGCTAATAAACGAATATTATTTTATTATATTATTATTATATGATCGTTATTAGAGTTATTTTCACTCATTATCACAAAACAACAGAACAGGGCTTAATTGCGTGTTAATTAGTTCCTTCGAGACTATGGACGTAACGCGACGTCCGAAAAGTCGACGAATTACTAACGAAGGGTAATTAAATAAATCGTATTAATACGCGATTTCTTTAAGTTTTGTTGTATTGTGATAACGAGTCCAGCTGTTCTGGAGCTACTCACAAAGAGACCTACCGCTCCTGTTCCGCGGATGGACGGCGAGGCACTTGAGAAGTTGCTGCATGAGAAATTGCTGCAGCACCTGCTCCCAGGTCTCTTCCAGCTGTTCTGGAGCTGTTCGCAAAGTGACCTACCGCTACTGTTCCGCGGGACGACGGCGAGGCACTTGTGCAGTTCATGCAGCACCTGCTTCCAGGTCTCGTTCAGCTGTCTTGGAGCTGTTCACAAAGTGACGTACTACTACTGTTCCGCGGATGGACGGCGAGGCACTTGAGAAGTTGCTGCATGAGAAGTTGCTGCAGCACCTGCTCCCGGGTCTCTTCCAGCTATTCTGGAGCTGTTCGCAAAGTGACCTACCGCTACTGTTCCGCGGGTCGACGGTGAAGCACTTGTGCAGTTCATGCAGCACCTGCTTCCAGGTCTCGTTCAGCTGTCTTGGAGCTGTTCACAAAGTGACGTACTACTACTGTTCCGCGGATGGACGGCGAGGCACTTGAGAAGTTGCTGCATGAGAAGTTGCTGCAGCACCTGCTCCCGGGTCTCTTCCAGCTATTCTGGAGCTGTTCGCAAAGTGACCTACCGCTACTGTTCCGCGGGTCGACGGTGAAGCACTTGTGCAGTTCATGCAGCACCTGCTTCCAGGTCTCGTTTAGCTGTCTTGGAGCTGTTCACAAAGTGACGTACCACTACTGTTCCGCGGATGGACGGCGAGGCACTTGTGTCGTTGCTGCAGCACCTGCTCCCAGGTCCAATCCAGCTGTTCTGGAGCTGTTCGCAAAGTGACCTACCGCTATTGTTCTGCTGATGGACGGCGAGGGGCTTCTGTAGTTCCTGCAGGACCTGCTCCCGGGTCTCGTCCAGCTGTTCTGGAGCTGTTCGCAAAGTGACCTAACGCTACGTTCCGCGGATGGACGGCGAGGCACTTCTCTAGTTCCTGCAGCACCTGCTCCCATGTCTCGTTCAGCTGTTATGGAGCTGTTCGCAAACAGACCTACCGCTACTGTTCCGCGGGTGGACAGCGAGGTACCTGTGCTGTTCCTGAGCCAGCACCTGCTTTCAGGTGTCGTCCAGCTGTTCTGGAACTGTTTGCAAAGTGACCTACCGCTACTGTTCCGCGGATAGACGGCGAGTGTACAGTTCACCTGCTTCCAGGTCTCGTCCAGCTGTTCTGCAGCTGTTCACAAAGTGACCTACCGCTACTGTTCCGCGGGTGGACGGTGAGGTACTTGTGCAGTTCCTGCGGCACCAGCGCTAGCACCTGCTCCGAGGTCTCGTTGCCATTCATCAGCTCTTCTGAAAATTTAAACATGGAAGGTTAATTCTTCAAACTAAATCTGATTCATAGATTTTCATCTTTACGAAGAGAATATGGAGTGTAGATAAGTATCTTTAAAATAGTTGCCAAACTTGATGCCAAGCTAGATGGATGACTGATAAGCCGCAAAAAATTGAGTCAGCTTATCCCCGGCAAGGTCGGTTGTCAATACAAACGTAGTTTACGCTCTCATTTTAAAACGACTAGCTAGTTTGCTCTGAAACTTTGTACGTAGAATAAGGTATATCCAGGTCTGTACTTAGTTTATGTAGCATCAGATACCATAGTAAAAAAATACAGCAAATTTAAGTTTTTCATACAAAACTTGTTTTTGCTGTATTTCGTTTGTTTTATAAGCTGGAGACTAGACTAGACTAGATATACCTCATATCATTGTATATGCAAAGTTTCGTTACAATCCAACGTATACTTTTAAAATGAGAACGAAACTCCGTTTGTATGGGAAGGTAAAATTTGGCCGAGCTTGCCGGGGACTCTTAATAGTAAAGGAGTATAACCCCATCAAGTGCTTTCTGCAACTGTAGTTGCATGCCACCCAAATACACAGTGCCCGCGAGGAATGGGAAAGATTTTAACGACGCATTCCTGAGGCCATTAGGAGTAAAAAAGTAAAAAGAAAAAACTTATTTAGCCCATTTTTGTACGTAAAAATTTAATAAATTTCGCTTCTATATGAAAATTATCCCCTTTAATAAAATGGTATCGATTATTTTTCCAAACAAGGATGATTTTAGTGAGTAGTAGCTGTCACTTTGATATCTGTCAATGGCGACGCGACACTTGGCCACATATATGGCAACATCGCGGTTAAAAGAGCTTAATGTACTTCAGTAATCACAATAAATTGTTAACATGAAAGTTGATAATATCTTCAAAACTAAGCTGTGTTTGTTCATATCAAATTTGTTGCTCGTAATGAACTTGTAATAACATAATGCGTTTCTCAACAACTGGCCGAAGGTAGCATCTAATAGGGAGCCGTGGAGGTTTAAAAGAGAGGCCTTTGCCTAGCAGTGGGACACTCAAAACGGCTAATAAAAAAAAATAACCTAAGGAATGAAATTAAAATCTTTCCCATTCTTCGCGGGCATCGTGTATAAATAGGGTTAAGAATACCCGTCTTGAGTCTAACCACACGACATCTTACTTTGTCACTTAAAGAACTTCGACATTTTGGTTGGTTTTCTACAAGATTATTTCTGTTACCTCCATACTCCCTGCAAAAGACCCTACTAAATAAATAAACATTGGTAACTGTCAAACTCATTGCTAAATGTCATACTATTCGTGGCAAGGTCAAGGGATGTATTTCGAAAACCCCTACAAATCCTGTCTCTAAAATAATATATACATACAGTAATTTTATGGCACACGCAACACGCTCGTAATGCCCCTAGCGTTGCAAGCACTCATAGGCTGCCGTGACTGCTTAACATCAGGCAGGCCGTACGCTAGTTTGCCACCTTAGTAGTATAAAAAATAATATATTTGGATGTCCAACGGCATCCCTTGACTTAGTCACGGATGCATGACAGTTGCTGATGTTTGAATTAATCTACGCTTTTTGTTTCAAACGTACGGGTACGTTTGCGTTTTAATTGAAGCGGAGCGGAGCTGTGCGAAAATTACCAATCACACTCCGCAGAATCGAATGCGCAACAGGTTCATTTCACACAGCTTCGCGTCACTGGAACGCACCCTAGTACATTAATCACTCGAAACGCGGTTACAAAAAGTAATTAGTCACAGAATCAAAACTCGTAAAGGCTGTTTAGCACAAAATTTTGGCTCAGGATGACTTACTTCGTTCACATTCTATTTTTTTCCTTTCCTATGACAATGCCATGTCGTCAACATACACATTTCAATATCACCTTCCTAATTTGTTCACATCGCTATCAACCCCTTCTGAATTCGTCCGCATTTCCGTATAGTTGATATAATCTACAATCTTAACTCGTCCACATACCGCCAGAAATTTGACGACAGAAGAATGTGGGCTGGTCGAGAGTAAAATAAGAACTAGTGGCTCGCGAGCCTTTCAAACCCTATATTTTGAAAAAAAAAATACTAAAACTGAATTGACAAAAAAAGACTATATAATTACCGAACCTGCTCACAAAATTTCACAAGAATCGGTTGGAAAATGTGATCTGTAGAGAAGAACATTCGTACAGACATACGAAAGAATTTTTGACTAAGCTGAATCAGAGACGCTCCGATCGCTACACTCGCTCGGTCAATATGAATACGTTTATTTGTGAAACACAGGTACAGTACAGAGTTGGTGTCGGTATTACAATGCAATAGGGCTACCTGTGTCTTGCTGATAGGCTTAGTAGAGACAAGATGATACAGGAATGGGGACGAGTTTAAACAAATGAGGATACAATATTGACACAATGTTGACGAGTTGGGAAGAGCTCGGCTTGTGATAGAGTATATAGTAGACGATGATATACAGTATGTAAACTTACTAAAACCATTTATTTAAACCCGGACACGTCTAGGTGATAAATAAGGTTGTGGTATATAAATTATTGAAATACTAACGCTTTTTAGAATTTATAATTAAAATACAAAAAATAAAATAAAAAAATCATTCATGATTTTAACATTCTGTATTCTTTGTTTACAATTGTAACATTGCCATCAGGTTGTCAAGAAAACGTCAAGTTCAATACATGCAATGTCAGTCAAAGTAAGGCTATGTGCACACTTACGAGTTAGTTGTTACTTGAACCAAGTGACGGTGGCTGTTTTCGTAAACGCTACGCATCAAATTTGGATTTTGCGAAGCACGTCGCTTGATTTTGTTGAAAGCTTGTACAATCCACAGCCTCATTTCATTGCAATAAAGAAACGTCTCATTGAAAATTAATCTTGACATTTCATCCCTAGCCAAACCTTTTTGTTGGAATAATAAGGAAAAATAAAACTTTACATTGAAGTGACACTAGTGAAATTGAAATGACATTTAATAAATAAGCATGAACTGATGCTGTTTACATGATAAATTGAAAATAATTTGGCTGCCATGGATTAATAAGAGCGTATAACGGGTATGAAAAAGAAATTATACTAATAATGAAATTTCAAGCAGGTGTTAACGTATTCATAGTGGGCTTGCGTTCATCTGTCACGACGTAAACATTAAATATCACAGGACGTTACTTTTTGGGTTAACCGACTTTGAAAAAGGTAAGATTTTATAATTTTATACAATGAAAAAATTAAAAATATTCGACACACACTAGCAAAAAATGTGGTAAGACGCTTAACTCGACATGGCCATCAACTGGCTTAAAGGGAAGGTTTTAGTAAGTTTATAAACTTTATATATAATACATAGATATATTTACCAATATACATCCAAGACTCAGGAACAAATATTTATGGTCTTCCAGTGGTGTAGCTACCGAAGGGCTGTCCCCGGGGCCCACAGGCTCAGGGGGCCTTTTGGGACCCTGACCAGTAACGTAGCAACTAAAAGGTTAGACGGTGACAGAACCTCAAACTGACTTGGGGTCCCAATTTTTTTATTTCGCCCCAGGGCGCTTGGTTACCTAGCTACGCCACTGTGCTCATCACACAAATGTTTGCCCTTACAGCTGACAAAAAAGGAGTGTGAATGAAGTCATTCCAAGCCATTTTTTAATTTCCGTTTAATTCTTACACTCGATAGCATTGTATTGAAGCGTTAAGCTGCCCTACCGTTGAAGCGGAGCGGAGCGGAGCTGCGAGAAATGAACCAATCACATTTCGCAGACTAAAATTCGGTTGTGTTAGTTTCAATCTGATGGTTAATTTTACTCAGCTCCGCTCCGCTTCAATAGATGGACAGCCTTACAAAGCAAAGCCGCGCGCGGCTATACACGTATAGTCGAGGAATGAAAAGGTTCGTCACTTTCCGACTCAATGTGATGGTGTTATGGTTGAAAAGTGACGAAGGTTTTCATTCCACGATTGTACATAAATGTTAGTACTTAGCAGCGGAATGTATACCATAGCCCTAGCTAAATCAGATTCTATAGCTTAGACGAAAACAAAGAAGGAACGACGCAACGGTCATGGTAACAGGGCCGGATAAGGAGGGCAAACGAGGCTACAACTGTAGGGCCTCCACAAGTGAGGAGCCCTAGGCCCCAACCCAACACAATTTCATTATTTTTTCTGTAAAAAAAAATAATAGGTACCATCACTCATTCGCCTCCAAACCCCTTAACTCAGCTCTGCATTTAACTAATGCAATTATAACAGTTTATATGCATTTTATGAATTTTTTTTTTCTTTGTATTAGGTATGTAAATGATAAGTTGATTTATTATTTATACACATTATGTGGAAGTGTTAAGTTAAAGATTACTAGCCTTAGTTATTTGTCGTTTAGATGATTTTTTAAATAAAGATAGGTAATAAATTTCTTTTTTATATTTAAAATAAAAGACGTCGAACCTTATTACTTTAACTTGTCTTATGCAAAAATTTGTATTTTAAACAAAACGTTGTTTTCTCCTGTTTCCGCAATTATCACTAATTTAAATAAAATAAAGTGGTTAGTTATACCGATTGTAACTTTGACAGAGAAAAAGATATTGTGTTTATTTCGGCTAAAAATATGAAACTACCACAAAACAACATATTATTCTCCGTTCAAATGTCTCAACTTATATTGTTTTGTTAATTAAGAGAAAAATATTACGATCCACTGCAGTCTAAGGGCTCGCCACGACAACGCGCGACCAGCGGCGCGGCAAGCTAATTCCTGATACATTGCGTGTGATGCCAACTAACTGTTGTGCAGTGAACGTCTCGACCGCGCAATGAAGAGAGAATTCGCTCACCGCACCGTTAGTCGCGTGTTGTCGTGGCCTAAATTCGAACCAGCGTCTCTGTTTACCCGAAACAGCAATTAAACTTTATTTTACCTAAGATCTTTGCATCTATATTATAGTTTCTCAGGCTATATTTAATTTTTGTTTGTAAAAATTAAATTTAAAATATCAATTTTGGTACTTTTTATTTTTGAAATGTATTGTACCTTTGCTGACGTGACACATTTCAAAATTAACGTTATTATTATAATTAAAAACAGATTTAGCCTACCGTCCCATACTCTGTCGTGACTTTCCTTGTCGCGCGCCATAGCATCATCTGCTTTCTCGCACGGTACGGAAAGGAAAGAGACAGACAATCTTTATCGCGCGACAAAGAGTCGCGTAACGTAACACAGATGCTAGAAACAAGCAACGTAACGTAACAAAGCATAACAGTCGGCATTGCAAAGCATAACGATTGATCTTTGGCTGCCTATCTATTGAAGCGGAGCGGAGCGGAGCTGTGCAAAATTAACCAATCACATTCCGTAGATTGAAATTTGCTTGTGTGGGTTTCAAAAGCGACGCACCTTGATTGGTCCATTTCGCACTGCTCCGCTCCGCTTCAATTAATAGGCAGTCTTATTCCAAAACTAGTAAGTTAATATTCGATCCAGAGTGGCGTAGAGTAGATTGATCTGGACGTGAGCGAAGTCGCATTAGCGAGGCCTTTTTCTTTCAAGAGAATGTTCATCATCAAAACTTTAAAATAAGTAGCCGTGTTGGCAAGGCCCGCTTCGCCCACGCCTAGCCTCGCCACTGAGGCTGTCTATCCATTGACGCGGACCGGAGCTATGCGGAATGGACCAATCAAAGTGCCTCGCTGTTGAAACCCACACAAGCAAATTTGAATCTACGGAATGTGATTTGTTAATTTTGTACAGCTCCGCTACGCTTCAATGTATAGGGAACCTGATCATATCAAAACTTTACATGCGATTGTACATTGGATACAGGAAGTTATGTCAACTATAATACGAACTATTTCGTGTCTTATGGGAAGGTCTTTATATAGTTAACGTCATGATTAGGAAGGGTCGTAATCACTAGCTAATTGCGTCGTTCAATAGTCATCAAACATCATTTACATACATATGTAGTGAATAATATCTTGTCTTCGGGAAAACCGAAAGTATCAATCAATTATCGTATTACATGGTGGACGTGTTTACGTTGAATACAAAACTTTATTAGTCAAGAAACATCACTAGACGGTGCTCGCCACTTCGTTCGCGGAGGAAAAAGTTATAACCCTTCGTTTTGTCGACAGCGTAGTCGGGTAAAAAGTAACCTATAACCATCTGTGGATATAACCCAGCTACCCTTGTACCAAAAAATAGTTGAAATCGTTTAGCCGACTTGGCGTGATGAAGCCACAAAAGGTGCCCTCTAGTTGATTAATAAAGTTGCATATTTATGAACATAAGCACGCCGAACATTTAATATGATAATTGATTGATATTTTCAGTTTTGTCGCCATTCCGAGTTTTAATGATGGCAATTCTTTATACACAATATCTGTACCTGTTACATACTCAAAGCCTAACGCATAACTGAGTCTGTTCGTGAGGTATGGGAGCGGTGCGGGAGGGATGTCAAGTGGCGTACATGTGTTCAGTTAGGACACGTCATGTGACGTCACTTGTCACCCCTCCCGTACCGCTCCCATACCTCAGGAACAGATTCAGTTAAGCGTTAGAACTGTAGTTCGTCTAATGTTCTATTAAACTTCTGCTATTTGCCCCTCGTGATGGTAGATTGATTCCTACCAAGGATCAGAACCGGTATTTTTTTATACAAATTATCCAAAATAACGATTCGTTTTTTTTTGTTCAATTACGAGATTTTCGTTTATTTTATTAAAATTCTAGAACTTGAATCAGGTGTTTTGAGATTGATTTCTCTTCTCCTAAATACAGTTTTACAACATTCCAGAAATAGCGTGTAATTAAGAGGATTTAAAAAATAACGGTTCCGTTCCCTGAACTCTTTAATTGACAAAGTGTCATGTAATAATTCATTTCGTAGAAATTTCCTGAAACCGTATTTTTTTACGATTTTAATGGGTCAATCAACTTTTTCCAGTATTTCGTTCTCGTTGCCATGTTACGTCTTATGAGTCACTCCTTAAAACTACGATTTTAAACTATTTAGAGAAAATAAAAATATTTTTTTTCTAGTCACTCAAGAGCAAAATACCGTTATACTTCCTAAAATATTGGGGGTTTGCAAAGGTTTTCAGTCCTGTCATGAACTTTATTTCATTTTACATGTTAACTGCAACAATAACAGTTAAAAAAAATAACGGGTTTAGATCTAAATCGGACTCGTAAAACCTATGAAAAATGAAAACGTTAATGGAGCGACATAATGCAAATATCGTTATTTTTCGATATTGTTGTGTGTGATAACGATATGTTGATAATTTTATGGTAGGATCAAGGAAATTGCTAATACAGTTAAGTATTCCGAAGAAAAGTATATTATGTAAATAAAACTAGTGTCAAATAATTTAAAAGAACCTTTTTCTGTTATTTAATGATATTTTATAATCAAATTGGAAACTTGTTTTCAAAGTGCAAAAGAAATGTATCAGAGCAATGTGTCGACTTTTGCTAACAGTATCCTGTAGACCGTACTTTATTCAGCTGAATATAATGACATTTCCATGTGTATATATTTACGAATTGATAATGTTCGTTAGATGCCATCCTCATCTTTTTCAAGGCTTCACAAGTGAGCGTTTACAGTACCAAATTCGTGATCGTGCGCATCCGTCAAAAACTGCTCTCTTACCAAAGAGCATTCTTGGCATGGTACCTCGAATCTACAACAACCTGCCTGAGTTTTTAAGATCTGACATCGCTAAATTCAAGAGGTCAACCAAAGATTACTTGGTGAAAAAGGCCTACTATTCACTTGACAAATATCTTATAGAAAACTAGTCAGTAATTTAAAAGAATATCATAATAACATTTCCAATAACTTTATTTTTATTTCTTTAGTATTTGAGTATAAAATGAAATCTGCAGGTAAGCGGGCGAGGCTTGCTACCAAATTTGTATGCCTCTCGGGGCATTATATTGTGATACTAACAACAATATATATGTCGGCGCGAGAGAGTTCTAAAGCTCGCATTGGCAGGGCGCGTAGGTGATGCGCATTCCGGGCCCCAATGTTTACATTAACAGCATTAGCTGTGTGATTATGGTTTGTCACAGAGGAAGTCTTTGTTCGGTGAAACGGGGCAGTGTAAGAAAACACTGCCGAACGTGGCCGTGGGTCTTGGCAGTTAATGTAATTTGATAATTAGTTCTTTGTTCTAAGATTTGGCTTAGGTGCCGGGCGGGCATTACTATTCGGCCTGTGGTTGAGACGGGACGCGCGCTCTCCCGTCAGGTGACTGCATGTGCGGTGCGAGTCATGTGTACTTATACCACTTGACCCACGGACTCGTTTCCGTTTCGCGATAGTTAATCTTAGAGAAAGGACTCAATTAGTTACTGATTTTGTTAAGTGATGAACTTATTTTATATTGTGACTTTTATCGTGGTTTATTGACGCTGTTTATTAGTGATTTATAGTTATTGCTTTAGATTCATTATAATCTTGTAACTGTACTCGTGTGCGTGATTACCCACCGTTTCCGCCTACAAATATGGAGACTACCCTGGCACTTCTGATGTTGTTAAAGAGATTGAGGCTCCGACATATAATAACATCATGTATTATACCAATGACGGACAAATAAAATTTGATTTGATTTAAATTTGGGTGATCCAAATTTTATGCTCTTGAGTGCAGGTCCATTATTTTAATGCCCATCTCGTCAGCGCATATTAATAGATATTTTTTTTTTTCTAAGTAACGTCACTATCGCTCCTGAGTTACGGGAAAGAATAACAAGAAAAAGTTGGTCAACCCTTTATATGGCTGTAGAAAAGCTTTAGTTTGATTTGTCATAATCTCAAAAAGGGATCTATACCGGAATCCCTAACGTCATTTGTCCTAATGTATCGTTTGTCCTAATGTATCATTTGCCATAACGCATTTTTTTCACAAACCGTAAACTTTTCAGGATTGTTATAAAACAAACCTAACCTAACCTATACGACGATCTTTTAAAAAGTCCTGAAAAAATTACGGTTTCTGAAAAAAATGCGTTATGGCAAATGATACATTAGGACAAACGATACATTACAAAAAGGACACGGTACATTACAACGATACATTACAAACAGGATACAGGACAAAAAGTTAACGGTTTCAGAGAAAATGCTTCTATGAAATAAAACATTTTTGAATCATTTGTATATATAATAAGGGTAAAGCTGTATCCGATTGTCTCCGTATGGATGGGTTCGTCCATTAATCACGTGAGACAGGTTTTAAAAAAACCAGAAATATCACAAGGGGGAGGTTTAATGAGATATGACGTGTCTTTATTTTTTCCTTTACTGTAGGTACGATTTAAAATTCGGAATGGTTAAGGAACGTAATTTAGAAAAGTGTAATTTACCGTACTATTTAAGTATAATATTCTGAAATTAACTACTTCGTACCAAAAACTACACGTGACTTTGGGTACGGGAGAGGTTAGCCTAAAACCTTTCCACGAATTACCAAGCGAGAAGGGGGGTTACAAAGTAGGTGAAAAAACATCACGTGATTAATGGACGAGCCCTACTGGCTGGACAGATTGTCGAATAAAATAAAACTTTTATAACGCCACGAAAGCAACAAAAAAAAAACAAAACCGATATCATCGGCGATAATACCTGCATGAATTATTGTAACTAAGGATCTATTCACACGAACCACAACCACAATGCAGCGGCAAAAGTGGTGAAGAAGTCTGCCGTGCTAATGTAAAAAAAAACGTTAAATACCTATATGGAAACTCCTATCAAAAGACGGCCTTTTAAAGTAACACAGCAGCAGTGAATAGTTGCGCTGCAACTTCTTGCAGTTGTTTTGATATGGTCGGACCGAGCACACGGTTGCGTTTGATGGCGAAATGTGGTCCGTATCAATATTTCCATCCTCACCACATAGATGGTTGGCAGTCCACAACTGTGCGTTTTTCTAGAAATTTCCTGCCTCGCACGACTGAACTGTGGAATAAACTGCCGCATGCAGTATTTCCGGACCGATGCGATCTTCAAATCTTCAAGAACAGAGCGTACTTCCACCGGAAAGGCCGGCAACGCACTTGTGACTCCTCTAGTGATGCAAGTGTCTATGGGCGAGGTGATCGCTTACCATCAGGCGACCCATCTGCTCGTTTGCCCCCTATGCCATAAAAAAAAAAAAACAATTTATTTTTTCATATAAACTATCGCCCGATCATGTGGTTATCGTACGTCTGAATAAGGGCTCCCAATCCCGAGATTTTTAGTATTACAGCTATCTAAGATCCCGGTGTGTATTATACCAAAAATCCCGGGATTGGAAGCCTGTTCTGCATAGATCCGTGATGTTATTGCACTTATTTCAATAAAACAAGACGAAATATAAAAGAAATTACCTTCATTTTATGAGAATCTGTTCAGCCTGTTTTTCCATGTAAGGGGCCGTCCATATATTACGTCACGCAAAATTTTGCCTTACATTAATTTTTCTTTTTAGACTTTCTCCTTAGCACAACACAAATAATTATACATATGTATATGCCATTAAGCGCCGTTTTCTTCTGTTGTTATAATGACGTATTGTTATGATTGAATGACGCTGTGTCGTAATATGTGGATGGCCCCTAATCAGGCGTTCAAAAAGTCAATTTAACTACGTAACCCTTCACCATACGTGTCTAGGAGATATAAACAAAAAAAAATGAAAAAGAAAAACCTCTTGCCGTTGTTACTAAAACCCCCATATCTACTTCTACTTCGTAAGTTGCATCTGAAAATTAGTAGATTATTATTAAAATTAGTAGTTAAATAAAAAAAAATAGTAAAAAGAAGGTGCGTTTTACGAGATATAAAAACACTATATAGAAATTCATATTAAGAGTCCCCGGTAAGCTCGGTTCTCCATACAAACGTGTAGTTGCGCTCTCATTCTAAAACGACTAGCTAGTATGCTCTGAAACTTTGTACTTATAATAAGTTAAGGTATATGCAGGCCTGAAATTAGTTTATGTAGCTTCAGAAACCACGGTAAAAAGAATACAGCGAATTTAAGTATTTCATACAAAACTTGTTTTATCTGTATTTCGTTTGTTTTATAAACTGGAACCATATTAACTAATTACAAGCCTAGATATATCTCATGTCCTTGTATATACAAAGTTTCATTACAATCCAACACGTAGTTTTAAAATGAGAACGAAACTCCGTTTGTATGGGAAGGTGAAATTCGGCCGAGCTTGCCGGGGACTCTTAAGTAATAACGTTCACCAGAAGATATAATTAACGTTAGCTTTAACAACAAAACAATACTTTTATAAGGAATAACCGACTATTTACATAATATTTACTGTATATATTTTTTAATATAATACTCAAATTAACTTATTTCAGTTCATATAACATACATAATGTATAACAATCATAAAAACATAATATCTTTTGGTATAAGAATTACTAGATATAAGAGAGCTTGTTTTTTTTTTTAATGACATAGGTGGCAAACGAGCAGACGGGTCGCCTGATGGTAAGCGATGACCGTCGCCAATAGACACTTACATCACCTCTATTAAAAATCATTCAAAAAATCTTTGGTCTGGTTAGGTTTGTTAGTTACCTTTCGTCCCTCAGAGTAGAAATTGAAGCCCCGCGATGCGGGGCTTCGTCGACACTCTCACATCCCCCAGCATAAAAACGAACTGTTATCAGAAATATTCGGCAAACTTATTTTATGCCTATAGGTTTATGTTTAAATTATGAACAAATAATATTAGGTTAGGGGCGTCTAAACTATACGAGGATTATGATTTTTGATGTAAGATTAATTAAATAATATATGGTTATGAACACTATACTCTTTACAGGGCTTGTAGCCCGGTTTATTTTCTGTACCGGTTAGAGCCACAGTCTGAAAGCCTAACCTATAATAAACGTTATGCTCGCAAGAACATCGCTCTAACCGGTTAACCGGCGCATAACAGGGAGCAGAATCCATTTACCGGTGAGGTGCGAGAGAGCTGTTCCTCCGTGAGAGCGGAGTTTAGGGTGAATAACCGCTCGCTTAGACAGGATTGGTTTGGTTGCTATGGTATTCGATTCAATTTTTCATGAAGCTGACTGTCTTTGCGCCGCTATTGGCGGGACAGCGGTCATTGATCCCGTATCCGAACCGAAAACGGAGTAACCGGTTAGAGAGCGCTTCGAAATAAAGCTCCGAAATCAGTTCGTCCGAACTTAACCTAAATAATTAACCGGTATAACCTAAACAAATACCGGTTTATTTGATACAAGCCCTAACTCTTTAATCGTTATTTAAATTGGTATTATTTATAAATAACATTATTCCCTACATTTTTGAGAAAATAGAACAATTGAGTAAATAGTATACAGACGTCTACGGCCTTGAGACGGTTTCTGTTTGATATTCACGCTTATTTACACATACCTACTAGAAGATATACGACACAATGTCAAGTCGACTGTGGGACTTAACGTCGTTCTTCTTTTAAAGCGTTCTGTGTGTATGCAAACGAATTTCATACAAGATCTATTGTATCGCTAATTACCTCAGTTCTTTGTCAAGGTTCTGAATAGTAATTAGCCATTTATATTTTACTAGAAGATGGGCATCTTCCAGCTACCTTCGCGGAGGAGAAAAAGTCATAACCCCTCTTTTCTTCAGCGTTGTCGGGTAAAAAGTGTCCTAAACCATTTGTGGATATGTGGATAAAATTTTGAAATCCGACAAATATTATTTATTTTATTTATTTTTTTAATCATCGGATCAATTTTATCATGTCTAGAAAAAGTCAGTCATCTGATTAAATCCCTGAATCAGTTTAGTGAAATGACGAAATCACCCAAAAAAGGCAACTCGTTTTGTCATTTCACCAGATTTGTTTAGTGATTTGATAATTTATCCCTGAAACACGCCAGTGATTTGACGAAACGAACTCGCAAAGTCAACTCATTTTATCATTTCACTAGACACGTTCAGTGATATGATAAAATCTTTATCATATCACTAAATGTGAGTCATAAGTAACTTTATGATGTCACTGAACTTGTCATTTCACTAAACTGATTCAGGGATTTAATCAAATGACTGACTTTTTCTAGACAAATGATAAAATTGATCCGCCATTTTAACATCCTGCGTGATTTGGTTATATCCCTTAGAGATTTGATCAAATCTCTGTTTTGGCTATTTCCCTGCGACATATATAATGCCGGTAACACACCTCCGCCGCGAAACCGCGAAACGCCATACAGAGCGCGCGAAACTAACGAGAAACTTCCTTGGGTTTGACGTTTCGCGGCGGAGGGGTGCTACCGGCATAAGGAAGAAGATGAGACCTATATTCTCCTTAACTGTAACTGTATCGACCATGCAATGGAATACATTTTTGAGATCTCCCTTATATCTTTTGTATCATTCACTCACTTATATGAAGATTTTCAAATCCAATTTTTTTTACTTTTGTATGCCAATTTTTTGCATATTTTCTTACTTACAAATCTTGTCCAGACAATCACAAACACGAAAAAAAAGAATAAGCCCAATAGGTGCAGCGGTAGGGGTTGCCTGTCGGCTGAAGAAACAGCTCCCCACGTGATCCTGGAATGCGTTGGCGTAGCTAAACAACGGGCTGAAATCCTCACAACACCGAGGTCGCTTCAGGAAGCGATGGAGACATCAGGAGGATCCTGCACTTCTGGACGGAGCTAGGCTGGCTAGACCCCTAGGCAGCAACATTTCTACGCACAATGGCCCGGCTTTCACAGGCTCAGTGCGGAAAAACGGAGCCCATGACCATAACCATAAGTGCAGTCGTTTTGAAGTGATGCGCGAAAATACGTCTTCAATAGGGTATTTGCATGATTTTTTTTTATCGCTTTTCTTAACAAAATATGAAAATACCGTAAAAACGAATTCAAAAAGTGAAAATAATATTAAAATCGGCCAAGAAATACGCATGATATAGGCACTGCTAATTAAACGGCGATTTGACAGAGAGGACCGACATGTACTGTTACGTCATAGTCTACGCCGGCCATATAAACTTCATATTAAATTCCGTTTTGCTAAAAAGAGTGAAATGATTGGTGGCTTATATCTTAGTTATTTTTAAAGTTATTCGAAAAATTTTTTTTGTCTACTGTTTGTTACATGAATGAGCTTTTAATAAAGCAAAAACAAAAAATCGTGCACATTCCCTATTGATTTTTATTTATATCTATACTATTATAAAGTTGTAAACATGAAATGTCTGTACTTTGAAGATATTTTCAAAAAAATGATTGTAACGGACTATTTGGAGGTCACTAAAACGATTTTTTTTTTGTATGTTTGAATGCGTCGTTTTGGCTTCACACGCCAAATCGGCTAAACGGATTTCAACTATTTTTGGTACACTCGTAGCTGGGTATCTCCAGACGGTTATAGGATACTTTTTACCCGGCTACGCTGAAGAAAAAAGGGTTGTTACGACTTTTTCCCCTCCGCGAACGGAGTTGCGTAGTATAGATATATATCTCGGTTGTTCGTACATAATTAAACCCAAATTTCTACACAGATTACGGTAATTCTCTATGGTTTTGACTAGATTTTTTCTATGGCCGTTTATACTATGAAGTAAGAACAAACGGGCAGCATGTACGTATACAGAGTACGGTAAATGCTTATAAATATTAATGGCGCTTTGTCTGTGTGTTGAACTATGTTGACATATCGGTCACGTATCGCTTCTGAATGTGGGAGGTCATAGCTGTTGATGCGCTAAAAGATACAACGTTACACTATAGGTCGCTTGATTCAAGCCTTCTGCATTCTGCAATCTTAAGTTACGTACGTTAAATACTGGAATTTGACATTTATATTTGGAACTACGCGGAGGAGAAAAACTCATAAAGCTTCAAGTTCCTGAGCCAGGTTATAACGGAGGACCTGTGTGATGACAGTGACATAAAGAGGGAGCGTAGGGCGTTGTCAGTGAGGAGTAATATGCTGGCTCTCAGATGCTCAGTGGAAGTAAAATAACACTATTCAAAGCATTCTGACAATCTTTTTACTCTAGCGGTCTGTGGGGTCGGTATACCAAACGAGCTTACAACGCCTTTAGAATGCTGTTGAGACTCCCAAAACGGTGCAGTGCGTCGGAAATGTTCGCCAAGATGCACGCGGACGGTTTCAACGCGATAATGCGTAAAAAAAATCACGTCGCTTATGGGTAGTGTCAGGGGTAGGGATTGCAATCCGGTCCGGCGGATCCGGTAATCCGGCCGGATCCGGTACTTTTTGGCGTCCACCGGATCCGGTAAAAACTTACCGGATCCGGAACTGAAGAGACGCCACAACAGACATACAATGCGGACCATCCAACCCAAGAAAGCTGATGTCTAGATCTAGTTAAGCTTTAAAGATCGAAGTCTTTCTTAATTATTCTTTGAGACGTTAATTGTGTTTAATGGTTAATTATGTTTGTTTGGCCAAACTAGAAAAACAGTTTTTTTTTTCAATTAACGTTATTACAATTATAACATGTCTCTTACCTAGTATTTAAAGTGCAATGTGATGTGATATGTGATTATTGATTAGATTTCTTTATGTATGATTAATGTTACAGGTATTAAGGAAGTATAGTATTTTATTATTGTTGATGTTACCTTTTATCGTATTAATAAAGTTAATTAAATATTACATGGTAGAGAAGAATAGTGGGGTCAAAGTTAAAAGAACGATCATGAATCATGATCCAATACACCACATTAGTGGTAAATTTTTAGATTTGGCAATTACAACTTTTAAAAGTCCCTTGAATTAAAGTGTTTGTTTTATTTTTTATTAAAAAGATTTAATTTTGTTATCTTTCCTATGAGACAAGATTACCATGTCTTCATGTGTGGCTGTAAATAGTTAATGTTATTAAGTTAAGGCTAAATATTATTGAAGCAGATGCTTAAATTTTCATCTTAATGTGAAATTTGTGGCTAGTGAGACTGATTTTTGGCATAATAAGGGTGATTTTAGCGCTAAATCATTGTTTTTATCCATCCGCCTTGACCCCTGTACCTATTTGTATTGAAAGGTATATAACCTTAGTTTTTTTGCGCTTTGATTTGTATCAATATCACAATAGTTAGTAATGTGGTGTTAATTTTCCCTCATTAAAAACACAGAATCCCAATAAACTTGTGGTTCATTTAAAGAGAAACTTTATAATAGTATAGAGATTATCTCATTTGAGTTCCCG
Source organism: Hedya salicella (assembly GCA_905404275.2). Classification (NCBI taxonomy): domain Eukaryota; kingdom Metazoa; phylum Arthropoda; class Insecta; order Lepidoptera; family Tortricidae; genus Hedya; species Hedya salicella. Next base: position 8,819,873 of record FR990120.1, read on the forward strand.
ACGTTTCGGAAGCTTTTCAGCTTTCCATGGTCACGGACTGACATGGTCATGGAAAGCTGAAAAGCTTCCGAAACGACGGAGGTACAAGAATAAGCGGTTGTCATTAAAGAAGTAATAGCCTTACAAATTTTACCGAAAATTTCCATCAAATGTGCCTAAAAACTTCAATCAACGATAACTGACACCTACGTGCACTGAGCTTCGTGGCGAATCATTGGCGGGGAGCCGCACCTCATGGGCGTCGAAAGCGGCCAACTTCACTATGTTAGCAACGCCACCTAGCGGGATATTCTTGTGGTCCATATTATGTACCTTGTCCATATTTGGGGATTATCCTCTATAGATGTACTTAGACCTGCCAGCAGAGTGGCTACCCCAATATAACCTTACTCTAACGATTTACACGATGGTTAATTTCGTTTCGCCACGCTAGCGGCACAACTCTAGACCTCGCTGCACACCTTGACAGCTCATTGCATCGTCAGTACCTACGCATCAACATTGCAGTCACGAGTCGCGATACCGCTGTCGAGGTTTTCCCGATTGGTTTGTCATGATGATTACTTACTCGAATGCATAAATCTATTATAAAGTTGTAAAAATGAAATGTCTGTAGGGTAAAACCCGGATAGTTGCCCCACTTTTAGGGTTCCGTACCAAATAGGGACAAAAGGAACCCTTATGATGCCACTCTCTCTATGCTGTCTGTCTGTCTGTCCATATCTCAAAAACTACTTGTGCTAACTATTTGAAATTTGAAATATTTATAAACATGGTCAGCCCACATGTATTGCACAGGAAATATTTAAAAATATATTTTTATTTTCTAAAAAAACGACGCATATGAGGGGGGGTAAAAATTAAAAGTCTAGCTAGTGGGTCAAATAGGGTATCATATAAAAGGGCTTGACCTGCACATTTTTGAACAATTTTTTTTGTGATTAGGTTTTGTTTTATTACGGAAAATGTGAAAAAAAAAACACAATCCCCCCCCCCCCCCCCCCCTTTATCTCCGAAGTTAGAAGATTTTTTTTAATTTTTCACTATTTGTATCAACAAACATAAATATTAGACGAAAATTATAGCCATGTTAGCACTAGCTATATTTTTATTTATTTTGCAAAAAACCTTTTTGAACGACCCGGTTGTGTTAAGTTTGCACCTGATTTGTATGCAATGCTATAGATATCAGGTGCAAACTTAACTCAACCGGTACCGGGTAATAAAGTTAGGGTAAGTAAAAATTTGTACCGAACCCTCGTTGCGCGCTTCCGACTCGCACTTGGCTGGGTTTTTTATAAATTAATTTATATCTCTTAAGCAAAATTCTTTATTAGTAAAACGGGTAGGTACTTTGGTTTATTATCTTCAAATTTGTGACAGGAATAAACATTGTCTTTGATATTTCCAAAGTCTAGGCGATTTTTGCGGACCTGTAAATTTTGGGGCAAATATCCCATATAGGGGACAGTTCCCTTATCCATGTAAATTACGTTTAGGATAGATGCTCCGTCGAGAAAAAGGACATTTACTCTGCAAAAACTTTGATCGCACCTAGCCGTCCCATGCAATCGGACAGAGACATGCAACACGGTCAACTTAGTTTTAATTGCAGTCTCGCAATAGATAAATAAAATAACATGTGTTTCATTCGCGAAACTAGAGTAATTGCAAGCGAGGCAACTATATCCCCGGGGCAACTGTCCGGGTTTTACACTACATTGCAGATATTTTAAAAAAAAATATTGTAACGGACTAGTATCCATACTAATACATACTAATATTATAAATGCGAAAGTGTGTGTGTCTGTCTGTCCGTCAGTCTGTCTGTCTGTCTGTCTGTTACCTTTTCACGCTTAAACCAACGAACCGATTTGGATGAAATTTGGAATGGAGATAGTTTGAGTCCCGGGGAAGGACATAGGCTACATTTTATCCCGCAATAATACCGCTATCCGCGAAAAACGAATTTGAGGCGGACGAAGTCGCGGGCAGGAGCTAGTAGATTATATAGACGGTCACAGAATTGAAAAATATTTTTTGTCATTTTTTTGTATGCTTGTATGTGTGTCGTTTGGCTTCATCACGCCAAATCGGCTAAACAGATTTCACCTATTTTTGGTACACAGGTAGCTGGGTATCCAGATGGTTATAGGATACTTTTTACCCGACTAAGCTGAAAAAAAAGGGGAGTTATAACTTTTCTCCTCCACGAACGAAGTTTCTTGGAATTTTGTATGTTTGTATGTGTCGTTGTCGCTTAATCACAACAAAGCGGGTAAACGAATTTCAACTATTATCCACAGATGATTATAGGATACTTTTTAGCCGACTACGCTGAAGAATAAGTCATAACACTGTTTCTCCTCCCCGAACGAAGTTAAGCACCTTCTAGTATTTATTTAAGTAAATAATATTCATTGTTTAAACAGTTTGTAACGTTACAAGGCCATTTATATAATTTTCAAGCATGATCACATACAGTTACAGCAAATTTAAATTCTTTATAAAAAAAAATGACATTTGTTAATTTTTTTGCCACAATTAGTTGAAATCCGTTCAGCCGTTTTGCCGTGATGAAATACAAACATACAAAAAACTTAAAATACTTTTCAATTAAATGATTTGTTTCATTAAATAGTTTATTTAATTTATGTTTATAACCCATATATTTTCATACTCAACATATTTATAAATGAGATTAATAATATTAAAATCATAGCTTATGTAGGTATACTAGATATGCTTCATTGTATTTAGCATGCCAGCTGCTGGTGAAATGTGTGATTCCATATAACTATTATACAACCTTGTACCACATTTTAAGCAAAATAAAGATCATTCATTCATTCATTCATCCTCCAAATAGTCCGTTACAATATTATTTTTGAAAATATCTTCAATGCACCGCACGCCACAGGTACTACTCCAACCAGTGTTATTATAGGTACCACAGATACTTACAATATATATCTTTGACTGGCTAATGATCCGAGTCACGATTTTTTTTTACCTTTAGACACTTAGGCGTCTAAAGTAATAACATGAATAATTTATTGATATATGGTTTGCAATTTAATTTAATTTTGTTTTATCATATTTAGTATTGAATTTAAACAGGCTAATTTATTATTTACCAATACATTACATAAAATTGATAAGTTATTATTATGAACATAATTTTAATTTAATTTGTATCTAACCGCTATGCATTTTCAAACACAATGATTTTTGGAATGAATGACTATGACTATGAATCAATCCATAAATCATTATTTATTTGCTAGAATACAGTCAAGCGGATGATGTCAAATATATTCCTGAGGGATACAGTGTATTCAGCATGCTAGTGGGCATGCGAATATACGACCACTTTTATACAATGAAAATAATGTACTTAAATTAACTTAAGGTGCGTCCATATTTGTATCATTTGCCCGTATCAGATCATCATCGCGTGGCATGATCGCGTGTCACGATCACGCGTTTGGACGTTGCGCCGATCGGATCGCTCGAAATCCATTTTGCTACGCGTATCACGCAGTTATATCGGACGTGTACGGCATGATCAGCGCGCCGACAGTAAGCGTCCAAGCAGCGCGATACGCAGTCATGTCACGGCACGGTGATCGGATACGAGCAAATGATACAAGTGTGGACGCACCTTAAGAGAGTATTTTCCTATAACTACGACTCAGCATGCAAACATAATAAAATATTAACCTATTCTAACTACTACATTATACTAAATTTAATAAGTAAACATTTTTTGGTACACGGGTAGCTTGGTAGTGGGTATCTCCAGATGGTTATAGGATACTTTTTACCCTACTACGCTGAAGAAAGAAAGGAGAGGTTATGACTTTTTCCTCTTTGCGAACGAAGTTGCTGGCGTCTTCTTGTAGTATTCTATACAGTCGATAAATTTGTGTGTGTAGCGAACTTAATTTGTTTTCTAAAGGACAGTTCATGTATCTCACATTTTGTATATAAAAACTGGATATGAACTTTTATTGGTACGAGTGTGGATACATTTTATCCCTCTCGATGCGGATTATTTGTGACAAATTTATCGACTGCATATAATATGTTACACTGATAGCTACTCCATTATGGCATAAGTCCCGAGGGGTTACTCTGAAACTCGGAATTCGAAGTTCGTAACGTGCCGCCCCTATCGCTCTCATGCTAAGCTGTATTTGAGTGAGCGGGATGTCGCCATACGAACTTCGTTTTTCGGGTTTCCGAGTAGCCCCTCTGTTCCTTATGTCATTCGCACTCTACCGTCCGATACCTGCTTATTATACTATTAGGGTGCTATGCCACATACAGTTTTTGCAGTATGGTGCCAGATTTACACATTGATCTACTACCTCTCTAACGCACAGCAGTCCACATACCTCCATCCCTCTCCAACCCGCCGCTGCTCGCCGAGAGCATGATCTGCAGCCATATGCAGAACAGACCCAGGATGACCAGCACCCTCAGAAACGACGCGTACTTGATCCGAGGCATCGCTCATCGCTAGATGGCGCTAGTGTGGCAGCTCAGGTCGACAAAATGGCGCCCGACGACGCCATGGCTCTGCAACAAGGATAATGTTTTTAATATTCTATTCTGTTCGACATGACCCTGTTCCCACTGGGCACTCTGAGCACAAGATCTTAAACGACATTTTTTTAGGGTTTTACCCAAAGGCCCTTACTACCCTATTACTTTAGACACCGCTGTCCGTCTGTCTTTCTGTCCGTCTGTCACCAGGCTGTATCTCATGAACCGTGATAAGTTAGACGGTTGAAATTTTCACACACGATGTACTTCTGTTGCCGCTATAACAACAAATACTAAAAACAGAATAATATTATGTCTGTCTGTCTATGTCAGTAACCATAATAAAATGATAGAACACTACATACATTTTGCTTAGGAGTAGGGCTCTGCTAACACTTTACATAAAAACCGCCGTTTGTAGCTTATATTTTTTACGAAACCCTCGGTGCGCGAGTCGGACTCGCATTTGGCCGGTTTTTACAGTCTAAGGAAGTCTCTAATTTTATTATTTAGTGCCCAGGGCCCTCCATTTTTAGGATTCGTTTTAAGTTAGTTTCGTCATGTCCGTCCGTTTGTCCGTATGTCACAGAAACTTTACTCAAAATCTACAAGATTTATTTTGATGTAATTTGGACTATATGTGTCTTGTATAAATAAGCCGCTACTTAGTTTGATAATTGAGTAACAAAAAAATATTTCTAGGGGGGACCACTCCGTTTATGTAAAAGAAACCGATTTTTTTTAATAAACATCAATGTGGGACACATATTTCGACAGTATTTTTAAAAACATTTTCAGGCTTCTAAAAAAATATTAATATAAAAATAAAGTTTGATCTGACCTTTTGACCTTCAACGAAAATTGTTTTCAACATGATCGCATCGGATGTTCCGTTTTTGAGTTTGCCTAAAAGCGGCTATTCTCAACAAAAGGACGTAAGTGCTGTGGAGATACGCTCTTTTGCTATTGCACTTTTTCACTATTTTTCACCTGTAGGGGAGACCGAGGTGAATTGTAACAGAGGAGAGTTGTGACATCGTCGAATTTTGGAATCTATTAATTGAAAGCGAGCTTGCAACATCGCGCGTGTGTTAAATCAAGTTTCAAGCTACCAAACTTGCACGGTTGCGAGCTCGCTAACTGTTAACAAGTTCCAAAAAGTTACAACTCTCCTCTGTCACAACTCACCTCGGTCTCCCCTACTTCATTCTTTGTATGAACGGCTGCGGAAACCTACACTGAGCATGGCCCGACATGCTCGTGGCCGGTTTTTTCTCTTGTATGGAACCCTAAAAACGAATAAGAAAGAAAGAAAGAAAGAAAGAAAACATATTTATTCAACGCCAGCAACAAGAAATACAAATACAAATAACAAAAAAAAACAATTGACGACGCTGAAAGGGGTCACCACTCAGCTTTATGTCACGGCAAGCCGTGACGCTGATTTTCGGTGGTGCCCTGTAACTTAAAACTAATTTATAATTAGACCTAGTGGGTGATATCACGAACGCCATTTTTACATCAAACATTAGTTTTAAAATTGTATTTTTATTATTCCTGTAACTATTTTTTCTAGTTTGTCATTATTTATAAATAAATGTTTTATGTTTATGTTAATAATAAACATAGCATGATGGAGTTGGGTCTTGGGTTTTTAATCTGCGGTTTTCCGGTCGCGTGGCCACAGTTTACGGTTAATGTGTGTTTTATGTCAATGCACCGTTGAAAAATCATTGCTTGTACAACGAAACTGTACAATAAAAGATGGTACTCCAGCCGATCTAGCACAACTGTCCGCGACATCACCCGTCTTTCTCGCATTGTATTGAAAGGACGGAGACAGACATTTTTTGTCGCGCGACATAAACAATAGTAGGTAGGTTTAGATCATTAGAACATCAACATTAGTTGACTCCGCCTCACTTCGTGACTTATGAAACCAAACTTAAGGTCTGCATCGCCAAGGAAAAACCACGTCCCGGCCCCCGTGCCGGCCAATGAGCGTAATTTGTAATAAGAAACGCATTTATTGCTCGCGCGCATCAAAGAAAGAGAAAGCTACTACACTACATGATTGGAGTTTTTTGGCGTAAGCGCCAGATGTAAAAATATAATGAAATCAAAGATATTGTTATGTTGTGTTAACATTTAAGTTAGTGAAGTAAAAGATAAAGGGAAGAATGTCATTTTTACATAATTTAGCCGTTTATTAATCTGTCGTTTGTACAAACTAGACAAAAAACGGAAAATAAAGACGCGTTTTCGTTTATATCGAGGAAATTTTAAACAAACGTGTTGTGTGTTGGAGCTGAATCCATACTAATATTATAAATACGAAAGTGTGTCTGTCATTTACCTCTTCACGCTTAAATCGCTGAACCGATTTGGATGAAACTTGGTATGGAGATAGTTTGAGTCCCGGGTAAGGACATAGGCTACTTTTTATCCCGGAAAAATACCCTTATCCGCGATAAACGAATTTACGGCGGACGAAGTCACGGGCAGAAGCTAGTAGTTTATATAGTCAAAAAACACATATCTGAAAACCAGCCATGAAACAGGCTGGGAAACTACATTTGACAAAAATCTTACTAAAATATAGCCTAAATTTTCGATGCACCCCCTTAAACAAGTTAAATGTGCGCCTTCATCAAACATCTCGGTGAAGCCATTCTGCCCTGCCAACGATAAGTGCAATAACTGAGCTCAAAGGTGATATGTAAAATAAACCTTGCTCGAATGAAAAAAGGTTTTTTTTTACTTTTTGACTGCAGTTATTGCACTCATCGTTAACAGGGCAGCATTGCCGACCGGTGGGACAGAACTCATAGTTCAATAATGGGCTGGCTTAGATCCAAATTATGATTTCTATAATCCGAGCTACCAGCATCAGCATGCCAATAAAGGCGGCTTGCACCAAATTTCGTTTAAATATATCGTAAACGAATTTAAGTAAACACGTTTAAATCGTTAAATGCGATTAACATAATTGCGTTTACCGACATCTTGCACCATGCTGTTTTGAAGATTTTTTAACTAAACACGTTTAATGTGTCCGTAAAACAATTTCCCTATGTTTCGTTGAACGTAAATGGCAAAATACGCATACATTTTTTTTACCAAAATTAATAATTTCAACGAGACGAGTATGCGTAAATAGGAACGGGCCGTTTAATTTTGACACAAAGTGACTTTCACACGCATTTAAAAATTTTGTTTGCTGTCATTGTCAAATCAAAATAAAAAGAAATATTGCAATTACTTACTTGTTGGATTTGAATCTCAACAGATTTTCGATTTGTTGCAATAGTAATTGTATGGTATCTTTTCGTAGTCGGAACCGTCTTACGATTTTGTTTGTCAATTAGCGTTTCAAATAAATTAGTTCTCGTATTAATGTCCCGTATTATAACTGGTCTATTTATGAATTCTATTATTTCCTCATCATCGTCAGAATGAAAAATCAAAAGTTGTACCAAATTGGAAACAATCCGCGCCAAATGTACCTGTCAAAGTAAACGTCAAATTCAGTTTAAATATGGCGCGTAACGTATTTAGCAGAGTTAAATAGCCTTTGATGGGCGTTTAAGTTTGACAGCTCCCAAAACATGTTTAGAGATCTATTTAGCGTGGTGCAAGGCGTTAAACGTAATTTTGTATTTAATTTGGATTTAAATACTATTTATGGTTTATCGCTATGGTACAAACCACCCTTAGTGATTTTCAGCATAACTATAAAGTGTTGAGGAACCTTCTTAGAGTACCTATACCTACTATTCACATGTCCCTATGTCAATAAACTTATTTACCGTTAGATCCCATACGCGTACCACTTTTTAAACCACCAGCCTGCTTCCACAATTATACCAATTTGCGGCAATTCCTAACCGTGGGAACTGCACTTCAATTACGAATATCCGCTTGGACTGTACACGTACACTCATCTATACTATTATAAAGTTGTAAAAATGAAATGTCTGTACACAGAAGATATAAAAAAAAAAATGTGTTTGATGTGTCGTTGTGGCTTCATCACGCCAAATCGGCTAAACGGATTTCAACTATTTTTGGTACACGGACAGCTGGGTATCTCCAGATGCTTTTAGAATACATTTTATCCGACTACGTTCAAGAAAAGAGGGTTTAGACTTTTTCTCCTCCACTGACGAAGTTGCGGGCACCATCTTATGATATACTAGAAGATGCCAGCAACTTCGTTCGCGGAGGAGAAACCTTATAGACCCTATTTTTACACGGGTAGCTGGGTATCTCCAGATGGTTATAGGATATGTTTTACCGACGACGCTGAATGGCAGTATTTCCGGACCGATGCGACCTTCGAGCCAAGAAAAGAGCGTACTTCCACCTGAAAGGCCGTCAACGCACTTGTGACTCCTCTGATGTAGCAGGTTTCTGGGCCACGGCCATCAGATATAGGTACGGTCAAGGAAATTAATCCGTGTACCATTTCGTACCTTGTCATAGTGACATTGATATGGAATCTCTATCGGCTTTCATATTGATTTTGAATGTGACAAGGTACGAAATAGTATATAAATTAAATTCCTTGACTGTACCTACTCATCCTTATTTTCGACTGATTGTGATTACCGCTGATCGTAGATGTGGTAGCATTTTTGGTGCAGCGGTGTGGCAAATTTCAACCGAAATGATGGATTTTACTATTAACTTAACATTTCAGTTCAAGAAATTTCAGGAAATTTTCAACAAACATGTAATGACTGAATCCATACTAATATTATAAATGCGAAAGTGTGTCTGTTTGTCTGTATGTCTGTCTGTCTGTCTGTTACCTCTTCACGCTTAAACCCCTGAACCGATTTGGATGAAATTTGGTATAGAGATAGTTTGAGTCCCAGGGAAGGACATAGGCTACTTTTTATCCCGGAAAAATGCCTTTATCCGCGATAAACGAATTTAAGGCGGACGAAGTCGCGGGCAGAAGCTAGTAGGTTATATAGTCAAAAAACACAAATCGTAACTGGTTCTACTTTGGTCCCCCTAGGATAAGTATGCTCCAATCCCAAAACATATTTACGGATTTATGTTATTTGATTTATGTTCATTAGTCAAGAATATTAAGAACACGCTTGAAATATGTGATGGTTAAATGGTCACGCCACTGTTTTTTATGCTCAGGAATTCGTTTCTGTGCTATGATTGCCATTTAATGTGCAGATTTGACCTAACTTTGCTCCATGAACATTTAGTAGGGAGGAGCAAAGTTTGCCTCATCAATGTGTAACATTGCTCTTAATTTATTGTTTTCATATTTTAACAAAACAAATAGTTGCGTGTTTTTTAAATTTATTATGCATTAAAAAATATACTATTTTTAGTTATTTGTAAGAGTAGCATGTTTGAGAATCAAATATGCCAGAATAGTTTCTTGTTTTCTAAATTGGAGCAAAGTAGCACCATTTTACGGTATCTAAAAATAAGTCAGTTTCATATACTACATTTAGTAAAAATCTCACTAATATTAGCTTTAATTTTCGATGCATCCCCTTAAGTTTAAGCTAGCAACCTTGCTAAGTCTTGTTTAGTAACTAGGAAAGTAGTCGAACGAGTCGAGTTCACCGCCCTTCTAACACGTCTAGATAATACGAAACGGATACGATGCGAGAATATTAATTACGAAGTTCTTCTAACTAAATAACGAAACTAACTACATCAATGTACACTTTGAAGTTATATATTTATTTATTTACATGGAGATCCAACAGCTTAAAATATGTTCGTAGTAACTTAAATAGTAATAGCGAGCCAATTACAGGATCTCACTTGTAGCACCATGCTAGTATTTAACATTAAGTTAAACAATACGCACAAACGTTACGTTATATGCATCTACTCATGCACTAAAATACCATATATAAAACAAAACAAAGGGTTGTTTAATGGTAACAAACAGTAACTGGTTGAATAATAACACGATCCTAAACATCTTTTATTAATGAGCCAACAACTACCTGCAGTTGATGAAAAAAAAAAGGCAAATAAGTACACTAAAAGATAAATCTTAATAGTCTCATTCAAAGCAGCTTCTCGCCAAATTACGCCTCACAGAAGGAATTGAGCAATTACAAATATCAATTTCTACCTCTGTTGTCACATTATTCAGACAACGGCTGGCACGAATCAAGTAACTATTTTGCCTATATTTGGATGAAGCATATTTAACTGATGAAAAAATTTTTCGACGATACTGGACTTGAACCAGTGCCTTGAGCCAGACCGGGGCAGCACGCTCTACCATCTGAGCTAATCGTCCACACCAGTAGTCGACGAATTTTGTCATCTGTTCTTGCTTATGGATCTCTGTATGGTGCATCCGACTCTTTAGCAGTCGAAAAATTTTTTCATTTGTTTCTGATCTTTGTTTATAATAATAACACTAGTGGAGTGATCCACTAATAAATTGCAAAAATTGTGATTATTATCATGATATTTGTAAAACAAAAAGTACATATTTAACTGAGTTATGTACAAGTAACTGATGGAATGGAACAGTATAACAAATCCCGACTAATCTAAAGGGGCTGTTCATTTATTACCGGAGATATAAATCTCAGTAGAATTCAATCAAATTATTATATTTAATTTTATTGCATGTCGCGACGCCTAGAGACCTTATACATAAAAAAATTGTTACAACACAATTGTAAAAGTTTTAAGTATAATTACGAAAATATTGTAATAGTTAAGAATTATTTTTTAAAACGACTGACTGTTGAGTTTGTTTCGGCTCTTCTCAACAGTGGTCTCCTCTTGGGAAATGCCGTAGAGTCAGACTTGTAAAAGTGCTCTTGTGGCCTATTTACAGAATAAACAATTTGAATTTGAATATATGTGGTGTCATTTTTTCTCGACACGCTTGGCTCAGCAGTTTTAAATAAAAAAAACATATTTTGCTTTTTTATCTTCTATTTTTTTACTTTTATAAGTTTTGTTATGTTTTCTTGGAGAACTACGCATTGAGTTTATACTTAAAATATATATTTAGGATACGCTAAGTACAAATATTGTAATAGATATAAGAGTTATTTAGAAAAAAATATTGACTGTTGAGTTTGTTTCGGCTTTCTTCTCAACAGTGGTCTCCTTTTGGGAAACGCTGTAGAGTGAGACTTGTTAAAGTGCCCTTGCGGCCTACGTACGGAATAAAGATCATTATTTCAGTTGGTTGTTCAACGGCGTACAAAGCTGCGGTCCCGAGTTCGAATCCCGGCCAGGGCAATTGTTTGTGTAATGAGCACGAATATTTGATCCTCGGTCTTTTGATGTTTTCTATGTTAAGTACGAGTATTATAATTTATCAATATATTATGTACTAGAAGGTGCTAAACTTCGTTCGCGGTGGAGGAAAAGTCATAACCCCTCTTTTTTTCAGCGTAGACGGGTAAAAAGTATCCTATAACCATCTGGAGATACCGAGCTAGAGATACCGAAATGAAACGAAATGTGTTATTTGCGACAAGTAGGTACACAGATGTTGTTAGATTCTAAGTCCCAAATACAGTCCACCTATTTAATATTTTTCTTTTAAGTCAATGCAATGTAACTAAATAAAAATTTATAGACCATGTCACAATAACAAAAAATAAATAAATACGTTAATTCATGTAAATAATAATTTATAGACCATGTCACAATTAGAAAAAAAAAAAAAAATACGTTAATTCATATACCAATCACAGGCTTACAAGTACATCATTAAAGATTTAAAATTTACAAATAAATTGAATAATTCTAATAAATAATGATTTCGGACAATTTAACAAATACAGTTTCAAAATAATAATTCCATTCAATAATTCAAAATGAATTATAAGCATAGTTAAAATTTTAAACCTATTAATATTTGATTATCACTTTGTTATAAAAACCAACGTGTTTTTTTGAATATTATGCTACTTTTTCTTCGCATTTTCGAAAATTGGCAAGGAGGTAGCTCAAATAGCACAACCCACGAAATAAAACTGAGAATCTTCATTTTTTTTGTCGGTCACCAATGATTGTCAGTAACCAATATAAAATGACCTCACATCACAACACGTACATTTTGGGAGTAGGGCTGTGCTAACACTGGATTTTCATAGATACGACCGTCTTTGGCGTATGATTCATACGGAACCCGCGGCGCACGAGCCATGGCCGGCTTTTTATTATTTCAATGATTACTTGTTTAAATACCTAAAGGGATAAAGTATTATGGTATTTGACATAAGTTATTCAAACAGTGACGGGCCTTGGATTGACGTCATATGGGCCAGGCGGATTTCACGATAATCCTGCGAATTGTAGCTATCAGATAAATATTATCTTATCTTTTAACCAACCATTAACATATATACCTACTTTTACATATGTATACTATTATAAAGTTGTAAAAATGAAATGTCTGTTTATTGAAGATATTTTCAAAAAAAATATTGTAACGGTCTATTTGGAGGTGAATAAAAACGAAAAATATTTTTATTGGATAATTTGTATGATTGTATATGTCGTTGTGGCTTCATCACGCAAAATCGGCTAAACGGATTTCATTTTTGGTACGCGGGTAGCTGGGTATCTCCAGATGGTTATGGGATACTTTTTACCCGACTACGCTGAAGAAAAAAAGGGAGGTAATGACTTTTTCTCCTCCGCGAACGAAGTTGCGGGAGCCTTCTAGTATAAATATAATATATCCAGGTAAAATTTACATAAAATTGAATCATTAACTAGAAACACGTTTATTTATTTAAACTTTATTGCACAAAACAACAGTAGGTACAAATGGCGAACTTAATGCCAAAAGGCATGATCTACCAGTCAACTATAGTCATTAGTACCAGAAGGTAAACACCCCTCTTATTTTCTTCATCGTAGTCGGGTAAAAAGTATCGTATAACCATCTGTAGATGCTCAGCTATTCGTGTACCAAAAATAGTTGATATTCGTTCAGGCTTTCTGGCACATGAAAACATACAAAAAATCCAAAAAATATTTTTCGATTCGGTGATCTCTAAAAATAGTTCGTCATTCACATTTTTTTTTAATGTGTGTAATTTATTACTAATTATTACATGTAGTTTAATTTCCTCATGTAATAAATGAACCTGAAGCCATTGGGATGCGCACGTGCAGCCTTCAGATGATACGAATCGGTGCATGCCAGCGATCTAATGCATCGCGTTGTACACAACAATAGCCGACGTGTTGCTGAATTGTTTAGCGGTTTCCGTTCCAACCAGATGAAACTATGGAAAACAACTTCAAACATAAATAGGGTTGGCAACCCTACTATATAATATAGTATCCTACTCAGGGATCGAAGCCGGTATTTGTTTCATACACAATATACTTCCTCCCATACACTCAAACTCTCCATTCCTCCTCATCGCTCTGGTACCATGTCCAACTCCTTCACCGTACAGGCAATTGGGATGTACCAGTTTTTTCAAATACAAATACAAATACAAATACAAATATCTTTATTTGCGTAAAATGTGGTATTAAAGATGGTACATTTCAAATAAATACAGACACACACATTTTGCCAGCAACTGGCATGCAAAACAAGAATTTTAAAATACGACACAGTATATAATAAAGCGTCTATAACTAATAATGCAATTATACCTTAATCCATAACAGAATTCACATCTAAACATATTTATGACCATAAAATATTAAACAAATGTCAAAAATTATATAATGTCATTTGATTGTTCAATTTATGGTGTCATTTACTTCTTATAATATTGGAAATATTCATCCACCGAATAAAAACATTTTTGCACTAGCCAGTTTTTAAGTTCCTTTCTAAATAAGTTAATTGGCAATTCTTTTATGTCATTGTGCAAACGATTGTAAATACTTATTGACATGCAGTAGGTGCTGTTGCCATACAGTTTTGTCTTTTTTGCTGGAAAAACGAGACGATCTGGGTACCTTGTTAGAAATTTACAATTAGTTTTATTTGTTTTATACAATTCAGGATGCATTTTAACAAATTGACAAACTTCGTAGATATACATGCTTGGTACTGTTAACAAATTCAACTCCTGGAATAAGGGTCTACACGACGTCAGGATGTCAACATTTGATATGGCCCGGATGCACTGTTTTTGTGCTACCAGCACTCGCTTAGCGTGACAAGAGTTACCCCAAAGGAGAATGCCATATCTTATCAGGGAGCAAACATATCCATGATAAGCTTGTATTGCCGATTCTTTGGTGCTAACTTTAGTAAGCCTCCATAAGGCATACGCAAATGAGTTAATTTTACTGCATAATTGGTTAATATGCTCGTGCCAAGAGAATTTATCATCTAAGAGTATACCTAAAAACTTTGCCTCGCAAGATTCTGTCACTGTCTGATCTTCAAACGTTACAGTTAACGACTGCTTATTTGCATTCCGATTTATAAACTGAATATATGTCGTTTTGCTTATATTAACACTTAAATTATTTTTGCGCAGCCAGGTCACAATGCTACATAAAACATTATTTATGTTATCATTGTATGTATCAATGCCATAACATGGCACAACCACGGATAAGTCATCTGCAAATAAAGTGCAATCATAATTTATCGCATTAGGTAAGTCATTTATGTACAGTAAAAATAGTAAGGTATGGCAATTCAAAAACCATTTAGAGGAATAGGTTTAATAAACCGCTTGCAATTGAATTGTAACAAATATACTCATCCGAATGGAAAACGGATAAAATTTGTATCTTAAATTAACCTATATTTTACGATTTTGATGTAAAATCGAGGTCAAGTTTTTTTTGGGACATCCCAATTAGTCTCTGGAACGCCCTTCCCCTCAGTATACGAAAAAGCTCAGAGTAAATTCTCCTTCAAGTGTAAGTTGCGCAAGCATCTCTTTGGAAATCTTCAAGATTAAGAGTCTTCATAGTAGTTTAGAAGCAGGTACCTGTATGTATATATATCTATGTATATGTGTATCATGTTTATATATATTACGTATTACGTATAGTTTGTATACTATGTAACTTGGGTGTCTCGCCCATGTAATTATTATTTTGTACAAGTCTGATACCGATATCCCGCACCAATAATTTCTCTGTTTAGCCTAATGGTTGACTGGTAGAGAATGCCTTTATAGCATTAAGTCTGTACTGTGCCAAAATGAGCTCCCATATGTCGAATGTGTAACTTGTGCAACAAGTTACTCACTTCTATACTATTATAAAGTTGTAAAAATGAAATGTCCGTACATTGAAGAGATTTAAAAAATATATTGTTATGGACTATTTGGAGGTCACTAAAACGAAAAATATTTTTTTCTTGATTTTTTGTATGTTTGTATGTGTCGTTGTGGTTTCATCACGCAAAATCGGCTAAACAGATTTTAACAACTTTTGGTACACGGGTTAAACGTAAAAGAAGAAGATTACATAATAACAATGATTAACAAAATACAAAACAGAACAACATCATTTGAAGTAAC
Source organism: Hedya salicella (assembly GCA_905404275.2). NCBI lineage: Eukaryota > Metazoa > Arthropoda > Insecta > Lepidoptera > Tortricidae > Hedya > Hedya salicella. Next base: position 8,835,913 of record FR990120.1, read on the forward strand.
TAGGCAAAAAATGGTTAGTTTACCATTTTTGCATGCCTGATGGTGAAACAGCCATTATCAACAACATCTATATCCATACTAATATTATAAATGCGAAAGTGTGTCTGTCTGTTACCTCTTCACGCTTAAACCGCTGAACCGATTTGGATGAAATTTGGTATGGAGATAGTTTGAGTCCCGGGGAAGGACATAGATATATATTCAGGAGCCGGCTGTGGCTGCCGCGGCACTGCAGCGCGTCGGGTATGTTTGCGGACGCGCGCACCGACGGGTTCCCCGCTATAGGCACTGGTCCCACCGCGAGCGAGTAAACTATGAACTATCGGCTATTTTCTAGCTCAAGAGACGAACAAAAGATAATCGCTTTCGTGTAAATAAAAGAGAGAGATATATATTTATAGTTCATAGCTGGCTTGTTCACACCGCCGGCGAAGACACTCTCCCACCGCCCGGCGAGTAAGCGATAATTCCATACAATGTTTACTAGCCGCCCGCTGATTGTCAACTGTTTCTAGTACATAATTTTACTAGTTGATAGCCGAGCTCGCTGATAGTTGGCGGTGGGACCACTGTTTACTAGTTGACCGCCGCGATACAAGCTATCGACTATAAAACTAGCTCAGCGGTACTCGCCGGTGCCTGCCCGGCGGTGGGACCAGTGCCATAGTCCGCAAGAGGGCGGCTTCCCTCATGCGCAGGCTGTCGGCCGGCTCTAGCGCGCTTCTGAATGCATTATACTCCAAATTTGACAGTCATTTTGTGATAAAGTGGAATAGCATACACAAGAATTGATTATTGTATTTAATTTGATTTATGACATGTAATTTATTCGAATTTAATTTTGTTTTCCTTTTAATTTAATTTATTTTAATTTAATGTATTAGTCGCAGATCTGTATTCACTAACATAGTTTTTTAAGAAAATTTGTTACTAACAAATATGGGTCAAGAAGCCTGAAATAAATTTTTCAATTTCAATTTCAATTTCAATTTCAATTTCAATTTCAATAGGCTACATTTTATCCCGGAAAAATACTCTTATCCGCGATAAACGAATTTAAGGCGGACGAAGTCGCGGGCAGAAGCTAGTACTATTATAAAGTTGTACAAATGAAATGTCTGTATTGAAAATATTTTCCCAAAAAATGTTTGTTACGGAGTATTTGGAGGTCACTAAAACGAAAAATATTTTTTTTGGATTTCATTTGTTTTTATGTTTGTATGTGTCGTTGTGGCTTCATCACGCAAAATCGGCTAAACAGATTTCCACAATTTTTGGTACACAGGTAGCTGGGTATCTCCAGATGGTTATAGGATACTTTTTATTCGACTACGCTGAAGAAAAAACGACGGGTTATGATTATGACTTTTTCTCCTCCGCGAACGAAGTTGCGGGCATCTTCTAGTATTTAAATAAAACAATCCATACTTAATATTATAAATGCGAAAGTGTGTCTGTCTGTTACCTCTTCACGCTTAAACCGCTGAACCGATTTGCATGAAATTTGGTATGGAGATAATTTGAGTCCCGGGGAAGGACAGAGGCTACTTTTTATCCCGGAAAAATACCCTTATCCGCGATAAACGATTTTAAGGCCGACGAAGTCGCGGGCAGAAGCTAGTAAATATATAATTCTCATTAGATCGTCAGTTAGATTATGAATAAATATTGGACACGTATTTTTCTTTCGTCAATCAAAAAAAAAAACGAAGATAAAGCGCGTGGGAGTGGTAGCGCGTGAGAGTGGTAGCGCATGACATCACGCCGTGAAAAAACGGTCGCATGGCGTGACGTCACGAGGAATTTAAACGGGCTATATCTTCATCATTTTTTGTTTAATTGACAAAAGAAATAGTAGATTGTTTGACAAGGGGCTAAAATAAGCCATTATGACACGAAGTGATTATTTGGACGAGCTCACGAAGTGAGCGAGGACAAATATGTCTGAGTGTCATAATGGCTTTTAGCCACGTGTTAAACACTCTGCTTTTCACTTCGACTGCGAGAAAATAAATTGTATACTTCATGAAAAATAAAAAGTACAGTTTGAGCAATTCTTTATAATTAAATTGACAGCTTATATATTTTTTTAAACTAATAATGGCCATAGACAATTTTTACTTTTAAATGTGAAGGGCTGCAATACGATCAGAAATTTGGCCAATCTGATGAGGTTGGTTTGTTTGTTTTTAATTATTCGTAAGTAGTATGTAGCTGGCAGCAAGTTATTTTTTTTTCAATTTCATAGAAATTTTTATGGGATTATATGGCTTTCTTTTAAACCTTCGCGAAGCTAATATGACCTAAATTTTGAGCAGAAGTGAAAAAATATATGTTCAATATGTTCTGATAATGTAGCGGATTAATTATATTTTTTAGGACACAAGCCTATTTTAACGGATTTTATCGCGTATATTATCTCATTTGAGCTCCCGACGTTTCGGACGCTTTTTAGCTTTCCGTGTTCACGGGTTGACTCAACAATCAACTTCGGGAACTCAAATGAGATAATATACGCGGAATAATCCGTTAAAATTGTTTTATTTAAATGAGTAATATTCGCGGAAAAAGAATAACATATTGAGTTACTCACTTCCACGGATATTTAAGGTAAGATAAGATCACTTTATTTCACTAATAAATTTGCTTATGTCAAAATTATACGAATTTATATGTTATTATGCCACTCCCGTGACTTAAGAGCTACTAACTAGTGTAACTAGCTACATAAACTAATTACAGACCTAGATATACCTTAACTTATTCTAAGTACAATGTTTCAGAGCAGACTTGTTAGCCGTTTTAAAATGAGAGCGTAACTACGTTTGTATGGAGAACCGAGCTTGCCGGGGACTCTTAATAACTAAATACATTTTGAATGAGTATCAAGTGCGATGTAATTTTTAACACGCTTTTATTAGGTCGACCTGTATGTAACTATGTAATGGAATCTAAGGTAACTAATTTAACCATCTTCCAAGGATCGTAGCGTCATGAAAATTGGCAGCTGTATGTAGTTCTGATGACAATACAATAATATGGTACTGTCGAACTGATCTGATGATGGAGCCGGAAGATATGAACTGGAACTTCATGGTGGAACATCGTATCATAGCTGCGTTTGGATTTGTTACAAAATTCTTGGAAAGCGTGTTTTTCTAGTGTTTTTTAAACTAGTAATTTATTTTTTGCAGACGCTGTCTTCTCAATAATGTTCGCTATAATGTACCAACGGACGTAATGGCAGTATTAAAACAAGCATAAATGATTGTGAACATTCCTATTAAAGTATACTGCGCGGAAAATTGCATGTTAACACGCATTCATGTAGGTAGGTATATGTTAATACCACAGATGAGGTTAAATGTAAGTGTGTTTGTAGGTTGCTCTTGATTAGTGCCAGTTTGACGGGGAGGGGGCTCATCCAAACATCACGCGAAGCTCCGAAGGGGAGGGGGGGGCTTACAAAAACCTTACGACTGATAACATTGGGGCAAGGACATATACAAAAATCCAAAAAAATATATTATTGTGGCTTCATTACGCCAAATCGGCTAAACTGATTTCAAATAGTTTTGGTACACGAGCTGGATATCTCCAGATGGTTATAGGATACTTTTTACCCGACTACGCTGAAGAAAAAAAGAGAGATTATGACTTTTTCTCCTCCGCTGACGAAGTTGCGGGCGCCGTCTAGTATGAAATACATTTTGGAATACAAGATACAATGCAATACCCTATTTCATTGCACACCTCACAAATATTGTGACATGGACACAAGTCAAAGCGCAAAGAAAAATACGATTGCTCTCGCACGTGGTCACACCAGGACTCGAACCCGATACCTCTCGGTTGACACGCTAATCATACTTTTTTCGATCGATTCAGTGACCGCCAAATAGTGTATAACAATCTTTTTTTTGAAAATATCTTCAATGTACAGACATTTCATTTTTATAACTTTATAATAGTAAAGATATAGTAGCCGCTTGTCGAAGTAATGTTTTTTTAATGAGTATCTAATGAGGCGTATCCACTGACAAGGTCCGCGTATTCATTACCGATGTATAAGGCTGCCCACTGGCGCATTTCCATTAAAATTCAACGAAAGGTCATTCATTTTCTTTGCTCGAGTAAGTTGCACAAAGCTTGACGTAAATCCTAAAGGCCGGTTGCATCTAGGGATAGGGGGCGTTCATTGATTACGCGAGCCGTTTATGGGGCACCGACTCCAAAATAACTTTAAGTGTATAGGTATCTATATAAAGTTGTAAAAATGAAATGTCTGTACATTAAAGACTTTAAAAAAAAATATATATATATAACAGGACAATTTTACACAAAATGTAACTAGTCCCATGGTAAGCTCATGCTCTTTAGCGATAAGACCGCCTATTGTTTACCTATTTTTTGTTAAGGCTCTATTGTACTGTTTCTGTTGTTGGTGTGCAATAAAGAATTGTTGTTGTTGTTGTTGTTGTTGTTGTTGTAAGATCAATAAGGCTTGTGTTAAGGGTACTAGACGACGATATATTTAATAGATATATTACTTATATACATAGAAAACATCCAAGACTCAGGAACAAATAATTATGCTCATCACACAAATATTTGCCCTTACCGGGATTTGAACCCAGGACCTCCAAACCGGTCGTCAAATCACCAAATCGATGTATGGAGCCCCCTACCCTAGAAATTGATGTTCTTGTTATTTAAATATCCAACTAAGTAGCGGTTTATACAAGGCAACCATATTCTAAATTTAATCAATATAAGTACATCATGTATTTTTTGTGTAAAACGCCTGTGACATTCGGATGACGAAACTATGAGGGTTCCGTGCAAAATATACGCTACAAATGGCCGTATCTATTAAGTCCAGTGTTAGCAGAGCCCTACTCCTAAGCAAAATGTACGCGGTGCTCGATCATATTATACTGGTTCGGTACTGATAACTATAGACAGACAGACATTTGGCATTCCGTTTGAGGTACGGAACCCTAAAAAGGATTACCAACACATAATACACTACATTACATACCAATTAGTGATTAATTAATAATTTTGTTATAACTAATCAGTATGTTGTGTGACCTTTAAAACTGGCTAAAAAAATAATCGCTATAATCAGTCGTTGACTCTCGATACGTTTATTAATTTTAATTAAATGTTCAAGTGATAGTATATTGTTATCGTGTTTGACCCGTACAATCCCGTAACAGTATAAGTGACTGGTCTTTAATTAGTTTATTTAGTTAGTTCACTTTATGTACTAACAATGAAATACTGATTTTATTGATCTTTATTCTGTAAGTAGGCCGCAAGAGCACTAGTCTGACTCTACGGCATTTCCCAAGAGGAGACCACTGTTGAGAAGAAAGCCGAAACAAATGAGTTTGTTTCGGCTGTCAGACATTCTTTCTAAATAATTCTTAACTGTTACAATATTAATACGTTTCGGCTAAGTTCGGGTGCAATCGGGAACGTTCGTTTCAGATCGCTACATCGCGCCTCGCGGCACTCCTCATGTGTTCAAGTTTGTTTTATTTACGTTTTAGTGATTTACCGGCGTTTTTTTTATTGTAGTAAAAAAATCATTATCGAATTGTTGTGTTAAACAAACAGAAAAGTTGAAGCTAATATTGGTAGTTTTTTTTTCATGTGCCGAATATTCGGTATCTTTTAAATAAATTTGTCAGATTTTTGTATTTGTGAAGGTATGGGGTGTATTCTTTCTACCCTCTAATGTACCCAACTTTATTTATTTTGGGTATGGTTGGAAACAAGGAGCTGCAAGTGCGCAGAGAGTTAGGTACAGTGATAGTGACATACATATTTAAATTAATTAGGGGTAAAATCTTTAACGGTCAGGTTTTGAGTTGTGTGAGTCTGTGTGTACCTGATAGGTACGTGTGGCGCCGCCGCCGGCCACGGCTGCTGGTCGAGCCGTGCGGGCGTACCAACCTGCTCGGTGCGGCCCGCTGACGCGCGCAATACGCACCCTAAGCCTAATATCGGAAGATTTGGATTTGTTATAAACTCTGTACTTAGTATAGATAAATAGATTTAAAGGTTAATAATGTAAAATTATAAAAATAGTTACGCTATTGACTTAGGTATAAGTCCTGTAAAGATAGCTGTAAGTGTGGAGAAATAAATAAATAAATCTTTTGCCGACTATTCGCCGACTGTAAATGTGGCCGTATAGTCGGCTTTCCCGACTAAATTGTCGGTATATCTCTACATCCTATTTAATACCTCGCGTTTCAATCGGATCCCGGGATTGCTGAAAACAGTCCCGGTGTTTATACAGGTTTCATGAAATTTCTGGTATTTGGAAGCCCAACTCCAATGCTTCCAGTTTCCTATTTTTTTTCACAATCTTACGAATTGTTCGCTCAGTAAGACGATTAACTTGACCTTAATCTTCCCGCAAAAGTCGATACACGATTCTTACGGAATAGGCATGATGACTATCTTCTCAGTATTATGTCTAGGTACACTGCTGGATACACCTCTTGCATGGATTTCCAGTTAGTTCTTGATGCGGCGATTCTATTCCAGGTCGGCCCTGCCGTCTTTTTGATGTCGTCCGACACGTTGTTTTAAAATGAGAACGAAAGTCCGTTTGTATGGGAAGGTGAAATTCGGCCGAGCTTACCGGGGACTCTTAAATTGTTATCTAGTATGAAGTGTAAAGTAAAGCAAATACGTCATATATCAACTAGTATCAATGCACTTAATCTCTAGATATAGTGATAACATGAATTCAAGGTTTGCCTGTATTTAGGGTATTCACAACCTTCACAGATTAGATTATATAAAAACCGGCCAAGTGCGAGTTATTTATTATTATTATTATTATTTAAACGGCCGTATCTATCAAAATCCAGTGTTAGCAGAGCCCTATTCCTAAGCAAAATGTATGCGGTGTTCGGTTATATTGCCAGAAACAGTGTAAAGTGGCAAAAGATTGGGATAAAGTAAGTAAAACATGTTTCGTCACTAAAATATGGCTAAAGGCCAAGCCACACTGGATGCGTGTGCGTGGAGTGCACGTAGACGTGTACGTGGCGTGCGCGTTGTAAAGTACGAATACCCATAAGAGATGACACACCGCTGCGTACGTGCACGCCACGCAAGCGGTGTGCCATCTACTATGACATTTCATACGATACAACGCGCACGCCACGTACACGCGCACGAGTACGTGCTGCGCACGCATCCGGTGTGTTTCGGCCTTTCAGGCCAAGCCACACCGGATGCGTGCGCAGCACGTGCACGTGCGCGTGTGCGTGGCGTGCACAGCACCCTTGTCAAGCCGAGAGCTGCGCGCGCAGAGCTGCGCACGCGTGCTGCAGAGCTGTGCACGCAACGGTGGCGCACGCTGCAGCACCGTTGCGTGACTAACCGCCATTTTTTTTTGCGTAGTCTTTTCATTATGCTCGATAGCAGTTCATCAGACGAAGAAGAAGCTTTACTGCTTCTACTTTCAACTCAAAAAACTCGTACAGCGCCAAAAAGACTGTGGGTTCATGACATAAATGCAAGCAGACAAAAATACAGTGAATATCACAACCTGTGCCGCGAACTAGAATCGTATGAAGATCGTTTTTTTTTGGTATTTTCATATGTTCAGAGAAGGAAGGCTAGTTCCCATAACAAGCTTTTTACGGCGAGTTTTTATAATATTTGTGTTTTTGGTTATAAATACATTCGTATTTGCGCACATGTTATATATTTTTTCCTTTTATTTGGCAATCCATTACAAAAACCTCCTCGCGCCCCGGCCAAGTTGTAAATAAACACAAGAGAGCTGTACAGCACCTGCGCAGCACCGAGCAGTGCGTGTCCCGACCTGTTCGGTTCGCCGTCTCATAGAGAACCCCGATAAATATAACGTCATCACAGCACTCCGCTGCGTGAGCGCGTGCACGCAGCCGTTTTGTCTCGACGGAGCTGCGTTGCGTGCAAGTCACGCGCACGCGCACGCCACGCAAGCGGTGTGCCATCTACTATGACAGTTCATACGATACGACACGCACACGCGCACGTGCACGTGCTGCGCACGCATCCGGTGTGGCTTGGTCTTTAATCTTACACAATAATATTTATCATGTTTTAAAAAAATATATTAAACAAAATAAGTGTTTTTAGAATAAATCCAACGCATTTATACTAAAAACACATATTTGAAAAATGTTTTGTGAGATGGGGGGGCGGAGGGAGGGATTGAGCCAAATTTCATGAATTCAGCAACAAAGGGGGTCGGAAAATCACCACACTCAACACCAGATCAGATGATGCAACAGAGCCACGGGGTAATGTCGCCTAAATCGAACTAGTTTTAAATTTTTCTACATGTTCTTGTTTTTTGTACTTGAAAGGGCCTTAGTTCTTAGTGTAATGTTGTGTAACTTTTATGAACAATAAAATAATAATAATGACACACTGAAATCGTGCCATAGCATCTCTAGACTCCTGGCACTTTATAAAAAATCTGTAGGACTGTAAACATTAACATTATTTAAAATCTTTTGGGGCCCCCGTGAGGTTGGGGGCCCTTGAAAATGTGCAGATTAAGCCCTTTCACATGATACCCTACTTGACCTAGTAGGTACTTTTAATTTTGCCCCCCCTCATATTGGTAATTTTTTTAGAAAATAAATATATTTGGCCGACTATGTATATAACTATACCAAATTTCAAATAGATAGTATAATATTGTCTTCTGTTTCCGCGATTATTACTCATTGAAATAAAACAATTTAACGGATTATATCGCGTATATTATCTCATTTTAGTTCCCGACGTTTCGGAAGCTTTCCAGCTTTCCATGGTCACGGGAGGACTGATGACATGGTCAGTCCTCCCGTAACCATGGAAAGCTGGAAAGCTTCTGAAACGTCGGGAACTAAAATGAGATAATATACGCGATATAATCCGTTAAATTGTTTTATTTCAATAGATAGTATAAGTAATTTTCAACATTTGGTGCTCTAATAGTCGGACAGACAGACAGACCAAGTTGCCAAGGCTTCCTTTTTTACCTTTTTGGTATGGAACCCTAAAAACTCAGAACTGAGTACATTTATATCTGTCCATGTGTGTCCAAAAATTAATACAACAAAATATTGGGAAGAAGAAAAGATATTGACAAGTGCCGGTTGTTTCACCACAGCTGGCGTGGATTTTATATGTATATGTCGGAAGAAGACCCAGACTTTCGGTTCCCTTGCGATTAAGGCAAAATGGCAGACAAGAACCAAGTGCACAAGGATGAAATAGCTCAAACGACAACTGTACACCATAACAGTTATAAAAATTAATAACGTTATTCACACTCTAATTAACATTAACACAAATATCAAAGAGGCAATGATCCGTCAGAGCTAAGTGTGTTTACTGGTCAACGGTTGAACTATATCTGTTGTCGTTGCGAAGCCGGGCTTGACATTTCGTGAACCGCCCCACGTCAATGGAAGGAGCAGAGGGTATGTGTTGTGCCTCTTGATCTTGATACATTTCACCTCCTTTTTATTATTTACACCGACATATATATTGTATTTCACATTGAATCCACACCAGCTCTTGTGAAACAACCGGTACCTTTTTCAGCTGTGGTCATCCATTCCCATATGTACACTATTGTTATTTTCATATACTTTATATTCAACTATCATAATTTAAAATCATGTAAATCAACTAAATTGTAATTTATAATATGACATCTAATCTAAACTAATCATGGGTTTTTATATCAATAAGAAAAGTATTTTTAAGGTAATGAAACTGCATATCATTAAATAACAAAGACAAAGATGATTGAATCAACCATGGGATGGAGGTCTAACCATACATTGATTTAGACAACCATAATTTTATTTTAAGTTTATTTATTAAATTATAATTATTAATGAAGTCAAAATACAAAAATAAAATACAAATTTTATTTTATTAATTGCGGAAACAGAAGATTGATAATTATTATTGTTTTTTTACACTATAATAAACTTAAAAGGTATTGTTATATGTTAGTTTGAATGTTATCTGTTTAGTGTGCCAAATAAATAAAATAAAAAATAAAAGGCCATTGATTGATTGATCTATTATTGTTGTACTATTATTAAATATTTTTGTAAAATTAGACCCATCCTCAGGCATTCAAAGAAACTTAGACACTTTTAAAAAGTTTCTAAACTTTCAATGTTACAACTACTTTGCACCATCTCTGCGACATAATTCATGTTATATTATGTTGGATAGTTACACAATTGCGAATTAAATGATTACTCACCAGGTAAACCGCTTGTAAACAGTTTCTATGGCCCCGATCCGAAGACGTTGTATCACATTACAAACTAGTCAGTTACGTAAAAAAGTCACACTTATGTATAATGTAATATTAGCGCAATAATCACATAACACACCAATGGAGCACCTTCGAAAATTCGATAAAAACACTATTAAATTGTTCACTTAATCATTAAACACCGATCGTGTAATAAACAAGAATGTTTATGTTAATATTTCGTCGCACCAAAATATTGATTATCGAGGAAATTACTTTATTTATTAATGTGTATGAAATAACAGCTATTTACAAAACCCGAGGGAGTTTAGGCCGCCTGCACAGTTATTTCACAGTCACATAATTTTAATTAACTCGTTTCATAGTCGTCAACTATTTTGTGATGTGTTAAATTCGAAATATCAAGAAATGTGTGCAGCAGCGAAAAACTCATCAACCTACATTTTCAAGACAGTTGTGCGACGGTGTTGCTACAACTATTCTTATGAGTTATCTTCTACCAATTACCTGTTTATGGATTCAAAAGTAACTAAATTGACAATATGAGTGATATATTTATTTTTCTTAATGCCAAGCTGGCAGTACAATGAACAAAGAGAGGTACTGTTTATTTTATGTACGAACAGGGTTTTAATTGTTAAATATGAGTTTCTGAGAATATATTAAAACCTACTAAAAGTCGTGGTTTTTCATGTATGTCAACACTGAATAACTGTCAACGTTATCACGACTGAAGGACATTGAATCCATGGTCATGAAAACATTAAAAAAAAAAAAGTCAATGTTATCACGTTCATTCAGCTTTTTTCTTATTGGTAATTTGCTTTGAATTAATTTTGGTTACATTTATGCAACGACAAAAACATATGAAGTTATTACAGCAATTTTAATTAAAATGAATAAGATAAAATTGTACGTTATATCAATTTTACGTTAAATTTGTGTATTAATAATTTATTGACGTCGTATCATACGTAGAATGGAACGATGCATCTGACAACTTGACAACGAATAGTATTGTTGCTTTTATATTTCCTTTATTTTAGACCAATCATAGAAATGTATTTCTATTACAAAGTTTCCTAATTGGTTATTAAGTTAAGTGCCGTATTACGCAAAGAAAAATACTCGCATCATATGATTTCTACTCAAATGTTTTGTTTATATCATACGTTTTGTTTATAAATGGACTTGAAATGGACGAAACCGAGTTAACTCCTTCGGAGCTGGGTACTCAGTCGTACTGGCAGCAGGCTTACAGCAAGGAACTTAGCAACTTCGAAAACAACGGGGACCCAGGAGACGTGTGGTTCGGCGAGGACAGCGCGTACCGTGTCGTAGACTGGTTATGCCGGAATGTACAGGACAAGAGCACCGCTGTTATAGATTTAGGTACTAGTATAATCTTCTATAACAGTTTAATTTCGCTATTGAAACATTTATTTGTGTGAATCAACTTTTAAGGTACTCCCCAATTTTCGACATGTCTCATTGTCACCTTATTTTAATTGAATTCAAATTCAACGCAGGAGACGACGTTGTCCCCGAGTTTTGTATGAAAAATGTGCATTTTCCACTGCATTACCTTGTTTTTACAAAATTATACAGTTAATTTATAATTATAAATAAGTAGTGAAATCCAAAAAATTTTATGATCCAATTTAAACATTTGTTAACAATTAACAATCTCACATATTGTACAAATAGGTCATGTAGAAACGACTTTTCTTGATGCATCTACTGAAGACTTAGAGAGGTTATGACCACATGAAAACTACACACAAACAAGAGTATTTTTACTGTGGTACACTTATGTACCACAGTAAAAATACTCTTTCTTTGAACAAATGCCATCTGGACCTATGTAACTAAATCAAACTAGTTTTTTTCTTTCTGCGATTATTACTAATTTAAATAAAACAGTTTAACGGATTATAAACAAACTAGTTTTACTATACGTTTTTGTTTTTTATAGTTCACAGTGCCTTGGTTTTTACTGTAATGCTGTGTAACTTTTTGAATAATGAATAAATAAATTGCTATCAGGATGCGGAAATGGGTACACATTATCAGAACTGGCCCGGGAAGGCTTCACACAGCTGCTCGGAGTGGATTACTGCGATGAAGCTATTGCCCTTGCAGAGAAGGTGTCTAAGAAAGAATTCCCCATCATCGAGTTTAAGGTATTATGAAGTATCATAAAATTGCATTGGTGCATGGTTTGCATCTGTAATTTTTTTTGTCATAATAGGCATGATGCCTAAATCTTAATAATTAGTCCGTCATGTACATTAATATGAAATATTGGAGACATAATTTTTCTTTTTTTAAGTAATAAAAAAAAGATACATTGAGTCAAAATATGGCGTGACGTCACGAGCTCCCACTCATGAACTTTAATGCGATTTATGTGAGTATTTTTTTATTATTTTGAGAAATAAAAAATAATTGTGTCTAATATTCATTGAAATAAAACAATTTAACGGATTATATCGCCCTCCCGTGACCATGGAAAGCTGGAAAGCTTCCGAAACGTCGGGAACTAAAATGAGATAATATACGCGATATAATCCGTTAAATTGTTTTATTTCAATGAGTAATAATCGCGGAAACAGAAGAAAATATTGTGTCTAATATTTTTTTGTTATCTAAGTGACAGAGTAATTCGAATTTTAATTTTCATACTCTGTCATCATGTCTATTATCATTTGACAGACATTTCATTTTTACAACTTTATAAAAGTATATAAAGCGTCGCATGGTATCCAAAATACAAGATTTGCTTAGTTTGGGACTAGGTTGATTTGTGTAATAGGGTAGATACCTGGGTAAAAAGAATATTATTCTGATTAGTCCGTCAGTTAGACTAAGGTGCGTCTACATTTGTATCATTTGCCCGTATCAGATCATCGTCGCGTGGCATGATCGCGTATCACGATCACGCGTTTGGACGTTGCGCCGATCGGATCGCTGGAAATCCATTTGCTACGCGTATCACACAGTTATATTGGAAGAGTGCGGCATGATTGGCGCGCCGACAGTGAGCGTCCAAGCGGCGCGATACGCAGTCATGCCACGGCACGGTGATCGGATACGAGCAAATGATACAAGTGTGGACGCACCTTTAGGTTTCCAAAAATATTGGACACATATTTTTGCTTTTGTTGATCAAACTTTTGTTAGAGAGAAGACAAATATAAAGCGCGTCAAAGTTTGGGGGTGGGGTGCATGACGTCACGCCGTGCGAAAGACGGTCGCACGGCGTGACTTCACGGGAAACTTTATCGGGCTATATCTTGATCATTTTATAAAAGAAAAAACACGTGTCCAGTATTTTCTGATAATCTAACCTACTGACTAATTATATTTTTTTAGGATAAGCCATTGTCCCTGATATTTATTTATTGAATGAATTTTCCAGGTGTTCGACATTACACAAGATGACTTCTCTGCTGTGGGGTCCTTCGGCGTAGTGCACGACAAGGGCACGTACGATGCCATCAGCCTGCACCCCGACAGCCCCAAGATGCGCCGGCGCAAGTACATGGAGCAGGTTGCCGCCATGTTGGATTCTGACGGTTAGACGCATGTGATAGATAACGCGTGTACGTGTTGGTCAAGGACCATTAAAACAAGAGGACTGATCATCTACATATAAAAAGCGTTCCCCGATATGTACAACGCCATCTATGTATAAGAAGTATTTTTTGCAATAGGGAATATGCATGAATTTTTAAATTTTTGCTTTATTAAAAGTTCATTAATGTAACAAACAGTAGACAATTGTATATTACTGCAGAGGCCGGGAAAAGTCATGTCATAAATTCGTGGATGAGTACAGTTTTGAAGGACGAGGCCTAGCCGATTCCTTCAATAGATACGAATCCACGAAATGACATTCCTGCCGAGGCATGTATACTGCTTTTCTCCAAATATGCGAGGAAATTTGACACATGTTTATGTAACTTATTTTCGTAAAAATAACACGGCAGACAATCTAAAAATGAAATTCACGTTCCCGTCTTAATTTTTTTTAAGGATATTAAAGTTAAAAGTTTTGGGTCCGAATTGTATATTTGGTTCACATGAAATATAGTGATGAAAATAAATAAAAAGAAAACCCATAGCAATAGTTAAAATAAATATATGCATTAAAATTACTTTTAGTTGAATCGGCAATTCCTAAACACACAACATTTAAATTAACATACATTTGCTACAAAATATTTATCAGTCCCAGAAAATCATTAAGACTAAATAAACTGTATTAAGATTTGGAGGCAATAATTATTGTTCTTATTTTCTAATATTATTGGCATTAACCATGCATTAATTAAACACAGAAAACAATTAAAGTTTTTTTTACCTCGGTTTTTGTACGTTACTATTGGCTGTTTGGTGAATTTTCAAATTCTTGGATGAAGTAAAAACCTGCACAATAGTGTACACTTCCCAGGCCTGTCCGGGAAGTAATGCCCAATTTTTTTTAATTGATTATCGTATCAACGTATATAACGATGGACTTCGCGGTGTGTTTTTACTACATTAATGGGAACATTTCCGAGCAAGTTGGAGAAAAAATATTTTTTCGAATAGCTATAAAAATAACCAAGATATAAGCCATCAAACATTTCATTATATCTCCTTCTTGCAAAACAGAATTTAATATGGAGTTTATATGGCCCGAGTGCACTGTGACGTAACAGTGCACATCGGACCTCTCTGTCTAATTACTAGTTTAAAATGCCTATATTATGCGTATTTCTTGTCCGATTTTAATTTTAATTTCACATTTTGAAATCGTTTATGATATTTTGATATTCAGTTAAAAAAGCGATAAAAAATTTCGTGCATGTACCCTATTATTCAACTTTGCAAGCATGACACAGTATTTTAATGTTACGATTTTATTATTAGCTATTTGTTAACTAATTGTTACTATGTTTCGATGTTTCTTTATTAGATTACCAGAAGGTGCCCGCAACTTCGTTCGCGGTGGAGGAATAGTCAAAACCCCTCTTGAGGTTATGATGACTTTTGCTCCTCCGCGAACGAAGTGAAGGTGCCCTTCTAGTCGATTTATTATTATATTATTTTGACGTTATCACGTCGAAATTAAAGGCCGAAACACACCGGATGCGTGCGCAGTACGTGCTCGTGCGCGTGTGCGTGACGTGCTCGTTGTACCGTATGAAATGTCATAGTAGATGGCACACTGCTTGCGTGGCGCGCACGTGCGCAGCGGTGTGTCATCTCTTATGGGTTATCGTACTTTACAACGCGCACGTCTACGTGCACGCCACGCACACGAATCTGGTGTGGCTTGGCCTTTAATCAATGAGGGTTTTCTAAAACGGAAAAAATCACCTGTCGGCGCCACCGTGACGTATGGTGTAATTGACATAATTGACAAGACGTGTCAAAATCCACCAATCACAGCACAGGATGCTGACACTTCTTGCATAACTACGCATTCAGTTTATACTCAAAACATATATTTAGGATAGGCCAAGTACAAATATTGTAATAGATGTAAAGAGTTATTTTGAGAAAAATACTGACTGTTGAGTTAGTTTCGGCTCTTCTCAACAGTGGTCTCCTCTTGGGAAACGCCGTACAGTCAGACTTGTAAAAGTGCCCTTGCGGCCTACTTACAGAATAAAGATCATTATTTGTATTAGGGGTTAAAATATTAAACAAATTACGTAACACAAAATTCTTGTTTTTTTTTTCCCCCCCCCCCCCCTAATGTAACAGGACCGTCACGCTTAGCTGGATCCCCCCCCCCCCCCCCTTCAATTCCGTTACGTAACAAGTGCTTTATAAAAATGTTTAGGTTAATATTCAGAAAAGAAAGATAAGTGGTAGTATAGGTACTTCTTAATCAAGAATCTGCATTTTTTAAATAAAACATTAAAATGTGGTTTCAAGGAATCAAGAAATTTAATCATTACAATCGGTATCAGCTTCGGCGGCGATCACATCTTCTGTGGCTATGTTGAACGGTATTATTTTTGGTCCAAATTCTAAATGGTCAATTCTAGTGGACGAATTTCCATTTGTACCTAATGACAGTAAATCTATAAAATTGTGCGTGACGTAATGCAAACCTTGACCCCCCCCCCCCCCCCCCCTTCCCCAACGTAACAGGACCGTAACGCTTGTCCGGACTACCCCTCCCTCCAATTTGCGTTACGTAATTTGTGGACGACCCCTTAGACCTTATGTCACGGTAGCGCCATCTGGTGATATTTCCATTCTAGAAAACCCTCATTGTATTGATTAATTTTCTTCATATAATTATTTATTTCAGGTCTGTTCGTGATAACGTCTTGCAACTGGACGGAACAGGAGCTCATCTCTCATTTCTCGGAGCTACTGACGCTCAAATGCGTAATACCTACACCGCAGTTCAAGTTCGGCGGCAAAGTGGGCAGTGTTGTGTCGTCCGTTGTCTTTGTTAAGAAATAAACATATTTTATAACCATGTGTTTTAATTAACCGCGTTAGGGAGGTTATGCAACGGTATTTCGCCTGTGCCCAGGAGAACATCGATAGGCTAACCAAAGGAAAGCACATCTATATACTCAGCGACAGTCAAGCAGCACTGAAAGCGTTATCAGCGCCCAAAGTAGACTCTAGACTTGTACACAACGGTATCCAAGAATTAAACAAGCTCGGAAGGCACAATAAAGTGCAGCTGGTATGGATTCCAGGCCACGAAGGCTTCATCGGTAACGAAAACGCAGATGAGCTAGCTAGAAAAGGGTCTGCAACGAGCTTCGTAGGACCTGAACCATGCGTGGGACTCTCACAGGGTACCATAGTTACGGCCATTAAGGACCATGCCAAGAACCAACATCAACAAGAGTGGAAGAAGGTGGAGGGCCTGAGGCATGCAAAGCTATTCGTAGAAGGGGTAGAATCGGGCTGCTCCAAGAAACTGTGGAACTACAGCAAAAGACAACTCAGAATAATGGGGGTGTTCACAGGCCATTTCGGAGTCAAAGGACTCCTGGCCAAACTGGGACTTTCTGACAATACATATTGTAGAATGTGTGGTGAGGAGACAGAAACAATGGAGCATTTATTATGCGAATGTCATGCCCTCGCCAGACAGAGAATGAAGGAATTTGGTATTGGTTACCCATAGCCAAAGGAATTCCAGACGCTACCAATGGCATCTATCATGAGGTTTATGGAGATGGTAGAACAAACCATTGAGTAGCAAGAAGGGGTAATTACACAAAAGATCCCACTGAGTCGAAGTGTGTCCGCAAGGACCCCTGATATCAAGATAAGATAATTAACCGCGTCCACGCAGAGCGAGCAGCTAGGAGATATTCATAGGTATATTTAGGGATTGCAATCCAGTCCGGCGGATCCGGTAATCCGGCCGGGTTTTGGCGGCCACCGGATCCGGTAAAAATTTGCCGGATCCGGGCCAGATCCGGTGAACCCGTAGAGACTGAAGAGACGCCACAACAGACATACATACAGACTACCCAACCCACGAAAGCTGATTCTAATTTGGTGAAAATTTTAGTTAGGAAATAAATGTCCAGAGTCAATATGATCTAGATCTAGTTTAGCTTTAAAGAAGGATGTTTTTCTTAATTATTGTTTGAGATGTTAATATTGTTTCATGCCCCCGCTGTCTTCCCCCCGGTCGCCCGCAGACCATGGGAGAGTCACGAAATTACTGTTAAGGGGCTATTCATAAATTACGTCATTTCAAATTTGGGGGGGGGGGGGGGGAGGCTGGACATCGGATGATGGTAGCATGACGAAGGAGGGGTGGGGGGGCATTCCCAAGATGACATCATCTTTAAAAAGTGCTTCAATGAGTAAAAAAAGGAATGAAATTCGTGTTTGTATAAACTGTTGCTTGAAACGCATTATTTGCAAATGACATCATTTTATGGGGGAGGGGTCATTTGAATTATGACGGTTGTATGATTAGGGGGGGGGGGGGGGTTGTAAAAATAGATGACGTAATTTATGAACAGCCCCTAAGGTATAGTCGCCGACTAGTGAAAGCCGACTATTCGGCCACATTTATAGTCGGCACTAATGTCTAACAACAATTAGATAATTACACTGTTTATCTTGATGTTTTAGTATAAAATAAAAAGAAACACGCCGGGCGGTGTAGCAAGTTAATTACTAAAACGTAAACAAAACAAACTTGTCAAAACACGGAATAATAATAACGGTGTTTTTTCTGATCTGTGTGTCAAAACACTATATCAAATCAAATCAAAATATCCTTTATTCAAGTAGGCTTAGATACAAGCACTTTCGAATTGTCAGTTACAATGAGAGAAGTCTTTGCTGGGAAACATACAATATGATCCAACATTTGTTGCAAGGATTAGGAAAAACCCAGAAAAACCTAATCAGATCATTTAACTTAAGTATAATACTAGGATGCAGACTAAATTTTAATAATAAGTCCGTATTGCAGGTAATGAATAAATATTGGACATGTGTTTTCGTTATGCTCTCCAGCAGAACCACCTAGGCTTTGATGAATTTAAACATATAGAACATTTTCTATATAAAATCTATATAATACTAGTACCATTAAAAAAAAATCTATGTCGATTGTTTCACCGTAAATTAGATTGCAAGGTGGTCCTGCTAGGAAGCATCGCCCCAGCAGAACCACCATATTTCGATAACTACTCATAATATACCCATACGTATGGTATCGAAAAAATCTATGGAAATTCTATATTAACTTAGTACCCTCAGTTTCTAATTAAATTTTGAATATGCGAAGTTACGACACCATCTATTTTTAGTGCCTTATAAAATTAAAATTGGCTCACTTTGCAATTTTAGTTCCTAGGGTAAGTGGGTGGACATTTGATTTAAAAAATATATGGTGTCGTAACTTCGCATATACTCCGAAGGGATTGGTCCGTTGCTGCCTTATATAGGGCAATGACGTCATTGCATAAAGTTGTGGGTATGGGGCTGTTCATAAATTACGTCATCTATTTTTACGATTTTTGCCTCATCCAACCGCCATAAATAGAATTCCCCCATTTTTAATCATTGAAGAACTTTTTAAAGACACGTGAGATGATGTCATCTTGGGAATTAACCCCCCCCCCCCCCCTCACCCCTCCTACGTCATGTTTCCATCATCTGATGTCCAGACCCCCTCCCAAATTTTAAATGACGTAATTTATGAATAGCCGATTGGGGGACATTTGAAATAACAACGGAACCTTATGTGGTATGAATATATTAAACTCTGCATAACCCTTAAAATATAGGCATTTCTATAACATAATTTCCCATAACTAATATAATAAACCATTCAACTATAATAAATACGTGATTATTATTTAATTTCCTCATCCATTTTTTCATATAAATGCTAATTACAAGGGAATAGGCGCATTTTTCTTCATTCCGTTATCGCAACTGTCTTTCTCGTAGGTAATCGGCTGCATCTAGTGATTTAAAGCTAGAGTTATGAAAAAAGAAATATCCCTGTTTCATAAAGAAACAAGCAACGCCGAAAAATATTTGTTCTATTTTATAGTTGATTTACTAATCGAATATTAAGGACATGTTATATACCTATAACAATTTTATTTCACTAAACCATTTATGTAATATTGTCATTGTGTGATTGTACGTAAAATATATTTTGCAATTGGGATGAGACAATTTTTTACAAGGTATACCTATGGTCATTCAAAACCCTTTTCAAGGAATAGGTTTAATGCCCCGTTTGCAATTACAGATTTCAAAAATATGATTTCGGGGATAAGTTATTAGTAGAGATGCAGCGAATAGCCGTTTGGCCGGATACCGAATACCGAAAGTTCGGCGTAGCCGTCGGCCGAATATTTGGTCGCCGAATGTTATGAACGTACCGTATAAGGCGGGCATATAGGCCCACCAACACCTTTTCATCTTTTCTAAGCCACAGAAAAATCTGTTTCAAGATTTTTGCAAATTTTCATCCATTCCCCATTATCCGAAAACAGTTACGATAGAGGAAAACTTACTATGTGCTTTACTTGCCTTTAATATCTTGAACATATAAAACTAATTTATTTAAACTCTTGTGCTATAGTTATATTGTATACAAAATTTCACTCAAAATAAGTATTAGAACCTGCAGGTACAGTCAGCTATAAAAAATATACACGATTAGACTTCACGCCATTAAACGTCACAGTTTGGCGAGTAATAATTACTTTGTAAAATGTTATTATTATAAGTTAAATAAAATAGAAGGCCTTCGCACGCTGCGTTTGCCGGTACGCGGTCTCCACTCGAGAACCTTTCTGCTCCAACGGCCATCGGTTCTTCGAACTGTGCCCTGCCCATTGCCACTTCAGTTTGCTTACCCTGTTTGCTATGTCGGTGACCTTGGTTCGTCTGCGAATCTCCTCATTTCTGATTCGATCTCGTAGAGATCCCGAGCATAGCCCTTTCCATAGCTCGCAGAGTGACTCGGAGTTTCCTTAAGAGGCCCATAGTTAGAGACCACGTCTCAGCTCCGTAGTTCAATACATTTGAGAGAAGACATTTTAGAAACGGACTAATGGTGTATACCTTTTTGCAGCTGACTGTACGGTACACGCTCGAGTTAAATGCAGTGTGGTATAAGACGTCTTCGAAACTACGATGATTGTGAGGAAAGCGTGAACATTAGTGCTTTCGAGTTAGTCGCTGCACTCTGGATTCTTTGAACCACTCACTTCGCTCGCGATACAAGTCTCCTTTCATTGCAGGAAACAGGGGTGCCTACTTCAGGGCTATTTGGGCTGCAGCTTAGGGCCCCCAGCCCCTATTGAAAGTATTACGACGATAATTTGAACTAAAAAACTTCAATCAACTAAGTGGGGCCTACTCTCCGCGACTAAGCTTGTCGCGCGACATAGCATCACCCGTCTTTCTCGCACTGTATTGAAAGGAAAGAGACAGACAAGCTTTGTCGCGCGACAAATAGAGTTGTGTTAGAGGTGCTGGAGACGCGCCCAGTGAGAAAGACGGGCATGATGATAAGAGTAATGGCGGTTGAAACGCCCGTACTAATACCCAAATACTATGAAAACGGTCATAATTATTCGGCAAGTTTTTCAATGTGCGTATTCGGCCGTATTCGGTTGCTTTGCCGGATATTTACCGAATAAACAAAGTAAATAACGAGCGTAGGTTGTTTCGTATTCGTAATGCGTCGGATTGACAGCGATTGAAACGCCCGTACAAATACCGAAATATTATGAAATCGGATTTCGGAAATCGCATAATTACTAGAGTTGGGCCGAATATTTGGTAAACATTCAGTATTCGGTATATTCGGCAAGTTTTTCAATGTTCGTATTCGGCCGAATAGTTCGGTTACTTTTCCGGATACTTACCGAATAAACAAAGTAAATAACGAGTGTAGGTTGTTTCATAATCATAATGCGTCGGATTGACATCCTATTTCAGCGTTTTAAGCAAAAAGAGATAAATATGCGTTAAAATTTAAATACAATTATTTTGCAAAAAACCTTAGCGTAAGTAAGACAAATTATTCTTTTCATTAAGTAAACCGAACCGAACGTTTGGCCTAATATTTGTATTCGACAAAGTCTGTATTCGTCCCATCTCTAATACATTTGATAAAACAAAAAATAAAGTATATATAAACCTTTATCTACATTAGCTAATAATTTGACAATGGAAAATTATCTTATCAATAAAATACAACTAACAATATTCCTAATCATAAAAATAATACATACATTGATAGTGCGAAAGAAATTCTATACTTATATTATGTTGTGTAAAAAGTCGCTTCAACCCTAACAATCTTCTTTCTAGACCTAACTATAAAATTATAAGCCCTCAACTAGTACGCAACTCTGTAAGCCCTTTGGATTAAAATATTACTACCTATAAGGTACTTGCGCCCAAAATCGCCCGGTTCTTAAGATGGCCCACCATCAATTATTTTGTATTTTTTAAAGTTGGCATGAGTTTAAATTTCGCCACCATGTTTGGTTAGTACTAGTGATGGGCAAGCGGAAAGTTTCCAATATTGGAAACTTTCGGTAATGAAATTTACTCAGAATATTTCCGTAATATTCTCGTGATATGAAAAATAGGAAATTTATGTTTTCAGAGAGTCAAATTAATATGCTTTGTGGTAGAGCAAATGCGAATAGACTTCATAAACTATATGACGATACAAAAATATCGTTAATTAAAGGAAAAATAAAAGTTATTGATAAAGTTCGGTAAATTTCCATAAATTCTCGTAAGTTACCGAGAAATTTACAATGAAATATTAAACGAAGCTGGAAATTTATTACAGAATATAAGGGAATTTAAAAAGTGCTAGCTCCAGTTTGAGAAAAGTAATACAATTTGCTGTTGAGAATGTAATTAGCATTTTTTGGGTCATATACGGGTCAGGCGCTAAGGTCTCAGGTAGTCGAAAAACCCAGAGAGACCAAACAAAAGGGGTATAACTTAATTTTACTTTAGTCCTGCTTTAACGCTCGTGGCAAAATGATCTAGCAAAGTATCAGTTAATTCGTAATTGTGATATTGTGATTTATGTTAGCGTGTAACCGAATGGTTCAGATTCACCAAGAAACCAAAACAATTATTCATCAATATTTACGAAGAAAACTGGCTCCGTTCTCATTTTCACTTACCCTAACTTTATTACCCGGTACCGGTTGTGAAGTTTGCACCTGATATCTATAGCATTGCATACAAATGAGGTGCAAACTTAACGCAACCGGGTTGTTCAAATAGCTTTTTTCAAATAAAAAAAAATTGCTAGTTAGAGACATGGCTATAATTTTCGTGTAAAATTTATGTTTATTTATACAAATTGTGAAAATTTATAAAATTTTGTTTGGTAAACTTCGGAGATAAGAGAAAGAATGGTGGTTTTTTTTTTCACATTTTCCTTAATAAAACAAACTAATCACAATAAAAAAAATGTTCAAAAATGTTCAGGTTACGCCCTTTCATATGATGCAACGGATATCCGGTCAATATCCGGCCACAATTTACTATCTGGCCGCATACCGGATAGTTGCGTAGTATCCGGCCAGATACCGGATAATAATTTAGTATCGTAGTATAATATAAGGAGAAAATTTGAGTAACGTAAATATCAATCCATGAAGTAATCAATTTTCCCCCTCTCATATTTGTCGTTTTTTTTTTAAATAAAAAAAATATTTATTTAAAGCGGCAAATCTAATTCAAGCAGAGTCAGAGCTAGTTGCCATACTGTAAGTGAACACGCAAAAATAATTACCATCTTGTTTTCGTTCTGTCCAATACTTCCACTGTCCACTTACCTCGAAATAATTTAAATGCACATGGAACCTTAACAACGAAATTAGAAATGAAACTAAGAATATTTGTTTCTTAATTAGAATCGGAAGTACCCGTGATTATATGAAAAAATAACAGAAAAACAGCAAAAGACATACGGTGTAAACAAATGTACAAACTTTCTGAGAAGTGCTTACTTAATATGCAGTCCTCCAAATTAAAATGAACTATGAATGCAAGTTATTGTGTTTTGCCAGAATAAAACTTAACTCTTAATACATAAAACATAAGTTCCCTTAGGAAATTTCCATGCAATTTAAGAGAACTTACGGAAATTTACGGTAATTTATGGAAATATACGTTTAAATAATGTTTTAAGCAATGGATGCTGGCGTAAGAATAAAGTACTTGGAAATATTTAAATATTTCGTTATTACAAAAAATACGATTTCCATTTGGAAAAAAAAGTTATTGAGTAAATTGCCAGTTTTGGTAGTATTACCGTAATCTTTCCGAGAATATTCTCTTAATCGGAAATATTCTCTGCAATTTCCCATCACTGGTTAGTACCATAGATAAAACTGCAACTTTATATCGAAGCCTAAGAAGTTGAACTTAAGTTAGACAAGATGAAAGTGAGCCATCTTAAGAACCGGGCCAGTTTGGGAGCAAGTACCTTTGCTTTTGATACCAGGACAAATAAAAGTTGTTTTGTCATGGTCCAACTCCGGAAAATGCCCTCGGTGTACAAAAGGTGTTATTAATGATTTTCCATAATTATTATAATTTTAACCTTTTGATCGCCACAGTCGGCAAATCCCGTCATCGAGAATTGGTGCCACTAACGCCAAATGTTATGGTTCAAAAACTCCCAATGTAATATCATTACCTCATTCTGCAATCACTATTTCATTTTTGATGATCCATTTTATATTATAGGCCGGCAAGTTTATTCGTGACCCTCCTATGGTCTGCGGGCGACGGGAGGGAAGACAGCGCGAGTGGGTATGAAGTGTGCGCGCGGCGGGGCACGATATCCCTGCGGCGGGGCACGATATCCCTGCGGCGGGGCACGATATCCCTGCGGCGGGGCACGATATCCCTGCGGCGGGGCACGATATCCCTGCCGCGCGCACACTTCTTACCCGCTCGCGGTATCTTTCCCCCCGTCGCCCGCAGACCATGGAAGGGTCACGAACGAACTTGCCGCACTATATTGCTGTGGCGACTAGGTCACGTTGTATTACTTCGCTGCAAACGGAGTTTTTTAACCATGACATTTGGTCAGCATATGCTGACCCTGGCGTCATTGGCACGATTTTTTGTTGACGGTTTTTGCCGACCGTGGTGTTCAAAAGGTTTAGGTGGTAGTTACCGTCAATACGAATAACTTTTCCTATGGGAAGACGTTTCAGAAATTAAAACTAAAATCATCCATACTATACATCATAGTACTAAATAATAAAATTGTCTCGCCCGACCTGTTAAGCCAATTCGCATTTCGTGTTGCCAATAGAGCCTGTCGCACTCAGCAACTCTTTTCTGTTCCAAGGGCTACTAACAATGGATATTATAATAGCCCCATAACACGCATGACACGTTCTTATGATGAATTGTTAAAGAAAAATCCAGAGATAGTAGTGATATTAATAAGGCAACAAACATACAGTAACTATTGTACATTAATATTTATTAAAAAGCTATTTAGTTAATGAATGCTAGTTCTCAGTTGCATGCACTTTACAATCACTCTCAAATTTTGTGTGTGGTTGTAATCGAGTAACAAACACATATATTTCTTGAACTTTATGTACATTAATTAATGACTAAGTTTGTGACTTGTAACCATGCCTTTTCAAAATAAATAAATACATTTTGATTGAGTTACTTACTACAAAAACACATATGAGATGGCAGACAGACAGATAAATGCCTCCCTATACGAAAAATTGTTCGTATTGATGGGTAATACCACTGGTTAACATTTATTTATTTATTTAATTCATCTTTATTGCACACAAGAAAACTTATCGTACAAAACATCCTTGTAGACTTAAGTCTGTAAACTTGGTTGCAATAAATATCTTATCTTATCAAAAGGCGTCCTGTCAACCTTAGGGTAAAGGAGAAAAATTGTTGGCGGTGCTGAGGCCATGTAAAAATACCGATGAGGCCTAATTGCAAAATAAAGTTTTGAATTTCAATATGGCCGATACAGAGTTACCGTTCACCTAGCTAAAAGCAACCTTTCTAATACCATCCCTTTCTAAAAGCTTTTAATAAAATCATCAATTACAATTTGGAATGTTACGTTTTATCTTTTCATATGTACAGTCTACAAAGAACTATCCACTTTTGGACCTTATTACAATGTAATAAGGGGAAAAATTGGATACTTAACAAAAAATTTGTCATGGATCACTATGTCATATTGATTATGATCTAAGATAAATAAAGTGCCACAAACATTTCTTTGAAATGTCCGATGGCATATATTTTTATATTGTGTAGCTATAAATTTACTCTGTCTAAGACGTTGCTTGGGGTGAGTGACGTGAGCCTAGCTGAAGATTTCGGGGAGTCTTCATAACGGCATATTATTAATTGTCTGTTTAGGAAAATAAGCTAGAGTACAATTTTGGTGACCCGCCTGTCAGGGCCCTCTTGACCCACCTCGGACCGTAGACTCAGTTAAACATAGGCCTATATTTCTCCATTTGTAAGTTTGTGGTCCTCCATTTAAACGGAAGCTCTACAGCTCTTCTTAAACATTTTCTATATCTGATACTTCTTTGGACAAATAATATTTAAACTTCCACAATTTTCACAAATTACAGCAACAAAACACGACTTAATCAAGGATTCCCAAATGAATATGATTAATTTAATTTATAATGCCCATTACTTTGCTTTGTAATTCCCTGAGTCGGCCACAGTCTCAAAACGACTTCATGATCATGAGTTACTACTGTATTTATGCCCTTACTTTGTTATAATAAGGCAAGACAAAGGTATAGTCAAAGTGGGATTCTCTCTAGCCTATGAAGCATGCAACCTTTCCACTTTCCTCAGTAACTGGCAATATACAACAAAAGTAACAGTATTAGTAATAAGTATAAACGTTAGGAATCCATTTAACAGGACATTGATGTCCACAGTGGTATCAAATACCACCATTTCCATGGGCTACATGCGCTCACAGTACCTGTCTTCATTGGAGGTCTTGTAGACCAGATAACCAAGCAACACCGCACACGCAGTTAGGATCAACGTAAACAACTGGTATATCTTCAACATTTTCACCTGCTTATGCAACATTTCATAATTGACTTGCAAGTTGTTTAAAGCATTAGTGACCGAATCCGGTTTCTCTTGAACTCTACCATCAACAGTACTGCCATTCTTTGGCATATCTTTTTCAGGGAAGTGGCATTTCAGTCTGTACTCATCTACTTTACTTCCTGATGATTTTTGCCAGATGTCAGTGAGTTCTTTTGGTGTTACATCCAGCTTTGGGATCTGTACGGACATGACGAGGAACCTGTCTTTGGTAACGGTCCGTAATTGGAATCCTGATTGTACAACTATCTGTACGGTCTGTGAGGCACCAGTGGCTAGCGTACCTGAGCTGGGACGCACACGGAACTTCTCTGGTGATGTAGTTCTAATCTTGAATGATATAGCGCTTTCATCCATGTTAGTTATAGTGAATTGTCCTGATATCTCATCATTTTCGCTCTTGAAAATAATTGTATCATTTGGATTCAATCTCAGCATTTCTCCTAGAGAATGCTGGTTGTCGCCCTGCTCTGCAAACGTTACTTTCTTCGGTGTTTGTACATCATTTGTACTTCTACCCTCAGGAACAAATTCAAATGTGTATGGATCTTTACCGCCCCAGCACGTTAAAGCTTGTTCAGGAGCTACAACATCTTTCAAAGTATCTTTTGATGAAAATTTCATGCGTTCAACAGCCTTGGCTGGCAGCAGAGACTTCACAACCTTAAATGCCGCTGACAAAACCCACGGCATCTGATAAATTATAATGTAATGCAGAAAATATGGGTAATAAAGCTTCATAAGTGTTATTAAATACTTGATAAGCTCCATGTCCATATTCCCAAGCCCGCAACCATCCATATCGAAGAACAATGTGATGGGTTTGCCTTGTTCCTCTCTTTCTACCCGATCAAACCAGTAGATTATCACTTTCTTAATCTCCTCAAACTCCTTTTGACCTTTCACATGCATTTTAGACTTGATTATAAGCAGTAGATTCCCGTCTACATCGCGCCCGTGCGGGAAGAACGCACCATCTTTGATATAATCCATTCTCACCGTATTTTCGTTGATATCATTCACATTGGCCGTTTTCCGCCACACAAGGATGTCCCACAGCATATCGCCAGCCATCTTCGCGTCGTTGTCATGGTGTAACAGCAGCCTAGTTAAGTATTTATCGTCCTTTACTCTTTCTAAGTCCGCGGGGTGGAATTCACCTGGGGGATTAGGTATTCCCTCTTTCAACCTAGCCTCGAACACAGCGCGCACGTCCGCGGGAGTCGCCATCGCGATACTTAACGATTACTTCATCTAATGACAAAGATTTTTATGGTTTTATTGTTATTTCACTGAACGGTAGGAATCTACAGTCCGTGTAGTGAATAAATGTCACTAACGACATGACATTTGGCCTTGGGGATGCCAGTGTAATAAGTCAAAATACCGCTGTAAAAAAAGTTTTTATTTCAATGACCTCTTAAACTACAACATGATAAACATTTCAGCAAATCCATCTTATAATAAGTATAAAAATTATGGACGCCTTATTTTAAGCATAAGAACAAACGTAGTCTGTAAAAACTAGTTTCTCGAAGACGACCTTAAGGATTTGGGCAAAATTTCATGTCAAGTAAATTTAATGTATTACGATTAAGTTATATTATCAGCCAAACCGTCCATTATAATATCGTTTTTCATACAAAGTCTGTACATATTTTCCGTTAAATGTCGGAAAATATTTATTGGCAACTCAAAAGATGTACTATACACAGATAAGATAACATATCCAGTCATTAGGCAAACCTCCTTTTTTTTAATTACACTGATTACAGCTCTGCTGCTGTCAATTTTTAGGGTTCTTTAGGCTGATTATGTAATAGTTACCTATACCTAGTTGAAATATGACCCGTCCTCATAGACTCATAAAGTAAAGTAACAGAAGAAGTCCTTTGGATTATATTATTAGTCACTCATCTTTTACCCCCAAATCAAAGGTACC
Organism: Hedya salicella; assembly: GCA_905404275.2. NCBI lineage: Eukaryota > Metazoa > Arthropoda > Insecta > Lepidoptera > Tortricidae > Hedya > Hedya salicella. The sequence continues at coordinate 8,864,823 of FR990120.1, forward strand.
TATTAATTACGCTGAGAATGAGATACATACAGCAATCAAACGAAAGATAGTTGGTATCTTATCCATTTACACAAAGATGCTACCAATATAACCAATAGGGTGCCCCAATCTCATATTCGCTTAAGGGGGTGCATCGAAAATTTAAGCTATTTTTAAGCGAGATATTTGTCAAATCTAGTATATGAAACAGGCTGGTATTCAGTTATGTTTTTTTACTATATATAAACTAATCAGCGCCTAACGCGGAAATATGTTTGTTTAAAATTTCCTCAATAGAAAATAAATTCGATAACGCGTCTTCATTTTCCATTTTTTGTCTATTTTATACAAACGACACATTAGTAAACGGCTAAATTATGCAAGAATTACATTCTTCCCTTTATCTTTTACGTCACTAACTTAAATGTTAACAAAACATAATAATATCATCGTTTTTTTTTAATTAGCGATAACCGTCTATCGCCAATAAAAAAAAAATCGATGCCCATGCATTTGAGCGTAATTTTACATCATTTCATCGTACTTTTACATCTGGCGCTGACGCCAAAAAACCCCCAAGCATTTAGTGTATTAGCTTTCCTTTTCTTTGATGCGCGCGAGCAATAAATGCGTCCCTTATTACAAATTATGTTCATGAGCTGAGTTTACGATCGGCGCTAGCGAGTATCTCGTATCGACAGTCAGTGTACCTCTCTCGCACGCGCTAATAGTGCGAAAGAGATAGACCGTCATCGAGCGCTCGACACTCGCTCATGTGTGATGGATGATAAACACTGACACTGGACTGCACCCATACCGCTAATCCAACTCACGCTTGATCAAACTCTATTTGGAAATTAACTAAGTGTTTATTGATAATTCCTGACGATAAGCTATCGTCGTAATTACAAACAAGCTACTTACTCATAAGTAGTCGAAAGTCTCTTTATCGCGCCTAAACAGGCGCGATAAAGAGGCGGATATGTGGGTATTATTATGTCGGATCTTGAGATCCTGGTAGAAACAGAGGAGTTACACCGGAACTCAAAAATCGAAATTCATATCGTGCCGTCCCTCTTGCTCTCGTGTTATAGTGTGTTTGAGTGAGTGGGACCGCCCGAATGGCGCGATACGAACTTCGAATTTCGAGTTTCGGAGTAGCTCCTCTGAGCACAAAGCGATATAAACCTACATATACCAGTATAAACTTCAATTTCGGATTTGACACAGTTATGAAATGGTGTCTGAAATGAAATCAGATTTACAAAAAAAAAAATGTTTGACGTAACTTCGAAAAGGTTAAAGGCCATGCCACACCGGATGCGTATTGCGTGGCGTGCACGTAGACGTGCGCGTTGTAAAGTACGAATACCCATAAGAGATGACACACCGCTGCGCACGTGCACGCCACGCAAGCGGTGTGTCACCTACTATGACATTTCATACGATACAACGCACACGCCACGCACACGCGCACGTGCTGCGCACGCATCCGGTGTGTTTCGAGCTTGTCTTAAATAATAATATAAAATTAACTTTCAATTATTTATTATACCAAAATAAAACAATTATAACAGCCATTAAAATAAGGAATACGGATTGAAAAATCAAAGTTATTGTTTATATGTTACAGACATATTATAAAGGGACACTGAAACATGTACAGTCAAGGAATTTAATTTATATACCATTTCGTACCTTGTCACAGTCAAAATTAATATGAAAGCCGATAGAGATTCCATATCAATGTCACTATGACAAGGTACGAAAGGGTACACAAATTAAATTCCTTGACCGTACTTTCTTAAAGACCACACGATAAAATCTGGGCACGCCCGATCTGGTATATTTTTCTATCAACTGTTTATTTAGAAACAGTACTTTTTTAGGGTTTCGTAGTCAAAATGGCAAAAACGGAACCGTTATAGTTTCGCATGTCCGTATGTCAACAAAATGTATATTAATGAGATTTGGAGTATAGGTGTCTTGTATAAGCCGCTACTTAGTTTAGTAGTTAAATGATAAAAGAATAATTATTTTGACGACCGGTTTGGCTCAGTGGAAGTAACGTTGCCTGCGAAGCTGAGGTCCTGGGTTCAAATCCCGGTAAGGGCAAATATTTATATGATGAGCATAATTATTTGTTCCCGAGTCTTAGATGTTTTCTATGTATATAAGTAATATATCTATTAAATATATCGTCGTCTAGTACCCATAACACAAGCCTTATTGCGCTACCATGGGACTAGTTCGATTTGTGTAAAATTGTCCCGTAATATTTATTTATTTATTTATCATTAAAAGTCAATATAAGGTTAGTCATACAATCATTTATTAATTTCGGTAAATATCAATGTGTCAATAAAAAAAAAAAATATACATACCATTCTTGAGTTCGATTACCGGTTCCGCCGGACCGGATTGCAATCCCTAATCTCAATGATGATATGGAGATAGAGAGTGAGCGCAGGGCGCTGGCGGTCAGGGGGAACATGTTGGCCCGCAGGTTTGCAAGCTGTGCAAATGAGGTAAAGGTAACATTGTTTAAGGCTTACTGCCAGTCCTTTTATACGTGCAGCCTGTGGATGAAGTACAACCAAAGGGCTGTCAGTGCGCTTCGCGTTCAGTACAATAACACTCTCAGGATGCTGTTGAGGCTGCCTAGGTACTGCAGTGCGTCGGCCATGTTTGCTGAATGGCATATAGATGGCTTTCATGCCATTTTGAGAAAGCGAGTGGCCTCCGTCATGCAGCGTGTGCGAAGTAGCTCAAACAGGGTCTTGAGAGTGCTAGATAGCAGTCTAGACTGCCCTATAGCTAGGCATTGGGGTAGCTTACACTGTTAGTTGTTTCCTACAATAGGCTACAATTAACCGTAATTAAATTTGTCAATAATTAAATTTATCAATAATTATGTACTAACATAGCTATAAGTCGTATATTAAGTAATTAATTACTAACAATACTATGGATCATGTTCTCCGAAAATAAATAATTTGAATTGAATTTGAATTTAGTCTTAGTCAGCGATCGAATCAGTAGAAAAGATATATAAACCTCGATAACTATATATTATTTTTACTGCTTCGTGAAGCTACATACAGCTTCCCCTACATTTGGTTGAAGTATGGGTTATCGATTCCGGTACCTCTCACAGTATACAAGCAAATATATGAATTATATACTAGAGGGTGCCCGCAACTTCGTTCACGGAGGAGAATAAGCCATAACGCCTCTTTTTTTCTTTATCGGATAAAAAGTATGCAATAACCATCTGGAGATACCCTGCTACCCGTGTACCAAAAATACTTGAAATCCGTTTAGCCGATTTGGCGTGATGATGCCACAACGACACATACGAACATTTAAAAAATCCAAATAAAATATTCTTCTATTCAGTGAACTCCAACTAGTCTGCGACACTCAATTATTGTAAAATATCTTCAATGTACAGACATTCCATTTTTATGACTTTGTAATAGTATAGATATTGTTGTCCAGCACTCATAACACAAGCCTTATTGAGCTTACCATGGGACTAGTTCGATTTGTGAAAATTGTCCTGTAATATTTATTATTTAATCTTAAAAAGTAAATAGTTTCGTCGAAAAGTATGACTAAAGATAATTTTGACAAGCGTTACATAATGACTTTGTTACATGTAATTGGGGGCAAACAAGCAGACGGATCGCCTGATAAATCCTTAAGGTCAAAATACACCGGATGCGGGCGCAGCACGTGCACGTGCTCGTGTGCGTGGCGTGCGCGTTGTATCGTATGAAATGTCATAATAGATGGCACACCACTTGCGTGGCGTGCACGTGCGCAGCGGTGTGTCATCTCTTATGGGTATTCGTACTTTACAACGCGGTCGGCACGCACACGTCTACGTGCACGCCACGCACACGCATCCGGTGTGGCTTGGCCTTTATGATTCCGATTTTATGGACACTGATGGAGATATTGCACTTTGAGCTGGTGTTCTTCTTAGCTGGACTCAGAATGTTCTCCATATCATAGTCTTGAGAGGACATACTCCGGCTGAAAGGAAGAGATTATTTCACTTTAAAATCCAAAAAAAAATACAAGTTGTTTTGAAGAAAAAAAAAATATTTGCGTACATACATACATAAATCAAAACAAAAGGGTAATATTTTCTTCTGTTTCCGCGATTATTACTCATTGAAATAAAACAATTTAACTTTAATTTGTCCTCCCGTGACCATGGAAAGCTGATGGAAAGCTTCCGAAACGTCGGGAACTAAAATGAGATAATATACGCGATATAATCCGTTAAATTGTTTTATTTCAAAACAAAAGGGTGTAAAATAATTGCGGCAGTGTGCAAGCAAAAAGGTTCAAGCTCCGCAAGTGCTATAGCCGGGGGCCGCAACGCTGATTTTCAACCAGAACCTTGTTGGTGGCAAACTACCACTACACAGGGCATCGGGCTAAGACTATTCTGTAAGACATCAGAAAAGAATCGCAATATAGGGTGGAAAGGCACGACGATCCTTTCCGGGAAAGGGGGATTTATTTAGATTTAGTACTGTATTTCCTCTAAAGAAACTAGGCTCATATTCGTAAACGTCTTGAAGTTATAGGCAGTTAACTTTAAATGCAAAATACTGCAAGTGATAACCCATTAGGTTCAGTAAAATTTAACAATAACACAAGGGTCAATGACCTTTATCAAAACAACATTTCTACCCATAGTGTTTCCCAGTCAATATTACAATTGTGTGTGAACACTTACATGTAGGTAGATAGTACGTAGTAATAGTAGGGTTGTCACTAAGAAAAACACTATTTAATTTTAATATTTTTACTGTTCGTAACAAAAATCTAAACATTACGAATCGATTCTCCATCACTTAAACGGGTTACCCCCTTTGCGGAAAGGATCGTCGTGCCTTTCCACCCTGTATAAGAAGCGTCAAAACAATAATTCCAACTATAATACCGCAGTGTCTTAAGGTTTTTAACCAGTATGTGTTGCCAGACCTGGCTACGAAGGATCCTAGGGTTTATCAGTCACATTGCCCGAAAAGGTGGATATAACCTAGAGCAGCTTCATGGTTACTGGGAAGATTGATGGAAGAAGCAGAAGGGCCGCAGCCCAATCGGATTGTTCAACCAAACCCACCAGCGGCGTAACTAGGTAACCAAGGTCCTTGTGCCTGTGCAAAAGAAAAAATTCGGCCCCCATGTCATTGTCAATGTCAAAAGCCCTTTGGTAGCTACGTCACTGCCATTCACTCAACACCAAGCTACATGATGCTCTGCATGACGCTAAGGACAGACATAGATAAAGGAGCATAACCAAAGAAAATTGATTTCCCATCGGGGGAGTCACGATCACGACCTTCAGTAATGAGGAACAAAAACACAACATGGGGAAGAAAATAAAATTTTAAGGGAAGCCGTTTGAAAATGTTTTGATGATGCAAGATTGAGAATTAAACGGAAAAAATTCAAAAGATTTTTTATGATACAATATTTTGAGTAACAAACTACACAACCTTATAATTTTTATATCAGTATGCATCAACAACAACAACAACAATTCTTTATTGCACACCAAGAACAGAAACAGTACAATAGAGCCTTAACATAAAATACGGTAGACAATAGGCGGTGGGTATGCATTCCTAATGATTAAAAAAAACAACAAGTATGTCCTTCTATCCTCGCCAAAGAATAAATATATTTTCCCCGAATGCTACGCGAGGCCATTGAGATTAAAAAGCATCCTAATTTCAATAGAGAAGATGGATTGTCACTACCACCAGCTTGGGATCCTGTAATACATCTCATCAAGGAACAAGCGAGACACAAAACTGCAAAACCTTGATTTCCGAACGGTGTAAAATATCTTATCTGTTTAAAAAGTAGTTTAAGAGTCTCGGTTTTTTAAAATATTATAATTAGTAATGAGGTAGCCTGGGAGTTTTTCTTTGCAGCGTTTCTTTTCTCCTCAGTACACCTCATTTGTGAAATGCTGCTTAAATTATTAAAATAAAATAATTAAGCCCTTCTGGCACATGTGTAACATGTCTTTACAGCTTAGACCCATCTGGCATGTATGTACATCTTTATTTATTTTTCAAAAATGGGTAGTTTGCACAAATTGTAACTTCGACAGAGGAAAATATATCTTTTCTCAGTCCACCCGTGACCATGGAAAGCTGAAAAGCTTCCGAAACGTCGAGAACTAAAATGAGATAAAATACGCGATATAATCCGTTAAATTGTTTTATTTCAATGAGTTATAATCGCGGAAACAGAAGAAAATATTAACTATGTTTTGTAGCAATTTGAACTTACTGAAACAAACCAATACGAGTCTTTCCGGAATATCAATCGGCCGACGAATCCCATCTCGTTCTCCGGAGCTATTGTGTGCAAGTGCAGGTGCTTGACGCTCCGGAACGGGGGCCAATGGTACCCGAACCTGGCTACGTCTTCTGACAGGCCATTCTTGGTTAACATCTCCCTTGATATAGAGAGTAGCTTTTCAACTGGAATGATATTTATTTATTTATAGCATATTCAGATTTACAATTTATAATATTTACATTACAGTTACCGTAAAAATTATATCCACCAACGGGACACACGTCGCGTGCGTTTATTCCATCCGCATGTGGTTGATATTCCACATATCCGCACGAAGCGCTTCGATGCCACTGTTATCATGCGTACCGCAAAGGAGTGGAACTCGTCGCCTGCGAGTGTGTTCCCCGACCATTATAATTTGGGCGTGTTCAAGACAATAGTGAATAGGCTGTTTCTAGACGGGCATGATACATCCTCGGCCGCATCGTCACTTAACAACAGGTGAGATTGCGATCAAATGCTCGTCAATCGCCAATAAAATAATATATCTGTGTGCCTTCGGGCAAACGCCTCCCCAAGTGTTTGTTCGATAATTTTCACAAAATCATTTTTTCACAGTAGCGAATTTTCACATCGGGTTCTTTCATAATCGGAAATTTAATTATTCGTCTTTCTTCATGTAGTGACTTCTCATAAAGCGTTTTTTATTGTTCGCGTTAATTGTTTTCGCTGATTTTACCAGTGTGTCATTTTATCAGTCGCATATATTTGTAGTATTTTTTTTTCCGAACTCGATTTTTTTACATTTTGATATTTTATTATTAGCAAATTATAATGCCTGCATAAAACTCCGCTTAATACAAGAATTTTGTCGTTGTGTTAATTTTATGTAAGATGGTCCCTTGATAGTATATTATAGGCATTGGCTGATAAGTAACAGTTTATTTCGTATAGTTTTCAAAATTGGTAGAGGGCTTCCTTTCGGTATTTTGATAAACCTCCTAAAAGTCCTCGGGTCCACACCCGAAGACTTTGCTGACGTCAGGATTTTGGTTTATTTATTTTTTATTTATTTATTTATTTGGTTCACCAACAATTGTTTACACTAAATACATCCTTTATAACATTTTTACGACTATTATCTAAGTGTAGCAATTACTTAAAGGTAAACACCGCATGCATTATATTATAAAACTAGATAAATTGTTACCTACTTAACACTATCTATATTTAAAAATAAGTTATGCTCTTTACTGGTCTTAGGTTATTATTTAAACAATTTTTCCCTTTTCTAAACATTTAGAAACTTTATTTTTAAATTGTCGCGTCGAGTCAAAGTGTACATCGGTGCCATAACAGCTGTTAAGAAGTTTGCAGAGCCTTGGTACTGGTGAGCTGCTGCCAAAAACAGTTTGTCTTAACGGTGGACACAGAGGCGTGATGGGATTGCGGGGCATTCGAGATGGGGCTCGGAAGGACAGCAAAGCTAATAGTTGTGGACAATCAATTTCATTTCTTAAGAGCTTGCGCAGTAACAACGCATCGGCGGTGTTTCTACGCAATGCTAGAGACTCCATTTCGAAAAGCTGCAGCCTTTTTGTGTATGAGGTTGATACTTTAGCTCTACCAGCTGAAAATACCAAATGTCGTTTAATGGAGAAACTGACACTTTTTTCAGTTATTTGCCTTTATCTCAAAAACGTTTAAAAATACTGGCACAGTTGCTTTTACAAAAACAAACAACATTACATTTACTACAAATTTGGTTATATTATATTTTGTTGGTATAATAGTTTGGTATAATGGAGCGTAACATTTTTAGAGTCAAATTAACGGATCGCATCAAAAATACCATTAAAACCCAAATTGCCGATGGAGTATAGTGGCTATACATAGTAATAGATATTTGGTGAAAATTTCCAGCCTCTATGTATTACGTTTCAAGAGTCGAAAAGAAAAGCCTTGGGCCAGACAGATCCATGAGGCTAGAAATTTTGTAAGTCAGAATTATGTTATCTATGGAAAATATAAAAGGGAGTGTGGGAATATTGCTATTGGTCCCATGAGATTTTAAAAATAGCCTAAGGTCTTATTTAGTGAAACAGCAAAGAAACAGTCCCACAGAATGAGACGTCATTCAAATTGAGTTGATAAATGTTTTGATATTTACATTAATTCGTAAGGTAATTTGAATTATCTTTTTTGGAAAAAAAACAAATAAATTTGCTAATTTACATAGACATATTGAATTTTGGTATTTTATCAACGGTATTCCTTCAGAGTGGTTCCCCGAATAGGTTTACAGATGACCTCACAAGGGTTGCAGGGAGTCGGTGGATGCGGTCTGCATAGGGTCGCACTCTGTGGCGAGCTGTATGGGAGGCCTATATTCAGCAGTAGAAGTTTGTGGCTGACAGATAGATAGATAAATTCATTCAGTTTCGTCAGTGAAGGAGAAAAAAAGCATAACCTCTTTTTACCCAGCTACCGGCGTACAAAAAATAGTTGTTATCTGTTTAGCCGTTTTGGTATGATGAAGCCACAAAGAAACGTAAAAGAAATATACATATTTTCGATTTAGTGACCTTTAAATAGTTTGTATCACTTATATTTCTAAAAATAATAAATCTTCAATGTACAGACATTTGATTTTTACAACCCTATAATAGTATAGGTAAACTTTTATCATAATAGAGCTGGCATCTTGCATGTGCATTTTCATTGATCAAACCTCCTTAAATAAAGATTATTAAAAAAAAATGTAAAGCAGATCTTCAAATTTTTCACATTATATGTAAGCAGCACGTCGTGGACATTGTTAAACACATTCTTTATCATCTTACCTAATTGTTTATCGGCCAATGTTAAGCTTTTAACGTCTTCTACATGCCTTTTCGGTATGGTCAAAATATGGAATCGACTCGCAGGTTTGATGTCTCGGAAAACGCAGACTTCTTCATCTTCATACAATATCTCGGTGTTATCTAACTTGTTGACAATATTACAGAAAATACATGACGATTTAGTAGGAGTTTCTGTAGTCGCCAAAGCCATGGTGGTTAGATATTCCGCTGAGAAAATGAATGTTTATCTCGCAGTTCAGTTTTCTCTACAGTTTTGTTTGACAGTTGACAGTACTCAGGCGACAGTGACGTTTGTAAAGTTGTTTAAGACACTTTTAAAAGCGCTTTCATATGACAAACGTATAAGCAGAAGTTTCTACTTTTTTGCCTAGATGGCAGCATTACACAACACAATAAACGGTAGCGGGTATAGGCAAGGTAGCAAAGACTATTAAAACAAGAGGACTGTCAATCGGGTCCAGGCAAAAAGTAGATGGCGCTTTAAAGTCAACCATTTAACGATGTTATAATTGAATTCTTCTTCTTTATTTAAAGAAGAAGAAGATTGAATTGGACGAAGAAACAGTACAGTAACAATTAGTTCGTAAACAGCGCAGAATAAACAAATCGTTATATAAATACTGTGTTACGCTACATACGATAGCTGCTGTCGGAGGCTCGAAAAAAACCAAAAGCTTTACAAACTACTTTTACTTTTTTTGTTTTACAAATATCATGATAATAATCACAAACAAACTACTTTTAATTAAAATAAAATTACATTAATTATAGCCTATAGGTGACAAACGCTCGAAGTATGAACAGAAAGTGAAGTCTAATTAACTGCACTATTGAGGTAAGCGCGTGCCGTGCTGATGCGGCGCCTCGTGCCTTCGCAGTTGCTTTCCGAGGTTTCTGAGTCAGACAGTTTGTGTGCTGAATCGGCGATCCTCCTTATGGTGCAATATCTAACTCGCTTGCAAAGGTGAAGAATTGAAAATAATAACTTTTATACATACATACACGTCTTGACGGTGTTGTAGGTATATAACGGGGAACGGCTTTTTGTATAGCTATTGACAGCCATCTTTTTTTAATGGTCCTTCAGATAAAAAAAAAACACCATTTCATATGGGGACCCCATATGAGATAGTACAGAAGTTGTAAAAGTGTTCAACTATAAGATAAAAGAATGAAGAATGGCGCTAGAGGGTATGAAACAAGTATGAAATGAATTAAGCCGTTGTTATTCCGTACCGGTCATTCACTTATACATTACTTGTCGACAGCAAATTTCAAAACATTTTTATCGGAATGCTAACGGTTTCCTGCGATCTTCAGCAGATCATCGGTCCATCTTGTTGGGGGCTTTGCCACTCTTCGTTGTCCTGTACGCGGTCTCTACTCGAGAATCTTTCTGCCTCAGCGGCCATCGGTTCTAAGAGCAATGTGCTCTGTCCACTGGCTTAAGGGGCTGCCTGGAAAATTTCGGTAAATTACTGTTTTTAAAGTGATATAAAATTATACCTCTTGCTGCAAACCACTTAAAATGTATATATATATTGTAGCTTGGTTGTTTTGACCTATATTTTTGTCAACTGGGATGTTTACTTAATAAATCTAGAGAAAAAAAAAAGATTCATATAGTTCAGGGGGCACGGCAGTGCCCCCGCCAAGTTGAGCGCGAAGCAAACACTGCCGTACCATCCTTTACTGGAACCATTTCGCCGCATTTTCAGGCTCCTATTTGAGAACCTCTGGATAAGACCAGACCGCAGAAATTTTCGTCATCCAGTAAGCTATAATCACATACTTAAAATAAAAAATTTCAAGTCTGTAGGTCATTTAGTTCCGAAGCTAAGCGAAAGCAAAGTTTCGCATTTATGACACTCACTGACTCGCTCACTCACTCATGATCATCAGAATAGAACTAGTACTTCCCATAAACTCAGAGAGCTGGAATTTGGTACAGAGTTAGGGTTTAATGGCCACATAAAGGGAAAACTATAAAACTAGGATAATCGAAGTTCTGGAGTACCTGGTGACCCTGAATAGAAAACACAAGAGCCCAACCAAACTATTAGAGATCGACATACCGCCTTTACAAAAAATATTCAACTTGGTGGGCCGCTTCATGTGATGTCCAAAATCGAAGGGTTATGCCCACGTTTCTACAAAAAGAAGTGAAATCCCACAAAAAACATTCTGTAAAAAACTAGCCAAGTCTCGATGGAGCTACTTTGTTTATCTCTAAAAAGTAATGAAATCTAGACAAAGTCGTGCCAAGTCTAAGGTTCCTTACTGCGATTTTTTTATTATTATAGTTAATGTTGTGTGATTTGGCCGTTGAAGGGTACACAAGGATACAAAACCAGGTGCTCCATGACACCATCCGACGTCCGACCGTCAACGATCGGTGCAATGGCGAAAGTGAAGGGCTACGGATCGAAGGTCATTTATATACCTATGGTAGCCCCTTATATCTAGCAACTCTGAACTATGTCGACGACCTTTCTGATTCAAACACGCAAGGAGACCCCGAGCATATTAGCTCGCTCTAGCCGTTTGAGTGACTTTGAGCCTTCTTATAAAGCCCATCGTGAGTGATCACGTCTCAGTGCCGTATTTCATCACTGGCATACATCACTTATAAGTAGTTCAGTAGAATTAAATTAGACAACAGTTATTGTTATGTAAGGCTGAAAAGTTGCTTTTTAAATAAAATAAATATCTGGGAAAATCTTACACAAATCGACCTAGTCCCAAACTAAGCACAGATTGTACTATGGGTACTAGGCGACAATATACATGATATATAAATAGATAAATTATAATCTATACTATTATAAAAAGTAAAAATGAAATGTTTGTTTGTTTGTATGTGTCGTTGTGGCTTCATCGCGCTAAATCGGCTAAATGTATTTCAACTATTTTTGGTACACGGGTAGCTGGGTATCTCCAGATGGTGATTGATACTTTATACCCAACTATGCTAAAGAAAAAAGTACAGGTTATGACTTTTGCTCTTCCGCGAACGAAGTTGCGTGCGCCTTCTAGTACTTAAATACAAAGAAAACATTCAAGACCCAGGAACAAACATTCGTGCTCATCACACAAACACTAGCCCTGGCCGGGATTCGAACCCGGGACCGCCAGCTTCGTAGGCCGTTGTACAACCCACCAAGCCAAACGTGTCGTCAGATGCATTTGAGATGTGGTTCTGGCGCAGAATGCTCAGGATCTCTTTGACTGAACGCCGCACAAATGCGTCTAACCTCGATGAGCTCAAAAACAAGACGAGGCTATCTACTGTTTGCACCCAACGTGTACTCAGTTGCTTCAGCCATTTTATTTATTTATTTATTATTTATTTATTTATTATTCAAAAAGGTTACACAGCATTACAGTAAAAACCAAGGCACTGTGAACTACAAAAATAAAAACAAAAACAAATAGAAAAACAAAGAACTACTAGTTTGATTTAGGCGACGTCACTCCGTGGCTACGGAGCCGTCTGCTCTGGTGTAGGATTCGGCAGATTGCCCCGGAACTGCCAAAACACTACACCCTTCGGCCAGAAGTCTGCACCTGCGATGGTGTCCTGCAGCGGCCTCGGCACGCGCACCACAAACGAGCTGAAGTGCACGTAGTGGCGGGACTGCAGCTGGTGAACCCTCAGCGAGAAATCAAATCAAATCAAATCAAAATATTCTTTATTCAAGTAGGCCTAGTTACAAGCACTTTCGAAAACCAGTCTTCTGGCGGACAAACTCCACCACGTCATCTGCCACGGCGGAGTGATGCAGGCGCGATACGTACAGCGCCTTACTCGGTGTAGCAACCCGAAGACCAGAACCAACCGGCTCGGCAATGCCACAAAGAGTTTTGCGGGGTGCCCGCACGCCTTGCTCTTCCTTTCCACAAGTGTGAATCCCTCCTTATCCACATCAGTGCGCGAGGACTTTTCCTTATCAGGAACCCGTACTACACTTGCCTTAGAGGGCAAGGAGGCCTGGCTAGCCATCTGAGTAGGGCTGGTCCAGAGGGTATGGAAAAGCTTATATTCACAGGACGCAGGCAAGGAGGAGGGATGGTCGTATGGCTACGCGTTGGGAGGACTAAATACTTCGGCGATTAATGGAACATTGCTGGCCAGCATGTACCGAGCCAAAGACCGTGTTCGGAGAGCATTGGTGAAGAGTGACCACGGTCGTCATGTCCCTTAGTCATGAGGATACGACAAGGAAGACGATTGTAGTGTACTCTACTGCACTGTGCTGAGCTGTGCTGTACTGTACTGTGCTGAGCTGTGCTGTACTGTACTGTGCTGAGCTGTGCTGTACTGTACTGTGCTGAGCTGTGCTGTACTGTACTGTGCTGAGCTGTGCTGTACTGCACTGTGCTGAGCTGTGCTGTACTGTACTGTGTTGTGTTGTGTTGTATTGTTTTATATTGTATTTTATTGCTTATGCTAAAATTCGCAGGATTTTAAACTGAGTGGAATATGTCACAATCACAAGCAACGTAAGAACTCATGTACTCATTAATTATTATACATTATTAAACAATCATGAATAATTCACATGAATGCCACGTGCGTACGGTCTGTGTAAAGTTGTTCAAATTATTGTATCACGAGTAGATTAACCGTTTCATGATCAAATGAAATTCTAAAATTATATGGACAATACGAAGTTTACGCTTACAAAAAATCTGCCCTGCTAACGATAAGTGCAATAACTCCGCTCAAAGGCGAAATGTAAATTAAACTTTGCTTGAATTAAATAAGGTAGATTTTTTCAACTTTTTGACTGTAGTTATTGCAATTATTTCAGAAATGAGGAGCGTTATAAAGAGAGCTCGGACAAGGCATCGGACGAAGCTGGTTAAGGTGCCTCCACACTTGTATCATTTGCTCGTATCCGATCACCGTGCCGTGGCATGACTGCGTATCGCGCTGCTTGGACGCTTACTGTCGGCGCGCCGATCATGCCGTACTCGTCCGATATAACTGTGTGATACGCGTAGCAAAATGGATTTCGAGCGATCCGATCGGCGCAACGTCCAAACGCGTGATCGTGACACGCGATCATGCCACGCGACGATGATCTGATACGGGCAAATGATACAAATGTGGACGCACCTTTAAACGGTAGAGTAGAGGATTCATAGAACTAAGGGCAATCGCTAGATGGTCAGATCCTCTCCTTGCCTGGCTTCTCTTTACCTAGAGAGCCACTGTGCCCTTTTGAGGGTTCCGTACCAAAAAGGTACAAAAGGAACCCTTATGGTGCGACTCTGTCTGTCTGTCTGTCTGTCCGTCTGTCTGTCTGTCTGTCTGACTATTAAAGCGCTATATCTCAAAAACTGCTAACGCTAACTATTTGAAAGTTGGACATGTATTGCACAGGAAATATTTAAAAATATATTTTTATTTTCTAAAAAAACGACGAAAAAAGTCTAGCTACTGGGTCAATTTTTGTAATTATTTTATTGTGATTAGTTTTTGTTTTATTAAGGAAAATTGGAAAAAAACACCCCCCCCCCCCCCCCCCCCCTTTATCTCCGAAGTTTCCCAAAATTTTGAAATTTTCACAATTTGTATTAATAAACATAAATATTACACGAAAATTATATCCACGTCTGTAACTAGCAATTAGGGTAAGTAAAAATTTGTACGGAACCCTCGGTGCACGAGTCCGACTCGCACATGGCCGTTTTTTTTTTCATTGCAGCGTTACCTGCCCCCCAATTGCCTAACGGGTTTGACGCTCGGAATCAAAATCAAGGTCATGATTTTGTATATGGGTTATGACAGTTGATTCGGATACCAATTGTCAAAATTTCGTTAGGCAATAACTACAACTCCAGTAAAAATAACTCTTTTTAGAGCATACTGCACTTCACTGTACTCGAGTGCCCAGTGGGCCAGCTGAGCGCGCGCTCGGCGCCCTGCGAGTCCAGTACAACAACGCTTTCAGGGCGCTGTTGAGGCTGCCACGGTTCTGCAGCGCGTCAACCATGTTTGCCGAAGCACGAGTTGACAGTTTTAGTGCTGTTTTACGTAAAAAGATGGCGTCATTGTTATCTAGAATACGTGGCAGCACTAACAGCCTTCTGATGACAATAGCCGTAAGAAGTGTGTGCACTATAATGCAATACTTAGTTAATAATATCATGTCCTTAGTTAAATATGTATACTAACATAGTTATAAGCAATTACTAACAAACTATGGATCCTATGTTGTCCGAATAAATAAATTTATAATTTTCTTCTGTTTCCGCGATTATTACTCATTGAAATAAAACAATTTAACGGATTATATCGCGTATATTATCTCATTTTAGTTCCCGACGTTTCGGAAGAACACAAATAAATGCCCATCTGGCATGTATGTACACCTTTATTTGTGTTTTTTCAAAAAATGGGTAGTTTGCACAAATTGTAACTTTGACAGAGGAAAATACATCTTTTCTCAGTCCTCCCGTGACCATGGGAAGCTGGAAAGCTTCCGAAACGTCGGGAACTAAAATGAGATAATATACGCGATATAATCCGTTAAATTGTTTTATTTCAAATTTATTATTATTATTATTATAAGCCCCCTGGCTATGCATATGCAACCCGATTGTCTCCAACGTAGTACTCTAGTATGAGGTCTGATTTATTTAATTAGTTGTCCAGCGGGCCTATGATGGTCGCGTTTATCACGAGATAAATGATATGATAACGCGTCTCTCATTCTTGCACTCATACTTGTCAGAAAGTGACGGCAGCTATGTCACTTATTTATCGCGTGTCAAACACTGGTGACAAAGCAACCATCATAGGGCCGCAGGACTCGTAATAAGGCAGCGTTGTCGAAAACTAGTATCTTCAGGTCTGGCAAAGTGTGCTACGTTTATAATTACACTCGAGGCTATCTTGCAGCCTGAGCCAAAAACGAGCTTGTAGCTTAGGTCCCTTGCACACGGCGTATTTTAAACGCGCTGTCGACACGCGTTTTAGGAACGCGCGTCGTTAGCGCGTTTTTCATGCCATAGAGCTGACACTGATCTATTAGGATCGGAAAATCAAACCTGACAGCAATTTCTTTTAGAATGCTGTAAAATGCATGTCAAATTTGTTCGGTAATGACTTGCTGATGGCTTGTCATTTCTAGTTATTAAATGGTCTAAGTTAAATAAGTACATGCTTCATAATCTTGCAGAGTAACGGGGTGATTGCTATGGATCCGTCATTAGTCTGTTCATAAAAGTCGGGCAGGAACTACTTCAATTAAGAGATCCCGGTAAGTTCGGTTCTCCATACAAACGTAGTTACGCTCTCATTTTAAAACGACTAGCTAGTTTGCTCGGAACATTGTACTTAGAATAAGTTAAGGTATATGCAGGCCTGTAATTAGTTTATGTAGCTTCAGATACCATAGTAAAAAATACAGCTAATTTAAGTTTTTCATACAAAACACGTTTTTGCTGTATTTCGTTTGTTTTATAAACTGGGCCCATATAAACTAATTACAGGCCTAGATTTACCTCCTGTCATTGTAAATGCAAAGTTTCGTTACAATCCATTTCCTAGTTTTTAAATAAGAACGAAGCTCCGTTTGTATGGGAAGGTGAAATTCGACCGAGCTTGCCGGGGACTCTTATAGTAGATTGTTTGACAAGGGACTCAAATAAGCCATTATGACACGAAGTGATTATTTAGACGAGCTCACGAAGTGAGCGACGACAAATATGTCTGAGTGTCATAATGGCCTATAGCCACGTGTTAAACACTCTGCTTCTCACTTCGACTGCGAGAAAATAAATAAGACTTAACATTAAAACTGTATATTTCATGAAAACTAAAAGTACAGTTTAATCAATTCTATCAGAAAGTTTTACCAATCTGATCAGGTTGGTTGGTTTGTTTTTAATTATTTGTAAGGAGTATGTAACTGGCCGCAAGTTTTTTTTTCAGTGTCATAGAAATTTGTATGGGATTATATGGCTTTCTTTTAGACCCTAGAGGCTAAATGTACTATTTTAGTCTCGCTTCGCGTAGCTAATATGACGTACTTCTTAAGCAGGAGAAGTTATTTATTTACCGTATGGCATTAGTCACTGGATAGGATTTCAAAAACAAAAAAAATATAATATTACAATAACTTAAACTAGATGTTGAGATTAGCCTTCTTCAAGTACTCAGTGGCTGCTTCGCTGAGGCTTGCGAGGTCCTCTGCCTGTCCCTGGAATTTGGTGACGGGGCAATCCAGAACCATGTGTTCCACCGTCTGCTCGAGTGCGCCGCATACAAACTGAGGGGAGTCACACCAGGAGAAGTGAAAACCATTTAATATACTCACCTCATCCATTATCTCACAACATACAATACAACGCTATATATCTTTTCGTGTGACTTTATTGTTTTGCTTCTGTTTGCTAGTCATTAACACTATATAGATGTTTTATTTACGCCTTATGTTAGGTATCGTTGGTTTATGATAAATATTTAAAATAAATAGATAATTATGTGCAGCACTATTTATAGAAAAACAATGACTTGTTTTCATTGTGTACGTAAGTGCCTGGTGTCGGGCTGTTCGTACAGGTATTGTAGCAAATTGTAAGTATTACCAAGGACCATTTAAACAAGAGGACTGACATTAACCATACTTCGGATCATGCCCCGTGCCCCGATCGCTAGGAGATATTCTGGCAAAAACTAGATGGCGCTTTACAACTACACCTTTAACGATGTTATAGTTATACAAAGAAACTTAGTACACTAACAATGAATTCGTAAAAAGCCAATAATAAATACATTGTAACATTTAAATACTGTATCACGCTTGTATAGGTAAAAGGATTAATAAATAATCAATCTTATTCATAGATGGCGTTGTACATATCGGGGAACGGCTTTCTGTATGGAGATTGTCAGTCCTCTTGTTTTAATGGTCCTTGGTATTACCGACCATTTGACTTAGTACTCGTTCTCGGTAAGAGCAAAGGGCACGGCGAAAAAAGGGTTGACAAGGCGTTGGCGTTTATTGTTAGTAGATGATAAAGCGTCTGTCCCTCTAACTCTCACATACTGGGGGGTGACATTCCTAAAATTTTGGTCTGGACCGTCTTTAGTTCGACAAACACAAATTGGTACCAAATTTTAGCTCGGGAAGTGGGTGAAATTTTACAAGATTTGATCCAAAACACAACAACGAATCCAATTAGGCAGGTCCAACTTCGAGGAGAGATCAATCCACGGATTCAACTCGGATGGACAGCGAAGTGTCTTCTTGTCCAGGATACCTCAGTACTTGAAGACGAAAGTCTTCAACCAGTGCGTATTACCGGTGATGACCTACGGAGCCGCAACGTGGTCTCTGACTATGGGCCTCTTAAGGAAGGTCAGAGTCACTCAGCGAGCTATGTAAAGGGCTATGCTCGGGGTCTCTCTTCGAGATCGAATCAGAAATGAGGAGATTCGTAGACGAACCATGGTCACTGACATAGCAAACAGGGTAAGCAAACTGAAGTGGCAATGGGTAGGGCACATAGTTCGAAGAACCGATGGCCGTTGGGGCTGAAAGGTTCTCGAGTGGAGACCGCGAATCGGCAAGCGCAGCGTGGGTAAGCCGCCCACAAGGTGGTCGGACGACGTGGTTAGGGTTGCGGGGACTCGCTGGATGCTGGTCGCCGCTATCCGGCCCATGGGGAAATCTATTGAGGAGGCCTGTGTCGTGATGATGAAATATATACCTATAAGTAGAACCTACTCTAAAAGTCTTAAATTATAGAAATCTAAAGTTCGCCATTCCTACTGAAGATAGATAAACGCTTCATACTAATTGCTACTACGAGTAAAATGGAACGTCATTCTTGACGTAGGCGTATCTTTATAAGGAAATAAAATTGGCATTTCGGCGGTGAAAAACTACATTACGTTTAACTTCGTGGTTGCTATACAATAGGCTATTTGACTATATTTTTATGGTATATTATAAAACAACGTCTTAATAATAAAAATATTGGTGAAATAACTACTCTAATATCATAAAAACACCCCGAGATACAACGACGTTAAAAGTACATTTTTGGACTTTCCCAAAAAGCGCTTCATACTAAAGCCTACAAGCATGTGACGTCACACGCTAGTATCTTGTAAGGGTAAATAAGAACTTTGTTCTGCAGCTATGTTCAAACTTGCGTTTATCGAAACGGGTTTATATCAAAAATTACAAAACATTTTACGGGTTATTGAATGGTAGGTATTATTTTATTTGTTATTAATATTTTCATACTTTAAAAATGGACTTTCCCACCTAACTTTAAAGACTCATAAAACAAGCTACACGTGTAAGGTATCGAACTCAACATTTTAACGTAGTTTTTATTTTGCTTGTTATATATTTTTTTCATTTTTTTTCTACTGTCATTTACCCTATTATTGTTTTATTGAACTATAAGGATTCCAAAAAAGCTTGAAATTAGATTTTGGATTATACAAGATCATAAAATTTGCGTAACTTGAAGTTTTGTATTTCAAAGCCCCTTAGATTTTTGTTTGATTTACTTTATGATGCATTGGTATTTTAAATTTATCATGTAAGTAAGGTATACCATGCTGTGAAATTTAATATTCGCCATTATAACTATTTCGAGCCGCGCTTTGCATTAAAAACCTACATCAGCCGAGTTAATAACAAAGAAATGTTATTAACTTGGCAAAACGGACAATTAATCAATTTAATAATTTACTTTTCAAAAGACGCAGAAACTAGCACTTGTTCAAAGTATGTAAGTAGCTGGCAGACAGTAAACAAACGGATCCCCTTCTGAAGCGACTTAAAACAAATGATTATATAATTAATTATGAAGTTTGTTATGCACTCAAGAGAGTATGAAATAGCTTGAACTTGTTGCAGTTACGACACTTTAAACTGTGGTATTTGAAGATACGCTTAAAGATACGCACGGAAAATGATTGGCTAGTTTTAACAATGGCTGACGTCATATATAAATTGACGTAACCTTCTTGTTTACTTGCTGAACCCGAAAGAAGAGTGAGAGCGAAGAGTGAGCTATGGAGAGCCGCTTTGCTACGTTAAATGTAAGGGGAGGAATTAATGATAAAATAGATGAAGTATGTCAGATGATGGATGCGAGAAATGGAGAGATGAATGAATGTTGATGAAGCGGCAGTTGTATGCCAGGACCGTAGCAAGTGGAAGGAGGTAGTCTCTGCCTACCTCGTAATGGGAAAAAGGCGTAATTTTATGTATGTATGTATGTATGTAATAATACTCCCACCTTCCAGGAGGGCCCCTGTCTTTGCAAAAGTGCCTTATGATGACTACTTTCCATGAGGTGGCCCGTCTGCCCGTTTACCCCTCTTTTCTTAAAAAAAGGTAACTATTTAGACGACCGGTTTAACTCAGTGGGAGTAACGTTGCCTGCGAAGCTGAGGTCCTAGGTTCAAATCCCGGTAAGGGCAAATATTTGTGTGATGAGCATAAATATTTGTTCCGGAGTCTTGGATGTTTTCTATGTATATAAGTAATATATATTAAATATATCGTCGTCTAGTACCCATAACAAAAGCTTTATTGAGCTTACCATGGGACTAGTTCGATTTGTGTAACATTGTCCCGTAATATTTATTTATTTAGAGATAAAGATTCATTTATTGTAAAACTGTGTACATTAGATCATATATCATATAAAAGGTCCAGCAGCTTACCCATTTCGGGCGTACTATATTAAGTAACTATATTAAAACTAAAACATTTTATTTATTAAGAACTAAAAGCCGTCTGTATAACTGAGTCATCTCTTGCGGTAAGAAAGGAGAGCGGGGCGTGGCTAGGGTCTATTAAACAACCACAACCACACGACAACCACAGCCAGACCACAACGACCACTACACGACAACCTCAACCACACGACAATCACAACCACACCACAATGACAACCACGTGGTCGGGCGATAATTTACATGAAAATAAATAGTTTTATTCACACAGAACACATCGCAACCATTAGCGACACCGTGCTCTAGCGGACGGCTTCGTCACAAACAGTGTCGTTCAAGGACACTGGCAAATTGTCTGTTTGCAATCACTAGCAAAATCGATGTTTTGCAGTCACTACTAGGGTTAACAGATGAAAAATTCAAAAGCCCAGAGAAAAGGCCTGATTTGCATTGAAAGATCCTGAGATTGTGTTGCAGTTTATGAATTTTCTCTTAGAAGTTTATTTTTTGTATCTTAATTTTTTTATTAAATAGATTATAGATCATTAAAGAAGGATTGGCCAAAGGCGCAAAGTCTCAGCTCGACAATATTGGAAGGACAGGAACATCTCCACCAACACCAAGGCTAACCTAGTCCGAACTCTGGTGTTCTCCATATTTACATATGGCTCCGAGACTTGGACCCGAAGAAGGCTGACCGTGATCGAATCGATGCCTTCGAAATGTGGTGCTGGAGAAGAAGGCTGCGTAAAAGCCGGATACACACGGAGCGATAATATATATTAAGATATCTTATAGCAAGGTATCTTACGATATATTTTGCATACTATTTGACAGAGTCCCCACACGCAGCGATAATATATATTTATATATATTATAGCTGGATATCTTAAGATACCGTAAAATATCTTACAATATATTTATGACTGTTTTTGGGAAAAGGTCCCACTTTGTCGATATGGAGTTATGAGTAGTTCCTAATACTATAGATCATACGCTATCTTTTTAACCGACTTCAAAAAAAGGAGGGGGTTCTCAATTTGGGTGTATGTTTTTTTTTTTTTATGTTTGTTACCTCAGAACTCCGTCATTTACACGACGATTTGTAAAATTATTTTTTCGTTCATGAGTAGGTATATCCAAATTGGTCCCATAAAATTTTGGTGAATATGTGATGCCGGGATCCATGAGCAATCGAAGGAATTCCTCGAATATTATGAGCAAATCTATAGCGATTTCGGTATTTATTATAGTAGTTTAAGCATTTACATCTGAAAATCACCATTTAGTGGAGAGAAACCAATGATGAAGACACAAGCCATCAGTTACCACTGAGTGCTCTACCAGTGTTATTTAATTCGCGGATCGCGAGTCGATTTGGAAAATTATTTTTTCGGTTAAGAGTGGTTAAGAGTAAGAATCTCCACGTTGGTCCCATAAAATTTTGGTGATCATCTGATGATGAGATCGATGAGAAATCGAAGAAATGCCTCAAATATTATGGGCACACCTATGGTGATTTCGGTGTTTATTAAAGAAGAACAAGCATTTACACTCGAAAATCATCATTTGGTGAAGAGAAACTGATGATGAAGACACAAGTCACCAGTCACTAATAAGGGCTCAACCAGTGTTATTTAATTCACTAATCGCAATATAATTCTTTATCATATTATTATTTTGCTTAGAGGCAGAAGTTAGTTAAGATCAGGGTAGTAAAGTGGAGCTGATAGTGGAGAACCAGAGAACTCCTCACCGGTTAACAACTCTGATTTTGTAATAGCAACGTTCAGCTAAAGGTTGTGAGCAATTGACATTAGAAAGCATTATGACTTTAAGTGCCGTATAAAAGTCGTAGAAGTCATAAAAGTCATGTATTATGCGTGGCTTCGATCGTCAGAAGGCAGATTTCGTAGTCTTGTTATTTCAGTTAACGATCTCTCATCATGTGGTAGATTTAATAATTTGTTGGTGTCCAAATCTAACAACGCTATGCCTTCCAACGTTTTGACGCGGCTTAGTGCAATATATATTTGCCCTTTAGTGAAATTCTTTTTACCAAACTGTCTATCACAGCTTTCTCGAGGTTGGTATCGGTACCTTGTCGGAATCTGATGATGGGATCCTAGGGAAATCGAGGGCAATCCTCAAATTTTATAGGCACTTATAATGGTTTTCATATATTTTCTTAAGCTATTTAAGTATTTGCATATAGTAGTCATCATCTCGTCATGCTGAGTTGATGACAAAGGTCCAACTCCTTAACGGTTAAAAGTAAGAGGATAATTCATAAAAAATACACGTATTATAGGTAGGGACGTTAAGACTGTTAGTCATATTCTTTATAGTGTATCTGTGAGGTAGTCTCCTTATCACCAAGTCAGGATCTCATGATGGGATCCCAGGGAAATCGACAGAAGCCCTCAAATATTATAGGCACTAACAATGTTTTGTATTTATTTTTCTAAATTTATTCAGTTATTTTCGTCTGGTTGACATCATTTTTTTTGTTTCAAATTAAAACTCTTTATTTCTTAGAATACACGTTTTTATGATGTAAAAATTGGACCCGCCCAGTAAATAATTAATGTGCCTGGGGTGTGATCATTTAATGATGCTGAGCCGATGATGGAAGGTACAAGTCCTTATTAACGGTCAATAGTTGCGAGATAATACTTTAATTATTATGTGTAAGTTGAAACTGTTAGTCGTATTCTTTTTTTAACCAGAAAGCTACTGGACTTAACCGTTTTGACCTAGCCAGTTCTTATAATTTTGATTTTTATTTACAATCAAATCCTTCTCAATCTTCCCATTGTGGGCTCTAAAAATAAACTTTTAAACAAAAGAATAAAACCGACTCCAAAAAAACTAAAAAGTAAAAAATAACGCCATAATTCAGTTTCTTCAAATTACTTACAAGTAACCGTTTGTATACTCAATCTATACAGTATATATAATTAATGTTATTTTGGAGTCGGTGCCATCGTGTCACAACTTACTAAAATCGTCAATTTTCAATATTTTACACATTCTTAATATGCACCGACGCCAAAATAAGATTAATTGTATATACTGTATAGATTGAGTATACAAACGGTTACTTGTAAGTAATTTGAAGATACTGAATTATGGCGTTATTTTTTACTTTTTAGTTTGTTTTGGAGTCGGTTTTATTTTTTTGTTTAATAATATAACCAGTTCGTCTTGAGTGATGAGTCTCGGGAGCTCACCACCATCAGCACCACGCGCGGGTTGCTACACGAGATTACGTGCCAAGCGATAAGAGTCGTCTGAAAGATGCGTTATTAACACTGCACACTTCTTCTCGAGTTTAATACTCTCATTAACTTTAATAAAATGTGTTATTTTGCCCTTAAATATCGAACACTCTCCGGATTTGTAGTCAAAATTAGGATGATTTCCGAGATACGCCATTTTACTTTTACGCAGGTGGGTACTTTCGCGTCGTCGCCAGTGAGGTATAGTGAAACAACCGTTCGGACAGATGACTGGTTTATTAGTATCGTAATTTAGGTACAGCGTCAATACACATCACCCTCAAATATGGCTGTGATGTTGATCGCCTCAAATCGTTTTCCCGCTATAACATATGAATGAACGTTTATTTTTGCCGATTTGTTGCCGTACGCCCCGCACCTCTCTGACCGCGGGCGACGTCTGAGTTAAGCAGTATCGGCTTCTCGTACCCAGGGATAATTTTATGGGCGGCAAAGCTTAGAGAGCTTGAGATTTTAGTTTTTATTATCAAAAATATAGCCTATGTATATAACTAAAAAACCGGCCAAGTGCGAGTCGGACTCGCGCATTGAGGGTTCCGTACAAAATATACGCTACAAACAGCCATATCTATGAAGATTCAGTCTTAGCAGAGTCCTACTGATAAGCAAAATGTACGCAGTGCTCGATCATTTTCTATTGGTTACTGACATAGACAGACATAAAATTATACTGTTTTTAGTATTTGTAGTTATAGCGGCTACAGAAATACATCATCAGGTTCATGACATACAGCCTGGTGACAGACGGACAGACAGACAGACGGACATCGGAGTCTTAGTAATAGGGTCCCGTTTTACCCTTCGGGTCCGGAACCCTAAAAATGAACGAGGTAAATTGGTTCCCCTCCGTTAGCCCGAAAAACTTTCATCCTAATTTCATTAGCCCTAATTTTGGTATCCCTAAAATCACAAACCCGAATTTTCATTCATCCTAATTAATGAATAGCCCTAATTTCAGGATCCCGAATTTTCATAATGCCTAATTTCATCATACCGAATTTTCACTAGCCCTAATTTGCACTTGGCCGATTTTTTTAGACTACTAATATTATAATACCTAATTATGTTAAAACCTACATTTTATTATACCTAATTATCTATAAACCTACATTGTCACAATAGAAACCTAACCTAACCTACAGTTTTCGGGGTTCAGCCAATTCGATATTTGTCCAAATCCGTATTTTCTGTTTTAACGTAAAAATAGGTTTAATAATCTTTAGTACTCTTGACATTTAGTGTCAGTAATGATTAGGTCTAATAATCATTAGGTTTGGTAATTATTAGGTTATTTCATATTAGTATTGTTGATTATTAGTACATATCATTATTAGAGTATTCGATTATTAGGTCTAACAACTAATTAGGGTATAAAAATTAGGTGATATGACATTAGGGCTAATGAAAATTAGAGCTAGCGTTGGTAGGTGTAATAATATTAGCACTTGCGTTATTAGGTCAAGCAGGGGAGTACCAGGTAAATTCGTTGACTATCGTCTATCCGGATAGGAACACCTGTTATGCCTCGAACTAGCTAAATTGTAATGCAATTCGAAAGGGTTCATGTTTTGGAACCAACCAAAATGTAAGACTTAAGAGTCCCTGGTAAGTTCGGTTCTCCATACAAACGTAGTTATGCTCTCATTTTAAAACGACTAGCTAGTTTGCTCTGGAACTATGTACTTAGAATAATTTAAGGTATATGCAGGCCTGTAATTAGTTTATGTACAAAGGTTATTAGATAAAATTTGAAAAACAACTTTATTTTTTACAATAGCTCAAAGTAATTTCCGTTACAGTACATACATTTAGTCATGCGTTAAAACCAATAATCAAAAATATCTATCCATTTTTTTCTGGAAGTGCAAGGAAGCACACTCATGATCCCAAGCTCTTAAAAGTTCCTCGTCGCTGGTGAATTTCCGCTCTTTCAGCGTATCTTTGATAATAGGAAATAAAGCAAAGTCACAAGGGGCTAGGTCGGGGCTGTATGGTGGGTGCTCAACCATTTTTATCTCAGCAGTTTTCAAAAAAAACACTGTGAGAACCGCTCGATGTGCCGTTGCGTTATCATGGTGAAAATGCCAAATACCGAGTCTGGAGTTAGGACGGATTTCCTGAAGTTTATAAAGCACCTGAGGTAAACATTTATTAGTGTACCAGTTAGCTGGTACAGTACGCTGACTATCCAGAACTACTCGTTCGATTATACCACAGTTAGTAAAAAATACAGCTATCATCTTCTTTTTAACATATTTTGATTTGCGGGGTTGGGTTGGTGTAGGCTCATTTTCAAAGAGCCAAATTTTATTCTTACTTTTAGATGGCACATCATAATAATATAGCCAAATTTCATCACCAGTGACGATGCTGTTAACATAAGCCCTTGACCCGTTTTCAAAAATTTAAAAAAAAATTACACAATAATACACGACAGTCCCTTTGCTCCTCCGTTAGGTCATGAGGTACCCATAGAGTACAAACTTTTCTTACTCCAAGAATTTCGTGCAAAATTGCCCAGGGCTTCTTCTATTTGCCTATAGGTCATTCGACGATCAACTCTTAACATTTCTTCTATTTTGGCTACGTTATCTGGAGTACACGCATCACTGGGTTGTCCCGATATTGGTGCATCAGAAACTTCGAAATTTCCACGTTTATACTCACAATACCAACGGTGAGTAGGTGCACGATGAGGGCAGTTTTGTTTGAATACAGATTGCATTTCCTTGAGACTGTCAGCTAACGCCGAACCACTCTCAAAGTTATAACGAATTACAACTCGTAAGTCGTCCCTAGACCACGCCGGCATCTTTAAATATTAAGTCAATTTTGTTATAAAAAATATAATAAAAAAAGATAACTTTTCCCCACCAAACATTGTCGATGGAAATATAGTTTTAAAAAATATATATGATATGCCAGGTGGCATATTTGTGTATTGCTTTGTTTCATATTTGTGTATTGCAAAACTTCTCTAGTAACCTTTGTAGCTTCAGATACCGTAGTAAAAAAAATAGAGCGAATTTAAGTTTTTCATACAAAACTTTTTTTTTGCTGTAAACCTGCTTTTGTTTTTTTATAAACTGGACTCATATATATCCCCTGTCAATATATATGCAAAGTTTCGTTATAATCCAACTAGTACCTAGTTTTTAAATGAGAACGAAACTCCGTTTGTATGGGAAGGTGAAATTCGACCGAGCTTGCCGCCGGGGACTCTTAATGTACCACATGATTATAATGCAGTAAATTATGAATGAATTATTATGAATTAGGTTCTAAGTGAGAGAAAGTTAAGTATGCAAATAAACCTGTGTTTGTCAAGAATATGGAGTTTTTATTCAAAGAATTATTGAAATCGGTTGAAATCGGGATTTTATTGGTAAATAAAAAATTCAAAATAGCAATCAAAATGGCCGCAGCTACGATTAGTTCCACTTCCTTATAGTAAATACTATAAATTTTTGTACTGACTACGTGGACTTTTCAAAATATTTAAATAAGTAACGATATATTTTATTACCTGAATAATTTAATACAAGGATAATGAAGGCCAGTAGAACAGCGTTTCTGATGTAATACTGAAACTTGTTGCATTTTTTTATTGTATTAATGGATACTACTGTGACCAAAGGGGTGGCGGCTACTTTGGACAGAGGCTCAGCCTAGCCATCCAAAGAGGAAACGCCGTCAGCCTTCTGGGTACAACATCCGGCGAAAGTGACCTGGAGGGAATCTTTAATCTTTGGATAGTTAATTTATAGTTTATAACTTAGATTTAGATTCTTCCTTTTCATTTCTTTTCCTGCTTTAGATTTACATTTATAATTAGTTGTGAATAATGTACATATTTGATTTTTGTTATATTACTTTATAATGTACTATGTTACTTTAAATATAGAATAATTTAGTAGTATGCTCTTGTTGGTATTGTTAGAGTCTGGCTACTTAAATATTATCCAAATTTTTGGCGCGAAATTAAAAAAATCTTGGGCTGGTCACACTTTGTGAAGTTTTGATATACCTAAGGAAATAAGTAAATAAAATATACGTTGACGTGAACTCAAAGTCAATGTACAGTACAGTGAACGACAAACACCTATGTTTACACTTTCTCACCATATAACATTGTAACAAGGCGAAAAATAAATAAGATCTAGCTCGATAATACCATAATATTAATCCATCACCAATGTCTGTGGTTAGGTTAAGTAGGTATAGACATGGGTTAGGTTAGAGTGTTGCACCGGAACGATGGGCTAAGTGGGGAATTCCATCGACACGCTCGTCGCTCATATATGGACATTTTTGGCCAAGAGATTTTTATATCGTATTACTACTGACCAGTCCGCAGATTTCTTCTGAATATTGGTTTTCAGTAACTCCTTACGTTCCGATTTTTTGATTTTATTGATATTATACACAAAGTATCAAAATATTTATAGAGCACCAACTAAATTGACAACACACTTTTAGCCGTTTTTAAATCATAGACCACATGGAAATATCTGGGGGTGATACCACATGGAAATATCTGTCAACAATATTTGGCTAGCAAGATTTCTATTACTGTTACAATATTAGGGTCAATCAACCTGTAGGCATCTCGTTGCCATAGGTTGCTTCTCCTGGGTTACTCTTGAAAACTACGATTTTACAGGTTATAAAGATAACACAAATATGTTTCTAGCCAATATTAGGTCCATTTTTCAAGGGCTCATCTCGTGTCTCTAATGTCTTAAATGATCCACCCATTGAGGAAAGAGAAAATACATACAATGGCCACTCTGTTGTGCGCAGAGCGGGCGTAGTGCGCAGTCATCAGGGTGATGTTCAAGAAGCCATTACGACATTCCACCGACCTTCTGAACGAAGACTCACAAATTTTAAGGGTTGGGAGTCTATTCGTTTTAAACGCGACTACAAAAGCCCACAGAGGGATAGCAAACATGTCAAATTACGCTGAGCTGCTTTCTAAACGTACGTTTGGAGTACAATGGGCATGTAAGTAATACCTGCGCAGAAGTCGATCTTAGAGTCTCATCTGAGGTGAGAGCGGGGCGGGGGGTTGGGTACCTGCGCTGTAGCGGCCATGTCGGTTTTACTAACGTGCCGCGGATTATACCTCTTCCACACACCAGATCCGCATTCTGTATCTACGCATCTGGAATAATATTTGTAAGATTAATAATATTCACAAGTACGCAATAAGGGTTAAATTCTTTGTGAAAAAGTGGCTTATGCCCTTATCCTACCTTGACACGGAGGCACTTTGCGCCAGCCAGTAACACCTGCACACCTATTCACACGCTACCCTTTGAATTTATCTGCAATCTGGAGTTCTACTTATTGTAATGTTTTCATGTATAGCAGAATTGGTATACACGACTCTTTGTCGCGCTACAAAGATTGGCTGTCTCTTTCCTTTCATTAAGAACTGCAAGCGCAGTCGCATTTCTACTAGACCGGCAGAAGACTGGCGGCTGGCGCGCACTCTGTGCAGTGTCGCGGCGTAGCGCTTAAACGTAAACCATGATGCCGACTTCTCCCGTGACCGTAACGCCAGACGACGGGAAGGACAACTACGCAACGAGACTCGACGACACAACCGCGGAAAACAATTGCGCAACCACAAACCCGTCAGAATCAAGCATAGATCGACAAATATACAGACACACTGACTGACACAACAAAAAATAGTGTAATAGACTAGAAACACTATAAAGTGCGTCTACATTTGTATAATTTGCCCGATCAGATCTTCGTCCCGTGGCATGATCGCGTATCACGATCACGCGTTTGGACGTTGCGCCATCCATCCATGTTGCTACGCGCATCACACACTTAGATCGGACAAGCAAGGCATGATCGCCGCGCCAGCATTGCGAGCGTCCAAGCAGTGCGATACGCAGTCGTGCCACGCCACGGTGATATGATACGAGCAAATGATACAAGTGTGGACGGACCTGAAGCTCTCGTAGCGCCCGCGCGCGGCTGCTCCTACACGCTAGGTGCCAAGAATGTCGTGGCATTCTGCCGTGTACCACAACGACGATGGTAACAGCAAGCATTGTGCCGTTCAATTTAATTAAACATGACATGACATGACGCGCAGCGTGGGAGGATATACTAGTGGCCGTTCCTCCATACAAACGTAATCCCCCGTTTCCTCCCTGGATAATTGTCTTAGAGCATTTTTTTTTTATAAATATAATCTATACTTACCTCACTGTGCCATGCCCCTATGTTTTATATTTCTTTATCATTTGTTTATTTTAAAAATTAGAGGCCCTCTAAAACGAGGAATAAATGGATCATAGTTCCTTTGCTGTTCCGCGAAATTGTGTTTTGGTTAGATGTGAGAATAAATTGTGTGTGTGTGTGCTGTTGTGTCCTGATGATGCCTCGTAGAGAGGCGAAACACGTGTCGAGGATTATAATGTGTGGTGGTGGTTTGTTGTATTTGCATGCGTATTTTTTTATGGATACTGCATGAAAATATGCGCATGTGAGCACAATTTATTGTCACATCTAACCAAGACACTAGTTCGCGGAACAGCAAAGGAACTATAATCCATTAATCTAGTATGGAATTCCGCAAAGTAACGCCGGAATCTATCAATTATTTAAAATTGCCATTGTTTGTTATACCAACCAATAAAAACGATTTCTGTCTTTCTTTTTTTCTATATACCTATTTCAAATTTCATAAAAAACAAAAAACATCTTGTACTTTTTGAGTAAAATGCCTATGACACTGGCACGGACAGACGGACGGACGGACATGACGAAACGATAAGGGTCGGTTTTTGTAATATTGGCTACGGAACCTAATTTAAGTATAATGAATTTGTATAATTATAACCTACATAACATTATTTAGTAAACAGGGTGCCCTCCAGAAATCCGAAAGATTTTAACTACGCGCTGCTTTATCTTATTTTTTATGTATGTCCGTCTATGTCAGTAACCAGTATAAAATGACCCCACAATGCTTATTTTTTGCTTAGGAGCAGGGCTCTGCTACTTTAATTTTCTTAATTTTAGCGTATATTTTGACATCTCGATTTCCGTGATAGATAAACTATTTAAAAGGTCAACCGGGACAAATGCAACTACGGGACAAATGTGTCTTTTGACAATAACATAAAAACGCACCATTTTGCAACTATCTCTGCTCTCTTTTTGATACGTTCACTGCCAAATTTTAGGTAGAGAGCGTATGGGTAGTTTCAAAGTGTTCGGATTTTAAGAAATCTTTAACAGTCGCATTTGTCCCGGTTGACATTACATACCTACAAATTTGCACGGAATTCTCGACGCAAGAGTCCGAAACGCACATGTTTCACTGTTATGTTGGTATTCGTTGTGAACGTTTGTGATCAAGGTCCATGGTTGAACTGAAACATGGTGAATTATACTTGACTTACGACGACGTGAGTAATCGTTCTGTAATTTGAAATCGTCGGAATCTCAAGGTAGTTTTATGTAATAATAAATCATATAGGAAGGCTGTATCAATAGATTGCGTACGAAAAACATCGTCAATACAACGAATGGAAATTTGGAGCAGTGGCGTGCGGTCCGTTTAGGGACAAAAGCACTGCCTAACCTGAACGACTATGGCTCCATATAGGCACAGAGGCACTGTCTAACCTGAACGACCACGGCTCCACATAGGCACAAAGGCACTGCCTAACCTGAACGACCACGGCTCCATATAGGCACAAAGGCACTGCCTAACCTGAACGACCATGGCTCCATGTAGGCACAGAAAAACAGCCTACCCTGAACGACCATGGCTCCATATTGGCACAGAGTAACTGCGTACCCTGAACGACCATGGCTCCATATAGACACAGAGAAACTGCTAATCAACGCTGAAAACACTGTGTCATGCACATGACTTGGAATATAACGATAGCAATGTTTTGCAATGTCACGTTATCTTCTTTGGCAATATAATTCTACACAGTGTCACCGGCTTTTACTCTACAAAGCTCAGGTTCGACCCCATATGGAGTATTGATCTCATCTCTGGGTCGGAGCACCCCAATATCAACTTATTCCCTTGGACTCCATCTAACGCCGGGCAGTTCGTATTGTCGACGATCCGAACGGCCTGGAACCACTTAGCTTCCGGAGAGATGTTGGCTCTCTGTGTCTGTTTTACCGTTTGTACAATGGGGAATGTTCTGAACAACTTTTTGAGTTGGTGCCACCGTCACGTTTCTATCATCGCACCTCCCGCCTCAGAAACAAAGTACATCCCCACTATCTGGATGCTTGGCATCCCAAAAATAAATAGGCATCACGCTCATTTTTACCACGTACTTGAAAGTTATGGAATGACCTTCGTCCTGTTTCCAGAGCGCTATAACATGCGATTCTTCAAGAAGCAAGTTAACAGGGCTCTCAAAGGTTGGTAATGTATCGGCGATTCCTCCGTTGCTGCACTATCTATCGGTGACGATGACCACTTTCCATCGGGTAGTCCACTCGTTTGCCACTCATAAAAGAACATTTGATTACCATAATCAGCTGAAACGCGTTTGCTGCTGGACGGAAGCACGCCCAAAAAACGCCACTTTGACGTGAAAATAAAAAAAATCGCTAGTTTCATGGCCACAACTCTTCTTTTGTACTCAAACCGACGCACATTGTACAGAGAAATCGATAAATTCATTAATTGTTAATTAATAATACGTCATTATTTTTCAGTCGTTCCAATATTTGCTCAGCTTGCCTGCTGGGGTATATAAGCCGCGGTCGCCAAGCTACCATTAAAACCACGAGATGCGGTTGTCTATAGCTCTTCTGAGCGTTGTGGTAAGTCGAACACTAGACAAACTCTCTATCAAAGACCAATAAAACAAGAGGACTGACAATCGGCGTACAAAAAAAATTACATGTACCTTTTTCATCTGTGACATTCCCATATGTATACTATTATGATTTTATTATTTCTTTCCATTTGACGATCATAATTTAAATTCGTGTAAATTTACTAAAATGTAATATATATTATGAAATAAAGAAATCTAATCGAATATAGTCTAAACGCCACTTCCAGATATTTGAAACGTCGCCTACGTACTCACAATTATTCAAGTTTGTAAGCTTGGCAGTATTCAAATGTTATATTTACGAACTAACTGATACCGTACTACGTTCCTTCGTTCAATATACCATCGTTAGATGTTTAGTTTTGAAGCGCCATCTAGTATTTTGCGTGAATATCTCCTTGTGGTTATGGCACGATCAAAAATATGGCAATTGACAGTCCTCTTGTTTTGTTCGTCTTTGCTCTTTATACATTACTTATTTTGACGACCAGCTTAGCTCAGCGCTGACGCTCGCGCTGCTGGTTCTGGGTTCAAATCCCGGTGAGGGTAAATAATTGCGTGATGAGCATATATTTGTTAATAATATTTTCATCTGTTTCCGCGATTATTGCTCATTTAGATAAAACAATTTTAACGGATTATATCGCGTATATTATATCATTTGAGTTAATATATATTTGTGAGTCTTGTTTTCTATGTATATAGGTAATATGTATTAATTGTGTTTTTATGTTAAGAAATACAGATGCGATTACTAAAAAATTAATTAATAGTTTAAAAACACTAGAAATACACGCTTTACAAGACTTTTCTAACAAATCCAAACAAATGTTCCATCATGAAGTTCCAGTTCATATCTTCCGGCTCCATCATCAGATCAGTTCGACAGTACCATGTTATTGTATTGTCATCAGAACTACATACAGCTCCCAATTTTCATGACGCTACGATCCTTGGAAGATGGTTAAATTAGTTACCTTAGATTACCATTACATAGTTAGGTCGACATAATAAAAGCGTGTTAAAAAGAAACGAAATAATATCATTCTGTCAACGAACTTCGCATTGTTACTCGTAATTACTACTTACGTGTGTCATGTATTTGTTTAATATATTCTTTTATTATTTCAGGCTCTGGTGGCCGTAAGCGGCCTACCGCGTAAGTATATATAACACATACATAACATATATTATGAAGCTACATAAACTAATTACAAGCCTGCATATACCGTAACTTATTCTAAGTACAAAGTTTCAGTGCAAACTGGCTACTCGTTTGAAAATGAGAGCGTAACTACGTTTGTATTGAGAACCGAGCTTACTGGGTACTCTTAAAACGACGGAACAACCAGCCCCACAGCGGGGTTAGTTGTTTCGTTCCGATCGATCTCATAAAAAATGATTTTAACGATGCACAAAACAATATCACTTTTCAGATACTTTCTTTAAATATGTCCGTAAGCCACACAATATATATGTCGCCGGGAAATAGCCAAAATAGAGATTTGATCAAATCCCTAAGGGATATGACCAAATCACGCAGGATGCTAAAATAGCGAATCAATTTTATCATTTGTCTAGAAAAAGTCAGTCATTTGATTAAATCCCTGAATCAGTTTTGTGAAATGACGAAATCCGCCAAAAAATTATCATTTCACCAGATTTGTTTAGTGAATTGATAAATCCCTGAAACACGCCACTGATTTGACGAAACGAACTGGCAAAGTCAACTCGTTTTATCATATCAATTTTAGCCCTTACAGATTTGATCAAACTCTGTTTTGGCTATTTCCCTGCAACATATACACTATTTTTATAGCTCAATTTAGTATTTTATAAAAATTGGTCCGTTTAGCCCCGATCTCCCTTACCCCATTACACCGAACCGGCTGAATTTTTATTGTATACTTGCTACCTGACGACGCTGAAGCAGAAACAAGGGTTATGCTTTTTATGGTTCCGTAGCCAAAATAGCAAAATTAAGATTACCCAAAAAAAAATTGATTAAGTGAATATTTTTGGAAATAAACGCTCCGAAAGTTGCATAAATTGTGTCCCTCTATTTTTTATGCAATATTTCCAAAAAAATAAAAAAATATAAAGATAAAACTTAATAAATACTTCCTCCCTAAATTGTTTTCAACATGATCGCATCTACCGTTTTTGAGTTAATGCCAAAAAACTGCGCATCTCAGCAAAAGGACATAAGTGCCGTGGAGATACGCTCTTTGCTAGTACACTTTTTCATTTCATGTTTTTTCGTGTGTAAGTAGTGTATTTTTTTGTATGAACGGCTGCGGACTACACTGAGCATGGTCCGAAATGCTCTTGCCCAGTTTTTTTTTGTATAGAACTTCAACTTTTTGTGGTTTTGGATTTTTTCTGAGTACTCATGATATTTTGCTTGTATTTCAGAACCAAGACCGGGTTTCGAAGAATCAGTAATAGAGAGCAGTGCATCTGAAAGTTCCAGCTCTAGCAGCTCGTCTAGCAGTTCCACCAGCTCCATCAGCGACTCCTCAGATGGCGATGAAGAGATTGTTAATTTCTCCAAAAAGGAACAACACCAGGAAAAGTCAGCCAAGTCAAGCAAAACACTAACTGAAATTATATCTGACGATGGTAAGTTAATTGGTTTCTTGATTGACAAATAAAACCGGCCAAGTGCGAGTCGGAATCGCGCACCGAGGTTCCGTACAAACTTTCTCTTAACCTAACCTAATTGGCCGGTTAAGTGTGCACCTGGTATCTATATAAGGTAAAACGGGACCCTATTACTAAGATTCCGCTGTCCGTTTGTCTGTCTGTCTGTCACCAGGCTGTATCTCATGATCCGTGATAGCTAGACAGTTGAAATTTTCATAGATGATGTATTCCTGTTGCCGCTATAACAAAAAATACTAAAAACAGTATAATTTTGTGTCTGTCTGTCTATGTGACTAACCAATATAAAATGATCGAACACCGCGTACATTTTGCTTAGGAGTAAGGCTCTGCTAACCCTGGATTTTCATAGATACGGCCGTTTGCAGCGTATATTTTACTTGTTGCAAGAGTCCGACTCGCACTTGGCCGTTTTTTTCATTTTATTTGTTTCCATAGCGCTTTACGTAATAGTGACAATGACAAGTATTGACAATTCAAACGTAGAAAATAGAATACCTTCATTTATTTATTGAAATAAGTATATAGAGCTTTTAATACCCAGTGATTAATTTACCGAGCTTCATAGCTACTTTAGTCCCAAAAGGGATATAAATAATAAAGCTTTTTATAATATCTGTGATAAAACCAATAAATGAAGGTAAAATCTTCTTTTGTTTCGCGATATATGTACGCTATATAATCAGTTTTGATTGCTTTCAATTTAAATAGATTATATCGCGTATCTCACTAGCCGCCGCCCGTGACTTCTTCCGCCTTAGATTCGTATATCGCGGATAAAATGTATTTTTCCGGGATAAAAAGTAGCTTATGTCTTTCCCCATTTTTCCATATTTTACTAATTTAAATGTGAAGCATATTACCAAGATTTCAAGTTCCTAGCGTAAAAAAATATTAACTGTCCATACAAATTTTCATCCCCTCTTTCGTCCCTAAAAGGAATGAAGTTTGATATACATTGTAGCCTATGTCCTACTCTGAGATATAAGGTACATAACTGAAAAGTTTCATAAAAATTCGTCCAATAGTTTTTGAGATTAAGTGGCATGTACATACATACTTTCACGTTTATAATATAGTAAGGATATCGATAAATTGCAAATAAAGAAAATAGCATTTTTGAATTTATTGATTAAATTGTTTTATTTCAATGAGTAACTAAAGTAGCTATGAAGGTGGGTAAAATAATCACTGGGTATTAACTGCTCTATATACTTCCAAGATCTAAATCTAATCATTCTGTACACGAGTATTTCCGATTTTAGCCGAATTCTTGTATTTCAGGTGCAGTCTCTTCATCGAAGGATGAAAGTGCCTCTAGTTCTGCGAGTGAGAGCTCACAGTCGGACGCCAAGGAATCTCGGAAAAAGATCTCCAAAGGTCAGTGTTTACGGACTTGAAAAATAATGTTTATCTCCCTGGGTAATGCCTGGCGTGCTTCTTGAAAATAATTGCACCTTTAGTTTTTTCAGAATATTATTTTTTGGTCTTATCTTGCTGCTAACTGAAATGCAAAATATGTCCCAAATTTTCCATTTCAGTTCGTCACATTATTGTAAGAATGAATGTTTAAAATTATACGGATGCAATGCAGTCAGTTTCGTTACTTATTTTGAGTATGAAAGATATTTTTATTTCTATGAAAGTATTCGAAGCACACGTGAGAACTATTTTTCCTTGCCAAATTATGGGACATTTTAAGGTACACATTTTTTTAAGGGGTTGCAACGAAAATTCAAGCAATTGTTTAGTGAATTTTTTGCCAAATCTGGTATATGAAACAGGCTGGTTTTCAGATATATGTTCTTCGACTATATAACCTATTCAGCGTATAATGCGGAAACATGTTTGCTTAAACTTTCGTCGATAGAAAAGTTATCCGAAAACGCGTCTTCATTTTCCGGTTTTTGTCTAGTTTGTACAAACGACAGATTAATAAACTTCTACATTATGTAAAAATGTCATTCTTCCCTTTATCTTTTACTTCACTAACTTAAATGTTAACAAAACACATTAATATTTTCAATTTCATTGTATTTTTACATCTGGCGCTTACGCCAAACAACTCCAAGCATGTAGTGTATTTTTAGCTTTCTCTTTCTTTGATGCGCGCGAGCAATAAATGCGTCCCTTATTATAAAGAAGTAAAGTCATTGGCCGGCACGGGGGCCAAGGCGTGGTTTTTCCTGGCCGATGCAGGGTTTTACAATAGTGTCTCGAGATTTTATTCTTCTCTCTTACTGAGATTATTCGAGTGACTTTAAAAGAAAAAAACCGGCCGAGAGCATGTCGGACCATGCTCAGTGTAGTGTTTGGCAGGCGTCCATACGAAAAAATCCACTACAGACGAAAAAAACTATATAAAACAGTGCACTAACAAAAGAGCGTATCTCACTGCACATACGTCCTTTTGTTGAGAATTGCCGTTTTTCGGGAATAACTCAAAAACGGTATATCCGGTCATGTTCAAAATAATTTTCGTTGAAACTATTATTATTTTCAGACTTAAGGTTTAGAAAATCGAGGGGGGGGGGGGGACACAATCAATGCAACTTTTGGAGCGATTATATGTTTATGATATTTGCTGTTTTTTTTTTTCATTTTCGGTTATATATATGGAGTGCCCCCCCCCTAGAAATATTAATTTTAAGTAATTAAGTACTAAACTAAATAGTTGCTTATACAAGATACCTACACTCCAAATTTCATCAATATACATCATGTACATTTTGAGTAAATTACCTTTGACATACGGACGGATGGACAGACGGACGGACATGACGAAACTATAAGGGTTCCGTTTCTGCCATTTTGGCTACGGAACACTAAAAAGCCGCTACGCAATGTATCGGATGGCGGGCGCGCGGGATCGACGCCGGGGTCGAAAACCGGGCGCGAATTTCAGAAATTTAAAAAAATATATCTTTCATCGTGGGACTTTTGAAACCATTAAAAAATATAAGTAAAAGAATAATCAAGAATTGGAAAGAGAGAATAATAAGTACTCCATTTTCCAACAAAATTTAAACCGGTACAACAATATTTTATTTGACGTGAAATGAACTAAAGTTGAAATGTACTACCAGTGCTACGATTCCGTAGCAGTGCTACGACCCCGTAGCGGTGCTACGAGGCCAGTAACGCTACGAATACCGACGCCATTATAATTTCAAATTTGTTATTAGTTAGCGTTATGTTTTTGTTAGCGGCAATGCTCTTTACGGCTCAGAGTTCTATATTCCATAGAAGGTGCCCGCGACTTCGTCATTGGCGGAGAAAATAATCATAACCCTTTTTTAGGGTTCCATATCCAAACTCCGCTGTCCGTCCGTCTGTTACCAGGCGGTACCTCATGAACCATGACTAGCTATCACAATTGAAATTTTCTGTTGCCACTATAACAACAAATAGTAAAAACATCATAATTTTATGTCTGTCTATGTCCGTAACCAATATAAAATGATCGAACACTGCATACATTTTGCTTAGGAGTAGCTAGGGCTCTGCTAACACTGGGTTTTCATAGATACGGCCGTTTGTAGCGTATATTTTGTACGGAACCCTCGGTGCGCGAGTCCAACTCGCACTTGGTCGATTTTTTCTTTTCAAGATTTTTTGTATGTGCATATGTCGTTGTGGCTTTATCACGCCAAAACGGCTAAACGCATTTAAAATATTTGGAGTACACGGGTAGCTGGGTATGCAGATGGTTATAAATACGTTTTACCCGACTACGCTGTTGGGAAAAATAGGGGTTGTGAGTTATTCTCCGCCACGAATGAAGTTGCGTGCACCGTCTATAGTGTGACCAACACCGGTGTACCGCGCCTGAGGTATGCTAGCGGGGAGACGGGGGCAGAAGACGGCAGAATGACGAATCAGCGGCTGCTTTGCCCCCCCTCACGCCGCTCGCATACCTAAGGCGCGGTACAGCGGTGTGGTCTATAGTAGCCCGCAAAATCCATAGCAAAACAAAAGACTGTCGCAATGAAATTAGTGTTACAAACTTTTTTTTTGATATCGATAGTTGTGTAATATGAAAAAAAAACGGCCAACCAATTGAAAAAAAAATTAACACACAATTTCACATAGGTTTGTATATAATTACATTTGTTATACAGATGAAATTTCTTCCTCGAAATCCACGTCAGTACACACAGTAGCAGATGACATCTTATTGGGTTTGTTATAGTGATAGGAGTAGATAATCATTAATTTTTCAACACTCTCTGGGAGAAGACTGTTTTGTTTATCACTATAAAGCCATTTATGTATACTAAATGAACGTTCGACTTCACTCGACGTCAAGGGAGCAAATTTATAAAACTCATTGTAATTGGTGTATTATAAGTTACGTTGCGTTTTAGATGGAATAACACATATAAAACAAAGCCTTAATTCTTTTGCGTTTGGCGTGAATGATTATAAAATAATGTACCTCTGATTTTTTTTAGATAAAACTTACTCGATATCGATAAAAAAATGTTTCTAACACTAGTTTGATTGCGACAGTCTTTTGTTCTGATCCATAGCCTGGCAAGTTCGTTTGCGACCCTGCCATGGTCTGCGGGGGACGGGGGGAAAGATAGCGGGGGTGGGTAAGAAATGTGCGCGCGGCAGGGTATCGTCACAGATTATATAATAGTTCTTCCAACAGATACAAATGTCTTAATAAAAAAGTGTATACCTACTGCTTTACATACGTACTTCATTTAACAATGGAGCTACCTTGAATGCGCGGGTCGTTGGCCGCACGTGCTGGTCAAATGACGCTAGGGTTGACACCGAATAGAAACGATTTTATAAATAATATTTTCTTCTGTTTCCGCGGTTATTACTGATTTAAATGAAACAATTTGACGGATTATATCGCGTATATTATCTCATTTGAGGTGCCGGCGTTTCGGAAGCTTTTCAGCTTTCCATGGTCACGGGTTGACCTCGCCGTGAGCGCATGTGGCGACCAACTAGCTCACGTACCGCCGGCGACGCGCAAAGCGTAGGTATAATTCTGGGCTCACACGGTCCAGATTAATAGCACTGATATCGTGCTTCATCGCGCGCACACTTCATACCCACCTGCGCTATCTTTCCCCCCGTTGCCCGCAAACCATGAGGGGAGCGAACGAACTTACCGCACTATAATACCTCCTTTCTTAATCGGGGGTCAAACACCGTATGCTATTTCCTACGGTTTTCAAAACTTCCGAGTTATTTATGTCTAATCATCCTTATTATTTCAGGTACCTTTGAAGAGGATAACTCCGAGTCCAGTTCTTCGAGCCAAAGCGAAAAGTCGGCTGAGCAAAGTTCTTCCGAGAAGAAAGTCTCCAAAGGTTAGTTTCTAGGCACCAAAGATGTGTCATTGTCGGTCAGAGAAGTAGCGGATTTTTCTCTTGAGCCAATAGGCTAAATTTACAACATTCTTCTGTTGTATGTTATAAAATGACCTCTCTGTCATGAATAATAAAAAAAATGGTGAAAAAACTACTTCTATCTCATAAAAAACTCCCCGAGATACAAGGACCATTAAAACAAGAGGACTGACAGTCGCTATACTTTGGGTCATGTTCAGAAGGAGATATTCTGGCAATAACTAGATGGCGCTTTAAAATTAAACATTTAACTATGTTATAATTGAATAAAGAAACATAGTATAGTAACAATTAGTTTGCAAATATCTAATAATAAATTAATCGTGATAAATGTCACTGTATCACGCTTGCAAAGTTGAATAATTGTAAAAAGTAATTCTTATACATAGGTGGCGTTGTACATATCGAGGAACGGATTTTTGTATGGAGATGGTCAGACCTCTTGTTTTAAGGGTCCATGCCGAGATACAATAATGTTAAATACACATTTTGGACTTGCCCAAAAAACGCTACATACAGCTAAAGGTGCGTCCACACTTGTATCATTTGCTCGTATCCGATCACCGTGCCGTAGCATAACTGCGTATCGCGCTGCTTGGACGCTTACTGTCGGCGCGCCAATAATGCCGCACTCTTCCGATACAAGTGGGTGATACGCGTAGCAAATGGATTTCGAGTGATCGGATCGGCGCAACGTCCAAACGCGTGATCGCGACACGCGAGCATGCTACGCGACGATGATCTGATACGGGCAAATGATACAAATGTGGACGCACCTTAACGCTTTAGTGTGTAGCAGTTTAGTACGTAACAAGCTTTGCTTGCACTGATATACGTCACTTTATCTCAGAAAATAATAGGAATATTAGCACAAAATGTTTATATCCGGTAAAATGAATACTTTTAATCATAAATAAGTAAAATTACCGGCCAAGTGCGAGTCGGAATCGCACACCGAGGGCTCCGCAACCGGGTTATACAAATATGTTTTCTGATTTAAAAAAATTAACTAGTTAGTTATAACTTTAGTGTAACATTTATGTTTATTTATACAAATCGGAGATATGGGGAGGGGGTGTTTTTTATTCACATTTTCCTTAATCTAATCACAATAAAAAAATGTCAAAAAATATGCGGATCAAGCAGTTTCATATGATACCCAACTTGACCTAGTAGGTAGACTATTAATTTCGCCCCCCCCCCTCATATTTGTAATTTTTTTTAATAAAAATATATTTTAAAATATTTCCTTTGCAATACATGTGGGCTGACCATGTTTATAAATGTTCCAAATTTCAAATAGATAGCATAAGTAGTTTTTGAGATATGGCGCTCTAATAGTCGGACAGACTGACTGAATCGCACACCGAGGGCTCCGCAACCGGGTAATACAAATAGGTTTTCTGATTTAAAAAAATTAACTAGTTAGTTATAACTTTAGTGTAACATTTATGTTTATTTATACAAATCGGAGATATGGGGAGGGGGTGTTTTTTATTCACATTTTCCTTAATCTAATCACAATAAAAAAATGTCAAAAAATATGCGGATCAAGCAGTTTCATATGATACCCAACTTGACCTAGTAGGTAGACTATTAATTTCGCCCCTCCCCTCATATTTGTAATTTTTTTTAATAAAAATATATTTTAAAATATTTCCTTTGCAATACATGTGGGCTGACCATGTTTATAAATGTTCCAAATTTCAAATAGATAGCACAAGTAGTTTTTGAGATATGGCGCTCTAATAGTCGGACAGACTGACTGATAGACAGACAGACAGAGTCGACATACGGGTTCCTTTTTACCGTTTTGGTACGGAACCCTAAATACGAAATACGTAAAATTGGAGACTTGACTCACTATACGTAGGAGGTATCGACCTATTAATATTTTCAATATTTGCATCATTGCGAGTTTCAATTGTATTGTGATATAGATACAAGTGAAATCGCAAAGAAAAATACGATTGCTCTCGCACGTGGTCACACCAGGACTCGAACCCGGTACCTCTCGATTACGCGTCGAGCGTGTCAATCCCTCCACCAGCGAGTACTGTATCAATCACCTTGAATTTATCCATCCGCTTCGACCCATGTACAAATTTTTTGAAGTGAAAACTTCTTTAGCGGTGTTGTGCACTTTTTGTGATGGAGAAAAAATGTTCAACTCGCGACA
Organism: Hedya salicella; assembly: GCA_905404275.2. NCBI lineage: Eukaryota > Metazoa > Arthropoda > Insecta > Lepidoptera > Tortricidae > Hedya > Hedya salicella. Next base: position 8,908,093 of record FR990120.1, read on the forward strand.
GGTCACGTGACCGACAGATTGAAAATTCGTAAGACGGACACTTGACCTGATCGAAAAACTGTTACAAAGTTTTCACGTTGTTTTTAGGGTTTCGTACCAAAAATGGTATATGTCTGTCTGTTTGTGTCGGCAAAAATGCAAAGTCTAGCTCCTAGGTCAAATAGGCTATCATATGAAAGGGCCTGATCTGTAAATTTTGGGACAATTTTTTAATTATTTTTTATTGTGAGTAGATTTAGTTTTATTAAGGAAAATGTGAAAAATAAACACCATTCCCTCTTTATCTCCGAAGTTTACCAAACGAAAAATCTGGAATTTTCTGGTATTATGTAATTTAATATGATTATTACATGAAAATTGATTATTTAGTTATATTTAAGTAGGTGTATAAAAATAAAAGCACCAGAAACTAAGGTAAAAGTGAGTTGACATGAAAATTATATCCATACATCTATCTGACATACTTTTTTTTTAATCACCAAAAATCATTTTTGAGTAAATGATTGATTTGATATAGTAAGGTAACGCCATAGATACCAGAGGCAAACTATTAACTCAAGCGGCAAGTTAAGTAGGAATAAGTGAAAGTTTGTACGGAACCCTCGGTGCGCGAGTCAGACTCGCACTTGACCGTTTTATTAAATGTATTATAATCTCTTCAATTGTATTTTCAGGAGGTACCATCGAACAACTTAAGAGCAGCCAATTCGCAGAATCACAGTCAACAAGCTCGGCTAAGCAAGCCCGGAAGGTGATCCGCAAGGAATCTGCCTTTGGCTCTGAATGTGAGTATAAAATACTAGAAGATGGGCAACTTCGTTCGCCGAGGAGAAAAGTCATAATCCCTCTTTTTTTCACAGCGTACTCGGGTAAAAAGTAGAGATGCAGCGAATATTCGGCCACTTCGGTATTCGGCCTATTCGGCCGCTTTTACGTAATTGCGAGTCTCTCTTACTAGAAGCAACACAAAAAGCGCTAGAAACTCACGCATTCATATTTTTTTGCGAGGTGCCGCAGTTTGCTCATCGCGAGCAAAATTTCGACCGCACTAACGTAATGCCGGTAGCACACCTCCGCCGCGAAACGTCAAACCCAAGGAAATTCAGCTTTAGTTTCGCGCGCTCTGTATGGCGTTTCGCGGTTTCGCGGCGGAGGTGTGCTACCGGAATAAATGAGCGCGTTTTTTTAATCATAGTTTGCCTACAATTAGTGCAAGTTACAACTTGCACGGTGCGCAGCGCATGTGCGTTCCGTTTTTACTCCACTGTAGGTAAAATCGACGGCCGAACATTCGGTATTCGGTATACGGCCAAACGACTATTCGCTGCATCTCTAGTAAAAAGTATTCTATAACCATCTGTAGATACCCAGGTACCCATGTACTTACCAAAAATCGTTGAAATCTGTTTAGCCGATTTGGCGTGATGAAGCCACAACGACACATACAAAAATACAAAAAATCCAAAATATATATATTTCTATTTAGTGACCTCCACATAGTCTGTTACAATAATTTATTAGAAAATTTTCAAAGTACTGACATTTGATTTTTGCAACTTTATAATAGTAAAAATGAGTAAAATGCCTTGGATGAAAAGTTATTCGATAAAATAGGGTATAACCCTCTGGGATTTCCTTATCATCGACAACTGTTTCCGCTGAAACCATAAAATTGTCATGATTTTTTTAAAAGATCATCATGTAGAAGCCGTTAGGTTACTGCCCAAGTAACAAAAGGTTCTATAACTAAGGCATTATATCACCAAACAGTGACATAGTAGGCCTATAATGGTAACCATTGTGACTGCATGCACTATAAAGGTTTTTAACAGAGCGTTATGGTTCTATAAGATTAAAGAGCATTTAAGTTCTATAATGTAGCTCTTAGAACGCTTAAAGAACCATACAATAGAATCATTAAAGTGTTGCACTGTAATAGATATGCAAAAAGCAATTATAGTACTATATAATACTATAGACGACTTTACTGACACTCTTATGTACCTATTTTGCACTAATAATGCGTCAAAATAACTTTTATAGTACTAGTATTGTAGCAGTACCGAAAACACTATTACAGAATCAATATGCACTATAAAAGGACTTTGAACACCCATTACGTAACGTTTTAGCTTCTTAAAAGCTCCCTCAACACGGCTATGGGGCTAGAGTTCTGTAAAAGTCATTAAAACTCTTTTATAGTATCAAATAGTACTATAAGTTACCTGGTAAAGTTACTAAATAACTTAAATTCTAAATAGCATAATATCTTCTATAAGTGAGTTTGTGTTACTGTTACGAGACTAAAGCGTGACATAATAGCACTAAAAATAATAATTATATGACTACTTAGATCTATACTAGCTTTTCAGTAGCAAATATATCACTAGTATTTCAGAAAAGGTTTCATACTGGTCAAGCGAGTCCAATAAATATAGCACGTGCTTCTGCACAAAATATTTGTTTTGTACCACAATAGGGCTGTAGCAATAAAGTTATTTCTTGTCAAACCAGTAATAATGATGACGAATATGAGAGTGAGAACACTACCCCTTTATCACAGCTCAAAACAACAGATATGGCCAATTTTGTGTTATGCCCTAGCTACCTCCTTTTGTGATCGGGATATATTCCGGAGAAGGAAAGCCAACAGAGTTAGAATTGGTGTGGTAACACATTTACCACGTCTCAAATTATGCCCCATTGTGCATTTAATATAACTCCATTCAAATAAATATATTTTGACTTCACTATTTTATATTTGGACAATGGAACCCTAATCTATTAAAATATGGCTGCTGTTTTCTGCCGTGATAGCACATTAGCAGCACGGCTGGAGCCTATGTGTACTATAGCAGCCGCAGTCGGGACAAGTCCTTATTTTATTAATTAAAATTTAATTAAAACACGTAAATAATGAAGGGGCATTGTCAAATTTGAAATCAGCATAACGATTTTATCAAAACAATCACTTTCGCAAGTGAAAGTACCGACTGAGTTACGGTCCACGAATGTTATTTAGTACGTCCTTTTATTACCTACATAACATATGTCACTTAAGCAAAAATGGCGAATGAAATAAAACATAAATGACTTATATTTGTTAACAAAATAGCGCAGGAGCAGGTGTGATAAAAAAGAGCACTGGAATCGTTTATGGTGCAAAATAGCACTATAAACATGTTTTGTTTACTTCTATAGTTGCAAACTGTGACATAAACGTTGCAGACAACACTATATTAGTACCAAAAAGCGTTTTACGACACTTTTATACTTCAACTACAGAGCTGATTTATCACCGGGTGAGCCTTTATGTAATGTTTATAGAATAAATCAGTGATAAAACTAGGGCCTCCTTGGGGTTCTGTAAACATTTACAACACCGTTATAGTGCTAATCATTAACACTATTTAGCACAACCAAAAACGTTCCCAGGACTTTTATAGTACCAAATTTTGTTACTTGGGTGTTTTATAACAATCTCAAATTATTAACGGTGTCAGAGAAAAATGCTTTCAATGAAATTATGTTTTTCGTCAACGTAGTTGGGCAAAAGTATCTTATAACCATCTGTTGATACCAGCTACCCGTATGCCAAAAAAAATTGAAATCCGTTAAGCCGATTTGGCGTGGTGATGCCACAACTACACTTACATATACAATAAAGTATACAAAAAAAATATTTTTCGATTTAGAGGCCCCCAAATAGTACGTCACATTCATTTTTAGGGTTAAATACCTCAAAAGAACCCTTATAGGATCACTTTTGCTGTCCGTCCGTCTGTCCGTCTGTTTTGAAATATATTGAATGTACAGACATTCCATTATTACAACCTTATAATACATTAGCTTCTGCCCGCGACTTCGTCCTCCTTAAATTCGTTTATCGCGGATAAGGCTATTTTTCCGGGATACAAAGTAGCCTATGTCCTTCCCCGGGACTCAAACTATCTCCATACCGTATTACATTCCAATCGGTTTAGCGGTTTAAGTGTGAAGAGGTGACAGACAGACAGACACACACTTTCACATTTATAATATTAAGTAGTATGGATAGTAAATAAATGATTCTTATTCTAAGTATTTATTTATTTATTTGGAGAACCAACAGCTTTACATAACTTAAATAGAGTTAAGAAAGCAAAAGATAAAATCCAATTACAGGAACTCACGAACAGAAGCAGTATAACTAAACTTAAACTAAGTGCCACACTCGACACAACAGCCCGTGTGTATAAGATATTATTAAACTAGTACGAAGACACATGGATTATGTTGAATTACAATGGTTCTATATATTGAATTACAGTAAATGCCCTGTGTACAGTAATAAAGTATCACACTCAAATAAAACACCTCGCTGTCAAACTTCGCCTCACGGAAGGGATCTTACAGTTAAATATGTCAATATCTAGTTATTTCGTCACGTTATCCACACTACGACTTGCTCGCAACAGGAAGATATTTTGTCTGTAATTGGATGATGCAGATTTAAGAGATAAGGGGGGATAATGCCTTTTGTGTAATAATGCCTTGGGTGTATTGAAAGATATGCTCCCAGGTAACTCGAGCAATCAGTAACGCCACTGGTGATATTTAGAATATAAGGTGATATCGGCTATTTCACGACGTTTTTTTAATGGAATAAGGTGGTGTTTCTTACATATATGAATACTGGCGGCCGCCTGCGACTTCGTCCGCCTTAGATTCGTTTATCGCGGATAATAGGTGTTTTCCCCAAATTTTTAGTTCCTAGCGTAAAACATATTTACTGTCCATACAAATTTGCATCCCTAAAAGGGATGAAATTTGACATACATTATAGCCTATGTCCTATTCTGATAGGTATATAAAGTACATAACTGGAAAGATTCATAAAAGATCGTCCAGTAGTTTTTGAGATTAAGTACATACTTTCAAGTTTATAATATAGTAAAGATAAGTATACTTAGAAGTAGTATAATTGCATTTTAATAAATCTATTCTCATATTTTTTTCCAGCTGATGAAGGAGAAGAGCAATTCGCATCCAGGAAGTCGTCAAAGAGCAGCAAGTCTGAGTCTGAGGGTCAGATCAGCAACAGCAGATCCAAGCATCTAGAAAAGACCCTAAAGAGCCAAGCCTCAAAGCAGGAGTCTTCCCACAAGGAACAGAAGTAAGTAGAGATGAGCTCATGAGTGAGAGATTCAAATAAATGATTGACTTTTATAATATTACCAGCTTCTGCTCGCGACTTCTTCCGCCTTAAATTCGTTTATCGCGGATAAGAGTATTTTTCCGGGATAAAAAGTAGCCTATGTCCTTCCCCGGGACTCAAACTATCTCCATACCAAATGTTATCCAAATCTGTTCAGCGGTTTAAGCGTGAATAGGAAACACACAGACAGACAGACACACTTTCGCATTTATAATATTGGTATAGTATTGATACCATGGCTCGACGGGAGTAACGTTGCCTGCTAAGCTGATGGTCCTGGGTTCAAATCCTGGTAAGGGCAAATATTTGTGTGATGAGTATAAATGTTCCTGAGTCTTAGATGTTTTCTATGTATATCTATACTATTATAAAGTTGTAAAAATGAAATGTCTGTAAAAAAATGAATTGATGAAGATGAAGTGATGAGTGAAAGACGATGAAGGCGCAACGACACATACAAACATACAAAAAATAAAATGATATAATTTTCGCTTCAGTGAACTACAAATAGTCCGTAACAATATATACAATTTCTTTAATAAGTACCTTCAATGTACAGACATTTCATTTTTGCAACTAGATGTACCTACAGATTTAGAATTTTATATATTTTAGTGTTCAGCCTGAAAAAAGGTTGATTACCTAATACCTAGTTGCAGACTAGAATTTTATATCATTTACTTATCTTTTATCAAGCAATTAAGAAAGAATGAAAGAAAATACATTTATTCGAGAGCATATTTAATTTTATACAGCGATACAAAAATAAATGACATGACTAAGTATGCTCCGAAATGGTCCCACCTTGAGCATAATGCGGGCTCAAAAGCCAGCGTTGATTTTCCGGTGAGACCATAGGTGGCGCCACGGAGAGCTGTACGCACGAAACCATTTTTTCACTTCAGCTCAAAAAGTACGTCATATTAGCTTCGCGAAGCAAGAGTAGAATAGTACATTTAGCCCCTATGGTTTAAAAAAATATAATCCCATACACATTTCTATGACACTGAAAAAAAACATGACACTGAAAAAAAATGCGGCCAGCAACATACTGCTTACGAATAATTAAAAACAAACAAACTAACCTGATCAGATTGGCCAAACTTTCTGATAGAATTGCTCAGTGTACTTTTAGTTGTTCATGAAATAAACAATTTTAATGTTAAGTCTTTTTTATTTTCTTGCAGTTGATGTGAAAAGCAGAATGTTTAACACGTGGCTAAAAGCCATTATGACACTCAGACATATTTGTCCTCGCTCACTTCGTGAGCTCGTCCAAATAATAACTTCGTGTTACACTGGCTTATTTTAGCCCTTTATCAAACAATCTACTATTATTTTGAAGCTGTCAGGAGTGTCATGTAACAACTATATTCAATAATTTCAGAACGACCAAACACTCAAAATCTGTAGCCGAGGAGGATGACACGTAAGATATTTGAAATTAAATGTTTTTTTCATTCACAAGTAAATTTGACGTCATATTTAGAATCCTTGAATTTTTGTAAAAAAATAATGTAAAAATATTACTAAAATGCAGTTATTGACGACAACAGTTCGTTGCACGTCCAATAGGGGCTACTCTGAAATCCGAAAAGCGAAGTTCGTATGGCCCTCAGAGCTGAGGCGCTACTCTGAATTTCGATTTTCGTATGGGGCTATCTCGCTCACTCAAATACAGTTTAACATGAGGACCCTCTCGCTCCCATATAATGCTGTATTTGAGTGAGCGAGATGGCGCAATACGACTTTGAATATCGGAATTCAGAGTAGCCCCTCTGTTCTATTCACATGAGGCCACACCTGTATTGTCACTTTCTATGAAATATTTTCACGCAGCCCACGTATTTATTTTTCTCATTTTTGTCAAAGTCAAAGACTTATTCGCATAAAATATGGTACAATAGGTGATACAGTAAATAACTACAAATGCAAAGTACCTATCAACAACCTTAAAACTGGATCATTAAATTAAACCCATATGGCTTATGAGTACACAGACTCCTAAGCTCGTAACATATATTTGGCATTTCTAGTGAAAGAAAGAAATTAGGCGTGTGTTTTTGTAAAAAAAGTATATGATAAAATCGATTAATAAATATATTAAGTATTAATAATTAATAAGCTTCATGGCCCACATTCCTAAGAGCAACATGGTACGTGTTAGGTACAAAAAAAATATCCTGCAAATTTAGAAAAATATATTAAAATTATTTTTTTCTTCAAATAAAAAGTAATATAAATATTTGTTCTGAGTCTTGGATGTTTTCTATGTGTATAATTAAATTTACCTATTGAATATATTGTCGATTGGTACTCTTAACACAAACCTTCCGTGGGACTTGTTTGATTTGTATAAAAATTATCTTGTAATATTTATTTATTTAATAAACTAATATTTGCTCTAAAACATAGAAAATGAATCGCACGAACAATAATTATAAATTCTTCATTAATATTTTGACCTTCTTGTTACTAATTGTTTCTGTCAACTTAAGACAAATATCAGCAAAGCCAAACATTCTGTTGATTTAGTGGCTGTTCGTATAAATGTTTTGTGAATTTTCACTTTTTACTGAAATATAGATAAAAACATTGTTACGCTTACAAATAAAAAATACTATTACTGATTGTAATATTATAAATATAAAGTTATTTTGACACGCATTTTATATACCTACTTTTGGGTACAAAGTTTGTTAGATTCATCAATATAGTTAGTGTCTTAGAATATATTATAAAATTAAAAAATCAGGCTATTATGAATATATTTTCTAGAGTGTAGTCGATTAAAAAGTATTCGATAACCATCTACCCATACACTACTCATCTACTCAGCTACCCATAAATATAAAATACATAGTTGAAATCCGTAGTAGTGTTGGCGTTATAACAGTCCCGGATCTAAGGACGCCAAATCTTTGAGACAAGAATTCGAAATATCGAACTAATGAAGTTCTTTTCCTACAATCTCATAGGTTTTGGTCACAAAAAATGCTACTCATTGGCAGTTTTAAGAGTCGCCCTCAATCTCGGTTCTCCATACAAACGTAGTTACACTCTCATTTTAAAACGACTGGCTAGATTGCTCTGAAACTTTGTACTTAGAATAACTTAAGGTACATATGCAGGCCTGTAATTAGTTTATATAGCTTCAGATACCATACAAAAAATATACAGTGAATTTAAGTTTTTTATACAAAACTTGTTTTTGCTGTAATTCGTTTGTTTTATAATCTGGAGCCATATAACCTAATTAAACGCCTATATATACCTCATGTCATTGTATATGCAAAGTTTCGTTACAATCCAACACGTAGTTTTAAAATGGGAAGGTGAAATTCGGCCGAGCTTGCCGGGGACTCTTAACAGTTTTTCTCAAACACTGAAGGGAGGGGGCGCCACAATCAAGGTTTTGCCCCGGTTTGAAAAAATCGTAGATCCGGAGCTGCGTGAAAAAGCCACAACGACGTATACTGACATACAAAACAAACTATTCAGTGGTCTTTAAATAATCCTTATTGTCTAAATACTGTTGTTACTTTGTTACCTCATCAGGCCACCTCAATTTTTCATCCAGGGGTGGTAGGACAATGAACAGGCCTGACTTCGCTGAAAAAGAAACATGAGGCATTCACTCTTTCCGCCAACGTAGTTGATCTTAATATTTTATAGGAGTAAGGATAAGCTAAATAAATATGATTATATTATTTCAGTGATGAAGAAACAATCCGCAAATCTCGCACCCAAGCAAAATCAAGAGAAGAATCCAGAGAAGAGTCGAGGAATGAAAAGAGTAGCAGGGAAAGCGAAAAAGAGCGTCACTTACAGCAGATCAGGTCCAGAAAAGAGTCGAAGAGTGAAAAGAGCAGCGAAAGCGACGAGGAGCGTCACTTACGGCAGACCAGCTCCAGGAAAGAGACGAGGATATCCAGCTCAACGGAGGCAAGTTCTTTTTTAGTCTTCACCGTCGAATATGATTATATCCTATTAAAATTATTAACTCAACGGTACCCAAAACTTCGTTCGCGGACGGTAAACAATCATAACAAGTATTGTATTAGCACCTCGAGTAAAAATTTTGTACCGAAAATGGGTGAAATACTTCGAACCGTTTTGACGAGGCGAAACCGCAAGAAAAGTAGATGTCTAGAACGGATTAAAATGAAACTTGGCTCACAAGTCGGTCAGTAATTTGACAAGACTAGGGAGACTATAAACTATTCATTTTCTTGGGACGCGGCCTTCGCCTTGTTTTCCAGAGTCAGTTTTGACAAACTGCTTGACGACCCAATATATTTTGACCAGTGATCTAGGGCATGTACCAAAACTTCACATGTCTAGTCCTAATATAAGGTTAGAAAAGGTGGTCAGTGCGGAATTTAAGAAACTCCAGGTCATGATTGGAAATGTAGGATTCTTTACTTCCCGCAATGCGGACGAAGCTGCGGGTGATTGCTGGTATTATATATTTCCATATTAAGTGCTCAATAGTTCAATATATCCAAATCTTTTAATATTAAGTGTTCAATAGTTTAATATCCATTTGATTGCTTCTTGCTACAATTGTAGTCTCTCAGAAGATTCAGAAGCAAAATTAAGTGCTAAATAGAAAATTGATGTTGACTAACAACAAAAAAACACACAAATTTTGATACACAATGTTTAGTGAGCAGGTACAGGTGACATTTTATAAACTTGGAACATTCAAGCTCTGTCAAATATCCATGAAAATTAATTAAAGAATCTTGATGCATCACTTGAAACATTTTGCTAGTTATTCGCAACTAATTCTACGAATTAACATCCAGGAGGACCGATCGGAGTCTGAACGTGAAGAAATCCACAGGCGGAAGATGAAGTCAGGGTCTGACTCCGAGGAAACAGGCGGCAAGGAGGGCGAAGATTGCGGAGGCCCAGGCAAACCCGGCCGGCCAGGCAAACCAAGTCGACCTGGACAACCAAGCAAACCAGGAACACCAGGACATCCAGGCAAACCAGGCCAACCAGGACAACCAGGCAAACCAGGGAAACCAGGACAACCAGGCCAACCAGGACAACCAGGAAAACCAGGACAACCAGGCAAACCAGGACAACCAGGAGAACCAGGCAAGCCAGGCCAACCAGGACAACCAGGAAAACCAGGACAACCAGGGAAACCAGGCCAACCAGGACAACCAGGAAAACCAGGACAACCGGGACAACCAGGCAAACCAGGACATCCAGGGCACCCAGGCAAGCCAGGCCAACCAGGACAACCAGGTCAACCAGGCAAACCAGGCCAATCAGGCAAGCCAGGACAACCAGGCAAACCAGGTCAACCAGGACAACCAGGAAAACCAGGACAACCAGGGAAACCAGGCCAACCAGGACAACCAGGAAAACCAGGACAACCGGGACAACCAGGCAAACCAGGACATCCAGGGCACCCAGGCAAGCCAGGCCAACCAGGACAACCAGGTCAACCAGGCAAACCAGGCCAATCAGGCAAGCCAGGACAACCAGGCAAACCAGGTCAACCAGGACAACCAGGCAAGCCAGGCAAGCCAGGCAAACCAGGACATCCAGGGCAACCAGGCAAACCAGGACAACCAGACCATCCAGACCAACCAGACCAGCCTGACCAACCAGGGAAACCAGGCCAACCAGGACAACCAGGAAAGCCAGGACAACCGGGTCAACCAGGCAAACCAGGTCAACCAGGACAACCAGGCAAACCAGGCAAACCAGGACATCCAGGGAAACCAGGCCAACCAGGACATCCAGGGCACCCAGGCAAGCCAGGACAACCAGGCAAGCCAGGACAACCAGGCAAACCAGGTCAACCAGGACAACCAGGACAACCAGGCAAACCAGGACATCCAGGGCAACCAGGCAACCCAGGACAACCAGATTATCCAGACCAACCAGACCAGCCTGACCAACCAGGACAACCGGGCAAACCAGGCAAACCAGGCCAACCAGGACAACCAGGGAAACCAGGCCAACCAGGACATCCAGGGCACCCAGGCAAGCCAGGACAACCAGGCAAACCAGGTCAACCAGGACAACCAGGCAAGCCAGGAAAACCAGGCAAACCAGGCAAGCCAGGCAAACCAGGACAACCAGGTCAACCAGGACAACCAGGAGAACCAGGACAACCAGGACAACCAGGACAACCAGGCAAGCCAGGAAAACCAGACCAACCAGACCAGCCTGACCAACCAGGACACCCAGGCAAACCAGGACAACCAGGCAAACCAGGCAAGCCAGGCAAACCAGGACAACCAGGACAACCAGGACAACCAGGAAAACCAGGACAACCAGGACAACCAGGCAAGCCAGGACAACCAGGCAAGCCAGGTAAGCCAGGCAAACCAGGACATCCAGGGCAACCAGGCAAACCAGGACAACCAGACCATCCAGACCAACCAGACCAGCCTGACCAACCAGGGAAACCAGGCCAACCAGGAAAACCAGGACAACCGGGACAACCAGGCAAACCAGGTCAACCAGGACAACCAGGCAAGCCAGGGCAACCAGGACAACCAGGCAAACCAGGCAAACCAGGCAAACCAGGACATCCAGGGCACCCAGGCAAGCCAGGCCAACCAGGACAACCAGGCCAACCAGGCAAACCAGGCCAACCAGGACAACCAGGCAAGCCAGGACAACCAGGCAAGCCAGGCAAGCCAGGCAAACCAGGACATCCAGGGCAACCAGGCAAACCAGGCCAACCAGGACATCCAGGGCACCCAGGCAAGCCAGGACAACCAGGTCAACCAGGCAAACCAGGCCAACCAGGACAACCAGGCAAACCAGGAAAACCAGGCAAACCAGGCAAGCCAGGCAAACCAGACCAACCAGACCAACCAGACCAGCCTGACCAACCAGGACACCCAGGCAAACCAGGACAACCGGGACAACCAGGCAAACCAGGACAACCAGGCAAACCAGGCAAACCAGGCAAACCAGGACATGCAGGGCACCCAGGCAAGCCAGGACAACCAGACCATCCAGACCAACCAGACCAGCCTGATCAACCAGGACAACCGGGCAAACCAGGCAAACCAGGCCAACCAGGGCAACCAGGGAAACCAGGCCAACCAGGACATCCAGGGCACCCAGGCAAGCCAGGACAACCAGGTCAACCAGGCAAACCAGGCAAGCCAGGACAACCAGGTCAACCAGGCAAACCAGGCCAACCAGGCAAGCCAGGACAACCAGGCAAACCAGGTCAACCAGGACAACCAGGACAACCAGGCCAACCAGGTCAACCAGGCAAGCCAGGAAAACCAGACCAACCAGACCAGCCTGACCAACCAGGACACCCAGGCAAACCAGGAAAACCAAGCAAACCAGGACAACCAGGACAACCAGGCCAACCAGGCAAACCAGGCCAACCAGGCAAGCCAGGACAACCAGGCAAACCAGGTCAACCAGGACAACCAGGACAACCAGGACAACCAGGACAACCAGGACAACCAGGACATCCAGGACAACCAGGACAACCAGGACAACCAGGCAAACCAGGAAAACCAGGCAAACCAGGCAAGCCAGGCAAACCAGACCAACCAGACCAACCAGACCAGCCTGACCAACCAGGACACCCAGGCAAACCAGGAAAACCAGGCAAACCAGGCAAGCCAGGCAAACCAGGACAACCAGGTCAACCAGGACAACCAGGACAACCAGGACAACCAGGTCAACCAGGACAACCAGGACAACCAGGACAACCAGGCAAGCCAGGACAGCCAGGCAAGCCAGGACAGCCAGGCAAACCAGGACAACCAGGTGAACCAGGTAAACCAGGCAAACCAGGCCAACCTAGTAAACCAGGCCAACCAGGCCAACCAGGACAACCAGGCAAGCCAGGAAAACCAGACCAACCAAACCAGCCTGACCAACCAGGACACCCAGGCAAACCAGTAAAACCAGGCAAACCAGGACAACCAGGTCAACCAGGACAACCAGGACAGCCAGGCAAGCCAGGAAAACCAGACCAACCAGACCAGCCTGACCAACCAGGACACCCAGGCAAACCAGGACAACCGGGACAACCAGGCAAACCAGGTCAACCAGGACAACCAGGCAAGCCAGGGCAACCAGGACAACCAGGCAAACCAGGCAAACCAGGCAAACCAGGCAAACCAGGACATGCAGGGCACCCAGGCAAGCCAGGACAACCAGACCATCCAGACCAACCAGACCAGCCTGATCAACCAGGACAACCGGGCAAACCAGGCAAACCAGGCCAACCAGGGCAACCAGGGAAACCAGGCCAACCAGGACATCCAGGGCACCCAGGCAAGCCAGGACAACCAGGTCAACCAGGCAAACCAGGCCAACCAGGCAAGCCAGGACAACCAGGCAAACCAGGTCAACCAGGACAACCAGGACAACCAGGCCAACCAGGTCAACCAGGCAAACCAGGCCAACCAGGCAAGCCAGGACAACCAGGCAAACCAGGTCAACCAGGACAACCAGGACAACCAGGCCAACCAGGTCAACCAGGCAAGCCAGGCCAACCAGGACAACCAGGACAACCAGGCAAGCCAGGAAAACCAGACCAACCAGACCAGCCTGACCAACCAGGACACCCAGGCAAACCAGGAAAACCAAGCAAACCAGGACAACCAGGACAACCAGGACAACCAGGCAAGCCAGGACAGCCAGGACAACCAGACCAGCCTGACCAACCAGGACAACCAGACAAGCCAGGAAAACCAGACCAACCAAACCAGCCTGACCAACCAGGACACCCAGGCAAACCAGTAAAACCAGGCAAACCAGGACAACCAGGTCAACCAGGACAACCAGGACAACCAGGACAGCCGGGCAAGCCAGGAAAACCAGACCAACCAGACCAACCAGGCAAACCAGGACAACCAGGACAACCAGACCAGCCTGACCAACCAGGTCAACCAGGAAAACCAGACCAACCAGACCAACCAGGTCAACCAGGACAACCAGGACAACCAGACCAGCCTGACCAACCAGGTCAACCAGGGCAACCAGGTCAACCAGGAGAACCAGGTCAACCAGGACAACCAGGACAACCAGGCAAGCCAGGACAGCCAGGCAAACCAGGACAACCAGGTCAACCAGGCAAACCAGGCCAACCAGGCCAACCAGGCCAACCAGGGCAACCAGGTCAACCAGGACAGCCAGGCAAGCCAGGAAAACCAGACCAACCAGACCAGCCTGACCAACCAGGACAACCAGGCAAACCAGGAAAACCAAGCAAACCAGGACAACCAGGACAACCAGACCAGCCTGACCAACCAGGTCAACCAGGGCAACCAGGTCAACCAGGAGAACCAGGTCAACCAGGACAACCAGGACAACCAGGCAAGCCAGGACAGCCAGGCAAACCAGGACAACCAGGTCAACCAGGCAAACCAGGCCAACCAGGCCAACCAGGCCAACCAGGGCAACCAGGCAAGCCAGGAGAACCAGGACAACCAGGTCAACCAGGACAGCCAGGCAAGCCAGGAAAACCAGACCAACCAGACCAGCCTGACCAACCAGGACACCCAGGCAAACCAGGAAAACCAAGCAAACCAGGACAACCAGAACAACCAGACCAGCCTGACCAGCCTGACCAACCAGGACACCCAGGCAAACCAGGACAACCGGGACAACCAGGCAAACCAGGTCAACCAGGACAACCAGGCAAGCCAGGAAAACCAGACCAACCAGACCAGCCTGACCAACCAGGACAACCAGGCAAACCAGGAAAACCAAGCAAACCAGGACAACCAGGACAACCAGACCAGCCTGACCAACCAGGGCAACCAGGCAAACCAGGTCAACCAGGACAACCAGGACAACCAGGACACCCAGGCAAGCCAGGAAAACCAGACCAACCAGCCCAGCCTGACCAACCAGGACACCCAGGCAAACCAGGACAACCGGGACAACCAGGCAAACCAGGTCAACCAGGACAACCAGGCAAGCCAGGAAAACCAGACCAACCAGACCAGCCTGACCAACCAGGACACCCAGGCAAACCAGGAAAACCAAGCAAACCAGGCAAACCAGGAAAACTAGACCAACCAGACCAGCCTGACCAACCAGGACACCCAGGCAAACCAGGAAAACCAGGCAAACCAGGCAAGCCAGGCAAACCAGGACATCCAGGTCAACCAGGACAACCAGGTCAACCAGGACAACCAGGTCAACCAGGACAACCAGGTCAACCAGGACAACCAGGACAACCAGGCAAGCCAGGACAGCCAGGCAAACCAGGACAACCAGGTCAACCAGGCAAACCAGGCCAACCAGGACAACCAGACCACCCAGACCAACCAGACCAACCAGACCAGCCTGACCAACCTGGACAACCAGGCAAGCCAGTAAAACCAGACCAACCAGACCAGCCTGACCAACCAGGACACCCAGGCAAACCAGGAAAACCAAGCAAACCAGGACAACCAGGACAACCAGACCAGCCTGACCAACCAGGGCAACCAGGCAAACCAGGTCAACCAGGACAACCAGGACAACCAGGACAGCCAGGCAAGCCAGGAAAACCAGACCAACCAGCCCAGCCTGACCAACCAGGACACCCAGGCAAACCAGGACAACCGGGACAACCAGGCAAACCAGGTCAACCAGGACAACCAGGCAAGCCAGGAAAACCAGACCAACCAGACCAGCCTGACCAACCAGGACACCCAGGCAAACCAGGAAAACCAAGCAAACCAGGCAAACCAGGAAAACCAGACCAACCAGACCAGCCTGACCAACCAGGACACCCAGGCAAACCAGGAAAACCAGGCAAACCAGGCAAGCCAGGCAAACCAGGACATCCAGGTCAACCAGGACAACCAGGTCAACCAGGACAACCAGGTCAACCAGGACAACCAGGACAACCAGGCAAGCCAGGACAGCCAGGCAAACCAGGACAACCAGGTCAACCAGGCAAACCAGGCCAACCAGGACAACCAGACCACCCAGACCAACCAGACCAACCAGACCAGCCTGACCAACCTGGACAACCAGGCAAACCAGGAAAACCAAGCAAGCCAGGACAACCAGGACAACCAGACCAGCCTGACCAACCAGGGCAACCAGGACAACCAGGCCAACCAGGTCAACCAGACAAGCCAGGAAAACCAGACCAACCAGACCAGCCTGACCAACCAGGACACCCAGGCAAACCAGGAAAACCAAGCAAACCAGGCAAACCAGGAAAACCAGACCAACCAGACCAGCCTGACCAACCAGGACACCCAGGCAAACCAGGAAAACCAGGCAAACCAGGCAAGCCAGGCAAACCAGGACATCCAGGTCAACCAGGACAACCAGGTCAACCAGGACAACCAGGTCAACCAGGACAACCAGGACAACCAGGCAAGCCAGGACAGCCAGGCAAACCAGGACAACCAGGTCAACCAGGCAAACCAGGCCAACCAGGACAACCAGACCACCCAGACCAACCAGACCAACCAGACCAGCCTGACCAACCTGGACAACCAGGCAAACCAGGAAAACCAAGCAAGCCAGGACAACCAGGACAACCAGGTCAACCAGGCAAACCAGGCCAACCAGGACAACCAGACCACCCAGACCAACCAGACCAACCAGACCAGCCTGACCAACCTGGACAACCAGGCAAGCCAGTAAAACCAGACCAACCAGACCAGCCTGACCAACCAGGACACCCAGGCAAACCAGGAAAACCAAGCAAACCAGGACAACCAGGACAACCAGACCAGCCTGACCAACCAGGGCAACCAGGCAAACCAGGTCAACCAGGACAACCAGGACAACCAGGACAGCCAGGCAAGCCAGGAAAACCAGACCAACCAGCCCAGCCTGACCAACCAGGACACCCAGGCAAACCAGGACAACCGGGACAACCAGGCAAACCAGGTCAACCAGGACAACCAGGCAAGCCAGGAAAACCAGACCAACCAGACCAGCCTGACCAACCAGGACACCCAGGCAAACCAGGAAAACCAAGCAAACCAGGCAAACCAGGAAAACCAGACCAACCAGACCAGCCTGACCAACCAGGACACCCAGGCAAACCAGGAAAACCAGGCAAACCAGGCAGGCCAGGCAAACCAGGACATCCAGGTCAACCAGGACAACCAGGTCAACCAGGACAACCAGGTCAACCAGGACAACCAGGACAACCAGGCAAGCCAGGACAGCCAGGCAAACCAGGACAACCAGGTCAACCAGGCAAACCAGGCCAACCAGGACAACCAGACCACCCAGACCAACCAGACCAACCAGACCAGCCTGACCAACCTGGACAACCAGGCAAACCAGGAAAACCAAGCAAGCCAGGACAACCAGGACAACCAGACCAGCCTGACCAACCAGGGCAACCAGGACAACCAGGCCAACCAGGTCAACCAGACAAGCCAGGCCAACCAGGACAACCAGGACAACCAGGACAACCAGGCAAACCAGGCAAACCGGGACAACCAGGTCAACCAGGCAAGCCAGGGCAACCAGGACAACCAGGCAAACCAGGACAACCAGACCAACCTGACCAACCAGGACGACCAGGCAAACCAGGCAAACCAGGACAACCAGACCAACCTCACCAACCAGGACAACCAGACCAACCGGACAAACCTGACCAACCAGGCAAACCAGGACAGCCAGGTAAATATTAGTTCAGAGATAAATAAGAATGTTTAGAAATGGTGGATAGGGCATTATTCTTAGGTATAAAATTGGACAAGAACTTGCAATGGAGTCTCCAATTAGCAGTTCTGGCAGGTTGAGGTAAAGTTCAGCAGCTTAAGCGTTTAGAAAAAATAAACAATGGACCAATGTTGATAGTGCTCGCTTAGTTTATTATTGTTATTTTCATAGTATCATGTCATACGGTATTCTGGTTTGGGGCAAAGCAGCTGACTAACACACTACATGACCTTAATTCTCGTGACTCCTTAAGAGAACTTTTTAAAGACTTCAACATATTAACCGTTGCGTGTCAATATATATATTTGAGAATATTATTTATGTTATTAAGAACCTAGCCGAACCTAAACTCTTTTACTAAGAATTCCGATCTCCACAATTTTCACACTTACTAGAAATAAAAATAAAATCGCCATTAGAAAGTTCCGCGTCCGTAAAGTAGACAAATCATTCGTAGGTTACATTTTTGTAGTATGTTACCAGATAATGCTTTTAAATTAAATTTTCCAGCTATTTAAAAGCACTTAAAAAAGTGTCCTATAGCAAAGGCATATCATAGGGTAGAGGACTATTTAACAGACAAAAATGTATGGCACAGAACAAAAACCAAATAATTTACTTTTACCGGGACACGTTGTTTATAAGGTGGCATATCAAATGTACGTGAGTTGTTTTAAATAAAAAATCAAATTTTCCTTTTTATCTTCTATTTTTTTTTTTTTTTTTAAGTTTTTATATGTTTTCTTGGAGAACGACGCATTGAGTTTATACTTAAAAAACATATATTTAGGATAGGCTAAGTACAAATATTTCATTATATATATAAGAGTTATGGGGTCATAAACATCTTTATTTCTTTCTTTCTTTCTAATAAAATCACCAGTAAAAATAAACAATGAACCTTAAGACCGTGTACACGAAGTTCGTAAACTGGGAATCGTAATGGATGGTGAACTGAGTTGTGAAACCTAAGTGCTGAACGTAGTGCGAAACTGCTTGTACACTTTAAAGATTCTGTATAAGATTCGTGACTTTCTGAATGTTGAGCTGAGAGTTAGACCTCGCGACACACTAGTACTCTCGGCGATATCGTGTACGGGCCCTGTCTGCAGGCGCGCACGCAGCGGCTTATTCAACGCATTCCAAACGCATGTGCACGCTTTTGTTTTCATATTCCATTGCGAGGACACGTGACGAAATATAAAATGGCGGATATGACGGATATTTTAAATAGTGGTCGTATTTTGAAAATGTCTTCGTGACAAAGACTCCATTTAGCCACTTTGGTGTTCAGTATTGTGTACCGACAACTGCCGTCATACCTTTACAGTAGCTAACCTGAGCACACAATGCAATGCAAGGTCTTCTGAAGTCAGACCCGTAAGATTATATCAGTTCATATATCCCACACACCACACAGATGCGTTTCGTGGTAGTTTTAGATATGCAGTGCTTGAACAATCTGCCTCCACCATTCGCGCGTTGCAATCAGTTCATACGTGTAAATTAAAATGTCGTGCATATTTCCTCGAAGGACAGTCATAAAATATCTCTGAATGTTACGTTTGTGGAGCGCCTCAGTGTTACTTAGTCGTAATGTTTCTTCGTTTTTCTTTTCTTGCTGATCGGTGCGTGGTAGGCGAGCTAAATGTAAGAAAGAAAGAAAGAAAGAAAGAAAGAGAGAAAATAAATTTATTCAGACGTATAGACAAATAACAAACAAATTGCAAAAAAACAGAATAAAAAAAAAGACTATGCCCTGAAATGGTCCCACCTCAGCATAATGCTGGCTCGAGAGCCAGCGCTGATCTTCTGGTGAGACCATATGTGGCGCCACGGTGAGCTGCAAATGTGATCGTGATTATGTGATTTATGTGTAACATGATTAGTTAGTAACTTTTCTCCAACTTGCTCGGAAATGTTCCCATTAATGTAGAAAAAACACACCGCGAAGTCCATCGTTATATACGTTGATACGATAATCAATTTAAAAAAAGTGGCATTACTTCCCGGACAGGCCTGGGAAGTGTACATTATTGTGCAGGTTTTTACTTTTAATTTCATCCAAGACTGAAAATTTACCATACAGCCAATAGTAACGTATAAAAACCGAGATTTAAAAAAAACTTTAATTGTTTTCTGCGTTTAGTTAATGCGTGGTTAATGCCAATAATAAAAGAAAAAAAAACAAATAATTATTGTGTCCACATCATAATACAGTTTATTTAGTCTTAATGATCTTCTGGGACTGATAAATATTTTGTAGCAAAGGTATGTTTTTTTAAATGTTGTGCGTTTGGGAATTGCCAATTCAACTAAAAGTAATAATGCATATATTTATTTTAACTATTGCTATGGGATTTCTTTTTATTTATTTTCATTACTATAATTCATGTGGAACCAAATATACAGTTCGGACCCAAAACTTTTAACTTTATTATCCTTAAAAAAAATCAAGGCGGGAACGTGAATTTCATTTTGTCAAAGATTGTCTGTCGTGTTATTTTTACGAAAATAATTTACATAAACATATGTTAAATTTCCTCACATATTTGGAGAAAAGCAGTATACATGCCTCGGCAGGAATGCCATTTCGTGGATTCGTATCTATTGAAGGACTCGGCTACGCCACATCCTTCAAAAACCGTACTCATCCACCAAATGACTTTTCCCGGCCTGTACAGTAATATACTATTCTTATAACACTTCCCGTTTTGCAACATCATTTGCATTGTCTTAATCATTATATATAAGAACATGTGACATGTAGTATTTTTTTATTTAAATCAGTGGTAATTATTTAACATCATATTTACTACATTTATATTTGTACATTATAGCTTGGTCTTTACTTATACCAGCTGAACTGGAATCGTTTGTGTTCTTTAGGTGTTGCCATACAAATTAACTTGTTTTAGGGTTTTTCTATAGTCTTTAAAAGTAATTACAAACAAGGAAAATGGGTTAAAATAATAATAAAACTACAAATTGAAAACTATGCGGTATATTAGGGTTTGATGTAAAAATGGCGTTCGTGAAGTCACCTACAGGCCCAGGTTTAGATAATAAACTAAAGATGAGTAGTGACCCCTTTCAGCGTCGACATTTGTTTTTGTTATTTGTAATTTTTGTATATTCTGGCGTTGAATAAATATGTTTTCTTTCAGATCAACCAGGACAACCAGACCAACCAGACCAGCCTGACCAACCAGGACAACCAGGCAAACCAGGTCAACCAGGACAACCAGACCAACCAAACCAGCCTGACCAACCAGGGCAACCAGGACAACCAGGACAACCAGGACAACCAGGACAACCAGGTCAACCGGGGCAACCAGGCAAACCAGGACAACCAGGCAAACCAGGTCAACCAGGACAACCAGACCAACCAGACCAGCCTGACCAACCAGGACAACCAGGTCAACCAGGTCAACCAGGCAAACCAGGGCAACCAGGTAAACCAGGACAACCAGGGAAACCAGGTCAACCAGGCAAGCCAGGCCAACCAGGACAACCAGGTCAACCGGGGCAACCAGGCAAACCAGGGCAACCAGGCAAACCAGGTCAACCAGGACAACCAGACCAACCAGACCAGCCTGACCAACCAGGACAACCAGGTCAACCAGGTCAACCAGGCAAACCAGGGCAACCAGGTAAACCAGGACAACCAGGGAAACCAGGTCAACCAGGCAAGCCAGGCCGACCAGGACAACCAGGTCAACCGGGGCAACCAGGCAAGCCAGGCCAACCAGGACAACCAGGGAAACCAGGTCAACCAGGCAAGCCAGGCCAACCAGGACAACCAGGTCAACCAGGCAAGCCAGGCCAACCAGGACAACCAGGTCAACCGGGGCAACCAGGCAAACCAGGACAACCAGGCAAACCAGGACAACCAGGCAAACCAGGTCAACCAGGACAACCAGACCAACCAGACCAACCAGACCAGCCTGACCAACCAGGACAACCAGGACAACCAGGTCAACCAGGACAACCAGGGCAACCAGGGAAACCAGGGAAACCAGGTCAACCAGGCAAGCCAGGCAACCCAGGCCAACCAGGTCAACCAGGCAAGCCAGGCCAACCAGGACAACCAGGTCAACCGGGGCAACCAGGCAAACCAGGACAACCAGGCAAACCAGGACAACCAGGCAAACCAGGACAACCAGGCAAACCAGGACAACCAGGCAAACCAGGTCAACCAGGACAACCAGGTCAACCTGGACAACCAGGGAAGCCAGGGAAACCAGGTCAACCAGGCAAGCCAGGCAACCCAGGCCAACCAGGCAAACCTGACCAACCAGACAAACCAGACCAGCCTGACCAACCAGACAAGCCAGGACAACCAGGTAAACCAGGACAACCAGGGAAACCAGGACAGCCGGGAGAGCCAGAAGAGCCATGTGAGACAGACAGCCCAGGGCCATCGGGAGGACAGCGTAAATTTACTAGCAAGCAACAAAGCGAGAGCCAAAAAAGTCAGACAACCCAAAATACTTCTGATCAAAGCGAGGTAATGTTGGACTCAAGCGGTAAGAAAGTTATCAAGAGCTCCAGCGAGAACGAACAGTCCAGCAGCAGCCAACGGAACGGTCAATCCCAGTCCTATGAGTCGGATTTGGACGGAACAACTATCAAGAAATCTTTAAGGGAATCTAAATCTGCCGCTAGCAGAACAGAATCTCAAACCTCTGAACAAGAAGTTATTGATGGTGGAAAAATAAAGAAATCTGGATCCAGCTCTTCATCTAGCAAGCAGGCGGCTGCTGAAAGCAAATCTGAGAGTGAGGTCATCGCTTCTGAAAATGGACGGTCCTCCTTTAACAAGGAATCCGCAAGTTCTGCAAGTTCTAGCCAATTTGATAGCGAGGCTGAATCTTTTAGCTCTTCTGGCGACAGTGGACGCATGTCTTCACAGTATATAGCTTCATCGAAAAAATCGAGCCAGTCCAGCGAAGCGTTCAGTGAGATGGAGACCAGCGATAGCAGCAGCATCGCGGGCAGCAGTAGTAGCAGCTTCAGCTCATCATCTTCGTCGTCTTCTTCATCGTCCTCGAGCTCATCTGAAACAGAGACGGTCGAGACAGATTTTTGAAAAAAGTCGCTAGCTTGTGGTCCGCATTAATCGTTCGAACTCCCAAGGACCATAGTTGATTTACAGTAGAAATTAATGTGTGATTTTATCTTTAACAATAAACGAACGAATTATTAATAATTGTTTGTTTTATTTGATACATTTGAATATCAGTCCTACAAAGACAAAAGTAGCATTTTTAATAGGGATGATGACAAAATGTTATTAATTAGTCCGTCTTGTTGATTAATAAAAAATATTGGACACGTATTTTTTTTTACGTAATCATATAATAAAGGCCATACATTGAGTCACAATGTCGCGTGACGTCACTCCTAAGTATACATTTTACCTAGGAGTGACGTCACGAGCCCCCCACTTCTAAACTGTAATGCGATTTATCTGAGTATTAATAATAATAATAATAATCTTTACTAATCTCAGACTTACATTTAGTTACAGCATTCGAACAATAGAATGTTGCTTGACGACAGTAGCATCTGATGTATTACACTTATAATAATTACTCGTAGGTACTAGTTGTCCACTACGCTACTGAAGGCAGGCATTTACACACGTATTCAAAGAATTAACAGGGGCCCCCAAACTAGGCTAAGCCTGTATCTTGGTGACCGGCTATAATTAGGGTGATAGTTACATACTAGTTAAGTCTTATTCATTGAACATTACTCAATAGAACTTAAGATTAAGACTGAAATTGCAGTAAACATTCGTGTAGACTTAAATAAAGAAATTAAATTAGGTTTGTGTGTAGTTGAATGAGATGTAGGTAAGCAGGTCTTCTGTTGTCTGGTAATCTATAGTGAACAGCCAATTAGTAATTATAATTTTTGCTTTATGTGTAGCTATATCAATTAATTGGCAAAATTTGGAAATAAAATTGTAAACGTAGGGTTTTATAAATTCACTAAATCGTCTTGCAAATGACGTTTTAATTGAAGGAAGGGGTAACTGCAGTCTATGTCTTTGAATGAAGTAGTGAGACTTATTATTTGAATATATAATCCTGTGGGTGGCTAATCCGGTTTTGAGAATAAAGTTTGTCAATTAGAAAACTCTTTATTCTCAAAACCGGACATGTACATCATTATATAATAGTGTTGTGGGGTATCTGAAGGGTTTTCTAAGCATGACTCTGATTACAGATCTCTGAGCTCTCTCTAGGTCTATTAAAACTATTTTTATATTATTTTGTAAAAGCAAAAAATACGTGTCCAATATTTTTTTATTATCTAACTGACAGATTAATTAGGATTTTGTTTTTTATACCCAGTCATCAAGCCTATTAGCCGGAGTAAACTGACAGGTGTCAACGTGAATATTTCGTTGTTTAGAAAGATGCGAACGACTAGCTAGTTTGCTCTGAAACTTATTTGTACTTAGAATAAGTTAAGGTATCTGAAGCTACATAAACTAATTACAGGCCTGCGCCTGTAATTAGTTTATGTAGCTTCAGATACCATAGTAAAAGAAATACCTACTGCGAATTTTAGTTTTTCATACAAAACTTGTTTTTGCTGTATTTCGTTTGTTTTATAAACTGGAGCCATATAAACTAATTACAAACCTAGATAAACCTCATGTCATTGTATATGCATAGTTTCATTGCAATCTAACACGTAGTTTTAAATTGAGAACGAAACTCCGTTTTTATGGAAAGGTGAAGTTCGGCCGGGGACTCTTAATTCACGCTTAAAACTAGTAGTTTGTACTGTCCCGAATTTATTTTGGTTCTTTATTATATACTAGCTTCTGGCTGCTACTTCGTCCGCCTTAAATTCGTTTATCGCGGATAAGGGTATTTTCCCGGATAAAAAGTAGCCTATTTCCTTTCCCGTGACTCAAACTATCTTCATACCAAATTTCATCCAAATCGGTTCAGCGGTTTAAGCGTGAAGAGGTAACAGTAACAGACAGTCAGACAGACAGACAGACACTTTCGCATTTATAATATTATAGTATGGATATGGATTAGGGGCTATACCAAATATGGTTTACCTCCGCAGAGCAGAGGGGTTACTCCGAAACAAAAAAATCGAAGTTCGTAACGTGCTATCCCTCTCGCTTTTATGTTATGATGTATTTGAGTGAGCGGGGTAGCACCATCTGTAGTAGTAACCCCGCAGTGTTAGAGAGTTGACTTCTTATTTTACTATAATCGCGTGCTCTCAGATAACTGCTTGCAGTATTCTCACGCTGCCATAGCACCGCCCCTGTCTTACCGTGGGCGACGACTGAGTTAGACGGTAGACCATCATCTATAGGTGGCCAGGAGGTGAATTATCGTAGGTATCCCCTCCTTCGGGTCCTTTAGTAGGAAGAGTCGGGTCTTGGGACCTTGGGACTGGAAAATAAATAAGTTTGTTGATTGGCTTTTGTTAATAAGGGGCTATTCATAAATTACGTCATTTCAAGTTTGGGGGGGGGTCCGGACATCGGATGCTGGTAGCATGACGAAGGAGGGGGGGGGGGGGGTCATTCCCAAGATGACATCATCTTTCGCATCTTTAAAAAGTGCTTCAATGAGTAAAAAAAGGAATGAAATTAGTGTTTGTATAAACTGTTGCTAAAAACGCATTATTTGGAAACGCATCATTTTATTTGGTAGGGGGGAGGGGGGGGGGGGCATTTCAATTATGATGGTTAGATGATTTTAGGGGGGGATCAAAATCGTCAAAAATAGATGACGTAATTTATGAACAGCCCCTAAGCAATAATAAAAACCGGCCAAGAGCAGGTCGGATCATGCTCAACGTAGGGTTCCGCAGCCGTTTATACAAAAAAAAATGCACTACCAATAAAAACAAAATACGATATAAAAAAAACACTAACAAAAGAGCGCATCTCCCCGGCACTTACGTCTTTTTGCTGAGAAGCGCAGTTTTTGGCAATAACTTAAAAACGGTATGTCCGATCATGTTGAAAACAATTTTCGTTGGAAGTATTTATTAAGTTTTATTTCACTAAAACATTTTTTTTTTAGAAACATCAAAGTGTTTTTAGAAGATCTGTCGAATGATGTGCCACACATTGATATTTGCTGATTTTTTTTTTCAGTTCTGGTAACATCTATCCAGTGCCCCACTAGACATATATATTTGTAATATTTTTCTTATTTTTTGAACATACCGTTTAAATATACAGGGGAGGGGAGGGATACAATTTTTGCTTCTTTCAGAGCGAATATTTCCAAAAATATTCAAATTTCACTAAAACATTTTTTTTTAGAAACATCAAAGTGTTTTTAGAAGTTCTGTCGAATGATTGATATTTGCTGAATTTTTTTTTTCAGTTCTGGTAACATCTAACGAGTGCCCCACTAGACATATATATTTGTTTTATTTAACTATCAAACTAAGTAGCGGTTTACACAAGACATCTATGTTCCAAATTTAACCGAATTTAATAAACCAAATTGAACTAAAAGGTGACGTCACGTTGTATGCTGACGATACCAGTCTTTTTTCTATGGTTACTCCTTACCAGAGATTGTATCCCAAGCACAAAGTGACCTCAACCTACTTAATAAATGGTTTCAGAGCAACCTTTTAACCATAAACATAACAAAAACAAATTTCATTGTATTTGCGCCGAAAAACAAAAAACTACAAGATTTTGAACCACTAAAAGTCAATAATCAACCTATTACGAGAATAAACCAAGAAAAATATCTTGGTCTCTTAGTAGACAAGAAGTTAATATGGAGGCCACATATAGAAAAAATCAGAAATAAAATAACTGCTCTAACTGGATCACTCCGCAATATTGTGCGATGCCTCCCGAAACGTGTGCGTTACACAATATATAATTCTCTGGCAAAACCGCATATTGATTATCTGATAGAAGTCTGGGGTACTGCAGCCGCAACCCATTTAAATATCTTACAGAGAGCCCAGAATAAGCGAATAAAAGTTCTATTTAAGTATGATTTTCTAACACCAACAAATACAGTCTATCAATAAACCAAAATTCTGAACATCAAACAAACATACATGTATAACACTTGTATACTTATCCGAAAAATACTGCAAAAAGATCTACATGTTCAAATATACTTCACGAAAAAACAGCAGATTCAAAAAATTAAGCTAAGAAATGCTAATTGCTAGTACTACGCACTCCTCGTACAAACTATGGAAAAAAATGTATACTATATGAGGGAGCTAATATATATAAGAAGCTGCCCGACGATATAAAAAATGCAAAATCTATGCCTACTTTTAAAAGATTACTAAAAACACACCTCACTCCAACCATTTAAAACAAATTCGGTCAAGAAAAGGTGCTATATGTATATATAATTTAACATAATGATTTCTACATTTTTGTAATTACGTTTTATCTCGGCGTTATTATTATATTATAAATTCAGCCTAAGAAAATAAAAATAATGCAGAACCTAAAAATACTGTTTCTAGAAATTATCACATAATCGAATACGCATGCCGGCTTCAAAACTATAAACTACTACTAATAATCAAATAAAATAATAATAATAAACTAATAACACAAAATAACAATACTAATACATACGTTAAACTAACAACAAATAATCATAGGGTGAAGTGGTTCTACTACGCATTTGTTAAGCTAAGACGCTTCCAAACGCTTGTATATCAATGTATTTGCGTTATCTAGTACCTACGTATACACCACTTTCGTTTACCGTAATGCGCGCGCATACAGACAGCGCGCCCGCGCAGCGATGTTCTATGTACCGCATGCATTCTGCGTCTACCCGGTTAGTTGTTTAAATGTTACTTATTGTTTTTGTTAAACCCACCAGCATATCCGTACTACTTAGTTTACTCTAGTTTATTTTATACACTATAATGTATCAACTTATTTCTCATACAAGTGAATTAATGTTATTCTTTTTGAGAAAATAAAGATCTTTAAACCGAAATTTCATCAGTATATCTTATAGTTTTTGAGTAAAATGCCTGTGGCATACGGACGGACGGACGGACATGAGGAAACTATAAAAGTTCCGTTTTTGCCATTTTGGCTACGGAACTCTAAAAATGAAAGAAAAACTTTAAGGGACTATATGCACTCGACGTTTTCTCAACATAGACAAGATCGGAAACATCTTGAAGCGTGCTTCTATAAAAACATATTTCAAGCCGTTGAAGAAGGTGTCTCAATACCTTAGACCCGTGAAGAGTAGCACCCCTTTGCAGAGTGCAGGCATTTATAAGCTGGACTGCGAGTGTGGTCTTTCATACATTGATCAAACGAAACGCAGTGTATCAACCCGGGTGAAGGAGCACATAGCAGATGTCAAGCACCGTCGGTGTAATAGGTCTGCAGTCTGTGAACATGTCATTGATAAACCAAACCACTCAATTAAGTTTGATAAACCTTCTATCCTTGCCAAAGAAAAAATATATTTTCCCAGAATACTACGCGAGGCTATTGAGATTAAAAAGCGTCCTAATTTCAATAGAGAAGATGGATTGTCACTACCACCAGCTTGGGATCCTGTAATACATCTCATCAAGGAACAAGCGAGACACAGGACTGCAAAAACTTAATTTCTGAACGGTGTAAAATATCTTATCTGTTTAAAAAGTAGTTTAATAGTCTCTGTTTTTAAAATATTATAATTAGTAATGAGGTAGCCTGGGAGTTTCTCTTTGCAGCGTTTTTTTTTCTCCTCAGTACGCCTCATTTGTGAAATGCTGCTTGGTAAATTTTTAGAATAAAATAATTAAGCTCTTCTGGCACATGTGTAACTGTCTTTACAGCTTAGACCCATCTGGCATGTATGTACACCTTTATTTGTTTTTTCAAAAATTGGTAGTTTGCACAAATTGTAACTTTGACAGAGGAAAATACATCTTTTCTCAGTCCACCCGTGACCATAGAAAGCTGGAAAGCTTCCGAAACGTCGGGAACTAAAATGAGATAATATACGCGATATAATCCGTTAAATTGTTTTATTTCAATGAGTACTGATTAAGTTTTATATTTGTACATTTTGTCATATTTTTTTAATATACCTTTTGAAAAATAGAGGGGGGGAGACACAAATTTTGTACTTTCGGAGCGAAGATTTCCGAAAATATTCACAAAATCAAAAAAAAAAATTAGAAACATCAAAGTGTATTTAGAAGATCTGTCAAATGATGTGCCACACATTGATATTTGCTAAAAAAAAATTCAGTTTCGGTTACATGTATGGAGTGCCCCCCTACAAATATATATATTTTTTATTTAACTATTAAACTAAGTAGCGGCTTATACAAGACATCCATGTTCCTAATTTCATCAGTATATGTCTCATACTTTTTTAGTAAAATGCCTGACATACGGACGGACGGACGTACATGACGAAACGATAAGTAAAGGGTTCCGTTTTGACTTTTTCTCCTCCGCGAACGAAGTTGCGGGCGCCTTCTAGTATAAACTAAAAATTTAACTAACACGTACCTATGATACCATTCATTTCGTCCTATTTCTTACTCAGATGGAATATAAACATTTACTACTATCAAGGACCAAACAGGAGGACTGACACTTGACATACTTTGCATCGTGTTCCGATCGCAAGTAAATATTCTGGCAAAAACTAGATAGCGCCATAAAAATAAACATAGTGTAATCGCTACATTATTTTCTCTCTTCGAACTTTTTAAATACGTTTGGAGTTTTGATTATAGCGCCATCTAGTGCCACTCGTGTGAACTAATTGGCCTCTTAGCCATTGTCGCAGGTGTAGGTTGTTGTGTCGGGTTTTTTTAGTGACGTTTTGTCTCGTGTTACGCATAGATGTCGTCTCTGAGTGAGTTGGCTTTTATGTTTAACCTTTTTTTTCAGTTAAATTCCGCGTGACTGACCGTTTCACTTTTGTCTAATTGTCTGGTTTTTGTATTTCAAATTCTATGTTAGGGTTCTGTTCCAAATGTCATTGTCCTCATGAAAAATAGATTTGTCAAAACTGATTGCTACCGACGGTCTCTGCGAGGTGCTGTGGTGATTATAATTATAATATATATATATATATATATATATATATATATATATATATATATATATAATATATAAAGCCAAAATTTTATTTTGTCCTTTTTACTTGAAGTGGTTGTAAGTTCTAGAAGGAACATTTATTATTCGTGTGCCCGTCTGCGAACAAAAGTAGCTGATTTTGGGTTCGAGATTGGGATGATACTGGAGCTGAGTTGGGCCTACGCCTGTTGCCCATGTGTATAGAAGCGATTTAAGCCCGACCAAAGGAACGTCTGGGTAAGTTTCCGTTGATCGGCGAGGTTTCCTGGAGTGCTTCGGTCTCGTTTCCTTTTGTGTCAGATCCTTACAAAATTGTTGGTATTGTTTTTTAGCTTCTGGGAACGGGGATCCTTTAACCTTCGGTTGTGGTCCTGTATGGCAGACGCCCCATCCTACGTCCTACTCGCTTGAACGGGACATCGTGGCTACCAACAGGGGCGGGAGTGTGCTGCTCACCGTCGGCGCATCTCGTCAATACTGGAAACCAGTACCCCTACACTTTTAAGGCTGTATTCTTTACACCCGTTTACTATTACACGTTCGGTTCTGCAGCGAGTGTTACTATGAGCGTAGTTTAGCCTAGTTTTCTAAGTAGCTCTAATTTACGGTGCATGGTTTGCGGTTTTCCTTTAGTTTTATGTTGTGAGTTTTGGCCTCTCCTTTTGTTATATTTTTCCAAATTCTAACCGGCCATTACTTCGCCAGTGTGATTCTTACGTTAGGTTTAATATTCGGTAATTCATCCATCTGACCATTCCATGCGTATCATCTTTCACCCGGCTACCACAATTTTAAACTTTACCGTTCCCCGAATCACGTACCTTCAGTATTAAACCAATTATGTCTGAACATTCAGTTCCACCGCTCTGATTTCAATTTAAATTTTATTGAATCCGGGTAAGATTTGACTAACGCGCGAGTGTGATTTATATGTAGGTCTCTTTAATACCTTCGGTACTGTGACAAATAAAATTTTACGTATCTGTGTGAAATCTGTGTTTATTTTTATCCAAGGTTTCATTACACTATGTTATAATAATCATGGTGTCAGTGAATATCCCATGTGTTTTGGAACCGCCAGGTTTATCTAGGACGGATGGCAAGCGACCGGACGGACTTACATTGGTTCCGTGGCGGAGAGGGCGTTGTCTTTTATGGGATGCAACATGTGTCAGTACTTTTGCTGCTACCCATTTAAGGCAAAGCGTAAGATCGGCGGGTTCAGCGGCGGAAACGGCCGCTAAGTTGAAACACGCCAAGTATTCTGCTTTGGAATAAATCTATGATTTCGTGCCGGTCGCTGTGGAAACGGCTGGACCTTGGGGTGATGAGGCTCGCGAACTTTTCGAGCAGTTAGGGCGGCGATTGAGAGAAAGGGGCAACGATCCTCGCTCAGGGTCATGGTTGGTTCAGCATGTCTCCATTGCCATTCAGCGGGGCAATGCTGCTAGCATAATGGGGACCTTTGGACCGGGCATGGCGCTGAGGGAGAATTGGATAGCGTAATTTTTTCATGACGAAGCATGTTGCAGATTTTCTTTTTGTTTATTTTTATACTTGACGATGCTTGTTGCAGATAAACTTTGTTGCATGCTAATGTTATAATTGAATAAAGAAACATAGTATAGTAACAATTATTTCGCAAATATCTAATAATAAATAAATCGTAACATTTAAATACTGTGTTACTCTTGCAAAGTTCAATCATTGTAAAATAATATTCTTGTACATAGATGGCGTTGTACATATCGGAACGGCTTTTTGTATGGAGATGGTCAGTCCTCTTGTTTTTTCAAAAATGTACGAAAGCACGTTCTTGAACCAAACCTTAGGATCTGGAACCAACTCGTCATGCTTGTCAATAGCATGCATGATTTTTTTAATCGTTTTTCTTAAATAAATATGAAAAAACCGTAAAAACGATTTCAAAATGTGAAATTTAAATTTAAATCGGCTAAGAAATACGCATTATACAGAATGTCCCAAGAAGTAGTGATATACTGAAGCTGGGAGGTAGAGGACCTAGAGGGCTATCTAAATCACTCCCATGTATGTTCCGCGATTTTTCGTATTTTCGGAGTTATGACTTTTTTTTTAATTTTTCTCCTATCGCCGAGTACGATGAGATTTTTATTTATGGTGACGTGAATTATTGCGGTAGATGCTTGATTTTTTTGTGTGCTAAGCTGATAGATAGGCCAATTCAGTATGGTAACATTTACTACCGTTAGATCTTTGAATGGAATAAAAAAAATAATGAAATGCCAAGAATGATAAAATTACCCAATATGTTCACAACTTCAAGGGGCTTTAAAAAGATAAAATCACATTAAAAAAAAAATACCGTTTGGATTTTAACAACTTTCTCTATCTGTCAGGTAGCTACCCTGAAAATTTCATTTTACTATTCATAAGGCTTCAATCAAAAAATTGAAATCTAAATGTGGTAAGTGCAAAATTTTCATTTACATGATGATTAATACAAACAAAGTAAAACCAATTACAAGGTGTTTAATTACAAGAAATTTTCAAACTGGCCCCCCTATTGCTCAATGCAAGTGCGACATCGCCGAAAAAAGTTGTCTTTTAAACGTCTGAATGCACTTCTATTATTTTTAATGGTTTCTTCTGCTACTCTCAATTTCCGGGTTAACTCGTCCAAATGTAGTAGATGCAGTGGTTGAAGAAGTAGAAAGAGACCCGTCGACCAGTGTGAGAGTTATGGAACGTCGTACCGGACTTTCTAAATCTCAGGTATACCGTACACTACAGAGCGTAGGATATCATCCGTTTCACATTAGAAAAGTGCAACAGTTGAAACCGGAAGATTACAATCGGCGAATTGAATTCTGTCAGGAAATGCTGAGGAGACAAGCTGAAAACGCAAAACTTTTTTAACCAAATCTTGTGGACGGATGAATCCCACTTTAGACGCAATGGGATTTTTAATATGCACAATTCTCACTCATGGGCAATTGAAAAACCAAATTTAAAAAGGGAATCGACATTCCAAGAACACTTTAGTGTTAACCTTTGGTCTGGCATACTTAACGGTCAGCTAATCGCGCCCTTTCAGCTGCCAGACCGCTTGGGCGGCAATCACTTTTTAAATTTTCTACGCGTCGATCTTCCCCTGCTGTTAGAAGATGTGGACTTGGAGACACGCAGAAACATAGTACTGCAGTGTGATGGTGCACCATGCCATTTTGCCTTGGACGTAAGAAACTATTTCAATCAAAGATAACCTGAAAGATGGATTGGTCGTTGCGGCCGGGGTGACGCCTGCCTTATAGCCTGGCCTCCACGGTCCCCCGACCTAAACCCCATTGATTTTTTTGTATGGGGATACTACAAAGACCTCGTCTACTCAAGAGAATGCCGCAATTTGGACGAGTTAACCCGGAAATTGAGAGTAGCAGAAGAAACCATTAAAAATAATAGAAGTGCATTCAGACGTTTAAAAGACAACTTTTTTCGGCGATGTCGCACTTGCATTGAGCAACAGGGGGGCCATCTTGAAAATTTCTTGTAATTAAACACCTTGTAATTGGTTTGACTTTGTTTGTATTAATCATCATGTAAATTAAAATTTTGAACTTACCACATTTAGATTTCAATTTTTTGATTGAATTGAAGCCTTACGAATAATAAAATGAAATTTTCTGGGTAGCTACCTGATAGATAGAGCAAGTTTTTAAAAGCCAAACGGTATTTTTTTTTAATGTGATGTTATCTTTTTAAAGCCCCTTGAAGTTGTGAACATATTGGGTAACTTTATCATTCTTGGCATTTAATTTTTTTTTTATTCCATTCAAAGATCTCACGATAGTAAATGTTACCATACTGAATTGGCCTATCTATCAGCTTAGCGCACAAAAAAATCAAGCATCTACCGCAATAATTCACGTCACCATAAATAAAAATCTCATCGTACTCGGCGATAGGTGAAAAATTAAAAAAAAGTCATAACTCCGAAAAGACGAAAAATTGCGGAACATACATGGGGGTGATTTACATAGCCCTCTAGGTCCTCTACCTCCCAGCTTCAGTATATCACTACTTCTTGGGACACCTTGTATAAGCATTTTAAACTAGTAATTAGACAGAGGTCTGATATACACTGTTACGTCACAGTGCAATCCGGCCATATAAACTCCATATTAAATTCTGTTTTGCAAGAAAGAGAGCGAGAATGAAATGTTTGATGGCTTCTATCTTGATCATTTTTATAGCTATTCGAAATGTTATTTTTGTTTACTTTTTGTTACAATAATATTTTTGATGAATATCTGACCCAGTTAGTCGATATTTTTGGTGAGCTTCATTACGAAGTCCCATCATAAACTTCATCATGTACATCTACGATAACAAATAATATTTCTAGAAATAATGAGACGGATTGGAGATTTCATTTCTACAAAAAGTATCCAAAGCTAGATTGCTGGAGATTTCGAGACGTTACAAACCTGAACCAATGTATGAAATAGACACGATACTCTCCACATACGGACAAAAGTGATAAGATCATAGGCCATCATATCATAGGCCATATCACTGCTATCCGCTGCAGACTTAACCAGAATCGAACCAGCGTCTCTGTTATACCGTAATTCGTTGCGAATCACAAGCGGTCTGATGGTCTAATGGTTCATGACGCTGTTCCGGTATAACAAAGACGCTGGTTCGATTCCGGCAGACTGCAGTGGATCGCAATTAATTCGCGTATCAATATAGTAATTTGAAAATATAAGCAATAAAAATATTTATCCAATAAATTAGTTAATGAAACAAATATTCGAATAATGCCCATTTCTGATTACTAGTATCCTTGCATTACCTGCTTAAAATTGAAGCCATTTAAACCTAACTACAGAATTGCTTATAATTTTGTCTAACTTCGTACAATAATACAGTACCATCTTTTCTTTGAATGAAAATTGGTTTATTTTCTTCTAGGTCACACAGACTAACCTATAAATATTTAAGGAAAAGTATATTATACCGCAAAATTGGTTATCAAATAAAAATACTGATTAATGATGCTTGCTATTTATTATCACACACAGACAGTCGTTACCGTCCAATATTAAAATGCTTGAAAACTAAACTAACTATAATAATGTACTTTAAATTCGACAGCCATGTTTTGTTGCCTGTTTCGTCGCATGTAGACGCACCTTGACCATTGAAGATTGAAATGCTAAAGTCACTGGATTACCGAGTGTATAATAATCCCATGCTCGGGAATGTGTAGGTGGTGAATGGTTTAGGATTTATTTACGACGACCTCTTGGCTTAAACTGCTGCTACTAGAGCTGCTTTGGGCACTTTCGCTGTTTGAAGATCTTTTTATGAAGCTTCCATTTATACCTTGTACTAACTGGTTAGATGCTGCAGAGCTTGAGCTTCCAGCATTAGCGCTAGCAGCTGTAGAAGCTCGATTTACCGTCTTAGTATTGCCATTTGGATCTTGCTGGAAAGAGGTACTAGACTGACTTGATGACGCAGCATCTGAACTTTTAGCGCTGCTAGCGTCAGTGTAGAGCAGCTTAGCAGTACCATCAGCGTTTTTCATCTGCTCGAAAGTCTTCTTACGGGCCGAACCCGCACTGCTTTTAGAAGCATTACTTTCAGCTGAGTTTTGGATCGATGAACCGCCATCTGCGGATTTTTTTTCAGCGCTGGCACTTTTGGTTCCTGAGGCGGCTTGTTCTCGGTTTGCGCTTGAGGAGTCGGTCGCGGATTTTTTTTGAGAACCGTCAGCATTTATCTCCTGGTTATTAGTCTTGTTGTCGGCCGAACCGGCACTGCTTTTAGAAGCATTACTTTCAGCTGAGTTTTGGATCGATGAACCGCCATCCGCGGATTTTTTTTCAGCGCTGGCACTTTTGGTTCCTGAGGCGGCTTGTTCACTGTTTGCGCTTGAGGAGTCGGTCGCGGATTTTTTTTGAGAACCGTCAGCATTTATCTCCTGGTTATTAGTCTTGTTGTCGGCCGAACCCGCACTGCTTTTAGAAGCATTACTTTCAGCTGAGTTTTGGATCGATGAACCGCCATCTGCGGATTTTTTTTCAGCGCTGGAACTTTTGGTTCCTGAGGCGGCTTGTTCACGGTTTGCGCTTGAGGAGTCGGTCGCGGATTTTTTTTGAGAACCGTCAGCATTTATCTCCTGGTTATTAGTCTTGTTGTCGGCCGAACCGGCACTGCTTTTAGAAGCATTACTTTCAGCTGAGTTTTGGATCGATGAACCGCCATCTGCGGATTTTTTTTCAGCGCTGGCACTTTTGGTTCCTGAGGCGGCTTGTTCACTGTTTGCGCTTGAGGAGTCGGTCGCGGATTTTTTTTGAGAACCGTCAGCATTTATCTCCTGGTTATTAGTCTTGTTGTCGGCCGAACCCGCACTGCTTTTAGAAGCATTACTTTCAGCTGAGTTTTGGATCGAT
Source organism: Hedya salicella (assembly GCA_905404275.2). NCBI lineage: Eukaryota > Metazoa > Arthropoda > Insecta > Lepidoptera > Tortricidae > Hedya > Hedya salicella. The sequence continues at coordinate 8,944,484 of FR990120.1, forward strand.
GAACCGCCATCTGCGGATTTTTTTTCAGCGCTGGCACTTTTGGTTCCTGAGGCGGCTTGTTCACGGTTTGCGCTTGAGGAGTCGGTCGCGGATTTTTTTTGAGAACCGTCAGCATTTATCTCCTGGTTATTAGTCTTGTTGTCGGCCGAACCCGCACTGCTTTTAGAAGCATTACTTTCAGCTGAGTTTTGGATCGATGAACCGCCATCTGCGGATTTTTTTTCAGCGCTGGAACTTTTGGTTCCTGAGGCGGCTTGTTCACGGTTTGCGCTTGAGGAGTCGGTCGCGGATTTTTTTTGAGAACCGTCAGCATTTATCTCCTGGTTATTAGTCTTGTTGTCGGCCGAACCGGCACTGCTTTTAGAAGCATTACTTTCAGCTGAGTTTTGGATCGATGAACCGCCATCTGCGGATTTTTTTTCAGCGCTGGCACTTTTGGTTCCTGAGGCGGCTTGTTCACTGTTTGCGCTTGAGGAGTCGGTCGCGGATTTTTTTTGAGAACCGTCGGCATTTATCTCCTGGTTATTAGTCTTGTTGTCGGCCGAACCCGCACTGCTTTTAGAAGCATTACTTTCAGCTGAGTTTTGGATCGATGAACCGCCATCTGCGGATTTTTTTTCAGCGCTGGCACTTTTGGTTCCTGAGGCGGCTTGTTCACGGTTTGCGCTTGAGGAGTCGGTCGCGGATTTTTTTTGAGAACCGTCAGCATTTATCTCCTGGTTATTAGTCTTGTTGTCGGCCGAACCCGCACTGCTTTTAGAAGCATTACTTTCAGCTGAGTTTTGGATCGATGAACCGCCATCTGCGGATTTTTTTTCAGCGCTGGCACTTTTGGTTCCTGAGGCGGCTTGTTCACGGTTTGCGCTTGAGGAGTCGGTCGCGGATTTTTTTTGAGAACCGTCAGCATTTATCTCCTGGTTATTAGTCTTGTTGTCGGCCGAACCCGCACTGCTTTTAGAAGAAGTCCTTACAGCTGAGTTTTGGATCGATGAACCGCCATCCGCGGATTTTTTTTCAGCGCTTGCACTTTTGGTTCCTGAGGCGGCTTGTTCACTGTTTGCGCTTGAGGAGTCGGTCGCGGATTTTTTTTGAGAACCGTCAGCATTTATCTCCTGGTTATTAGTCTTGTTGTCGGCCGAACCCGCACTGCTTTTAGAAGCATTACTTTCAGCTGAGTTTTGGATCGATGAACCGCCATCTGCGGATTTTTTTTCAGCGCTGGCACTTTTGGTTGTTGAGGCGGCTTGTTCACGGTTTGCGCTTGAGGAGTCGGTCGCGGATTTTTTTTGAGAACCGTCAGCATTTATCTCCTGGTTATTAGTCTTGTTGTCGGCCGAACCCGCACTGCTTTTAGAAGCATTACTTTCAGCTGAGTTTTCGATCGATGAACCGCCATTTTGGTTCTTCACTTCAAAGCTAGCATTGTTGTTTGATGTCTGAGCACTAGTTTCACCTACACTATTAGAGTCGCTTGAGCTAAGTTTGGTGTCCCCGTTGGCGCCTACTTTTTGATCAAAATATGTCTTTGAAGCTGAGTTTCCGGTTGAAGAAGAAGCGGCTTGATTGCTTGAGCTGAAAAAGACATAGAAAATAAATAGTATTACAATAGATATGTATGCTTAGATTGAGCAAAATCGAAGCGTGAATAATAACTTCTGTAACACCAATGAGCAATTTAGTAAAAATTTCATTTAATCAGATGAATTGTATAAGGAAATTATCGCGCTCACACACACAAGTTCGGTTAGTAATGTCTATACGAGTAACTTAGATAAAAAGATCTTATTTTCAGGGGAATCTAACTCCTGCCTCCAGCCGAAGGTCGTCCAGAGCTGGGCAAAGCCCCCCCCCCAAGGATTTACATAACGAGCAGCCTTGCGCTACCCTCACCCAATCCAACGGTTTTTCGCGTGCTTCACTAACTTTCCCACTCTGCATATCGTCCTGTACGCGGTCGACACTGGACTGTGACCTTTATGTGTTTATAGCATGAATAAAAGAAAATTTGTTTTATTACTTGATATACCCTAACAGCATAGGGCCCCAGGTGGTGGATATGGAAATGCTCGGCTTATATGCGAAGGCGGATTACAATTGAATAGCTTTCATGGATCAAACAGGTGGCGGAAGAACACGTTGTAAGCGAACCATTGTTACTTAAATTTAAAGACGCTTGCTTAGGATGGATATAGTCCATATCTCACATATCCTGTTCAGTTGTGAAAACTGTTCGCCCACTTCTCGACAAGCTTTAGTGCCCAGCCACCGCGCCTCGCTTACCGCGAGCGACGACTGAGTTATACGGTAGAACTAAATGGTTACCTTGATTGCTGGCTGCTCTCGACGGAGCTCCCATCTGAATTTGTAGCACTTGGATAGTTGTTAATGGTGATGGAACTTGGGACTGGAAGAGAAATAAGTCCGTTGATTGATTTTGAATAACAAGTGGATATTGTGGTCAAAGGATAGCTCCAGTTCCTTTCGTGTGACCACAATATAAATGAAAAAATTGGTTAACGGACGATAATTTTACGTGATAACGCGGAAAAGAGATAGATGCGTCACAACCACAGGCCGATCGTGTCTCTCTATCGCTTGTTCTGTAAGATAACCTTACCTGGGCTCCCCTACCTAGGGCTCGGAACCGGTATTTTTTCATAATCATAATCCTAATCATTTATTGCTCGAAATAATGGTCAAATAGATCTTAAATATAAATTAAAGTACATTATTTCACCTTACAGGCATGCAATAAATATAAAAACGCAAGTCAGCGTAGGTAATAATAAACCAATGATAATAAATCTCGGTACATACATCACTATTCATTATTAATCCATCAAGTACACACAAAGATGACATCACAAACACTATTTAAAACTGACATCTTCCAATTAGAGTCCCACTAGTCCAAGACAGCATATTCCTAATTACATTAAGTCATCTTTAATAATAATAATTGTGTCAATTTCTTACTTGATTACATTTTGAATAAAACTCATCTAGTGAATAAAAACATTCTTCGGTTAGCCATTTATGTAACAGTGAATTAAATTTATTATTTGGTAAATATGTCCATGAAATAGGTAATGAATTATATATATTAATTGCCATATAATAAGAGTTTTTACGGTTAAGGTTTAACCTGCACTTTGGAGGTACTAGTGCTTCTTGAGTGAGATTTCGTTTATTCATATTACATTGCATATTAAAAAGGTCAATATTATTTTTCACGAACTTACACATTTCAAATATGTAAAGACTGGCAAGTGTTAAAAGTTTATACTTCAGAAATAGAGGCTTGCAAGATTCAGTCCATTTAAATCCTCCGATCGCTCTCAGGCATTTTTTTGAGCTACAAAAACCCGCTGAATATTTGTGGAGTTGCCCCACAAGATTAATCCATAGCGCAGGGCCGAGCATACATAGCTGTGATAAACAAGTAATGTCGTTTCAACAGAAGTTACTGCTTTCAGCTTCTTAAGAGCGAATATAAACTTATTTACCCTGCGGCAAATCTCATTAACATGTTGCTTCCAATTTAAATATTGGTCAACAGTGATACCCAGAAATTTGGTATTATTTACTAGTTCTAGAGTGTCCTCGCCAATCTTAACATCAAAATTCATTTTATCGCTATTTCGTGCACTAGTAAGAAAATGTATGAGCTTGGTTTTTGTGGCGTTCATACATAAACTGATTATATTTAGCCAGTTGATTATATTTGTCAAGGCGCTATTAATTTCTTCCTTTAATATGTCTGAACTTCTGCCTCTGATGATAACAGTCGTGTCATCCGCAAAGAGCACACTCTGCTGTTTAATGGCATGAGGCAAATCATTCACATAAATCAGGAAGAGGAGAGGTCCTAGAATGCTCCCCTGCGGAACCCCAACGCTATTTACTCGTGGCAAGGAATCAAAGTGCTCTATGGTATTATTTTCAGTCAATGTTCTGGTAACACGGGTTATTGGTTTCCGTGATGTTAAGTAGCTCTTTTTCCAGTTATACGCCGGGCCTCTTATACCATACTTATACATTTTATACAGGAGAATTGAGTGGTCAACGTAGTCGAATGCCTTACTCAGGTCAATAAATATACCAATAGTCAAATCTTTACCGTCCAGAGCGCTCAGTACATGTCTAACTAGATTGAAAGCTGCATGGGTTGTCGATTTACCTCGACGGAATCCATATTGCTCTGGGCATAAGATGTCTTTTTTTTTGAAATTTTATAATCCTATTAAACATAATCCGTTCAAATATTTTAGAAATAATCGGCATTAGTGCAACCGGTCTATAATTGTCAACATTTGTCTTTTTGCCCTTCTTCAAGAGAGGCTTTATTACAGTGAACTTCAAGATATTAGGAAACTTGCTATGATCTAATGAAAGGTTAATAACGTGAGATAGGGGTACCGCTATGCTCTTAGAGACAGATTTCAAAGTTTTGGAATTTATATCGTCTATTCCCACTGCATTAGTATTCTTTAAAGACATTATTATCTTGTGAATTTCACAAGGATCTGTGTGTTCCAAAAAAATCGTATTTACTTGGTTGTAAGGAAATTCTACGCCTAGACTAGTATTACGTGGGCTGCTTTGTTTAGTTACATTAATAAAAAAGTTATTAAAGGTGTTGGCAATTTCACTGGGATTATTTATAATGCCGTTGTCGTCCTCAATCGAAGTAATCTCGCAAGAGCTCTTGTTCTGTTCCAAAGATTTAATAATATTCCATGTAGCTTTGCCTTTATTATCTGCATACAAAATAAATGAAAGTTTCACTATTGTCTTGTAGAACCTTTTTTGACATATATTTGTTTAGCATACTGATACTTGGCAGAAGTAACGTTTGGCAGAAACACCGTACGCAGAGTATACTTTGGCATAAATAATTTCGCAGAATTTTGTAACATCGAATCTTATATTTACATAATGTTGACGAACATAACTGTCTTCTAAACGAATCGTACTTTCGCAGAATTTTTTTTTTCATAATATTTAGGCACCATAAATAGTTATCCTTTATTAATAAATGTAATATTATTAATGCTTTATTCATAATTCTTCTTATTTCTTATTTTTCCTGTTTTCTATTATTATTAGGATTTTCGACCGCTTAATGTAGACCTTCGCGGCACGCTCGCTTCGCTTGCGCGTTAGGGTCGCAGTTCAACCTAACACTCCTCCTCGCTTCGCTCGTCGTCGTACCTAACGGTGACTCTGGGACTGTATTTCTTGAATGATAACGACTCGGGTGTGTTGGGGCCATAGGAAATTTGTTGGGACGTATATTTTACTACGTAACATCAACCTAACCCACCTTTCTGCTAGCAGAAAATAATTATGCTATTATAATAGTATGCCATAAAATTATTATCTTACATAAAATGACGCTAAACCAAAGTCCGCCAAAGTACTTTATGTTCTATAAAACAATGTTCTGCAAAATAAAAAAGAACCGACATCAAAATAAACTAAAAAGCCATATATAATCTTTTATGTACGGTACGGATCACATTTGAATCCATTCATTTATTACTATTAAGAACCGCGGCGGCGAGCCTTTAGTTATTATCTACCTACATATACATTTAGTCATAGTCATTCGTATTTTTGTTGAATAAAGAACTTTATTTACTTCAGGTTTGGCACCGACTTCAAAAGGTGATTCAAATGTGATTCGTAACGTACATAAAAGATTATTTATGTCTTTTTAGTTTATTTTGAAGTCGGTACTTTTTTAATTTAAATATTTTTATTTTTGCTTTTTAGTGATGGATTTTAGTAGTGATATAAAGTATTTTTTAGAGCATAGAATGGGAAGATCGAGGAGGCACTTTGCACGTATCTCGAGTCTTTGGAAGTAAGAAATGTAAAAGTTGGTTAGTTCATAGTTTTGTACCTTCCATCATCAGCTCAGTTTGTTTGTCTGATGATGACAACCAGACGAAAACAACTGAATAACTTTAGAAAAATATATACAAAACATTTTTAGTGCCTATATTACTGGGTTTGGGTTTTTCTCAATTACCCTGGTATTCCATCATCAGATCCTGACGTGGTGATAAGGAGACTACCTCAGAGACACACTATAAAGAATATGACTAACAGTCTTATCGTACCTACCTATGGTAGATAATTTTTTAAAGAATTATCCTCTAACTCTTAACCATTAAGGAGTTGTACGTTCCGTCATCAGCTTAGCATGATGAAATGATGACTACCATATACAAATACTTAAATAGCTTAAGAAAATATATGAAAAACGTTATCAGTGCCTATAAAATTTGAGGATTGCCCTCGATTTCCCTGGGATTCCATCATCAGATCCCAACTTGGTGGCAATGGGACCACCTCAGGAGTATATCCTTTCAAATAAAAAAGAATTTTTAAAATCGGTCCACAATTGGCGGAGTAATCGGTGACCATACCACAGAATAGATAATAGTACAAACCACACATAAAAAAAAATACAAACTATCGAACATATAACCTCCTTTTTTGGAAGTCGGTTAAAAATGTGTCGTATGCGAGGTAGTAGTAATGCCAACTATAACTTCATGCAAAACTACCATTCGACCGAAAGTGTTTCTGCGAAACATGCTATGCAAAGTGTAATTCTGACCAATATTTTTCAGCCAGATGCGAGTAACTCTAACCGAAATAACGATCGGTTTTTTTCGTTAAATTACGAGATTTTTGTATATTTTATTAAAATTCTAGAACTTGTCAATCAGCGGGCCTATGATGGTTGCGTTTGTCACGCGATAAATACGAGTAAAGTGACATAGCTGACGTTACCTTCTAACACATGTGAAGGCGAGAGTGACAGGCGCGTTATCATATCATTTATCACGTGATAGATAGGCCCGCAGGTGTTTTGTGATTTATTTCTCTTCTCCAAAATAGTAGTTTTTAAACATTCCAGAAATAGCTTGTATTTTAGAAGATTTAAAAAATACCGGTTCCGAGCCCTACCCGTATTCTTTTTTAAACTAAGTTGAAATGTGAAGTGAATGCGAAAAGTTTTTTTAAATGATCATTTTATGTCTCTAACTCATAAATTACGTCACAATCTGGACATCGGATGATGGTAGTATGACAACATCTTTCGCATCTTTAAAAAGTGCTTCAATGAGTAAAAAAAGGAATGAAATTCGTGATTGTATAAGCTGTTGCTGAAAACGCATTATTTCGAAATAATATGGGGGGTCATTTGAATTATGATGGTTGGATGATTTTAGGGGGTCGGAGGGTTTCAAAAATCGTCGAATATAAATGACGTTATTTATGAACAGCCCCTAAGAATATTTGAAATGGGAAAAAAATATAGATACTTACAAGCCTGTACGGCGACTACGGCCTGAAAAAGGAAAAATATTAAGTATAAAAACAAAAACATATTTTTTAAACGGTTACCTAAATTTAATTAGACTTTATATTTTTTTTAATACCACTTACTTAAAGTTTTTATCTTTCTACATTCTTGAAATACAAAGATCCAAATAATAAAACAATTTCAAGACTCCGACGGCGGGGTTACTTCCTAACGAAATTTTGACACTTTGTATCCGAATCAACTGTCATAACCCATACAAAATCATGACACTTGATTCTGATTGCGAGCGTCAAACGTGTTAGGCAATAGGGGGGCACGTCAACCTAATATAAGCGTGTTAAAATCACGAAGATCGTGATGGTACAACATCAAGATTTACGTAAAAAATCAATGTTAACTTTTTTTTAAAGTATTTTTAAACTCCCGCAATTCGTTCGCGAGAGTATAAAAAACATTTCTTATAATCCATCTAGCTGCTTTGATGTGATGTGGATATTGTGGATTACATTAAAAAACTAGAATATGTTTTTCCATTCAGGGACCTTCAAATTAAACATGAACAATGAAATGAAAACTGCACGGGTCTCATTCAGAATCTCTAATCTCGTTTGTCCTAATGTATCGTTTGTCCTGACGCATTATTTTCAGGGGTTTTTAAAAGATCGTGGTATAAATTAGGTTAGGTTAGGTTTGCTTGCACCCTGTATATACAGGGTGTCCGATAAAGATGGCCGATAGAGCTGCTGAAATACTATCAATTTGACCACAATGTTCTGAGATTTTTAGTTGTTTCCGAACCTCTGAGAAACTTAATGTGCCCAATCGTAGATTATCCTTAAAACGGAAATATACTATTGTGACATAGATACAAGTGAAAGCGCAAAGAAAAATACGATTGTTCTCTCACGTGGTCACACCAGGACTCGCACCCGGTACCTCTCGATTACGTGTCGAGCGTGTCACCCCTCGACCAGCGAGTACTGTACCATCCACCTCGAATTTATCCATCCGCCTTGACCTCTCTACGCATTTTTTATTTTTGAAAGGTATTATTACTTTAGCGCCATCTATGAGAACATGTATTATACCTGTTCACATTCCGATTGTCCTTCCTTTACAGCAGTGTCAAATGGAACGAAGAGATGGCGCTGTTATAAGTATTTCATAATAATATATGAAACACAAGTTCTTGTGTTACTGTGTTTTTAATGTGGGCAAATTAACACCACATTATCTATTGTGACATAGGTAAAAGTCAAAGCGCAAAGAAAAATACGATTGCTCTCGCACGTGGTCACACCAGGACTCGAACCCGGTACCTCTCGATTACGCGTCGAGCGTGCGTTTCACCCCTCCACCAGGTAAAATTTCCCACATTAAAAACACAGAAACACAAGAAATTGTGCTTCATATTAGGAAATATACTTAGTATCATCGAGAAATTAACCTAAGGAATGTCCGTAAAAGTGATGTACTCGTAAATGAATAAAAGACTTACCGCTAAAGCCACGAATGCCAAGAGAACTTTCATGATGCTGGAAGCGCTCTGAATTTTTCCACAGCATCTTCGTCTTTTTATACCTGCCGCAACAATGACAACTTGGAGCAATGCTAATAAAATTAATTATATTAAATTATGCGCAACCTGTGCAAATATGATGTCAGACAGCACATGTACCACGTTGCGGCAGGCGAGGCGGCCATTGTTGCTTGGTGAGTACTGTTACCAGCGTTAATATCTGCAACAACAAAGCGCGCATTAATATCTGACACGACGTTTTTCAAAGGCCGTTAGGACGTAGCAGATATTTTTTACCCGCTTTGTAAATGCAGATATTGATGCGGGTGACGATATTCGTACTCATTGAATAAAATAATGCAGCGGTATGAGATGGGAATCCATTTTTTTCACCAGACGCATGTTTTTCCGAAACAGCCTCAGTTTCCAAGTGTTTCATTTCCCAACTTCGCTCATCGTTCGCTTGTCTTTATCCCATTTACTTGTGGTCGGCGCAGCATGTTTGTTTCTTCCATACCTCTCTATCACCCGTCATTCGTCACTCACATCCTTCCTGTTCATGTCATCTCCCACGCAATCCACCTTCCTTGATCTGCCCCTCCTCTTACACCCCTCCACATGCATATCTAATACCCTTCTTGTCATATACTCTCATCTCTCCGCATAAACTGTCCATACCACCGTAGGCGATTCGCTCTCAGCTTATCCACTACAGGCACTACTTTCAGGCTTCCTCTTATATACACATTCCTTATCCGATCCGTCTCAACATTTTCATCTCCGTAACATGCAATCTGTTTTCATACCTACGTCAACTTTGCGGTTCAACATTCCGATACTTCGCTCAGAAACCGAAAGCAAATCCAAATATCCTTTAAGCTAAGTATATAACCCAAAAGGCTAGCTTAGGCTTGTTTTATGGCCCGAGTCTTGGATGTTTTCTATGTATAAGCGTAAGTAATTATAATTATGTAATATATCGTCCTCTAGTACCCATGCACAGAGCTTATTAAGCTTACCATGGGACTATTTCGATTTGTGTAATATTAATTTTATTATTATTATTATACACTTATTTATTTTCAATCTTAGGTAGGTTTTTTACAATATATATATATAAAAAGTAAAATACAAAATGCAAATACAAAATATAAACACATTATAAAAAACCTAACCTAGGGTGCCGCCGGCAGCGGGGCAGGGCTCAAGCTACCGGTGGTTAGGGCTGCACAGAGAGGAACCTCCTGACAATGCGGGCCGTGTCCAGGATTACTGCCTTCTGTATCTGACCCTTGATCCAGCCATCTAGCGAGAGTCTCTTAAGATGCTCGTCGAGACTCTTCGCTATAATACCGTTTACCGAAACGACTATTGGCACAATGATCGTCGAATCAACATCCCACATGGCGGTGACCTCGTGAGCCAAGTCAAGGTACTTGCTGAGTTTGTCCTTCTCGGCCTTCACGAGGTTCTCGTCATGTGGGATGGTAATGTCGACGAGCATTGCTCGGCGCTTAGATCGATCTACCAGCACGATATCAGGCTTATTGGCTACAATATTCCTGTCCGTGAGGATAGATCGATCCCAATACAGCGGGGCACGACCATTTTCGAGAACTGGCATCGGTACATACTTATAGTATGGCACCTCAGACCCCACAAGATCGTATTTAACAGCAAGTTGCTGGTGAATAATCCTGGCTACTTGGTTATGTCTGTGCAAGTACTCGCCGTTAGCAAGATGAGAACAACCGGACATGATATGCCTGAGTGACTCTCCGGGACGGCGGCATGCCCGACAAATGTCGACCGTACCGTCTTTCAGGATATATCTCCGGTAGTTGTTCGTCATGATAACTTCGTCCGCAATTGCACAGGAAAAACCTTCGGTTTCCCCGAAGAGATCGCCGAAACGTAGCCAGTACACCGACGCGAGCAGATCCACATCGGGTCCTGTAAGGGCCTTGTAGAACCGCCCGTGTAGCTCCTTACTCTTCCATACGTCTTTGCGGTCTACGGTGCTAAGCACCGTTGGTCTGCGCCAGTTCTCGTTTGCCAAGGATAGAGGGGTGAGGCCTTTGTCTACTGCCACTACATCGCGATGTATCCCACACTCGTTGTTTAGAAAATACTCCCTGAGACTGCACACCTCGCGATTATGGAGGTCCTTGGCGTTTAAAAAGCCACGGCCCCCACACTTACGCGGGATGTACAGTCTCATTACTGACGAGCGTGGGTGTAGCATGCGATGTGTAGTGAGCAGCATACGGACCCTCCTATCCAGGGCGTCCAGCTCAGTCTGGGTCCACCTTAGTATTCCACAAGAGTAAGTGAGCAGGGGCATCACCCAAGCGTTGAAGGCGCGCGCCTTGTTGCCACCCGACAAAAGACTGTTAAGTACTTTTGTCAGGCGACAGAAAAAGCGCTCCTTCACTGCCTGCCTAATGTCCCTATCCGCAATACTCAATGCCTGTGACATACCAAGGTATTTGTAGGTTTCAGTTTCGGAGAGAGATCTAAGAGACATTGTCTCGGAAAGCTCTAAATTCGTGGAATTTACAACTTTCCCCCGCTGTACATGCATGACCGCACACTTGTCTACACCAAACTCCATTTTGATGGCGCTACTGAAAGTATCTGTAACTTTCAGTAGCTCCACCAGTTCCGGTCGTTTTGGTGCAAACAGCTTGAGGTCGTCCATGTACATCAGATGTTATTATTATTATTATTATTATTATTTATAACATAGGAGGCAAACTAGCAGACGGGTCGCCTGATGGTAAGCGATCACCGTCGCCCATAGACACTTGCATCACCAGAGGAGTCACAAGTGCGTTGTCGGCCTTTCAGGTGGGAGTACGCTCTTTTCTTGAAGGCTTGAAGGTCGCATCGATCCGGAAATACTGCAGGCGGCTATTTATTGCACAGTTCATCGTGCTAGGCAGTATTAGTACTTTTTAGCAATTTAATACCTTTTAGCAATTTTTGGTAAACGGGTAACTGGGCATCCACAGATGGTTAGAGAATATTTTCCTGAGAAACTACTATTTGGAGGTCACTGAATGAAAAATATTTTACGTATTTTGATAAATTTTCTTCTCAGGTGGACCGTGAACATCTGCATTTTCTGATGATGCCTCAGGCGAAACACGTGCCGAGGTTTATACACTATAATATTTTTTGTGGTTATAACTACTCTTAATTTCATACTCCCGCTAAGTTTAGGGAAAGCAGTCACTACCTATTCCGACCTCTGGTTATAGATTCATGTGACATTAAGAGTCCGCAGTAAGCTCGGCCGAATTTCACCTTCCCATACAAACGGGAGTTTCGTTCTTATTTTGAAACTACGTGGTGGATTATAACGAAACTTTTCATATACAATGACATGAGGTATATATAGACCTGAAACTAGTTTATATGCCTGCAGTTTATAAAACAAACGAAATACAGCAAAAACAAGTTTTGTATGAAAAACTTAAATTCGCTGTATTTTTTTTACTATGGTATCTGAAGCTACATAAACTAATTACAGGCCTGCATATACCTAAACTTATTCTAAGTAGAAAGTTTCAGAGCAAACTAGCTAGTCGTTTGAAAATGAGAGCGTAACTACGTTTTTATAGAGAACCGAGCTTACCGGGGACTCTTAATACTTTTTTCTACTCACTTCACAAATAAATATTTTCTTATTCTTATTCTGATGAACTGCCCAATCTGTAAATAAGAACTCCGCCAATCATACTAAAATGGCATACTTTTTAGATTGGGCCATAACTCTATATTCTATGATTTATATTATATGCCACTGAACTATATACAATTAATATACTATAATAATAAATAATACGTATATTATACAACTCCGCACAGAACTATGAAGAATTTCAATTTTTCAAATATATTTTTTTTATTTATGTTTCATATACTGTAGTTTATGGGTTACTCGTAGTATTGTATACAATAGTTACATAATTAGCTTTTTAAGTCTCGTACCTTAATTAGGTCACTCAACAAGCTTCGTGGCCTAAACGCGGTACTTGACTGTAAAGGTATTACATTATGTAACGATTGCATAATAGTATTTTATGCAACTGTGGTATAATAGTGGTCAAAAACGGCGAGTAGCGTGGGTAAAGTAAAGACGCGACGAGTGTTTTTTGACCTCTATTATACAACGTTGCATACAATAGTTTTTCTACGGCTAAGGTACTGATTACGTAAGGAAAATAGCGAGTACTGCAAAGAAAGACGCCACGAGCGTTTTAGACCGAATTATACAACGTTGCAAACTACGGTTTTTCTACGACTAAAAGGTCATTCATTAATTACGTAAGGACAATCGCAAGTATCGCAAAAGAAGACGCCACGAGCCAAGGAATACGTTAATAGCGACATTGTAACACGTTTAGCAGTGAGTTTATGGGAAATAGACTGTAGAGTTTTACAAGTCTTAAGTAATGTATGTGTTATTATATTAGAGTTCGTGACCATTTTAACGACAGAAGGAAGTATAGGACTAGCAAAAATACTATTTACGGAACTTACAATACAATACGACACTTAAATCTAAAACAATATGAGAAATGATAAACTACAGGCGGTTTTATCGCTAAAAAGCAACCGCTTCCAAACTTACCTCTATTTTCACATTTCATTTCTTGAGGTAATCGTTTTTAATGCCATAATAATGTAGAAGGAGGTTCAAAGCTGAAGGTTAATGGAGTTATTAATATAATATTTAAACAATTGTGCACATTAAGATTCCGAGAGCTATGCTAATATATTGTATATTTCGATAGTGCACGTTATTTGGACTCAAAATGTTCACTTACAAATAGTTAATTTCTATGTTGTATTGTTTTTACGGTTCCCCTGGGACCCTATTACTGTCCGCCTGTCTGTCTATCCGTCTGTCACCAGGCTGTATGTCATGAACTGTGATAGCTAGACAGTGGAAATTTTCACAGATGATGTATTTCTGTTGCATCTATAACAAACAATATAATTTTATGTCTGTCTATGTCAGTAACCAATATAAAATGATAGAACACCGCGTACATTTTTCTTAGGAGTAGGACTCTGCTAACATTGGATCTTCATAGATACGGTCGTTTATAGCGTATATTTTGCAAGGAACCATCGGTGCGCGACTCCAATTTGCACTTGGCCGGTTTTTTAGATGTCTATTTTTATAATGTCGATATGACATTTGGGCAGTTTGCTCGACTATATAAGTTACCTAATACGTTGGTCTATTCAGATTCGTAAGAAAAAAATAAGCTAGCTATCACAACATCAGGGAGCACGGCAGTGCCCCCGCCAAGTCGAGCGTGAAGCAAACACTGCCGTAGCATCCTTTACTGGAACCATTTCGCCGCATTTTCAGGCCCCTATTTGAGAACCTCTGGATAAGATCAGAACGCAGAAATTATCGTCATCCAGTAAGCTATAATCACATACTTAAAATCCAAAATTTCAAGCCTGTAGGTCATTTAGTTCCAAAGTTAAGCGAAAGCAAAGTTTCGCATTTATGACGCTCACTCACTCACTCACTCATGATCATCAGAATAGAACTAGTACTTCCCATAAACTCAGAGAGCTGAAATTTGGTACAGAGTTAGGGTTTAATGGCCACATAAATGGAAAACTATAAAACTAGGATAATCGAAGATCTGGAGTACCTGGTGACCCTGATTAGAAAACACAAGAGCCCAACCAAACTATTAGAGATCGACCTACCGCCTTTACAAAAAATATTCAACTTGGTGGGCCGCTTCATGTGATGTCAAAAATCGAAGGTCGTTTCTAGAAAAAGAAGTGAAATCCCACCAAAAACATTCTGTAAAAAACTAGCCAAGTCTCGATGGAGCTGCTTGTTTATCTCTAAAAAGTAATGAAATCTAGACAAAGTCGTGCCAAGTCTAAGGTTCTTTACTGTGATTTTTTAATTATTATTATTTAATGTTGTGTGACTTGGCCGTTGAAAGGTTCACAAGGGTACAAAACTAGGTGCTCCATGACACGTATCAACGATTGGTGCAATGGAGATTTCATTACTTTTTAGAGATTGTTTACGCTCACCCTTACCGGACGAGCGAGGGGTGCGACGCGCGGCGCGCGGGAGGACAGAGGCCATACACTCTCAAAATCACCGCCATACTGCAACCGCAGCACCGAATTACCGAACAGAGATAAACAAGCAGCTCCATCGAGACTTGGCTAGTTTTTTACAGAATGTTTTTGGTGGGATGACTTTTTTTAACTTTCTTACTAATCCATATAATACCAAAGTAAAAATGTGATAAAGTCGACTAAACTGTAAAGGTGTCATATCGAGGATAAAAAAAGAACAATATTTTTTTGTGAAAAAAGAAACATTTTTTTGAAAGATACATATTAAGTTCTTAAAAAAAAACAGCTAAGTGCGAGTTGGACTCGCGCACCGGGGGTTTCGTGCAAAATATACTCTACAAAACGGCCGTATCTATAAAAAATCCAATGTTATCAGAGCTCTAACAAATTTTAAGCAAAATGTACCTACGCGATGTTCGATCATTTTATATTGGTTACTCACATAGACCATCGTACATAAAATTATAATGTTTTTATTATTTGATGTTATAGCGGCAACAGAAATACATCATCTGTGAAAATTACAACTGTCTAGCTATCACGGCCTGGTGACCGACGGACAGACAGACAGACAGACAGCGGAGTCTTAGCAATGGGTCCCGTTTTACCCTTTGGGTGCGGAACCCTAAATCATCCTAATTTCAATAGAGAAGATGGGTTGTCGCTACCACCAGCTTGAGATCCTGTAATCCTTCTCATCAAGGAACAAGCAAGATACAGGACTGCAAAAGGAATTTTCGATCGGCGTAAAAATATGTTATCCCTTTAAAAGTACTTTAATAGAGTCTTTGTTACTGTCTTTTATATTTTTATTTTGTTTTATGATTGTGTTCGTAGATTTTTACTCAAAATATGTTAGTAAAATAAAATACGTAACCGAAGCTACCGAGTATTATTTAAGCTTAATAATATAACATACATAAGTAAAGGAGTAAGTCAGAGTCTTGTCCATTACTAGTAAGTTCATCATTCAGAGATAATTTCAATATGGCGGTTTGTTTACATAGTTAGATAGTTAGTAACTGTCTTTGAAAGTTTCTATAAATGTCCGTCTTAACATTTATTATGTAGTTTTGTTGGACTAAGTATTTTTTTTTCGTAGGCAATATGTACCTAGTCTTATATCGCCATTGTAATTTTCACATGCCAGTACATAGTGGCTGAATATATTATGGGAATGCTAATTAAATAATAATTGTAACACCTGTATATGTATCATATATTCTAGTAAACAAACTACGAAGTACTTCCATTCATTCATTTGTTTTTAAAATAATACAATTACGAACGAGGTTTTTCTGGCAGTTTTCTTTTCGGCTTTTTTCTCTTCAGCAAGCCTATTTTGTGAAACGCTGGTACCTAGTTTATTTTAAAATAGAATAATTAAGCTCTTCTGCACTGTCTTCACACATTACATATTGACGTGAGTGATAATCGTGGTATAAAAAGAGAATACATTAAGGTAAAGTGTCCACTAAGAAAAAAAATACAAATAAAAATCCAGACAATAGTTTTATTTACAAAACGAAACGAACATTCCAGCATTTATGGAAACATTGCATGAAACGAAAACTGATGTCGAATTTGGAAGGTGTTTTTTTTTTAGTAAAAAAAACAGATTTTCACAAAAGATTAGGTACAGTCGAGTTACATCTGACATTTGAACTGCTGGAGACTGCCTCCACCAAATCACATTTTACAGCTTACAACTTCTTGTAAGCTGTAAAATGTGATTTGGTTCTTGTACTTTTACAAGAACTTTGGGAACTAGCACTCAATGACTTCCTCCGAGCTGGAAGAGCTTGATGAAGCAGAAGATGAGTTAGCACTGGACGAAGAGGAGGTAGAAGAGATAGAGCTTCCATCAGCGCCTACCGAGGTATTGGATTCATTCGTGCTTGTGGAGCTACCGTCAGATACACTGGCGTTACTGTTCTGTTCCTTCTTCTTACTATAAGATCCGTCAGCGTTGATCTTGGTGGTCTCGCTCTTGTTATTCGAAGACGCCGCTTCGTGCGCCGCAGCGTTCCTGCTATCGTAGCTGTTACTGCCTGAACTGCCGTCAGTATTTACGTAGGTATCCTGGCTCTTGTTGGCACTGGAACTGCCAGTTTTCTCGTAAGCACTATCACCTTTGTTGCTTGAGGTCAGTGAGCTGCCATCTGCGCCAATTTTCTGATATTTGTCGTTGTGGTTTTCTGAACCACTCTGGGATGAATAAGCACTCTTGCCTGAACTGCTGCCACCATTTGAACTGCCGTCACCGTTTACATTGGTGTATTGGTTGCTATTAGTATTTGAGCCGTTACTGCTCTTTGATGCACTGCTTCCTTTGGAACTCGTAGTGACTGAGCTTTTGTCTGCGTTTATCTTTTGGTATTTGTCATCGTGCTTTTCTGATGCTGCACTATCTTTCGAAGCCCCGTTTCCCTGGTAACTGCTGCTATGGCTACTGCCGTCAGCACCTACGCTGGTATTTTGACCACTGGAAGCGTTTGAACTAGCATTGCTCGTTGATGCACTGCTTCCTTTGGAACTCGTAGTGACTGAGCTTTTGTCTGCGTTTATCTTTTGATATTTGTCATTGTGTTTTTCTGATGCTGCACTGTCTTTCGAAGCACCGTTTCCCTGGTAACTGCTGCTATGGCTACTGCCGTCAGCACCTACGCTGGTATTTTGACCACTGGAAGCGTTTGAACTAGCGTTGCTCGTTGATGCACTGCTTCCTTCGGAACTTGTAGTGACTGAGCTTTTGTCTGCGTTTATCTTTTGATATTTGTCATCGTGCTTTTCTGATGCTGCACTATCTTTCGAAGCCCCGTTTCCCTGGTAACTGCTGCTATGGCTACTGCCGTCAGCACCTACGCTGGTATTTTGACCACTGGAAGCGTTTGAACTAGCATTGCTCGTTGATGCACTGCTTCCTTTGGAACTCGTAGTGACTGAGCTTTTGTCTGCGTTTATCTTTTGATATTTGTCATTGTGTGTTTCTGATGCTGCACTGTCTTTCGAAGCACCGTTTCCCTGGTAACTGCT
This sequence comes from Hedya salicella, assembly GCA_905404275.2. Classification (NCBI taxonomy): domain Eukaryota; kingdom Metazoa; phylum Arthropoda; class Insecta; order Lepidoptera; family Tortricidae; genus Hedya; species Hedya salicella. The sequence continues at coordinate 8,962,519 of FR990120.1, forward strand.
GCTATGGCTACTGCCGTCAGCACCTACGCTGGTATTTTGACCACTGGAAGCGTTTGAACTAGCATTGCTCGTTGATGCACTGCTTCCTTTGGAACTCGTAGTGACTGAGCTTTTGTCTGCGTTTATCTTTTGATATTTGTCATCGTGTTTTTCTGATGCTGCACTGTCTTTCGAAGCACCGTTTCCCTGGTAACTGCTGCTATGGCTACTGCCGTCAGCACCTACGCTGGTATTTTGACCACTGGAAGCGTTTGAACTAGCATTGCTCGTTGATGCACTGCTTCCTTTGGAACTCGTAGTGACTGAGCTTTTGTCTGCGTTTATTTTTTGATATTTGTCATCGTGTTTTTCTGACGCTGCTTGTCCTTTCCGTGCGCCATTGCTTTGGTAACTGTCACTGTTGCTGCTGCCGTCAGCACCTACGCTAGTATTTTGACCACTGGAAGCGTTTGAACTAGCATTGCTCGTTGATGCACTGCTTCCTTTGGAACTCGTAGTGACTGAGCTTTTGTCTGCGTTTATCTTTTGATATATGTCATCGTGTTTTTCTGATGCTGCACTGTCTTTCGAAGCACCGTTTCCCTGGTAACTGCTGCTATGGCTACTGCCGTCAGCACCTACGCTGGTATTTTGACCACTGGAAGCGTTTGAACTAGCGTTGCTCGTTGATGCACTGCTTCCTTCGGAACTTGTAGTGACTGAGCTTTTGTCTGCGTTTATCTTTTGGTATTTGTCATCGTGTTTTTCTGATGCTGCACTGTCTTTCGAAGCACCGTTTCCCTGGTAACTGCTGCTATGGCTACTGCCGTCAGCACCTACGCTGGTATTTTGATCACTGGAAGCGTTTGAACTAGCATTGCTCGTTGATGCACTGCTTCCTTTGGAACTCGTAGTGACTGAGCTTTTGTCTGCGTTTATCTTTTGATATTTGTCATCGTGTTTTTCTGATGCTGCACTGTCTTTCGAAGCACCGTTTCCCTGGTAACTGCTGCTATGGCTACTGCCGTCAGCACCTACGCTGGTATTTTGACCACTGGAAGCGTTTGAACTAGCATTGCTCGTTGATGCACTGCTTCCTTTGGAACTCGTAGTGACTGAGCTTTTGTCTGTGTTAATTTTTTGATATTTGTCATCGTGTTTTTCTGACGCTGCTTGTCCTTTCCGTGCGCCATAGCTTTGGTAACTGTCACTGTTGCTGCTGCCGTCAGCACCTACGCTAGTATTTTGACCACTGGAAGCGTTTGAACTAGCATTGCTCGTTGATGCACTGCTTCCTTTGGAACTCGTAGTGACTGAGCTTTTGTCTGCGTTTATCTTTTGATATATGTCATCGTGTTTTTCTGATGCTGCACTGTCTTTCGAAGCACCGTTTCCCTGGTAACTGCTGCTATGGCTACTGCCGTCAGCACCTACGCTGGTATTTTGACCACTGGAAGCGTTTGAACTAGCGTTGCTCGTTGATGCACTGCTTCCTTCGGAACTTGTAGTGACTGAGCTTTTGTCTGCGTTTATCTTTTGGTATTTGTCATCGTGTTTTTCTGATGCTGCACTGTCTTTCGAAGCACCGTTTCCCTGGTAACTGCTGCTATGGCTACTGCCGTCAGTACCTACGCTGGTATTTTGATCACTGGAAGCGTTTGAACTAGCATTGCTCGTTGATGCACTGCTTCCTTTGGAACTCGTAGTGACTGAGCTTTTGTCTGCGTTTATCTTTTGATATTTGTCATCGTGTTTTTCTGATGCTGCACTGTCTTTCGAAGCACCGTTTCCCTGGTAACTGCTGCTATGGCTACTGCCGTCAGCACCTACGCTGGTATTTTGACCACTGGAAGCGTTTGAACTAGCATTGCTCGTTGATGCACTGCTTCCTTTGGAACTCGTAGTGACTGAGCTTTTGTCTGCGTTTATTTTTTGATATTTGTCATCGTGTTTTTCTGACGCTGCTTGTCCTTTCCGTGCGCCATTGCTTTGGTAACTGTCACTGTTGCTGCTGCCGTCAGCACCTACGCTAGTATTTTGACCACTGGAAGCGTTTGAACTAGCATTGCTCGTTGATGCACTGCTTCCTTTGGAACTCGTAGTGACTGAGCTTTTGTCTGCGTTTATCTTTTGATATTTGTCATCGTGTTTTTCTGATGCTGCACTGTCTTTCGAAGCACCGTTTCCCTGGTAACTGCTGCTATGGCTACTGCCGTCAGCACCTACGCTAGTATTTTGACCACTGGAAGCGTTTGAACTAGCATTGCTCGTTGATGCACTGCTTCCTTTGGAACTCGTAGTGACTGAGCTTTTGTCTGCGTTAATTTTTTGATATTTGTCATCGTGTTTTTCTGACGCTGCTTGTCCTTTCCGTGCGCCATTGCTTTGGTAACTGTCACTGTTGCTGCTGCCGTCAGCACCTACGCTAGTATTTTGACCACTGGAAGCGTTTGAACTAGCATTGCTCGTTGATGCACTGCTTCCTTTGGAACTCGTAGTGACTGAGCTTTTGTCTGCGTTTATCTTTTGATATTTGTCGTCGTGTTTTTCTGATGCTGCACTATCTTTCGAAGCCCCGTTTCCCTGGTAACTGCTGCTATGGCTACTGCCGTCAGCACCTACGCTGGTATTTTGACCACTGGAAGCGTTTGAACTAGCATTGCTCGTTGATGCACTGCTTCCTTTGGAACTCGTAGTGACTGAGCTTTTGTCTGCGTTTATCTTTTGATATTTGTCATCGTGTTTTTCAGATGCTGCTTGTCCTTTCCATGCGCCATTGCTTTGGTAACTGTCACTGTTGCTGCGGCCGTCAGCACCTACGCTAGTATTTTGACCACTGGAAGCGTTTGAACTAGCGTTGCTCGTTGATGCACTGCTTCCTTCGGAACTCGTAGTGACTGAGCTTTTGTCTGCGTTTATCTTTTGGTATTTGTCATCGTGTTTTTCTGATGCTGCACTATCTTTCGAAGCCCCGTTTCCCTGGTAACTGCTGCTATGGCTACTGCCGTCAGCACCTACGCTGGTATTTTTACCACTGGAAGCGTTTGAACTAGCGTTGCTCGTTGATGCACTGCTTCCCTTGGAACTCGTAGTGACTGAGCTTTTGTCTGCGTTAATTTTTTGATATTTGTCATCGTGTTTTTCTGACGCTGCTTGTCCTTTCCGTGCGCCATTGCTTTGGTAACTGTCACTGTTGCTGCTGCCGTCAGCACCTACGCTAGTATTTTGACCACTGGAAGCGTTTGAACTAGCATTGCTCGTTGATGCACTGCTTCCTTTGGAACTTGTAGTGACTGAGCTTTTGTCTGCGTTTATCTTTTGATATTTGTCATCGTGTTTCTCTGACGCTGCTTGGGCTTTCGATGCGTTGTTTCCTTGGTAACTAGAACTGTGACTACTGCCGCCGGCATTTACGTTCGTACTTTGTCCACTGTAAGTATTCGAGTTTGCATCCTTCGTAGAGGCACTGTTTCCTTTTGAGCTCTTGACAGTCGTACTACGGTCCCTTCCAATTACTACAGACTTATCGTTATTATTTTCAGATGCACCCTCATGAGCAGTAGCATGCATGTCATTGTAACTATTACTACTTGAACTAGAGTCACTGCCCAAGGATGTGCTTTGCCCACCGTATGATCCGGAGCTTTGTGTGTTTTCTGATGCACTGCTGCCGCGGGATTGGGTTTGCTCTGAGCTGCCATCTCCACGTACACTAGTGGAAGAGTTATCTCTCCATGCAGAACTACCTTGGTGGGTTGCAGCGTTTTTATCAGAAGAGCTAGAGGAGTCCGAGCTACCATCTGCATTAACATTAGTTTGCTGTTGTGTGTGTGAGCCTGACTTTGCGGTCTGGATTGCAGCACTGCCACCTTTCTGCTGACCGGTTTTCCAGCTACCGTCACTATCTACATTCGTCCAAGTCTTGTCAATAGATGCAGATTTGCCTTGCGAGGTAGCCGCGTCCTTGTCACGGCTGCTGCTGCTGCTGGAGCCACCATCAGCATTTACTTTTGTCTGGGATCTCTTATGGTCGTTGGAGCTAGCACTTTTAGCTGACGCACTCTCTCCTTTGTCTTTCGCGTGTAACCACGATCCATCCCTCTCCACTTGTGTGATTTCGTTATCTTTTTTGGCAGATTTGTTTTCGCTGGTACTGCGATGACCTCCTTCGTAGTTCTTGCTTTCAGAACTGCCATCGGATTTATTTATAGTAGAGTGGTCAGCGTGGGTGTATTGGCTAGCATCTTTGCTTTCAGCGCTTTCGCCTTTTTGACGAGATGACACCCATTCTCCATTTGGTCCAACCCTGTTGTAGCTATTGTCTTGAGACGCGGATTTGGCGTGGCTGGTTGAGGCGCGATTTCTATAGGAGTCGACGCTACCTGAACTTCCATTTGCATTTACCCACGTATTCTGTTGGTTGTTTGAGCTGGAGCTGCCGGTGTTAGCCTCTGCGCTCGCACCTTTGTTATGCGTAGTTAGCCATTTTCCATCACTGCCTATCCAAGTTATGGACTTGTCTTTGCTAGCCGACGATCGGTCGCTATTCGAGGCGTCTTTTTTCTCGCTGCTGCCGCTCGAGGTACTGCCATCGGCTCCTACAGAAGTGTACCGGTTTTTGTTGACGCTGGAACTGGCGTCCTTGGCGGAAGCGCTGGCGGCTTTGTCAACCACTTGGAGGGAGCTACCATCCCAATTTACGGCTGTGAGCCTGTGGTCTTTGGACGCGGATTCAGCTTGGGACTTAGCGGCATTACTCGATTCGGAGCCGCTGGCGTAGGAGCTGCCGTCTTTGTACCTGGTGGTTTGTTGGGTCTTCTTGGTGTTGGAGCTGGCGTTGGAGGCCTGGGCGCTCTTGTCGTTCGTGCTGGAGCTGGTCGAGGAGCCGTCTGCGTTGACACGGACCACGTTGGTGCTGGCGGCCTGCGATCCACTGCTGCTTTGCTGGGCAGAGCTTTGCTGTGTTTTCCGAGTGATGGATTTCAGCGCAGGGACGGGTATCAAGGGTGAAGCTGGAACAATCCAATCCAATGTTATGTAGTGATAAACAATTATTTAAGACCCGTATACAAATTTGAGTTAGCAAAACATAGGCCACAAAAAACAATCAGACTTCATAGTTTACGATTTTATTTATCGTTATTTAAATTTCATTCATTATATTTATTTTAAAATTAATGGCTAATTGTACATAAAACAAGTATTAAAAACTTATTTCTCATAGTGCTTGTGAATTTTTGTGTATTCGCAACAAACATTTGACGTTGGTGACGGACAATACGGACATTGACAACTTGACATGACGGAAGAAGGTGTTCCTAGCTAAAAAAAAAAAAAAACCCAAATAATCGGACAATATGATATTTATTTTATCTAAGTAAGTAAGTACGTAATTTATTTATTGTACATAATACAAAATACATACTTGAACATACAAAATAGATAAGAAGATTAAAATATGGCTTACGAGTACTCATATACATGTACAAATTGCGTTTATCTAGTTAGGTTACACTGGCTCCTACTAGGCATAGCTAGGTACACACGAGAAATTGACGCGCAAAGCAAAATAAGAATTCCAATATTATTCCTTTCACAAGAAGTATTGACTTAAAATTAAGTTAAACTGTAATTAATAATTACAATTCCCTGTATTTGTGCGGATATGTGAGTGTGTGTGTGTGTGTCTATTTAATTACTCTCAGAATATCCTTAATATCCTCATAACAGAAGTGATTTAAGCCAAGATTGGACTATTGATTTAAGTTGAGTATATTTTAAGAGAATTTTGGCACAGCACTTGTTATACACAAAAGGGTGAAAAAAGGCGCTGAACCTTTTAGCGAAGCCTGAATTGGTTGGAGGTACCGGAATATTGAAAATACGTTTACGTAGTAGTGAATTGTACGTACGGGACTTTATTACTTCAGGGTGTAATCTTGACACAACTATGCAGCCGTTTTCCAATATTGAAGGCCATGAGTAAGAAGAAGCAAAATTGCCTATTTTTAGGTTATAATTATTCCACATGTTATTCATTGCCGAATTCTAATTTTTATAATACCTTATACAAGATAAGACGCATAGAATTAAATGTTTTATTAAAAATAGTAAACACACAATTGTTATATGGGATTAAATTTCATAGTTATGTGAATTTTATAACTTGAAAAGTGTGCAGTTTGCGAAAATGTTTAACTATAAACACAATAACGCTAGATCTCCAAGTGACAAATTTTATAAAAACGATATTTTTTAGGACACAATACCTGCCGGTATTCTAGCGATGGGAGAGTCAAGTTGTAAACGAGTTGATTCGAATCAATTTCCTTCCAAACTCGAATCAACACGCCGACTCCACTTGCCCGTTTGATCCGCATAACTCTAGGATACGGATCGGCTTAGCGGAGAGGAGACTCGGCAAGTCAAGATAACTCGAATCAAGAATACGAATACGCAGAACTGGACTCTACTTGCCGACTCGCAGACGCCAACGCTAACACCATCCGGTTGATTCGATGCGAGTTAAATCGAGTTTCGATTCGAATCAGCGGCCGTAACATCGCTCACCTGTGCGCCTACCATGAGTTCGGCACGAGCGAGTATCGAGCGCTCGATGACGGTCTATCTCTTCTGCACTATTAGCGCGTGCAAGAGAGGTGCACTGACTCTCGATACGAGATACTCGCTAGCGCCGATCGTAAACTCAGCTCATGGTAGGCACACCTGTACCCCATGACGGTACGCCTCCATACTCGTCCCGTCATAGCTAATGTCTAATGTACTCACTTGGATATGCACCAACTGCGACGAAGGCCTGCAAATAAAGAAAATAAGATTTAGAACACGCATTATACATAGCCTTATTTATGATTTAAAATGTATGAATTTTTGTCGGGAAATTTCCCACAGTTTTAACCCCCGACAAAAAGAGGGGTGTTATAAGTTTAACGTGTCTGTGACTCTGTGTATCTGTGTATCTGTCTGTGGCATCGTTGCGCCCATACGGATGGACCGATTTGAGTGCGGTTGCGAGTGTTCTTAGCTTTGTTTGATGAAAATGAGCACTCGTCTTCAAGGTATTCAGCTTTTAGATGAACAATTAGGTTTTTTAAATCTTTACTTTTCTATAGTTATTACGTCATAAGTAGGTATAATCGGTGAACCTCATTTGATAGGTTCAGATAAAAAAGAACTTTATTTATGACCAACTTGGGTCATGGTGTTATTAAGATTGTATTACTTATGAAACCGTGTTAGTACATTATTTTCATTATATCTTTTGGAGTCTGTTTTTTACAATAAGAATATAAAAAGTAAAATACAAAAAGCAAATATAAAATATAAACGCATTAACATTATAAAAAACCTAGGGTGCCACTGGAAGCGGGGCAGGGCTCCAGCTACCGATGGTTAGGGCTGTACAGAGAGGAACCTCCTGACAATGCGGGCCGTGTCCAGGATTACTGCCTTCTGTATCTGACCCTTGATCCAGCCATCTGGCGAGAGTTTCTTAAGGTAAGTTGTTGGTCGAGACTCTTACCTGTAAGACGGTTTACCGAAACTACTATTGGGACAGTGATTGTTGAATCAACATCCCACATGGCGGTCACCTCGTGAGCCAAGTCAAGGCTAGTAAATTATTATAATAAGATTTTCTTCTGTTTCCGCGATTATTACTTCTTTGTTTTTTAATAGTACATTACTACAGAGGCCGGGACGAAATGGGTTGCCGGTCGAAGACATATAGACTAAGGCGGGCAACCCCGTATTTCCCGCCGAGGTATACTGGATAGTGTTTTTTTCATACATACAATTAAATAAACAACAAAAAATCAAATTTTTATTTTTTAATACGCATAGTGACAGAATGTCATGATGCCTGAGCCACAAATTTATGTAGAATGGAAGTTAAAAAAGAAGATTTTGCCGGCCTAGGCCTGCATGATTTGTATGAAATTCCATTAACGATCTCTTGTCCTAGCCGCACCTGAAACATCATACTTCGCAGCCTATTATAAGAAACAAGCCATCAATATTTCATTGCATGTTTGAAAAAATATTATAATTAGTAATGAGGTGGTCCGGGAGTTTTTCTTTGCAGCGTTTCTTTTCTCCTCAATACGCCTCATTTGTAAAATGCTGCCGCTATCATGCTCAGAATGCTGTCGAAGCTATAGCTTGATCAACACCGCTGTACCACGCCTTAGGTATGCGAGCGGCGAGAGGGGGGGCAGAGCAGTCGCTGATTTGTCATTCCGCCGTCTTCTGCCCCCGTCTCGCCGCTCGCATACCTAAGGCACGGTATAGCTGTATTGGTCAAGCCTATAGCCGGCACTCTGCGCACCAGAGATGTGGCTCGCTTGCCGATCATGGTGTAGAAGCAGTCTACCCCCGCTTCTGCAAACATCCCTGATGCTCTACAGAAACTCGGCAGCCCCATCAGCACCCTGAAGGCGTTATTATACGAAGTTTTTTTTAATGTTATATGGGGTAAACGGGCAGAGGGATCGTCTGAAGGTAAGCGATCACCGTCGCCCAATAGACACCTGCAACACCAGAGGAGTCACAAGTGCTGCCGGCCTTTCAGGTGGGTGTACTGTAGGGGGCGATGTAGAGGATAAAAATGGTAGAGACTTTTAAATACGTGTTTATTCGTTCAGATCTAAATCAGTATTGAATTCTAATACATCATGACATTACAAAACAGAGACAGATGATATTCCTTATTCGAATCGATCATTCAAATAAGGACTATCTATTATTTAATTAACGGCCAGTCTCTGAAAAAGGTGTCTATTCACGAGCCATCTTAACTTCACTTCACGAGGCACCAAAAGAGCGTACTGTGCTCTTTTTTCGCGTTCGGTCCGGAAATACTACCGGCAGCAATTTAATCTACAGTTCAGTTAAGTTTTTCTTATGAACTTTCAGAGTATGAGAAATGAAAAATATAGTATGTGGCTTCCACAAATAAATGAGAATCTAACGACAGCTCACATGCTAAAATCCATCTAGCCGTTTAGGGTGCTCAGCGTATAGGGTTGCCAACCCTATGATCTAATATAGTATTTTACTATATTATGGGATCAAAAAAAACACTCTTCCTCCATTCATCTGTCAATACTTTCACAATAATAAAAATTTAATTATTAAGGCGCATAGCAGCAAAGAAATATCATTTAATAAATAAAGTACATATTTTAACCACATACTATTTTTTAACACGCTTTTATAAGGTCGACCTGTATGTAACTTACTATGTCATGGAATGTAAGGTAACTAATTTAACCATCTTCCAAGGATCGTAGCGTCATGAAAATTGACAGCTGTATTGAGTTCGGATGACAATACAATAATATGGTACTGTCGAACTGATCTGATGATGGAGCCGGAAGATATGAACTGGAACTTCATGATGGAACATCGTATCATAGCTGTTTTTGGATTTGTTAGAAAAGTCTTGTAAAGCGTGTTTTTCTCGTGTTTTTAACCTATTTTTTTTTTACCGTCTACTATATTTTTAGAGGTAACGGCTTCGAAAACAACGTACCTATTTGATAGAATAAAAATTGCTAACCCTAACAGCGTACCAAAGTAGTACTAATTTGAGGTAGAAAAAATAGGAAAAATTAAAAAACATATAATTAATCACTTACCACTACAGTGAATATAGCAATGGTAGTCTTCATATTGCTGGCTGACTCGAATGTGCCTTCTGAAATCTAGACTCTGCTTTTATATAAAACAATAACAATAGCAAAAGACATAACAAAGATTAACATAAATCAAAAACATAATAAGTTAACCAATAAAGATATTACAAATAATTCTTTTGTTTTTCCTTGTCAATAAATTTGTTTTCACATTTCTTTTCAGCAAACATATGTTGCGTAGTAATGCATATGTTTTACTGTTATTGTAGCGAACAACATTGAAACATATAAGGTGGGTACGGACGTAAACATAGGCCTCCCCTATAGCCCGCCGTAGAATGCGATCCTGCGCAGACCGCATCCACTGACTCCCCACGACCCTAACTAGGTCACCCATCCATCTATCAATATCTATCCATCGGTCTAGGTAGACAGCATCGGTCTTTCGGAGAGATTCTTAAAACCATAGCCATACTTTGGATCGTGTTCCGATCGCAAGGAGATATTCTGGCAAAAGCTAGATGGCGCTTTAAAACTAAACGTTTAACGATGTTATAATTGAATAAAGAATCATAGTATAGTAACAATTAATTGGCAAATAGCTAATCCATACTTCCATACTTACTTAATATTATAAATGCGAAAGTCTGTCTGTCTGTCTGTCTGTCTGTCTATCTATCTGTCTGTTACCTCTTCACACTTAAACCGCTGATCCGATTTGGATGAAATTTGGTATGGAGTAGTCTGAGTCCCGGGAAAGGACATAGGCTACTCTTTATTCCGGAAAAATACCCTTATCCGCGATAAACAAATTTAAGGCGGACGAAGTCGCGGGCAGAAGCTAGTAAAAAATTATTAACATTTAAATACTGTGTCACGCTTTCAAAGTTGAATAATTGTAAAAAATAATTAATTGAGGACGTATATCATGTCTTGATGGAATGCGTACGGAGGGGGTCTCATCGTGCAACCTTCAGCACTGGAGACTGTAATGCTGGGTTGGCCAACCCAGAATCAGAGCGAGCCAAATTGTTTTATAAGTTTTATAAAATGTGCGTTCAGTAAATTGTAATTACTTTAGAGAACGTATGGAGCGGCATGATCGTTCAACGACCAAGCTCGTTAAAATTTAAATTAAAAAAAATAATAATAATTCTTATACAGAAATGGCGTTGTACGTATCGGGGAACAGCTTTTTATATGGAGATGGTGAGTCCTCTTGTTTTAATAGACCTTAATATTTTCTTCTGTTTCCGCGATTATTACTCATTGAAATAAAACAATTTAACGGATAATATCGCGTATATTATCTCATTTTAGTTAATAGACCTTGTTAAAACTGTCAGTACCCGAAGAGTACTGCACTGCAGCAGGCGGCGGCGTCCGCCCCTGCTGGCTGTGGAGCACACGCGCATGCGCCTGCGCCTGCTCTCCCCCGTTCCGCGCGCGACTGCGCTCATCAACTCCCTACTCCTGGCACAATCTGAATGTGATTTGTTTGCAGACGGGATACCGAGGCTGATGAACGAATGGAAGAGAGTGCTAGAAAGAGAGCACGATAGACACCTTGCAGCTATAAGTTAATTAGTTTTTAGGTAACTATGAATCTGGATTCTTCAAGAAGCGAGTTAACAGGGCACCCAAAGGTTAACAACGTATGGGTGACTCCTCCGGTGTTGCACATATCCATGGGCGACGATTACCACTTTCCATCAGGTGGCTCGTCTGCCCGTTTGCCACTCATTACATAAAAAAAACTCGGCTAAGTGCGAGTCGGACTCGCGCACCGAGGGTTCCGTACAAATTTTTACTTACCCTAACTTTAATACCCGGTACCGGTTGAGTTAAGTTTGCACCTGATATCTATAACATTGCATACAAAGTAGGTGCAAACTTAACGCAACCGTGTTGCTCAAATAGGTCTTTTGCAAATAAAAAATAATAGCTAGTTAGAGACATGGCTATAATTTTCGTGTAATATTTATATTTATTAATACAAATTGAGAAAATTTTATATAATCGATTGGTAAACTTCGGAGATAAAGGGGGGAATGGTGTTTTTTTTACATATTCCTTAATAAAACAAAATGATAAATCACTATAATATTTTTTTTTTTTTTCTAAACTGTGCAGGTGGATCCCGTTCATACAGATTGTTTGGTAACAGGATGCAAAGTTGAAAGGAGGTGATAGCTTAGGCCATTTAGAACATTTTAAGCGATATATGTGTTAGGCAAATGTTACTAGTTTTTTTTTTTATTTAAGTTTTAAGATTTTTCTGGGAAAACTCCAAAATTTCAGACTACATCGACAATAGTACTTTTTTTACTGTAGGTAGCATTTTTTTGTATTGTGAAATGTCTATCGTACACCATAAAAGTTATTTGAAACATCTGTGTCTAAAGAAAAAAAAACTACAGCGATTTAAAAATTAAATAACATGAAAAAAAAAATGATTTAAGTGATTTCTAAGGACGATAAAAAAAAACTTAAATAGCCCCGGTTCTTCAAACCATTTAAGAAACATGTTTGGCTATTGCCCTTTCATTTAAGCTATCAAGCACGACTGTAGCTATCGTATCTTTAAAAATAAGCCACATAAACCAACTAGAGAGCTAAAATGTTTCACTCTACTTGTGATACTTGTGACGAATCTAATTATGATTTTGTAATAAAACATTGGTTCTTAATACTAAGTTGGCGTTTACCTGACATTTGAAAGGTTTAAGTGCAGTGGACAAAACTGTCACATGCAATTTTAATAAACAAAGGTTCGCGGTGGTGTGAAACAAAAGGGACCGATAGCGGCGAGCGGCGTTTAACAAAGATGACTCAAGCCGTTTTATTATGCTTTATTGTTAAAGATAAACTGATTTGCTACTTGTGTATTTATGCAAAAACTACTAATTTAGTCTAATTACAGCTTCAGTTGCGGTTAGACGTTCATAGTGTTTTTATTCCCTCCGTCATCCAAAATTTACCGTGTCAAGTTGAAGCTGCCGTAGGCGCTCCTTCACGTGTAATTACGATTCCTTCGTTGTAAACATAGAGTTTACTAACGAAGAATACGCCGACATTGTCTACATGTACTGCAGAGCTGACGGTAATGGAGCAATGGCTCGACGGTTATACCAAGAGCGTTTTCCAAACCGGAGGTTGCCGAATGTGAGAGTTTTTTACACCTCATTCCGAAGACTACGTGAAAATGGAATTGCTGGGCAACGTGGAGGGAACCCAGGACGTAATCGCCTTGATTTGGAGGACGATGTTGTACGGGCATTTGCAGAAGTTACGACTACGAGCGTCAGAATGGTAGCTCGTAATCTTGACAAGTCCATATGGAAAGTATGCTGAACCATGCATCGCGAGGCAAAATATCCTTTTCACGGCACCGGAGTTCAAGGACTGGAGGAAGGAGACCCTGCACGTCGAGTAGACTTCTGCCGATTTTTAATCAATGCTGACATCGAAGAGCAACGCTTTTTAAGAAGTATTCTTTGGACCGATGAATCCAAATTTTCCCGGGAAGGGATCACGAATTTTCACAACCTTCACCAATGGGCTGATAAAAACAATAATCCACATTGGAAAAAGCAAAACTCCTTCCAAAGAAGGTTTTGCCTCAACGTGTGGGCTGGAATAATCGGCAGAGTCCTTATTGGGCCACATTTTTTGCCAGATAATTTAAATGGTGTAAATTATTTGGAATTTCTTCAAAACGATTTGCCCGGGCTGATTGACGAGGACCAGCCCGGTGCTGTGACATTCCAGCACGACGGTTGTCAGGCCCATTACTCCCTGGCTGTAAGGGAACACCTAAATAACTGTTTCCCTGATGGTTGGATCGGCAGAGGCGGACGAATCCCTTGGCCCGCTCGGTCACCCGATTTAACTCCACTTGATTTTTTCGTTTGGAGCCGGGCTAAGGAGCTAGTTTACACAGAAGAGGAAATTAATACCGTAGAAGAGTTGAGAGAGAGGATCCAAGCAGCGTTCGAAACCATGAGGGAAGAAATGACTCTCGGAACAACCACCACGGAAATAAGAAGACGGGCTCGTGCTTGTATTCGAAACGGCGGGTCCCATTTTGAAAACGATCGATGATTGATTCTTGTTGTTAAATTAAGTGTGGAAATAAATAACTTAACTTTTGATGCTTGTGTTTGATTTTGTCGTAAGTAAAAAGAAATAAAAATTCCCTCTTATCAGTTCAGGTAGCTTATTTTCAAAGGTAAAACGGCTGAGACATCTTTGTTAAACGCCGCCCGCCGCTATCGGTCCCTTTTGTTTCACACCACCGCGAACCTTTGTTTATTAAAATTGCATGTGACATATTTGTCCACTGCACTTAACCCTTTCAAAACATTTCAAATGTCATGTAAACGCCAACTTAGTATTAAGAACCAATGTTTTATTACAAAATCATAATTAGATTCGTCACAAGTATCACAAGTCGAGTGAAACATTTTAGCTCTCTAGTTGGTTTAAGTGGCTTATTTTTAAAGATACGATAGCTACAGTCGTGCTTGATAGCTTAAATGAAATGGCAATAGCCAAGCATGTTTCTTAAATGGTTTGAAGAACCGGGGCTATTTTAGTTTTTTTTTATCGTCCTTAGAAAACACTTAAATCATTTTTTTTTTCATGTTATTTAATTTGTATATCGCTGTAGTTTTTTTTTCTTTAGACACAGATGTTTCAAATAACTTTTATAGTGTACGATAGACATTGCAAAACGCAAAAAAAATACAAAAAAATGCTACCTACATTAAAAAAAGTACTATTGTCGATGTAGTCTGAAATTTTGGAGTTTTCCCAGAAAAATCTTTAAACTTAAATAAAAAAAAACTAATAACATTTGCCTAACACATATATCGCTTAAAATGTTCTAAATGGCCTAAGCTATCACCTCCTTTCAACTTTGCATCCTGTTACCAAACACCCTGTATAATACCCCATTTTTGACCCTATACCTAGATTTTTAATTTCCCCCCTCATATTCGTCGTTTTTTTAGAAAATAAAGATATATTTTTGAATATTTTCTGTGCAATACATGTGGGCTGACCATGTATTAATATATATATTGATAGAAAGATATGAATATAAATATTCCAAATTTCAAATAGCATAAGTAGTTTTTGAGATATGGCGCTTTAATAGTCGGACAGACAGACAGACAGCCAGAGTCGCACCATAAGGGTTCCTTTTGTACCTTTTTGGTACAGAACCCTAAAAACATATATATATTTTTTAGGGTTCCGTACCCAAAGGGTAAAACACCCTATTACTAAGACTCCGCTGTCCGTCTGTCTGTCCGTCTGTCACCGGGCTGTATCTCATGAACCGTAATATCTAGACATTTGAAATTTTCACAGATGATGTATTTCTGTTGCCGCTTTAAAAACAAATACTAAAAAACAGTATAATTTTATGATTATCTGTGTCATTAACCAATATAAAATGATCGAACACCGCGTACATTTTGCTTAGGAGTAGGGCTCTGTTAACACTGGATTTTCATAGATACGGCTGTTTGTAGCGTATGTTTTGTACGGAACCTCGATGCGCAAGTCGCACTCGCACTTGGCCGGTTTTCATTTAGCTATCAAACTAAGTAGCAGCTTACACAACAATGCACACCAAAACTCCAAACATAAATATATATCATGCAGTTGTTGAGTAATATGCCTATGATGGAAGGACGGATGATCGGAAGTACGGACGGACAGGACGAACCTATAAAGGTGCGTCCACATTTGAATCATTTTCCCGTATCAGATCATCGTCGCGTAGCATGATCGCGTGTCACGATCACGCGTTTGGACGTTGCGCCGATCCGATTAATCGAAATCCATTTGCTACGCGTATCACACACTTGTATCGGAAGAGTGCGGCATTATCGGCGCGCCGACAGTAAGCGTCCAAGCAGCGCGATACGCAGTCATGCTACGGCACGGTGATCGGATACGAGCAAATGATACAAGTGTGGACGCACCTTTAGGTTTCCGTTTTTACCATTTTAGTTACGGAACTCTAAAAATTACTGACTGTTGAGTATCTTTCGGTTTTCTTCTCAATAGTACTTATACCGGTAGACTCAGACTTGTAAAAGTGCCCTTGCGCAACTTAGGTTCTTACGCAATAATAGAACATTACTGCAGAGGCTGCGAAATAGGGGATTGCCGGCCGAGTAGTTACAGATCTAGACATCTAGATACGGTGAATAAAAAAACATTATTTTTATATAATAACTATTTTGTTCCCACTATGATATTATTTACATAATACCTACATAAGTTATATCGCATCGGCGGCGCGGCGCACCCTGGCGCGGCGGCGCTCTGAGCGAATTGAAACAAAAGAAGTTCGCTTTTCAGGCCATGGCCCGCAATTTCCTATGAATTTTTCATTATGTGCCCCTCGTCGCGTGGCACCAGAAATGTGAGACTTCGGGGTCTTTTATAAGGAACACAGCGTCAATATTTCATTGCATGGTTGAGAAAAGATCATTATTTCATTCAGGCCTAGGTGATTTTCCGAGTTTGTACAACTTAAAACATTGTTTTAAACGAAACTGTATTTGAAAGAAGTATACCGACTGGCCACATCAAAGGTGTTAGTATCTCAAGCTTGAGTATGCTATAAAACAAATTAAATTGCTATTTTTGCGTGGTGTAGGGTGAGCATTCTGTACGCGTTTTTAGGAAATGTTTACTTTGTAAGTGTTTTGTCTTACAAGTCAATATTCACCGCTGAATGGCGGGAATCACGCTGTTTTGGAAATACAGAGACGTGTGAAATGGTGCTGTGGGCAAAATGAATTATTATTGAGGGAATTAGGACAAGCAAGCAAATAATTCCACGCTACCTACATACTATACATATCAATAATAATAAATAAAAATGTATAACGAGGAGACGCCCGCAACTTCGCTTGCGGATGAGAAAAAGTAACTCCTCTTTTTGTCGACAGCGTAGTCGAGTAAAAAGTATCCTATAACAGTAGACAATAGTTACAGAGTTACTTAAAAAAATGCTAATCTGTGCTATTAACATATTGACGAAATGAGCCCTTGCAAATAGACCTAGGAAGGTGCCTGCTTCGTCAGCGGAGTAGAAATGAAATCATAATCGTCTTTTTTTCAGCGTAGTCGAGTAAAAAGTATTCTATAACCATCTGGAGATACCCAGCTACCCGTGTACCGAAAATAGTAGTAATCCGTTGAGCCAATTTAGCGTGATGAAGCCACAACGGCAAAGACACATTGTAGCTATAAGTTAATCCCACCAAAAACATTTCATGTAAAATAGGGAATTTCCATGAATTTTAATTCTTGCTTTATTATAAGCTCAATCATGTAACAAACAGGAGACAAAAAAAAAATCGAATTACTATAAAAATAACCAACATATAAGCCATCCATCATTTCATTCTATCTCTTTCTAGCAAAACAGAATTTAATATGGAGTTTATATGGCCGGAGTGCACGATGACGTAACAGTGCACGCCGGACCTCTCTGTCTAATTAGTAGTTTAAAATGCCTATATCTTGCGTATTTCTTGGCCGATTTGAATTTGAATTTCACATTTTGAAATCTTGTTTACGGTATTTTGATATTTAGTCAAGAAAAGCGATAAAAAAATCATGCGTGGGTCATACTGGTTCTAGAATTTAGCCGTCTGTCCTGTGGAAAACGCAATAGTTAAGGGCTTGGGTACATATAGCTGATATTTTTATCGCTTAGATCTAGAGTATTAATCAACTTGTACATCGCCTATAGGGCACTAAGAAAAATTAGTATTTAAAGCCCTTAACTTTCGGGTGTCCACAGGAAAGACGCATAAGAGTGTGAGTTAGCGAACTCATACTAAAAATCAGTATGACCCACGTGTACCCTATGTTAAGAGTCATAAGCTCATAACTCTTTAGCTGTAAAAAAGTTATCAGATCCCAGGAAAAGCTAAGCCCTCAAGCTCTGACTTTACTGACCCTACCCCTTATCTTAAAAAGTATGGCTTCAACTGGCTTGAAGTCCCTAAGGCCTGATTTTGCTAACTATTGAACCGGATGGTTCAATATTTTTTTGGAGATATCCTCAGTGACACTACAATTTTAAACTAATACCACTACGTTCAGATAACTGAATATTCTTAAGAGTCCGCAGCAAGCTCGGCCGAATTTCACCTTCCGATACAAACGGAGTTTCGTTCTCATTTTAAAACTACGTATTGGATTGTAAAGAAACTTTGCATATACAACGACATAAAATATATCTAGGCTTAAAATGCCTTTAGTTTATAAAGCAAACGGAATACAGCAAAAACAAGTTTTGTATGAAAAACTTAATTTCGTTGTATTTTTTTTACTATGGTATCTGAAGCTACATAAACTAATTACAGGCCTGCATATACCTAAACTTATTCTAAGTACAAAGTTTCAGAGCAAACTAGCTAGTCGTTTTAAAATGAGAGCGTAACTACGTTTGTATGGAGAACCGACCTTACTGGGGACTCTTAACACGTACAGTCCATGAATGATAGATCATAAAGCACTGAATCTTCCTGTCCATTAGTGGGTACTACTGTACTTAACATGTGCATGATTGGTGCTGTCACCCAAGTAGGTTAGGAGTTAATTTAATATTTAAAAATACAACTCTAAAAAAAAATATTTAATGTATATCTCTGACTTTTCAGACTATTGTTCTATTGTCTCGAATGCTAAATCATATTTGGTTGCGTCATAAGTTGGAAGTTTTTGTGATGATATGCTATCAGAATTATCCCAGTGAATTGCAAAGGATGGTCGCAGTACCCGGCACGCGCCACATGGCCCCTGGACGCAACAAATTAGATAAACACAGGCCTGCATATTCTACGGGGGAAGTCGAAATTCATTAACCTAACTAATAAAATAATAGCTTATTTTTACACTGAAATTAGGATGTTGACTGTACACAAATAAAATTAAATCTTGATCCAAAATGACTCTATTATGAAAGAAATCCTAAATACCAAAATTAAGTTCTATACCTGGCATGTAGCTTGTTTTATGAGCCTTTAAAATTGGGTGGAAAAGTCAATTTTTAAAGTATGAAAAATATTAACTTAAGAGTCCCCCGTAAGCTCGGTTCTCCATACAAACGTAGTTACGCTCTCATTTTAAAACGACTTTCCAGTTTGCTCTGAAACTTTGTACTTAGAATAAGTTAAGGTATATGCGGGCCTGTAATTAGTTTATGTAGCTTCAGATACCATAGTAAAAAAATACAGTGAATTTAAGTTTTTATACAAAACTTGTTTTTGCTGTATTTCGTTGGTTTTATAAACTGGAGCCATATAATCTAATTATAGGCCTAGATATACCTCATGTTATTGTATATGCAAAGTTTGCGATACAACACGTACTAACTCCGTTTGTATGGGAAGGTGAAATTCGGCCGAGCTTGCCGAGGACTCTTGATACCACTGAATAACATATGAAACTTATAGCAACTTTTGTTATGAAACCATTTCGATAGACGCAAGTTTAAACATAGCTGCTGAACAAAGTTCTTCTTTCCCATACAAGGTAAAAACGTGTGACGTCACACGTTCAGAGACTTTAAGGGTGCGTCCACACTTGTATCATTTGCTCGTATCTGATCACCGTGCCGTGGCATGACTGCGTATCGCGCTGCTTGGACGCTCACTGTCGGCGCGCCGATCATGCCGCACTTTTCCGATATAAGTGTGTGATACGCGTAGCAAATGGATTTTGAGCGATCGGATCGGCGCCACGTCCAAAACGCGTGATCGTGACACGCAATCATGCCACGCGACGATGATCTGATACGGGCAAATGATACAAATGTGGACGCACCTTAATATGGACCGTTTATTGGGAAAGTCCAAAGATTGTTTTTAACATTGTTTCATCTTAATTTCTTTTACGAAAATCTTGATGTTTTACCATCACGGTTTTCGTGACCTGCTGACTTCGAAAAGCTGGTTAGTACTGACAAAATTTGAAGACAAGCTGGCTGGACTCTGTAGCTCAATTGGCATAGCGTGCGCCTCGGCAAGGCACAAGACACTGCTTCAAATCTAGTCGAAGTCTTGAAATTTTTTCACTATTTGGATTTTTGTATTTCTAGAATATATTGTTTTATTTTTGTGATTTTTTATGTCATTGAAGTAGTTTTATCACCAATGTTTCTATTATTGAGAGGTTGATGTTCTATAACATACCACGGGAAAGTTGTCAAAAATTGTTGACATCCTAATTGCCAGGAAGAAATTTTAAAGTACTTTTTAGGGTTCCGTAGCCAAATGGCAAATAACAGAGCCCGTAACCGTCGTTCGTCATGTCTGTCCGTCCGTATGTCACAGGCATTTTACTCATAAACTACTGCATGTTTATTGATGAAATTTGGAGGATAGGTGTATGGCATTCTCCATACATGTAACCGAAACTAAAAAAAAATCTGTAAAAATATCAAAGTGTGGCACATATTTCGACAGTTCCTTTAAAAAAAAATTGATGTTTCTAAAAAAATGTTTGGTTCGCTCCGAAAGTAGTATAAATTGTGTCCCCCCCCCCCCCCCCCCCCCCCCTTTATTTTCTAAACCTGATGTCCAAAAAATATGACAAAATCACAATTAGATAAAACTTAATAAAGACTTTCAACGAAAATTGTTTTGAACATGATCGGATATACCGTTTTTGAGTTATCGCCGAAAAACTGCGCTTCTCAGCAAAAAGACGCAAGTGCCGTGGAGATACGCTCTCTTGCTAGTGCACTTTTTCATATCGTACTTTTTTCATCTGTAGGTAGTGCATGTCTTCGTATGTGCTTCGTATGAACGGCTGTGGATGTTAGAACATAGAGTTTAAACGTAAACCTACACAAACTCGTATAGAATAAGTTTTTCTTTTATATGACAGTATATTTGTCTGTCGGCCCTTGTCTCAGTACACATTAGCGCGCTACGTTAGCGCCATGTTGTTTTTAATGTTGACTGACGTTTTTCTCTGCTGTGATTGGCTGTTGCTTTGCCAATACACTCGTCATGTCATCTGTATATTATTTGTCTTTTTGCAAAATGTTTTATGAGTGCTGTGTTTGTAGAACTTTGCAAAAGGACGCAATTTTACACCATTTCCCGTGCTCTGAGAAAATACTTATTAATTGGTTGAAGTGAAGTGAAGTTCAAATCGTGTTGATCTTGCAAAATTATCGCCCGCAGAACTAGCAAACATAATGTCCAAGAATTCATTTTATTTCTTTTCTTGCGCCGAGTACAAGACTATTCTGAGTCATTTCATTGCTCTGACTGTCCGATTTATAATTATGAATTGGTGCAAATTTAAAAAGAATATGAAGAATAAATCTTAACAAATAATGTGTTTTCTATTTTTTTCGCCACTTAGGTATAATTCTCAGCATAGAATTTGATCACAATATAATTTACGTGTTCAATTTACGTGCCGGGAATTATTCATTCTAAATATTAGACCTCATTCAATGAACCTAGACCGCTTTGGCTGAATACGTTACGATCACTTGCCATATAGCAATCTCGAATAGAAAAAAAATAAACGTCAGTCATCACTAATCGTACAGATTAAGTATAGTTGCCTAGTGCTAATAATATTTGTTCCCGAGTTGGCAGTCTGATACGTAGTATCTCTTATTAGTCTGTGTCTCAGTCACACTAAATTACTTGAACAGTGCACTTGATTTTATCTGGTGATCCCAAAACCTTCCATCATGGTAGCAGAGCAGTAACATAACTTATACAATAACATATTCTATACGAGTTTGTACAGGTTTACGTTTAAACTCTATGTTCTATCAGTGGAACCCTACATGCTCTTGGCCGGTTTTTTATATATCCTTCAGAAATTCAGTGAACGCTTCCGCCGAAAATTACACCAAAATACCTTAAATACCTCAACATAGTTGAAGGCACTTGTATCGCTCCTGTAAACACGGACGTCTATATCCGTCAGAGCACGCTTCCGCCAGGGCCATGTGGTTTCCAGCACAGCTTCCAAAACCCTAACCAACGAGGATTAAAATCAGTAAAACTTCAATCCATTCAGTTCGTTACTAATAAGGAAACATACCCAACTGTCCGGCGGCGATTTCAATGATTTTTATATATGTTATAGAGTACTCTAAAATAACTGACACGTAATTTTTTTTAGCTGCTCAATCTCAACCTATCGGGAGATATTGTCCTTCAAAGTACAGAAAAATGGCGGAACCCCTAACTTCGGAAAAGAGTTTTGTTCAAGCAAACTGCTTGTTAATTACTTGGAGAACATGAAAAAATAATGGACACGGGTTTTGCTATTTAGGCCCAAAACTAATATTTTATAAAAATTCATCCTTTCACTCACTCACTTTGATTATTTTGCCAGTTTTTTTATCATAAAACTGAACTACATGGTCCTTGATATCTATTCTTGAATAAAAAACATTTAACTGTTCATTAAAAAAAATCTGGTGTACTTATTTCAGTTTTAAAGCTGTGAACTTTACATAATTTAACAAGCGTACAATTACGTAGGATGAAATTAATATATTAATAATATCTTATTCAGAAAGCATTAATTCACAATCAGGGATTAGGTCAAAAATATTTGACTTGCAATAGTTCTTGGTAAGTTTAGTAGCAATAACTTATTTTTCCCAATATTGATCTGAAAAATTAACAACTAATGAATATTTTGATTCGAATAAGAATATATAAAAATATAAAGAAAAACGTAAGGTATACGTACATCATAAAGTGAAAATAATGACTCATCGGAGACATATTTACGTTTGAAGTGAGAATGTTCATTACCTTACTAAAAACAGTACTAAATCATGATTTTGGAGTTTTTTGAGGCATTTTTTTACTCAAGTATTATTTTTGGAAAATTTTATGGTACGCAATTGCACGCTGGTTAAATTATGTAAAGTTCACAGCTTTAAAACAGAAAGACATTTTTTGAAAAGAACCGTCATATGTTTTTTTTTTAAGAATAGAGTTCAAGAACAGTGTATTTCAGTTTTATGATAAAAAAAAGGAGCAAAACAACCAAAGTGATTGATTGAAACGGTGAAAAGTATGAACCTTTTAAGTGTGTTTAGTTATGTAAAATATTAGTTTTGAGCCAAAATAGCAAAACACGTCTTCATTATTTTTTCATGTTCTAAAACTAGTAACATATATTAAAACTAGTAATTAACAAGCAGTTTGCTTGAACAAAACTCTCTTCCAAAGTTAGAGGGCTTGCCATTTTTCAGTACTTTGGAGGACAATATCTCCCGGTTGGTTGAGTTTGGGCAGCTAAAAAAAAATTACCTGTCGGTTATTTTAGATTACTCTATAACATATATAAAAATCATTGAAATCGGCGCTGGACAGTTGGGTATGTATCCTTGTAAGTTGGAAATGTGTAATTTATTTATAAGACACACCAATAGTACATAAACAATATCAGTAAAAATACAAACACAGATACTCGAAACCTGTTTATTTTGTTTCATACATTGGTTAAAGTAGTCTGTGCTATAGCGATCCGGATGTGAAATACTTTCCCGTTGGACGTAAGGTTCGCTAGATCTATTCCCTTTTTTAAGAGCCATCTTAACCTTCGGTAAACTTTTGGTTGGATGTGTATATATTTGTATATATGTTTATCTGTTTGTATTTTATATATTTATTTACTTTCTCTTTTATTCTTTCTGGCTTTAATTTATGATTTGTCTCATCTTCTTGTGCACCACTCACTTACTTACTCATTGGTTGTTTACTTTTCGCCATCTCTACTGCCTTAAGGTTCTGTTGCTTACCATTTCTCATACTGTTTTAGATTTAAGTGTCTCAAATTATTTTCTTTCGGTGTACAATAAAGAGTATTGTATTGTATTGTATACATGGACCTGGGGTTGAACTCTATATTCTTCAGAATTGGGTTAATAAAAAACAATCATGATCTTAATATTTTATTTATTCTTTGGCACATTACGAGTATCTTTTGTAAATT
Organism: Hedya salicella; assembly: GCA_905404275.2. NCBI lineage: Eukaryota > Metazoa > Arthropoda > Insecta > Lepidoptera > Tortricidae > Hedya > Hedya salicella. The sequence goes on from FR990120.1 coordinate 8,986,182, forward strand.
TACATCAAGATATACTTAAACTTGCTACTTTTGTAATTAGGGCTTGTAACCGGTTACAAATAGACCGGTATTTATTTAGGTTAAAATAGTTAGTTATTAGGTTCAGAGTACGTTTGTACAATACTAAAGCTATTATAAAAATTATAATGGATTTCGTTCCCTGTTTGCGCGCCGATATATTCAAACCGGTTAGTCAGAGCGAGTTTTGGGTTAGGCTCTCAAAGTGTGGCTCTAACCGGTACGGAATATTGACCGATTTTCAAACCATGTTTCTAATTATTACACAGTATATTTCTCAGCGCGAGTTGAGTGCAGTTGTAGGGTCTATTCAGACGTAATACAGTCATACCACAACGTCAACGAAAACCACGTGGTCGGACGATAATTTATATGAAAATAAATAGTTTTATATGTGAACAATAAATAATTTTATTCACACGGACCACATTTCGCCGTTAAACGCAACCGTGTGCTCGGTAAGAGTAAATCAAAACAACTGCAAGAAGCTGCAAACTATTCACGCGTAACCACTGCTTTACCAGTTTTTCCGCTGCGTTGCGTTTGGTTATAGCCCGAGAAAAATGTTGGACAAGGTACATATCTCTTTCCATTCTGTACAGTGTCATACAGTGTCGAGTCGCGCCCAGTAGCTATAGTGTGACCAGTACCGCTGTATCGCGATGTGGTATGCGAGCGTTGAGGCTGGAGAGGGGGGGGGGGGGGTAGACGACGGCGGAATGACGTATTAGCGGCTGCCGCCAGACGCAGCGCTGCTCTATGAATACACTCGGAGAGGACGCACTTACGGCTCGGCCAAGATAACTCTACTAACAGCGCGGCGAGCGAATTCTCTTTTCATTGCGCGGTCGAGGCGCTCACCGCACAGCATAGGACAAACCTTATGTAACGAAAACTTGCTACAAGCAGTGCGCCCGCCGAGTCGTGAATAGGTTAACACTTTCGCTGCCAAGTTCATTCCTCTACATACGGGGCAACGCATGATATTGGCTCCGCATCTATTGGCAGTTTGCTTATTGGCAGTGAGTTAAGCAGGATTTACAGGGATAACTACAGCAATCGGAAAAAGTCAGATGGGTTAAGGCATTTCTTTGCCTAATTTTAATTGATTCTGTTGTGACACGAAAGTTGGCACATAAATTGTATGAATATTTTTTGTGACACAACGGAATCAATTAAAATTAGGAAAATGAAATGTCTTAAGTACTTGCCAATATTTGCTCCTCACTAGAGCTTCCAATCCCGGGATTTCTCGTATGGATAATCCCTGGATCCCGGGATTGGAAGCCCTACTCCTCACCCAGATGCTATACTCAACGCAAAACAGGCGACCGAAACCTTAATGCTATTTTGTTCACGCTTGCGTGATCTTAGCAGGTGTGAAAGACATAGCATTTGATTTGCGTTGAGTATAATTTACTTTGGAACTTGTAATTTTAGTTACCAGCGGCCTAGCCGATTCCCAATCGACTTTACAGTGCAGCCAGTGTCTGGTTTTTTGCCTAGGTAGGCAGTTTTTCTGTGCCTATATGGAGCCTTGGTCGTTCCTGGCTTGAGGGTAGGCAGTTTCTCTGTGCCTGTATGGAGCAATCGTCGTTCAGGGTACGCAGTGCCTGTAGTATTAGAATACAATGAAGCTAAATTCTTCAATTCAACCGTGTTTTCTCCTATTTTACAAGCTTTTATTTAACTTGCAATGTATGTATGTAATATGTTTGATAGTGTTAAACTTGCAAGTTAAATTTGACCTACTTCCCGGATTCCGATTGAGCTAAAATTTGGCTTACTTATGTAAGTTTGGTGACAATGCAATAATATGATACCATTGAGCTGATCTGATGATGGAGCAGGAAGGTAGTCATAGAAACTTTGTAATAAAATAACTAAATCCTATCGAGTTTGGGCTCTTTAGAATCGTCTCGGTGAGTAGTTGATGGATGTTCAAAGAAAAATACAGTCGGCAATATAAGCTTGTCGCAAATATGAATTTTTTGTCAGAAACTTATTTCTAACCGTAGTCAAATCAATTCGTAACCTTAACACGGCGGGTTAATTGTTTAATTGCGTCGCCATATTGACATCAACAACAAGAGAACTAATAACGGGTAGAGAGGTGGTATTAAGCTCTGTTATTCCACTTAAAGTTATACAGAAGTCACATTAAGCTCTAGAAGTTGTATAATAGTGAAAAATATTCCTAATGTTCCACTTTGAGTACTAACTTAAGAGTTTGGTACCTCTTCAGGCATTTGGCGCTATAAAAAAGCTTACCCAAGTAGCACTAAAGCTGGATTAGAGTTTATACAGACGTTATAACGCTTAAACTGGCTGTATAACAGTTGAATAAGATCTTATACAGCTTGTTTGCTACTAGGGTATGGGCACCATTGTCCTGAGAGTCACACTATAGTCTACAGTAAATCCCGCTTTACTTCAACTCTTTTTGGTCTACGGTACTTCTTAGACCACAGTTCCTCTATATCTACTCCTAAGTCTTTAGGTTCTGCTCCGTCTTCAGCTCTAGAGCCCACACATGTTGAGGCCAGCCGGTGCGCCCGTTGCCTCTCTTCTCTGCTGTGCTCTGAAACAAAATTATACGGTTACATTTTTCCACTAGATTCAATGATATTTTGGTAGCTCCAGAAACATTTTCAGCAGCTAGATTAATGAAGTTGGTTAGATGTGACAATAGATTGTGGTCACATGCGCATATTTTCATGCAGTTTCCACAAAAAATACGCATGCAAATACAACACACCACCACCAGACAGTATAATCCTCGACACGTGTTTCGCCTCTCTACGAGTCATCATCAGGAGCTGCAGGAGATGTTGACGGGCCGGCGTCCACGCGAGAAGAGAAAGCAAAGGAATGTATCAATTATATTGAGTAGTTGATTCGCCCTTTTAAACCCATACATTTTGCAAAGGTAAAGTTATACAGAAGTCATATTAAGAACAAGAAGTCAGAACTTTAATAATGAAAAAAATTCCATACAAAAACAGTGCAATCAAAATAGAATAACATTCAGGACACCCAAAAACCCCCTAGGACCATTTTTCCGCCATCATGGAAAAAACGGCGGATCGAGAAATTGCCCAAGATCCTCTAATTTGGTCAAGCATATCATACTCCCACCAGCCCTTGAAAAATGTTATTGAAATATTAATAATAATAAGTACTCTTTATTGCACACCAAAAGAAAATAACATCAGACACTTAAATCTAAACCAGTATGAGAAATGGTAAACAACAGGCGGTCTTATCGCTAAAAAGCGATCTCTTTTCCAGACAACCTCAAGGTAGTAGAGATGGCGCAAAGCAAACAACCAATGAGTAATTAAGTGGTGCACATGAAGATGAGACAAATCATAAATTAAGTAGAGAAGCAGAAAAGCCAGAAAGAAAAACAAAAGAGAAATGAACATTTCAGATACATACAAAGATACTAGATACTAATAAATAAATATAAAATACAAATAAACATATACACAAATATACATATACCTACACAAATACATACATATAACCAAAAATTTACTGAACTACACGACATCGACATCTCAGTTTAAAGGAGCGATAAATAGTAATATTATTGGTTTGTTTTATTTCGATCTCTTAAATAAATCCCAGGTGAGGCGGTCTCCTTTGTGACTAATTATAAAACGGCTCTCCCACTTTAAGTATTTCAGCGGGCCGTTTGACCACGACCACTCTGTCAAAAGTGAAAGAGGAAGGGTCGATTTCACCAAGTATACCTACGTCTTATTCCAATAATAAATCATTAATGACTCGCAATTAAACTCATTTTACGTTTCACCAATATTTAAGCTAAGGATTAAATGTCCACCGTAGAGTAAAATTTTATACCGCCAATTTCGGCTGAGTAAACTATTAGTCGCAGATTAGTGTTTATGAAATAATACAAAAAAGGTTTTTTAGGACTGTATTTCCACAGAATAAATGGTTATAATTGGTAGAGCATAGGCTCTTGCTTGCACGATATAGACGAGAAGGAAGAAAATCGGTGTTGCCAGTTAAGTGCTACAATTTAATTGTTAAGTTAGGCATACACTATAAAATCATTGACAAATTATGTTCAATGTTTAGTTGGGGCGGCCAACATGATCTGCCCTAAACCGACAAGCATGAAACATTTAATTAATCATCATTAATAGGTAAAGGACATAGTTAGTAAGAGCGGAGGAAAGTTTTATCAGAACCCGCTATTTTAATTTCTGCCACTCTTACTCTACCATCATGGCCAGGTATCACCTTTACAATCCGAGCCATAGGCCATTGTAAGGGAGGACAATTATTTGTACGGACAACAACTAAATCACCTTCTTTAACGTTGGGCTGAATATGTTGCCATTTAGGCCGATTTTGAAGTTGTTTTAAGTAGTCCTTTGACCAGAGTTTCCAAAAATCTTGTCGAAGTTTTTCAACCATTTTCCAAAATTTTAAGCGGTTTATGTTTATATCTGTGTAATCTGATTCAGGAAAACTAGTGAAAGGAGCATCTATACGAAAGTGTCCAGGTGTTAAATATCTATAGTCTGAGGTTTCTGCACTCATTGGCAACAGAGGCCTCGAGTTTAACACTGCCTCGATTTGGATGACAACTGTATACAACTCCTCGAAGGTAAGTATTACATTTCCCACTACTCTCTTTAAGTGATTCTTAAGACTCTTTTAACACTGGCCTCCCAGAGGCTTCCAAACTCAGGAGAGTAGGAGGGAATAAACTTAAAGCTTATACAAGTCTTCAAGCAATAACCTTGGATCATTTGTTTATGTTCATTGGATGACATTAAATTGTACAATTCTTTTAACTTATTTGCGGCTCCTTTGAACGTCTGTGCATTGTCACAAAATATTTGCTTAGGAGCTCCGCGCCTAGATATGAACCTTTTGAGACATGCCAAGAATGCCTCTGTAGTCAAGTCGCTTACTAATTCTGCATGAACTGCTTTGGTCGTAAAACATACAAATATTGCTATGTAGCCTTTGGTTATTAGTGGTTTTCTAATCCTGCTTATTTTCAGGTTGAATGGTCCACAGAAATCTACACCGGTGACTTCAAATGGTCGAGATACTGTAACTCTTTGAGCCGGTAAAGAGCCCATCAATTGCTTTGCAGCTACAGTCTTCAACTGGAAGCATCTGGTACATTTAATCACGACTTTTTTTACTTCTCTTATACCATTTACTATATGTAGAGTACTTCTGGCTTACTGAACTTAACACTAGTTTTGCACCGGCATGTAACAATCTTAAATGTTCCCTGTGTATGAGTATACTGGTTATATGGCAAGCTTTTGGCATTATGATTGGATGCATTTTATCATATGAAATATTGTTTGCATTTTGTAACCTACCACCAGTCCTAATAATTAGATTTTGATCTAAAAATGGATATAGTCCACTTAAACCGGTCTTAATTGCCTTTGCCTTAATTCCTTCAATAAGCATTCAATTTATTTTTTAAGAAGTGGCGTTGAGGTTCTCGATGTTATAACAGTCATTGCATTATTTAAGTCTTGTGGTGTTATAGCACCAGTGATTTTATTATTGGAATTTTTACAGTTGTTGTTAAAGCGGAGCATATAGGCTACCACTCTCGGAAGTTTTTTTAAATCAGAGTATTTATTTAATAAATCCATCCTACTGTCATTCTCATTAGCGTCACTTGTGAGCATTAAGACAGGCTCTGGTGTTAAGTCTTGTTTTATGGCACACAATTTTATATCAAAGTCTGAATTTAATAAAGCTGGGCCATGAAACCACAGCTTTTGTGATGCCAATTTGTCTGGATCTACTCCTCGCGATAATAGATCTGCTGGATTTTCTGTCCTGACATAAGCCCATACTCAAGAACTTGTTAACGTTTGTATTTGCTTTACTCTATTGTTTATATAGGTATTGGATTTAGGTGGATTATTAATCCACGCGAGGACAATTTGTGAGTCACTAAATAACACTATATCATGCTTAAATCGAGATTTTAATGTTATGCTGACTTTTTGAACTAATTGAGCTAAGATCAAGGCCGCGTTTAACTCAAGCTTGGGTATTGTGAGTACTTTCCCTAATGGCGCAACCCTGGACTTGGAACACAAGAGATGTACATTTATGTTATTGCCCTTGTCAGTTGTTCTCAGATATAGACAACATCCGAAAGCCTTAAATGAAGCATCAGTATATCCTATCAATTCAACTTTTATAACATCTTTTACATTTAAATATTTTTTAATTTTTATTTTATCCATGCTATTTCATTTTTGCAAGTATTTTCTTCAAGTTTCAAGTTGTGGAGAAGGTAGTTTAGTATCCCAATCTATTTTTAAATTCCACAAATCCTGCATGAATATTTTTGCAATCAAAAATTCTTCCAATAATGCTCAAAATTGCCCTTTTAGTTTGTAATTCGTTTTCTGTTCCTTTAGGACTTTCAAATGTAAAAGAATCAGACTTCACATCGTATTTTATTCCTAAGGTCTTTACAACATTGTTTTTATTCAAATCTAACTCAGCAAAATATTTTTGTGCCACAGGTATATCGGAAAGGATTTCATCAACATTGGAGCAAAATTTATGCAATTTAAAATTTCCCAATTCTAATAGACTTATAAGCTCTTTTTTCAGGTTTTTCAGCACTTCTACGTCGTCGGCACCTGCTATGATATCGTCAACGTAAGTATTTTGCATTAAAGCGTCCACAGCTAAAGGATATTCATTTTTGTACCTAGACGCCAGCTCCACCAAACAACGGGTGGCTAAGTATGTAGATGCTTTTAACCCATATGTTATAGTCTGCAGCTGCAAACACTGAATAGGCTTTGTAGGATCATCTCGCCATAATATATTTTGTAAGCATTTCTGTTCATCATTGAGTTACACATTTCGAAACATTTTTTAAATATCACATATTAAAATATACAAGTATGTGCGCGATAGGAGCAATATATCAAATAGATTATTATGAACTACAGGTCCATTCAACATAACATCATTCAAAGATTTGTTATTTTTTGTGTTCATGCTACCAGTGTATACAACCCTTAATTAAGTTGAAATACTATCTTCATTCAGTACAGCATGGTGTGGTAAGAAATACACAGCACCATTGTATATATCATACTTCTCAATATCGACAATCTTGGCATGTCCCAAGCGGAGGTATTCATCTATGAATTGTTTATATTGCTGAAAGTAATTAGGATTGCTTTTAAATCTTTTTTCTCAAGAGAGGAACCTCTGCAGGGCAGGTGAGAGGGAATCACCAAGATCGAGTTCATTCATGGGACTTTTCAACGGTAAGTCGACCTGAAATTTATTATTTTCTAAGATGACCGTGTTTTGAAATATTTGTTCTGTTTTTTTGTAACTCATTTGCTTGAGCTTTATTTATTGCTGGTTCTCCTGGAATCTCTTCAGAGAGCCAGAATTGCTCCATAATATTTTCTAATTTATTTGTTCTATTTTCACAGGTAACAAAATTTGAGACCATAGTGGTATTGGCCGTCCTGCATGATTTTAAACAATCCACCTTACCTCCAACAACATACCCAAATACAGTATTTTGTAAAACTGGGCCATTTACAATCTTTATGTGTCCATCTAACAGTGCATTAAAATACACATCTGCTCCTAACAACATTGAAATTTCAGATGGCTCATTAAAACTAACATCGGACAACTTGACATTTCCAGGTATGTTCATTTTTGAAACATCGACATGATGCTGAGGTAACATAGCAGCTGACATTGCAATTTACATTGTGTATGCAGGAATAAATATTTAAAGTATCGTCATTGACACTGTCTAAATCAACTCCATAATTATTTCCACTTATATTCCAATGGATATTACCAGAACAAATTCAAAGTTTACGCAGCTTGCTTGCTCAAGCATGAAACAAACTGTCTATCTTACTTGGGTGTATTTACCGATAATTATGCGAGAGTAAGTTATCCGTAGGCTAGCGTGGTGAAACCATCAAGTTAATCGTTACACTAAAGTTATACCGGGGTAGCCACTCTCGTGTAAATTTAATGTTGGTGAAATCGAACCTAAGAATAGGAATCCACTTGCAGTCGGCAAATGGTCGGGATTATAGCGCTTGATAGCTCATTTGTTTTAGTAGATCAGTGACGAGATGACGAGTGATAGAGAGGTATGGAAGAAAAAAACATGCTGCGCCGACCCCAAGTAAATGATGAACCATCGGCGCGGGCGCAGTTCGGCCTTGCCTCTCGTGTTTTATCTGTTCCCGCAATAGATTTACGAGCGTACCTGCGCCGCGCCTGCGCAGCGTCCCGCACGCGCCTGTTTATTATAAACCTGACGTCCGGTCGGGGTTTGTTTACCGAATATACTGTTTTTGGGTCATATGTTAACTAGAAAATCGGCCAAGTGCGAGTCGGACTCTCGCTCGGAGGTTTCTGTACCACTATACGCAAAATACGTAGAAAGAAGGTAAGGTTAATTTAGTTTATACTAGAAGGCAAACTAAATTTTTATGGTATAAGGCGACATGCATTCGATTTCATTAAGACATATTTAACACAGAGAAATCAAAAGGTAGCTATTAATGGGGCCATTTCGTCTGAGACAATGGTGGAGGTGGGAGTACCTCAAGGATCTATTCTAGGCCCATTCCTGTTCCTTGTTTATGTGAAAGACCTACCCTATATGGTAAGCCGAAGATCAGGCATTACCATGTTCGCTGATGACACTTCATCACTGTTCAAGGTAAATAGGAAAGATACTGAACTCACTGAACCAAATAATACCCTCTCCATGATATCTAACTGGTTTGCTGCCAATAACTTGACGTTGAATCCGAAAAAAACGAAATGTGTTAAATTCTCACTAGCGAATTCATCAAATGTAAACTTGCCGTCGAATATTGAAATTAATAGTGAAACCATAGAATTTGTAAAGGAAACTATATTTTTAGGTATTACATTAGACTCGAAACTGATTCTTCTGATTCTGATTTACGACATACTAATTTAAGTTTATTTTATTTTTTCTTATAAATTTGTATTGACTGTATGTAATGTTATTAATATGGAATTAATAATTTAGAGTGGTTGACTGTAATTAATGTTTTACTCTAATTATTTAAATTTAGCGCGCATCTAAAATATTTGCACGCCTGCTTGCAGGCTGAGCTTACTGGAAATATACAATTACATATATAAGACCTAATAAAACTGTGTTCTAGCAAATAAGGGATTTGAATTTGAATATCTTTTTATTAGTTTGAAAAAGCAAAAAACAGTCAACAAACGTTAGCTACGAAGGACTAATTTGAATTTTGATCTTCATACTCATTCATCATGCCTATTGCTAAGATATTACATTCCACTCATATAATGCATCTTCATTAAAAAGGGTTTGAAGGACTTGCATGCATAAAAACCATATCTATAATTGAATAAATAAATATTACAGGACAATTTTTACACAAATCGAACTAGTCCCATGGTAAGCTCAATAAGGCTTGTGTTATGGGTAATAGACGACGATATATTTAATAGATATATTACTTATATACATGGCAAACATCCAAGACTCAGGAACAAATATTTATGCTCATCACACAAATATTTGCCCTTACCGGGATTTGAACCCAGGATTTCAGCTTCGCAGGCAACGTTACTCCCACTGAGCCAAACCGATTATTATTATAAAGTTCTAAAAATCTAATTGAAGATATTTTCAAAAAAATAAATGGTGGTCACTGAATCGAAACAAATTTACTTTTTTATTATTTGTATATGTGTCGCTGTGGCTTTATCACGTCAAAATGGTTAAACAGATTTTAACTTTTTTTGGTACACGGGTAGCTGGACATACACAAATGATTATAGGATAATTTATATCCGATTACGCTGAAGAAAAGAGAGTTACGATTATTTTCCTTCTACGCGGACGAAGTTGCAGGCGCCTTTGTCAAAGTCAAAGTTTTTTATTCTTTAGTTTAGGCATAATTACAATGCACTTATGAATGTCAAAAAGAAAACAGTACTTTTGCAAAACACACACTATTCATAAAATGAAATTTTACAGTAGGACCTCTTTTTTCCAATTGGATAACTCGTACAGGACGATAGTCACTGCCAGACATCCCTATCCATGATGTAATCGTTTACCTTATAATAAGCTCTTGAAATAAGTTTTTGTTTCACCACGGGTTTGAATTTACAGTCGGTAAGTTCGGTAATGTGTTTAGGAATTTTATTGTAGAATTTTATACAATTTCCCAAGAACGATTTTTTTGCTTTTATTAGTCTGTAAAATGTTTCTTTGAGCTTCCCTGTAGTTCTGGTCACTTTTGGCTTATTTGTATTCGTTGGGAAATTGTATAGATTCTTCCACACATACATAATTATTTCAAATACGACGGCAGTGTTAGAATATCAATCATCTTGAAGAGTTCTCTCAGTGACTCACGCGGCCCCAAGTTATAAATTGCTCTAATAGCCCTTTTTTGCAAAATAAACACTGTTTCAATATCCGCGGCTGATCCCCACAAAATAAGACCATAAGTAATAATACTACTAAAGTAAGCGGAATAAACTAACCGTGCCGTCGCCACATCGGTAAGCTGCCTTATTTTTCTGACTGCAAAAGCAGCGGAGCTCAACCTACTTCCTATTGTAGTTATGTGGGAACCCCAAAATTTTTAGGTATTACATTAGACTCGAAACTGCAATGGGGTATATATTGTATATTTCCAGTGTGCTCAGGCTACAAGCAGGCGTGCAAATATTTTAGATGCGCGCTCAATTCAATTAATTAGAGTAAAACATTAATTACAGTCAACCACACTAAATTATTAATTCCATATTAATAACATTACATGAAGTCAATACAAATTTATAAGAAAAAATAAAATAGACTTAAATTAGTATGTCATAAATCAGAATAGTAAGAAACTTCATGTCATTTACGTTCCAAATCATTTTTAACACTATAGAAACACCTGTCCAGGAGCCAGGTTTTCAATTTGTGCTTGAACTGGTTTCCTTGGAGCACTTTAATGTCATCAGGAAGACTATTAAATAATTTGACGCACATGTTATAAACATTCCTACCATAAATTGCCTTACGGACCCGTGGTTTATGCAATAGATCCATAATCCTTTGTCTTGTCGGCCTGTGCATCACTTCACAACGCGTCTTAAAATATTTCTGGTGAGTTTTGACAAAGACGCATATTTCTTTTATGTATAAACAAGGTAATGGGAGTATGTTTAGTTTTTGAAAATCATACTCAGATAAATCGCATTAAAGTTTAGGAGTGGGGGCTCGTGACGTCACTCCTAAGTAAAATTTGTACTGAGGAGTGACGTCACGCGACATTTTGACTCAATGTATCACCTTTAGTTTTCGATTATGTAAAAAAAGAAAAAATACGTGTCCAATTTTTTTTTATCTGCATGACGGACTAATTATTAAAATTTAGTCATCATCCCTATTAAATATTATAGTATGACTCCCACTCATTTCATGACTCCTGAATCACCTATTATATCTATGTCAATAATATAGTACCTATGATAATACATTGAAACACATGTTGAATGACGCATTCGGTCACGGTCTGAGTTGGTATCTATCAAGGACCATTAAAACAAGAGATCTGACAATCTTCGATACAAAAAGCCGTTCCCGGATATGTACAACGCCATCTATATATTGGAATTAGAATGATTATTTACAATAGGGAACATGCGTGAAATTTTTTCATCGCTTTTTTTAACAAAATATCAAATTACCGTAAAAACTACTCCAAAAAGTGAAATTAAAATTAAAATCGGATAAGAAATACTCATAATAAAGGCATTTTAAACTACGAATTAGACAGCGATTTGACAGAGAGGTCCGACATAGACTGTTACGTCACAGTCTACGACGGTCATATAAACTCCATATTAAATTCTGTTTTGCCAGAAAGAGATAGAACGAAATGTTTGATAGCTTATATGTTGGTTACTTTTATAGTTATTAAAAAAAATATTTTTTTCCCCTGTTTGTTACATGAATGAGTTTTTAATAAAGCAAAAAGGAAAGATTATGCATATTCCCTATTATTCAACTTTGCAAGCGTGCGTGACACAGTATTTAAATGTTACGATTTATTTATTACTAGAAATCACCCACAACTTCGTTCATGGAGGAGAAAAAGTCATAACCCCTCTTTTTTTCTTTAGTATAGTCTTTAGTATAGTAAAAAGTATCCTATAACCATCTGGTTACCAAAAATAGTTGAAATCCGATTAGCCGATTTTGCGTGATGCATATAATCCACATACATATTATTCAAAAAAAATTTATCGTTTTAGTGACCTCCAAATAGTCCATAACAATCATTTTTGTGAAAATATCTTCAATGTACAGACATTTCATTTTTACGATACGACGAGTAATAAATTAGCCATTTGCTGACAATTTTTTACTATACTATGTTTCTTTATTCAGTTATAACATCATTAAATGTTTAGTTTTAAAGCGCCATCTAGTTTTTGCCAGAATATCTGCTTGCGATCGGAACACGATCAAAAGTATGGCAACTGTCAGTCCTCTCGTTTTAATGGTCCTTGGATGGAGAGTATAGGTATTTACTTAAAAAAACATCACTTTTGTTTAATTGCAGTATCTTGGCTGCTGGTAAGCATTGATGAAGTAGAGTCACAAGCAAATCTATATTATTGTAAGTTGTAAAAATGAAATGTCTGTACTTACATTGAATATATGTATTTTCAAAAAAATAAGTGTTGGGGACTATATATTCGATGGTTAAGTGATTTGATCTATTTTTGGTACACGGGTAGCTTGGCATCAATAGATGGTTATAAGACACTTTTTACCCGACTACGCTGAAGAGGGTCATGACTTTTTTCTCTTCAACGAACGTACCTTAACAGAAAATAATTAAGTGTCAATTTAGTCAGTTCAATTCAAAAACAAACATTAGGAGTACGACGTATTCTAGACAAATCATAATCAGCTTGCTTTTTCCATGTATTTGTGAACATTGTACGCAATTTTTATTGGTTTTCTTTGTGAAATACTCCGAATTATAATAAATAGAGCGTAATCCCACCTGAAAGGCCGGCAACGCACTTATGACTCCTCTAGTGATGCAAGTGTCTATGGGCGACGGTGATCGCTTACCATCAGGCGACCCGTCTGCTCGTTTGCCCCCTACGCCATAAAAAAAAAGAAATATTTTATATTGACAAAGACAGGTAACCTATTTCCATACACTTAATTTATCTCGCCTAATTTTATCTTAAATTACAATACAAACAAATCAATATAACGAGACACCGTTCAAAGAGCCGCAAGATCCACGTGCCTCCAATTTTAAAACGATTATACGCTCCATAGACAAACCATTGACAAAAAACGTGTAACATGTAACCAAATCTGTTGTCTGTGGAAAAAAAACTTTTTTTCACTAACTTTTTATCGTACAAATTGTTACCACGTGTTGGCTGAATAGATACTACCGTTGTCTCGAAAAAGTTTGTTGAAAAAACATGGCTGCCGCGATCTCTTGGGAAATTCGGCGATGGTATTTTTGGACCGATTTTACTATTGTTTTAATTTATACGTTTACTGTGTAAAGGCATGATGGCGGAATACAAAAAACAAAATTGTAATTAGTCCATAAGTTAGATAATAAAAAAATATTACATACATGTCCAATATTTTTTTGGCTTTTTCAAAATATCAAAAAAATACTAAGAAAAATATCGTAGTAAAGTTTCGGAGAGCTTGTGGTGTCATAACTACGCACAAAATGTACTTCTTAATTTTTTTAAAAATATTTTTTTTTTGACGATTACGGGTATTTGACCGCAATCTCACCTGTTGTTAAGTGACGATGCGGCCGAGGATGTCTCATGCTCGTCTAGAAACAGCCTATTCACTCTTGTCTTGAACACGCCCAAATTATAATGGTCGGGGAACACACTCGCAGGCAACGAGTTCCACTCCTTTGCGGTACGCATGATAAAAGTGGCATCGAAGCGCTTACGAGTGACGTCACGCTACATTTTTACTCCATCATCTTTATTTTTTGTTTACGTAAAATAAGAAAAAAAAGTGTCCAATATTTTTTTATTAATCTATATGATTGATTATGACTAATTATTGAAATTTAGTATTATCGTTTTAGTCGTGCAGTAACTTAGTAAAAGACAAACAGGCAGTCCGTCTCATGGAAAGTAGTAAATATGTATGTACTAGCTGTTGCACGCGACTTCGTCCGCGTAAAGATGCAATTTATAGCTTACAAAGTTTCACCCCCTTTTTCGTCCCTAAAAGGGATGAAATTTGACATAAATTATATCCTATTCTCATTTCGTCGGCTAAAGTCACACACCTCGTAACTCAATCGGATCAAATTGTACAGAAGGCACTACTTAACAACTTAATTTTAACAATATGGCGGTCGGGTAATTACGCGGTTGTATACTTTAGTTTTTAAACTGAACGGTTTTTCCTAGCATTTAAGAGTTTTGCAATATATGCTTTAACTATTTAAAACCGGTCAAGTACGAGTCGGACTCGCGCACCGAGGGTTCCGTACAAACTCACTTACCCTGACATTATTACCGGCCCCCGTATTGCCTAACGCGTTTGACGCTCGCAATCGCAATCAAGTGTCATGATTTTGTATGGGCTATGACAGTTGATTCCGATACCAAGTGACAAAATTTCGTTAGGTAATAACCCCGCCGGTTTCGGTTGAGTTAAGTGTGCACTTGATATCTATAGCATTGCAGCAAACAAATGAGGTGCAAACTTTTGACGACCGGTTTAGCTCAGTGGGAGTAACGTTGCCTGCGAAGCTGAGGTCCTGGGTTCAAATCCCTGTAAGGGCAAATATTTGTGTGATGAGCATAAATATTTGTTCCTGAATCTTGGATGTTTTCTATGTATATAAGTAATATATCTATTAAATATATCGTCATCTAGTACCCATAACACAAGCCTTATTGAGCTAACAATGGGACTAGTTCGATTTGTGTAAAAAATTGTCTGTAATATTTATTTATTTAACTTAACGCAACCAGGCTGTTCAAAGGTGTTTTTTTCACACTTTCTTTAAGAAAACAAAATTTAATAATAAAAATATATTCAAAAATGTGTGTACCTAGATCAAGACTTTTCATAGGATACCCTACTTGACCTAGTAGCATTAAATTTTTGCCCCTCCTCATATTCGTCGTTTTCTTAGTTAATAAAAATATATTTTATAATGTTGCCTTTGCAATACATGTGGGCTGACCATGTTTATAAATATTCCAAGTTTCAAATAGATAGCATAACTAATTTTTGAGATATGGCGCTCTAATAGTCGGACAGACAGACAGACAGAGTCGCACCATAAAGTCGCAAACCTATTAACTTCATTTTTTTTCCCGTAATAATGTTTTGGCACTTTTTAGTAAAAAAGGTAAAAAAGGAATTTTCCTTTTTTACCATTTTGGTACGGAACCCTAAAAAGTGCCAAAACAACACTATGAAGCCTGTAATATGTAAATACAAGAGGCTAATATTTAGGTGTCCACATCTCCATCAGCGGTGGAGAAAAGATAAATTATAATCCTTCTGTCTTATGCGTAGCCAAGTAAAAGCCATCAAATAACCATCTGTGGATTTGACGACACGTTTGGCTCAGTGGGTTGTACAACGGCCTACGAAGCTGGCGGTCCCGGGTCCGAATCCCGGCCAGGGCAAGTGTTTGTGTGATGAGCACGAATGTTTGTTCCTGGGTCTTGGATGTTTTCTATGTATTTAAGTATTATAATTTATCTATATATTATGTATATCGTCGCCTAGTACCCATAGTACAAGCTTTGCTTAGTTTGGGACTAGGTCGATTTGTGTAAGATTGTCCCTGAGATTTATTATTATTATTTGTATCTCACATTGAGTCACGGGCTCGTTTATGTCCCGGATTTTTGAGAGGCTTGCGTGGGGATATGGATCCAACACGTAGAGGCCCTTTCGAGAAGTTTGCTGTGGCTATACTTCTGCTGGGACTCGCTCCTGATCATATCAATAAGAGAATAGGTCCATGAGCAGGTCCCAGCAGATGTTGGAACTATTGCATTTTAAGGAAAGAGATGTCGGGCTATGAAATTGTAGTTTGGATGGACTATTTTTTGTCTATTTCAATAGAAATATGTCACCCGCCATAACCAGGAAACAACAAGGACGTCCTCACGTCCTTGTTGCTTCCAGCGCAGCACACCTCTCGACACCCCTGAGCCCTCGCTCAGGGGTGTCGAGAGGTGTGCTGCGCTTTCTCCTAGGTTACTCGCGGCGGCATGCCCTTTAACACTTCCACTCTTGGAGCATAGCTCTAACGCTCCTCTCTGGACAGCCAATGAAGGCAAGCCAGAGCTAAGATTCCTACCGGTCCTCTTGGGTATCCACTCCGGCCGATGAATACACACCGGAGGCGAGGGCCCTGACCGACTCTCTGGAGATCTCGGGTCCGTGGGGTGGTCACTCCCCAACAGCTCGCCACAAGCTGCCCTGCGGCCTTATTATTATTGTGTTTATTATTGTGGATGCTTAGCTACCTGGTGTACTAAAAGAGATAAAATCTGTTAAACCATTTTGGCGTGATGAAGCCACAACGACACATACAAATATTTAAGGCTGGCAACGCACTTGTGACTCCTCTGGTGTTGCAGCATCTATGGGCGACAGTGATCGCTTACCATCAGGCGATCCGTCTGCTCGTTTGCCCCCCTTAACATAAAAGTAAAATATAAAAATAAATTTTTCGATTCAGTGACCTTTAAATAGTCCGTTTCACTTATTTTTTTGAAAATATCTTCAATGTACTGACTGACATTTGATTATTACAAAACTTTGTAATATTGTTTTTTTACGAAAATCTTCGTGATTTTTAAAGTGAATTTCTTCAGTAAGAATTTATATTCATGAGATACAAAGATCCAAATTATGAAAAAATTTCAAGACCGACCGGATTTGAACCAGTGCCTTGTGCCTTGCGGGGCGCACGCTCTGTCAATTGGGTTGCAGTTAAATTTGATTTCAGAAAATACGTAGAAAACATTAATGAATAGTATTTTTAAGGTTTAGGCGATTTTAAAATGAATAAAAACTAAAAATTAGGAGGCAATTTGACCGTATAGAATTATGACGTCATAAACCTTTTATCCTTTCAAACTTCATACTTTCTGACCGTTTTTTTTCAAAACCGTTCAAATCCGGTTTGTGTCTTGAATTTTTTTCATTATTTGGATCTTTTGTATTTCAATAACTTTATACCTATTTATTATACGTCTAAAGTTTCGATATATTCAACTGTATAAATTTCTCATTCTCCACGGGGCCAACGTACATAGCCAACTCAATGGATTTATAAAACCACATATTTTTTTATTACCAACTTGTTTGCCCATTAGGTAATTAATAAGTCTTATGTACTTGATAAATGTGTTGATTCTAATTATGTACACAACTGTGCGAAGCGTCTTTATGGTGATTGAAAACCTGGCATACCGTGACTTTGAAATATGCGCTTACGTAAAAAACGTATGTATGTCTACACACGTGACAATCGGCCAAGTGCGAGTCGGACTCGCGCACCGAGGGTTCCGTAGAAAATATACGCTACAAACGGCCGTATCTATGAAGATTAAGTGTTAGCAGAGCCCTACTTCTAAGCAAAATGTACGCGGTGTTCGATCATTTTATATTGGTTACGGATATAGACAGACAGATATAAAATTACATATACTGTTTTTAGTATTTGTTGTTACAGCGGCAACAGAAATACATCTGTGAGCATTTCAACTGTCTAGCTATCACGGTTCATGAGGTACAGCCTGGTGACAGACGGACGGACAGCGGAGTCTTAGTAATAGGGTCCCGAGGGGCTACTCTGAAATGCGATATTCGAAGTTCGCATTGCGCTATCTCGCTCACTCAAATACATTTTAATATGAGAACGAGAGATGGGGCGATACGAACTTCGAATATCGAATTTCAGTTACCCCTCCGTTTTGCCCTTTTGGTACGGAACCGTAAAAACTACTGAACGGATCTCAACGAAGCTTTCCAGTAACGTTGTTTAGACATTAGAATAACACAATAGGGTAGATTCCTGGGTACAAAAAATATTACCCTAATAAGTCCGTCAGTAAGATTTTCAAAAAATATTGGACACGTATTTTTTCTTTTGTCAATCAAACAAAAAATGACAAAGATAAAGCGCGTCAAAGTTTCGGAGTGGGGGGCGCATGACGTCACACGCGAAAAACGTGACGAAGCGTGACGTCACGGAGAACTTTAATGGGCAAATTTTCATCATTTTTTGTTTAATTGACAAAACAAAAAATACGTGTCCAATATTTTCTGATAATCAAACTGACGTACTAATTATATTTTTGTAAGCCTAATTCTATAAAATTGTATCTCTACGCGGACGAAGTCGCGGGCAACAGCTAGTATAATTAATGACTTGTTTGTTCATGAGGTAATTACAAAGACTTATTCGCTTGATAAATGTGTTAACTATTGATTCAATGTGTGTGCACAACTGCGCAAAGCTTCTTTGTGGTCATTGAAACCTTGCTTACTGTGACGTTGAAGCTTGTGTAAAAAACCGGTTAAGCGTGAGACTGACTCGCATACCGAGGGTTCCGTTCAAAGTTTCACTTAACCTGAAGGTAGCATTCGGATCTAGGCAGCCGCGGCCGTGGTCGCGCCGCACCGCTATCTGGGATTTGTTTGCAACGCTTTCCAACGCAAGCGACCGTGCAGCGCGGCCGGGGGGCGTGGCGTGCTCGCGACCTAAAGGTGCGTCCACATTTGTGTCATTTGCCCATATCAGATCATCATCGCGCACTTATATCGGAAGAGTGCGACATGATCGGCGCCGCCGACAGTAAGCGTCCAAGCAGCGCGATACGCAGTCATGCCACGGCACGGTGATCGGATACGAGCAAATGATACAAGTGTGGACGCACCTTAAAGTAATTGGTAAGTTTGTATTTAGCAGCGTTACTTACAAATAAGGGGCAAACTTTATAACCGGGTTATAGAAAAAATATTTTTGAAAATTAAACAAGTTAGTTTGATATATACGGTTTCTTGTAATATTTATGGTAGGTAATTCATTTAATTTGAGAAAATTTCCAAATTTTTGCTTGGTAAACTTCGGAAACAGTAGGGGCTTGTCTCTAAAAGGTTGTAACTCGTATTACAAGTGGAAGCATCTTTTTAATAAATTTTGTTAGAAGGAGATTTCTGCTTGTCATAAAAGTTACAAGCGTTTATGAAACGGGCTTCAGGGCGCAGCAATCATAATAACCGGACATTATACGAAGCGCCTGCTTTTTGAAAATGGACAAAATAAAAAGCGGGCGTTGTAGGAAACAGACTTTTGTTGGACCTTTTTCATTTTGAGAAACAAACATTTTAAGAAATGGACTGATCGAGCCTGTCCCGTCGAGTTATTGCCGAAAACTGCACTTCTCTACAAAATGACGGAAGTGCCACGAAGATAGAGTTTGACCAGAGAAACATGATATTGACCTTGAAACAGCATTCTTTATATGGCAACAATTTTACATTTAAAAAAACGGTCAAATAAACATAATTTAACAAAATAAAATAAAAATTCTCAGATAAATCGCATTAAAGTTTAGGAGTGGGGGCTCGTGACGTCACTAGGTAAAATGTGTACTTGGGAGTGACGTCACGCGACATTTTCACTCAATGTATCGCCTTGATTTTTTCAGTATGAAAAAAAGAAAAGATACGTGTCCAATATTTTTTTATTAATCTACTAGACGGACTAATTATTAAAATTTAGTCATCATCCCTATTGTAAGATCTACAGACTGGCTATAATATCTTTATCTCACCAATTTTAATTGTTGTATCTGTGTTTTGGTATATGGCAGCACTGAATAAAGGGCACTAAATAGTCTTAAGAATAATAAATAAGTCACTAACACCGCATAATATATTCTCAGTGCTCTTAAGAGCTAAAAGCTAAATAGCTTCACTTGAACATTATTTTAACAAAAACCATATTGGTGTTATTCAAAAGTACTAAGATTGGTTAATCTTACCAGCCAAAGACTTAATGCAATGTAAACATTGCCGCTTTTCAGCGATAATCGCTTCTTGCTGTTGCTTTACAGCATCGAAGTTGATGAACATGCGGAAAAGCAGTTCTCGCTGACCACTTTCATATAGTTTTCCCATAATTAACCTTTATTTTTTTAAAACCAACGCACGTCAAGATAAATTGTTTCTTAAGATACATAAACAACTTGACGTCTGTGTCAGATACAAAATATTGCCATATTCAGTTTTTATATATTTGACAGTTCATTTGCTTGGAAGAGATAAAATAGTGCGACTCTACCACGTTTTTATGCATTCCGTATTGCCAGGTGGTGATTTTTTCAAAACTGCATTTTTTCACTATCAAGTTTCGCTGGCCAAACTAGGCGTTTTTGGTCGGTGTCTACCTTTTTGGCACGGAACCCTTAATACCGGCCAAGTGTGAGTCGAACTTTAAAAACGCTGAAAGGAAACACAAACAATTTTCAGGGACTTCCCAACATAATATTTATATTTTCCTCGTTAGTTTTTCGATAACAAACTTTTAAAAACACCTTAAATATATAACCACTTTCGTAAACAGGATAGTTGGAGTGTGGAAGGTAAGGAGCACAATCTCTTGTAAATAAATAAATATCACTGGAGAATCTTACACAAAATGACCTAGTCCCTAAACAAAGCTGTATCTATGGGTACTACGTGACGAAATCTAATCTATACTATTTTAAAGTTGTAAAAATTAAATGTCTGTAGGTACATTTAAGATATTTTCAAAAAAAAATACAGTTTTTTTTTGGATTTATTGTATGTTTGTATCTGTGACTTCATTACGCCAAATCGGCTAAACGGATTTCAACTATTTTTGGTACACGTGTAGCTGGGTATCCACGGATGGTTATAGTATACTTTTTACCCGACTACGCCGAAGCAAAAAAGAAGGTTTTCATTTTTCCTCCTCGGTGAACAAAGTTGCAACTTCTAGTCTATGCTCTATTATAAAGTTGTAAAAATGAAATGTCTGTTTATAGAAGATATTTTCAAAAAACTGATTGTAACGGATTATTTGGAGGTCACTTAATCGTAAAATATCTTTTTTGGTTATGGTATGTTTGTATCTGTGGCTTCATCGCGCTAAATCAGCTCTTGGTACACGGGTAGCTGGGTATATTCAGATGCTTAGTGGATACTTTGTACCCAACTAAACTGGTCAAAAAAAAGATTTGTTATGACATAGGTGAAATCTGTTCACATAAGTACAAAATAAAAATCTAACAAAAAATCCATAAAAATATATTTTGCATTCAGTGACCTCCAAATAGTCCGTTACAACATTTTTTTGAAAATATAATATCTTCAATGTTTAATTTTTGGGTGCATTCCACCAGATCGTCTACTTTGAGTGTACGTGACGGCTATGACAGCTTCCTTAAAGTGCGTCCACATTTGTATCATTTGCCCGATCAGATCTCGTCCCGTGGCATGATCGCGTGTCACGATCACACGTTTGGACGTTGCGCCGATCCGTTCGCTCGAAATCCATGTTGCTACGCGTATCACACACTTAGATCGAACAAGTGGGGCGTGATCGCCGCGCCGACAGTGAGCGTCCAAGCAGCGCGATACGCAGTCATGCCAAGGAACGGTGATCGGATACGAGTAAACGGTACAAGTGTGGACGCACCTTTAAGAGTCCCCGGCAAGCTCTGCCGAATTTCACCTTCCCATACAAACGGAGTTTCGTTCTCATTTCAAAACTACGTGTTGGACTGTAACGGCACTTTGCATATACAAAAACATAAGGTATATCTAGGCCTGTAATTAGTTTATAAGGCTCCAGTTTATAAAACATCGAAATACAGCAAAAACAAATTTTGTATGAAAAACTTAAATTCGTTTTTTTTTACTTTGGTATCTGAAGCTACATAAACTTATTACAGGCCTGCATATACCTTAACTTATTCTAAGTACAAAGTTTCAGACCAAACTAGCTAGTCATTTTAAAATGAGAGCGTAACTACGTTTGGATGGAGAACCGAACTTACCTCTTAAAAACTCATAAAAACATATCAAAAGTCCAAGAATCAGTACCGATACAAAAGCCAAGTTATAAAGTATTAACATAACAAAAATAGACTTTCTAACTTTCTTAGCAGTATGAAAAGAATGGCGTCACGTACCCGATATTCTGCTGGTGGAATGCACCTTTACTACTTTATAAAAGTATAGATGTGTTACGGGGGTAGGTAAGTATTCGAGCGATTCGTCCGCCGCATTTATCGCAGCCATCTGGCTCGTTATTGGATTAGATTAGATTAGGTTGGGGCGTCTGTTTTGTGCTCTCTGCTTATTGCTACTCCGATCGGCGGGGGCGTCAGGTCTGGACTAGTTTTTGCCAGCAAATTCGTCCGCTTACGATGCGAAATTTATAAATACTTTCCTTAGTGTGCCCTTACATTTGAAAAGGAATCGCCACCATAATGAAATTCAATGAATTATATGGTGAAATGATGTACGTTGAAGGTACACCATTTACATTGTGATCTTCATAGCTGTACCTATACCGGAGGACGAAATAATGGGCATTGATTGTGGCGCCACGTAGAACTCATAGATAGAAATGATCTTAGCTATTTTTTCTTTCGTAAATTGATGTATCAATGCTGTTTATTGTGTACCGTCAACTCGGGTTACTTTGAACAACGGGGTAACATTGATCACTCATTTGAAATCCATAAAATATTTGTTTCTAGTCGCGTTTATGGCATTTTATTGTTAACGTTGGCAACCTCGTTAAAAATTGACGCGGTCAGAAATACACTCGTTATAGTTTAAAAATTAATGATCAATGTTACCCCGTTGATCAAAGTCACCCCAGTTTACCGGTACCATTGAAAATAATAATAATTACTTAGTGATTTTATATATTTTAATTCATTCCGCGTTCCGCCTGAACGCTATGAGCTGTGACGCGTGAGTGAGCGAGAGGGGGATGTTGAACATCCCGCGAACCGCTCCGATTTCAAATAATATTTTGGTGTTGGCTTTCGTTCTGTTACAACCTTGTTTGTACCGTGTTTTTACTTCCGTATCAAAATGAACAATGATTATAAACTTTTAACTAACATAACAATGTTTTTACATTGAAATAAAACAATTTAACGGATTATATCGCGTATATTATCTCATTTTAGTTCCCGACGTTTCGGAAGCTTTCCAGCTTTCCATGGTCACGGGAGGACCAGTAATAATCGCGGAAACAGAAGAAAATATAATGTTTTTACATATTTTTGGTTTGTTTTTTGCAATATTTTTGGTAGTACCTTCAGCATCCACGTACAATAAATTTAATTTTTTAATGGGAAAATCTATTACCCCCAACTGTATTGATTGCGGGGTCATTGAGAACGTATATCATGTCTTGATGGAATCCGTACGGAGGGAATCTCATCGTGCAACCTTCAGCACTGGAGACTGTAATGCTGGTTTCGCCAACCCAGAATCAGAACGAGCCAAATTGTTTTATAAAATGTGCTTTCAATAAATTGTAATTACTTTAAAGAACGTTCCATAGAGCGGCATGATCATTCAACGACCAAGCTCCTTAAAATTAATATTGAAAAAGAAAACGCGAAGCTAACTGAACAGTAAGTAACCAGCGACACCTAGTCAACGATAATTGAATTGATAATTCCAAATTGACAAATTAGGCATAATTTAATATAATGTGATTATGATTGTATGATTAGATTGTAAGTTATTTAACATTTGCATGCCAGAGATATGCGTGCCTTATTGTCAAATTGTATAAATTTGACAATAAGGCACGCATATCTCATCACAACTAATGTCATGTCTCAAGCAATATAAATTTTCATTTTCATTTCATTTTCAACGGTTCCATGAATTATGTCGATAGGGCCATCTCTCCCTTATGGTAAGCTACCCCGGAATTACCCTACAATTAAGCACCATAAAAACAAGAGGACTGACAGTTGCCATACTTTGGATCGAGTTCCGATCGCAAGGAAATATTCTAGCAAAAACTAGATGGCGCTTTAAAACTAAACATTTATCGATGTTATAAGTTATAATTGAATAAAGAAACATAGTATAGTAACAATTATTTCGCAAATGGCTAATAATAAATAAAATAAATCGTAGCATTTAAATATTGTGTCTCGCAAAGTTGAATAATCGTAGCAAATAAATCTTATACATAGATGGCGTTGTACATATCGGGGAAAGGCTCTTTGAGGTGCGTCCACACTTGTATCATTTGCTCGTATCCGATCACCGTGCCGTAGCATGACTGCGTATCGCGCTGCTTGGACGCTTACTGTCGGCGCGCCGATAATGCCGCACTCTTCCGATACAAGTGTGTGATACGCGTAGCAAATGGATTTCGAGTGATCGGATCGGCGCAACGTCCAAACGCGTGATCGTGACACGCGATCATGCTACGCGACGATGATCTGATACGGGCCAATGATACAAATGTGGACGCACCTTTGTATGGAAAATGATCATTTCTCTTGTTTAAAGTTTTTGCTACGGTATAGCTTAACCTTTTGAGCGCCAGACAGCGAATGCAGGGCCCATAGATTTTTTCCACCCTGTATAGAAGTAACGTGTCCTGTATAGACAATTTGACGTTCCATATCAGAAAAAAACGGCGAAGTGCGAGTCGGACTCGCGCACCGAGGGTTCCGTACAAAATATAGGCTAATAGCTGCTGTATCTATGAAAGTCCAGTGTTAGTAGAGCCCTACTCCTAAGCAAAATGTAGGTACGCGGTTTGGGATAATAATATATCGGTTACTGACATAGACAGACAGACATAAAAAAATTAAGATTTTCAGATTCATACCAAATTTCAAGTTTGGATTTGATTCATATCAAATCCATGGACAGCAAAAATGTAAACACCTTTCTTTAATAACTGTTTCTTTGGACTTTTGCGTTGACTTAGAAGCTTGATTTTTTAAAGCTTCAAGGGTTCTCAGACTCCACGCGTTCCCGAGAAAAAGGATCTTATAACAGACAGACAGACTAACAACAAAGTGACCCTATAAGGGTTCCGTTTTTAGGGTTCCGTAGCAAAAAGGTACAAAAGGAACCCTTATGGTGCGACTCTGTCTGTCTGTCTGTCTGTCTGTCTGTCCGCCTGTCTGTCTGTCCGACTATTAAAGTGCCATATCTCAAAAGCTACTTATGCTAACTATTTGAAATTTAGAATATTTATAAACATGATCAGCCCACATGTACTGCAGAGAAAATATTTAAAAATATATTTTTATTTTCTAAAAAAACGACAAATATAAGGGGGGGAAATAATTAAAAATCTAGCCAATGTGTCAAATGGGGTATCATATGAAAGGGCTTGACCTGCAAATTTACAAAAAAAATTTTTAATTTTTTTATTGTGATCAGTTTTTGTTTTATTAAGGAAAATGTGAAAAAAAAGCACCATTCCCCCCTTTATCTCCGAAGTTTACCAATCGAAAATGTTGAAATTTTCACTAATTGTATGAATAAACATAAATATGATACGAAAATTATAGCCATGTCTCTAACTAGCTAATTTTTTTTTATTTGCAAAAAAGGACGATATGGTGCTGCTGAGTCCATCTATCGGCGCTCTTAGACAGTTAGTGACCAAGTGTGAGGAGAACGCCGCAGCGCATGGTCTCTTGTACAACGCCACCAAGAGTGAAGTTATGGTGTTTAAAGCGGGTAAAATGAAACCATATTTTATTGTACTTAAGGTTGTCGACAGTTTTAAGTACTTGGGCCACATTATAACTGAGGACCTGTGTGATGATAGTGACATAGAGAGGGAGCGTAGGGCGTTCTCGGTAAGGAGTAATATGCTGGCTCGCAGATTCGATAGATGCTCTGTGGAAGAAAATATAACACTATTCAAAGCATTCTGCCTCTTTTTACTGTAGCGGTCTGTGGGTTCGGTATACCAAACGAGCTTACAGCGCCCTACGTATACAATACAACAGCGGCTGTAGAATGCTGTTGAGACTCCCAAAATGGTGCAGTGCGTCGGAAATGTTCGCCAAGACGCATACGGACGATTTCCACGCGATAATGCGCAAAAAACAACGTCTATGGGTCGCGTCAGGGGAAGTCAAAACGGCATTCTCAAGGTGATTGCTGGTAGATTTAGCTGCCCTATGGCATTGGATTGAGCGAGTACGGACTACCTTAACGTATGTCAAGTAGGCCTGACAATAATAGTAACCTGTCGTGTCAATATTTTTATTTTTGTAATTACTAACATAGCTCTTAAGTTTTAATAATATTACTAACAATATATGGACTTTTGTCTGCTATTAATTATTTGAATTTGAATTTGAAAAAACCTATTTGAACAACTCGGTTGCGTTTAGTTTGCACCTGATTTGTATGCAATGCTATAGATATCAGGTGCAAACTTAACTCAACCGGTACCGGGTAATAAAGTTAGAGTAAGTAAAAATTTGTACGGAACCCTCGGTGCGCGAGTCCGACTCGCACTTGGCCGGTTTTTTCTTTTAGGCACGGAACCCTAAAACTTACATAAGTTCTATATCAATTCTGAACACTATTGCATGTATATATAGATAGGCTATTTACCCTAACTTGTCCGAAATAGTAAACAAAACTCTAACCTAAAAATTTACATTTAATGCCAATACCAGCTGTTTTCCCGACAGGAAATAAATTTAATGTATGAAATTGGCAATGTGGCGCTAATGCTAAAAATATTAATTCCAGTTACTTTATTTACGAGAATATGGAAGTTTAAGGCAAAAAGGTGTACTTTTTAGGTGAGAATGTTGTTTACTATTTAGGACAAGTAAGGATAAATAACCTATAAGTGGGACATTAGTTTTTTTTAAGCTATACAATACACCAATAATAGCTTGGTTAGGTATAGCCGCGCGCCAGTAGCGCCGGCGCGGCGCCTGCGCATGTGCAAGATAAAAGTCGTTCCCGAGAGAAACACTCGAGTGCGCTTGACTTTCAATTACCACTGATTTAGATTGTGTACAGTCTGCCAGAGATAAGTATGCGTCTGTGTAAGGTGACACGTGAAGTTGGATTATTTTTTGTAGCCTTACTGTACGTAAAATTAGTGAAATATGGTCATAAGTATTCATCAAGTATCGGATATAAAGTTACTTGGTTTCTTGATCGATCGATACGGGGCTGAGGGTTCACCCAGAAATCACACGAGGCTACGAAGGCGGGGACTTAGGGGGGTAAAAGGGGGCTCGTGAGGTCACTCCTAGGTAAAATTTGTACTTAGGAGTGACGTCAAGGAACATTTTGACTCAAATATGTACCGCATTTACTTTTTGATTACGTCAAAACAGAAAAAATACGTGTCCAATATTTTTTAGTTATCTACAATACGGACTAATTATTAAAATTTTGGTCGTCATCCTTATTGTGATGTTCCTTATTTTTAATGTACTAAAATATGTGATTATAAGTTGAAACTATAAAAAAAACGTTAACGAACCTAACCAGGCTAAAGAATGTTTGTTTGGAATGATTTTTTTATTGTTAAATGATGAGCTCTCAGGATCCACTACTGTGTGTGAGAGGTGCCTGAGTTATGGCTTGTCTTGTCCCCCGAATCCCCCCGCTGGCTCTAGCACCAGGCATCGAAGAGCACAAGTAGCATTGTTATGGGAATTCATGTGCAAATTGCGGAAACTTTCCAAAATGCTTAAAAAAGGTCTTATAAACAGGTAAGTTAATACTAGACTTAAGACCTTTTATATACTAAAAAATACTTAAAAAAGGTCTTATAAACATGTAAGTTAATACTAGACTTAAGACTTTTTATATACAAAAAAATGCTTAAAAAAGGTCTTATAAACATGTAAGTTAACACTAGACTTAAGACCTTTTATATACTAAAAAAATACTTAAAGAAGGTCTTGTAAACATGTAAGTTAATACTAGACTTAAGACCTTTTATATACAAAAAAATGCTTCTAAAAAGTCTTATAAACATGTAAGTTAGCACTAGACTTAAGACCTTTTTTAAGCATTTAGGAAAGTTTCCGCAATTTGCACATCAATTATGGCATTTGTTATGGGACGACCTGGCCAAATATAAGGTGATAAGCTGTATTTGGAGTATGAAAACGTAAGCCTCCGCAGTGGGCTGAACGATAAAGAGCAAGCCGAGCTAAGGGACGAGCTGGAGTTGTCAGGTATCCCAGAGTATCCCGGGGAGTCTGTCGTGAACATAGCAGTTAGTGTGGCATCAGAGCTTGGCATAACTATGGAGCCTCGTGATGTTGTCGGCATGTTCCGTGAAGGAAAGGTGCGGGCGAACCTGGAGACAGCTGACGGAATGCCTCCTCGACCGCGGCGTTTAGTAGTGAAGCTGGCAAGGCGACCTCTTCGCGATCAGCTGTTAAAGGCAGCTCGAGGGCGACGTAGCTTCAATTCGGAGGATCTTGGTCTTCCCCAGCACGAACCTGTGACTGTATTCGTCAACGAGCGGCTCACCCCGCTAAACCGCCGCCTTCTGGGTAAGGCTCGCGAAGCGAAGCGTAATCTGGGGTGGAAGTACGTGTGGACCAGCGAAGGTCGTGTTCTCACTCGTCGAGATGACTCCGCCGAGGTACAACCGATTAAACACGAAAAGGATGTGGAACTTGTTTTTGGGAAAATCTTCGACTCAAAATTTAGTGTCTAAGTACGTGACTAATATGTATGTTATGCTTGCATGTGTCTTTATTATTCTAATTGATACTGTGTAAAAAACTTACTACGGAAATTATTTATGTGTTTAGCCTATCTTCTATTATGTCGTTATTTTTCAATGCGGTCAACTTATACCTGTGTTCCGTTCAAAACATTATACTATGAACTAAGCTCTTAAATTTAAGTCTTTTTGTTTTTTGCATACTTCGTATCTCGGGTTTGCTGCTGAAATATGTTGGCAAAGTCAATTTAGTTCCTTTCATTGCAATCTCTCAACTATGTATGTTTAAAAACCAATTTAGAGGAGTGTGTTTGGTGATAAATGGCTATGTTATTATGCACTTAAAAGTATATTATGAATGTGTCGTACTGAGTCCAGCAACAGGTGGTCGTAATATACCTACAATTAATGAAAATAAGCTTACTGTGAGCCTATCAATACAATCTACAATTGTCCGTCTACATATATGTACTTATTTTATCTCTAGATATATACTATATTAT
Organism: Hedya salicella; assembly: GCA_905404275.2. NCBI lineage: Eukaryota > Metazoa > Arthropoda > Insecta > Lepidoptera > Tortricidae > Hedya > Hedya salicella. Next base: position 9,015,574 of record FR990120.1, read on the forward strand.
AATTGCAATATCTGGTATCTAACCGGCCATTATATTAACCTATGCATGTGCCCTATATATGTACTATCAGTGTATATAAACTAAGCACCGATATTTAACTTTGTTTTTTTATTTTCCTTTTCGAATCTAAATATCTCAAAATTTGCCTTTTCAACGCAGGATCACTTGGAACCCGCCACGATGAATTTATTCTAGCTTTTGAAAATTTACAACCTGACATAATAGCTATAAACGAAACGTGGCTCAGGTCGGGCCAGGAAGGTCGAGCTCCTCGACTGCCCGGCTACCGACTGCGTCACGTCCCGCGCCCGCGCGCCGTGCGCGTGCGCGGCGGCGGGACAGGCTTCTATGTTCGGAATAGCATCCAGGCTCGGACGCAACCCCACCCACCCTGTTCTGACGTAGAACAAATGTGGATTTCCACTAATATCAAATCTACGCGTTTCATAATAGGTCCAGCGTACCGGCCGCCGTGGTTAGACGTTGACCTATTTATCGACGCGCTCACGGAATCGGTTATGTATTTTGGAAAATATGACCGGGTAATCCTTTTGGGTGACTTTAACATTGATCTTTTAAAGGTAAATGACTCTTCAACTGTTAAATTACTCAGATTTCTTCGATGTGTTAAACTTCTAAATCTGTTGACATCTCTCAGCTGACTTTCTATGAGCATGAAAAATATGGGACTGAGGTTTTTAGCTTACGAACTGTCGACGAATCTGCCATATCTAAAATCATACTGGGAATGAAATCAAATGCTATGGGCCTTGACAGCATATCCATGGACATTTTATATCTTACCTTACCAGAAACCTTGACTATTGTCACTACCATCATAAATAAAGCTATTAAAACTTCAACCTTTCCTCAGATATGGAAAACTGCCCTGGTTCGGCCGATACCCAAAACTAGCAGTCCCGCCAGTGTTCGAGACCTACGTCCTATAAGCCTGTTACCATTTGTATCGAAAATTCTCGAGAAGGTGGTATATGATCAAGTGAGTAGTACTCTTTCTAATCGTCACCAACTTGTGGTAATAAAAAATTCGGATGCTTCAGTCCTAACTTCTCAAGCCCTTCCAGTCAATAGAGGTGTACCTCAAGGTTCTATTCTCGGCACCCTACTGTTTATTATATATTCTTCAGATATTATAAATTGTATAAAAAATTGCAAGTATCATTTATATGCCGATGACCTTCAACTGATGATGCCGTTTAATAATAACGATGTAAATGAAGCCATACAGAGTATGAATGATGATCTTTCGAGCGTTGCTAAATAATCCTCTAAAAATTCTCTTGCTCTAAATCCAGATAAGTCCAAATATCTAGTTGTTGGAAGTAAAAAACAAAAATCGGTATTTACTCAACACGATCATGAGGTGAAAATTGAAAATGTTTCCATTGAGCGCGTATATATTGCCCGAAATTTAGGTATCTTGATGGATAGTCACTTACGTTTCGAAGACCATGTACTCAACACTGTCAGTAATTGTTTTTATAAGCTTAAGGTTCTTTACAATATACGACAATTTATTTCAATAGACCTCAGAATTAAATTATGCGAATCCCTCATTCCTTCTAAATTTAATTATTGTGACACTGTTCTCAGCCCTTGTCTTTACCAAAAGACCCGAAATTTAATTCAAAAGGTGCAAAACGCTTGTGCCCGCTTTTGTTTCTCCATCCCTCCGCGTACATCAGTATCACCATACCTAACCAACGCCAAGCTACAGAAGATGAAACAATGACAACAACTTCATTTTGCCAGTCTTCTATTTGGTGTCATTAAGTCAGATAAACCATCCTACTTATTATCCAAGCTTATTTGGAGACAGCAGCGGAGAGCCGAGCGTCAAGGACAAGGATCTAACCATAAGCCGCTCATCATCCCTCGGTACAAATGTGCAGCATTTCGGGGCAGATTCCGGTTCCAGGCTACCAAATGCTGGAATGACTTACCACCTCCGCTTAGAAATTGTGGCTCTAAATTTAGTTTCCAGCGAAAATTGCGATTTTCGTTGTTGGCTAGCCAGGCACTGGAATCGTGAACAAAAGGACCTATACCTTCTTCATTCTTAATATTTTTAATCCTTTTTATTTATTTACCTACTAATTTTCATGTAGCAATTGAAGCACCGAGTACTCTTTGCTCTCTCAATCTTCACACATCCCTACTATCATTACATATTTATTTTCATGACACTGATAACTCTTTACTTGTATTTGTTTTCTATGGTATCGTTGATTTTTTATATATTACCTAGCGTTGTCATGTTTAAATCGAGCTCCCTGTGGGCTTTGACAGAATAACAGCGTTGCCGTTCTGCCGCTCGCGAACTGCAACACCATGCTGAGTCGGAGCCTTTTCCTTAACGCACACATTGCTGGACCCATTGCAGACAATTTACCTAATTAACCTAAAAAAACAATATTAATTTTATGCAAATGTTGTCCTGTCTGTGTGTGCTTTCTATGGAATAAATCTATTTTTCTTTCCTTCTTTCTATTGCGGTGTCCTATGACAGCCTACGTTTACGTAACTTACAGTACGATTACTTTGAGTTTACCACTGACATATGCTTTTATTCCATTGGATATTCGACTTTAACACTAATACAAAAGAGTTTATATTACAAACAAACGACGTTTAGACAGTGTGTAAGTAATAAAAACTCTTTTACACTAGTGTTAAAATTGAATATCCAATGGAATAAAAGCATATGTCAGTGGTAAACGCAAAGTAATCGTACTGTACTTCTGTGTGCCAGGAATTTTACAGGTATCCCAGCTGTCCCCACTTGGTCTAATGCTAAGTGCTAGTCAGTTGAAGAGAGAAATCAGGGCTGGACGTGGGTAGGTCTGGGTGAGATAGCGGATGCTTTACAATGTATAAATCTAGATAGCAAAACAATTGAGCGTCAGACGTTTTAGTTAGACTCCAAACGTCAATGAGTAAATAGACTTCAGCCCTCAGGATCCACTACTGTGTGTGAGAGATACTGATGTGCAAATTGCGGAAACTTTCGAAAATGCTTAAACAAGGTCTTTTAAACAGGTAAGTTAACAGTACACTTATGTTCGGTGCAGTCATTGCACCGAACACGTGATTTAGCTTCGAGCGCCCACTCAGCAGAAGGCGCATCGATTAGTAATTTATATTAACTTAGTGCATATTTTGGAACATTATAGCGACCGGGTGCATTCGAACATAACATTTTCAACATTATATACTAACATAAGTTTAATTCTGTTTATACTAATCGTACTTAAGACTTTTAGACAATAAACATTTTGTTACTTCTCTCCGGACTTTCTAACATTCACGTCACCCCCGCACCCCACAACTTAAGACCTTTTATGTACTAAAAAATGCTTAAAAAAGGTCTTATAAACATGTAAGTTAACACTAGACTTGAGACCTTTTTTAAGCATTTTTGGTAAGTTTCCGCAATTGCACATCAGTAGTGAGTACCTGAGTTTCGGCTCGTCTTCTCGGCGGTGCGTGATGCAGCTCTGCTCTGAACCCCCCCGCTGGCTCCCCATCCGTCTCCAGGACCTTCAGTAGGTACGAGATGTAGGAGGTCGCTAGCCGCAGGGTCTTGATCTACAGAAACAAAAGATGGTTAGCCTTGTGAGTAACATGAAGTTAGCTATCGATCTCTCCGGTAAGAGTACTCATCATAAAATTAAATGAATTAATGTTATTCTCTTTGAGAGGGAATGCGGCCAGCGTTCTGGAAACGATGCCCCGGGCAGGACCGACACATTGGGACAGATCAGACCATTGAGCTATTATTACTACATATACAGAAGACACCGCCCAATCACTTAGTGTTCCGTTCAACTGCGGTCGGCCGGCCCCAGTTCACTCAGTGTCGCGCCTATGACGGTGACATCGCATCTACGTCTCATTAGCCGCCCCCCTCCCGCCCGCGCACGCCCCGCACTGCCACGCTTAATGCACAGATTTTGTTCGCGCCGTCCTCTCTATACGTCGTAATAATAGCTCAATGGATCAGAATTATTTTTTTAAGTTCAATTTAACACTATAGTTGAATTATGACTTTGAAAAAATAAAGATGTTTAAACTAATATAATAATACAATTAAAGAACTACTAAACACATAAACACATTACCAACGCGACACTACGTCGGCAGACGGGAACGTCCCACGACGTAGTGCCACATTTAGATATGTTAAAATATGTTCACTAGGCACTGCGTCGAGAAAATCGAACGTCTGTCGACGTAGTGTTGCACAGAGACAGGCATTTTTCGTTTAATAAGGCACTTCGTCGTAGGACGTTTACGTCTGTAGACGTTTGCATCGTCTCAAAATGGTTGACAGTTCTATATGTTCTAACTGCAACTTGCATGAACAAACTATATCGCATATAATTTACTAGCTGTGCCCGCGGCTCCGCCCGCGTGTTATTCGGTATGTGTCAGTAAGCGGCTACTTCACCCCTCTCCTCTGGTGGCGTAACTTGAAGTAAAGTCCAGATAAAATATTATACAATTACCACTAAATAAAACTACACCAAAATCAATCGTTTTTCGCCATTATTCAAATTTTTGGCGTGATTTAAGACATAGAGTATAGGTATACTTAGAAGTTGTATATCGGACGATACAGTACCACTTTTCTATTTCTACGTCCTTATCCAAATCAAGTCCATGACAAATATCATCCAAAACGGTTCTCCAGTCAAATCAGTCTAAGCATGAAAAGGTAAGAACACATAGAAATCTATACTTCCTAACAAACTTTCGAATTTAGGTCTAATATTATTTAGAAGTAATATTAGAGGAAAGGTGAATATAGATATCAAAAACGTAAGGCCAAGTATTTACATTTTATTTAAAGTTACGTTTATGTATGCACAACTAAATATGTACATACATACTCAAAAAGTAGGTATGTAGTGTAGGTACGTTGCAATTATACAATATTTTTTGTACACCCCATTGTGAGTCTTCCCGGTGGGCATCAGCACGAACAGCTCCGTGCAGCTGGTGACGCGCGAGCACGCCCCGTAGAGCTGCCCGTGCGCAGGTCCACGCCAACGGCACGCAGCGTCTGCCCCTGTGACTTGTAGATGGTCATGGCGAAGCAGACGCTCACGGGGAACTGTAGGCGCTTGAAGCGGAACGGAAAGTTGCTCGGGATGAGGGGGGTGCGGGGGATGAACACGGCTTCTCCCGCGCCGCACCCCATCAGGATTTGCGCCTCGATGAGGTTTCGCTGCAGCTGCACTACTTTTAGCCTGGTTCCGTTGCATAACTTTGGAGGTGACAAATTCCGAAGAAGCATGATTGGAACTCCAGCTTTCAGGGTTAATGTGTGTGCTGGGAGTCCTGAAGCGCTCAATGAGTTTAGGAACTCCATCAAGTATGTTGTGACGAAGCGTTCATCCAAGACAGTGTTAATGGAATTATATACTGCCTGTTCACCTTCCATTTCAAATCAAATCAAATCAAATCAAATAAAAATATTCTTTATTCAAGTAGGCCTAGTTACAAGCACTTTCGAAATGTCAGTTACATGAGAGTGAATGTTTGCTGGGAGACATACAATATGATCTAACATTTGCTGCAAGGATTAGGGAAACCCAGAAAAACCTAATCAGATCATTTAACTTAAGTGTAATATTATTGATAAAAACATCATTTTTAAAATTAAAATAATTTCCGCCAATATCCGCGCAGTAACGGCTCTCTCACAAACCGAAGAGTTCTCACGTCGCGTCACCTGGCTCAGGTCTCCGTTCCAAATGTGGTCTTCAACGGACGGAACGTTCTTGCATAACATCTCTGGTAATCGAATCAGGCCGTTGGTTTCCTCCAAAAGTCCTTCTCCAACCTGAAGCAGTACCTGGGCAAATTCTTGCACATGAGAGCCTCCTCCTTGTTGATACCACTAAGCCACTTATCTCATAATTTGTTGTATTATTAAATTAAATTTGTTGATATCCGTACCCCCTCACCTAAACTTAGACTTAGTTTAGCAAAATGCCAAGGTATTAATTTTAGCGCCACCTGTTGGTTTTGCAAGGTACTCAATAATAGTAGTCGTAGACTCGTGTAGCACATATCTGAGAAAAGTTTGCACCTCTGTCCTACGTAGCGCCATAAGATTCAGGAGCAAACTTAATTCAATCAAGTGTAGTGGCTACTCCCCCCTATTAGGGGTTGAATTTTTATAGCCTATAACGTGACCAGAAATTTTCTCGACAGATTAGTAAAGTTTGCATCAAAATCTGTTCCGCCGTTTTCACGTGATGCACGAACAAATAAACAGACAAACAGACGAAAATTCTAAAAACTGTTGGAACGTGTTCTGTTATCGATTTTAAGTATCCCCGGCCAATTTTTTTCGAATACCTTCCATGTACAGACTTTTGACCCTCTTCAGCTTTATTATATGAATAGATAGATGACTGTCCATCCTTCGGCATTCAGCGCCTTGTGTTGATGGATGAACTAACTCAAATATATGAATGCTCTGATTTAGTCCCGCATAACGTTAGATCTCATTGTTAATAGTTGTACATATTTACCTTTATTTAAGTTTTTACTTAGTACTGAAGGAGAAATATAATTGTACCTAAATTGTATAATATCATCTTATAAAAATAAATATATGGTATGAGTTTAATTTTGGATATGCATCACACATCAGTCTCAGACTTTGGTGTGTGATTATTATTATTGTCTATTAAAAAAAAAAGTGTTCAGGATGTAGCTTATTATACTGTCTATATCGGAAAACCGCATGCCACTGATCCTGGATTTGACTTTGAAACAAACAACGAAGACACTAATACTGGATTCTGGAAAAATAAAGTATTGAAGACAATAATACTGGATTTGACTTAAGAGAAATGATTAAAACTGAAGACATTACCACTGGATTTGACTACTTATAAAGAAAATTACTGAAGACATTATTAACTAGATTTAACACGTAATAATAATCACGAGAAGACGTGGCAGTATGGCCTATGGTCTTAGCCTGTCCGAATGGACGAAAAGGAAAAAAAAAAGTCAAGTTGTGACAACTGCGTCATGTATCAATTTGTATTGTTTGTCGGATTCTAGTTAATTAAAGCCAAATATCTGATTATTTCGACTCGGAGTTATTATAATTCGCTAATAATAAAATATCAACATGTAAAAAATCGAGTTCGGAAAAAAAATACTACAAATATATGCGACTGATAAAATAACATACTAGTAAAATCAGCGAAAAAAATTAACGCGAACAATAAAAAACGCTTTATGAGAAGTCGCTACATGAAGAAAGACGAATAATTAAATTTTCGATTATGAAAGAACGCGATGTGAAAATTCGCTACTATAAAAAAATGATTTTGTGAAAATTATCGAACAAATCGTCACGGCTTGCCGTGGCATAAAGCTGAGTGGTGACCCCTTTCAGCGTCGTCAATTGTTTTTATTTGTAATTTTTGTTTATGCTGGCGTTGAATAAATATGTTTTCAATTCTTTATGTTTATAAGAAAGCATATCAAACGTAATTAACTTGTTTTTTTTTCTACTTTTATAAGCTTATAAGTTTTGATATTGTTTTCTTGTCCCGTGTTTCTGTAGGCACGGACGCGCAGTCGCACTACCATCCGCGCGCCCCGGTTGAGCTCAGCTCCCGGCGGTAAAGTGTTAACTTCAAAAATGCTCATACTGAGTATCTTAAATTGCTGAGCCGGAATGAGAGGAATCTGCGAGGAGTGGAAGCGATCCGGATTCTTCATCATGACGTCCTCGAGTTGGAGACAAAGTGGACGCCGCATCACGCCGTGCTGTCCTACCAGCTTGAGGGGGACCTGCTGGGGGCTTCGGAGAGGGACTGCTCGTCGTCCGTGCTTCTCGCACCGGCTTACCGATTGACACACGGCCATCAACGACGCTGACCACCAAGCGAAAAGCCAGAAATGCGAACTGAAGCGAATGTAGTGACCCGCGTCTCTTCCGGCTCCCGTCGACCAGCGGCCACCAGGGTCGTCCACGTAGGATCGAGGCATTTGCCTCTCCTTTGCGCGGCGTGGAGAATCTGGCGGAGGCTCGTCTTCCTGCATTCCTCAAGCTCATCACACATCAGCATACTCAAGAAAGAAGGAAGATGGAGGAAAAGACCCTGAAAAGGCGTCATCTCCCATCCTCGTGACTACACCACAGCTGGCCGCAGCCAGCTCCATAAACCGGCGGGACTCAAAAGACCTGTCAGCCATCCGGCGGACAGGCGCCTGCCATCAACGTTTTCTCCCGGCGCGTCCTTCATAGGAGTGACGTGCCAACTACAGAAACTCTAAAATGGCCTCTCTGGCCAAAAGAGAACAAAGAAGACAGCCAGGAAGAAAAAAAAAAATTGTTTTCTTGGAGAACGAGAACGATGCAATGAGTTTATGCGTAAAAATATTTATTTACTAGCGGCCGCCCGCGACTTCGTCCGCCTTAGATTCGTTTATCGCGGATAAAAGGTATTTTTCCGGGATAAAAAGTAGCTGATGTCTTTCCCCAAATCTAGATACACTACTGTGAAGCATATTACCAAGATTTCAATTTCCTAGCGTAAACAAATATTTAATGTCCATACAAATTTTCATCCCCTTTTTCGTCCCTAAAAGGGATGAAATTTGACATACATTATAACCTATGTCCTATTCTGATATATAAGTTACACAACTGGAAAGTTTCATTTAAATTCGTCCAGTAGTTTTGAGATTAAGTGGAACGTACATACATACTTTCACGTTTATAATATAGTAAGGACAAGGATTATATTGTAATATTTAGCTAAGAATTATTTAGAAAACATGTCTGACTTTAGGTTCTTTCGGCTTGCTTCTCAACAGTGATATCCTCTTTGTAAACATTAAATGTCGGTACATCGACGACATTTTCAAAAAAACAAGTTAAGGTGCGTCCACATTTGTATCATTTGCCCGTATCAGATCATCGTCGCGTAGCATGATCGCGTGTCACGATCACGCGTTTGGACGTTGCGCCGATCCGATCACTCGAAATCCATTTGCTACGCGTATCACACACTTGTATGGGAAGAGTGCGGCATTATCGGCGCACCGACAGTGAGCGTCCAAGCAGCGCGATACGCAGTCATGCTACGGCACGGTGATCGGATACGAGCAAATGATACAAGTGTGGACGCACATTTATACGATTTGAAGGCCACTAGCTCGATTTTTTTTGTGTGTTTGTATGTGTCGTTGTGGCTTCCTCACGCCAAAACGGCTAAACAGATTTTTACTATTTTTGGTACACGGGTACCTGGGCATCCACAAATAATTAAAGGATACTTCTTACTCGACTACGCTGAAGAAAAATAGAGGGTTATGTTAAGAGTCCCCGGTAAGCTCGGTTCTCCATATAAACGTAGTTACGCTCTCATTTTCAAACGACTAGCTACTTTGCTCTGAAACTTTGTACTTAGAATAAGTTTAGGTATATGCTGGCCTGTAAATGGTGTATAGTTCTCCATAGTAAAAAAAATACAGCAAATTAAAGTTTTTCATACAAAACTTGTTTTTGCTGTATTTCGTTTGTTTTATAAACTGCAGGCATATAAACTACGGCATAGATATACCTCCTGTCATTATATATGCAAATTTTCGTTACAATCCAACATGTAGTTTTAAAATAAGAAACAAACTCCGTTTGTATGGGAAGGTGAAATTCGGCCGAGCTTACTGCGGACTCTTAAAGGTGCGTGCGTCCACACTTTCGTTTACTCGCTAATGGTTTTCGCAATTAATTCGTCTTGCAAGCTTATTAAACTCCCAATGCCAGAACCAAACAAGTTTAACGAAAAACAGCTCTATTCCTTGTATACAAAACGCAACGTTTTCTTCGTGGTATAATATAATAAATTACTGCCATGCAAATTGGCTTTAATACACCTGCGCAAACGTAATGCATTAATATTCAATTAATTGCGTTGAATCTTGAACAACACATTAATGTAAAGTTTCGTACTAAATTAAAGTAAATTAAAGGACCATTAAAACAAGAGGACTGACACTTGCAATACTTTGGATCGTGTTCCGATCGCAATGAGATATTCTGGCAAAAACTAGATGGCGCTTTAAAACTAAACATTTAACGATGTTATAATTAAATAAAGAAGCATAGTATAGTAACAATTACTTCGCAAATAGGTACCCAACAAGCAAAGTATTCCTATAAATAAAGACTATAAGTACTTATTTACTAATAACGTTCCTATAAAGACATTGTTGTAGAGCCATTTACTTATAATAGCATACGATAAGCGGTAACATACTCAAGAGCATTAATGTTTATATTTCAGCCTTATATATAGTTTGCTACAAGATTGTAGCACAGAACAGTTACAGGATACTTTTACTTATAGTAACATTTCACAAGCGTAGATAGTCTTAAGATCATTTGGTTTTATCTTACAGACTTCTAGTCAGCTTCAAGATCGTCTTTTAAGACAGTTATAGGTTTAAGTCTCCTATAATAGTTTGCAGTAAGATCAAATAGTCCTGAATAGTATTTGATCTTATAGTAGCATTTTATAAGAGAACAAGATATTATAATATACTAAGCTGAGGTGATTACAAGTCCACATCGCTATTAGTTTTGTCCAATGTTCTTATAACTGAAATTGTACTTGGTAAGAGCCTTATTAGATGAAACAATCATATAAGTTATTAGATCAAACACCTTACTAGTAATCGTTTGGTATTGTCTCATTCGTCGGGACGAATTTAAGGAATTGTACGCGACATGATCCGTTTAAGTAGTTTTATTGAAATGTGTAACCATAGCGGAGACCAAAATAATTTTTAACTAAAATTAACTTTCTTATGATTCATAGATAGTGAGAAGATTTCGTGACGAACCCTAATACGTTACGCCATATTAATATGGCGGCAAGTTCTCTGTACTAAAACTGCTATAAGTGCAAATTTACCTATAATTGTACTATAATATACTCAATGCAGAGAATTTTAAAAAATGGCGAATTTTCATAATAAATGTGGGAATATTATTTTAACAACATATATGATATGTCCGCTTTTTCAAGGGGCATTGTAAAATTAAACAATTTATGGTGGACATTTACAATAAAAATGACTTCCCGGTAAGTTCACACACTATACATACAGTATTTTACAATACTTAGATATGCTCTAAACTACTTACAAATTATATAAGTTAGCTAAGAAAAATACTAACGTTTGTTTTTAAATACCACGCAGTAATATAAAATAAAATTATCAAAATATGTATTAATAACTAAGTACATTAGTAATGCGTTATAAATAAGATTGCTTTAGTATGATGCTTATGTGAGATACTTATAAGAGTAAAAAAACTTATAAATGGGTAGTCTCAGAACATTATAGGAGCAATTGTATTCTGGGCCTACTGACATACTGCTAGTTGATTATAAGATCATTATAAGAAAGCAATGCTCCTATAACTGCCCCCAAATCCGTGTGTGTAATAAACTACAAGTATCTTATAAGTACAATAAAAAATAGGCTTGAAAACACTATAAGTACTGATTTTGCTTGATGGGTAATAGTAAATAAATCAAAACATTTCATGACGACCGGTTTGGCTCAGTGGAAGTAACGTTGCCTGCGAAGTTGAGGTCCTGGGTTCAAATCCCGGTAAGGGCAAATATTTGTGATGAGCATAAATATTTGTTCCTGAGTCTTGAATGTTTTCTATGCATATATGTAATATATCTATTAAATATATCGTCGTCTAGTACTCATAACATAAGCCTTATTGAGCTTACCATGGGACTAGAGCGATTTGTGTAAAATTGTCCCGTAATATTTATTTATTATTTATTATTACTTATTATTTATTTCAATACTGAGTCATGCTTGCAAAGTTGAATAATTGTAATAAATAATTCTTATATATACATATAGATAGCGCTGTACATATCGAGGAACGGCTTTTTGTACGGAGATGGTCAGTCCTCTTATTCTTATGGTCCTTCGTGTTAATCTAGCTTGTCATTTTGACTCGCAAAAAGAGGTGTTGTCTTTTGAAAAAAAAAATGGTATGTTACAGAACGACCTTTCAATTATATCAATATTGGTGAAAAAACTAGTTCAATCTCATATAAACTTCGCGAGATACAACAATGTTAAAATCACATTTTTGCTCCATACTAAATCCTAGGAATGTGTGACGTCACATGTTCCTACCTTGTGTGAATGGGGAAATTAAGAACTTTGTTCTGTATAGGGAATGCAATCCCGCACGAGGAATTTTATTAACAGCTCTTAGTCCCGCAAGTAGTATAGATTGCCGGGAACTGGCCCCAGGGCGGGCGGTTTGGGCGGGCGGCCTGGGTGGGCGGGCAACCTGGGTGGCGGCGGGCGGACTGGGCGGCGGCGGGCGACTTGGGTGGTGGGCGCTCCTTGGGGCGGCGAGCGTTGGACGTCGGGGTGCCTATCAAACCTAAAAAAAAAAACAAATAGCCCCCTCTCTTGGAGCGTTTCCACAAGGTCCCAAGACTCTTTGACAGCGGTGTTACGATCTACGCGACGTCCTACTTCAAAAATACAACGTCTTACCTGAACCCCCGGTCCCTTCCATTGTCTACGTGAGCGCGGGCCCCTATTGTTTTGCGCCGGGTTTTATTACAGTACGCTTGACCGAGGTGCGTGACTCGTTGTGTCCTTTCCTTTTATTCTATTTATACTAATCAAATTATTAACATATTCTTTTCCCCGTGTGTACTTCATATACCTACAACCCTATATTCATTTATATACTTAATTGTCTAATACCTACAATTTTCATCTGATCCAATTACTTTCTTATTGGGAACGCAGTTTTAACATAACCTAACCCACTACTTACCGTACTGTACTGGTACTCTGTCTTTCTAAAAGACTTCTAAACGCTTCTGTGTAACACATTTTATTTCTTATATCAATATATAAGAATTATTTATTACAATTATTCAACTTTGCAAGCATGACTCAGTATTGAAATAAATAATAATAATAATAATAATAAATAATGAATAAATATTACGGGACAATTTTACACAAATGGCTCTAGTCCCATGGTAAACTCAATATGGCTTGTTTTTTTTTTTTTTAGGTTTGGTAGGCACCCCGACGCACAACGCTCGCCGCCCCCAGGACTGCCCACCGCCAAGGCCGCCCGCCGCTGCCCAGGCCACCAGCCCCCGCCCAATCCACCCAGGTTGCCCACCCACCCAGGCCGCCCGCCCAAACCGCCCGCCCTGGGGCCAGTTCCCGGCAATCTATACTACTCCCGTGGGATCCCGTTATTCGCGGGATCCCGCAAGACAGTGTAACATTTTACAAATATATCATTATAATATCAAGGTTTTTTTACTGAAGTTAATCAACATTTTGTCAAATTCTTTATTAAACTTCTTAAATAACCTTTTACATATTAATTACAGGTTTAACTGGCAAAAAACTACATAAATTCGGGCGGAATTCGCTCCCGCGCCCTCTCCGCGTTGCCCCGCACCGCACCGCACTACTCCTCTACCAACCTAAAGAAATTATGCTCGTTGGCGCGTGCTCGCTCAGCGAGTAACACGTATGAACAACATCGCTCCTCAAACCCGCAAATCCCGCGGGATCCTGCTCAATTTACGGACGAGAGCAGTCCCGCATTTTGGATGCGGGATCCCGGATTCCCTAGTTCTGTAGCTATGTTAAAAGTTGCGTTAATCGACACGATTTCATAACAAAAGTAACCATACATTTCATGAGTTATTCAATTGTATTATTAGTTATAAAGTATGGAAAACATTTTTTTTTAGGATCTCTATCATAGATATACCGTTTCGCATCATAATTTTATACAACACTGCAAAGTGAAGAACTTAAGTTAACTAGTTGTCAACTAAATACGTGTAAATCAGCCTTTAAATGTAAGGGGAGGAATGAATGATAAAATAGATGAAGTATGTCAGATGATGGATGCGAGAAATATTGATATTCTGTGTGTGAATGAGATAAAGCGAAAGGGTTGTGACAGCACAAAATGAAGAGATTAATGAATGTTGATGAAGCGGCAGTTGTATGCCAGGACCGTAGCAAGTGGAAGGAGGTAGTCTCTGCCTACCCCGTAATTGGAAAAAGCGTGATTGTATAGGGTGGGCCATACATTTTTGCAAATAGCAACACTTAATTTTTCGGAAACAGTTCAAGTGAGCGGCGGGATATTGGCGGGAAACTATAGGTCACTTCGTGCAATTTTATTTATAATGGAGCGTTCCACGGTAAAACAACGGGCTTTTTGTGTTAAACAGTTTTATAAAATGATGATGGGATAGCCGCGATTCGTCTTTGTATGTGTCAGGGAGTTTTCCAAAGTTTGCCTATATGATTGCAGGAGTGCCAACGACGAGACGGAGGACGTCTGGACAAAGTAATTTTTTAAAAATAAATTGCAATTATCTGTTACTAGGTTAAATAAATAAAATTTAGAAAAACATGTATAGTTACATTTTTATCGATGTTTCAATAGTGCAAAATTTTTTGGCCCATCCTATTCGCCGTCGATATAAATGCGGGGCGTTCAAGTATTAAGTAACGCAATTTTTGGAGATTTATGACCCCTCGCCCCCTTCGTACCGCGTCGTAACGTTTTTCTGTACCCCCCTTCGCACCTAGTAAAACATCACGTAACCACCTAGTAATAATTTTTACTTAAAATTTTCAAGAGGTCATTCCAATTGAAATTTTGAGAAAAAAAAAGTTTTATAAAATGCTTGAGAGAATTGCTCTACGCGGCCGTTCTGAAGGGTTAAAAAAAAAGTTACGTAACGCTTAGTTCAACCCCCACCAAATTCGTTACGTAATACTTGAACGCTCCCATACTCATGACAATCAGTGTGCTTCTTAGTGGAATGAAAAACGCGCTTTCGACTTCGCGCCGTGATGACGAATTTAAAAAATTAGCTGTGCATAGGTCCTTAGTTATCGCGTTTATGGCACGATAAACACAATGCTGAATGATAAAACATCCACAACTTTCCGATGCGTAAATGAGGCACCGTATCATTTAAACATCGCGCGATAAACGCCATAGGCCCGCAGTAGTGTCACCGACCTTGGAGAGCTTAGTGTCGGGCGCCACGCGTGGGATGCGCGCGCGCAGCAGCGAGAACGCCGCGTTCACGCCCGCTGACCGCGCTGCCGTCTGCCACAGAGGTCACAATCACAAACTAATATGCAATGGTCGACTTGCCAATACAAGAATACTGGCTGGTTTTTCCAAAAGTATCATTATCCGTATAGTATATTCGTAAAATAAAGGTCATCTATATAGAGTGTTAAGATCCAAAATTTAAAGGGGGAAATCAATTTCATTTCTACATTATCTTTATATTTACGACATTTGGCAGACGGCAGCAAAAATTTACAATAAAAAGCACGATTTGAGGGCATTCTCATGATAGTTATAAGAAAAGACGAGCTGGCATTATTCCCTAAAAGGTCAGGTTCTAGACTATTTGTCTCCCCCAGAGTAGCCATTTAACATTTTTTTATAAACAGAATAAACAGTTGGTCTAGATCTCAGTTGGTCTAGGACTAAAACAAAATGCCAGCTCACCTTCACTCTTAATTACCCGCAACAGTCGCAACCTAAGAAGAATATTTTGTGGGAGTCTTAGACTGGCGTAGCGTGCATCAGATGGGCTCTGTATCAAAATTTGTTGAGGGGACCGTGATGATGAACCGCTTCCCCCCCCATTTTCATTAGGGTGGAGGCCCTTGTAGCCCGGGGGCCCCGTATCATTGATACGGCGGCAGCTACGCCCTTGGTCTGACAGTACCTTAAGAGGATTCATACCTGCTTAACTGGCAACGTCGCATATATATATATATATATATTTTGAGAAATATGAATGTAGCTTGAACATGTTTTCAATACATTCATTGCGTTTTCGGTAGTTATGCTGGCATTATGATGATGATGATGATTATGATGATGATGATGATTATGATGATGATGATGATTATGAAGCTTACTTGTTATTTTTTTTAGTTTTTTGCAACTGTACTATTAAAAAACGTCGTTCGATACACGTGCGGAAATGTCATTCTTCACTCGCCCCGTGTCTTAGTCGGTACTCCACATCTCTCGGTAGGTACTCGTGTAGTAATGACATACTTTCCGCACTAACACTAAAATCGAAATGTACTATCACACTTGGTTGACTATTCATAATATACCTGTTTTATAAAATGTGCGTTGTGTAGCTACGAGTACTGTTTATAAAAGGAGCGTACAAAGAGGCCAGAAATGAAAGAAACTCACCTTGGACAGAATGATCTGGCAGCACGTTCTCGAAGGTCGATGAACGCCGTGTGGATCTAACGGGGGTACTAGGAGACTAGAAATATAAGACGCTTACCTAGCACGTTCTCAATCGATAAACGCCGTTGCGATACACTTATGGTACTAGGAGACTAAGAATATAAGAAGCTTACCTTGGACAACTTGGTATCTCGTAGTACGTTCTCGGTTGATGAACGCCGAGGCGATGCAGTGAGGGTACTAGGAGACTCGGAATATAAGACGCTTACCTTAGACAACTTGGTATCTGGTGGAACGTTCGGAATGCACTCCCGTAAGTCCGTGAACGCAGTGTTGATGCTCTGGGTGCGCCGGCGCTCCTTCTTGTTTGCGGTGGTCCGCCGCTTCACCACGCGCACGAAGGAGGGCGCCGCGGGGCGAGGGTAGCGGGGGAGCTGGAGCTCGCATTCCACTCCTGGGTAAATGCGTTATCGATTAGACATGTGTAAGTGTTGCGACTGATATCACAAGATACCAAGGAAGTTCGAAATAATGAAATAATGATCTTTATTCTGTAAGTGCCACAAGGGCACTTTTACAAGTCTGACTCTACGGCGTTTCCCAAGAGGAGACCACTGTTGAGAAGAAAGCTGAAACAAACTCAACAGTCAGTCATTATTTAGGGTCCGGTATCGAAAGGATAAAACGGGAGCCTATTACTAAGACTTCGCTGTCCGTCCGTCTGTCTGTCAGTCCGTCTGTCACCAGGCTGTATCTCATGAACCGTAATAGACAGTTGAAATTCTCACAGATGATGTATTTCTGTTGCCGTTCTAACACATTTTCTGTGATAGGTAAGCAAGTTGAAACCTAGTAGCTTATTTATTTACACGTTTTTACTATAAAGTAAGTAAAAAAGTGAATAAAACATTAAACTCTCAATTAATTGTCATAACTAAAAAATAAAAATTGTGAAAATATATCATAAGTTTACAAAAAAAAACAAGTACTTAAAATATCGAATTTTGATGACTTTTTGATTGGACTAAGCCAAGAAACGGGCACCTATACTGGGCTATTTATCGTTTCGCACTCTTAAAAGGTAGCAGAATATTATTCTGAAAGTTTCAACTCTAGGTTTCGCTTAGTTTCCTTGAAAATGGGTACCTAAATTTGGGTCCCATACAAAAAATAACACATTTAATTTTTTTCTGCTTTAAATGTGCCTTATTTTGAAAAATTATATAGTACATTTATTGCACTGCACATACTTTTCTATCGACTAGTATTTTTTTAAATATTTTCTCCCAAATAAGTACGAATGTTCAGTTTTTCTTCGTTTCGTCCCATATTAGTGCGTCGATATATTTTCAACTAACATCACAGCTATATTCAAATAAAGCTGTTTTCTTACCTGTGTTGGTCTGTATGTAGTTGTGGTGCATGTTCTGGTGGAAACCGTCGTACGGTTCGCTGGTCATCTGGACGTCGTCATAGCCTGGAACAAATAATCATGGTCATGGTGTCTTTCCCCATTTATTTACGATTCCGTACTAGGAAGGCAATGGAACTCTATTATTATGCCTCCGCTTTCTCTCTGTCCGTCTGTCTATTTATCTCTAATTTTAAAATGGTAATAGATTAGATTACTTAATTTCATAATATAAATTACATTTTAGTCAATTTACACGAATTTAAATTATGATCATTAACTACAAAGAAAATGGGAATGGAATGTTACGGATGACGGGGGAACATCTATTAATTATTAAAAGTAGAATTTTTTGCTGAATATGTACTATTGTTGCAGCTACATCGTCTGTATCGGGACTGCAAGCCCAAACTACACACACACATCGATTACGTGACTTACCGTAGCTGCATGAGATGTCGTGTTCGTTGTGGGCCATGTCTTGGATGTTGAACCCGGGCTAGTACACGCTATCGTCTGTCCGCGACGCATACGTGTCCGTGTGGACGTGGCTTACCGTAACTCCGGGAGATGTACTTAGTGTTCGTCGTCATTTTACATGTCCTGGGAGTGGAACCCGGGCCAGTACACGCCATCGTCCGTCTACGACACACACGTGTCCGTGTGGACGTGACTTACCGTAACTCCGAGATGTAGTGTCCGTTGTTGTTGCTGTCAGGTCCTGGGAGTTGAACCCGGGCCAGTACACGCCATTGTCTGTCAGCGACACACACGTGTCCGTGTGGACGTGACTTACCGTAACTCCGAGATGTAGTGTCCGTTGTTGTTGCTGTCAGGTCCTGGGAGTTGAACCCGGCCCAGTACACGCCATTGTCTGTCAGCGACACATACGTGTCCGTGTGGACGTGGCTTACCGTAGCTCCGGGAGATGTAGTGTCCTTTGTTGTACATGTCCTGGAAGTCAAACCGGAGCCAGTACACGCCATCATCTGTCTGCGACACATACGTGTCCGTGTGGACGTGAGTTACTCTAACTCCGAGAGATATCATGTCCTTTCTTGTACTTGTCCTGGGACTATGGGAGTCGAACCTGGGCCACCATCGTCCGTCTACGACACACGCCATCGTCCGTCTACGACACACACGTGTCGGTGTGATCGTAACTTACCGTAGCTCTGGGAGATGTAGTTTCCGTTGTTGTCCATGTTTTGGGTGTCCAATTCGGGCTAGTACACTTTATCGTCTGTCTGCGACACATACGTGGCCGTGTGGACGTGGCTTACCGTAACTCCGGGAGATGTCGTGTCCTTTGTTGTACATGTCCTGAGAGTCGAACCTGGGCCAGTACATGCCATCGTCCGTTTGCGATACACACGTGTCCGTGTGGACGTGACTTACCGTAGCTCCGGGAGATGTAGTGTCCATTGTCGTGGTACATGTCCTGGGAGTCGAACTCGGGCTCCGCGCCAGGCCAGTATACGCCGCCATCCATCGGGCTACCTGCGGACACCAATCAAAGCTTAGAAACTTCCAAAACAAAAGAGCATCAAGCTTAATAAGACTTCCTCCACATTCCTATTATTCAACTCAAATTCATAATGTTTTAATTCCGTCAGTATCCATAATAAATTAGTACTTTACAAAGACTTAAATCTATCTTTAACCGTGGGAAAAAAATTACGGGTGTTATGCGACTTCTGAGTTACGAGTGTATCGCGGGCACTTTTGAGTAAATGAAATAAGTAATGGCTGATTTAGACGAAGACTATTTTGAGATGCCTAAATTACCTAAAAAAGGCACGGAATTAAAGACACGCCCATTTTTTGGCGCCAGGGACCCCCCTCACGTCTCTCTCCCTCTCTCTCTCTCTGGTGGTCTGGTGGCTGCTGCGACGTACTAATGACTAGTACTGAAAAAAGACACTGTGTAAACGGCTTGCTGGTCACTGGCGGCGAAATTGAGGCGGCTGAAAATAGTCATTGTCTAAACCACAGTATAATAAAGAGTACTACGTACAGTATGGACACTCCCTGAAAGTGCCGCCCACCCGCGCTCGGTTACCTCGCAGTTACCGGCTGAACTGCGAGTGGGAAGAGCGCGGGTGGGCGAAGCTTGCGAGCGGCGGGCGGCGGGCGGCAGGTAGTGTCCGGCGGGAGGCAGGGAGTGTCCACAGTATGGTCTAGACCACAGTATAATAATACCACGGCGATAAAAGCTGTGTATGAGGCGCTTGTAAAAAGTCACCTCGAAGGTAACGCGGCCATCTGGAGTCCACGTGAAACTAAATACAAACTCATGTTAGAAAGGATCCAAAACAAGTATGTAAGGTTTCTTTACTTGAAGCTGTATGGTGTGTATCCCGGATACCCTCTGTTGTATCCGACTCTCTTCGTGGTAGGTATGGTGGTGTACAACAAGTTAGAAGTGAGGCGAGAACTGGCCATCGCTTCATATGTACATAAAGTACTACGGGGGCAGTTGTGCAACCCCGGGGTCTCGCGTGCCCTGGCACTAAACGTACCGGACCGATTCGTGTGGCGCCCCCGCCGGCCGTCGCTGCTGGCCGAGCCCGTCGCTCGCACAAAGTTGCTGAAGGACGCACCGCTAACGCCGGCTATTCGAACAATCAATAAAGTTGCGCTTACGCAGGACATATTTGCGTGTTCCCTGAACGACTTTACAAAGACCGCTATGTCAGTACTGTGTTAGTAGGGGTATAATTATTGTATGTGTAAATATTTGAATGTCCTAGTATTAATTCTAATTACTCGCTTGTCTATCGCATTAGGTTAATCTGTAATGATAGATTTAAGCTATTGAATAAATAAATAAATAAAAATAAAAAATAATAAAGAGTACTACGTAGTCTAAACGGTCTGAGGTGTGCTGTACGGTAGTCACTGGCGCCGTAATTTAGGCGTCTTAAATAGTCTCTGTTTAAATCAGCCTTCAGGATAGAGAGAGGCCGCTGTACCTTGGTGGCTGGGCGGGCAGTAGAAGGGCGGCTCGTACCGGTCAAAACCTTCGTCTGACGGCGATATACTCCCGTAGCTTGACATCCTGCGAACAACCCCACATAGGGATCTTTAATATCAAACTTGTAAAAGAGAATTCCTAAAAAGATTTCCCACGTTAACTGTCACAAAAGTCGTTTATTATTTATATTTATTATACTATTATAAAGTTGTATAAATAAAATGTCTGTACATTAAAGATATTTTCAAAAGAAATATTGTTACGGACTATTTGGAGGTCACTAAAACGTTTTTTTTTTTTTTTGGATCTTATGTATGTTTGTATGTGTCGTTGTGGCTTCATCACGCAAAATCAGCTAAACAAATTTCCACAATTTTTGGTACACGGGTAGCTGGGTATCTCCAGATGGTTATAGGATACTTTTTACCCGACTACGCTGAAGAGAAAACGACGGGTCATGACTTTTTCTCTTCCTCGAACGAAGTTCCGGGCATCTTCTAGTAGGATATATTTTCAAAGAAATGGTTGTAACGGACTATTTGAAGATTGCTGGATAGAAAACAAAAATGCATGTTTTGTATGTTTGTACGTAGTTGCAGGCACCTTCTAGAGTTAAATAGATATATACTTACAGTTATCCACAAGAAGGTGCCCGCAGTGTCAGCGGAGGAGAAAAAGTCATAACCCTCTTTTTGATTCAGCGTAGTCGGGTAAAACCACCTGGGGATGCCCAGTTATACACCAGTGTACCAAAAATAGTTGAAATCTTTTTAGCCGTTTTGACGTGACACATACAAAAAATTCAAGTTTTTTTTTCGTTCCAGTAATCTTCAAATAGTCCGTTACGAACATTTTTTAAAATTATCTTCAATGTACAGACATTTAATTTTTACAACTTTATTAAAGTATAAATTACTAGAAGATGCCCGCCACTTCATTCGCGGAAGAGAAAAAGTCATAACCCTCGTTGCTTCAGCGTAGTCGGGTAAAAAGTATCCTATAACCACCTGTGGAAATACAGCTACGCTTGTACCAAATACAGTTGAATCCTTTCAGCCATTTTGACGCGATGAAGCCACAACGACAAATACAAATACCTACACAAAAAAAAATGTTTCATTCACTGACCTTCAGTCTATTTCCCTTTTTTTAATATCTCCAATGTACAGACATTTCATTAAGTAATACAACTTTAAATTAGTATAGATAATATAAAATAAAAGAAGTGGTCACGATGCCTTTAATAACGTATAATATTCACTTGAACAGTTAAAAGCCTATACTAAGACGTTTTACTAGCACGGAGGTTCGGAACCAAGTGTCGCTCCTTGCAAACCTCCCTACCTCGTTACCTCCACTCGGGAAATGTCGGAACCATTCGGCGCGAACTCCGTTACGAACTTCCGTGCTAAATTAATCATAATAAATCCTTTTTCACTTCTCCTTCTCAAAAAGTACCTACGTCATATTAGCTTCGCGAAGCGAGCCTAAAATAGTACATTTAGCCCCTAGGGTATAAAAGAAAGCCATACAGGGTGTTTGGTAACAGGATGCAAAGTTGAAAGGAGGTCATACCTTAGGCCATTTAGAACATTTTAAGCGATATATGTGTTACGCAAATGTTATTAGTTTTTTTATTATTTAAGTTTTAAGATTTGTCAGGGAAAACTCCAAAATTTCAGACTACATCGACAATAGTACTTTTTTTACTGTGGGTAGCATTTTTTGTTTTTTTTTTTTTTAATTTGGAATGTCTATCGTACACCATAAAAGTTATTTGAAACATCTGTGTCTAAAGAAAAAAAAACTACAGTTATTTAAAAATTAAATAACATGAAAAAAAATGATTTAAGTGTTTTCTAAGAACGATAAAAAAAAAATAGCCCGGGTTCTTCAAACCATTTAAAAAACATGCTTGGCTATTAGCCTTTCATTTAAGCTATCAAGCACGACTGTAGCTATCGTATCTTTAAAAATAAGCCACTTAAACCAACTAGAGAGCTAAAATGTTTCACTCTACTTGTGATACTTGTGACGAATCTAATTATGATTTTGTAATAAAACATTGGTTCTTAATACTAAGTTGGCGTTTACCTGACATTTGAAAGGTTTAAGTGCAGTGGACAAAACTGTCACATGCAATTTTAATAAACAAAGGTTCGCGGTGGTGTGAAACAAAAGGGACCGATAGCGGCGGGCGGCGTTTAACAAAGATGACGCAGCCGTTTTATTATGCTTTATTGTCAAAGATAAACTGATTTGCTACTTGCGTATTTATGCAAAAACTACTAATTTAGTCTAATTACAGCTTCAGTTGCGGTTAGACGTTCATTGTGTTTTTAATTTCCCTCTGTCATCCAAAATTTACCGTGTCAAGTTGTAGCTGCCGTAGGCGCTCCTTCACGTGTAATTACGATTCCTTCGTTGTAAACATTACGAACGAACGAACGAAGTTCGTAATGTTTACTTCGAAGAAGAAACGAGTTTACGAACGAAGAATATGCCGACATTGTCTACATGTACTGCAGAGCTGACGGTAATGGAGCAATGGCTCGACGGTTATACCAAGAGCGTTTTACAAACCGGAGGTTGCCTAATGTGAGAGTGTTTTACACCTCATTCCGAAGACTACGTGAAAATGGAATTGCTGGGCAACGTGGAAGGAACCCAGGACGTAATCGCCCTGATTTGGAGGGCGATGTTCTACGGGCATTTGCAGAGGATCCGACTACGAGCTTCAGAG
This sequence comes from Hedya salicella, assembly GCA_905404275.2. Lineage (NCBI taxonomy): Eukaryota > Metazoa > Arthropoda > Insecta > Lepidoptera > Tortricidae > Hedya > Hedya salicella. Next base: position 9,039,056 of record FR990120.1, read on the forward strand.
TGGTAGCTCGTAATCTTCAAATTTGTATGGGATTATACAGGATGTTTGGTAACAGGATGCAAAGTTGAAAGGAGGTCATCGCTTAGGCCATTTAGAACACTTTAAGCGATACTGAAAAAAAAAACTTGCAGCCAGCTACGTACTCCTTACGAATAACTAAAAACAAACAAAACAACCTGATCAGATTGGCCAAACTTTCTGATAGAATTGCTCAAAGCTTAGTTTTTCATGAAATATACAATTTTATTGTTAAGTCTTTTTTATTTTCTCTGAGTCGAAGTGAAAAGCAGAGTGTTTAACACGTGGCTAAAAACCATTATGTCACTCTGACATTCGTGTCATAATGGCTTATTTTAGCCCCTTGTCAAACAATCTACTATTAAACATAAATACAATTAAACCTTAAACATAACATTTTCTATATACTTGTATTTCTTGTGTGTTTTATTTAATCATGATCCTAATAAATATACGTGCCGCAATAATAATAAGCTGTTTGAAGGAACGGTAGTGCGTTTCAACTTTTCAAGTGGCACTCGAGAGTCGACGCAGTTTATGCCATCATACTCGATGGCGCCATTTTATCAGTCAGCTGAGAACGTCTACCATCCTATAAGTACACGATGATTCTTAATCGATGATCAGGAGTAGAAAAATCTTCATATCTAGCTAAAATTAAACTTAATAGACAAGGTCTCACACAATTACCTCACCGTTTAATTAATTAAAAGTTAAAACATAATCAAAACTAAGAACATGGTTATCCTACAATTGAAGTAACGTACGATACTGGCAGTATGGCCTATGGTCTTAGCCTGTCCGAAAGGACGAAAAAGAAAAAAAAAGTAACGTACGATACGTCAAGTGCCATCCCTTTGGCGGGAAATTTGTGTATGCATATGACAATGACAAGTTTAAAAAAATATGGCTCACAAATTATCATTGCCATTAATTTTCTGAAGAGGTTGTAAGCTTACAGATACAGATTAGTAGGGTGACAAGGAATGTAGGATAAAATTGATTTCAAATCAATAATCTCTTCAAAAAAATGTTTGTTTTAACCTACCTAATTGCGACTTTAACGTGACCGCCATCAATTACTTAGTACTTAGAAATATTGGTTCCTGATCACCGATTAAGAATTACCGTGTATATTATTGCACCAGCATTTTTTTTTTATTAAATACGTACTACATATCACTTTAAGACGAACCCAACATGTGATAGGTACATAAAACACAATAACTAAGAATAAGGTTAAGTTGTGGAACGAGCTGCCGTTATCTTTCAGACACAGACAGTAGCAGCAGAGGGCTTGCAGTGGGCGGGGCGAACCGAGATATTTACCTTCTCGCCGGCTAGACCGGGTTGTGGCGATCAGTCAGGGGCTGGCGCCGAGCGAGTAAGCACGCGTACGCAACGATCTGCCGTCTGGATCAATCGATCTCGGAGCGTGTCGTATTGATGGATATACTTACCTTAACTATTGATTATAAAAGCGCCATGAAATGCACTTTGAAAAGAAGTTACGTGAATTGTTCTGTAAATGGATGTTTGAATACATATTATAAGGACGGAAAGTACTCTTTTTTTGTCAAATTGTGAACAATAAGTTATTTTTTTATTACTTACGAAGTAAGTACGTGTTTATTATTAAATTGTGTTTTACGTGACTTAAACCGTTAATTAATAAGATTTAAGCATCTACAGAAGTACACAGTAGGAACTGTATATGTGCAAGAGATAAAACACATTACCTTTACTTACATTGTTTTAAACTACCGCAGTTATTAGGTAGGTATTCGGAGGTGAATTTTTCGTGTCATATATTATAATAATAATAAATAGGTTCATTATTACATTAAAGTTACACAATTGTAAATACATATATTTGTTTCTGATTATAAAATTTGTGTCTTTTTTGTGGAACCCATAGTAAGCTCTCACAATATCCTATCCTATCCTTTCCTATCCTGTTATCTTTATTTACTTTTAAGGATAACATAAGAATTTGTTAATTAAATAAAATGTAAATTAAATATGTCTTTTTTATCACTATGTTATGTACGATAGCTACGTAACGGCTGAGTTGTCGATTTAATTGTCATATGTGAAGTAGCTTGTACAGTCAGCGTCAATTTGACATTTTCCGGTAGTAAAATCGTCAGCTACTTTTGATGCTGACTGTACTTAATGTCAGCTTACTTTACCCAAACGACATCTGGTAAGCTACAACACTTTTTGTTCTCATTGATGTATTCCTGGCGTGAAAACCCTAGCACTACACGTGCCGCGTGCGAATGAATACAAGTTATACGATAGTCAGAGAGTTATATAGTCGGCACGTTTCTCATGCGTAAACAGCGTTTTTACGAGGAAGTGAAATTTCTGTACTTGTACTATAACTTATTCTGTGGTAGCAGTCTGTAGCATCACTCAAAAGTAAATTGAATAAGTTGTGGCTTTCCAATGATTTCGAAAGTGGTTGAATACGATTTATATTTATTAAATATTATTGTTATATTTTATTTACTTATATTATGTAGATATACATGTATTTTTTATTAATATTCTTTCTCGAATTTATATACATGGTCTTTATACCATGCGAGGTTCCAATCTTAAACCATTAGTACCATTACCTACTTTTTATGGCTCGTTAACCGTTATGCTGTGAACATCTGTTATTGGCTTTATGTATTAGCTTTAAGCATTGTGTTTTTTTTCTGTAATGCTGTTGATGTTCCAAATAAATAAAATAAAATAAAATAAATGTGTTTACTTTAGCGTTTTATTTATTACGTACAAAGTGTTCGTTTGTCTATCTTTCTTATCTCACTCCCTTGCTCAAAGGTTAACTGGAAGGGATCCCTAATAAGGATAAGTTCGCATTTGTACTTATATATTTTAAGTTTGCACTTGTAACTGGCTACTATGTACAAAAAGTGTTTACCAAAAAATCATATTTGTAAGGCACACATTAATTTAACGAACACAACACATACTTCTATTTATTTATCGTATGGCTTATATTAAGTTATCTACTTAGATTATTAAAATTTTAGATTTAAGGTATGCAACTGCATCTGTCGAAAGGGTCTTGAGATCCACCATTTTTCCGCTAAATTTGGTGATGGGGCACTCGAAGACCATTTGGTGTACTGTCTGATCTGGGCAGCCACACTGTCATTCCGCTGACCCACACCATTCCCATTTGTGCAATACTTCTATCAGGGAGGTTATCACATTCTCTAAATGCGATTCAGTTTGCGAGTAGGTCTAATTTGTCATTTTTAGACAGTTTTTATATGGGACTGACACGTCAAAACTGTTCGCGATTCAGTTCCACATTAATTAATACGAATTATAGTGCTAACGTGTATGTTTAAAAAAATATTGTATGAACTGATATCTTGAAAGTATTAACGGTGTTATAGGTATTTATTTATTGTTAAAGTACAGCCACATTGTATATATGATATCATTCACATTAATTATATTATTATAGGTATAAACATCAGATATATACACAACAATAACGGAGTACATAACACTTTTCAAACATATTTTATTAAGAGACAGCAACGCATCGGCGATGTTTCTGCTAGGTATATTCCTTCAAACAACTAAAGCGTTTAATTTTTAATTTGTAATACCTACTGGTGCCATTAAATTCCTTAAAATGTACATATACTTTAAAAACACATGGACAGTGAGGTTTTTTGATAATATTTGTTATCAAAGAATATCTATCTCGACAATTATTTGACAAATGGCTGGCAGTATGTTGAATTAATTACAATAACATATCTCTTGGCTTGCCCTTGTCTACAAACCTAGGGACGCCACTGATTTTTAGATTCCTTAACTTTTGACTAAACAAAATGGCTGAAATATTATTTGACAATTTGAAACGTTGTCAATTAGGGCAAAATTTTACACAAATCCAACTAGTCCCATACTAAGCTCAATAAGACTTGTGTTATAGGTGAGACGTTGATATCTATAGGTACTATTATAAAGTTGGAAAAATTAAATATCTGTACATTGGAGATATTTTCAAAAAGAAGTGATACGGACGAATGGACAAATATTTTATGTTTGGATTTTTTGTATGTTAGTATGTGTCGTTGTGGCTTCATCACCTCAAAACGGCTAAATGATTTCAACTACTTTTGGTACACAGCGGGCATCCCCAGATGGTTATAGGATACTTCTTACTCGACTACGCTGATGAAAAAAAGGCTTATGATTTTTTTCTCCTCCACTGACGAACTTGTGGGTACTTTAATAATTTATTAATTTATTTTATCTTTATTGCACAGAAGAAAACTTATCGTACGAAAGGCGAACTTAATGCCGTAAGGCATGCTCTTAGGGAAAAGGGGAAAAAATGTAGGCGGTGCAGAGACTTGCGTAACAACAAAAACACATATGTATTAGACATACTTAAATAAATGAATAAAATAAATATACATAGTTGGTACTAGAAGGCGCCCACAACCCACTTTTTTCTTGAGTGTAATTGGGTAAAAAGTATAAGTACACTGAAGATAAAAGAGGTTTATGATTTTTTTTAACGAAGTTATGGGCGCCGTCTAGTCTATCCTTACCCTTACGTAGGTCACTCGATAAATTTTAAGATAAAAAAAAATTATAGAAGATATTAGTATTTTTCATTTTTTCAAAATACTCTCCGTTAGGTACTCTCTATACAAAGTTCCATTCGTCTGAACCAACTTTGGAAGCACTTTTGCCAGTCTTCATCAGATAGGTCCGAAATTGCTTCTTCATTTGCAGCCACGGCTTCTTCAGCACTCGAAAAAAACTTCCCTTTTATTTTTACTTTCACCACCGGGAACAAAAAGAAATCGCAGGGAGTTAAGTCAGGACTGTAGGGTGGATGTGGTAAGGTTTCCCCAGCTTTCTCAATAAACGCCTTTGTTCTGAGGGACGTATGTGAAGAGGCGTTATCGTGATGCAGCAAGATTCCCCGAAGTTCAGTCTTTGGTCTCCTCTCTCGCACTGCTTTGAAAACTTGCGGCAATGCTACTGTAGTATACCAATCAGAGTTGACTGACCTATAATTTTCCAGCATTGATGTTGATAAATGTCCGCCCCGTTAAAAGAAACTAGCTATCATTTTTTTGCCGACGTTACGAGGTCTTTGTAGTTTTGTTGGTAACTTTCCCTCTGAGAAGACCCATACTGACGATTGCCGCTTGTTTTCCGGGTCATATTGGTAAATCCATGTTTCGTCACCTGTAATTATTTCCGATACACGCCGCGAAGTCCCGTTGTCGTATTGCAGACGCATCTCACGACACCAATCTACACGAGCCTGTTTCTGAGTATCGGAGAGCAAACGTGGTATCCAACGACAACAGAGCTTCCTTACTCCAAGATGTTGATGTAGAATGATGCTAACGCTCCCCGAACTGACGCCTAAGATATTCTCTATGTCTTTGTATATTATTCGTGGATCTTCTCGCACCAACATTTCAGTAGTCCACACGTTTTCTGCAGTTACTGCTGTTTGCGGGCGACCACTTTGGTGGTCATCTTTGAGGCTGGTTTTACCCCTTTTAAATTCGTTGAACCATCTAAAAACTGTTGCCCGTGAAGAAGCAGAATCTCCTAACGCTGCTTGCAATCGTTGCAAACACAATTGTTCAGATAAACCAAATTTAAAATCATTAAATATCATAGCCCGCAAATGTTCGCGGTTAAGCTCCATCGCGATCGTTACAAAGAAAAAACGCGGGAACCGTTTTAGAAAAATTAATGTAGCATATTGATTTTTTAAATTGGAGCGAATCGGCAACTTGTGTTCTATTTTTAAATAAATTTGGTTTTTAAAAACATATAATTCAGGTGCGTTCCATTTTCGAATTTCGAACATCTCGAAACTTATCGAGTGACCTACGTACTTCCTTACTCCTTACTATATTATAGACGTGAAAGTATGTATGTACGTTCCACTTAATCTCAAAAACTACTGGACGAATTTTTATGAAACTTTCCAGTTATGTATATTCCCAGAATAGGACATATGCTATAATGTATGTCAAATTTCATCCCTTTTAGGGACGAAAAAGGGGATGAAAATTTGTATGGACAGTAAATATTTTTTACGCTAGGAACTTGCATTATTGGTAATATGCTTCACATTTAAATTAGTAAAATATTGAAGTTTGGGGAAAGACATAATCTACTTTTATCCCGGAAAAATACCTTTTATCCGCGATAAACGAATCTAAGGCAGACGAAGTCGCGGGCGGCCGCTAGTACTATTATAAACTTGTAAAAATGAAATATCTGTATGTATATGTCTTTGTGGCTTCATCACGCTAAATCGGCTAAACGGATTTCAACTATTTTTAGCAGACGGGTAGCTATGCTAAAAAAAGAGGTGTTATGACTTTTTCTCCTCCGCCAGTTGGGGGCACCGTCTAGTATTTTGTATAAAATTGAACCATAATCTCGTGGTTACGGCGAGCAGGAAGTTTTTTTTAATATCGAGATGGCCACCGACATATTGTCTCGTGTAAACACACAAATATGTGATACAACGTGGCGCCCACGTGTTATCTGTATACACCATAAAGCATTTTATAGCAACATTTTTTTGGATTCTGTAACGAGTAGACAATAGTAGATTGTTGGTCAAGGGGCTAAATTAAGCCATCATGACACGAAGTGATTATTTGGACGAGCTCACGAAGTGACCGAGGACAACTATGTCTGAGTGTCTTAATGGCTTTTAGCCACGTGTTAAACACTCTGCTTTTCACTTCGACTGCGAGAAAATAAAAAAGACTTAACACTAAAATTTTATATTTCATGAAAAATTAAAGTACAGTTTGAGCAATTCTTTACAGTTAAATTGACAGCTTAAACCCGTTCTACACCTTCCGATCCGATCCTAATTATCGGATAAAATCGGATAGTGTATTGTGCTACAGGCCCTAAAAATTGGGATCTGTTGCACAATACATTATCCGATTTTATCCGATAATTAGGATCGGATCGGATAGGATCGGAAGGTCTAGAACGGGTTTATTATATTTTTAACCGACTTCCAAAAAAAGGAGGAGGTTCTCAATTCGACGGAATGTTTTTTTTTTAACTGATAATGGCCATAGACAATTTTTACTTTTTAATGTGGAGGGTTGCAATACGATCAGAAATTTAGGCCAATCTGATGAGGTTGGTTTGTTTGTTTTTAATTATTCGTAAGTAGTATGTAGCTGGTCGCAAGTCTTTTTTTCAGTTTCATAGAAATTTGTTTGGGATTATATGGCTTTCTTTTAAACCCTAGGGGCTAAATGTACTATTTTAGTCTCGCTTCGCGAAGCTAATATGACCTACTTTTTGAGCAGGAGAAGTGAAAAATATAGTAAATAGCCGGTAGAGCTGTATAATGGCAATCAGGTTTTGTCAAAAAAATATTTTGAGACAAGCTTTTGCCGACTTTACTTTTCTTTGAACACCCGTCAACTACCTACGCGTTGAGACGCTTCTAAAGAGTCCAAACTCAACACACAAGCTACAACACACACACAACACATCAGCAACAACACAAGCTTTCGACGACACGTTTGGCTCAGTGGGTTGCACAACGGCCTACGAAGCTGGCGGTCCCGGGTTCGAATCCCGGCCAGGGTGTTGGTGTGATGAGCACGAACGTTTGTTCCTGTGTCTTGGATGTTTTCTATGTATTTAAGTATGGTAATTAATACAGATAAATTATCATACTTCAATACATAGAAAACATCCAAGACCATCCATACACAATATAGGTACAGACCTATATTATGTATATCGTCGCTTAATACCCATACTTAGTACAAGCTTTGCTTAGTTTGGGACTAGGTCGATTTGTGTAAGATTGTCCCAAGTATTTTTTTTAGCTTCATAATCAGGTCAGCTTCTACAGTATGGCAAATCATAGCGCAATCAGAAACCGAGAAATAGGTCATAACTTCCAAGATTTTCCGAAACTAATTTGGAGGTTACTGAATCGACAAATATTTTTTCTACTCGTGAACAGATCTGTTATTAAGAACTCCGCGAAGCATACTAAAAAGGCATTCTTTTTAGTTTGGACCATCACTCTATACTCTATGGTTTATATTATATGTCACTGAACTATAATACCTATATTATACAACTCCGCACAGAACTATAATGAATTTCAAAAAATAATTAAAATAACATAAACCCAACAGCTTCAAAAAACTAAAAAGAAAAAAATCAAGTCCAGTACCCCAGAAATTTTAAGTTATTGCTTCATGATTCATGGTCGATCTACTCACATAAAACAAATAATAAATTCTAACGTGGAACACAGCGATTTTAAGCAGTCGGGAGCCTGAAATCTAGAACGACGCAAATCTTCTCAACAATGGGTTATGTGAGTAGATCGATCATGAATCATGAAACATTTCCATTATAACTTAACAAATTTCTGGGGTACTGGACTTGTTTTTTTTTTTTTTTTTAAGCAGTCGGGTTTTTCATGGTTTTAATTATTATTTTATTTTATACTTTTTCGCTAAAATTATAAGTCAGTAAAATTCGCAGTCGTTATCGCGGGGGTTATTGAGAAGCTTGCACAGGTTTATTGTGAGAACGGCTTGCTAACCAACTTTAAAACGTTATAGTTCCTAACTGGTCATTCAAAATTGAAAATGATGAGAAACCTAATAATAATTTTCAACTCGACTTAGTACGTCGATTTTAATTTTTTTCATTTTCGCAATATAGCGTGATTATCGCCATTTTGAGTTTTCATCATTTTCATGTTCTTAGTGACATTCGGACAATTAAGACGAATCCATTGATGATGATGATTCTTAATCATCAAAATCGGCCAACGCGTTGGGTCTCTAGAGTGCCAGATAGGAACAAACATACATACATACATACATAGACTGATAAGCACATTACCCTCCTTTGCGTCGCGCAGTCGGGTAAAAACCTACTGAATTTGCCGACTGGCCGGTCAGAGCCGGCACCGATTAAGATGAAAATTGGCATAATATAAAGATTAAAGTGTAGGGAAGGACATAAGCTACTTATGATTCCAAAAAATACCCTGATCCCATAACGTACATAAACGAATCTAAGGCGTCGCGGGCAGAATTTACTTATTTCAGGGATAAGTTCGCCTTTGTGCACATTTTTTACTTTAACGTCTTTGTTTTATTGTTTTTATGTACAATAAATTGTTTACAAACAAACAAACCGTTTCTATGGTATCGTTGATCAGTCGATCATACAAACAGCGAGATAAATAATCCTTGTTTGAGTATGGGAGTGTAACATTCAAATATCTAACAAAAATAATTACCTTTAATAAGTAAAATCCGCGTACAGAAATATCGATTCACAAACGCAACCACATATTATCACTTCACTACACTAAAAGAGTCAACAATATCACAATGTTTTTAAAATAAAAATAATTTTCCAACACTCACTATCAAATTATTATAAAAACACTTTTAAACACAAAAGTATGTATAATATTCGTTCGTATTTATGAGACTATTCCAGTTTATATAAATCTTTTCTTTTACTAATTAGTTTGGTATTGGTTTTTTTTCTGGCTGAATGTTTAATAGTCAATGACAGCTAAAAACGCGGCAACAGCCAGTTCGATACTGGAGTTGTGGGGTATCGAGGCGTCCAGAGAAGGCGGGACTTAGATAACGGGAATAGGGGAGAGACCAAAGGACGTAAGTTACCTACTTATAGTTTACTAGAAGGAAGGAGATAAAGTCATAACCCCTCTTTTTCGACAGCGTAGTCGGGTAAAAAGTATCCGGTAACCATCCGGAGATACTCAGCTTCCCGTGAACCTAAAATACTTGAATTCTGTTTAGCCGATTTGGCGTGATGAAGCCAGAACGACACATACAAACATACAAAAATGCAAAAACATTTGTTTTGGTTTCAGTAACTTCCAAACAGTCCGCTATAATATATATTTTTAAATATCTTCAATAAACAATAAAAAAAAATCTTTTATTTCAGACAGAGTTCATACACAATTAAATTAAATAACAGGCAAGTTCATTATTACGTATAAATTATAAATGAAATCAAATTAAATTAAATTAAATTAAAAATAGATTTCAAATTAAATTATAAAATTAAATATAAGTCAGACATGTCCGCTTTAAACAACATATTAAATAAATAAATATTACGGGACAATTTTACACAAATCGAACTAGCCCCATGGTAAGCTCATAAGGCTTGTGTTATGGGTACTAGACGACGATATATTTTTAATAGATATATTACTTATATACATAGAAGACATCCAAGACTCAGGAACAAATATTTATGCTCATCACACAAATATTTGCCCTTATCGGGATTTGAACCCAGGACCTCAGCTTCGCAGGCAACGTTACTCCCACTGAGCCAAACCGGTCGTCGTTAAGTTACTAATAATCGATATCGTATTTAACATTTTTATTATGTTGTATCATGCAATAGTGGTTCATAAATACGCAGTCGAACCTGCTCGCAATCATTGTCAGAATGCTGATGGAGCTGCCCCTCACCCGCCGCACCAAGGAGGCGCAGGGCTTGCGCATTGAATTCAATGTACAAGAAAGTAAAAAAAAAAACAAAATCTTTACTAAGTACTTAGTAAAGAATATTTTCTTCTGTTTCCGCGATTATTACTCATTGAAATAAAACAATTTAACGGATTATATCGCGTATATTATCTCTCCCGTGACCATGGAAAGCTGGAAAGCTTCCGAAACGTCGGGAACTAAAATGAGATAATATACGCGATATAATCCGTTAAATTGTTTTATTTCAATACTTAGTAAAGATTTTGTTTATTTTTTACTTTCTTGTTTTGTAAAGAAATTACATGTATACGGTGCTCGATCATTATATACTGGTTACTGACATAGACAGACAGACATAAAATTATACTGTTTTTAGTATTTGTTGTTATAGCGGCATCAGATATAATCATCTGTAAAAATTTTAACTGTACAGCTATCACGGTTCATGAGATACAGCCTGGTGACAGACGGACGGACCGCGGAGTCTTAGTAATAGGGTCCCGTTTAAAAATTTAGAAACGGAACCCTTAAAATGTTCGTTTGTCTCTTATGACATTTTATCTAACAACCTATACTTGCCCCGCCCCATACCTAATGCCTGCTATTGGTCGACCACTCCCTCTCTCCACACAACAACATGCCACACCAATCTCTATCTTACAATTAACTATTTTAAATTGAAAATAGTGTGTAGTAACGAAACCAATCTTTCAGTACAATGTAGACATTTGATAAATTCGTGGACTTTCTGTGTCTGTAGCCAACTGCACAAAGATATACACAATTAGTCCGTTCAAAGATATCTTCGCGTAGCCAGAGGGGGGCTTGTGCAGTTCAAACCTCGAAATGTTCAAAATATTACATTAAATTGATTTTTGTACTCGTGAACTATATCTGTGAATAAGAACTCCGTAAATCATACTAAAAAGGCAAACTTTTTAGATTGGACCATCACTCTATACTCTATGGTTTATATTATATGACACTGAACTATAATACCTATATTATACAACTCCGCACAGAACTATAATATAAATATTAATGAACATCAAAAAAATAACGCAGTATTTTTTTAACTATGTTTCATTTAGTGTAGTTTATGGGTTACTCGTAGAAAAAGTATTGTATACAATAGTCATAGTCATAGTCAATAGTTAGATATATAATAAGCTTTTTTAGGCCTCTCAGCAAGCTTCGTGGTCTAAACGCGAAATAATAGGAACGGTCTCTATTGCACACTTACACTTAAAGTACTTATTATTACTTAATTATATATATGTAGGTGTCATCAATGTATTTATTTATAGTACTAAAGAACTCAATATTTGTATGAGGAGCATATTAAGGTGCGTCCACATTTGTATCATTTGCCCGATCAGATCTTCGTCCAGTGGCATGATCGCGTGTCACGATCACGCGTTTGGACGTTGCGCCGATCCAATCGCTCGAAATCCATGTAGCTACGCGTATCACACACTTAGATCGGACAAGCAAGGCATGATCGCCGCGCCGACAGTGAGCGTCCAACCAGCGCGATACGCAGTCATGCCACGCGGCACGGTGATCGGATATGAGCAAATGATACAAGTGTGGACGCACCTTTAAATATTTGTTTCTGAGTCTTTTATGTTTTATTTGTCATTTATTCATTATTTAAGAGTTTGCCTCTTGTCGGTGCAGTTTCTTCCAGTCCTGTCTTCTTAGTGTAAGTTCTTTAACTTCTTGGTACGTCGCGACGCCTACCGTTCCCTTTATCTGGTCTATATAACTGGTTCTTGGCCTTCCTCTTCCTCTCCTTCCCTCAACTTTTCCTTCTATTATCTTCTGTACTAGCTCGTCGTGACGTATCAAATGCCCTACAATTTTGCCTCTTCGAGTTTCTACAGCATGTAGAATACATAATTTTTCTTTTACCCTATCCATTAAATATCAGGGGGCACGGGAGTGCTCCCGCCAAGTCGAGCGCGAAGCAAACACTGCCGTACCATCCTTTACTGGAACCATTTCGCCGCATTTTTAGGCCCCTGTTTGAGAACCTCTGGATAAGTCCAGAACGCAAAAATTAGAGATCGACATACCGCCTTTACAAAAAAATATCAACTACGTGGGCTGCTTCATGTGATGTCCAAAACCGTCCGACGTCCGACCGTCAATGATTGGTGCAATGGTGTCATGGAGCACCTGGTTTTGTACCCTTGTGTACCCTTCAACGGCCAAGTCACACAACATTAACTATAATAATAAAAAAATCGCAGTAAGGAACCTTAGACTTGGCACGACTTTGTCTAGATTTCATTACTATTTAGAGATAAACAAGCAGCTCCATCGAGACTTGGCTAGTTTTTTACAGAATGTTTTTGGTGGGATATCGTTGTCTAGGACTCATAAGTCATAATCATAACACAAGCCTTATTGAGTTTACCATGGGACTAGTCCGATTTGTTTTTGTGTAAAAATTACTTTTGACTTTTGTGTAAAAAATGTCCTGTAATATTTATTTATTGAATGATGCAGTACCTAATCAAATTAAAATTATTGCTGCAGCTATTGCACTTGGTATGCCCTGGTGGAAACAACTTTCTTGTTTGATTCTATAGGTGAGGCCTGCGTTCAGTGGTGGACGATTCTGACTGATAAATAGATAGTTCAATTATATTTGTTTCCTCCATAATGAGATTTTAATCTGTTACTAATGTTTCAATCACATCACATTGACTCACACGAAAACGACATGGTGTAAATTAAATTCGATTCTGTATGGTTAAAATAAAGTTATACTTCAATTATTTGTAACAGATGGGATTGAATTTCATGTTTACAAAGCAATTTGATGCTGTGACGCAGATGGAATGGCATTAAGGGTAAATCCACCCGTATATTGTGTTTAAGAAGGTTGATATTTGAGTGCATTATATTTTAGGGTTCTAGTGATGAAAAAAGGAACGCTTACCCTTACAAATCGTAGGTGTTTAAGCCATATTTTTTAAAACTGTATGCAATCTAAACTAATCATATTTGACTTAATTTGACGCTGTTTCTTGTAGAAAATCATTTACGTAGCTCCTTATTTACTAGCTTTTAATTAACTTGCAATGTAACTATGTTTGTTCGGGTGGAATCTTGCAAGTTAAATTTGACTTACTTCCCGGTTTCCAATTGAGCTAAAATTTGGCAGACTTATGTAAGTACTCTCACCTGAAAGGCCGGCAACACACTTGTGACTCTGAAAAGTACAGTCGGCAATAAAAGCTTGTCACAAAAATGAATTTTTTGACAGAAACTTATTTGCTTTCTTCACAAGGATCTTATGTCATTTTTAAGATCGGGCATCATTTTTTGGTTTCACTATACCTAACTCATACAAAGATCTGTAAGACCCTTTCAACAGAACCCTCCACGCGCGGATTATCAATTAATAATTTTATGACAGTCATTTGGATTGTATGAACAAGATAACTGCATCGAGTGATTGCTGGATAACTCAATAATGGGTGTATGGAGTGTGGCCGAATTAACCTATAATCAAATTAAAAATCGACCAAGTGAGAGTCGAACTCGCAGGAAGGGTTCCGTACCGAATAGACATGCAAATTAATTGTCGTACCGTACCTGCAGTCACCAGCATCAATATCTGCCATAACAAAGTAGCCGAAAATATCTGACACGTCCCGGCCCTAAAAATAGAGTCGTGTCAGATATTTAAGAGGATATACTAGTGGTCGTTCCTCCATACAAACGTAATCCCCCGTTTCCTCCCTGGATAATTATCTTAGAGCAATTTTTTTTATAAATATAATTTATACTTACCTGTGCCATGCCCCTATGTTTTATTTTTCTTAATAATTTGTTTATTTTAATGAAATAAATAATGAAATAATGATCTTTATTCTGTAAGTAGGCCACAAGGGCACTTTTACAAGTCTGACTCTACGGCGTTTCCCAAGAGGAGACCACTGAAGAGAAGAAAGCCGAAACAAACTCAACAGTCAGTCATTTTTTCGAAATAACTCTTATATCTATTACAATATTCGTGCTTAGCCTAACTAACCTAAATATATGTTTTGAGTATAAACTCAATGCGTAGTTCTTCTAGGAAACATATCAAAACTTATAAAAGTAAAAAAAAAAAAAATCTAGAATATAAAAAAGCAAAATAGTGATTTTTATTTAAAACAACTTACATACGTTTGATATGCCACCTTATAAGAACCGTGTCCCGGTAGAAAGTAAATTATTTGGTTTCTGTTTTGGGCCATGCATTTTTGTCTGTTAAATAGTCCTCTACCCTATAATAAGCCTTTGCCATTAGGGACTCTTTTAAGTACTTTTTGAGAGCTGGAAACAATAATTTCAAAGCATCATCTGGTAGCTTATTATAAAAATGTAAAAAAAGAATTAGAGACCCTCTAAAACAGCAAAAAATGACACCATCCGGCGCCATAAGCACGCGTTCAGTAAACAAATTTAACGAATGTAAAAGAAAAACAGAAAGCATTGAAACATAGCCGAAGCCCTCGTTATAATATGTGTGAAAGAAAAACTAAAATTAGTCCAATTTTGGAAGAGGAAATAGGGTACTACGAAACCCTGTTTTCGCCAATTTTTTGTAGTTTTTTGTGGTCAGATCGTTCCAAGCTGCAGTTGTCCCTTTTGCACTGTAATACGCGGGATTTGAGGTGATACGATAGCAATAGTTTTTAAAAGTAGGTACCTAATTTCCAAAAGGCCTTTTACTACTAGGTATATCGTCTTAAGAGGATGCATCGAAAATTTAAGCTATTTTTTAGTACGATTTTTGACAAATCTGGTATATGAAAAAGGCTGGTTTTTAGATATGTGTTTTTTGACATATGTTTTTTGAAAACTTCCTCGATAGAAAAGTTATCCGAATACTTGCGAATAGGCATTCCTTGACGATGCAGGCCCTTAAGAGCGCCTTGTTGTGGCAGATATTAATGCTGGTAACTGTACTATTGTATATCAAAGAATATATATATATATATCTTACAGTGTACGAGTACGATTGTCGCTGTTAAATAAAAACTTGTAAAAAATAAGTGTCTTGAGGTTCCTTTACTTTTTAGGTTTTCGTACCTCAAACGGAAAAAACGGAACCCTTGTAGTCCATCTGTCTATCAAGACGCTTTTTCTTAGGAACGCGTAGAGTTGCTACACATTATTACACATTGTGTATAATTTCTAGTGCTTTATTCATAGGTATATGCTTGATCTCAAAATTTGTAAAAATTATAATATAAGATCCTGAAAAAAAGCAAAATAAGGAACTACGTCAAAATTTTGATAACGATATCTTACGTGTAGCTTCTTTATGAGCCCTTAAAGTTGGATAGGAAATCCATTTTTTTTTAATTATTAGTGACTAAATATACCATTTAATAACCCATAAGATGTATGGTAACTTTTTAATGAAACTTTCTCGATAAACGCAAAGTTCATAGCTGCAGAATAAAGTTTCTAATGTCTCCATACAATACTCACCGTGTGACGTCACTAAGCTAGTAGGCTTTAGTATGAAGCGTTTTTGAGAAATTCCAAATGTTTTATTTTCACATTGTTATATCTCGGGAAGTCTTTATGAGATTAAAGAAGTTTTTTCACCAATAGTTTTATTATTGAGAGGTAGTTCTCATACCATAGAAAAAAGGTGTTAAATAGCCTATTGTTACGATTTACGAATTATAGAGCACTGCGATAGGCAGACAGCTTAGTAATAGTTTCGTAGTTACTGGACTCTAAAAATATATCGAAACTAAAACAGGACTAATGCTTATCAAAGTCACTTTAAATTACGACATTATGCCTCAATTTATAAAGTGTTCGTTTCAAGCGAATTTCACAAGCACTTGTGCCATTTTATTTATTGTACCCCTTGCATTAGGGGAGGGTTCTCGCTTGTTGTGACAGCGCACCCTAGGGGGCGTAATTGAGAATTATAATAATACAGATAAGCGATTATCTGAGTTTTCCCAGAGTCATTATCTTGATTACTTTCGTGGTGATCGTTAAGCACTTACGTACAGTCAACTGCAATAACGTACACCCTATTTTTAAGGCTGCCGGAAGTATAGAGTATTTTGCGGTAATATTTTAAATGTTACCTACTGATTATGCCATTTATTTTTTATGAGCTTTTGGAAAAAAACATACCCATTGAGAATAATAAATTATTTACTCTTTATTTCGAACTATGCTTGCGAAAGTGATATGAAGGTGCCCGCAACTTCGTTTGCGGAGGAGAAAAAGTCAAAACCTCTCGTTGTTTCTGCAGCGTAATCGATAAAAAGTATCCTATAACCATCTGTGGATACCCAGTTATCCGTGTACCAAAAATAGTTGAAATATGTTTAGCCGATTCGGCGTGATGATGATAAAGTCATAAATACACATACTTACAAGAAAAAAATTTTTTCGCTTCAGTGACCTCCAAGTTGTTTAATAGTTTTTTTGAAAATGTATTCAATGTACACAGACATTTCATTTTACAACTTTATAATAGTATAGATATCCTGACCTATTTTTTTATGACATTACTATTAGTAGGGTTACCAGATGAAACATTCAAAAGCCCGGAGAAAAGGCCTAATTTCCATTCTCCTGAGATTTTGTTGCAGTTTGAGAATTTTCTCTTTTAGGAAAATATTTTTTATATTTAACTATTTAAAGTTTTTATCAAAAAGATCTTTAAAATGTAGGTACTGTATTTTATTGAAAATTCTAAAAAGCAAAATCCGGCCGCAATCCTGAGAAGAGTCCAAAAATCCTGAAATATTATGACAAATCCTGAAATATGGTAACCCTACCTATAAGGACTTGCAATTCCGGAATTGGTTAGTATAGCCAGTATCAAATTAGCGATACTTACTGGCCATACTAACCAATTCTGGAGGCCCGACCTCGAGCGGCAATCCATATCCATACTAATAGGTATTATACACGCGAAAGTGTGTCTGTCTCTCTGTTACCTCTTCACGCTTGAACCGCTGATCCGATTTGGATGAAATTTGGTATGGAGATAGTCTAGTTGAATATAATTATGTCAGAGGGTTGCTGACATGCAGTGAATGTGGTCGCACGTTCAGCGCTAAAATTGGCTACGTCAGACACCAGAGAGCTTACCAAGATAGCTCTCATAGATAGGCAGGAAGTACCTAGTCACGGTAGCCAAACATGGCTTGGAGAGGGGTCTCCTTCGGAATCCCTAATGTCGTTAGTCCTAATGTTTTGTTTGTCCTAATGTATCATTTGCCATAACGCATTTTTTTCAGTAACCGTAAACTTTTCAGGATTGTTATAAAACAAACCTAATCTATACGACGATCTTTTAAAAAATCCTGAAAAATGGCGACCCAATGGCGATGCATTGAGAAAAAATATCGCGTGACGTCACGGCTAGGTACGGTTTATACTTAGTTATGACGTCACGAGCCCCACTCTTAAACTTTAATGCGATGAATCCGAGTATTTTTTATCAATTTGCAAAAAAATACATGTCCAATATATTTTTATTATCAGACAAACTAAATAGAATTTTGATTTTCGTACCCTATTGTGAAAGTTTGTTTGTTAAGGTGCGAGCAGAGTGCAAAATTCGAGTGAGCTTAAGCTTATTCCTTGAATTTATCATTTTGTGGAAAAGTAATGTTTAAGACATTGCTATTTTATTTTATCAGGCGTTAATTTGGTTTAGGTATGTCAAGAAGCCTATACCATGCTTATAGCCTGTTCTTTTAGCGAATAATCTTATATTTATTATAAAAATATATACTGTTGAATATATAGTGGATTCCGATTTGTAAATATTGCCCTTTACAAATAAACTATTGAATTTACTTTTATAAGTTTTGATATGTTTTCTTGGAGAATTAAGCATTGAGTATACTTAGAAAGATAGGTATATTTAAGATAGGCTAAGTACTAATATTGTAAAAGTTAAGAATTATTTGTAAATAATGACTGACTGTAGAGTTTGTTTCGGCTTTCTTCTCAACAGTGGTTTCCTTTTGAGAAATGCCGTAGAGTCAGACTTGTAAAAGTGCCCTTGCGACCTACTTACAGAATAAAGATCATTATTTCATCATTATCTCATTATTTGGTAATTTGTTAGGTTGTACGGGATCCAAGATCTTTTTTACAGCCAAATGTTTGTGTAATATTTTATGTGTGCTCGTCATACTAATGCTTACAGATACCTCTAACTCGTGATATGAAATATCAGGAATTAAAATTGACGTTGTGGTGAGGCACTGTTTTTAGATTTGATACGCACTAACTGACACGGCAAGTTTAAGAGACCCCGGCAAGCTCGGCTGAATTTCACCTTCCCATACAAACGGAGTTTCGTTCTCATTTTAAAACCACGTGTTGGATTGTAACGCAACATATAAACTAATTGTAATTGCAATTAGTTTATATGGCTCTAGTTTATAAAACAAACGAAATACAGCAAAAACAAATTTTGTAAGAAAAACATAAATTCGCAGTATTTCGTTTACTATGGTATCTGAAGCTACATAAACTAATTACAGGCCTGCATATACCTTAACTTATTCTAAGTACAAAGTGTCAGAGCAAACTAGCTAGACGTTTTAAAATGAGAGCGTAACTACATTTGTATGGAGAACCGAGCGTACCAGGAACTTTAAATAAAATATTGTAAAAATCTCACAATATTTCTCACAAAACTGACCGCAAGCGCGTTCGTGGCGCCCCAGTGGCGTGCTGAGTGACCATGGGTCCATATCTTAGGCACAGAGATACTGCCTACTCTGAATGCCCATGGCTCCACATAGGCACAGCGAAACTGCCTACCCTGAAACCTGCCTGCCTTCAAACTTACTTATTAAGCTAGCTCGCTGACCCAAAGAGGTCCTCTGACACGAAAGAACACCACTCTTCCCTTTTCGCCTCCACTTCACGTCAATTGGGTAGTCCAAGGTTGGTCAGATCTTTGAGAACTTCATCGCTCCAGCGGTATGATAGCGGCCCACTGAGCTCCAAATGACCCGAGCCAACGTAGAACGTTTTTTTAAGATTTATTATTTTTTCATTAATAAATAATAAAATAAAATTAATATTAGGGACAATCTTACACAACTCGACCTAGTCCCCAACTAAGCAAAGCTTATACTATGGGTACTAGGCGAGAATATACATAATATATAGATAAATTATAATACTTAAATACTTAGAAAATATCCAACACCCAGGAACTAACATTCGTTCTCATCACACAAACAGTTGTCCTGGCCGGGATTCGAATCCGGGACCGCCAGCTTCGTAGGCCGTTGCGCAACCCAGTGAGCCCCACGTGTCGTCAATGATACTCATATTAGGTGATGTCAATAAATAGTAAATAATCTCAAGCAACGAAATTTAAGATATAATTATGTACCTGCGTAAATTTGAGGTACTGATGACGTATTAATGTAAAACTCTCTGACTTTACAGATCATTAAAGTACTGGTGCAATACTCTCAGCTCTCTATATAGGTGTAAATACCATTATTAAAACACTCACTCAGTTTCATAATGTATATTGCATTTGTATATTTTCTCATCACAAAAATAAGGATAAACTGTATAGTCGTTTAAGTCATATACAAATTAACCACTTAAGTGCTTAATAATAGCAGAGGGTATGGAGGTAACAGTTCCACTACTTTACAAGATTCCATCGCGTCCACATTCCCAACTCGTGCACGTACCAATCCCAAATAGGGTACATGTATGAATTTTTTATCGCTTTTCTTAACAAAATATGAAAATACCGTAAAAACGATTTCTAAAAGTGAATTAAAACTAAAATGGGCCAAGAAATACGCATGACAAGGCATTTTAAACAGCTAATTAGACGGCGATTTGACAGAGACATGTACTGTTACGTCACAGTCCACTCCGGCGATATAACCTCCATATTAAATTCCGCTTTGCTAGAAAGAGATAGAATGAAATGTTTGATGGCTTATATCTTGGTTATTTTTAAAGTTATTCGAAAAAATATTTTTGTCAATTGTTTGTTACGTGAATGAGCTTTTAATAAAGCAAAAATAAAAAAAAAAACATGCATATTCCCTATTGTCCACTTCATATCTCGTCCGCATTCCTAACTTCTGCAAATTCCCATCTTACCTTCCCATCTCGTTAATTTTCCCAACTCATCCACATACAAATTCAAAATTGTCAACTTCCTATCGCGGTGGTATGTGGACGGCATGGGAATGTGGACGGAATGAATATTTGGACAAAATGCGGCAGAGATCAATCCGAACAATTCCTCGAAGCACACCCGAGAGAATGCAGAGCGAAGCTACATCTCTACGGAGTGCCAAGGAATCAAGCCGATTCGCTGGCAAACGACGATACAGGTCGCTCTCCGTTGAATGCTGTTTAGAGGGAGAAGCTGGTACTAGGGAACTAGCCCACAGATGAATATAAATCGTGACCTCGCGATACTCGTAACTATTACGCAAGTGTTTGTTTAGAGAAGCACCTTCACTCTGCTTCTTCTATATTCTCTGCTAACAATGAAGATAAACCATTAATAAATCGGGAAGTCACGGTCGACGTGCTCGGCCCAACCGTGCAGCCCGCCAACCAGGTCACGGACTCGCGCGGCGGGCGCCCCACCTGCCTTGGACTCGCCCGGCGTGTCCAGCCTGTCCAGCACGTCTAGCGAGTCCAGCACACGCTGCACTGCCACCTGCGAGTCGTTACCACGCCGGCACACGAAGGTCACTGCAAATTCAATTTGAGGAAATCTGACACGTGTAAAACCATTATGTTTAATAATAGTACATTGTTGGACAAGTGGCTAAAATAAGCCATTATGACACGAAGGGATTGTGTCATAATGGCTTTTAGCCACGTGTTAAACACTGTGCTTTTCACTTCGACAGCGAGAAAATAAAAAAGACTTAACATTAAAATTGTATATTTCATGAAAAACTAAAAGTGCAGTTTGAGCAATTCTATCAAAAAGTTTGGCCATTCTGATCAGGTTGGTTTGTTTGTTTTTAATTATTCGTAAGGAGTGTGTAGCTGGCCGGAAGTTTTTTTTTCAGTGTCATAGAAATTTGTATGGGATTATACGGCTTCTTTTATCTTTAAACTCTAGGGGTAAATGTACTATTTTAGTCTCGCTTCGTGAAGCTAATATGACGTACATTTTTAGCAAGAGAAGTGAAACAGATATTGTTAGCTAAAAAGACTCAATACTCTAAAAACTAAGAAACTCACCTGGCGCATCGCAATTTTTGATCTCCCCCACTAGTTTCTCCAAAGTTTCCCCCCACAGCGATTCAATAGGATAGTTGACAGCGCCCTCTATACGACACATCGCAAACTCCGGAGCGCTACGCACGTCCACTAGCAGGTGAGAGCGGGACAGCAAACCCGACAGTTCCACTGCCGAGAGACGGAGCGAGGATGGTAGGATATCTAGGTCCAAATCCTGTCGAAAGGAAAACTATTAGAGAAACTACTGTCAGAAATAATCAAATCAAATCAAATCAAAGAATAATGTCTGTAATAGGGATGTTGACTAATCCCAATTTTACTTTTTGTTTTACAAATATCATGATAATAATCACAATTTTTGCAATTTATTAGTGGATCACTCCACTAGCGTTATTATTATAAACAAAGATCAGAAACAAATGAAAAAATTTTTCGACGATACTGGACTTGAACCAGTGCCTTGAGCCAGACCGGGGCAGCACGCTCTACCATCTGAGCTAATCGTCCACACCAGTAGTATTTTTTCATTTGTTTCTGATCTTTGTTTATAATAATCCCAATTTTATTTAAATTATATAAGATCCTGATAAAACAATTAAACACAAAAATTATTCATTATATGCCAACTTTTGTGTCACAACGGAATCAATTAAAATTAGGCAAATGTAATGCCTTAAGAGTCCCCAGCAAGCTCGGTTCTCCATACAAACGTAGTTACGCTCTCATTTTAACGATTAGCTAGTTTGCTCTGAAACTTTGTACTTAGAATCACTTCAGGTATATGCAGGCCTGTAATAAGTTTATATAGCTTCAGATACCATAGTAAAGAAATACAGTGAATTTAAGTTTTTCATACAAAACTTGTTTTTGCCGTATTTCGTTTCTTTTATAAACTGAAGCCATATAAACTAATTACAGGCCTAGATATACCTCATGCCATTGTATATGCAAAGTTTCGTTACAATCCAACACGTAGTTTTAAAATGAGAACGAAACTCCGTATGTATGGGAAGGTGAAATTCGGCCGAGCTTGCCGGGGACTCTTAACTACTTGGCAAAAATTTGGTCCTCACCCATCTGTGTGTCTGTGGCATTGTAGCTCCTAAACGGATATACCGATTTCGATTTCGTTTTTTTTTGGTTGAAAGCAAACTACACATCTCCATTATTCCGCTGGATAGTCTGTCCGATACATTTGACACCTAATTTGTGTATGAATTTAAAGCGCCCCCGCGGTCAGTGAGTGTCCTATTGAACTAATTTTGACGTAAACTATTCCAAGGAGATCGTATTGATCATTTCTATATGTAATTTTGCACTCCAGCGTACATAAGTATTTGGTAAAATTATAAATCGCTCCAACAATTACCTGATACAGGCAAGCAATATTAATGAACAACATTTCTTTGTTCTTACCCCCTAATTTTACCAAACTATCTAATCATATTTGCAAAATTACGAGGAACGAATTTTATATTTTTCAATTATTGTTAACTTTAGCCACTGATTTTCATTAAACAAAACTACCTCATTCTAGAAGGGCCTAAGCGCAATTTGAGGTGGAAGAATAGTTAGTATATACTTTAAAAAAAAGTAAAAACCATTCTGCATCTGTGTGCTCACTGTGACAAGTGTCGTAACTAGAGATGGTGAAAAGCGTTACAATTAAATTTCAATCACCGTGACTCTCGTACCAGTTGTAAAAAAATCACTGTGATCTTGTTACCTACGACTAACCCTGACATGCCACGTTAGAGTTACTTAAAGCCCGACCAGGAAAATAAAAAACTTCGCCATATTGCGGAAAACTATTGGAACTAATTTCTTCAACTGGCAATAGTACTTTACAGTCATTAAAGCCACCTGTCAATTGTTGTCAAAGTGAGGTGTTGATTGTGCGTGGTCTATTTCTGGGATATTGTGAGTTATTTGTGCGTTAAAATGCCGAAAAATATTAAGTCACTTAAGAAAAGTAATTTACAAAATGATGAAGTATTTGTCGGATAGAATGTCTGAAGGATTAGACTCTATTCCTCTGAATAAAATCTCCGACCATGTTGTCAACATGACTGGTAGGTACGTCATAATTAGTGTTGCTATAATTATTGCTAATTTAACGCCCCCAGAGCAGGTATTTTATTTTCCCGGTCGGGCTTTACAGTAAAGTATTGAGATAAGTCTAACAATAAAATAAAGCGTTCAAAAGGTTAATACATATTCTAAAGCTTTTGAGTTGTTCTATCAGCCCTTTTAGGATAATCGTCGGTTTATATATACCCATTAACCGACGATTTCGAGGACCAAATTTTTGGCAAGTTAATATCTTCTTCTGTTTCCGCGATTATACTGATTTAAATAAAACAATTTAACGTATTATATCGCGTATATTATCTCACTTGAGTTCCCGACGTTTCGGAAGCTTTTCAGCTTTCCATGGTCACGGGTGGACTGTCAAACAGTCCATAAAAAATAATCCATTAAATTGTCTTATTCAAACTTTTGGCAAGTTGTTAAGTTATTTCGTTTGCCTAATTTTAATTGATTCCGTCGTGTCACGACAATCATTCATTTATAATTTATATGCTAACTTTTGTGTCACAACGGAAACAATTAAAATGAGGCAAATGAAATGCCTTAACTACTTGCCAAAAATTTGGTCTTCACCTTTATGGCACACGTTGTGTATGTGTGTGTGTCTATTTACCTCTATCTCGTCAAAAAGGCTGGACAGATTTAACCAATTTTTGGCGCGGGAATAGCTGGACACCTGCAGATGGTTGTAAGACTTTTTACCCGACTATGCTGAGGCGAAAAAGAGGGTTATGACTTTCTTCCTTCACGAACGAAGTCGGGCAGCTTTTAGTTTAGAATTAAAATAATAAAACATATGTATAATAAATAAATTGTTTATTTTCATCCAAATTCACGCATACAAAATCGCCAAAGAATTATCAATTCAAATGATTATATAACACAGAGTTCGATTATAAGGCAAGATTCGAACGTGCGACCTCTACTTTAACGTAGAAGAGCTCTGACTAACTGAGCTATCACAACTTTACGTACGTGGCTTGAAATTTTCGAACACAATCTACTTAGTACAAGTAGCGCCCTCTGTATCTTACATACTCCAAGACATGCGTATCACGCTTCGTCTCTGTCCCATAGCTTGTAGGAGTACTAGGACAGCGCGAGAGATGGCGCTGTTTTTCAATGAAGAAAAAATGGCTTTTTATTTGGTAATACAGCTTCAAAGTTTTATGGCTTGTACAAATTGCAAGCAGGATTCGAACCTGCGACCTCTTCTTTATCGCAGAAGTGCTCTGACCATCCGAACTATCACAACTTTACGTACGTCGCTTGAAATTTTCGAACACAATCTAGTTAGCATTAGTAGCGCCCTCTGTATCTTACATACTCCAAGACATTCGTATCCCGCTTCGTCTCTGTCCCATAGCTTCTAGGAGTACTAGGACAGCGAGAGAGATGGCGCTGTTTTTCAATGAAGAAAAAATTATGATTTATTTGGTAATACAGCTTCAAAGTTTTATGGCTTGTACAGTAGCGTGGCTACCGAAGGGCTAGATGGGACCATGCCCCGGGGCCCGCGAACTTAGGGGGCCTTAGGACTCCGACCAGTAACGTAACTACCAAAGGGCTAGACGGTGCCGGGGCCCCGAATATTTTGGGAGCTCTTGGTCCCTGACTGACAGAACCTTGAACTGATATGGGGCCGCAATCTTTTCTATTGCCCGGGGCCCTAGTTACTTAGCTACGTCACTGGGGCATTTCAAAAATTCCCCGATTCGAGTGTACCTAAACACGATTAAATTAACTCCACGTTGTCGACACAGACTGAAAGTGCAACAATACAATGCAACAATTACATTAATGGATTTTGCTTGCTTTTTCGCGGAATAGTGTCTTGGTTAGACTAACTAACTTTGCTGGCTCAGCGACACAAAAGTCTTGGCCTCCGACACAAGAGCACGCCACTTTACCCGATCCTGCGCAATCGCGTCATAGTTAGATGTGACAATAAATTGTGGAAACACCTTCCCATACAAATTGCCGTCCGTGGAAAACGGGGCACTTCCAGTTGTCCCAGAAATTTGAAATTTCTGAAGGTAGCTCTTATAGCAGAACCCACGACATAAATCTGAAAATCCCTTTTTTGTCTGTCTGTCAGTTACCAATGTAAGGTGCATTCTACTAGAATGTCGGGTACGTGACGCAATTCTTTTCATACTTCTAAGAAAGTTTGGAAGTCAATTTTTGGTATGTCAATATTTTATAACTGGGCTTTCGTATTGGTAGTGAATTCTTGAACGTTTTATGTTTTTAAGGTAGGCGTCATAGCCGTCAAGTACCCGTCAAAGTAGACGTTCTGGTGGAATGCACCATAAAATGACTCCACGCTGCGTTTATTTTGCTTAGTAGGGCTATGCTAACGCTGGATTTCGATAGATACGGCCGTTTTTAGCGTATATTTTGTACGGAACCCACGGTGCGCGACTCCACGGTCCGACTCGCACTTAGATGGGTTTTTATTATTAATCATGTTACATAAATGAGTGAAAATGAATGTTACACGCTGTCTTACACATGTCCTGTTCTGGATCCACGGAAGATCAGCGTCATCGCACTCATGAGTACTCGGACATATGCTGAGTGGACTCCATTTTTGTAAACACAAATATGATTGTTTATAGCTCGTAGGTTCTTATATCCGCAACGCAGGTTTAACGACTGATATATGCGTCAAGGCATTTAGACCGATATAGACCGACCCCCATTGACATACGGGTCATGTTAGCTTGAAACTTAATAATGTCGTGGCATATGAGTAACACCTCTTTTATTTGTCAAATTGTCGAAAAGGTTAAGAGTCCCGGGTAAGCTCGTTTGCTTTGAAACTATGTACTTAGGATAAGTTAAGGTATATGCAGGCCTGTAATTAGTTTATATAGCTTCTGATACCATAGTAAAAAAAATACAGCGAATTTAAGTTTTCCATACTAAACTTGTTTTTGCTGTATTTCGTTTGTTTTATAAACTGCAGGCATATAAACTAATTACAAGCCTAGATATACCTCATGTCATTGTATATGCAAAGTTTCGTTACAATCCAACACGTAGTTTCAAAATGGGAACGAAACTCCGTTTGTATGGGAAGGTGAAATTCGCCTGACGATAAGTCTCGGTTAAGTCTATACATATCACTTTTCAAATGTACCTTTATTTATTGTTTACAAAATAAATGTATCTTCTTCTAATCTACATAACGGACTAGCCGATTTAAGTTTCACCATTGCGTAGTATACGTGATATTCATAACATTCTGCCCCAAGTCGAGATTCAAATTGTCCAAATTCTGATACCCATGACTCATGACATTATGCTGACTAACTATATCACAAATGTCATTCTCGTTTTTCGGTTTGAAAATCTTCAAATTCTTCGCCAAAAACACTTTCGAAAACGTCTTCCTGGACGCTGGAGCGACGCCTTTTAATCTCATATCTTTTACATAAAGATTGTATAACTGATATTGGTTTTTAACGCTATTTACATCTATATATACTAAATTGCTGTACATAGGTGTGGATTTGCAGTATGGACATTTTATGTCTGTTTTGGGTAAGTTTTCTATGTAAGATCCTACGTTCATGGCTTTTAGTGGCTTCTTTCCTTCTTTGGGTCTGTCTTCTTTGACCAGCCAGCATCTGACCATGGCCTCCTTGAGGCCCAGGGTGTTGAGGAAGGTGGTTCTGCAGACTCGGAGCTTCTGCTCGTTGGAGAACAGGTGATAGAGCTTGGAGTCGCCTTTTCTGGAGACTTCGCCTTTGTGCTTGAGTCTCCTTCGTTTGGCGGGTATATTGTCGACTAGAGATCTGAAAATTAATAATAATAATTATATTTGAAAGTCACTGAGTGGAATTCCTATTTTAATTTTGTATTCTTTCACTTCTCCTGCTCAAAAAGTACTTCATATTAGCTTCGCGAATCGAGACTAAAGTAGTATATTTAGCCCCTAGGGTTTAAAAGAAAGTCATATAATTCCATACAAATTTCTATGACACTGAAAAAAAAAACTTGCGACCAGCTACAAACTCCTTACAAATAATTAAAAACAAACAAACCAACCTGATCAGATTGGCCAAACTTTCTGATAGAATTGCTCAAACTGTATTTTTAGTTTTTCATGAAATATACAATTTTAATGTTAAGTCTTTTTCATTTTCTCACAGTCGAAGTGGAGAGCAGAGTGTTTAACATGCGGCTAAAAGCCATTATGGCACTCAGACATATTTGTCCTCACTCACTTCCTGAGCTCGCCAAAATAATCACTTCGTGCCATAATGGCTTATTTTAGCCCCTTGTCAAACAATATACTATTGTATGAGTCGTTGTGGCTTCATCACGCCAAGACGGCTAAACGGATTTCAACAATTTTTGGTACACGGGTAGCTTGCCCAGCTACAGATGGTTATAGGACACTTTTTACTGACTACGCTGAAGTAAAAAAGGGGGTTATAACATTTTTCTCTACCACAAACGAAAATTTCCGGATCGATGCGACCTTTAAGCCTTCAAGAAAAGAGCGTACTCCCACCTGAAAGGCCGGCAACGCACTTGTGACTTCTCTGGTGATGCTAGTGTCTATGGGCGACGGTGATCGCTTACCATCAGGCGACCTGGCTGCTCGTTTGCTCCCTATAACTATATACTTACACTGGAAGGCGCCCGCAACTTTATTCGCAGAGGAAAAAACTCATAACCCGCCTTTTTTTTCATGGCATAGTCGGGTAAAAAGTATCCTATTATCATCTGGAGATACCCAGCTACCCGTGTACCAAAAATTTTTGAAATCCGTTAAGCTGATTTAGCGTGATGAAGCCACAACGATACTTACATACATGCAAATATTCAAAAAAAAAAATTTTCGTTTTAATGACCTCCAAATAGTCCGTTACAATATATTTTTTTAAATATCTTCAGGGTACAGACATTTCATTTTTACAACTTTATAATAGTATATATGTAGACATTTAAAGCCTCATCATCTCCCTGCTCTTATCCCACTTATGTAGGGTCGGCACAACATGTTTTCTTCTGCCATTCATCCCTATTATTCGTCATTTCAGCGCTTACTGCTTTCTTTCTCATGTCCTCTCTCACACAATCCATCCATAGCTTTTTTGGCCTACCGACCGCTCTTAGTCCTTCGACATTCATCCCTAACATTCTTTTACGAACATGACGTTTATCCCTTTTCATTACATGCACATACCGCGCTAACCTACTGCTCCTCTTTTTGTCTGTCACGAGTGCTACTTTCAAACTTCCCCGTATATACTCATTTCTAATCCGATCTTTCCTCGTCACTCCACACATTCATAGTTCTCATCTCGGCTGCGTACACTCGTCTTTTATGCGTCACTTTCGTTGCCCAAGATACTCTTATGGTCAGATCTTATGATCAGTTCTTTTACATATTAAATGATGACACTTTGAGCCACTAAATATATAAATATTATTATTAATAAGAACCTAGCTGTAGGTAAATTGCCATGCCCTAACAGGGTTCATGTCTTGGACATATATATGACTAAATAAGACCTAATGTACAACATGACTAATATGGAATAAATGAATTATGAATTACATTCCGGGATACTCTGTTGTGGAACTCTCTTCCGTTCGATTTAAGGCAAGCGAAGTCATTGCATATTTTTAAAACGAAATTAAAAGATCATTATTTATCAGACCCATAATATCTACTTTTTAATTCTGCTGCTGATTTTCTAGTCAGTGTGATGTCAACTGTATCATAGTTTTCTTTTTCTTTTGTACATATTTATAACTGGTATAGTCGTATATATATATGTCTGTTTATGTTTTTATTTATTTTTGTATTTTTTTATATTCTTATCTCACCACCTACTCATTCCTAGATATTGTGTCATTTCCACTACCCAAAGGTGTCTGGAAGACATCGCTCTTTAGCAATAAGACCGCCTATTGTCTACCGTATTTTAAGTTAAGGCTCTATTGTACTTTTTCTGTTGTTGGTGTTCAATAAAGAATAGTTGTATTGTATTGTTGAATCATTTTATAGATTTACCTCTTAAGTTTATGGGGCGTTCGTGGATCACAAGCTGTTCCAGAGACCTGTCGCCATTTCATCCATCCCGCATATTCCATTTTTCACATCATTTTAGTAACGCACCTAAGAAATATTTTTCCTTACCAAATTTACCACGCAAAATATCTCACCTGACAAAATTCTTCTTCCCCATCCAATCCAACTCGTTCCAGAAATAGTCAAATATCTTCGTCCTCTCTTCCTCAGTAAAACTCGTACACTTTCTGTTCGTCCCTTTCGCACAGTACTGCGCCGCGCACGCCGGCCCCATCCTCCTCTGTTCTTTATACACGTCTTGCACCCACTTATCTCTATCTCTGTCCCTCCTGAACCCGAAGTAGCTTTGGCCGGACATCCGTTTCACTTTCTCTTCCTTGCGCCGCTGGGATTTTATTTTCGCATCTTCTTTTTTCTGTGAAATTGTTTGTAGTTTCCATCAAGGTAGCGTAGAGAATAAAAAATAAAAACAAGTATTTGATTAATTACATTGTCGGGTTGCAGTTATGCAATAGAAACGGGCATTTTTATTTAAACTCACATGGTGAAGCGAAACTTAGGTTATATTTAAATAAAGTTTAAATAAGAATGATTTATTTAGTAAAACATACGTAGGTACACGGGTGTCTTCTAAATTGCTTAAAAACACTATGTTTTGCCGAAAGGCATACAAAATTAAAGTGCAGCATGCATAGTACAAAAAATAGTCGAAATTCATTTATATTCATTATCATTATTATCTATTAAATATTCTTGAGTACCTAGAATATTTTATTCAATAGTCAATTTGGCATTACTGTGACCACTGTCAGGAAAACTTGGAATTTTTAAATGCAAGTATTTAAGAAAACATGAGATTTATCATAAATAAATTATTCAATTCTTCTTTCATATAAAAAAAAATAGTAACGATGCCATTATTTGCTATTTAAAATCACGGATATAATTAAACGACTAGGGCCTAAATTCAACATGCTTTTTAATTATGCTCAATCAATTTCATTTATGCCCAATTATATCCTTAAGCTTAAGGGGACAGGGAATTCAATACCGCGAATGTGTTTAAATAATGACAATAAATTCAAAATAACTGTATTTCACAAGTATAAAAAGTGGGCTTACCTTGACATTCGCGATTTTGAACTTCTAATTTGAGCACTGACACAAAACGAACACCGGTGCATAAGTATATTTTTTATTTGTTGTAAAATATAATAACACAGACGTAAAATATTTTGCTGTGTATTAATGAATAATATATTTTTAATGAATAACATTATATGGCGCAGTCAGTAGGATACCGTACCTTTTCTTATATCTACTTTCTTCAACGTAAAAACCTTACAACTTTATGATAATGTAGACTTATCTTACCTTCTCTTTGGCCTTTGCCTTGCAGAAGGTCTCATAGTCCAACAGCCTAGTGATGGTGGGCGCAGCGCAGCACGCGGCGCACTCCAGGTTGCGGGGACGGAGCTTCACTGCAGACAAACAAATATATCAATAATAGGGCTTCATACAGGATTTTTTAGAAGGAAAATCCCCGGGTCCCATTATTACTAAAACAAAAAAGCATCTAAGCCAATTGCGATGAGACAAAAAAGTCTGTTTTTTTTTAATTAAAATAGATTTTAAGATACTAATTTCATGTTTAATTTTTTTATTGCCTCGGAGATATTTCGAGTGACGTCACTACACTACTGACTGGCTCAATACTAGAGTTTAGTAAGGATAAATACAAGTCAAAATTAAAATCACGAATAACTTATCCCTGAAATAATATTTGTGACCATGGAAAGCTGAAAAGCTTCCGAAATGTCGGGAACTCAAATGAGATAATATACGCGATATAATCCGTTAAATTGTTTTACTTTATAATAGTATAGATATTGGCCACATAGAATTTTTTTTTTGCCTTTATATCGTTTAAAATTGTAGTTCTAAAGTGTAGCTAAGGAGACATAACCAAAGGAACTAGGCACGGAAGTTAAAATATTAACCCATAACGACATACCAGTCCTAAACGTGCAGTCCTCTCCATCGAAGATGAGCATTCGTTCCACCAGCAGCTTCTTGTGTGAGTTACCCACTATCAGCTTGATGGCCTCTAGTGCTTGCAGAGCACCTGCAGTAAATAAATAAATAAACAATTAATAGGTATAGGCCAAGTGAAAAGTACTGTAAACCGGCGAGCATGCATGAAGAGATTAATGAATGTTGATGAAGCGGCAGTTGTATGCCAGGACCGTAGCAAGTGGAAGGAGGTAGTCTCTGCCTACCCCGTAATGGGAAAAAGGCGCGATTGTATGTATGTATGTATTAATAGGTAGTGTAGCTGCCAAGCTGAAGTGGGACTGGGCGGGACATGTCAGTCGCATGCCGGGTGACTTGTGGGCTAAAGTAGCCACCGAGTGGGTCCCACAAAATAGAGTCCGGCGTCGCGGTAGGCATCGACGAAGATGGCGGAACGAGCTTGACTCTTTCCAGAACAACTGGTGGGAGATTGCCCAAGACCGGGACACGTGGAAGAATGAGAGGGAGGCCTTTGCCGAGCAGTGAGACACTTTAGGCTCTTAAATAATAAAATAATAGGTAAATGTGTGGAAAGTTCCTCCTTTTCTGAGACAAAGGGGTGGACAGATTCATATATCTGGGTTGCACTATATCGGGCACTAACACCAGGGAGGACGAAATGAGATACCAGACAGAGAAGCAAATTGGTGTCCAGGCTTCTCAGTACACGCACAAAAATCATACGACCAGTCTTAATGTATTACTGAACCGCGATTAGTTTGGGATTGAGATAGCTGTCAGTTTATACAAACGTTGACGTAATTGACGTAAGTTTATTGGCTCCGTGCACGAGTTCAGCGCCACCTAGCGTCCACAACTTTCTTGGCTCTGACGTTTTGACGTTTAATCGCGACGTTGTGCAAAATATAATTATAATCCAAAATTATCTATTAATTTATTTCCAAAATTACTGCGATACCTTAATTTGGGTGGAGAAAGGGTTGTGAAATCAATCTTCGTCATTCAAATCAAATGGGGTAAGTAAAATTGATTCAAAAACTGTGTTTTATTTTGAAAATGTCAGGGTTTGTTTACTTAATTTTTAATTGTAGTTTTACTGTAAAAAAAGAAGCTCAACCTACTTTAATGGATTCATTCAATAATAATAAACATATATAATTGTTCCTGTATCGCTAGTGATAAATTAAATATCGTTTTCAGATCGACTGAGTATTATTTTAAGGACCGGCCCCCGTATTGCCTAACGCGTTTGACGCTCGCAATCAGAATCAAGTGTCATGATTTTGTATGGGCTATGACAGTTGATTCCGATACCAAGTGTCAAAATTTCGTTAGGCAATAACCCCGCCGGTTTATTCAAATTAGATAACCAAGTGTAAACAGATTACTTTGGGATATGACAGATAACAGAGCCAACATTAGTTTATTTTACCCCCACCTAATACTTCCAGCGAATAGGAAACTTTCAGAAAAAAAAATGCGTGAGAGAATCCTCTCTCGCCTCTGTAATGCATTGTAACGTTTTATAAGGACACCCCCCCCCCCCCCCCCCCCACGCCCCTTCAAATCTTAAGTCTTAGTGTGCGAAGTGTTCGGAGCGTGGACCTTGGCTTGGGTGAGGGTTTCCTGTGGTAGGAAGTCTTACCTATGAGGCCGGGCACGGGACCAGCGACGCCGTTGGCGGAACAGCTACCGACCGTTTCTGGTGGTGGTGGGGTTGGGAACAGACACCGGTAGCATGGACCTTGGTATGGCTCCTGCAAATTAATATTTTCACATAAACAAAGCAGGGACAATTTTGTACAAATCGACCTAATTCCAAACTAAGCAAAGCTTGTACTATGGATACTAAGTGACGATATTCTATCCATACTTCCATACTAATACTAAAAATGCGAAAGTGTGTCTGTCTGTTACCTCTTCACGCTTAAACCGCTGAACCGATTTGGATGATATATGGTATGGAGACAGTTTGGGTCCCGGGGAAGGACATAGGCTCCTTCTTATCCTCGAAAAATAACCTTATCCGCGATAAACGAATTTAAGGCGGACAAATTCGCGGGCAGAAGCTAGTATTATTATAAAATTGTAATAATTAAATGACTATTTGAAGGATACTGAATTGAAAAATATATTTTTAAAATTTTTCGTATGCGTGTATGTGTCATTGTGGCTTCATCACGCAAAACGGCTAAACGGATTTCAACGATTTTTGGTACACAGGTAGCTGGGCATTCACAGATAGTTATAGGATACTTTTTATCCAACTACGCTTCTAGAAAAAAATCCCTAGATTGTTGTGTTTTTAATTGTCTAGACGGTTTGTATTTAAAATATACAAAAAAAAATACATGGAATAGTAAACATGTGATATGAAAACCTCTATATAAGACGTGAGTGGGTGATATCCCGATGCGTTCCTCAGAAAAAGGGTTTTGGCAGACGAACAATAAAGTGATCATAAGGGTTCCGTCTTTTCCTTTTGAGGTACCAAATCCTAAGAATAGAAGTTACCTTGTCGTTGGGATCCTTCGGCCCGTGGTAGCCGTACACGGTAAGCTGACCCTCCATTTTTAAGGCACTTCCGGATATGAGAGGCAACTGCAGAATATAAATAAATACTTTTTCTCCATCTATTCACAAAACAACAATACAATACAACAATTATTTACTGCACACCAACAATAAGTGCTTATTGCACATCACACAAAATGAGTACAGAAAGCAATACATTCAAGGAGAGGTAAACAACAGGCGGTCTTATCGCTAAACAGCGATCTCTTCCAGACAACCCTTGGGTAGTGGGAGACGCTGAGAAAAGAAACTGTACGTATAAGTAGGTGGCGCAAAGCAGTTTGTTTGCAGTACAATAGAACCTTAACATAAAATATGGTAGACGATAGGCGGTCTTATCGCTAAAGAGCGATCTCTTCCAGACATCCTTTGGTTAGCGGAAATGACACAAAAGAGCTAGGAATGAGTGAGATAAGATTATAAAATAAATATTACAAAAATAAATAATTGCATAAACATCTATATTATTATAAAGTTGTAAAAATGTAATGTCTGTACATTGAAGATATTTTCAAAAAAATGATTGTTACGGACTATTTGGAGGTCATTAAAACGAAAAATATTTTTTTTTGGATTTTATGTATGTTTGTATGTGTGGCTTCATCACGCCAAATCGGCTAAACAGATTTCCACAATTTTTGGTACACGGGTAGCTGGGTATCTCCAGATGATTATAGGATACTTTTTACCCGACTACGCTCAAGAAAAAAAGACGGGTTATGACTTTTTCTCCTTCGCGCCCGCCTTCTAGTACAGAATAAAGATCATTATTTCATTAATCCATTTATGTAGTAATTCAGGACTGGCAATGACAGATACGAACCTTGGTGAGCGCGCATGCGTCGTTGAGCAGGTATCTAGTGGGCACGTTGTCTGTGCAGTCCAAGATCACGTGGTATTTGCCGATGATGTCCAAGGCGTTAGTGGAGGTCAGTTGAATGTCGTATGGCGTGATGTTTATGTTAGAGTTTATCCTGAAAAAGAATTATTAAAAAGATTGGAGAGGTGGGCTAGTGTGGTCACTAAATGGGTACAAAATATGTTTGTGTTATATATGTCGTAGGGAAATGGCCAAAACAGAGATTTTAACAAATCTCTAAGGGATATGACCAAATCACGCAGGATGTTAAAATGGTGAATTTATTTAATCATTTACCCAGAAAACATCAGTCATTTGATCAACTCCCTGAATCAGTTTAGTGAAATGACGAAATCTGCCAAAAAAGACAACTCATTTTTTCATTTCACCAGATTTGTTTAGTGATTTGATAAAATTCCTGTAGCCGGACAGTGAGTTGACTTTGCGAGTTCGTTTCGTCACTAAACTGATTCAGGGATTAGATCAAATGACTGATTTTTTTCTAGACAAATGATAAAATTGATTCGCCATTTTAACATCCTGTTGGTCATATCCCTTAGAGACTTGGAGTATTTAGTGAATGGAGACGCCTTCATGACGTTTCTCCTCTGCCAAAGACGTTGGTCTAATGTTCCAACCGTTTTATAAAAACTACTTCATTCATTGATTATTGGCAATCTTGTAATTGTTATTTACGCGTGACAAGCTCCGTCAAAGTGCCTATATGTGCTATGTATGGGTGCAAAAAGCGTTCAAATATATCAAGCATGCAAGACTGAGTTCTGCAGCTTTTGCAGTAAGTAAGATTCGTCAATTAACAGACGTGATAACGGCTCGATTAGTGTATTTCAGTTATTTCCACAGTATTATGTCGTATGGCATCTTACTATGGGGCAGTGCTACCGACATTAATACTATATTTGTTCTGCAGAAGCGGGCTGTTCGTGCGATATATAAAATGAACTATAGAGACTTGCTTATTACGCGCAATGACAGTGCATTGTCCATACATTTATGAGAATATTATGTATATACATAAAAATATTACCGACTTTAAGAAGAACTGTGATATACATAATATTAATACTAGAAATAAGCATAAGCTCGCAGTGCCTGCTACTAGGCTCCATAAAATAAATAAGGAGATCATTCATTGGTAACTGTGTGAGATTTTATAATAAACTTCCTAGCAGCATAACTGAGTTGTCTATTGGTAAATTCAAAAATATTGTGAAACGAAAATTATTTTCTAAAGCTTATTATAGCACACAAGACTACATGAATGATGAAGCTGCGTGGGATTAATGTAAATAGTAGCGTCATATAGGTATATGAATAATTATTTTAACGAATACCTAAGGTATTATTATTATTTTAATCTTAATAGTGTTATATACTCTGACATTGAGATTTTTATTCTAGACACATTCTAGATTATTTATTTTTTATTGACAATCCTTTGGGATTTATCTTATTGATTATTTTAATTTTCAAAATGATGATTTTATCAATAATATTACACTTAAGTTAAATGATCTGATTAGGTTTTTCTGGGTTTCCCTAATCCTTGCAGCAAATGTTGGATCATATTGTATTTCTCCCCGCAAACATTCACTCTCATGTAACTGACATTTCCAAAGTGCTTGTAACTAGGCCTACTTGAATAAAGAATATTTTGATTTGATTTGATTTAAGGAACAAGAAAGGTCCCAATATTGATCCCTGCGGCACACCCATAGAGACTAATGACCCCGGTGAACGCTTTCCATTCACGTCAACCCTTTGTATTCTACCATTTAAATAATACTCTTATATATTTAGTGCTGATCCTTTAACTCCGTAGTGGTGTAGCTTCCTGATCAGTGTCTCATGATTAACGCAATCGAAGGCCTTAGATAAATCACAGAAGATACCTAAAGCATCTCGCGATTCCTCCCAGGCATTGAAAATGTGTTTTACGACCTCAACTCCGGCGTTGGATGTCGAGCGACCCCGCGTAAAACCGAATTGCTTACTATGCATCAAATTATTCCAATTAAAATGTTTAAACAATTGACATAGAATTAGCTTTTCAAAAATTTTACTAAATGTAGGTAGTACAGATATTGGCCTAAAGTTAGTGGGGTCAGAGGTACTACCTGATTTAAATAAAGGAGTTATTTTGCTATGTTTCATCAGATCAGGAAACTCACCGCAGTCAACACTGTTATTGAATATATCTGCCAAGTCAGGCGCTATGACTTCTATTAGGGATTTGACAGCATGGTCTGAGACCCCCTATAGGTCATTGGTTTTTTTGACATTAATTGATTTAAATGCCTTTACTACATCTGAAGGACTGACATGTTCAAAATAAAAGTCCTTACTACATTCTAGGACGTTTTCTTTTAACAACAAAACGGCAGACGAAGGTATTTGTGTATGTTGATTAACAATGACTGTTCTTAATATTTGTACGCCAGTAATGGTTAAACAAGACACGATCTCAACAATTGTAAACATCTTTTATATACGCTTGTTTATTGCAAAAATAAATCATTCATTCATTCATTCATTGCAGTGTGCGTTAAACTAGAATAATGGTATTGTTATAGTGTGGGTGCATAGTAACGAGAGGAAAAATGCATTTGTAGTTAGATTGTTTATATGTGTGTTACCTCGCCCCCCTCGAAAAACGCAGATTTTTTTGTTAGGAAATTTGTAGCGATGCGTACTCCATTACTAAATCCTCTAAGCTCAGAGATTTGTTAAAATCTCTGTTTTGGCTATTTCCCTGCGACATATATATTGGTTTGGCTTAGTGGGATTAACGTTGCCTGCGAAGCTGAGGTCCTGGGTTCAAATCCCGGTAAGGGCAAATATTTGTGTGATGAGCATAAATGTTCCTGAGTCTTTAATATTTTCTATGTATATAAGTAATATATCTATTAAATACTAAAAGGTGCCCGCGACCTCGTCCGCGTAAATGATTTTTTACCGTAGTTGGGAAAAAGGTAAAAAAAAAAACCATCTTTGGATGTCCAGCTATTCCCGTACCAAACTTAGTTAAAATCCGTCCAGCCGTTTTAGCGTGATGAGAAGACAAAGAAATTCTGGCTAACAGATGGCGCCAGACTAGCAAGGCGCAGCGCGGCCATACAAAACAAAAGACGATCCTGCATCGCGCTGTTAAGATTTTTCCTGAAATCATGACCCCTCTCCATAGAAAACTGATTTTCATTACAAATCTAGAATTTTATAATAGTATAGATATCGTCGTCTAGTACCCATAACACAAGCCTTATTGAGCTTGCCATGGGACTAGTTCGATTTATGTAAAATATATATATATATATACATATTACCTCCTGAGAGCATTCGCTGCAGATTGGACTTTGCTGGTTGCCTGGTCGCTCTCTCCGTGCAGCAGCTGTCGGTGGATGTTGGTAACATCCACGGTGTCATAGTCCACGAGACCGATCTCACCTGCGAAAATAATGCAAAACTCTTATATTAGGTGTATTCCAATTTTAGATTCGGCGAGACCGAAAATAGAGTATCTGACAATAGGAAACATTTGTAAAAACGATATAAGATTTTGATCAAGGGCCATTAAAACAAGAGGACTGACATTTCCCGTACTTTGCATCGTGTTCCGATCGCAAGGAGTTATTCTGGTAAAAACTAGATGGCGCTTCAAAAATAAACATTTAACGATGCTATAATGGAATAAAGAAATATAGTATACTACCAATTAGTTCGAAAACTGCTAATTTAATCAATAAATTGTAACATTTAAACACTGTGTCACTCTTGCAAAGTTGAAAAATTGTAAAAAAATACTTATACATAGATGGCGTTGTACACATCGGGGAACGGCTTTTGTATGGAGATGGTCAGATTTCTTGTTTTAACACAAGCAAAAAAAAAATGGTCTGTAAAGTCAGATTACGAACGGTAATTTTACGTGATAACGTCATAAGAAAACACAGATGAAAATTTACATACTTTTATGAATTTACAAGCCGAACGCTTAAGCCGATCGTGCCTCTCTTTCGCTTGTTCCGCGCTCTCGCTTCCACGCTCGGCTCAGGCGGAACGTGACAATGAGTCATGCTTTTTCGTGCGTTCATCGATTTATAAGACGTTATCACGTCAAAACTACGTTGAGATTTTGAGTCCGATACGTTACGTGTAGCTTGTTTTATGAGCCATTAAAGTTGGGTGGGAAAGTCCATCATTAAAATATGAAAATATTAATAACTAATAATACCATAAAATGAATAACCCATAAAATGAAACTAAAACTTTTGTTCTGAAACCGTTTCGATAAACGCAAGTTTTAACATAGCTGCAGAACAAAGTTCTTAATTTCCCCATCCAAGATACTAGCGTGTGACGTCACATGCTAGTAGGCTTTAGTATGAAGTGTTTTTTGGGAAAGTCCAAAAATATGCTTTTAACATTGTTGTACCTCGGGGAGTTTTTATGAGATTGGAGTAGTTTTTTCACCAACATTTCTATTATTAAGACGTTCTATAAATAAATAAATAAAATAAAATAAAATAATTTTATTTCAGACAGCGTCCATATTTATGTCAGTATTTAATTGTACTTATGAAAAACTATGTTAGTAGGCAACAGATAATTACTTAATTTAGGTATCTGCCTCCTGGGACACCAGGCACATGTGTGTGTACTCGAGCCCAGTGTCTCTCTCTGAATGGGGCAGTCTGGCTTCTCGCTAATGACTTTCAGGATGGTGTTGGTACTCCCGTCCACTCTGCGCATGAGTGACGCAACTCGGCGTCTGACTACGGTACTAAACCCGTCCGTGCGCGCATGCGCAAACATCGCAGAGGCGCTGCAGTAGCCAGGGAGCCCCAGCAACACCCTGACGGCATTATTATATTGCACTCGGAGTGCGTTGAAGGCCCGCTGTGTGTAGTTGACCCACAGATTGTATCGTATTGTATCGTATATAAGGTTTGCCAGAATGCTTTGAAAAGAGTAATTTTTACCTCAATACTACATCGCGCAAATCTGCGAGCTCACATGTTACAGCATAACATACCACAAAAAAGTTGTCAAATAGCCTTTTCTATCGAACAAGTTGGGTATTTGCGGAAATCATTCTCATACACTAAGTACACTACCGTCAAAAAGTTCAAGACCAAACACAATGTTTAGTTAAATTACCATCAAAAACATCAAATTAAATTTGCAATCAATAGAAAACAACGTAAACTTATTATTTTTGTCTTTTAACCTTTAGCAAATACTCTTTTCAATACATGTGTAAGGAAAAAATATTTAATTGAGGATGGAGTTAAAAGTAAATTTTCAAAACTTCTAATCTAAGCGCTTCAAAACTGAAAACCAAATGACTACTCAATTCTTCACATGTGCTCCTAGTTCATATAAAAGGACCCAGGTGCTAGTATAATTCACATATCACAAGAAATCTAGAGTGACTCGGTTTCCTTGGGCACCAAGTGAAAAACTTCAAAATAATGGGTTAAGCCTCGAATATCTGTACACCATAGTGCTATAAACACATTTACACGGGAAAGCAAGACAGAGCGATATATAATAAGTAATTATTAGTAATAAATAAATTACTTACTCAATTATGTATGCGTTATATGCTTGTGTATCCTAAACACTCTCAGTACTGAATGTTTTCCCCACTGCACCATTTTCATGCTTCTCTGTTTGGCCCTATGGTTGACTGGTAGAGAATGCCTTTTGGCATTAAGTTAATACTAATAATAAGTACTCTTTATTGCACACCAAAAGAAAATAATATCAGAAACTTAAGTCTAAAAGTTCGCCATTTGTACTTACTTTTGTTTTGTGAAATAAAGTTTAAATAAATAAATATATAGCCAATAAATTGGTCTTAAATTTTTTGACAGTAGTGAAGATTGTAGAGTAATTGCAAATAGAAATTAAATAGACATACCCACGCCGGCGCCGGCGAGGTAGGCCGCGGCAGGGCAGCCGAGCCCGCCGCAGCCCACCACCAGCACACGCGCCCCCACCAGCGCTACTTGGCCTTCCACACCAATCTCCGGCAGCAATATCTGCCTGCTATACCTACAATAGACAAGATATATTATTTTCACGGTTTCATAAATTCACCACCATCTAAGTGCCATAACAAAGCGGGCGAAAATATTATAGTCTCCGGCTCTAGAAATAGAGTCGCGTCAGATATTTATGTGCGCTTTGCTGTGGCTGAAATTAAGAGCTCGGAAAATCCATAGCAAAACAAAGGACTGTCGCAATGAAACTAGTGTTAGAAACATTTTTTTATCAATATCGATAGTTGTGTAATATCAGAAAAAAACAGCCCACGAAATGAAAAAAAAATAATACAAAATTTCACATAGATTTGTATAATTATACAGATACAGATGCAATGTCTTTCTCGAAATTCACGTCAGTACACACAGCAGCACATGACATCTTATTGGGTTTTTTATAGTGATAGGATTAGCTACTCATTAATTTTTCAACATTCTCTGGGAGAAGACTGTTTTGTTTATAATAATGATTATTTACTCCTATCACTACAACAAACCTAATAAGATGTCATGTGCTGTTGTGTGTACTGACGTGAATTTCGAGAAAGACATTGCATCTGTATCTGTATAATCATACAAATCTATGTGAAATTTTGTATTATTTTTTTTTCATTTCGTGGGCTGTTTTTTTCTCACATTACAAAACTATCGATATAGATAAAGAAATGTTTCTAACACTAGTTTGATTGCGACAGTCTTTTGTTTTGCTATGGATTTTCCGGGCTCTGCAGATATTAATGCTATTGACTGTACCATCAGCCACATACAGAAGTGACCATTGGTAGACTTTATTGACATTGGCATAAGGCCTACATATGATTAGTTAAGTGTGCTGCTGTTTGCACCTCAAAAGGAAAACTCACTCTAGCTGTCAGGATATGATTTTCTAGAATGCATTGAGGTGTCAAGTTGAAATTAACATCACATACATATTCTATACAGGTCTGCGAACCCTTGAAGCTGTAAAATAATCAAGCTTCTCAGTCAACACAATCCAAAGATACAGTCATTAAAAAAGGTGCTTCCATACAAAATGCCATCTATGGAAAACCTATGGGGTTATTCCAGTTGTCACGAAATTAATCTGAAGATCTTAATTTTTTAGTGTCTGTCTGTCTATGTCAATAATTAATGTAAAATAACCACATATTGCATACATTTTGCTTAGAAATAGAGCTCAGTTAACACTGGATTTTCATCGGCACAGCCATTTGTAAAAAAAAATGGAATAATGGCTTTTTCTTTTCTGTGAATGCTCTTGTGAACCTTCTATACTATAACACTACTGAAACTTCCAACTGAAAGGCATGCAACACTTATGACGCCTCTGGTGTCGTAGGTGTCTATGGGCGACGGTGATTTCTTACCATCAGGCGAAATTTAGGAGCCAAATGTAACTAAAAAAACTTATAAGGTTAGATTAAAGGTCGGTACTGCTGTTTACCTTTCTATAGCCCATCTGGGCAGCCGGTCCACATGTGTCTGGGTGTGGAGTCCATTTGGGGCCAATTCCATCT
The DNA here is from genome assembly GCA_905404275.2 of Hedya salicella. Taxonomy (NCBI): domain Eukaryota; kingdom Metazoa; phylum Arthropoda; class Insecta; order Lepidoptera; family Tortricidae; genus Hedya; species Hedya salicella. Next base: position 9,082,108 of record FR990120.1, read on the forward strand.
GACTGTCTAGCTGCGGCTTCTACAATAAGTACATGATATTTAGCAAAGTGGATTTTTTTTGTTTACTGTGAAATATGCCGTAAACATAACTGCCTCGCAATGAGAAATTATGTAAACTGATAAAACCGTAAACATATTGTTCTAGTAACAATATCAAACAGAACTGAATGAAATAAGAGCCTTGAGAAAAGAAAACAATACTCACCGATATCCATTTTTTCTTTATTTCGTACAATTCATTCTCTTTCTCCGCTAGAGTCTTACGTAAATCGGCTATTTCTCTCTCTAATATACTTATACATTCCATTATTCGATATAATTAAGCTTAAAACTAAAATTAAAACATAAATTATTCGAAAATCTGCACAAGCTGAAAATCTGTTTTGCTGGTTTGACAGTTAATTTGACGTTTGAGTTTGACGCTTGATTTTTTTTGAGACTATACTGCGAAACCCGAAAAACGACGTTCGTAACGTGGTGTCCCTCTCGCTCTCATGTTATGCTGTGTTTGAGTGAGCGGAATGGTGCCATACGAACTTCGTTTTTCGAATTTCGAAGTAGCCCCTCAGATCTGTTTGCTTTATGTATAACCGACGTTATCTTTATACACATCGAGGCATTGAAACTATAATGGCAAAAGTATTGAGAGGAAGAGACAATATTGATGGTTTCTTGAATTTTTGAACAAGCGTTTTAAGTATGAAAGCTTTTATATATACTATGAAATGACTTTTGAAGTCGTTTGTAATAATATTTTTATCAATATAATATTCGCAAAACAGAGAAACGAGGAACGGAACGTCAACTGAGTTGCCAGTTAGTTACCAATTGTCAAATGTCATCGAACTTTGCAGTTTGCTAGTTGCGGTCTTGCGTCGTTTTGCTCGTAAACTAGCAGTTTTCATTTATTTCCTAGACAATTGTGTGTTATTGCTGGTTTGCTTTTAGATAATATTAATTTCAAGATTGTGTGTATTTAGTTTTGGTGTAATATTACGTTTTCGTGATAACAAGTGCATTGTTTCGCGGTAACCATGTAACGCGAACAGAGCTCATAATTTTGGTGTAAAACAATGGATTTCTTAAGTTCATTTCTTGTAAACAAAGTGTCCGGTGCATCGATTATACTAAAGGAGTGAAATAACCTTTTGAACGTGAGTTTCAAATTGCTCAACTTATTCTTGTTTGTTTTTTTAAACTCAAGGTAATGTAATGTCATTTTAGGGTTATTTTGTTATTATTACTTGATTACAAACATATATCAAATTTTAATGATTGTGAACTTTGAATCAGAACATGTAGGTTCATTAAGTTGGTCTATTTTTGTTTTTTATTGCCCCACAAGAGTAATTTTTGATTGGAAAAACTAAAAGAACCTAAACTGAAGCACAATCATAATATTAATCAATTACATTAATAAACCCATTTTCTATTTAAATTAAGTTTAGGGGAACATTAAACAAAGTTTATTTGTTAAATATACTAGTAACTTAACTCATATTATTCCTTAAGCAATTAAATTTATTTAAATAAAACAATTTAAATGGATATTTCTTCATTCAAATTAAATTTATTTTGCAAGTAGGCCTCAAGGGCACTTTTACAGGTCTGATTGTACATTAACCAGAAAAACATTCACAATCTAGATTATGACATCATAGTCCATAGCAATATTAATGCAACAGACAAATAATAGGCACACTTTACCGGGAGATGTGTATTGTCTTCAGGTCCATTACATTATAACTTAACCTATACTTACAGAGATGTCAAGGGTCTAGGCGTCATAAGACGTAAAAAATGTAAAGTAAATCACATTTGTGTATAATATTATCTAATTTGAGGTTCCGTTTGAGTCAATTTATTATATTCAATTATGTTCCTTACTCTACAGAAAGAGACTTTAAACAATATTTTGCTAGGCCCTTCTATTTTTTCTGAGAACAAGGCCTATTTATACTAAAAGCCTTAAGGCAAATTAGATATAATGATCTTTTAGCAAAAAAATCCGAACAGCTTTACAAACTGCTTTTATTTTATTACTACTTGATTTTGATTTTGATTGATTGACTAGAAGTAGCCCGTGGCTAAGTCGAACCCAGGGTTCCGAACAAAATATATGCTATGAATGGCTGTATCTATGAAAACCCAGTGTTAGCAGCGTCCTACTTCTAAGCAAAATGTACTCGGTGCTTGATCGTTTTATATTGGTTACTGATATAGACACACAGACTCAGTTTTTCAGATTTATTTTGTTGATTGTGCTATAAGAGCTTCCTTCATACCAAATTTCAAGTTTCTAGAACAACTGGAAACTACCCTATCAATTTCAAAAGTGTTGAAATATATGTTTTTTGAGGCATAAACGGCCGTATCTATTTTTAACATAAACTTAGCAGTTTGATGTTTTCACAGCTTGAAGGGACCGTAGGCCTGAGTATATAGTTTTAATTTCAACTCGATACCTCCACATGTTTTCGGGAAAGATAACAAAGTGATCCTATAAGGGTTCCGTTTTATTCCTTTTGAGGTATGGAACCCTAAAAAATCATAACTCGCTTTTTCTTCTTCAGCATAGTTGGCTAAAGTATCCTATAACTATATGTGGATGACCAATTACCCATGTATCAAAAACAGGTGAAATCCATTTAGCACTTTTGGCGTGATGAAGCCACAAGGACACATACAAACATACAACATATCCAAAAAAATATTTTTCGATTCAACTTAAAATAGTCCGTTTGACTTATCTTTTTTTTAATTATCTTAAATGTACTTTAATAGGGTACATGCATGATTTTTTTTATCGCTTTTCGTAACTAAATATCAAAATAACGTCAAAACTATTTCAAAATGTGAAATTAAAATTTAAATCGGCCAAGAAATACGCAAGATATAGGCATTTTAAACTACTAATTAGACAGAAAGGTCCGATATGCACTGTTACGTCATGGTGCACTCTGGCCATATAAACTCCATATTAAATTCTGTTTTACTAGAAAGAGATAGTATGAAATGTTTGATGGCTTATATCTTGGTTATTTTTATTGTTATTCGAAAAATTATCTTTGTCTACTGTTTGTTACATGAATGAAATTTAATAAAGCAAAAATTAAAATTCATGCGTATTCTTTATTGTTACAAGTTTATAATAGTATAGATAATCTGTGCTGCTTGATTTTAAGATGGCGGAAGCCAGCTGTTCCCGCTTCACGGCAGCCGAGGGCGGCGCGCGGCTCGCCACTGCCGCGCGTGCGCGGAACATCATCGCTGCGGACTTGGCCGCCTTCACTTCCACGCGGCTACTGCACGAGCAGGCGCATATGATACGGGGGTGAGTTCAGACTTGATCCGGTTCGAAGGACCAATTGGATGTAGGCTGAAGGAAACACCAAACATAAATATATAAGTAGACTATTTTTATCTTTCCACTTCCACAGAACTGATTCAGTTACATGAAAAATGATGCGCTCTTAGCGGCGGTTAACGTCCCACTACTTCTGTATCTATTGCTTATATCTACCCACATCTATATCTCTAAGTGTGTGTACGGGTATCGAACAGGCTGTAGGGTAGAGACCAGTGCCCAGGGCACACAAAAACAAAATCTAAGGTTTAGGAGTTGTTCACTCACTTCTCGGGTGGACGCCGGACCGTCAACATCTCCTGTGTGCCTACCATGAGCTGAGTTTACGATCGGCGCTAGCGAGTATGTCGTATCGAGAGCCAGTGCACCTCTCTCGCACGCGCTAATAGTGCGAAAGAGATAAACTGTCATCGAGCGCTCGATACTCGCTAGTGCTGAAGTCATGGTAGGCGCACTGATGATGCTTCATAGAGAGGCGAAACGCGTGTCGAGGATTATATTGTATTTGCATGCATATTTTTTTTCCGGAAACTACATGACAATATGCGTTTGTGAGCACAATTTATTGTCACATCTAACCAAGACACTATTTTGCAGAAAACCAATGGTACTATAATCCATTAATCTAATATGGAACTCCGCAAAGTAAGGCACTGGTGGCCACCCATGGGCGAGGAAGCGTTTAGCTATCGGCGATTTTCTCGCCCAAGAAACGAACAAAAGATATCTATCCTGTGTCAGTAAAAGGGACACATATATTAATAGTTAATCGCTCACTGTTCACACTGCCGGCGAGAACTCTCTCATATATGTATATCTTTCATTGACACGGAGTCTACATCTATTGTTCGTTTCTTGAGCGAGTTGGGCGAGAAAATAGTCAATAGTTGCTCGCTTTTTCGCCAGCGGAGGGACCAGTGCCTAAAGCCTGGATCTATAATTTCAAAACACACATATCCATTGGCGACGGTGACCACTTTCTATCAGGTGGCTTGTCTGCCCGCTTGCCACTTATAAACATAAAAAAAAAATGCTGAACTCTCAACCCTCGATAATTTATTGTTCCAGACCTTTCTCAGCCGGCAAGCAGAGATCCGTGTTCGTGACCCGAGCGAGCAGAGTCCCGTGCGTGGCGTACGAGCTGCACATACTGACGGACCTCGCCGTCACCAAGGCTGTGGAGTACGGGGACTTGGAGGACTGGGGGCAGGAGCTGGAGAGTAAAGAGGTGAGTGGAACTAGAGGGGGACGACGGTGAGGGGGCAAGAAGGAAAATGGAGGGCGGGTCCAGAGGGGTAGGAGTGAACATGGACGGGGATTTAGTTGGTAAGAGGGTGAGGGTGGGACCAAGAGAGAACATGGAGGGGGGTTTGGAGGGGTAACAGAGTGAGGGGGGACCAAGAGGAAGCAGGGGGAGGGTCTAGGCAGTGACAGGAAGGTGAAGGGGACTGGGAAGAGTCTGGAGGGTGGCCAAGAGGGTGAGATAGAGGTAACCAAGAAGGTTCGTAATGTTTAGATTTTTGCTACGAACAATTAGTAAAAATATTAAAATTAATTAATGTTCTTCTTAGTGACAACCCTACTATTACTACGTACTATCTACCTACATGTAAGTGTACACGCACAATTGTAATATTGACTGGGAAATATTATGGGTAGAAATGTTGTCTTGATAAAGCTCATTGACCCTTGTCTTATTGTTAAATGTTACTGAACCTAATGAGGGTTGTCACTTGCAGTATTTTGCATTAAAAGTTAACTGCCTATAATTTCAAAACGCTTACGAATATGAGCCTAGTTTCTTGAGAGGAAATACAGAACTAAATAATTAAATTCCCCCTTTTACGGAAAGGATCGTCGTGCCTTTCCACACTGTATATTTGTACATTTTTTTTTCTAATGTCAAATACTCTATTCCAGGTGTTAGTGTGCACCTCCGCCGTGCTTCGCCAAGTGCTGGAAGGTGGCGCGCTGACCATGTCAAGGATAAACGTCCTTGTCGTTGACAGCTGTCATCTGGTGCACACAGATCGGGACCTGCAAATTGTGAGTGTTCAAAGCCTACATATCTATACTATTATAATGTAAAAATTAAATGTCTGTATATATATTTTCAAAAAATGATTGTAACGGACTATTTGGCGGTCCATGAACACATTTTTTTTTTTTACTTTTTGTAAGTTTATATGTGTCGTTGTGGCTTCATCACGCCAAATCGGTTAGACGGATTTTAACATTTTCCAGATGGTTATAGGATACTTTTTACCCGACCACGCTGAAAAAAAAGAGGGGTTATGACGTTTTCTCCTCCGCGAACGAAGTTGCGGGCATCTATACTATTATAAAGTTGTAAAAATGAAATGTCTGTACATTGAAGATATTTTCAAAAAAGTGGTTGTAACGGACTATGTTTTAGACTAGTTTTGTATGTTTGTATGTGTCGTTGTGGCTTCATCACGGCAAATCGGCTGAACGGATTTCAATTATTTGTGGGTACACGGGTAGGTGGGTATCTACAGATGGTTATAGGATACTTTTCACCCGACTACGCTGAAGAAAAAAAGACGGGTTATGATTTTCTCCTCCGCGAACAAGCACCTTTTAGTAGTTAAATAAATAAATATTACGGGTAAATTTTACACAGATTAGAACTCACTAAGGCTTGTGTTACAATTCAATTTCAATTCAGTGTGCAACTTCATTCGCGTAAGAGAAAAAAGTTGTAATTACTTTTTTTACTTCAGCGTAAAAAGTATCCTATAACCATCTGGCGATAACCAGCTACCCGTGTACCAAAAATTGTTGAAATCCGTTTAGCCGATTTGACGTGATGAAGCCACACCCACACATACAAATATACAAAAAAACGAAAAATCCGACTTTTACTCGCAAATCACGAATTTTGTCAGGTGTATTTCAAAATGTGTATCTGTTACCCATATGAATGGCCTTCTTTTATATTTCTTTACAGATTATGGACCTCTACAAGTCAAGTCCCTCTCAACCCCGAGTGCTGGGGCTGACGTACCCGCTCTTCACCTCCAAGAAGCCAGATCTTGATTCAGACGAGATGGATGAACTGTCCCCGAGCGAGTCAGATGAGAAGGAAGATCCAGTCAAAAGTAAGTGAAAATGTCTCATCGATAGAAAGATAGAAACCACATTTATTTTAAGAACACGTATATGTAAACAATATGGTGGGTCGCCTATTTTACGCATATTTATTTTTATTATAATTCCAGGGATCGGAACCGGTATTTCTTTCATACAAAATATCCGAAATAACGATTCGTTTTTTTTTCGTTCAGTTACGAGATTTACGTATATTTTATTAAAATTCTGGAACTTGGATCAGGTGTTTCGTGATTTATTTCTCTTCTCCTGAATACAGTTTTAAAACATTCCAGAAATAGCGTGTATTTTAGAAGATTAAAAAAATTACCGATTCCAATCCCTGTATAATTCTGTATCGCATAATCACTAGGCAATCCTGTTTTCGCCGAATGGTCTTTACGCATAACTTTCTAATTCTGAAAACCTACTTTACTGGCAGCAGTATTTTATTGTTAGAGGTTGAATTTGCAGCCAACTAAAATTCGGCGATACTAAATTATGCGTATTTAGATTCGGACAAATAATGATTCGGCAAGATGAATATTCGGCGAAATCAAATTATGTGATACCTTTTCGGCAAAATCAGTTTCGGACATAAAAAAATATGCAAAACAGCACCATAATGAAAAATTACAACAGATGACGCCGAAAGAGGTCATAATTAAGCATGTTTCATTAATATATAAAATACACAAGTTTATTGGCTTAAGAGGATCTACTAGCAAAGGGCCTTTTGGAAATTAGGTATTTTTAAAAACTATTGCTATCGCATCGCCCCAAATCCCCCGTGAGTGCAAAAGAGACAACTGCAGCTCGGAACGATATGACTTACAAACAATAGGGATGATGGCTAAATTTTAATAATAAGTCCGTCTAGTAGATTAATGAAAAATTTTGGACACGTATTTTTTCTTTTTTTCATGCGTAGATGCGCGTTAAATACTTTTGTAATGTTGATTGTTTAGATCCCGATTCAAGCATCCTAGGTATATGAGGTATGAATTTCTTAAGTATCAGAGCGAATTACAAAAGTATTTAATGTTTCCAAAAATAAAAGGTTTTTTTGCAGATTTATTAGCTATTTCCATTATTTAAGGATTTGCCGTTCATGGGTGTTCTTTTTTTCCACCCTTTTAAACAAATAGCTTACTTTCACTTTGTTGATCCAAAGTAATATTTTTGAAAAAAAAAAATGTAATAGAATATAAAATTGTGTATATTATATCAAAATATGGTAGGTGTCGCTAACTTGCAAGTAAAAAAAAAAAGAAAAACTTTAACACAAAAATATTGATTTTAAAAAAAGCTAGGACTCTAATTTTTTTTTGTTAAATGTGTCTTATATACATATATAAAATATCCGAATGACGTGCCAATCGGTAAAGTACTGTGGCCAATAAAAAATAAAAACTGAATTCTATTTTTTTTTTTATTTTGCTAATCGTAAGTATTTAAGGCTTAATATTCAGTAAAATTATTTTTGGCAATAAGGAAAATGAACGTGCATATTCAGTTTTCATATTCAGCCAGGGGCGATTTTACTATAGCAGTCCGGCCAGACCCTTTGCCAATATCTCACTCCCAATCAGATTTTCGTCGAGCACATCTAGTTCGTTCTTGACTCATTTGGCCAGTGAAATAACTTTTTCTCCTCCGAGAATGAAGTACCTTCTAGTAACATATACTATCGGGAAATAATATAAAATGCACACCTCTGTGAAACTGAATGTTCCCAATAGGGATGTTGTCTGTAGTCAAATAATAATAAAATTTTGAAGCGAAATGTTAGTTTTTATGACGAAAATCATAAAAAAAAAACTTTGATAGCGATACCTTACGTGTATCTTGTTTTATGGGCCTTTAAAAATAGGTGGGAATGTCCATTTTTATAGTGTGAAAATATTTATAAATAACAACACCATTGAATAACCCATGAAGTGTATGGTAACTTTTGTTATCAAACCGTTTCGATAAACGCAAATTTTAACTTAGCTTCAGAACAAAGTTCTTAATTTCCCCATATAAGTTAGGAAGCGGTTTTGGGAAAGTAATAAAATGTGATTCAAACGTTGTTGCTCGTGGAGTTTTTATAACATTAAAGTAGTTTTTTTCACCTGGTTTTTCTATTATTGAAAGGTCGTTCTATAACATACTGCAGAAAAAAGTTGTCAATACAGAAAAGAAAGAAAGAAAAATCATATTTATTCAACGCCAGCATAAACAAGAAATACAAGTAACAAAAACAATTGACGACGCTGAAAGGGGTCACCACTCAGCTTTATGCCGCGGCAAGCCGTGACGCTGATTTTCGGTGGTGCCCAATATTCCTATTGTGCTTTTCTGTTGTGCGTTGCATTGCATGGCGAGTCCAAAAACCAAGCAGAGACCAATTTAGATTCATAGGACGTATCCACCATTGCTTTGTGTGTTGTTTACACCCTTCGAGTCTAAATATATAAATATATTCACCCTGTACTAACTTTTTTGCTAAACCAGGATAGTGCTTATATTAGTTGATTTATTCCAGATGCCAAACAAGCGGATACAGAGCTGGAAGAGTTCGGAATATTCGAGAACATGGACGACTTCGAGATGTACGAGAAGCTGGAGTGGAACATACGACAGTTGGAGGAGAGGCTGTGCTGCCAGATGGACTTGGCGGAGGATATTGACGGCGGCAAGCGGTGAGTCGGGGGCGGGGAGTACCAGCTGGAGTGGAATAGCCGACAGCTGGAGAGGCTGTGCTGCCTGATGGACTTGGCGGAGGATATTGACGGCGGCCAGCGGTGAGTCGGGGGTGGCGAGTACCAGCTGGAGTAGAACAACCGACAGCTGGAGAGGCTGTGCTGCCTGATGGACTTGGAGGAGGACATTGACGGCGGCAAGCGGTGAGTCGGGGGCGGGGAGTACCAGCTGGAGTGGAACAGCCGACAGCTGGAGAGGCTGTGCTGCCAGATGGACCTGATAGTGGACATTGACAGCGGCAAGCGGGGAGTACCAGCTGGGGTGGAACGGCCGACAGCTGGAGAGGCTATGCTGCCAGATGGACCTGGCGGAGGACATTGACGGCGGCAAGCGGTGAGTCGGAGGCAGAGAGTACCAGCTGGAGTGGAATGGCCGACAGCTGGAGAGGCTGTGCTGGGTGGACCTGGCGGAGGACATAAACAGCGGCAAGCGGTGAGTCTGGGCAGAAAGTACCAGCCGGAGTGGAACGGCCGACAGCTAGAGAGGCTGTGCTACCAGATGGAACTGGTGGAAGACATTGTCGGTGCTAAGAGGTGAGTCGCGGGTGGGGAGTACCAGCTGGAGTGGAACGGCCGACAGCTGGAGAGGCTGTGCTGGATGGACATGGTAGAGGATATTGACGGCGGTAAGAGGTGACTTGAGGGGTACCAGCTGGAGTGGAACAGCCAACAGCTGGAGAGGCTGTGCTGGATGGACATGGTAGAGGACATTGACGGCGGTAAGAGGCGACTCGGGGGTACCAGCTGGAGTGGAACAGCCAACAGACGACGAAGTACATAAAAAATAAGGAACTGACTTATGCAAATAACTAATCAGAATTTTGAATATCTGTTGGGTCTCATAGAAATGAAACGCCGTTTCAGACGCTTTTTTTTCCAAAAATACGAATCGGCTCTTAAACATTTTGGATGGTTGTTGGTTGCAGGTTCACTGCGACCGTAACGAAGCCGAAGGAGCTGATTGTGGAGTACAGCCCGAGCCGACCCGTCTGTGCTGACTACGAAGACCTGGAGAACTTCATGAGAACCGCCGTGAAGGGTGTACAGGAATTTTTGGAGGAGCACAGGTGAGATAATCATTTTTCATCTCTCCTGTTCGGAAAGATATTTTAAACCCCAATGATTAAATACTCCTAATATAAATATAAATAAACTAGAAGATGCCTGTAACTTCGTTCACGGAGGAGAAAACGTCATAAACCCTCTTTTTTTCTTCAGCGAAGTCGAGTAAAAAGTATCCTATTACCATCTGGAGATACACAGCTACCCGGGCACCAAAAATTAGTTGCAATCCCTTTAGCCGATTTTGCGTGATGAGGCCACAACGACACATACAAACATACATAAAACCCAAAAAAAATATTTTTCGCTTTAATGACCTCCAAATAGTCCCTAACAATCTTTTTTTTTTAAATATCTTCAATGTACAGATTTTTCATTTTTACAACTTTATAATAGTTTAGATAAATATTACGGGACAATTTTACACAAATTTAACTAGTCCCATGGTAAGCTCAATAAGGCTTGAGTTATGGGTACTAGACGACGATATATTTAATAGATATATTTACTTATCTACATAGAAAACATCCAAGACTCAGGAACAAATATTTATGCTTATCACACAAATATTAGCCCTTACCAGGATTTGAACCCAGGACCTCAGCTTCGCAGGCAACGTTACTCTCGCTGAGCCAAACCGGTCGTCAAAAATGTAATATCGATATCTCGTTCTGCAATCACTTTATTTTCTGAAGTTCCATTTTTATTGCTGTGACGTCTAAGTCACGTTATTACTTCGGTGCTTGGCCCTTAAAAGGTTTATTTGTATTAAATTCGAATCAGAGTTAAAACGACCTTAAAAAGTTAGATTAAATTTTGAAATTTTTAATTATATTTATTTCTGCAGATACGACCCCACGGAGATCTACGGCGAGGATTTATACGAGGAGTTCAGGAACATACCGGACCCCACCATCGACCCCAAGCTGGTCTTCAAGCAGTTCCTCTACGTCTTGGACGAGCTGGGTAAGTTGCTTGTGTCGGCAGACACCCCACGCGAAGAACTGACGAGATCATGATTGTACGGTTCGCACACCTGAACTGATCTGATAGTTGATAGTAGTCTTGATAGAACCACTGATGTTAATTATAATTTTATTGATAACCAACGTATTTTGTATTAATACTAGCTAGGAGCACGTATAAACGTAGACTAATCCATAATTTCATAATCTCGGCGTAATCGCGGATACTGCAATGATTATAAAGTCATCGTATTTAATACTGACTCGTGAAATATGCGATGCTTTCATTGTACAATGATAATAGAAATCATTCTTGTAGGCTGAGTCTGTATCCTACCGTACCTGCCAAGCAATAGGAATGTCCTAATCTTAAAATTTGTAAGAATTATATAATCCTGATAAAACAAGCACAATAAGAAACTACGTTAAAATTTTGAGTGTGATGTCTTACGTATAGCTATTTATTTGAGCCCTTAAAGTTGGGTGGGAAAGTCCATTTTTAAACCCCGACAAAAAAGAGGGGCGCTATAAGTTTAACGTGTCTGTGACTCTGCGTATCTGTCTGTGGCATCGTAGCGCCCATACGGATGGAGCGATTTGAGTGCGGTTTTTTGCAATTGATAATTTTATCCCGAGTGTTCTTAGCTTTATTTGATCAAAATCGGAGCACTCGTCTCCAAGATATTCAGCTTTTAGTGGAACAAGTGACCGGATCTCAGCCAATATTGAAGCTGGGAACTCCAGATTTTGTTATTATGTTCATTTGTGTCGCGGGGTTTTTAAATTTTTTAATTTTCTATAGTTATTAAAGTATGAAAACATTAATAACTAATGATTCCGTTGAATAACCCATAAAATGTATGGTAACTTTTGTTATGAAACCGTTTCGATAAACGCAAGTATTAACAGCTGCTGAACAAAGTTCTTAATTTCCCCGTACAAGTTACTAATCGTGTGACGTCACTAAGCTAGTAGGCTTTAATATGACGCGTTTTTTGGGAAAGTCCAAAATTGTGCTTTATGCACCGGAGTGCTCCCATAATTTCCCCGTACAAGTTACTAATCGTGTGACGTCACTAAGCTAGTAGGCTTTAATATGACGCGTTTTTTGGGAAAGTCCAAAAGTGTGCTTTATGCACCGGAGTGCTCCCATAGAATGAAACGCACAGGTGCAAACACTTTTTACAACAAATGTGTTTTTTTGTCGAACGAAATACGAGTAACTTTATCACGGATACACAGGGCATATATATATATAGATAAAAAAAGATATGTGTACGACGCTTCTCTGTTATCTTAACCTTTTGACCGCCGCAGCTTTGTGCCACTGACGCCAGCGTCGGCATATGCCGATCAAATGTCATGGTTCAAAAACTCCGAATATAATATCAATACTTCTTTCTGCAATCACTATTTTATTTTAAGAATTTTTTTTTGCTCTGGTATCTGGGTGACGTCGTATTATTTCGCTGCTTGGCGGTCAAATGATTAAATACAAAGTATCTTAGATCTATATGCCCGTGGTTACACACTGTCAGGTTTAACCCATGTTCTGTTCACAGGCCCCTACGGTGCCGACAAAGCCGCATTCACATTACTAAGTAGGCTAGAAAAACTAAAAATTAAGGTGCCATACGAGAGACACTTTCTTCTCCACTGCCTGTGTACCACCGTGCTGGTCAAAATCCGGTGCTACGCCGACGAAATCTTCTCCAAATATTCAGACCTGGACAGGATCACTACATTTTCCAGCCCAAAAGTATTAAGATTCATAGAAATATTAGCACAATTTGAAAATACTGAAAATGATTCAGAAAATAAAAGTGTAGTTGGTAGCGAAAATTACGTTGATGAAAACGGTTTAGCTAAAATAAGTGATAAATTAGATAAACTGAAAGATGAAGTTGCTGACGGTAATGAAACGAGAGCTGAAAACGAAGGAAATCTAAGTGAAGTTAAAAATAAAGGACGAAACGTCAGAGTCGATAATGATCACAGCCAAATAGTAACGAAATGTGACAAATTTGATAATAAATATAGTCACGACGTCGATAATGATGATAGTATGACGCAAATTCCAAACGGCTACAACGATTTAAGTCCCAACGGAAATTTTAATAGCAACGTGATCGTCAAAGAAGTCGACGACAAATCTAATCCAATTAAAAAAATGTTAGACGATATCGATAATTGTGATTTTACAACTTTAGGCAATAAAATAGAGGACAGGGTGAATACTTACGAGGCTAACTTAAGAGAAATACACGATTTTAGCGTAGAGACTGACGCAAATTTGGAAAAAAATGAACATGCCGAAGAATCCAAAAGCGATTCGACGTTCGTAGAAGCGAAAGGTTGTACAATAGCAAAACAGGATACGAAAGCGGACTCGCCGGCGGACGGCTGGGCGCCTGTGTTCCCGCGGCGGCCGCTGCGCGTGCGCGGGCGCGTGCGCGGGCGGGCGGCGCGCGCGCAGCTCGCGCTGCAGCACGTCGACGCGCTGTGCGGCCTCGTGTTCCTCAACCAGCCCATCATGGCCAAGATCGTGTTTCTGCTTGTTGTGGTGAGTACGATACGATATCGTGTCTCAGTAGAATAACGTAGTGAAAAGTGCAATTTTAAAAACTCCTTAACTTTAAACATCTTTAATATTTAAGATTAAAAGTTAAGTTATTGTATTACATGAGAACGTGTTGTGAAATAAACAGTTTAATTTTTTTTTAAACATCTGAAATTCGGATGCATTTATACCTCAAACTTCGGCCTCACCTACACCGCGTAGATGTTGACTAGCATGGAGGCAGACTATTTTATTTCCCTAACAAAATTCCCGGGATTTGCCGGCATACTGGAAATTAGTATAACATCAACAGGTACATACGTATCGAGGTATTAAAAAAACAATGTCAGTAGTTCCTGTTTACAAAATTGTATTTAATTAAACTAAAAAACGTCGTAACCTAAATAATTTAAAAAGGTAATAACCTTTTCATGACGTTCCGTATAACCCCGGAATTTTTTCTCGTGAAATTTTGTGAGCTTGTTCGATAATTGTATAGATTTTTTTGTCGTCAGTCATTTTTTAGAAATGATTCGAAATGGCGGAGATAAAGGGGTTGAAAAACTCGCAAAGTCTACATCTTACTGAGCCACTAGTTATCAGTTGAGAGTCGTCAAGAAAAAATGCTCATTTATATGGATTGCGAAAGCGTGTGTTAAATCACTTATAGAAAGAATACATACCGAATGGTTTGTGTAGTGGAGTCTGATCTCTCACCGTGTAGTCCACATAAAAAATAAGTTTTAACAAATCACCAGACACTAGACATATGATCTTCCGGTGGCGACTGCTCAACGGGCACAGATGACGTGTCACTGACTAAAACCCGAAACAAAGTGGCGTCACTATAATACCACACTGTGGACACTCCCTGCCGCCCGCAAGCTCCGCCCACCCGCGCTCTCCCCGCTCACAGTTCAGTTACCTCAGCCGGTAACTGCGAGGTTACCGAGCGCGGGTGGGCGGCACTTTCAGGGAGTGTCCATACTGTACGTAGTACTTTTTATTATACTGTGATAATACAGTGTGTTTCCACAGGACTTATCCCGGAGCGACCCCCGTCTGTCGCACGTGAACGCGCAGTACTGCGCGACGCTCTCCGCCCCCGCGGCCCAGGACCCGGCGGAGCTCCGGCGTCACTGTCGCGCCAGGGAAGATGCCCTCAAGAAGTAAGTGTGCCTACACCGGCCGGCCTCCACAGGGCCTATCCCGGAGCCTCGTATGTCGCATGTAACCTGCAAATAAGGTGCCCTCAAGAAGTAAGTGTGCTAACACCGGCCAGTCTCAAAAGGGCCTGTCCCGGAGCCTCGTCTGTCGCATGCGACCATCAGGAAGATGCCCTCAAAAAGTAAGTCTCCACAGGGCCTGTCCCGGACCCTCGTCTGTCACATGCGACCTTTAGGTAGATGCCAGATAATGGGTGTTATTACACGCAGGCGTATAGAACAGCTATGGCCGATTTACCAAGGGAGTTATGAGTTCTAGTTTTAAAATATAGAACCCACTCGTACGCCATTTCAGACTAAGGAAGAAGGTTTCAAATCAGTCAAGACTTATTGCGTATCTTCAAAACTTGACTATAAACCAATTTTACTGTATATAAAACTTATACGGTGCATTTAAATGAATTAGGTATATTTTATTTTACTATTATTTCAAAGACTTGCAATTATTTTATTAAATTTCATTGTGAAAATCAGTACAGTATGGCAGTATGGCATGTCAAGATTGAAAACCAAACGCAGTTCTTAGTATTTTATGTGGAAGAGTATATTGAAAGAAATTGAGAGCTTTTAGCGAGTGCCATTAATTTGTAAGACTGTAGTTTTCAAAATATATTTTATTGTCCACGTTTTTTATTTCCTCGCAAATGGGATGAAATCAAAATTGTGTGTATTTCGGGCAGTAACGGGAACTCAAGTCATTAAAACTTCAAATAGATTTTCGTTAGCGATTTCCTTCTTACCGTCCTTGGTGCACAATGTATTATCGAGTGTTTATCTGTCACCAGGTTCAGAATGCACGACTGTAACTTGCTGTTGGCCACTGCTGCTCTGGAAGAGGGCATCGACCTGCCACGCTGCAACTTGGTGCTGAGATGGGATATTCCACAATCGTAAGTGCTTTTATAATCTTACTTACTTACTCCTGTGGTGCAGCGACCCAAAGTGAGTCTTGGCCTCCAATACAAGTGCCCGCCACCGGTCTCGGTCTCTTGCGGTTTCTCGCCAGTCGCCAGCTTGGAGCTCGCGCAGGTCATTTTCGACCACTTCTGCGCACCGATATCTGGGGCGGCCTACCGGACGATGACCTGTTGGTTTTCCGTAGAACGCTCTTTTGGCCGCCCGGTCCTCTCCCATACGTTCAAAATGCCCAAGCTAGCGAAGTCTGTGTGCGTTCGACACTCCCTGTATGTTAGATTCTGCTAACAGCTCTTCAATTTCGACGTTTTTTCTGATCGTCCATATTCCATCCGATCCCTGTTTCGGTCCCAGTATTTTGCGAAGAATTTTCCTCTCGGCCACTAAGAGCTTAATCTCCTCCTTAAGTGTTAGTGTCCAGGCTTCACAGCCATACATGAGAATGGGCCGTATTACCGTTTTATAAATGCGGACCTTCGTACCTCTGCTAAGAAGCCTAGACACTAAAACCTTGTGTAGAGCAGCACTGCAACGCAAGCCGTTTTGTATGCGAGCGTCTATTTCCTCGTCCCGAGTGTTCGAATCATTGACAGTGCAGCCTAGGTACTTGAAGCTGACCACTCCTTTAAACACGATATCTCCGACATGAAGGTCTGTTAGTTGACAGCGATGCGCGTTACATCGTCTCATGTGAAGATACTCAGTTTTGCTGTGGTTGATACCTAGGCCCGCTTTCCTTGCTTCACTCTCCAGAGTCTTAGACGCTAACTGTACATTGGCGCTACTCGCACCCAAAAGAGTCAGGTCATCGGGGTATTTTATAATCTACATCAGTGTTTTTTAAGCCGCAGGACGAAAAGGGGGTAGCGGCTATATGATATTGGACTCGTCTAACATTTTAAAACTCATCTATACTATTGAAATCTGATAATTGCAACAGTGGCGTGCCTAGGGTTATAGACAAGGGCAAGCCGAGAGACATGTTTTGTAATAAATTCAACATACTGCCAGCCATTTCACAAATAATTGTCGAGATAGATATTCCTTGTTAACAACCAACATTATCAAAAAAACTCACTGTCCATGTGTTTTTGGGAGATAATATACATTTTAAGGAATTTAATGACACCAGTTGGTATTTTAAATTAAAAATAACACGCTTTAGTTGTTCGAAGGAATATAGGTGCCTACAACACTATTAATACTTTTAATATATTAGTTACTAAAATAATTCATAACGTACTTTTTTGCACTCTTATTGATTGTAATATTCCACATTAAGTAATACGAATCACTGATCTCAGAACTAAACAATTCATGAATTACGTTGAGGTTTTTACGAAAACATCAGCGACTTTTTCCTAGTAAAGTTTAAATTAATTACCTTTTCCTGGACAATCAACATTTGTGCACACTTTAACACAACTCTCACAAGAAAACTACTTTCACCGTAACATTGTCATCTATCCAATAAAAATATATTTCACTTCTCCTGCTCAAAAAGTACGTCATATTAGCTTCGCGAAGCGAGACTAAAATAGTACATTTAGCCCCTAGGGTTTAAAAGAAAGCCATATAATCCCACACAAATTTCTATGACACTGAAAAAAAATCTTGCGGCCAGCTACATACTCCTTACGAATAATTAAAAAGAAACAAACCAACCTGATCAGATTGGCCAAACTTTGTGATAGAATTGCTCAAACTGTACTTTTCGTTTTTCATGAAATACGAGTATACAATTTTAATGTTAAGTATTTATTATTTTCTCGCAGTCGAAGTGAAAAGCAGAGTGTTTAACACGTGTCCATACTTCGTGAGCTCGTCCAAATAATCACTTGGTGTCATAATGGCTTCTTATATCCCCTTGTCCAACAATCTACTATTAAAATTCACAATCACGATAAACAAAACAATACCTTCACTACAAGTAATCTACTACACTAAACCTAAGTGAAGTTGGCACGTATGATCCGGATTGTCATCACCGGCACCTGCGTGCAACTTCATTGCGAAAGCCCGGCTTAAAATTTGGTACAAATTGCTATATGAACCTACAAATAGTTATGTTGCATAATCGTACAGTTTTCATACATTAGAAAGAGAAAGGACTAGGCAGAATCAAGGCTCACTTGCAAGCCAGCGCGTGCGAGCGAGATAATACACAGTGTCTCTGGTCTCAACACGGTTTGAGGCTAGGCTAGAGAATGAGAAGCGACGGTGGCGCGTTTGCAGTTGATTTTCGAACTGCGCCATTCGTGAATTCCATGTATTTTTACGAAAAATAGTGCGAGTTTTAAGATTGTTTTACAGTAGATGTTAGTAGGGCATGCCCGGCTTTTGAGTTTGTATGACAGTACTGCTACTGAATTGCGAGCGCTTTAAGAAACCTTTTCCTCGAAATGAGCATATCTTGTAAAAAACTCGGTTTATCCCAATTTTGAGTAACAATAAATTCTCGAAACCACTCTCTCATACGTCTATACTAGTCTCTAATATTTAATATTCATATTTATTCAATGTATCATCATTGCAATTTATGGTACATTCAGCATGAAAAGTAGCTGACAATTTTACTACTGGCATATGTCAAATTGCATACTAAAATTATCATTTACTTTCGATGCTGACAGTACAATACATATACATTTACGTAGGTAGGGTTTAACTCGATACTAAAAATCATTTTGACACTCAGATCGTATTTGCCCTCGCTCGCGTCATTCGCTCGTACAAATGATCACTTCGCGTCGGAATGACTTATTTTAGCCCCTTGTTCAACAATGTATTACGTCACCCATGGCCATAGTGTAAGTTTTACCGCACGCTACGCGTCCGCTAAAACTCGCATTATGGCCAGGTGAAGACGTACACTCACGACGGGCAGTAAAAAAGAAAGCCGTCTATCGCATATTTACAACCCTCGCCTGCGGCTCGGGTCGCAAATACCTGCGTTTTCGGGCTTTCTTTCTTTTATAGCCAAACAAATGTTGCATCATATTGTATCTCTCCCCGTAAACACTTCTCTAATGTAACTGTACCTGACAATTCGAAAGTGCTTGTATCTAGGCCTACTTGAATAAAGCATTATTTGATTGATTAATTGATTGATTAGCCCTTGGTATGTAACGTGCTATTGATGCGGCAGGTACCGCTCGCACGGACTGTGTCGCGGCCGTGCGCGTGCGCCGCGCGCCGTCTGCGCGCTGCTGGCGCCCGCGGCCCGCGTGCTGCTGCGCCACGTGGCCGTGTACAAGCAGCTGGACCAGGTCAGTCTCTGTCTCTGTCTCGCCACGAGATAGGTTCCTGCTGGCGCCCGCGGCCCGCGTGCTGCTGCGCCACGTGGCCGTGTACAAGCAGCTGGACCAGGTCAGTCTCTGTCTCTGTCTCGCCACGAGATAGGTTCCTGCTGGCGCCCGCGGCCCGCGTGCTGCTGCGCCACGTGGCCGTGTACAAGCAGCTGGACCAGGTCAGTCTCTGTCTCTGTCTCGCCACGAGATAGGTTCCTGCTGGCGCCCGCGGCCCGCGTGCTGCTGCGCCACGTGGCCGTGTACAAGCAGCTGGACCAGGTCAGTCTCTGTCTCTGTCTCGCCACGAGATAGGTTCCTGCTGGCGCCCGCGGCCCGCGTGCTGCTGCGCCACGTGGCCGTGTACAAGCAGCTGGACCAGGTCAGTCTCTGTCTCTGTCTCGCCACGAGATAGGTTCCTGCTGGCGCCCGCGGCCCGCGTGCTGCTGCGCCACGTGGCCGTGTACAAGCAGCTGGACCAGGTCAGTCTCTGTCTCTGTCTCGCCACGAGATAGGTTCCTGCTGGCGCCCGCGGCCCGCGTGCTGCTGCGCCACGTGGCCGTGTACAAGCAGCTGGACCAGGTCAGTCTCTGTCTCTGTCTCGCCACGAGATAGGTTCCTGCTGGCGCCCGCGGCCCGCGTGCTGCTGCGCCACGTGGCCGTGTACAAGCAGCTGGACCAGGTCAGTCTCTGTCTCTGTCTCGCCACGAGATAGGTTCCTGCTGGCGCCCGCGGCCCGCGTGCTGCTGCGCCACGTGGCCGTGTACAAGCAGCTGGACCAGGTCAGTCTCTGTCTCTGTCTCGCCACGAGATAGGTTCCTGCTGGCGCCCGCGGCCCGCGTGCTGCTGCGCCACGTGGCCGTGTACAAGCAGCTGGACCAGGTCAGTCTCTGTCTCTGTCTCGCCACGAGATAGGTTCCTGCTGGCGCCCGCGGCCCGCGTGCTGCTGCGCCACGTGGCCGTGTACAAGCAGCTGGACCAGGTCAGTCTCTGTCTCTGTCTCGCCACGAGATAGGTTCCTGCTGGCGCCCGCGGCCCGCGTGCTGCTGCGCCACGTGGCCGTGTACAAGCAGCTGGACCAGGTCAGTCTCTGTCTCTGTCTCGCCACGAGATAGGTTCCTGCTGGCGCCCGCGGCCCGCGTGCTGCTGCGCCACGTGGCCGTGTACAAGCAGCTGGACCAGGTCAGTCTCTGTCTCTGTCTCGCCACGAGATAGGTTCCTGCTGGCGCCCGCGGCCCGCGTGCTGCTGCGCCACGTGGCCGTGTACAAGCAGCTGGACCAGGTCAGTCTCTGTCTCTGTCTCGCCACGAGATAGGTTCCTGCTGGCGCCCGCGGCCCGCGTGCTGCTGCGCCACGTGGCCGTGTACAAGCAGCTGGACCAGGTCAGTCTCTGTCTCTGTCTCGCCACGAGATAGGTTCCTGCTGGCGCCCGCGGCCCGCGTGCTGCTGCGCCACGTGGCCGTGTACAAGCAGCTGGACCAGGTCAGTCTCTGTCTCTGTCTCGCCACGAGATAGGTTCCTGCTGGCGCCCGCGGCCCGCGTGCTGCTGCGCCACGTGGCCGTGTACAAGCAGCTGGACCAGGTCAGTCTCTGTCTCTGTCTCGCCACGAGATAGGTTCCTGCTGGCGCCCGCGGCCCGCGTGCTGCTGCGCCACGTGGCCGTGTACAAGCAGCTGGACCAGGTCAGTCTCTGTCTCTGTCTCGCCACGAGATAGGTTCCTGCTGGCGCCCGCGGCCCGCGTGCTGCTGCGCCACGTGGCCGTGTACAAGCAGCTGGACCAGGTCAGTCTCTGTCTCTGTCTCGCCACGAGATAGGTTCCTGCTGGCGCCCGCGGCCCGCGTGCTGCTGCGCCACGTGGCCGTGTACAAGCAGCTGGACCAGGTCAGTCTCTGTCTCTGTCTCGCCACGAGATAGGTTCCTGCTGGCGCCCGCGGCCCGCGTGCTGCTGCGCCACGTGGCCGTGTACAAGCAGCTGGACCAGGTCAGTCTCTGTCTCTGTCTCGCCACGAGATAGGTTCCTGCTGGCGCCCGCGGCCCGCGTGCTGCTGCGCCACGTGGCCGTGTACAAGCAGCTGGACCAGGTCAGTCTCTGTCTCTGTCTCGCCACGAGATAGGTTCCTGCTGGCGCCCGCGGCCCGCGTGCTGCTGCGCCACGTGGCCGTGTACAAGCAGCTGGACCAGGTCAGTCTCTGTCTCTGTCTCGCCACGAGATAGGTTCCTGCTGGCGCCCGCGGCCCGCGTGCTGCTGCGCCACGTGGCCGTGTACAAGCAGCTGGACCAGGTCAGTCTCTGTCTCTGTCTCGCCACGAGATAGGTTCCTGCTGGCGCCCGCGGCCCGCGTGCTGCTGCGCCACGTGGCCGTGTACAAGCAGCTGGACCAGGTCAGTCTCTGTCTCTGTCTCGCCACGAGATAGGTTCCTGCTGGCGCCCGCGGCCCGCGTGCTGCTGCGCCACGTGGCCGTGTACAAGCAGCTGGACCAGGTCAGTCTCTGTCTCTGTCTCGCCACGAGATAGGTTCCTGCTGGCGCCCGCGGCCCGCGTGCTGCTGCGCCACGTGGCCGTGTACAAGCAGCTGGACCAGGTCAGTCTCTGTCTCTGTCTCGCCACGAGATAGGTTCCTGCTGGCGCCCGCGGCCCGCGTGCTGCTGCGCCACGTGGCCGTGTACAAGCAGCTGGACCAGGTCAGTCTCTGTCTCTGTCTCGCCACGAGATAGGTTCCTGCTGGCGCCCGCGGCCCGCGTGCTGCTGCGCCACGTGGCCGTGTACAAGCAGCTGGACCAGGTCAGTCTCTGTCTCTGTCTCGCCACGAGATAGGTTCCTGCTGGCGCCCGCGGCCCGCGTGCTGCTGCGCCACGTGGCCGTGTACAAGCAGCTGGACCAGGTCAGTCTCTGTCTCTGTCTCGCCACGAGATAGGTTCCTGCTGGCGCCCGCGGCCCGCGTGCTGCTGCGCCACGTGGCCGTGTACAAGCAGCTGGACCAGGTCAGTCTCTGTCTCTGTCTCGCCACGAGATAGGTTCCTGCTGGCGCCCGCGGCCCGCGTGCTGCTGCGCCACGTGGCCGTGTACAAGCAGCTGGACCAGGTCAGTCTCTGTCTCTGTCTCGCCACGAGATAGGTTCCTGCTGGCGCCCGCGGCCCGCGTGCTGCTGCGCCACGTGGCCGTGTACAAGCAGCTGGACCAGGTCAGTCTCTGTCTCTGTCTCGCCACGAGATAGGTTCCTGCTGGCGCCCGCGGCCCGCGTGCTGCTGCGCCACGTGGCCGTGTACAAGCAGCTGGACCAGGTCAGTCTCTGTCTCTGTCTCGCCACGAGATAGGTTCCTGCTGGCGCCCGCGGCCCGCGTGCTGCTGCGCCACGTGGCCGTGTACAAGCAGCTGGACCAGGTCAGTCTCTGTCTCTGTCTCGCCACGAGATAGGTTCCTGCTGGCGCCCGCGGCCCGCGTGCTGCTGCGCCACGTGGCCGTGTACAAGCAGCTGGACCAGGTCAGTCTCTGTCTCTGTCTCGCCACGAGATAGGTTCCTGCTGGCGCCCGCGGCCCGCGTGCTGCTGCGCCACGTGGCCGTGTACAAGCAGCTGGACCAGGTCAGTCTCTGTCTCTGTCTCGCCACGAGATAGGTTCCTGCTGGCGCCCGCGGCCCGCGTGCTGCTGCGCCACGTGGCCGTGTACAAGCAGCTGGACCAGGTCAGTCTCTGTCTCTGTCTCGCCACGAGATAGGTTCCTGCTGGCGCCCGCGGCCCGCGTGCTGCTGCGCCACGTGGCCGTGTACAAGCAGCTGGACCAGGTCAGTCTCTGTCTCTGTCTCGCCACGAGATAGGTTCCTGCTGGCGCCCGCGGCCCGCGTGCTGCTGCGCCACGTGGCCGTGTACAAGCAGCTGGACCAGGGCAGTCTCTGTCTCTGTCTCGCCACGAGATAGGTTCCTGCTGGCGCCCGCGGCCCGCGTGCTGCTGCGCCACGTGGCCGTGTACAAGCAGCTGGACCAGGTCAGTCTCTGTCTCTGTCTCGCCACGAGATAGGTTCCTGCTGGCGCCCGCGGCCCGCGTGCTGCTGCGCCACGTGGCCGTGTACAAGCAGCTGGACCAGGTCAGTCTCTGTCTCTGTCTCGCCACGAGATAGGTTCCTGCTGGCGCCCGCGGCCCGCGTGCTGCTGCGCCACGTGGCCGTGTACAAGCAGCTGGACCCGGTCAGTCTCTGTCTCTGTCTCGCCACGAGATAGGTTCCTGCTGGCGCCCGCGGCCCGCGTGCTGCTGCGCCACGTGGCCGTGTACAAGCAGCTGGACCCGGTCAGTCTCTGTCTCTGTCTCGCCACGAGATAGGTTCCTGCTGGCGCCCGCGGCCCGCGTGCTGCTGCGCCACGTGGCCGTGTACAAGCAGCTGGACCAGGTCAGTCTCTGTCTCTGTCTCGCCACGAGATAGGTTCCTGCTGGCGCCCGCGGCCCGCGTGCTGCTGCGCCACGTGGCCGTGTACAAGCAGCTGGACCAGGTCAGTCTCTGTCTCTGTCTCGCCACGAGATAGGTTCCTGCTGGCGCCCGCGGCCCGCGTGCTGCTGCGCCACGTGGCCGTGTACAAGCAGCTGGACCCGGTCAGTCTCTGTCTCTGTCTCGCCACGAGATAGGTTCCTGCTGGCGCCCGCGGCCCGCGTGCTGCTGCGCCACGTGGCCGTGTACAAGCAGCTGGACCCGGTCAGTCTCTGTCTCTGTCTCGCCACGAGATAGGTTCCTGCTGGCGCCCGCGGCCCGCGTGCTGCTGCGCCACGTGGCCGTGTACAAGCAGCTGGACCAGGTCAGTCTCTGTCTCTGTCTCGCCACGAGATAGGTTCCTGCTGGCGCCCGCGGCCCGCGTGCTGCTGCGCCACGTGGCCGTGTACAAGCAGCTGGACCAGGTCAGTCTCTGTCTCTGTCTCGCCACGAGATAGGTTCCTGCTGGCGCCCGCGGCCCGCGTGCTGCTGCGCCACGTGGCCGTGTACAAGCAGCTGGACCAGGTCAGTCTCTGTCTCTGTCTCGCCACGAGATAGGTTCCTGCTGGCGCCCGCGGCCCGCGTGCTGCTGCGCCACGTGGCCGTGTACAAGCAGCTGGACCAGGTCAGTCTCTGTCTCTGTCTCGCCACGAGATAGGTTCCTCGACTGTGCGTATTGCTCTAGTGACGAGTGGTTAACTCTCAGTTTTACCCGGTATGGGCGCGACACAACTTTCCCCAAATTCTTGAGTGCAAAAACATTCCACAAATCTTACGATGTCCAAATATCTAAATAATTTTGACGTTTTTTATATATTCCTGTTTTTTACAGATCATTAGTCAAAAATGCGGCTGCGGAATCCAAGACGAGCCTCCACAGGACGAAGAAGACCACGCTGATGCCTTCACTGCGCTTGTGCTTCCCTATACACCTGCAGACCAGGCTAAAGTAGACGTGCAGAGAGGGAGCAACGACGGGAAAGAACAAGAAGAAAATAGAGTTAAAACAGAAGAGGCGAAAGGAGATGGAGACGATACGATTAAGGTTAAGGTCAAAGTTACTGTTGCTGTAAAGGATAGAGATGCGGGTGAAAAGATAAGAGAAGATACTACTGAAGACAATGAACTAACAACTAAAGACGAACATAATCTAGTCAGAGACAGACAACACGAAACTGCTACTTTAGAAATAATTAGTGGAAAAGCTGATTATGAAAATGAAATTAGATTAAAGGATATTATTGATAATAATAAATTGAATGAAACTGCTAATGTAGATAATAGATTTCGAGAAAATAGCCATATAGATGATTCCAAAGAAGCTAAAATAGATATTGAATTATTAACTGATAAATTTAGTAAAATTATGACTAGTGACACAATTGACAGTGAAATGAAACTAGTGTGTAACAAGTGCGGTGAAAAGAGGACTAGTGTTGACAAAGAGTGTTGTGTTGAGTGTAAAACCGACATGTTGGGAGATGCTGTGAAGAAAGATGACTTCGCTAGTGTGGATCTCAGTTCTGCCATTGCTTTGATCAATCGGTGAGTTGATATTGGAAAATTTCGTTTTCAACTCACTAGCTGGGAAAAGTTCCGTTTACAGAGCCAAATCTGCGTGGAAATGTCAGTTTTACCCGCTAGTGTGGAAAAGTCATTTGAATTTCGAATTTATAATTTTTTATATGTTTATTTTGTTTTGTTATGAGTGTGTTTTGTAGGTTTATTATCACTAGTTTTAAATAAAATAATGTATCCTAGCCGTGTTTGGGCTTGTTCGAATCGTCACGAGATACACTTTTAAGTAACGGTTGACTAAAAAGTGTAAAATAAATAAACTCTTAAACAAAAAAATAAATCTGACTCCAAAAAAAACTAAAAAGTAAAAAATAACGCCATAATTCAGTTTCTTCAAATTACTTACAAGTAACCGTATGTATACTCAATCTATACAGTATATACAATGAATCTTATTTTGGAGTCGGTGCCATCATCTCACAACTTAAAATCGTCAATTTTCAATATTTTACACATTCTTTATATGGCACCGACGCCAAAATAAGATTAATTGTATATACTGTATAGATTGAGTATACATACGGTTACTTGTAAGTAATTTCAAGAAACTGAATTATGGCGTTATTTTTTACTTTAAGTTTTTTTTGGAGTCGGTTTTATTTTTTTGTTTAAAAGTTTATTCATTTTACACTTTTTAGTTAATCGTTACTTAAAAGTGTATCTCGTGACGATTCGAACAAGCCCAAACACGGCTAGGATACATTATTTTATTACATATATCAGGTGCCTACCTTCCGGCTCCATCATCAAATCAATTCAATGGTACCATTCTCATCAGGAACATTTAAATTTGTGACTATGAAGTTGCTTAGCTAAATTAATCAAGATATTTTGTCGCCACCCGTAAATCATTTATCATTGAGGAGTTCCGATGGCATTCTGTGGTCTTCTGCATCAGTTCCACTTCACCAATTTATACTTTCTGAATGCAAATGCTTATTATGTTTCTTATAATACCAAAATCGCTATATGTATGCCTACAATATTTGAGGAGTTCCTTCAATTCCTCATGAATTCCATCATCAAATCTTCACCAAAATTAAATGGGACCAACTAGACAGTACCTTCTATAAAACCAAAAAAAAAAATTGAAATCGGTCAAATAGTCTTTGAGTAATCGGTGAAAATCCATAAAAAAAAAAAAGCATTCCGTCGCATTGAGAACCTCCTCCTTTTTTTGGAAGTCGGTTTAAATATAACAATTTATTTGTCATGCAAGGCTGCAAAGTTGTTATTTGCTGCTAGTGCTTAAATTAAAAGCCGAGTAAGCGTAGGAATCTAATTTTTTTTGACGAGCGGAGCGAGTGGTTCTAATATAGATTCCTGAGCGAAACGAGGCTTGCAAGGCACAAGAAGTCAAATAATTTTGCAGCCGTGCGATCACACAACTTTTTACTACAGCGAGGAAAATGTCAGATGTAAGAAAAACTATGATATATAATATGATATTTTAGATTCTTTTGGTTACTTCGCTTTCTAGATGTCGAGGATTTTTATCGATTGCACCGATTACTTTTTCAAAATGTCCTTGAAGGTATTGTGGTAAGCTGCCGTCAGACACGTTCACGCGTCTCGCGCCATCATGGCACACCGAGCGGGTCAGCGTGCGGACAGCCGAGGGTCGCGCCCCCGCCTGGTCGTGCACGCTGCGGCTGCCGCTAAACTGCCCGGTCAAGTACAACATAGTGGTGAGTGGTGAGTCTGTCGCGTACGTCATATAGCAGCCATCAGAGCGGGTCAGCGTGCGGACAGCTGAGGGTCGCGCCCCCGCTTGGTCGTGCACGCTGCGGCTGCCGCTAAACTGCCCGGTCAAGTACAACATAGTGGTGAGTGGTGAGTCTGTCGCGTACGTCATATAGCAGCCATCAGAGCGGGTCAGCGTGCGGACAGCTGAGGGTCGGGCCCCCGCTTGGTCGTGCACGCTGCGGCTGCCGCTAAACTGCCCGGTCAAGTACAACATAGTGGTGAGTGGTGAGTCTGTCGCGTACGTCATATAGCAGCCATCAGAGCGGGTCAGCGTGCGGACAGCTGAGGGTCGGGCCCCCGCTTGGTCGTGCACGCTGTGGCTGCCGCTAAACTGCCCGGTCAAGTACAACATAGTGGTGAGTGGTGAGTCAGTCTGTCGCGTACGTCATATAACAGCCATCAGAGCGGGTCAGCGTGCGGACAGCTGAGAGTCGCGCCCCCGCTTGGTCGTGCACGCTGCGGCTGCCGCTAAACTGCCCGGTCAAGTACAACATAGTAGTGAGTGGTGAGTCTGTCGCGTACGTCATATAGCAGCCATCAGAGCGGGTCAGCGTGCGGACAGCTGAGGGTCGGGCCCCCGCTTGGTCGTGCACGCTGCGGCTGCCGCTAAACTGCCCGGTCAAGTACAACATAGTGGTGAGTGGTGAGTCTGTCGCGTACGTCATATAGCAGCCATCAGAGCGGGTCAGCGTGCGGACAGCTGAGAGTCGCGCCCCCGCTTGGTCGTGCATGCTGCGGCTGCCGCTAAACTGCCCGGTCAAGTACAACATAGTGGTGAGTGGTGAGTCAGTCTGTCGCGTACGTCATATAACAGCCATCAGAGCGGGTCAGCGGTCGGACAGCTGAGAGTCGCGCCCCCGCTTGGTCGTGCACGCTGCGGCTGCCGCTAAACTGCCCGGTCAAGTACAACATAGTGGTGAGTGGTGAGTCTGTCGCGTACGTCATATAGCAGCCATCAGAGCGGGTCAGCGTGCGGAAAGCTGAGGGTTGCGCCTCCGCTTGGTCGTGCACGCTGCGGCTGCCGCTAAACTGCCCCGTCAAGTACAACATAGTGGTGAGTGGTGAGTCTGTCGCGTACGTCATATAGCAGCCATCAGAGCGGGTCAGCGTGCGGAAAGCTGAGGGTTGCGCCTCCGCTTGGTCGTGCACGCTGCGGCTGCCGCTAAACTGCCCCGTCAAGTACAACATAGTGGTGAGTGGTGAGTCTGTCGCGTACGTCATATAGCAGCCATCAGAGCGGGTCAGCGTGCGGAAAGCTGAGGGTTGCGCCTCCGCTTGGTCGTGCACGCTGCGGCTGCCGCTAAACTGCCCCGTCAAGTACAACATAGTGGTGAGTGGTGAGTCTGTCGCGTACGTCATATAGCAGCCATCATGATGTGTTAAAAAAAAATCTGCAAAAGTCTTTCTTGCTATCAAATTACGTTAAAATTTAAACTTTTTAGTCCCCCGAAAACGCTGTCAGCCATGTCATGGCAGCCATCTAAATCATGGCGTCATGAAATCAACACTTAGAGAACAAAACATAACCTAACACTTTCAAATATGATATGTGTTTGTGACTAGACTGACAAATGGCAGCGTTGTTAGCCATTATGACGTCACACCATGGCGGCTCGTGTTTTAAGTCATATGATATACAATTAACTTTTAATTTATTAAAACAATCATGTGTATTTTTGATTCAAAATCAGAATATGTATGTTTATGTCTAAAGGCCGGTCGTGAAGCACAGCGAGCACAGCCCATAATATTTGTCTCCGTCGCACGCGCACAGTAATAGTGTCGTCACGCTCGCACAGTAACCTTGGTCGCCGGCATATAGAAATAGGACATCGCCCGTTTTTTGCTGTTCTTCGCGACCGTTCTTTACATCAAGTCAAATTTTAATCCAGTTTCATTATTATTATTCCATTTCAATTATTTTTATTTCACAGGGAATCCTAGCTCGGGCATGTGCTATTGTTGTCCATATGTATGATTTAGTGTACGGTTGAAATGATAACTGCAATTTGTTTTGAATAAACAATACATTCTGATTATTATTATTCGCGCAGGGCCACCCGATGCCCACGCGGGTGCTGGCACGCCGCGTGGCGGCGCTGCAGGCGTGCCGCGTGCTGCACAAGTCCGGGGAGCTCGACGACCACTTGATGCCCATAGGTAACTCAACCTGAAAACAAACACCATTCAAATCAAATCATTTAATTTCCAAGAATATGGTACATTTGGTTCGTATGATGTGTCTTCGTGCGACATATTCGGTTAGTATTATAGCTTGAATTTCCTTAGTGCCTCTACATACATCTCTAACGGGATATGTGTTTCAATTCTCGTATTCCTACCGTTGGCAGTTTAGGCTATGCATTGTCTGTCAATAGTTATAAGTCACATTACTTTTTTACATACTTGTAATTTGAAAAAAAAACATGTAAATGGACAATTGAGATTTAACTATTGATAAATATTGAACATAGGTAGTTTTTATAAATACTGAAAAATATATTGCCATACTTCTTTATACACCACATTGCTGCCTTGTGATGACAATGAGAACAAGCTTCGTGGAGAGCTTACTCTCGAGCAAGTCACGTAAAACTGGCCGTGCGAGAAGCAGTCCCCCATAAGATCTATTCCTGAGGTTTTCACTGACAGACCCTGAGACTTATTGATCGTCATTGCGAAACAGACCTTAAGGGGGAACTGCAACCTTTTAAATTCGAATGGGTATTCCGAGGGTATAAATGGTATCCGAGGTATATACACAGATTCAACTCGAGCATAACTCTCCGCGACTACGCTTGTCGTGCAACATAGCATCACTCGTCTTTCCGGCATTGTATTGAAAGGAAAGAGACAGACAATCTTTGTCGCGCGACAAAGAGTCGCGTGTCACAGTTGTGCTAGAGGTGCAGTTTTTACGATGGCTCCTAAAACGTTTTTATGTAAGGCATTCACACGCAGCCTGGTTCCATTTCCATTAAAGTTCCTACACTCTGAATTCGTATTGCAGAGCCATGGTATTTAGCCCGTGAAATTTTTCATAATGAAAAAAACCGGCCAAGAGCATGTCGTACCATGCTCAATGTAGGGTTCCGCAGCCGCATGCACTACAGATGAAATAAATACCATTAAAAAAACACTA
Source organism: Hedya salicella (assembly GCA_905404275.2). Classification (NCBI taxonomy): domain Eukaryota; kingdom Metazoa; phylum Arthropoda; class Insecta; order Lepidoptera; family Tortricidae; genus Hedya; species Hedya salicella. The sequence goes on from FR990120.1 coordinate 9,112,271, forward strand.
ACAGAAGAGCGTATCGCCCCGGCACTTACGTCTTTTCGCCGAGAAGCGCAGTTTTTTGGGAATAACTTAAAAACGTTATATCCGATCATGTTGAAAACAATTTTCGTTGGAAGTATTTATTAAGCTTTATATTTGTAAATTATTTGAACATACCGTTTACAAAATAGAGAATTTTTCATTTAGTGAATATTTTCGGAAATATTTACAAAATCAAAAAAATTTTTTTGAGTCTTCATAATGCTTTTACAAGAACTTACGAATGATGTGCCACACATTGATATTTGCTGAAAAATTTTTTTTTTCAGTTTCGGTTACATGTATGGAGGGGGCACCCCTTAGAAATATATGTATATATATATATGTATATATTTATTTAAGTATCGAACTAAGTAGCGGCTTACACAAGACACCTATGTTCCAAATTTCATCGAAATACATCTTATAGTTTTTGAGTAAAATGCCTGTGACATACGGACGGACGGACCGACATGACGAAACTATAAGGGTTCCGTTTTTGCCATTTCGGCTACGGAACCCAAAAAACCATTTAGAGACTGTACGGAATTTAAAGTGTCGTAGAATGTATCGACACGTACGTAACGTATAAACTCTTAGATAATATTTTCGTGACTTTCGCCATATTTTTCGACACGGTTTTAAATGTTAGAGTGAGAGGAGGTTTGTTTTTCACTTTCGAGTGTAACCTATCTAAATCGATCCATTTTTCTAATCATCGTCCCAAAAAATCATAAAAACGACAAACATATTGATATTTTGTCATTCCAACCCCACCGCGCTCCAACAGGCAAGATGGTATCTCACGTCTGCTACGTTGGATTTTAAAATCGTTGTTGTTTTATTCAGCGACTGGATAAACAAAAGAAACAATAACCATGTCGATTTTTAAACTTTGTAACCACATTTCGCCCTATTAGGGGTTTAATTTTCAAAAACCCTGAAACACGTATTTACTAATTTATTGTTGGAAATACTCGTGTCAAGTTCAGAATTAAATAGTCGAAACTGATCTCGAATATAGTCGGGTACGGCTGTTTGTAGCGTATGTTTTGTACGGAACCCCCGGTGCGCCAGTCCGACTCGCACTTGGTCGGTTTTTTTTTAAATATGTTTGTGCACAGGCAAGGAGAATTTCAACGCTGAACTGGAAGGCGTGTGTGACCTCAGCCCGCCTGAAGCGCGCCCTGGGACCACCAAGCGGCGTCAGTACTATTACAAAAGGGTATGTCATGTACAGTCTCATCATTTCAGCCATAGGACGTCCACTGCTAGGTATATACTCTTACTTTGCCAGAATTTCAATTGCCCGAATTTGATCTGCCATAATCGTTCTATCCGCACGTGGTCAATATTCCGCGAATCTGCACGAAGCGCTTTGGTGCCACTTTTATCATGCGTACCGCAAAGGAGTGGAACTCGTCGCCTGCGAGTGTGTTCCCCGACCATTATAATTTGGGCGTGTTCAAGACAAGAGTGAATAGGCTGTTTCTAGACGGGCATGATACATCCTTGACCGCATCGTCACTTAACAACAGGTGAGATTGCGGTCAAATGCCCATCTATTTTATAATAATAAAATGAAAATATTACACTGCCCGAATCTTGTTCCATAGAATTACGTTTCCCAAAATCATTGCTTACTATATTAATCATATGCCAAAATCTTTGTTCCCCATAATATCAATTTCAATAATCACATTTTGCATGCCAGTAAACAAGGTTAGGTTAGGTTGGAACTGCGACCCTACAGTGCGTGAGTCGAGCGAGCGAAGCGAGCGGGCCTCGGGCGCGGCCGGCGAAGCGCCAGAACCGAACTTGTACCAACTTTTGAACTGCGACCCTACAGCTACAGAGAGTAAAAATATTCGGACAGAATTAGTATTTAGTACTATTGAATATTCTATAAAATAATATTATGGTACTTAATAATATGGAAAACAATACTTATGGCAATCGTATCATTATGGCGTCTAATATTTGAGAAAACAAGAGTATTTCAAATGCTACTAGTAAACGAAACATTCGGGCAAAAGAAATTCGTGAAAATCAATATTATTGCATATCAATTTCGGGCAAACAATAGACAACCCCACAGCTGGACACAGGCCTCCTCAATAGACTAGATAGAGGCGACCCGCATCCAGCGAGTCCCCGCAACCCTAACCAGGTGCCGCTGCTTGGCGGTACGTGGTCTCCATTCGAAAACCTTTCTGCCCCAACGGCCTTCGGTTCTTGGAACTATGTACCCTGCTCATTGCCACTTCAGTTTGCTTACCCTGTTTGCTATGTCGGTGACCTTGGTTCGTCTACGAATCTCCTCAATTCTGATTCGATCTTGTAGAGAAATCCCGAGCATAGCCCTTTTCATAGTGAGTGCAGTCACTTCCTTAAGAGGCCCATAGTTAGAGACCACGTCTCTGCTCCGTAGCTCATCACCGGTAATACGAACTAGTCGAAGACTTTCGTCTTCAAGACTGAGGTATCCTAGATAATGTACAGTCTATCTATACCAAATTCATGTTTCCTCAATAGAGCAGTGTTGGAGAGTTGACATCTTATTTTACGCGGTGGCCACTGGACTGGGGCATTGGACCTCCTTACATTTAAGTCTCCGTACTAACATAGCTATGTAAGTCTCTGTATTACCACAGATTATATAATAGTTATTCGAACAGATACTAATGTCTTGATAAAAAAGCGCTCACCTATCACTTTACATGCCTACTTTATTTAACAATGGAGTGACCTTGTATGGGCGGGTCGTTGGCCGCACGTGCCGGCCAAAGGACGCTAGGGTTGACACCGCATAGAAACGATTTTATAAATAGTTGAGTGACATATAAAATGGTTTATTTTTTGAAATAATTTAAAATAAATTATTTGCAATTTACAATTGTTTTACTTTAAAGTAGTGTTGAATGCATTTTTTTCCTTCATTAAATGTTTGGTTATTAATTTTAAGCGTGGCGAAAATTCTAAATCTGATGAACAGGTAGTTTGAGTAAGTATATGAACGAAATTGTGTTGTAGGTATAATTAACATAATCCATACTAATATTATAAATGCGAAAGTGTGTCTGTATGTCTGTCTGTCTGTCTGTCTGTCTGTCTGTCTGTCTGTCTGTCTGTCTGTTACCTCTTCACGCTTAAACCACTGAACCGATTTGGATGAAATTTGGTATGGAGATAGTTTGAGTCCCGGGGAAGGACATAGGCTACTTTTTATCCCGGAAAAATGCCCTCATCCGCGATAAACGAATTTAAGGCGGACGAAGTCGCGGGCAGAAGCTAGTTGAAATATATATCCCGATGACAGTACTTCATAAAGTTTGGTATAGTTGAATCATCGAGAGCGTGGAATTGCATATGTAGTAGTATTGTTTGTTTACAGGCATTCTATATTTGAATTTTCTATTTTCTTGTACTGTCAGCATACAAAGAGGTTGTTATATATATATATATATATATATATCTCGAAGAACTAAAAACAAAAATAATGTCAGTGTGAAATTGTCAATATTATTTACGTTGTGCGTATATTTTTACATCTGATTTGATTGTATTCTCAATTAATTATTGTGTCCGCCCGTACGACTACGAATAATTTCTATATTTAAAAAAAATATGGCTGTAAGTAATTTTGGTCCTATTGAGAGTCAAAGTAAGCAAATAATTTTCAACTGTTATAAATATTTTGAAAATGAACTGACGAAAAATTTAAACTTGCCTTACACCGCTGCCCAGTTAGTTGAAAAAGCTACAGGTGTTTGTCTCTCTACTGTTTATAACATTGTGACTGAGAGCAACAGCGAGAAATTCGCAACAACAAAGAAATTCACCTCCCCGAAGAATAAAAAGTTGCGTCATCAGCAGTAGACGATTTTGATCAGGAAGTCATCCGGAGAACTATATACAATTTTCGTCTGTCCCATAAGCAATTTCCAACCTTAAAGGGACTCCACTCTGTGTTAAAATCCGATATAGATTACAAATTTGGCATTTCCACCTTACGAAAACAAATACAAAAATTAGGATTTAAATTGAAAAAGACCGAGGACAACCGAAAAATATTAATGGAAAAACACAACATACGACTGCTAAGAATAAATTACCTTATCAAAATTGCGGAATATCGATCTCAAGATAGACCATTAGTTTATACTGATGAAACCTACATCCACACTTCACATGTGTCCGGAGAAGCTTGGACCGATGGAACAGAATTTGGTGTAAAAAAACAAATCAGTACAGGCCAGCGGTTAATAATAGTGCACGCAGGAGGAAAAGATGGTTTTATTCCCAACGCTTTGTTAATGTTTAAGGCAAACCAAAAAACGGGAGATTACCATGACCAGATGAACTTTGTCAACTACGAAAAATGGTTAAAAGAAAAATTAATACCGAACCTCAAACCGAATAGCGTACTTATCGTGGATAATGCGTCCTATCACAACAAACTTTTGAATCGTGCTCCAACGTCAAATTCTAATAAACAAGAAATGATGGATTGGTTGACAGAACACAACATTTCGTATAACCGGTTGATGTACAAAACCAGTTTGTATGAATTAATTAAAGAAAATAAAGAGCGGTTTCGCGAGTACCACATAGATGCAATTTTAAAAGAACATGGCCACTCCGTATTACGATTGCCACCGTATCACCCGACATTCAATCCGATCGAAAATATTTGGTCCATGGTAAAAGGATATGTAGCAAAAAGAAACGTTTCATTAAACATGCAAGGCATTATGAGTTTAGCAACTGAACGAATGAATACCATCACTGCTGAGGACTGGGAAAATATTTGTCACCACGTCGAAAGTGAAGAAAATAAATATCGATGTCAGGAAGGAGAAATGGATCAAATAACAGACAATTTTATTATCAATACTTGTGACAGCTCAGATGAAGAACATGATAGCGAATAAAAGAAAAAAACAGAGGACTACTACTTATTCTACTTCTTGGGTATGTCATTTTATTAAGTTAAGAGAAAATTATTCTCCTTTTGTTGCAAACGGTACAACCACTACAAATGCAATTCCATCTTCTCGATAATTCAACTATAGGTGTCTACCTTTCTCCGTTATTTATAACATAAATAACGTAATATTCTATAATAGTGTAAAAGTAGCATTACAAACTTGAAATTAGTCACTAGGCATAAGTTATTTTAAAACATTCTGTTTACGCGTTTTATTCTCGCGAGTGCATTACAGCCCTTCCAAAAGGTCATAAGTCCCTATAGCAACGACAATGTTTACGCCCTTTCTTAGGCCGTGCCATGCACCCCGTAAAACTTAATTTTTTGTAGTTTTTATGGGCCATTTGTATGCCGCATCTACCAGTTTTGATCTATTGAGGCAGTATCTTAGTAAGTAAGTAAACTATTAATTGCTAGACAGGACTCCAGCGGTGTTCGGCAGAATCTGTTTTCGGCAGAGTCTTGATTGGACAGATTCGGCTTTGGCTAGAATCGTTTTACGGCAGAAGTACAGTTCCACAAAATATAAAATAATGACTGGTTTTAAATATATGTTAATGGGTAGATATATCCTTTTTATTATTGTATATAATGCACCACTTACTGAAGTGCATTGCAAAAGCATGACTCCACTTTTGTTTATCATCGATAATGACCTCTTCTTATCAATGACAGATAAAATAATTCGGCTGTCATTGCTACAGAATTGCCAATTTTATTGTGTACGATTGATCTTCTGTGCAATATAATAAACTAAAAATGGATTTAGCTGGCTCGAGTAACAGTCAACATTTGAAATTTATTAAAAGGTCATCGATATAATTTTATCATGAAAAACCAGTCCGGCACAACAAACCGGCAATGTTTCAATAAAAGTGAGTGCAACACTTCCTTCGGGGCTATCCGGTCTAGAGTATCAAAATAATACCCTCATAATGTCTTCATACACAAAATGACGAATTCAGAATGTCTACACTATCAAAATGTCTACAATATAAAAATGAAATAATATCAAAATAACTAGATTATCAAAATGGCTAGATTATCAACATGACTATATTGTCAAAATGACTAGATTATCAAAATGACTAGATTATCAAAATGACTAGTTTGTCAAAATGACTAGATTATCAAAATGACTAGATTATCAAAATGACTAGATTGTCAAAATGACTATATTATCAAAATGACTAGATTATCAAATTTACCATATTATCGACGGACTCACAGACAGACGGCCAGACGGACCACAAAGTGATCCCATAAGGGTTCCGTCCCCCCGGAACTTATATGAGTAGAAGTCTAATCGTACTTTGGTTAAAACGCTATATAGTCAAAATGTACAATATGCTTTGGTCATAATGTTCTCGCGGTCTGAATGATCCTATGACAGAATACTACAATGCCAAAATATTGGTTGCCAGCCATTAAGGAGTTGTATCTTCCGTCATCAGCTCAGCATGACGTGATGATGACTACCACATGCAAATACTTAAATAGCTTAAGAAAATATATGAAAAACGTTATAAGTGCCTATAAAATTTGAGGATTGCCCTCGATTTCCCTGGGATCCCATCATCATATCCCAACTTGGTGGCAATGGGACTACCTCAGAAGTATATCCTTTCAAATTAAAAAAAAAAAAAAAAAAAAAATTCTAAAATCGGTCCACAATTGGCGGAGTAAACGGTGAACATACATTAAAAATAAATAAATACAAACTGTTGAACATATAATCTCCTCCTTTTTCGGAAGTCGGTTAAAAAAGGAAAGAACCTATATTCAGTTTTTTAATTTAGTAAAGGACAAACTGGGTATTGTAATTAACCATTACAAGTGCGATTATGAAATGGCTCAAAGGAATGCGGTTATTATGAAGGTTTTCCCCGCAGTTGAAATAAGCGGTTGTTACATTATAATGATGCCGTGTGGAAAAAAGTGATGAGTTGGACTGTTGCTTAACTAAAGAAGGGTGAAATTTTGTAAAAATGGTATCAATATTGCCACTTCTTCCACAAAATCGCATTCAAGAGGGGTGGACGTCCATCATTGACAATGCTCCAGATTGCGAAGAAATTAAAAAAAATGTAAAATATTTCCTTTTCCAATGGAATCCAATCCTTACACAAATAAGCTGTGGACATGAGAAACATCGGACTACGAACTCGCTGGAAGGTTGGCACAGAAGACTGAATGCCTGAGTAAGAAAACGCCAAATATATTTCATTTTATAATGCGATTGAGAAAGGAAGCGAAATACTATGACTTCAAAATTAGATCAGTCTTATTTCATGGAATTGGAGAATGGCCATTTTACCACCATAAATTTCCCAAGGAAATTCATTTATTTGAAACTCATTTATAGAAGATTTTACTTTAAACGAGTTTTCATTCCTTTGTGAACATTCAGTTTGAGATACTGCGACTTTTCTTTAAAATTAGAGATACTGGTATAACTGAGCTATACAATTAGATTTTATTTTAAGCAAGAAGTATACACATTTATGTTGTGATTAATTGGTTTTCATATAAGTAAATATATAATTTATAAATAAACACTAAAATTTTATGTGTCCCTTATTATAGACCTATAGAGTTGACAATTTATATGCTTAACAAACATTGAATTTATGTATAAACTTTTCACGGCGAGTCAGCGTTTTTTTAGTAACATCGTGGTCGATGCTTCTATAAATGACCTGAATGTAAGTAATTTCTTTTTTTTGTGATATTCTAGTCTTTGTGATATAATAGTCATTTTGATAGCATAGTCATTGTGATATTTTAGTTATTTTGATACTATGGTAATTTTGTACAATTGGACAATTTAACCCATTAGACTTTTTGTATGAAATAATGAAATAATAATGATGAAATAATGAATTTTGAGAGAGGCGAAACATTCTTGCATTCCTGACACAATTCGTAACAAAGTTGATGAAATTATGGATGAGTGCAAAAAACCGGTATGCGTAAATTTGGATCCTATACCTAAAGTATTCGAAGACTTCATGCACAACACCCAACACAATTTGCATGTTGAAAATATACCTATATATGAGTCAAAAAAGGACATGCTAAATAACGCAAGGAAGAACGTTTTGCATTTGGATAAACTTACGTGCAATAGTCTGACAGATCTAAGACTACCAGACGAACTCGTGAAAAACTTTTTCCTGTATAATGACAAAGCCGATGAAAAAATATTAATTTTTGGATCTCCATTATCCAAAACATACTTCAAAAGGTGTAATTAATTTTATGGTGACAGAACTTTTAGGGTGGTTCCTAGATTATTCTATCAATTATACACCTTGCATATTTGTCCCAAAATGACGATACAGTAAATTTCATACCAATGATTTATGCCATATTAGTCCTGTTACTCAACAAAAACCAAGCTACTTACGAAAGACTATTTATGATTTTAAAAGAACAATTTTCAGTAACAGTTGATGAATATAAGTGTGATTTTGAATTGGCAACTATAAATGCTTTGATAAACGTATTCCCTAGAGCTAAAATTTGTGGTTCTTATTACCAATTCACAAATGCCGTGTGGAAAATGAGCAAGCAAATTGGTTTTGAAAAAGTTACCGTGGAAGTGGATACATACGGTGAAAATTAATATGATACTTTTATATACACAACTAGCATTACTTCACCCCAATATGATTCTGGAAGGCTATTTAGGACCCGAAACTGAGAACTTTATTAAATTTAACGATTATTTCCTAAAGCAATGGATGGAAAAAATCACATACGATATTTTTAGCTGTAATAACGAAAAATTTAGAACCACGAATGCTGTCGAAGGATGGCATAGAAATATATAATTTCATAAAATTATTGGAGGAAGAAGCCATATTTCAAGAAAAAAAAAATAGATTTGAAACTCGCCACAAACAACAGTTACGAAGATTTAACAGTCATGAGAAAAAACTAAAAAAATTAAAAAATATTAGCAGGTTTATTAGATGGTGACTTGACTATATTAGATTCTTTAAGTGGACTCGGTGTTGTGAAGCGTACAGAATAATTGACTAAATGTTAATTAATAATTTTCATCCCAAAATCCATTTGTTGTTTGTAAATATGCTATCTTGAGGTTAGTTACAATGGAATATTAAAATCCTTTACACGTGACAATATTTTATTCATTTGAGTGTATATTTTTTGACATAAGACGATTCTGTCCAATCAAGATTCTGCCGTACACCACTGGAGGGCTAGACAGGGATAAATATATTATAAACATAAAATCAATACAAACAACGAAATAATTTCGACATAATGGCAGTGGCAGAGTGAACTTGCCGGAGGCTCGCGGTGCAATATTACCGAGACATTGAATTCATATTTGCAGACAGCACGGGCTTTCACGGACTGCGAACCAGTCGTGGACATGACGGACGAACAGCTAGCTGCCGAGACAGAACGAACAGATAAAACCACCAGTAAGTTATGTTGTCTCACATCGCTCACCTCGTGGCATAGTGGATACACTATAAAACACCGAAGTTATGCGAACCCGTAGTGGACATGACGGACGAGAGACAGATAGGAGCGCCAGTAAGTTATGTTGTCACACATCGCTCACCTCGTGGCATTGTGGACACACTACATGACACTGAAGTTATGCGAGCCCGTAGTGGACATGACGGACGGGAGAAAGATAGGAGCACCAGTAAGTTATGTTGTCACACATCGCTAACCTCGTGGCATTGTGGACACACTACATTACACCGAAGTTAGCGATCCTATAGTGGACATGACGGACGGGAGACAGATAGGAGCACCAGTAAGTTATGTTGTCACACATCGCTAACCTCGTGGCATTGTGGACACACTACATTACACCGAAGTTAGCGATCCTATAGTGGACATGACGGACGGGAGACAGATAGGAGCACCAGTAAGTTATGTTGTCACACATCGCTAACCTCGTGGCATTGTGGACACACTACATTACACCGAAGTTAGCGATCCTATAGTGGACATGACGGACGGGAGACAGATAGGAGCACCAGTAAGTTATGTTGTCACACATCGCTCACCTCGTGGCATTGTGGACACACTACAAGACACTGAAGTTATGCGAGCCCGTAGTGGACATGACGGACGGGAGACAGATAGGAGCACCAGTAAGTTATGTTGTCACACATCGCTAACCTCGTGGCATTGTGGACACACTACATTACACCGAAGTTAGCGATCCTATAGTGGACATGACGGACGGGAGACAGATAGGAGCACCAGTAAGTTATGTTGTCACACATCGCTAACCTCGTGGCATTGTGGACACACTACATTACACCGAAGTTAGCGATCCTATAGTGGACATGTCGGACGGGAGACAGAAAGGAGCACCAGTAAGTTATATTGTCACACATCGCTCACCTCGTGACATTGTGGAATCGGAAATCGGAAAGTGAGAGAAATATATTTTGCAAGATTTGAGGGTGTAAAATATAGTTATCCCTGTTACAGGCACGAACGTGCTGTACGCGATAGACTGCACGCTGTGGTGCGCGCTGCCGGAGCGCTACAACACGCGCGGCCGGAGGCTGCACGCGCCGCAGCACGCGCGCCAGGCCATCGGCGTGCTGATGCGCGCGCAGCAGCCGCGGCACAGGTAAACACTGTCTGGACATCTACAGAATTGCCCCATAGTATGTGCCCAGAACTGATAATGGATGACACGTGACCATGATACACCGTGAGGGCATGTGAAATAAGTGATACGGACTAATTGAAGGTCACTGAATCGATATTTTTTATTTTACTTTTTGTATCTTTGTATGTCTCGTTGTGGCTTCATCACGCCAAAACGGCTAAACGAATTTCAACTATTTTTAGTCCACGCGTAGCTGAGTATCCACAGATGGTTATAGGATATTTTTTACCCGAGTTCGCTGTCGAAAAAAAGAGTTGTGACTTTTTCTCCTCCGCAGACGAAGTCCCGGGCACCGTGTAGTGACAGTGCCGAAGTAGTGATTGTGATTGTGTTTCAGGCTGCAGATCCCGTCGTTCCCGGTGTACACGCGCTCCGGGGAGGTGCGCGTGGCGCTGGCGCCGGCCGCCGCCGCCGACACGCGCCTGTGCCCGCGCCGGCAGACGCTCGTCATACGGTGAGCCGACATTACACGATGATCCTGCTGCCCGCAGACTGCACATCCCTCGTTCCCGGTGTACACGTGCCCGCGCCGGCAGACGCTCGTCATACGGTGAGCCGACATTACACGATGATCCTGCTGCCCGCAGACTGCACATCCCTCGTTCCCGGTGTACACGTGCCCGCGCCGGCAGACGCTCGTCATACGGTGAGCCGACATTACACGATGATCCTGCTGCCCGCAGACTGCACATCCCTCGTTCCCGGTGTACACGTGCCCGCGCCGGCAGACGCTCGTCATACGGTGAGCCGACATTACACGATGATCCTGCTGCCCGCAGACTGCACATCCCTCGTTCCCGGTGTACACGTGCCCGCGCCGGCAGACGCTCGTCATACGGTGAGCCGACATTACACGATGATCCTGCTGCCCGCAGACTGCACATCCCTCGTTCCCGGTGTACACGTGCCCGCGCCGGCAGACGCTCGTCATACGGTGAGCCGACATTACACGATGATCCTGCTGCCCGCAGACTGCACATCCCTCGTTCCCGGTGTACACGTGCCCGCGCCGGCAGACGCTCGTCATACGGTGAGCCGACATTACACGATGATCCTGCTGCCCGCAGACTGCACATCCCTCGTTCCCGGTGTACACGTGCCCGCGCCGGCAGACGCTCGTCATACGGTGAGCCGACATTACACGATGATCCTGCTGCCCGCAGACTGCACATCCCTCGTTCCCGGTGTACACGTGCCCGCGCCGGCAGACGCTCGTCATACGGTGAGCCGACATTACACGATGATCCTGCTGCCCGCAGACTGCACATCCCTCGTTCCCGGTGTACACGTGCCCGCGCCGGCAGACGCTCGTCATACGGTGAGCCGACATTACACGATGATCCTGCTGCCCGCAGACTGCACATCCCTCGTTCCCGGTGTACACGTGCCCGCGCCGGCAGACGCTCGTCATACGGTGAGCCGACATTACACGATGATCCTGCTGCCCGCAGACTGCACATCCCTCGTTCCCGGTGTACACGTGCCCGCGCCGGCAGACGCTCGTCATACGGTGAGCCGACATTACACGATGATCCTGCTGCCCGCAGACTGCACATCCCTCGTTCCCGGTGTACACGTGCCCGCGCCGGCAGACGCTCGTCATACGGTGAGCCGACATTACACGATGATCCTGCTGCCCGCAGACTGCACATCCCTCGTTCCCGGTGTACACGTGCCCGCGCCGGCAGACGCTCGTCATACGGTGAGCCGACATTACACGATGATCCTGCTGCCCGCAGACTGCACATCCCTCGTTCCCGGTGTACACGTGCCCGCGCCGGCAGACGCTCGTCATACGGTGAGCCGACATTACACGATGATCCTGCTGCCCGCAGACTGCACATCCCTCGTTCCCGGTGTACACGTGCCCGCGCCGGCAGACGCTCGTCATACGGTGAGCCGACATTACACGATGATCCTGCTGCCCGCAGACTGCACATCCCTCGTTCCCGGTGTACACGTGCCCGCGCCGGCAGACGCTCGTCATACGGTGAGCCGACATTACACGATGATCCTGCTGCCCGCAGACTGCACATCCCTCGTTCCCGGTGTACACGTGCCCGCGCCGGCAGACGCTCGTCATACGGTGAGCCGACATTACACGATGATCCTGCTGCCCGCAGACTGCACATCCCTCGTTCCCGGTGTACACGTGCCCGCGCCGGCAGACGCTCGTCATACGGTGAGCCGACATTACACGATGATCCTGCTGCCCGCAGACTGCACATCCCTCGTTCCCGGTGTACACGTGCCCGCGCCGGCAGACGCTCGTCATACGGTGAGCCGACATTACACGATGATCCTGCTGCCCGCAGACTGCACATCCCTCGTTCCCGGTGTACACGTGCCCGCGCCGGCAGACGCTCGTCATACGGTGAGCCGACATTACACGATGATCCTGCTGCCCGCAGACTGCACATCCCTCGTTCCCGGTGTACACGTGCCCGCGCCGGCAGACGCTCGTCATACGGTGAGCCGACATTACACGATGATCCTGCTGCCCGCAGACTGCACATCCCTCGTTCCCGGTGTACACGTGCCCGCGCCGGCAGACGCTCGTCATACGGTGAGCCGACATTACACGATGATCCTGCTGCCCGCAGACTGCACATCCCTCGTTCCCGGTGTACACGTGCCCGCGCCGGCAGACGCTCGTCATACGGTGAGCCGACATTACACGATGATCCTGCTGCCCGCAGACTGCACATCCCTCGTTCCCGGTGTACACGTGCCCGCGCCGGCAGACGCTCGTCATACGGTGAGCCGACATTACACGATGATCCTGCTGCCCGCAGACTGCACATCCCTCGTTCCCGGTGTACACGTGCCCGCGCCGGCAGACGCTCGTCATACGGTGAGCCGACATTACACGATGATCCTGCTGCCCGCAGACTGCACATCCCTCGTTCCCGGTGTACACGTGCCCGCGCCGGCAGACGCTCGTCATACGGTGAGCCGACATTACACGATGATCCTGCTGCCCGCAGACTGCACATCCCTCGTTCCCGGTGTACACGTGCCCGCGCCGGCAGACGCTCGTCATACGGTGAGCCGACATTACACGATGATCCTGCTGCCCGCAGACTGCACATCCCTCGTTCCCGGTGTACACGTGCCCGCGCCGGCAGACGCTCGTCATACGGTGAGCCGACATTACACGATGATCCTGCTGCCCGCAGACTGCACATCCCTCGTTCCCGGTGTACACGTGCCCGCGCCGGCAGACGCTCGTCATACGGTGAGCCGACATTACACGATGATCCTGCTGCCCGCAGACTGCACATCCCTCGTTCCCGGTGTACACGTGCCCGCGCCGGCAGACGCTCGTCATACGGTGAGCCGACATTACACGATGATCCTGCTGCCCGCAGACTGCACATCCCTCGTTCCCGGTGTACACGTGCCCGCGCCGGCAGACGCTCGTCATACGGTGAGCCGACATTACACGATGATCCTGCTGCCCGCAGACTGCACATCCCTCGTTCCCGGTGTACACGTGCCCGCGCCGGCAGACGCTCGTCATACGGTGAGCCGACATTACACGATGATCCTGCTGCCCGCAGACTGCACATCCCTCGTTCCCGGTGTACACGTGCCCGCGCCGGCAGACGCTCGTCATACGGTGAGCCGACATTACACGATGATCCTGCTGCCCGCAGACTGCACATCCCTCGTTCCCGGTGTACACGTGCCCGCGCCGGCAGACGCTCGTCATACGGTGAGCCGACATTACACGATGATCCTGCTGCCCGCAGACTGCACATCCCTCGTTCCCGGTGTACACGTGCCCGCGCCGGCAGACGCTCGTCATACGGTGAGCCGACATTACACGATGATCCTGCTGCCCGCAGACTGCACATCCCTCGTTCCCGGTGTACACTTGCCCGCGCCGGCAGACGCTCGTCATACGGTGAGCCGACATTACACGATGATCCTGCTGCCCGCAGACTGCACATCCCTCGTTCCCGGTGTACACGTGCCCGCGCCGGCAGACGCTCGTCATACGGTGAGCCGACATTACACGATGATCCTGCTGCCCGCAGACTGCACATCCCTCGTTCCCGGTGTACACGTGCCCGCGCCGGCAGACGCTCGTCATACGGTGAGCCGACATTACACGATGATCCTGCTGCCCGCAGACTGCACATCCCTCGTTCCCGGTGTACACGTGCCCCGGCGGTCAGTAGGCGATATTGTGTCCACTATTTTAACAAGGACGTTACTCATTTTTTACCAATGACGAAAAATAAGGGTTAACTTTTTTATCTATAAACTGACCGTTGATTGACTCCAGTATCACCTACACCAGTATATTTTCTCCATAGGTTTATGAAGTTCGTGTTCTCGGACGTGCTGCGCGTGCGCCGACGCGGTATGACGCTGCTTAGCGAGGGCTCCACGCACAACAACTACTACGTCGTGCCCACCGTCAAAGGTTGGTCGTGTTAGTGTTAACATTTCCCGATAGATGGCGCTGTACGTGTGGTTAGATAGTCATGATACTCGCGTGCAAAACGAGGACTACGTACTGCGACTAGCGTCCTTCCCACAGTCAAAGGTTGACTCGGTGTTAACATATCCCGATAGATGACGCTGTACCGAGAGTAAAAGGGTAAATCACTATAATAAACACTTGCCTAGAATATGCGTACACTGTTTCTCGACGCCCCCGGAAAAATATGGGTATACAATTTAAATTGTTTCTAGAATAAGGTAAATAAAAAAAAACACAAAACCCACGACTCCCTAGGGTGCTGCGAAACATAGTTTGAGAACCCACAAACTAATGGATTACTTAATCTTCACAGTAAACAATCCAGACGGAAGCACAAGAATAGATATAGATTGGAACTTTCTCGAACAAATCTACGAGTACACGGAAGACATGGGCAATGCTGAACTGGAGAAGCCTGTGTTATGGCCGGAGGAAGAGGAAGCTTCGGATGCGAAGCGAGAAACAGGCGATGCGAAGCAGGAAGCTGTAGATGCGAAGCAAGAACAAATTGAAGCGCGGATTAAGCAGGATGACGCTAAAGTAAGACCGAGAAAATTGAATGTTTTTTTTAGTTCCATTATTTATTTAAACTTTATTGCCCAATCTATAAACGTACAAATGGCGGATTTAATGCCAAAAGGCATTCTCTATCAGTCAACCATATATTAGTATTATATTATTACTGGTAAAAGTCTGCTTCCCTGGTATTCTGCGGTCGGATTCCCGCGTTATTGAATACTCGTAAATTTTTTTACCATTTCAATCAATTCGGTTCCTCATGAGACTGAACTGAAAAAGTATGAAGCCTATGAAGTCTGAGCCTCTGAAGTTACTCCAAAGCTCGAGATTCAAGTCACTCAAATAAGAACTTCAAATTCCGAGATTCGAAGTATCCTCACTGGAATTTTCGCGGCAATTTCGATTTGACATTAATGAGTTCTCACTTACCCACTTTCGATATGTAGGTTTACACAAGTTGTAAGTAGGCCGCATGGGCACTTCTACAAGTCTGACTCTACGGCATTTCCCAAGTTGAGATCACTGTTGAAAAGAAAGCCGAAACCAACAACAGTCAGTATTTTTTTCTGAATAACTATTATCTATTACAATAATAATACATAGCAGCGCGTAGTTCTTCAAGAAAACAGCATAACAAAGTAAAAATATTATAGATAAATAAAAAAAAATATGTTTTTTTAAAACAACTTACATAAACGTTTGATATGCCTTCTTATAAGAACCGTGTCCCGGTAAATGTAAATTATTTGGTTTTTGTTTCGAGCCATGCATTTTTTTGTCTGTTAAATAGTCCTCTACCGTATAATATGCCTTTGCCATTAGAAACTTTTTGAGTAGGTACCTTTTGAGAGCTGTAAAAGGTAATCCCACCAAATACATTCTGTAAAAAAAACCGTCCGACGTCCGACCGTCAACGATTGGTGCAATGGTGTCATGGAGCACCTGGTTTTGTACCCTTGTGTACCCTTCAACGGCCAAGTCACACAACATTAACTATAATAATAAAAAAATCGCAGTAAGGAACCTTAGACTTGGCACGACTTTGTCTAGATTTCATTACTATTTAGAGATAAACAAGCAGCTCCATCGAGACTTGGCTAGTTTTTTACATAATGTTTTTGGTGGGATTTCACTTCTTTTTGTAGAAACGCGGGCATAACCCTTCGATTTTGGACATCACATGAAGCGGCCCACCAAGTTGAATATTTTTTGTAAAGGCGGTATGTCGATCTCTAATAGTTTGGTTGGGCTCTTGTGTTTTCTAATCGGTCACCCGGTACTCCAGATCTTCGATTATCCTAGTATTATAGTTTTTCCTTTATGTGGCCATTAAACCCTAACTCTGTACCAAATTTCAGCTCTCTGAGTTTATGGGAAGTGCTAGTTCTATTCTGATGATCATGAGTGAGTGAGTGAGTGTCATAAATGCGAAACTTTGCTTTCGCTTAACTTCGGAACTAAATGACCTACAGACTTGAAATTTTGGATTTTAAGTATGTGATTATAGCTACTGGATGACGAAAATTTCTGTGTTCTGGTCTTATCCAAAGGATCTCAAATAGGGGCCTGAAAATGCGGCGAAATAGTTCCAGTAAAGGATGGTACGGCAGTGTTTACTTTACGCTCGACTTGGCGGGGGCACTGCCGTGCCCCCTGATTTTAAAACACCATCTGGTAACTTATTATGAAAAAGTATACATTGGCCGACGAATGATTTTTTTTAAACAACTATCGTACGTTTTGTGTGCCTTCTTATAAATAAGAGCCCCCGGTAAAAGTAAGTTATTTGGTTTCTGTTTTAGACCATTGAGGGTTTTCTAAAATGGAAATATCACCAGGTGGTGCCACCGTGAAGTAAGGACTAATTGATAAGAAGTGTCAAAATCTTGTGGTGTGATTGGTGGATGTTGACACTTCTTGTCAGTTAGACCTTACGTCATAGTGACGCCAACTGGCGATATTTCCATTTTGAAAAAACCCTCTTTGTCTGTTAAGTACTTTTGTACAAACAGCAACACACAGGTCTAACAATGGTCAGGATAGTGTGGCTGATATATATATATAGACCTTTGCGTCTATTGCAGACGATTTATGGTGTAGTGTTCGGGAGACACCGATTTTCGTGGCTGACCAAACCGATACGAGAGCGACATGTTTTACCGCAGGCCTGACAAGAGAAATTTAAATAGTGTGGCTGATGGTACCCTATAATATGCATCAGCTGGCTTTTCAGGCAGACAGCCCTCCACACAAACGGAAGGTGAAGAAGATGGACAACCCGCTGCTGAAACCCGGTGAAGTGTTCGTGTTCGACGCGGAAAAGTACAGGGAAGCAGTGGTCACGCCGTGGTACCGAAACCAGGATCAGCCCCAGGTACAATACAGCTCCTATACAGAGAGGAGTGTCGCTGTCGACACTCGGTCGCTAATGTACCTACCGGTAACTAGGTCCCCGGGGAGCCGAATTGCCATACGGTGACTAGGGCTGTCACATGTCATCTCGAAACAAATAAATAAATATCATATTTGGCGACAGGTTTTGCTCAGCGGGAGTAACGTTGCCTGCGAAGCTGGAGGTCCTGGGTTCAAATCCCAAATATTTGTGAGATGAGCATAAAAAACATCCAAGGCTAAGGAACCTTGGATGTTTTATATGTATATAAGTAAATAATATCTATTAAATATATCGTCGTCTAGTACCCATAACTCAAGCCTTATTGAGCTTACCATGGGACTAGTTCGATTTGTGTAAAATTGTCCTGTAATATTTATTATTTATTATCAGACAATTTTACACGAATCGACCTAGTCCCAAACTAAGCAAAGCTTGTACTATGGGTACCGGGCGATTATATACATACTCACATCTATACTATTATAAGTTGTAAAATTGAAATGTCTGTACATTGAAGATATTTTCAAAAAAATTGTTAGACGAACTATTTGGAGGTCACTGAGCCGAAAATATTTTTTTTAATTTTTTGCATGTCCGTAAGTGTCATCGCTTCCTCACGCAAAAACGGCTAAACAGATTTCAACTCTTTTCGGTACACGCGTACCGGGGTATCCACTGATGGTTATATGATACTTTTTATCCGATTACTCTGAAGCAAAAAAGAGGGTTATGATTATTTTCCTCCTACACGATTGAAGTTACGGGCGCCTTCTAGTAAAAGTCTTAATTTTACGTATCGAAAGTTGAAATTTGTACAGATGATGTATTTCTGTTGCCGCTATAACAAATTTAACATTTGCATCTGATTTATTGGAGCTGTGAATTATTAGACAACTGACTTGTTCCATTTTTTTTCCTAGTTCTTCCTAGTAGCTGAGATCTGCACCAACCTGACCCCTGACTCTGAGTTTCCCTCGGACACACACACGAGCTTCAGGGACTACTACAGTAGCAAATATGGCGTTTCGCTGACGCAGCCAGACCAGCCGCTGCTGGACGTAGACCACACCAGCGCCAGGCTGAACCTGCTGACACCTAGGTGAGTCTCCACCCACAGCATCAGTACTGCAGCAAGCATGGCGTCTCGCTCTCGCATGGCTTGTCATCTCCATTAGTTAAATGCTCTAAGTTTACAGTAAACATTATTCTTATATGTAAATACAAAAAGATCTTAATAAGGAAATAATCCAAGTCGTAGGACTTGATTTGTACGAATGCCTTGCAAGAGTACATTAATTAGAGATATTTACTTATTTATCTCTGGTTTATTGCAGATACGTCAATCGCAAAGGTGTAGCTCTACCGGTGTCATCGGAGCGCACTCGCCGCGCCAAGCGAGACCGACTGGACCAGAAGCAGATCCTGGTGCCCGAGCTGTGCACAGTTCATCCCTTCGCTGCTCCACTTTGGTTCGCCACCGTGGCCCTACCCTGTGTCCTCTACAGGTCAGTCATCGGTATACTCTATTTATATCCTCTATAGATTATTTTGACAACCATAAATAATCGCTGCAACGACCAAAAAGCCCTGGACACTCCTGGTAGAGATGTGTCACTCGCCCGCAGCTGTGCGTTTTGTACCTACCGGTGGCTAGCTCCCCGGGGAGTCAGATAGCTAGGGCTGACACATGCCATCTCCGGACCACATCAGCCAGTATCACAGCCATATTGTAAATTTAACGAAGCGCACCCGTCGCGCGACACCCGACCGCCTGGACCAAAAGCAAATCCTGGTGCCGGAGCTGTGCACAGTGCATCCCTTCGCTGCTCCACTCTGGTTTGCCACCGTGGCCCCACCCTGCGTCCTCTACAGGTCAGTCATCGGCATTGTCTACTTATATCCTCTATAGGTTAAAAAAGTAATCGCTAGACGTGTCACTCTCTCGCGGCCGCGCGTATTTTTTTTTTTTTATGGCATAGGGGGAACGAGCTGACGGGTCGCCTGATGGTAAGCGATCACCGTCGCCCATAGACACTTGCATCACCAGAGGAGTCACAGGTGCGTTGCCGGCCTTTCAGGTGGGAGTACGCTTTTTTCTTGAAGGTTTGAAGATCGCATCGGTCCGGAAATACTGCATGCGGCAATTTATTCCACATTTCAGTCGTGCGAGGCAGGAAATTTCTAGAAAAACGCACAGTTGTGGACTGCCAACCATCTAAGTGGTGAGGATGGAAATATTGTTGCGTAGGACGATGGCGGAAAGATGCAGCTGGGATCAACCCGAACAATTCCTCGGAACACTCTCCACTGTACCTAGAATTCATTGTACCTATAATGAAGTCACTTCTCATACTAGGGATGTTGACAAAATTTTAATAAATAGTCCGTCATGTAGAACGTCAATGAATGTTGAATTATCTTTAGAAGAGAACCATACAGTATTTAAAGTTTATGAACTTTCATAAAATTCAAAAAGATTCGAAATTTAAAAAAGGAAATATCATGTAGATGATTTAAAAAATATTGGAGACGTATTTTTTCTCTTCTTACGTATTCTAAGAATAAAGGCGATACATAAATGTGTCAAAATATCGCGTGACGTCACTCCTAGGTACAATTTGTATCTCACGAGCTCTCAGTGCTAAACTTTAATGGCGATGTTTCTGAATATTTTTTTTTATATTTAAAAAAAGCAAAAAATAAATGTTTTTTTTTTATTGTCTAACTGACGGACTAATTGTAATTTTGAATAGCTTATTAGTTAAAAGAATATCCGTCAGTCAGACCCACTTATTGCCGACCTTGGTTCAGAATCAACGCGCTGCTGATCGCGGACGAGATCCGGCGCGCCGTGGCGCGGCAGGTGGGGCTGGGCGCGCTGCCCGGCTTCCAGTGGCCGCCGCTCGACTTCGGCTGGAGCCTCGCCGAGGTCTGTATTGATTGCCATGAAATCGGTGGACTCCTGGTACCCGTTGAAATAATTAAATAATGATCTTTATTCTGTAAGTAGGCCACAAGGGCACTTTTACAAGTCTGACTCTACGGCGTTTCCCAAGAGGAGACCACTGAGGAGAAGAAAGCCGAAACAAACTCAACAGTCAGTATTTTTTTTCAAAATAACTCTTATATCTATTACAATATTTGTACTTGGCCTATCCTAAATATATGTTTTGAGTATATAAACTCAATGCGTAGTTCTTCAAGAAAACATATCAAAAATTATAAAAGTAAAAAAATATTGAAAATAAAAAATCAAAATAATGATTTTTTATGTAAAACAAATTACATACGTTTGATATGCCACCTTATAAGAACCGTGTCTCGGTAAAAGTCAATTATTTGGTTTCTGTTTTGGGCCATAAATTTTTTCTGTTAAATAGTCCTCTACCCTATAATATGCCTTTGCCATTAGGGACTCTTTTAAGTAATTTTTGAGAGCTGGAAACGGTAATTTTAAAGCATCATCTGGTAGCTTATTATAAAAATGTATCCATTGGCTTACGAATGATTTGGCTACTTTACGAACGCGAAAGTTGTTATAATAACTTACAAGGAGACGCCGGCCGTTTGTAATAATTGCACTTAAGGTCGTTTCACAAGAGATGGCGCGGATTTTGTATGCAACGAGTTATTTCATATTACATCCGCGCCAGCTCTTGTGAAACGACCTGTACTCTTTGTAACAGTAATAGATAATAAGAAGGTTAAATTTTTGAAAATCGAAAGTCATTGATCACAATGGAGTACATGCATGAATTTTTTTAACGCTCTTCTTAAGTAAATATCAAAATACCATAAAAAATATTTCTAAATGTGAAATTAAAATTAAAATCGGCCTAGAAATACGCATAATATAGGCGTTTTAAAGTAGTAATTAGACAGAGAGGTCCGATGTGCACTGTTACGTCACAGTGCACTCCGGCCATATAAACTCCATATTAAAATCTGTTTTGCAAGAAATAAATAGAATGAAATGTTTGATGGCTTATATCTTGGTTATTTTATAGCATTTCGAAAAAATATTTTTGTCTACTGTTTGTTAGTTGAATGAGCTTTTAATAAAGCAAAACTAAAATATCATGCATATACCCTATCCACTTTATAGTATTGTTTTTTTTTAAACTTGTGGTTTATTCTATATTGAATTCTGTAAAATAAAAGCATAAAAATATATATTGCATCTTATCTATTAAATAATAAAAAATAATAGGAAAAGTTAGCTCTTTAGCGATAAGACCGCCTATTGTCTTCCGTATTTTATTTCAAGGCTTTCAAGGCTGTTTCTGTTGTTGGTGTGCAATAAAAAATTGTTCTATTGTATTGTTGTAATAAGCAGAGTTCTTATATGACCAACTTCCTGCTCCATCATCAGATCAGCTCGATGGTATCATACTATTACATTGAGACCAAACTTACATAAATTTACCAAATTTTAGCTCAATGGGAAAGAGCGTACTCCCATCTGAAAGGCCAGCAACGCACTTGTGACTCCTCCGGTGATGTAAGTGTCTATAGGCGACGGTGATCGCTTACCATCGGGCGACCCGTCTGCTGGTTTGCCTCCTATGTCATAAAAAAACCGGGAAGTAGGTCAAATTTTACTTGGAAGATTTGACCCATACAAACATACATACTAAGTTGAATAAAAGCTTAAATAAATTAATTAATACTACGGGACAATTTTTACACAAATCGAAGTAGTCCCATGGTAATCACAATTAGGCTTGTTTTATGAGTACTAGACGACAATATATTTAATAGATTAATATACTTATATACATAGATAACGTCCAAGACTCAGTAACAAATATTAATGTGAACCCAGGACCTTCAGCTTCGCAGGCAACGTTACTCCCACTGAGATAAATCGTTAAAAGCTTGTAAAAAAAAACAAATTAACAGGTATTAAGCGCAGACTCCGAGAAGATCGACAAGAAGAAAGAAAACGAAGATGAAGTAAAGGATGAAGATGAAACTGAATTGAGGTAATATATACTAGTCAGTTATCGAATCTGCTTACGTTTTTCTCGCTAACTACTCGTGGTAGCGCTGACGTTTTTAAAGCAACCTTAGCATACATCTATAGGCCTAACCTATATATATATTATTATATAGTGATAGGAGTAGATAATCATTAATTTTTCCACATTCTCTGGGAGAATACTGTTTCGTTTATCACTATAAAGCCATTTATGTCTACTAAATGAACGTTCGACTTCACTCGACGTCTAGGGAGCAAATTAATAAAACTCATTGTAATTGGTATATTATAAGTTACGTTGCGTTTTAGATGGAATAACACATATAAAACAAACCCTTAACTTACCACTTCTTTGGCGTTTGGCGTGAATGATTATAAGATAATGTACCTAAACATACCTGTTTTTTTTTAGATAAAACTTACTCGATATCGATAAAAAAATGTTTCTAACAATAGTTTCATTGCGACAGTCTTTTGTTTTGCTATGGATTTTCCGGGCTCTGATTATTACCTAGCGTTGTCATGTTTAAATTGAGCTCCCTGTGGGCTTTGACAGAATAACAGCGTTGCAGTTCTGCCCTGCTCGCGAACTGCAACACCATGCTGAGTCGGAGTCTTTTCCTTAACGCACACATTGCTGGAGGCATTGCAGACAATTTACTCCTTAAAAATTTAAATTAATTTTATGCAAATGATGACCTGTCTGTGTGTGCTTTCTATGGAATAAATATATTTTTCTTTCATTCCTCTTTCTAACGCATAACTGAGTCTGTTCCTGAGGTATGGGGGCGGTACAGGAGGGGTGACAAGTGACGTATATGTGTATAGCGAGACAGTTAGGACACGTCATGTCACGTCACTTGTAATCCGTCCTGCACCGCTCCCATACCTCATACAACAAACTCAGTTAAGCGTTAGACCAGTAATGACGTCACCACTGACGTAAAATATTGCTACATTCCTTTTTGTATTTCCAGAGAAAAGGAAGGACAGACGACCACAGAACAAGAAAATGGGCCGAAAGAAAAGACAATAAATGATATTTTGCAAGAAAAAGAGGACGCTGAGAGTGTAAGTAGGTTTAGTAATAGCATGAACATATAGTAAATAAAATAATAAAAAATAAATAATCAATAAATAATCAGGGACAATATCACACAAATCGACCTTGTCCCAAACTAAGCAAAGCTTGTACTATGGGCTAGGCGACGATATACATAATATATAGATACATTATAATACTTAAATACATCCAAGACCTAGCAAAGCAAGCAAACCAATGCTGTCTAAGCGAGCGGTTATTCACCCGAGACTTCCGCTCACACGGAGGAACCGCTCTCTAACCGGTAAATGGATTTCGCTCCCTGTTTTGCGCTCCGAGATATTAACCGGTTAGAGCAATGTTCTTGCGAGCGTAACCTTTATTATGGGTTAGGCTCTTAGAATGTGGCTCTAACCGGTATGTGTAGATTTAAGTAAATTTTGTATGTAATAAAAAAAGATTAAAAACTTGTTTGCTACACCCGACAAGGGTGCTTGTAACTAGACTTAAGTCTAACTTGGTTTGCAATATCTTATCTTATCTTATCTAACATTTGGCAG
Organism: Hedya salicella; assembly: GCA_905404275.2. NCBI lineage: Eukaryota > Metazoa > Arthropoda > Insecta > Lepidoptera > Tortricidae > Hedya > Hedya salicella. The sequence continues at coordinate 9,136,945 of FR990120.1, forward strand.
GGCTTCGAGATCGGCATGTGGGACAACAACATGGCGTCTTCCATCCCACAAGACTACGACGAGTTCCTGGAACCGCTGCCGCCCAACCTCACCTTCTGCACATCCGCTTCCGGTTTGTTTTTGGGTTTGCAGAAACGGTTTAAGTAGAAGCTAAAGTAAGCTTGGTTGTACCTCGTTTTATCGAAAAACGTTTCAACGTATACTTCGTTCCGTCGACGTATTTAATTTTTTTGTTATCATTTTCGAAGTATAATTTAATTGACAACGTTACATAATATAATCCGTTCTTTTTTGCCAGGCGGATCGAAATTTGAGTATTAATTTTTTTTTGTTATCATTTTCGAAGTGCCATTTAATTTACAATGTTACATACGATAATCTTTACTTTGATGGCATTTACCAGGCGGCTCGAACTGGAGTATAATTTTTTTTGGAATCTTTTTCGAAGTGCCATTTCATTGATGACGTAACGTAAGATAATCCGTTCTATGATGACATTTAACAGGTGGCTCTAACTGGTGCGAACCGGTTCAGAAACCCAAGAGCCAGTTCCAGCCATCCAAGACCTTCTCCATGGCGGACAGCGACTGCTCTTACATGTCCAGGTAATGATGAAATGATGAAATATTTATTTATTTATTGTAGGAGAACCAATAGCTAATACAGTACAAATATGCCGTGAAGTAAAACAATCTTGCAAATTTTGATTTCATTCACTGTTACTCACTTTGTAATAGCCGTGTACTGTTTCGGCCCATTACGGGAAGTTGAAAGTTACCAATTTCAAGGCATACATGGAAATAAATTGGTATAATATAGTTCATTTTATATACCAAGGCCCGATTCCAATTGAGACGGTCATTAAGCGTGAACAATAGCGTTAGTTGTGACATAGATACAAGTCAAAGCGTAAAGAAAAATACGATTGCTCTCGCACGTGGTCACACCAGGACTCGAACCCGATACCTCTCGATTACGCGTCGAGCGTGTCAACCCGTCCACCAGCGAGCACTGTGCCAATAGCCTCGAATTTATCCATCCTGTGACCCATGTACCTATTTTATTTATTTCCACGAACCAAGATCACGGACATAGCAAACAGGGTAAGCGAACTGAAGTGGCAGTGGGCAGGGCACATAGTTCGGAGAACCGATTGCCGTTCGGGCAGATAGGTTCTTGAGTGGAGACCGTGAACCGGCAAGCGCAGCCTGCGAGGTGGTCAGACGACCTGGTTAGGGTTGCGGGGACCCGCTGAATGCGGTTTGCCTCTATCCGGCCCATGTGGAAATAGGCTTGTGTCTTAAAAAATATAATTAATCAGTCAGTTAGATTATCAGAAAATATTGGACACGTATTTTTTCTTTTGTGAATTAAACGAAAAATGATGAAGATATAGCCTGTTAAAATTCCCCATGACTTATGCGAAAAACGGGCTCACGGCGTGACGTCACGCGCCCCCACTCCCAAACTTTGACGCGCTTTATCTTTGTCTTTTTTTGTTTCATTGACAAAAGAAAAAATACGTGTCCAATGTTTTTTGATAATCTGACTGACGGATGATGTATATTTTTTTAGGACACAAGCCTATTTCCACATGGGCCGGATAAGGGCAACCAGCATACAGCGCAGGTGGCCTGACGCTGCACTTGCCGGTACGCGGCCTCCACTCGAGAACCTATATGCCCCAACCGCCATCGGTTCTTTGAACTATGTGCCCTGCCCATTGTTTTTTGCCCATTTTTTTGTACCCAGGAATCTATCCTATTCATTGAGGAGGCCTGTGTCCAGCAGTGGACTTCCTATGTCTGAAATGATGACGATGATGATAATGTTTGAAATAAACTGTTATTTCGTTTCCAGTGACTTCGACACTGACGATTCGGACCTAAATTCGGACGACAGCGACGATACGGAGACCAGTGGGTTCTGCAGCAGCAAAAGCAATGGTAAGATAGCGCGTGGAATTTTTAATCAATGAGGGTTTTCTAAAATGGAAATATCACCAATGGCGTCACCATGACGTCAGGTCTAACTGACAAGAAGTGTCAACATCCACCAATCACAGCACAAGAATTTGATACCTCTTGTCAATTAGACCTTACGTCACGGTGGTGCCAACTGGTTATATTACCACTTTAGAAAACCATCAATCACCAAAAGCTATTCGAAACTTGCATGATATTCGTTTGGGAACATTAAGTTTGTTAGAGGTGTGCACTTTCTCTCTGCACATCTTGTAATCTATACAATTATAAAGTTGTACAAATAAAATGTTTGTATGTGTCGTTGTGGCTTCATCACGCAAAATCGGCTAAACAGATTTCCACAATTTTTGGTACACGGGTAGCTGGGTATCTCCAGATGGTTATAGGATACTTTTTACCCAGCTACGCTGAAGAAAAAACGACGGTTATGGCTTTTTCTTGGTTATGTTGCGGGCATCTTTTCTAGTTTAAAGTATAAATTTATATTTTTTATGAGTATGTTTTGTAGGTTCATTATTAATAGTTTTAAATGAAAACATAATCGGTTTGTTATAATTTCATACTTTTTCTTACATCTCACATTTTCCTCGCTTTAGTGAAGTGAAAAGTTGTGTGTTTCGCACGGCTGCAAAATTATTTGGCTTCTCGTGCCTTGAAAGTCTCGTTACGCTCAGGCATTTTAAATTTTTTCACTTACTCGGCTTACAATTAAAACGCTCACGCCAAATAACAACTTTGCAGCCCTGCATAACAATAGTGATTTGTTATGCAAGGCTGCAAAGTTGTTATTTGGCACGAGTCCTTGAATTGAAAGCCGAGTATGCGAAGGAATCTAAATTTGAACCACGAGCGGAGCAAGTACTTATAATTATCGAAATATTGTGTAACTTTAAACTACTTAGGTTACTCTAGTTTAAGAATAAGTAACACCTTATTTGTACTACATTTATGGCAAACAAATAATTTTCATTTCAAACCGAGTGATTAGTAAACGTGACGGTCGTCATGGTTACGTAAAGATCTATCGATTGGTGAATTTGAGACGCATATATGTCGAAACTTGTTGCCGTGTTGTTAAGGTTCCATAGAGGCCCAAAAATCAAATCGACCGAGTGTATCGTGTGTATGCAAATGGGTATTTTCTTTTTCTACTCGTCGACTTTAATCCCTCAATAAGAACTTCTTAGACTAAACTTTAATAGCATACTTTTCAATGTCGGATACTCTATGGCACTTCCAACTGAACTGATATATTCATAAGCCAACACTTTGAATGCACTGTAATGATTTCAAAAATAGAACTTCGGTTGCGAAAAATAATATTTCTTTGTTTAAGGAGACTCTTATGCAATTACACTTTAATGCAAATATATAAAAAAAAACATCTCTTCTTTTAAGAAAGTAAAATTTTCATGGGTATTTAACGGGGTGGAAAATAGCTTTTCCATCCCTAGGGTGGAAAGTATTTTATTGTTACGATTAATAGCCGAGTCGAAGATAATTGACGTACGATGATGGTGATGAAAATGGTGATGATTATGGTGATGATGATGATGACGATGACGATGACGATGATGATGATGATGATGATGATGATACCTACTCGTAGAAAAAGTATTGTATACAATAGTTATATAAATAGGTATACATTATATAACGATTGCATAATAGTAGATTGTTTGACAAGGGGCTAAAATAAGCCGTTATGACACGAAGTGAGGGAGGACAATATGTCTGAGGGTCATAGTGGCTTTTAGCCACGTGTTAAACACTCTGCTTTTCACTTCGACTGCGAGAAAATAAAAAGACTTAACATTAAAATTGTATATTTCATGAAAAAGTAAAAGTACAGTTTCAGCAATTCTATCAGAAAGTTTGGCCAATCTGATCAGGTTGGTTTGTTTATTTTTAATTATTCGTAAGGAGTATGTAGCTGGCCGAAAGTTTTTTTTTTCAGTGTCATAGAAATTTGTATGGGATCCCCTAGGGGCTAAATGTACTATTTTAGTCTCGCTTCGCGAATCTAATATGACGTGCATTTTGAGCAGGAGAAGTGAAACATACAAATAATCAAGTCGAATGATTCTAGCGGCGATGGGCGTGCGCATAGAGTACAAGACGGCGCACGAGGCCGAGGCGGTGGACCTGCAGCGCCGTCGCGTCCGCCCGGCGCCGCCGCCGGACCCGCGCGACGACAACACCGACCGCGTCGCGCATGCGCGTCTGCTGCGCGCCGGCCACCTGCCGCCACACGTGAGTCCGCCATCCGCTGCACGTGGGCCTCCTCAGTCCTACCATAACCACACGACGACCACACAACATCCACGACCACTAAAATAACAACCACACGACAGTCACGACCATATGGCAATCATACGACAACCACAACCACACAAAAACCACAACCACATGACGACCACACCCACACAACGACGACGACCACGACCACACAACAACCACATCCACAAGAAAACCGCAACGACAACCACAAACACACGACAACGACAACTTTTATGGATGTGCTTCGATGAATCGACTTCGTGGATAATGTTTTTTGTATAAAAAATATTTAAACATACATAACGACGTTATGCGGGTCCGTAAGTAATTAAGACTTTCAAGACCAACAACCCGATAGGTGGGTGCTCTGACCGCCCTGCTCGTAGTAAGTTTTCGCTACAAACGCATATTCCCATGATCTGCTACGCATTACTATAGTTGAATTATCGAGAAGATGGAATTGCATTTGTAGTGATTGTACCGTTTGCAACGAAAGGAGAATAATTTTCTCTTAACTTAATAAAATGACATACCCAAGAAGTGAAATAAGTAGTAGTCCTCTGTTTTTTTCTTTTATTCGCTATCATGTTCTTTATCTGAGCTGTCACAATTATTGATAATAAAATTGTCTGTTATTTGATCCATTTCTCCTTCCTGACATCGATATTTATTTTCTTCACTTTCGACGTGGTGACAAATATTTTCCCAGTCCTCAGCAGTGATGGTATTCATTCGTTCAGTTGCTAAACCCAAATATTTTCGATCGGATTGAATGTCGGGTGATACGGTGGCAATCGTAATACGGAGTGGCCATGTTCTTTTAAAATTGCATCTATGTGGTACTCGCGAAACCGCTCTTTATTTTGTTTAATTAATTCATACAAACTGGTTTTGTACATCAACCGGTTATACGAAATGTTGTGTTCTGTCAACCAATCCATCATTTCTTGTTTATTAGAATTTGACGTTGGAGCACGATTCAAAAGTTTGTTGTGATAGGACGCATTATCCACGATAAGTACGCTATTCGGTTTGAGGTTCGGTATTAATTTTTCTTTTAACCATTTTTCGTAGTTGACAAAGTTCATCTGGTCATGGTAATCTCCCGTTTTTTGGTTTGCCTTAAACATTAACAAAGCGCTGGGAATAAAACCATCTTTTCCTCCTGCTTGCACTATTATTAACCGCTGGCCTGTACTGATTTGTTTTTTTACACCAAATTCTGTTCCATCGGTCCAAGCTTCTCCGGACACGTGAAGTGTGGATGTAGATTTCATCAGTATAAACTAGTGGTCTATCTTGAGATCGATATTCCGCAATTTTGATAAGGTAATTTATTCTTAGCAGTCGTATGTTGTGTTTTTCCATTAATATTTTTCGGTTGTCCTCGGTCTTTTTCCATTTAAATCCTAATTTTTGTATTTGTTTTCGTAAGGTGGAAATGCCAAATTTGTAATCTATATCGGATTTTAACACAGAGTGGAGTCCCTTTAAGGTTGGAAATTGCTTATGGGACAGATGAAAATTGTATATAGTTCTCCGGATGACTTCCTGATCAAAATCGTCTACTGCTGATGACGGACAAGGACGCAACTTTTTATTCTTCGGGGAGGTGAATTTCTTTGTTGTTGCGAATTTCTCGCTGTTGCTCTCAGTCACAATGTTATAAACAGTAGAGAGACAAACACCTGTAGCTTTTTCAACTAACTGGGCAGCGGTGTAAGGCAAGTTTAAATTTTTCGTCAGTTCATTTTCAAAATATTTATAAGAGTTGAAAATTATTTGCTTACTTTGACTCTCAATAGGACCAAAATTACTTACAGCCATATTTTTTTAAAATATAGAAATTATTCGTAGTCGTACGGGCGGACACAATAATTAATTGAGAATACAATCAAATCAGATGTAAAAATATACGCACAACGTAAATAATATTGACAATTTCACACTGACATTATTTTTGTTTTTCGTTCTTCGATATATATATATAACAACCTCTTTGTATGCTGATAGTACAAGAAAATAGAAAATTCAAACATAGAATGCCTGTAAACAAACAATACTACTACATATGCAATTCCACGCTCTCGATGATTCAACTATACGTAGCACTGCGTAGTAGCGTCTCGGTTGAGAAACTGTAAAATAAATCTAGATTTTGACTGCAGCCACTTACCGGGTCTAAAATCTAAAACATGTAGGGATGCACAAAAAAATGATATTAAAAACTGTGAAGTCGTTTAGAAGTTGTTTAGTGACATACACATTAAACACATACAAAAGAAATTTCCGGGTCTAATTGTAAATCGAAATTATTCAGGGTCTCACTCATACACACATAAAAATCACAATCACGACGCCACCAACGCGGTTCAATTATATGTTCATACCATCCGGGGACCCATTCAAATATACACACAAAATTTCATACAAATCGGTCCAATCGTTTAGGAGGAGTTAGGTGGCAAACACAAATACAGAAGTATTATATATATAAAAAAGATCTAATGTATAACCTTGTACTTTGTTGATGTGTCGAATAAATAAATAAATAAACAATTCACAAAATCTCAATATAATTATAGTTCTCCCCGATTACGATAACTGTCACTGTATTTTGTTAATTTCGTTTTTATTAATTTTAGCATCTAATAATCAGGTAAACGTTAAGTACACATAAAAAAATCAACATTTTTTGAAATAATTATATTAAGTCTTTACCGATGTCGATAATTGTCAAAACATTAATTAACATTAACAAATTATCATCATATAATCACATAGGTTGCACTAGAAACTGATAGCATTGTCTTGCTCAGGCGCTCGACCCCGCCGCAGACCCTCGTGGCTATAAAATAATACCTGAATACTGAGCGGAGCGGAGCCATAGATGCCTCACTGATGCACAGGGTGTGGAACAGCACTAACAGCTTCCTGAAAGCTATTGCACAGAGATGGGATAACCCTATATTATTTTTCTGGGTAAAAACACACACGTGTTATTCGGGTGTCTTCACCCGGAAAATATTACTATAGATACTTAGCATGTAAGATTACAATATTTTTATTTTTTAATATAAAATAATAATGAAATAATGATCTTTATTCCATAAGTAGGCCACAAGGGCACTTTTACAAGTCTGACTCTACGGCGTTTCCCAAGAGGAGACCACTGAAGAGAAGAAAGCCGAAACAAACTCAACAGTCAGTCATTTTTTTCTAAATAACTATTACAAATTACAATATTTGTACTTGGCTTATCCTAAATATATGTTTTGAGTATATAAACTCAATGCGTAGTTCTCCAAGAAAACATATAAAACCTTATAAAAGTAAAAAAAAAATAGTATATAAAAAAGCAAAATAGTGATTTTTTATTTAAAACAACTTACATACGTTTGATATTGATTGTTTACTAACCAAATTAAACTGTGTACATGAAATAAATATGATTCATTCATTCATAAAACTATTAGCACTTAAATTTCTTACGTGTTTATTTTACTCATTTTGTTATATTATTTCAATTCTGGAATTTCGATTGTATGTGTCTCAGTTCCGGAATTGTAATATCGGAAAAATGGTCCGAAATTCCGGAATGCAAGCCTTTAGGAATTGTCGGCCTTGTATATCTGGATGGCCTCGTTGATGGCCGGCAATCCCCTATTTCGTAGCCTCTGTAGTAATTAACTATTCTTTTGTTACAGTGCCTAGAGAAATTCCAGCAATCAGTAGACGAACACGAGAAGGAAATCATCCAGAACGGTTTCCTCATAACCGCAGATCAACCCCTTACAGAGATACTCCCCGACGCCTCCAAAGATTGCCGGAAAACCGAGCCCATACCCAAAGACCAGATCAAAACCAAATTCGAAGAGCTCTTCCCTTACAAAAACGAATATTTAAACATCGAAAATGGCGCTATTACTTTGGAAGCGATCGAGAAAAATAAGAGGTTCCTGCTAAACGACTTCAAACAGACTTTAACTGAAGAAGAGATTAGTAAACTTACCTGTTTTTCTATGATAGATGTGGACATAGATTCACCTGAATACAAGAATGAGAAAATAGCTAATATTGGTTTCGATTCGATTGAGAAATACATAGAAAAGGCGAAGAGTATGGAGACGAGGAAGTGTAAGCCGTATTATGAAGAGAAGGGGCAGAATGGAAAGGAATTTGACTTCGATTTTCAACCGGATTTGGAGGGACACCCCGGGCCGAGTCCTAGTGTCATATTACAGGTATGATAAATTAAACTCAATTACTGGTACAGGTCAATTCATAAGAGTTGGCATGAATGGATTGAACGAAAGTAATGTCACTTGTCACTGTGAGTGGCAGTGCGAGTGCTCTTGTCCAATTCCTGTCTAATTAGAAGTTAAATAAGTTTCTGTCAAAAAATTCATTTTTGTGACAAGCTTTTAATGCCGACTGTACTTTTCTTTGAACGTCCATCAACATAGTTACAGTTTGTATCGTTTTGTATTTTATTATAGTAGTGAATAAGAATTAATTTGTATTATAGTTTGAATATTTTAGTTAAATTACGACAGCCGTATATTGCCTGAAACACAGGGAATCCTAGTTCAGGCATATTCTATTGTTGTCCATATGTATGATTTAGTTTATTAGTAATAATTACTGTAATATGTACCTTGAATAAAGATTATTATTATTATTATGTATGTCGCACCCGCTCACGGGACAATGGTGTCCCGGACCTTTGGGAGGCGTGCGCGGAGCCGAAGCCAACGCGTAGAGGCCCTTTCGACAATTTAATGAAATGTAAGGTGTACACCGCGCGGGTGCTGTTCCTGCCCGTATCATGGGACACGCACAGAGACAGCACTCGCTAGATGCAAGAACTATTGGAGAGTGATGAGATCTAAATATGCTGGGTTATGGGATTGAAATGATGGACTATATATACTGGGCTATTGCTTGAGACAATCGAACGTCTACCAGGAAAAGTGTCCCATGGCTAAAGGCACTGGTAGACGATGACTTGCCCACCGCTAGATGGGCCCTCGTAAATAGCGACACATATAGTGGCCTGAGGGCAACATCGGTGCGGAGGGCTAAGGGTGGAGAGGTGTCACAGGACTTTCTACCGAAGCCAACTCGCCACTTACGTTCCACTTCCACCCTCGAGCCGCAGCTTTATTATTATTATTATTATTATCAACTTCTCACCGAGACGATTCTAAAGAAAAGATCCCAAACTCGGTAGGATTGGATTAGTTTATTACAGAGTTCCTATGACCACCTTCCTGCTCCATCATCAGATCAGCTCGATGGTATCATATTATTGTATTGTCACCAAACTTACATAAGTATGCCAAATTTTAGCTCAATTGTAATCCGGGAAGTAGGTCAAATTTACCTCGCAAGATTCCTCCCGAACAAACATATTACATACATACATACATTGCAAGTTAAGTAAAAGCTTGTAAAATGCCTATATCATGTGTATTTCTTGACCGGTTTTAATTTTCCTTTTTGAAGTCGTTTTTACGGTATTTTGTTATGCAGGGCCCTCCTAATATCTTGTAATCAAGTACATAATACGTCTTCGTTATTCAAGAAAAATACTAAAATAAAATTAATCTGCACATTATTGGGACTATGCAGGTGAACGTATGCGAAAGGTAAATTTAACAGTTTGATACAAATATTACTATCACGGAGTCTTTATTTCATTTATGGGTCACTAACTTCTGCCCGCGACTTCGTCCGCCTTAAATTCGTTTATCGCGGATGCGGGTATTTTTCCGGGATAAAAAGTAGCCTATGCCCTTCCCAAGGACTCAAACTATCTCCATACCAAATGTCATCCAAATCGGTTCAGCGGTTTCAGCGTGAAGGTAACATACAGACAGACACACTTACGCATTTATAATACTAGCTTCTGCCCGCGACTTCGTCCGCCTTAAATTCGTTTATCGCGGCTAAGGGCATTTTTCCGGGATAAAAAGTAGTCTATGTCCTTCCACGGGACTCAAACTATCTCCATACCAAATTTCATCCAAATCGATTCAGCGATTGAAGCGTGAAGAGGTAACAGACAGACACACTTTCGCATTTATAATATTAGTATGGATTAGTATGGATTATCAATTTTGCGCGGTAACTTTGTCCAAGTCTAAATAAGTCGTTTTCCGCACAAATTACACAAACAAGATTACTAGAAAAAAAAAATAAGTTGTCTAAAAACACGATCCATAATCACTTACTGAATCAACCAGTATTTAATCATCACGCAAAATCGGCTAAACTGATTTCAACAAATTTTTGGTACACGGGTAGCTGGGTATCTCCAGATGGTTATAGGATACTTTTTACCGACTACGCTGAAGAAAAAACGAGGGGTTATGACTTTTTCTCCTCCGCGAACGAAGTTGCGGGCATCTTCTAGTTGTAAAAATGTGATGTCTGCACAGTGAAGATATTTACAAAAATAATATGGAAACGAACTATGTGGAGCTCACTGAATCGAAACATAATTATTTGTATTTTTCGTATGTTTGTATGTGTCGTTGTGGCTTCATTACGCCAAATCGACTAAACAGATTTCAACTATAATATTTTCTTCTGTTTCCGCGATTATTACTCGTTGAAATAAAACAATTTAACGGATTATATCGCGTATATTATCTCATTTTAGTTCCCGACGTTTCGGAAGCTTTCCAGCTTACCATGGTCACGGGAGGACTGAGAAAAGATGTATTTTCCTCTGTCAAAGTTACAATTTGTGCAAACTACCCATTTTTTGAAAAAACACAAATAAAGGTGTACATACATGCCAGATGGGCCTAAGATTTCAACTATGTTTAATACACGGGTAGCTGGGTATCCACAGATGGTTATAGGATACTTTTTACACGACTGACGCTGTCGAAAAAAAGAGGGGTTATGATTTTTTCACCCCCGCGAACAAAGTTGCAAGTTTGCAATACAGAGTTCGATTGCAAAGGACAAAATTATTGCGACTTACTCAATTGCAATCAGGGTTTGATCCTGCGACCCCTTCTTTTACGTAAAAGTACTATTGCAACTCAGCTATCGCGTCTTTACGTGCATCGCATGTCTCTTCACTTCTCTTTGTATATAAATGGTATATAAAAAATTATACAAGGCGCAGGTCCGCCCGCACATGGAATACTGTTCTCATCTGTGGGCTGGGGCTCTCCGGTACCAGCTTCTCCCTGTAGACCGCATTCAACGGAGAGCGACTCGTATCGTCGGTTGCCAGCGTATTCCAGATCAGCTTGACTCCTTGGCACTGCGTAGAGATGTAGCCTCGCTCTGCATTTTGTATCGCTTGTATAACGGAGAGTGTTCCGAGGAATTGTTCGGGTTGATCCCAGCTGCATCTTTCCGCCATCGTCCTACGCGACAATATTTCCACCCTCACCACTTACATGGTTGGCAGTCCACTACTGTGCGTTTTTCTAGAAATTTCCTGCCTCGCACGACTGAACTGTGGAATAAATTGCCGCCTGCAGTATTTCCGGACCGATGCGACCTTCAAGCCTTCGAGAACAGAGCGTACTCCCACTTGAAAGGCCGGCAACGCACTTGTGACTCCTCTGGTGATGCAAGTGTCTATGGGCGACGGTGATCGCTTACCATCAGGCGACCCGTCTGCTCGTTTGCCTCCTATGCCATAAATAATAATAATAAGCTAAAAATAAAATAGTAGATTGTTTGGCAAGGGGCTAAAATAAGCCATTATGACACGAAGCGATTATTTGGACGAGCTCACGGAGTGAGCGAGGACAAATATGTCTGAGTGTCATAATGGCTTTTAGCCACGTGTTAAACACTGCTTTTCACTTCGCCTGCGAGAAAATAAAAAGACTTAACATTAAAATTGAATATTTCATGAAAAATTCAAAGTACAGTTTGAGCAATTCAATCAGAAATTATGGCCAATCTGATCAGGTTGGTTAATTTGTTTTTAATGATTCGTAAGTAGTATGTAGCTGGCCGCATGTGTTTTTTTTCAGTTTCATAGATATTTGTATGGGATTATATGGCTTTCTTCAAAACCTGGGCTAGCTGATGTACTATTTTAGTCTCGCTTCGCGAAGCTAATATGACGTACTTTTTGAGCAGGAGAAGTGAAAACATTATTTCAATACGGTATTTTTTACAGGCTCTCACGATGTCTAACGCCAACGATGGCATAAACCTGGAACGCCTGGAGACAATCGGCGACAGCTTCCTCAAATTCGCCATCACGGCATATCTGTACTGCGCGCACCCTACCGTCCACGAAGGCAAACTCAGCCACATGCGAAGCAAACAGGTACAATAGGTGTCCTAAAAAAATATAATAAGTCCGTCAGTTTAGATTATCAGAAAATATTGGACACGTATTTTTTCCTTTTGTCAAGGAAACAAAAAATATGAAGATATAGCGTTAAAGTTCCCCGTGACGTCACGCCGTGCGACCGCTTTCTCACGGCGTGACGTCATGCGCCCCCACTCCCAAACTTTGACGCGCTTTATCTTTGTCTTTTTTTGTTTGATTGAAAAAAAAAATCGTGTCCAATGTTTTGATAATGTAAGTGTCGGACTGAGTAGAATATTTTTTTTTTTTTACCCAGCAAACTATCCTATCGAGAATATGCATAAATTTTATTTATGCTTTATTAAAAGATGTAACAAACAGTAGACAAAAATAAATATTCGAATAACTATAAAATAACCGAGATATAAGCCATCAAACATTTCATTCTGTCTCTTTCTAGCAAAACAGAATTTTATATGGAGTTTATATGGCCGAAGTGCACTATGACGTAACAGTAAATCGGACTCTGTGTCAAATCGCTGTCTAATTATTAGTTTAAAATGCCTATATCATAGGTATTTCTTGGCCGATTTTAATGTCACTGTTTGAAATCGTTTTTACGGTATTTAGATATTTTGTTGAGAAGCATGTATATTGGGATTATCCACTTTTTCGTTTTATTGAACTTGCCGTGTTAGTAAGTACAGTCAAGGACTATTAAAACAAGAGGACTATCAATTGGGTTGTTGACATTTTTTGTCATCTTTTTTTTACGGTATGTTATAGAACGACCACTAAAATATAGTAACATTGGTGAAATACAACCATGTGCGACCGATATACAAAAATGTTAACATCACATTTTTTTTCCAAAAAAATTTGTTATCTGTAAAGTCGTTTTACGGACGAACATTTTATGTGATAACGTGGAAGAGAAGCCGAACGCTTAGGCCGATCGTGCCCGTCTATCGCTTGTTTCGCGCTCTCGCTTGCACGCTATGTTCAGGCGGAACGTGACTATGAGTCGTATGCAGCCGGATTTCATCAATTTATAAGACGTTATCACGTCAAAAACGCTCCATACTAAGTCCTAGGAACGTGACACGTCACATAATTAAGAACTATGTTTTGCAGCTATATTTAAACTTGCGTTTATCGGAACGGTTTCGTAACAAAAGTTGCCGTAAATTTCATGGGTTAGTTTATTTAATGGTATAGTTATTAATATTTTGATATTTTAAAAATTGACTTTCCATTCAACTTAAAAAGCTCATAAAGCAAGGTATCGATCGAATAATGTAATACGGATCATATTCAATTGCGCGATGGGAGTTTATGGTGCTGTGCATGGCGTTGGCGGGTTCATAATTTGTTTGTTGTGACAGGTGTCGAACCTGAACCTGTACCGGCTGGGTCTGCGCAAGCGCCTCGGAGCGCGCATGATCGCGTCCAAGTTCGAGCCCCACGACAACTGGCTGCCGCCCTGCCACCGCCCGCCGCCCGCCGCGCACGCGCCCGTGAGCACATACACACACACACAACTGGCTGCCGCCCTGCCACCGCCCGCCGCCCGCCGCGCACGCGCCCGTGAGCACATACACACACACACAACTGGCTGCCGCCCTGCCACCGCCCGCCGCCCGCCGCGCACGCGCCCGTGAGCACATACACACACACACAACTAGCTGCCGCCCTGCCACCGCCCGCCGCCCGCCGCGCACGCGCCCGTGAGCACATACACACACACACAACTGGCTGCCTCCCTGCCACCGCCCGCCGCCCACCGCGCACGCGCCCGTGAGCACACACACACACACACACAACTAGCTGCCGCCCTGCCACCGCCCGCCGCCCGCCGCGCACGCGCCCGTGAGCACATACACACACACACAACTGGCTGCCTCCCTGCCACCGCCCGCCGCCCACCGCGCACGCGCCCGTGAGCACACACACACACAACTAGCTGCCGCCCTGCCACCGCCCGCCGCCCGCCGCGCACGCGCCCGTGAGCACATACACACACACACAACTGGCTGCCTCCCTGCCACCGCCCGCCGCCCACCGCGCACGCGCCCGTGAGCACACACACACACACACACAACTAGCTGCCGCCCTGCCACCGCCCGCCGCCCGCCGCGCACGCGCCCGTGAGCACATACACACACACACAACTGGCTGCCTCCCTGCCACCGCCCGCCGCCCACCGCGCACGCGCCCGTGAGCACACACACACACACACACAACTAGCTGCCGCCCTGCCACCGCCCGCCGCCCGCCGCGCACGCGCCCGTGAGCACATACACACACACACAACTGGCTGCCTCCCTGCCACCGCCCGCCGCCCACCGCGCACGCGCCCGTGAGCACACACACACACACACACAACTAGCTGCCGCCCTGCCACCGCCCGCCGCCCGCCGCGCACGCGCCCGTGAGCACATACACACACACACAACTGGCTGCCTCCCTGCCACCGCCCGCCGCCCACCGCGCACGCGCCCGTGAGCACACACACACACACACACAACTGGCTGCCGCCCTGCCACCGCCCGCCGCCCGCCGCGCACGCGCCCGTGAGCACATACACACACACACAACTGGCTGCCTCCCTGCCACCGCCCGCCGCCCACCGCGCACGCGCCCGTGAGCACACACACACACACACACACACAACTAGCTGCCGCCCTGCCACCGCCCGCCGCCCGCCGCGCACGCGCCCGTGAGCACATACACACACACACAACTGGCTGCCTCCCTGCCACCGCCCGCCGCCCACCGCGCACGCGCCCGTGAGCACACACACACACACACACAACTAGCTGCCGCCCTGCCACCGCCTGCCGCCCGCCGCGCACGCGCCCGTGAGCACATACACACACACACAACTGGCTGCCGCCCTGCCACCGCCCGCCGCCCGCCGCGCACGCGCCCGTGAGCACATACACACACACACAACTGGCTGCCGCCCTGCCACCGCCCGCCGCCCGCCGCGCACGCGCCCGTGAGCACATACACACACACACAACTGGCTGCCTCCCTGCCACCGCCCGCCGCCCACCGCGCACGCGCCCGTGAGCACACACACACACACACACAACTAGCTGCCGCCCTGCCACCGCCCGCCGCCCGCCGCGCACGCGCCCGTGAGCACATACACACACACACAACTGGCTGCCTCCCTGCCACCGCCCGCCGCCCACCGCGCACGCGCCCGTGAGCACACACACACACACACACACAACTAGCTGCCGCCCTGCCACCGCCCGCCGCCCGCCGCGCACGCGCCCGTGAGCACATACACACACACACAACTGGCTGCCTCCTTGCCACCGCCCGCCGCCCACCGCGCACGCGCCCGTGAGCACACACACACACACACACAACTAGCTGCCGCCCTGCCACCGCCCGCCGCCCGCCGCGCACGCGCCCGTGAGCACACACACACACACACAACTGGCTGCCTCCCTGCCACCGCCCGCCGCCCACCGCGCACGCGCCCGTGAGCACACACACACACACACACAACTAGCTGCCGCCCTGCCACCGCCCGCCGCCCGCCGCGCACGCGCCCGTGAGCACACACACACACACACACACAACTAGCTGCCGCCCTGCCACCGCCCGCCGCCCGCCGCGCACGCGCCCGTGAGCACATACACACACACACAACTGGCTGCCTCCCTGCCACCGCCCGCCGCCCACCGCGCACGCGCCCGTGAGCACACACACACACACACACAACTAGCTGCCGCCCTGCCACCGCCTGCCGCCCGCCGCGCACGCGCCCTTGAGCACATACACACACACACAACTGGCTGCCGCCCTGCCACCGCCCGCCGCCCGCCGCGCACGCGCCCGTGAGCACATACACACACACACAACTGGCTGCCGCCCTGCCACCGCCCGCCGCCCGCCGCGCACGCGCCCGTGAGCACATACACACACACACAACTGGCTGCCTCCCTGCCACCGCCCGCCGCCCACCGCGCACGCGCCCGTGAGCACATACACACACACACACAACTAGCTGCCGCCCTGCCACCGCCCGCCGCCCCCCGCGCACGCGCCCGTGAGCACATACACACACACACAACTGGCTGCCTCCCTGCCACCGCCCGCCGCCCACCGCGCACGCGCCCGTGAGCACACACACACACAACTAGCTGCCGCCCTGCCACCGCCCGCCGCCCGCCGCGCACGCGCCCGTGAGCACATACACACACACACAACTGGCTGCCTCCCTGCCACCGCCCGCCGCCCACCGCGCACGCGCCCGTGAGCACACACACACACACACACAACTAGCTGCCGCCCTGCCACCGCCCGCCGCCCGCCGCGCACGCGCCCGTGAGCACATACACACACACACAACTGGCTGCCTCCCTGCCACCGCCCGCCGCCCACCGCGCACGCGCCCGTGAGCACACACACACACACACACAACTAGCTGCCGCCCTGCCACCGCCCGCCGCCCGCCGCGCACGCGCCCGTGAGCACATACACACACACACAACTGGCTGCCTCCCTGCCACCGCCCGCCGCCCACCGCGCACGCGCCCGTGAGCACACACACACACACACACAACTAGCTGCCGCCCTGCCACCGCCCGCCGCCCGCCGCGCACGCGCCCGTGAGCACATACACACACACACAACTGGCTGCCGCCCTGCCACCGCCCGCCGCCCACCGCGCACGCGCCCGTGAGCACACACACACACACACACAACTAGCTGCCGCCCTGCCACCGCCCGCCGCCCGCCGCGCACGCGCCCGTGAGCACATACACACACACACAACTGGCTGCCTCCCTGCCACCGCCCGCCGCCCACCGCGCACGCGCCCGTGAGCACACACACACACACACACAACTAGCTGCCGCCCTGCCACCGCCCGCCGCCCGCCGCGCACGTGCCCGTGAGCACATACACACACACACAACTGGCTGCCTCCCTGCCACCGCCCGCCGCCCACCGCGCACGCGCCCGTGAGCACACACACACACACACACAACTAGCTGCCGCCCTGCCACCGCCTGCCGCCCGCCGCGCACGCGCCCTTGAGCACATACACACACACACAACTGGCTGCCGCCCTGCCACCGCCCGCCGCCCGCCGCGCACGCGCCCGTGAGCACATACACACACACACAACTGGCTGCCGCCCTGCCACCGCCCGCCGCCCGCCGCGCACGCGCCCGTGAGCACATACACACACACACAACTGGCTGCCTCCCTGCCACCGCCCGCCGCCCACCGCGCACGCGCCCGTGAGCACACACACACACACACACAACTAGCTGCCGCCCTGCCACCGCCCGCCGCCCGCCGCGCACGCGCCCGTGAGCACATACACACACACACAACTGGCTGCCTCCCTGCCACCGCCCGCCGCCCACCGCGCACGCGCCCGTGAGCACACACACACACAACTAGCTGCCGCCCTGCCACCGCCCGCCGCCCGCCGCGCACGCGCCCGTGAGCACATACACACACACACAACTGGCTGCCTCCCTGCCACCGCCCGCCGCCCGCCGCGCACGCGCCCGTGAGCACACACACACACACACACAACTGGCTGCCGCCCTGCCACCGCCCGCCGCCCGCCGCGCACGCGCCCGTGAGCACATACACACACACACAACTGGCTGCCTCCCTGCCACCGCCCGCCGCCCACCGCGCACGCGCCCGTGAGCACACACACACACACACACAACTAGCTGCCGCCCTGCCACCGCCCGCCGCCCGCCGCGCACGCGCCCGTGAGCACATACACACACACACAACTGGCTGCCTCCCTGCCACCGCCCGCCGCCCACCGCGCACGAGTTAAGGGTGCTGCACCGCCCAAATCCTCCCCTGTCAGCAATAATTATTGCATTTCAGCATCCACATCGCAAACACCTTTGTAGGTCGTGCGTCAATGCTGAATTGCATAATTTAGGTATAAATATTAGGATTAATTAATTTTAAGTTAGAATACTTCTGATTGTAAGCTCATGCTGTTACTCTGTTCGAATAAATAAATATTTTTTTAACCAAATCTCCTGCCGGTATCTTAATTGGCGCTGAGGACAGGATTCCCGTCGTTATCCTGACACGTCCAGTGGCCGATATTTCGCGATCGCATCGTGCCGGGCAACGTACGTTTCAACGTTTCAACGGGAAGCCGAACAAATAAATTTATTAAGAACGCAAGAGGACCTGTCGCAGCAGCAGTAAACCAGCCGAGCCGACCCAGAACGCTGTCCAACTCCAGCAGACCGGAAACAATCCAGAAGGTTCCAGCCACCGTGAGGACTCGTGAAAGCAGCCGGGAGGAATGTGAGTCAATCTTTTTCATCATCCTTTACTGCTCCTTTTATACGTATCCTCACTTGTATTAAATATATGTGTGTTATTAGGGATTAGACAACGCCGTAGTAACATTAATATATCGTCATTGAAGGTGTCCAATTCCGCTTTCAATTGACATCCTTAGATAGGTAATTTATAAACATATTTATTTTTGTAGAGTGTGAATCACTTTGTATTATAAATAATGGAAGGAATTAGGGAGATCCCGCAGTCGATTATCAACCTCATTCCCCTTTTTGAAGGCAATACAAGACAATTACCAGTCTATATTAAGAAATGCGAGTATGTTATTAGTAGGTATAATGGTGAGCCCGAACAGGACAGATATCTGTTCGAGGTCATTACTAGTAGGTTGACAGGACAAGCAGCGATTGTAATAGCCGAACAGGAGGGCATCACAACATGGGATGACCTCAAGCTAGCTCTTAGCAAGCAGTTCGGGGATCATAGGAACGAGCATGGCCTCAAATTGGCTTTAGAAGGGCTCGTTATTCAGAAGGACGAAAGTTATTTAGAGTTTTGTCAACGGATTCAACACCATTTAGGTATTTTACTTGCGAAGGTCACAGAGACTGTAGCAAACCCGGAAGCACGAAGGTACAAAGGCGAACTTTACCATCAGTTAGCTTTTGATACCTTTACGTACAACTTGCCGCAGAAATTAGTCGAATTAATTTATGACAAGGGAGTTCGTAGATTAGAAGACGCGTTGCGAGTGGTTTTGGAACGTCAGAACCTCCAGAACGTTTATAATCTAAAATGTCCCTTCCGGAACCAAGGAAATACTAGGCAGAACGCTAACCAGAATAGTTTCGAACCTCGTAATAGGCAGGATAGACCTCCCCACAACAATAATTCTAATTCAGGAAGACAGAATATTAATCATAGGTCGCCTAACAATTTTAATAATTCCGCAAGCAGTTCACATCAAAGTAGAAATAATAGACCACAAAATAATAACTCAAATAATACGCGCGATCAATGGCAACAACAGCCGGTATCGAGGCCGCAGTATATGCACAATCAGCAGCAGGCGGGTTATTCACCGTTCGCGTCGCAAAATCAGCACGTGCCGCCGCGTAATAATGTACCGTCGGGCGCTAACACTGACGTCACCATGAGAACGGCTAGTTCGAGACGTATTAATTATACAGAAAATTATGATGAGAACCCTACGCATTTCGAGCCAAGTCAGGAACCGACCCCGGGACCGTCCCATGGTTATACTGAGGCGGAAAATTTTTTCATAATGGCCTCCACGATAGAAGAAGAATAGAGTTAAATTTTACTAAAATGCGAAGACTGCCACATATTTTAGTCCCCGAGTTACAGGCCGTCTTTATGATTGATACAGGCAGCACTAGGTCATTTATTAGTCCCCAAAAGGTAGAGAAATATTTTAATAACTATAAACAACAGGAAAGATTCGAAGTGGTAAGCACCCACGCATGTAGTAAACACGACACGGTTGTTTACATCCCACTACCTAAGATTTTTAACAGCTTAGAGTGGCACAAGTTTTATGTATATAGTGTCGATAATAAATACGACGGATTGATAGGTAGCGACCTGTTAAAACAATTAGGTGCGAATATTGACATGAAAAGTCAAATGTTGTACACAAATACAACACGAATACCTATTGTTTATACACCGCCTATGAGAGAGACACTCGAATTACCTCCTCGTAGCGAGCTAAGGGTCAAGTTACCGGTAAATTTATTAAATGGCGATGCTATACTGGACTTTAAACAGTTTACAGAAGGTATTAGGATGCCAACTGCACTAGTGAGCTGTGTCAATGGATACGCTACAACTGTTATTCAGAATTATAAGTTGGAAAGGATGACTTTAGTAATTACGGCACCTTTCAAAGTCGAGCCGTATTCTGAGGAAAAAATTGATTTAAATTTTTCTCAGGACGCGACCCCAACCGACAGGCTACTGTCAGAAAATCTCTCAAAATTGAGATTGGATGACCTGAACGGTGAGGAAAAAGGCGCCATAAGTAACTTATGTGAGGAATATAAAGACATATTCTATTGCGAACATATTCCGTTATCCTTCACCAATCAAGTTAAGCATAAAATCCGTACGGTCAACGAGGACCCCATTTTTATTAAGGCACACAGGATGCCTCCTGTTCAAACACAGGAAATTAAAAAACAAGTAGAAAAGATGCTGAACGATAACGTTATCCAAGAGTCACACTCTCCGTGGAGTGCCCCAGTCCATTTAGTACCCAAGAAAATGGATATGTCAGGACAACAGAAGTGGCGTATGGTTATCGACTACAGACGTCTTAATGACATCACAGTTGATGACAAGTACCCGCTACCAAACATAAACGACCTGTTTGATATGCTGGGAAAAAGTACGTATTTCACCACGTTAGACCTGGCTAGTGGGTACCACCAGATAGAAGTGGATGACGAAGATAAGTCCAAAACAGGCTTCAGCACGCCATTCGGGCACTACGAGTTCCACAGGATGCCATTTGGCTTAAAAACCGCTCCTGCCACGTTTCAGAGAGCCATGGACAACGTCCTGAGAGGACTTCAAGGAATACATTGCCTTGTATACCTTGATGACGTTATAATCTTCTCAAACAGTCTCCAGGAACACATAAAGAAGCTGAGAGCCGTATTTGACAGATTTAGGGAAACAAATTTAAAGGTCCAGTTGGATAAGTCCCATTTCCTCAGAAAGGAAGTCCTCTACCTCGGACATACCATAACGAGTGAAGGACTTAAGCCAAATGACGATAAAATTAATGCTGTGCTTAATTACCCCATTCCGAAAACCACGAGTGAGATAAAAAGTTTTCTAGGGCTTATAGGTTATTATAGGAAGTTTATAAAAGATTTCGCAAAAATTACTAGACCAATGACTGTATGCTTGAAGAAAGGGAAAAAGATTATATTAGATGACGAATATAAGGAAAGCTTTGAACTGTGCAAGAAAATATTAACTAACGCACCATTGCTACAATTCCCAGATTTTAAGAAACCATTTATTCTAACGACAGACGCATCAAATTACGCAATCGGCGCAGTGCTGTCCCAAGGACCGATCGGGTCAGACAAGCCCATAGCGTATTATAGTAAAACTTTAAGCGACACACAAGCTAGATACAGCACTATAGAAAAGGAGCTTTATGCCGTACTAGAGGGAGTAAAACATTTTAGACCTTATCTATACGGAAATAAGTTCTTTATCTATACAGACCATCGCCCCCTTGCTTGGTTATACTCATTGAAGGAACCCAACAGTAAGCTCACGCGATGGCGGTTAAGGTTACAGGAATACGATTTTGAAATCTATTACAAGAAAGGTAATCAAAACACGAACGCCGACGCAATGTCCCGTATAAAACTTAATATAACAAACGATGACAATGAGTCAATGGCAGTCAATGTAGATGAACAGGAAGAAAAAATACAAAAACACGTAGATTCACTTATTGAACAAATAGCGAAACTAAGTAGACCAGAATCTGAACCAGAGATAGAAACTATAGAGTTATCTGATTCAGATGATGGAGCCACAGCCCACTCTGTATCCAACCGGGAACACGAAGGTATACCAATCATGAACGAAGCCATAGACATGAAACCTAAACAGATTTTAGTTCATACTTGGTTCAAAAATGATATTTGTGTCAACGATCTTTCTAATAAAAAACAGAAAATTCTTGACGTGCACATGCCAGTTAATAACGAAGAATTAGTTAACAAATTCTTAAAGGAATATGTAGACTTAAAAAATAAATACTATATTTATTTTGAGACACCGGAGTTTAGGAAAACTTTTAGCCACGTAGTTACGAAACTTTATAAGAAAGGGACTCAAAATTTAGTAGAATGCACGGAACGATTAGTGAACATGACGGATGAAGATGATATAAGAGAATTAGTAAAGAAGTATCACGAAGGAAAAACTTGTCATCGAGGGATAAACGAAACTCTAGCCAAAATTAAAAGGTACTATTGGTGGAGTAATATGAAAGAAACCATTTCCGCGATAATTAATTCATGTGAACAATGTCGCAAGATGAAGTATGAAAGGAAACCTATAAAGCCATGTATCCAACTCACTCAGAGTCAGGAATCACCATTCCAGGAGTCATTTATAGACCTCTTATTTATTGAAGGTAAATATTATCTGACAGCTGTAGATGCATTTAGCAAACTAGGACAGGCAATAGGCATACCAAATCGAAGCACTCCAGAAGTCGTGAGAGCTTTGATTAAGTATTTCAGTATGTATGGTATCCCCAGGAAAATCAGTTGTGACTCTGGCGCAGAATTTAATAATGAACTAATGAAGGAACTATTGAGCCTATACAAAATTGAATTACACATAGGTACACCGAACAACCCTAATTCAATGGCTATAGTAGAACGATTTCATTCGACGATCATAGAAATTTACCGCTTAGCTAAATATGATAAAAGCGACCAGGATGCGGCATCTGTCATGACATACGCTATAATGGCTTACAATAACACCATTCATAGCGCAACAACATTTACCCCATTCGAAATAGTTTTCGGTCATACAGACACCGGAAATCTGTTTGACATAGATAGAGAACGAAATCTTATGCAGAAATTGCTAATTGACCATAGAAAACGACTAAAAGTACTGTATGAATACGTTAGCGAGAAATTAGTCAATGATAAAATTAAAGTTAGGGACAAGAAAGGCGGGGAAGTCCCACCAGAACTTAAGGAAGGCGATACCATTTTTATGAAGGATACTAGAACCCGGAAAGCTAAGGAATTGCCCAGGTACGAAAAAGCTAAGGTTATAGGTAAATCAGATAAAAATATAGTCCCTATACAACTTAAAAAGCGAACTACCCGAGTAGCACTCAAGAATATCAAACGACCTCCACAGGTGGCGTGTGATATTACTGATGGCCCTGGCACATCAGGGATGCAGCCTCAACATCCAAAACCTCGAGCGAAGCCCGGGGATAGCTCCAGTCCGGATGGGTACAGCTCTGATGAGGACTAGCTCCTGGAGCATAATTAAGGTTATAAATTTAGAGTCAATAAACTTGTTATTAGAAGTTAATTTAGAGCAATATAGTAAATTAAAGCAAATAATTGATAGTAATGTAGATACTAGGAGAGAACTGATGGGTTTAGAAGTACAAGTTAATTCGTTTATAGATCTTTCGAGAGATAGATTATTACAGATTCTGCCAACGGCAAGAACAAAAAGAGGTATTCTCAACCCATTAGGATCTGTTGTTAAGTTAATTACAGGAAACTTAGATAATGAAGATGCAATTAGGTTTAATACAGCAATCGAGAAGATGAAGCATAAGGAGGTATCGATAGAAAATAAGGTAACATTACTGCAAAACGCACTTAATAATTTAGTAAACGTCTCAAGTGACATTAATTTTAACGTTAAACATTTAGGTTATAAAACTAAGCAATTAGAGTCAATTCAGAAAGATGAGCTTAAACTTTTTAATATAGTTTCCATAATGAACAGCGTTTACCAGATTCTAAATAACTTTCGGACCATTTATAATATTATTCAGGAAATAGAAACCGCAATAGCTTTTAGTAAACTTTCTACACTACATCAGTCTGTAATAAATTCAACTGAATTAATTAATGTTCTTTTTGAGATAGAAAAACACGCTACTGTAGTTTATCCTGTTTCAAAAGAAAATTTAGTTAAGATAGAACGTAGTATAGAATTAAAATCTTTTATAAGTAATAATTGTTTAACTTTTGTGTTAGATATCCCACTAATTGAAAAGAACACATATATTTATTACAAGATTATCCCAATCCCGATCTATAACCCTGAAACCGATAAAACATTCACAATTATTCCTAAATATCCATACCTCATGATGAATAGATTGAAATTCAAACCCGTAGCCAGATATTGCGAAGAAATGGAGGAAAACAAATATCTCTGCACTGATGATGACGTCGTGCAGCATCCAACAGCAACCTGTATAGAACAACTGATGCTACTAAAAGGCAACGTCACGAAATGTAACCAGCAAACGATCAAAACAGAAGACACCGTTATACAGAAAATTACATCTGATCACTGGCTTCTCTACACCAGAAGAGGAACGGTGATAACTGAAACCTGCGGAGATGAAGTCTCCAAACAAAATCTAGAAGGAACATACATATTGTCCCCGATCAAATACTGCGAAACACAAATAGATGAGATAGTCATCAAAGCAGTCAGCAACACTACAGTAACCAGCTATACATTACCGTCTGTCATTTTACCAGAACCGCAGCTACAGATCCAGAGGAACGAGAACGAGGTAGATCTTCGAGGCGTGGACTTCGGTGACGTAAAGGACATACTCAACAGCGTAAAATACAACAGTGAAAGTGATAATAGTGAAAGCTATGTCATTAGCTATAGAGTCAGTGTGTGGACCATCGCGTTGTACGTCGCAGCACTCCTCATAGCATTAATATTGGTGTCTCATAAATTACACTCTGTATTTTTCAGACGAAATTATCTGAAGCCAACTGTGTCTCCTTCAGATAACTTCTCTCTTGAGGAGGGAGGAGTTAAGGGTGCTGCACCGCCCAAATCCTCCCCTGTCAGCAATAATTATTGCATTTCAGCATCCACATCGCAAACACCTTTGTAGGTCGTGCGTCAATGCTGAATTGCATAATTTAGGTATAAATATTAGGATTAATTAATTTTAAGTTAGAATACTTCTGATTGTAAGCTCATGCTGTTACTCTGTTCGAATAAATAAATATTTTTTTAACCAAATCTCCTGCCGGTATCTTAATTCACGCGCCCGTGAGCACACACACACACACACACAACTAGCTGCCGCCCTGCCACCGCCCGCCGCCCGCCGCGCACGCGCCCGTGAGCACATACACACACACACAACTGGCTGCCTCCCTGCCACCGCCCGCCGCCCACCGCGCACGCGCCCGTGAGCACACACACACACACACACAACTAGCTGCCGCCCTGCCACCGCCCGCCGCCCGCCGCGCACGCGCCCGTGAGCACATACACACACACACAACTGGCTGCCTCCCTGCCACCGCCCGCCGCCCACCGCGCACGCGCCCGTGAGCACACACACACACACACACAACTAGCTGCCGCCCTGCCACCGCCCGCCGCCCGCCGCGCACGCGCCCGTGAGCACATACACACACACACAACTGGCTGCCTCCCTGCCACCGCCCGCCGCCCACCGCGCACGCGCCCGTGAGCACACACACACACACACACAACTGGCTGCCTCCCTGCCACCGCCCGCCGCCCGCCGCGCACGCGCCCGTGAGCACATACACACACACACAACTGGCTGCCGCCCTGCCACCGCCCGCCGCCCGCCGCGCACGCGCCCGTGAGCACATACACACACACACAACTGGCTGCCTCCCTGCCACCGCCCGCCGCCCACCGCGCACGCGCCCGTGAGCACACACACACACACACACAACTAGCTGCCGCCCTGCCACCGCCCGCCGCCCGCCGCGCACGCGCCCGTGAGCACATACACACACACACACAACTGGCTGCCTCCCTGCCACCGCCCGCCGCCCACCGCGCACGCGCCCGTGAGCACACACACACACACACACACAACTAGCTGCCGCCCTGCCACCGCCCGCCGCCCGCCGCGCACGCGCCCGTGAGCACATACACACACACACAACTGGCTGCCTCCCTGCCACCGCCCGCCGCCCACCGCGCACGCGCCCGTGAGCACACACACACACACACACAACTAGCTGCCTCCCTGCCACCGCCCGCCGCCCGCCGCGCACGCGCCCGTGAGCACATACACACACACACAACTGGCTGCCTCCCTGCCACCGCCCGCCGCCCACCGCGCACGCGCCCGTGAGCACACACACACACACACACAACTAGCTGCCGCCCTGCCACCGCCCGCCGCCCGCCGCGCACGCGCCCGTGAGCACATACACACACACACAACTGGCTGCCGCCCTGCCACCGCCCGCCGCCCGCCGCGCACGCGCCCGTGAGCACATACACACACACACACAACTGGCTGCCTCCCTGCCACCGCCCGCCGCCCACCGCGCACGCGCCCGTGAGCACACACACACACACACACACAACTAGCTGCCGCCCTGCCACCGCCCGCCGCCCGCCGCGCACGCGCCCGTGAGCACACACACACACACACAACTGGCTGCCTCCCTGCCACCGCCCGCCGCCCACCGCGCACGCGCCCGTGAGCACACACACACACACACACAACTGGCTGCCTCCCTGCCACCGCCCGCCGCCCACCGCGCACGCGCCCGTGAGCACACACACACACACACACAACTAGCTGCCGCCCTGCCACCGCCCGCCGCCCGCCGCGCACGCGCCCGTGAGCACACACACACACACACACACAACTAGCTGCCGCCCTGCCACCGCCCGCCGCCCGCCGCGCACGTGCCCGTGAGCACATACACACACACACAACTGGCTGCCTCCCTGCCACCGCCCGCCGCCCACCGCGCACGCGCCCGTGAGCACACACACACACACACAATACTAGCTGCCGCCCTGCCACCGCCCGCTGCCCGCCGCGCACGCGCCCGTGAGCACATACACACACACACAACTGGCTGCCTCCCTGCCACCGCCCGCCGCCCACCGCGCACGCGCCCGTGAGCACACACACACACACACACACACAACTAGCTGCCGCCCTGCCACCGCCCGCCGCCCGCCGCGCACGCGCCCGTGAGCACACACACACACACACAACTGGCTGCCTCCCTGCCACCGCCCGCCGCCCACCGCGCACGCGCCCGTGAGCACACACACACACACACACAACTAGCTGCCGCCCTGCCACCGCCCGCCGCCCGCCGCGCACGCGCCCGTGAGCACATACACACACACACAACTGGCTGCCGCCCTGCCACCGCCCGCCGCCCACCGCGCACGCGCCCGTGAGCACACACACACACACACACAACTAGCTGCCGCCCTGCCACCGCCCGCCGCCCGCCGCGCACGCGCCCGTTAGCACATACACACACACACAACTGGCTGCCGCCCTGCCAACGCCCGCCGCCCGCCGCGCACGCGCCCGTGAGCACATACACACACACACAACTGGCTGCCTCCCTGCCACCGCCCGCCGCCCACCGCGCACGCGCCCGTGAGCACACACACACACACACACAACTGGCTGCCGCCCTGCCACCGCCCGCCGCCCGCCGCGCACGCGCCCGTGAGCACACACACACACACACAACTGGCTGCCTCCCTGCCACCGCCCGCCGCCCACCGCGCACGCGCCTGTGAGCACACACACACACACACACACAACTAGCTGCCGCCCTGCCACCGCCCGCCGCCCGCCGCGCACGCGCCCGTGAGCACACACACACACACACAACTGGCTGCCTCCCTGCCACCGCCCGCCGCCCACCGCGCACGCGCCCGTGAGCACACACACACACACACACAACTAGCTGCCGCCCTGCCACCGCCCGCCGCCCGCCGCGCACGCGCCCGTGAGCACATACACACACACACAACTGGCTGCCTCCCTGCCACCGCCCGCCGCCCGCCGCGCACGCGCCCGTGAGCACACACACACACACACACAACTAGCTGCCGCCCTGCCACCGCCCGCCGCCCGCCGCGCACGCGCCCGTGAGCACACACACACACACACACACAACTAGCTGCCGCCCTGCCACCGCCCGCCGCCCGCCGCGCACGTGCCCGTGAGCACATACACACACACACAACTGGCTGCCGCCCTGCCACCGCCCGCCGCCCACCGCGCACGCGCCCGTGAGCACACACACACACACACACAACTAGCTGCCGCCCTGCCACCGCCCGCCGCCCGCCGCGCACGCGCCCGTGAGCACATACACACACACACAACTGGCTGCCTCCCTGCCACCGCCCGCCGCCCACCGCGCACGCGCCCGTGAGCACACACACACACACACACACACACAACTAGCTGCCGCCCTGCCACCGCCCGCCGCCCGCCGCGCACGCGCCCGTGAGCACATACACACACACACAACTGGCTGCCTCCCTGCCACCGCCCGCCGCCCACCGCGCACGCGCCCGTGAGCACACACACACACACACACAACTAGCTGCCGCCCTGCCACCGCCCGCCGCCCGCCGCGCACGCGCCCGTGAGCACATACACACACACACAACTGGCTGCCTCCCTGCCACCGCCCGCCGCCCACCGCGCACGCGCCCGTGAGCACACACACACACACACACAACTAGCTGCCGCCCTGCCACCGCCCGCCGCCCGCCGCGCACGCGCCCGTGAGCACATACACACACACACAACTGGCTGCCTCCCTGCCACCGCCCGCCGCCCACCGCGCACGCGCCCGTGAGCACACACACTCACACACACAACTAGCTGCCGCCCTGCCACCGCCCGCCGCCCGCCGCGCACGCGCCCGTGAGCACATACACACACACACAACTGGCTGCCTCCCTGCCACCGCCCGCCGCCCACCGCGCACGCGCCCGTGAGCACACACACACACACACACAACTAGCTGCCGCCCTGCCACCGCCCGCCGCCCGCCGCGCACGCGCCCGTGAGCACATACACACACACACAACTGGCTGCCTCCCTGCCACCGCCCGCCGCCCACCGCGCACGCGCCCGTGAGCACACACACACACACACACACACACAACTAGCTGCCGCCCTGCCACCGCCCGCCGCCCGCCGCGCACGCGCCCGTGAGCACATACACACACACACAACTGGCTGCCTCCCTGCCACCGCCCGCCGCCCACCGCGCACGCGCCCGTGAGCACACACACACACACACACAACTAGCTGCCGCCCTGCCACCGCCTGCCGCCCGCCGCGCACGCGCCCGTGAGCACATACACACACACACAACTGGCTGCCGCCCTGCCACCGCCCGCCGCCCGCCGCGCACGCGCCCGTGAGCACATACACACACACACACAACTGGCTGCCTCCCTGCCACCGCCCGCCGCCCACCGCGCACGCGCCCGTGAGCACACACACACACACACACACAACTAGCTGCCGCCCTGCCACCGCCCGCCGCCCGCCGCGCACGCGCCCGTGAGCACATACACACACACACAACTGGCTGCCTCCCTGCCACCGCCCGCCGCCCACCGCGCACGCGCCCGTGAGCACACACACACACACACACAACTGGCTGCCTCCCTGCCACCGCCCGCCGCCCACCGCGCACGCGCCCGTGAGCACACACACACACACACACAACTAGCTGCCGCCCTGCCACCGCCCGCCGCCCGCCGCGCACGCGCCCGTGAGCACACACACACACACACACACAACTAGCTGCCGCCCTGCCACCGCCCGCCGCCCGCCGCGCACGTGCCCGTGAGCACATACACACACACACAACTGGCTGCCTCCCTGCCACCGCCCGCCGCCCACCGCGCACGCGCCCGTGAGCACACACACACACACACAATACTAGCTGCCGCCCTGCCACCGCCCGCTGCCCGCCGCGCACGCGCCCGTGAGCACATACACACACACACAACTGGCTGCCTCCCTGCCACCGCCCGCCGCCCACCGCGCACGCGCCCGTGAGCACACACACACACACACACACACAACTAGCTGCCGCCCTGCCACCGCCCGCCGCCCGCCGCGCACGCGCCCGTGAGCACATACACACACACACAACTGGCTGCCTCCCTGCCACCGCCCGCCGCCCACCGCGCACGCGCCCGTGAGCACACACACACACACACACAACTAGCTGCCGCCCTGCCACCGCCCGCCGCCCGCCGCGCACGCGCCCGTGAGCACATACACACACACACAACTGGCTGCCTCCCTGCCACCGCCCGCCGCCCACCGCGCACGCGCCCGTGAGCACACACACACACACACACAACTAGCTGCCGCCCTGCCACCGCCCGCCGCCCGCCGCGCACGCGCCCGTTAGCACATACACACACACACAACTGGCTGCCGCCCTGCCAACGCCCGCCGCCCGCCGCGCACGCGCCCGTGAGCACATACACACACACACAACTGGCTGCCTCCCTGCCACCGCCCGCCGCCCACCGCGCACGCGCCCGTGAGCACACACACACACACACACAACTGGCTGCCGCCCTGCCACCGCCCGCCGCCCGCCGCGCACGCGCCCGTGAGCACATACACACACACACAACTGGCTGCCTCCCTGCCACCGCCCGCCGCCCACCGCGCACGCGCCTGTGAGCACACACACACACACACACACAACTAGCTGCCGCCCTGCCACCGCCCGCCGCCCGCCGCGCACGCGCCCGTGAGCACATACACACACACACAACTGGCTGCCTCCCTGCCACCGCCCGCCGCCCACCGCGCACGCGCCCGTGAGCACACACACACACACACACAACTAGCTGCCGCCCTGCCACCGCCCGCCGCCCGCCGCGCACGCGCCCGTGAGCACACACACACACACACAACTGGCTGCCTCCCTGCCACCGCCCGCCGCCCACCGCGCACGCGCCCGTGAGCACACACACACACACACACAACTAGCTGCCGCCCTGCCACCGCCCGCCGCCCGCCGCGCACGCGCCCGTGAGCACACACACACACACACACACAACTAGCTGCCGCCCTGCCACCGCCCGCCGCCCGCCGCGCACGTGCCCGTGAGCACATACACACACACACAACTGGCTGCCTCCCTGCCACCGCCCGCCGCCCACCGCGCACGCGCCCGTGAGCACACACACACACACACACAACTAGCTGCCGCCCTGCCACCGCCCGCCGCCCGCCGCGCACGCGCCCGTGAGCACATACACACACACACAACTGGCTGCCTCCCTGCCACCGCCCGCCGCCCACCGCGCACGCGCCCGTGAGCACACACACACACACACACAACTAGCTGCCGCCCTGCCACCGCCCGCCGCCCGCCGCGCACGCGCCCGTGAGCACACACACACACACACACACAACTAGCTGCCGCCCTGCCACCGCCCGCCGCCCGCCGCGCACGTGCCCGTGAGCACATACACACACACACAACTGGCTGCCTCCCTGCCACCGCCCGCCGCCCACCGCGCACGCGCCCGTGAGCACACACACACACACACACAACTAGCTGCCGCCCTGCCACCGCCCGCCGCCCGCCGCGCACGCGCCCGTGAGCACATACACACACACACAACTGGCTGCCTCCCTGCCACCGCCCGCCGCCCACCGCGCACGCGCCCGTGAGCACACACACACACACACACACACACAACTAGCTGCCGCCCTGCCACCGCCCGCCGCCCGCCGCGCGCGCGCCCGTGAGCACACACACACACACACAACTGGCTGCCTCCCTGCCACCGCCCGCCGCCCACCGCGCACGCGCCCGTGAGCACACACACACACACACACAACTAGCTGCCGCCCTGCCACCGCCCGCCGCCCGCCGCGCACGCGCCCGTGAGCACATACACACACACACAACTGGCTGCCTCCCTGCCACCGCCCGCCGCCCACCGCGCACGCGCCCGTGAGCACACACACACACACACACAACTAGCTGCCGCCCTGCCACCGCCCGCCGCCCGCCGCGCACGCGCCCGTGAGCACATACACACACACACAACTGGCTGCCTCCCTGCCACCGCCCGCCGCCCACCGCGCACGCGCCCGTGAGCACACACACTCACACACACAACTAGCTGCCGCCCTGCCACCGCCCGCCGCCCGCCGCGCACGCGCCCGTGAGCACATACACACACACACAACTGGCTGCCTCCCTGCCACCGCCCGCCGCCCACCGCGCACGCGCCCGTGAGCACACACACACACACACACAACTAGCTGCCGCCCTGCCACCGCCCGCCGCCCGCCGCGCACGCGCCCGTGAGCACATACACACACACACAACTGGCTGCCTCCCTGCCACCGCCCGCCGCCCACCGCGCACGCGCCCGTGAGCACACACACACACACACACACACACAACTAGCTGCCGCCCTGCCACCGCCCGCCGCCCGCCGCGCACGCGCCCGTGAGCACATACACACACACACAACTGGCTGCCTCCCTGCCACCGCCCGCCGCCCACCGCGCACGCGCCCGTGAGCACACACACACACACACACAACTAGCTGCCGCCCTGCCACCGCCTGCCGCCCGCCGCGCACGCGCCCGTGAGCACATACACACACACACAACTGGCTGCCGCCCTGCCACCGCCCGCCGCCCGCCGCGCACGCGCCCGTGAGCACATACACACACACACAACTGGCTGCCGCCCTGCCACCGCCCGCCGCCCGCCGCGCACGCGCCCGTGAGCACATACACACACACACAACTGGCTGCCTCCCTGCCACCGCCCGCCGCCCACCGCGCACGCGCCCGTGAGCACACACACACACACACAACTAGCTGCCGCCCTGCCACCGCCCGCCGCCCGCCGCGCACGCGCCCGTGAGCACATACACACACACACAACTGGCTGCCTCCCTGCCACCGCCCGCCGCCCACCGCGCACGCGCCCGTGAGCACACACACACACACACACACAACTAGCTGCCGCCCTGCCACCGCCCGCCGCCCGCCGCGCACGCGCCCGTGAGCACATACACACACACACAACTGGCTGCCTCCTTGCCACCGCCCGCCGCCCACCGCGCACGCGCCCGTGAGCACACACACACACACACACAACTAGCTGCCGCCCTGCCACCGCCCGCCGCCCGCCGCGCACGCGCCCGTGAGCACATACACACACACACAACTGGCTGCCTCCCTGCCACCGCCCGCCGCCCACCGCGCACGCGCCCGTGAGCACACACACACACACACACAACTAGCTGCCGCCCTGCCACCGCCCGCCGCCCGCCGCGCACGCGCCCGTGAGCACACACACACACACACACACAACTAGCTGCCGCCCTGCCACCGCCCGCCGCCCGCCGCGCACGTGCCCGTGAGCACATACACACACACACAACTGGCTGCCTCCCTGCCACCGCCCGCCGCCCACCGCGCACGCGCCCGTGAGCACACACACACACACACACAACTAGCTGCCGCCCTGCCACCGCCCGCCGCCCGCCGCGCACGCGCCCGTGAGCACATACACACACACACAACTGGCTGCCTCCCTGCCACCGCCCGCCGCCCACCGCGCACGCGCCCGTGAGCACACACACACACACACACAACTAGCTGCCGCCCTGCCACCGCCCGCCGCCCGCCGCGCACGCGCCCGTGAGCACATACACACACACACAACTGGCTGCCGCCCTGCCACCGCCCGCCGCCCGCCGCGCACGCGCCCGTGAGCACATACACACACACACAACTGGCTGCCTCCCTGCCACCGCCCGCCGCCCACCGCGCACGCGCCCGTGAGCACACACACACACACACACAACTAGCTGCCGCCCTGCCACCGCCCGCCGCCCGCCGCGCACGCGCCCGTGAGCACATACACACACACACACAACTGGCTGCCTCCCTGCCACCGCCCGCCGCCCACCGCGCACGCGCCCGTGAGCACACACACACACACACACACAACTAGCTGCCGCCCTGCCACCGCCCGCCGCCCGCCGCGCACGCGCCCGTGAGCACATACACACACACACAACTGGCTGCCTCCCTGCCACCGCCCGCCGCCCACCGCGCACGCGCCCGTGAGCACACACACACACACACACAACTAGCTGCCTCCCTGCCACCGCCCGCCGCCCGCCGCGCACGCGCCCGTGAGCACATACACACACACACAACTGGCTGCCTCCCTGCCACCGCCCGCCGCCCACCGCGCACGCGCCCGTGAGCACACACACACACACACACAACTAGCTGCCGCCCTGCCACCGCCCGCCGCCCGCCGCGCACGCGCCCGTGAGCACATACACACACACACAACTGGCTGCCGCCCTGCCACCGCCCGCCGCCCGCCGCGCACGCGCCCGTGAGCACATACACACACACACACAACTGGCTGCCTCCCTGCCACCGCCCGCCGCCCACCGCGCACGCGCCCGTGAGCACACACACACACACACACACAACTAGCTGCCGCCCTGCCACCGCCCGCCGCCCGCCGCGCACGCGCCCGTGAGCACATACACACACACACAACTGGCTGCCTCCCTGCCACCGCCCGCCGCCCACCGCGCACGCGCCCGTGAGCACACACACACACACACACAACTGGCTGCCTCCCTGCCACCGCCCGCCGCCCACCGCGCACGCGCCCGTGAGCACACACACACACACACACAACTAGCTGCCGCCCTGCCACCGCCCGCCGCCCGCCGCGCACGCGCCCGTGAGCACACACACACACACACACACAACTAGCTGCCGCCCTGCCACCGCCCGCCGCCCGCCGCGCACGCGCCCGTGAGCACATACACACACACACAACTGGCTGCCTCCCTGCCACCGCCCGCCGCCCACCGCGCACGCGCCCGTGAGCACACACACACACACACAATACTAGCTGCCGCCCTGCCACCGCCCGCTGCCCGCCGCGCACGCGCCCGTGAGCACATACACACACACACAACTGGCTGCCTCCCTGCCACCGCCCGCCGCCCACCGCGCACGCGCCCGTGAGCACACACACACACACACACACACACACTAGCTGCCGCCCTGCCACCGCCCGCCGCCCGCCGCGCACGCGCCCGTGAGCACATACACACACACACAACTGGCTGCCTCCCTGCCACCGCCCGCCGCCCACCGCGCACGCGCCCGTGAGCACACACACACACACACACAACTAGCTGCCGCCCTGCCACCGCCCGCCGCCCGCCGCGCACGCGCCCGTGAGCACACACACACACACACAACTGGCTGCCTCCCTGCCACCGCCCGCCGCCCGCCGCGCACGCGCCCGTGAGCACACACACACACACACACAACTGGCTGCCGCCCTGCCACCGCCCGCCGCCCGCCGCGCACGCGCCCGTTAGCACATACACACACACACAACTGGCTGCCGCCCTGCCAACGCCCGCCGCCCGCCGCGCACGCGCCCGTGAGCACATACACACACACACAACTGGCTGCCTCCCTGCCACCGCCCGCCGCCCCCCGCGCACGCGCCCGTGAGCACACACACACACACACCCAACTCGCTCCCGCCCTGCCACCGCCCGCCGCCCACCGCGCACGCGCCTGTGAGCACACACACACACACACAACTAGCTGCCTCCCTGCCACCGCCCGCCGCCCACCGCGCACGCGCCTGTGAGCACACACACACACACACACACAACTAGCTGCCGCCCTGCCACCGCCCGCCGCCCACCGCGCACGCGCCCGTGAGCACACACACACACACACAACTGGCTGCCTCCCTGCCACCGCCCGCCGCCCACCGCGCACGCGCCCGTGAGCACACACACACACACACACAACTAGCTGCCGCCCTGCCACCGCCCGCCGCCCGCCGCGCACGCGCCCGTGAGCACATACACACACACACAACTGGCTGCCTCCCTGCCACCGCCCGCCGCCCACCGCGCACGCGCCCGTGAGCACACACACACACACACACAACTAGCTGCCGCCCTGCCACCGCCCGCCGCCCGCCGCGCACGCGCCCGTGAGCACACACACACACACACACACAACTAGCTGCCGCCCTGCCACCGCCCGCCGCCCGCCGCGCACGTGCCCGTGAGCACATACACACACACACAACTGGCTGCCTCCCTGCCACCGCCCGCCGCCCACCGCGCACGCGCCCGTGAGCACACACACACACACACACAACTAGCTGCCGCCCTGCCACCGCCCGCCGCCCGCCGCGCACGCGCCCGTGAGCACACACACACACACACAACTGGCTGCCTCCCTGCCACCGCCCGCCGCCCACCGCGCACGCGCCCGTGAGCACACACACACACACACACACACACAACTAGCTGCCGCCCTGCCACCGCCCGCCGCCCGCCGCGCACGCGCCCGTGAGCACATACACACACACACAACTGGCTGCCTCCCTGCCACCGCCCGCCGCCCACCGCGCACGCGCCCGTGAGCACACACACACACACACACAACTAGCTGCCGCCCTGCCACCGCCCGCCGCCCGCCGCGCACGCGCCCGTGAGCACATACACACACACACAACTGGCTGCCTCCCTGCCACCGCCCGCCGCCCACCGCGCACGCGCCCGTGAGCACACACACACACACACAACTAGCTGCCGCCCTGCCACCGCCCGCCGCCCGCCGCGCACGCGCCCGTGAGCACATACACACACACACAACTGGCTGCCTCCCTGCCACCGCCCGCCGCCCACCGCGCACGCGCCCGTGAGCACACACACACACACACACAACGAGCTGCCGCCCTGCCACCGCCCGCCGCCCGCCGCGCACGCACCCGTGAGCACACACACACACACACACAACTAGCTGCCGCCCTGCCACCGCCCGCCGCCCGCGGCGCACGCGCCCGTGAGCACACACACACACACACACACACAACTGGCTGCCTCCCAGCCACCGCCCGCCGCCCGCCGCGCACGCGCCCGTGAGCACACACACACACACAACTAGCTGCCGCCCTGCCACCGCCCGCCGCCCGCCGCGCACGCGCCCGTGAGCACACAAACACACACACACACACAACTGGCTGCCTCCCTGCCACCGCCCGCCGCCCACCGCGCACGCGCCCGTGAGCACACACACACACACACACAACTAGCTGCCGCTGCCACCGCCCGCCGCCCGCGGCGCACGCGCCCGTGAGAACACACACACACACACACAACTGGCTGCCTCCCTGCCACCGCCCGCCGCCCACCGCGCACGCGCCCGTGAGCACACACACACACACACACACAACTAGCTGCCGCTGCCACCGCCCGCCGCCCGCGGCGCACGCGCCCGTGAGCACACACACACACACACACAACTGGCTGCCTCCCTGCCACCGCCCGCCGCCCACCGCGCACGCGCCCGTGAGCACACACACACACACACACACAACTAGCTGCCGCCCTGCCACCGCCCGCCGCCCGCCGCGCACGCACCCGTGAGCACACACACACACACACACACACACACAACTAGCTGCCGCCCTGCCACCGCCCGCCGCCCGCGGCGCACGCGCCCGTGAGCACACACACACACACACACACACACACAACTGGCTGCCTCCCTGCCACCGCCCGCCGCCCGCCGCGCACGCGCCCGTGAGCACACACACACACACAACTAGCTGCCGCCCTGCCACCGCCCGCCGCCCGCGGCGCACGCGCCCGTGAGCACACACACACACACACACACAACTGGCTGCCTCCCTGCCACCGCCCGCCGCCCGCCGCGCACGCGCCCGTGAGCACACACACACTCACACAACTAGCTGCCGCCCTGCCACCGCCCGCCGCCCGCGGCGCACGCGCCCGTGAGCACACACACACACACACACACACACACACACTGGCTGCCTCCCTGCCACCGCCCGCTGCGCACGCGCCCGTGAGCACACACACACACACACACACAACTGGCTGCCGCCCTGCCACCGTCCGCCGCCCGCGGCGCACGCGCCCGTGAGCACACACACACACACACACAACTGGCTGCATCCCTGCCACCGCCCGCCGCCCGCCGCGCACGCGCCCGTGAGCACACACACACACACAACTAGCTGCCGCCCTGCCACCGCCCGCCGCCCGCCGCGCACGCGCCCGTGAGCACACACACACACACAACTAGCTGCCGCCCTGCCACCGCCCGCCGCCCGCGGCGCACGCGCCCGTGAGCACATACACACACACACACACACAACTGGCTGCCTCCCTGCCACCGCCCGCCGCCCGCCGCGCACGCGCCCGTGAGCACACACACACACACACACAACTAGCTGCCGCCCTGCCACCGCCCGCCGCCCGCGGCGCACGCGCCCGTGAGCACACACACACACACACAACTGGCTGCCTCCCTGCCACCGCCCGCCGCCCGCCGCGCACGCGCCCGTGAGCACACACACACACACACACAACTAGCTGCCGCCCTGCCACCGCCCGCCGCCCGCCGCGCACGCGCCCGTGAGTACACACACACACACACACACTCACACAACTAGCTGCCGCCCTGCCACCGCCCGCCGCCCGCGGCGCACGCGCCCGTGAGCACACACACACACACACACACAACTGGCTGCCGCCCTGCCACCGCCCGCCGCCCGCGGCGTACGCGCCCGTGAGCACACTCACACACACACAACTGGCTGCCTCCCTGCCACCGCCCGCCGTCCGCCGCGCACGCGCCCGCCGCCCGCCGCGCACGCGCCCGTGAGCACACACACACACACACACACACACACAACTGGCTGCCTCCCTGCCACCGCCCGCCGCCCGCCGCGCACGCGCCCGTTAGCACACACACACACACACACACAACTAGCTGCCGCCCTGCCACCGCCCGCCGCCCAACCGCGCACGCGCCCGTGAGCACACACACACACACACACACAACTAGCTGCCGCCCTGCCACCGCCCGCCGCCCGCGGCGCACGCGCCCGTGAGCACACACACACACACACATACACACACAACTGGCTGCCTCCCTGCCAGCGCCCGCCGCCCGCCGCGCACGCGCCCGTGAGCACACACACACACACACAACTGGCTGCCGCCCTGCCACCGCCCGCCGCCCGCGGCGTACGCGCCCGTGAGCACACACACACACACAACTGGCTGCCTCCCTGCCACCGCCCGCCGCCCGCCGCGCACGCGCCCGTGAGCACACACACACACACACAACTGGCTGCCTCCCTGCCACCGCCCGCCGCCCGCCGCGCACGCGCCCGTGAGCACACACACACACACACACACAACTAGCTGCCGCCCTGCCACCGTCCGCCGCCCGCGGCGCACGCGCCCGTGAGCACACACACACACACAACTGGCTGCCTCCCTGCC
Source organism: Hedya salicella (assembly GCA_905404275.2). Classification (NCBI taxonomy): domain Eukaryota; kingdom Metazoa; phylum Arthropoda; class Insecta; order Lepidoptera; family Tortricidae; genus Hedya; species Hedya salicella. The sequence goes on from FR990120.1 coordinate 9,176,812, forward strand.
ACCGCCCGCCGCCCGCCGCGCACGCGCCCGTGAGCACACACACACACACAACTTGCCACCGCCCGCCGCCCGCCGCGCACGCGCCCGTGAGCACACACACACACACACACACAACTAGCTGCCGCCCTGCCACCGCCCGCCGCCCGCGGCGCACGCGCCCGTGAGCACACACACACACACACACACACACAACTGGCTGCCTCCCTGCCACCGCCCGCCGCCCGCCGCGCACGCGCCCGTGAGCACACACACATTCACACACAACTAGTTGCCGCCCTGCCACCGCCCGCCGCCCGCCGCGCACGCGCCCGTGAGTACACACACACACACACACACTCACACAACTAGCTGCCGCCCTGCCACCGCCCGCCGCCCGCGGCGCACGCGCCCGTGAGCACACACACACACACACACACACACAACTGGCTGCCTCCCTGCCACCGCCCGCAGCCCGCCGCGCACGCGCCCGTGAGCACACACACACACACAAACACAACTAGCTGCCGCCCTGCCACCGCCCGCCGCCCGCCGCGCACGCGCCCGTGAGCACACACACACACACACACAACTACCTGCCACCGCCCGCCGCCCGCGGCGCACGCGCCCGTGAGCACACACACACACACACACACACACACACACAACTAGCTGCCGCCCTGCCACCGCCCGCCGCCCGCGGCGCACGCGCCCGTGAGCACACACACACACACACACACACACACAACTGGCTGCCTCCCTGCCACCGCCCGCCGCCCGCCGCGCACGCGCCCGTTAGCACACACACACACACACACAACTAGCTGCCGCCCTGCCACCGCCCGCCGCCCGCGGCGCACGCGCCCGTGAGCACACACACACACACACACACACACAACTGGCTGCCTCCCTGCCACCGCCCGCCGCCCGCCGCGCACGCGCCCGTGAGCACACACACACACACACAACTGGCTGCCGCCCTGCCACCGCCCGCCGCCCAACCGCGCACGCGCCCGTGAGCACACACAACTAGCTGCCGCCCTGCCACCGCCCGCCGCCCGCGGCGCACGCGCCCGTGAGCACACACACACACACACACACACACACAACTGGCTGCCTCCCTGCCACCGCCCGCCGCCCGCCGCGCACGCGCCCGTTAGGACACACACACACACACAACTGGCTGCCTCCCTGCCACCGCCCGCCGCCCGCCGCGCACGCGCCCGTGAGCACACACACACACACACAACTGGCTGCCTCCCTGCCACCGCCCGCCGCCCGCCGCGCACGCGCCCGTGAGCACACACACACACACACACACACACACACCTGGCTGCCTCCCTGCCACCGTCCGCCGCCCGCGGCGCACGCGCCCGTGAGCACACACACACACACACAACTGGCTGCCTCCCTGCCACAGCCCGCCGCCCGCCGCGCACGAATTAAGATACCGGCAGGAGATTTGGTTAAAAAAATATTTATTTATTCGAACAGAGTAACAGCATGAGCTTACAATCAGAAGTATTCTAACTTAAAATTAATTAATCCTAATATTTATACCTAAATTATGCAATTCAGCATTGACGCACGACCTACAAAGGTGTTTGCGATGTGGATGCTGAAATGCAATAATTATTGCTGACAGGGGAGGATTTGGGCGGTGCAGCACCCTTAACTCCTCCCTCCTCAAGAGAGAAGTTATCTGAAGGAGACACAGTTGGCTTCAGATAATTTCGTCTGAAAAATACAGAGTGTAATTTATGAGACACCAATATTAATGCTATGAGGAGTGCTGCGACGTACAACGCGATGGTCCACACACTGACTCTATAGCTAATGACATAGCTTTCACTATTATCACTTTCACTGTTGTATTTTACGCTGTTGAGTATGTCCTTTACGTCACCGAAGTCCACGCCTCGAAGATCTACCTCGTTCTCGTTCCTCTGGATCTGTAGCTGCGGTTCTGGTAAAATGACAGACGGTAATGTATAGCTGGTTACTGTAGTGTTGCTGACTGCTTTGATGACTATCTCATCTATTTGTGTTTCGCAGTATTTGATCGGGGACAATATGTATGTTCCTTCTAGATTTTGTTTGGAGACTTCATCTCCGCAGGTTTCAGTTATCACCGTTCTTCTTCTGGTGTAGAGAAGCCAGTGATCAGATGTAATTTTCTGTATAACGGTGTCTTCTGTTTTGATCGTTTGCTGGTTACATTTCGTGACGTTGCCTTTTAGTAGCATCAGTTGTTCTATACAGGTTGCTGTTGGATGCTGCACGACGTCATCATCAGTGCAGAGATATTTGTTTTCCTCCATTTCTTCGCAATATCTGGCTACGGGTTTGAATTGCAATCTATTCATCATGAGGTATGGATATTTAGGAATAATTGTGAATGTTTTATCGGTTTCAGGGTTATAGATCGGGATTGGGATAATCTTGTAATAAATATATGTGTTCTTTTCAATTAGTGGGATATCTAACACAAAAGTTAAACAATTATTACTTATAAAAGATTTTAATTCTATACTACGTTCTATCTTAACTAAATTTTCTTTTGAAACAGGGTAAACTACAGTAGCGTGTTTTTCTATCTCAAAAAGAACATTAATTAATTCAGTTGAATTTATTACAGACTGATGTAGTGTAGAAAGTTTACTAAAAGCTATTGCGGTTTCTATTTCCTGAATAATATTATAAATGGTCCGAAAGTTATTTAGAATCTGGTAAACGCTGTTCATTATGGAAACTATATTAAAAAGTTTAAGCTCATCTTTCTGAATTGACTCTAATTGCTTAGTTTTATAACCTAAATGTTTAACGTTAAAATTAATGTCACTTGAGACGTTTACTAAATTATTGAGTGCGTTTTGCAGTAATGTTACCTTATTTTCTATCGATACCTCCTTATGCTTCATCTTCTCGATTGCTGTATTAAACCTAATTGCATCTTCATTATCTAAGTTTCCTGTAATTAACTTAACAACAGATCCTAATGGGTTGAGAATACCTCTTTTTGTTCTTGCCGTTGGCAGAATCTGTAATAATCTATCTCTCGAAAGATCTATAAACGAATTAACTTGTACTTCTAAACCCATCAGTTCTCTCCTAGTATCTACATTACTATCAATTATTTGCTTTAATTTACTATATTGCTCTAAATTAACTTCTAATAACAAGTTTATTGACTCTAAATTTATAACCTTAATTATGCTCCAGGAGCTAGTCCTCATCAGAGCTGTACCCATCCGGACTGGAGCTATCCCCGGGCTTCGCTCGAGGTTTTGGATGTTGAGGCTGCATCCCTGATGTGCCAGGGCCATCAGTAATATCACACGCCACCTGTGGAGGTCGTTTGATATTCTTGAGTGCTACTCGGGTAGTTCGCTTTTTAAGTTGTACAGGGACTATATTTTTATCTGGTTTACCTATAACCTTAGCTTTTTCGTACCTGGGCAATTCCTTAGCTTTCCGGGTTCTAGTATCCTTCATAAAAATGGTATCACCTTCCTTAAGTTCTGGTGGGACTTCCCCGCCTTTCTTGTCCCTAACTTTAATTTTATCATTGACTAATTTCTCGCTAACGTATTCATACAGTACTTTTAGTCGTTTTCTATGGTCAATTAGCAATTTCTGCATAAGATTTCGTTCTCTATCTATGTCAAACAGATTTCCGGTGTCTGTATGACCGAAAACTATTTCGAATGGGGTAAATGTTGTTGCGCTATGAATGGTGTTATTGTAGGCCATTATAGCGTATGTCATGACAGATGCCGCATCCTGGTCGCTTTTATCATATTTAGCTAAGCGGTAAATTTCTATGATCGTCGAATGAAATCGTTCTACTATAGCCATTGAATTAGGGTTGTTCGGTGTACCTATGTGTAATTCAATTTTGTATAGGCTCAATAGTTCCTTCATTAGTTCATTATTAAATTCTGCGCCAGAGTCACAACTGATTTTCCTGGGGATACCATACATACTGAAATACTTAATCAAAGCTCTCACGACTTCTGGAGTGCTTCGATTTGGTATGCCTATTGCCTGTCCTAGTTTGCTAAATGCATCTACAGCTGTCAGATAATATTTACCTTCAATAAATAAGAGGTCTATAAATGACTCCTGGAATGGTGATTCCTGACTCTGAGTGAGTTGGATACATGGCTTTATAGGTTTCCTTTCATACTTCATCTTGCGACATTGTTCACATGAATTAATTATCGCGGAAATGGTTTCTTTCATATTACTCCACCAATAATACCTTTTAATTTTGGTTAGAGTTTCGTTTATCCCTCGATGACAAGTTTTTCCTTCGTGATACTTCTTTACTAATTCTCTTATATCATCTTCATCCGTCATGTTCACTAATCGTTCCGTGCATTCTACTAAATTTTGAGTCCCTTTCTTATAAAGTTTCGTAACTGCGTGGCTAAAAGTTTTCCTAAACTCCGGTGTCTCAAAATAAATATAGTATTTATTTTTTAAGTCTACATATTCCTTTAAGAATTTGTTAACTAATTCTTCGTTATTAACTGGCATGTGCACGTCAAGAATTTTCTGTTTTTTATTAGAAAGATCGTTGACACAAATATCATTTTTGAACCAAGTATGAACTAAAATCTGTTTAGGTTTCATGTCTATGGCTTCGTTCATGATTGGTATACCTTCGTGTTCCCGGTTGGATACAGAGTGGGCTGTGGCTCCATCATCTGAATCAGATAACTCTATAGTTTCTATCTCTGGTTCAGATTCTGGTCTACTTAGTTTCGCTATTTGTTCAATAAGTGAATCTACGTGTTTTTGTATTTTTTCTTCCTGTTCATCTACATTGACTGCCATTGACTCATTGTCATCGTTTGTTATATTAAGTTTTATACGGGACATTGCGTCGGCGTTCGTGTTTTGATTACCTTTCTTGTAATAGATTTCAAAATCGTATTCCTGTAACCTTAACCGCCATCGCGTGAGCTTACTGTTGGGTTCCTTCAATGAGTATAACCAAGCAAGGGGGCGATGGTCTGTATAGATAAAGAACTTATTTCCGTATAGATAAGGTCTAAAATGTTTTACTCCCTCTAGTACTGCATAAAGCTCCTTTTCTATAGTGCTGTATCTAGCTTGTGTGTCGCTTAAAGTTTTACTATAATACGCTATGGGCTTGTCTGACCCGATCGGTCCTTGGGACAGCACTGCGCCGATTGCGTAATTTGATGCGTCTGTCGTTAGAATAAATGGTTTCTTAAAATCTGGGAATTGTAGCAATGGTGCGTTAGTTAATATCTTCTTGCACAGTTCAAAGCTTTCCTTATATTCGTCATCTAATATAATCTTTTTCCCTTTCTTCAAGCATACAGTCATTGGTCTAGTAATTTTTGCGAAATCTTTTATAAACTTCCTATAATAACCTATAAGCCCTAGAAAACTTTTTATCTCACTCGTGGTTTTCGGAATGGGGTAATTAAGCACAGCATTAATTTTATCGTCATTTGGCTTAAGTCCTTCACTCGTTATGGTATGTCCGAGGTAGAGGACTTCCTTTCTGAGGAAATGGGACTTATCCAACTGGACCTTTAAATTTGTTTCCCTAAATCTGTCAAATACGGCTCTCAGCTTCTTTATGTGTTCCTGGAGACTGTTTGAGAAGATTATAACGTCATCAAGGTATACAAGGCAATGTATTCCTTGAAGTCCTCTCAGGACGTTGTCCATGGCTCTCTGAAACGTGGCAGGAGCGGTTTTTAAGCCAAATGGCATCCTGTGGAACTCGTAGTGCCCGAATGGCGTGCTGAAGCCTGTTTTGGACTTATCTTCGTCATCCACTTCTATCTGGTGGTACCCACTAGCCAGGTCTAACGTGGTGAAATACGTACTTTTTCCCAGCATATCAAACAGGTCGTTTATGTTTGGTAGCGGGTACTTGTCATCAACTGTGATGTCATTAAGACGTCTGTAGTCGATAACCATACGCCACTTCTGTTGTCCTGACATATCCATTTTCTTGGGTACTAAATGGACTGGGGCACTCCACGGAGAGTGTGACTCTTGGATAACGTTATCGTTCAGCATCTTTTCTACTTGTTTTTTAATTTCCTGTGTTTGAACAGGAGGCATCCTGTGTGCCTTAATAAAAATGGGGTCCTCGTTGACCGTACGGATTTTATGCTTAACTTGATTGGTGAAGGATAACGGAATATGTTCGCAATAGAATATGTCTTTATATTCCTCACATAAGTTACTTATGGCGCCTTTTTCCTCACCGTTCAGGTCATCCAATCTCAATTTTGAGAGATTTTCTGACAGTAGCCTGTCGGTTGGGGTCGCGTCCTGAGAAAAATTTAAATCAATTTTTTCCTCAGAATACGGCTCGACTTTGAAAGGTGCCGTAATTACTAAAGTCATCCTTTCCAACTTATAATTCTGAATAACAGTTGTAGCGTATCCATTGACACAGCTCACTAGTGCAGTTGGCATCCTAATACCTTCTGTAAACTGTTTAAAGTCCAGTATAGCATCGCCATTTAATAAATTTACCGGTAACTTGACCCTTAGCTCGCTACGAGGAGGTAATTCGAGTGTCTCTCTCATAGGCGGTGTATAAACAATAGGTATTCGTGTTGTATTTGTGTACAACATTTGACTTTTCATGTCAATATTCGCACCTAATTGTTTTAACAGGTCGCTACCTATCAATCCGTCGTATTTATTATCGACACTATATACATAAAACTTGTGCCACTCTAAGCTGTTAAAAATCTTAGGTAGTGGGATGTAAACAACCGTGTCGTGTTTACTACATGCGTGGGTGCTTACCACTTCGAATCTTTCCTGTTGTTTATAGTTATTAAAATATTTCTCTACCTTTTGGGGACTAATAAATGACCTAGTGCTGCCTGTATCAATCATAAAGACGGCCTGTAACTCGGGGACTAAAATATGTGGCAGTCTTCGCATTTTAGTAAAATTTAACTCTATTCTTCTTCTATCGTGGAGGCCATTATGAAAAAATTTTCCGCCTCAGTATAACCATGGGACGGTCCCGGGGTCGGTTCCTGACTTGGCTCGAAATGCGTAGGGTTCTCATCATAATTTTCTGTATAATTAATACGTCTCGAACTAGCCGTTCTCATGGTGACGTCAGTGTTAGCGCCCGACGGTACATTATTACGCGGCGGCACGTGCTGATTTTGCGACGCGAACGGTGAATAACCCGCCTGCTGCTGATTGTGCATATACTGCGGCCTCGATACCGGCTGTTGTTGCCATTGATCGCGCGTATTATTTGAGTTATTATTTTGTGGTCTATTATTTCTACTTTGATGTGAACTGCTTGCGGAATTATTAAAATTGTTAGGCGACCTATGATTAATATTCTGTCTTCCTGAATTAGAATTATTGTTGTGGGGAGGTCTATCCTGCCTATTACGAGGTTCGAAACTATTCTGGTTAGCGTTCTGCCTAGTATTTCCTTGGTTCCGGAAGGGACATTTTAGATTATAAACGTTCTGGAGGTTCTGACGTTCCAAAACCACTCGCAACGCGTCTTCTAATCTACGAACTCCCTTGTCATAAATTAATTCGACTAATTTCTGCGGCAAGTTGTACGTAAAGGTATCAAAAGCTAACTGATGGTAAAGTTCGCCTTTGTACCTTCGTGCTTCCGGGTTTGCTACAGTCTCTGTGACCTTCGCAAGTAAAATACCTAAATGGTGTTGAATCCGTTGACAAAACTCTAAATAACTTTCGTCCTTCTGAATAACGAGCCCTTCTAAAGCCAATTTGAGGCCATGCTCGTTCCTATGATCCCCGAACTGCTTGCTAAGAGCTAGCTTGAGGTCATCCCATGTTGTGATGCCCTCCTGTTCGGCTATTACAATCGCTGCTTGTCCTGTCAACCTACTAGTAATGACCTCGAACAGATATCTGTCCTGTTCGGGCTCACCATTATACCTACTAATAACATACTCGCATTTCTTAATATAGACTGGTAATTGTCTTGTATTGCCTTCAAAAAGGGGAATGAGGTTGATAATCGACTGCGGGATCTCCCTAATTCCTTCCATTATTTATAATACAAAGTGATTCACACTCTACAAAAATAAATATGTTTATAAATTACCTATCTAAGGATGTCAATTGAAAGCGGAATTGGACACCTTCAATGACGATATATTAATGTTACTACGGCGTTGTCTAATCCCTAATAACACACATATATTTAATACAAGTGAGGATACGTATAAAAGGAGCAGTAAAGGATGATGAAAAAGATTGACTCACATTCCTCCCGGCTGCTTTCACGAGTCCTCACGGTGGCTGGAACCTTCTGGATTGTTTCCGGTCTGCTGGAGTTGGACAGCGTTCTGGGTCGGCTCGGCTGGTTTACTGCTGCTGCGACAGGTCCTCTTGCGTTCTTAATAAATTTATTTGTTCGGCTTCCCGTTGAAACGTTGAAACGTACGTTGCCCGGCACGATGCGATCGCGAAATATCGGCCACTGGACGTGTCAGGATAACGACGGGAATCCTGTCCTCAGCGCCAATTAAGATACCGGCAGGAGATTTGGTTAAAAAAATATTTATTTATTCGAACAGAGTAACAGCATGAGCTTACAATCAGAAGTATTCTAACTTAAAATTAATTAATCCTAATATTTATACCTAAATTATGCAATTCAGCATTGACGCACGACCTACAAAGGTGTTTGCGATGTGGATGCTGAAATGCAATAATTATTGCTGACAGGGGAGGATTTGGGCGGTGCAGCACCCTTAACTCACGCGCCCGTGAGCACACACACACACACAACTTGCTGCCGCCCTGCCACCGCCCGCCGCCCGCCGCGCACGCGCCCGTGAGCACACACACACACACACACAACTAGCTGCCGCCCTGCCACCGCCCGCCGCCCGCGGCGCACGCGCCCGTGAGCACACACACACACACACACACACACACAACTGGCTGCCTCCCTGCTACCGCCCGCCGCCCGCCGCGCACGCGCCCGTGAGCACACACACACACACACACAACTAGCTGCCGCCCTGCCACCGCCCGCCGCCCGCCGCGCACGCGCCCGTGAGTACACACACACACACACACACACACACACAACTAGCTGCCGCCCTGCCACCGCCCGCCGCCCGCCGCGCACGCGCCCGTGAGCACACACACACACACAAACACAACACAACTAGCTGCCGCCCTGCCACCGCCCGCCGCCCGCCGCGCACGCGCCCGTGAGCACACACACACACACACACAACTAGCTGCCGCCCTGCCACCGCCCTTCGCCCGCGGCGCACGCGCCCGTGAGCACACACACACACACACACACACACACACAACTGGCTGCCTCCCTGCCACCGCCCGCCGCCCGCCGCGCACGCGCCCGTTAGCACACACACACACACACACACAACTAGCTGCCGCCCTGCCACCGCCCGCCGCCCGCGGCGCACGCGCCCGTGAGCACACACACACACACACAACTAGCTGCCGCCCTGCCACCGCCCGCGGCGCACGCGCCCGTAAGCACACACACACACAACTGGCTGCCTCCCTGCCAGCGCCCGCCGCCCGCCGCGCACGCGCCCGTGAGCACACACACACACACAACTGGCTGCCGCCCTGCCACCGCCCGCCGCCCGCGGCGTACGCGCCCGTGAGCACACACACACACACACAACTGGCTGCCGCCCTGCCACCGCCCGCCGCCCGCGGCGCACGCGCCCGTGAGCACACACACACACACACACACACAACTGGCTGCCTCCCTGCCACCGCCCGCCGCGCACGCGCCCGTGAGCACACACACACACACACACAACTGGCTGCCGCCCTGCCACCGCCCGCCGCCCGCCGCGCACGCGCCCGTGAGCACACACACACACACACACACACACAACTGGCTGCCTCCCTGCCACCGCCCGCCGCCCGCCGCGCACGCGCCCGTGAGCACACACACACACACACACAACTGGCTGCCGCCCTGCCACCGCCCGCCGCCCGCGGCGCACGCGCCCGTGAGCACACACACACACACACACACACACACACAACTGGCTGCCTCCCTGCCACCGCCCGCCGCGCACGCGCCCGTGAGCACACACACACACACACACAACTGGCTGCCGCCCTGCCACCGCCGGCCGCCCGCCGCGCTCGTGCCCGTGAGCACACACACACACACACAACTGGCTGCCGCCCTGCCACCGCCTGCCGCCCGCCGCGCACGCGCCCGTGAGCACACACACACACACACACACACAACTGGCTGCCGCCCTGCCACCGCCGGCCGCCCGCCGCGCACGCGCCCGTGAGCACACACACACACACACACAACTGGCTGCCGCCCTGCCACCGCCCGCCGCGCACGCGCCCTTGAGCACACACACACACACACACACAACTGGCTGCCGCCCTGCCACCGCCCGCCGCGCACGCGCCCTTGAGCACACACACACACACACACACAACTGGCTGCCGCCGTGCCACCGCCCGCCGCCCGCCGCGCACGCGCCCGTGAGCACATACACACAGACACACACACACACACACACAACTGGCTGCCACCGCCGGCCGCCCGCCGCGCACGCGCCCATGAGCACACATACACAACTGACTGCCGCCCTGTAGACTTGTCCTCATTTACGCAAGCATTAAGAGTTGCTTCCCAGATGTACCGCCTGCGACGCAGTACCAACGGTTTTCTGGTTGAAATAGGAGAACACTGGATGACACTTCATACACCAGTGTATCAGTGATCAAAATAAAATTTCAGTATTATTACTAACATAATTATAAATATTTAAGAATGATTTGTAACTAACACTATATGGACCCTAGAAGTCTGAAATAAAGAGTATTATTATTATTATTAATCGTTATTCTTTTGTGCAGGTAGATTCCGAGGAAGCCACCTCCGGAGCTCCACAGTCCGGGTGCTTCATCCCCTACAATTTGATCACGCAGCACAGCATTCCAGGTACTTCTATGGTCCAGAAACAATTCAGTTGCTATTTTGTCCAATTAGAAATTTTTGTCCCATTATCGCTTCCTACCTTCTTAATGTTATGAGAGTGAATCAACTTTTAGTCACAGTCGTTTCTGGCGTTACCGAAAAGGTCGGGCTTTTAATATGATATTTTCTGTCAATTAGGTGTAACAGACGGAAGGAACATTCAACGTTTTAAATATATATTTTTTTGTTATTTTTTGTACATGTCGTGGCTTCATCACGCCAAAACGGCTAAATGGATTTCAACTATTTTTGGTACACAGGTAGCTGGGTATCCAGATGGTTAAAGAACACTTTTCACTTGACTAAGCTGACGAAAAAAATAGAGTTATGTTTTTTTTCTCATCCGCTGGCGAAGGTGCCCCTTCTGTAGTTAACAATATTTTTTTCACTCACCACAGATAAATCAATAGCGGACTGCGTGGAAGCCCTGATTGGAGCGTACCTGTTGGAGTGCGGTCCCCGCGGCGCGCTGCTGTTCATGGCGTGGCTCGGCATCCGCGTGCTGCCGAGACACGACGTGCCCGTCGCCGCCGCGCCCGCGCCGCAGCACACACAGGTACACACACACACAGGTGACGAGACACAGTGTGTACAGGTGAAGAGACACACAGGTATACACACACAGGGGACGAGACACAGGTACACACACACAGGCGACGAGATACACAGAAACACACAGGTGAAGAGACACACAGGTATGCACACATAGGCGACGAGACACAGGTACACACACAGGTGACGAGACACACGAACACACACTGATGATGAGACACTCAGGTACAAACACACAGGCGACGAAATACACAAGTACACACTCATAGGTGACGAGACACGCACGTACACATACACAGGTGACGAGACCCACAGGCATACGCACAGGTGACGAGACACAGGTTCACACACACAGACTAGGAGATACACAGGTACACTGGACAGCATAATTGCATGGACATTTGTCAGAAAGTTTGCTTTGCAGCGAAACGAGACGCCATCTATCCGGTAACGACATTGGTTTCATAAGATCTTACTAGATGGCGTTGATAACATCAAAATATTTAAAAAAAAATCTCGATTGAACTTACGATTGCCAAACACACACGGCAAGTCACTCAAATATTCAATTTACATTATGGAACGTATTTTCAGAATCCAGTATTTTTGAATGCACCTTCAATTAAATATTACTTAGATTCACCGTCATATATACCAAAGCCATCGATGATTTTGCTAATTCAAACATAAAATACAAAAACGCTTTTTTCCTATACCGTGTTCGAGAGGATTTGAACCCGGAACATTCGTCGTATAGATTAACTCTTTAAACCCCTTAGCCATCAAGCCATATTCGACGTGGATGAAATTTATAACCGTATTTGTAATCACTAATCACCTACGTTTGCAAGGCATGCGTTTAGTGTTAATAGTTTTTTTATTTTATTTTTTACTGAGATTAATTAACAGCTGCTTAAACAAAACATTTTTATTTAAACAAATAAGTATTTATAATTAAGTCACATGTTGAATAGTTGTTGAATACTGCAACAATTACATAAAAGTAACCGGACATACTTAGAGGGTAGACTTAAGATTATGAATATACCGTAATAGTTTTTATACAAAGAAACTGTTCGTTCGTTCCCTTGCGGCTGCCGTCCGTTTGATTGTATTGTTGATTGAGTTTTAGTAAGTATTTAGTCCTTTTATTTTGTAATAATGGGTTCTCGTTGCAATATTGACTTAGCCACAATGTTACAAATAATTACTTTGCATAGTGAAGGCAAAACATTGACAGAAATTGCTACAAAACCGGTGTAAGCGTAAGTATTATTGTTTACATTTCTTTCTAGATTTTTTATATTAGTTATATCTGTATGCTAATTTAATAATGATTTTACATTTCTGAAAATTGTTACAGAGGAAAACAGTTGTGTTATTGGTGTGACAATTCACAGAGGAAGGATCATATAGCATCTGCACCGCCAAAGGACCGGTAAACCTCGACTTATAAGCGCACAGCGGCGTCAAAGCATGGTCCAGGAATATGAAGAAAATGGTTTTCCACCAACAACCCATTACACCCGTTTATTTAACACAGGCGTGGACACTATTCGCCATGTTCTCCATACAGTGAAGGTTTACATCCTCGCAAGCATGCAGTCAAACCCTTGCTGACTCCACAGCTCAAAGAAGCGAGACTAAAGTTTGCTCGAGAATACTTAAATGCCGCTTGAAGTAACGTCATTTTCACTGACGAAAAAACGTTTCACTAGTCAACACGGACGTTTAAGCTTGTGGCGTCGAAATAATACGCGTTATAATAACGATCACGCAGTGCCCAATGTGCAATCTGGTCGCATTACAGTGAATATGTGGCGTTGGATGAGCGGGGCTGAACCGGGAGAACTCGTCAGAGTGCCCAGTCGGGCTAATTGCTGATTACGACAATGTGCTGGAGGAAACCATGATTCGAAATGTGTATCCGGAGGAAGAATTACCCATAATTTCATTTGTGCAGGATAATTGTCTTATACATCGTTCTCAAAGTGTGAGTGAGTATTCTCGCCGGCGTTATAACATAAATATCATTGCGTGGCCTGCTAGATCACCAGATTTATATCCCATTGAAAACCTGTGGCTATACCAATTAAGGACAGAAGTAAGTGGAGATAGGGTTACACTGATGTTTATTAGTAGTTAAACAGGGCGTCATTGCGTTAAGTATATGTTATTGTTATATTTTTCTATACTATGATAGTAAATAACTACATTTTTATACTACAAAACTTGCCTCAATCACGTATTGTTTTTTTGCATATAGGCTATTTTGTGACAGTATTTTACGATATTTTTTCATCACTCAATCTTTGAATTGTTAAAAAATGATAAGTTAGTAAAACAGTCAAAGGTAAATAAATGTTAGAGTGCGTTCGCCTACAATGATAACCAGTCTCTGATTTGTAATTTATTGTATTCGCTTATAATACTGTTTTATTGAAGGGAAGCTTCAATCCTCTTTCCAATTTTGGAAATGAATACTTAAGCTACACCCTCAACAAAATCTTAAGAAGAGATTATACTTAAATTATAGATTAATAAATTGTGTTATTTATCTTAAATAAACATTTTGTAAGAAATAAAGTTTTTTTTTTTTCGTTTCAAAGTTGTATTATTTCTAGTTGTAAGTACAGGTAGTTATTAATTGGTTGTAATTAAAAAATAAAAAACCCTACTTTTGAGGAGTGTCATTATAAGAGAACTTGTCACTATTTTTCTTTTACCTTACCTTTTATGAATACACACAGTCAATTGTATTTTTTTTTTAATAACTATATAATTTAATAACCATACTAATATTGAATCAGTATTTCGATTGCTATAAGTGTAGGTATTCATAGTCAATATTCAGGCAAAGATCCAGGCACAAACAATGATTATTTTGTTTCAGCCTAGTCTATGTATCAATTGACTATCTCTTCATATTATATGATATTATAATAGATGTTCATCCTTGATGACTTTCAAACAACTAGCAACGCAAGTTTTTACGGAAATTTGCATCCAAAGTAGAGTATTTTCCAAAGGAGGGTATTGTAAAGTTCCACCTTGCTTATTATATTATTTTTATTAAAGTATAGTGCCGTAATATTCATGTCATTGCATATGTTATTGAAGTGTGGATGAAGTTAAGTATGCTTAAAAACCTCGTAGTTTCATGAAAAAACAAAGTGTAAATGGCGGTATATTTGCAGTGAGTTCTTGTTGCAGAACAGACTCTGTTCTGTTACGATAGTAACAATACGCTTGAAAGAAAAAATTTAAAACAACCTTAGTTAAACAAAAACATTCCGACGAATTGAGAACCTCCTCCTTTTTCTGGAAGTCGGTTAAAAAGAAGCGTGTTCCAAAAGTTAAATACAGGTGCCATTTTAATTTCAGTGGTAGGTTTTTTTTTAATACTAATTATATTTCATCCATGTAGCTTATTATTCTATTACAGAACAATTTTAGTGCTTGTGAGACTTACATGTCAACAAACAAAGCATTAAATTCTTTGTTCGTTTTGATAACAACGCCATCTAGTTTATTTTTTTGTAACTATCATGCAATGCTGAGAGCTACGTGCTCTCTGCATCTTAAGACAGCCAAGCGATTATCGTCTTTGCCATGTCCATGCAATTTATGCTGTTGATAATACACACAGATCACGAGACACACACGTACACACACACGCAGGTGACGAGACACATAGCACACACACAGGTGACGAGATACACAGGTACACACACCCACAGTTGACGAGACACGCAGGTACGCACACAGGCGACGAAACACACAGGTTGCGTTAATCGCGTATAAATATGTTTTTTTTAAATTACCTTTTGTTGATAATTCTTCGACGTTTCGGACGTCGCGTTACGTCCATGGTCTCGAAGGACCTAGAGAGGTGGGTATCAACATCTAGCCGCGCGAGTTTTGCGATCGACCCGCGCTTGGTCTTGATTATTAGGTTGAACACTACGGTCGTCACTAGACCGACACACTAAACTCACGACATATAAGCTATCAAGCCCGATTTTGTCGTGATGTAACAATGAGTGAAGATCATGTTTAAATCAAGACCGCTTTATTTAATGACAACTGTAGTATTTATACATATAGGTTGTCGCTGTCCAAGAAATATTCGTTTACTAGAATGCGCCCGCAACTTCGTTCGCGGAGGAGAAAAAGTCATAACCCTTCGTTTTTTCTACAGCGTAGTCGGGATCCTAGTATCCTATAAACATCTGGAGATACCCTGCACACACACATGACAGAGACGAGAGCTACCAGTGTACCAAAAATAGTTGAAATCCGTTTAGCCGATTTTGCGTGAAGCCACAACGACACATACAAACATACAAAAAATCAAAAGAAAATATTTTTCGTTTTAGTGACCTCCAAATACTCCATAACAATCATTGTTTTGAAAATAACTTCCATCTACAGATATTTAATTTTTACAACCGCTAAATATAAATTACTTATAGCCAACTATATACCCACATACTGGTCCTTTTTGATGACAAGATGATGACATAACTATTCCTTTTCCAGAAGAAGCAGTCCAAGAAGCCTCGACGTGTGCGGCTCGACTCCGAGTCGTCCGAAGAGGAAGACGAAGATGCCCCAGCGAGGCCTGTTGGCTCGCTCGCGCCTTATCAGGATGAAAAGGGACAGTGGTTCTTAGTGAGTATTTAATACACGTTTCCAACAGCAAATAAATAAATATTAGAGGTCAATTTTTTCACAAATCGATCTAGTCACATGGTAAGGTACTAGACGACGATATATATATTTAATAAATATGTTCACTTATATACATGGAATACATCCAAATATTTGCCCTTACCGGGATTTGAGCCCAGGACCTTTACCTTCGCAGGCAACGTTACTCCCCCTGAGCCAACCCGGTCGTCAAGTAGAAAATAGTTCACACTATTGAAATAATTGCCACAAAAACAGTAAAATGCAATTTAAAAAAATCTTAACAGTGTTCGATATATGAAAAACACAGAAATTAAAGTGTAATAATTTTGTAAATATTAATATACTTTTTGTTTTTTTTTTTATATTAATATATTTTAATTTACTTTTTGTTTTACAAATATCATGATAATAATCACAATTTTTGCAATTTATTAGTGGATCACTCCACTAGCGTTATTATTATAAACAAAGATCATAAAATGGAAAAATTGTGATTATTATCATGATATTTGTAAAACAAAAAGTACAGTCTTCATAATAGCGCCACCTCTCGCCGAGCAATGGTACCTGTAAAGGTATCTGCTCGGGGTGAAAGTAATTTCATAGTTCTGCACTAGGCGGCGCTAACGGCTAAAGAGTCGGATGCACCATACAGATATCCATAAGCAAGAACAGATGACAAAATTCGTCGACTACTGGTGTGGACGATTAGCTCAGATGGTAGAGCGTGCTGCCCCGGTCTGGCTCAAGGCACTGGTTCAAGTCCAGTATCGTCGAAAAATTTTTCCATTTGTTTCTGATCTTTGTTTATAATATTTTAATTTAGTTAATAATATTTTCATACTTTAAAAAAGGAATTTTCCACCCAACTTTGAAGTCTTATAAAACAAGCTGCACACAAAGTATTTTTTTGTAGTATCTATCTTATAAACTACCATTTGGCATCATATCTATTTCGTAGACATATTATTGTCGAAGTGTCCGTTGATTTTCGTACCATTTTGAGTTTCCGGACTTCTATACTAAACGTTAAACGAACCGGCGACCGAGATTATAACATAAAAATATTTATTCGGACTACATGATCCATAGATTGTTAGTAATACAGACTTAGTATGTTAGTACGGAGACTTAGGTGTAAGGAGGTCCAGTGCCTCACAAGGCCACTGTACCACCTGTCGGCCACCGCGGCCAGGAGCTTGTGGCGGCTGAAGCGCACTCTGTGGAGCGTCGCGGCGCAGCGTCGCGTGGAAATCATCCACGTGCGCGTCCGCGAACATTCCGGATGCGCTACAGTATCGCGGCAGCCGCAACAGGACCCTAAACGCGTCGTTATACTGGAGGCGCATTATGTTGAGAGATCGCTGTGTGAATGATGCTGCTATCTCTTTCATATCTGTTAAAACCGCACAAGTCTGAATGAGATAGTATTATGAGTCGCCAATTCCTTTTTCGTTGAGTATGAGAAGTAGTTTAAAATCACATCGAAACCAACAGGCATGTCGAAAAAAGGTGTCCATTGAAGTGACGTGAACAAACGCCCAATAACCCACCCATTTGCTAATAGGGAACTTTACTGACAGATCAAATCAGTACTTTTTTTTTCCTTTTCGTCCTTTCGGACAGGCTAAGACCATAGGCCATACTGCTACGTCTTCTCGTGATTATTATTAAGTGTTAAATCCCATTAATAATGTCTTCAGTAATTTACTTTATAAGTAGTCAATTCCAGTGGTAATGCCTTTGGTTTTAATCATTTCTATTAAGTCAAATCAAGTATCAGTGGCATGCGGTTTCATTTAAAATCCACATTTTCAGATCAAATCAGTTCCTTTTATGAACTGTCAAAACGATGAGAAAGTATGAAGTTGGAAAGGAAAAAAGGTTTATGACGTCATAATTCTATACGGTCTAGCCTCCTTATTTTTAGTTTTTGCTCATTTGAAAATCGCCAAAAGCTTAAAAATAAGTATTCATGAAGGTATTCTACGTATTTTAAAAAATAACATTTAACTGCAAGCGTGACATCGTTTATGTTGACTACAGGAAAGGTACCCAATTATTATATTGTCTATAGCCAATGTTCGGTGAGCTTAAGGCGCCGCCGTCACCCCTACTGCGCTACATCGCCGACCCGGAGGGCGAGCTTGAACAAATGCTCTCTGGTAAGTTGAGATACATATCTACACTTAAATAAATAAATAAATGTCAAAAAATTAGTTTTTGTGACAAGTTTTATTGCCGTCTGTACTTTTCTTTGACCATCCATCAACTACTCACCGAGACGATTCTAAAGAGCCCAAACTCGGTAGGATTGAATTATTTTATTACAGAGTTCCTATGACCACCTTTCTGCTCCATCATCAGATCAGCTCGATGGTATCACTGAACTTACATAAGTATGCCAAATTTTAGCTTAATTGGATACCGGGAAGTAGGTCAAATTTAACTTGCAAGATTCCACCCGAACATACTCAGTTACATTCCAAGTTAAATGAAAGCTTGTAATATTACAGGACAATTTTAACACAAATCAAACTAGTTCCATTGTAAGCTCAATAAGGCTTGTGTACTAAGTACTAGACGACGATATATTTAATTGATATATTACTTGTATACATAAGAAACATCCAAGACTCGGGAACAAATATTTATGGTCATCTTACAAATATTTGCCTTCACCGGGATTTAAACACAGGACCGTCAGCTCCACAGGCAGGGTCACTACCGCTGAGCCAAACCGGTCGTCAACTTATAACTTTAGGATCTGATTAGCGCTGTTATAGATCTACTAATCTTTTTTTTAGCGCCTAAGTGTTAGTTGGGACATAGTGTACGCGTACCCTGAATTCGCCTCTCTTGGCCGATTTTTTTCCAAATTTTTTTTTTTATTGCCAGGTTACGATGCATTGGAAAGGACTCTACACTACCGCTTCAAAGACCGTTCGCTCCTCCTGCAGGCCCTCACGCATGCCTCCCACCAGAGGAACAGGCTGACGGACTGTTACCAGAGACTTGAGTTCTTAGGAGACGCCATCTTGGGTGAGTTTTAGGATGGTCCAAAACATTTTTTTTTTCGATTTCGGGCTTGAACACCCATTCATAATTTAATAAGATGTCAAATGTAAGTTAAATAATAAAACAGCCCCAGATTCTGATCTCCAACCGAAAGAAAACAGGCCTTTCCTTGAAGACTACTTTTCAAATGGCTGGTAGACCAATTTTCAGCCAACTTAACGACTTCTCATAGAAATCGAAAAAAAATAATTTTATCCTTCCTAGTGAGTTTCATTGCAATCATTTCAAAAGTCCTATGCAAACTTTATTCCAGTACTCGGAAACCGGTATTGTCCTTATACAAAATAACCGGTTTATTTTTCGTTCTTTTCGTTCAATTACGAGATTTTCGTATATTTTATTAAAATTCTAGAACTTGAATCAGGTATTCCAGACATATTTGTCTTCTCCTAAATACAGTTTTAAAACATTCCCGAAATTGCGTGTAGAAGTAGAAGATTTATAAATCCGAGCCCTGCTTTAGTCTCCCATTTCTCGTTTACAAAGGGTAAATTTACAATAAGTCTCTGTCAAAAAAAATATTTTTGTGACAAGCTTTTATTAAATAAATAAATAAAATTTATTTAATTCAGATAAATTAATCCATATTTTGTTAGTATTACAACAGACTTAAATAACTATGTTAGTACCTAAACTAAGTAGAGAGGACCAGTGCCTAATTAGGCCACTGTCCCATCTGTCCGCTGTAACCCTCAGGAAACTGTGGAGCGTCGCGGCGCAGCGCTTGCGCAGCGTCGCGTGGAACCCGTCCACATGCGCGTCCGCGAACATACCAGACGCACTGCAGTAACGCGGCAGCCGCAGCATAATCCTGAACGCGTCGTTGTAAAGGACACGGAGGGCATTCATGGACCTTTGCGTGTACCTTGTCCAGAGGCTGCAGGTATACAGCGATGTACAGTACGCCCGAAATAGCGTTACTTTAACTTACGCTGTACATCGACTGAACCTGCGAGCTATCCTATTGGCCCTGACGGCCAATGCCCTACGTTCCCTTTCGATGTCTTTATCGTCACGACAGTCGTCGGTAAGAATGTGGCCCAGGTATTTAAAAGAGTACACTCTTTTAAGTTGCTCGCCATTGAGATTTATTGCCGACTGTACTTTTCTTTGAACATCCATCAACTACTCACCGAGACGATTGTAAAGAGCCCAGACTCGGTAGGATTGAATTATTTTATTACAGAGTCCTGACTATGACCTAGGTGTTCATAGGAACTGTAATAACTTGAATAACTTTCACTTCTCAATGAAAATTATCCCCTTAAATGAAATGGTAACGGTTATTTTTCCAAAAAAGGATGACTTTAGTGAGTGGTAGCTGTCAATTTGAAGTCTGTCACTAGCGACACTACACTTGGAAACATACGTGGCAACGTATCAATGACATGCTGTCCACCGATAGCATTCATTGCTATGCAGACGACAGTACCAGAGATGCACTTTACACAGGCCGAGCAAACATCCCTCGCTCCGTTGTGGAAGAAAGTCGCGAACAACTTGTGTCCGAAATCGAGAGCACTCTATCCAGAGTCTCCGAATGGAGTCGAGAAAACCGAGTTCAATTTAACCCCACCAAGACACAAGATTGCGCGTTTACCGCTAAGAAAACTCCATTTACTGTGGCCCCACAATTCCAGAACACGGCTCTCACCATCTCGAAGAGCATTGGGATCCTAGGTATTGATATTTCGAGCGACGTTCGATTCCGAAGTCACTTGGAAGAGAAGGCCAAGGTGGCATCAAAAAAGCTGGGTGTCCTAAATAGAACGAAGCGGTACTTCACCTCTGGGCAAAGATTGCTGCTGTACAGATCGCAGGTCCGTCCCCATATGGAGTACTGCTGTCACCTCTGGGCTGGAGCACCTGGATATCAGCTTGGCCCTCTTAACTCTGTTCAAAACCGCGCTGTACGAATTATTGACGATCCCATGCTCACAAACGGTATTGAACCTTTAAGTCTAAGGAGAGACTTCGCCTCTTTATGTGTGTTCTACCGCCTGTATAATGGGCTGTGTTCCGAGGAATTGTTCGACATGATGCCTACAGCGACCTTCTATTCTACCATCGCACCGCTCGCCATCGGCAGGATATTCATCCACACACCTTGGAACCAAAATGGTCGCGCACCGTACGGTATCAAAGGAATTTTCTACCGCGCACACTCCGTATGTGGAAAGACCTCCCTGCCGCGGTTTTCCCTGGAGGTTACAATATGGGGTTCTTCAAGAGGGGAGTGAATAGGTTCTTAAAGGATCGGCAACACGCTCGTAATGCCCCTGGCGTTGCAAGCGCTCATAGGCGACGGTGACTGCTTAACATCAGGCAGGCCGTACGCTTGTTTGCCAACTTAGTAGTATAAAAAAAAAACGTCGCGATCTAAAGACCTAAATCCACTTTAGTAATCACAATAAATAATTTACATGAAAATTTATGATATCTTTAAAACCAAGCTAGATTTGCCTGGGATTCATATAACAGTTTTTGGTACTAATGACCTCAGGTATATGCTGGTAAAATTATTTGGGTTCCTCACGAGTCACCTTGTATAATAGGTGCCGATGTTGGAACTGAAAGTATTTTATTTAATTAATCTTTATTTCACAAAAGGAAACTTATTGTACAAAAGGCGAACTTAATGCCATAAGGCATTCTCTACCAGTCAACCTTAGGGCAAAGCAGAAAAATTGTGGGCGATGCTGGGGCTTGTGTAATTACATAAACATACTCATATACTCAATACTCAATTATTTATTGCAATATCACAAAAGTAGGTACAGATGTCAACTTAAAGCTACAGATCATTGTGAACCCTGTTGGGCACTGCAATGTTAGGGAGAGGAGGACTTACTGAGCGTTTATAATTTATCTTCTAAGTATTCATTTAGCGTGTAATAGGATTTAGTCAGTAGTAATTGATTTATTTTATTCGTGTACTTTTTATCGTCTTTTTCTTCTTTTATAGAGCCAGGTAAATTATTATAAATCTTAATGGACATTATTAACATATATTTATATACTTTAAATACATGAAGAACATAAATATATATAATACATATTACAAGTATAATGTGTTCCCAGACTACCTGATCACGCGACACTTATACGAGGACCCTCGACGTCACTCTCCCGGCGCGCTTACGGACTTGCGTTCGGCGCTCGTCAACAACACCATCTTCGCGACGCTCGCGGCCCGGCACGGCTTCCACAAGTGAGTTCTTACCCTAAAAATAGGGATAATTAAATAAATCAATATTATGGGACCATTTACACAAATCGCTCTAGCCCCACGGTAAGCTCAATAAGGCTTGTGTTATTGGTATTATATTTAATAGATATCTTACTTATATACATAGAAAAACATCCAAGACTCAGGAACAAATATTTATGCTCATCACACAAATATTTGCCCTTACCGGGATTTGAACCCAGGACCTCAGCTTCGCAGGCAACGTTACTCCCACTGAGCCAAATCGGTCGTCAAATGATGGCATCTTGACGGTAATCAAATAAAAATCAATTTTTGATGCGAAATGGTAATTTTTATGTTTTGAATGACGATCCTCATTAGGAGATGTAATTTGATTTGATTATTAATATATATTGTATTTCAAATTGTTGTGTGGTTGACATTGGAACAAAATTATTTTAATTTACTTTGTACTGATTGATTTCTATTCTGTAATTATTATTCTATTTTTAAACTAAATAACGATCCTTATTGGGAGATGAGATTTAATTAAAACTGTTATTATTTTTTGCATATTTGATATTGTTAATATTCTCATTTTTATTATTATTTTACTTATGATGACAATCATGATTTAAATACATGTAACTTTGAGATTAAGCAATAGTGTTATTTTATCATGATATAAATTATTCTAATCTAAATCTAATCTAATCTATGACAGCAATCCTAAAAACTATAATGATATAACTTGCTGCACTTGTTTTATGAGCCTTTAAAGTTGAGTAGAAACGTCCATTTTTAGGGTAAAACGGGACCCTATTACTTAGACTCCATAATGTGTCCATATCGTCCTGCCATCTCCTTGTCGGTCTGCCTCAGTTCCAGAAGCCATCCTGGGGGATCCATTCGGTAGCCATTGTTGTATCCCATACCACAGAAAATAGTTGTTAAATAGCCTATTGTTGCAGATACTTCCGACACATGTCCCCAGGGTTGAACGAGGTACTCACGCGCTACGTGAAGATACAGGAGGAGAATGGGCACTCTATCAGCGAAGAAGTAAGTCATCTTCTGTTTTAAGCTACGAGGAGAGAAGGTAGAAGAGGTTTTACCAACATTAAGTCCTCCAGTTTTTTTATAAATTTATAAGAAACTAGAAAGTGCCTTCGTTTGCGGAGGAGAAAAACTCATAACCCCTCTTTTTTCATCAGCGTAGTTGGATGTATGTTTTTATGTGTCGTGGCTTCATCACGCCGAAACGGCTAAAGAGATTTCAACTATACGTAGTACACTGGTGTCTGGTCAACGACAGAAATGAAATGAAATGAAATATTTTTTAATGCCAAACATACGTGTAACAGGATGGATTACATTTAGTCAGCGGTTTCAGTAATGTTTGTACCTTAAGATAGGCATGCAAAATTTTAATAGATATACTCAGACAGTAGCCTCAATATGATGTCAAATTAATGTAACACATTATTTTCCTACAACACAAAATACACTATATATATATATATAATTCAATATAGCAACGTGCTGTAATTTTTAAGCTACGAGTATCCTTAGAAATTCTTGTCAGTGTCAAAATTTTGCTCACCCAGCCACTTTAGAAGAACGTTAGGGCACTTTTTTGTGGAAGATCAGCTATATGTGATGGAATCTTGTTGTAGATTTTCACTGCTATGCCCATTACGTTATAACCGTATAATGCTGAGTTGCTTTTGTGCACTATTAGCTTATTTAGACGATTACTTCGAGTATGAGGTTTTTGAACATCGGCCTACATGATTCTGATCTCTTTATGTTACAAAGAGCTCGTATACATTTCTTTTGAGCTTCAAATACTCTTATCTAGGGAAACTGAGTTGCCCCAAATAATGATACCATATCGTAATACGGAGGAGACATAACCATGATAGGCTTTGAGCGCTGTCTGTAAAGATGCGATTCTCTTGATTTTGTAAAGCGCGTAAACAAATCTATTAACTTTCTTACATACTAGGTCGATATGGTATTTCCAATTACAGTTGAAAATACCATATGTATATGTTATGTATGATGGTTATAGAATACTTTTTATCCGATTACACTAAAGCAAAAAATAGGGTTATGATTCTTTCCTCCTACGCGGACGAAGTTGCGGCCGTCTTCTAGGATTACTTAATTTTGTATATCAACGATTCGTCGATATCTTTTTGGGTTCCATGCCCAAAGGGTAATACGGGACCCTATTATTAAGACTTCGCTGTTCGTCTGTCCAACTGTCTGTCTGTTTGCTTGTCTGTCTGTCTGTCACCAGGCTGTATCACATGAACCGTAATAGACAGTTGAAATTTTCACAGATGTTGTATTTCTGTGGCCGCTATAACAAATACTAAAAACATTTATAATTTTAGTCTGTCTGTCTATATCAGTAACCAATATAAAATGATCGAGCACCGCGTACATTTTACTTACGAGTAGGGCTCTGATAACATTGGATTTTCATAGACGCGGCCATTTGTAGCGTATACTTTGTACGAAACCCTCGGTGCGCGAGTCTGACTCGCACTTGGCCGGTTTTTTATTAATGTACTTATGTTGTATGGCACTATAGTACATTTCGATGCTAGTGCGCAAAGTATGTCATTACGTCGCGAGCACCGAGATATCTTGCTCGGGACGAGTGAAGAATGACATTTCCGCACGTAAATCGAACGACGTTTTTAATACAGTTGCGAAAAAATAAGAAAAACAACAGGTAAGGAATTCCAAAGTTAAAACATAATTGCAGTAAGAAAAAACGCCTCCTTGACAAGCGTTTTGGCAGCTATTCCGTTCCGTTCAGACAACTTATTAAGAACGGTTTTTCAACATTAAATCATAAAAATTCAAAATTATCAAATATTAAAATAAACGTGTTATAATGATGAAAAGGTTAGTAATACAATATGAAATATATTATGTATATTTTTCGTACTCTACATTAACAGAAGGTGTTTAATATTTTCTTCTGTTTCCGCGATTATTACTCATTGAAATAAAATAGTTTAACGGATTATTCGCGTATATCTTAGTAGGTGTTTGTTGGTAACGACGTTCAAAGGAAACTAATATTGACACTCATCAAAAAGTAGTAATGAATTGGAACAAGTATAAATTAAAAAAAAAATAGGAATAGTAAAAAGCACTAGTTCGCGAAAACCCACTTTGCGCACCCTAAACAGCTACGTAAAGTAGCACTTTTTGAGCAACTGTACTAAAAAATATATTCTATTGCTAGAAAGCGCCCGCAACTTCGTCCGCGGAGGAGATAAAGTCATAACCCCGATTTTTTCCGTCATCGTAGTCGGGTAAAAAGTATTGAAATTAATATCAAAATTAGTTGAAATCAGTTTAGCCGATTTAGCGTGATGAAGCTACGACGACACATACAAACATTTCATTTTTACAACTTAATAATAGTACTAGCTTCTGCCCGCGACTTTGTGCGCCTTAAATTCATTTATCGCGGATAAGGGTATTTTTCCGGGATAAAAAGTAGCCTATGTCCTTCCCCGGGACTCAAACTATCTCCATATCAAATTTAATCCGAATCGGTTCAGCGGTTTAAGCGTGAAGAGGTAACAGACAGACCGACAGACACACTTTCGCATTTATAATATCGGTATGGATAGATGTTCTGTGTATAAAACCATTGACCTCAACTCTGTTGCTGATGCCTCTGACCCTGACCTGTGACTGTTACAGCACTACTTGATCCATGAGGACGAACTGGAACAAGCCGAAGACGTGGAAGTGCCTAAAGCGCTAGGCGACCTGTTCGAGTCTGTGGCCGGCGCCATCTTCCTTGATTCTGGTAACGAACTAACAATATATCAATAAATATGTGTCATTTGATACCCAGTTTTTACACAATCCAGGTTTTACTCAATTTATCGCATTTATTTATTGAAAACGTAAAGAAAGAAAAAATACGTCTCCATTATTTTGTATTAATCTGCATGACGGACTGTCGGGGACGGGACATTATACTATACTCAAACCAAATAGACGACTGGGATCGTAAAACAATTAGCATCGTATTGTCTCTTTCGCACCCGTACGCCCTTATGCAGCATGCCTGTTATCAGCCGGGCCGCATAGGGCAGGTAGAAAGCACACGGTACAAGGCATGTCGATAAGATAACATGCAAAAATGAAAACAAAGTAATGCATACAATATTTTATATTATGAAATAAATACTTTTAAAACTACAATTAGGTACTTTAGAACTAAAACATAGTAAGACTAAATAAATAAATAAATATTATATTAATGGTATTAAAATTAAAAATATTCTTCATCACTGTCACTATCCTCTTGAAGATTGATTATAAGAGGATGAGCATCTTTTAAATATGCTTTTTCTAAGTCTTCGTTTTGAAGGTTTTCGGCATGACGAACACATTTAATCCAATTTTCAGTAGTTACATTCATGATGGCTTCATCTAATAACTTTTCAACATCAACCATTTTAAAAGTTTTACTTTCGCCGCTACTTCACCTTTAATCTGAGCCCATATTAATTCTATTGGGTTGTAATGGCAGTGGTATGGCGGTAAGCGGATAACTTCGTGGCCGTATTGGTTGGCGAGGTGATCCACTGCGTATATTTTTTTTGGTTGGCTTTGTTGTACTTTTCGTATAAGTTCCTCAATTATTTCCAACGGCGAGTATTTTATGTTATTTTTATCCAGCCAGCCTTGAATGTCTTTTTTGAGCCATCGAGAATTAGGTATTGGATGTAATACCTTTGTGTGATAACTGGCGTTGTCTAATATGATGATCGATGGTTCTTCTAATAACATTAAAAACTTTTTGAACCACTCCATATATACCTCCGAATTCATTTCTGAATGTATTAATCACTTGGTGATTAAGAAATCATGTAGGTACTCCATTTGTAATCCTTTTCTACTAATTGTCATCTTTAATAGTTATACTATAATAAAATCGGCGTACCCTAATGACTGTCATTGTGTTATTATATGTAAAATAATTAGTGTGATAGTCTAATGACCTACGGTATCAGCACGATACTGAAAATAACATAAACGAATAAAACCATAAAAATAAGTTACAGTATTAAGCTATGCAAAAAATATAATCAATCTTATCGACATTTAAATAAATCCAGTATCGACATGCCGCCATCCCTACGGCCGCCGGCGTTTATTGCCTCAGTCGTCTGTTTGGTTTGAGGATAGTATAATAAGAAGTCGTGCTTCCAAAAACTTAAAAACTTTAATTAAAATAATAAATTATATAAAAATCGTATAGCACGCAAAGTGACCGTAGCTCAGAAAGTAGAAGTTAGTCTCTATCGAACGATGATATGGTATAACTTTTGACAGTTTTCTGTGACGTCAATTTACTCGTTCCGTTTCGCGTGAACACGGACTAATTATTAAAATTTAGTCATCATCCCTATTAGGCGAATTAGATTGACTGTTGAAAATGTTATCAGGCATAGGAAAAAATGACGATATAAACGTATACCTACTACCAATCTGATTCAATCATTGTACTGCATCTGGGGCCTGTTTCACAAAACCTTGTAACTTGTATTAAGCGGAAGTTTACTTCCAACAATATTTATTTGGTAATAATAGATGACATGAAATGAAAATATGATGATAATGATAATGTAATCTTATAATGTACAATAATTAGCAATACTTACCTTAATATATAATGAATGCCATGTAATTTTAATTTAATGAAGTGACTTGTAAAATCTAGACATATTTTATCAATAAATGAGTATGAATATGAATTAAAAAGAGTTCCGCATGTAATACAAGTTACAAGCGTTTGTGAAATGGACCCCAGGTGCATTAGTAGTAATATAGTGAGAATTATTTTTTTTGTCGAAGTTGACTTATCTACAAACAAAGCCATTATCTCTATTCATCGTTACACTGCGTCAAATGTTCCGTTAAGTAAAACACGAATAAGTGCAGACATCTTATACATTAAATGCTTCTTTAAGTCGAATGAAATAAGGCTCACTTTAAAACACAGTACATGTAGATTTTTTACGATTTTTAAAGTGTCTTCACTAAGAAACTATATTCTTATAAATACACAGATCTGAATAATGAAAGAATTTCAAGACACCGACTGGATTTGAACCAGTGCCTTGTGCCTTGTCGGGGCGCACGCTCTGCCAATTGGGTACGAGGGTTGCTACTTATATATCCGGAAACAAAAAAACAAACAAACGTACACGGCTGAAAATAGTTTTATTGTTTTTCAAAGTATTCCCCTTGATGATCTATGCACTTTTGCATTCGCGTGAACCAATTTTTAAAGCACTTCTGCCACTCCGCCTGAGGTACCTCCATAACGTGTTGTTTGAATGCGTCGACAGCATCTTCAGCGGTCGAAAATCGTTGACCGCGTAATTTATTCTTTATATTTGGAAATAAATAAAAATCGTTGGGTGCCAAGTCAGGGCTGTACGGCGGATGACCCGTTAATTCCACATTTTGACCCTCCAAAAATAGAGTTGTTTCGCGTGACGTATGACAGCTGGCATTGTCATGATGAAGAATGATTCTTCGTCGCTGGTTAGTTTTACGAATTTGTTCAAATACTTCCGGTAAGCAAATGGTCGTGTACCACTCTGAATTAACCGTTCTACGGTTTTCTAGTGGCACTGTAGCTACATGGCCATTAATACCGAAGAAGCAGGCCACCATTTGTTTCAATGTACTTTTCGCACGAGTAACTTTCGTAGGGTTCGGCTCATTTTGAAACACCCATACCGTTGATTGTTGCTTCGTTTCGGGATCGTATGCATAGATCCAGGATTCGTCACCTGTATAGATGTTATAAACGGCTTTTGAGTCACCACGGTTATATTTTTTTAACATTTTATTGCACCATTCGACGCGAGCATGTTTTTGCTCATTTGTTAAGTTGTGGGGTATCCAACGCGAACAAATTTTTTTTACAGCCAAATAATTATGTAATATGCTATTAATGCTGGTCATAGAAATACCCAGAGTCGCCTCTATCTCGCGGTACGTAACATGTCGGTCGTCCATTATAAGTTTTCGCACAGCCTCGATATTTTGTTGTACAACGACCGATTTCGGGCGACCTGCCTTAACTTCGTCCGTAAGCATACTACGTCCACGATTGAACTCACTAAACCAGTGATACACAGTAGTTTTAGATGGGGCTTCATCACCAAAAGTTGAAGTTAGTTGATCTATGCACTGTTGTTGCGTTAAACCACGCCGAAAATCATAATAAATCATAGCACGAATATTTTCACGAGTGAGTTCCATTCTTGCTGCGAGATGACATTTAAAACCCGTCAAAAACAAAACACGAGCGTTAATAAGGAAGAAAAAATATACCTTATATACTTAAAAAAGTTCAAATTTTACCATGGCGGTCAAATATGCTATTTAAGAAGATTGTAATCCCGGTTTCCGGATATATAAATAGCAGCCCTCGTACTTTCCTGTAGTCAACATAAATGATGTCACGCTTGCAGTTAAATGTTATTTCTGAGAATACGTAGAAAACATTCATGAATACTTTTTTTATGCGTTTGGCGATTTAAAATGATTAAAAACTAAAAACGTAGCAAAGCAGCTCTCCATAGCTCACTCTTCGCTCTCGCTGGGACCGAGACGTGATGGGTTGCGATCCACATCGCCGCCATTATGGTTTTGCCACGAGCAGCTAGGGATAAAATATTCAAATCCAGCAGAGCGCATACCAGGTAAGGGTACGTTAAATGTAAGGGGAGGAATGAATGATAAAATAGATGAAGTATGTCAGATGATGGATGCGAGATATGTTGATATTCTGTGTGTGAATGAGACAAAGCGAAAGGGTTGTGACAACACAAAATGAAGAGATTAATGAATGTTGATGAAGCGGCAGGTGTATGCCAGGACCGTAGCAAGTGGAAGGAGGTAGTCTCTGCCTACCCCGTAATAGGAAAAAGGCGTCATTGTATGTGTATATCTAAAAACTAAAAATAAGTAAGCAATTTGACCGTATAGAATTATGACGTCATAAATCTTTTTTCCTTTCAAACTTCACACTTTCCGACAGATTCTGGCAGTTCATAAAAAGTAACTGATTTGGTCCGTCAGTAAAGTACCCTATTGAGCTACAGAGCCCAGTCAGCTAAGAATATAGATAAATCGGTATGTCTGTCTGTCCAGGCATGTCGCTGGGCGCGGTGTGGGGCTCGTACGAGCGGCTGATGGGCGCCGAGCTGGAGGCTTTCAGCGCCGCCGCGCCCAAGTCCCCCGTGCGGGAGCTGCTCGAGGCCGAACCGGACACCGCCAAGTTCGGGTGAGTACTTACAACCAGTTACCGGACAGTATCAGGGATGAACCTTCCTCACTAACATTTAAAAATAGATTGAAGAAATGGCTGCTAGAAGCACAATTTTATGACTTAACTGAAATTATGAAACAATGAATTTATAATAATATTTATTTTTCAATGTTGAAATTAATTAATTAAATAATGTCGTATAGATTTGTTATGTATGTACACCACAACTAAATATATTAAGTTAGGAAACCGATTTGTAACGATGTTATGAATACATTTTTCATTTTCATTTTCGAGTACATTTTAGCCCCTCGATTTAAACGTTTAGATTTCCACTAATGAATATATTAAAACGGGACATAATCACGTATGATTAAGTCCCCTTATTTATGTATGTTTATCTATGCAATCTTATTTGTGTTCAAGAAGGCGCCTGCGACTTCGTTCGCGGAGGAGAAAGTCATAACCCCTTTTTCTTTAGCATAGTTGGGTAAAAAGTATCCTATAACCATCTGGAGATACCCAGCTACCAGTGTACCAAAAATAGTTGAAATACGTTTAGCCGATTTAGCGTGATGAAGCCACAACGACACATACAAACATTCATTTTTAGAATTTTATAATAGTATAAATGTTTATTGCGTCTAGATGTGTCTATATGAGTTTTTTTATGCATCATAGCTGTTTCTCGCCACCTACTTAATTAGAATTGTTGTCTTTTAAACACTCCGCTACCCAAGCGTTGTCTGGAAGAGATCGCTATTTGTTTACCTCTGCTAATTCGAATGCTACTGTCATGTTCTGTATGTCTGTGTATCGGAGGTGTGCAATAAAGAGTATTTGTATCGTATTATATGAATATGATTTATTTAATTACGTCTACGTTTTGGAGAAGGCGTTACGACCATGGTCTCGATGGGACAGTAAGGGGGCTGAGTCTCTTTCAGTTTATAAACATTTACAAAAAAGGTCTTCTTAAAATTTGTAACGTTACTGTGTTCGCTCCACTGTCTGTAGAACGAAAAATCCTAGCTTAAGTAATGTAGGTAATCAATAAATGTTGCGTTCGTTTCCAGAAAACCGGAGCGGCTAGCGGACGGACGGCGCGTGCGCGTGTGCGTGGAAGTGTTCGGGCGCGGCGCCTTCAAGGGGGTGGGCAGGAACTACCGCATCGCCAAGGGGACCGCCGCGCGCTGCGCGCTGCGACACCTCAAGCGGCACAAGCAGCACTAGCGAGGGGAGCAGCGACGGTTACAAGCAACACTAGGGTGCTTACAAGCAACACTAGGGTGAAAACTAGCTATACTATGGCGGTTACAAGTAACACTATAGTGATTACCAGAAACTAGAGCTTCCAATCCCGGGATTGGAAGCCCTACCAAAAACACTAGCGTGGTTACAAGCAATACTGGGGTGTTTACAACCAACTCCAGGGCGATTAAGAGCTATACAATGGTGGTTACAAGCAATACTAGCGCGTTTACAAGCAACACTAGAGTGATTACAAAAAACATTAGGGCGATTAGTAGCTTCACTGGGGCGGTTACAAACTACACTAGGGCGATTACAAGTGACATTAGGGCGGTTACTATTTTTCTATGGCTGTTACAAGAAACACTAGCGTGGTTAATTTTTCGAAATTGCCTCAATGCACCTTAATTCCAATCCAAAAAAAAAATAATTTTGAACAAAACGAAGGATTGACTTGCATTTCAATAAACATGCTTTATAATTGGTTGTTGACTTAGTAACATGTTCCTCTAGCGCCGTTGTGGACGGATTTGGAACGATTTACTGCTTTACGCTGGAGCTGGACACTTTTTCATCTGTTTTTCTATATGAGTTTGACCTCCTAACCTCTAGACTCTATGCGTGTACGCATTCACTGTCGAGCCACGCCCCCTAGGAATAAATTTGTATGGACTTAAATGCATATGTGCGTTGCCGGTAGTGAATGCGATAAACAATTTGTCGTTGCATATTACCAAGAACCATTAAAACAAGAGGACTGACAGTTGCCATACTTTGGATCGTGTTCCGATCGCAAGGAGATCTTCTGGCAAGAACTAGATGGCGCTTTAAAACTAAACATTTAATGATGTTATAATTGAATAAAGAAACATACTATAGTAACAATTATTTCGCAAATAACTAATAATAAATAAATCGTAACATTTAATAACTGTGTCACACTTGCAAAGTTGAATAATTATAAAAAAATATTCTTGTACATAAATGGCGTTGTACATATCGGGGAACGGATTTTTGTATGGAGATGTTCAGTCCTCTTGTTTGAATGGTCCTTGGTATTAAGTTTCAAGTGACTTCTGTATGTTAATTACTATTATATATGCAAGAATAGTACTTATGTCTTAAATTTTAGAGCTATGCCTTAAATGAAACAATCCTCTGTATGAAATTGATGGCCAACATATTTACTCGACTCTGTTTATATTACCAGAAAATGACAGATTCGCACATTATACTATTATAAAGTTGTAAAAATGAGATGTCTGTACATTGAAGATATTTAAAAAAAAAAGTCAAGTGGATAAAGGTCACTGAATTGAAAAAAACATTTTTTTTTATATTTTCTATGTATGTACGTGTCGTTGCGGCTTCAACACGCTAAATCGGCTAAACGGATATCAACTATTTTTGGTACACGAGCTGGGTATCTCCGGATGGTTATAGGATACTTTTTACCCGACTACGCTGAAGCAAAAAAGAGGGTTATAGCTCTTTTCTCGTTACGGGCATCTTCTAGTATTTAAGTCATATTTTGTTATAATAACGTTTGCTATATAAGACATGTATGTATGTATAACCTATAAGAGTAATTTAGTATAACTTAACATAAGCAATACTAAGATAATAATCAGTCTAAAAATTTGCCTTAAAAACGCACTCTTACTGTATTTAGATTTAATGAATTAAACAAATTATATAAAAAAAATCTAAATGTAATTTGAAATAAAACAATTTAACGGATTATATCGCGTATATTATCTTATTTTAGTTCCCGACGTTTCGGAAGCTTAACAGCTTTCCATGGTCACGGGTGGTCTGAGAAAAGATGTATTTTCCTCTGTCTCAATTACAATTTGTGTAAACTACCCATTTTTGAAAAACAAATAAAGGTGTACATACACGCCAGATGGGCCTAAGCTGTAAAGACAGTTACACATGTGCCAGAAGGGCTTAATTATTTTATTTTAATAATTTATCAAGCAGCATTTCACAAATGAGATAATATACGCGATATAATCCGTTAAATTGTTTTATTTCAATGAGTAATAGTCGCGAAAACAGAAGAAAATATTATAAATGTAATTTATTTAATCTCCAAATTATACTCTATTGTGTCAATATTAAAATATTCTGCCATTGTGAAATGTACGAGTCATTTTGTTTCGCACATTGGATTAGGCATTATGGCGGGGTATCAGGGATGTTACGGAGCTCCGGTTCCGTTTCCATTAAGTCGGCACTTCCGTTTGGTTTTACACATCCGTTTCGGTTCCGGTTCCGTTACTTTTGCAACGGAAGTTAAAACGGATGTTGATGCTTAACGCGGCCGTTCATTTCAACTAGTTGTTCGGCATATCTACACATATGGATCCATGATACAAAACAAAAAAAAACAACGATGCGATAAACGAAAAAGTTCAATCAGAATTAATGGCTTTACTTGATGATGGAAATGATGAATATTTGGAATTTCCGGCCCTTAACATCTCTACACCTTATCGCTCAGGCTCCGATTCTGGTTCCGGTTCCGTTTTCGGTTCCGATTCCGTTTCTGGTACCGATAAACTAAATTGAAAACATCTGGTTCCGGTTTCGGTTCCGATAAAACCACATCCGTTACAACACTAATGAGAATCAAAATTCTAATTAATCCGTCAGTTAGTTGATAAATAAGCATTGGACACGTATTTTTGCTTTTTCAGAGTAAGAAAAAAATACTTAGATAAATCGCATTAAAGGTGTTAGGAGAGTTAGGAGTGGGAGCCCGTGACGTCACACCTAAGTACAATTTGTACCTAGGAGTGACGTCACGCGACAACTTGACTCAATGTATCGCCTTTATTTTTTATTACGTGAAAGAAGAAAGAGTACGTCTCTTATTGGACTCCTTAATATTTAGTCATCATCCCTATTTGTATATAATATCACTCATACACTCGAGAGTAAAAATTTTGCGTCGGTAAAAACCGCAAAATTTCCTAAATAGTGCAGAGTTGTGAAGATTTTATTAAATTCTGTTTTGAACTTTAATTTATTTTACATCTCAACTGCAATAATAACAGTTTAAAAACGTTATCAGGTCTAAATCGGACTCATGGGTTCTAAATCATCTAAATGGACTCACTAATAATCCATGAAAAAAAAACAAGAAAATATATCGCAAAAATCGTCATTTTGGATGAATATTTTTATGATAGAATACATTTGAGTATTGCAAAGAATAGTATATTATGTAAACAAAACTAGTGTCATATAATAAAACACTTATTGCTGTTATAGGGCTTGAAAATTGTTTTTTTTTTTTAGTACCAGTTAGAGCCACGCTTTGACACCCTAATCCATAATAAGCGTTACGCTCGCAAAAACCGCTCTGACTAACCGTTTAATATCTCAGCGCGCAAACAAGGAACGATATCCATTAACCGGTTAGGCCTCCCTCAGTGGGTAACGCTCCCAAACCAATTCGTTCGAACGTAACCTAAATAATTAACCGGTTTCATCTAAATAAATACCGGTTTATTTGTAACCGGTTACAAGCCCTGGTTATTTAAATTAAGGTGTCCCGAAATTTTTGCTCTCGATAGTATAAATAGCAATATTAACATATTCGCATCCACGAATTTTGTAGTGACACGCGTAGCCGTTTGTGGCTAATCATTAATTACGTATGGACCCCGAGGGGAGGGGGGTTCTTAAAATCTCTACATACCCTTATCCTGGAGGGAGAGGAGGTCAAAAATAGCCATTATCGTCTTTACGTAATTTATGAATGGCCTCTTAACATGGGGGAAAACTTACTACGAGCAGTACGCAATGTATCAAGGAAAATAAATAACTGCTAGCCACTTACCCAGTTCGTCAAAAACCGTGATATATTTGTGGTTACGTTTAATACTTAGATATAATTCACAGCAAAGTGTATAATGTGTATCTTGTTGCAAAACCCACTGGGTAAAATTTGTAATCCAATTTATGATAAAATTAATAAAAATAACTTGTATTTTGTTACGTGTGCTTTTGTATGCATAGGAATTGTAAATAAATCGAATACTTCTCAAGCATTTGTTTCTTTTAAATTCCTGTTTGACAGGAGTTCCCAAACTTTTCAATTCGGCCCCCCTTTCTGAACAACCCCCCCCCCCCCCCCCCCTCGAGTCTCCTAAAGTCTTGTAAATGCAAATTTCAACACTTAATTCTACAAATAGGACTCGAGGGCACTTTTACATCTCTGGATTTTATAATAAACAAAAACATTCACAATCTAGATACTGACATTTATAGTTCATAGTAACTATATATACGAGGGTTGCTACTTATATATCCGGAAACAAAAAAAACAAACAAACGTACACGGCTGAAAATAGTTTTATTGTTTTTCAAAGTATTCCCCTTGATGATCTATGCACTTTTGCATTCGCGTGAACCAATTTTTAAAGCACTTCTGCCACTCCGCCTGAGGTACCTCCATAACGTGTTGTTTGAATGCGTCGACAGCATCTTCAGCGGTCGAAAATCGTTGACCGCGTAATTTATTCTTTATATTTGGAAATAAATAAAAATCGTTGGGTGCCAAGTCAGGGCTGTACGGCGGATGACCCGTTAATTCCACATTTTGACCCTCCAAAAATAGAGTTGTTTCGCGTGACGTATGACAGCTGGCATTGTCATGATGAAGAATGATTCTTCGTCGCTGGTTAGTTTTACGAATTTGTTCAAATACTTCCGGTAAGCAAATGGTCGTGTACCACTCTGAATTAACCGTTCTACGGTTTTCTAGTGGCACTGTAGCTACATGGCCATTAATACCGAAGAAGCAGGCCACCATTTGTTTCAATGTACTTTTT
The DNA here is from genome assembly GCA_905404275.2 of Hedya salicella. NCBI lineage: Eukaryota > Metazoa > Arthropoda > Insecta > Lepidoptera > Tortricidae > Hedya > Hedya salicella. The sequence continues at coordinate 9,213,759 of FR990120.1, forward strand.
GCACGAGTAACTTTCGTAGGGTTCGGCTCATTTTGAAACACCCATACCGTTGATTGTTGCTTCGTTTCGGGATCGTATGCATAGATCCAGGATTCGTCACCTGTATAGATGTTATAAACGGCTTTTGAGTCACCACGGTTATATTTTTTTAACATTTTATTGCACCATTCGACGCGAGCATGTTTTTGCTCATTTGTTAAGTTGTGGGGTATCCAACGCGAACAAATTTTTTTTACAGCCAAATAATTATGTAATATGCTATTAATGCTGGTCATAGAAATACCCAGAGTCGCCTCTATCTCGCGGTACGTAACATGTCGGTCGTCCATTATAAGTTTTCGCACAGCCTCGATATTTTGTTGTACAACGACCGATTTCGGGCGACCTGCCTTAACTTCGTCCGTAAGCATACTACGTCCACGATTGAACTCACTAAACCAGTGATACACAGTAGTTTTAGATGGGGCTTCATCACCAAAAGTTGAAGTTAGTTGATCTATGCACTGTTGTTGCGTTAAACCACGCCGAAAATCATAATAAATCATAGCACGAATATTTTCACGAGTGAGTTCCATTCTTGCTGCGAGATGACATTTAAAACCCGTCAAAAACAAAACACGAGCGTTAATAAGGAAGAAAAAATATACCTTATATACTTAAAAAAGTTCAAATTTTACCATGGCGGTCAAATATGCTATTTAAGAAGATTGTAATCCCGGTTTCCGGGTATATAAATAGCAGCCCTCGTATTGTACACCAGCGGCCGCCCGTGACTTCGTCCGCCTTAGACTTTCGTTTATCACGGATAAAAGGTATTTTTCCGGGATAAAAAGTAGCTTATTTCTTTCGCCGAAACTCGATATTTTACTAATTTAAATGTGAAGCATATTATCCAGGTTTCGCAAGTTCCTAACGTAAAAAAATATTTGTCCATACAAAATTTTCATCCCCTTTTTCGTCCCTAAAAGGGATGAAATTTGACATACATTATAGCCTATGTCCTATTCTGATAAATAAGGTACATAACTGGAAAGTTTCATAAAAATTGGTCCAGTAGTTTTTGAGATTAAGTGGAACGTGCATACATACTTTCACGTTTATAATATAGTAAGGATTATGTAGGTATTTACTTACGATTTGATGTTAAATTTCACCATGTATGTGATTAGCAGTCAGGGTATTTATGATGATCAAATAGTTTTTCATATGATACCCTATGTGACATAGCAAGACTTAGTTTGAAAGTAGAAATAGTTTGTAACAGCCTATTATATTATAGTGAAACAGACGTGTTTCGATATATTTGGCGCTTTGGATGTTACAGACTATTTGACGATGACTCGCACGACTGAACTGTGGAATAAATTGCCGCCTGCAGTATTTCCGGACCGATGCGACCTTCAAACCTTCAAGAAAAGAGCGTACTCCCACCTGAAAGGCCGGCAACGCGCTTGTGACTCCTCTGGTGATGCTAGTGTCTATGGGCGACAGTGATTGCTTAGGGATACTTTCTTTCAGCAAACTATTAATCCCAAACTACCTCAATTCCCAAATGTTTCATTTCCCAAACTCGCGCTTTTCTCCGAAACCGAAGAAAATCCAGATATTTTTTAAGCCATTGTGCAGAGCCCAATAGGTTAGGTTAGGTTTGTTTTATAGAAATTCTGAAAATTTTACTGTTTTCGAAAAAACTTAAGTTTGGGAAATGAAATATTTAGGAAGTGAAACGGTTTGGGAAACATAATTTGCCAATCATTAGTAAACCGATTGCTTACCATCAGGCGACCTGTCTGCTCGTTTGCCTGTCATAAAAAAAACTGTACCTAGCCTAAGAGGTGTAGTCGTTCTAAAGTGAAACGCGAACATACATTTCTTCAATTGTTTTTATTGATATAGATAAAGCAATAGGACGAGAAAGGACGCTTGACCAACAGCAGAGCAAGTCTTCAGCCTTGATACAGGTGATCATACAACCTTATCAAATCGAGCTGGTGAGTGGTTAGGTTGGACACTGAATAAGCTGCCGCAGTGATATCCTGGTAGAGAAGCGGGCGCGCCGCCGCCGGCCAAGCCCCGCCTCCCCCACATATTGGGTTACTGGAAATTTACCAGCGGATATTAATTTAATTATTGACGACGCGTTTAGCTCAGTGGGTTCCACAACGGCCTAAGAAGCTGGCGGTCCCGGGTTCGAATCCCGGCCAGGGCAGGTGTTCGTGTGATGAGCGCGAATGTATGTTTCTGGGTCTTGGATGTTTATTTATTTAATTAACTAGAAGATGCCCGCAACTTCGTTCGCAGAAGAGAAAAAGTCATAACCCGTCGTTTTTTCTTCAGCGTAGTCGGGTAAAAAGTATCCTTTAACCATCTGGAGATACCCAGCTACCCGTGTACCAAAAATTGTGGAAATCTGTTTAGCTGATTTTGCGTGATGCAGCTACAACGACACATACAGACATACATAAAATAAAATAAAAATATTTTTCGTTTTAGTGACCTCCAAATAGTCCGTAACAATAAATTTTTTGAAAATATCTTCAATGTACAGACATTTCATTTTTACAACTTTATAATAGTTGGTATAGATTATTAACCACAAAATGTGGCGTAAAACCACATTGCTGTGGACTGTATTTTGGGTATCGTGTAAACCCCTGATCAAGTCCTGGAGGCTTCCCGGAGCTCACCATCCCAGCAGCAGGGTGAAGGATTCTATATTATTGTCCTGCGATAACTTGGGGTCAGGTTCAGTCCATCTCTTTCATCATCAAACAAAACTAGACCCCACAGCAACGTGGCTTTACGCCACATTTTCTGGTCCTTCGAACAGATGTGTATTACGTGTATGTACAGTCGAGTTCATTTACATCTACACATATAAGAGAACAAAAATATCTGAACACGCTTTTATGCTCCTCACAATAGGGTCTTGTTCAGATATTTTTGTTCCCGTAAGTGTGTAGCTGTAAATGAACTCGACTGTATGCTTATGTTTATATTGGTATGTGCATGGCGTATGTTAAATTATTTCTTTATTACATTTTAATGTGTATTCTTATCTCACCACCTACTCATTCCTGGCATTTTTTTTGTTATTTCCATTACCCAAAGCTTATCTGGAAGAGATCGCTCTTTAGTAATAAGACCGATAAAGAATTGTGTATTGTTGTATTGTCATTATTAAGGCCCAATTGCAAGTACATACAAAAATATTCAAGTTTCCGAAGCGAGAAAGTGCTAAATATAAACTGTACTATTAGCATTCATTATGGCATCGTGTATGGAAAGTTATTTTCAACATTTCAGGGACTAAATAAACAAAAAAACCATGAAAAAATCGCTTGGAGCATTTATACCCGCTTAGCTGGCAACGTCGCATATTTTGTCTTACTTAATTATTTTGTAGTATTTGAATGAAACTTAAATATATGTTCAATACATACCCTACATTTTTAGCATTTATATTGTGTTTAATTCATGTACTCATCGATTTTGCCTTATTTTTTTTACAAAACAAGATATAGACTTAAATTCATTTGTAGAGCTTTGGTTGTGGCAATATCATGAGATTTTGCACTGTGCCAGCTTATCTACCGAAAACGTAATGAATGAATTGAAAACATGTTCAAGTTACCTACACATTTCTCACAATAATCAAGAAAAACCAAAAAATAAGCGACGTTGCTAGTTAAGCAGGTATAAACCCTCTTAACTCGACAAGAACAATAGGGTATAGTCTCCTGGTTAAAAAAAATCTTATTATACTATCCTCAAACCAAACAGACGACTGAGGCAATAAACGCCGGCGGCCGTAGGGATGGCGGCATGTCGATACTGGATTTATTTAAATGTCGATAAGATTGATTATATTTTTTGCATAGCTTAATACTGTAACTTATTTTTATGGTTTTATTCGTTTATGTTATTTTCAGTATCGTGCTGATACCGTAGGTCATTAGACTATCACACTAATTATTTTACATATAATAACACAATGACAGTCATTAGGGTACGCCGATTTTATTATAGTATAATTATTAAAGATGACAATTAGTAGAAAAGGATTACAAATGGAGTACCTACATGATTTCTTAATCACCAAGTGATTAATACTTTCTACACGCAATACCGCAGGTCATTAGATTATCGCACTAAGATTGTACATTTAATCACACAATGACACAGTCATTAGAATACGCCGATTTTATTATACTATATTAAAGATGACAATTACTATAAAAGGATTACAAATAGAGTTCATACCTCATTCGTCACACGGATACCGTCTGGAAGCATACACCATAATGGAAGATTTTTGCAGTGCATCTATTACCAAGTTAAAAGGTGATATTGATTCACAATCTCGACAGCTCATTTATAATGTCTACGTGTTTTTTAATGAACTGAAGGAAAATCCTGATATTATGAAGACTATTGACTTTCAACAACCAAGAAAGCTGGCGGCCTTGATGTGTGGAATAAGCGTAACTACTGTGGATCGAGTACGGAAAGCAGTTTTGGAAGCAGGGACCCCCAATACCCCAAGAAAAGGGTACAAAGGATGTGCTACGGTTACCAATATAGATGACTTTGACAAATCTGTGATAAAAAGAATTATATCGTCATTCTATGCGAACGGAGAGTATCCAAGCGTAGAAAAAGTGTTGGATCACCTCGCCAACCAATACGGCCACGAAGTTATCCGCTTACCGCCATACCACTGCCATTACAACCCAATAGAATTAATATGGGCTCAGATTAAAGGTGAAGTAGCGGCGAAAAATAAAACTTTTAAAATGGTTGATGTTGAAAAGTTATTAGATGAAGCCATCATGAATGTAACTACTGAAAATTGGATTAAATGTGTTCGTCATGCCGAAAACCTTCAAAACGAAGACTTAGAAAAAGCATATTTAAAAGATGCTCATCCTCTTATAATCAATCTTCAAGAGGATAGTGACAGTGATGAAGAATATTTTAAATTTTAATACTATTAATATAATATTTATTTATTTATTTAGTCTTACTATGTTTTAGTTCTAAAGTACCTAATTGTAGTTTTAAAAGTATTTATTTCATAATATAAAATATTGTATGCATTACTTTGTTTTCATTTTTGCATGTTATCTTATCGACATGCCTTGTACCGTGTGCTTTCTACCTGCCCTATGCGGCCCGGCTGATAACAGGCATGCTGCATAAGGGCGTACGGGTGCGAAAGAGACAATATGATGCTAATTGTTTTACGATCCCAGTCGTCTATTTGGTTTGAGTATAGTATAAGTAGTTCGTCAGTTACATTATCAAAAAATATTAGACACGTATTGTTTTCGTATTTTCTTTTGACAGTCAAACAAAAAAAGACGAAGATAAAGCACGTTAAAGTCTGGGAGTGGGGGCACATGACGTCACGACTTGCGAAAAACTTCCGCACGGCGTGACGTCACGGGGAAATTCAAATTCAAATTTATTTATTTGCTTGAACATACATTACATATTTTTATAGAATAAAATTAAATTCATGCATGTTCCGCCACAGTATGGCATGCAAATCTTAAACTAATTTACAATTAGCCTAAGGTTAATACAAATAAAATTGAATGATGCTATTAATACAATACATAATAAATAAAATAAAGTTAAAATTACAAAATTTGGAAATATCTACAGTCATCAATAGTGTCAGATTCTAATGATAAAATTTTATTCATGTAATTTGTCAAAAAAATCATTTAACGAATAATAAGGTCTTACGAGCAAATAAGATTTCAGCTTCCGAGTAAAGGCATTGAAATTGTCAGATTCTTTTATGTCCTTGTTTAGAGAATTGTAAATCTTAATGGCACTGTACTCAAGGCTTCTTTTAAATTGAACATAGTTATTACACTTCGGCAGTTCAATATCGGTGTTATTTCTCTCATGCATGTTTTCTGTATTTACTTTACACCTATATTTAGACCTATTCTTATGAACGTATGTGCTTGTTCAGTAGATATAAAGTGAAATGACTGTTAATATCTTGTGCTTTATAAACAACGGGCGACAATGATCCCTAGGTTTAGCTTTTCCAATATGTCTAACAGCCTTTTTTTGCAAGATAAGAATTGTATTGATGTGTACACTGCTACCCCATACCACTAAACCATACCTTAAAATACTCTCAAAATAAGCAAAATAAATTGTTTTGAGGGCTGTTGATTTGAGAATTTTGGATAGATTTTTTAATGTACAACAAGCACTGGCCAATCTGTTTCGTAATGTGTCTATTTGGGTTGACCATCGCAATTGCTCATCTAATTCCACACCTAAAAACTTAATGCTATTTACTTTAGCTATTGGTAAGGGAAGATCATAGGATATGCTATTATATAGTGTGTATACAAAAAGTTATGTAATTTGTTTTGTCTACGTTAATTTTGACGGGCTACATCTTCATAATTTTTATGTTTAATTGACAAAAGAAAAAATACGTGTCCAATATTTTCTGATATTGTAACTGACGCACTAATTATATTCTTTTAGGACACAAGCCTATTGAACGCAACTCAAAAGTCCAAGAATGGTCTTACCTGCAGCGGACGAAATTACCGACGACTTTCGTCATCCAATCCTTCATTCCCTTATCACAGTTATTCAACTTCGTATTTTGATGAATCGAATTCACGCGAAGTACATATGAGAGGTCTTCCAAATGTCCAGCACCAGCATACTTCAACCCAAATGCTTGCTTAAGCGGAGTAAAGTCGCTGCTGTATGAGAACCGGTACAAGAACACCGGTGCCCCGCTATCCGCTCTAGTCTCCGCCAATTTAATCGCAGGATATACGTATGTTGATTCTGTACAAGAGACGATGTACTTATCTAAAGTCGGTGTACCGTTAAAGTATCTTTTCGTCATCTGATTTGTAGCGGCTACCCGCTGTTTCTCTGAGAGCGAGAACAGCAACTTAATCGGCAATATACCAGTTGCATTATTCTTGATATTTGCTAAAACGTTTATATGTTCGAAGCTACGTCTTAAACTGGCGCACTCTACGCTCGTGAATCCTATAAGTAGCGGGTAGCTATTGCCTTTACCAGTTGCTACTAACACATCAGGATCTGTATCAAGGATGCTTGTAACTCCATCGAACTGAGATTCTACTACGGGGCTAAAACCACCTAAACCTAAAGATTTCTGAACTTTGCTATTTGCTTCAAGGATAGCGTAGTATGGTAACTCGATTAGTATTTGGTAGATTTCTTCTGTGTCTGTGCTGTTTATGCCTAAGTGGCTTAGGAAAGCACTCTTCAAGAACTGCGCGTAGTTTGGCGTGGTGGAGAAGAAACTGGAAATTGCGGTCCCGCTCATCATGATTACTCTGTAAGTAATAAGTATTCTTCTAAATGTAATTTTTACTATTATGGGTGATATCATATTATTTTCACACATATCGAACTAGTCCCATGGTAATCTCAATAAAGGTGCGTCCACACTTGTATCATTTGCTCGTATCCGATCACTGTCGGCGCGGCGATCATGCACCACTTGTCCGATCTAAGTGTGTGATACGCGTAGCAACATAGATTTCGAGCGATCGGATCGGCGCAACTTCCAAACGCGTGATCATGACACGCGATCATGCCACGGGACGGGACGAAGATCTGATCGGGCAAATGATACAAATGTGGACGCACCTTAAGGCTTGTGTTATGAGTACTAGACGACGATATATTTACTTATATACATAGACAACATCCATGACTCAGGAACAAATATTTATGCTCATCACACAAATATTGCCCTTACCTCAATTTGAACCCAGGACCTTCAGCTTCGCAGGCAACGTTACTCCCACTGAGCTAAACCGGTCGACAAAATCATCATTGAAAAGAGCGTGCCCCCACAAGAAGGGCCGGCAACGAACTTGTGACTCTGGTGTTGCTTGTGTCTATGGGCGACGGTGATCGCTTACTCGTCGCTTAATCGGCTACTCGTTTGCTCCATATAACATAAAAAAAACTCTTAGTATTCTAAAATGCTTAGCGGGATCTTAATTCTAAGAAGAACGCGACTACTGCACCATTCCAGCGGGTTTTTCTTAGAGAGAGTTCAGAGAGAGATTAAGATGGCGTCAATACTATTCCTAATCTATAAAACTCGTATTATAAAATTTTAAATAATTTCTGCACATTGAAGATATTAAAAAAAGACATAAGGAGTATTTACTTGAACGTCAATGAATCGAAAAATATTTTTTTCGTTTTTTGTATGGTTGTATGTGTCTGTGGCTTCATCACGCCAAATTGGCTAAACGGATTCCAACTATTATAACGGATAACGGGTAGCTGGTCATCCGTATATAGTTATGGGATACTTTTTACTCGACTAAAACATGACATTGACGTCCAACTCTCTAATTTTTCTGACTTATCTATGTGGACCAACGTAAAAATGTATTCATACGATATGGGACTGTAAGTACATGTCTCGTCAGGTATTTAAAGAATGATATCCAAAAAACAATTCGATATAAAACTAAGATCATTTTTAAATGTCTGTAAATTAGTTGCACCGCCCACAATTTATCTGCTTTGCCTCAAGGTTGACTGGTAGAGAATGCATTAAGTCCGCCTTTTGAACGATAAGATTTCCTTTTGTGCAATAAAGATTAAATTAATTAATTAACTAAGCACACCTCTGAGAAACTGAATATTCCCAATAAAATGTACGTTAACAATAGGCGGTCTTATCGCTGAATAGCGATCTCTTCGAAACAACCTTTGGGTAGCGAAGTGTTTAAAAGACAATAAATTAAGATTTCGATATCGTTACTCACTTCGTGAAAAGTCCCTCAGCAGCTTCACTCAGTGACAATAGATGCGCCGCACTGGCGCCTGCGCTCTGCCCCATGAGGCTCACGCGTCCAGGGTCCCCACCGAAGGCCCTCGCGTTGTCCTGCACCCACTGAAGCGCCGCCACCATATCTCGCAGGCCTGCGTTGCCGGGCACGCTGGAGGAGTTCAGACAGAGGAACCCAAATGGACCCAACCTTGAAAGGCAAAGATAATGAAAGTCAGCAACAATAAGGTTCCCAATAGGGTACAGTCAAGGAATTTAATTTATATCCCATTTCGTACCTTGGCACAGTCAAAATCAATATGAAAGCCGAAAGAGATTCCATATCAATGTCACTATGACAAGGTACGAAAGTGTACACAAATTAAATTCCTTGACCGTACATGCATGTTTGTTTAAACGCTTTACTTAACAAAATATCAAAATACCGTAAAAACGATTTCAAAAAGTGAAATGAAAATTAAGATCGGCCAAGAAATACGCACGGTACAGGCATTTTAAACTACGAATTAGAGAGCAATTTGACAGAGAGGTCCGACATGTACTTCTTCGTCACAGTCCGCTACGGCCATATAAACTCCATATTAAATTCTGTTTTGCTAGAAAGAGATAGAATGAAATTTTTGATGGCTTATATCTTGGGTATTTTTATACTTATTCGAAAAATTATTTTTCTGTACTGTTTGCTACATGAAAGAGCTTTTACGAAAGTATAAATAAAAATTCATTCATATTCCCTATTGGACGATGGCGCAAACAAATCCACTACTTATACAGATGAAAAAAATACTACATGAAACAGTGCACTAACAAAAGTGCGAATCTCCACAGCACTTACGTCCTTTTGCTGAGAAGCACAGTATTTTGGCAATAAGATACACCGATCGTGATACTCCAGTCTACGGATGCTTCCTCGATTTGTCCAAGGCCTTTGACCTGATGTCCTACGAAGTGTTATGGAGAAAGCTAGGGGGTATTAACTTACCGATAGAATTTATACACATAGGTACTAGCTTCTGCTAGCGATTTCGTCCGCCTTAAATTCGTTTATCGCGGATAAGGGTATTTTACCGGGATAAAAAGTAGCCTAAGTCCTTCCCCGGGACTTAAACTATCTCCATACCAAATTTCATCCAAATCGGTTTAGCTGTTTAAGCGTGAAGAGGTAACAGACAGACAGACACACTTTCGCATTTATAATATTAGTATGGATTAAATACTGGTATGGACGTGAGGTTAATACTGTAAGATGGGCGGGAGCAATGGCGGAGCTATACCGACTGGAGTGCGGGGTGAACTGATCACCTCCCCCGCGCTCTTCAATCTCTACATGAATGCACTCATCGAAGACTCATCGTCGCCCTCAGCAGCCAGCATGTCGGATGTCATGTGGACGGGTGTGCGTCAACAACCTAAGTTACGCAGATGACATGGTGCTGCCTAGTGCGTCGGTGTGGGCTCAGGAGGCTTATCGGTATGTGTGAAGGGTACGCTCTGGATCATGGCTTGAAGTATAACGTGACCAAAAGTCAATACATGGTCTTTGAGGCCGCTGGAAAACGACCGTTTACTGGTCCACCCATTAGGGTGAAGTACTCTACTAGAAAAGGTGACTCAGTTTAAATATCAGGGCCATATCTTGACGGTCGACCTCAAGGACGATGCGGACTTGGAAATGGAGAGGCTCTGTGCGTGCGAGGTAACATGATAGCCCGTGGGTTTGCACGGTGTTCGAGGGATGTAAAATACATACATACATATACCTCCTTCCACTTGCTACGGTCCTGGCATACAACTGCCGCTTCAACATTCATTAATCTCTTCATTTTGTGCTGTCATAACCCTATCTCTTTGTCTCATTCACACACAGAATATCAATATTTCTCGCATCCATCATCTGACATACTTCATCTATTTTATCATTCATTCCTCCCCTTACATTTAACGTAGCAAAGCAACACGAACGTACAGTAAGCTTTAAATAAAGTATGTAAAAATAACTTTATTTAAAGCTTACTGTACGTCCCTGTACTCGTGTAGCCTATGGGTAAACTACACGCAAAGAGCTTACAGCGCCCTCCGCATTCAGTTCAACAACACTTTCCGGGCGGTAATGGGGCTGCCCCGCTGCTGCAGCGCATCGGGCATGTTCGCGGAGGCGCGCACTGCGTGCTTCCATGCGACTATGCGCCTGCGCGCTGCTTCCCTGGTGCACAGGATTCGGGCAGGTCCAACACCGTCCTGGCAATCATAGCCGACAGGCTGGACTGCCCGTACAAGCAGCATTGCTGTTCGAGCCATATTAGACTAAGTTAATGTGATCATGTGCTGTTATTGTTATTATTATTTTAATCTTAGTCTTAATTTTATTATTGAATACGTGGAATTACATAACTTGAAATAAAGGAATTTTAATTTATTTTTTTAATTTAATAAGTCAAAAACGGCATATTCGATTGTGTTCAACACAATTTTCGTTGAAAGTATTTATTAATTTATATCTTTGTAATTTTTTCAAATTTTTTTGGACATACCGTTTAGAAAAAAGGGGGGGGGCACAATTTATGCAACTTTCAGAGCAATTATTTCCGAAAATACTATACTAAGTAAATATTTTTTTTTGTAACCTCATATCCTTTTAAAAAACCGGCCAAGTGCGAGCCGGCCGAGGGTTCCGTACAAATTTTCACTTACCCTTTCTTTATTATTCGGTACTGGTTGAGTTAAATTTGCACCTGATATCTATAACATTGCATACAAATGAGGTGCAAACTTAACGCAACCGGGTTGTTCAAATACGTTTTTTGCACATACAAAAAAAATGTGTATAATATTTATGTTTATTTATAAAATTGTTAAAATTACAAAATTTTCGTTCGTCCTTTTCCTTAATAAAACAAAATCTAATCACAATAAAAAAAAAATTGTTTGAGAATGTGCAGGTCAAGCCCTTTGATACCATATTTGAACCAGTAGCTAGACTTATAACTCTTGCCCCCCCTCATATTCGTCGCTTTTTTAGAAAACAAATATCTATTTGTAAATATTTCCTGTGCAATACATGTGGGCTGACCATGTTTATAAATATTCCTAATTTCAAATAGGTAGCGTAAGTAGTTTTAGAGATATGGCGCTTTAATAGTCGGACAGACAGACAGACAGACAGACAGACAGACAGAGTCGCAACATAAGGGTTCCTTTTGTACCTTTTTGGTACGAAACCCTAAAAACGGGGAACTGTGAACTGAAATATGTTTTTGTTATTTAACTATCAAACTAAGTAGCGGCTTATACAAATACATATACTCCAAATTTCATCAATATACATTATGTAGTTTTTGGGTAAAATCACTGTGACATACGGTCGGACAGACGATGACGAAACTATAAGGGTTCCGTTTTTGGCATTTTGGCTACGGAACCCTAAAAGGGCCGGGTGAGGAGTACCCATAACCGACGAGCGCGTATGAAGAGATGCATGGCATTCGGTAGACTTTGCCTACCTCAGTGGGAAACAGGCGTGAGTATATGTATGTACGATAGTATTATAACAGTAGATTGTTTGACGAGGAGATAAAGTAAGCCATTATAACACGAAGTGATTATATATATAAATATGTCTGAGTGTCACAATGGCTTTTAGCCACGTGTTAAACACTGCTTTTCACTTCGAATGCGAGAAAATAAAAAAGACCTCACATTAAAATTGTATATTTCATGAAAAACTAAAAGTACAGTTTGAACAATTCTATCCGAAAGTTTGACCAATCTGATCAGGTTTGTTTTTTTGTTTTTAATTATTCGTAAGGAGTATTGTAGCTGGCCGCAAGTTTTCTTTTTCAGTTTCATAGAAATTTGTATGAGATTATATGGCTTTCTTTTTAATCCTAGGGGCTAAATGTACTATTTTAGTCTCGCTTCGCGAAACTAATATGACTTTTTAAGTAGGAGAAGTGAAAAATCCATTAGGTACTTTACCTGTAGTTGATAGTGATGACAACAATATCCTGATCGATCATATATTCCGGACCATTGATGTCGCTGTCACCAGACCCGACATCAAACCCGCCGCCATGCACGAACACCAGCACCGGGAGACACTTGGAACCAGAACACTCGCGCCCAAACTCGGGCAACGCCGCGTCAGGGACATGCACATTGGCGCGGAGACAGTCCTCGCCCATGCTGTGCTGATGCATCATGGGGCCGTACAAGAAGTCGTGCTGAGGGCAGACGGGGCCCTCGGTCGTTGCGTTGAAGAATCCGGTCCATGGTTCTACCGGCTGAGGCGCCTGCATGATATTGTTAAGTGATTAATGTGGACGTAGGGGCTTCTGTGGCTGGTTGGTGTTCTTAGTAAAACCAAATTTATAGTAATAAATAGTCGGGTAAGAAGTTTCCTATAACCATCTGGAGATACCCAGCTACCCGTGTACCAAAAATATTAGTTGAAATCTGTTTTGCCGATTTGGCGTGATGAAGCCACAACGACACATACAAATGTACAAAAAATCCAAAAAAACATTTTTCGCTTTAGTGACCTCTAAATAGTTTTTTTTTATTATCTTCAATGTACCTACAGACGTTTAATTTTTACAACTTTATAATATTTAAATAAAACAATTTAACGGATTATATCGCGTATATTATCTCATTTGAGTTCCCGACGTTTCGGAAGCTTTTCAGCTTTCCATGGTCATGGGTGGACTGAGAAAAGATATATTTTCCCCTGTCAGTTACAATTTGTGCAAACTACCCACTTTCAAAAAACAAATAAAGGTGTACATACATACCAGATATCTGAAAAGATACAGATGTGCCAGAAGCGCTTAATTATTTTATTTTAACAATTTACCAAGCAGCATTTCACAAATGAGGCGTACTGAGGAGAAAAGAAACGCTGCAAAGAAAAACTCCCAGGCTACCTCATTACTAATTATAATATTCTAAAAACAAAGGATATTAAATTACTTTTTAACAGATAAGATATTATTTTCTTCTGTTTCCGCGATTATTACTCATTGAAATAAAACAATTTTTACACCGTTCGAAGAAAATATCACTCGCGGTAAGTATGGTGTAGGCCACTGCCACAATCAACATAGCACTCGTATCAAAAAATAACAGCTGAACACATAAGACCTTCGAAGCATGATCTCGCATAGCGATGGGCGATTGAATTATTCCATTTTTAAGTTCATTCGAATAGTCGAGATTCATTCGAATTAAATCGATACTTAGAGAAATTAGAGAGAGTGCGCATACCGCCCGATGTCAGTCATGTCATGTCATTGTTCTAATTTAAACGGCAGTTTTGTTGCCGTCGTAGGTGTGCTAGGCGGCAGAATGCCACAACATCCTCGGCACCTAAAAGTAAGATTTTTAATTAGCCGGAGTAAACTGACAGGTGTCAACGTGAATATTTCGTTGTTTAGAAATAATTTTCCAAAAGTGTACATGAAAATACGTGTAACTGGTGATATTATGGCAACTTTATTCATAAGAAATACTCTACTTCTGCCATAATGAAGTAAGTAATGACGGAAGACGTGTGTCCGTAAACGTCAGTTTAATCCGGCTAATTAAAAATAGTTACTTTTAGCGTGTGGGGTCTGTCGCGGGTGGGCACTACGAACAGCTATAAGTGTACTTAGACTAAAAACTAATTTTTGTGGAGTGTTGCGGTACTTTGCCGGACGTAAGGTGTGCTAAATCTATTCCCGTTTTTAAGAGCCATCTTAAGCACCATTTATCGCTCCCTTAAGCCGAAATGTCGATGTTGTAGCCGATGTACCTAAATGTTTAAATAAACTGATATCGGCCCTTATCTCCTAAAATGTCATGTAGTTCAGAAAATTTTGGTTATATGTCAGTATTTGTATACCTATATGTTTATTTGTATTTTGTATATTTATTTATTGGTACCTATCTAGAAGGTATCTCGCATCTTTGTAGGTATCTGAATAGTTCCTTTCTCTTTTGTTTCTTTCTGGCTTTGATTTATGATTTGCCTTATCTACTTGTCCACCAACCACTTACTTACTCATTGATCGTTTACTTTTTGCCATCTCTACTACCTTTAGGTTGATTGGAAGAGATTGCTTCTTAGCGATAAGACGGCCTGTTGTTTACCATATCTCATACTGGTTTTGATTTAAGTGTCTGATGTTATTTACTTTTGGTGTGCAATAAAGAGTATTCTTCAAAGCGTAGCCTAGCGTAGGTCGTCCTCAGGCTAGGTGGATCGATGATATTATCTGCAGGAGAGTGGCTGCTGATGATGATTTTTAAATAAATTAATAGTAAAAAAAAAAACAGTAGAAAAACACGCTTTGCAAGACTTTTGAGCTATGATACGATGTTCCATCATGAAGTTCCAGTTCATATCTTCCGGCTCCATCATCAGATCAGTTCGACAGTACCATATTATTGTATTGTCATCAGAACTACATACAGCTGCCAATTCATGACGCTACGATCCATGGAAGATGGTTAAATTAGTTACCTTAGATTCCATTAGGTACATAGTTACATACAGGTCGACCTAATAAAAGCGTGTTAAAATCCCCTCGGACGGCCCCCGGACGCCCTCAAAACGAGGACAAATCCACTACTCCCAAAAAATATTGATGTTGTTCTAGATTAATCAAACCATAAAGTATTATAAAAAAATGCGTCAGGATATGCAAGTACCAAAAATCGCAGCTTCCCTATTGGTTGCCGTGCATAATGCACGCCGCGGAAGCTAGCATAGGGGGCGCCGTTGTGGCTGCTGCGCTTGGCGCCGCACACGGACCCGGCCAGCGTCTGCGCAGGGACCGCGCATGCGCACTCGTCTGTGGCCCGGCCTGCTGCGGAACCTGGTAAGCAAACTTTGGCGGTGGTCATAATATTCGAGAAACCATCGTACAAGATCACCGGCTCTAAGTCACGAGGCCGGTCAGCAATGCGATGTACTGACCAAGGCGTTGGCGAGTGCCCCCGCCCCCCCGTGCCCCCACATTTTTTCTGTTCTTTGTATGTCAATCGTAGGCTCCATGCCAAATTTCAGCTTTCTAGGTCATCGGGAAGTACCCTAGAATTTTGATACGTGAGTGAGTGAGTCAGTGACAAAATCGGCGTATTTTAGGTATCAATAAAACCTAAAGTACGAAAGCTAGATCAATGAAATTTAGTGCATTTCATATGTTCCCCGACTACATCTTAACCTGTGAATTTGGGCTCTCAGGTGTTAACTGGGGCGAAGCTATGAGGGTTTGAAAAAGGTAGGTAGTGCCTCGCTTCTTTTTTTTCGTCTTGGCGGGGGCACTACTGTGCCCTCAGATTATGCGTAACTCTATTGTGGAGGTAGACCCATATTCGTCCACCACAACGTACCTGCGTTTAGTTCACTGCATGATTTATTGTAACACATTTGGAAATGATTTTCTAATAGGTGTAATACATATTCTCATAGATGGCGCTAAGGTTATAATACCTTTCAATAAAAATTGGTACAGGGGTCAAGGCGGATAGATAAATTCGATGCGTACGTCACAGTGCTCGCTAGTGAAAGGGAAACACACCTGACGCGTAATCAGGAAGTACCGGGTTCGAGTCCTGGTGTGACCACGTGCGAGAGCTATCGTATTTTTCTTATTAGAATTAAACGAATTCTAATATTATAAATGCGTAAGTATGTCTGTCTGTCTGTTACCTCTACACGCTGAAACCGCTGAACCGATTTAGATGAAATGTGATGCGGAGATAAATTGAGTCCCGGGGAAGGACATAGACTACTTTTTATTCCGGAAAAATACTTTTATCCGCGATAAAGGAATTTAAGGCGGACGAAGTCGCGGGCAGAAGCTATATAGTATGAAATACAAAAACATGAAGTTCTGCGAAATAAATCATCTACTAAATAATATTTTCACTAATTAAAAATCGGTGACATAAAAATACTCCATTTAATTCGATCTAATGAATAGTCGATGAAAAGAAATTACATGAAACATTGACATTGATCTAATATTCTATAATAAGTTTGTAGATGGCGACACGTTTGGCTTAGTGGGTTGTACAACGGCCTACGAAGCTGGCGGTCCCGGGTTCGAATCCCAGCCAGGGCAAGTGTTTGTGTGATGAACACGAATGTTTGTTCCTGGGTTTTGGATGTTTTCTATGTATTTAAGTATTATATTTTATCCAGATATTATGTATATCGTCACCTAGTACCCATACTCGTAGTACAAGCTTTGGTTACTTTGGGAATAGGTCGATTTGTGTAAGATTGTCCCTGTGTTATTTATTTATATTCATAGATAATTCAAAGGTAAACCATAAAAACTTACCACCATTTTCAGCATTGCAGATAGCACACAGAACCACAAATATCATTAATACAGAGAACATGTTCACACTTTCTGCGTGCATTGATGTTTTGCATGTACTTAGGAAATGTGTAAATGGAAGCACGCCTGTTAACATTTGCGTATTTACAGCTGTGTAAAGTTCTCATGTTTGTTTTATCATGTTTGTTTGTATCGTGGATAAAAATTACATCAAAAAGATTAGTTCTACTTCGAAGGAGGTATTTGGGTCAATACATTTTGTCTATCTGTCGTTGTCATAGTCACGTCTCCTGATTCACTCTATAAAACTCTGACTATAAAGTTGTAAAAATGAAATGTCTGTACATTGAAGATATTTTCAAACAAAATGATTGTAACGGACTATTTGGAGGTCACGAATAGAAAAATGGGTCATACTGGTTCTAGAATTTAGCCGTCTTTCCTGTGGATAACGCAATAGTTAAGGGCTTGGGTACATATAACTGATATTTTTATCGCATAGATCTAGAGTATTAATCAATTTGTACATCGCCTATAGGGCACTATTAATAGAATAAATAATTAGAAAAATTAGTATTTAAAGCCCTTAACTTTCGGGTGTCCACAGGAAGGACGCATAACGCTAACTCATACTAAAAATCAGTATGACCCAAATATGTTTTTTGGATTTTTTGTGTTTGTATGTGTCGTTGTGGCTTCATCGCGCAAAATCGGCTTGCCGGATTTCAACTATTTTTGATATATGGGTCCTGTGGGTATCTCCAGATGGTTATACCCGACTACGCTGAAGAAAAATAGAGGGGTTATGGTTATGACTTTTCGTCCTCCATAAACGAAGTTGCGGGCGCCTTCATGTTAAAACTATGATTTTAAACGATATAAAGGCAACAATAGTTATTGGTAACACTAGTTGGAGACCAAAGTCGTCTTAGGGTTCCGTACCCGAAGGGTAAAATGGCACCCTATTACTAAGACTTTGCTGTTCGTCTCTCCATCAGTCACCAGCCTCTATATCATGAACCGTGATAGCTAAACAGTTGAAATTTTCACAGATGATGTATTTCTGTTGCCGCTTTAACAACAAATGCTAAAAACAGTGCATAATATGTTTCACTTCTCATGCTCAAAAAGTAGGTCATATTAGCTTCGCGAAGCGAGACTAAAATAGTACATTTAATTCATTCAAAGTTTTTTATTTCAGACAACATGCAGATCCAAATTTGTTAGTAAACTTAAGTAACTAGAGTTGTTAGTATCTTATTATTAATAAAGATTTAGTCCTCTCTCTGAGTTTCCGCATCAAAGGACAATCGATTTTATTGCCGATCATATGTAGAATGCTGTTGCTGCTTCTCCGCACCCTATCCAAAAGTGAGGCAGTTTTCTTGCGCCAAACAGCATCGAAGCCGTCCGTGCGCGCCTCGGCAAACATTGATAATGCACTGCAGAACTTCGGTAGCCGCAACAGCACCCTAAACGCATTATTGTATTGGATACGTAGGGCAATGTAAGCCCGCTGCGTATACGTGAACCACAGACTCGACGAATACAGTGATGTACAGAAAGCCTTGAACAGGGTAATTTTCACTGCTTCTGTACATCTACCAAATCTGCGGGCCAGCATATTCGCACGGACTGACAGCGCCCTACGCTCCCTCTCCATGTCGGCGTCATCCTTTAAATTATCCGTGAGCAAGTGTCCCAAGTATTTAAATTGCGTCACCCTCTTAAGAGGCACCCCATTCAATTTAATTGGAGGAAAATAGAAAGGACACTTGCTTCCGGCTTTAAAAATCATGTACTCTGTCTTTTTCACATTGTAAGACAAGCCATGGGACGCCGCGTAAGCTTCACAGACAGCAATCAATTGACGCAATGCACTGACTGAGGGGGCCAGTAGCACCATGTCGTCTGCGTAACTTATGTTGTTGACACACACACCATCAACAAAGCATCCGACATGCATACTACTGAGCCTCTCAATCAGCGCGTTCACGTATAAACTAAAAAGCAAGGGTGAACTTAGACCCCCCTGCCTCACACCACACTCCATTTTGCATGGAAACGAAAGTTCACCTGCCCACTTCACTCGGTTCTCCTGATTTAAGTACCAGTATCTGAAGAGCGAGATCAACTCTGGCGGCAACCCAGTTTCACTCAGTTTACGCCAGAGAATGTCGTAAGAGACCGTATCGAAAGCCTTGGAAAGGTCCATAAAACAGGCATAAATGGGTGTAGCCCTATCTGTGTAGTACTTGACTGTGTGCTTCAAACTCAGAATGGCAGATTCCGTCGACAACCCAGGTACGAAACCGAATTGAGCGTCATGCACCTTAACATGCCTTTTCAAGTAACTGTTCAGCACACTGTCAAGCACTTTGGGTATTATAGTAGCGAGAGATATGGGACGATAATTTGATTTATCCGATACGTCTCCTGTCTTACACTTAACAATAGGTACCACCAAAGTTTTCACCATGTCGGCAGGAAGGTATGAGTGATTCAGGCACAGATTGTAAAGCACGGCGAGAACTCTTGGCAGGTGAGCGCCAGCATATCGAAGGTGCTCGATACTCAGATCGTCATGGCCCGGCGATTTGCCCCTTGCCATCTTTTTTATAGCTAACTCAACATCCTTGGCAAGAATCAAAACAGACGTCTGACCAAAGCTCCCAGTATCGGGCATCCTACTTGGTGGTCCCAATGGTGGCTTGACCCCAAACTGATTCTGAAACATATCAGCTATAGCTCTCGGGTTAGACAAGCCATCACGGGGGTGCCCGGCTTAGCATTTAACTTGTTGGTGCATTTCCAAAACTTACCGAAATTACGATTAAAATGATGTGTGGCCAACATGTCCATTTTTTTTTTTTTTTTTTTTTTTATTTAGCCCCTAGGGTTTAAAAGAAAGCCATATAATCCCATACAAATTTATATGAAACTAAAAAAAAACAAAAATTGCGGCCAGCTACTTACGAATAATTAAAAACAAACAAACCAACCTCATCAGATTGGCCAAAATTTCTGATCGTATTGCAGCCCTTCACATTAAAAAGTAAAAATTGTCTATGGCCATTATTAGTTTAAAACATATATCAGCTGTCAATTAAACTATAAAAAATGGCTTACTGTAATTTTTATTTTTCATGAAATATAAAATTTTCGTGTAGTCTTTTTTATTTTCTCGCAGTCGAAGTGAACAGCAGAGTGTTTAACACGTGGCGTAACAAGGGGCTAAAATAAGCCATTATGACACTCAGACATATTTGTCCTTGCTCACTTCGTGATCTCGTCCAAATAATCACTTCGTGTCATAATGGCTTATTTTAGCCCCTTGTCAAAGAATCTTCTATTCTTCTGTTTCCGCGATTGTTACTCATTCAAATAAATCAATTTAACGGATTATATCACGTATATTATCTCATTTTAGTTCCCGACGTTTCGGAAGCTTTCCAGCTTTCCATGGTCACGGGGGTCACGGGTGGACGAAACGCCGGGAACTAAAATGTGGTAATATACGCGATATAATTCGTTAAATTGTTTTATTTCAATAAAACAGTATAATTTTATGTGTAACTTTGAAGAACATTAAAAAAAATCGTTGGAGATCCAGATTTTCTGGGCCAATATTAACGGGGAAACAGCTGAATAAATTTAGACAGTTTCTTTGTATGTAAAAATAACATAACTATTTATTACCATCATTTCTATGTTAATCATTCATCAAATCAAGGTCACGCTAAATCGGCTTAACGGATTTCTACTATAATATTTTTGGTACACGGGTAGCTGGGTATCTCCAGATGGTTATAGGATACTTTTTACCCGACTATGCTAAAGAAAAAAGAGGGGATATGACTTTCTCCCCTCCGCCTTCTAGTATCTAGTATTTAAAAATAAAAACTTGTTGGGATTGTAAACATAAATGACTTAAGGTGATTAAAACTTTTATAAAAAATATGACACTTTAATAATATGGATATTCACTGAAATATACACTTTACTAGTTATTTTTTCAATAATTTTCACTGAAATGTTAAATTCCCCCTCGAATGCATTTTTTACGAAGCACTTTTCTGAGAGCAGTGGGTAAGACTAAGTAGATATAAGTAAAATCTTGTAGGGATTGTAAAAAAAGACGTTCAAAAATATGTAAAAAACATTTATTTCAAAAATACAATAGTTACATATAATGCCATCAAAAATTCAGCCACATTCCTTAAATATTTAGAAGCATTAACATAAATTGCTAGAAAATTATTAAAAAGTCACACATGTATAAAGTTCTCTATTCCTAATACATTCCTTAAATAAAACATTTAGGTATGTGATTTATAATAGCTCTTTTCGTTAGTCCAAAATCTTACTCTAGATAAAGCGAGTGGTATTTTCAGTAAAAGGAGGGCTAATTATTTTATATCATAACAAAATATGGGTGCGGACGAAATTTCATTTGCCTAATAGGGTACTCGAGTGACATATCAAATCAGTTCCTTTTTATGAACAACGGTCAGAAAGTATGAATTTGAAAGGAAAGAGGTTTATGACGTCATAATTCTACACCGTCAAATTGCCTCATTATTTTTAGTTTTTGATCATTTTAAAATCGCCAAAAGCTTAAAAATAAGTACTCATTCATGATTTCTACGTATTTTCAGAAATAACATTTAACTGTAAGCGTGACATCATTTATGTTGACTATAGGAAAGTACCCAATTATAAATGATTCCATTGTGACACGAAAATCATTAACTATTCATATGCCGTAACAGATAAATATAGTAACAGAATCAATTAAAATTAGACAAATTGAATGCCTTAACTACTTGCCAAAAAATTGGTCCTATATGATTTTTATTTATTTTATTTTTTCTATGTAAGTAAGTACATTGCAATGAAAACCAAAAGTAACATTGGCACAACATAAGCGCCTTCTCCGATGCATCGTAAAAGTATGACACTTTAATAATATGAACATTCTATATGCTATATATATAAGTAAAAACAATTGGGATGAGGTGTGCATCATTATGATAGGTTGGAGAGTTAAACACCGTTGTCAGTAGAATATTGGGATTATTTATTTACAAAAATTAGCCTATTATATTTACAAAATTTACATTATAGTTAGTGTATGTACCGCAGCGATGAGAAAAGAGAGATAGCATGATGTTGCGCGTAGATCGCATGACATCACGCGATCTGCGGTTGTGTGCGTGAACTCTCGCGCGCCTATAAAATAATTCGCGAGTAGGCGCGCGGTCTTTTCCGCTGCTGCTGCCGAGGTGATCACACGTCGCTCGTCGTGTCGCTGAACTGAAGATCGAAGATGGTGCTGGTCTACTGCGTATCGTCTTCTTACGGACAACAAAACTGTTCTTATCAGAACAACCTTCTGATTGACGCTGATCGTTTCCCAAGAAACGATCAGCGTCAATCACCTACAAGTATATTTTTTAATAGTTTTACTTGTGAAACTAAAACTTCATGTGCTGGTAACATATTTCTTTCAATCAAGTAGTTACTTACTTAAGTCTGAGATAAGCAATGACCTTTAAAATAAGAGTACTGACACTTGCCCTACTTTGGATCGTGTCCCGATCGCAAGGAGATATTATGGCAAAAACTAGATGGCGCTTATAAAACTAAACATTTATAACATTGTTATAATTGAATAAAGAAATGTAGTATAGTAACAATTAGTTCGCAAGTAGCTTTTAAATACTATGGCACGCTTGCAAAGTTGAATAATTGTAAAAAATAATTCCTATAAATAGATGGCGTTGTACATATCGGGGAACGGCATCTTTGTATGGAGATGGTCCGTCCTCTTGTTTTAATGGTCCTTGGTATAAGGATGAGGACCCTTGTCGGGTGTAGCAAATAAGTTCTCTCTTAATTATTAAGTTTCTTGTCTACACGGTGTTACAAGTACGCAGAATCTGGAAGTAGTTTCTTCGAAGTCACGAGTAGAATAGTTTCCGTCACTTTTCAATGTAGTTTTAAAAAAGAAAATATATTTCTTCATTGCTGGGTCTAAAGGCGAGTCACACCGGATGTGTTTGCGTAACGTGCGCATTGTAAAGTACGAATCCTCATAAGAGATAACACACCGCTGCGTACGCACACTAGGGGCTGTTCATAAATTACGTCACTCAAGCAGTGTGACTCGGCCTTTAAAGAATAATAACACTAGAAATACAGCGGCGCGTCGCGTTAAACACAAAGTTAAGAAATTCAAAGAGAATTTATAAAAAAGCAAGAGAATGGGTAACTTACACGTTAATATTATATTAAGTAATTAAAATAGAAAATGATATTGTATTAAAATAGAAATGGTAAATATAACAAAATTCATTGTTATTCTTATTTATATAAAAAAAAAACTTTGGTTTTAAATGCACTGGAGCCAAACTTCAAAACCAGTTTTTTGGGCACCATGTAAAAGGCATGCGACGGGGTATGAAAATTAAAATCCTAATTAGCCCCTCAGTGAGATAATAAAAAAATATTGGACACGTATTTTTTCCTTTTTCAAAATAATAAAAAAATGCTCAGATAAATCGTATTAAAGTTGAGGAGTGGGCCGTGACGTCACTCCTAGTTACAATTTGTACCTAGGAGTGACGTCACGCGACGTTTTGACTCAATGTATCGCCTTTACTTTTTGATAACGTAAAAAAAAACTCTCCATTTTTTTTATGAATCTACATGACGGACTATTTAGTCGTCATTCCTAATATGGTAGTTTTCTGGAGTTAATATAAATACTAATTGACATTTTGTCCATAATTCCAACTAAATATTAGTATTCATTATAAAATATAAATTATCATACACCATAAAATATAAATTTCCAAAAACACACAAAACAACGAAGTTGCAATTCATCTTCAAATTAGACAGTTTTAAAGTTAGTAAAACCCAAGAAAAAACTTGCATAGTCAGCCACACGGTGACGTCATGGTTTTGTGTTTCTCTTATATAAAGTTCATACCATTCCGGAGTTTTGATAACTCCAGCGTCATAGGAAGTAGCCGATTTGATTTACCAGAAAACTAACCTATTTTCAGCTCTATTAATCATCCCCAGTCATTTATTATAAATATCCAAATATAGCATATTTATGATATATATCAAATGGCTGATATATATCCATTTTGTATGAAAGCCATAGTATTATTTTATTTTTTTATTTATGTATACTATTTGCATATGTGTTACATCAACATAATAAATTGTAAACACAAAAAGAGTTACTCTTTCGTAACGAAATTTTTCTGACACGCCTGATGAAGTGATGACGCCATTAATGCCGGCAGAAGTGTAGCCATTTATGGATTAGAACTTACTATTAGGGAGTATGTTTTAACTCTACTCCCACAGTTCACAGTACGAAAGAAAACTAAGAGGCTTAAACAGAAGTAACACGGCTTTGATGAGAAGTAGTATCCTGGGTATGGCGTCAAAAATATACAATAAAATTCCAGATTCACTTAAAATCCTTGATATTCACCAGTTTAAGACAGAATTAACATCGATTCTTACAGAAGGATGCTACTACTCTATCAAGGATTACTTAAACGACACAATGACATAATATGATGACATGATGATGGCTGTTTATAGATAATTATTTTAAAAATGTACTCCAACGCCATGCACATTTGGGAAGCAGAAATACAGTCACAATTACTTACTAATATAAAATTGTTAAACCAATTTTGTATTGATATAATATATATCTGATATAAATCATGATATTTATATATATCCTCGAACCCTGATCATCCCGGATTAAAAACAGAAATATGTACTTATTTTATAATATTTACGACTAAGCACTACTACAACAATTAAGTGTTACTTAAAATAAGTACGATATAAGTATAAAAAATAATAACATCGGTAACTCATGCTGTTCGCTGCAATCTCTAGGGTCGGTCGTAGGGGAAGGCAGTCAAGTACGAGTAGAATGGAGCGTCGTTGTATGAAAAACATTAAGTTGTACTGTGATGGTCAAGCATACGAATGGTGATAATAGCAGGTATCACTGTTAATTATTATTTTATTTCAATCATTTTGTTTTAAATGTATTTTCTTTAATTATTTCTTCGTAATAAATGATATGGCACGTCTTGGACGGACGACATATCGGTGTTGATTAACTCATCATTTTAAATACATTTATTTCAACTGACACGATCTTCACTCATTATCACAACACAACAAAACGGGGCGAAGAATTACCAATAAAAGGTAATCAAATAAATCATATTTATACGCGATTAAGTCCCGTTTTGTTTTGTCATTATTTTAAAGTTTTTATTTATTTATAAAACCGTACCGTGGCTTTAAGACCTTGACGCTGGCAAAATTGTCCTGATGGACAGAAGTCATTAAACTTAAAAACTGAACTGAAAGGTACCCTGTGGCAAAAATAATATATAAAATAAGGTAGGTGAATAACTTCGTCTAATTTCAGTTTGTCTATATACTTTTTTATGATACTATACTTGTTTTAAGAATTTACTAACGTTAACGGAAAGTGTTCGGCTTAAAAGTGATTAGAATAAGTAAAATTATGCGACATGTATGTTAGACAAAATATAATTATATTCGTCAAACAGTATACGAACTGAAGATTAGGTTGCTTAAAATTGGGGGAAATAAAATTATTTAAAGTAAGGAGTATACAAAATGATTATCACTGAAATAAAAATTGGATAAAGCGAGTAATTATGCCGAATAATTTGTTTAAAGTAAAATTAGGCAAACCGAAATTAGGAAAAAAGTTGTTAGGCCAAACAAGGGTAAACCATAAAATAGCCCATAGCTTACAAAAACTCCTTAGTGCCAACCCTGAAATGAAAATGCTGCGATTGCTGCGAGAAGCACGATATCAACCGATATTTGAAATAACATTTAAGTATAAAAAGTTATACCAAAGTTTGTGACAATTTTTGTAACACAGTAACGCGTAATTTTCGGTAAAACGAGTGAATCCAATGTTTAATACCTACTAAAACGAAAACTGATGAACGAAGGGGCAACCAGTTTTACTGGCGACGCAGCGTGGATGCAGACAAGATGGACCGATGAAGTGACGAAGGTTGCCGCTGGATGCAGACAGCCCAGGACCGAAGGTACCGTTCTTTGGGAGACGCTTATTTGCAGCTTCATCTGCCGGCTGACAATGATACTCGAAAAGTGAAATACCAAATGTGTGCAGAAATTAATCGCGACTGAACATTATATCCTTGATCCGTTCGGTATCCTCGATGAGACTCTGCTGTTCCATCTCTCTCTCTTCCTCACTCCTTTTTTCTTCATCTTCATCTGATGGATCACTTTCTAACAATCTAGTTAAAATAATTTTTGTTGAAGACCTAGGATTTGGTTGTACATCATCATCAGTAACGGTGGGAGTATTTTCGCGATCGGTTTCTTTGGTACTTTCGATGTAATCTTTTGTACCACTATTGATAATGTTGTGATACTCTGGATTTTGGGTTTCCTGGCTAAATATATCCTGAGATATATTAGAAACTTCACCATTCTCATGTTGGGTCTCGGAAGGGTCACGAGAGAAAATATCTTGCGAAATGTTTGCTTCGGTGTTATTTTTGGTTTCACTTTGAACCATCAATTCACCGTTATTTTCTGCGCGGTATTGTGCGGTTTTATGATTGATTACAGAATTACCGCGTTCTTCAGAGTTAGTTTCAAGGATTTCTAGTAATTCTTGGGTAGTTGTGTCTTCTTTGTCGTGCTGGTTTTGTTCCCCGGTAATTTCTTTGAGTCCCAGATTTTGTAATGCCAGTTTTAAAGCGTCCTTCAATTCTTTGCTGAATTCATACCGTTCTTCTTGCCCTTCTTCTGTTTCTTGGATATCTTTGACTTGATAATTCAAAATTGTATTTGGTTTTGAATTGTCGTTCTCAATATCTAAAGTATCATCGGTAATAGCTTTATTGGCCTTCCCTCCCTTATTATTTTCATAGTCCAAACTAACTTGATTAGAGGGATGATTTTTTTTAGTTTCTTTTTCCACTTGGGCCTGAACTTGCACAGAAGAAATTCGAAGGCTATGACAAGAGTCATTGTCACTATTCCACGGCTCCACAGTGCCTCCGCCGTTGCCCTCAAATATTTCCATGGGTACATTTTGAGACAAAATATCTCCGCGATTTTCGTGTTCTTTGTCATTAGAACTCTGTTTTTCTACGCATTTATTGCTGTTGTGTGTGGTTGCATGAGCATCGAAGTTGGAATATGAAATGTACTTTTTACATTCCTCGCAAAATACACTTACAATATCATTTTGGAGAATTTTCACCGATGATTTCTTTTTCTGTTGTGTACACACGGATGCAGTTTCAGCCGGAAACGAACCACGATGGAATTTTTTCAAAGCTTCGTTAATAGTTGAATCTTGTTTACAATTAAAAGTAAGTGTTCTGAAACCACCAGTTTCATGACCGTCTGTGTGGTTAGCATAATGTTCTTTAGCAGCTTCAAGCGTGTAGAAGAATATGTCGCATTCATGACAACGGAGTTCTGGAGAATTATCTTTAACACAAGTGTTAGCAATGTTGCAGTGATCTTCGACATCTTTCGGATGAACGTAAAACTTGCATACGCCACATTGGTATAGCGCTATTCCGGACCCCACAGCCGAATTTATCTTAACTCGTCTGGTGTGCTGGTAGCTGCTCGAAAGCTTAATTCTGTTCGCATAATTCTCGGACACGCCTTGAAAGATATCGAACCATTCGTCATTCAGCAATTTAGAGGGATCGCACCATAGTATTTTATATTCGTTTATGTCGTTATGCGCTGTAAGGTGTTCTGTGTAGCATTTAGCTTCGAAATGTAATTGGCAGGGAACGCAAATTTCAGTTATAGCTTTGTAACCGTCGAGGTGGTGCAGTTGGGCGTGCTCGACTGAAGCATCGTAGGTGGTCGTGGCGACTTTGCATTCCTTGCACTGATACATAACTAAATCAGAGGTATCTCGTTTATCAATCGCTTGAAACGGTTTCTGAGTCTTAGTTTTAGCGATAGACACTTTACACCTATTTTTTTTCACTGAACCCCTAGACAAAAGACCTTCTTGAGGTGGGAACGAAGCGACTCGTTGCCTGCTTGCAGTTCGACTAGCAGGCTGGTCTACCAGATGGGCTCCTTTATCAGCCCTAAACAGGTGTTGAAGACATTTTAAGGCGCTCGGAACAACCTTGTGATCCCGAAGGTAATGGTCCTCAAGTATCGCGGGATGCCTGTAGGAGGTTTCACAAAGCCTGCAGGTGGTGGGCGTGTATCTCTCTACATTTTTCACTTCACGTTGAAACCACGCAGCCTTACCACAGTCTGTGTTAATATCAGAAATAACAAGAACATTTCCATTGACGAATAGAATTTGCTCAGGATAATCAATTTTATGTATATTGCCATAATGTTTATAAATCGACGTGATTTTTTTGTCACATAAAGCGCATTCGTACTTCTTATACTTTGACAAACCCTTATCCTCTGTTTTAGGAGTGTGGTTCCCATTTTTAGTCGCATTAAAAAGCGGTTTGGTGGGAACAACTTCTTCGGGGTTTTTCCCCCGATGGGCGATTTTGACGTGTTTTTTCAAATTACTTTTGTTACTGTATGTTCCCTTGCACACTCTGCAGAGCCATCGGGCATTTTCTTTTTCATTTTTTGAATTCGTTGTCTCATGGGCTGAGAGAGAGCGTTGGTTGCGCTTACTAGGAGTTTGGGAAGTAGGCAATCCTACTAAATGTGCTCCTTTTTCAGCCCTAAACAGTTGTTCCAGGTTAATTAACATGGCCGGATAAACAAAATGATACAACGTGTAATGATCTTCTAATATTGCTGAATTGTTAAATGTTGGTTTGGCTTCACATAATCTACAAGTGAGATTATCGTTGTTCTTCATAGCTTTTTCTTTTTCCTGTAAGAACCACTGAGCTTTCCCGCGCTGCGTGTCTATATTAGAACGCACCAGCACATTTCCACCGTAGAACAGAATTTGCTCAGGATATTCTATAACGTGCACAGAAGCGTAGTGGTGATAAATATTCGCACGTTTCTTGTCACATAAAGCGCAGTCATACTTCGGAGACTTCGATGCGTTAGCAGCTTCGGAGCAACTCTTCTTATGACTTTTCAACGCTGCTTCAGTATAAAATAAGCGCTCACAGTCGCATTCGTATACCCGGTCTTGGACAAGTTTGTTTCCTTTTGCGGACTTTGCATGTTTCTCCACTTTTGTCTTGCGCGCTCTCTTGTTTTTATCTCCATCTTTTTCTCCAGCTCTTAGTTCTTCGGCTGTTTGATTAGAGTGGCGTTTCTTTGAAGTAGAATAGAATTTGTCGTCGGTTTTTGAGTTTTGAGAGCGTTGCTCTTCTTGCCTGATGCGGATGCTGGAGAGGAGACGACGAAGGGCTTCAGAGTCGTCTGTTGATCTCGCTATCTGCGTCAAGGCTCGAAGGCACTCGTGTGCGTCCACGCCACTGATGACGATGTTGCCCTCGGGCTCGGGGTTGAGCGCCGATACACCCATCTTTCTCTGTGGACCAATAAAATGGAAGATGAGTCAGATGTGACTAGTACTCTATACTATTACGATGATAATTATGATATTTTACTTAAAATGAATGCAATGAGCATCTGTTCCATTTTAATTTCCTTTTAAAAAAGTTTTTTATTTATTTTGAGACATCTCTTTACAATTGTGCTTCAAAAATGATACAGGAATTAGTAAATAGTGTAACTAAACTTAAACTAAGTGAAACATATGATAAACATGGTACTACGCTAAATAATCAACCATCATTAAGGGCCTGCATCGTCATTCGTAAACCACGCCCCAAACGCCGAGCGGGACAATGAGCAGAATTTGTAATAAAGGATGCATTTAGTGCTCGCGCGCATCAAAGGAAGAAAAAGCTAATACACTACATGCTTGGGGTTTTTTGTACAATGAAATCGAATATATTGTTACGCACATATAAAAGGGAGAATGTAATTTTTACATTATTTAGCCGTTTATTAATCTGTCGTTTGTACAAACTAGACAAAAAACGGAAAATTTAGCCGCGTTTTCGGATAACTTTTCTATCGAGGAAATTTTGAAACATGTTTCCGCGTTAGGCGCTGAATAGGTTATATAGTCAAAAAACACATCTGAAATCCAGCCTGTTTTATATTACTAGATTTGACAAAATACTCAATACAAAATAGTTTAAATAATCGATGCACCCCCTTAAGTTATGTTTGTATCTATGGCCTCGCATACAAATAAGGTACAAACTTAAGACAACGAATTGGAATTTTTGGTGTAAGAGATCTTAACATTTTTCAGCAATTACAAAACATATGAAAGTGATATTTCAAAAACTGATTCTTCACTTCATTGACTTCACTTTGATAGTTGCAGAAACACGTTTCTTTAACTTTTATAACAGAGGTAACAATATCAAAGAAACCTCTTTTAAAACAGAGATTCTAATTTTACAGGCTAACCAGACCAATGTCAGCCTCTAAATTTTCTTAGTACATTAGTCTAAATACGCCCTTTCGTATGTTAGTTGGATTTTTTATTATTTGTAGTTTTTAATTGAAACGAAAAAAGCCGTTTTGTCGTTTACAGCCTTATGGTATAAGCTAGCGCTGGCGCGTATTTGTATGCAATCAGTCCCCCATTAGTCCGCTGCGGACCAATAAAAGAACGAAGCGCAAACCATGTTTCTCAATTGATTGTTTAGCAATGCGTCGCTTTAACTTAACCTGCCCCTCCTATTGCCTAAAACGTTTGACACACAGAATCAGAATCATGTCATATACCCCGTTATCTAACGCTCAATTTCGGGGCAAGTGATGGGGCAGTTTCGATAATCTGAATCGATAAAAAATTAAGTTGATTTACTCAATCAATAACATAGCAAAATCTGATTCATACTTAACATAGCTCTGCTATAGTGATTTTTTAAATTATTATGCAATGAATGATTTTTGTATGTTATAAATTTTTGTACGTTTCATAATAAATTAACAATATTTTTTCCAAATTATATGAAGTCATATCAACTGTAGTTTTTTGTAATGCTCTATGGAGCTTTTGTTAACAGTACTGTTGTTATCAATTTGAACTTTGAACTTCTTTATTTTCTAACAACTGATTAATATTTTTTACAAATTTAAAACCTGCATTTTTATTTAATGTGTTTGTTAATTTTGCATGAATGAGTTTCCCTTTATGGTGCAGCCTGACTAATAAAATTTTATCTTGAATATCAGTACAATATTCAACGACTGTTCAATGACAACTTGGGATCTTCTAATTTTGTAATGCCTGTGGGTAAAATTGTGAAATGGGTGTGCATAAAATTGATATCGTTTGTTAAATCATTGTCCGTCGAGAGCAGTCGCTGTGCTTCATCAGCTGAAAGAGATAAAATAAATAACATAAAATATAGCCCGTGCAATGCGATTCTCAAGAGACTACTAATAGCATAAAAGCATACCATCACCCCGTCGAATTTTAATAAGTTTAATTTTTGCATTCATCTCCCTGCAAAATTGACGATATTCATCAATATCAAGTAAAAGATTGGCCATGATTTCTCACTGTACATATTATACAGGCACTACGAATGATCATTTGATCATTAATTTAAACTGACACGATCTTCACTCATTATCACAACAGAACAAAACGAGGCTTAATAGCTTAATTAGCAACGAAAGGTAATTAAATAAATCATATTTATACGCGATTAGCCCCGTTTTATTGTGTTGTGATAACTACGAATGATCGACAAAATAAATAGTTTATGTCAAAGAAACCGATGGTTAAAAAATAATGTTAAGAAAATATGAAAAAGGTCTTATTATTTTAAAGAAAAATACGACTTATTTCTTCACAAAATTATAAAAACTAGAACTGCTCGTTATTATTAACAAAACAAAATAATTAATATTTACCCCCGATGTTGAAATGCTTAAGCTAGATTAATCACCTACCTACTACTACCTAGTAAGTCATCTCTGTACAATACAATAATTGTCGCCCTCCTATCTGATTAAATATATTCAATAAATTAGTTATCTTAAGAACATTCACAAAAGAAGAATTTTATTTTGACATATAACAATTTATAAGTAAATATGAATCGACTGATTATGTGAAGCAAGATCACTATTTTAGCTTGCCCCCAAACTGAGCGTTAGATAACGGGGTTTAGATGATTTCGTATGGGCTTATGATCTATGACAGTTGATTCGGATACCAATTGTCAAAATTTCGTTAGTCTATAACCCTCTTGGTAATGCAAAAAGTATATCTGAAGATTAAAAAAGATACCAGTATAGATATAAGTATATGTAATTGATAATAACTTTTATGTAATATTTATATAAATCTATATCGTAACAAAGTCAAATTTAGCTTGGCACACTTCGTATATAAGGAGGCAATAGGGGTTGTTCCCACCTTTTTTTTCATAAATTGAAATTTAACCATTGTAAATAAAGAAAAAATAATGTGCTTCGGTATAGGACTCTAGAGTGCTAATTAATACTTCGTTATATTATCGTATAAAATCGATAAGCCGTTCCGAGCGATAACACTCAACAACGCAATACAAATATGACGTCAATAGGGAATATACATGAATTTTAATTTTTGCTTTATTAAAAGCTTATTCATGTAACAAACAGTAGACAAAAATAATTTTTCAAATAACTCTAAAAATACCCATGATATTTCATTCTATCTCTTTCTAGCAAAACAGAATTTAATATGGAGTTTATATGACCGTAGTAAACTGTGACGTAACAGTCTATGTTGGACCTCTCTTTCCAATCGCTGTCTAATTAGTAGTTTAAAATGTTTATACCGTACGTCTTTTTTGGCCGATTTTAATATTAATTTCACTTTTTGGTATAGTTTTTGCGGTATTTTGATAATTCTTTACGAAAAGCGATGAAAAAATTTCATGCATGTTCCCTATTATAATCGAACGTAGGTTAAGATTTACCAAGCTTTTATATGGCGTCTCCCCGGACTTCTATATCTATGGGTCCTATTATTATACAGTTATACGAAAGTCTGTACATTAGAGATATTAAAAAAAAGTGATACGGACTATTTGAAGGCCATATTTATGTATGTTTGTATTTGTATTCATCCAAGCCACAACGACACATACCAAATTAGCCTCCTTGTGAAAGATAACATAAATATGTTTACAGGTAGAAATCCAAGGCCAAGCCTACAATCCAAACTTGGTTATGATGTAGTATGCCCAAAATCAAAATCAGCGTTTTTCACAAAAAGTGTCATGTGTATGAGCACAAATTTTTAAACTAAATACAACAAATTGCCAGTCGACTTAAAGAAACTACCATCTTTAGAATTTAGGAGGGAACTCCTTAACTGGCTTATCAACAAATGTGTATGCAGTACATCTGAATTCCTAAGTTCTGACTAATTATTTATAATGAGAGGCTGTATAGTGCTACTTTTAATAAATTCAACTCAAAAATTAATATTTCAATTTGAATATCTTAATTACCATTATTTATCATATTATATTACACGGTGACATACTCATACATTTGCAATTTTGATTACTAATTTCTATTTAAGGCATTATTCTATTTGTCATATTGTGGCCAATTGTAATTTAATTATTCAATATTTAGAATTAAGGTATAAATATTGTACGCCTCTCTGAGGCAGGACATGATGATTCTGTATAATTTTTTTAAGATCTGTATAACTCATGACAATAAAATAAATATTATTTGAATTTGATTAAATTTCGTTTCGTTGGCAAGTATACATGTACGTAACAATACGTACATAACAATGACATTAAAATAATCCTGTAATTGTAAGGGTTAAAAAATCTATATACCTAGGTACAGTTAGCCGCTAAACGATGTATAATACCTACACGATTAGTCTAGCGAAGATATTTTGAACGAATTATTCGTGTATATATTTTTGCAGCTGACTGTACATAATTTTTTTCAGGCATAGACAAAAGGCAATTATTTCCAAACACCACAAATGAGTTACTCTTCACCATTTCTAGAAGCTTTACCAATAGAACAACAAATTGTTGTGAAATTATATAAAAAAAACCTTAGGTACTTACATAATCAATATTTTAAATAACACTACTCTTTTTCTCTGAATTTTGTTTCAAATCGTACGAAAAAACATTACTATCTGCGTAAATACAGCAATCAAAATAGAACATCAATCAATACCTAAACTTATATCTAGATAATTTATGAAATACACAAAAGAACATGCTTACCTAAAAGTTTTAATCTTAATCATCACATTTATAGAAACGTCCTTACGTAAAACACAATTAAGAATCCCATTTAAATACAGCACAATTCAATCAGCCAATAATTAAAAAAACAAAAAACCCGACTGTGTAAAAAAACTAAAAAGAAAAAAACAAGTCCCGTACCCTAGAAATTTGTTAAGTTATAATGGAAATGTTTCATGATTCATGATCGATACTCACATGAAACAAATAATAAATTCTAATATGGAACATAGTAATTTTAAACAGTTGAGACCCATAAGAAATCTAGATCGACGCAAATCTTCCCAACAATGGGACCAGACTGTTTAAAATCGCTATGTTCCATATTCCATATTCCGAACATATTGCTATGTTCCTTATGCATTATAACTTAGCAAATTTCTAGGGTACGGGACTTGTTTTTTCTTTTTAGTTTTTTTACGCAGTCGGTTTTTTGTTTTTAATTATTACTTTTTATTTTATACTTTTTAGTTAAAATTATAAAAGTCTGTAAATTTCGCAATCTTTATCGTCGGGGTTATTAAGAAGCTTGCACAGACTTATTACAATTAAATGAAATATTAGTGAGAACCGCTTGCTAACCAACTTTAAATCATTATAGTTCCTAACTGGTTATTCAAAATTAAAAAAATAAAAGAAACCTAACAATGATTTTCAAATCCCTATTCAATGATACCCCACTCGATATAGTACGTTGATTTTCATTTTTTTATTTTTCACAATATGGCGTCTCATTGTCGCCATTTTGAGTTTTCATCATTTTCATGTCTTCCTTCAGTGACATTCGGACAGTTAAGACGAATCGATTGACGTAAGAATCACCAAAATCGGTCCACGCGTTTGGTCTCTAGAGTGCCAAATAGGAACAAGCATACATACATACATAGACTGATAAACACATTAGCCTCCTTTGCGTCGCGCAGTCGGGTAAAAAACTGGCGGAACACGAAAATATTTAGGTATGTCCGCGTCCCGCGCAAACGAGTTCTGACCTGTCTGCCGACTTGTTTACTGCGCAGTTTCAGTCTCAAAACATATTATTATAGACCCTATTCTTAATAAACATTACGAAAGCTATTACGTAGCACTGATTAATATATATAATAAACAAAAACATTTCTCACCCTAAGTTATATGGGCGCGCCAGCAATTTATTTTTGTAACAATACAGTACCTAATGACACTTGATAACAAACTAAATACGTGCGTCACTAATCACATCACTCGCCGAACCACAGACTATAGCTGAATGGATAAGGTGACTTGACCGAATGAATTGTGTTCGCGCGAGCGCTACATAGCGCAGTGAAAACGTTTTTGGCGTAAATTCGCTTCGGGAACGTCAATGTGAACGCTATCTTTTTATAATTGTGAACATTTTTAGTATTAAAGGATATTACCCCAGCTTTCCGCGAGTAGACAAATCCCTGAGGCATGCGCGATTGGTTGGTTGGTATGGGATTTTAGTTTCTCCAAATACATATTTCATAAGGGG
This sequence comes from Hedya salicella, assembly GCA_905404275.2. Classification (NCBI taxonomy): domain Eukaryota; kingdom Metazoa; phylum Arthropoda; class Insecta; order Lepidoptera; family Tortricidae; genus Hedya; species Hedya salicella. The sequence goes on from FR990120.1 coordinate 9,249,792, forward strand.
AGACTTTGAACCCGGTTTGACCCTTTGTTATAAGTTACAATACCTACGTATATATATATATATATATATACAATAACAGTTTTAGGGTAGATGTGTGCGGAATTATGGATGAGGTTCAGAAACAGATCGGTTCATTAAATTTCTACTATGTAGGTATTATGTTTAATGCATTCATACATGGAGTTATTTAATTTTATTAGTGGGTGGTAGTCAGTACGTTTTCTGCCAACAAACTGGAGTTTTGCAGATACACAAACATATGCATAATTAACACTATGTTGTACTCTGTTTTAATGTAAATTAGGTATCCAATTTGAATGTAACTTTATACAAACTAGATTAGTGATTGTCTACAATAAGGTCAGGTGGGGTTAGAGAAACACCGGGGTAAGAGAAACGTTGTAAACGTGATACTGAAAACTGACATATGTGTCAATGGAAATAGAGTTGGGCCAATTGCATGGATTCTCTTTCCCCACGAAATGAAGTATGTTTCCCTTACCCCACTTGACCTTAACTCGTTTACGTTAAGTTTGCACCTCATTTGTATGTGACAACATAGATACCCAGTGCAAACTTAACATAACCGGGTAGGGTGGGATTGGGCATAACACTTGCTCATTTCTTTATTAATATTATACAAGTTGTCCCACGGCTAAGCGACATGAAGAGAAAATACCTTAAGGCGCAGCGTGTTGAAGGGAGGAATTATAAATAATAAATAAAATAAAAAGCCTTTTATTTCTTACTAAGTACAAGTAATACAAGTACACGTTAATAGTTAAGAATTTCTTTTTTACATGCAAGGTTTAAAGAGAGATGATTTTTTTCCAATCGTCGTGAACGACTGACGGCAAAATTTGTTGAACAAATGTTAAGGTGCGTCCACATTTGTATCATTTGCCCGTATCAGATCATCGTCACGTGGCATGATCGCGTGTCACGATCACGCGTTTGGATGTTGCGCCGATCCAATCACTCGAAATCCATTTGCTACGCGTATCACACACTTATATCGGAAGAGTGCGGCATGATCGGCGCGCTGACAGTGAACGTCCAAGCAGCGCGATACGCAGTCATGTCACGGCACGGTGATCGGATACGAGCAAATGATATAAGTGTGGACGCACCTTTAGTAGTTTATTCAGCATAATTGCAGAAGTGATAGTAAATATGAATATAAATGTTATAATTTGTGAATTATAATAATATTTAAAATACTTAGTATTTGTTTTTTTGTCAACCATACTTTGCCACTAATTCAGCACTAAAGGAAATAATAATTAAATCTACTATGTACACACATAAATTGCTGGGTATAAATACAAGAATCCCTCTTATTAGTGGGTAAAGGCCTCCTCCAGTAATACCCAATAGTATTTCTCCTGGTCTTTTTGCATCCATTCTTTCCCTGCTATTTCTATGAGGTCATCCGTCCACCTTCTGATTGGCCGTCCTCTCATAATTTTACCCTTGGGGCCTGGCCATGACGTCAGCCGCGATGTCCATCGGTCATTTCTAATCCTGGCTACATGGCCGGCATTTTAATTTCTGCATCGATTTTTGTGCGTCGGTTACTCCTGATTTTTTTCTTATGGTCGATTAGGGAGCGTTCAAGTATTACGTAACGAACTTGGGGGAGGGGTCATGTAAAACGTTACGATGCGTTACAGGGGCGGGAAATGGGTTAGAAGTACGCGTTTTATAACATTGTTTTTTTTAACCCTTCAGAACGGTCGCGTACGGAGATTCTCTTAAGAGTTTTTTACTTTATGTTCTCAAAATTTCAAATGGAATGCCCATTTTAGGTAAAAATCGTCGTTTGGTGGTTACGTTATGTTTTACTAGGAGGGTGGGGGGTACAGAAAAACGTTACGGCGCGTTACATGGGGGGGAGGGAGGGTCAAAAATCACCAAAACTTGCGTTACGTAATACTTGAACGCCCCCTTACTTCTGTATTTTTTCTTGTGGCGGAGTGACGTATTTTATGATCTTTAGCATACTCCTTTTCATGCTTCGTCGGCAGACCATTAATTGTTTTTTATCCGGCTTGTAAAAGGGAGGAACTACGTCTTCTAAATTATTTAATCTTTATGTCATCGAGCCCATTGAGAGGCTAGGGAGCATGCTGGATGTTATGTGGGGGGTACCTGCCTCAATAACATCAGTTAAGCTGATGATATGGTCCTTCTCAGTCCCACAATCAGCGCGCTTGAACAAATGCTTGCGACCTGCGAGTAAGGTTGCCAGGCGTCCGGACAAAGCCGGATACGTCAGGCTTTTCAGTTGCGTGTCCGGCCCAATAAAACGGTATCCGACATATATATAAAAAAGAAGATTTTATGGTAAATGATAAAAAAGCCTCATTTTTATGTTTAAAAATAAATCAAATCAAATCAAATCAAATCATTTATTCGCAGTAATATGGTTACAGGGGTCTTCTTAAATTAAAATTAGAACAAGCATATTACGCCATTTCTGGCGTGCGAATATTTTGCAAACAAGAATACTTGCAAGCATACTTAATAACTAAAGAACTCATTAATAGAGTAAAAGGGTCGGTCCAACAACCATGTATGTAGATTTGTCTTGAATCTATTCAGAGGCAGATTACACAGGTCTCTGGGCAACTTGTTAAATACTCTGATAGCCATAATATAGTCATTTCTCTTATAAATTTGCAATTTCAGTTTAGGAAGGAATAATTTACCATCATTACATTTTCTTTGTGTTCTGCTACTTACATCAGTTATTTTTTTAAACAAATCTGGATATTGTTTTACAAATATTGCTAGCTGCTTAATATATAGGCACGGCAAGGTAAGCAATTTTAATCTTTTAAAAAGTGGCTTACATGATTCCGTTATATACGCACCACAAATAGATCTTACGCATTTTTTTGTAGAATGAATACCTTATTTACATGCACCGAGTTCCCCCACAGCAACAATCCATATTGAAGCACCGATGCCACATAGCCATGGTATGCTGTTAAACTAGTAGTCTCCGATGCTACTTGTCTTAAACGCCGAAGTGCAAATATAAAACTACTTATTTTATTACAAACTTTGTCTATATGCGAACTCCAAGAACAGTGGCTATCTATGATTATTCCAAGAAAATTAGTGTGTTTGACTTCTGTAATTAATTCATTCTCATATGAAATGTTAAAACCAATGGGTGAAGCCCGCTTAGTATGAAAACGCATAAACTGCGTTTTTAGTATATTAACTTGCAGATTATTTTCTTTGAGCCAGTTTATAACTGAATTTAAAGTTAGGTTAATTTCATATTCTAAAACTTCTCTATCTTTACCTCTTATGATAATTGACGTATCGTCGGCACATAAGATGCATTCATGTTTTATGTTATCCGGTAAATCGTTAATGTACGCAAGGAATAGAAGAGGGCCCAACACACTTCCTTGCGGCACCCCATAACAATTTAGCCTCATATCTGATTGAAAAGCTTTTTTGTGATTGTTCGCTTGCAGTTGAGTTATTTCTGTGTATTGAGAGCGTTTACTTAAATAACTACTCAGCCATTGTTCTGCTATTCCTCGTATACCATATTTGTTTAGTTTATTTATTAACCTGCCATGATGTACAAAGTCAAAAGCTTTAGTCATATCTAAAAATAAGACTACTACTAATTCGCCTTTGTTAACACTATCCGTTACAGTTTTTATCAGTTTGAAAACAGCAAGAGAAGTTGACTTATTTTTTCGAAAACCATTTTGCTCTTGTTTTATAATATTGTGTTGATTTAGATAGTGGTCTAGTCTGGAAAACATGACTTTTTCGTAAATTTTTGAAATGATTGGAAATAAAGTAATGGGTCTATAATTACCCATTTCATTAGAATCGCCCTTTTTGTATAAGGGTTTGACAATAGACTTCTTAAGTCTTTCAGGAAAAATTCCATCTGTGAAAGACAGATTAATTAAGTGGGCAAGAACTTTCGCAAACACTTGAGCACATAATTTAATAATTTTTGTTGAAAGGTCATCGTACCCTACCGAACCAGTATTTTTCAAACCTTTGATAATATTTAACACTTCTCTTTCATCTGTTGGTTTTATAAACATACTAGACGATTGATTTGGAATCTGATTCGATGTTGTGAGGTTATCTGTTTGTTTGTTAGTGGTATCTATGAAATAATTGTTAAAAGCGTTTGCTATGTCGCATGGCTTTGTAAGTACAATATTATTTGTATTTATTTTCTTAGTAAAGTCTGTTGGGCAGCTTTCTCCTGATTGTGTTTGTATTATTTGCCAAACTGCTCTGCATTTGTTCTTAGCATTATAAACGTAATTTATGTTACTTTTGCGTTTCGCTTCATTAATACACTTCTTAAGAGTTTTCGAGTATTTTTTATACACATACTTAAAATGTGGTTTATTCTTTGTGGCATATTGATATTGAAAATATAATCTTCTTTTAACAATACAACTTTTTTTCAGGCTTTTAGATAACCACAACGTTTTACATTTATTTATATTACGTTTTTTTACAGTTATAAGAGGAAAATTTAAGTTGTATAATAGTGTAACAATATCTTGAAATTCGTTAAATGCTAATTCACTGTTTGTTTCGCACAGCACATCGTTAAATGTAAGAGATTCCATACATTCACGGAACTTACTTAAATTCGGAGTACCAAAATCTCTTTTTCTTTCAAATAAATGTATTGTTATACTAAGACTAAAAATTCAGGGTGTCTTGTTTTTACCCAAATGACCTAAACTGCCTGGTCTATCCGCCTTTTCGATTTTAAGATCTGGCAACGCTACCTGCGAGTCGTATGCCTTTTCTTCTGTGAGGTCGTGTTTTCTAAGGCGGGTAAATTAAGCCATACTAACTATGTAACTGTTTGTTAAATAAAATAATATTGCCTTGATTGTTGTACATAAATATGCCGATCTCCTAGTCTTCCTCTCTCCCTCCTTCCCTCAATCTTTCCTTCTATAATGGTTTTTATGTTTATTATTTATTTGTTTCGAATCTTATAGTTTGGGCTATTTGTATCCTCTTGGCGAGCAGCAAGTACCAGTGTCTCAAGATATACCTGTTGATGGACTTGGAAAAAGTATGAGAGTTAATCGAAGTTGGTTTAAGATAAATTTATGTTGATAAACGTGATTATTGACTACAATACGCGTCATTTTTTTATCATCAGCCACACTCTTACACAAATCGACCTCGTCCCAAAATTAAGCAAAGCTTGTACTACGAGGGTTGCTACTTATATATCCGGAAACAAAAAAACAAACAAACGTACACGGCTGAAAATAGTTTTATTGTTTTTCAAAGTATTCCCCTTGATGATCTATGCACTTTTGCATTCGCGTGAACCAATTTTTAAAGCACTTCTGCCACTCCGCCTGAGGTACCTCCATAACGTGTTGTTTGAATGCGTCGACAGCATCTTCAGCGGTCGAAAATCGTTGACCGCGTAATTTATTCTTTATATTTGGAAATAAATAAAAATCGTTGGGTGCCAAGTCAGGGCTGTACGGCGGATGACCCGTTAATTCCACATTTTGACCCTCCAAAAATAGAGTTGTTTCGCGTGACGTATGACAGCTGGCATTGTCATGATGAAGAATGATTCTTCGTCGCTGGTTAGTTTTACGAATTTGTTCAAATACTTCCGGTAAGCAAATGGTCGTGTACCACTCTGAATTAACCGTTCTACGGTTTTCTAGTGACACTGTAGCTACATGGCCATTAATACCGAAGAAGCAGGCCACCATTTGTTTCAATGTACTTTTTGCACGAGTAACTTTCGTAGGGTTCGGCTCATTTTGAAACACCCATACCGTTGATTGTTGCTTCGTTTCGGGATCGTATGCATAGATCCAGGATTCGTCACCTGTATAGATGTTATAAACGGCTTTTGAGTCACCACGGTTATATTTTTTTAACATTTTATTGCACCATTCGACGCGAGCATGTTTTTGCTCATTTGTTAAGTTGTGGGGTATCCAACGCGAACAAATTTTTTTTACAGCCAAATAATTATGTAATATGCTATTAATGCTGGTCATAGAAATACCCAGAGTCGCCTCTATCTCGCGGTACGTAACATGTCGGTCGTCCATTATAAGTTTTCGCACAGCCTCGATATTTTGTTGTACAACGACCGATTTCGGGCGACCTGCCTTAACTTCGTCCGTAAGCATACTACGTCCACGATTGAACTCACTAAACCAGTGATACACAGTAGTTTTAGATGGGGCTTCATCACCAAAAGTTGAAGTTAGTTGATCTATGCACTGTTGTTGCGTTAAACCACGCCGAAAATCATAATAAATCATAGCACGAATATTTTCACGAGTGAGTTCCATTCTTGCTGCGAGATGACATTTAAAACCCGTCAAAAACAAAACACGAGCGTTAATAAGGCAGAAAAAATATACCTTATATACTTAAAAAAGTTCAAATTTTACCATGGCGGTCAAATATGCTATTTAAGAAGATTGTAATCCCGGTTTCCGGATATATAAATAGCAGCCCTCGTATGAGTACTAGGCGACGATATACATAATATGGTCGTCGACATTACAACAACAGTCGCAACAGCGTCCTGAAGGTCGTGGCAGACAGGCTGGATGGCCCATTTATCAAACACTGGATGTCGCTGCACGCACCAGTGCCTCCATTTGTGCGTAAATTGTAAATTTATGTGTACTAACATTACTTGCAATAAATAATATTGTAATTTACTAACAAAATGGATGACATAATCTGAATAAACGAAATTATTATTATTATTACCATTCCACATGACGAGAACCTCGTGAAGGCCGAGAAGGACAAACTCAGCAAGTATAGTTGAATCATCGAGAGCGTGGAATTGCATATGTAGTAGTATTGTTTGTTTACAGGCATTCTATATTTGAATTTTCTATTTTCTTGTACTATCAGCATACAAAGAGAACTAAAAACAAAAATAATGTCAGTGTGAAATTGACAATATTATTTACGTTGTGCGTATATTTTTACATCTGATTTGTGTCCGCCCGTACGACTACGAATAATTTCTATATTTTAAAAAAATATGGCTGTAAGTAATTTTGGTCCTATTGAGAGTCAAAGTAAGCAAATAATTTTCAACTGTTATAAATATTTTGAAAATGAACTGACGAAAAATTTTAAAATTTAAGATAACTTATTTGACGAGTACACCGAACAATGTTGATTCGACGATCATTGTGCCGATAGTCGTTTCGGTAAACGGTCTTATAGCGAAGAGTGTCGACGAACATCTTAAGACTCTCGCTAGATGGCTGGATCAAGGGTCAGATACAGAAGGCAGTAATCCTGGACACGGCCCGCATTGTCAGGAGGTTCCTCTCTGTGCAGCCCTAACCACCGGTAGCTTGAGCCCTGCCCCGCCGCTGGCGGCACCCTAGGTTAGGTTTCTTATAATGTGTTTATATTTTGTATTTGCTTTTTGTATTTTACTCTTTATATGTTCTGTTCTGTAAAACCTGTTTAGAACCTACTGATTTTGTAATCCATAATAATGTGAGTTTTACCCTTTAATATTTAAAATCACTTAATTTTTGTTTAACTTAGACACCTAAATAAACTGTATAGTTACATTATGACGGAGAGCTTTGCTCTCTTAGCACAAGTATCACCTATACTTAAAAAGAGGCATCGGTGCAGATATTGTTACCTTATTTATGATACGAATAAAGATTGTTAATTTTTGATTTTGTTTTTTTTTGTTTATATTCATATATATTGTAAAAAACCTAGCCTAAGATTGAAAATAAATAAGTGTATAATATATTTACTATGGAAACCAGACTATGGCCTTCGAGTTTCCATGAAACAACCAATGGCAGCGCTAGAACCGCATACGCACTACTGATCCCGAAAAACTTCTTGAACAAAAACGGCGGATCTGCGCATGTACATCTGTACGCTAATCAGTTACTGCGCAGTCAAGGTTATGCTTTTAAGAAGTTTACCGGCAACTATACCGCACTCCTGCCGGCTAGGGGCTGCGTCGTGTCCGGAACAAAAAAAACAAGATTATAAATGAAATGAAGTCAAATATTAAAGGTAAATTAGAAAGCTTTGTTAATTTCATAGCTGGCAAACCCTTGTTAGGAAAATAGAGCGAAATTATAAAAGACAACAGTTACTTCTAAATTATTGCTTTTAATTTGTATAAAAATCGCACCTTAATATTACGTACATTATTATGGCATATTATGTTGTATATCATAAAGCTAACATTAAACGGTAAAAAAATAATGTGTAAAAATAAACATTTTATATCTATGACTAAGATTATAATAATATATTGCTGAACGACAAAATTGGGAAAGAAAAATGCCGATCAAGTAAAATCAATGAACCATTGTTACGATTTGGTTCATGACATCTAATTCCCCGAATATCAAAATTCGTGAACGTCTATTTCCGCGAATGCCTAGCCTACCTCCCCGAATGTCTATTTCCGCGAATGCCTAGCTCCCCGAATGTCTATTTAAGCGAATGCCTACCTCCCCGAATGTCTATTTCCGCGAATGCCTACCTCCTCGAATGTCTATTTCCGCGAATGCCTACCTCCCTGAATGTCTAATTCCGTGAATATCTACCTCTCCGAATGTCTAGTTCTAAGCGTTTTGCGGCGTACTTTATTTTTCTTGTCTTAAAAGATAATGCATAGATAATTAGCGGCCAGCAGTATTCATAATGTAGGTAATGATAATTAAACTACTTACAAACTTCAAACAGACTGACATTCGGAAAAAAATAGCAAATGGCAATACGTTCCATTTATCTCACTCTAATCTTGCGAAGCAGGATCAGAGGGGCTACTCTGAAACCCGAAAAACGAAGTTCGTATGGCGCAATCCCGCTCACTCAAATACAGCATGACATGAGAGCGAGAGGGACACATCACATACATTACGAACTTCGATTTTCGTGTTTCGTAGTAGCCCATCTGTTCAACTTCAAGGCGCCAGTTCATCACCTTTAAAATGGTCTTACCCTGACCAAAGGAGACACGAAGACACACTCAAAAAAGTAAATAAATTGCGAAACAGGAGAGCGAGAAAATGTAAATTTATTAATAACATACAGTTATAAGTCAATACAATTAATAGCTTATGTCGCAGTAGAAATATAATTAATCAATTAATTGTGAAATAATAATTATCAAACACTACACTTACATAAATAGCTTTTGAGTGTTTATCAATTGGATATTTGTAACTAGTCTATAATTGTATAACTTATAGTATACCCATTTGAGTTACAAAACAGGAGTTAGATTAAAAAAATCTTGGTAGTTATAAAAAATATTTTCCTGGAGCCATTCGAAGAGGGACACCATTCGAAGTTCGATCTTCGATGTTGGTTGTAACGGCCCGGCCCAGGATTTATCTACTAAGTAAGGAGGAGAAGCAAAGGAGGACAGACTTTAAAAGCCTTGGGACTTGAAGATACCTGGTGCCCGCTTCGTTCGCAGAGGAGAAAAAGTCCTAACCCCTCTATTTTCGTCAGCATAGTTGGGTGAGCGATCTCCAAATAGTCCGTAGTATTTTTTTTTAAATATCTAATGTAAAGACATTTTATTTTAACAACATTATAATAATATAAATGACAGCTGAGAGCTTTTTCTCAGCGGCGGCTAAATCGATGTACTCATTTAACGTATGAATAAAATCCAAACTATACACGGTGTCAAAGTGGCAGGATAAGGAAAGAAAAAATGCCCTTTTATGATTAAAATCATTTTTTCTACAGTTACTTATGTCGTGTACTACATTAGTAAGAGACAGAGACAAAGTCATATTTCATGAATTCGGATTTTATTTTTTCCCGGCTGAACCACTGGGAATTTTTCAACAAAACTTTGCACAATTGTTCTATCAAATGTACGTAATTATAGAAAAAACCAGAGGGCCTACTACGAAACCCGAAAAACGAAGTTCGTAACATGCTGTCCCTCTCGCTCTCATGTTATACTGCATTTGACTGAGCGGGATGACGCCATACGAACTTCGTTTTTCGAATTTCGGAGTAGGCCCTCAGCTCTTAATCATAAAGGGCATTATTTCTTTCCTTATCCTGCTACCTTACCTTTACCTTTGCGGCTACTAGACGTTGAGAGAATGCAGGTATGGCGACTAAAGACGGAGATCGAATTTGAGATCAAAATTGTAAACAAATAGGTTGCCACCATAAAAAAATTAATGTAAGCGGTGGTTAATAAAATCATTTTATTCAAAAACTACCATATTCAGAGTTAAATAGTACCGTACGAGTAGTTAAAAATATTTCTCAAATTTAAACAGCAAATATTATTTTTTTCTATTACATATTTGTGTAGTTCAAATAAAATATACGGAGATTTAATTTATACCACTAGTAATGATGAGAAGTTGTGAACATTTGGTTATTAATAAAAATGGGGTCTTGTAAAACGTTAGGAGTTACAGGGGTGGGAGGGTTCTCTCACGCATTTTTTAAAACGTGAGTACGTTATACTTGAACACTCCCAAAGACATAGTTTAGACCATAAAGCTTAAATCTCTCGTTGTTTGAAGTTTGTTATTGTTGCATTCAAATTTGGTCTATGAAGTTCGGATATATGTAAAAAAAATAAATAAATGTAAAGTTAATGCATTAGAAGTCGTAAATAGTGCTTAAAAGTAAAGTGGAGGTGTTGACTCACCATGTCAAATGTGGACAGTGTAAAAATTACTAAAAAGTTGCTTAAAGCGCAAAAACATAAGGAGAATACTTTGCAGTGACTGACATATCGATTTTACAATTATTCTTGTCAAGAGTGCTAATGAAATTCCAGCGTTAATAGACAGCAGGTGGTTGTGATTATTACAGGTGCATGAAAAAGACGATTTGGTGACCTAAAGTGAATTTGACTATAAGTTATAACCTATATATATTCGCACGAAAAACGATAATCATTGTACATGGAGTTGTTTTGTATTTTGTGCGCCATCTTTGGTCAGATGTTTTTATTACAACGGATGATCGGATTGATGAAAGGTGATCGACCATAGTGATCCTAGTTGGTGGCAGCACGAGTGCCAATACAACTGATGCGAGTGTCATCTATGAGAAGATGTTAATACCACGATGAGTGCGCGTTCTGTATAAGTTCATCCAGATCAGCATTGCCTCGCGGCCCTAGGCAATTAATTCCGCCAGGTGGCACGACCAGTACCAAAACAATGGATTGTTTGCAAGTGGTTCGGTGCATGGTCAATATGTTCCTGTAGCTTCGGCGTGTATCGCGAAGACGGATCCTTTATTTATTTTTAATTTTGTCCGTGTTCAAGTCATAGTTTTTAGAAGTACTTTTGCTTTTGACTAAATGTTGCTGTATATATATTTTTTGGTACTTTAGGTTGACTTAATTATTTGTTAAAAATAAATCTCGTGAGTTTCTAAGGCGTGCGAAATATTTCGGTTATAGCATCGTGATTTTATTTTAATTATACTTGGTAAAATGTATTTGTTTTGTTTATTGTTTGGGTAATATAATATTGTTTGATATAATTACCGTCGGAGTATTATGTATTTGCCATGCTATAACTCTATAAGCGCACTACTTTAAGATTTTTAAGATACTACTCAGCTTGATTCCTTTGGTATTTTTTTTTGTATGGTTTTAATTGTTAATTTATTTATTTTTATTTATTGGAAATTTTTATTTTGAATGTTTTTTTATGTTTACATGGATATATACAGATTTGTTTGTTTTAATTAAATTTATTTATTCTTTTGCATGTTTATACTAATTGAAATATTTGTTTTGTATTCTTATTCATTCTCTCGCCGCTGATGTTTAAAAGCACAGTATGAATAGCCCGCCAAAGGTTAGCTGTCCGTATTGTCCGGGATTGCCAAAGTTATATGTGCAGTCAAGGGGCCTCAACGTGCACATAAGTAAGGTTCACAGGGATGTTGTTTCACAAAGTCGTGATACATCGGTCTTGCCCAATCACACAGATGCTCCGCCGGTTTTGACTGTAACTTCGGATAATGGTTCCCAGGGGACACAAACTGGACGAAATTTGAATGATTTACCATCCTTAAAGGCCAAAATTCGTGTTTTAAGGCATATACCTAAGGGGGCAAGGAGCTTGGCCGCCGGCAAATTATGCACAGTCATAGAGGATTGTCTGCATACGAATAGTGTAGACGATTGGTTCAGGTTGCTGTCTTTCTCCTATTCGGCGTTGAGGGTGCCGGACGCGGAGGGTTGCAAGTCGTTGACGTCCAAAGTAAAATTGAATTTAGAAAATGGTAGTTTATACTTTCCGGAGGATCAGGCTTCGACAAAACCGCCATCAGTGTATCGCACTATTGAAGCCAAGGTGCACGACGGGGACTTGAGAGGGGCAGTCCGGTTACTTTTGTCGGATTCCTCACTCGCTCCCGTGAATGAGGATACAATGACAGTTTTACGGGACAAACATCCAGCTCCCTCTGCATTGCAGGTTTTGCCACCGGAACCAAATATTGCAAGTTCTTTTTTGACAGTTACGCAGTTGGATGTGGCTAATGCAATTGCATCTTTCTATAATGGTTCGGCGGCTGGTCTCGATGGTTTGCGCCCCCAGCATCTTAAGGAGTTGATTTCTACTTCTGCGGGAAACAATGGGCATAGGCTTCTCGATTCTATCACCAAACTTTGTAATTTTTTATTGAGAGGTATGCTCAACATAGAGGTGAGACCATTTCTATATGGGGCCTCTCTATGTGCCCTGTCCAAAAAAGATGGCGGTATTAGACCGATTGCGGTAGGCAGTATTTTTCGCCGACTCGCGGCCAAGCTCTGTTGTCGATCAGTTAGGGACGTAATGTCTTGTTATTTGCAACCGATACAGGTGGGTTTTGGAACTGCTTTGGGATGTGAGGCGGCAATACATTCCACTCGGTCTTTTGCGATACAACACGAGATGTCTAATTTTATAATTGTCAAAATTGACATTAAAAATGCTTTTAATAGTGTAGACAGAGGGACCATCCTCAATGAAGTCTTGGAGCAAACCCCGTCACTGTATCCATTTGTTTACCAATGTTATGCTTCTTCTAGTAATCTGTTTTACTCAACAAATGTTATACGGTCGCAGGTTGGGGCTCAGCAGGGAGATCCTTTGGGTCCATTGTTGTTCTGCTTGGCCATTCAAAAGGTTATTTCTGGTTTAAAAGCCCCTTTAAATGTCTGGTACCTGGATGACGGGATTATTGGGGGGAGCCCAGAAGTAGTCCTTAAGGATTTAAAAACTTTAATACCAGCTCTAAAACTGGTAGGTTTAGAAATAAACCCAGCTAAATGTGAACTTTTTGTTTGCGGTGGTTTGCTTTTCAACACTCTTAGGGATTTCGAATCTCTTTTACCTGGAGTTACGCAGATTGACAGGTCCTCATTTAATTTATTGGGTGCTCCCATTTTTCTCGAGGGTGTCCGCTCTACTCTTCAACTTAAAAGGCAGGCACTCTCCTCAGTGCGGGAACATTTGGAGCATCTGTCGGGACATGTTTCACTTACATTGCTGCGAAATTGTTTTTCTTTGCCACGGATGGTATATTTCTTGCGAACGTCACCTACTTGGATGTTCGAACAGGATTTGCAATCACTCGATGGCATTCTTAAACTAACTTTAGAATCAGTGCTCAATGTTCATTTAGATGAAATACAATGGCGTCAAGCCGCCTTACCTATTCGACATGGCGGTCTTGGAGTTCGTCGGGTTCAAGACATCGGTCTGGTCGCTTTTTTGGCCTCTGCATATGGTTCGGCGGATCTTGTTGCTCGCATTTTATCACTGGATGGCAGCGACATTCGCTTGCCTTTTGTATCTGAGGCTTTCGAAAGGTGGGCATTGCTCTGCCCCACGGATGACCGGCCAGACAACCTCACGGTTCAGAGAGGGTGGGATGATATTCTTTGCAAGCTCTCTTACTCGCGTTTGTTGGATGGTGCTTCGGGAGCGGATTTGGCGCGTCTTAAGGCGGTTGCAAAGCCTGAGTCAGGAGCTTGGCTCCATGCTTTACCGTCTCCTCAATTGGGTACACTGCTTGATAACGACTCGTTAAGAATAGCAGTGGCCCTCAGACTGGGAGGCAAGGTGTGTGAGGCACATCGCTGCATTTGTGGGGTGATGGTAGAGGAGAATGGACATCATGGATTAAGCTGCCAGAGATGTGCGGGGCGTTTTCCGCGGCACCATTCCATAAATGAGATTGTCCGTCGAGCCATGGTGTCAGTGAATATCCCATGTGTTTTGGAACCGCCAGGTTTATCTAGGACGGATGGCAAGCGACCGGACGGACTTACATTGGTTCCGTGGCGGAGAGGGCGTTGTCTTTTATGGGATGCAACATGTGTCAGTACTTTTGCTGCTTCCCATTTAAGGCAAAGCGTAAGATCGGCGGGTTCAGCGGCGGAAACGGCCGCTAAGTTGAAACACGCCAAGTATTCTGCTTTGGAATCAATCTATGATTTCGTGCCGGTCGCTGTGGAAACGGCTGGACCTTGGGGTGATGAGGCTCGCGAGCTTTTCAAGCAGTTAGGGCGGCGATTGAGAGAAAGGGGCAACGATCCTCGCTCAGGGTCATGGTTGGTTCAGCAGGTCTCCATTGCCATTCAGAGGGGCAATGCTGCTAGCATAATGGGGACCTTTGGACCAGGCATGGCGCTGAGGGAGAATTGGATAGCGTAAGTTTTACATGACGAAGCATGTTGCAGATTTTCTTTTTGTTTATTTTTATACTTGACGATGCTTGTTGCAGATAAACTTCGTTGCATGCTAATTGATTACTTGTGATGACGAAATAAAGAATATAGTTTGCATTTTACAAAAAAAAAAAAATAAGATAAAAAATGATGATTTACCCCTGGCAGGTTACTTTGACGTTGACAGTTGTGTGTTTACATTTTTGATCTCGAATTCTTGACTTTAGACATTCGGGGAATTAGACGTCAAGGACCAAACCGCATAGTTATAACTTAAAGATTAAACTGTAGGATAGTCATCTACCTTGCGGTGTTTTACAGGATACATTTCGGGGTGTGCGGCGGGACTGCATGAACTAATTCCACCTTCTCCAATTCGTCACTATGGGACTAGACGTGGATTTGGGTTCAACCCTTATATTGTTTGATATAACAGCGATTCGAACAAAGCGATTTGCTACAATCCTCGATAGGACGGCTAAAAAGTGGAACTCTCTTCCAGAATATCTTTTCCCGGAACAATATATAGTATTCAAAACAAAATAGGGGTCACCTTTGCTTGGAGAAATTCTGTTCAGTTTTTGTAGTGACAAATAAGTAATTTAATCTTAATTAAAACAAATAAAAGAATTGACTATTTAATTAATCGATTATTAGTCTAAACAAAATGAAAAGCTTCTTTAGCTGGAGACTTTGTAAAACATTTTTTACTAATATATATTTTCACGTTACGATCAAAATTCTTAGTTGACCCTATATTATTTTGAGCAGTATAACTTGGATCTCTTTGAGACGAGAGTGAATAGACACTATCTAGGTAAGCATGCTCCATCGTCGGTTACATCGTCGCTTACGAACAGGTAAGATTGGAGTCAAATCTTAGATAAAAAAAATCAGCCCTCTTAGAATTATTGCTGATTTAGTGCTCATCCAGAAATCACGCGAGGTGTTTTGTGCTACTTTTAGCCCCCCCGCCTCCCCATGTTTTATTTTGTTGTAGTTTTTTTTTATTTCGTCCGATTTCAGTTAAAATTGGTACTTATATAGAGTTCATCATTCTGTATACGAAAAACATAATTTCCCGATGTGTCCATTGAGTTACGAAATCCACATACTTTTTTATAACTCATGTATAACAAAACAAAAATTGACCCTTTTACACAACATAAATTAGAATTCTTACTTTGAGGTAGGGACTGTAAAAAAAAAACATGTATCCCCCGTGTTGTATCCCCCCCCCCCTCACTCAACGTGAGATTTTGCTAAGCTCCCCTCCCCCTCCGGAGCCACGCACGATTTCTGGATGAGTCCCTGTACCTGCTGGTGGTGTGTGTGTGTGTGTGTGTGTGTGCGTGTGTGTGCGCGTGTGTCTACACGAGGTTGTGCACGAGCGCGTGCAGCGGCGCGTGCGCGAGCGCGGGCGGGGGGAAGTAGGCAGCGCGCGGGGGGGGCTCGGACACGAACGGCTCGTGCTTCTTCGCGGGCAACGGGCGCAGCTGCTGCAACGGGACATTCGTTTACCAATTAATATCGTATTGACTTTACATTTTGTGGCAAAAACATAAACCCCTCAGCATACAAAAAAAAATACCTTAAAAATAGTATTTTGGCGCAAAGGGGCTATTCATAAATCACGTCATTTTAAATGGGTAGAATGGGGGTCTGGACATCGAATAATGGTAGCATGACGAAGGAGAGGTGGGGGTAATTCCTAAGATGACATCATCTTTCGCATCTTTAAAAACTGCTTCAATAAGTAAAAAAAGAAATGAAATTCGTGTTTGTATAAACTGTTGCTAAAACGCATTATTTGGATATGACATCATTTTATTTGGTAGGGGGGGGGGGTAATTTGAATTATGATGGTTCAAAAATAGATGACGTAATTTATGAACAGCCCTAAATAGAAAAATATAATAATAATAATAAGGCCGCAGGGCAGCTTGTGGCGAGCTGTTGGGGAGTGACGACCCCACGGACCCGAGATCTCCAGAGAGTCCGTCAGGGCCCTCGCCTCCGGTGTGTCTTTATCGGCCGGAGTGGATACCCAAGAGGACCCGTAAGACTCTCAGCTCTGGCTTGCCTTCATTGGCTGTCCAGAGAGGAGCTTTAGAGCTATATGCTCCAGGGGTGGAAGTGTTAAAGGGCATAACGCCGCGAGTAACCTCGGAGAAAGCACAGCACACCTCTCGACACCCCTGAGCCCTCACGTCCATTTTGCTTCCGGCTGTGTTGTTTGACGGCAATTACGGGGCCCATCAAGTGAGTGGCGAGTCACCACCCGCCACAGATAACGATCGATTTGGTGGTTATGGCGGGTGACATATTTCTATTGCAATAGACAAAAAAAAGTCCATCCAAACTACAATTTCATAGCCCGACATCTCTTTCCTTAAAATGCAATAGTTCCATCATCTACTGGGACCTGCTCATGGACGCATTCCCTTATTGATATGATCAGGAGCGATTTTTTTTTATTCCCTTCGATTTATTTGAGAGAAGTACTACACAAGCCTCGGCGCGAAAAGCAATCGCCTATTTCACAACCTCTGCAATAATTTAATACTACTAGAATATTTTTGAGAGCTTTTTAATCATGCTGTGCATACTTGTTTTGGATAACATTTCTGTCAGAAGGCCTGTACCTTGGAAATGTCATCAATAAATGAATGTTGTCCGTTTAGTGTACCTACTAAATAAAATTAAAAAATAAAAGAAAAAATACTAAACTTAAACGACTAATTTTGGTTCTTGTCGTTCATCTCGTCAAAAAATTTTTTGGATACCACTAAATGATTTTATACAGCTGTCGAAATATGTGCCACACATTAATATTGATATTATCTGAATTCAGTTACAAATCAAATCATAATATGCTTTATTCTAATAAGCTTAGGTACAATCACTTTCGAATTGTCAGTTACATTGAGAGAAGTCAAACAAACATGTATGAAGTGCCCCCAGTCATACAAACATGTATGAAGTGTCCCCAGCACTGTGTGTGTGTGTGTGTGTCTGTGTGTGTGTGCGTGTGTACATACCTTGGGTCGCTTATTATCGTGCATCATCTTCATGTGCTTGTAGATGGACGTCTGCCAGGTGAACGTGGCGGGGCAGAGCTTGCATTTGAAGCTTTTCGTCGTGGAGCGATTAGTATGCATCGCCCACACGTGGCCTTTTAACCGTTTCACTGTCTGTGGATGGAAAGCAACAATAAATACGATTTATTTATTAGATCTTAATGAGCTTTTGTTCATGTTGAGAACTTCTATTCTGGATGGATCTAGTGATGGACCCTGGGGGTACCTTTTTTTGATGACATAGGAGGCAAACGAGCAGACGGGTCGCCTGATGGTAAGCGATCACCGCCGCCCATAGACACTTGCATCACCAGAGGAGTCACAAGTGCGTTGCCGGCCTTTCAGGTGGGAGTACGCTCTGTTCTCGAAGGCTTGAAGGTCGCATCGGTCCGGAAATACTGCAGGCGGCAATTTATTCCACATTTCAGTTGTGCGAGGCAGGAAATTTCTAGAAAAACGCACAGTTGTGGACTGCCAACCGTCTAAATGGTGAGGGTGGAAATATTGTCGCGTAGGACGATGGCGGAAAGATGCAGATGCGAATTCCTCGGAGCACTCCCCGTTATACAAGCGATAGAAAATGCAGAGCGAGGCTACATCCTACGCAGTGCCAAGGAGTCAAGCTGATCTGAAACCTACTGGATCTCAGGATCGGTTCAATATAGCCGATTGTTTTTTTAGCTTTTTGCAGAAAATACATAGTTAGTGTTCAGTGTTGAAAAAGGTTAAATTAGTCTGACTAACTAGTCCATATTGAGAACTTCTACATTTTGGATCTGGTGATGGACCCTGGGGGTACCTACTGAATCTCAATATCGACTCGACGAGTGTTTTTTAGCGTTTAGCAGAAAATACATCGTTAGTGTTGAAAAAGGTTAAATTAGTCTGACTAACTAGTCCACTTTAAGAACTTCTTTTCTGGACGGATCTGGTGATGGACCCTGGGGGTGCCTACTGGTTCTCAGGATCGGTTCAACATAGAATAGCTTTTTTAGCTTGTAGCAGAAAATACATCGTTAGTGTTGAAAAAGGTTAAATTAATCTGACCAAACGTTAGTGTGACTAAGCGTTAGTGTGCTTAGTAGTCAATCAGATTAACGGTTAGTGTGATTGACCCTTGCTCACATTCAATCAGACTAAACTTTAGTGTGATTGATTAGTCACTGGGTTAGTGTTTACACTACCCCGCCGTCGCTTTGTGAGTACGTTCGACGAACAACTGTAGGATCAAACTGGGCATATTCGCGAGAAGTGATGCACTTAATTAAGACATAATTAAGAAATGCTTAATAATGTTCCATTTTGTAACCAACATTTTTCAAAAATGCCTTTTCGCGAGAAGTGATGCAATTAAGTGTGAAGTGCTGCGAGAAGTGATTCAATCATTCCGATTTGTAACATTTTCGAAATATCTACATTTAATATGAAAATGTTGGTTACAAAATGGAACATTAATAAGCATTTCTTAATATATTACAATTAAGTAAATCACTTCTTGCGAATGCAAGATTGCGGATGTAAGGGGAGGAATGATGATGGATGCGAGAAATGTTGATATTCTGTGTCTGAATGAGACAAAGGGAAAGGGTTGTGACAGCACAAAATGAAGAGATTAATGAATGTTGATGAAGCGGCAGTTGTATGCCAGGACCGTAGCAAGTGGAAGGAGGTAGTCTCTGCCTACCCCGTAATGGGAAAAAGGCGAGATTGTATGTATGTACTTGTTGCGAAAATGCCCAACTATGCTATTAACCTTTC
Source organism: Hedya salicella (assembly GCA_905404275.2). Taxonomy (NCBI): domain Eukaryota; kingdom Metazoa; phylum Arthropoda; class Insecta; order Lepidoptera; family Tortricidae; genus Hedya; species Hedya salicella. The sequence continues at coordinate 9,269,376 of FR990120.1, forward strand.
GGCTGTGCGTCTCACCTTGTATGACTTGCCGCATATCTCGCACAAATGTTCGCTCTCCGGTTCGCGGTTCTTCTTTCCCTCGTGTATATTATTCATATGAGCCACCATAATTTTCGCCGTCTTGAATGCCTGCAAATCATAAAACAATGAATAAAGTATCGCTTTATGTTGTTGAAAAAATTATGCTTAAACTTACTGTCGATTGGGTTTATGGGTGGGACGGCTATTTCCTGTTGTTAAAATAAAATATCTGAACATTAAAGATATTTAAATAAAACGATTATATCGCGTGTATTATCTTATTTGTGGCAATATATTTTCTACGCGTAACCCATAAACTACAATTAATGAAACACAGCGAAATACATAATTGCAAAAACACTGCGTTCTTTTTTGAAATTCGTTATAGTTCTGCGCGGAGTTGTATAATATAGGTATTATAGTTCAGTAACATCCATACTATATATTATATAATATTATAAATGCGAAAGTGTGTCTGTCTGTCTGTTCCTCTTCCTCCTCTTCCTACCTCTTCACGCTTAAACCGCTGAACCGATTTGGATGCAATTTGGTGTGGAGATAGTTTGAGTCTCGGGGAAGGACATACGCTACTTTTTATCCCGGAAAAATACCCTTATCCGCGATAAACGAATTTAAGGCGGACGAAGTCGCGGGCAGAAGCTAGTATAATATAAACTATAGAGTGGTAGAGTGATGTTCCAATCTAATAAGTATGCCATTTTAGTATGATTCGCGAAGTTCTTATTCACAGATTATATTACACGAGTAGAAAAAATGGAATTAAGTACGCACCTTGAAGCAGACGCTGCACTGGTATTTGATCCTCTTCAGATGGTCCCAGTCTATGTGGTCCACCATGCACCATTTTGTAGCGAACTTTTTACCGCAGTAGGAACATTCGTGTCTTGAAGAAAGAAAGAAAAGATATTTATTCAACGCCACCATAAACAAGAAATACAAATAACAAAAACAATTGACGACGCTGAAAGGGGTCACCACTCAGCTTTATGCCACGGCAAGCCGTGACGCTGATTTTCGGTGGTGCCCTGGAACTTAAAACAAATTTATACTTAGACCTAGTGGGTGATATCACGAACGCCATTTTTACATCAAACATTAGTTTTAAAATTGTATTTTTATTAATATTTTATCTCATTTTCCTGGTTTGTCATTACTCATATCCATACTAATATTATAAATGCGAAAGTGTGTCTGTCTGTCTGTATGTCTGTCTGTTACCTCTTCACGCTTAAACCACTGAACCGATTTTGATGAAATTTGGTATGGAGATAGTTTGAGTCCCGGGGAAGGACATAGGCTACTTTTTATCCCGGAAAAATACCCCTTACCCGCGATAAACGAATTTAAGGCGGACTAAGTCGCGGGCAGAAGCTAGTAGACTATAAAAAAACCTTAAAACAAGTTAATTTGTATGGCAACACTTAAGAGGATATACTAGTGGCCGTTCCTCCATACAAACGTAATCCACAGTTTCTTCCCTGGATAATTATCTTAGAGCAATTTTTTTATAAATATAATCTATCCCTATGTTTTTTTTGTCTTAATAATTTGTTTATTTTAAGAATTAGAGGCTCTCTAAAACTGTAAAAAATGCCACCATCCGGCGCCATAAGCACACCTTCAGTAAACAAATTTAACTAATATAAAAGAAAAACAGAAAGCATAGAAGCATAGCCGAAGCCCTCGTTATAATATATGTGAAAGAAAACCTAAAATTAGTCCAGTTTTGGAAGAGGAAATAGGGGACTACTAAACCCTGTTTTCGCTATTTGTTTTTGTTTATATCGTTCCGAGCTGCAGTTGTCCCTTTTGCACTGTAATACGGGGGATTTGAGGCGATGCAATAGCAATAGTTTTTAAAATTACCTAATTTCGAAAAGGCCATTTGCTAGTATATCCTCTTACAACACAAACGATTCCAGTTGAGCTGTTATAAGTACAGACCAAGCGATAATGTACAAACAGTCTGTAACAGTTGTAATCTATACTATTATAAAGTTGTAAAAATGAAATGTCTGTCACATTGAAGATATTTTCAAAAAACTATATATTGTAAAGAACTATTTGGAGGTCACTGTTTTTTTTTTTTTTGGATCTTGTGTTTTTATGAGTCGTCTCCGCTTCATCACACCTGGGGGGTTATTGCCTAACGAAATTTTGACACTTGGTATCCTAATCAACTGTCATGGCCCGTACAAAATCATGACACTTGATTATGATTGCGAGCGTCAAACGCGTTAGGCAATAGGGGGGCAGAACGGCTAAACAGATTTCAACTATTTTTGGTTCACGGCTAGCTGGGTATCCACAGACGATACTTTTTACTCGACTACGCTGAAGAAAAAATGAGGGGTTATGACTTTCTCCTCCGCGAACGAAGTAAGTTAACGATCGTTTGAAATCGTATTTTTAACCCCTCGTATGCTTAGGCGACGCGTAGCTGCATAGACGCTGCGTAAACGCAGTGAAGCTTTCATACAGCCGGGCGTACAGACGTTGTCCACGAAGCGTAGCGTAAGCGTGGCTTAAGCGTAGCGTAAGCGTATCGCAGCCTAAATCTCTTTTCATTCTAGATAATGTCGTCCAACGATGAAGACGTTATTTTGGCGTATTACTATTTTCGAATTTCTTCGGCAAATTATATTGAAACGCCGTTTATATTGAATCCATCCATACAAGGAGTCTCGTTAAGAACTCAAATAATTTTACCAGCGTAATATCTGAGGTCATTAGGACCAAAAATGTTATTTGAACCCAAATCAAATTCAATTTTTTTTATCTCGTTGATATTGTACATAAAACTTGAATACCTCTCGCTGCTCTATGAAAATTATCCCTTTTACAATATAATACAACAATTCTTTATTGCACACCAACAACAGAAACAGTACAATAGAACCTTAACAAAAAATACGGTAGACAATAGGCGATCTTATCACTACAGAGCGTTTTTTCCAGACAACTTTTGGGTAGCGGAAATGACACAAAATAGCTAGGAATGAAAGGGGTAAGTAGGGGTATGATAAATCATGTATGTAGAATTAATCAGTGTGTGAGATAGGGTTTGATATTGATCAGAACCAGGAAAATAGGCATGTGTACGCACGCCGCCATCTCCAGGGCAGCGCGAGTGGTGAAATAAACCCACTTGCCTCGATGCAGTTACTTCCTCACATTGGTCGAAGAAATGAACCCCTGGTAGTACAGTGCATTTATAATCATAAATTTTCATTAATTGTCTTTTATAACTATGTAAGGGATAGTTAAGGGTTGCCTATTTTTTAATGAGAGGTCGTTTTTAGAGTTCCGTACCCAAACAATACCAATTACCAAGGAACCCTATTACTAAGCGTTCGTTCCATTTCATTTGGATCATAGTCGAATGATTTTGGACTATAGTGGGGTGGTTTTACGGTAGGATGGGAACGCTTCGTGCGCGAGTCCGACTCACACTTGGCCGGTTTTTGATATCTACCTACATCAGGACCAGGTACTTTGCTTCAATTGTCCCGGTCCACATCCACATATTTATGGCAACCCTACCTTACCCCTTAGCCCAGCTCAGGGAACGTTCAAGTATAACGTAACGCAATTTTTGGAGATTTGCAACTCTCCCTCCCCCCTATGTAACGCGCCGTAACGTTTTTCTGTACTCCTCCGCCCCCCTAGTAAAACGTTACGTAACCATCACTTTTACCCAAAAATGGTCATTCCATGTGAATTTTTGAGAAAAAAAAGTTAAATTTGCGTGAGAGAACCTGTGTACGCGACCGTTCTGAAGGGTTAAAAAAACAATGATACGTAACGCGTAGTTTTAACCCCCCCCTCCCTCCCCTGTAACGCATCGTAACGTTTTACAAGACTCCCCCCTCCCCCCAAATTCGTTACGTAATACTTGAACGCTCCCTAACCGGTTTTTTGGCCGGTTATCCCCTACTCACACATAGGCGTCCTCCTGCACATGTCGCTTGCTCAGCTTCATGTGATTATTGTAGCAGTCTCTGCTGCTGAACACTTTGCCGCAGTCTCTGCACTCGTGCGTGGCGCCAGCATCGCGATCTCTGAAAAAAAAAAAAAAATTCACCCCACTCGCTCAAGTTCCATTCACAGCGCCAAATCTGCGTGGAAAAGTGCGCTTTATCAGCTAGCGTGGAAAAGTCATTTTAAGTTTGAATTTATATTTTCATTTGGTTGATTTGTTATGAGTGGGTTTTGTAGGTTTATTATCAATAGTTTCAAATAAAAAAAATCGGTTTGTTCAATTTCATAGTTTTTCTTACATCTCACATTTTCCTCGCTTTAGTGAGGTGAAAAGTTGTTGCGCACGGCTGCAAAATTATTTGACTTTACGTGCCTTGAAAACCTCGTTACGCTTAGGAATCTATATTTGAACCACTCGCTTCGCTCATGGTTCTGGGTTGGTTTCTCAAGGCTGCAAAGTTGTTATTTGGCGCGAGTGCTAGAATTGATAGACGAGTAAGCGAAGGAATCTAAAAGTGAAATATAGATTACTGAGCGTAACGAGTTTAAATACGTCGAACTAATAATAAAAATTTAGTCATATCAATATTTATAGGCAGAGCCCGGAAAATCCATAGCAAAACAAAAGACTGTCGCAATCAAACTAGTGCTAGAAACATTTTTCTATCGATATCGATAGTTCTGTAATATGAGAAATAAAACAGCCCACCAAATGAAAAAAAAATACAAAATTTCACATAGATTTGTATAATTATACAGATACAGATGCAATGTCTTTCTCGAAATTCACGTCAGTACACACAGCACCACATGACATCTTATTGGGTTTGTTATAGTGATAGGAGTAGATAATCATTATTTTTTCAACATTCTCTGGGAGAAGACTGTTTCGTGTATAATAATGATTATCTACTCCTATCAATATAACAAACCCAATAAGATGTCATGTGTCTGCTGTGTTCGAGGAAGAAATTGTATCTGTATAATCATACAAACCTATGTGAAATTTTGTATTATTATTTTTTTCATGTGGTGGGCCGTTTTTTTTTCTCATATTACACAACTATCGATATCGATAGAAAAATGTTTCTAGCACTAGTTTGATTGCGACAGTCTTTTGTTTTGCTATGGATTTTCCGGGCTCTGTTTATAGGTGATCGGGGGGTGTGCAGCACTTGGTGAAGTTTAATGGAAGCTTGTAAGAAATACATGAGTGTATCAATCACCTGTGGTTCCTCGTGTGTCTGGCCAGGTTCCTCTTCCACTGGAAAAGCTTCCCGCATATCGGGCACGGATATGTCACGCCGTCGTGGATCACCCTGTAGGGACAAACATTATATATTTTACGTTATTTATTAGTAAAGTAACGATTACCCTTTTTAAGGCGTACTGCCAATCATTTTACACCTGCAGCCTATGGATCAATTATACGCAAAAGGCTGTTAGCGCCCTACGTGTCCAATATAATAATGGATTCAGGATGTTATTAGGGCTGCCGCGCCATTGTAGTGCATCGGGGATGTTTTGCGAGGCGCGCACGGATGATTTCCACGCCATAATGCGCAGGCGCGTCGCGTCCCTGCTGAGGCGCCTGCGCGGCAGCCCGAACAGCTTCCTGCAAACGGTTACGGCGCGCCTGGATGGTCCCTTCCTGTATCACTGGGATAAATCACCTAGGGCGTCTAACTGATAGTTAAATAATGCGGATTCTATTGCAATTGTATGTACTACTAACATGGGGTAAGCTTCTTTGTTACTAACGAATTGTGGAATGTTATTCTGAAACAAATAAATGATTTGATTTGTTTTTGATTTACGTCACACTTGGCCATAATGTGACTTGCCGAACGCTACGCGTACAGTAAAACTCGCATTATGGCCAAGTGAAAACGAAAAATTGTGTACTCACCGCGGGCAGTAAAAACGAAAGTTTTTACTGCCCGCGGTGAATATAATATACAACCCTCGCCTGCGGCTCGGGGCACAAATACCTGCGACTCAGGGCTTTCTTTCTTCACAGCCCTTGGTGAATAATTTACTATTAATATTTTCTTCTATTTGAGCGATTATTACTCATTTAAATAAAACATGTACACGTACCTATAACAGACTACGGAAATTTTCCTATATCTACAAACAAACAAAATAAAAAAATACCACCTACAAACACAAAAATACCACACACTGACATTTTCCCGTATAAACTAACCGGAGATTTCGCGATGACATGTATGCGGCATCTCCAGTAGTTAAATGCTCTAAGGGATGACGTATCAAGAATTTAACACTTGCGCGATCGCGAACCCCCTAGGTGGGCGCTCTAGCTCGTAGTATGGGGCTGTCCAGGTATTAAGTCAAAATTTTGACTTTTTGGATCAATAATCAACGAGTTTTTGGCCAAGGAAACATATAACCACCTTTTTCCCCGGAGTTGCCTAAAAAAACGCTTATAACCACTTTTTTCGGACTTTAGCTTCCCTTGTAATTTTCTTGACGCCACGCCTCTGCAAGGTACGCAGTTTCTCTGTGCCTTTATTTAGCCATGGTCGTTCAGGGTGGGCAGTTACTCTGAGCCTTTATGGAGCCATGAACGTTCAGGGTAGGCAGTTGCTCTGTGCCTATATGGAGCCATAGTCGTTCAGGGTAGGCAGTTTTGCTCTGTGCCGTTATGGAGCCATGGTCTTTAAGGGTAGGCAGTTGCTCCGTGCCTTTATGGAGCCATGGTCGTTCAGGGTAGGCAGTTTTGCTCTGTGCCGTTATAGAGCCATGGTCGTTAAGGGTAGGCAGTTTCTTAGTGCCTATATTGAGCCATGGTCGTTCAGGGTAGGCAGTTTCTCTGTGCCGTTATGGAGCCATGGTCGTTCAGGGTAGGCAGTTGCTCCGTGCCTTTATTGAGCCATGGTCGTTCGGGGTAGGCAGTACCTTTGTGCCTATATGAATCGCACGCCACTGTAATCAATAGAGGCGTAGTATAGGTAAAAAACTTAATTAAAGCCCCTCTTGTATGCAGTAGTGTACATGATATGGAACTTATGTCATTTTTCTAATATGAATCGCCAAATTGCTACGGATAAGCTACATACAACAGGTGACTTACTTAAATTTTTCACCTGTACGATTAGGGGCCTCAACTTCCTAGAGCAGCGGTGTGGTCGTACTTTTACGTAGTATACTCACACGTGTGCCCGGTACGCTTTCTTGGAATGGAACACTTTGTTGCAACCTTTGCAAGAAATAAACAGTTTCTCCTTGGGTTTTTCTTCTTTATTTTGAGGCAGTATCCTGGAACAAAATAATTAACGATATATTTTAAAACGAAAATTTAAGAATATATGGGTGCTATATGAGCCCCTAGTCATAAATATTGAAAGAAGGAGTTACACCAAGATACAAATTTTTATACATACTGTCATCATAGTTAATGTCATAATTCATTGAATATAAAATAATAATAATCATTTATTTCAGATAAATTGCATCCATAAATTGGTTAGTAAAATGACTTATAATACGTTATGTTAGTTTTGGTGACATTGGATATAGGTAGTTAAACTGACTTGAATAAGATGAAGTTGAATTAAATTAAATTGAATTAAGCTAAATTGAATAAAACAAAATTGATATAATTAAAATGAATTAGCTAAATTGAAATACATGCATTATTTAAATGATTATGTTATTATTAAGGCCATCCAAAACCTAAGGATAGGACAATCAAATAGGGCCCATTTCTTTAATACTTAAGACTAGGAACTAAATAAATTGCAACACATTTTTATTTTCATAGGCATAAAGATACGTACCGATATAAACTGGGTGTCCCTAAAACCAACGCCAAAATAAAGAGGGGTGATAGAACAGCTCGAAAGCTATCGATTTGACCCTCATGTATGCTGTAAGTTTTTTTTTTCTATTTACTTTCCGAGATATTCAAAATTTTAGTAGCAATTTTGGGTTTATTTCTTTAATAGTTTGTAAGATTTGTAATTTTATTACCTTAAATGTGCGCCGTTTTTTCTCTTTAGATGTCATATGTTCCGAAACGGTACAGTCACACTTGTAAAGGGGCCATGGGGCCTATATTTACAGAATAAATATTTCAATATTTTTATTCAAGACTGTATATTTCAGAAAACTGGTATATTGGGAATAAAATACATAAAACATCTAGTATTTTCCACGTTAGGCGGAGTTCAGCTCGGCCGTCTCAAAATCTAGTATAGGTTTCAGACCATTTTTTATGGGTCAGCGTAAAAACTATCAAAGTCAAAGTCATTTATTTGCGTTGAACGGGTTACATGGAGATCTTATACATAATTGATTTTATCGCCATTCAGCCATTTCTGGCGTACAAATATTAATCCATATATAATTTTCATTCGTACAATTATGTTCAAATAATGTTGCCATTTTATAATAAATAAATTACACAAAAAATATCAATTCATAGATTGATCTAAGTACTAATTGCGTTGTGTGCTGCTTTCAAAAAAATCGTTTAACGAGTAGTAACATTCGCTGAGCAGCCACAATTTAAGTTTGGTATAAAATACATTTCCATTCAAGTTTGTTACAGATTTAGGTACAGTATTATAAATATAAACGATGTGTGCCAGCCTCACAACAGTAGTTATATACCTATAGAACACAATACCAAAATCTATTATACCAGCCTAGATGTCGATCAGCTATTTATAAAAAAACGCTTATAATATGTGCATAATTGTATATAATAGCTTACCGTAAAATATTAGAAATATGAAAGCTATTGACTTTAGGGAAAATCTGAATGATTACCTGTTGGAAAATGGTTTTTATAGTGTCAAGGAATTTATAGATTATAAGAATCAGCATGAATCTTGTTAGGAATAAGGTAGAAATTGCATGTACTTGTAAGCTACCATACAATTTTGGCATATCGTTTAATTAAGATTGAATACTGTACCTACCGTAAACAACAATAACACCCTGTAACTAGATATAAGTATTCTGCAAATAAACAAACTTTTCTTCTTTTTCTGGTAAAAATCTTTTTCACCTCATTGATTGAATGGAAAAGTTCCATTTACAGCGCTAAATCTGCGTGGAAAAGTTCGTTTTATCTGCTAGCGTGGAAAAATCATTTGATGTTCGAATTTATATTTTCTTATATGTTTATGTGTTTAATTTGTTTCTAAATAAAAAAAATCGGTTTCTTATAATTTCATCGTTCTTCTTAATTCTCACAATTTTCTCGCCGTAGTGAGGTGAAAAGTTGTGTTTCGCACGGCTGCAAAATTAGTTGGCTTCTCATGCCTTGAGAGCCTCGTTACGATCAGGAATCTATACTTGAACCACTCGCTCCGCTCGTAGTTCAATTTTACATTCCTTCGCTTACTCGTATTTCAATTAATGCACTCGCGCCAAATAACAACTTTGCAGCCTTGCATAACAAATAATGAATCTACAAAAATGTTACCCTTTACTAGGTTTTGAGTCGGGCCAGCCGAGCTAAGACTTAGATATTTCAGGGAATGTATGAATTTGCACGAAATTGTTTATTTGCACGTGTGGTCAGTCAGATGCTTCATGCCTGTTGTATCAGTTACTATTTCCCTTCATTTTAGCTACTCAATAATGTCTACTGCTCAAAACACAATATAAGCCACTAAGAATTTTGATCGTAAAGTGAAAATTATTTATTAGTTAATAATATGTATTTATAAGGTATGAGGATAAATTTTTTTTTTGTCTAGGCTAATAAACGATTAATTCAATAGTCAATTGTTTTATTTATTTCAATTAATAAGAAATTAGTCTATTGCAACCACAAAAACTGAACCGAAATTCTGCGCACAAAAAGTGGCCTCCATTTTGGTTTTGAGTATACTTGTTGACACGTTTGGCTCAGTGGATTGCACAACGGCCTACGAAGCTGGCGGTCCCGGATTCGAATTCCAGCCAGTTCAAGTGTTTGTGTGATGAGCACGAACATTTGTTCCTGGGTCTTGGATGTTTCCTATCTATTTAAGTATTATAATGTATGTATATATTATGTATATCGTCGCCTAGTACCCATAGTACAAGCTTTGCTTAGTTTGGGACTAGGTCGATTTGTGTGAGATTGTCCCTGTGCTATTTATTTATTTATATGTGACTTGTCAAATAGCCCTTGCGGACTACTTACAGATTAAGATTAAATATTAGATTTTGATATATTTTCCTAGACTGTAGTGTATAAAAATCTGTTCTACAAAGCATACAACTTATGTGACAAGGATATTTAGTGCTTTCATTATGTGGTAGTTGACACCAGGCAACAGGTAAGATCTACTAACAGGAGTTGTAGGTATATTGATTCTGAATAAAACAAATATATACACAAATTCAAATTATTTTTATTTATATAAAACTAAACCTAAACCTACGTAAACTCCAAAAAATGGCTTTTTCCATACGGACAAACAATATTTCAGAGTTGATGTAGGTTACCCAATTTGATCATGTCAGGAAATGGCAGCAGGAGCTGGCTGACACGTCGCAACATCTATACTATTATAAAGATGTAAAAATTAAATGTTTGTATGTGTCGTTGTGGCTTCATCACGCTAAATCGGCTAAACGGATTTTAACGATAACCAACTACCAGTAAACTGTAACAATTTTTTTTTAAACATGTTTGTTGGCTAGTATTATCAATACATATAGCACGATAAGCCGCTCACTGTCTGTAATCTATTGCTCTATGCGAATATTATTCTATGCAAATAAATTTATTTGTATTATTAATTTTAACTATTTTTTTTGGTACACGAGTAGCTGAGTATCTCCGGATGATTGCTTACATTTACCTTACCAGATACTTTTTACCCGACTATGCTAAAGATAAAAAGTGGTTATGACTTTTTATTTTTCGCGAACGAAGTTCTAGTCCTAAATAATCTAATACGAGCGATGTATGGGTAACTAGCTTCTGCCCGCGACTTCGTCCGTTTAAATTCGTTTATCGCGGATAAGGGTATTTTTCCTGGATAAAAAGTAGCCTATGTCCTTCATCGGGACTCGAACTATCTCCATACTAAATTTCATCCAAATCGGTTCAGCGGTTTAAGCGTGAAGAGGTAACCGACAGACAGACACACTTTCGCATTTATAATATTATTAGTATGGATGACAGGCACAAAGGATATACCCATGGGAAAGGTCGAGAAGCTTAGAATAACTGCTGGGTACGTACTACGTACGTATAACACACACGCATACATACACTACACGGTACAAAAATAACACCACTCCAGCCCAAGTTGAGTGGTTTAGAATTCAACCTAGTACCAACAGATACTTCAATGTAAATATTTGGTTTTACAATGCAATATCCGTTGCAATTGTTCTGTTCAATGAAAGAAGATAGTTAGGTACGTTGCGTGAAAAAATCAAACATAGACACCTCGCAATCAAATTTCGCTAATATACACACACATACAGTAGGACCACAAACTTCTATTTGCAACGATGTACAGTCAAGGAATTTAATTTACATACCATTTCGTACCTTGTGACCGATAAAATCAATATGAAAGCCTATAGAGATTCCATATCAATGTCACTATGACATGGTACAAAAGGGTACACAAATTGAATTCCTTGACCGTACCTGCGCAGAAAGAATTTTTTGAAAACAATATTTTAAAATCTTCAACGCCCATTGGCCAAAATTATGCGCGCGACGCCGGTCATTCGTCATACGTCATTCGCCATGAGCGTGAGCACGAGTTTACCTGTTATTGCATATGCACCGTACGTATAGTGCAACAAGGTCTTTATTGAAATGTTCACATGTTCGTTTTCATTCGGTACTTGTTAGCACTCGTCGGCGTGTCCGAAGATTGCCGATGTAACTTATATTCGTGGTAGTACTGTACTTCGATGTATATATTTGGTTTTACTATGCAGTATCGTTTGAAATTAGGGTTTTCTACAATGGAAATATCACCAGTTTGCGCCACCATGACGTAAGGTCTAACTGATAAGAAGTGTAAAAATTCACCAATCACAGCACAAGATTTTGACACTTCTTGTCAATTAGATCTTACGTCACGGTGGCACCAACTGGTGATATTACCATTTAAGAAAACCCTCATTGTCCTGTTCAATGAAAGAAAATAGGTACGTTGCGTGAAAACATCAAACATAGACACATGGCAATCAAATCTCGCTAATATACACACACGAAGAGAAGTAGGTAGAGAAAATCCATTTTCATTTACGCCTCCTGCGCTTACGAGATTTAACGTCCCTACCGGGAAGTTGCGGGAGAGAATGCCAATCCCTCCAACAATCCCCTGGGCACAGAAATTTCTCACAAGTGGCGCATTTCAAACTTAATCTCTTTTTTCTATCATTCCGAAGACACATGCAACAATACCCTCTGTCAACGTTGTTCGTTATTTCGGGAACGTGCAGTATGTCCCTTCGCAATCTGTCACCATCCAAATCAGTCGCTAGAGTTTCTTGTGGCGCGGGGCAGCCATGTTTCACCACAAGACTCTCGGCGAGCTGCTCGCGAAAGTTTCGGTGGGTCATAGTAGACATACTGCGACGTTTCAAAGATGCCATCAATATAATGGAGGCATTTAGGACACTGACGTTTAGCAACCTTTTGAAAATGTTCATATACCACTTCAGGCATCTCCTTTCCAAGAGATACATTGAGAGTTTTTCATCTTTGAGATCGACACCTGCCAATATATTGTTGTAATCTCGTATAGCAATCGGTTGTACGAGATCTCGACCAGCCTTTATTCCCACGAAGGTTTCCGCAGTGTGGTAGGTGGAGATCATGTTCACCATTTTAGAGTCTTTCCATGCAATGCATGAAACGTCTCCAGAATGGCGAGCAATGATAGTCCCCTTGGGCGCATTTATTGGAGCCTTCGCGATATCCACTGGCACATATTTGCGATTTGAACGCAGTGTTCCTAGGCAATCAAAGCCTAAACTCTTCAGATACCTTGCCAATGCTGGACAATTATAAAAATTATCCATAGTGACAAGATGCCCTCGATGTTCCAGGCCTTTCAACAAATCAAGTACCACTTGGGCACTCTTGCTCGCCAAGTCAGTACAAGGAGCTATATCATTATCGCGGTCGGAATTCTTTTCCGTGTACATGATGAATTTCCATAGATATCCAGTCCTTGATTCACATATTTCACCCGTTTTTATGTCAAAACGAGCAGCCTTTGACCTTATAGCTTGGAGCCAGGACAAGCGCCTCTTGTATAAAGTAAGAGACTCGTCAATTGCAATGTTTTGATGCAAATTGTAAAGTTCGGAAAATTTCCGATTCAAATGTTCGAGGACTGGTGCAATTTTCGTCAATTTCGCTGATAGCATAGCCTCGTCGTTTTGCGGCAAATGACTCACATCAGGATTGTCCGCGAAATGAAGGAATTTGCTCAGCAAAACGTAGCGATTGTAGGACATGATCTCCCTAAACTTGGGCATTTGCAAGTAGCCGGTAGTCTTCCAATATTCGTCCTGAGATGTCCGATAGTCCAATCCCATGAATATATACACCGCAAAAAATAAGTACATTTCGTCTACATTGGTGTCCACCCACCGTTGCAGACGTGAGGTCCCTGTCATTGTTCCTGTCGTCTTAGTCTGTTCGATCACCTGCTTAGCGTACTTGTTGGTTTCCAGCACTATATGCTCCATGATCTCCCTACTCCAAATACTCGTAAAAGCATCATAAGGAGTATCGTAATCTGCGATAGGTCCAGGAATAGATCCCGAAAATTCTTCGCGAACACCCCTGAAAGTATCGAAATCACTTTGCCAGGTGAAATCAACAGAGACGTTAGTCAGGCGATCAACAGCTTCATCTATTGTCCTTGTTACATTATTAACAATGGTTCGCTCATGCTCTTCCAGCTCCTCATCGTTCGGAATGTACCGAGTTCTACAAGCGTTCGAAGCGAATTCGTTCATATTGAACTCGTCATCGAAGTCCGAATCGATTTCGCTACCTACGTTGTGATTTCGTGCAGAAGGCCCGCATGTTTTGGCCCCTAACGTGGATGGCCGAACATCCGTACCTCCAGCGGCAGGCATCGGTACTACCTGGGAAGCTTCAGGCTTATCGAGCCTAAAGATCCCCGATATAGCACCGATGTCGTCCTCCGCAGGCAATGGCGTTCTGCAAGAAAAAGGTATCGTCTCTTGACATTCCACGGGCAGTTCAATATTGTCCAACCATTTTCTGACATGGTGCAAATTAGACCGCACTCCCTCTCCCTCCACCAACGCCAGGCCCATCTCCACCCGTTCGGCAGGTTCGACACTGCAAAAGAAATATCCCTATCATACCACGCATCACACATACTAGCTTCGCCCGCTATTTACAGAAAAAAACAGCGGCATAAAATATAGGCTACTAGAAGGTTCCCGCTACTTCGTTCGCGGAGGAGAAAAAGTCATAACCCTTCTTTTTTCGTCAGCGTAGTCGGGTAAAAAGTATCCTATAACCATCTAGATATACCCAGCTACCCGTGTACCAAAAATTATTAAAATCTGTTCAGCCAACTTTGCGTGATGAAGCCACCAACGACACATACAAAAATACAAAAAATTATTTTTTTTCGTTTTAGTGACCTCCAAATAGTCCGTTACAATATTTTTTTGAAAATATCTTCAATGTACAGACATTTCATTTTTACAACTTTATAATAGTATAGATGTTACTCCGGAAGGTCCATTCTGTTTATTGGGGAACGAAATTTTGAAATTGTATGAGAGAGAAGCGATCTTCGGAGATACCCCCTGACTATATATTATATGTATATTATTATATTAGTTTATCTTTTATTTATTTACCTCTTTATTACATTAGTATGGATACTGTGAAATTGTTCTTTTGTTTGTAATATTCATAATTACACTTACTGAATGGATGGATGGCAATTGGACGTGATACGGTAGACATTATAACAATTAGGCGATTCGGCAGTTGAGAATTTTGACAACTGGAGGTTACGTTCACTGGACTTTTTAGCAGTTAGATATTTCGGCAATCGGGCTTTTTTCATTTGGTTGTTTTGAGGAGTAGACATTTTGGCTACTGGCTATTGTGTACGTTTTGACATTCCGACGTTCTATCACTTTTGTAGTGAGCTTCAAACAAATATGTAAAACAGAATCTTTACTTTCTTGAAATACAAAGATCCAAATAATGACAATATTTCAAGATTCTGACCGGATTTGAACCAGTACATTGTGCCTTGATTTTGAGATTCTTTCTATTCTTGAGATTCTTAGTGATGAAATTCACTTTAAAAATCACGACGATCGTGGTGGTAAGACATAAAATAGTTCGTAAAAAAGCATTTTTTTTTTTATTTATTTACCAGTAATTTGGTGTATAATAAATGGTATAAACACTTACCGTTTAAATGATTCCGACATAATTATCGCACAACTCAATCACCGAAATTCACTTGTCAAAAATCAATATGGCTTCCTACCGAAGCAAGTGGGTTGTCGATTATATTTTTCTTTAGTCTGCTTTTATTTCACGAATTCTATTGTTTCAAAACTTAAATTTTGACACGGTAATAGTTGTTGGTGAGAACATACGTTTGAATCGACAAATGATAGGAATCGACCTCGATAAATAGCCAACGACAAGCAAGCTGCTTATGGACTTATTAGTCAGTAGGACACTACCGGCACAAAACGCTTACAGACGTATTAGTCAATAAGACATTACCGGCATAAAACGCTTACAGACTTATTAGTCTATAGGACACTACCGGTACAAAACGCTTATAGATTTATTAGTCTATAGGACACTACCGGCACAAAACGCTTATAGACTATAGGACACTATCGGCACAAAACGCTTACAGACTTATTAGTCTATAGGACACTACCGGCACAAAACGCTTATAGACTATAGGACACTATCGGCACAAAACGCTTACAGACTTATTAGTCAATAAGACACTACCAGCTTCAAACGCTTATAGACTTATTAGTCTATAGGACACTACCGGCACAAAAGGCTTATAGACTTATCAGTCTATAGGACACTACCGGCACAAAACGCTTATAGACTTATTAGTCTATAGGACACTACCGGCACAAAAGGCTTATAGACTTATCAGTCTATAGGACACTACCGGCACAAAACGCTTATAGACTTATTAGTCTATAGGACACTACCGGCACAAAACGCTTACAAACTTATTAGTCTATGGACACTACCGGCACAAAACGCTTACAGACTTATTAGCCTATAGGACGCGTCACGGGTTAAATACATAGAAAATATCCAAGACCCTGGAACAAACATTGTAAAGAATTTTACTACAGGTGCTGGCGCATCACACAAATATTTGTCCTTACCGCGATTTGAACCCAGGACCGCCAGCTTTACAGGCAGCGTCACTCCCACCGAGTCAAATCGGTCGTCAATAAATAAAATAGTTCTCACTTAAGGTGGTACTTGAGAGTCATCTTGTTGGCGAACACCTTCCCGCAGCAGTCGCACTGCGGCCGCGCCTGATTACATACGCCCTTGTGGTACGCCAGTTTCGACTTCGTACTGTAAACAAACATATTTGCGTGAAATATAATGTTAAAATAAATAGATAAATATCAGGGGCAGTCTTACGCAAATCAACCTAGTTCCAAATCAAGGATCATTAAAACATGAGGATTGACCATCTCCATACAAAGAGCCGTTTCCCGATATGTACAATGTTATATATGTATAAGAATTATTTTTTACAATTACTTTGTAGGTATTGAAATGTTACGATTTATTTATAATTAAGTATTTTCGAACCAAGGTTTTTTTTTCCTGTTTCCTCATTTAAATGTAATATTGTTAAATGTTTAGTTTTAAAGCGCCATCTAGTTTTTGCCACAATATCTCCTTGCGATCGGAACACGACCCAAAGTATGGCAACCGTCGGTCCTCTCGTTTCAATGGTCCTTGCTCCAAACTAAGCAAAGCAGGTATGAAAGGTACCAGGCGACGATATATGTACGCGGCCAGGTGCGGGGCGGCGGTGCGACACTATGTGTACAGTCTGACCTGAAGTGCTCCCCGCACGTGGGGCACGGCACGTGGCCGCCGGTGTGCGCACGCGCGTGCGCGAGCATGCGACGCTTGGTGCGGGGCGGTGGTGCGACACTATGTGTACGGTCTGACCTGAAGTGCTCCCCGCACGTGGGGCACGGCACGTGGCCGCCGGTGTGCGCACGCGCGTGCGCGAGCATGCGACGCTTGGTGCGGGGCGGTGGTGCGACACTATGTGTACGGTCTGACCTGAAGTGCTCCCCGCACGTGGGGCACGGCACGTGGCCGCCGGTGTGCGCACGCGCGTGCGCGAGCATGCGACGCTTGGTGCGGGGCGGCGGTGCGACACTATGTGTACGGTCTGACCTGAAGTGCTCCCCGCACGTGGGGCACGGCACGTGGCCGCCGGTGTGCGCACGCGCGTGCGCGAGCATGCGACGCTTGGTGCGGGGCGGCGGTGCGACACTATGTGTACGGTCTGACCTGAAGTGCTCCCCGCACGTGGGGCACGGCACGTGGCCGCCGGTGTGCGCACGCGCGTGCGCGAGCATGCGACGCTTGGTGCGGGGCGGCGGTGCGACACTATGTGTACAGTCTGACCTGAAGTGCTCCCCGCACGTGGGGCACGGCACGTGGCCGCCGGTGTGCGCACGCGCGTGCGCGAGCATGCGACGCTTGGTGCGGGGCGGCGGTGCGACACTATGTGTACAGTCTGACCTGAAGTGCTCCCCGCACGTGGGGCACGGCACGTGGCCGCCGGTGTGCGCACGCGCGTGCGCGAGCATGCGACGCTTGGTGCGGGGCGGCGGTGCGACACTATGTGTACAGTCTGACCTGAAGTGCTCCCCGCACGTGGGGCACGGCACGTGGCCGCCGGTGTGCGCACGCGCGTGCGCGAGCATGCGACGCTTGGTGCGGGGCGGCGGTGCGACACTATGTGTACAGTCTGACCTGAAGTGCTCCCCGCACGTGGGGCACGGCACGTGGCCGCCGGTGTGCGCACGCGCGTGCGCGAGCATGCGACGCTTGGTGCGGGGCGGCGGTGCGACACTATGTGTACAGTCTGACCTGAAGTGCTCCCCGCACGTGGGGCACGGCACGTGGCCGCCGGTTTGCGCACGCGCGTGCGCGAGCATGCGACGCTTGGTGCGGGGCGGCGGTGCGACACTATGTGTACGGTCTGACCTGAAGTGCTCCCCGCACGTGGGGCACGGCACGTGGCCGCCGGTGTGCGCACGCGCGTGCGCGAGCATGCGACGCTTGGTGCGGGGCGGCGGTGCGACACTATGTGTACAGTCTGACCTGAAGTGCTCCCCGCACGTGGGGCACGGCACGTGGCCGCCGGTGTGCGCACGCGCGTGCGCGAGCATGCGACGCTTGGTGCGGGGCGGCGGTGCGACACTATGTGTACAGTCTGACCTGAAGTGCTCCCCGCACGTGGGGCACGGCACGTGGCCGCCGGTGTGCGCACGCGCGTGCGCGAGCATGCGACGCTTGGTGCGGGGCGGCGGTGCGACACTATGTGTACAGTCTGACCTGAAGTGCTCCCCGCACGTGGGGCACGGCACGTGGCCGCCGGTGTGCGCACGCGCGTGCGCGAGCATGCGACGCTTGGTGCGGGGCGGCGGTGCGACACTATGTGTACAGTCTGACCTGAAGTGCTCCCCGCACGTGGGGCACGGCACGTGGCCGCCGGTGTGCGCACGCGCGTGCGCGAGCATGCGACGCTTGGTGCGGGGCGGCGGTGCGACACTATGTGTACGGTCTGACCTGAAGTGCTCCCCGCACGTGGGGCACGGCACGTGGCCGCCGGTGTGCGCACGCGCGTGCGCGAGCATGCGACGCTTGGTGCGGGGCGGCGGTGCGACACTATGTGTACAGTCTGACCTGAAGTGCTCCCCGCACGTGGGGCACGGCACGTGGCCGCCGGTGTGCGCACGCGCGTGCGCGAGCATGCGACGCTTGGTGCGGGGCGGCGGTGCGACACTATGTGTACAGTCTGACCTGAAGTGCTCCCCGCACGTGGGGCACGGCACGTGGCCGCCGGTGTGCGCACGCGCGTGCGCGAGCATGCGACGCTTGGTGCGGGGCGGCGGTGCGACACTATGTGTACAGTCTGACCTGAAGTGCTCCCCGCACGTGGGGCACGGCACGTGGCCGCCGGTGTGCGCACGCGCGTGCGCGAGCATGCGACGCTTGGTGCGGGGCGGCGGTGCGACACTATGTGTACAGTCTGACCTGAAGTGCTCCCCGCACGTGGGGCACGGCACGTGGCCGCCGGTGTGCGCACGCGCGTGCGCGAGCATGCGACGCTTGGTGCGGGGCGGCGGTGCGACACTATGTGTACAGTCTGACCTGAAGTGCTCCCCGCACGTGGGGCACGGCACGTGGCCGCCGGTGTGCGCACGCGCGTGCGCGAGCATGCGACGCTTGGTGCGGGGCGGCGGTGCGACACTATGTGTACAGTCTGACCTGAAGTGCTCCCCGCACGTGGGGCACGGCACGTGGCCGCCGGTGTGCGCACGCGCGTGCGCGAGCATGCGACGCTTGGTGCGGGGCGGCGGTGCGACACTATGTGTACAGTCTGACCTGAAGTGCTCCCCGCACGTGGGGCACGGCACGTGGCCGCCGGTGTGCGCACGCGCGTGCGCGAGCATGCGACGCTTGGTGCGGGGCGGCGGTGCGACACTATGTGTACAGTCTGACCTGAAGTGCTCCCCGCACGTGGGGCACGGCACGTGGCCGCCGGTGTGCGCACGCGCGTGCGCGAGCATGCGACGCTTGGTGCGGGGCGGCGGTGCGACACTATGTGTACGGTCTGACCTGAAGTGCTCCCCGCACGTGGGGCACGGCACGTGGCCGCCGGTGTGCGCACGCGCGTGCGCGAGCATGCGACGCTTGGTGCGGGG
This sequence comes from Hedya salicella, assembly GCA_905404275.2. NCBI lineage: Eukaryota > Metazoa > Arthropoda > Insecta > Lepidoptera > Tortricidae > Hedya > Hedya salicella. The sequence continues at coordinate 9,289,374 of FR990120.1, forward strand.
CGGCGGTGCGACACTATGTGTACGGTCTGACCTGAAGTGCTCCCCGCACGTGGGGCACGGCACGTGGCCGCCGGTGTGCGCACGCGCGTGCGCGAGCATGCGACGCTTGGTGCGGGGCGGCGGTGCGACACTATGTGTACGGTCTGACCTGAAGTGCTCCCCGCACGTGGGGCACGGCACGTGGCCGCCGGTGTGCGCACGCGCGTGCGCGAGCATGCGACGCTTGGTGCGGGGCGGCGGTGCGACACTATGTGTACAGTCTGACCTGAAGTGCTCCCCGCACGTGGGGCACGGCACGTGGCCGCCGGTGTGCGCACGCGCGTGCGCGAGCATGCGACGCTTGGTGCGGGGCGGCGGTGCGACACTATGTGTACAGTCTGACCTGAAGTGCTCCCCGCACGTGGGGCACGGCACGTGGCCGCCGGTGTGCGCACGCGCGTGCGCGAGCATGCGACGCTTGGTGCGGGGCGGCGGTGCGACACTATGTGTACAGTCTGACCTGAAGTGCTCCCCGCACGTGGGGCACGGCACGTGGCCGCCGGTGTGCGCACGCGCGTGCGCGAGCATGCGACGCTTGGTGCGGGGCGGCGGTGCGACACTATGTGTACAGTCTGACCTGAAGTGCTCCCCGCACGTGGGGCACGGCACGTGGCCGCCGGTGTGCGCACGCGCGTGCGCGAGCATGCGACGCTTGGTGCGGGGCGGCGGTGCGACACTATGTGTACAGTCTGACCTGAAGTGCTCCCCGCACGTGGGGCACGGCACGTGGCCGCCGGTGTGCGCACGCGCGTGCGCGAGCATGCGACGCTTGGTGCGGGGCGGCGGTGCGACACTATGTGTACAGTCTGACCTGAAGTGCTCCCCGCACGTGGGGCACGGCACGTGGCCGCCGGTGTGCGCACGCGCGTGAATTAAGATACCGGCAGGAGATTTGGTTAAAAAAAATATTTATTTATTCGAACAGAGTAACAGCATGAGCTTACAATCAGAAGTATTCTAACTTAAAATTAATTAATCCTAATATTTATACCTAAATTATGCAATTCAGCATTGACGCACGACCTACAAAGGTGTTTGCGATGTGGATGCTGAAATGCAATAATTATTGCTGACAGGGGAGGATTTGGGCGGTGCAGCACCCTTAACTCCTCCCTCCTCAAGAGAGAAGTTATCTGAAGGAGACACAGTTGGCTTCAGATAATTTCGTCTGAAAAATACAGAGTGTAATTTATGAGACACCAATATTAATGCTATGAGGAGTGCTGCGACGTACAACGCGATGGTCCACACACTGACTCTATAGCTAATGACATAGCTTTCATTATTATCACTTTCACTGTTGTATTTTACGCTGTTGAGTATGTCCTTTACGTCACCGAAGTCCACGCCTCGAAGATCTACCTCGTTCTCGTTCCTCTGGATCTGTAGCTGCGGTTCTGGTAAAATGACAGACGGTAATGTATAGCTGGTTACTGTAGTGTTGCTGACTGCTTTGATGACTATCTCATCTATTTGTGTTTCGCAGTATTTGATCGGGGACAATATGTATGTTCCTTCTAGATTTTGTTTGGAGACTTCATCTCCGCAGGTTTCAGTTATCACCGTTCCTCTTCTGGTGTAGAGAAGCCAGTGATCAGATGTAATTTTCTGTATAACGGTGTCTTCTGTTTTGATCGTTTGCTGGTTACATTTCGTGACGTTGCCTTTTAGTAGCATCAGTTGTTCTATACAGGTTGCTGTTGGATGCTGCACGACGTCATCATCAGTGCAGAGATATTTGTTTTCCTCCATTTCTTCGCAATATCTGGCTACGGGTTTGAATTTCAATCTATTCATCATGAGGTATGGATATTTAGGAATAATTGTGAATGTTTTATCGGTTTCAGGGTTATAGATCGGGATTGGGATAATCTTGTAATAAATATATGTGTTCTTTTCAATTAGTGGGATATCTAACACAAAAGTTAAACAATTATTACTTATAAAAGATTTTAATTCTATACTACGTTCTATCTTAACTAAATTTTCTTTTGAAACAGGATAAACTACAGTAGCGTGTTTTTCTATTTCAAAAAGAACATTAATTAATTCAGTTGAATTTATTACAGACTGATGTAGTGTAGAAAGTTTACTAAAAGCTATTGCGGTTTCTATTTCCTGAATAATATTATAAATGGTCCGAAAGTTATTTAGAATCTGGTAAACGCTGTTCATTATGGAAACTATATTAAAAAGTTTAAGCTCATCTTTCTGAATTGACTCTAATTGCTTAGTTTTATAACCTAAATGTTTAACGTTAAAATTAATGTCACTTGAGACGTTTACTAAATTATTAAGTGCGTTTTGCAGTAGTGTTACCTTATTTTCTATCGATACCTCCTTATGTTTCATCTTCTCGATTGCTGTATTAAACCTAATTGCATCTTCATTATCTAAGTTTCCTGTAATTAACTTAACAACAGATCCTAATGGGTTGAGAATACCTCTTTTTGTTCTTGCCGTTGGCAGAATCTGTAATAATCTATCTCTCGAAAGATCTATAAACGAATTAACTTGTACTTCTAAACCCATCAGTTCTCTTCTAGTATCTACATTACTATCAATTATTTGCTTTAATTTACTATATTGCTCTAAATTAACTTCTAATAACAAGTTTATTGACTCTAAATTTATAACCTTAATTATGCTCCAGGAGCTAGTCCTCATCAGAGCTGTACCCATCCGGACTGGAGCTATCCCCGGGCTTCGCTCGAGGTTTTGGATGTTGAGGCTGCATCCCTGATGTGCCAGGGCCATCAGTAATATCACACGCCACCTGTGGAGGTCGTTTGATATTCTTGAGTGCTACTCGGGTAGTTCGCTTTTTAAGTTGTATAGGGACTATATTTTTATCTGGTTTACCTATAACCTTAGCTTTTTCGTACCTGGGCAATTCCTTAGCTTTCCGGGTTCTAGTATCCTTCATAAAAATGGTATCACCTTCCTTAAGTTCTGGTGGGACTTCCCCGCCTTTCTTGTCCCTAACTTTAATTTTATCATTGACTAATTTCTCGCTAACGTATTCATACAGTACTTTTAGTCGTTTTCTATGGTCAATTAGCAATTTCTGCATAAGATTTCGTTCTCTATCTATGTCAAACAGATTTCCGGTGTCTGTATGACCGAAAACTATTTCGAATGGGGTGAATGTTGTTGCGCTATGAATGGTGTTATTGTAAGCCATTATAGCGTATGTCATGACAGATGCCGCATCCTGGTCGCTTTTATCATATTTAGCTAAGCGGTAAATTTCTATGATCGTCGAATGAAATCGTTCTACTATAGCCATTGAATTAGGGTTGTTCGGTGTACCTATGTGTAATTCAATTTTGTATAGGCTCAATAGTTCCTTCATTAGTTCATTATTAAATTCTGCGCCAGAGTCACAACTGATTTTCCTGGGGATACCATACATACTGAAATACTTAATCAAAGCTCTCACGACTTCTGGAGTGCTTCGATTTGGTATGCCTATTGCCTGTCCTAGTTTGCTAAATGCATCTACAGCTGTCAGATAATATTTACCTTCAATAAATAAGAGGTCTATAAATGACTCCTGGAATGGTGATTCCTGACTCTGAGTGAGTTGGATACATGGCTTTATAGGTTTCCTTTCATACTTCATCTTGCGACATTGTTTACATGAATTAATTATCGCGGAAATGGTTTCTTTCATATTACTCCACCAATAATACCTTTTAATTTTGGCTAGAGTTTCGTTTATCCCTCGATGACAAGTTTTTCCTTCGTGATACTTCTTTACTAATTCTCTTATATCATCTTCATCCGTCATGTTCACTAATCGTTCCGTGCATTCTACTAAATTTTGAGTCCCTTTCTTATAAAGTTTCGTAACTACGTGGCTAAAAGTTTTCCTAAACTCCGGTGTCTCAAAATAAATATAGTATTTATTTTTTAAGTCTACATATTCCTTTAAGAATTTGTTAACTAATTCTTCGTTATTAACTGGCATGTGCACGTCAAGAATTTTCTGTTTTTTATTAGAAAGATCGTTGACACAAATATCATTTTTGAACCAAGTATGAACTAAAATCTGTTTAGGTTTCATGTCTATGGCTTCGTTCATGATTGGTATACCTTCGTGTTCCCGGTTGGATACAGAGTGGGCTGTGGCTCCATCATCTGAATCAGATAACTCTATAGTTTCTATCTCTGGTTCAGATTCTGGTCTACTTAGTTTCGCTATTTGTTCAATAAGTGAATCTACGTGTTTTTGTATTTTTTCTTCCTGTTCATCTACATTGACTGCCATTGACTCATTGTCATCGTTTGTTATATTAAGTTTTATACGGGACATTGCGTCGGCGTTCGTGTTTTGATTACCTTTCTTGTAATAGATTTCAAAATCGTATTCCTGTAACCTTAACCGCCATCGCGTGAGCTTACTGTTGGGTTCCTTCAATGAGTATAACCAAGCAAGGGGGCGATGGTCTGTATAGATAAAGAACTTATTTCCGTATAGATAAGGTCTAAAATGTTTTACTCCCTCTAGTACGGCATAAAGCTCCTTTTCTATAGTGCTGTATCTAGCTTGTGTGTCGCTTAAAGTTTTACTATAATACGCTATGGGCTTGTCTGACCCGATCGGTCCTTGGGACAGCACTGCGCCGATTGCGTAATTTGATGCGTCTGTCGTTAGAATAAATGGTTTCTTAAAATCTGGGAATTGTAGCAATGGTGCGTTAGTTAATATCTTCTTGCACAGTTCAAAGCTTTCCTTATATTCGTCATCTAATATAATCTTTTTCCCTTTCTTCAAGCATACAGTCATTGGTCTATTATTTCTACTTTGATGTGAACTACTTGCGGAATTATTAAAATTGTTAGGCGACCTATGATTAATATTCTGTCTTCCTGAATTAGAATTATTGTTGTGGGGAGGTCTATCCTGCCTATTACGAGGTTCGAAACTATTCTGGTTAGCGTTCTGCCTAGTATTTCCTTGGTTCCGGAAGGGACATTTTAGATTATAAACGTTCTGGAGGTTCTGACGTTCCAAAACCACTCGCAACGCGTCTTCTAATCTACGAACTCCCTTGTCATAAATTAATTCGACTAATTTCTGCGGCAAGTTGTACGTAAAGGTATCAAAAGCTAACTGATGGTAAAGTTCGCCTTTGTACCTTCGTGCTTCCGGGTTTGCTACAGTCTCTGTGACCTTCGCAAGTAAAATACCTAAATGGTGTTGAATCCGTTGACAAAACTCTAAATAACTTTCGTCCTTCTGAATAACGAGCCCCTCTAAAGCCAATTTGAGGCCATGCTCGTTCCTATGATCCCCGAACTGCTTGCTAAGAGCTAGCTTGAGGTCATCCCATGTTGTGATGCCCTCCTGTTCGGCTATTACAATCGCTGCTTGTCCTGTCAACCTACTAGTAATGACCTCGAACAGATATCTGTCCTGTTCGGGCTCACCATTATACCTACTAATAACATACTCGCATTTCTTAATATAGACTGGTAATTGTCTTGTATTGCCTTCAAAAAGGGGAATGAGGTTGATAATCGACTGCGGGATCTCCCTAATTCCTTCCATTATTTATAATACAAAGTGATTCACACTCTACAAAAATAAATATGTTTATAAATTACCTATCTAAGGATGTCAATTGAAAGCGGAATTGGACACCTTCAATGACGATATATTAATGTTACTACGGCGTTGTCTAATCCCTAATAACACACATATATTTAATACAAGTGAGGATACGTATAAAAGGAGCAGTAAAGGATGATGAAAAAGATTGACTCACATTCCTCCCGGCTGCTTTCACGAGTCCTCACGGTGGCTGGAACCTTCTGGATTGTTACCGGTCTGCTGGAGTTGGACAGCGTTCTGGGTCGGCTCGGCTGGTTTACTGCTGCTGCGACAGGTCCTCTTGCGTTCTTAATAAATTTATTTGTTCGGCTTCCCGTTGAAACGTTGAAACGTACGTTGCCCGGCACGATGCGATCGCGAAATATCGGCCACTGGACGTGTCAGGATAACGACGGGAATCCTGTCCTCAGCGCCAATTAAGATACCGGCAGGAGATTTGGTTAAAAAAAATATTTATTTATTCGAACAGAGTAACAGCATGAGCTTACAATCAGAAGTATTCTAACTTAAAATTAATTAATCCTAATATTTATACCTAAATTATGCAATTCAGCATTGACGCACGACCTACAAAGGTGTTTGCGATGTGGATGCTGAAATGCAATAATTATTGCTGACAGGGGAGGATTTGGGCGGTGCAGCACCCTTAACTCGTGCGCGAGCATGCGACGCTTGGTGCGGGGCGGCGGTGCGACACTATGTGTACAGTCTGACCTGAAGTGCTCCCCGCACGTGGGGCACGGCACGTGGCCGCCGGTGTGCGCACGCGCGTGCGCGAGCATGCGACGCTTGGTGCGGGGCGGCGGTGCGACACTATGTGTACGGTCTGACCTGAAGTGCTCCCCGCACGTGGGGCACGGCACGTGGCCGCCGGTGTGCGCACGCGCGTGCGCGAGCATGCGACGCTTGGTGCGGGGCGGCGGTGCGACACTATGTGTACGGTCTGACCTGAAGTGCTCCCCGCACGTGGGGCACGGCACGTGGCCGCCGGTGTGCGCACGCGCGTGCGCGAGCATGCGACGCTTGGTGCGGGGCGGCGGTGCGACACTATGTGTACGGTCTGACCTGAAGTGCTCCCCGCACGTGGGGCACGGCACGTGGCCGCCGGTGTGCGCACGCGCGTGCGCGAGCATGCGACGCTTGGTGCGGGGCGGCGGTGCGACACTATGTGTACGGTCTGACCTGAAGTGCTCCCCGCACGTGGGGCACGGCACGTGGCCGCCGGTGTGCGCACGCGCGTGCGCGAGCATGCGACGCTTGGTGCGGGGCGGCGGTGCGACACTATGTGTACGGTCTGACCTGAAGTGCTCCCCGCACGTGGGGCACGGCACGTGGCCGCCGGTGTGCGCACGCGCGTGCGCGAGCATGCGACGCTTGGTGCGGGGCGGCGGTGCGACACTATGTGTACGGTCTGACCTGAAGTGCTCCCCGCACGTGGGGCACGGCACGTGGCCGCCGGTGTGCGCACGCGCGTGCGCGAGCATGCGACGCTTGGTGCGGGGCGGCGGTGCGACACTATGTGTACGGTCTGACCTGAAGTGCTCCCCGCACGTGGGGCACGGCACGTGGCCGCCGGTGTGCGCACGCGCGTGCGCGAGCATGCGACGCTTGGTGCGGGGCGGCGGTGCGACACTATGTGTACGGTCTGACCTGAAGTGCTCCCCGCACGTGGGGCACGGCACGTGGCCGCCGGTGTGCGCACGCGCGTGCGCGAGCATGCGACGCTTGGTGCGGGGCGGCGGTGCGACACTATGTGTACAGTCTGACCTGAAGTGCTCCCCGCACGTGGGGCACGGCACGTGGCCGCCGGTGTGCGCACGCGCGTGCGCGAGCATGCGACGCTTGGTGCGGGGCGGCGGTGCGACACTATGTGTACGGTCTGACCTGAAGTGCTCCCCGCACGTGGGGCACGGCACGTGGCCGCCGGTGTGCGCACGCGCGTGCGCGAGCATGCGACGCTTGGTGCGGGGCGGCGGTGCGACACTATGTGTACGGTCTGACCTGAAGTGCTCCCCGCACGTGGGGCACGGCACGTGGCCGCCGGTGTGCGCACGCGCGTGCGCGAGCATGCGACGCTTGGTGCGGGGCGGCGGTGCGACACTATGTGTACAGTCTGACCTGAAGTGCTCCCCGCACGTGGGGCACGGCACGTGGCCGCCGGTGTGCGCACGCGCGTGCGCGAGCATGCGACGCTTGGTGCGGGGCGGCGGTGCGACACTATGTGTACGGTCTGACCTGAAGTGCTCCCCGCACGTGGGGCACGGCACGTGGCCGCCGGTGTGCGCACGCGCGTGCGCGAGCATGCGACGCTTGGTGCGGGGCGGCGGTGCGACACTATGTGTACGGTCTGACCTGAAGTGCTCCCCGCACGTGGGGCACGGCACGTGGCCGCCGGTGTGCGCACGCGCGTGCGCGAGCATGCGACGCTTGGTGCGGGGCGGCGGTGCGACACTATGTGTACGGTCTGACCTGAAGTGCTCCCCGCACGTGGGGCACGGCACGTGGCCGCCGGTGTGCGCACGCGCGTGCGCGAGCATGCGACGCTTGGTGCGGGGCGGCGGTGCGACACTATGTGTACGGTCTGACCTGAAGTGCTCCCCGCACGTGGGGCACGGCACGTGGCCGCCGGTGTGCGCACGCGCGTGCGCGAGCATGCGACGCTTGGTGCGGGGCGGCGGTGCGACACTATGTGTACGGTCTGACCTGAAGTGCTCCCCGCACGTGGGGCACGGCACGTGGCCGCCGGTGTGCGCACGCGCGTGCGCGAGCATGCGACGCTTGGTGCGGGGCGGCGGTGCGACACTATGTGTACAGTCTGACCTGAAGTGCTCCCCGCACGTGGGGCACGGCACGTGGCCGCCGGTGTGCGCACGCGCGTGCGCGAGCATGCGACGCTTGGTGCGGGGCGGCGGTGCGACACTATGTGTACGGTCTGACCTGAAGTGCTCCCCGCACGTGGGGCACGGCACGTGGCCGCCGGTGTGCGCACGCGCGTGCGCGAGCATGCGACGCTTGGTGCGGGGCGGCGGTGCGACACTATGTGTACGGTCTGACCTGAAGTGCTCCCCGCACGTGGGGCACGGCACGTGGCCGCCGGTGTGCGCACGCGCGTGCGCGAGCATGCGACGCTTGGTGCGGGGCGGCGGTGCGACACTATGTGTACGGTCTGACCTGAAGTGCTCCCCGCACGTGGGGCACGGCACGTGGCCGCCGGTGTGCGCACGCGCGTGCGCGAGCATGCGACGCTTGGTGCGGGGCGGCGGTGCGACACTATGTGTACAGTCTGACCTGAAGTGCTCCCCGCACGTGGGGCACGGCACGTGGCCGCCGGTGTGCGCACGCGCGTGCGCGAGCATGCGACGCTTGGTGCGGGGCGGCGGTGCGACACTATGTGTACGGTCTGACCTGAAGTGCTCCCCGCACGTGGGGCACGGCACGTGGCCGCCGGTGTGCGCACGCGCGTGCGCGAGCATGCGACGCTTGGTGCGGGGCGGCGGTGCGACACTATGTGTACGGTCTGACCTGAAGTGCTCCCCGCACGTGGGGCACGGCACGTGGCCGCCGGTGTGCGCACGCGCGTGCGCGAGCATGCGACGCTTGGTGCGGGGCGGCGGTGCGACACTATGTGTACAGTCTGACCTGAAGTGCTCCCCGCACGTGGGGCACGGCACGTGGCCGCCGGTGTGCGCACGCGCGTGCGCGAGCATGCGACGCTTGGTGCGGGGCGGCGGTGCGACACTATGTGTACGGTCTGACCTGAAGTGCTCCCCGCACGTGGGGCACGGCACGTGGCCGCCGGTGTGCGCACGCGCGTGCGCGAGCATGCGACGCTTGGTGCGGGGCGGCGGTGCGACACTATGTGTACGGTCTGACCTGAAGTGCTCCCCGCACGTGGGGCACGGCACGTGGCCGCCGGTGTGCGCACGCGCGTGCGCGAGCATGCGACGCTTGGTGCGGGGCGGCGGTGCGACACTATGTGTACGGTCTGACCTGAAGTGCTCCCCGCACGTGGGGCACGGCACGTGGCCGCCGGTGTGCGCACGCGCGTGCGCGAGCATGCGACGCTTGGTGCGGGGCGGCGGTGCGACACTATGTGTACGGTCTGACCTGAAGTGCTCCCCGCACGTGGGGCACGGCACGTGGCCGCCGGTGTGCGCACGCGCGTGCGCGAGCATGCGACGCTTGGTGCGGGGCGGCGGTGCGACACTATGTGTACGGTCTGACCTGAAGTGCTCCCCGCACGTGGGGCACGGCACGTGGCCGCCGGTGTGCGCACGCGCGTGCGCGAGCATGCGACGCTTGGTGCGGGGCGGCGGTGCGACACTATGTGTACAGTCTGACCTGAAGTGCTCCCCGCACGTGGGGCACGGCACGTGGCCGCCGGTGTGCGCACGCGCGTGCGCGAGCATGCGACGCTTGGTGCGGGGCGGCGGTGCGACACTATGTGTACGGTCTGACCTGAAGTGCTCCCCGCACGTGGGGCACGGCACGTGGCCGCCGGTGTGCGCACGCGCGTGCGCGAGCATGCGACGCTTGGTGCGGGGCGGCGGTGCGACACTATGTGTACGGTCTGACCTGAAGTGCTCCCCGCACGTGGGGCACGGCACGTGGCCGCCGGTGTGCGCACGCGCGTGCGCGAGCATGCGACGCTTGGTGCGGGGCGGCGGTGCGACACTATGTGTACGGTCTGACCTGAAGTGCTCCCCGCACGTGGGGCACGGCACGTGGCCGCCGGTGTGCGCACGCGCGTGCGCGAGCATGCGACGCTTGGTGCGGGGCGGCGGTGCGACACTATGTGTACGGTCTGACCTGAAGTGCTCCCCGCACGTGGGGCACGGCACGTGGCCGCCGGTGTGCGCACGCGCGTGCGCGAGCATGCGACGCTTGGTGCGGGGCGGCGGTGCGACACTATGTGTACGGTCTGACCTGAAGTGCTCCCCGCACGTGGGGCACGGCACGTGGCCGCCGGTGTGCGCACGCGCGTGCGCGAGCATGCGACGCTTGGTGCGGGGCGGCGGTGCGACACTATGTGTACGGTCTGACCTGAAGTGCTCCCCGCACGTGGGGCACGGCACGTGGCCGCCGGTGTGCGCACGCGCGTGCGCGAGCATGCGACGCTTGAGCGCGGAGCGCGCGCCGCACGCGCCGCAGCGGTACGCGGCCAGGTGCAGCGCGCGGTGGTGCGACACGTTGTCCCGAGTCAGGAAGTACGCCTTGCACACGTCGCACTGCTGGCAGTCCGGACCTTTCTGGAACGACGCGTCACACGATTATACGACACCTAAAGGTGCGTCCACATTTGTATCATTTGCCCGATTAGATCTTCGTCCCGTGTCATGATCGCGTGTCATCACGCGTTTGGACGTTGCGCCAATCCGATCGCTCGAAATCCATGTTGCTACGCGTATCGCACACTTAGATCGGACAAATCGCCGCGCCGACAGCAGTCATGCCACGCCACGGTGATCGGACACGAGCAAATGATAAAAGTGTGGACGCACCTTAAAAAAATCTGATAAAGGTCTAATTTTGTAAAAAGCATTGCTAGAACTACCTGAGATAACTAACCTGAGTACAATTTGATTACGTAAAAAAAGAAAAAATACGTCTCCAATGTTTTTTATTAATCAACATGATGGACTAATTATTAAAATTTAGACATCATCCGTATTATGAAAATTTTATCATAATTCTTATTAAAATTTCCAACTCACCGGTGAATGTTTCCCTTGCATATGGTCTTTCATGAGCTTCTCCGAGTTGAATCCAATAACACAATCACTACACTTGTACTTCAGTGCACAGAACTCCGCACTAGCCACATCTTCTTCTCTGATCTGCCACATCTCTTCTTCGGTCATGGTGTATAGTTCAACAAGGTCCGGTGGCAGGTTCTTGAGCTTTCTGTAGTTCCGTTGCTGGGTTTTCTCTAGTTTTATATCCTGTAATGTGAAAATTTATATCAAACCACGGATCATGAATCCATACTAATATTATAAATGCGAAAGTGTATTTATCTGTCTGTTATCTCTTCATGCTTAAACCGCTGAACCGATTTGGATGAAATTTGGTATGGGAGAGTTTGAGTCCCGGATACCCTTATTCACGATAAACGAATTTAAGGCGGACGAAGTCGCGGGCGGAAGCTAATGAGCAATACTAAGATCAAACTATAAAAGATTCCAAGGGACCGGTTTAGCTCAGCGGGAGTAATGTTGCCTGCGCAGCTGAAGGTCCTGGGTTCAAGTCAAAAATAGTTGTGTCATGAGCCTTAAATATTTGTCCTTAAGGCTCGGATGTTCTCTATGTATATTTAGTAAATATATCTTTTAAATACTAGAAGGCGCCCGCAACTTCGTTCAAGGAAGAGAAAAAGTCATAATCCCTCTTGTTTTCTTCAGCGTAGTCGGGTAAAAAGTATCCTATAACCATCTGGAGATACCCAGCTACGCGTGTACCAAATATAGTTGAAATCGGTTTAGTCGATTTTGCGTGATGAAGCCGCAACGGCATATAGAAACATACACAATTTTTTAAGAGTAAAATCTTGTTATTCTTTTATATACGGAATAAATGAAGGAAACAAATTCTTAAGTAATACTTTGTTTTATTGTGCACCATAAAAATCACTTTTTGTTACTTAACATTAATCACTATTTATTAAACTTAAGTTTTATTAAGCTCTTCTAAATGGCCTTGCAAGAAACAAGGCTCCAAACAAGGCTAATATTATACATCAGTCGTTAAACTTAAAAATAGAGTTAAACAATAAATATATCCGCTTTAACTAAAACTACATAATAAGCTCTATTATTTAAGGGATACATTAAATGCTCAATATATTTTTATCATCTATAAAAAAACTCAACGAACATTACTTGAACACCATCTTATAACTAAGAATTGAATGGAAGTTGTTTAAACTTAGTAGTAATGAGTATTATATTGACATCAAATAACTTGTCAACGTGTTTTATAACGAAATTAAATACTTTTTTCTGTATCCAAAATGGCCTTCTTATGGTTCCGTTCTTTATAAGGCCAAACTAAAATTAATTATGATAAAATAATAGAAACTACAGACTACTGTAATTATAAAAACTTATCATGGCACATAGTCAGCCTTGTAGTCAGGAATGTTTAAAATCAACCATGCTCGAGATTAAAAAACGAAAATAATTATAAAAAAATAAAATTTAAATTCGGAAACAAAGTTAGAAACTAAAAGGATTTTAATTTTGGACATTTTAATCACAATCTGTGCATATAAATATGAGATATTTTTTAGTGAGACCCATACATTCCTCGTGATACCACTTTTGACATTCGGTACAGTGGCTCATGTCACCCATTTTACACTCGCCACATGCGTGACAGTACCACCCCTTCTCTTCACCTTCTACACTTTTCTTCTTCTCTATTTTCGATCTTTTACTGTTTTGTTTTTGTAATATTCCTTTGAGCCGTTTTACGGAATCATCTTTATTTTCGGTTTTCTTTCTATGGTCTTGTTTAATAGTAGACTTTCCTTTTTTCTTACTCGTCGTTTGCTTCATCTTATTCTCTTTGTCTTCAGTTTTAAACAAATCTTTTACTATTATATCTCCCTTATAATTAATAGCTTTTTGTTTTGGACGTGAAGACTTTATCGTAGCGTAGTTTGGAGGCAAAAACGCATGAAACGATTCTTCTTTATCCTTTATGAGGTTAATTAACGGCTCGTCATCATCCGAAGATCTGGTCTTATGACTATTTAGTTGACATTTTGATTTAATTGAGCTTTTGTTTTGTAGTAATCGTGTTTTTGGAGTGATTTCTCCTTTCTGTTCGAACCCATCATCAAATGACGAAGAAGTGTATAAATCCGAGACATGAAGTTTAGTCATGTACTTATCTTTGATAAATGATTCACTAAGATTCAAATCAAGATCAGATTCAGAGCTCGAGCAGACGATATTTTGTTGTAGGTCGGACGTACTCGGAATAGGATTATCGTACAGAGATGGTTGAGGGTCATGAATGAATGATAATTTATTCGCTGAATATCGTCACATTAGCTGGTATATAAATAATGCTTAGTAAGTATCTAGCATATTCTACCGGGAACCGGTGTGCGAATTTATACAATATTATGTAGGCACTAATTAGTATCTAACTTAACAAATTTGTAGGTATTAGACATTTAATATGTAAGAGTACAATATAAAATGAAAGTAATAAAATTCTAATTATTTAACATTTGTCGTAAAGTTAATAAAATTTAAATAGCTTAATATCTATTAAGTCTACATGTACTTTTTGCTAAGAATTCTTTAGTTGAATAGAAACATTGTTCAGTTAGCCACAATTTGAATGTTTTATAGAATTGTCTCAGGGGTAAGCTGCTTATTTGCAGTGGTATAGAGTTATACATTAATGAGGCCATATAATAACAATTGTCTCTATACAATTTTAGTTTTGGACCAGGCATTTTAAGAGGCAGATTAGTTTCAGCTCTTTTGTGTCTGTTGTCCCTTAATTCGAATAGTGAAGTATTCTGCTTCACGAACTTCCCTATTTCGTAGATATAAATAGCAGGCAGTGTTAATAGCTTATGTTTTATAAAGAGTGGGCGACAGGAGTCTGTGTTTTTCAGACCCCAGAAGGCCACATGCGTGACATGTTTTGTATCTGCGACGTTGAAACGGCACTGATCATTGACCGTAATATCGAATTCTAAGGCATCAGTTGAAGAACTGTAAGAAACAAGAACTGGTTTTCTTTTTGGTGTTGCAGCTGAAAATTTCGGCGAAGTCGATACTATCTTCTCTTTGGAAGTTGATGGAAAACTTGAAGAGACGTCAGAAACATGAGCTGACCTTTCATTTATCAGAGACTGAGACGACAATTCTGACACAGGAGGCAGGACTTGAAGAGATATAAATGGTTGATCGATTTGGTGTTGTAACGTTTTCGATAAAGGTCTTTCAGTTACAATTGAAGGAGCATAAGCATCTTCGGGTATTACATCAGAATCAAGGGGGTATAAACCAGTGGCTTTGAATCCAATCGTTATATTGGCTTGAGTCATACACTTTTGCCATGTTCGGGAGAAAATTTTGTTAAATGCGGCTTTGTTTAAAGTTCTCTCTTGAGAATTGCACAGGTAGTTCAAAACTTCTTCATCCCAGTGATGATCGAAGGACCGATTTACTGATTTATGTAGAGGTTGGAGTTCGTGCGTTGTGTTTGAAGGTAAGCAGTATAGTACTAAATTATTTTTATCTGCTTCTTCCAGAGCCTCATATGATAAATGAGACTTTGCGCCATCAAAGATAAGCAGACACTTACCGGGTACCTTATGTTGTGCTAAATGTTGAATGAAATCCACGAATAAGCTATAGGTCATGCTGCCTTTGGGTGCCATGCTTACCTTTGTTCCAGGTGGCAAATTTGATGCTTTTACCATTACAAGTACGAAGCCAAGACGACACGATGCAAACGGCCGTGCCGCCGGCAGCAGATCTAAGTGCCAACCACGCGGAGGTCTGGTGTGCCGTAAGGTACTGACCCGGAAGGTCACCAGACCAGCAAGTTGAGTAACGCACTGGAGCTCCGGGCAAGGACATAGCCCGGAAGGTCACTGTGTAGTGTTTTTTTTCTTATATCTTTTTTTTATAAGTTGTGTAGTTAAGTGTCGCATAGTGCAACGACATGGGGTGCAGACATTGCACACGTTGGACGTAACCGTAGCCGCCACGCGGCACGCTATGTCCAACGGGAGAGTGATTACGGCAATTGGCACCCCGGTTCGTTTAAGTAGGCTAGCGGTAACTTTTTATTATAATTTTTTAATGTAATTACACTGCGCATGGCAAGCAGAGTCAACCTCTATCCATGTACGCTACAAGGGCGAAAATGGATCGAGGTCGTTGGCAATATTGTAACGTTAGCTGTGTCGGGACGGGACGACATTCGGAGAAGTGTGTCATGAGGTCTAATTTAATTTTACTCGCGGATATAGCCCCGACGCACCGTTCAACGGTGAAACATTAGGCAAAAAGGCAGTTGCGCTAATTACACAGTCAAACGAACGAAATTGTAGTAAGGCCGTGCGTAGTTAAAACAGTGTACTCAGTCTGTTTGCGAAGGCACAGACACAACATTTGTAAAGTAGAATAAGTTAGTTAACATTGTATAATTAGTTCATCCTGCCAGGTGCGCGCACGGATATTCGATAAGCGCATAGGTTCGTGGAGGCGGCTCGAGGTATTTGCCGAGCGCGCACAACGTGGCCGGGCCGCCTGGGAACATGTGGGATCAACGTGACGCGCGCAGACGCTGACGCTGCCCGACAACAGTGTTCGCGCGAGACACTTGGGCAGGATAAGCGAACGTAATTAAGTTATAAATTAAGTTTTATCGTTGTTTTCTTTTTTTTTTGTATACTAAAATTTTCGTGCAAAAGGGAGGGCTACTGTAGGGACACAGAGGGCTTACTAAGCATTTGCGTGCGGCATGCATAGTAACGCGCCTCGCCCCGACAGTTCGTCCCAGTCTTGTGTACGCTGCACTCGGAACAACACGAAATAAAGTTATCAAATCGTTCGCCGTATTTCACCTCAACCTTCACCAAATAACATAACTCTACATAATGATCTATGTATGTTATCCATTTCACATGATGACCTAAATTGTTTTTAGAAAATTTTTTTGGTATAATTATAAATAATTTTAATACTCATTTCAAAATGAAAACTATTTCTGGGTCAAAAACGAAGTTTAGTGAATGGGCTACTGTCGGGATTCATAGAAGTAGAAATAGGCTTTATGAATTATATGGAGAGAAAGAGGTAAACAAGAATACTGATTTCCTGGACTATGTCAAGAATTCTTCAAAAATGTTTAAGAAGGTGTGCATAGCCGCTAAGGCAAATTATATTAGTTCTAAACTCAAAATGTCTGACAATAAAGTGAAAACTATTTGGAATATTATTAATAGGGAAACTGGTAAAACAAAAATAGTCAAGTCAACATTATGACAGTAAATGGCCAGATTATGTCGAACCACGATGTTGCCTCGGCATTCGAGGATTATTTTTCCAACATTGCAATTAATACTACAAGATATCTTCAATCATCTGCGACCGAATTCAATAGACGTTATTAAAACATTTAAGTCACTGAATTTAAAGAAAACAGAGGATTTATGGGGAACATCAGTAAAAATTGTTCATCATATCATAGACTCAATTGCACCCTATCTATCCTTGATTTATAATAATTGCATATCAGCCTTATGTAGCTCACCATGAGGCTAGTGCGGTTTGTGTTAAATTATTCGTCCGATTTTCTTGAACATATAGCTAATAACCATCGCAAAGAAGTCAAATATATAATAAATACCGCATTCAAAATCGTCCACGCGTCTAAGAGCCCGTTCACACGGAGACATCAGATTCTTTGCAGGAACTGCTTTTTGTAGGATACGATTTAGTGGCAGTAGGATTTCAATGCACGCGTTCACACATGCATACGGTTCCAGAATCCGGCAATTGTGTGAACGCGTGCATTGAAATCCTCTAAATCGGATCCTACAAAAAACTGTTCTTGCAAAGAATCGGATGTCTCCGTGTGAACGGGCTCTAAGAATCACGATGCCACAGGTGTCAACAGTCAGTTGGGATGATGGAGGATGTAGCTTTTCACTCTTCTTGGTCTTTCTCTCTTACTTGGTCTACACTACTTCATTTTACTTCTTCATCTCTCCCCTCTTCTTCTTCTCCTTCGTGTCCTTCTATTCCTATTTTGACCTTGGCGACGCCCGGACATCTTGTAGGAAATCTGTTTTGTCGAAGTATTCTAATGCTATACAGTCTACACTACCTCGTTGCTTAAAGTACTTACACCGGTCTTGATCATCTGTCGCTCTTCCCTCTTCTTTTTCACCTTCTGTGTCCTTCTCTCCATCCACGACACCCGGACATCTTGTAGTAAATCTATTTAGTGGAAATACTCTGATGCTCTAAACTACTTCAATGCTTAAAATACTTACGTTAATCTTGATCCTCTGTCGCTCCTCTCTCTTCTTCACCTTCTTGGTTCTTCTCTCCTTCTTCTTCTTGAGCTTGGAGAGCTTCACGTCGTCCTCCGACGAGACCCGGTCGTCTTGTGGGAAGTCTGTGTTGTCGAAGTATTCAGTCTCAGACTTGACGGTTTCTGACTCTGAAATTAGGAAAATATTATGTTTTAAGACTAGGACTAAGAGGCGGATGGGACGAGAGACATTAATAAATAAAAATATGGTAAAATATTGCTCTGCTACAAAGTTTCTCCTTCACCACACTGATGTCTACTTCCATGTGCGGCGTCTCTTGGACAACGGCGGCCTCGGTCTCCGTAGCGACAGATGTATCCCGAACAGTGTGACATTATCACTTACCGTCAAGCTCTTCCTTGGTCTCCGCTTTCACCACACTGATGTCTACATCCATGTGCGGCGTCTATTGGACAACGGCGGCCTCGGTCTCCGTAGCGACAGATGTATCCCGGACAGTGTGACATCATCACTTACCGTCCAACTCTTCTTTGGTCTCCGCTTTCACCACACTGATGTCTACTTCCATGTGCGGCGTCTCTTGGACGAAGGCCGCTTCGGGCTCTGTGGCGGAAAACCGTGTTCGCGCATGCGTGGATAGATCGGAAGGAGAATTGAGGAATGTGTGCTGAAAATTTAAATAAATACGATTAATAAGGCCCCGAATAAGTTTGCATTCAAAAAGTCCGTGCGAAACTTCTTTGCTGGCAAAGCCGAAGACACTTAGTCTATCTGCTTAATACGTTTCATCGCCGAAAATATATACTACATCAAAAAAGTTTTTTAGAAACCTAACATGTTTTTAAAAGAACTATGAAATGATCGAATTAAATGCTAAAAATATATTTATTTTTTTCAATTTCTTTTACATGTATGGCGTGAATCACAAGAAGAATCGATTATGTCACTTTAAGTATGTTCTTTTTAATCAGAATTAAGTGTAGAAATGTGTAAAAACATGTTAAATCCCTTACCTTTCTGGAGTAGTCAATGAGGACATCATATGAGCTTATGATGAGATTCCTGAACCGGAGAGCAGCTCGGACAGAGGCGAGACACTCCCAGCACACTTGGACCTGCAGGCCATCTGGCACCTGGAATGTAAGCACATAAATTCCATCACATTGATTTAAACTTACACGATCTTCACTCATTATCACAACCCCAAGCTCGAGTAGATCGAAAAACTCGCGCGGCTAGAAGACATTGATTCTCCTCTCCAGTTTCTTCGAGACCATGGACGTAACGCGACGTCCGAAACGTCGAAGAATTACCAACGAAAGGTAATTAAATAAATCATATTTATACGCGATTAAGCCCCGTTTTGGTGTGTTGTGATAATGAATTCCATCATCATGGGCTTTCATCACCAAATAAATAATAGTACTTATAGAAGATCCTCTCCTTTAATGTTCACAAAAACTGCCTTATTTAATCTTTGGTAAGCAGCAGCACTGATCAGTGCAAAGCATTCGAAACCTATGTTAATATTTCATTGAGTTTCAACTTAATTGGCAAATTTTTGACATTGCATACGAACTGTTAAGCTGTCCTATAACCAACTCTAGATGACCTGCTACCTGTGTACCAAAAATGGTTGGATTCTAGCAGTTTTGATATGATGAGGCCACAAAGACGCATACAAACATACAAAAAATATTTTTGTGTACTCAGTGATCTTTAATCTCGGCATCCCCGACAACACCCAAATGTCAGAAATGTTCAATCAAGGACGTGTTGCCATAGTCATGTTATAACAATCATCGCTAGGTTACGGTCGCTAGCTCTGTTATGGCCGTTGTGTTATCTCGGCTTCCCCGACAGCAGCCGAATGTTTTGGAAACTATAATGTCAACTTCAAGTTACTTACAGGAATAGGAAATTATTAGAAATTACTTTCAAATAATAATCTCACTTTCCACTAATCTATCAGAGATAGATAAAAGTAAAGAAAAAAACAAAGAAAAAGAAAAATTGAATAAGTAAGTTATTGGGATTTGAACCCCACACTCCATAAGCAAACTATCTACCACTGAGCTATGTGTTGGCATGTGCTGTTATGGATGAAACATAAACTTTGTCATACTAGACACTAACTTTTGTGTAACTGTAAGGGACCTTTACACTTCAACGTATGAAAACAAAAAAATATATTTTTTTCGAATTAAACAAAAAGCAATATACCAGGTAGCTTCTGTTAATGTACCGAGCAACGTGTTGAATTTAACGGAAATCAAAAAACATCATGTAGATATTGTAGGAAAAATAGTTTTTACGGCCTGAGCCTTGAAGGCTCACAAGTCTTTATGACTCATGTGTTAAAGATCTCAAGTATACCTCTAACTCAAAACACTATGAAAGAAACCAGGAACTGCATACCTTATTTGATTATAGGACAATTTATGAAAAAAAAATCTTATTATGATTACCCCTCCAAATCTTTGGCTAGGAGCTAGTGCGACTGACTTGAACTCGCGCAACGAGGGTTCCGTACAAAATATACGCTACAAACAGCCGTATCTATGAAAATCCAGTGTTAGCAGAGTCTTACTCCTAAGCAAAATGTATGCGGTGTTCGATCATTAGATATTGGTTACCGACATAGACAGACAGACAGACATAAATTTTATACTGTTTTTAGTATTCATTGTTCAAGCGGCAACATAAATACATCATCTGTGAAAATTTCAACTGACTAGCTATCATGGCTAATGGGATACAGCCTGGCGACAGACAGACAGACGGACGGACAGCGGAGTCTTAGTAATAAGATCCCATTTTACTCTTTGGGTAGGGAAGCCTATAAATCAACTAAAAGAACCTATCAACTATACTGAAACTCAGTAGCTATCAGAGGCGTGGGTGGCATCAGGATAATTAAAAGCCAGAGTGTATTAATTTACTCATATTTAAAGAAAAAGGTGGTTATACACCTTTCCTTCGGCAACCCGGTGGGAATTGGCTTATATGGGCGCCACGCCACTGGTAGCTATTGATTTTTCTATTACAAGTTACAAGGTTCAAATAGATGGTTCAATTTGTTCGTTTTTATTCTGTATTTGTGTCTCACAGCTAGGAAAAGGTGTCCCCTCTTTTCACCACTCATCCTGGTAAAGCACATGTTCCTTATTCATTATCAAGTAAACACAAATACTTCATTAGTTCTTTTGATCTGAGCCTATCCTAAAAATTCTGAACATAACAAGAATTCAACAAGCAACTCAAAGGAAATTAGTTAATCAAACAAGACGATAAACTATGTGGAATAGCACTGTCAAGCCAGGCACTATCAGCAGAGCTCAGGAAGGTCATTGCAAAAACAAATATGGAAATAGAACAAGATGCTTTATAGTGTCTTCGTGTGTGCATGATTATTATTATATAAAGAGGATAATTACTATCGCAATTAACATGTGACCTATATTAATTTCATTTCTGCTATAGCTTTGTCCTGTAGCGCTTCTACAGCAGTTATATGAAAACCAAAAATTGTAGAATTATGTAGTTGTACAAGGTGTCTCGTGATTTTAACCACACATTCCTCAAGTCATTTGGAGTTAAAAATGTTAGGTATATGAACCCAAGTCAAATTCAACAAAAAAAAAGGTTTTTTTTTATTCTTGATTTAAGTAATGTAGTAAATATATCAACTTATAGACCCACACAAAGCTGTCCACAACTTTTAAACTTCGCTGTAAAATAACGCTTTTAAATAATGGTTTCTCTCTTGTTGTAGAATGTCCCTGTCTGTTAAATCTAATAAACAGAAAAATATCATAATAGAAGCCCGATTTCTTGGTAACTCCGGAGACATTTTTGGTAACGCCAGAGACGACAAAGTGTAGGTCTAAAAGTGGATTCACCCACATAAACTGAATAACTTTTGCTTCTCTATGAAAATTATCTCTTTTAATATAATTAATCACATAACCTTGGTAATAAGAGGTAGCCGTTTTCTTGATGTCTGTCGTGAAACGACACTTGGAAACATGTGGCAATGTCACGATCAAAACAGCTTAATGCACTTTAGTAATAGAAAAATATATTTTATTTGCCTGGGGTTCATATAACATTTTTTGGTCCTTATGACCTCGGGTGTAAACTGGTAAAATGATGTGGGTCCCTCACGGGCATGTTGTAACTTAATATTTAAAGTATGATGAACTTAAAAATGGTCAAGAAGTGGATCAAGAACTATTCTGTGTTGTCTTTCAATGTGTGTCATCGGTGAATAACACTGCACATAATAAGACTCTATTACATCTTGTTCCATTTCCGATTTGTAACTGTTTTGTGATTCCTTATCCGAACTTCGAGTATCAATATCGATCGATGAGTATCAATCTCAATATCAATTAAAAATATCAAAAAACGAGTTAAGAAATATGAAATTATGGTCACAAAACCAAAGCATAGTTACGCCATGCCACAATAAATTTATAAAACATGGCCGGTCCTAGATTTTCTGTTCTTCGCTTTGTTTACATTGAAAACTAGCAGAAACTTACTTGTAGCATCTCAATAAACTTTCAAACAATAATATCAGGGACTTAAATCCTTATTTTATAACTAAAATAAAGCAAAAACGCTACTTACATCGATGTTTCCAAGTAATTTCAAACATTCTTTGATTTGCTCACAATAAAACATTTTCCGATTATAATTCAAACAACCCACGCATATACCGTTCACATTGTAACCTTCGATGTTTATATTAATTTCCCTCATTTTCAGCACTGCTTTGAAAACTTTTTCTTTAAATGAGCATCAAAATATATTTTTATACGAAGGAATCTTTATTCCTTTCTTTCGGCCATTTTACCTTATTTGACAACTCAAACTCAGCTTTTGCATTTTGCAGTTGGTATTATTGAAGCTTTGAAAAGTGTGATCAGCATAAAATAATATCTTTAAAGTAGTGGAAACTAAACAAATGCACTACGTATAGTATACAAATAAAAACACATCAATAATATTATAATTAAAATGAACTTTAGAATTCAATTCTTTCATTGAAATAAAACAATTTAACGGATTATATCGCGTATATTATCTCATTTTAGTTCCCGACGTTTCGGAAGCTTTCCAGCTTTCCATGGTCACGGGAGGACTGAGAAAAGATGTTCATTTATTTCAGATAATAGCTATCCACATAATGTTTTAGTACCATTAACGTAGACAAGCTTAATAAATGATCTATCAAAATCTGTTGTCCAAGTCTGTATCCATGTCTGTTGAAGTTGAAATAATGTACAAATTAAGAAATGTAAAAAAATAATGTATATTTATGATGAGTTTACAGTTTTAAGTGAGCTACAGTATTAGTTACTACATTTCAATTCATACTATTCTAAATGAGTTTCTATCCCACAGATTCAAAATTAAATAAACCGAACTCGTAGTATTTATTTAATAATATTTTTACTTAACCAATAAAGTGGGTGCAATACACTGTGTGGGTAAAAAAATAATACAATTACAATAAAAAAATACTTTCACTGCTACGTTTACCCACTTATTAATAGTATAAGTGCATTTATGTAGTATTTTTAAGAGATGTGTTTATACCAATGAAGTTTTAAACGATTTCTTTTTTATTTGGAAAATGTATGGAGTTGTAGTGGTAGGAAGTAGCAACCCAAGCAGTTTGACAGCCAAGGCTGCCAATAAAACAATTCTAATGCGGCCATTTTAAATGTTATTTTCTTATTATTTCTTTTTTACAGTAAGAAAGAATTTATTCACTGAGACCTTCATAAACGTCCTATCAAACTCAACTATTTGAACTGCTTAGTTTTAATTACTTCAGAGTAAAAATAAAAATCTATTGTAATTATAGAGCGTATAAACCTTTATTTATTTCTTATTTTTATAATGCACTTCGTGGTCACACTCCCGAAGTCTGGCGGCGGCTTGTTCTGGCGTCAGATCTCTTTGGACTTGCGCCAGTAACTCGTACCCTACCATGTGCTTCTTGATATTTGCGGAGCGCAGCAATGGCGGTAGGTATAGAGCGTGGAGCAGCCAGTGGGGAGAGTCCATGGGCGTTGTAGATGGGCCAGTTGGTGCACCTGAAACAAACATGGTCGTTATAGTGATGCCTACGTTAGATGAGTGGTATCTTATCGACATAATTTATCACATACTACTCTTTTAAATAAAACAATTTAACAGATTATATCGAATATTATCTCATTTGAGTTCCCGAAGTTTCGGAAGCTTTTCAGCTTTCCATGGTCACGGGTTGACTGATAATCAGTGTGAGTAATAATCGCGGAAACAGAAGAAAATATTACATACTATTCTGTTTAGCTGGGTTACTGGCACTAGCTTACTATGACTATAATAAAATCAAATGAAATAAAGTATTATATAAGAAACACAAACTTGCACTTTTAAAAACAGTTAATGACAGCATTTACAAATCATTTGCGCTTCCGATGTTAATATTTCTGATAACTCGTATGTGATTAGTTTTTTTTATTTTCTCCCTTAATAGGTACTTCCTCCAGAAGACGATCAGAAATTATTGCCAATCTGATCAGATCGCCAATCATTTTTGAGCGACAGGACGGTCGACAAAATCCAAGGGCAACCAATAATTAATTTGCCCACATTCAATCATGTATTTTTGAGATGTCTAGGCCAGGGGTTTCCAAACTGTGCAATGCTATTTATGTACCGGGTGCCGTAGGACTGTCCTAGGGTTGCCGCGAAACGCTAAACTCCGATCTGCCAGCACGCTGCGTTATTTTGGGAATTCCTGGTGTAAACAGTAAGAAATATTAACAAATCCGATCAGACCGAGCATTTTCGATTTTCGAACATTCGAATCCCTTACCATGCCAGCCCATGCTGTAGGGGAAGCTGCACTGGAACAGATTGTCATATTTGGTGTTAAGTCCCTTCATGATCCCCGCAAGCGTCTGAACTTGTTGCGCGCTCAAGTCTGTGAGTCTCTGCGGTCGTCCGCGGCGCGGCAGCACTAGCGTCTCGAACGGCCACGCGGCCCAGTACGGCACTAGCGCCACCCAGTCGTCGTTCTTGAGAACTATGCGTTCCTGGACAGAAAATATTGTTAGGTATTTTTTTTTATACTACTAAGGTGGCAAACAAGCGTACGGCCTGCCTGATGTTAAGCAGTCACCGCAGTCTATGAGCGCTTGCAACGCCAGGGGCATTACCAGCGTGTTGCCTAGATATATTTGAGTATACTTATAAGTTAGAAAATATTTACTTATTTATTTATTTATTTATTTACTGTCACAGGTATTATTATACTTACTAGGAGACTCGAACCTTTGCACTTTTGGTACCCTGTACTTTTTAGCAAAATAAATATTTTTCATTTTTTTTTCATTTTTCATTCTTCGAAATCTTCTCGGTCTAAAGGTATAACTATGGTACTTGCGAACAAATGCACTGACTGCAAATATTATCACCAAGGACTATTAAAACAAGAGGACTGTCAATCTTCATACAAAAAACTGTTCCCCGCTATTTACAACGCCATCTATTTATAAGAATTATTATTTAGAATTCTTCAACTTTCCAAACGTGACACAGTATTAAAATATTACGATTTATTTATTATTAACGAAAGCGTGACACAGTATGTATTTAAATGTTACGATTAATATTATTATTTGTTTACGAACTAATTGTTACTGTACTATGTATCTTTGTTCAATGATAACATCGTTAAGTGTTTAGTTTTGAAGCTATCTAGTTTTTATACTGGATATCCCCTCTTGCAGTCACCGCACGATCAGCGCCCTCTGTGTCTTTTATTTTAGAAATGCTAGGCGCATTAGCTACGTCTCTATCCCATTTCCCATTGCTTCTCCAGCTAGTATTAGAACAGCGAGATAGATGGCGCTGTTCTCCGTTGCTATGGCGTATTCTATCATCGAATAAATCGTTTTTGAGTTATTGCCGAATAACTGCGCATCTTAATAAAAGGAAGTTCCATGAAATACGCTCTTTTGCTCGTGCACTTCTTGACATCGTATTTTTTTCATCTTCAGTGCATGTTTTTGTATGAACGGCTGCAGAACTCTACACTTAGCATGGTCCGACATACTCTTAGCCGGTCTTTTTTATATTGAAACAAAATAAATCTCCACTCGTACCTGTTTCTGTAATTCTTGTTCCAGGTAGTCCACTAGTAACGGTCTCTTAGACTTAGTTAAGTACTCCTTTTGGCACCTAAAATAATAAAAATAGGGGTGTTGACATGTACTCTAATAAAAATCAAAATTTGATGCGAATGAGGGTATAGGAAGGACGAAAGTGGGGAAGTCAATTTTTGAAGTATGAAAATATTCAATTATAAATTGTGTTTTTAGGGTTCCGTACCTCAATTGGACAAAACGGAACCCTTAAAGGATCACTTTGTTGTCCGTCTGTCTGTCTGTCAAGACCCTTTATCTCGAGAACGCGTAAAGGCGTTGAGTTGAAATTAACACCATATACTCAGGTCTACGGTTCCTTGAAGCTGTGTAAAATCAAACGTCTATTATAACATAAAAAAAGATACAGCCATTTATGTCGTAAAAAACGTATATTTCGACACTCAAGGGAATCAAAATGATAGGGTACTTCCCGTTGACATAGAACTATGAAATTTGGCAAGTAATATCGTGACATATTACAAATACATACAAGAATCTGAAAACTATAAATTTGTAATTAAATCTTAAATATATAGTATTTTTCAAAAGACATATTTGGACAGCCCGGTTGAGTTAAGTTTGCACCTCATTTGTTTGCAATGCTATAGATATCAGGTGCAAACTTAACGTAAGCAGAACCAGGTAATAATTAATAATATAATAATTTTAGGGTAAGTGAAAGTTTGTACAGAACCCTCGGTGCGCTAGTTAGACTCGCACTTGGCCGGTTTTTTTAAATATATATTTACAATAGATATTTTAATTCCAAACTGCTTTGCGCCATCTACTTATACGAAACAGTTTTTTTTCTCAACGTCACTACCCAAAGGTTGCCTGGAAGAGATCGCTGTTAAGTGATAAGACCGCCTGTTGTTTACCTATCCTTGAATGTATTATTTTGCTGTCTGTACTCTGTTTTGTGAGGTGTGCTATTGCACACCTAGATTATTTTTGGCTTTTTAGTTTATTTTAGTCGGTTCTTTTTTTTTTTTTTCATATACGTACCTATATTGCATTGTACATACATACATTATTTTTTTAATCGTCCAATAGTACATTAAATACAATAACTCTTAATAAAGAGTTATTGTATTATAACTAAAAAGCCAAAAATAATCTTTTATGTACAGTACGGATCACATTTGAATCACCTTTTGAATTCGGTGCCAAACCATTCATTTATTACTATTAACACAAATGACACACAAGAACCGCGGCGGCGAGCCTTTAGTCATTACCTAAATTCAGTTATAGTAATTCGTATTTTTGTTGGATAAAGGACTTTACTTCAGGTTTGGTACCGTCTTCAAAAGGTGATTCACATGTGATCCGTACTGTACATAAAATATTATTTTTGGCTTTTTAGTTCTTTTTTAAGTCGGTTCTTTTTTT
Organism: Hedya salicella; assembly: GCA_905404275.2. Classification (NCBI taxonomy): domain Eukaryota; kingdom Metazoa; phylum Arthropoda; class Insecta; order Lepidoptera; family Tortricidae; genus Hedya; species Hedya salicella. The sequence goes on from FR990120.1 coordinate 9,316,675, forward strand.
ATTTAATTTTTTTTTTGCTTTTTAGTAATGGATTTTAGTGATGTAAAGTATTTTTAGAGCTCAAAATGGGAAGATTGAGGAGGCCCTATTGTAAATAAATAAGACCAATTGTAGATAAGACTATTGTAAATAAAATCTAAATTATAAGAATTGGCTAGGTCAAAATGGTTAAGTCCAGTAGCTTGCTGGTTAAAAAGAACGACTAACAGTCTCAACTGACCCATAATATTTAAAGAATTATCTCGCAACTCAAATTGGCGTAGAATCTTGAGTGATGTTGAGACGAAATATTTCCGTCTCTGATGGGCTAGTGAATGGAGCTGGCCGGCCCTAAGACGAGATCAGCTGGAGGACGGGGAGCTCCCGGAAGCTGTGTACGTTAAAACACGTACGTAAAAATTTGACGATGAAACTGTTGGTCTTAGGTTAAAAGATATTGACGGTTGCATACCCATACCTCCATCATGTACTACGTTTCAAGTGACAAGGGGATACGGAGATGTGGAGCCTCGTATGTTACCTTTAATATTAAGTTGGGCTGTTACTGTTCATAAGCTACAAGGTACCACTCTCGAGAAAGCTGTGATAGACCCTGATAAAAAGAATTTCGCTAAAGGGCAATATGTTGCACTAAGCCGTGTCTAAACTTTGGAAGCCATAGATAGCGTTGTTAGATTTGGACGCCAACAAATTATTAAATCTACCACATGATGAGAGATCGTTAACGGAAATAACAAGACTACGAAATCTGCCTTCTGACGATCGAAGCCACACATAATACACGACTTTTATGACTTCTACGACTTTTATACGACACTTACAGCCATATTGCATTCTAATGTCAATTGCTTACGACCTTTAGCTGAACGTTGCTATTTCAGAATCAGGGCCGTTAACCGTTGAGGAGTTCTCTGGTTCTCCACTTTGCTACCCTGATCTTAACCAATTTCTGCCTCTAAGTAAATTGCGATTAGTGAATTAAATAACATTGGTTAAGCCCTAATTAGTGACTGGTGGCTTGTGTCTTCATCGTCAGTTTTTCTTCACCAAATGATGATTTTCCAGTGTAAATGCTTGTTCTACTTTAATAAACAGCAAAAGCGCCATATATGTGCCCATAACATTTGAAAATTCCTTCGATCCTCATCGATCTCATCATCAGATCTTCACCAAAATTTTATGGGATCAACTTGGAGATTCCTACTCTTAGCCGAAAAAATAATTTTCTACATAGATTTGCGATCCGCGAATTAAATAACACTGGTAGAGCCCTCAGTGGTAACTGATGGCTTGTGTCTTCATCATCGGTTTCTCTTCGCCAAATGGTGATTTTCAAATGTAAATTCTTATTCTACTGTAAGAAATACCGAAATCGCCATAGATGTTCTCATAATATTCGAGGAATTCCTTCGATTCCTCATGGATCCCGGCATCAAATCTTCACCAAAATTTTATGGGACCAATTTGGATATACCTACTCAAGAACAAAAAAATAATTTTCCAAATCGTTGTGTAAATGACGGAGTTCTGAGGTAACCAACATAAAAAAATAAATAAAAAAAATACAACCGAATTGTGAACCCCCTCCTTTTTTTGAAGTCGGTTAAAAATTCATATTTATTGTGGATTTTAATTTTATTGTAAGAATGTGGTGGTTTCGACTCTGTAGAGATACAGTAATGACAATGTTTTTCTTTATGCATTTCTCCATTTACCTGTCCTTAACTCGTGCCTCATTGGGGAGGAAGCTGGAGGCCCAGATCTGGCAGTGAGGATGAGGGTTCGAGCAGCCCATGATGGCGCCCTTGTTCTCGAAGATCTGCACCCAGGTGTACTTCCTGCCAAGCTCCTTCATCTGGTTCTTCCATCTGGAATATAATTTCCATAGATTACTAAACTGATAAGGTTGGCACAGGGTTATAACCAAAGTGTACAGAGGTAGTAAATATAGTTTTGAGAGTTAGTGACTAAAAAAATAGTTAAATAAACTATTTGGAGGTCAGTGATTCGAATACAAAAAGTTTATTCATTGAAATAAAACAATTTAACGGATTATATAGCGTATATTATCTCATTTTAGTTCATGAGATAATATACGCGATATAATCCGTTAAATTGTTTTATTTCAATGAGTAATAATCGCGGAAACAGAAGAAAATATTAAAAAGTTTATTGCTTCAACACGGGTAAAATTGTATATAGGCACAGATCTTATAATATAAAAGCGACATCACCATGTTGCAAGGCTTACAAATTTGAAAAAAAATTTTTTGGACTTTTCGTAAGTTTGTATGTCGTTGTGGCTTCATCACGCCAAATCGGCTAAGCAGATTTCTACTATTGTTGGTACTCTGGTTAGCTGGGTGTCCACAGATGGTTACATACAGGATACATTTTACTCGACTACTCTGAAGTAAAAACGACGGGTTATGACTTTTTCTCCTACGCGAACGAAGTTGCGGGCATCTCCTAGTATAATATACAGATAGGTAACAAGTTTCTGTGTTCGTCTTCGTCCGCCTTAAATTCGTTTATAGCGTATAAAGGGTATTTTTCCGGGATAAAATGTAGCCTATGTTCTTCCCCGAACTCAAATACTAAAAAAAAATGGTACGGACTATGTGATGGTCCCTAAATCGACAAATTTTTTTTTTTGGATTTTATGTATGTTTGTATGTATCGTTGTGGCTTCATCACGTAAAATCGGCTTAACGGATTTATACTATTTTTGGTACTGTGAGGTGGCTCGTGTATAGACACCTTTTTCATAGACCGGCGGTTATTTTAAATAATAGACTCGAATGACCAATTCGAATAAGGAATATCGTTGCCCTGTTTTTTGGCGGGGATTTTACAGGATAAAGCTAGGGTAGGGTTACACAACATATGTTTACGTAAAATGCCATACGCTGGTAAACATATGTGACTTAACTTTGGCTACCTCTTAGCTAGAGGCCGATTGGGTAAATAATTGTATGGGGTCCCCCGTATAGGTAGGGACGTATCTTATGTCAGGTAGGGCTAGTAGTTATGGTTAGCGGCCTTCGGCCTTACCCCGAGACGGCGGGATATGTAAGGTGGCTTGTGTATAGACACCTTTTTCATAGACTGGCCGTTATTAACCGACTTCCAAAAAAGGAGAAGGTTATATGTTCGGCAGTTTGTATTTTTTTTTAATAATAGATTCGAATGACCAATTCGAATAAGGAATATCCTCTGTCTCTGTTTTTGTAATGTCATAATGTTAAAATATTTATTACTGATTTTGATCTCGAAGAATAAATAAGTGTCTCTACTCCTGTTGTTTTTACTGATATCTGACTACACTCCTACAGTACACAGGTAGCTGGGTATCCACAGACGGTTATAGGATACTTTTTTCAAAAGAGGGGTTATGATTATGACTTTCCCTCCTCCGCGAACGAAGTTGTCCACCTTCTAGTTCAAATATAAGACTGCATATTTGTCGTGCAGGGTAGAATGAGGGAACTAGATCTCGCGGACGAACTCCAATGCCATGGATTGACCAAATAAGAGCGATGGTGGGAGGCCCCGTACACCAGTGCTCTAGAATGTCTGCCAGCAGGGAGAAATTGTGAGATATCGTGAGGCGAGGTACAACTGCCACACATACACTTTGGACCTACGACGTGTTGACCACGACCAGTCTGTCAAGAATGTTACGACTGAAATGGCTGGCAGTCCACAACTGTACTTTTTTCTAGAAATTTTCTGCCTTGCACGACGGAACTGTGGAATAAATTGTCGCTGGCTGTATTTCCGGACCAGCGAGACCTTCTACGAAAAGAGCGTTCTGCCACCAAAATGGCCGTTAAGGCGCTTGTGACTCCTCTGGTGTTGCAGGTGTCTATGGGCGATGGTAATCGCTTACCATCAGGCAATCCGTCTGCACGTTTGCCCCCTATAACATAAAAAAAAGATGATGGTTTACTAAATACTTACTCATTAATGACCGCCGTAATTTCTTCGATGCTCATTAGAGGAATGGTGGTGTTGGAGTCCGGATGGAAGCACATTACCCTGAAATCCATTTGAAAGATGATTTTATAAAATCGTTTCTTTAAACTACTAAAGCGTACCATAGAGGTTGCAAATCAAATTGATAGTATTTCGACCTCTACGCTAGTATAAGAGACAGATAGGCAGGAATTTTATAAGTAAATGATGTATTTGAATTAAGAATATCGATTGACTACCATCCCCCTTACATTTGGTGGACCTGCGGTGCTCCCTTATACAATAGGGAATATGCATATTTTTTCCTTTTTGCTTTATTAAAAACTCATTCATGTAACAAACGGTGGAGATAAATATTTTTTGAATAACTATAAAAATTGGTTATTTTTATAGTTATTCGAAAAATTATAAATATAAGCTATCAAACATTTCATTCTATCTCTTTCTAGCAAAATAGAAGTTAATATGGAGTTTATATGACAACTCCACTCCAGTTCACTACGGACTGTGACGTAACAGTACATGTGGGATCTCTCTGTCAAATCGCTGTCTAATTAGTAGTTTAAAATGCCTATATCATGCTTATCTCTTGGCCGATTTTAATTTTAATTTCCCTTTTTGCAATAGTTTTTACGGTATGTTGATATTTTGTTAAGAAAAGCGATGAAAAAATTTCATGCACGTTCCCTATTGAAGGGATGCTTTCAAAAATAATATAACAGCATTGCAGATAGTTTTTCAGAACATCGATTGATAGATTCAGTCGTTATTTGCGGAATTCCATATTAAGTAGATAAATGGATTAAATTTACTTCTTCAGTGTCTTGGTTAGATATGACAATAAATAGTGTTCACATGCGCATATTTTCATGCTGTTTCTACAAAAAAATACGCATGCAAATTCAACAAACCACCACCAAACAGTATAATCTTCGACCGTCAACTTCTCCTGCATCTCCTGATGATGCCTGGTAGAAGAGCGAAACACGTGTCGAGGATTATACTGTCTGGTAGTGGTTTGTATTTTTTTGTGGAAACTGCATGACAATATGCGCATGTCAGCACTATTTATGTCACATCTAACCAAGATACTTTTTCGTAGAAAAGCAAAGGAACTAAAATCCATTAATTTCAGAGAATCGATAATACTATTTTTCACTTCACCTGCTCAAAAAGTACGTCATATTAGCTTCGCGATGCGAGACTAAAATAGCCTTTTTAATTTAGCCCCTAGGATTTAAAAGAAAGCCATATAATCCCATGCTAATTTATATGACACTGAAATAGTATTTTATACAATCGTTATATAATGTATGCTTTTTCAGTCGAGTACCGCGTTTAGGCCACGAAGCTTGCTGAGTACGAGACTTAAAAAGCTAATTATATAACTATTGTATACAATACTTTTTCTACGAGTAGGTAACCCATAAGCTACAGGTAATGAAACATAGCTTAAAAACAATTGCAAAACACCGCGTTCTTTTTTTGAAATTCATTATAGTTCTGTGCGGAGTTGTATAATATAGGTATTATAGTTCAGTGACATATAATATAGACCATAGAGTATAGAGTGATGATCCAATCTAAAAAGTATGTCGTTATAGTAGGGTTTGCGGGGTTCTTATTATCAGATTATAGTTGACGAGTAGAAAAAAAAAACTTGCGGCCAGTTACATACTCTTTATGAATAATTAAAAGCAAATAAACCAACCTGATTAGATTGGCCAAACTTTCTGATAGAATTGCTCAAACTGTACTTTTGACGATACGTTTGGCTCAGTGGGTTGCACAACGGCCTACGAAGCTGGCGGTCCCGGGTTCGAATCCCGGCCAGGGCAAGTGTTTGTGTGATGAGCACGAATGTTTGTTCCTGGGTCTTGGATGTTTTTTATGTATTTAGGTATTATAATTTATCTATATATGATGTATATCGTCGCCTAGAACCCATATTACAAGCTTTGCTTAGTTTGGGACTAGGTCGATTTGTGTAAGATTGTCCCTGATATTTATTTATTTATTTAAGCTTTTCATGAAATATACAATTTTAATGTTAAGTCTTTTTTATTTGCTCGCAGTCGAAGTGAAAAGCAGAGTGTTTAACACGTGGCTAAAAGCCATTATGACACTCAGACATATTTGTCCTCGCTCACTTCGTGAGCTCATTCAAATAATCACTTCGTGTCATAATGGCTTATTTTAGCCCATTGTCAAACATTCTACTATTTTTCTTCAAATATTACCTATCATAGCCGGATATTTAGGATGTCAATACATCATAGTAAACTGACAATGTAGTAAAAATACCATTTTGGAACACAGACATTTTAGGGAACAAACAGAACGAGCCTAAGCAAGATGTTTGACTATCTATCTTTTAAATATATAAAAGAATAAACTGACTGACTGACATATCAGCGCACAACCCAAACCGCTGGTTCTAGAGATTCCATTTATTGTATTTGTATAATATGTCACTTACAGTAAATAAATTTAATAGTTTAAAAAACACTAGAAAAACACGCTTTACAAGACTTTTCTAACAATCCAAAGGCAGCTATGACACGATGTTCCATCATGAAGTTCCAGTATCCAGCTCCATCATCAGATCAGTTTGACAGTACCATATTATTGTATTGTCATCAGAACTACATACAGCTGCCAATTTTCATGACGCTACGATCCTTGGAAGATGGTTAAATTAGTTACCTTAGATTCCATTACATAGTTAGTTAGGTACATACAGGTTGACCTAATACAAGCGGGTTAAAAACACCCAACATGACACAGGTACATTTGAGAACATAAATAAATTAAATTATCATAAAATACAGTTAATAATAATTAATTATCACTCAATTTGGCACGTAGGTTCCTTATAAGGTCAAGGGGTGCACTAAGAAAGGATTTTTCAAAATCAGCCGCTAAGGGGGTGAAATGAGGGTCCAAAGTTTGTATGGGAAAACAAGATTAGTTAATTCGAAACTTCACAGGAGTATTCCTAAAGATAAATGAGTATACACTTGTTTAAAAGCTAGTGACTATATATGTTTTGCTTTGGATGTTACAGGCTATGTGATGCTGACTGTACCTGCAAGTTCCCTTGGCCTGCTTGGCTTGGAACAGCGGGTGCTCGGGCGCCGGCGGCTCCGGCACGCGCTCGAGAAGTGCCGGGAAGTCGTTCGGGAAGACATACGTCGACGTGTAGACCGGGTTTTTCTGGAACAATTTGAAACTTTCATAGTATCCTTTTGCCAATCGAAAACCATTCTTTTAAAATGAAGTCGGTTAAGTATTTCCTGATATGTCAAGAGTGGATTATGTATAGCCCTATCTAAAGGTGGCTAATGGACAATCGTTTATTGTAAAAACTACGGCGATGGTTTTGAGTACGGTAGATTAGATGTGGGAAGAGCATAATTATAATTTCTTTACCTGTCATCTCTTTTTAAAATAATCTTGGGGCTTTATGATAAAAATTCTAAATAATTTTTAGGTGGTTCCAGAATTTTGAACGAAAGGACCTGTACATCACCAAAACGGCTAAAAACCGAGATAATGGTGAGAGGGTTGTAACGGTTATACGGTTTATGGTACGAGTAGACTTCTCGGCCGCCGTGGCAAGACGGTTGAGAGCGCTGGTTTACTTCTGTTCTATCCTGGCCTATCCATGTTCACGCCCGGAGTATGTTGCAGTCAGGGGATGGGCACCTCGGCTGTCGTCTTCGTATGGCCGCTCCTAGAGCCTAGGTTCTACTTGTCCATTAGCCCTGATAGCGCTCGCCTTAGTGGCGACACGGTGCCAAGACGGTTGAGAGCGCTGGTTTACTTCTGTTCTATCCTGACCTATCCATTGGCCCGATTGGCGTCGATTAGCCCTGACGCGACCGCGCTGAGCAGGTTGCTATGGGGGGGGTGGCCGCCTCATCAGCTGTTGGCTTCGTCTGACCGCTCCTAGAGGCGACACGGTGCCAAGACGGTTGAGAGCACTGGCTTACTTTTGTTCTATCCTGACCTATCCATTGGCCCGATTGGCGTCAATTAGCCCTACGCTACCGCCCTGAGCAGGTTGCTATCGGGGGATGGCCGCCTCCTCAGCTGCCGGCTTCGTCTGACAGCTCCTAGAGGCGACACTGTGCCAAGACAGTTGAGAGCGCTGGTTTACTTCTGTTCTATCCTGACCTATCCATTGGCCCGATTGGCGTCAATTAGCCCTGACGCTACCGCCCTGAGCAGGTCGCTATCGGGGGATGGCCGCCTCCTCAGCTGCCGGCTTCGTCTGACAGCTCCTAGAGGCGACACTGTGCCAAGACAGTTGAGAGCGCTGGTTTACTTCTGTTCTATCCTGACCTATCCATTGGCCCGATCGGCGTCAATTAGCCCTGACGCTACCGCCCTGAGCAGGTTGCTATCAGGGGGTGGCCGCCTCCTCAGTTGCCGGCTTCGTCTGACCGCTGCTAGAGTCGTCAGTGTGCCAAGACGATTGAGAGCGCTGGTTTACTTCTGTTCTCTCCTGACCTGTCAATTAGCCCTGACGCTCCCGCCCTGAGCAGGTTGCTATCAGGGGGTGGCCACCTCCTCAACTGCCGGCTTCGTCTGACCGCTCCAAGAGGCGACACTGTACCAAGACGGTTGAGAGCGCTGGTTTAATTCTATCCTGACCTATCCATTTCCCTGACAGCTAAGCAGGTTGCTGTTGACGGCTAAGAGTCCAGTCCGGTTCTGCCCTGTCTATTGCTTCCAATGCTTCGTATGAAATAATGAGGAGTACAGAGGAGTACAAACGAAAAAAAGGGCTCGAAGGACCATGATGGGTGAGATAGTTTTAAGATTGGAAGTGGCGCGTATGTGGGTTCTACCTGTCCATTGGCCCTAACAGCACCCGCCCTGAGAGGGTTGGTAAGGTCGGGGGGCGCTTCCTCGGCCGCCGGCTCCGTCTGACCGCTCCACGGCCGCAGGCAGCGGTGTGGAGACACCAGCACCCATTCGTCCTTGAGGGGGTTGTAGCGGACGTGCTGATGCTCTGGAAAACATAGCAATAATAATGTATTACAAAAAAACGGGCATGAGCATGTCAAACCATGTTTAGTGTAGAGTTCCGCAGCCATACGAAAACATGCACTTCAGATGGAAAAAATACGATATGAAAAAGTGAACTAGCAAAAGAGCGTATCTCCACGGCACTTACGTCAGTTTGTTGAGAACCGCCGTTTTTCGGCAATAGCTCAAATCCGATCATGTTGAAAACAATTTATGTTGAAATTAGTAATTATGCTATATTTTTGTGATTTTATCATATTTGTTTGACATAAGGTTTAGAAAATAGAGCCCTCCCCTCTATTTTCTAAACCTGGGGGGCACACAGTTTATGCAACTTTTGGAGCGATTATTTCTGAAAACATCCACTTCATGTCAAAATATGTGCCACACATTGATATTTGCTGAAAAAAAAAATCGGTTACATGTATGGTGTGCCCCCCCTGGAAATATTATTTTTATTATTTAACTATCAAACTAAGTAGCGGCCTACACAAGACACCTATACTCTAAATGTCATCAATATACATTTATAGTATAGTAGTTTTTGAGTAAAATGCCTGTGAAATACGGACGGACAACATGACGAAACTAAAAGGGTTCCGTTTTTGCCATTTTGGCTATGCAACCCTGAAAACAGCCAATTATGGTCAAATATATGTTTATTATATAACTGACACATCACAACAAGAAATAATTAGCCAAATAGGTGCTGCCGTTCTGAAGTTATATTTATTTATTTAAACTTCATTGCACAAAACAAAAGCAAGTACAAATTGAGTTAACAGGGCTCTCAAAGGTTGGCAAAATATGGGCGATTCCTCCGGTGTTGCACATATCCATGGGCGACGATGACTATTTTCCATCAGGTGGCTCGTCTGACCTTTTGCCACCCGTTACATAAAAAAAAAAGGTGTACTTAATGCCAAGAGGCGTTCTCTACCAGTCAACCATAGGGCCAAACAGAGAAGCATGAAAATGGTGCAGTGGGGAAAAACATTCACTACTGAGATCGTTAGGACACACAAGCAAATAATGCATATATAATTGCTTATACCTATACTATATATGATATACAATATATATACATATATTACATCTAAATAATAAATACAAAATATACCAGCTACTGCATGGAAGATGGACGCTACTTGATTTCTTGTTCCAGCAGATGCCTACGTAGCATCCGCTTATATGCGGACATACGATTGATTTTATTGTATTATTTATTTTTATTTATTATTTTATTATTATTTATTTAATTCCAGATAACAAAGATCCATGTTTTGTGTTAGTAAGGCTTAAAAACTAATGTTAGTTGGCACAAATTATAAGTAACATACATAAGTACACGCTGGACACTTAGAGTACAATACAAACTGATAGTAGTCATATAAATATTAAAAATAATCAACAATAAAAATTTAGATAGGTTTATAAATCATTTACAAATAATTTGATTACCGGATAAAATTGAATAAAAATGAAATAACAAAATTTAAAAAAAAATATTATTAAAATTAAAATGCGCATCATATAAGAAAATTAGAATAAATTGAATTAAAAGTCATTAAATTAATTTTAAACTAAGATGTTTGTCCAGCATGGAGGCTCACCCAGTGCCTCATTATGGGGCAATCTAGCCTGCTCGCCATCACACCTAGGATGCCGGATTTATCATTATTTATATAGATTTTATAGGTACGAGTAGGTAGAATGTTATTGTTTGCTCAAGCATGAAATCTTTTGCGTTAGTCTGCATTTCGCTTGCTGATTCGAAGTGTATCAGTTATTAATGCTTATCTAGGGTTTTATAAACATAATGCTGACCTACTGATAAACTTGACATTGAACATAATGTAACATCGGTAAATATATATTACTTTTAGACGGCATTTATTTTTACAAGCTTTTATTTAACTTGCAATGTAATGTTCGGGTGGAATCTTGCAAGTTAAATTCGACGTACTTCCCGGTTTCCACTTGAGCTAAAATTCGGCATACTTATGTAAGTTCAGTGACAATACAATAGTATGATACCATCGAGCTGATCTGATGATGGAGCGGGAAGGTGATCATAGGAACTCTGTAATAAAATAACTCAATCCTACCGAGTTTGGGCTCTTTAGAATCGTCTCGGTGAGTAGTAGATGGATGTTCAAAGAAAAATACAGTCGGCTTTAAAAAAGCTTGTTACAATTTAATTTGACGGTGAAAGTGCAATTTGGATTTAATAGAGAAAAGTCCTGTGATAAAATATAGGTGGACAGACAGACATACAGAGCAGGCTTAGTAATTACCCGTAACCTGGTAACATTTGTGCACCTGTCAAACTGGGTCACTATAGAGGAGTGTTTAGGCGGTCAAAATCGGTTTTTTTACCGTTTGAACGTTTCACAACATCCACGATCAATCAACGCGCGTCCAGACGATCCATTTTTATCAATCTGATCAGATCGTCCAATATTTCTGAGCGCCTGGAAGCCCAGATTAGGTCATGTCATAAGATAGATCAGGTAATTTTTAAGTGTCAACAACGTCCCGCCAGTGTAATGGTTATGACTATGGAGTGTAGAAAACTAAGGAAAACAATCTCTATATATCCAAAGTGTCCGTCAAAAGGCGTAAAATTGGTGGCGCCAGCGCGTAAAATAAATGACCGAGATGCGAGAAAAATCATTTTGAAGACGATTAAATATTTACATCAGAAGAAGAACGAGAGATTGAGTAGCATTACGATAAAAATATTTTGTAATTGGCTGTTGACTTCATACTATCTTGCTACTGTACCGCCATAGTGGACGGATGTGGAACTATTATTTACTTTTTCATCTGTTTTTCGTATGAGATTGACCTCCTTACCTTTTCTATACCCCGTGCCTAGTTTTATGATGTTCCATTGTTTCTTGAATGAAAAAATACTTTGTTATGTTATGACATCTCAAACTTCGGTGGTCAAAATGTCTGCTTTTATTAGTTTTAGTTTGATTTGATGATGAAAAATTGTTTAAAGTGCTATGTTTGTGGTGAATTCTTTTATACCTTGTATTTTCGAATGTGTGATTTAGTAGTAAGTGGGAAGTAATTTATTTTGGTTACAATTAAACACCGTTAAATAGATTTGGTACATACGTACCTGTTGGGTTGAACTCCATGTTAGATGATGCGAAGTGTTTTCACAATATGCTTTTCTTTCCGTGTTTTGTGCATTGGTTGCTAAAAAGTATAGTGACTAGATAGTGGCCCAACCGCTCGGCGCATGCGCGCGGCGCAAACTGACGATGTCAAGTGGGTCATATAATATGTGAGGGATTAGTAATCGTGATAACGGGAAGTAAACATGTACAGTTCAGGTCATTTATATCGCAAACATTATGTTATTAAGTTTTGTCTATACTATTATAAAGTTGTAAAATTAAACGTCAGTATATTGAATATACTTATTTTTAAATAAATGATTGTAAGTCGTTTATTTGAAAATATATTGGCCGAATTGGCGTGATGAAACCACAACGACACATACAAACACTAAAAAAAAAACTATTCTCTCACCTTCAAAAAGACCGTTTTAATATTTATTTTTATATCTTCAATGTAAGTAAACAGTTAATAGTTACTCACTAATATGTTAACGGATTTAGGCGAAGGTGTGTGTTTAGATATTTTTGCTACAACGTTCCACTTCGGTATTAATGGATCTGACTATACAGAACAGGTCAAGTGGATGCATTAAATATTGAATCAGCTTTGTAAAGAGAATTGCAAATAAATAAAATTATAATAAATTAAATAAATGAACAAACCGGAAAAGCATTTTAAATTGCACTAATTTTATGTTTCTTACAATGTATTAAGCACGGTTTCAGAAATAAAATGTTTATAGTGAATACGTGGCTTAATAAATAATAATATTAACTGAAACATTATAATAAAAATTATAAGTAACGCCATCTATGAAACTATAGAGCAACTACATTGTCTTGCTAACATCATGCCTACCTAGCCGCGCTCCGAATTTACCTAGTTTGCCTGTATAGATAGCGCAAAACTCCAACAACCCGATATTCCCTGCGCCATCTGTGAGAATTTTCCGGAACTATTACGAACTAACGTCCGCACTTTTTCATAGAGAAAAGTTATTGATTCTACTCTATTGTTTTGTCGCTTAAAGCCTTTTTGACGCAACGTAGCATTGACACAGTGACTTACATTGGTACAGAGTTGGTATAATTCCATAATGTACTATGTGAAACCATAATAGCGCATTGCTGATACTGGCTCGTTGTATTGTTTTGTAATTGAAAAGTTATGCTTAGTATAATCTTCTTAAGGATTGCTTTTGGAATGGGTGGTAGAAGTTTGCTTAAAAAACAAAATGACTTATTTTAAGTGTAATAATGAAATTATCTACGAAATAAAAATATATAGGTCTATACATAAATTTAAATAAGAATTACTGCATAATTATTACATAGTGGCAGAGACATGCAGTAATATATGGAATTTCACAAAGTAACACTTGAATCAATTAATTAATTAATATCTAGGTATTTAAGTACTTACGTTTGTTATTTATAAATTTTATTAAAATTAAATTTTAACGAATATAATATTCTATTATGTGTGTGTGTAAGATTATGTAGGTACGTATGTGTTATAAGTATATCTGTGAATTCTATTTCGCTTAAATTTTCTTAGTTAACATGTCCTGCACCATATAGGTAACTCGTTGTGTTTATCCCAATGATTGACTGGTAGAGAATGCCATTACGTCCGTTTGGAGAGTGTGCGCAGGAATTGCTCCATTTGATCCTGCCATCTCCGTTCCATCATCGGACATCTAGGCGTGGGGAGCGACTTCATCCCTACAGTAGTTTCCTGGGTAAAAAAACATTATTCTAATTAATCCGCCAGTTAGTTTATCATTAAATGTTGGACACGTATATTTTCTTTTCTCAATCAAACAAAAAAAGACAAAGATAAGTCGCGTCAAACTTAGGGAGTGGGGGCATATGACGTCACGCCGTGCGAAAAATGATCGCACGGCGTGACATCACGGGGAGATTTAACGGGCTATATCTTCATAATTTTTTGTTATATATCTTGGAGACGAGTGCTCCGATTTTCATCAAAGAAAGCTAAGAACACTCGGGATGAAATTATTTATGACGCAAAAAAATCGCACTCAAATCGGTCCATCCGTATGGGCGCTATGATGCCACAGACAGAAATACAGAGTCACAGACACGTTAAAATTGTAACACCCCGCTTTTATGTCAGGGTTTAAAAAATACGAGTCCAATATTTTCTGATAATCTAACGACGGCCTAATTATATATTTTTACGACACAAGCCTATTTACCATTCATACGCACGAAGCGATTTGTTTCATCATTCGTAATGCTATCCGCTAAGGAATGGAACTCGCCCCCGTCGTGTGTATTTCCTGAAAATTATAATTTGGGTCTCTTCAAGGCTGTGAATAGACTGTTACTGAAGCGAGCTACATCGCCGACCCCGTAGTCACTTAACTATAGCTGTATAAACGTTTGTAATGCTACTATAGAACTAACTCGAAAAATGCGAAAACGATACAGAAATGCTGTAAGTCGGTTGCTTTGGGGCTATTCATAAATTACGTTATTTCAAATTGGGGGGGGTCTGGACATCGGATGATGGTAGCATGACGAAGGGGGGGGGGGAGTCATTCCCAAGATGACATCATCATTCGCATCTTCAAAAAGTGCATCAATGAGTAAAAAAAGAATGAAATTCGTGTTTCTATAAACTGTTGCCAAAAACGCATTTTTTTGGAAATGACGTTATTTTATTTGGTAGGGGGGGAGGTCGTGCGAATTATGATGGTTGGGGGGGGGGGGGGGGGCAAATAGCGTTACAAGTAGATGACGTAATTTATGAACAGCCCCTTTGATGTGCTACTTGGGTTACCATCAGGCGATACTGGGTTCAATCGCTCTGGTCAGTTTATGAATAATGCAAACCTTCAAGACAAGAGCGTCCTCGCACCTGAAAGGCCGGCAACGCACTTGTGACTCCTCTGGTGTTGCAGGTGTCTATGGGCGACGGGATCGCTTACCATCAGGCGATCCCTCTCTTTACCCCCTTACACATAAAATCAAGAATAATAAAATAATTCAAAACTAAGTAGGTATTATTAAGGCTGGATTTCACCAAACTTTTAATCCTGAATAGTAATGTCAAAACTCCATATTAATTTGACATAACTGTTTGGGAATAAGCGTAATTCTCGTAATAAAAGATTGGTGAAATCCAGCCCAATTCGAAAATACAAGGGCTTTGGTATCTTCTGGGTGTACTATAGGCCTGACGCATAAATGCGTCTGTTCCTAAGGTATGGGAGCGGGAGGGGTGTGTTTACGGAACGTCAATGTTTAACGAGACAGTTAGGACACGTCATGTGACGTCACTTGTCACCCCCCCGTACCGCTCGCATACCTCAGGAACATACTCAGACCTGTAGCCAATGGTTTACTTTTCTACAAGTATTATCAGAACAGTCGCTTCATATAATAATTAGATGATTGATAACCAGGAAATAAAAAATAGGCCTTTATATTCTTGAAAACCTCTTATCTTAGTACCGACTCTAGACAGAGATACGAGCTTTGTTACTTGTGGCTAAGTTTCGATTATCACTGTCAATATAGGTTCCAAGATCTTGATACATTGAGATACCGAGATCCAACTCGATAGCGATGACATTCGAGATTCTCGTCTCACGATCGATGTACTGAGATTTGGTTCTTAAGCATGAAAACACTTCGGACACATTATTTCTAAAGTACCTTATGCTGATAAATGTCTTCTAGCTTGATATGTTTAAGCTGAAGTACCACCCTCGTCTTCAATTAGGCCGAAACTCGACCTATTTCGACTAAAAAACAACAGTTTGATAAAAGCAAAGCCCAGGGTTTGACATAATCTTCGCAGTGCGGACTGCACCAACTTGGTATACCCTTATACAGCTCCAAAACACACAAGTACCATAGGGTAATAACTGTACATACTACCTATCAACCCTAGATAAAGTAACTTGGAAACGTAAGGTGATAAGTGCAGGAAAATTGAATAAAAATACGACTTTTCAATAGCCAGTACAAGCGATTGTATCGCCCGTTGTGAAACATCGTAATTTAGCGCGCAGAACGAGCGCTTAAGACGTTTTGCACGAACGTCGCGGGCCCCATAGTCATGCGCGCGCACTATCGACCAACGATAAGAACGTCAGTTGACGCGCGGGCTGCGCGTCGAACACTCGTGCAATGGGGGAGCTGTACCCTGGGGCTCCCAACGTTGATGACGAGAGGCAGTACCGGGCGCCTTTCCGGCGGACCCCGCAGTACAGGTGGCCCTCCCAGCCTCCTCAGCCCTCGGCCTTCGCCCCGTGGCGCCGGGCGCCCGCGCCACCACGGCCTCCAGACTACCGCCGCAGTGCCAGCTACCCTGGCAAACCTGACGAGCCCTACCAGGTACGCTGCACAAATCCCTCACAATCCGCTATCCATCATTGGTACAGATTAAAAAACAAAAGAGCTCCGAATTCAAATAGAAAACATATTCGAAAATCGAATCTGAAAGCGCCACGTTTGTTCAAATCGTCGTGTTTTCTATGTGCAACAATCTGATTGACTAATGTTCTACAATCTGATTTGTGCAAAAAATTGTGGAGAACAGCTTCGGAGACCGAACATGTCGAATTGTTTTTCCCGATCATGAAAGTCGATTGACGTTTCAGCTTGTTTTGCTGGAAGCTAAAACTGAATCGATACGTTTACAACTCCATTCTCGAATAATATACTTGATAAATAGTCTGTTTCAATATATAAAGGCATATTATATTCAATGCTGAAACCGCTTTTTGTTTTCAAATTGATTCTATACAGATACGACATCTTTTCATAACGCCTAACCACCATAAGGTACCTATGACTTTCATGAAAGTTATAAGGGCATTTTATAATGATCCTGTTTAAGAACAATACTTGGTTTAAGGTATTGTATAAAAAGTAAACTTGGTGATATATTAGTCCCTATCACGGGCTGGAAGTTGATATATATATATTTATCAGTTGTACAAGTTTAATGTAATTCATAATTTCTTTTTTGCATTTATGGATTTTACAAGATATTACCCTGTTAAACCCTGTTAGGACACAGCAATATAAAAGCTTATTCTAAAACTAATTCTAGGACATCAGGATATTCTTATTAGGTACTAAAACTACAGAATTCATGCAAATAAAAAATTAAAAAAATATCTCAAAACTATTTTCAGTTTTTTACAAAATATTGTGCTCTTTCTAGATTTTTTATACCAACCGGTATATTATTGTATACATATATGAATTGCTATAAAGTATGTACCCGATTTTACAATTTTCAATGTTGTGAAAATGCTAGCTTAATTTATTCCTTTTTCTCAAATTTTGTGTTCTCTGATAATTATCCGTTGGCTGAACAAATAAATGATTTTGTTTCAATAAGGGGATCCATGATTATATTCAACATGAGTATATTTTTGGGCATCTAAGATATATAGATTTTTTGAAATATATGTTTAAACACATGGGTAGGTTATTAAAGATAAAGATAATGTATTTGTAAAACATGAGTAAGTTTCCATAAAACTGTTATAGTGAAAAAAAAAAATGATGTCCTCCATTCTCTTTTCGGCGTTTAATTACAATTTTACAAAATAAAAATAAATATTATGGACAATCTTACGCAAATCGACCTAGTAGTATATAATATATAGATCAATTATAATATTTAAATACATAGAAAACACCCAAGACTCAGGAACAAACTTGCGTGCTCATCACACAAACAGTTACCCTGGCCGGGATTCGAACCTGGGACCGCCAGCTTCGTAGGCCGTTAGGCAACCCACAGAGCCAAACGTGTCGTCGAGTGAGATAATAAAAGATAACAAAATAAAAATGGCATGGAATAGAGACGTGGATTCATGTCTGAAATTAAACCACAATCAAAACCAATTAATAATTAAATTTATATACATGTCACATTAAATTAACTCTAGTAAAAACTGCAATCATTTAAAAATCCATTAATTGAATAGAAAAACGTATTTACTATGTTACTAATAAGCCAGGTACATTTTGACGATAAAAGCTACAAAAATCGATATCGTACCTACTATAAAAATGTTTTTTTCCATTTGCATATTTACCTACCTATATAAAACAATTGCCTACCTTTATTATTTCAAATATTTACTCGTGTTAGTTACTCATACGGTTTTTATGATATTGGCGTTGTTTTTTCATAACATCTGGCGATGATGAAGACTAGGAAACCGCAATAGGGATGTTGACAACTTTTTTCCGGTACGACGACCTTTCAATATTAGAAATACTGATGAAAGACGACTTCAATATCATAATAACGTTAGAACCACACTTTTGGACTTTCCCAAAAACGCTCCATACTGAAACCTAGGAAGGCGTGACGTCACACCTTCCTACCTTATATGCGGTAATTAAGAACTTTGTTCTGCAGCTATGTTTAAACTTGCGTTTATCGAAACGGTTTTGTAACAAAAGTTACCTTACATTTCATGGGTTATCCAATGGTATTATTATTTATTGATATTTTCATACTTTAAAATGAATAGATAAATATTACGGGACAATTTTACACAAATCGAACTAGCCCCATGGTAAGCTCAATAAGGCTTGTGTTATGGGTACTAGCCGACGATATATTTAATAGATATATTACTTATATAGATAGAAAACATCCAAGACTCAGGAACAAATATTTATGCTCATCACACGAATATTTGCCCTTACCGGGATTTGAACCCAGGACCTCAGCTTCGCAGGCAACGTTACTCCCATTGAGCCTAACCGGTCGTGAAAAGTATGCTAACTTTAAAAATTGACTTTCCCACCCATTTTTATGGGCTCAGGAAACAAGATACACGTACATTATCGAACTCAATTTGTTTTAAGGATTTTCGACATAAAAACTACTATTTCGCATCAACATTTTAATTATTATTTCAATACAGTCAACATCCCTATTCGTATCGTTTTGTTAAAGCATATAAATATGATACTAGAGTTTTCCACTGGAGAGGCCATATGAATCTCTCTGCCAAAGTAATCGCGGAATCTCCGGTTAGTTTAATATGGTAATTTGTCAGTGTGTGGGTGTTTTTTTGTTCGTAGTGATTTCTTTTAATTATGTGCGTTTGTAGAAAAAGGAATATTGTACCTCACCCCTCGATAAAAATGTATGAAAAATTTGTTCGTTACATAGTAAAAAAATATTGAATACTAGAAGGCGCCCGCAACTTTCTTCGCGGAGGAGAAAAAGTCATAACCCCTCTTTTTTCTTTAGCATAGTCGGGTAAAAAGTATCATATAACCATCTGGAGATACCCAGCTACCCGTGTACCAAAAATAGCTGAAATCCGTTCAGCCGATTTAGCGTGATGAAGCCACAACGACACATACAAACATACAAACATTTCATTTATACAACTTTATAATAGTACTAGTTTCTGCCCGCGACTTCGTCCGCCTTAAATTGGTTTATCGAAAATAAGGGTATTTTTCCGGGGTAAAAAATAGCCTATGTCCTTCCCCGGGACTCAAACTATCTCCATACCAAATTTCATCCAAATCGGTTCAGCGGTTTAAGCGTGAAGAGGTAACAGACAGACAGACAGACAGACACACTTTCGCATTTATAATATTAGTATGGATAGATAACATGCAAAAGAAAATACATGAAACTGTAAAATTCCCGAGAACGTTAGGAAATGTACAAACAATTATGTTTTTTATTTTAAAAATTTAATTATTTTAATGTAAAATTATTGAAAATCATGTAAAATTTTACAGGTTGATGTGTTATTTTTGCATGTAAAGTTACATAATTGCATGTAATATGACATATTTTTTAACAGTGTAATGACACGGTTTGTCATTTCCATTACTTTGAATTTATTTAATTCACGATAAATAGTAGAAATTTAATCAAAAACAATACAAAAATAAAAAATTAATATCCATACTCATATTATAAATGCGAAAGTGTGTCTGTCTGTCTGTCTGTCTGTCTGTCTGTTACCTCTTCACGCCTAAACCGCTGAACCAATTTGGATGAAATTTGGTATGGAGAAAGTGTGAGTCCCGGGGTAGGACATAGGCTACTTTTTATCCCGGAAAAATACCCTTATCCGCGATAAACGAATTTAAGGCGGACGAAGTCGCGGGCAGAGGCTAGTTACCTATAAACTAAGCATAAAATCTATACCTACTATTATAAAGTTGTAAAAATGAAATGTTTGTATGTTTGTATGTGTCGTTGTGGCTTCATCACGCTAAATCGGCTGAACGGATTTCATTTATTTTTGATTTGTCAAACATACGTGTAACAGGAGTACATTATTCAACAGTCTCAGTAATGTTAGACGTGCAAAATTTAAATTTACATACTCAGACAGAAGCCTCAATAATATATGATATGACAAATTAATGTAAAAAAATTCCTGTAATACAATAATACATTATATACAGGGTGTCCCTAAAACCAACGCCAAAAGGAAGAGGGGTGATAGAACAGCTCAAAAGCTACCATAGTAAATTCGACGTTGTAAAAAGTTAATGGTTTTCGAGATATTGGCACTTTTAAAAAGCTCGTGACTATAGATTTTTACTTTAATTCGTTTTATTTTTTAAATTATTTTTACCGATTGAGCATTATGACATCTAATAATTATAAATTACATTCCATAGGACATGTTTTTAGTAACATCCTGCGAAAAACAGATTTACAAAATACTTAAATTTGCAGTGGTGGCAATCGACATAATGACGCAGGGTATCAAAGGTCACGAGTTTTTTACAAACAAACAAAAGTCAGATTCAGTCCCTTAAACAGTCCATTAAACCTTGTTTTCATCATATGGCATTTTCACTCATAAACAACGCAGAAAACAGTTCAAGTTCAGATCAAGTTGACATTGACAATGACTGTCAAAAAGCGTTCATTCGTGTGTGTATGAATGAACCTTCCACTGTCAAACTTTTATCAACTTGCATTGCTTTGCAATGTATGTCTGTCCGGGTCAAAACTTGCAAGTTAAATTTGACCCAATTCCCTGTTTCCGATTGTGCTAACATTTGGCATACTTTGTAAGTTCGGTGATAAATGCAATAAATACTATTATACAAAGTTTTGAGACCCGTCTTTCCTGGTCGGGGTTTAAAAACAAACAAATGCGTCATTTTTAGGGTTTCGTACCAAAAAAGTACAAAAGGAACCCTTATGGTGCGACTCTGTCTGTATGTCTGTCCGACTAATAAAGCGCCATATCTCAAAAACTACTTATGCTAACTATTTGAAATTTGGAACATTTACAAACATGGTCAGCCCACATGTATTGCACAGGAAATATTTTCAAATATATTTTTATTTTCTAAAAAAACGACGAATATGAGGGGGGGTAAAAATTAAAAGTCTAGCTGCTGGGTCAAATGGGATATCATATGAAAGGACTTGACCTGCACATTTTTGAACAATTTTTTAAATTTTTGTATAGTGATTAGTTTTTGTTTTATTAAGGAAAATGTGAAAAAAAAACACCTTCCCCCCCCTCCCCCCTCCCCCTTTATCTCCGAAGTTTACCAATCGTAAATTTTTGAAATTTTCACAAATTGTATTAATAAACATAAATATTACACGATATTTATAGCCATGTCTCTAACTACCTATTTTTTTTTTTATTTTGCAAAAAACCTATTTGAACAAACCGGTTGCGTTAGGTTTGCACCTGATTTGTATGCAATGCTATAGATATCGGGTGCAAACTAAACTCAACCGGTACCGGGTAATAAAGTTCGGTTAAGTAAAAATTTGTACGGAACACTCGGTGTGCGAGTCCGACTCGCACTTGGCCGGTTTTATTTTTGTATCTCGTCGCCATGGATCATGGTCATGGTCTCTCGGAACCAGTGCCTTGCGCCAGACTGGGGCAGCACGCTCTACCATCAGAGCTAAAAAAAACGGATAAATACTTATTGATACATAGAAAGGATAAACTTCGTTCGCCGAGGAGAAAAAGTCATAACCCCTCGTTTTTTCTTTAGCGTGGTAGGGTATAAAATACTATAACCATCTGTGGATACCCAGCTACAGGTGTATCAAAAATAGTTGAAATCTGTTCAGCCGATTTGGCGGGATGAAGCCACAACGACACATAAAAACATATAAAAAAATCCAAAAAAAAAATCTTTTTGTTTCAGTTAAGGTAAATGTCCCAGTGGACGACACTGGCCCAGTGGATGACTTTTTGCAGTTTATTTCAAATAATAAGAACACGATATTATAATGGCCCTAAAACCGGGTTCAATCGACTACTAGTGTCATGTATGAAGTTTATTCAGAAGCTTTCTTTAATTCCTTTAATACTTTTGCATTTAAACGACACTGTTTGGGAAAAGGTGCTCCGAGTCGGACGTTCGTCGTTATACTTAGTGAATCTGTTAAGACCGTGCTTCGTGAAAGAGGAATTTATAGCCAGCATTCTGCATTTTTTCGTTAAGTAGTCATTTGAACTATTAGATAATTAAACAACCATTGATATTATGTGTGTTTAAATGATTAATGGTTATTATATTAGTATTTTGGAGGCATGTCAGACACTGGTACAAAAATTTTGCGTTTAGTAGTAGATGACACACATGTCATTCACTCGAACAAATAAGATTTTTTTCAAAACTCTTTTGGAGCTTATGGGAAGGAAGTAGCAGATACATTTAAATTACTCTGTAAGTGACAAGTTTCTATCGATAGTTTGAGTAGTGTCTGACATGGGTGTCAGAGATTCCTTTACTATGGAGGACCAATAAATGACAGTTGCATATTGATGTGTCATTCATTGGGTCATAAATGTATGTCATTTATTGGTTACAGGTCTTTTGCAATGAAAACATGGTTCCAATAAATTTGCATTATATGTACTCGTGATGAGATTTTAAAGGCCCGAGATAAAGTGGCAAGGGGAATTTCCATTGCCACAGTAGCCCGAAAATATGGGATTCCTTGATTCACTTTGCGGTATAAAGTGCATCCTAAACATCCAATTGATATTAGGCGGTGCAAAACAGCATAGAATTTAAGAACACATGAAATTTACACATATAATTATTTCCATCAATTACTCTCACTCAGGTGATAAGACTGTTAATGTTAATGTCTTATTTATTCACAAACGAAGAAAAAAATATCAACTTTCTTAATCAATCATTACGGACTTTTTCTCCTCCGCGAAAACTTCTTTCGCGGAGAAAAAGTCATAACCTCTCTATTTTTTTCAGCGTAGTCGGGTAAAAAGTATGCTATAAACATCTGGAGATACCAAGCTACCAATGTATATGTTAACACACAACGACATATCACATATACATAAAAATAAGTAATCGGCACAAAAAATCCAAATTTTATGGGTATTTATGGGTGGGTATTTAATTTTATTGAAATAATTAAGTATTAATATTTTATACTTTAATAAGTTTCTGTCAAAGAAAAGTACAGTCGGCGATAAAAGCTTGTCACATCATCATCCATCAACTACTCACCGAGACGATTGTAAAGAGCCCAAACTCGGTAGGATTGCATTATTTTATTACAGAGTTCCTACGACCACCTTCCTGCTCCATCATCAGATCAGCTCGATGGTATCATATTATTGCGTTGTCACCAATGAAAAACCATGAAATTTGGAATATAGGTGTCTTATGTGGGGGGGGGGGGGGGGGGGCACTAAATAAAATTCAGCAAATATCAATTTGTGGCACATATTTTGACAGATCTGTTAAAATCATTTTGATGTTTCAAAAAAAAATTGATTTAGTGGATATTTTCGGAAATAATCGCTCCGTAAGTACCATAAATTGTGCCCCCCCCCCATCTATTTTCTGAACAGTATGTTGAAAAAATATGAAAATATTCCAAAGATAGAGCTTAATAAATAACTTTCAACGAAAATTGTTTTCAGTATAATCGAATATACCGTTTTTGCGTTACTGCTAAAAAACCGCACTTCTCAGCAAAAGGACGTAAGTGTTTTGGAGATACGCTATTTTGCTAGTGTACTTTTTCATATCATATTTTTATCATCAGTAGTGCATTTTGTATGAACGGCTGCGGAACCCTACACTGAGCATGGTCCGACATGCTCTTGGCCGGTTTTTTATACAGTCAAAATCTTTATTCGTTATCCTAATCTCCAATGGTTTAGACGGTGCGTTGTCTGTCACTAAGTCATATTACTAGGTATTTTATAGGTGTAAAAGAAGATGATATGCCATTGTTTATACAGCTGCCGTATTAAATTATAAGTAAATGGCGTTTAAAGCATTTATAGCTCGGCAAGTTGCTTTACAATTTGGTGTAGTACAGTCGCATACTGCAATACTTTGGCCATGTCTCTAGGCGGGATAACAACTCCATAGAGCGGCTGGTTATGCAGGGAAAAGTGGATGGAACCAGATCACGTGGCAGGTCCCCTATGCGTTGGACTGATCAAATAAAATCAGCAGTAGGAAACTGCGTATCTGACTGCGCCAGACAATCTGCCAACAGGGAGAGATGGCGGGAGATCGTGCGGAGAGCTGTGTCCGCCTCTACCGCCGATGTGG